>OY992531.1:172888803-177688803 GCA_963921185.1 Dasysyrphus tricinctus | reverse complement strand
AGTGGTCTAAGAATAAACAGCAGAAAGACAAAAATAATGCTCACAGGCCGCTCCACACAGCAGCGTATTATTCTACAGGAGACGCCAGTTGAAGTAGTGGAACAGTTTAACTACCTTCACAGTATTGTCTCTGCAAACTGTGGTACGTATCTGGACGTTAAAAGTAGAATAAATAAAGCTCGTTCTGCCTTCGGTACTCTGTTCCCAATCTGGAAATCAAGCCAAATCTCCTTACGCACTAAGTTGAGATTCTTCGAATCCAGTGTCAAATCCGTGCTGTTATATGCTGGAAAGTCACGTCTATCATTTCGAAGAAATTGCAGGCTTTTGTGAATCGCTGTCTTTGCCACATCCTAAAGATTCACTGGCCACAAATAATATCAAATGAGGAATTGTGGTGCAGGACAAGTCAAGAGCGGCTGGACGTTGACATAAGAAAGCGTAAATGGCGTTGGATTGGTCACACTCTGAGGAAATCAAACGATGAAATTGCAAAGCAGTCCTTTGAATGGAATCCTCAGGGTGCACGGCGGGTTGGAAGACCAAGAACAACATGGAAATCAACTGCCTTAGCGGAAGAAGAATCCCAGAGAAAAACGTGGCCACAGCTAAAGTACCTTGCAGCAGACCGTAAGGATGGAGACGTTTTGTTGACGCCCTATGCCCCAGCCGGGGTTACAGGACACGATGATGATGATGAATGTAATTCATTTACCCTTTTTTTTTTAATACAAGCCTTTGAATCAGTGGCGATTTCTGGTCTTGAGTTCTGGGTTGGCTAATAATAATCCTTTGATCAAAGCTGAATGTAATAAAAGCAAACATTTTTATTTTTTCCCTTTATAATTAGTTTAAATTTAACTCATTTATTTTTACCTAAAATCCAGTCATCACTCTATTTTCAAACAAATTTCGAGAATCGGTTCCTAAAAACTTTCACTTTTTCTAATCTTCCACAACATTTCTTTCTCTATTGACATATTAGTCCAAATTATTATAAAATATACATTTTGGAAATCGTAGGAAGAATATTGTAATGACTTTCCAAATTTGAACTGTAACGACTCCGAAAAGCAAACAAACGAACACAATAAAGCTTACGGTCGCAGTGCAAACATACCCTTAGTAGCTATAATTATAGCAACTCTCAAACGAAGGAAGCGCCATCTGCCGGATTATAGCAGATTTACCAGCTGTCAAATAAAAGCTTTTTGAAGGGAAATTATTGGGAAATTTCCCCTATGGAAAGCTCTGGAAGCAGAGACTAGAACGTTCTCCTTATTTCGAGAGTTTGGAAAACAAGGAAAACAAGTATAAAAGGCACATGTTTGAACGGCAGCGACATAGTTTGTTTTTAATCGTGAATGAATAAAGTTGGTTGTAATAAAAGTGAAAAGTAAAGTTTGTGAATTAATTCAGTGGTGAATAATAAATCGTTTTGTTTGTAGTAAAAAAAAAGTAAAGTGTTTTATTTTGCGAAATAAATAAGTGGACGTTTTGAATAAAGTAAATAAGTTTTATTAACGAACCTGAGAAAATATTACATTGGTGTTAGAAGTGGAATAAAACTTAATTTATCTGTGCACTCAGTAAATTTATTGTGTGAAAAGTAAAAAAAAAAAAAAGACAATGGGTAAATCTTTGAATGATTTAAATTTAGTGGAACTTAAGGCAGAACTGAATAAGAGAGATCTTCCTACTGCTGGAACAAAGAATGATCTTATAATTCGTCTGCAAGAAGATTTAAGAAGATGTGGAAAAAACCCGGACACGTTTATATTCGACATTTAAATGGAAGAACAGCAAGAACAAGTAAGTACATCGGGCATGACCAATATGCTGTCTCAGCTGCTCGCAAAATTTAAAGAACAAAAGAATCTTCTGGAACATCAAAGCCAAGAACAAAAGAATCTTCTAGAACAGCAAAACCAAAAACAACGTAATGAACAAAAGAATCTTCTCGAACGACTTGAACAACAGAGCCAAGAACAACGCAGTGAACAAAAGAATCTTCTCGAACGATTCGAGCAACAAAGCCAAGAACAAAAGAATCTTCTAGAACAACAAAGTCAAGAACAAAAAAGTCTTCGAAATCTTCTCGAAGGTAAGTTAGAGGCCTTTGACAACAGAATTATTGCCCTTGACGAGCGTGTCGATAAACAATTTTCGACTATGTATAAACAATTGTCGACTGTCGACAAACAATAATCGACAATAGAAGCAAAGTTCGAAGATTAAATCGAATCCATTTCTAAGGAATTGGACAAAGTAAGAAAAATGAAGGTTCGAGAAAGTTCTGGTGACTGTCCTAGGAGAAAGGAGATGCATCCCCCAACCTTCGATGGACAAACTTCTTGGTCAATCTACAAGAAGCAGTTTGAAGCAGCCGCAGCAACGAATGGCTGGGATGAGGAAGACAAATACATAGCTCTGACGCTTGCCCTCAGAGGAACTGCTGCAAACCATACCAGCAGATAAGAGTGGCAACTTCAGTGCTCTTGTTCAGGCCATTGACAAACGCTTTGGAGATGGCCATATGCAAGAAGTCTTCCGTGTTCAACTCAATACTAGAATCCAGAAAAGGGGAGAAACTCTGCAACAGCTTCAAGCAGACATCGAACGATTGGCACATCTGGCATATCCAGCTGCAGGAGATGAAATCATCAACCAACTCGCAACAGAAGCCTTTGTTCGTGCTGTATCTGACATCAACCTTCAGCGAGCAATTCGAACTGCTGGCAAACGCACGCTTCCTGAAGTACTAGCATTCGCCCTCACAATGGAAGTAGCAGAACAGGCTTCTCAAGGAGTTCATTAGTTGAGAGAACTAGGAGTTGAGGAGTGTTCTTGCAAGAGAACTGCGTTCCAAAGAAACCAGCGAGATGGACTTGCTCGATGCTGGAACTGTAACAAGATCGGACATCTTCAACGCCAGTGCAGACTGCCACCTAGAAAACCTCAATGTTGGAATTGCAACAGGACTGGGCATCTGCAAAACCAGTGCAGATTGCCACCTAGAAGACCATGGAAACCAGACTACAAGCATTGCACGCAAGAAAAAGAAAAGGAAGTTGTTTCCATCCAGCGACTGAGAGCCTATCCCATTTACGATTGGAATAAAAGGAAAATGAGGCCTGCGCAAAAAGATGGCTCGGGAAGCGATATATATCGCCCAAAAGTGACTCCGCTGCAGTTAACTCCTACTCGGCAAAAGGGTGACGAGCGTGATTCCAGAGAAAACTACAAAGTTGGAGCGGACGGATTTCAAGTATGCATGGATGTCAGCCATTTCAAGCCAAATGAGTTAATGGTCAAAACTGTTGGCAACAGCGTGGTAGTGGAAGGTAATCATGAACGTGAAGATGAACATGGCTACATAAGTCGTCAGTTTGTACGGAAGTACCAGCTACCAAAGGGGTACGATGCCAAAGATGTCATCTCAACGGTTTCAATGGACGGTATCCTGACAATCAAAACTCAGCAGAAGGAATTGAAGAACAACGAAAGGATAGTGCAAATTCAACAGACTGGCCCCATGAATCGGAGTGATAAGGGAAATGAAAAAGAAAGGCTGAGTGACGTTCATGAAAGAACTAGGGCAAATATGAAGCCATCAAGTGGTCGGATGAAAAAGCGATACGACACAAAAGCAACAAAGACAGGATTCCAAGCGGGAGACCTTGTTTGGTTTTATAATTCCCAGCGTCGGAGGGGAATGTCACTGAAACTTCAACAAAATTGGGAAGGCCCTTATACTGTTGTAACACGAGTAAACGATGGCGTCTACCGCATTCGGAGAGGATTAAGAGGCAAAATAAAATTAGTTCACATCGACCATTTACATCGTTGTAATGGTGAAGGAAGTGATGGATTTGCTCGGGACGATCAATCCTAAGAGGGGGGCAGTGTAATGACTTTCCAAATTTGAACTATAACGACTCCGAAAAGCAAACAAACGAACACAATAAAGCTTACGGTCGCAGTGCAAACATACCCTTAGTAGCTATAATTATAGCAACTCTCAAACGAAGGAAGCGCCATCTGCCGGATTATAGCAGATTTACCAGCTGTCAAATAAAAGCTTTTTGAACGGAAATTATTGGGAAATTTCCCCTATGGAAAGCTCTGGAAGCAGAGACTAGAACGTTCTCCTTATTTCGAGAGTTTTGGAAAACAAGTATAAAAGGCACATGTTTGAACGGCAGCGACACAGTTTGTTTTTAATCGTGAGTGAATAAAGTTGGTTGTAATAAAAGTGAAAAGTAAAGTTTGTGAATTAATTCAGTGGTGAATAATAAATCGTTTTGTTTGTAGTAAAAAAAAAGTAAAGTGTTTTATTTTACGAAATAAATAAGTGGACGTTTTGAATAAAGTAAATAAGTTTTATTAACGAACCTGAGAAAATATTACAATATAATTATTGTAAATATAATAAAAAGGCTTGCTTTTAAGCCTTTCGAAGCCTCTCAGCTACAATATCTCTATAGACACCTTATTTTTAAAAATCAACGCAGTATTTCTCGGCTTACAGCAAATTCAATGCAGTTGGACTGACAATTTTTTATTTTATTTGGCTTCTACGGCTACCTTGGAAATTATCAAAATGTGAATTTTCTTATAGTTATGGCCTTTTCGATTGGCAATCCGGAACAGTGATTCGATACGTGTAAACGCTTCTCATTTCGATTCTGAAATCAAATTCAGAACAATTTTCTGTTCTTTTCAGAACAAGAACTGTCATTCTGTCCCCAATCGAAAAGGCCATTAGTTAATAAATTGAAAATTAATACTCATGCTTGTGAGCAACGTACAGCAATGTTTCATAAATCAACATTTTTATTAAGATTGATGAAATAGAATTTTGAAAAATTAAATCCATTTTGTGGGCTTGAGTGATAAATATAAGCCATACAATTTGCCAGAAGGGAGATTTATTTAGCAGTTTTTAATGTGAGAATTTTTTTTTTAAACATATTTTTGATACTTTACTTCCAATTGAGCTTTATAATTTATTTCAGATTTCTTAAAACAAATACAAAATCTGAATTAAGATATATTTTAGTTCTTAAATATTCAAGTAATGTATTTTTCAGGTAAATGTGCTCGAAAAGCATATTTAAATAGATACCCTAAGTTTTTTCCTCCTTAAAATTTCTTGTGAAGTGTTTATATTTTTTTTTGCTGAAAATAATTATTTAAATTATTATAATTTATTATGTGACATCTCATTTTGGAACATTTAAGAAAGTACGAGCTACATTTACTTATATGTCGTTTTCGATTGGATTTTATGACTGTTTTACTCCTTTTTGATTCCAATAGAATATGAAAACATCGTGTTGTCAAATTTACACACACACTACTGAATGACGCCATATTATAAAATGGATTCTTCAAGCATTCATCACTTTTGACAAGTAATGCATCGAAAAACTGTATGTGTATGCGTGTGTTCCAAATCTACTCCTTCTTCAAATCGAGAACAGAAAAATACTCCGAAAACAGTACTCCGAACAGCCAATCGAAGGCTTTTGGAGTAGATGGAGTGAAAATGGAGTAGAAAAGGCGTACTCCGAACGTCCAATCGAAAACGACATTAATTCTTTCAACTATTTTCATATGCAAAAATTAAAGGTATTTTTTTGTGTGTACATTTTTTCTGAGCTTTTCCATGGCTTACAACAATGTATGATACATACAAATAAAAGTATTTTAAACTGTTAATCGAAAAAAATCTGATTCATTAAAATCCGTTGGTAATTAAAAAAGTTATAAATGTTTTAGTGAGCCCGGAACAATGTACAAAAAAGCATGTTTTAAATGTATGACATTCAAATCAAAGGGCACGGTAGTGCCCAGCCAAGTTCACGGCACTACACCCTTTTTAAAGGAACAAACTCAGGCGATTTTTAACTCCCCTCTAACTTCAGTACCAATAAAGTCAGAAGCTTCAAATTCGCAGTATTTCCTGAGCTCATCAAGCACGGGTGGCTCACCAAATTTAAACTCTTTAGGCCTGGTTCACACGAGATTGTACCGCACGTTTTTTATCGCATTCGCATTGTGTTCACACGATATTTATATTTATTCCTTTAAAACTCGTATAGCTGCAGTGTAATGAAAATGAATGGAAAAGTTTGAATTTGTGAAGTATTTTATTTTTATGTTTTTAAGGGAAAGGGCTAGAAAGCTGAACTAACGGAAGGATGATAGTAATTTTTGATTTAAATATGAATTAAGAAAATAAGAGTCCTAGAATACCATTGAACGGAGATAACACCAATATTTGAGCGCTTCCACAAAGGAACTCATATCTCTTTAGTGCATTGATGAATTCTTGTTGTTTTTAAATATCATATAATATAAAATTACGGTTATTTTGATACCTCACTCATTACCTTAGGTGGTATATAAGCGACACAATCTTGATTTTAAATTGATCGAAAAATCAAAACAATTGCATTGAAATAACCTGCTTGGACCCTTGTCCACGACCATCTACCAGCGAGAAGATCCCGTTATCTACATGGAATTTTTTTATTAAAATTTGATATGGATTGCTTTAAAAAATTATAGCTCCCGTTCAACTGATAAGATCTTCAAGGTTAAGGTCTTTAAAGAAAGCTGATATAACGGGCTATATTGTGTAAAAAAATCAATGAGGAGGGGCAAACATTTATTTTTTTCTAAATTCAAATGTTGAATAAAAACGCCTATTTATTGCCTCATTCCTCTTCTTTATTTTAAGACCTTAAGCCTAGTACGCAGATCGAGACAAAATTTATCTCCCATATAAAATTTTTCCCAGGACAAATTTTATCTCGGATTTTTTTCCAAGCGGTACGCAGCTCCAGCGCAAAATTTGACAGTTGTAACCGCTGTACGTGAAAAGGTAAAAGAAAGTCTCCACTTAATTTTGCGCGGAAAAAGAATGCTCGAAGCATTATTTTTCCGGACAAATTGTGACGTTTTATGTATATTTCGGTTTTTATAAACTAAAATTATCTTCTTGTTTTATTCTTTCCATTACTAAGAGGTTGTGAGGACGAATGACTGAAATAAAATATAAAGTGCTCAAAAAAAAATTATGACATAAGAATGAGAAAAGAATACATAAAACAGCTGTTTTAAATCAGTCAGTGGCGTAGCTAATGGGAAAGGGTACAAAAGGGCCACATATAGATATGTAAAATATTTTCTTCAATAAAAATTTAAATGGATTTTCAAACTGAGTTTGAATCAGCAAACTGAATTGGAAAATTCAATTGGATTTCTGGGGCCCAATTCCGCAAGCTTGGATGATTTTCCGTGTACACACTCTATTCACGGCCAAAGCAAATGTGAATAAATTTGACTGATAGTGTACACGTTATCTGTGAAAAATTTCAAACTAACTCTTGCAGAATCGCAAAAATCGATGTGTACACAATTTTCTGTGTACACAGAAAAAACTCACCCTTGCGGAATTGGGCCCCTGGAGCAGTAGAAAAATGTGAACATTTCTGATTTTGGAAGGGTTTTTTAATCCATCGACATCACACCCTTGCTTAAATGGAATTTTATAGTTGATAGCCTGACAGATAAGGAAAGAACTATTTTTTTTTACAGAAAAAGTTAATTTTGATCCAAATGTCAACCCATCATTGCACTAAAATCACTTTTTTCTAGAGAAGTAAGAAAACTTCAAAAACTTCGAAATTGTTAGAGGTTTTTAATTCAACGACATCGGTGCCATCCTTCAATGCATTTTGACTGTGAATGGCTTGACAGACAGGAGAACAAACTATATTTTGACAAAAAAAGTTTATTTTAATCTAAATGTCAACCAATTGCTCTGAAATTACTTTTTTCGGGAGAAATAAAAAAAATTCAAAATTTTTG
Source organism: Dasysyrphus tricinctus (assembly GCA_963921185.1). Lineage (NCBI taxonomy): Eukaryota > Metazoa > Arthropoda > Insecta > Diptera > Syrphidae > Dasysyrphus > Dasysyrphus tricinctus. The sequence goes on along the minus strand of OY992531.1, from coordinate 177,680,922 downwards.
GAATTATTAGAGGTTTCTTAATCCATCGTCATTGTAGCCATCCTTCAATAAAATTTGACAGTTCATGGCTTTAGGGGCAAACTATATTTTGACGTTAAAGCCTAGTACGCAGATCGAGCTAACATTTCGCTCCCACATTTTTCTCCAAACACCAGCTAATATCCAAGCTAAATTTTGACATAAGATTTTTGTGGAGATTACACCACAGAAAACAGCTGTTCTCTGAAAAGAAATTTTATTCAATAATTTCATAGAATTTTATTTCAATATTTCAAGTGAATCTAATCAAATAAAATAGATTTTTCCCTTTGGAATTGATAAATCGTTTGTCCTTGAATATTTCTCGTTCTCAATTTTGATTTCCACAAATTAAAATTCACATAAATATCTAACAAATAAAAGAACATGTCACAATTTAGCTCGAGAATTAATGTGCCGAACAATTATTTCACTCGCTAAATTTTGACAGATAAAAGCTGTACAGTAAGAAACGAAAATTTGATTTTTTAGCTGGAGCTCGGCTAAAATGCTTGGCTAAATTTTAGCTTGGCTCAATTTTGGAGAGAATTTTGTATGGGAGCGAAATTTTAGCTCGATCTGCGTACTATGCTTAAAAGTGTATTTTGATCCAAATTATTCCAAATTGCCCTCAAACACCTTTTTCAGAGAAATAAAAAAACTGAAAATTTCAGACTTTTTAGAGGTATTTTCAACCATCCACATAGGAAGGAATCTGATGTCTGTATGTAAAGTTTTCAAATTCATGTGAATTGAAGGAAGTTTAATATTTTTTTAATGTCGTTGTTCATTGTTGAAAAGATTTGATCTTTTTACGAAAAGATTTGCATTTATTCTACTTTTTCATGTTTTATTCAAAAAAAGATGAGGTCTGAAGAAGAAAGATGCGATCTTTCTAGTTTGGGAGATTTGATCTGCATTCACTAATACATGCAAACACGTTCCTGTCAAACAGGAAATCGCAGTTGGGCATTTGTTTGTTTTTTTACGACATCGTGCGTGATGTTTATATATATGCGTGTATGTGTGCTATGTGTGTAATTGAATCTACTCAAAAGTACGCTCAGATGTTTCATTCAAGACAGCAATTCTTGATTTTAAAATCAAATCTTTCAGATTTCAATGAAAAAACGACATAAGTTTCAAGCTACGCTACTGTTCTCATTTGACTTTTGTTTTTATCTCTACACCTTCAGAATTTGTCTTGAGAAAAAAAATTTTGAGATAAAATTTGTCTTGTCTCGATCTGCGTACTAGGCTTTAATCTACAAGATCCAATGAGTATCATCGGAGTTATAATTTTTTTTAATCACCATATCGGTCGATTATTTTTTTTTGTGTACAGCGGCTTTTCTCTCCACTGAAGCTCATTCGATGCCAACGAACAAATACCCAACGTGGATTTAAACCGTGTGAACGAGACTATATAAAACCATTTATTTTTTTGTATTTCATTTTTATTTTTCAATCATCTTAAAACTATCTTAAAGCTAGACAAAAATTCATAAAAACTAGCCTACTTATCAATATCTTACAACTAACTTACTGGCCCCATTCGTGCGCTCTAAGTTAAACTAATAACTTAATGCTAATGCCTTTCGGCCTAAGAACTATCTTAAAACTAGGATTCATTTCGGTTCTATTTTTCACCGAGAAGAATTTATTAAAAACTCGGTATCTATGTCTTGATATTTTTGTTTTATATAAAACTTACAAACTAAATAAAACTAAATTAAGGGCCTGTTTCACATTTTCTGAGTAAAGTTCTGATTAGTTAATCGACACATACATTCTGGGGCAGGGTCATATGTTCACAAATAAAAAATTGCTTATGAATTTATAACTTAATCAGGTGGGTCATAAGACAATAATTGTGAATTTTTCTTCTGTGGACTTATTACCCTGTGCTAATATTTATTTGTCGGATATCTAATCAGAACTTTATTCAAACATTGTGAAATAAACCCTAAAACTAATTAAAACTTCTATAAAACTACTTAACACTACTTACAAGCTACTTATAAACTACTTACAAACTAGAACAGCCACAGCAAGCATTTTCGGGTTTTTCTAATTTTTTTTGTGTTTTTATTTTTTTTTTTTATTTTTTTTGTGTTTTTGCTCGTTTTATATATTTTTTTTTTGGTGCCACCCTGACTGTCTCTGCTTAAAACTAAATACCTTAACCTATGTAAGTCGGCCATGGCATAGAAAATGCATAGTTAACTTTTAGATATCCGAATTAACTTCGTGTTCAGGTTTCAACCACCAGAATTGGTTCTCCTGCCTTACCCTATCTCTTTGGTCCCGATCGGACACAGTCCTACTGAACCGAAGGTGCTCCGCTCCGTGTCGTGCGAGGACGTCTCGACTGTAAAGGAGCCGCCGATCCACAGTTCTACGGCCGACGTGGTAGATTAGCGGAGCCACCGCTCTATCCTGAATCAGCCCTTGACTGTCTAAGTAGAGGAATGCATCGGGCGGAATAAAGACGCTTAGACGCACACTCTCGTAGTAATCGTTTTTTGGGTAATAAGCCCCAAAAATTAAGCTGTTGGTCGAGGACATTGCTCTTGCAATGTGCGACCCCGAATAAGCTTCAGCAAGAAATTATCCATCCTGTTTATGTTGGCGCCGCCGTTGTATAGAACCAGGTTGGAATAATAATGTTTGTACTCCGACTCTGGTGTTCTGTGTAATCCAAGGTAGCGTCTAAGACACTGCCTCTCAAACACCCGAATCTTTTCCATTTGAGATGGGGCAACGTTGAACCAAACCGGGCACCCATAGGCAATCATCGGCCGTATGAGGGCCATGTAGCAAATCACCTTCACCCTGCTGTCAAGCCGGCTGCTATAAAACAACCCTTTCGTCAGGGCAAAAGCTCCCCTAGCCCTGAACAGAGCAGCATTTATATGTCTGTCGAAATACAAATACTGATCCATCCAGATGCCAAGGTACTTTACTACACTTTTACTCGCCAGTGGCTGTCCATTTGGCCCTACGATCACCAGCTTACGCCAGTTCTTTCTCGTATCCCTTGTGGCTCCACGCAACGGAGTCCTAAACAAGATAGTTTCTGATTTCTGAAAGTTGATTTTCAACTTCTAGTCATCGCAATATTGCTGAATCTTCTCGAAGTCACGCTGCAAAAGAATTCTGATGACCTCGACTTTTGGAGCTGTTCTGTACGCAATTAGATCGTCGGCATACGCAATTGCCTGAGTTAGACTACTTATCAGATCGCTGGTGTAAATGCTGAATAGAATCGGCGATTTGACCGCTCCCTGCTGAAGACCATTTTTGATATTAACGGTTGTGGCAGAAGTCACATTGTCACTCTTGACAATTGACAATTATTGCCTCATTCCTCTTCTTTATTTTAAGACCTTAATCTACAAGATCCAATGAGTATCACCGGAGTTATAATTTCTTTAAATCAACCATATCGGTCGATTAATTTTTTTTTGTGTACATCGTTTTTTCTCTCCACTGAAGCTCATTTGATGCCAACGAATAAATACCCAACGTGGATTTAAACCGTGTGAACGAGACTATATAAAACCATAAATGCCACTGTAAGACGATACGTCGCAGTTCATTCGTTTTTTTTTTATAAGTCCGTTGAGTATTCGATAAACGTTCTTAGCTAAGTACGTTTTCTTGCCGTACAAACGTTCGTGTGAAAGACTATGTAAAATATATACGCCACTGCTCATTCGCACGGATTTATACTATAAAAAATCGTGCGGTACAGTCTCGTGTGAACCAGGCCTAAGCATTAGTAATTCTCGAGACATAGGACTTCAAAAGTCGTAAAAACCGTAACTGACTCACTGACAGATCATCAAAATTATGGAGTACTTCCCGACATCGTAGAAACTTGAAATTTCGCACAACGGTAGGCCTTGTGGTGCATACAAAGGAAAAAATCGAAAATCAGCAATTTTCTGTTCAGGGGGCGTGGCATCCACCCACTTTCTTAAAAATTCTTATAAACTACATGGAGCACTTCCGATTGTTGTAGAACGATGAAAATTGGTAGGTCGGTAGGGCTTGAAGTACTTAGAAAGGAAAAAAAATTGAAAAACTGGAAATTTTTCATTCCGGGGGCGTGGCATCCACCCACATTCTTAAAAATTCTTATAAACTATATAAAGCAATTCTGATTGTTGTAGAACAATGAAAATTTGTAGGTCGGTAGGGCTTGAAGTACTCAGAAAGAAAAAATTGAAAAATTGGAATTTTGCATTCAAGGAGCGTGGCATCCCCACACATTCTCAAAAATTCTTATAAACTATATGAAGCACTTCTGATTGTTGTGAACGATGGAAAGTGGTAGAGCGGTAGGACTTGAAGTATTTAGAAATAAAAAAAATGAAAATTTGGATTTTTCCATTCAGGGGGTGTGCCATCCACCCACCTTATCAGAATTGCTATTATTTATATGGAGCACTTTCAGTTGTCGTAGAATGATGAAACTTTGTAGAGCGGTAAGGCTTAATTTTCACCTGGCAAAATAAATCTTTGCAGAAAGGATTGAAATCACAAACAAACATAAATGTTAAAAAAGGGCCAAGTTCTTATATGTACAAGAAACCTGTGCGTAAAAAGTCAGCCAAAAAAAGTAATGAGATCTAAAATATATGCCAAGTTTTAAGTTCATGAAATTTAATATCAAATATCTTAAATCGAAACAATTCCAAATCATGATAGAAATTCGGTATTTAATGATTACTGATTAAAATTTAGTGAATTTACTTGGCAATTTTCTCTTAAATACTTACTTAATCACAAATTTAAAATGTATGAAAACTTGACCAGTGAACCCACAATATTTTAATCAGTAATCATTAAATACGGGAATAATATGTAGTTTGTATGAGATTTGTTGGCGCAAAATTTATAGTCAACACAGACCAATATTTTTGTATGGGATTAATATAGCACGAAGGGGTTGCATTGAATGGCTCGATTTAAATAGGTTTTGCTGGTTTAATAATGATTTAAACGGATTGGGAGTTGTTTTGTATCATAAAATACAAACAAATTGTTTGTTACGTGTATTTAAGTCGAAGTATTAGGGTTGGCGCAGCCAACCTAGCAAACTGAGGAATCGGCAGTGCTTTGAATGGCCCACCATCCAATTTCAAACATTAGATTTCACCGACATATCATTATTTATTATGTTCACGCACAGAACTAGACCTTACCAAGTATCTATCATAAATTTTGTTTTGTTTTCTTAATTTCCTGGTTCATACAATCTTTTCTTACCAAGTAATTATCTTAAATTTTTGTTGTTTGTTTTTGTTTTTTTTTTTTTTATTTCCTGGTTCATACAATCAGCTTTATTGTGAGTTTCACGTGAAAAAACATTCCACCGGAAAAATTAGCATTTCACTTTTCGCCTATTGTGAGTTTTGGGTGAAACTCACAGGTGAAAGTCAGCTTAATTTCGAGAAAAGCTTACAAAATAGGAAGCAACTAAGCCGGGAAGGTGTTAAGCGAATGGTATTTATAATATGAGTTGTATATGAAAAGTTCTTCAAAATGTTGGTTCTCAAGAATTAGAGGTACCTACTTATGCGAGTTAGGTACTTATGCGGTGCCGTGAAATAAAGTAGATGGAAATAAGGTCGAATCGACCTTATTTCCATCTGATATAGGAAATAAAGTCGATTTTCAAGGTTCTACTTTATTTCCAATTTTGGAATAATAAAAGAGAAATAATGTCGATCGATCTAAAGTGGTTGTCGTCTTTATTACCAAGTGAAAAATAATATTCGATGTTTTGCCATTTATATTCGATTTTATTACCAATAACAAAACTTTTATGTACAAACTTATGAACAGATCTAATTTCCAAAAACAAAAATAATATTTAATATAAACCTACATTATGTACATTATAAACATAACTATGTACATTTCATATTATATAGAAGACCATAACAAGAAATAAATAAAGAATAAACCTACGTACGTATAAATTAAATATACTGCAGATGACATTTTGTATGCACCTGTTCATCACAATAAGTTTTAATAAGTTTCTTTCAATGTCAACTGGTTAGAAAAGTCAACAAGCGAAATTTTCGTTCATCCAAATTCTGGAGTGTCTTTTTTATAACAAAAGGACGATCACATATTTTTTTTTTTTGGTTCATACATTTGAACGCACCCATCCAAAGATTTCAGGAAATCACTGGTTTTCCTGAAGTCTTGATCTAATAATACATCCAGGAATTTGAAAAAATTGAAGACTTTGCCCCATCCGCCGCCATTTTGTGAATCCATGGGTTTCGTTGCTAGTACGGATTATTGAAGAAAGGAGATTTGTCATTTTGCCTGGGTGGTCGAATTTATTACCACTGCAGACAAATCAAATATCATCGTGGGAGTCATTTTATGCCATAGCCATCCAACCTGCCGTATACCACCGATCAAGATTAGTCAAATTCTTAAAAACCTGCTGTATATTGCCCACAGACAATCGGGACCCATTTTCTTCATGTGCACAAAAACACGCAAGTACCAATTTATAAGAAAAGTTTATTGTACTACAAATAAAATTTAGTTATTTGAGCGATAAAGTGCTCCTAAACTCACTTGCCTTACTAAAGTTTAGGCAAAATTACTAAACCTTCACAGCCATAGTTTTAATTTTAACACCAACTAGCAAGTGAGTCTGCCAGGTTTTCTTTCTTGTTTCCTTTTTTAACGAATGCCATCGACCCAAGACTCAGTCATAAGGACAAGTAAAAGAAGTAATAAGGGAGTTCTGCCTCAAAAATATAAGGATTATTACACCAAGTCAACAACAACTAACATGCCACTACAACGATCGCCACCTGCCAGTACAACAAACGCCCCGCTACCTGCCAGCACAACAGCCAATGCACAAGAACCCATCGTCGCAGGTGAAGGTGGGTCACAATTAAACATTCCCACAGTCCAATTAAGTGCACCTACACTTCCCGCTGTCACCGAAAATGCCAAAGTAAGTGACCCCAATTCTAGTAGTCGTAATAGTGATTCAGAATCACGATTAAATGAATTTAATAATAAGATGAACGAATTGCGAAACGAATTTAGTATTCAAATACAAACAATGCAAGCCCTCCTAAAAAAAACTAATGAGTCGATTAAAAATATTACTTCAACATTGTCAAAGGACGTTGGAATACGTCAAAGTGAAGTTCAAACCACCACTTTAAACAATATAGCAATTACCCCTCCAAATTTACAGCAATTTCAGCCAGCCTCACTTCAACAACAACAGCAACCTTTACCTACTTTGCAATTTCCAGAGCCAGCACGTCATATCAATCCTGTAGCACAGTTCGTAGAAGATCAATCGTCGTCATAACAATCAAGCCAGTCAACGTTTGTCCAAGCAAATTGCCAAAAGTTAGTTCCTAGCTCAACACAGCCTCAACACCAAAATCGAAGTTATGCGCAACCACTATCGTCACAAACAATGCCTCAGCCGATGATTACAAACCAGTGGTTACAACAATACACGACAACGGACCAGCAACAAGCTACACTGCCCTCAGAAAGTCATCAGTCGCTCCCAATGCCAAATGAACTTGCCAATAGGACCTTATCACAACGTCACAAAAAGATCTACCCACTTCCAATATTTACGGGCGCTCCTGAGGAGTGGCAAACATTTTCAGAAGCATTCTATAGTACTACGTTGGAATTTGAGTATTCGCCACTGCACAATATCATGCGGTTAAGAGATGCAATCCAAAAAGATGCAAGACAAGTAGTCGAAGCGCTACTCTCTAGCTCCAACAATGTCGAAGCGATTATGACGATGTTAGCTGAGATGTTTGGGCGACCGGAACAATTAATTGTTAGTCAGGTTGAAAAGGCACGGGCTGTTGTTCCCGTTCTCGAAGGTGATCCTCCGTCACTGGTAGAATTTGCAAATAAGATTGCAAATATGGCCACGTTCTTACAAAATGCCCAAGGAGCCCATCATCTTGCAAACCCAACGTTGTTAAGTGAACTCGTCTCTAAATTACCAACAACAAGACGAATGCAGTGGGCCGAGAAATGCCTACAACTGGGACGGCCACCAACCATTACAGATTTCAGCCGATGGCTAGTTACTTTACGAAGACTAGCAAACATGGTAACAGATTCAATGCCATCTTCGTCTCAACTTATGCCAAGCAACAATTCAAGTCGCAAGTCAGCAGCTGGTGCAACAAAAAGTCGTCGATACGCTTACGTAAGCGTCGCCCAATCTAAATGTCTGATCTGTCTCGGTAAGTGTAGTAACCTGGTTGAATGTAAATCTTTCTTGCAGCTGCCAGTGGACGAAAAATGGAAAAAAGTTAAAACATTAAAGACATGTTTCTGTTGCCTTAAAACTGGCCATCAAGCCAATCGTTGCTTCACACGTAAACGCTGTGGACTTGAGGGGTGCTCATACAAACACCATCGTCTTTTGCATACCAGTCACGACAGCACCAGCACAACACAGAAACAAGTTTCGAGTACTAACGATCCAGATCAAGAACCTGCACCGAGCCAATTGAAGCTGCCCTTGCCAACCACACAACAGGAACGCCGAAGTTGTCACGCAGAAAGCAATCACGATGGTGGTAAAGATATCTTATTTCAGATATTGCCAGTGAAGGTGTATGGACACGATAAAGTAATTATCACCTATGCATTCGTGGACGATGGAGCCAACGTCACCATGGTTGACCGGGATCTTGCTCGTGAGTTGGGCATACGAGGAAAACCTGAATCCTTAGAGCTGCAATGGTTGAATGAGAAAATTATCAGACAGCAATCTGAAATTATTGAGATGACGATTAGCGGAGTGGAAGAAAATTCTGAGAAGTATCAGCTGTCCAACGTTTATACAACATCAAGTATGTCGTTGCCAACCCAAAGTTTTAACAGTGGAGAGTTGTTAGGAGACAATAAAAATATTCACCTTTCGGGGTTGCCACTTATTGAGTATACCTATATTCAACCAAAATTGATACTAAGTTTAGCTCATGCCTTTTTGACAGTACCTCTGGAACGCCCGTATGCACCTTTGGGTAGAGGTCCAATAGCTACTAGAACCAGACTAGGATGGATTGTCTATGGGCCTGTACTAGCCAGCGAAAACTCAAAAGAGATAAGTAGACGCGTTACTCACATCAATAGAAAGCACACAAATTCTGGAAGTAAGTTAGACGAAATGAACGACATGATGAGAGATTACTTCGACACGGAAACATTTGGCATACGCACAGACGTCAAAACGGTTTTATCCAAAGCCGATGAGAGGGCTATGTTACTACTTGAAACAAAAACCAAAGATCTTGGAACTCGCTACGAAGCAGGGCTTCTTTGGAAAGAAGATCTTACGGCCTTTCCAGATAGCTACAATTTGGCGTTGAAACGACTCGAAAATGTCGAGAGAAAAATGGTTCGTGAGCCGGAATATGCAAAAAAATACTTAGAAAAGATTGAAGATTATGTGAAAAAAGGCTATGCCCGAAAGTTGAGCCCCGTAGAAGATAGGATTCGTACTCCAAGGACATTTTACTTGCCGCACTTTGGAGTAATAAATCCTAATAAAGAGGGTATAAGATTAGTGTTCGATGCGGCTGCACAGGTGAAACAATTTTCGCTCAACAAAGCCTTATTAACTGGACCAGATATAAACCAGCCACTTACTTCAATCCTATTCAAATTCCGTCAAGCTCGGTATGCAGTGTGCGGCGACATAAAGGAAATGTTCCACCAAATCCAGATGGTAAAAGAAGACCAGGATAGCCAACGATTTCTGTGGAGAGAAGACTCATCGAAACCAGCAGATACTTACGTTATGGAGCGTTTGATTTTTGGTGCCACCTGTTCACCGACAGTTGGACAATATGTCAAAAACGCCAACGCTCTCAAATACGTCAAACAGTGTCCTAGAGCCGTTACGGGAATAATCGAGAGGCATTACGTTGACGATTATGTGGATAGCTTCCAGACCGAAGGGGAGGCAATGGAAGTGTTGGCAGATGTTATCAGGATACATAGGGCAGCCAGTTTTGAACTTCGCAACATCGCATCAAACTGTGACAGGTTAAAGTCGGCCGTTGGAGGTACATTGAGTGATGATGGACACTCAGTGAGCATGGATGATAAACTAAAGCGAATTTTGGGGATGCATTGGCTGCCAAAACTAGACGTCTTCGTTTACACTTTAAAGTTTAACAAAGTGCCGTCAGAAATATTAGAAATATTGATTTTCACTAGAAAACCGACCAAACGAGAAATTCTTAGTATGAATATGTCGGTATTCGACCCATTCGGATTACTGGTTGATTTAATGATAACAGCAAAGGTGCTCATGCAGCTTGTGTGGAAGGCAGGTATACAGTGGGACGAGTCGTTACCAGAAAATATTTACCGTCGCTGGAAAATGTGGATTGAAGAGTTACCAAAAGTGAAGGAGCTTCAAGTGCCCCGCTGTTACTTCTCGAGCTTTGAGACAGCGCAAGTGGATCTTCATGTTTTTGTGGATGCGAGCGAGGAAGCGATGGCTACAGTGGCATATTGGAGGGCAACATTCGAAGGTAAAATCAAGGTGGTCTTTGTAGCAGCAAAGAGTAGTTTGGCACCGACCCGGTTTCCCACCATACCTAAGCTGGAACTGCAGGCAGCAGTAATGGGCGTTCGATTGATGGAATCAATCGCAAAGTGCCACACAGTGAAAATTAACAGACGTCAATTTTGGACCGATTCACACACCGTGATACGTTGGATACGTTCAGATCATCGAGTATATAAGCAGTATGTTGCAAATCGAGTCTCGGAGATCCTAGAATGCAGTCAAGTTGAAGAATGGAACTGGTGCCCTGGTGTGCAAAATCCGGCTGATGAGGCAACGCGGGCTAAGTTTCCTATGCGATGGGAGTCGAATGTCAGGCGGATTAAAGGTCCACAATTCTTGTACGAAAATGAAGACACCTGGCCAGACGAGTCTTTAATGGGATTGAAGGATGATAGAAGCCATGATGAAATTCGCACTAAACATTACCTATTTTTATTGGCGAACCATAAGGTAAATTTGATAAACCATATTATTAATCGTTTTTCGAATTACTCCAGGCTGTAACGAACTATCGCCTGGTTGTTTCGATATATTGAGAACCTGAGGATACAATCGACCTTAAGAAAAGGTCGATTGAAGTTGAACTTGTCAGCGGTGAACTGGATGCAGAGGAAGAAACAGCAGCTGAAAGACAGCTTTGTCGATGGGTACAGCAGTAGGTTTTCGTTGAAGAGTATGCAGCCTTGAAACAAAATGAACCTATCTCTCGAGTCAGCACTATCATAACTTTGAACCCCTTTATTGCCGAAGATGGAGTTATGTGTGTCAACGGTAGGATAAGCAACGCAGGATGTTTATCCCTCCAAGCAAGACAGCCAGTCATCCTACCAACTAAACACCCCCTTAATGCATTAATAGTGAGGTCTTATCATACAAAATTCCACCACATAAATACGACAACAGCAATAAGCGAACTGCGCCGAAAATTTTGGGTACCTTCTGTCCGAAGGTTGATGAACAGTGAGCGGGGAAGATGTGAAGACTGCAAGATACAAAGGGCTAAACCAGTACAGCCACAAATGGGTGCGCTGCCTCTTGACCGAGTAACACCATACGTTCGCCCCTTTTCCTACACAGGTCTAGATTACTTCGGGCCTATTTCTGTCACCATTCGTCGCCAAAGGGAAAAGAGATGGGTAGCTCTCTTCACATGTCTGACGGTCCGCGTGATTCACCTAGAAATAGCAACAGATCTTTCCAGTGACGCCTGTCTTGTCTGTATTCGAAATTTTATCAACCGGCGAGGAGTGCCGATCCTGATCAGAAGTGACAACGGCACCAACTTTGTCGGCATTGCTAAGGAGCTTCAAGGTGTTAAAAAATTTATCGACCAAGATGTCATCAAAGCTGGTTTATCGCCTTTGGGAATTGCCTGGAAGTTTAACACCCCCTAGTGCAGGTGGTGCTTGGGAGAGGCTGGTCCAATCAGTCAAAAAATCACTGTACACGATGTTAAAGGAACAATCCCCACGTTTGGAGACTCTTCAAAGTTTTCTTATCGAGACTGAAAACATAGTTAACTCAAGGCCGTTAACACATATAGCCGTGACACCCGAAGAACCTGAGCCATTAACCCCGAACCACTTCCTACTCGGTGGACCTAACTCTACTCATACACCATCAGCACCATCATACGAGCCCAGATTGATGTGTTTAAGAAAGCAATGGCGCGTGGTTCAGAATTTGAAAAATGGTATGTGGCATCAGTGGATTAGAGAATACCTTCCCGAACTTACGAGGCGAACCAAGTGGTGTCAACCTGTCAAACCAATTGAAGTGGGTAGCCTTGTTTTCATTTGTGATGCTGACGTCCCTAGGTCACAATGGAAACGTGCCAGAGTATTAAAACTGCATTTTGGTAAAGATGATGTAGCCCGGTCTGCAGTGGTAAGAACAAGCACTGGTGAGTTCAAAAGGCCAGTATCCAAGTTAGCGGTCCTAGACGTGAAGATGTCAGAAGATGGTGAGGCTTCCCCCTCCAGGTCAGCTCACGGGGGTGGGGATGTCGAGAATTGAACGCAGCCCTTTTTATTTGATGACTGTATGTTATCATTTCATTATGTCAATTTAAACGTATATATTTGTCTCTTTGAGTAAAGCTATATTTGTCTTTTTCTAATTTATACCTACTTAAGATTTGCGCCTTTTTGTAAAGAATTTAATTTACCGGCTCATTAGCCATTTTACTTCTTGAGATCCAGCATCAAAAAAAATTGTAAGTTTGGTATTAAATTAATATGTATTTAGTTTAAGTAATTTATTCAAATAATTGTTAATATATAATTTTAGAGAATAAACGCTTCACTACGATTGGCTCAATGCAATCCACGAAATATAAAGCTAGCCTTTTATTTCATTTGGAAGAAGTTTATTTCAAAGCTGTGCCGGATAATTCCAAGTTGTTTTGTCAGCCGCATAACATTTATTAAATTTAATAATTTATGTAGTGAAATATCTATTAATTGAGTAAAACGTAGGGGATAGGTCCGGTGCGGCGCGACCGACAGCGGCGCGGCGGCGCGGCAAGGCCCGGCTTTATTTCCATAATAGTTTCTACTTTATTACCAAAACTTTCGTATTTATTTCCATTTCCATTTCTGCGTTATTGCCAATTTATGTCGTATATTGAAAAGACAAAAAATCTTTTTTTTCTGCTTTATTTCCATTTCAATTTTCGATGTTATTACTATTCTATTCGATGTAGTTACTCTTCTGTAATGGAAATAAAATCGACCAAAAAAAAAATGCTTTTCGACATTATTTCCTATACGATTAGGTCGATCGGCCTTATTTCCATCTACTTTATTTCACGGCACCTACTTATGCGAGAGGTTCTTATCCGGGTTTTACTGTTTACCTATGATTCTTTCTTAAAAAAAAACTAGAACGGCCATAGCAAGATTTAAAGGTTTTATTTAATCCACTCTCCCCCTTACCCTTTTCATCCATTATTTCCCTCATCCTTTCCCCTATTGATTTTCCTTCATTTCCGCCAGACCTGCATCTTTCTAAAACATGTTCCCATGTCTCTTGTTCACCCGCACATATTTTGCAAGCTCTCCCTTCTTCCCATTTCCAGTACCATCTTTCTCTCACGTCATTCCCTAGCCTGACTCTTGCAATTCTCCTTGTTCTTTCTGTCTTCCATCCCGCTTTCAATATTGTAGAATCCCTTCTGTCATTACTTCTTTATCCCATGTGTTGTAACAGGATTCTTTTATTCGTTCCCTTCTTTCCTTCTCCTGCTCTCTCCTGTCTTCTCTTTCAACTCCCTCATATTCTTTCACACTGTCTTCTCTTCCCTTCATTTTTTCTCTCCCTTGTTCCCATAGTGACCCTCTACCCCGTCCATCTCTCTGTCTCTCTTTCATCTCCCCTAAACATTCCCTTGCTATTTCACTTCATTTTCCATCTGCTAATTTGTGTTCATAATTCTATGCCCTTTCCCTAATCTTATCATTATCTTATCTCGTTTTGTTTCTTCTCTTGCCATGTATCCTGGAATTTGCCATACTACCCCCAGCGTCCACTTGAGGTACCTTTCTTGCACCCTTTCCATTTCTTGTCTCTCCTCCCATCCCCATACTTCCGCCCCATATCCCATCACCGGCCACACCCGAGTGTCAAAAAGCCACATCTTCCTCTCCCAATCCTTCTCGAATTTTTTCCTTCCAATGCACCATGCTTCCTTCATGGCCACTGCTACCTTCTGTCCTTTTTATGTGCTTCCTGCCCTCCATTCTTTTTGAACACATACCCCAGGTATTTAAATTCTTATACTTCTTCGATATTCTTTCCCCTCCATCTCCAGTCTACTTTTGTGTTCCTCCCTCCTCCTTTCCTGAACCTCATCACTTTCGTCTTTCCCACATTTACTTCCAGTCTTTTCCTCTCGAAAAACTTCTCCAGTCTTCTTATCATTCTTTGCATCTCTTCTTCATTTTTCGCCATTACCACCAGATCGTCTGCGTATGCCAGCGTGCAAATTCTTTTTCTTCTCACTTTTACCCCTCCCCAGCTCCCTTTGCCCAGTTCTTCTTCTATATCCGGCGTCCACAAGTTGAACAGTATTGGGCTCATCGGGCACCCCTGCCTCACCCCCTTTCCCGTCCAAAATGTTTCCCCCATCACTCCTGCCGATTTCACTCTACTCGTTGTTTCTTCATAGACCTCCCCTACTCTTTCCCAGAGCCTTTTTCTCACTCCTCTTTCCTCCAACGCCTCCATCATAATTTTCCTATCTACTGAGTCAAACGCACCTTTTAAATCTATAAACAGTGCCACTAGCTTGCCTCTCTCCTCTGCAACCTCTTTGTTCACCAAATAGTTCCGCACTTATACATTGTCTATCGTTCCTACTCCTCTTCAGAAACCCGTTTGATTTGGTGGTATCATCCTTTCTCCACCGTTTCTTATTTTAACCTCTTCGCTCAAAACCGTCGTATATATTTTATAAAGCGATGGCATTAGCGTTACTCCTCTGTATTCCTCTACCTTTGTTCCTGCGCCTTTCTTTATTATTGGGGCAATCACTCCCTCTTTCCACCCCTTCGGCCATCCGTCTCCCCACCACACCTTCCTGCAGATCCCCCATGCTACCTCTATCGCTTTGCTCTCCTCCATATCTCCACGCCTCATTAGGTATACCGTCTATTCCCATTGCTTTTGCTTCTTTGAGTTTTCTAACCACCTTTCTGATCTCCTCTTTATTAATTTCGGTCTCGTCTTCCGCTCTTCTTGTTACCTGTTCTCCCATTCTCAATCTTTCTTCCACCCCTCCAATTAGACTCATGAAGTATTTTTTCCATTCCTCTTCTTCAGTCCCTCCCCCCCTCGTATTTCTCTTCTTTCTGTCTCTATTATTATTTATTTTCCCACACTTTGTTTTCGGTATTGGCCTCTGCAATTCCCTTATCATCTCATCCTGCTCCTCTCTTTTCTTTCTCTCAATCATCGCTTGATATTCTCTTTTTCGCTCCCTGTATTTTTCCTTCGTCCCGATACTCTTCCTCCACCTCCTTAACTCCTTTCTTACTTCTTCTTTCTTTTCCCTACATTCTTCATCCCACCATCCTCTCCTTTTCTGTTTCCTTTTCCTTCCCCCTACCTCCTCACTTCGTTCAATCTCTCTCTTAATCCTCTCCCCTATCAGCTTTTCTGAATCCTCTGCTCCCTCCTCCAAGCCCACTCTCCGCATTCTTCTCTCGACTTCCCGTTTATCACTCTTTCTCCCTCTGACTGCCTCTCCATCCATCTTCTAAAGCTTTCCAGCTTCTTATCAATGTCACCATTAACGTACGTTGCTACTATAACCCATTCGTCCGTACCTGCTTTAACTTTCCTGCTCATTAATCCTTCTTCCTGTTCCTGAATCTCATCACCCTCTGTTGCCATATCTTCTCTAACTCCCATTATCATCCCCCCCCATAGCGCTTTCCTTCTTGTTCTTCTTTTTTGCTCCCTGTCTTGTCCATTTATACCCCTTTGGCAGTTTTGTTTTCCATTTTTCCAATTCTTTTCCTCTACCCACGTTTCTATCATCACTACAACTTCCCATTCTTTGATCCCTTCCCAGAACTCTTTTTCTTTATTCGCTAGCCCCGCAACACTCCAGAAGCCTATCTTCCATCTATCCTCTTACTCTTTTCTACTTGTTTTATCCCCTTCGTCTTCTTCCCTTATCCCATTTTTGACTCTGGTTTCTCTTCTATTCCTCCTTCCCCTTCTTGTTTTTCGATATTCCTTCTTTCACTCTGCATTTGTTTCTCCTGTTCTCCCTCTTTAGCTATTATTTTCCTTATGACCTCCCTTTTTTCATCCCAAACCCATGTGTCCCCATTAACTATCAGTTTTTCTTTTCTTCTTCTGCTCGATCCCTTATTAGCCACTGCATTCTTCGTTCTTTCCACGTTAAGTCCTCTTCAATTCTTTCCCTCCTTCCTCTTAGGTTGGCTTTCTTTCTCATCACCTCTGTTTTACCGTGTAGTGTTTCCATCTTTACTTGTATCATACCTTCTTTCCTGTCTGCACCTCTCCTTCGACCTCTCTTGCTTCCCCGGTCCTTGCTTGGATTCCTATCCTTTCGAATATTCTTTCTACCGTTTCTTTTATTGTGCCTCGTATCTGCACGTTTTTAATCATTATATTCCTCCTTCGTTTTTCTTTTTCTTGTCTTTCTATCTTTGCTTCCATCTCTTTCATCCTCTCCGCTAGGTTTTCTTTCCCATCTCCACCACTCATTGTGCTTGTTCCTTCTTCAATTTCCGCTCTACTATTTTGTATTCTCTCTATCTCCCGTAGGCCTTGTTCTTTCATCTCTAATTCTTTTATCCTTCTCGCTAGCTCTCTTACTTCAGCTTTCATTTCTTCTCTCTCCTTTTCCCGTCTTCTTATTTCTTCTCTCATCTTTCCCAGTTCTTCCTTCATCTCCATTCTCAACTCTTTCACCTCTTGCTTCACCTCTTGCATCTCCCGTTTGAATTCATACCTCATATCTTCCAATATCCTCTCTACTTTCAACTCCTCTTGCTCCTTCTTCTGCGGCTGTGGGATTTTCTTGCTGGCTTGGAATACTTTTTCCTTCCTCATTCCCTTGCTCGACTCCGTTAGCCTGCTATCTCTTCCTCTTCCATAAATCACTAATATCTCCCATCGATCCCGTGTTCATATTCCTCGACAATCTTTCGAGGTTTGTCGGTCTTCATTTCTTCCTCGCTACACTCTCCTCTTTTGTTCGCCATGCTCTCTTTTTTTTTATATATATATTTTTTTACTATTATTTTATTTATTTTAATTATTTTATTTCATTTTATTTCTATTGATTTTTATTGACTCCCCTGCTTCCCTACTCTGCTCCCTCTCTTCCCCTCTCTATCACCTTATCTTTTCTCACTGCTGATGTTTTATTGAGTTTGGTAACTGTTAGAGTGAGAAGAATCTACAAACAATAAATAATACATAGACGAGTACACAACAAACCATGACTCAACCATAGCAGGATCCCGAAAGCAGCAGTTGAATTTTAAACGCCGAAGAAGACGGACCAAATCAAATACAATTTGTAAACTTTGCCCTTTGAAATAACTTTGCCCTTTGTAAACGTTGCCTTAACTTTGTCCGTTGCCTTAACTTTGCCCGTTGCCTTAACTTTGCCCTTTGAATTAACTTTGCCACTTTTTATGTTAACCTTTGAATTAACTTAGCCCTTTGTATTAAAAGCCTTTGTGTTAATTTAAATTTGCCTTTGCCTTATACGAGCACAAGCTCCAAACTTAATTTAAATCCAAAAAACATTATAAACATTCTTGAAATAGTGTAATAAATATCTATAAATTAATTTTACGAAAAAGTTATCTTTTATTTGAAATACAAATTTCAATTTCATTCGCCGACAGTCGCCGCCTTTACATGTTTTACAAATTTTCTTTGTCCGTCTTCTTTCATTTGAGTATATAAGGGTGGAAATTGCCGCCACGCTTCATTTCCATCAGCCAATCAGAACGATCGTTGTACTTTGTAACCACTTATACATTCAAATTGGTTCCTGTCAAACAAAATGCCGAGAGGAAAAGCAGGACAGCATCATGATGGTGAGAGTTGCAGTGAGAGCGACGACGATCAGACAGCGGAAAAAACGATGGTAGAAAAAACCACCATGGACGCAGAAACTCTAAATTCAATTCTCCATAGCCTAAAAGAATTAAGCACAACTGTGCAAGATTTAAAGTACCACACCCTGGAAAGCCAAAAGGACATCGAGAAACTGAACAGCAAAATACATTTGGCAAACGAATCTAATGCCATGATTCCTACAGCTGCCGCCAATGCCAATGCCAATGCGAACATCGTAAACCAAATGCAGAACATTCAAGAAACTTCACCATCCCTTTCATTTGGAACCAACCAAACTATTTCTGCCACCACCAGCTATATGCCTCCTGCAACAATTAAGCTACATGACCTACCAACATTTTCAGGAAATGTTGAAGAGTGGCCTCTGTTTCTGGCCAATTTTCAAGACTCAACTGAGGATTTTAAATATAGCAATCGCCAAAATCTTCAACGGCTGCAGAAATGTTTGGTTGGACCCGCCCGAGAAGCTGTTGCTTCTATGCTCATCAATGTGCAAGACGTTCCAGATGCCATAGATGAGCTCAACTTTCGCTTTGGTAGGCCGGATGTTCTCGTGCGTCACCAATTGCAGAAAATTCAGAAGTTCCCAGTGATGACTGAAAACAAAGTCGACCAGATCCTCGCCTTCTCTACCCAGGTGCGCAACGTCGTTGCGTTTCTGAGATCGTCAAACAGCGAACACAATTTAAACAACACTTCAATTTTGGATGAATTGGTTGCGAAATTGCCACAGGATAAGCAATACGAGTGGGCAAAACATTCAACAACATTAGCCACATATCCGACAATTGCCGACTTTTCAAAATGGTTGTGCCAGCTCGCCAGAATAGTATGTCTCATGCCACCCCCACAGCCATCAACTTCCAAAAATATTGGTACAAGACAACAGCCGCCGCCACACCCTAGACGCGTTTTATGTTTAAATGAAAACACTGGAGCCTCTCAGCAAGATACGCATACAAAATCTAAGTGCTATCAATGTGGTGAGAATAACTTTATTTCTAAGTGCAACATTTTCAATAATTCCATGAGCGTCGATGATCGTTGGCAGAAGGTTAAGTCGTATCGCTTATGCTTCTCATGTCTTCGGAAAGGCCACAGCACTGCGAACTGCAGAAGCAGGAAAACATGTGGCGTACAGAACTGCCAACGATATCACCACAGCAGCCTGCATGATGATTCAACAAGAAACCTATCTACAGTCGTCCAGCCAGTTTTGAGTTGTCGAACACCAAGGACGATGGGACTACTCTGAAAATGATTCCGGTTACACTGTTTGGACCGAATGGAAAAGTCGATGTATTTGCTATGTTTGACGAGGGATCCGCAATTTCAATTATAGAAGAAGAAATCGCAACTACACTTGGACTCAAAGGACGATTACAACCTTTAACTCTTCAGTGGTATGGCCAAAATGTCACAACGGAACCATCCACAGCAGTCAGTCTAGAAATAAGAGGTGAAGGTGAGTCAACTTCTTTTATAATTGTAAATTGTCGCACAGTTCGCAACTTGAATCTGCCCGTCCAGACTTTTAACAAGTCCGAATTCAAACATTTTGAATTTTTGCCGCTAAGAAGTTACAAGGATGTCAAACCATTCATACTTATCGGTTTAGACAACGTCCATTTAGGAATATCCTCCACGATTGTTCAATCTGGAGATAAGAAGCCTTTAGCCATGAAAACAAAACTGGGTTGGGTTGCCTATGGCCCAAGTAACAGCAATATTGTTGCATCAGCACCAGCCGTCCTAACTATACGAGAAAAGCAAGCCGATGACAATTTGCATAATTTAATAAAAGAGTATTTCTCAGCAGACAACTTTGGCATAAATCCATCGCCTGTAGTTCTGGAGTCAGATGATGACAAATCAGCACGTCAAATTATGCAAGAAACAACACGCCGCATCGGAAAACATTTTGAAACTGGTTTGCTGTGGAGGTATCCGAGACCCATTTTGCCGAAAAGTATTGGGATGGCCGAAAAACGTTTGCTAGCAGTAGAGAAAAAGATGAGCTTAAACCCAGATTTTGCTGCAAAGTATAAAAATGAAATGACAAAGTATATTGAAAAAGGATACGCTCGAAAGCTACAACAGCACGAAATCGAAGTTGAGAATCAGCCACTGTGGTATTTACCACACTTTGCCGTGCAGAGCCCGCACAAGCCAGACAAACTCAGAATCGTTTTCGATGCTGCAGCTACTGTGAATGATGTCAGCCTTAATTCTGTCCTGCTCAAAGGACCCGAGCAAGCCAAGCCGTTGATGAGCATCTTGTTCAAATTCCGTGAAGGCATCATAGGAGTAGCAGCCGACATTCGAGAAATGTTTTCACAAATACGAATACGATCAGAAGACCAGCACTCGCAAAGATTTTTGTGGAGAGACGGAGATGCAACACAGCCCATCAATCATTTTGTCATGGTTTCCATGATTTTTGGAGCTGTTTGTTCGCCATGTGTTGCAGAATTCATCAAAAATCTCAATGCTCAAGAATTTCAACATGAATATCCAGCCGCCGCTTCAGCAATTATCAACAAACACTACGTTGACGACTACGTTGCCTGTTTTCAAAGTGAGGAAGAGGCAACTCGTATCTGCAAAGACGTCGTGAAAGTCAACAGTCAAGCCGGTTTCGATTTGCGGAATTTTACGTCCAATTCAGTCAAATTACAAAACTCCATGAACGAAGGATCAACAGAACTAGCCAAAACTGTGAACATGGAACGCCAATCAACTTCAGAAAAGGTCCTTGGGATGTTTTGGAACACCGTCGATGACACCTTTGAATTTAAAACGAAGTTCCACCGCATATCGAAAGAAGTTTTAGAAGGAATCCGGCCACCGACAAAGAGAGAACTCCTAGGGATAGTGATGGCAATCTATGATCCCTATGGACTTTTAGCAGAGTTCCTCCTTTACTTAAAAATATTAGTTCGCGACACTTGGAAGAGCAACATTGCCTGGGATGATCCACTTACGCCCGATCTAAACAAAAAATGGCAAGCCTGGTGGAAAGAATTTCAAGATATCAACATATTCCAAGTTCAACGTTGTTACTCATTGCATTTGTTCAGAGCAAAAACAATTGAGTTGCACATCTTCATGGACGCAAGTCAAGTCCATCCCAAGATTGGAACTCCAAGCAGCCGTCCTTGGCATCCGTCTCAGCAAAACCATAGTTCGCAACCATGATATCAATGTTTCAAAAATCACTTACTGGACAGACTCAAGAACGCTTTTGTATTGGATTAATTCAAAGGAACGCAAATTCAAATCCTTTGTTTCACATCGGGTTGCAGAAATATTATCATCATCAGAACCATTGCAATGGCGATGGACTCCTACCGACAAAAACAGTGCAGATGCCGCCACCCGAGCAAACAGTCAACCGAAGCTGAAAGTAAATAGCGTTTGGCTCACCGGTCCTGATTTTCTAACCAAAATTGAAGAATTTTGGCCAGCCATGACAATTCAGCCGCCAGACGATAGAGATGTAGAAGAAGTCAAGCCTTGTCTTCTTTTACAATTCGCAAAAGGTAATTCTTTGATAAATTTTAACCGATTTTCGTCTTATTTGAAGCTAAAAAGAACCATGGCCTATGTACTTCGTGCCGCAAGTAAATTTCGTTATCTTGGGAAGATTCCTCCTCTCGAACGAACAACAAATGGCTTCCTTACAGTAGCTGATATCAAAAATGCCGAAAATCATCTTTGCCAAATAGTACAACAAGAGCAATATCATGATGAGATCTTCAAAATAATGTCCTCAACTCCAATAACAAGAAAGAGTTCAATATACTCCTTGAATCCCTATCTTGATGAAAAGGGACTTTTAAGAGTTCAAGGTCGTCTTGATGAAGCACTTTTCATGCCATTTGAAGCCAGAAGCCCAATTTTGCTGCCACAGAAACATACCATGTCCGAGCTCATCATGTCACATTATCACGAAAAACTACATCACCAGAACTCAGCTGTTGTTCTTAATGAAGCCCGCCAAAAATTTTGGTTTCCGCATCCCAAGACTCTTCTTAAACTCGTACGACGTAAATGCCCGGAATGTAAAATCGAAAGAGCTAAACCAAAACCTCCGCTTATGGGTCAGCTGCCAGTCGACCGCATAACACCTTACGTCCACCCGTTTACATACACAGGGGTTGACCTGTTTGGCCCTTTAAATGTTTCGATTGGTCGTAGACGAGAAAAAAGATGGGGAGTCATTTTCACATGCCTGACAGTGCGTGCAGCGCACCTTGAACTAGCCGAAAACTTGTCCACAGATGCCTTTATTGTTTGCCTACGAAATTTTATTAATCGAAGAGGTACCCCAGTCAGAATAAGGAGTGATAATGGTACCAACTTCATCGGGGCTCAAAGAGAACTGAAAGGTGAACAACATTTGTTTGATGTCGACCGCATTCGCGATGAAGCCACCAGCCGAAACATCGAGTGGATTTTCAATTGTCCATCTAATCCAAGCTCCGGCGGTTGTTGGGAACGCCTCATCAGAATTATAAAGCGCCTAATGATGAAAACTCTTTCCGAAGAAGCTCCAAAAGTCGAAACTCTTCGAAGCGTTCTAATAGAAGCCGAGAACATTATCAATTCCCGCCCGCTGACAGACATACCACTAACAATGGAGGAAGATGATCCACTAACACCGAATCACTTCCTATTAGGATGTGTCAACTCGACCCAAACACCTTATCCAGTGGATGAAAAGATATGTCTCAGAAAGCAATGGAGAATTGCACTAAGTCTAAAGGACCGCCTGTGGAAGAAGTGGACAATAGAGTACCTACCTCAGCTCTTGAAACGACCCAAATGGCACGATAAAGTACGCCCGCTAGAAATCAACGACATCGTCATTATTTGTGACTCCAATCAGCCACGAAGCCAGTGGCGCAAAGGCCGTATCACTAAAGTATTTCCCACCAAGGATGGACAAGTCCGTTCTGCCGAAGTCAAGACATCCAATGGACTTATCCGACGTCCAGCTTCCAGATTAGCCGTTTTAACCATCGATAGTGAATCCCAGGGTGATTCACGGGGGGAGGAGTGTTAGAGTGAGAAGAATCTACAAACAATAAATAATACATAGACGAGTACACAACAAACCATGACTCAACCATAGCAGGATCCCGAAAGCAGCAGTTGAATTTTAAACGCCGAAGAAGACGGACCAAATCAAATACAATTTGTAAACTTTGCCCTTTGAAATAACTTTGCCCTTTGTAAACGTTGCCTTAACTTTGCCCGTTGCCTTAACTTTGCCACTTTTTATGTTAACCTTTGAATTAACTTAGCCCTTTGTATTAAAAGCCTTTGTGTTAATTTAAATTTGCCTTTGCCTTATACGAGCACAAGCTCCAAACTTAATTTAAATCCAAAAAACATTATAAACATTCTTGAAATAGTGTAATAAATATCTATAAATTAATTTTACGAAAAAGTTATCTTTTATTTGAAATACAAATTTCAATTTCATTCGCCGACAGTCGCCGCCTTTACAGTAACACTGTAACTTACATATACGAATGTTATCGATGATTACATTAACTGTCATCAGTCCTACATGATCATGCTGGTATCAATTTTTAATTGTACTTGCAGTTGTAACTTGTAGCACAACCAATAAACATCATTTACAAAAAATATAAACTGAGCTATAATTCTTGAAGAATAAAACATGGCGCAGTTGGTACTTGTATAAAAAAACCGAATCATATAATCTACATTGTACATGCATTAAAACTTGAAACTACAAGCAGTTCATGCAATAAAGCTTAAAACTAAACATAGTAAGGACAGTGTATACATACATTAAATAAACAAAAGTTTTTGTTTTAAATTAAAAATAAAACAAGTTTATTATAAAAATGGCAAGTGATTTCCAGAAACCTGGTCCATTACTAATGGACGGAAATGTTAAAGAAAATTGGCGCAAATTTCTCAATTTGTGGAACATCTATTCGGTGGCTACTTAAACCGATAGTGAATCACAGCCAATACAAACTGCGAGATTCTTGTCGTGCACTGGTGAAAAAACAATAGAAATATACCAAACACTTCCAATCTTAGCAGCAGACAAAAATACCCTTGTGAAGGTTATTGAAGCCTTTCAAAATTACTGTGTACCAAGGAGCAACATAGTTTACGAACGGTACATTTTTTTTTCACGACATCAGAAAGAAGGAGAACCATTTGAACAGTTTCTCTCTGATAATGTGCAGCTTGCGGAAAACTGTGAATTTGTCGACCAGAAAGAGTCTATGATAAGAGATCGCATCGTGATGGGCACAGCGGAACAAAACATAAGACTGCAACTTTTAAAGACGGATGGCTTGGATTTGTCAAAAGCAAAAAAAATCTGTCGTGTGGCTGAGCAGGCTAATATTCAAGTGAAGGAAATGCAGGCAGAAGGAGGACCGGCTGTTGATGCAGTCAAAAATAAAGCAGACAAACATTATAATTCTTTTTCAAAATCTAATAACAATAATTTTCGACAAAATATTAATTATCCATCTTCTTCTCATTCTAGAAATCGTGTAACAAAGAACAGAGATCAGCATGACAATATAGAACAAAAACGCGATAATTTAAACTACAGCGGCAGTGCATGTTACAATGCAATAAACATCATACTCTGGGTAACTGTCCAGCATTTGGAAAAAGATGCCAGGCTTGCGGAAGGTTCAATCATTTTGCATCGGTTTGCAAAGCTAAAAAGATTAACTGTATTAACGAAGCTATTAGCTATGGTTTATGGTGATGATGGTGACGAGAGTGGCGACAGTGGTGAGTCAGTAGCTTATATTGGTGCGATAGGTCAGTTTCGGCATGGGTTCGTTAACTGGTGTAAAAATATAACAGTAGAAAACAGTTTAATAGAATTTAAGCTTGATAGCGGAGCTGATGTCAATATTATTACATTTGAACAAAATTAAATATGAAGCGAAATTGAGTCTGGTTAAACATAGACTAGAAGCGTATGGGGGTTCTCGAATTGCAACAATGGGTTCGGTTCGTCTTCGCACACAGTATAAAGATTTAGTTGATGACGTTGACTATGTTGTCGTAGATGGGAGTTCCAAGCCTTTACTTGGTCTGAAAACGTGTGTTCAATTTGATTTAATCCGCAGAGTAAACGCGCTAAGCGAAAATAGAAGCTTTTTGACAAAAAATAGTGACATTTTTTCTGTAGACGGTAGATTTCCAGATAAATGTAGGTTAGAGCTCAAACCAAATGCTATATCTATTTGTAAGAGTCCTCGTCGAATTCCACTAGGAATACGCAGTAAAATAAAAGAAGCTCTTGAAAATATGGAGAAACGTGGTATTATTCTCAGACGAGGGGAACCTTCCGAATGGTCTCACGAATTGGTGATAGAAGAAAAAGCAAATGGCAGTTTGAGGTTATGTTTGGACCCCAGTGCTTTGAATGACAACCTCCAAGAAGAGCATGGTGTCATATGAGGGTTTTTAAACACTTCACTGTATTTGACTTGAAAGAAGGTTTTTGGCAAGTTGAATAATGTCCTTCGTCTGAGAAATTCACGGTGCTTAGCACTCGTTATGGGACTTTTGAGTACAATGTACTTCCTTTCGGTGTTAAAATAGCAGCTGAAAAATTCCAAACCTTAAACAGCAAATATTTTGGAAATTTGCCTGGAACCTTCATTTATATCGATGACATAATCACGGGGGGCAGGACAAAAGCAGAACACGATACAAATGTCGAAAACGTATTAAAAAAAAACGCGTGAAATTAATGTCAAGATTAATAGGGATAAGGTGCAATATTGCGTCGAAGAAGTAAAGTATTTAGGGCATATTTTTACTGGTGATACTATCCGCCCCGATCCAAGTCGCATAGAGTCGATACTCAAATTGAAAGAACCTCGAGAGAGAAAGGAGCTTGAAAGAATAATGGGAATGTTTAATTACTTACGTGATTTCATACAAAACTTTTTAAATTTAAATTCTCCTCTTCGTTGTTTATTGAAGAAAAATAGTGATTTTTTGTGGATGCCATCCCATACAAAAATTGTAAATGAAATCAAAAATTCCTTAGCTCAACACTCAATCCTTCAGATTTTTGATCCCAGCAAGAATATTATCATCCAGACCGATGCTTCTCAAAATGGTATTGGATGTTGTTTATTACAGGATGATTTGCTTTGCTTCAGAAAGTTTAACTGACACTGAGACAAGATATGCTCAGATTGAAAAAGAGTAATTAACTGTGGTATACGCATGTGAAAAATTTAATAATTATATATATGGGTACAATTTTACCGTGCACTCCAACTATAAACCTTTGGCTGCAATTATCAAGAAAGCTGTAGGTGAGGTTCATTCTGCACGTTTACAACGAATGAAAATTAAACTTTCTAAATACAAACTACAACTGAAGTATGTTCCTGGTAAATTTCTGTATGCGGCTGATCTTTTATCGATGATCCCACAATTGATATGGAAAAAACTTTTAACGATTTGGTGCACAGTGCTGATATGAGTAAGCCCAAGAGAATTCAATTTGAAAATGAAACGAAAAATGATGAGATCTTACAATGTCTTATACATTTTTACTATGAAGGTTGGCCAAATGATATTCATAATCTTCGTGATAGTTTAAAACTTTTCTGGCAACTTAAAAATAGTATTCATGTTGAGAATGGTTTAGTCCTTTACGGAAATCGTGTCTTTGTTCCACGTTCTCTAATTAAAGAGACGCACAGTGCGGTATTTTGACCTGAAACGTGGCCATAAATCAATTTTCTCAATTTTCCCTCCCAGGATTAAGCTTGTGTGTCATAACAGGTACATAACCAGGCTACTCTTTAGTGAAGTCTATCTATAAATTGGTCACCCCCGTTCGCGACACCATCAGTTGCAACTAGCACTAATTGAGTAAGCCAGAATTTTTCTGCGATAAAAAAAAAAAGTGTATTTTCGGCGTGTTTTTTTTTAGTCTTAAAAGTGATTCTAGTGAAAAAATTTGATATGGATATTGTTAATCAAGGTATGTATAGTATTTTAAGCTAAAATTTATTAGTTTATTCAACTTAATTTTTTCATATCGATGAGTTAAAGTATTCACTTAAAAAAATTGTACTTTTTTCACTGTTTTTTCAAAACATTAGTGTTTTTGAAATAGCGCAACACGCCGCAACATAGTTTATCATATATTTTATTAAACTGCTGGATATGTAGATCAATCTGTGCTTTCCAAACCATTCACAAGTTTTCACCTAAGAAAAAACAGAGCCTTTGAAAAAACTGCTTTAAATCGACCCTTAATATTAGATTTCTATATTATTCCAGATGACTCTAATTCCAGCTTGTCTATGACCAGAAAACAGCTCCATGAGTTGGTTAGAGGATGCTCACAGAGGCTCCTTGACGATAAACTTGAAGATTTGGATAAAAAACTTATGGATATAACAAAGTGTCCCCCAGAGAAAATAGATGAACTTCGAAAAATTACCAAGGCATTCAAACCAAATTATAAACGAAGATGGCAACTCTGTAATAGCACAGAAAGGCGTTTTTTGGATAAGAATGAAGAGTGGCTAAGTGAAGAAATAACACTACCTGTTGACACACTTCCCGGAAGGTCTCAAGGTCGCCCAAGCAAAGAATTCGGGGAATCAAGTGACCGAACAAAACGTCGAAAAACAGTGTAACTTCGAAAAAGTGTGTCTGTTGCTGAACTGACATACGCGGCACAGATGAGTCAAAGAGCGGCGGGAAATACTGATTAAGCCAAAGTGATGCAGGTTGTGACCACAGCTCCAACCAGAGCTATGAAGTTTCGGAAAGCAGCAGCAATTGGCAGTAAAGCCCTGAAAACGAAGAAACACACACCTGAAAACGCTTCGAGGATATTCGTCGAAGCTAATTTAACTGCAAGTCAATACGAAGTGATTCATCAGGCCAATAAAGATATATATCCATGCTATACCTACGTGTATAAAGCTAAACAAGACTGTTACTCACCAAAAAGAGTCAGTGAGACAGTTGCCGAAGTCAAGCTCCAAGATTTAGTGGATCACACAACATCGCAATTATGTAAATATTTGGAACCAGAACTCTCACAGTGCCTTGAAAACACGGATACAGATTTAGAGCTAATATATAAGTGGGGATGCGATGGATGTTTATGATGATGTTAATAATGAAAGATGAAGAATAAATAATAAAATAAAAACTAGAAAATTAAATTAGTCCAGGTCGTTTTTTTTATTACCTACTTGCCTATAAGACAAAAGTTGAGGATGGAAAAACAAAATAGATTAATCTGTTTATTGAGTAATTGACCTGTAATCATAAAATATACAACCAATCTACATCTCAAATTTTGGATTTAAAGGATCGCATTAAGAAAATTTCCAGTTGTAAATTGATTCATAAAGAAAACGAAAAAAGGGGATTTCAGGAAAAAAGTATCTTTCAGTATTTTTCTAATTTCTTAGAAACTATTATATTTATTGAAATAAGGTTTTTAGTATTTGACTAAAAGTTTATTGGGCCATTGAATATTGTAAAAAAAAATGTCCTTCACATTGCAAAATTTTATAAAAAATCAATTAAAAACAAACAATTTTTTTTTTTCTAAATTTCGTCTTTAAAACTTAATTTCCCAAAAACTATTTAATGAAACGACTTGAATCAACAGACAAAATAAAGAATGAAATATTAGCTTTGAAAAAAGTTATAGCACAGCATTGCACGTACTTTTTTGGATTTTTAATATTTTTTTTCTCCTGGCTAATCGGGGGGTAAATGGGTCATCACTTAAGTGAGTTTTACTGTACCTAAAAAACAAAAATGTATCCTTCCAAATAACTTTTTAGTCATTTGGTACCTATTTGATGTGAAAAATGTGCCCAAGTATTTTTGGCCAGGTTTTCGATGTGAGACGTTAAACCTACTTCATAAATCTCACATGGGAATTACTAAGACTCTTAGCAGAGAAAAAGGTTCTCTTTACTGGCCATACATGGCAAGAGACATTTAAAACATGATTCTTAAATGCCGTGAATGTGAAAAATTCAGGCCACAAAATAAAAACCATTCTATTATTCCACACCCTTCACCAGAAACTCCATTTTTGAAAATTGGTGTAGATTGCCTAGATAATGGTGGGAAATCATAATTTTTTACCATCGATTACTACTCCAAATGGATCGAGCTTCATTTAATGCCAGATAAAACTGTGAAAAGCATAAAAAACATTCTAGTTAAAATTTTTTCAATGCATGGTATCACTGAAAAAATTGTGGCTGATAATATGCCATTTAATTCATATGAATTGTCCTCGGTATCCAAAATCAAATGGAATGGCAGAGAAAGCCGTCCATATCTCAAAAGCTATGTTAAAAAAAATTGATAAGGGGGAAGGTAATTTAGAGGCCGCTTTATTAGAATACAGAGCTACGCCTGTCGCGGGACTAAAATATTCACCAGCAGATTTGTTAATGAGTTGAAAGTTCAGGACCTGGTTCCCCATTAAAGTCGAAGACCTTTTTCGAAAAGTACATTTGGACGTACCATACAAATTAGAAAAACGTTAACAAAATATTATTGAAAAGAATAATCCGGTTAGACCAAGGCGAGAACTTACAATACAAAGGGGTGATAATGTAGTTTATCGACATAATGGGATGTGGGGAACCAGCACGTGTAGTTGCAAAGCATGATATGCCGCGAATTATCCGTCGAAATACTTTCCATTTAAGAAAATCACAACATGCCCCAAATTTTAAGATGATTGAAACGAACCCATTGCATTCAAAAACTCCAGATGATTCTGAAAATGGTGAATCGTTAAAACAAACAAAAACTTAGTACATCGCGGGGCTAATAATGGGAATGAGAATTTAATAGCGTTTCCTGGTCCGAGCAATGAAAACATTGTTCAGCCTGATTTATCGCATCAAGGAGGTACTACACCCCAACTAACAATTTAACTTGTATAAGGTCCAGTTTTTTGAATTTGGTATACTATAGCTCGCATAGAACTAACATTAGGCTTTATTATTCAAGCCCACCGTTTTCCAATTTAAATTTTTGATAATAGCCTGTTTAATGACTTTTAAATTGAGATTGGCAAGTTGTATACAAGACTTGTATGATTTAGTATGAAAAGGTCTGTTTAAGGCCTGTCCAAATTGTTTAACTGAAAGTAAATAAAAACATTTTGTATACGGCTTGCTTAAATGAGCTTTTTACATCCAGCAACAAGATTTGACATTTTCTGTAGTTGAAAGTATTCTGCAGCGGGTTTAACATATATACGAAAGTGTTCGTCATTCAATAG
Organism: Dasysyrphus tricinctus; assembly: GCA_963921185.1. Lineage (NCBI taxonomy): Eukaryota > Metazoa > Arthropoda > Insecta > Diptera > Syrphidae > Dasysyrphus > Dasysyrphus tricinctus. The sequence continues at coordinate 177,650,314 of OY992531.1, read as the reverse complement.
ATTAAAAACAAATAATTACCAAAAGACGTATTTATCAAAAAATTGTGAATAATTAATAAGAAGTTATAGAAATATTAAATTAACTTCGTTTTCAAGTGCCCAAAGTAGATTAACGATATGAAGCGTGCGCTCGCCAAAGTGTTCTTCGAATGATGTGTTTCTTGTATGAGCTCGTGTTTTTTTTTTAACTTAAATAAATGCACAACTATTTTTGTTTATTTTTGCAAACTTTTCTCGTAAATGTATTTATTTTTAATCTAACAGAACTACGCACTTTTGAATATTTGTTGTGAGTTTGTATGTCCATTATTTTGTTTATTTTTTGCCTCAAATCTACTGTCAAATGGACGTGTGTGAAGTTGGCTTAACATTTTTGAGCTAGGCCAATGGGACCATGGCAGGAATTTGCAGTTTTCTTGCATTTTTTATGCATTTCTATTCCTGATTTTGCAGTTCACCAAATAGTGGGTGTAATCGACTGTACTGCTAACTTCACTGTGAAGTTAGCAGTGCCTATGCTTTTCTCAGCAACCGTGCTAGCTAGGAATCTGAAATAAGGCTCTGAATTTGCAGTTTAATTTGCAGTTCCAGAAAAGGAAAAAACCAAATTTCTAAATCCTTACATAAAAAAAATTCATACTGTACTGCTAACTTCACTGTGAAGTTATCATAAAAGTCCTTTTCTCAGCAACGGTGATACTTAGAAACTTACAGTTAGGCTCCAAATTCGCAGTTTAATTTGCAGTTCAAGAAAAATTAATGTCCAAATTTGTAAGTCCAAATTTGAAAAAAAATTCGAATAAATTAATTTTTCACTGTTAACATCACTGTGAAGTTAGCAGTACATACCCTTTTCTCAGCAACTGAGCCACCTAGAAAATTGCAGTTTAGGTCCAAATTTGCAGTTTTTCATGCACTTCAAGAAAAAACTAAGTTCAAATTTTAAAGTCCAAATTTGACAAAAAAATCGAAAATTTTACTTTGCACTGTTAACAACAGTGTGAAGTTAGCAGTACATACCCTTTTCTCAGCTACTGTGCTAGGTAGAAAAGTGCAGTTAGGGTCCAAATTTGCAGTTTTTCATGCACTTCACGAAAAAATGCAGTTCAAATTTTGAAGTCCAAATTTGACAAAAAATCGATTAAATTCACTTTTCACTGTTAACATCACTGTGAAGTTAGCAGTACATATCCTTTTCTAAGGAACTGAGCCAGCTAGAAAATTGCAGTTGGTGTCCAAATTTGCAGTTTTTCATTTGCTTCAAGAAAAAAGTAAGTTCAAATTTTTTAGTCCAAATTTGACAAAAAATCGATTAAATTAATTTTTCACTGTTAACATCACTGTGAAGTTAGCAGTACATACCCTTTTCTCAGGAACAGAGCCAGCTAGAAAATTGCAGTTTAGGTCCAAATTTGCAGTTTTTCATGCACTTCAAGAAAAAACTACTTTCAAATTTTTAAGTCCAAATTTGACAAAAAAATCGAAAAATTCACTTTGCATTGTTAACGTCAGTGTGAAGTTAGCAGTACATATCCTTTTCTCAGGAACTGAGCAAGCTAGAAAATTGCAGTAAAGGTCCAAATTTGCAGTTTTTCATGAACCTCAAGAAAAAACTAAGTTCAAATTTTTAAATCCAAATTTGACAAAAAAATCGAAAAATTCACTTTGCATTGTTAACGTCAGTGTGAAGTTAGCAGTACATACCCTTTTCTCAAGAACTGAGCCAGCTAGAAACTTGCAGTTAAGGTCCAAATTTGCAGTTTTTTATGCACTTCAAGAAAAAACTAAGTTCAAATTTTGAAGTGCAAATTTGACAAAAAAATCGATTAAATTCATTTTTCAATGTTAACATCACTGTGAAGTTAGCAGTACATACCCTTTTCTCAGGAACTGAGCCAGCTAGAAAATTGCAGTTAAGGTCCAAATTTGCAGTTTTTCATGCATTTCAAGAAAAAACTAATTTCAAATTTTTAAGTCCAAATTTGACGAAAAATCGAAAAATTCACTTTGCATTGTTACTGACGTTAACAATGCAAAGTGAATTTTTCTATTTTTTTGTCAAATTTGGACGTAAAAATTTGAAATTAGTTTTTTCTTGAAGTGCATACAAAACTGCAAATTTGGACCTTAACTGCAATTTTGTAGCTGGCTCAGTTCTTGAGAAAAGGGTATGTACTGTTAACTTCACACTGACGTTAACAGTGCAAAGTGAATTTTTCGATTTTAATGCCAAATTTTGACTTCAAAATTTGAACTGCAGTTTTTCTTGAAGTAAATGAAAAACTGCAAATTTGGACCCTAACTGCAATTTTCTACCTAGCACAGTTGCAGAGAAAAGGGTATGTACTGCTAACTTCACACTGATGTTAGCAGTGCAAAGTGAATTTATCGATTTTTCTGCCAAATTTGGACTTCAAATTTGAACTGCATTTTTTCGTGAAGTAAATGAAAAACTGCAAATTTGGACCCTAACTGCAATTTTCTAGGTGGCTTAGTTACTGAGAAAAGGGTATGTACTGCTAACTTCACACTGACGTTAACAGTGAAAAATTAATTTATTCGATTTTTTTTTTCAAATTTGGACTTAAAAATTTGGACATTAATTTTTCTTTAACTGCAAATTAAACTGCAAATTTGGACCTTTACTGCAATTTTCTAGCTTGCTCAGTTCTTGGGAAAAGGGTATGTACTGCTAACTTCACAGTGATTACTTACTTACTTACTTACTTACTTAAGGTGGCGCTACAGTCCGGGGTGGACCAGGGCCTCAACCAACAAGCTTCTTCCAGCCGGCTCGGTTTCTAGCTAGCTGTCTCCAGTTTCGCACGCCAAGTTGGTTGAGGTCCTCTTCCACTTGCGTGCGCCACCTTTTACGCTGTCCACCTCTACTGCGTTGTCCCACGGGGTTGGATTCAAAGACTTTCCGGGCCGGAGCATTGGTGTCCATTCGCTCTAGATGACCCAGCCATCTCAGTCGTTGGCTTTTCACTTTTGTGGCTAGGTCGGTGTCGCTGTACAGCCCATACAGTTCGTTGTTGTATCTTCTTCTCCATTCCCCATCTATGCAGACGGGACCAAAAATCACCCGGAGAATTTTCCTCTCAAAACAGCCTAACGCGTTCTCATCCACTGTTAGCAGTGTCCATGCCTCTGCACCATACATCAGGACCGGGATGATAAGCGTCTTATACAGGGACAGTTTAGTTGCTCGAGAGAGGGCTTTGCTTCTCAATTGCCTTCTTAGCCCAAAGAAACAGCGATTGGCAAGAGTAATTCTGCGTTTGATCTCAGCGCTGGTGTCGTTCGCTGAGTTTATAGCGGATCCTAGGTAGACAAAGTCTCTGACTACCTCAAAATTATAGCTGTCTATAGTGACGTTCTGTCCGAGACGTCGGTGTTGGGTGTCCTTTCTTGTGGACAGCATATATTTTGTTTTGCTTTCATTCACCGTTAAACCCATCTTCTTGGCTTCCTTCTCAATGCTCACAAAAGCACCACTGACATCACGCTTTGTTCGTCCGATTATGTCAATGTCGTCAGCGTAAGCGAGTAATTGGACGGACTTTTGAAAGATTGTGCCTCTGGTGTTGACGTGAGAGTTTTGCACTATTCTTTCAAGAACGATGTTGAAGAAGTCGCATGACAGCGCGTCGCCTTGCCTAAAACCTTTTTTGACATCAAAGGTGTCGGTGAGGTCTTTGCCGACCTTGATGGAGCAGCGTGCATTCTCCATCGTCATCCTGCACAAACGGACGAGTTTGGCAGGGATGCCAAAACTAGACATTGCTCTATATAGCTCGTCTCTATAGATGCTGTCATACGCGGCCTTGAAATCGATAAAAAGGTGGTGGGTATCGATTTGGAACTCCTGGGTTTTCTCCAAGATCTGCCGTAGTGCGAATATTTGGTCGATGGTGGACTTCCCTGGCCTAAAGCCACACTGATATGGACCTATCAGGTTGTTGACGAATGGCTTCAGGCGTTCACAAAGTACGGCAGAGAAGATCTTGTAGGCGATATTAAGAAGACTGATGCCTCTGTAGTTGGTGCAGTCCAGAGGATCGCCTTTCTTGAGGATCGGGCAAACAATACTGAGGTTCCATTCATCGGGCATGCTTTCTTCCGACCATATTTTACAGATGAGCTGGTGCATACTCCTAACCAATTCATCGCCAGCCGCTTTGAATAGCTCAGCCGCAAGGCCATCAGCTCCAGCAGCTTTATTGGACTTAAGTTTAGATATGGCTATCCTCACTTCGTCAAGATCGGGTGGACGGAATTGTTGGCCTACGTCGTCCAGGTTGAATGGTGCAATTTGCATGGTAGCGGAATTCGGTTCGTCATCGCCGTTATACAATTTGCAGAAATGATTTTTCCATATCCTCAGCACCGACTGCGTTTCCACCACGATGTTCCCCTGATCGTCCTTGCAGGCTTCGGTTCGGGGTTTGTAACCTTGGGAGGTTCTTTTTACTTTTTGGTAAAACTTCCGAACTTCATTCCTGCAGTGGCATCCCTCTAATTCCTCGATCGCGCGCTTCTCATGCTCTTTCTTTTTCTTTCTGAGAAGCTTGTGTTCCTCTTTCCTCTTCTGCTCGTAGAGCTCGCGAGCAGCTCTGGTCCTTCTATGCAGCGCCGCTTTGTATGCCTGTTGTTTGGCTGCATGTACTTGCCGGCATTCCTCATCGAACCAGGGGTTTCGCTGTGGTGGTCGTGCGAAGCCCAGCACGTCAGAGGCGGCATCTCTGATGGCTTCCTGGCAGTTTTTCCACTGGTTCTCGATGTTTGCAGTTGGCGGCAAAGGACTAGTTAAAAGGGCGCTAGAGACTCGATCGGAAAAGGACCTGGCGATTTCTTGCGACTGTAGCCGTCCGACGTTGAACTTCCTGACAGTATTTCCCTGTTTTAGCTTTGGTCTGGATATCCGTAGCATTACCTTTGCTACAACGAGGTAGTGGTCCGAGTCAACGTTGGCTCCTCGGAACGTTCGGACATCCTTGATACTGGAGGAGTGCCTTGCGTCGATCGCAATGTGGTCAATTTGGTAGGCGGGAACTGCGTACTAGCTACCACAACGTTTCGCCCCGCAGCAAAGTCGATTAGCCTGAGTCCGTTATCGGAGGTGGTGTCGTGCAGGCTGTATCTTCCGATTGTGCCACCAAAGACGTCTTCTCTTCCTAGTTTGGCATTAAAATCACCCAAGACAATTTTAATGTCATAGCTAGGGCATTGCTCATATGTCTTGTCCAGGAGCTCGTAGAACTCGTCCTTGGTGTCGTCATCTTTCTCCTCTGTGGGGGCATGCGCGCATATCAGGCTGATGTTGGCGAATTTAGCCTTGATGCGAATTGTCGTGAGGCGCTCGTTCACATAATTGAAACTCAAGACCTCTTGCCTCAGTCTGCCTCTAACAACAAATCCACATCCAAAAAGACGCTGCCCTTGTGGTCGGTAACAGTCACCGTAGTATACATCGCAGTCTTTCAGTTTTCTTTTGCCCGGCCCATCCCATCGCACTTCTTGGATGGCGGTGATGTCTGCTTTGTAGCAGTCTAGGGCCTCCGCTAAATGTTCGGCTGCACGTGGTCTATAGAGAGACAGAACATTCCACGTGCAGATCCGAAGTTCGTTGTCCTTATTTCGTTTGCTAGGTTCGTCAACAGTAAATCCGTCCGTATCCGAGGCTTGTTGATGCTTCGCAACTAAAATAGCTTTACGTGGCCGGGAAGTCACCCCGACGGCACGACCCCCAACCTGGAGGACCAGACCCTATATATATAACTCCAAGGGCGGGGAGCCGGATTAACCGCTCCTTATAGGCCTGAGCTCCGAATATGTCGTAGTAGCCCGTATAAGGTGTTCACTAAGTAGTTCATCCTAACTGGAACTGTAGACGCCACCGTTGATTCCATCTTGAGAATTCTTCCGCTGCCGCCTGGATGAAGGAGAAGTGCCTTAGTGGGAACACTCCTCCCCCCCTCTCTCGTTTGCTGCCCCCTAAAACCGTCCACAGGGATTGGAACCCCATCTTCAGTTAAAGGTACTAGGCACCCGATGTTCACCGCGGGGAGGTGAGAGTAGGAGTTGATAGACAGAGGTTCGCTTTGAAACAAAGCTTGTGGACGCTTGTGTCCTCTTGAATGCACATGTCTACCCTTTGAACATCACTTCACAGTGATGTTAACAGTGAAAAATGAATTTAATCGATTTTTTTGTCAAATTTGGACTAAAAAATTTGAACTTACTTTTTTCTTGAAGCAAATGAAAAACTGCAAATTTGGACACCAACTGCAATTTTCTAGCTGGCTCAGTTCTTTAGAAAAGGATATGTACTGCTAACTTCACAGTGATGTTAACAGTGAAAAGTGAATTTAATCGATTTTTTGTCAAATTTGGACTTTAAAATTTGAACTTAGTTTTTTCTTGAAGTGCATGAAAAACTGCAAATTTGGACCTTAACTGAAAATTTCTAGCTGGCTCAGTTCCTGAGAAAAGGGTATGTACTGCTAACTTCACAGTGATGTTAACAGTGAAGAATGAATTTAATCGATTTTTTTGTCAAATTTGAACTTCAAAATTTGAACTTAGTTTTTTCTTAAAGTGCATAAAAAACTGCAAATTTGGACCTTAACTGCAATTTTGTAGCTGGCTCAGTTCTTGAGAAAAGGGTATGTACTGCTAACTTCACACTGACGTTAACAGTGCAAAGTGAATTTTTCGATTTTAATGCCAAATTTTGACTTCAAAATTTGAACTGCATTTTTTCGTGAAGTGCATGAAAAACTGCAAATTTGGACTTAAACTGCAATTTTCTAGGTGGCTCAGTTGCTGAGAAAAGGGTATGTACTGCTAACTTCACAGTGATGTTAACAGTGAAAAATGAATTTATTCGATCTTTTTTTCAAATTTGGACTTAAAAATTTGGACATTAATTTTTCTTGAACTGCAAATTAAACTGCGAATTTGGAGCCTAACTGCAAGTTTCTAAGTATCACCGTTGCTGAGAAAAGGACTTTTATGCTAACTTCACAGTGAAGTTAGCAGTACAGTATGAATTTTTTTTTATGTAAGGATTTAGAAATTTGGTTTTTTCCTTTTCTGGAACTGCAAATTAAACTGCAAATTCAGAGCCTTATTTCAGATTCCTAGCTAGCACGGTTTCTGAGAAAAGCATAGGCACTGCTAACTTCACAGTGAAGTTACCAGTACAGTCGATTACACCCACTTTTTGGTGAACTGCAAAATCAGGAATAGAAATGCATACAAAATGCAAAAAAACTGCAAATTCCTGCCATGGTCCCATTGGCCTAGCTCAAAAATGTTATGCCAACTTCACACACGTGTCAAATGGCACACACAACGATCCCAAAAAAAATTGATTTTCTTGCAAATATTTTCCAACCAAAAAATCGTTATTATATCGTTGTCAAGGCCACTGTACACGATTTTAGAAGTCATATGACTTCTCATATGACCTGTCAGAAAAATCATACCAAATCGTCTGAACGCACTTATAGATCTCATATGACTTCTCAAAAGCAAAAAGCATATGAATTTTTTGACATTAGAACTGCAGCTAATTCCATTTGAGAAATCAAATAGGATTTGTTTTCATGGAAAATAGTTAGTTCAGAGTGTTGAAAACAAAAATATTCTTACAAAAAAATAGAATTTTGAATGAAAATAACAATGGATAATTGAAAAAAAGTAATTTTACACTCAAAATATTTATTTGTTTATGACTTTGTTTTTTCTTTTATTTTGGATTTGACAGATAGCCATAGAGAAAATCAAATGCGAAGTAGAAACGTGTAAACATAAAAAAAAGGAAAACCGTATGAGTTGACTTAAAATGACAGCTCATTTGAGAAATCATATAGAAAATATAATGACAGGTCATATGACTTCTATTATCGTGTAAAGTGGCCTTAAGGAATTCGGTATTAAATCATTAACAAATACTAGCCGCATTTTATTATCTACATGATCTGATCCGGATCAATTTCTAAAGCGTGGTACACATTATCAAACCTGAGTGTCAGCCATGTTGGATATCAAACTGAACTGACAATGTGTACACGCTGAATGATAGTTTGACACTCAGAACTGCCTGCTCACAAAATTTTTTGATACTGCGTGACAGCCCTCGGTTTGTTGGGTGGTTGCTCGATGATGTGTACACAATTTCATTCATGAGCCGTCATTCACGGAACAAAACACGATTTTTTATAGCGAATCAGTGGAAAAAGTGCAAACAAAATAAGAAAAAGCTCGTGTGTGTCATGTAAAAAATTATCAACACGATTCGTGGCGGAAATAGCCTCAAAATAAAAAGAAACAATTTTCTGAGAGTAGTGGAATTTCTTTGCCTGACGCCCAACATAACTGATAAGTGTGCACGCGAAACTTTTCAAGCAGGTTTGATATCCAACACGCGTGACACTCAGGTTTGATAATGTGTACCACGCTTAACACGTGATTACAAAAACAACATAGGATCCTGCTTTTTATCTGGATCTATTTCATTATCCAAAAATTACTATTGTGAATGTGTCTCAATAGTGTCAAGAAAAGAGGCAACAGACACGTGAAAAATAAACAAAGATAAGGCAAAATAGACCAGTGTGGTAACACTGGTTTTCTGTGTTGATTAGTGCATAGCATTAGCTCTACATTGTTTTAATTTTTAAACATAGTTCTATCTAATTATAAATCATAGTGTTTGTTTTTTACCAAATTTAAAGTGAATGTCTTGATAGTTTGGTATCCGTTTGTTATTAATTTGCTACATTTTGGTCATAGTGTTTAATTTCAGTAAGTGAAATTAAATTAATTTTTTAATCTTGAAAGTCATTTGTGTCAATTTCATAAATCTCTTAATTTAACAATTGCATGAATACCTAAACATCTTCTCTTTTCTTTGACACACATACAAACTGTGAATATTTCGTCCTACCCTCCCTTAAATCTAATTGAGTGCTTCTGTGCGTATTATACTAAAACTCACCACTTAACAATTTATATGCTTAACTTAAAAGCTTTCTTTTGATTATAGCCTATACTATTCATTCTTTTACATTTAATTTTTCTCTATCTAAACAAATCACTTACTTTCTTTGTTTTTTTATTGTAATTCGCTTAAGTCTATACTAAGAATCACTTGATCAATAGCAATCGGTGGTCGTGATCGTTGATGCTAGGTGTGAAGAAAATTCGGTGGAAGACGTATCGAGTTCAACTCCCAGTATTTTCTACTTTTTTTTTTCTCTCTTTAACTTTTTTTAAGTCATTATTTTTAATTAATTAAATTTAGTGCACACATTTTAAGGACAGGTATCTTTGTTTTATATTTAAACATGGCCTGTTCTGCAACTAAATGTTCAAATCATTCAGCTACGTCATCTCTTTTTGAATGCCATGGAACCTCCGGAAACCTTTTTCACGCTAAATGTGTCGGTGCAACTAATGCATTAATTGACAAAATTAATTCCTCTGAAATTGGTTTCTGGTTTTGCGTTAGTTGTAGAAAGCATTCTGTATCCAGTTTGGCTTTTTAAATGACAGCTTTAAAGTCCGAAATTCATAAGATCTCTAAAGCTTTCGAGGAAGTATCCCAACATGTTTCTTCTGTTGTTTTAATTGTTAATAAATTTTCTTTTCCTAATATTTTAGTAGATAAATCATCATCCACAAATGATGATGTATCACAACCCATACTTCTAAACGATTCAGAATCTATTCCGACCATTTCCCAGAATATATCAGATACTGCCTGTAAAAAGGGTAATAAAAGGGGACGTGATGCTGCTACTACTTAAAAGAGTGCTGGTCCTGCTCCTAAAAGATCAAACCTTATAAGTATTCAGGCTGACGTTAACTGTGCTTCTAATATCAGTCAGGGAGAAGGCTTGGCAGTGGCTGGTGATTCACGTATCGAGGTTGACCAACCATCTGTACTTGATGACTTGCCAGTGCTACAGCCTATAGAATTAGTTTCTGACTTAGATATTATAGATCCCACCCCTCAAAATAATATAAATAATTTAATTAAACTAAATCAAATTAAATTAAACTAAACTAAACTAAACTAAACTAAACTAAACTAAACTAAACTAAACTAAACTAAACTAAACTAAACTAAACTAAACTAAACTAAACTAAACTAAATTAAATTAAATTAAATTAAATTAAATTAAATTAAATTAAATTAAATTAAATTAAATTAAATTAAATTAAATTAAATTAAATTAAATTAAATTAAATTAAATTAAATTAAATTAAATTAAATTAAATTAAATTAAATTAAATTAAATTAAATTAAATTAAATTAAATTAAATTAAATTAAATTAAATTAAATTAAATTAAATTAAATTAAATTAAATTAAATTAAATTAAATTAAATTAAATTAAATTAAATTAAATTAAATTAAATTAAATTAAATTAAATTAAATTAAATTAAATTAAATTAAATTAAATTAAATTAAATTAAATTAAATTAAATTAATTAAATTAAATTAAATTAAATTAAATTAAATTAAATTAAATTAAATTAAATTAAATTAAATTAAATTAAATTAAATTAAATTAAATTAAATTAAATTAAATTAAATTAAAATTAAATTAAATTAAATAAATTAAATTAAATTAAATTAATTAAATTAAATTAAATTAAATTAAATTAAATTAAATTAAATTAAATTAAATTAAATTAAATTAAATTAAATTAAATTAAATTAAATTAAATTAAATTAAATTAAATTAAATTAAATTAAATTAAATTAATTAAATTAAATTAAATTAAATTAAATTAAATTAAATTAAATTAAATTAAATTAAATTAAATTAAATTAAATTAAATTAAATTAAATTAAATTAAATTAAATTAAATTAAATTAAATTAAATTAAATTAATTAAATTAAATTAAATTAAATTAAATTAAATTAAATTAAATTAAATTAAATTAAATTAAATTAAATTAAATTAAATTAAATTAAATTAAATTAAATTAAATTAAATTAAATTAAATTAAATTAAATTAAATTAAATTAAATTAAATTAAATTAATTAAATTAAATTAAATTAAATTAAATTAAATTAAATTAAATTAAATTAAATTAAATTAAATTAAATTAAATTAAATTAAATTAAATTAAATTAAATTAAAATTAATTAAAATTAAATTAAATTAAATTAAATTAAATTTAAATTAAATTAAATTAAATTAAATTAAATTAAATTAAATTAAATTAAATTAAATTAAATTAAATTAAATTAAATTAAATTAAATTAAATTAAATTAAATTAAATTAAATTAAATTAAATTAAATTAAATTAAATTAAATTAATTAAATTAAATTAAATTAAATTAAATTAAATTAAATTAAATTAAATTAAATTAAATTAAATTAAATTAAATTAAATTAAATTAAATTAAATTAAATTAAATTAAATTAAATTAAATTAAATTAAATTAAATTAAATTAAATTAAATTAAATTAAATTTAAATTAAATTAAATTAAATTAAATTAAATTAAATTAAATTAAATTAAATTAAATTAAATTAAATTAAATTAAATTAAATTAAATTAAATTAAATTAATTAAATTAAATTAAATTAAATTAAATTTAATTAAATTAAATTAAATTAAATTAAATTAAATTAAATTAAATTAAATTAAATTAAATTAAATTAAATTAAATTAAATTAAATTAAATTAAATTAAATTAAATTAAATTAAATTAAATTAAATTAAATTAAATTAAATTAAATTAAATTAAATTAAATTAAATTAAATTAAAATTAAATTAAATTAAATTAATTAAATTAAATTAAATTAAATTAAATTAAATTAAATTAAATTAATTAAATTAAATTAAATTAATTAAATTAAATTAAATTAAATTAAATTAAATTAAATTAAATTAAATTAAATTAAATTAAATTAAATTAAATTAAATTAAATTAAATTAAATTAAATTAAATTAAATTAATTAAATTAAATTAAATTAAATTAAATTAAATTAAATTAAATTAAATTAAATTAAATTAAATTAAATTAAATTAAATTAAATTAAATTAAATTAAATTAAATTAAATTAAATTAAATTAAATTAAATTAAATTAAATAAATTAAATTAAATTAAATTAAATTAAATTAATTAAATTAAATTAAATTAAATTAAATTAAATAAATTAAATTAAATTAAATTAAATTAAATTAAATTAAATTAAAATTAAATTAAATTAAATTAAATTAAATTAAATTAAATTAAATTAAATTAAATTAAATTAAATTAAATTAAATTAAATTAAATTAAATTAAATTAAATTAAATTAAATTAAATTAAATTAAATTAAATTAAATTAAATTAAATTAATAATTAAATTAAATTAAATTAAATTAAATTAAATTAAATTAAATTAAATTAAATTAAATTAAATTAAATTAAATTAAATTAAATTAAATTAAATTAAATTAAATTAAATTAAATTAAATTAAATTAAATTAAATTAAATTAAAATTAAATTAAATTAAATTAAATTAAATTAAATTAAATTAAATTAAATTAATTAAATTAAATTAAATTAAATTAAATTAAATTAAATTAATTAAATTAAATTAAATTAAATTAAATTAAATTAAATTAAATTAAATTAAATTAAATTAAATTAAATTAAATTAAATTAAATTAAATTAAATTAAATTAAATTAAATTAAATTAAATTAAATTAAATTAAATTAAATTAAATTAAATTAAATTAAATTAAATAAATTAAATTAAATTAAATTAAATTAAATTAAATTAAATTAAATTAAATTAAATTAAATTAAATTAAATTAAATTAAATTAAATTAAATTAAATTAAATTAAATTAAATTAAATTAAATTAAATTAAATTAAATTAAATTAAATTAAATTAAATTAAATTAAATTAAATTAAATTAAATTAAATTAAATTAAATTAAATTAAATTAAATAAATTAAATTAAATTAAATTAAATTAAATTAAATTAAATTAAATTAAATTAAATTAAATTAAATTAAATTAAATTAAATTAAATTAATTAAATTAAATTAAATTAAATTAAATTAAATTAAATTAAAATTAAATTAAATTAAATTAAATTAAATTAAATTAAATTAAATTAAATTAAATTAAATTAAATTAAATTAAATTAAATTAAATTAAATTAAATTAAATTAAATTAAATTAAATTAAATTAAATTAAATTAAATTAAATTAAATTAAATTAAATTAAATTAAATTAAATTAAATTAAATTAAATTAAATTAAATTAAATTAAATTAAATTAAATTAAATTAAATTAAATTAAATTAAATTAAATTAAATTAAATTAAATTAAATTAAATTAAATTAAATTAGATTAGATTAGATTAGATTAGATTAGATTAGATTAGATTAGATTAGATTAGATTAGATTAGATTAGATTAGATTAGATTAGATTAAATTAGATTAAATTAGATTAGATTAAATTAAATTGAATTACATTAAATTAAATTAAATTAAATTAAATCAAATTAAATTAAATTAAATTAAATCAAATTAATTAAATTAAATTAAATTAAATTAAATTAATTAAATTAAATTAAATTAATTAAATTAAATTAAATTAAATTAAATTAAATTAAAATTAAATTAAATTAAATTAAATTAAATTAAATTAAATTAAATTAAATTAAATTAAATTAAATTAAATTAAATTAAATTAAATTAAATTAAATTAAATTAAATTAAATTAAATTAAATTAAATTAAATTAAATTAATTAAATTAAATTAAATTAAATTAAATTAAATTAAATTAAATTAATTAAATTAAATTAAATTAAATTAAATTAAATTAAATTAAATTAAATTAAATTAAATTAAATTAAATTAAATTAAATTAAATTAAATTAAATTAAATTAAATTAAATTAAATTAAATTAAATTAAATTAAATTAAATTAAATTAAATTAAATTAAATTAAATTAAATTAAATTAAATTAAATTAAATTAAATTAAATTAAATTAAATTAAATTAAATTAAATTAAATTAAATTAAATTAAAATTAAATTAAATTAAATAAATTAAATTAAATTAAATTAAATTAAATTAAATTAAATTAAATTAAATTAAATTAAATTAATTAAATTAAATTAAATTAAATTAAATTAAATTAAATTAAATTAAATTAAATTAAATTAAATTAAATAAATTAAATTAAATTAAATTAAATTAAATTAAATTAAATTAAAATTAAATTAAATTAAATTAAATTAAATTAAATTAAATTAAATTAAATTAAATTAAATTAAATTAAATTAAATTAAATTAAATTAAATTAAATTAAATTAAATTAAATTAAATTAAATTAAATTAAATTAAATTAAATTAAATTAAATTAAATTATAAATTAAATTAAATTAAATTAAATTAAATTAAATTAAATTAAATTAAATTAAATTAAATTAAATTAAATTAAATTAAATTAAATTAAATTAAATTAAATTAAATTAAATTAAATTAAATTAAATTAAATTAATTAAATTAAATTAAATTAAATTAAATTAAATTAAATTAAATTAAATTAAATTAAATTAAATTAAATTAAATTAAATTAAATTAAATTAAATTAAATTAAATTAAATTAAAATTAAATTAAATTAAATTAAATTAAATTAAATTAAATTAAATTAAATTAAATTAAATTAAATTAAATTAAATTAAATTAAATTAAATTAAATTAAATTAAATTAAATTAAATTAAATTAAATTAAATTAAATTAAATTAAATTAAATTAAATTAAATTAAATTAAATTAAATTAAATTAAATTAAATTAAATTAAATTAATTAAATTAAATTAAATTAAATTAAATTAAATTAAATTAAATTAAATAAATTAAATTAAATTAAATTAAATTAAATTAAATTAAATTAAATTAAATTAAATTAAATTAAATTAAATTAAATTAAATTAAATTAAATTAATTAAATTAAATTAAATTAAATTAAATTAAATTAAAATTAAATTAAATTAAATTAAATTAAATTAAATTAAATTAAATTAAATTAAATTAAATTAAATTAAATTAAATTAAATTAAATTAAATTAATTAAATTAAATTAGATTAGATTAAATTAGATTAGATTAGATAGATTAGATTAGATTAGATTAGATTAGATTAGATTAGATTAAATTAGATTAAATTAGATTAGATTAAATTAAATTGAATTACATTAAATTAAATAAATTAAATTAAATCAAATTAAATTAAATTAAATTAAATCAAATTAAATTAAATTAAATTAAATTAAATTAAATTAAATTAAATTAAATTAAATTAAATTAAATTAAATTAAATTAAATTAAATTAAATTAAATTAAATTAAATTAAATTAAATTAAATTAAATTAAATTAAATTAAATTAAATTAAATTAAATTAAATTAAATTAAATTAAATTAAATTAAATTAAATTAAATTAAATTAAATTAAATTAATAATTAAATTAAATTAAATTAAATTAAATTAAATTAAATTAAATTAAATTAAATAAATTAAATTAAATTAAATAAATTAAATTAAATTAAATTAAATTAAATTAAATTAAATTAAATTAAATTAAATTAAATTAAATTAAATTAAATTAAATAAATTAAATTAAATTAAATTAAATTAAATTAAATTAAATTAAATTAAATTAAATTAAATTAAATTAAAATTAAATTAAATTAAATTAAATTAAATTAAATTAAATTAAATTAAATTAAATTAAATTAAATTAAATTAAATTAAATTAAATTAAATTAAATTAAATTAAATTAAATTAAATTAAATTAAATTAAATTAAATTAAATTAAATTAAATTAAATTAAATTAAATTAAATTAAATTAAATTAAATTAAATTAAATTAAATTAAATTAAATTAAATTAAATTAAATTAAATTAAATTAAATTAAATTAAATTAAATTAAATTAAATTAAATAAATTAAAATTAAATTAAATTAAATTAAATTAAATTAAATTAAATTAAATTAAATTAAATTAAATTAAATTAAATTAAATTAAATTAAATTAAATTAAATTAAATTAAATTAAATTAAATTAAATTAAATTAAATTAAATTAAATTAATTAAATTAAATTAAATTAAATTAAATTAAATTAAATTAAATTAAATTAAATTAAATTAAATTAAATTAAATTAAATTAAAT
Organism: Dasysyrphus tricinctus; assembly: GCA_963921185.1. Lineage (NCBI taxonomy): Eukaryota > Metazoa > Arthropoda > Insecta > Diptera > Syrphidae > Dasysyrphus > Dasysyrphus tricinctus. The sequence goes on along the minus strand of OY992531.1, from coordinate 177,634,085 downwards.
TAAATTAAATTAAATTAAATTAATTAAATTAAATTAAATTAAATTAAATTAAATTAAATTAAATTAATTAAATTAAATTAATTAAATAAATTAAATTAAATTAATTAAATAAATTAAATTAAATTAAATTAAATTAAATTAAATTAAATTAAATTAAATTAAATTAAATTAAATTAAATTAAATTAAATTAAATTAAATTAAATTAAATTAAATTAAATTAAATTAAATTAAATTAAATTAAATTAAATTAAATTAAATTAAATAAAATTAAATTAAATTAAATTAAATTAAATTAAATTAAATTAAATTAAATTAAATTAAATTAAATTAAATTAAATTAAATTAAATTAAATTAATTAATTAAATTAAATTAAATTAAATTAAATTAAATTAAATTAAATTAAATTAAATTAAATTAAATTAAATTAAATTAAATTAAATTAAATTAAATTAAATTAAATTAAATTAAATTAAATTAAATTAAATTAAATTAAATTAAATTCATTTCATTTCATTTCATTTCATTTCATTTCATTTCATTTCATTTATTTCATTTCATTTCATTTCATTTCATTTCATTTCATTTCATTTCATTTCATTTCATTTCATTTCATTTCATTTCATTTCATTTCATTTCATTTCATTTCATTTCATTTCATTTCATTTCATTTCATTTCATTTCATTTCATTTCATTTCATTTCATTTCATTTCATTTCATTTCATTTCATTTCATTTCATTCATTTCATTTCATTTCATTTCATTTCATTTCATTTCATTTCATTTCATTTCATTTCATTTCATTTCATTTCATTTCATTTCATTTCATTTCATTTCATTTCATTTCATTTCATTTCATTTCATTTCATTTCATTTCATTTCATTTCATTTCATTTCATTTCATTTCATTTCATTTCATTTCATTTCATTTCATTTCATTTCATTTCATTTCATTTCATTTCATTTCATTTCATTCATTTCATTTCATTTCATTTCATTTCATTTCATTTCATTTCATTTCATTTCATTTCATTTCATTTCATTTCATTTCATTTCATTTCATTTCATTTCATTTCATTTCATTTCATTTCATTTCATTTCATTTCATTTCATTTCATTTCATTTCATTTCATTTCATTTCATTTCATTTCATTTCATTTCATTTCATTTCATTTCATTTCATTTCATTTCATTTCATTTCATTTCATTTCATTTCATTTCATTTCATTTCATTTCATTTCATTTAATTAATTTAATTTAATTAATTAATTTAATTTCATTTCATTTCATTTCATTTCATTTCATTCATTTCATTTCATTTCATTTATTTCATTTCATTTCATTTCATTTCATTCATTTCATTTCATTTCATTTCATTTCATTTCATTTCATTTCATTTCATTTCATTTCATTTCATTTCATTTCATTTCATTTCATTTCATTTCATTTCATTTCATTTCATTTCATTTCATTTCATTTCATTTCATTTCATTCATTTCATTTCATTTCATTTCATTCATTTCATTTCATTTCATTTCATTTCATTTCATTTCATTTCATTTCATTTCATTTCATTTCATTTCATTTCATTTCATTTCATTTCATTTCATTTCATTTATTTCATTTCATTTCATTTCATTTCATTTCATTTCATTTCATTTCATTTCATTTCATTTCATTTCATTTCATTTCATTTCATTTCATTTCATTTCATTTCATTTCATTTCATTTCATTTCATTTCATTTCATTTCATTTCATTTCATTTCATTTCATTTCATTTCATTTCATTTCATTTCATTTCATTTCATTTCATTTCATTTCATTTCATTTCATTTCATTTCATTTCATTTCATTTCATTTCATTCATTTCATTTCATTTCATTTCATTTCATTTCATTTCATTTCATTTCATTTCATTTCATTTCATTTCATTTCATTTCATTTCATTTCATTTCATTTCATTTCATTTCATTTCATTTCATTTCATTTCATTTCATTTCATTTCATTTCATTTCATTTCATTTCATTTCATTTCATTTCATTTCATTTCATTTCATTTCATTTCATTTCATTTCATTTCATTTCATTTCATTTCATTTCATTTCATTTCATTTCATTTCATTTCATTTCATTTCATTTCATTTCATTTCATTTCATTTCATTTCATTTCATTTCATTTCATTTCATTTCATTTCATTTCATTTCATTTCATTTCATTTCATTTCATTTCATTTCATTTCATTTCATTTCATTTCATTTCATTTCATTTCATTTCATTCATTTCATTTCATTATTCATTTCATTTCATTTCATTTCATTTCATTTCATTTCATTTCATTTCATTTCATTTCATTTCATTTCATTTCATTTCATTTCATTTCATTTCATTTCATTTCATTTCATTTCATTTCATTTCATTTCATTTCATTTCATTTCATTTCATTTCATTTCATTTCATTTTCATTTCATTTCATTTCATTTCATTTCATTTCATTTCATTTCATTTCATTTCATTTCATTTCATTTCATTTCATTTCATTTCATTTCATTTCATTGCATTGCATTTCATTTCATTTCATTTCATTTCATTTCATTTCATTTCATTTCATTTCATTTCATTTCATTTCATTTCATTTCATTTCATTTCATTTCATTTCATTTCATTTCATTTCATTTCATTTCATTTCATTTCATTTCATTTCATTTCATTTCATTTCATTTCATTTCATTGCATTTCATTTCATTTCATTTCATTTCATTTCATTTCATTTCATTTCATTTCATTTCATTTCATTTCATTTCATTTCATTTCATTTCATTTCATTTCATTTCATTTCATTTCATTTCATTTCATTTCATTTCATTTCATTTCATTTCATTTCATTTCATTTCATTTCATTTCATTTCATTTCATTTCATTTCATTTCATTTCATTTCATTTCATTTCATTTCATTTCATTTCATTTCATTTCATTTCATTTCAGTTCAGTTCATTTCATTTCATTTCATTTCATTTCATTTCATTTCATTTCAGTTCATTTCATTTCATTTCATTTCATTTCATTTCATTTCATTTCATTTCATTTCATTTCAACATGTTTCCAAGTTTTTGGAACTTTATTATCAAAATTTCAAAATGTGTGGGCAAAATTCGAAAAAATTCTAGTCATTATTTTTGAAATTCCTACTTTTTATATTTTTTTTAGGGTTCTAAAAAGTGTTTTAACCATTGTTTAAAAATTTCCAAATAACCATGAAAATCGAAAGGTTCATGGTTCGCTCCCATATGACGGCAAAGAGTTTTTCAATTAATACGAGCATAACCAAACTAAGCACCACTAAAGGAGTCTGATGATCGAGGTGGCTCTCGTGAAATAGCTATAACTCCAGCCTATAAACTTGGTGGTAACACACACAAGTTGTTGTTGTTCATTCAAAATTATTCAATATAAATTGATGTATAATGCGCAGCATGTACTGCACTTGTGTGTGAATTTCCATTTACACATAAGACCCAACTAAAAAATTTCCAGTCCAGTCATTTAAGCTTTTTGCTTCGGAAAAAATAGCGGAAAAGTGAATTTTGGTATATAGCCTCCTCATAGCACTCTTAAGAAACTGTAAAAAGTCCCCATCGATATGAGCGCCACTAACAATTCTACGGGGTGTCGAAGCGAGTTTTTTTTTTGCGTGGTATCCCCCAGGAAAATTTGAAAACAGTAAAAAAAATATAAACAGGGATTTATTTAAAGGTTTTGGTAAAGTTCCTCATCGATTCGGGCTCCACTACATTAATCATACAGGGGTCGAAGGTCACGAAACATGGTATATCTTTTATATGGGGTGATTCCTATAAAATGTGACAAAAAGCTAAACCATGTAGAATGGGTTGATAAATAAAAAATGGTATGTCAAAGGGGGTTTACTCACCCCTGTTAGCCAGGAGGGGCAATTTTCAAAGAAATGGTCTTAAAACAGATGTCATGCTATACTGTTTTGAAAATCCAAAAATCTCTTCTCCTTATTTTTATTTTAAATAAAATTGTTTGAGAGTATAGTTTTTGAAAAATTAATTTTAAAACTCAAAATTAAAAAAAAAAATATTTTAGAAAATTTCAAATTTGTTTTTACGTTTTTAATTATTAATTTATAGTCAAAAAAAGAAAACTGTTAAAATTTGAAAACAAAGAGTACTTACTAACATAAAATTATGAAAAAAAAAACTTTAATATATTCTTTTTTATTCTCATTTCAAAATTTGGAGTTTGGAAAATAATTTTTTCACTCAAAACAATTTTATTTAAAATTAGTTATTTTTGGCCTTATTTTTGGCCTTACAAAAAGATAAAGCAAAGCATTGTAAGTGTCGTTTTTTTAATATTTTGTTTCTTGTTTTAAATCAATTTCTTAGAAAATTGCCCCTCCTGGCTAAACGGGAGTGAATACCATACAAGAAAAACTCACCTGGTACTCAACCTCAAAGGTGGTGTAAAAGATTACATTTTATACAGAAATATAAAATCCGTAACTTAACGGTTTGAATTATCTCGAAAACGGTTACTGTTATGAAAAAAAGGGACTTAACATTTTTTGTCGGAAATTTTCTAAGCTACAACCTTGTCTTTGACATTTCTTCTGTAAGAGTTACCGTTCGGGAGATATTTTTAAAAACCCTTTTGGGGGGCTTTGGCCCCCCCGCAAAATTGTTAGTAGCGCTCATATCGATGGGGACTTTTTACAGTTTCCTAAGAATGCTATGAGGACGCTACATATGTATATACCAAAATTCAGCTTTCCGATTCCGCCATTTATCCGTAATTTGGCTGATTTTAAGGCTTATATGACTGGACTATTAGGGCTCCTCTGAATTGTCTCTGGTATTAAAACTTTCAAGAACGCATTTTCACAGTTCGGGAGATATTCCTTAAACACTTTTTGGGGGGGGGGGGCTTTGACACCCCGTAGAATAGTTAGTGGCGCTCATATCGATGGTGACTTTTTACAGTTTCTTAAGAGTGCAATGAGGAGGCTATATACCAAAATTCACTTTTCTGCCATTTTTTCCGAAGCAAAAAGCTTTAATGAATGGACTGGAAATTTTGAAACAATGGTTAAAACACTTTTTGGAACTCTAAAAAACATATAAAAGTAGGAATTTCAAAAGTAATGACTAGAATTTTTTCGAATTTTGCCCACACATTTTGAAATTTTGATAATAGAGTTCCAAAAACTTGGAAACATGTTCAGAACAACTAGAACAATCTGGAACAACTTCGATTTTTTCGGATTATTCCAATTTTTTTGGAATTGTATTCAAAAACGGATCCAAAAAGCCAGTTCAAAATTTTTAAAGTTATTCCGGATTGTTCTGAATATGTTCCGAGTTTTTGGAGCTCTATTTTATTGAAACTTTAAATACTCGAAACAACCCTTAGACAAGCTATAACAAGGTTTAAAATTTTTGAACAATGGTTAGAACACTTTTTGGAACTAAAAAATATATAAAAGTAGGAATTTCAAAGACTTTTGAAATTTTGATAATAGAGGTCTAAAAATTTGGGAAATATTCAGAACAATCTGAAACAATCTTCAAAATTTCAATTTTCGAAAAAAGGGGTCTAGATCATGTATATACAGAGATTTGTTGGTACATTTAGTTGTGCTCGAGATATTTGCTGAAAATGCGTTCTTTAAAAACGCGGCTCAGCTACAATAGTGGACCTTATGATATGCCTATGAAATTTTATGATAGAAATTCGAAGTTGGTTAGTCGATGGCTGAAGGCAAAGGTGAAGTTTGGTATATGAAGTAAGCCCTTTTGTTGAATTTGTTTTTTTTTTAATTTGCTCCTGATTTTCACGATTTGTTCCAGATTGTTCCAATTTATTGGAATTGTATTCAAAAACGGTCGCAAGACAAAAAAGCCACTTCTAACTTTATTTGGAAATTGAAATTTTAAATGTTGTTCCTGATTGTTCTGAATATGTTCAAGTCTTTGGAGCTCTATTTTCTTGAAACTTTTAAAACTAGAAACAATTTAGACCGAGCCCTAAAACAACCCAGAAAAAGGTTAACATTTTTGGAACAATGGTAACAACACGTTTTGAAGCTCTAAGAAAATATAAAAGGTAGGAGTTTCAAAAAGTGGGACTGTTGAAATTTTAATAAAAGAGGTCTAAAAACTTTGCACAACATTCAGAACAGCTAGAACAATCTGAAACAACTTTCAATATTTCAATTTTTGAAAAAAGGTTTAAGACCCCTATTTTTGGATATTTTCAAAAGGAATTTGGAACAATCCGGAATAATTTGGGGAAAATCAGAAACAACTTCCAAAAATAACAAATTCAAAGAAAGGGGGCTAACCTCTAACATACTCCAGATCTCAAGCTCTTTAACTATACCTACCTAAAGTAAACGAAAAAAAAACACTTTTTATTGAAAAAATTGTGCGGTATTATTGTTCCTCAGCTTTTTTTTTCTTGTGAGGACAACTCATCGTACCAAAAAAATGCTGTAGATACAGTATTTTCCTTTTACCGTTAGTTGTAAAAAATTCCAACTTGTATATATTTTCAAGAAATTAAAGTTGCAAAATGCGTTCTCAAAAGTTTTAACACTAGAAACAATTCAGAGAAGCCCTGATTCCAAACTTTGAAACAATGGTTAGGACACTGTGTGGAACTCTAAAAAAATATACAAAGTAGGAATTTCAAAATTTTTTCCAAACATTTTGAAATTTTGATAATAGAGTTCCAAAAACTTGGAAAAATGTTCAGAACAACTAGAACAACCTCAATTTGTTTCAGAAACGGTTGTTAGTCTCAAAAAGACAGTTCTATGTTTTGAAAGTTATTCCAGATTATTCTGAATATGTTCCGAGTTTTTGGAGCTCTATTTTCTTGAAACTTTAAATACTTGAAACAATTTAGACGCGCCCTCAGGCAACCTAAAACGAGGTTAAAAATTTTGAAACAATAGTTAGAATAGTTAGAACACATTCGAATTTTGCCTATAAATTTTGAAATTTTGATAATAGAGGTCTTAAAATTTGGAAAAATGTTCAAATGTTCAGTTTCAATTTTTGAAAAAAAGGGAAGCTAGGTCAAAAACGGTCTTGGATCTAAAGTGTCCACTTTTGGATATTTTTCAAAATAATAAAAATGGACAACTCGGGGAAAATCTGGATCAACAACAGGGGCCCTAACATCAAACATTCCAGCTCTTAAGCTGTACCTAAACGGAACGAAAAAACAATTCTTTCTATTTAAACAAATGGTGCGTTGGTATTGTTGCTCAGCCTTTTCCTTCTTTCTCGAAGATAACTCATCGTACCAAAAATTGATGCATAAAATTAGCAAGATCTCATTATAAAATTAAATTTGTAAGTTAGATCTAACTTAATTTTATTTAGATACGGGAATTTGTTGGTATCGTTAGTAGTGTTCCAAGAAATTAAATTTGCAAAATGCGTTCTTGAAAGTTTAAATACTAGAGACAATTCAGAGGAGCCCTAATAGTCCAGTCATAAGCCTTAAGATCAGACAAATTACGGAATAAATGGCGGAAAGCTGAATTTTGGTATATATGTAGCGCCCTCATAACTGTAAAAAGTCCCCATCGATATGAGCGCCACTAACAATTTTTCGGTGGCCCAAAGCCCCCCAAAAGGGTTTTTAAAAAATATCTTCCGAACGGTAACTCTTACAGAAAAAATGTCAAAGACAAGGTTGTAGCTTAGAAAATTTCCGACACAAAATGTTAAGTTCCTTTTTTCCATAAGAGTAACCGTTTTCGAGATAATTCAATCGGTTGAGTTACGGATTTTATGTTTCTGTATAAAATGTAAAATGTGGTATAAAACCTTTGAGGTTGAGTACCAGGTGAGTTTTTCTTATATGGTATTCACTCCCGTTTAGCCAGGAGGGGTAATTTTCTAAGAAATTGATTTAAAACAAGAAAATATTAAAAAAACGACACTTACAATGCTATGCTATATCTTTTTGTAAGGCCAAAAATAACTTGTTTGTTTTGAGTGAAAAATTATTTTCCAAACTCCAAGTTTTGAAATAAGAATAAAAAAGAAAATATTAAAGATATTTTTCATAAATGTTAGTAAGTACTCTTTGTTTTCAAATTTTAATGGTTTTCTGTTTTTGTCTATAAATTAATAAGAGAATTGAATTTTGAAAAGAAAAATATCACTTAAATACGTAAAAACAAATTTGAAATTTTCTTAAATATTTTTTTTTTCAAAAGTTTGAGTTTTAAAACTAATTTTTCAAAAACTGTACACTCAAACAATTTTATTTAAAATAAAAATAAAAAGAAGAGATTTTTGGCTCTACAAAACAGTATAGCATGACATTGAAGGTGTTACCGTTATTTTTCAATATTTTCTTTTCTGTTTTAAGACAATTTCTTTGAAAATTGCCCCTCCTGGCTAACAGGGGTGAGTAAACCCCCCCTCACATACTATTTTTTCTTTATCAACACATTCTACATTCTTTAGCTTTTTGTCACATTTTATACGAATAACCCCAAATAAAAGAAATCGTGACCTGCGACCCCGTATGATTAATGTAGTGGAGCCCGAATCGATGAGGAACTTTTCCAAAACCTTTAAATAAATCCCTGTTTATATTTTTTTGGACTGTTTTCTAATTTTCCTGGGGGATACCACGCAAAAAAACTCACCTGGTACTCAAACCTTAATGGTGGTAAGAAAGTAAATTTTATCCAGAAACATAAAATCCGTCAACCGATTGAATTATCTCGAAAACAGTTACTCTTGTGAGGAAAAGATTCTTAACATTTTCTGTCGGAAATTTTCTAAGCTACAACCTTGTCTTTGACATTTCTTCTGTAAGAGTTACCGTTCGGGAGATATTTTTAAAAACCCTTTTGGGGGGCTTTGGCCCCCCGCAAAATTGTTAGTAGCGCTCATATCGATGGGGACTTTTTACAGTTTCCTAAGAATGCTATGAGGACGCTACATATGTATGTACCAAAATTCAGCTTTCCGATTCCGCCATTTATCCGTAATTTGGCTGATTTTAAGGCTTATATGACTGGACTATTAGGGCTCCTCTGAATTGTCTCTGGTATTAAAACTTTCAAGAACGCATTTTCACAGTTCGGGAGATATTCCTTAAACACTTTTTGGGGGGGGGGGGGCTTTGACACCCCGTAGAATAGTTAGTGGCGCTCATATCGATGGTGACTTTTTACAGTTTCTTAAGAGTGCAATGAGGAGGCTATATACCAAAATTCACTTTTCTGCCATTTTTTCCGAAGCAAAAAGCTTTAATGAATGGACTGGAAATTTTGAAACAATGGTTAAAACACTTTTTGGAACTCTAAAAAACATATAAAAGTAGGAATTTCAAAAGTAATGACTAGAATTTTTTCGAATTTTGCCAACACATTTTGAAATTTTGATAATAGAGTTCCAAAAACTTGGAAACATGTTCAGAACAACTAGAACAATCTGGAACAACTTCGATTTTTTCGGATTATTCCAATTTTTTTGGAATTGTATTCAAAAACGGATCCAAAAAGCCAGTTCAAAATTTTTAAAGTTATTCCGGATTGTTCTGAATATGTTCCGAGTTTTTGGAGCTCTATTTTATTGAAACTTTAAATACTCGAAACAACCCTTAGACAACCTATAACAAGGTTTAAAATTTTTGAACAATGGTTAGAACACTTTTTGGAACTAAAAAATATATAAAAGTAGGAATTTCAAAGACTTTTGAAATTTTGATAATAGAGGTCTAAAAATTTGGGAAATATTCAGAACAATCTGAAACAATCTTCAAAATTTCAATTTTCGAAAAAAGGGGTCTAGATCATGTATATACAGAGATTTGTTGGTACTTTTAGTTGTGCTCGAGATATTTGCTGAAAATGCGTTCTTTAAAAACGCGGCTCAGCTACAATAGTGGACCTTATGATATGCCTATGAAATTTTATGATAGAAATTCGAAGTTGGTTAGTCGATGGCTGAAGGCAAAGGTGAAGTTTGGTATATGAAGTAAGCCCTTTTGTTGAATTTGTTTTTTTTTTAATTTGCTCCTGATTTTCACGATTTGTTCCAGATTGTTCCAATTTATTGGAATTGTATTCAAAAACGGTCGCAAGACAAAAAAGCCACTTCTAACTTTATTTGGAAATTGAAATTTTAAATGTTGTTCCTGATTGTTCTGAATATGTTCAAGTCTTTGGAGCTCTATTTTCTTGAAACTTTTAAAACTAGAAACAATTTAGACCGAGCCCTAAAACAACCCAGAAAAAGGTTAACATTTTTGGAACAATGGTAACAACACGTTTTGAAGCTCTAAGAAAATATAAAAGGTAGGAGTTTCAAAAAGTGGGACTGTTGAAATTTTAATAAAAGAGGTCTAAAAACTTTGCACAACATTCAGAACAGCTAGAACAATCTGAAACAACTTTCAATATTTCAATTTATGAAAAAAGGTTTAAGACCCCTATTTTTGGATATTTTCAAAAGGAATTTGGAACAATCCGGAATAATTTGGGGAAAATCAGAAACAACTTCCAAAAATAACAAATTCAAAGAAAGGGGGCTAACCTCTAACATACTCCAGATCTCAAGCTCTTTAACTATACCTACCTAAAGTAAACGAAAAAAAAAACACTTTTTATTCAAAAAATTGTGCGGTATTATTGTTCCTCAGCTTTTTTTTTCTTGTGAGGACAACTCATCGTACCAAAAAAATGCTGTAGATACAGTATTTTCCTTTTACCGTTAGTTGTAAAAAATTCCAACTTGTATATATTTTCAAGAAATTAAAGTTGCAAAATGCGTTCTTAAAAGTTAAAAGAACAACTAGAACAACCTCAATTTGTTTCAGAAACGGTTGTTAGTCTCAAAAAGATAGTTCTATGTTTTTAAAGTTATTCCAGATTATTCTGAATATGTTCCGAGTTCTTGGAGCTCTATTTTCTTGAAACTTTAAATACTTGAAACAATTTAGACGCGCCCTCAGGCAACCTAAAACGAGGTTAAAAATTTTGAAACAATAGTTAGAATAGTTAGAACACATTCGAATTTTGCCTATAAATTTTGAAATTTTGATAATAGAGGTCTAAAAACGGTCTTGGATCTAAAGTGCCCACTTTTGGATATTTTTCAAAAAAATAAAAATGGACAACTCGGGGAAAATCTGGATCAAAAACAAGGGCCCTAACATCAAACATTCCAGCTCTTAAGCTGTACCTAAACGCAATGAAAAAACAATTCTTTCTATTTAAATAAATGGTGCGTTGGTATTGATGCTCAGCCTTTTCCTTCTTTCTCAAAGATAACTCATCGTACCAAAAATTGATGCATAAAATTAGCAAGATCTCATTATTAAATTAAATTTGTAAGTTAGATCTAACTTAATTATATTTAGATACGGGAATTTGTTGGTATCGTTAGTAGTGTTCCAAGCAATTAAATTTGCAAAATGCGTTCTTGAAAGTTTAAATACTAGAGACAATTCAGAGGAGCCCTAATAGTCCAGTCATAAGCCTTAAGATCAGACAAATTACGGAATAAATGGCGGAAAGCTGAATTTTGGTATATATGTAGCGCCCTCATAGCATTCTAAGGAAACTGTAAAAAGTCCCCATCGATAAGAGCGCCACTAACAATTTTTCGGTGGCCCAAAGCCCCCCAAAAGGGTTTTTAAAAAATATCTCCCGAACGGTAACTCTTACAGAAAAAATGTCAAAGACAAGGTTGTAGCTTAGAAAATTTCCGACGCAAAATGTTAAGTTCCTTTTTTCCATAAGAGTAACCGTTTTCGAGATAATTCAATCGGTTGAGTTACGGATTTTATATTTCTGTATAAAATGTAAAATGTGATGTAAAACCTTTGAGGTTGAGTACCAGGTGAGTTTTTCTTATATGGTATTCACTCCCGTTTAGCCAGGAGGGGTAATTTTCTAGGAAATTGATTTAAAACAAGAAAATATTAAAAAAACGACACTTACAATGCTATGCTATATCTTTTTGTAAGGCCAAAAATAACTTGTTTGTTTTGAGTGAAAAATTATTTTCTAAACTCCAAATTTTGAAATAAGAATAAAAAAGAAAATATTAAAGTTATTTTTCATAATTGTATGTTAGTAAGTACTCCTTGTTTTCAAATTTTAATGGTTTTCTGTTTTTGACTATAAATTAATAAGAGAATTGAGTTTTGAAAAGAAAAATAGCACTTAAATACGTAAAAACAAATTTGAAATTTTCTTAAAAAGTGAATATTTTTTTTTCAAAAGTTTGAGTTTTAAAACTAATTTTTCAAAAACTGTACACTCAAACAATTTTATTTAAAATAAAAATAAAAAGAAGAGATTTTTGGCTCTACAAAACAGTATAGCATGACATTGAAGGTGTTACCGTTATTTTTCAATATTTTCTTTTCTGTTTTAAGACAATTTCTTTGAAAATTGCCCCTCCTGGCTAACAGGGTTGAGTAAACCCCCCCTCACATACTATTTTTTCTTTATCAACACATTCTACATTCTTTAGCTTTTTGTCACATTTTATACGAATAACCCCAAATAAAAGAAATCGTGACCTGCGACCCCGTATGATTAATGTAGTGGAGCCCGAATCGATGAGGAACTTTTCCAAAACCTTTAAATAAATCCCTGTTTATATTTTTTTGGACTGTTTTCTAATTTTCCTGGGGGATACCACGCAAAAAAACTCACCTGGTACTCAACCTTAATGGTGGTAAGAAAGTAAATTTTATCCAGAAACATAAGATCCGTCAACCGATTGAACTATCTCGAAAACAGTTACTCTTATGAGGAAAAGATTCTTAACATTTTCTGTCGGAAATTTTCTGAGCTACAAACTTGTTTTTGATATTTTTTCCGTAAGAGTTACAGTTCGGGAGATATTCCTTAAACACTTTTTGGGGGGAGGGGGGGCCTTAGACACCCCGTAGAATTGTTAGTGGCGCTCATATCGATGGGGACTTTTTACAGTTTCCTAAGATTGCTATGAGGAGGCTATATACCAAAATTCAGTTTTCCGCCATTTTTTCCGAAGCAAAAAGCTTAAATGTCTGGACTGGAAATTTTGAAACAATGGTTAAAACACTTTTTGGAACTCTAAAAAAAATATAAAAAGTAGGAACTTCAAAAATGATGACTAGAATTTTTTCGAATTTTGCCCACACATTTTGAAATTTTGATAATAGAGTTCCAAAAACTTGGAAACATGTCCAGAATACTAGAACAATCTGGAACAACTTCGATTTTTTCAGATTATTCCAATTTTTTTGGAATTGTATTCAAAAACGGATCCAAAAAACCAGTTCAAAATTGTTTAAGTTATTCCGGATCGTTCTGAATATGTTCCGAGTTTTTGGAGCTCTATTTTATTGAAACTTTGAATACTTGAAACAGCCCTTAAACAATCTATAACAAGGTTTAACATTTTTGAACAATGGTTAGAACACTTTTTGGAACAGAAAAAAATATATAAAAAGTAGGAATCTCAAAAACTTTTGAAATTTTTTAGAGGTCTAAGAACTTGGAAAATATTCAGAACAATCTGAAACAATCTTCAAAATTTCAATTTTCGAAAAAGGGGGTCTAAATCATGTACATATATACAGAGATTTGTCGGTACTGTTAGTTGTGTTCGAGATATTTGCTGAAAATGCGTTCCTTAAAAACGTGGCTCAGCTACAATAGTGGACCTAATGATATGCCTATGAAATTTTATGATAGAAATTCGAAGTTGGTTAGTCAAAGGCTGAAGGCAAAGGTGAAGTTTGGTATATGAAGTTGAAGTAAGCCCTTTTGTTGAATTTCTTTTTTTTTTTTAATTTGCTCCTGATTTTCACGATTTGTTCCAGATTGTTCCAATTTTTTGGAATTGTATTCAAAAACGGTGGTTAGACCAAAAAACCACTTCTAACTTGTTTCGGAAATTGAAATTTTAAATGTTGTTCCTGATTTTTCTGAATATGTTCAAGTCTTTTGAGCTCTATTTTCTTGAAACTTTTAAAACTTGGAACAATTTAGACCGAGCCCTAAAAAAACCCAGAAAAAGGTTAAACATTTTTGGAACAATGGTAACAACACTTATTGAAACTCTAAGAAAATATTAAAGGTAGGAGTTTCAAAAAGTGGGACTATTGAAATTTTGATAATAGAGGTCTAAGAACTTTGCACAATATTCAGAACAGCTAGAGCAATCTGAAACAACTTTCAACATTTCAATTTGTGAAAAAAGGTTTAAGACCCCTATTTTTGGATATTCTCAAAAGGAATTTGGATCAATCCGGAATAATTTGGGGAAAATGTGAAGCAAGTTCCAAAAATAACAAATTCAAAGCAAGGGAGGCTAACCCCTAATATACTCCAGATCTCTAGCTCTTTAACTATACCTACCTTAAGTCAACGAAAAAAACACTTTTTATTCAAAAAATTGTGCGGTAGTATTGTTCCTCAGCAATTTTTTTCTTGTGAGGACAACTCACCGTACCGAAAAATTGCTGTAGATACAGTATTTTGCTGTTACCGTTAGTTGTAAAAAATACCTACTTGTATATTTTTTCGAGAAATTAAAGTTGCAAAATGCGTTCATGAAAGTTTTAATACTAGAAATAATTCAGACGAGCCCTGCCCTGATTCCAAACTTTGAAACAGTAGTTAGAACACTGTTTGGAACTCTAAAAAAAAAATATAAAAAGTAGGTATTTCAAAAATGAGGGCTAGAATTTTTTCGAATTTTTGCCACACATTTTGAAATTTTGATAATAGAGTTCCAAAAACTTAGAAAAATGTTCAGATCAACTAGAACAATTTGGAACATCTTCAATTTGTTTCCAAAAAGCCAGTTCTATGTTTCGGAAGTTATTCCAGATTATTCTGAATATGTTCCGAATTTTTGGAGCTCTTTTTTCTTGAAACTGTAAATACTTGAAACAATTTAGACGAGCCCTCAGGCAACCTAAACCAAGGTTCAAAATTTTGGAACAATAGTTAGAACACTTTTTGGAACTCAAAAGAATATATAAAAAGTAGGAGTTTCAAAAAGGGTAACTAAAAGTTTTTCGGATTTTGCCTATGAATTATTTTGAAATTTTGATAATAGAGGTCTAAAAATTTGGAAAAATGTTCAGTTTCAATTTTTGAAAAAAAGGGAAGCTAGGTCAAAAACGGCCTTGGATCTAAAGTGCCCATTTTTGGATTTTTCAAAAAAAAAAAAAGCACAACTCGGGGAAAATCTGTTACAACAACAAGGGTCCTAACATCAAACATTCCAGCTCTTAAGCTGTACCTAAACGCAACGAAAAAACAATTTTTTCTATTTAAACAAATGGTGCGTTGGTATTGTTGCTCAGGCTTTTCCTTCTTTCTCGAAGATAACTCATCGTTCCAAAAATTGATGTAAATATAAAATTAGCAAGATCTCATTATTAAATTAAATTTGTTAGTTAGATCTAACTTAATTTTCTGTAGATACGAGAGTTTGTTGGTATCGTTAGTTGTGTTCGAGATATTTTCTTAAAAGGCGTTCTTTAAAAAATGTCTCAGCCACAATAGTGCCATTGCTATTTTCTCTTTTTTATATCTATTAAGGGACAACCCGCCTAGCAATTCCAAACATAGAATTTCATGGGCATAGTTTTGCAAGAAAATTCTCTGCCGACTAGCCTATAACTATACAAAAATTTAAGGACCTAAATCATTCAATAAACTCTCGAGCATAAATGCCGAAAAACATACTTGAGGTTAAGTCCTCCAAAAGTTTTTAGACTTCAGGATTATTTGAAGTCAAACAGAACAAATAGTTGTAATTAACTCCTCCACAAAATTCTCATCTAAAAAAATCAGAAGTTTATGTATCCACAAAAAAGCAACAACAA
This sequence comes from Dasysyrphus tricinctus, assembly GCA_963921185.1. Lineage (NCBI taxonomy): Eukaryota > Metazoa > Arthropoda > Insecta > Diptera > Syrphidae > Dasysyrphus > Dasysyrphus tricinctus. The sequence goes on along the minus strand of OY992531.1, from coordinate 177,618,182 downwards.
CTACTGATGTGCCAGCGCCTACCAAAAATTCTAATGCAATCAAAATCGTTTGTTCTTCTTTATTGACTGGAATAAGTTTCTGTAGGTATATGAGTATATGTAGCTTCATACATTTGAAAAAAAAAGAGTTGTAAGAAGTTCTTGCAAATGGATGTTTATGCTTTCCTACGTACGTTATAAAGCGTGTGTCGTACATAGGGCGAATCTCAGTATGTACATATATGTATGTACATATGTATGTAGATACAAATAACAAAAAAGTTTGTTGTTGAAACAATGGAACTTAGCATATTAACAATCGAATTTTATAAGACTCTTTCGCTCAGACTCTGAGTATAGAAAACAATGTTATAAAGAACTCTCTCAAAAAGGATAACAAACCAAAATGCGTGTTGTTTTTAGTATAATCTTGCCTATATCTACTTGCACCTGATTGAAACCTCCGGTCTTCAAATTCTTTACAAACATTTTTAACGATTGAAGCGAAACTAAAAAGAAAACTTAAACATAAATAGTTGCAAATTTTGTTATTTCATATTTCTCAACAACCAATATGTAAGCTTTTGCATTTATGTATGCTTAAATACAATTATATATGTACCTATTTGGGGTACTACACTACGGACTATAATACATGGCTATGGTCGTTTGTCCTTACCACTAGTCGAAGAAACGGTTACGGCAAACGGGTGCAGGCAGGCACTATTACTTTACCGGTTTGATAATATTTTCGCCATCAAATCCAATACAAATGGCGCATGTCCTTCGATGGGGAAATCAAAATAAAATTAATTTGAAATAAGTTAAATTCATATTATTGCTGTGCTGAGAATGGAACTTTTCTTCTCGTGGAACAATTGGCACATGGCAAGTATGTGAATCTTCCACATGTACACATTGCAAGGACCGAAATGTTTTTAAAGGAAAAGGAACCCACATGGTGGATTGTTTCTTTTGTACATTGTGGAACTTATTTATTTTACTCCACCACATTCTGTGTTCAAGTAACTTTCTTCTTAAGGATAACTCATGGTTTTTTTTTGCTTTCTCATTACTAGACTATAAGCTATCTAATTTCATACCGTTGTTGATATTAAATAAGCATTTTCAGTAATAAACAGAATTTCACGTGGTTCGGTTCGGTTTATCACCAATATTTTTGTTTTCCTTCTTGGTTTAATGTGTTTAGTGCTTTAAAAAAAATACCTAGTGCTTCCCCTAAGTGTATATTTGACGATTGGATTACGAGGAACTGAAGAATGAATGAGGAATAGAAAATAAGTTATTTTTAAAGCTTTCAAAAAAGACTCAAGGTAAAAACAGTTTTCTAAAAGTACGCGTATAAAATCTAAATTGCTATAATTGTTGTAATTTGTGTGTTTCTCCCCTTCATTTTTCACATGGCTGTTGATAAAAGGCCAACTATATTGAAAATTGTTGCTTTGAGATGTTAAAAAAATAAGAAAAAACGTGTTGGTATAGTGTTCATTTGGCAAACAAAAATCAAGGACTGAAAATATACCCTCGAATATGATAATAGGCAAACATCTAGAGGATAAAAACCGGTGATCTTACTGTTTCTGCAAAAAGGATCAATTCAAAGTGAGTACCATCCTATGTAATATTTAAACATGAAGATATTGATTTCAAAATATTTGTGAACAGTGAACCTATCGCATACAAATTTCAAAGTGTACAAAAAATTTGATCGAACTACTAAACGGACTAGGTACGATCCTCACAAGCTTGTTCTAAGTGTAGGCCTGTAGGTAGGTACATTCATAGGAATGTATTGGCTCACAAATTTGATAGTCAGCAATGATGTACTCAAGAATGGACCACGCCTGCTGTTTTTGCAGAACATAGGTAGGTTTATTTGCTAAGAACTTAGAGAAAAAGCTTAGTTGAAGCAAGGACAAAATTATATAGAAGGAGGAGCGAGGATCTTTTTCACTATTTAGGCAGGGGGCTCAAATTAGAAAAAAAATAAGGCAAAACAACGTTATAACCTTTTTAAAGGTATAAATCAATGCCTAAATTTTTCTTTTAAATCAAGTTGCTTCATAAAATACCTAGTTTTTGAAAAACAAATTTCCAATATTGAAATTTTGAAGAAAAAAAAAAGAAAAAATGCGTTTTTTTAAATTCAAAGTTCTTATAAACATTGAGCCAAAAACTTAGAGTCACGTCATTAAATCTCTTCCGGAAACACAATATTTTGAAAACCCAAATTTAGGTTTGACCTCAACCCTTTTAATTGATAAACAAATTAAATTTGGAAGTTTCAATTTTCTGGATTTTGGGTACCCATAAAAGTTTAAACATGTACTGAACATACCTAAGCAAGTAACACCCGTAAGGAATATACATATTTAGATCACCTGTTTTACGTTCCGATTAATTTTTGTTTTCTTTTTATAAAAGTACTTATGTGCTCCAACAAATTATTTTTAAAATGTAAATTTTAGCTCGAATTTAGCCCTTCTCCTGAAAGATAGAACAGAAATGTACATCCAAAATCCAAAATACTTTTCCCGAAATCGAAATCCTGAAAAATTATGTAAAATCAAGAATTTGCGCAAATTTTTCGAGATTTTAATTTCGGGAAAATATTTCTAGATTCAGGTTTTTTTCAAATTGTGGGATTTTGAGTTATCAGGGCTCTGGTTTTTGTGAATTTTGGATTTTCTGGATTTTGGGTTTTCGGGATTTAAGGCTTTCAGGATTTTGGGGTGTATAAACATAGATTTTTGATTGGAAAACAACATTCGGGATTTTGGGTTCTCTAGATTTTGAGTTTTCAGGATTTCAGATAGAACAGAAATGTACATCCAAAATATACCTTCCCGAAATCGAAATCTTGAAAAATTATATAAAGTCAAGAATTTGCGCAAATTTTTTGAGATTTTAATTTCGGGGAAATATTTCTAGATTCAGGGTTTTTTTTAAATTGTGATAATTTGGGTTTTCAGGGCTCTGGTTTTTGGGAATTTTGGATTTTCTGGATATTGGGTTTTCGGGATTTCGTGCTTTCAGAATTTTGTTATTTATGAACATAGACTTTTGATTGGAGAACAACATTCGGGATTTTGGGTTTTCTAGATTTTGAGTGTTCAGGATTTAAGGATTTTAGGAACTTGGGTTTTCGGGATTTTGGGTGTTCTCGATTTTGGGTTTTCTTAGTTTTAAGGTTTTCAGGATTTTGGGTATTAGAAAATTTTATTTTCGAGGATTTTGGGATTATATTTTTTCGTGAATCTGACCGCAACGCTTGTAATTGGGATACAATATTAGGAATTTTTTGATCTTGGGTTTTCAAGACTTTGGGTTGTTTTTCTTTTCACCTGCTATCTAGCCATTTGTCGTAAATACGTAAAACCATGTATGTCGTCCTAATTAATATTCTTTTTTTTGCTGTTTTTTTTATTTAAAAGAATAGCTTAAGGAACCACTAAAAATTTAATATTTGATATAGCTTATTAAAGTTTTTAGCGAGTCTGCAGAATCCCAAAATGAAAAATCCAGAAAACCCAAAGTGTGTTCATCAAACTCTTAAGCAAGACAGGCAGAATCATGAAATCCAAAATCCCGAAAAACTCAAAAACCCGAAAACTCAAAATCCCGAAAATCCATAGTTCAATCAATCCAGAAAACATAAAGTCCTGAAAGCTCAACATTCTGGAACCCGGAAAACCCACAATCCAGAAGACCCAAAATCAAAAATCCCGATAGCTTAAAATTCATAAATCCCTAAATTCCGCAAACCCAATATCCAGAAACCCCAAATTTAAGTTTTCGGAATTTCGGGTTTAGTTTTCCCAAATACATATACAAGTTTTAATACATATGTACCTACCTACTGTACGTATGTAGCTCAATAATGTGTATGTATGCAACACACGTATGAAATATATTTAGAAAACCTCTTACGTTCCTATGAATTTTGTTTTTTATAAAAGTATGTTCTCCAACGACAATTATTTTTAAAATACAAATTTAATTTAATCCTACATGATAGAAGAGAAATTTAGATCATACATCCAGAAATTACAAATTTTCATTTCATATTATTTTTCGAGATTTCAAAATTTGAGATTTCAGGATTTTAATTTTTATGGATTTTGGGCTTTCAAGATTTTGGTATCTGTTTGTAGGTTTTCGGAATTCTGACCCCAACCATTTTAATTGGGAACAACATTCGGAATTTTGGGTTCCCTAGAATTTTAGGATTATCGGATCATGGGCTTTTGAAATGTTGGGTTTTCGAGATTTTGGTTTTTCGGGATTTTGGGTTTTCTGGATTTTGGGTATTAGGGAATTTGGGTTTTCAGGATTTTGGGAGAATGTTTTTCAGCATTCTGACCCTAACTCCATTAATTGGAATATCTACAATATATATTCGAGATTTTAGATTTTCTTGATTTTGGGTTTTCTGGATTTTTGTATTTTGGAATTTCATGATCTTGGGTTTTCGGGATTTTGGGTTTTCGGGATTTTGGGTTTTCTGGATTTTGGTTTTTCGAGATTATGGGTTTTGGGATTTTGGGTTTACTGAATTTTAGTTTTCAGGATTCTTACCCCAATCCGAATTTGTATTGTATGTAATTTTAAGAAAACAATTGTTGCCCCTTCCAGAACGTTTCTCAATACATATTTTTTTTCGAAATTCGAAGTTTTTTGTGCTTTCTTGAATCGAGTTTAAATATTTATATACAACTTACAATCCAGAAGACCCAAAATCAAAAATCCTAATAGCTCAAAGTCCATAAGTCCCTAAATCCCGGAAACCAAATTTCCAGAAAACCCACATTCAGGTTTTGGAATTTTGGGGTTTTAGGATTTTTTTAATTGGAAAACAACATTTATTGGAAAATACATATAAAAGTTTTAATACGTATGAAATATATTTAGGAAACCTCCTTCACGTTCCTGTAAATTATGTTTTTTTTATAATAGTATGTGCTTAAACGACAATTATTTTTAAAATACAAATTTTAGCACTAATTAAGCTCTAATCTTACATGATAGAGAGAAATTTACATCATAGATCCAGAAATTACAAATTTTTAATTTCATATAATTTTTCGAGATTTTAAAATTTTGGATTTCAGCATTTTAATTTTTATGGATTTTGGGCTTTCAAGATTTTGGTATCTGTTTGTAGGTTTTCGGAATTCTGACCCCAAACATTTTAATTGGGAACAACGTTTGGAATTTTGGGTTCTCTAGATTTTGGGCATTCAGAATTTTAGGATCATGGGCTTTTGAGATGTTAAGTTTTCGAGATTTTGGTTTTTCGGGATTTTGGGTTTTCTGAATTTTGGGTATTAGGGAATTTGGGTTTCCAGGATTTTGGGAGAATGTTTTTCAGCATTCTGACCCCAACTCTACTCATTGGAATACAATACATATCTGGGATTTTAGATTTTCTTGATTTTGGGTTTTCTGGATTTTTGTCTTTGGAATTTCATGATCTTGGGTTTTCGGGATTTTGGGTTTTCTGGATTTTGGTTTTTCGGGATTATGGGTTTGGGATTTTGGGTTTACTGAATTTTAGTTTTCGGAATTCTTACCCCAATCCGAATTTGTATTGTATGTACTTTAAGAAAACAATTGTTGCCCCTTCCAGATCGTTTTTTAATTTAAAAAGATATACAAATACATAACTACTTAAACAATCATATTTTTTTTCGAAATTCGAAGTTTTTCCTACTTTCTTGAATCGAGTACATTATACATGTAAAGTTTTTCTCTATTTCCAATTTTTAAATAACGTTTTAAAATATTTAAATGAATAAGACTGGTGGACTAAAAACAATTATTACGAAAGATCCACACTATGGTTCCGATACCGATACGCTCTTGCTACAATAAATTTTTTAACACAAGGAATGAGCGAAAGCGTTTTAGTTAGATATCGATGATGTGAATATACTTATTATTTACATATAATTTTTAATTTCATATAATTTTTCGAGATTTTAAAATTTTGGATTTCAGCATTTTAATTTTTATGGATTTTGGGCTTTCAAGATTTTGGTATCTGTTTGTAGGTTTTCGGAATTCTGACCCCAAACATTTTAATTGGGAACAACGTTTGGAATTTTGGGTTCTCTAGATTTTGGGCATTCAGAATTTTAGGATCATGGGCTTTTGAGATGTTAAGTTTTCGAGATTTTGGTTTTTCGGGATTTTGGGTTTTCTGAATTTTGGGTATTAGGGAATTTGGGTTTCCAGGATTTTGGGAGAATGTTTTTCAGCATTCTGACCCCAACTCTACTCATTGGAATACAATACATATCTGGGATTTTAGATTTTCTTGATTTTGGGTTTTCTGGATTTTTGTCTTTGGAATTTCATGATCTTGGGTTTTCGGGATTTTGGGTTTTCTGGATTTTTGTTTTTCGGGATTATGGGTTTGGGATTTTGGGTTAACTGAATTTTAGTTTTCGGAATTCTTACCCCAATCCGAATTTGTATTGTATGTACTTTAAGAAAACAATTGTTGCCCCTTCCAGATCGTTTTTTAATTTAAAAAGATATACAAATACATAACTACTTGAACAATCATATTTTTTTTCGAAATTCGAAGTTTTTCCTACTTTCTTGAATCGAGTACATTATACATGTAAAGTTTTTCTCTATTTCCAATTTTTAAATAACGTTTTAAAATATTTAAATGAATAAGACTGGTGGACTAAAAACAATTATTACGAAAGATCCACACTATGGTTCCGATACCGATACGCTCTTGCTACAATAAATTTTTTAACACAAGGAATGAGCGAAAGCGTTTTAGTTAGATATCGATGATGTGAATATACTTATTATTTCTTGTGTTCGAATATTTTACTGCATCGAGAATTAATAAAAATCGGCATTTTTATGTGAATCTGGCCTAAATTTTGTTTGTCATTTAGCTGTGGATAATTTTGTTTTATCAATCCTTGCCTTAATGACAGTGTTTTGAGAACTTTACCTGGAAAATCCATTGGGAGTTTTTGAAGATACAAATTTATTAATAAAACTATGTCATTAATTTTGTTCAACTAGAATCGATAATTATTGTTTATAACTCCTGAAACCAAACTTAATCCCTTTCCTATAACGTTTACCCTTATTTTTATATTCGTACATAATTTTTACTTGCGATATAGGTACTATAGGGCAAGTTTTGGATTCGTGCAAAAAAAAATTTCGAGATAACAATCAAACATGACATTACGATGATAGAGAACACGAAAAAAGTGGGTGGCAAAATTCTGTCTGTCTGTCTGTCTGTCCCAGTAGCGTAGCTACCGCGGTATCAGCCGTATCAATGATACGGGGCCCCGAGATAAAGGGGCCCCCACGATACAGAGGACTCCATGTGTGTAAGAAATTTTACATTGAGATGAATATGACACATTTTTAAAATGTACTTATATCTTTTGCGTGTTTCTTTTCGCTAGTTTTCCTACACGTATCCTATGTATCTATCTTCATCCTACCAAGCGTGCTACGTGGCACACTACGATTGCGATAAACTGTGATTAATCTAAATACTGAGCACACTGAGCGTTTTCCCGTTTTTTTCTCAAAATTTGTTGCTCCATCAAAAAAGTGTTATTATCTTTTTTGTGTACAACTTCATGAGCTAAACTTAAATCTTTTGAAAAAAAAGGTTTTTTAAAATATTTATAAAAAACCTATATTTTGCCCCTTTTGCCGTACAAATAAAAGGCAACCATTGAACCGCCATAACTTCAAAACTAAAGCTCAGATTACACGGTCAACGTTAATGGTCAACGCATTGACTCCTTGACGTCCCCAGAAACATCGTTAATGTACAAAGCAGAATTTTCTGCCATGTCAACGAAGCTTGCGTTGACCCTCATATTAATCTAGAAAATTTAGCATTTTTTACAGTCAACGCGTTGGTGAACGTGTCCTAACTTCGTTGACAGAGTGATTACACGGGCAACGAAAATAATCATCGCATTGACCCTTAAATTTGTGTCAACGAGAGTGTCAACGCAGCCATCAACGCTTCAGACAGTATTCTGCGTTGACGATCACACGGCAAGCCAACTTTCGGACAGAATTTGACGTCTCTTTGACGTCAGAGAGTCATCGCGCTGACCATTTGCGTTGACCGTCTCATCGTAGTTTAACTTATTTAAAGTTCCTGGTATGTTGTACTTTTAAAAAAAGTTGATGGAAGTTTATTTTGCAGGAAACGAAAATGGTATTACCACTGTCAGGAACAAGGGGCCCCTAAACAATTTTTGATACGGGGCCCCTGAAGTGTCCGCTACGCCACTGGTCTGTCCGTACCTCAACCTACAGCCTTAACCACTGAAGCGATTTTCTTCAAATTTTGAACTTAAGGTTTTTTTCTAACTCTCCAGAGAGGAAATTGAAAATTTTTTTTTTAGCTCAAAAAATAACGGCACTTGCATACCGTTAAGGAAAAGCTTATTTATCTCAAAAACGGCTCCAAAAATTTTGATAAAAAAAAATCTGTGTATTATTGTAGATATGATGTACCTTTTAGTAAGAAAAAAAATCACCAAAAACATTTATTAACGGTACCTGCCATATAACGGTTTTTTTGATTTTTGATCTTCTCATTAACCGCTTATCCGATTTCAATGAAATTTTTTGCACAAAAGCTTTGTTAAAATATAAATAATACTGCATACCAAAATGTTTGAAAAAATAAATTTTTGATTTTTAAAAAAAGATTCAAAATTTTTTTTTTGAAAATTCAATATTTCAAAAACGGGTTGATGAATTGTTTTGAAATTTCAGTTTTAAATGTATATTAATATATTCTCAAAATTGGCATACCAAATTTTTGTTTGAAAAATGTTACAAAAATTTTATATATAAAAAATTAATTTTTAAGAAAACGGCTCCAACGATTTAAAACTTTTTTTTTTGCATATATTCATATTCTTTCAAGTAATCAAATGGCCTACTTTTTTTTGAGCTCTAAGTTATTTATCAAGCTGTTTATACAATTAAAAGAACGATTTAAATGTTTTTTATACTTTTTCTATAATTACTTGAATATTTTTTAAAGTTCGTGCATTTTATTTTGACATGCAAAGGATCTAATTTAGCTTGAGACTCATTGGTGAAATCTTTCCCCTTGGACGCCATTTTTAAAAAGTGACCAACTTGTGAAAATGGTAAAAAAAAGACTCGTAAATTACTTAGAAAATTCCCACAATCAAAATAATGATTGATGTCTAAAAAGATAGGTGTTGAATAGGCGAACCTTTTGGTAAAATTTTAGTGCTGCCATTTTTGGGAACATTTGTTTCTCGTATATACTTTTTTTGATAATTTTTAATATTTTGAACATGAAAAAAAGTTGCGGAAAGACCAAGGCGTATTGGGAAATAGATAGTAATTAATACTTAAAAAAATAGTGTTGAGTAGTTAATTTCATTGTTACCACTTTTTGGGAACACACATTTTTTGATGTCGAATGTAGGCTTCCCCTATTTTGGTAGTTTTTATTATTTAAAAAATGAAAACAAAATTGGGAAGACGTCTCCAGGCGCCAAACGTGTGTAGGAAAAATTAAAAGATAGGTGTTAAGTGGACGCACCTACGGGCTACGGGTAAATATCAGTATTGCCAATTTTCGGGAACATACTTATTTTGATGTCAAAAGATGGGATTTCCACTTTGTTAGTAATTTTTAATATTTAAAATACGAAAAAAGATGCAAAACCGCCACGAGATGCCAAAAGCTTGTTTGGAAAATATGTTGCTAATTGTTTGTGTTCAAAATATTAAAAATTACCAACAAAAGTGCCCAACAAAATTATGTACCCGAAAACTAGCAACACTGATATTTCAATTGAAGGTTCATCTACTTAACACATATATGTATCTTTTAAGACATCAACTGTTATTTTCCCAACGCATTTGGTGTCTTGAGGCGCTTCCGAAGCCTTTTTAATGTCGTTAATATAAAAAATTACCAAAAAAGGGGAAATGCCACCCTTTGACATGAAAAAAAGGATATTTCCGAAAAGTGGCAAACCTGACTTTTTGCCTGGAAATGCGTGTACCTAACAACTATCTTTAAAGAAATCAACCGTAATTTTTCATACACATGTTTGGTGGCTGGAGACGCTTCCGCAATTTGTTTCATTTTTGAAGTATTAAAAACTACCAAAAAAGGGGAAGTCGTGTTAAAAATATTAAAAACTACCATAAAAATGGGAGGTCCCACCTTTTGAAATCAAAAAAGTATTTTCTTAAAAAGGGGTAACATTGACATTTTAACCGAACTTGCGTCTATTGAATACCTATTTTTTAATATATAAATTATTTTTTCCAAATACACGTTTGACATCTGGAAGCGTTTCCGCACCTTTTTTCATGTTCAAAATATTAAATAGTTAAATAGCTCATAACTGCAAAAGGTAAACGGCTATACCAAGCAGGCCAAAAATACAACTGCGAATTTTATTCTTCTAGTTTGCTAACATATTGGCCATCTAATATTAACAAAATACCAGACCTTATAGACTTTTTCGTAGTTAAAGGTATTAAACGAAATCATATAAGTGTCGAAGGTAATTACGACTTATCGTCAAATCATACTCCACTAATTTTATCATTGAGTGATAATAATAAACGCATGCCTTAAACTAAGTCTGTGCCACATCATTGGAAAATCATTGTTATACCTTAGCATGGTAAGGCACCAACAGAAGTCAAATTGAAAATTAAATTGAAATATATCGCTTATATCAATCATGGCAAACGTTTTCGAAAAACTGCTCCTGAAAAGGCTTAGCAAAATAATAGAAGAAAGAAGACTAATTCCGAGCCATCAGTTTGGTTTTAGAAATAAACATTCTATGATAGACTGAGTGCATCGAATTACGGATGTTATAGAAAAGGCACTTATATGCTCGACTATATTCTTAGATGTTACTCAAGCCTTTGACAAGGTTTGGCATTTGGGACTTGAGTACAAACTTTCCGGGCACTAGGCAGTACAACGAAATACTGAAATCTGGTATGACCAAAATTACTAGGAACTAAGAAAAATTGAAGCCGGTGTAACACAAAGAAGTGTCCTAGGACCAACCCTGTATCTGTTATATACAAGGGATATTCCAGTGGATATCAACGCTATCATGGCCACCTTTGCTGATGATACTGCAATATTGGTGCCAGATAAATCCGTTCTGAAGGCTAGAAACGAAACAAAATCGACGCATATAAACTTTACAAACGAAAACAATAATTCTTATAAACAGTACAGCAGTACATATAAAAGTTTTAATACGTATGAAATATATTTAGGAAACCTCCTTCACGTTCCTGTAAATTATGTTTTTTTTATAATAGTATGTGCTTAAACGACAATTATTTTTAAAATACAAATTTTAGCACTAATTAAGCTCTAATCTTACATGATAGAGAGAAATTTACATCATAGATCCAGAAATTACAAATTTTTAATTTCATATAATTTTTCGAGATTTTAAAATTTTGGATTTCAGCATTTTAATTTTTATGGATTTTGGGCTTTCAAGATTTTGGTATCTGTTTGTAGGTTTTCGGAATTCTGACCCCAAACATTTTAATTGGGAACAACGTTTGGAATTTTGGGTTCTCTAGATTTTGGGCATTCAGAATTTTAGGATCATGGGCTTTTGAGATGTTAAGTTTTCGAGATTTTGGTTTTTCGGGATTTTGGGTTTTCTGAATTTTGGGTATTAGGGAATTTGGGTTTCCAGGATTTTGGGAGAATGTTTTTCAGCATTCTGACCCCAACTCTACTCATTGGAATACAATACATATCTGGGATTTTAGATTTTCTTGATTTTGGGTTTTCTGGATTTTTGTCTTTGGAATTTCATGATCTTGGGTTTTCGGGATTTTGGGTTTTCTGGATTTTGGTTTTTCGGGATTATGGGTTTGGGATTTTGGGTTTACTGAATTTTAGTTTTCGGAATTCTTACCCCAATCCGAATTTGTATTGTATGTACTTTAAGAAAACAATTGTTGCCCCTTCCAGATCGTTTTTTAATTTAAAAAGATATACAAATACATAACTACTTAAACAATCATATTTTTTTTCGAAATTCGAAGTTTTTCCTACTTTCTTGAATCGAGTACATTATACATGTAAAGTTTTTCTCTATTTCCAATTTTTAAATAACGTTTTAAAATATTTAAATGAATAAGACTGGTGGACTAAAAACAATTATTACGAAAGATCCACACTATGGTTCCGATACCGATACGCTCTTGCTACAATAAATTTTTTAACACAAGGAATGAGCGAAAGCGTTTTAGTTAGATATCGATGATGTGAATATACTTATTATTTACATATAATTTTTAATTTCATATAATTTTTCGAGATTTTAAAATTTTGGATTTCAGCATTTTAATTTTTATGGATTTTGGGCTTTCAAGATTTTGGTATCTGTTTGTAGGTTTTCGGAATTCTGACCCCAAACATTTTAATTGGGAACAACGTTTGGAATTTTGGGTTCTCTAGATTTTGGGCATTCAGAATTTTAGGATCATGGGCTTTTGAGATGTTAAGTTTTCGAGATTTTGGTTTTTCGGGATTTTGGGTTTTCTGAATTTTGGGTATTAGGGAATTTGGGTTTCCAGGATTTTGGGAGAATGTTTTTCAGCATTCTGACCCCAACTCTACTCATTGGAATACAATACATATCTGGGATTTTAGATTTTCTTGATTTTGGGTTTTCTGGATTTTTGTCTTTGGAATTTCATGATCTTGGGTTTTCGGGATTTTGGGTTTTCTGGATTTTTGTTTTTCGGGATTATGGGTTTGGGATTTTGGGTTAACTGAATTTTAGTTTTCGGAATTCTTACCCCAATCCGAATTTGTATTGTATGTACTTTAAGAAAACAATTGTTGCCCCTTCCAGATCGTTTTTTAATTTAAAAAGATATACAAATACATAACTACTTGAACAATCATATTTTTTTTCGAAATTCGAAGTTTTTCCTACTTTCTTGAATCGAGTACATTATACATGTAAAGTTTTTCTCTATTTCCAATTTTTAAATAACGTTTTAAAATATTTAAATGAATAAGACTGGTGGACTAAAAACAATTATTACGAAAGATCCACACTATGGTTCCGATACCGATACGCTCTTGCTACAATAAATTTTTTAACACAAGGAATGAGCGAAAGCGTTTTAGTTAGATATCGATGATGTGAATATACTTATTATTTCTTGTGTTCGAATATTTTACTGCATCGAGAATTAATAAAAATCGGCATTTTTATGTGAATCTGGCCTAAATTTTGTTTGTCATTTAGCTGTGGATAATTTTGTTTTATCAATCCTTGCCTTAATGACAGTGTTTTGAGAACTTTACCTGGAAAATCCATTGGGAGTTTTTGAAGATACAAATTTATTAATAAAACTATGTCATTAATTTTGTTCAACTAGAATCGATAATTATTGTTTATAACTCCTGAAACCAAACTTAATCCCTTTCCTATAACGTTTACCCTTATTTTTATATTCGTACATAATTTTTACTTGCGATATAGGTACTATAGGGCAAGTTTTGGATTCGTGCAAAAAAAAATTTCGAGATAACAATCAAACATGACATTACGATGATAGAGAACACGAAAAAAGTGGGTGGCAAAATTCTGTCTGTCTGTCTGTCTGTCCCAGTAGCGTAGCTACCGCGGTATCAGCCGTATCAATGATACGGGGCCCCGAGATAAAGGGGCCCCCACGATACAGAGGACTCCATGTGTGTAAGAAATTTTACATTGAGATGAATATGACACATTTTTAAAATGTACTTATATCTTTTGCGTGTTTCTTTTCGCTAGTTTTCCTACACGTATCCTATGTATCTATCTTCATCCTACCAAGCGTGCTACGTGGCACACTACGATTGCGATAAACTGTGATTAATCTAAATACTGAGCACACTGAGCGTTTTCCCGTTTTTTTCTCAAAATTTGTTGCTCCATCAAAAAAGTGTTATTATCTTTTTTGTGTACAACTTCATGAGCTAAACTTAAATCTTTTGAAAAAAAAGGTTTTTTAAAATATTTATAAAAAACCTATATTTTGCCCCTTTTGCCGTACAAATAAAAGGCAACCATTGAACCGCCATAACTTCAAAACTAAAGCTCAGATTACACGGTCAACGTTAATGGTCAACGCATTGACTCCTTGACGTCCCCAGAAACATCGTTAATGTACAAAGCAGAATTTTCTGCCATGTCAACGAAGCTTGCGTTGACCCTCATATTAATCTAGAAAATTTAGCATTTTTTACAGTCAACGCGTTGGTGAACGTGTCCTAACTTCGTTGACAGAGTGATTACACGGGCAACGAAAATAATCATCGCATTGACCCTTAAATTTGTGTCAACGAGAGTGTCAACGCAGCCATCAACGCTTCAGACAGTATTCTGCGTTGACGATCACACGGCAAGCCAACTTTCGGACAGAATTTGACGTCTCTTTGACGTCAGAGAGTCATCGCGCTGACCATTTGCGTTGACCGTCTCATCGTAGTTTAACTTATTTAAAGTTCCTGGTATGTTGTACTTTTAAAAAAAGTTGATGGAAGTTTATTTTGCAGGAAACGAAAATGGTATTACCACTGTCAGGAACAAGGGGCCCCTAAACAATTTTTGATACGGGGCCCCTGAAGTGTCCGCTACGCCACTGGTCTGTCCGTACCTCAACCTACAGCCTTAACCACTGAAGCGATTTTCTTCAAATTTTGAACTTAAGGTTTTTTTCTAACTCTCCAGAGAGGAAATTGAAAATTTTTTTTTTAGCTCAAAAAATAACGGCACTTGCATACCGTTAAGGAAAAGCTTATTTATCTCAAAAACGGCTCCAAAAATTTTGATAAAAAAAAATCTGTGTATTATTGTAGATATGATGTACCTTTTAGTAAGAAAAAAAATCACCAAAAACATTTATTAACGGTACCTGCCATATAACGGTTTTTTTGATTTTTGATCTTCTCATTAACCGCTTATCCGATTTCAATGAAATTTTTTGCACAAAAGCTTTGTTAAAATATAAATAATACTGCATACCAAAATGTTTGAAAAAATAAATTTTTGATTTTTAAAAAAAGATTCAAAATTTTTTTTTTGAAAATTCAATATTTCAAAAACGGGTTGATGAATTGTTTTGAAATTTCAGTTTTAAATGTATATTAATATATTCTCAAAATTGGCATACCAAATTTTTGTTTGAAAAATGTTACAAAAATTTTATATATAAAAAATTAATTTTTAAGAAAACGGCTCCAACGATTTAAAACTTTTTTTTTTGCATATATTCATATTCTTTCAAGTAATCAAATGGCCTACTTTTTTTTGAGCTCTAAGTTATTTATCAAGCTGTTTATACAATTAAAAGAACGATTTAAATGTTTTTTATACTTTTTCTATAATTACTTGAATATTTTTTAAAGTTCGTGCATTTTATTTTGACATGCAAAGGATCTAATTTAGCTTGAGACTCATTGGTGAAATCTTTCCCCTTGGACGCCATTTTTAAAAAGTGACCAACTTGTGAAAATGGTAAAAAAAAGACTCGTAAATTACTTAGAAAATTCCCACAATCAAAATAATGATTGATGTCTAAAAAGATAGGTGTTGAATAGGCGAACCTTTTGGTAAAATTTTAGTGCTGCCATTTTTGGGAACATTTGTTTCTCGTATATACTTTTTTTGATAATTTTTAATATTTTGAACATGAAAAAAAGTTGCGGAAAGACCAAGGCGTATTGGGAAATAGATAGTAATTAATACTTAAAAAAATAGTGTTGAGTAGTTAATTTCATTGTTACCACTTTTTGGGAACACACATTTTTTGATGTCGAATGTAGGCTTCCCCTATTTTGGTAGTTTTTATTATTTAAAAAATGAAAACAAAATTGGGAAGACGTCTCCAGGCGCCAAACGTGTGTAGGAAAAATTAAAAGATAGGTGTTAAGTGGACGCACCTACGGGCTACGGGTAAATATCAGTATTGCCAATTTTCGGGAACATACTTATTTTGATGTCAAAAGATGGGATTTCCACTTTGTTAGTAATTTTTAATATTTAAAATACGAAAAAAGATGCAAAACCGCCACGAGATGCCAAAAGCTTGTTTGGAAAATATGTTGCTAATTGTTTGTGTTCAAAATATTAAAAATTACCAACAAAAGTGCCCAACAAAATTATGTACCCGAAAACTAGCAACACTGATATTTCAATTGAAGGTTCATCTACTTAACACATATATGTATCTTTTAAGACATCAACTGTTATTTTCCCAACGCATTTGGTGTCTTGAGGCGCTTCCGAAGCCTTTTTAATGTCGTTAATATAAAAAATTACCAAAAAAGGGGAAATGCCACCCTTTGACATGAAAAAAAGGATATTTCCGAAAAGTGGCAAACCTGACTTTTTGCCTGGAAATGCGTGTACCTAACAACTATCTTTAAAGAAATCAACCGTAATTTTTCATACACATGTTTGGTGGCTGGAGACGCTTCCGCAATTTGTTTCATTTTTGAAGTATTAAAAACTACCAAAAAAGGGGAAGTCGTGTTAAAAATATTAAAAACTACCATAAAAATGGGAGGTCCCACCTTTTGAAATCAAAAAAGTATTTTCTTAAAAAGGGGTAACATTGACATTTTAACCGAACTTGCGTCTATTGAATACCTATTTTTTAATATATAAATTATTTTTTCCAAATACACGTTTGACATCTGGAAGCGTTTCCGCACCTTTTTTCATGTTCAAAATATTAAATAGTTAAATAGCTCATAACTGCAAAAGGTAAACGGCTATACCAAGCAGGCCAAAAATACAACTGCGAATTTTATTCTTCTAGTTTGCTAACATATTGGCCATCTAATATTAACAAAATACCAGACCTTATAGACTTTTTCGTAGTTAAAGGTATTAAACGAAATCATATAAGTGTCGAAGGTAATTACGACTTATCGTCAAATCATACTCCACTAATTTTATCATTGAGTGATAATAATAAACGCATGCCTTAAACTAAGTCTGTGCCACATCATTGGAAAATCATTGTTATACCTTAGCATGGTAAGGCACCAACAGAAGTCAAATTGAAAATTAAATTGAAATATATCGCTTATATCAATCATGGCAAACGTTTTCGAAAAACTGCTCCTGAAAAGGCTTAGCAAAATAATAGAAGAAAGAAGACTAATTCCGAGCCATCAGTTTGGTTTTAGAAATAAACATTCTATGATAGACTGAGTGCATCGAATTACGGATGTTATAGAAAAGGCACTTATATGCTCGACTATATTCTTAGATGTTACTCAAGCCTTTGACAAGGTTTGGCATTTGGGACTTGAGTACAAACTTTCCGGGCACTAGGCAGTACAACGAAATACTGAAATCTGGTATGACCAAAATTACTAGGAACTAAGAAAAATTGAAGCCGGTGTAACACAAAGAAGTGTCCTAGGACCAACCCTGTATCTGTTATATACAAGGGATATTCCAGTGGATATCAACGCTATCATGGCCACCTTTGCTGATGATACTGCAATATTGGTGCCAGATAAATCCGTTCTGAAGGCTAGAAACGAAACAAAATCGACGCATATAAACTTTACAAACGAAAACAATAATTCTTATAAACAGTACAGCAGTACCTTACTCCAATACCACCAAATACCTTGGAATGAGCTTAAATGGAAAGAGCACATCAAAAAGAAAAGAGAAGAACTAAGTACAAAAAAATTTACTGGTTACTAGGAAAGAACTCTGATCTATCAATCCAGAACAAACTAATGTTATAAAAGCAAGTACTGAAACCTATTTGGGCATATGGCATCCGGTATCGGACTGTAGGAAGGTAAAAATGGTGGCAAGAGTGTAACACTCGCTCTTTGCCCAATTAGCACTGGATTGCGCCGTTTTGATACCATAACTCGTTTGACCTGTGTATGAAAGCAGATAAAAGCGTTCCTTGCTTTGAAATAGGACGGCTGTGAAGTATGGTTAATGTATCTTGTGAGTTGGGTCATAGGACACTCACTCGCTCGGATCGCATCTCGCCCGAGCTTGCCACCTTATGCCGAGCTCGGCAGGTTGTAGAATAGCAATGAAGCGCGATCGATCCGATCATGTGATCATCATTGCCATTGAGCATCATGAAGCTCCTTAGAAACCCGGGTTCCGATTACTCGCGGACTTTGGATCTGGGGGGGACATGATGCAGAACGCAACAGATTTCTGTCTCAGATCCATTTCGTGGCGTTAAGAAAAGAGATCAAGTCTTTGATCTTCATTTCGGAAAGTTCGTTTAGGTCGTCAAAAAAAGCCATTCCAAACGATTGTGCTCTCATTCTGGCTAGAGCTGGACATTTACAGAGAAAATGAAGGACTGTTTCCTTTTCTTGCTGGTCTCCACAGCTGTGACAGTGAGTATTGTAAGGGATTCCCAGCCCCATGTTCTCCAATTGGCCAGTGTCCAGTGCAGGTTGCTACGACCCTGGCTATGTCCCGCCTGGGTCTACATAAGAGATCAATTGTTCGGGATTTATTTAAGGCGGGCCAGATCGTTCTGGATATTTTGCAGTTGGTTAAACTGCTCCACCTACGATTGCATTCCCTGAGGAAAATTGACAATATATTGCCCTTCACAACTCCAAGGGGAATGTAGACTCTTTCCGCAAGTGAGATGTGAAGGGCTGATCCTTGCCTGGCTAGTTCATCTGCCCGTTCATTTCCCTCAATGCCACTGTGACCAGGAACCCAGATAAGAGTGACCTTGAGGTTAATGTTTAGACTTGCGAGCTCATCTCGGCATTGTTGGACCAATTTAGAGGATGACGTAGCCGAATCAATGGCTTTAACAGCCGCCTGACTGTCTGTAAGGATGGCTGTATTACGATTTTGGTTTGGATCTGCTTTTAGCATCTTGCATGCCTCCCTGATTGCCAGTATTTCAGCTTGAAATACACTAGCAAAATTCGGTAGTCGAAATGACTTGGAGATGTTGAAAGACTCAGAGAAGACTCCTGAGCCAAAACCGCACTCCATCTTTGAGCCATCAGTATAGATAGTTGTGTCGAAGTCTCTCGTCACGGCGCGCGTCATCATCCCAGTCCCCTCTGGATGGGAATAAGACTTTAAAATCTTTACTGAGGCTCATTGTAGGAGCGCGGTAGTCAGTGGGAGTCGAAAGTATATCAGTGGGAATCAGAGGAGAATAGGACAAAACGGTCTACAGGACCAATAACGACGAGACATATGTCGTTGGAAAGGTATTTTTATTAACTACAATAGTTACTATGAGGGCTTACTTCAAATTGCTGTGTGAAAAAAGTTATTCGCTAAATAGAATTGTGTTCTGGTGCATTCTAGTATGAATAAAATATATTTAGTATGGGCAAAATTTATGAAAACTGGTCAAACAAATAACAACAATATATATGTCATTGGAAAGGTATTTCCATTACCTACAATACCTTTAATAGCAGTTCAGTTCAAATCACTGTGTGAAAGAAGTTTTTCGAAAGCTTACGAATTATTGTGGTTCATTTTAGTGTGAAAAAATGCTTTTTTTTTAGTATGGGCAAAAAGTGTAAACGCAAGTTCAACCAATAACAACGGGACATATGTCGTTGGAAAGGAAATTTTATGTACTACAATAGTTAATAAAGTAGCTTATTTCAAATCACTGTGTGAAAAAAATTATTCGCTACTTGTTACCCATGCTCCATAAATTATATCTGTACCAAAATTCCCTAAAACAGCGAATAACTTTTTCCACACAGTGATTTTCAATAAGTAGTTATGGAAGCTATTAGATATTGTTCATAAAAATACCTTTTCAACGACGTGCATATTATTGGGGTATGGTTCGTTTCGGCTTTTTCATTTCGTTTTTTTGTTGTTTCGTCTAGGTCGTTTTGCATTTTGTTGTTTCGAATTACATTGTTTCACTTTTCATTTATTTCATTTTTATTGTTCAGAAAATTTTAATTTCGTTTTGCAATTAGTACGGTCAAACTTTATTTCGTCTTTGATTGTTTCTTTTTTCGATTATGTCATTTCTGAATTTTTTCATCCTTAGTTTATTTCGTCTTTAATTGTTTCGTTTTCGATCATTTCGATTTTCATTGCAAAGTTTTATGTTCATTTCGACTTTCAATTATAAAATATTATAATTAATAATTGAAAGCCGAAATTAACTAAATTTTCAATTTTCTCAAATTTCATAACCTGCCATCCCAACTAACAATTTAACTTGTTTAAGTGTTAATACAAGCTATTTTCTGGCTTGTATAGAAACTTAAACAGACCTTATGCAAATCATTTTGGCTGACATTAAACAAGCTATTTGATTCCCTTAAAACCTGTCATCACAAGTGCTATACAATCAAAATGCTTCCAATCAACTGTGTAATAAGGCCTTAAAAAGGCAAAATATTGCTCTAATAAACAAGTTATTATACGAAAGCAATTGGCTTGTATAATAAGACCTTTGAAAGGCCATATATAGACTTTGCATTAAGGCCTTATAAAAGCCACTCAATGCAGTTGTAGTGAAAAAAAATTTGTTTGCTTTCAATTTTATTTAATATTTATTAATTTTATTGTATCGGTTTATTTTATCCACAGGAGGGGGCTTAAACTGCGTTTTTCTTTGTTCTGAAATGTGAAGAATTTTATTTTATATGAAAAAATGTTACTAACTTACATGACTTTTCCGAGGTTTGAACTCACGTCCTTCCGATTACCAATCCAGCGCGCTACCTACCAGGCCATCTCCAATTCTGAAGAGTCATGTACAAATTTTAATGAGTTATCAGAATAAATGTCTTTTTTGTCCAGAAAAGTCTTGAGTCTGGAATCTTTACCAAATTCTCCCTTTTATATCTGGAAATTGTAAACCTTTTCAATATTTTTCCAATTCCTCACTCTACGTGTTTTTTTCATTACTATTTAAATTTTTTCTTTTATTGTCAACCAAACAAGGTGACTCAGAATCAATCATAAACTAAGTAACTGATAACAAAATAATCGAATTGCAAAACGAAAGAAGTATATAGAGACAAAATGCGAAACAATCTTTAACGAAATAACCTTAGCTTAAATAATCCGTATATGTTTCAATGAAAATGCGAAACAAATAAAAAACAAAACAACAAAATCGAAATAATCGTGAGACGAAATGATCCCAAAACTAAGTAATAAAAAAACAAACAAAGCTTTTGCGAAATGAACGGAAACTATTTCGACCAAAACGAAATAACAGTGAGCGAAATGAAAAAGACGAAACAATAGGCACCCATATTATTGGTATTGGTGAGACCAGCTTGTATAAATTTGTTCCACACTGAAATGTACCAAAACAAAACCTTGGTTAGTAAATAACTTTTTTCACACAGTGATTTGAAATGAACTGCCATAGTGACTATTGTAGCGCATAAAAATACCTTCTCGTTTTTATTGGTTCCTAGACCACCTTCCATACAGTTTTGCCGATTGTCCTTTGTGATATTGCTGTGACCATAAGGTTTAGCAACCCAAGAATTTGATTCTTTAAGTCTTAAGGCACTGCAAGATACCAGATATTTTATGTGTAGATCAAGTGGTAGAAGGTGCCGAAAAACGCTTAAGGCATCCGTTGGGCAAGATCGAAGAACCCCTGTGGTACCAACACTATCTGTTCTTTGAACCTTTTTGAGTTTGTCGATGTTATATGTCTTATTTAGTGTGGGCCACCAGACAATCGAACCATATGTTAGAATCGGCCGTACCACTGCAGTATACGTCCATAAGATCATCTTTGATTGAAGGCCCCAGTTTTTACCAAAGGTTTTACTACAGGCGTAGAAAGCTATGCAGGCCTTCCTGACCCGTTCTTCTATGTTTATTTTCTAGTTTAACTTAGGGTCTAGGATAACACCTAGATATTTTGCATTGGTTGATAGTGAGAGTGTTTGGCCGTTAAGTCGGGGTGGAGTCAAGGGTTGTATCTTAGTTTTGGTAGTAAAAAGCATCAGTTCAGTTTTGCTCTGGTTGACTCCTAGACCACAACTCGTAGCCCAGTTGCTAACTTTTCTCAAAGCCATCTCTGTGATTTCGCTTATCACAGGAGTAAACTTCCCTGACACTAATAATACCAAGTCGTCCGCATACGCAACCGCCTTCACACCACATCTCTCCAGTTTAACGAGGATTTTGTTCATGACTAAAAGCCATAGAAGTGGTGACAGAACACCGCCCTGGGGTGTTCCTCTCCTGACGTGTTTTGTCGAGTTTGCATTACCTAACGTGCCATGAATCTTTCTATCTTTGAGCATGGATATTATCCATTCTCTGATGAAGTCCTCTACACCAAAGTCAACGAGTGCCTCAAGAATAGATTCGGTTAGCACATTGTTGAAAGCCCCTTCTACATCTAAGAATGTAGCGAGGGTATATTCTTTGAAGTTGATGGTTTTCTCAATTGTACGCACTACCTCATGAAGAGCCGTCTCCGTCGACTTACCTTTGAGATATGCATGTTGAGAGTTTACTAGAGGACATTCCACAAGTATGTCTCTAATATGTGTTTCTAGAATACGCTCTAGAGTTTTAAGTACAAAAGAGGTTAGGCTAATTGGAAGAAAATTCTTCTCGGATTCGTGTCCTCGCTTGACTACTTTTGGAATAAAAACCACTTTTACATGTCTCCAAGACTCTGGCACATGGTTGAGAAAGAGGCATCCTTTAAAAATCATCTCTAGCCGTGGGATTACCACATCTTGTAGCTTTTGGAGCATGATTGGCAGAATTCCATCTCGGCCTGGAGATTTATACGGGGAGAAAGTATTAATAGCCCAGGCTATCCTTTCTTTAGTTATAACGGTATTGATATGCTCTACACGAGCTTAAGGTAAGTTATGACGTTATGAGTTTATGCGTTTTGGGGTTGCTATTCTCGCAGCCCGGAAAGTGTGTCGTCATCAGCAGTTCTAAGGACTCCGTCGGAGAAACTGTTCAAAATCCATCAGGCTTTTTCAAGAACGAAGGATTACAATGCTCCTTAGAAAGAACTTTGCTAAGCCTTGCGGAATCTTTTAAGCTCTCAATAGAATGTCAGTATTCTCTCCAACCAAGTTTCTTCGCTGATGCGAGAGCACGCTTGTAGACTTTCAAACAGTCTTTATAAGGTTGGTAAAACTTGTGTCTGTGGCAGATATTGAAGATCTTCCTAGTCATTTTTCTCAGACTGGACAGGTCTTCATTCCACCATGGAGGAAGGGTTTTACGGCTATATTTAACTGGGCAAGAGACCTTAAAAGCAGTGTTCATAGACACTTCAATGGTTTTCACCATTGATTCTAGATCTATAACTGATTCTGGACTCAGATTCGGTATATTGCGCAGTTTGGAATTTACGATTTGGCTGAACTTCGTCCAGTCAATTCTTTTCGGGTTTCTATAGGGAGCAGGGGTTTCAGACTCGAAACTAATATTGAAGAGGATCCATCTGTGATCCGAAAAGGAATTAAGAGGGGATACTCTCCAATTCTCCACTGATAGCTTAAAGTTATTATTAATGACGGTAATATCAAGTATGTCCTCCCACCTTTCGTAGCTATCCGAGCTCGGAAAGACAAAAGTAGGAGTAATACCTCTGTTACATACAGTTAAGTTGTTTTCAATAATAAAATCAAAAAGAGACTCACCTCGTTCATTAATCTCCGAACTACCCCAGAGAGTATGTCGTGCTATAGCATCACATCCAATCAGGAGGTTTGTCCCTTTAGTGTTGACCTCGGACGAAAGCGTGCGCCACTCTTCCGGCGGTGACAGCCTGTCATGCGCCGAGTACCCTGAGGCCACCAGTAAGCCGTCTGCATTTTTATCGTCCAATCTGACGACTGTCAGATCGGAGGTGCTAAGGTTAGGACACAAAAAAGGTTTTAAGTGTTTTTTTTATCTAAAATACAAGTTCGAGGCTTACCTTGGTCTTGGTTTGCGGTTTTGTAGAACAGATCATACTGGCTGTCTTGGAGACCTCTCACTCTACGGCCGTTAACCCACGGTTCTTGTATGATGCCGACGTCAATGTTCTCCTCACTCAGGAAAACCCTCAGATTATCTGATGCACATTTCGAGTGCTTCAGATTAATCTGAATGACCCTCAGCATCGCGTATTTAATTTTGATTGCATTCTGCACAATCAGGGCCCGGCGGCTCGCTGGCGACCTCGATCCCATCAATGACATCGTCGAACTCGACATTGTCATCAACTTTGTCGGGGTCTGTACCCTGACTGGGCAGAATTTTGACTTTGGCAAACCTGACGCCAAAGCGGAGTTTGAAGTCAGCCTTCTCAAGTTCTCCTACACTTTCTTCGCTAATCTTCAGAAGATAAGAAGCGCTGTTCTTCTGCGGTCCCTCAGTCTTGATGACTGCCCAGTCCCGCATCGGAATCAACGGATTTAGCCTCTGAAGACCGCGAATCAGCTCCTGTCCGCTGTACAAAGAAAACAAATGCTGAACCCATCCAAAATTTCCAAAGCAAGTACCTTCGTGACATAATTAATGCACCTTGGTATATAAGAAATAGCGATCTACATTGTGGCCTTGAAATTGAAATGGTTACAGAAGTGGTTAAGAAACACGCTGTATAACAATCAGGGACTGCAAAGTCATACCAACTCCGAAATGGAGACCGTCCTTAATGTACGAAACAATGTTCGGAGATTAAGAGGAACCAAGCCTCATGAGCTTATGGTCTAAAAGCTTTGGGAAAGTGTTATAACTTTAAACAAATTGTCGATCTTTCATAGATTGGTCCTGATTCACAGGTGGTTTTAGTGCGGTAAGATTCCCACACTACTGGGTTACAATTCTTATCAAGTGTCTTTTAATGATTTCCATCTGATAACAAAAAAAAATATTAAAAATTATCAAAAGAAAATGAAAGTTCTTCCAGTTGACATTAAAAAAGTAGGTGTCCGAAAAGTGGCAACACTGAAATTTGACTCGAAGGTTCATTTACTCAACACCTTTCTTTTAAGACATCAATCGTTATTTTTATCATTGAAATTTTTTATCTGTGATTTGCTGTTATATAAAATAATTTATTTATTGTGTTTGCATTTGTAAGCTAAACTAGCTATCTATTTATTTATCTGTTTATTTATTTATTTATTTATTTTCTGTATTATTTATTGGTTTGTTTACTTATTTATTTATTTATTTAACTGATTATTCATTTGTTTATTTATTTACCTGTTCATTTATTTATTTGTTAATTCATTCATTTATTTACTTTGTTGATTTTTTTTTTCAATATATTTATCTGTTATTACTCTTTTATTTATTTCTCAAATCCTTTGATACTAGAAGGTATATAAGCCTCTTATCCGTTTTTTTTCTCATATTTACATGAAGGTTTTTTGCTAATAGTTTTCCTTCAAATTTATTTAATTTTTTTTTTATTATATTGCCAATTTATACTCAAAAATATTTTCCAGTAGTAAGATAACATAATCATATCTCTGAACAAAGCTGTGCTAAAAACACAATATGTAAACCAAAACCTGATTATCTATTGAATAAATATCTATCTATCGAGCTCATTGAAATTTTCCAAGTCATTTACGGGTTTTTTTATTTTAAGATTTTCCACAGAATTTCCCCCCATTTAAAGCGCAGAGTTTTTTCGGTTTCCTGACTGGACTTCAGATTGACCACCATTATTCAAAATGGCGTCCGAGCAACAGGCTTACAAAAATGACTCCCAAGCTAAATTGTATCATTAGTGTCTATGGAATGCACTCCAATTATAATAAAAAAAGTCAAAAAGAGCATGGGGTTCGGTTTCCTGACCGAACCATAGTGGATGATAGATGAACAATAAACCAAGCAGACAATTTTAATTTTCGATCAATTTAAGATCAAGATTGTGACGCCAGGGTTCGAATGATAAATAAAACATTACTACATTCTAGCTATCACCACTTTGGAGCTCCAGCTTGGATGCAAAAAACTGGAAATCTATAGATCTGAAACATGAGATTTTTTTAGTCGTCGATCTCTTTTTAATTCTATGTGCATATGAAGATACAAACGTGTGACGATATGACCCGTTAGAACAGGAAATTAACGATAGTGAAAAAACCCTATACCAACGAAATCTAAATAAGCTTTCATTGAAAAAAAAAATTGAGTTTTGATCTTTTGAGTTTGACAAAGTTAAGCAAAGAAATTTGATTTTTAAATGTGTCAACTCAATAATGGTTTTGTATGAACAAGTGAAATTTTCAATGAAAAATTTTAAACGATTGCTATAACCCACAGTACACAACACATATTAAAGGTAATATCATTAGAGTTTTGATTTTTTTTCAGATCTGCGCATATAAGATTTCACATACAAATTTATTTCGTAAATCTCATTCATTCGAGACTCGATTCAGTCCTTCATTGTTTAACACGAATCAAACATTCTATCTCACTTGCACTCCATAAGAAAAATTGAAACACTATTTGCAGTTTTGAAGGTGCTGTCAAAATTAACCTTCTTTAAATCTTTAAGTGCTGTGGAAAAACCAAAAAGATTTATTTAATCTAAACTGAGAAAAATCTTTGGTGGAAACATAGCATTAGCCAAGTTATTAAGGGCGGTATTCACCGACGGCTCATAACTTATGAGGCTCATAAACCTATTCACCAAGCAATAATAGTGAATATTTATGAGCGCTCATAAGACTTATGAGTGGTCCTGACCACTCATAAAGTTATGAGCGCTCTCTCCGAAAACTAATTCGAAAAACTTCAAAGTAACCCTTCAAGAAAATTCACTGACTCATTTTGTCGGTACTTCTTGGATCCTTACAAAAATGAGTCTCGCACGCACACATATTGTTATTCCTTTTGTCTTCAGGAATTTTATTTATTGTTTCAATTTTTTAAGTTCTTTTTGTAATACACGCGGTGAAGATAATTCTTTTGTTCGTTTGCTGTGAAAATTTGAAAAAATAGGATAATAAAAGGTGTATATAAAGAATCTGCTCCAAATAGAAAATTACAGAAAAGTACAGGATTGTGTGTTCCATGAGTAAAAACATTACCCAAACTGTTCTTCATTCTGTCACTATGTGTTCCATGATGTTTTTCAGAACAGTTAAGAACAATATTCACTGCACCTACTTTTGTGGTGGAGAAAATGATTGAGAAATGTCAAAGTACAAGTACCAGTTGATTTGTTTGTTTTGCTTAAATCTGACAGTTTTGACAGTTTTCACACATTTATACTGTTCTGGGGCCCAGTTCCGCAAGGGTGACTGATTTTCTGTGTACACATTCTATTCACACCCAAAACAAATGTAAATAAATTTGATTGATTGTGCATTCGATATCTGTCAAAAACTTAAAACTCACACTTGCCAAATCGCAAAAATCGATGTGTACATGAATTTCTGTGTACACAGAAAAAACTCACTCTTGTGGAATTGGGCCCCTGATGTAGTTTTTCTTCATTTGACACAGCTAATATAAACCAACATTTGACGTCTATCTCCCCTTCAAGCGAACGAGTCCATTTTGGATCCGCTAACGTAGTAGACAATGTGAAAAAAGTAAAAAGTAAAGTAAGAACATTTCCCTATATAAAACAAACTAAAACGTGCAATGATCTTCACCCCGAGACAAAACTAAGAAAATAAGTGGAAAGAAATTAAAATTACTGTAGTCACAAAGAATTTATTTATGTGCATACAACACTCATTTTTTCAAGGATCCAAGAAGTACCGACAAAGTGCGGTCATTTTTGAAAACAGTTTGATTTCATAGTTTGGGGGTACCTGGGGAAGAGAGAGTTGTTCTCATTTTCGAACTTCGAAAAAGAGCTATGAGTGGTTGGTGAATAGCACAAATATTATTTGAGTAAGGAGCCTCATAAACTTAAGAGCCGTTTATGAGTGGTCGGTGAATACCGCCCTAAAAGTGCTTCAAATTATGAAGAGCCTCAACTTATAGAAAAAAATCCACTTATCAGTGTTCTTTGTCTTCTTAATTTACAATACCACGTTGCATGAAATACTGATATCAGTATCCAACTCATCAATTGGCAAAAAAAACATTTTTCAGATGGATAAACAGTTTTTTTTTTTTGGATGACTTAACAATTTTTAGGGGCTATTTTCCCAATGTCTTACTAAAGTTCGTATTGGCTATGCGTCTATGCCACACAAAAATATTTATTCTGGAAAATTTCGTCCAAATCGTTGGAGTTGTTTGTAAAAATGGGAGTGGCAACGAGCGATTTTTACTAATTTCTTAACCGTCTCCCTGCTAAAAAGTGAAAATGCGAGAAAGCTACATATAACCTGTTAAACTTTCATCTAAAAAAACTATCTGGCAAGAAAACGTCTATGTGTGAGAAAACTATTTTACTATATTTCGAGAAAACTATCATTCAGGAACACTATCATTTGATACCAATCCATGCTTTAAGACTTCGTTTCTTGTTTAGATTTGCCATTATACGATCTATATATGTATATCATCATCATCGTGTCCTGTAACCCCGGCTGGGGCATAGGGCGTCAACAAAACGTCTCCATCCTTCACGGTCTGCTGCAAGGTACTTAAGCTGTGGCCACGTCTTTCTCTGGGATTCTGCTTCCGCTAAGACAGTTGATTTCCATGTTGTTCTTGGTCTTCCAACCCGCCGTGCACCCTGAGGATTCCATTCAAAGGACTGCTTTGCAATTTCATCGTTTGGTTTCCTCAGTGTGTGACCAATCCAACGCCATTTACGCTTTCTTATGTCGACGTCCAGCCGCTCTTGACTTGTCCTGCGCCACAATTCCTCATTTGATATTATTTGTGGCCAGCGAATCTTTAGGATGTGGCGAAGACAGCGATTCACAAAAGCCTGCAATTTCTTCGAAATGGTAGACGTGACTTTCCAGGTTTCACAAGCATATAACAGCACGGATTTGACATTGGATTCGAAGAATCTCAACTTAGTGCGTAAGGAGATTTGACTGGATTTCCAAATTGGGGACAGAGTACCGAAGGCAGCACGAGCTTTATTTATTCTACTTTTAACGTCCAGATCCGTACCACCGTTAGCAGAAACAATACTGCCAAGGTAGTTAAATTTTTCCACTACTTCAACTGGCGTCTCCTGTAAAATAATACGCTGCTGTGTGGAGCGGCCTGTGAGCATTATTTTTGTCTTTTTGCTGTTAATTCTTAGACCACTCGACTCTCCCTTCACTTGCAGTGTTTGGCACATCCCGTTCAGCCCACTGATGTTATTTGCCAGTAGACATATGTCATCGGCATAGTCTAAATGACTGAGCCTTTCGAACGGTCTCCACTGAATGCCCTGTCGCTCAGCTGTACCAACACTGGCCGTCAATACGTCGTCCATCGCCAGCAGGAAGAGAATTGGCGATAGAACATCCCCTTGTCTCACACCCTGTTGCACTACGAAGGAGTCGGATAGCTGCCCATTGTGCAAAACAAAACACCTCACGTTGTTGTAGGACTCTTTAATAATGGCAACAATTTTTGGTGGAATTCCTCTACCAAGCAACGATCTCCATATACATTCTCGGTTAACTCGATCAAAGGCCTTTTCAAAATCCACGAACATGAGGTAAAGCGGTGATTGATATTCCATCGACTGCTCGAGGACGATACGCAGGGTGTTGATATGGTCGACACACGATCGACCACTGCGGAAGCCGGCTTGATGAATCTTGAGTGTAGACTCGATTCTATCCTTTATTCGCTCGAGTATGATTGTTGCCATTAGTTTTGGGAAAACGGACAAAACGGTGATACCACGCCAATTGTTGCAATTCTTTAAGTCACCTTTCTTTGGCAACTTAACAATCACACCATCCTTCCAGTCCCTGGGATAGCTTTCGTTTTCCCAAATGTTTTGTATCAGCGGATGTAAAATACTAGCCGCTGCTACGGGATCGGCTTTCAGGAATTCAGCTGGTATTCCGTCCAGTCCAGCTGCCTTGTTGTTTTTGAGGAGATTTATTGATGTACGAATTTCCGATTCTGACGGGGGTTCGATGTCAATACCCCTATAGGACCTGCGCATCTCGTTTAGTTGGGGCACTTCAGCACTCTGCTCAACTGAATCCTCATTTAGCAGGGCACAAAAATGGTCCTTCCATCTACGAAGCTGATCCTCAATTGATACCAAAAGTGTGCCATCCACATCCATTACAGGATGATTGGTGTTGCTTTTTTTCCCGATAACATCTTTGGCTATTTGGTACAATTCCCGGATATCTCCTCTTCTGGCAGCGCTTTCCGCATTATCTGCGAGTCCATCCAACTTCACCCTCTTGTCACGTCTAACACAGCGGTAGACCATCTTATGTGCAATGCGGTACTCTCTTCGCAAGTCAGCCTTTCGTTGAACATCAGCTTCGGCATTTATTTGGATTTTCAACGATTTGCGAAGTTCGATCTTATCCCAGGTGTCTTGGGATATCCAAGAGTCTCTACGTCTCGTTCGCTTGGGTACAGTTTCGGATCCAGCCTCCATAAAAACACTTTTAATTTCACCCCACATCTCATCAATTGTTGAATTCTGGATTCCATTTAATGACGAGGCTCTGTCGTTAAGGGTGGTGACATAGTTTCGACATATGTTGGGGTCATTTAAAGCATTAGTAATGAATTTTGTGCTCCTTGCTGCATCCTGCGCTGGTTTTTGTACGGCAGCGGTTCGTAGTTTGAGACTCATCAGAACCAAATGGTGGTCGCTTCCCACATCGGCATTTCTTAAACTCCGGACATCACACATAGACTTCCTCCATCGCTGCTGAATCATGATATGATCAATTTGGTTTTCGGTTTGACCATCCGGATGCACCCAGGTAATTTTGTTGCACGTCTTATGCTTAAATACAGTCCCACCTATGACAAGACGATTCGCGTTACAAAAGTCGACAAGCAAGTCACCATTTTCATTCCGTGACCCCACGCCATTTCTTCCCATCACGCGTTCCAGTCCGTAATTGTCTGAACCGACTTGGGCATTAAGGTCTCCCATAACGACTATGATGTCGGCTCTCGGAACACTACTGTAAACCGAGTTAAGATGAGTGTAGAACGCGGTTTTGTCTTCCTCGGTCGCTTCATTTGTGGGGGCGTAGCACTGAATAATTGTGACGTTACGAATTTTTGAACGAAACCTTGCTGTCATTAATCTCGCAGAAATGGGCGCCCATGAGATCAAACAACGCCTCGCTTCTTCGTTCAACATAATTCCGACACCATGCAGTCTTTGGCCACCCTCTCTTTCATCTTCGCCGGAATACAGCATTCTCGTCTGTCCAGTGTCTGATCTATATTCAGCTCTTCCTCTCCACTTAGTTTCGCTTATGCCCAGGATAAATAAGGTATTAAAATGAAAATGGAATGAACTCAGTTCGAAATTAAGTTCTTCTTAACTTTGTTGAATGCAAATTAAAACCATTTTAAATCAAGCCAACTCAATCAAAAACTATTGTATATTTGTTCATTGCCAGAATATTGAACACAACAAAAAAAGTGCTAGAATTCGGAAAAGGGTTAAAAAAGACGATTGAATGAAAGGAACTCGGTTCAATTTCAGATTTTTTCAGTTCAGTTCTTAATTTGTTAAATTATATATGATTTCGATTCAATGAAAGTTCGGGAGAGAAGTCGAAAGTAATGGCAGTAACCCTGTTTTTTTAAATACTTGCACATGTATATTTTTCGTAATTAACTTTTTTTCAATTATAGTTTAGAAATTTTGGGTTTTCGATAGTCTGGGCTTTCAGTATTTTGGGCTTTCGAGAGTTTGTGATTTCAGGATCTTCGGTTTCCGGAATGTTGGTCTTTTTGGATTTTGGTTACTTTGGGTATACCTACGTTATTATGGGTTTCCTGGATTTTGGGATTTTTAGATTTCGGGTTTTAGAGATTTTGGGTTGTGGAGATTTTGTTTTTTTTTTTTAATTTTTCGATTTTGGAATTCTGTCAAACTCTGGGTTTGGGGTCAGACTTTCCAATATAAACATACATTTTTTGAACTCAAACTACCGAAAACCCACAATGCCAAAAACCCACAATCCCGAAAACCCAAAATCCATAGAAACAAAATCCCGAAAACTCATAGTCCCGAAAACTCAAAATCCCGAAAATCCGGCAAAATCAAAATTCAGAGATAATTCTCAGGAATACGGAATCCCAAAAAACTATGTTAGACGGACGAAAAAAAGTCTTAGAATCCCGTCTACTAAAATACTGTAATGACTTTCATATTTGAACTATAACGTCTCCGAATAGTAAACAAACGGACATAATAGAGCTTACGGTCGCAGTGCAAACAAGCCCTTAACTAACGGCTCTCAATGAAGAAGCGCCATCTTACGTATTAAAGCTGAAAACCAACTTTCAATTAAAAGCTTTAGAAGGAGGAATTATGGGAAATTTTCTCTACGGAAAGTTCTGGAAGTAGATACCAGAACCTTACTAATTTCCAGAGTTTGTCAAACAAGTATAAAAGGCACATGTTTGACCGGCAGCGATACAGTTTTGTTTTTAATCGTGAATGACTAAAGTTGTTTGTAATAAAAGCGAAAAGTAAAGTTGATGAATCAATTTCAGTGGTGAATAATAAATTGTTTTGTTTGTAGTAAGAAAAGTAAAGTGTTTTATTTTGTGAAATAAATAAGTGGACGTTTCAAATAAAGTAAATAAGTTTTGTTAACGAACCGGAGAAAATATTACATTGGTGTCAGAAGTGGGATAAAACTTAATTTATCTGTGCATTCAGTTTATTTATTGTGTGTTTAAGGAAAATAATTACGAAAAAGTGAAAGTTGACTGTGAAAAGTGAAAAATAAGAAAAGACAATGGGTTAATCTCTAAATGATTTATATTTTGTCGAACTTAAGGCAGAACTGAATAAGCTCCTACCTAAAGAGTCCACCGAGTAAGAGAACTATAAGTTGAGGAGTGTTCGTGCCAGAGAACTGTATTCCAAAGCAACTGCATTGATGGAACTATAACAAGACCGGACATCTTCAACGCGAGTGCAGATTTCCACTGTTGAAATTGTAAAAAGATGGGACACCTCCAACGCCAGTGCAGACTGCTACCTAGAAGACCTCCATGGAATTGCAACAGGACTGGACATCTCCAACACCAGTGCAGGTTGCCACCTAGAAGACCATGGAAACCAGACTACAAGCATTGCACGCATGAAAAAGAAAAAGAGGTTGTTTCCATCCAGCGATTGAGAGCCGATCCCATTTACGATTGGAGTTAAAGGAAAATGAGGACTGTGCAACAAGATGACTCGGGAAACGATATATATCACCCAAAAGTGGCTTCGCTGCAAATAACTCCTACTCGGCGAAAGGGTGACAAGCGTGATTCCAAAGAAAACTACAAAGTTGGAACGGACGGATTTCAAGTGTGCATGGATGTCAGCCATTTCAAGCCAAAGGAATTAATGGTCAAAATTGTTGGCAACAGCGTGGTAGTGGAAGCTAATCATGATGAACGTGAAGATGAACATGGCTACATAATTCGTCAGTTTGTACGGAAGTACCAGCTACCAAAGGGGTATGATGCCAAGGACGTTATCTCAACGGTTTCAATAGACGTCATCCTAACAATCAAAACTCCACAGATGGCATTGAAGAACAACGAAAGAATAGTGCAAATTCAACAGACAAATCCCCGTGCATCCGAGTGATAAGGGAAAGGAAGAAGAAAGGCTGAGTGACGTTCTTGAAAGAATAAGGGAAATTATGAGGCAATCAAAAGGTCGGATTCCAAGCGGGAGACCTTGTGCAGTTTCATAATTCCCAACTTCGGAAGCGACTGTCATAGTCACTGAAACTTCAACAAAATTGGGAAGGCACTTTTATCGTTGTAATACGAATAAACGATGTCGTCTACCACATTCAGGGAGGATTAATAGGCAACCTAAAAGTAGTTCACAGCGACCTTTTACATCGTTATAATCGAGAAGGAAGTGATGGATTTGCTCGGGACGATCAATCCTAAAAGAGGGGCAGAGTAATGACTTTCATATTTGAGCTATAACGACTCTGAATAGTAAACAAACGGACACAACAGAGCTAATTGCCGCAGTGCAAACATATCCTTAATTAACGACTC
The DNA here is from genome assembly GCA_963921185.1 of Dasysyrphus tricinctus. Taxonomy (NCBI): domain Eukaryota; kingdom Metazoa; phylum Arthropoda; class Insecta; order Diptera; family Syrphidae; genus Dasysyrphus; species Dasysyrphus tricinctus. The sequence goes on along the minus strand of OY992531.1, from coordinate 177,583,986 downwards.
TCAACGAAAAAAGGCCATCTTCCAGACAGTAACAAATTTAATCCTTTTTACATCAGTTTGCTTAGACGCTTTTGAAAGATCGTGAGCAGGTTGATTGTGTATTTACTGATTTTAGTAAGGCTTTTGACAAGTTGTTCCATAAAACGCTTCTTTTGAAATTAAGTAAACAAGGTTTAAATAATGACTTTTTAAAATGGGTTTCATCATACCTCAATAACAGATGTTATAGTGTAAGCTTTCGTAATGAATGCTCGAGTCTATTCTTTGTTAGCTCAGGTGTTCCTCAGGGTAGCCATTTGGGGCCACTTTTGTTTATTTTATTTATAAATGACCTAATCTCAATCATACAAAATTCTTCTATTAAACTTTACAAAAGAATAAACAATTCTACTGACTGTTTACTTTTGCAAGAAGATCTCACTAAATTTAGGGAATGGTGCAATAAGAATAGTCTTGTTTTAAATGTTGACAAATGTAAAAGTATGATTTTACACGCAAAAACGAAGCCTTTACTCATGATTATATGTTTTATTCATGTCCTTTGAGCAGAATGTCCGTGTTATCTGATCTTGGAATAATTCTAGATTCTAAATTAACCGTTAATGACCACCTTAATTACATTATCAAAAAAGCTAATAAAATTTTAGGATTTGTTAAGCGTTTCTCTCGCAATTTTCGGGACCCTTACGTTCTTAAGTTACTGTATGTTTCATTTGTAAGACCCATTCTTGAGTATGGCTGTGTGGTATGGGCACCTCACTACTCTGTACATATTAATAGATTAGAAGCGGTTCAGAGAAGATTTATGCGTTTTTGTCTTCGATTTCTTCCCTGGTCACATGGAATATTACTTCCCCCTTATGTCCAAAGACTTAAATTAATAGCCCTTCCTTCCCTTGCAAAACATAGACAATATCTTCAATTTACTTTAATTACTGATATAATAAATGGTTCAATATCATCTCCCTCAGTTCTGTGTAGGATACATTTTAATTTTAGTCGCACAAGCATAAGATTACAGCAGCCTTTGACACAAATATACAGTAGATCAAACTACGATGCAAATTGTCCTCTTATGCCCAGTTGCACCAAAATTCACTAAAAGCGGTTTTTGCTAAAATGGAGTTAAAATTTATCGGACTGATAAATTTATTTGGGTTGCACCAATCTCTTTCGCGCATTTTTTAGCTAAAATGCAGTTCATGAACCACCCCTGGATTTTATCATATGTTTATTAAACTGAACGAAAAAATTTAACCAGTGCAAGTGAGAAAGCAATAAGGAAAATGTGAATACACAATAAACAGAAACAAGGTATGTATTCTCATTAGATACAGCCAATGCACCATCTTGTTGTTTTTTTATTATTATTTATTATTTTCTTTTTTTTCCACAGAAATTATGAAACTATTGAAATAGATACCAACTAACACTAATATTTTTTCGACACACTCTTGGAAATTATGAACAAATATTTTAAAGCGACGTCATCGAATTCAGAAAATGGATTTCTCTGTGAACCTGAACAACTCTTCGACTTCTCGCCATTTTTGGGTTTAGTTCGTTATCAGATGAACACACGATGCCCAGTCAATAATTTTTCTGGAATAATTTATTTATTTTAGTAGTGAATTATAAATAGGAAACAAAATGCCTTCACCTGTTGTTTTCGTTTTTTTAATTTGGAATTAACAATATTCCGTCAAAAAAATTGAATTATTTTGTTTGTAGGTAGTTAGATATGTTCGTTTAAACTTGCTTTTAAAATTTATCTGGAGGAAAATGGAACTTTAGTTTATTGGTTCGTTTATTGGCCTGTTAGATTTAGAAGTGGTTGGTGCAACCGATAAATGTCATTTTAAAATTAAACGAAGCAATAAATATTTAAAAGAGGTCGGTGCAACTGGCCATTAATCAATTAATTGTTATCTTTAATAAAACTTATTTTCTTATCACATCCATAAATGACGATTTTAAATGTATTAAATTTAAAAAAATGTTTTTTAGCACAATAGAATAATTCAATTAAGTTATAAGAAAAATTGTAACGTTAGTATTTAACGGATTTGTAAATAAATAAACTATAGCAGAAAATCAATACTGTCAAATAAAAGAAAGAGGAATGGGAAATTTCCCCTACCGAAATTTCTGAAAGCAGATACCAGAATCTTGTACTAATTTCCAGAGTTTGTCAAACAAGTATAAAAGGCACAGGTTTGACACAGTTTGTTTTTAATCGTGAATGAATAAAGTTGGTTGCAATAAAAGTGAAAAGTAAAGTTGGTGAACTAATTTAAGTAGTGAATAGTAAATTGTTTTGTTTGTAGTAAGAAAATTAAGTGTTTTATTTTGTGATAAAAATAAGTGGACGTTTTTGAATAAAGTTAAAAAGTTTTATTACCGAACCAGAGAAAATATTACAATACAAACAAAAATATTGGAGCTGTTTCGATATCGGTATCGGAGCCGCAATGTAAATACTAGTGTCAAATATCGGAGCGAGAACGTTCTGAGAATTTATGGATATTAGCAGAGTAGTGTGAATCAAGCCTTAATTATGATTGCAAAAGTGGGATAGTAAGAAACGGGATTATAAAAACCAGAATTATAAGAATCGGGATTATAAAACGGGATTATATAAAAGGCCGGGATTTTAATCAGCGGGATTAAAAAAAACCGTGATTATAAAAATGGTGCGTGATTATAAAATAGGATAATAAGAAGCGAGATGTCGTACCCAACCTGAAAAGGACACAATCCCAAAATTCTGAGTGCAGAAAACCCAAAATCGAGACAATCTGGAATCCCAAAAATCTAGAACCTTGAAAACCGAAAATTACGAAAACCCAAAATCCCGAAAATAAAGAAAAAGTCTTTCAATAAGAGCAAATGATACTTTTGCTACCGCATACTTACGAAAATCAGAGCATGGAATGTTCGATCCTTTGAACGGTGAAGGTTGATACGAGCAGATTGAGCATTCTTCACCTTAAGATCAGTATCCTGGGCATCAGTGAAACTAGGTCGAGAGGAAGAGCCGCAAGAGAGTTACAGCAAGGTTCCGTTCAAAAATTTGAACGTCAAAATAATTTAATGCTACGCCTGGGCGCGCCCCCACAAATGAAGCGACCGAGGAAGACAAAAAACCACTTTCTACACTCATCTTAACTCAGTTTACAGAGGTGTTCCGAGAGCCGACATCATAATTGTCATTGGAGATTTCAATCCTCAAGTCAGTTCACACATCTACGGTCTGGAACACGTGATGGGAAAAATGGCTTGGGGTCACGGAATGAAATTGGCGATTTGCTGATCGATTTTTGTAACGCTAATCGTCTTCTACTGGGTGGGACTGTGTTTAAACATAAGACTAGCAACAAAATCACCTGTGTACATCTGGATGATCAAACTGAAAACCAAACTGACCATATCATGATTCAGCAACAATGGAGGAAGTCAATGCGCTTGTCTTACACAATGGGCAGCTATCCGAATCTTATGAATTGTGGCAGGTTGTGAGACAGGGGATGCTCGATCGCCAATTCTCTTTCTACTGGTGATATACGATATTTTGATGGCCAGCGTTGGAACAGTGGAGAGACAGGGCATGCAATGGAGATGGTTTTAAAGGTTTAGTCACTAATGCTATGTTTCCACCAAAGGTTTATCTCAGATTAGATTTAATAAATCTTTTTGGTGTTTCCACCGCACAAAAAGATTTAAAAAAAGATTAAATTTGACAGGACCTTCAAAAATGCAAATGGCGTTCCAATTTTTCTTATGAAGTGCGAATGAGACAGAATGTTTGATTCGTGTGAAACAATGAAGAACTGAATGCGAGTCTCGAATGAATAGTTCAGCACCATGTAAAAATAGGTTAGTTCGATTTGTAAAACTATTTGTCCTAGGAAGATTTAACAAGATTAATTTCTAATCTTCAAGATTTACGAAATAAATTTGTATGGTAAATCTACGAGATTTAAAGGAGATTTAAAGTTAATCTCATTAAATCTCAGATTAGCGCTAGGTGGAAATGTAGCATAAGACTATGCCGATGATATAGTTCTCTTGGCAAATAACAACAGCGGACTGAATGGGATGTGTCAAGCACTAAAGGTGAAAGGAAGTCGAGTGGCCTAAAAATAAACAGCAAAAAGACAGAAATAATGCTCACAGGCCGCTCCACACATCAGCGTATTTTATATAGCAGACGCCAGTTGAAGAGGTTGAACAATTTAATTTCCTTGGAAGTATTGTTTCAGCAAATGGTGGTACTGATCTGGACGTTCAAAGTAGAATAAATAAAGCTTGTGCAGTCTTCGGTTCTCTGTCTCAAATTTGGAAATCCATATTACTTTTAAGGCTTTCGCGGTTGTTATAAATATTTAATATTTTGCGAGTTCAATGCTGTACTCACCCCGAACGTTTCGCTACGAATTGCATCGAGCATGGTCACCGGGAAACTGCCAAAGAGATGTTACGAGCGATTTTGGCTACGCAGATTGTAACGGTGCATCGAAGGTTCTGTCTCTTGCTGTTGTTGTTGGCTTGCAAGTTGGGAGCAAGCTATGCTGACTGTATCCACGTTGGTGTGCACTGTGCAGTGGCAATTGGATCGACCTTGTGGAATTAATTATGTGATCCCAAGTTTTTGACAGCTTGAATCTGTCGTCACGATTGAAATCATGGTGTCGTTTGATTTCAATCGCTTCGCGCACCAGACGGGGGATATAATGAGCTTCGTTAGCGTAGCTAGAACCTTAGCTTTCTCAAGTGAATGCAGTGGTCCTCATCTGGGTTATCGAGAATATGCTCACATATGGCGGACTTCTCTCTTTGGTCTTTCAGACGTGTAGCAATGCTCCTCTGAGTCTGTCCTATATACATATGATGACCCGCAGCTGCAGGGTACCGCATATGCTCCAGGTGTTTGGAGGGGGATTTGCCACAGAACTTTCTCTGGTGGACAATGTCCTTAAAGCGAATGGCTTCTCAAAAAAGCAAAGATTTTGGAAGCCAGTTTCGTCGCTAGACACCATAATTTCAATCGTGACGATAGTTTCAAGCTCTCAAAAACTTGGGATCCCATAAATAATTCCACATGGTCAATCCAATTGCCACTGCACACCAACGTGGATACAGTCAGCATAGTTTGCTCCCAACTTGCAAGTCAACAACAACAGCAAGAGACAGAACCTTCGAAGCTACGTTACCACCTGCGTAGCCAAAATCGCTCGTAACATCTCTTTGGCAGTTTTCCGGTGACCATACGCACGCACAGCATTGAACTTTTACTGAACAAAAAGCAAATAATCATATATTCGAAATGTCAGAAAGAAGAAATTTATATAAATTTCTTAACGCATAAACGCGTTAAGTTCCGAAAATAATTTAAAAGTTACAATGAATAATGTCCGCGAAAATAATATTTTGAAAGAAAATCCTTTTTTCATAAAATAACTACATACCCCACGAAAATAGTAAAAGAATTGAGATCGATCTATCAAGATTCTACTGTGGCTGTTTGGGATGGTAAGAACACGCCCGATTTCTTCCCAACAAACAAAGGCGTCAAGCGAGGGTGTGTTCTAAGTGCGTTACTTTGTATCCTTTTATTGAATGACCTAGATATGTAATAGAGGGGTTAAGGATCAACGTTCTTTTATATGCCGATGACAAAGTTTAAGTGCTTTGCTTATGTCTGATGGGACCTGACAGTAGATCTGGATAAATCAGAAATTGTAATTTCTCGCAACGGAGGAAGACATGCAGCCAGTGAAAAATAGTTTTTTAGTGGTATTGAGATAACAATTTCAAACCATTTCAAATATCTTGGAGTTATTATGATTTAAAATATGTCTTGGGCGGAGCATCTAAACAAAAGAATCACTTCTTCTGAAAATTACATATATTCAACATAGTCCAAGTTAATAAGAAATAATTTGGACTGTCATTCAGGGAAATTCAAGATAATATATGATGCCACTTCCAGAGCAGTAATGCTGTATTCTGCCCAAGTGTGGGGATTTAAGCACCATGTCCAAGTTTCAAGTTTCTTCCTGAAAATGTGCTTTCTGCTGAAGGCTAATGCTCCACATTATGTACCTACTACCATAAAAAAGGACTGTGAAAAACAGTCTTGACTACCAACTGCAACTTGATTTTGTAGCCAGAGTTATGAAGCTACTTAGTTATAGACTTCTAAGGTTTCTTTCGGAAATTGTTATGTATTAGAAAGAACATTTATTGGTCTAACGAATAAAAAAGGCGCGTTTTGGGGGGATTGAATAGCATTTTATTTTACCCTAACTATGCTAGAACTGCGCAGTATACAAATTGCTCTCTTACCAAACCTCAGGGAGAAACACTGGATCATCTTTGTCAGTAACGCACAGCAATCGCAGTTCCACGACGACCACTGTTACTTATCTAGCTGTGGTATCCCAAATTTCTTTCACGATATGTTCCCTTAAGAGATTATTAGTCTGTTATTATTTTAAATCTAAAAGTCCCTAATTAGTCAACTTTTTTTTACCTGACAGTCAAACTTATAAAAGTAATTGTCATATTTAATTTGAGCTACCAGCAAAACAATTTTTTCATTTAATTTATAACCACCCGATTATAGATTATTGGCTCATAGTCAAAATGAAAAAAATTGAGTCTGATTCTTTTCGCAGCTCATTCGTCGGATTCTATAATCGGGGTAGATATAATTATTTTGGAAATAAAGTTATTTATCTTTCTTTGCATCATAAATTTATATTGCATGATATTCCCCTTAAAATATTTATTTGCGAACGTTCATTGCGTTCAGAGTAAATTTTCTTACATTTTTTTCCCTTTTTACATTTGCCATTACACCGAAGATAATTTTTTGATGCATGTTTTCATCTGGATTTGCTTCTCGCCTTAAAGAGCAATTAGTGAATAAACACCGATGTGAAAGCGCCCTTCCAGAACTTTAAGCTGACCGTGCTATGCTTCTACACTTTCTTGTGTACGGGGAAAACTCTTTTCCAAAAGGTAGAAAACTGATCAGCTCTGTGGATAAGCTGGAACTTGCCTTACGGTTCCTTTCTTTACTTTCATCTCCTGCAAACAAAAATTATGAGTGACGGGTTTAAAAAAAGTTAAAGAAATGTGTTTTCAATGCCAATTACATAATTTTAAGTTAACGACTTTATAATTGGTGCAGATGTAAGCCATCGAAAAAGCATGAATTCTCTTGAGGTCGAACGAAGTGCAAGGCTCTTCAGCACTCTCATTTGTAAGCACAAATTTAAAATGTATAGGCATTAGACAATTTTTTAGATGTTCTATTTCGAAAAAAGTTAATAAAATATTACCTTCACTATTTCCGTGGGATCTTGTAAGGTTCAATGGTTGAATTTTCTGCCAGATAATTTGGCTAAAATGAAGTAGATAACCCTTGCTTCAGCCTCGGGAAATGCATTAATGGCGGCTATTACACTAACTCTTCCAGAATCGGAAAGGATGTGTTTTGGATAAAGAAGAATTTTATTTCTTTCAGATATATTTAAAATTTCTGAAACAAAATCGGAACATGCATTGAGGCTCTTAGAGGACATAAGGCAATAAAACAAAAGGAAGTATTTTGCCTTCAATAAGTCCAAGGATTGAAAATTTTTGGTGGAAAAAAGTTGGTACTTCCTAAAATGTACCATTCATGAGCCACAAAGTACAGCTTCCAAGGTTCCCAATATAGTAATTTTGCCATCTTGAAAACTCTTCTCAGCCAAAACAAACATTTCTCCATCGACACATCGAGGTTCATCCGCAATTTGTATATCATGTACATAGATCATAGATCATGTTCAAAGAGAACTTAACTGAACTGACCAGTTATCTTCATACTTACTCCTTTACCTGAAAAATGTGCTCAAATTTTTAATTAATATTTTTTCGGGATTTCGATTTCGGAATTTTGGGATTTCGAGTTTTAAGTATTCTAGGTTTTTGGGTTTTCAGGATTCTTGGTTTTCAGTATTTCGGATATTTGAGATTCTGGCTTTTCGGGATTTTGGGTTTTCGGGATTCTGGCCCCAACCCCAATCAAACACATACATTTTATAAAATATTATCAACCAACACACGCCAAGACAAAATCCCTAAGTCAAATCCCAGTAAGAACAAATTCCCCAAGATAAATTTCTTGAAAAAAATATCTCCAAAAGAAGATCCCAAAAAAAAGATCTGCATTGTGTTTGTGAATCAAGCAATAGAATCAGACGGCAGCAAAGATAGTCCAGTCAATAAAGGTTTTCACCTTAAAAAAAATTCAACAGTTTTGAAACTTGGCGCACTTATTCAGAATGGTCTAGTGATGAAGTGTAAAAAAGTCCCCATGAATCCGAGGCGAGCTCTAGCGGCAGGAACTTGTAACATTTTTATTTTTTGGTTTTTCGTTTTGGTCTTAGAAATTATTTGTCCTTTCAAAAAATTTACTGAGAAAGAAAGATAGCTTATGAAATTCTCTACAACATTAATTATAACCAAAAATTCCATATCTTTTGTAGTTAAAAAGTTATTTGGTGCTAAAAACAGGTACTTTTTTAAATTGGCTCAAAAGCGCTACATTTTATATTCTTATGTATGAAATGCGGTACTAGCACAAACGGTTTAAGGGTTTATAATATGATCAGCACTCAAGCATTGACCATGATAAGAATGACGTATGCTTGTACAAAATAGTGCTCCTTTCCTACACCAGGGGCTGATCCAGAGAAGAATTTGGAGGGGGGACACACATAAACTTTTCTAATACATAAACTTAAATTTATGCAAGGTGTCCGGTAAACATTGAATAAGCCTGAAGTGATGAAGTGACGTATTGCTCACTTTATGACTGCTCTGAAAACGGAAATAAAAATGGGCTATATCAAAGGGTACTCAAAATATATGCATTTTTTTGTTCAGTGTACTTTTTTTTTACTTACTTTACATTTTTGAATACCACGAACACAAATGGATGAATTCCATCGATTTTCTTTTGCAGCAATATTCTACACTATTGGTGTGCCAAAACATTGTTGGTAGAAAATTTTTTTAGCTCTTGGACTTTTTATTAAAAAAAAAATAAATTTGTTTTTAATTAGAAAAATTGAAAAAAGAAAAAACTTAAAAAGTTTAAACATCTCTGGTATACAAAATTCGTATGGAAACCCTGGTGGAAAACTTTTTAAAAATTTGGCGCAACAAATGTAGATTTCAGGATGGTATAATTTTTTACAATATCTAGAGTTAATAGGTTATTATAATAATTAATATGCAAAAAGAGCTTCGTTACGTCCAGTCAATGAAGGAAAAAAATGTCACCTCAAAAAAAAATCAACAGTTTTGAAACTTGGCAAACTTCTTTAGAATAGTCTAGCGATGTTGTGTAAAAAAGTCCCCATGAATCCGAGGCGAGCTCTAGCGGCAGGAACGTGCAACATTTGTATTTGTTGGTTTTTCGCATTTATCTTAGAAATTTTTTGTCTTATCAAAAAATTTTCCGAGAAAGAAAGATAGCTTATGAAATCTTCTAAAATATTGAATATGACTAAAATTTCCATATCTCTTATAGCTTAAAAAGTTATTTGGCGCCAAAAGTTCGTACTTTTTAAAATATCCCAAAAAGCGCTACATTTTATATGCTTTAGTATGAAATACGGCTCTAGTGCTAACGTTTTAAGGATTTATAATACATGATCGATATTCAAGCATTCACCATGCCAAGAATGACGTATGTTTATTCATTTTTTTCTTAGAATACAACAACAAATCATTGAATTCATGAATCCCATTCTGCATGAATAAGGGGACAGCCGTGTAAAAGCAAATATTATCGACTTTGCTGCTTTCTGTAACTTGCTTTTAAGATTTCTGAAATGGGGTTTGGAGGATATATATATAGAAGATGCTGAAATATATTATCGGGCTTGGCAAAATCCTTGGGTGCTCGGACAGTATAACGCTTAAAATGCTAGCGCTAACACCGCATTTCATACTTGAGAGTACAAAATGCAGTGCTTTATAGGTAATTGAAAAAAGTACCAATTTTTGGAGCCAAATAACTTTTTAACTATAAGAGATATGAAAAATTTGGTTATAATCATTATTGTAGAGAATTTTATAAGCTATTCTTTTGTCTCAGATTGTTTTTTGATAAGACAAATAATTTCTATGATAAACATGAAAAACCGAAAAATAAATATGTTGCACATTCCTGCCACTAGAGCTCGCCTCGGATTCATGGGGACTTTTTTACACAACATCCCTAGACCATCTTCAATACGTGTGCCAAGTTTCAAAACTGTTGAATTTATTTTGAGGTGGAGGCATATTTTTCCCTTCGTTGACTGGGCTAAGAGGCAGGATATACATAGGTACCTATTCTATTTACAAAAACTTGGTTTGGGATTTGTGAATTTCGGCAAACAAAAATATTAATTTAGAATTTTGTCTATGGGGCCCTTTTCACCATTGGGCATTTGTTTAGTACCTCGTGGCTTGATGGTTAGTGCGTAGGACTGTCATGCCGAAGGTGTGGGTTCGATTCCCAGCCGTGCCACCTAAAAACAAAAATGTTTTATTCGAGGTACTGCCTCTTGCGAGGAACTTGTCATGAAAAAGTGCTTCTCATTTAGCCGTTCGGATTCGGCAACGGTTAAGGGGACCTACAGTCCCCTCCATTCCTGCCAACAAACACGCACACAGGAATGGTTGTGAGTTGTAAGTCAATAGGCCCTGATTCTCCATGAACTGTTGCGCCACCCAATTTATTTATTTATTTATTATTATTATTTGTCTAGTTGGATTTCATTTCTTTGGGGATTTCGTCCAGTTGAGATATTGTGTTCTTAGAGATAACGAAATCTCCCCATGTATGTATGCAACAACCGTGACAAATATATCTAGGAAACCCCTTCTGCATTACCAAATATTTTGGTTTTCTTTTCTGTCTTGTAATTATTTATTTAACTTTATACTTCAATGCAAACTATATTTTGGCACAGATTTGGCTTTCCGCTTATAAAATAGAACAGAAATTTAAATCCAAAATCTAGAAATTTGGCATTTATATACATTTTTAGGGTTTTAATTGTGGATTTTCGGAGATTTTGTTTTCGGGAATTTGGTTTTTATTTATTTTTAATTTTCGGGATTATGGTTTGTGTACTGTGGATGAGAACGCTTAAGGTAGGTGTGAGAGAAAGACTCTCCGGATGATTTCTAGTTTCTTTTCCTAGACGGGGAATGAAGAAGAAGATACAGAAATAAACTGTACAGCGACATCAACTTAGCAAAAAAAAAAGGAAAGCCAACAACTTAGGTGGCTGGGTCAGCAAGAACGACTGAACAGACAACATTTGAGTTTTCGATGGATGTGTTCTACAAAGACATACTTGGAAAAATATTTGATAAGTTTGTGGCAACTTTGAAGCCGTGTTTCAAGGGATTCAAGAAACACACATCCAAATGAATTAAGATAAATATGAGCTTTTTAAGGGGCATATCACCTCACACCAAAGAGTAAAACCCGATCCTAAAAAAATTGACTCTGTCAAAAATTGGCCAAAACCACAGGGCAAATATTAACTCCGGAGCTTCGTTGGTCGAGCTTCATATAACTAGTGTTTTTGGTAAGATTGAGCTAGAATTGCCAAAGCTTTGATCAATTAACCGAAAGTGGGAAGCCCTCAAATATTCAGATGGGTGCACAAAAAGTTTTAAGGAACTCAAGCTGGTTCAATGAAGGTAATGCTCACGACCTGTCCGACACCAGGAAAAACTTTTATTCTTGACGCTGTTGCAAACAATGTTAGAACTGGGGCTTTATACTATCAAGGCTGTATTGGAAGAAAACAAGATGTCACCTACCGCTTTCGAAGCCAGAACGAAAACATTACGTGACCAGAGAAGAACTCTTAGTTCATTTTTCAAAAAGACTACATCTCGCTTACTTAGCTTCTGAACTTCAAAACCAGAGACATAAGATGTAATACTGCACAAACATAGGACTACCTAATTCAACATCGCAAAAGAAAGCTGTATCTACTCAAATGATGCAGCGCTTAAGCAACCGGGGAAGCAGAGCAAAAGAAAAGGAGATGATTACCGTCCAATAAACGAATAAAAGCTGATCCCGTTTTCGGCTGTTGACTGCCCAAAAACAAGACTAATATATCGAACCCTTTCTTGCATAGAAGGAATACTAAGAAAAGTCAGAACAAAGTTGCATAGCGGATACAGATCCACATTTTAACGAATATTGGACACAAAGAGAAGCACTGCATGTAAAAGGAGAGGCACTAATGTGCAAGTAGGAGTCTGTAGACAGTAACTGCTTGGTGGTGCAGATAATCGTATCTCAGTGAAAGGTTAGAGAAGTTCTGCGAGAGATGCATAAGAAACGACAACGGTTTTACTGGCTTCATGCAAGCGACGAACGTGGTGGCAAAGATTTGATACTTGTGCTGTAACTCTGTAAGCTAGGGAGCACGTAGAAAGATTGAAAGTAAAATGCTGAATTACAGTGTGACCACACCTTTCGAGAAGATATCATACCTTTTCCTAAAACTTAACACCTTAAATCGATACATCATTGTAATTATGGACAACTTCACCAAGTGGCCTTAGAGCTTCATCCACTCATTACTTGATAAGACGGTTGAACGATTCAATAGGACGCTTAATGTCGTTTTCGATTAGATTTTCTGACTGTTCTACTCCTTTTTGATTCCATGAAGACATCGTTTTGTCAAATTTACACACACACTACTGAATGCCACCATATTATAAAATGGCTTCTTCAACCATTCATCACTTTTGACAAGCAGTGCGACGAAAAACGTGTGTTCCAAATCTACTCCATCTTGATATCGGAAACAGAAAAAGACTACGAAAATCAAATTTTAACAGGAAGACTTTTTTTTGGGAAAAGGCCTAGTGTGTTTCGATAGTTACATAGTCATTGTAAGTCCCTTGTTAATGCAAAACTATCTAGTGATCGAAAACTAGATTGTTTTTCCAGGCGAGCCGTATTTCATTGCTGAAGCAAAACCAAATTGTTTGGTCTTCATAAACACATGAAGCTAATAAAGCCCCGGCATTGGAAGAATGTTCATAGATATTTTCACCATTTATTTAAACAAACCCAACACGATCACATTAGGAGTGCATGTTCGTATGAAAGAAAAAACAAATGAAAAAACATATTTGTATGTATCTACTATATTGTTTTTCCATCACATACAATTAGGTAATTGTCCAGGCAATTAATTCTGAGCAACAAAAATTGTGGCAACTGGTCTGCTAAAATAGTCAAGTTTGCTCGTCGAACAGGGTACTGCAAAACGAAAAGTAGAATGAAATGCTTCCCTTATGATTTCCTTGTTTCATTTTTGTATCGTATTTATTTATTTTTCGTTTTGTATCAGTACCTATCGTAGTAGGTTTTAGCAGTATGAATGAGTACCGTTTTAAAACCCCTAAAAAGATGGCGCAAACATAATATATATCTGCGGTGTTTAGGAGAAACATGATAAATCCATTGTAAAATTTGCGTCTTTATGTCCACTTTACATCGAGCCAGAACCTAAACGGGTGAACCAATTTTCTTCAAATTTGAAATACAATTCTTCAAAGTTCATTTTCATAAACATTCCGAATTTGAAGAAATTTGGTAAACACGTTTAGGCTCTACCTCGATGTGAAGTGGACGTGAAGATGCAAATTATAGAATGGAGTCATCATGTTCTTATACCAAACACCACAGATATATGTATGTAATTTGATTTGTTCTATATTTGCATATATGTTTTACTTTGTATACAAAATGTTCTTTTTATTTCCAGGGAAATAATGGGTTTCTCGAAATGTGCTATTGTGTCGTTGATGATGATTTTGGTTACCTCCAGTTTTATTGTTTGTGGTAAGTAGTCCAGACTGAAAGTACTTTAATTGCTGATTTTTCATTTAACATTAACAAGTTTTTTCCGTTATAGCTCAAAATAAAGTAAATGACGCTGAGCCGGAGTTTTTATCCGAGATGTCAAACATAACAGTTCCACAAGGGCGTGATATCTCATTTATTTGCATCGTTAATAATTTAGCACAATATCGAGTAAGTTTTTCTTTCATGACGTTGTAATATAAATTATAGGTGGTACATAGCACCAATAATCAGTGGACAATTTTTTTAATACTGACATTTTTGTAATCCTGTCGCTTGAACGCCATTTTGAAAAATGGCGCTAAATCTGTTGTCCAGTCAGGAAACCGAAATTCCTACACTCTTTGTGGGGGACCTTATTTTTATATTTGTAATTTATTTTTCAAATGCTAAGAATGTAGTTGTTGTAATCCTGTTACTTGGACGCCATTTTCAAAAATGGTGCCCAATCTGTAGAAAATGGCAATTGACAAGAACTCGTAAATTACTTGGAAAATTTATCTTCTCAAAACCTTTCTTTAAAGAAATAAATCTTACTTTGATCATGGAAATTTCCAAGTCATTTACGAGTTTTTGTTTAATTTGCCATTTTCCACAGAATGAATGCTGTTTTTAAAATGGTGTCATTAGCATGTCAAAAATAATTTAGAAATATAAAAATAATGTCCCCCCGCACAAAAAGTATAGGGATTTCGGTTTCCTGACTGGACAACAAATTGGACACCATTTTTCAAAATGGCTTCCAGGCGACAGGATTACAAAAATTACTTCCAAACTAAATTGCATGCTTAATGTGAAATTAATGAATTCCAGTTATAAAAAAAGGCCTCCCCGCCAAAAAACGCCCGGGATTCGGGACTATTAGCCGCGTTTTATTATCGCTCATAACCCATATGGCTCACCTCGTGAAAATAATACGATGCGGTTTAGTGCTAAAAAAACAATTTTGAACATTTCCCATTATTTTATTTTTGTATTACGTATTAAGAGTTAATGCAGATCAAGATCCTGATCTCGATAGAAAATATTATAACACAGGTAATATTAAACCGACCACAGTAAAAAAAAACCCATTGTTATGTGAGAAACGCGTGAAGCGGATAACGACCCCCCTCAAATGGCAACCAGAACCGGAACGAAAGTGGACTACGATCTACGAGTATGCACCTGGAATGTAAGGACACTCTATACGCCAGATGCTACTCAAAAACTTGAACCTGTCTTCTCGCGGTACAAGGCAGACATTACGGCAATCCAGGAGATACGATGCATAATGGAATAACGAAAAGAAAAGATTGCGACATTTATCACAGCTGTCATCAAAGACTACACATGCTAGGATGCGGGTTCGTCGTGGGAAATCGACTCAGATCAAAAGTCATCGATCTTAAGTCGATTAGCGATCGCCTGGCTGTTATCCGCATTAAAGCTACCTTCCAAAACATCAGCCTAATATGTGCATACGCCTCTACCCTACCGATGAAGCTGAGAAATCTAATAAGAAGAAGTTTTACGACCTCCTGGACGGAGCCTACGTAGCCTGTCCGGAGTACGATGCCAAAGCCGTGCTCGGAGACTTCAATGCTAAAGTCGGAAAACATCTTTGGCGGATTAGTTGGAGAGCATAGCCTCCACGAAATGACAACAGATAACGGCTTCCGACTAAGCGACTTTGCTGCAGCTCGTAATACGGTGGTAAGTAGCACTAGGTTCCCCAGGTGAACCTGACGATCTCCAGATCAACCACGTGCTAATTGGTGCAAGTGCAAGGCACGCATTGAACATCTTGGACGTGCGCACTTTCTGAGGTGCAAACTTAGACTCTGACCACTTTCTTGTTGTGAAAAAGTTAAAAGCCCGACCAACCAACGAAAAGAAAACGAAAAAACAAAGGAAGAAATTTAAAATTGGATGCCTTAGCACATCTGAGAAAGCCAGAGACTACAGTGAGTAATTGACCGGGAAACTCTGCCGTACACCCAGCCACTAGCGTCTACAACCCGTGGAACCGGTATACGCGACATAATTAGGGAGACAGCCGAGACCACCATAGACTATCAACCACCCAGAAAAAAGAACCCGTGGTATGATGATGAATCCGCGGTATTGAAGCAGGAAACGGAAAATGCACGAATGCAAATGCTGCAACAGAAAACAAGAGCAGCAAGAGAGGAGTACCGTGAAGAGAGAAGGAAAGAGGAGAAAACCCTGTGCAGAAAGAAAAGAGCATCCACAGCCTCAGCTCAATTACCTCGAAGAGTCTAGAACCGCCAACAACACCCGCCAGTTCCACAAAACAGCCAAGCAACTTGCATCTGGAAATAGTGAAGGGAACCTTGTCACCGAAGCACTGGGAATTGTAGACGTATTTAAGCAGCATATCTAGCAACTGCTTAGTGGGCATTATGTAGAGGAGGTGACAGGGGAACAAAGAAGCATGAGACCAGTCAATGAAGATCCAGTTCCAGCGCCCAGTACTGAAGAGGTTAAGAAAGCCATCCAAAAGCTTAAGAACAACAAATCCGCCGACTCGGGTGGCCTTACTGCGGAAATCTTCAAGTATGGAAGAGATGTCCTTGTAGGGTACATGCACCAGCTCATCAACCTAGTGTGGGAGGAAGAAAGTATGCCGGACGACTGGACAAATAGCTCCATATGCCCAATCTAACAAAAAAGGCGATCCTATGTCCTTCAAAAACTACGGAAGCATATCCCTGTTTAATGTTGCCTACAAGATCCTATGGAACGTACTATGTGAGCGTCTAAAATCTTTCTGCAACACTATGATCGGCACGTTCCAGTGTGGCTTCAGGCCAGGCAGATCAACGATAGACCAAATCTTCACATTGAGGCAAATCCTGAAAAAGACCAACGAATTTCAAGTCGAGACCTACCATCTATTCATCGACTTTAAAGCCGCATGTGAAAGCATAAGTCGCCAAGAGCTTCTATTGGCGATGTCGGAACACGGGATCCCAAAAGAACTGATCCAGCTGCAGCTATGCCGGATGACGTTACTAAATATGCGGTGCAACGTGCAAAGGGGTAACAGTTCATCCCAGTTATTCCACACGTGTAAAGGGTTCAGACAAGAAGAT
The DNA here is from genome assembly GCA_963921185.1 of Dasysyrphus tricinctus. NCBI lineage: Eukaryota > Metazoa > Arthropoda > Insecta > Diptera > Syrphidae > Dasysyrphus > Dasysyrphus tricinctus. The sequence goes on along the minus strand of OY992531.1, from coordinate 177,566,928 downwards.
GCGCTATCATGTGATTTCTTCAACCTAGTCCTGGAGCAGATAGTACGCAAGAGTGGTGTTAACATTGAAGGCATTATCTTCAACAGGTCTTCTCAACTGCTTGGCTATGCGGCCGACATGGAAATCATCGGCTGCTCCATGGGAGCTGTACTTGAAGCATTCACAGCTATTGATGAACAGGCGAAACGCATTGGTCTTGAAGTGAATAAGGACAAAACAAAGTAAATGCTATCAACAAACAAAGCCTCATCTGTCCATCGCCTAGGACAAAACGTCATTTTTGGTAGCAGTAATTTCGAGGTTGTCAAGAAATGCACCTACCTCGGCACAAACATCAATTCCACGAACGACACGTTAGTGGAAATCCAACGAAGAACTACCCTAGCAAACCACTGCTACTTCGGTTTGGCTAAGCAAATGGGTTCAAAACTCCTTTCTCGAAAGGCAAAGTGCACGCTATACAAAACGCTAATTTTACCAGTTCTACTCTACGGCGGTGGCGCCGAGTGCTGAATTTAAGTAAGAAAAAGGAATTGATACTGGGCACTTTAAAAATTCTTCGGTGGATATTTGGTCCTATATGCCAAGAAGGCGATTGAAGGAGAAGATTCAATCGTTAATTGTACGAGTTGTACCAAGATGTGGATGTAGTCCAAAGAGCCAAAGCACGTCGACTACAGTAGCTCGGCCACATTGAGTGAATGGGCAACAACGCTCCAGCCTAGAAAATCTTCGAATCCCAGCCCCCGGGTTCGAGACGACCAAGATGACCGAACCTCCGCTACAGGAACCAGTCGGTCACAGACGCAAGAGCGCTTGGTCTAGACGTCTAGAGGAAGCGTGCGAGTGCGAGGGACCGCAACCGATGGAAGACCGCAATATCTCAGGCAGAGACCCTTCATGGATCGGGAGCCGAATAAGTAAGTAATATAAAACCATACCGTTTTGAAAGCCAGAAATCCGTTCCAATTAGTATGTAATGTATAATTTGCTTACACTTGTGATGTGTAAGTCAGCTCATGGTAACAGTATTGTTTTTTGATGGTTAAGTAATTAAAAATATTTCTCGTGTAGTACGGCGGTATTAAAAACAAATTGTGTTTTAAATCGATGATTACGATGTAGTGCTTCATTTTTAACTTGTAAATAGTGGAGCTTCATATATGTAGGTTCCTTAAATAAAATCTAAAAATATTCAGTGAAATAAAGTTAATAGAACGATTGCTCAACCTCAACCGGTAAAATTTCTCTCCAGCAAGTGTGTATTAGTGTTGAGTGAAATGAACTATGCAGATTGTGTGGTGACAGGTTATAGCTGAGATGAAAAAAGTAAGGAAGCAGTTGTCTCAGATGATAAACAAAAATCGTTTGCGGAAGTAACGATAAGTCACTTGAAAAATTCAAAGGTGTGGGTGATCTTGAATTTAAACTACAAACATCTTTTACTGTTAATAAAATTGCCTGGAAGTCTAGGATCCGTATTAATAAAAAAAAAAAATTAAGAAAAAAATTAAAGAATGCAAAAAATGAAAGATGAACTAAACATAATATTGGCAGGTGATTTTAATATTGCTATGTTAATTTCTTGTACCATCGAAAGCTCATTGCGTGATACATTCGCAGATGAAGGAATGCAGTTGCTTGGTAAACAGCTTATCAGAATAACAAATAGATAGATTTACCGGGAGGAGCAAGGTTTGCAGGCTTAACTTTGAAGGTCTTACTGTACGCCGATGACTTAGTCATTTTGGCAGAGGATCCGAAAACACTTCAGCTAATGATAAATAAACTGGCCGAGTACTGCAAATTATGGGACCTCCAAATTAACACTGACAAATCGAAGGTCATGATATTTGAAAAAATTATGCGGAAACAAGTAGAACATGAAGCTTGGTTTCTTAACAACGAAAGACTTGAAGTAGTGCGAGAATACAAATATTTGGGAGTAACGTTCGCTTCAAACCTGAGATGGAATAACCATATTAATGCTAAATGTAATGCAGCGAAAATTGCCATAAACACCATGTGGAAGAAATTTTACGGAAATACCAAAATTTGTGCTTCAGCTAAATATAAAGTGTTTGAAGCCACTATAAATTCTTGCTTATGTTACGGAAGTGAGGTTTACGGTTGCACACCAGTTGAAGAGTTTGAGAAACTTCAGAGATTTTTCTTTAAGCGCTTTGTTTTGACTCCCTAGTACAACCCCAACGTACGCTATATATGTAGAGTCCGGACTGCGAAACGTCTTTCTGCGCAATTTAAAAGCCAATGCAGACTTCATTGTAAGGACAGTACAAAAGAGCAACAATAACCTGCAGAAACTTATGATGTTATCACTGTTTAGATCTAAAAAGGGGATCTTTGAAGATTGGTTTAGATTAGCACAAGACCATAATCACTCGCTGAACTTATCGAGTAACTTTGAAGAATGGCAAGGAGTTTTCTATGACTTGATTGCAGTTGTTGATGATAGGATCTATATGGATAATGTGCATCGAGCATCTTCATCCATGTCCCGTCTAACATACAAAGAGCTTAATCATCAATTATGTTGTGGTAGTTATTTTACGGATGATTTAAGTATCGAAAATATAAGTTTTATTATACGTGCTAGAACTGAAATACTTAATTTAAACTTTATTCCTTACAGGGAAGATCTACCAGGATCCTGCTGTCTCTGCAATCTCAACGATCGTGAGGATATAATTCACTTTCTTGGTGTATGCCCAATCCTCCAAGAGATAAGGAGACTTTATTTTGGACAGAGCAGTCTGACTAGGCACGAATGTTTGGGAGTTCTAAATGGCGATAAGACTTGGAAAACTCTATCCAATTATTGTAGACACGCGTTTGCATATCGAAATAGTTTCTTTTAAATATTCTATTCCTTAAAAACATAAAGATGATTCAAAGAATACTGGAGGACATGAGAAGCGCCAACAACGAGCGACTAGGGGCGCTCGGAGTGAATATAACCCCCATCTTTGAGTGGATTAAAACCCACTTATGCTTCGAATGCAATCCATCGAGATATTTGTTCGCTATTTCTTTCATTGCCCTTTTTTGATTTTATATTTTTTATATGCTTATAGATGCACATATACTTCATTATTAATTTTATAATGTACACTCTGGCAGAGGGAAAAACATCCATGCCATATTTATTAAATCAATGTATGTCTATGTATGTATATTGTCAAAATATTTAAACAGTTAATAAAATAATAATAATATAATATAATAACAAATAGATCTGGTTGCTCGGAAAAAATGGTATCAAATTGTGGGGACCAGAAAAATATCTGAAAGATGATAAAAACAATGATTCTGTAGTACCTCGTGACATAATAGCTGCGTTTTATTATCTGTGGGTCTGGGTCAAGGTTATCTTTTAACATGCATTACAAGAACAACATGGGATCTAGGGTTCTATCGAAGTTAATTTCAATAACCCAGATAGAGGTTTTCACTCTGATCGGCAGAGGGCTATTTACCATTGTGAATGGATGTCAGCGATTTGTCAGCAGTATTAGGAATAGAGAGGAAAAGAGACAAGTGCTTACATGAAAAACAAATAAACATAAGAAAATAAGAGACTGATATACAGCACTGCTTTTGCACTAACCCACATCGTTTTATTTTCACGAGGTGAACCATATGGGTTAGGAGCGATAATAAAACGCGGCTAATGGTTAGTGCGTTGGAGTGTCATGCTGAAGGTCTGGGCTCGATTCCCAGCTGCTGCCACCTAAAACCAAATGTTTCTCCCTAGGTACTGCTTCTTGCGAGGAAGTGACAAAACCTCCAAGAGTATACTTGTCATGAATAAGTGCTTCTCATCTAGCCGTTCGGACTTGGCAAAAAACTTTAGGTCCCCTCCATTCCTGCCAACAACATGCACAAAGGAATGGTTGAGAGTTGTAAGTCACTTACACAGTTTATATTTCTTGAGTGCTCAGTAATTTTCCCGTTATTTGACAGAGCAGGAGAATAAAATATAAACAGAATTCTTCACATAGAATTCAAAACAACTCTCTTTTTCTTTTCTTCTTATGTAATTTACTGCGACAAAAAATAGCACAGCAAGCGAATCCGAAAAAATTCAGTCTCAGTTTTTAAGTGAGAAATTTTTCAGAGGAATCCTGTTTATATTTCTGAGCCCTCTGAGATCTCAGAAATATAAACTGACTACTTTGCGTAGTGTTGATTATTGAAGAGAGTAAGCCGAACGAAACGCCAATTTGTAGGACTAAAGGCCATAAAAAGCTATTTTGAATCAATAATTCAACAAGTCCAATCCTTAATGCTTAGTCGTCTACTTGGCTGATTTATTTCAGTAGTACATAGAATTTGTATTATACAACCTTCTTATATAGAAACTATGCCTGGCCCCGGGCAAAAAAACTTCCAGCTTAATGATTAGGAATTCTAATGTTGTTGGATATAGTTAGCAGTGGATTTTCGTTGAAAAATTCATGTAAGTTGAACTGAACTTAGTACAAATTGCATATGACAAAGCCCTCACTATGTCACTGATGAGTTCAAGTGAGTAAGCCGAACGAAACGCCAATTTGTAGGACTAAAGGCCATAAAAAGCCATTTTGAATCAATAATTCAACAAGTCCAATCCTTAATGCTAAGTCTTCTACTTGGCTGATTTATTTCAGCAGTATATAGAATTTGTATTATAAAACCTTCTTAGATATTTTGTTTAATTTAAAAAGAGCTTTTGGAATTACTGAAAATATAAAGTTGTTTGGAGACCAAATGACGTCGGAGCTTTCAGACGAGAACTGAGCAAAAATGATTTATTATCCTGGTTTCACCAAAAAATTTATAATATTCTCAAGAACATTAAATTAGTCTACAAGTCTGGGCACACACTTTTTAATAAGAAGAAAACTAAAGACGGACCTATTTCATAAATCGGGAATATTCAAGCTGGACTGTAGCGGAAGTTGCAATGCTATGTACAGTACATACATGGGTCAAACGTCTCACTCACTGAAAAAAATATTTCGAGACCATCAACTGGTTGTTAGAGAAGAGCAAAATATCACGACCTTTGATTTCGAACCTGTGACTAGAAAATCATATTCGCCACCTGTGAACAATTCACGAACAAACTGTGAGCGCCTTAAATGTGATTTGATATGTGCCTGTGTTCTTTTCACATTCTATAATAAATCACAGATTCACAATAGGAACAATTCACAAATCACGAAAAGAACTGTGGTCGTGATTCATTTTAACCTGTGAATGAAATCACGACCAGAATAAAATTACAAGAGAAATTAAAATCTCACAATTCAAGACGAAAGTATGAAGAATGAGAACGATGTCGTGATTTTCTTCGCATTTTATGGGTTGATTTTTTGATAGACTTTTGACTGGAGGTTCTGAATGTGGCCTAAAACCTAAAGAACAACACATACATTTTTGGAAATCTACCCACTGCCACGCCTTCTTTTCTTATATTTCAGTTTTCTCCTTCATATGTTGTTTTAGAGAGTTTAAATTTTGTAAAAAAGTTGGAACTTAAAATACAAAATTTGAAGAAAGAAAATGTTATTGTCATCGAGTTAACCACTTAATTTAAAGTACTTAAAATTTCTTAATGGTGGTAACGCCTTAACTAAACTTCCCTTTAATATTTCATTTATTTTTTGATAATTTCATCTCTTTCCAAAGGAAAGAGACAGCTAATTAGTAACCCATGTACATATAAAGGTCATGTGAATTTGCAATTTTTTGTGTAAAAGTTTTAAGGTTATATTCACTGCCGGCTCTTAAAAGTTAAAGTTAATTTAGTTGCTCCAAGAATTTTGATTTATTAATTTTAATAATTTTCTCACCAATTGTAAGTAATGTAAATAGTAGAATTTTTTCAAATTGTTAATATTAACATTCCTTTATAGAAAATAAAATCATACTCATATTACGTTTCTGGATGTCTTTTCCTTTTTTGGTTGACCAGATATCGCATTGGATATTTATTATTGGATTTTAAGAGAGTTTTATTTTCTTGGAACAACAGTTATTTATAAACATTTAAGCCTAGTACGCTGCTGATGCGAAACGAAAAATCCCATACAAAAATGACACAACGAAATCACAAACTAAAAATTTAGTTCTACTTTTCGTTCTGCAGTACGCTGTTCGATGAGCGAAATTGAAAATTGTAGCAGATTATTTGAAGAAGTCTACACTCTTTTTTTGCACAGAATTAATTATCCAGACCATTTATTGTGTGCGAAAAAATGACATTTGTGTTTTTTCGTGTTTATTTTTGTTGTTTCTTTCATTACAGCATGGCTGCTTGTGATTTTTTTGCAATTGCATTTGTTTTAATTTTTTGAATTTGTGCAACTGTCAATGAATATTTTTCCGCTTCGTTTTCGTAAGCATTTCGTTGTCTTGTTGGAGACCAACTAAAAATTTCGTTTCGCATCAGCAACGTACTAGGCTTTAGCACCGATTGGCTAACTTAGCCACTGAAATGGGTTGTCCAATTCTTATTTCAAAGTAGACACGTTTAATGAATAAGGCGGGCAAATATTTCTGGTTTTCTAATTTTCTAGTTTTGAAATGAACGAAAAGCTAGTTGAACGTGCCCCAAAGCGTACTAAAGTTCATTAATTCATTCAAAAATGAATAAATATAGGCATGTCAGTGAATAAATGAGGTCACATTTGGGCAATTGTTGGAATGCGTTTATAAATAAGAAGTTGCCTAAACTATTTAGGCATTGACTAGCTGGACAACTGCCCAAGCGTGTTCTAAGAAAATCTAATAAATACGACTGCTAAGGTCTTACAGGTGTATAGTTAAAATTATTATTATTATTATTTTTATGTAACCGACACATGAAATTTTTAGAAATACACCCACTGCTACACCTACTTATTTTTCACATAAATTAAGTTAGATTTATGTTTAACGTAAAAATATGATAGATCTCTACAAAATATATTTCATTAAAACTTTTTTCCTCTAAAAGATACCTATTTATTACTTTTTTTCAATAAATTTTTTTTATTTAGTTCATGAATCACAATCACAGGTTAAACTCACAGTAAATTGCAAATCACAGTCACAGGCCTGTGATTGGAAAATTACGACTTAGCTTATCTCTGCTGGATGTTCAAAACCAAACTGAGAAAACAGCTTTCACAAAACATGCACACCACGCAAATAGTGCAATGGGTAGAGGAAGGAGAAACCAAAAACAATATTTTTTAATAATTATTTTTTATTAATTATTACATCCAAAAATTCTTCGGAAACGGTTCTAACAGTGGTATTTATAAACCCATTCTTAGCAATATCTAACTTTAGACACCTGTCCAATTCCAAAATGTTATTTATTAACATTTAGCACCGATTGGCTAACTTAGCCACTGAAATTTGGTGTCCAAATCTTATTTCAAAGAAGACGCGTTTAATGAATAAGGTAGGGAAATATTTCTGGTTTTCTAATTTTCTAGTTTTGAAATGAATGAAAATCTAGTTGAACGTGCCCTAAAGCGTACTAAAATTCATTAATTCATTCAAAAATGAATATATACAGGCATGTCACTGAATAAATGAGGTCACATTTAGGCAATCGTTGGAATGCATTTATAAATAACAAGTTGCCTAAACACTTTGGGCATTGACTAGCTGGACAGCTGCCCAAGCGTGTTCTAAGAAAATCTAATAAATACAACTGTAAGTGTTTTGGATGAAATATGCACAGGTTGTTCTTTTTATAGGTTTAGAAAGTCATTTTAGTAGATATCACCCAGTGCCACGCCCTTTTTTCTTATGCTTTGTTTCTCGGAAAAGGCTTATGGATGTAATTTTCAGAATTGGTTCTTTTTAGCTAGATGACGACTAAGGAAGCGATTTTAGTTAAATCCATCCGCTGTCGATTATTTCTTATATCTTGCTTTTTAAGAGACGGATCTAGAAATTTTTGTAACAATTCCATTATTTTTTTAACTGATATTAATAAAACTTTTTATACGACGTGGAGTGTTTTAAAAATTTCGGAAAAAAGTTCTGCTTTGTATTCCTTTGACATAAACAGAATTCTATACGAACGAGATGCCTCTGAGACGATACCGATACCAGGCTAGATTACGTTATAAGCTACCCAGACACATACCGAGACGATAACGATTTTTTTTTTAATTTAACGACATACACCGAGTCAATACTTTTAAAAGTAAAGTTTGGTTTGGTATCGTGGCCAGCCCTATTTGAAATTCTGTGAATTTCCTTAGGTATATTCTTATAGTCTAGAGAGAGTTAAAATATACCTACCCACAATCTGTAAACCAAAACTCTCTAATGTAAACAGCTGCTTTGTTATAATATGGCAAGTTCTACAATAATGATTACTATTTTTTCTATTTTAAGTAATTTTGAAGAAATATGCCTAACCCATCTAGACGGACAAAATGGCGCCCAATCTGTAGTTTGGCCAGGAAACCAAAAACCCTGCTCCTTTTGTTGGAAGGGGACTTTATTTTTACATTTATATTTTATTTTTGACATGCAAAGGATGAAATTTAGCTTAAGAATTATTGTTGTAATCTTGTCGCTTGAACGCTACTTTGAAAAACGACGCCCAATCTAGATCAAATGGCAAAATAAAAAACTCACAAATTACTTGGAAAATATACATACTTAAAATATTGGTTGATGGCTAAAAAGATAGACACAGCTTCGGGTAAAATTTCGGTGTTACCACTTTTCGGGAACATTACTTTTTTCATGTAAAAAAGTGAGACCTCCACTTTTTTGGTAATTTTTAATATTATGAACATGAAAAAAGTTACAAAAATGCCTCTTGAGGCCAATCGCGTGTTGGTAAAATAATAGTTGTTGTGTCAAAGATAGCTGTTGGGTAAACGCGCCTTCAGATAAAATGTCAGTATTGCTATTTTTCAGGAACATACTTTTTATGTTAAAGAGTGGAACCTCCACTTTTCATGTTTAACATATTTAAAATAACCAAAAAAATTGAGGTTTTACACTTTTGCATAAGAAAAAGTATGTTCCCGAAAAGTGGCGATACTGAAATTCTTACCAAAGGAGCATCTTCTGCAAAACTTTCTTTTGAGACCAACCGTTATTTCCCCAACACAAGTTTGGCTTCTGGAAGCATTTCTGCAACTTTTTTCATGTTCAAAATATTAGAAATAACAAAAAAAGGTGGAAGTTCTGCCCTTTCTCATAAAAAAGTAAGGTGAAAAGTGGTAACACTGAAATTTTAACCGAAGGTGCGTCTACTCAACACCTATATTTAAAGACATCAGCTGTTAGTTTCCCAAAACGAGTTTCACATACGGAGGCGTTTCTGCATCTGTTCATGTTATGTTCAAAATATTAAAAATTACCCACAAATTGGAGTGACAACACTGACATTTTATCCTTCTACTCTACTCAACAACTATATTTTAAGACAACACATGAACAAACGTTATTTTAACACCGACAATTTTCAAAGTAATGTGATAGGATAACAACAATGACTCCAAAGGTCCCAAGCTAAATTTCATCCTTAGTTTATTAAGATGACGACCAATCTACGGGACTACAAAAATGACTCCCCAGCTAGATTTAATCCTTAAGCCTGGTACGCTGCTGATGCGAAACGAAAAATCCCATACAAAAATGACACAACGAAATCATAAACGAAAAATTTAGTTTTACTTTTCGTTCTGCAGTACGCTGTTCGATGAACGAAATTGAAAATTGTTGCATATTTTTTGGAGAAGTCTACACTCTTTTTTCGCACACAGTTAATTACCCAGGCTATTTATTGTGTGCGGAAAAATGAAATTTGTGTTTTTTCGTGTGTATGTTGGTTGTTTCTTTCATTACAGCGTGGTTGTCTGTATTCAAAAAATCAAAACAAATGGAACTGAAAAAAAAGAACACAGACAGCCACACTGTAATGAAAGAAACAACAAAAATACACACGAAAAAAACAAATATCATTTTTCCACACACAATAAATAGCCTGGGTAATTAATTGTGTGCGAAAAAAGGGTGTAGACTTTTCCAAAAAATATACAACAATTTTCAATTTCGTTCATCGAACGGCGTACTGCAGAAAGAAAAGTAAAGCCTAGTACGCAGCTGATGCGAAACGAAATTTTTAGTTGGTCTCCAACAAGACAACGAAATGCTTACGAAAACGCAGCGAAAAAATATTCATTGACAGTTGCACAAATTCAAAAATTCAAAACAAATGCAACTGAAAAAAAAGAACACAGACAGCCACGCTGTAACGAAAGCAACAACAAAAATACACACGAAAAAACACAAATGTCATTTTTCCGCACACAATAAATGGCCTGGGTAATTAATTGTGTGCGAAAAAAGAGTGTAGACTTCTCCTAAAAATATGCAACAATTTTCAATTTCGTTCATCGAACAGCGTACTGCAGAACGAAAAGTAAAACTAAATTTTTCGTTTATGATTTCGTTGTGTCATTTTTGTATGGGATTTTTCATTTCGCATCAGCAGCGTACTAGGCTTAAAACTAAATTTTTCGTTTATGATTTAGCTGTGTCATTTTTGTATGGGATTTTTCGATTCGCATCAGCAGCGTACTAGGTTTAACTCGGAACAAGGCCAGAGTTAGCAAAAACCAAATAAAAAAAGAAAATCAAAGATCTGCCCAAAACATGCTCAGACTAAATGAAATTAGAGGCTCAAGGCTTTAATATGACATGTCCTTATGATTTTTCGCAGTTTTTGCTCAAAAGCTTATTTTTTAGAACTACGAGAACGTGAAAAATTTATCATTCCTTGCAACTACTACCAATTCTAATAATAACTAGCCCAGGGGGCCTATTCTGGTTCTGTGAAAAAGTGAATCGAATAAATCGTTTTCACATTCGCTGCCAAGCATTGCTTTCACTTTTTCGATTCATTTGGCACAAATAAGCTATTCTGGTTCTGTGAACGAAAACTATATAGTCGATGCTCGAACCACCTTACCATTTCTCTTGAAAACAGCATGATTCTCTCATTTTTTTTTGTGTTTTTTAAGAGAACAGAGAAATGCATGAGACAGGAACACTTTTTTCTTTATGGATTTGACAGAGAAAGAGATATGACTGAATTTGTCATTTTATGTTCGTATTCACGCTTTTATTTTGGACATTCACTTCCAAATGACGGCGTGAAAGCAAATTATTCATTATGAAAGTTTTTGATGTTTGGTTTCACATTTTCACAGAATGGGTATCGGAATCAATGTGAAAGCGCGAAAAAATTTTCGATTCACTTTTTCACAGAACCAAAATTGGCCCCAGCTGTTCAATCTTCAGGTAAGTCCACTCAATTGTGGGCCAGGTTTCCAGGTCAAGAAGCACTTCTTGTGTAGCCAAATTTTTGAATTTTTGAGGCCAAAAATGTTTTCCCTAAATATAGCTTTAAAAATAGCCCAATCTTATCTAAAAAACCTGGAATTACTTATATTTCGAAAATTTCAACGGATGTGTAGTATCGAAAAAAGGATTTTCGGGCCAAAATAAAACGTAAATAACTGGGGTGAACCAGGGCCTCAACAAACAAGCTTCTTCCGGCCGGCTCGGTTTCTAGCTAGCTGTCTCCAGTTTCGCACACCAAGTTGGTTGAGCTCCTCTTCCACTTGCGTGCGCCACCTGTTACGCTGTCCTCCTCTACCATCCCACGTGGATGGTTTAAAGACTTTCCAGGCCGTGTAACTAATTTCCATTCGCTCTAGGTGACCCAGCAATCTCAGTCGTTGGCATTTCACTTTTGTGACTAGGTTGATGTCACTGTACAGCCCTTACAGTTTGTTGTTGTATCTTCTTCATTCCCCATCTATGCAGACGGGTCATATTTTGCAGATGGCCTGGTGCATACTCCTAATCAAATAATCGTCAGCCGCTTTGAATAGCTCGGCTGCAAGGCCGTCAGCTCCATCAGCTTTATTAGACTTTAGTTTAGATTTAGCTATCTTCACTTCATCGAGATCGAGTGGACGACATTGTTGGCATACGTCGCGTCATCCAGGTTGAATGGTGTAATCTGCATGGCAGTGGAATTGGATTCGTCATCGCTGTTATAAAATTTTCATAAATGATTTTTTACATATCCTCAGCACTCATAGCGATTCTACTACGATGTTCCCCTGATCGTCCTTGCAGGCTTCGGTTTGAGCTTTGTAGCCTGGAAGGTTCATTTAACTTTTTCGTAAAACTGCCGAGCCTCATTCCTGCAATGGCATCCCTCTATTTCCTCAATCGCCTGCTTTTCATGATCTTTCTTTTTCCTTCTCAGAAGCTTGTGTTCCTCTCTCCTCTTCTGCTCGTATAGAGCTCACGAGCAGCTCTGGTCCTTCGATGCAGCGCCGTTTTGTATGCCTGTTGTTTGGCTGCATGTTCTTGCCGGCATTCTTCAGAGGCGGCATCTCTGATGGCTTCTTGACAATTCTTCCACTGGTTCTCGAGAATTGCAGTTGGCATCATAGGACTATTTAAGAGGGCGCGAGAGATTCGATCGAAAAAGTATCTGGCGATTTCTTAAGAATGTAGACGTCCAACGTTGAACTTTCTCACAGTATTTCCCTGTTTTGGCTTTGGTCTGGATATCCGTAGCATTACCTTGGCTACAATGAAGTAGTGGTCCGATTCAACGTTCCTCGGAACGTACGATCGCAATGTGGACAATCTGATCGGAGGTTGATTGACGAGGAATTCGCCATGCCCCCTTGTGAATATCGAGATGCGGGAACTGCGTACTAGCTACCACAACGTTTTGCCCCGCAGCATAGTCGATTAACCTGAGTCCGCTATCGGAGGTGGTGTCGTGCAGGCTGTGTCTTCCGATTGTACCACCAAAGACGTCTTCTTTTCCTAGCTTGGTATTAAAATCACCTAAGATAATTTTAATGTCATAGCAAGGACATTGCTCATATGTCTTATGCAGGAGCTCGTAGAACTCATCCTTGGTGTCGTCATCCTTCTCCTCTGTGGGGGCATGCGTGCATATGAGGCTAATGTTTTGGCGAATTTAGCCTTGATGCGAATTGTTGTGAGGCGCTCGTTCACATAGTTTAAATTCAAGACTTCTTGCCTAAATCTGCCTCTAACGATGAATCCAAATCTAAAGAGACGCTGCCCTTGTGGTCGGTAAAAGTCACCATAGTGGTCGCAGTCTTTCAGTTTTATTTTGCCCGGTCCATCCCATTGCATTTCTTGAATGGCGGTGATGTCTACTTTATAGCAGTCTAGGGCTTCCGCTAAATGTTCAGATGCAAGTGGTCTATAGAGAGACAGAACATTCCACGTGCAGATCCGAAGTTCGTTGTCCTTATTTCGTTTGCTAGGTTCGTCAACAGTAAATCCGTCCGTATCCGAGGCTTGTTGTTGCTTCGCAACTAAATATGTGCCTGGGAAGTCATCCAGGACCCCCAACCTGGAGGACCAGACCTTTGTATATAAACTTTATAGTATTATCATGGAGTCGTTTTTATTTACGTGGTATTCCATCGATGGTGGCGCTAGTGAGCACCCATGTTGTGAAACATGTTTCACATTTTGACACCAGAATGGGGAATATTTTTTTATTTCGAGGTGAATTTATTATTATCGTAAGAACGAGAAAGTCATATATTATTCTCGTAATAATAAATGGAGTAAGCGAGTGAAGTAGTTTTTCCACTTCCACTGCGCATGACCAAACAAAGTGGTAGAATAGAAAAAGAATATGCTGTCAAATCGCAGAAGGAAAAATAAACAAATCGTTTTGTAAAATTAAATTATGTGAAGTTAATTGTGTGAAGAAGAAAACCAAAAGAGAAAATAGATATATGGAGCTGCAATAAATTAAAAAAAAGGAAGATTAAGAAACATCAATAAAATAGATAAGTATTTTGTTTTAATTGTAGATAAATATCTTTGCATTCTATTTTTTTCTTTGCTAATCATGTTTTCTACCTACTTTCAGAAAATACCTACATACCTACATTAATATTTAATTGCATCAACAATGAACATAAAGATATCCTGTGCCGGGCAGCTGCTTGCCAGAAAAATATCTTCAATCAACAGCCAGCAGTTCCCGTGGATAAAAATCCAAAAATATAAAAATGTGTGCTAGTGTTTTTTTTTTATTATTTGTAATGTAAATGATGAGAACCAAAACTCGTCATATCAATGCCAAAAAAATTTTATAATCAAATTGAATTGTTAAAGTAACTTTGAGAATACCTACTAAGAGAATAATTGTTGTATCTAATCATAGATTTATAACTCTATTTGTTATGGTTTGAAGGAAAACTATCTTAGTTTTCGTGGCATTGACATGGCGAGTTTAAGTTCCCATCACCTCATATTAAATCTGTGTTTTTACACACCACTTGAAAAATTAAAGTGCATAAAAATAAAGAAATTTGTTTTTCAATATACCTATGTGAATTGTGTAGTGAGATTTTTTCAAATATTTAATAAAGAAAAAAAAAGAAAATCTAACAAATACCTAAGTGTCTTGTTTTTCTTTTAGAAGTTGGAACTACAATGTATTTTGTACTTTTGGTTAGTGTTGTAGGTGGACAGTATGACAAACAACAAGAGCAGGTATAGGTACTCGAAATAAGTGGGTAGGTAAAATATTTTAACCATCATCTCATTGCAATGGGATCGATTGGTTGTCGCTCTTGCATCGTTGTTTGGTTTTTATATTGTGTGTCAAAAGTGAATAAGTTTTTCGGTTGTTCAAAACGATTAAGAGCAAATATATTTTTCAGAATGGTTAAAAAAAAAACCAAAAATTGTTTTGTGTTGTGTAGATAAAAAAAAATCAATTTTATATCCAACAAGTTACTCATTAATCGATAAACACATCGGCTAGCGCGCTTAATAGCATCGATTGATTGTGGACAATTGAAATCCAAGTTCTTTGGTAGGTATTTGGATTTCTTAAATTGATTATTGTGCACTTCTACGTGAATAATTATTTTGAAAATATATTTGCTTTTAATCCATTTAAATGAACGAATCTTTTTAATAAACCCGCGGCAAAATACTTTCAACTTCAGAGAAAATTTTAATCTTCCTATTGTGTGTGCAAGCCAGTGAACATGTTGTTAAAATTGCAAAATTGTATTTTGCATATAAAAATCGATTTATAACGATTTTGGAAAACTAGACAAACCACTGGCTGAACAAAGGTTGTAGGTTGTAGGTATGTATATAGAAACTACCAAAAATGAGTTTCATGTACCAAAATTTTCTGAATTTGATATAACTCCGTATTGATTTTGTATTTTTAACATGCTACTTTTTCCAAGCGAACATAAAAATGCACTAAAAAACTTCGTTGGTTTTTGTAATGCACTTTCCTTCATCAATTTGGTTTATGTAAATCCTTCCCCATAAATAAATATGACAAAAACTTTCTGATTTTTTCAAATTACATATATTTCTTAATAATAGAATATGAAGAAAATTTGAAAAGAAATATTTGGCATATAATATGGTGGTGGGTAAAAGTGTCTTGGCATGAAAGGAACTACGATGGGATCAGTGGCACAACAAGTTTACATATTTGTTAATGTTTAAGAAACAAACGGTTCCATTTTAAAAACTATTTTTGTGTTTTAAGGTTTAAGCTAAAAAATGGCTTAAGAGGTAAATATTTTTCTAAGTCTAGCTATTAATAGGGGAAACGAGGTTAAACAAAAAAACCTATACGATTTAAATTTTTGTTTGTATTGAAGGAAAGTACTTAGAGGATGGTTTAGAGCTTAATATTTTTGAATGTTACCATTAAATTTCTGATTTTGCAGAACTCAAGTTTTGAACATTCAAGTCTAATATTTTGAACTCTGGTTAAATAATTATCACTCTAAATAACCATTTCAAAACAAAATGATTATTTATTATTTATTTTTAGGGTACCTACTTTTTAATAGTGAATCTTATAACACCAAAATTAAGATAATAGCACCATTCATAGATTTTAATATACAGGGTGTCCCGGACCTGAGTGGAAGTTTTTCAGGGGGTGGTTCTTGGGGTTATTCTAAGAAAAAAAATTGTATGGGGTGAAAGTTGTATCTCCCCTCCCTGAGGCAGGGAGGGGCAGTTTCTGAAACATTGACTTTAAATGCAAAAAAAAACATTAAAAATCAACGAAAACACATTTAATAATGTGTTATACTTTATTTGAAAGCTAATACTTCATTCTTGCATTTGGTTTTTAAATCAAGTTGTTTAAACGAATAGTCAAAATTTAAAAAAAAATTGTGATTTTTTTTATTAAATCGATATTTTTCAAAATTTTACGTAACTAAGGGCTTTTTTTGTGTTCAATATTCAATGCCCTCATTATTTTTTATTCCATCACCGAAAACCAAATGTAAAAAACTTTCTTAGTTTTTGAGCAATTAAGAAAAAACAAAAGGTTCTTTTACCAAAAAAGGGTTAAATTATGGATAATTCATGAATAAATTTATTTTTTCAGGCTTATATGGGAAAAGTATATTTTGTTTTTTCTTAATTTCTCAAAAGCTAAGAAAGATTTTTACATTTGGTTTTCGGTAATGGACTAAAAAATAAAGAGGGCATTGAATATTGAACACAAAAAAAGCCCTTAATTACGTAAAATCTTGAAAAATATCGATTTAAGAAAAAAAAATCACATTTTTTTTTCAATTTTGACTTTGAAATTTAATTTCTCAAAAACTATTCGCTTAGCAACTTGATTTAAAAACCAAATGCAAGAATGTAGTATTAGATTTCAAAAAAATATCAAATATCAAAAAAAAATTCAAGGTACTCATGCTCAAGAGAACTCAATTAATGCATAGCATTATACGAAAAATCAACGTTTATCTTTAAACGCGATTTGCGGCTAAACTAAGCGTCCTAGAGGCATCAAAGTTTACATCTTTGAACTTGATTTGCGGCTATACTAAGCGTCCTAGTGACTTATAAAATGCATATTCATGATCTTGGAATGTGCCTGTTCCTAAAAATCAAAATAAAATTGGTAAAAAAGTTTTTTTTTTAAAACTTTCAAAAAAAATATTTTCAGTTTTTTTGGCTTAACCAATTTGTATTCTTTTTTTAATTTTTTTCGAATTATGTGTGAATGATATTTTTTTCTTTAAATGCAAAAGGAACTTTGCATGCACCCAACCTCGCACCCACCCCAAATCCTATAATGGGCCCAAGCAGGGGGGTTGCAGGGGGCAGCGTGGCCCCCCATACACACCTCGCTGTTTATTCGTACTCTTGCTCAAGAGAACTCAATTAATGCATAGCATCTTACGAAAAAATGATTTAGGAATTTTATTCACAAAAAACCGCACAAAACGTATTTATTTCTCAAAAATTTCAAAGATCGACGTTTTTGCAAACCAAAAAGTTGATCTGAAGAAAAATCGTTACAAAAAGCTGAAATAGCTTCAAAAAACCACGAAAAGTTTTTTTTTAAGAAAATCCTACAAATACTACCTATACAGTCATACAATATGAAGAACTTCCATACAAAATTACACATACACACAAAAAAAACACTAGGGTAGGTCGGTGTAATATGCCACACTTAACAGTAAACAATTGAAATTAAATAGTAAATGACAAGTTAAGTAAAAGATTTTCTTAGTTTAGTTAGGTTGTTGTTTTATTTAATAAATAAAGGAATAAAAACATAACTTTAATACTTTTAATTCATTGCAAATGAACTTTTAAAAAAACCTTAAAAAGTGGCATTTTACCCACACGTGAGGGTAATATGCCACTTCTCAAGGGGTGAAATGCCAGCAAACATTTAATATGGCATTTAATCGATGGGACATATCGGGCAGATTCCATTTTGGAGACAGTCCTCGTGCATCCTTGTGACAATTGGAGCATTGCACCCAGTCACATCTGGGTCCATCTTTATCGTATCTGAAAGAAATTAAAATCAAAGGGGGTAATATGCCATTTTGGTGGGTAAAATGCCAGTTGGTACAAAACAAACGTGGCATTTTACCCCAAAGCGTGAAAAAATATAAAAGTATCCTTGACCGAAAACTAACGGAACATAACAAGTCTAGACACAAACAAACATTAAATACACAAAATTAGTCTTACCTTTTTGGAAGAGACCTTCGTATATCGCACTAAAAAACACTAAAAAAAACCGGTTTTAATCGCACTCAATTTTATAAAAACACACTTGAATTTAAACTTTCATGAATATTTTTCAAACCAAACTGCCTAATAACTTTCGCATCCGTGTGCCCAGAAAACTCAGCCTAACTGAGCGAATTGCAATGTCAGCGTTGCCAACATCAGCTTAGAACTGCAATATATTGAAAGGTGGCATATTACCCACACTGGCATATTCGACCGACTTACCCTATGCCAAATTTCACAGAAAGTACCGTATTCTCGGTTCCTCTGCTCTATTTTTTCTTCTCCTCCAACTCCCATATATTTCATATAAATACCTATACACCCTTCTCATTCTCGCCATTTTAGCATTTTTTCATTTTCTACCACTTTTCCTTACCCTTCTACGGGGAAATATCGCCATGCCAATAAAGTTCCTCAACATTCAAATGTCAAATCACCAAAAATTTCCTCAACTTTCGAATGTCAAAGAATGTTTATAGATACGGGGGCTTCAACATAAGATTGTGTAGAAACAATTGATGTCGATGATACTACTATAAAGTTTATATACAAAGACCAGACCCTTACTATATCACTCCAAGGGCGGGGAGCAGGATTAACCGCTCCTTATAGGCCTGAGCTCTGAATATGTCGTAGTAGCCCCAATAAGGTGCTGCCACTCAAAAATTAAAAAAAACATAGTTTTAAAACATGATTTGAGTTCAAAAACCATGATTCACAGTTTTGAGTTAGAAAATAATAAAAAGAGAAAAAGATCTTAAAAAAAATTAAAACAATATTTATTGAGAGTATTTCTATTAAAAAGATACAAAAACGGAAGGAATAAATAGCATTTAAATAAATAATTATTATAGTGAAAAAGTGAAATGCCAGAATAAATTACAAACTTGAATTTTGAGCATAGAGAAAGAAAAGAAGAATGATCGCTGGATTCTTTTCGCTGAGAAAAAAATGTAGTTTTGCATTTGAGTCAAAATGCCATTTTAGCTTTAATTTGTTATAAAATAGAATAGTCGTGTTTGTGTTTTTATATTGTAGCGAAGGTTAGCCATGTTTTCTAACAAAGCGATTATACAAATTTACATTTCATTTTATTTAAGAAAGTGCCTTAGTGGGACCATTCCCCCCCCCCCCCCTCTCTCGTTTGCTGCAGTCGTTCGTATCGCCTCTTCGATTTGTCGATGAAAGTGGCCGTTATAATGATCCGTTCACTATTAATCTCAACATAATGCCAATCGAAATTTCGAAAAATGAGCAAAACAAAGCACAACTAAATATCAGATTAATAGCTATGGATTGTATTCGTGTAGTTTTTTTTTCTCGGAAATTAAAATAATACAAAAACAAATTAAAACTTATGAACTCTATTTTATTGAAAACAAAAAAGAAAAACCAAACAGTAAAGTGTGCAAATTTTTAATAAGTATTCGGTATCACCACTCCATTTCAACCTCCTCCAAAAAGTCTGCGAGCGTAAATCGTAGAACTTCGCCATTCATCATGAAAAAGTTTGGCACTTCTGTGGCATTTGTGGAAGGATTTTATTTAAAGATGCCTCTGCTTCCCTTTATTCGTCGTCAACAAGTAATAGAGAAGCTCTTAAGGCACCTTTTTTGAAAGAATTCAAAAACGTGCCGACATAATGCCGAACAAGTTCTCGATTATGTTATACGCATGGGCATGGCTCAGGTGATAGTTGAGGGAACTGCGCAGTGCGTGCCCTTCTAATTGTAAAAATATGCTACCCGCATTTGGTGGCGCTTACATTTTGTTTTTCGTCAACAGCTCCGATGCATATGGCACATCGCCACATCCCGCTGAACTGCTGCACTATGGCTTTCCAACCGGCCATTTTTTTCGGCACCTGCACCTGTTGACAAAAAGAGTTATATGAGAACTCGAATTGATAATAATATTAATGTCAACACTCACCTTCAGAAAATCGTCTACAAGAAAAGAACTTTGTAGATTGTTTCCAGAACTTCCGGGATAATGTTGGAGATGGTGTTCCGTGGAACAAGTAGATACTGTTGTGAAAAAAGTACACAAATCATCCCAACAATACCTTTATTTATCTTATGTAGAATTCTAGCTCTTTTAAGGTTATTTGGATTATAATATCCAAATGACAACCATTTTGATTGCTTTATTTTTATTTGATACGCAGCCTCGAAACCACAGTACACATATTGTTATATTTTCTCAGGTTCGTTAATAAAACTTATTTACTTTATTCAAAACGTCCACTTATTTATTTCGCAAAATAAAATTCTTTACTTTTCTTACTACAAACAAAACGATTTATTCTTCACCACTGAATTAATTCACAAACTTTACTTTTCACTTTTATTACAACCAACTTTATTCATTCACGATTAAAAACAAACTGTGTCGCTGCCGTTCAAACATGTGCCTTTTATACTTGTCTTCCAAACTCTCGAAATAAGGAGAACGTTCTGGTCTCTGCTTCCAGAGCTTTCCGTAGGGGAAATTTCCCAATAATTTCCCTTCCAAAAGCTTTTATTTGACAGCTGGTAAATCTGCTATAATCCGGCAGATGGCGCTTCCTTCGTTTGAGAGTTGCTATAATTATAGCTAATAAGGGTCTGTTTGCACTGCGACCGTAAGCTTTATTGTGTCCGTTTGTTTGCTTTTCGGAGTCATTATAGTTCAAATTTGGAAAGTCATTACACTGCCCCCCTCTTAGGATTGATCGTCCCGAGCAAATCCATCACTTCCTTCACCATTACAACGATGTAAATGGTCGATGTGAACTACTTTTATTTTGCCCCTTAATCCTCTCCGAATGCGGTAGACGCCATCGTTTACTCGTGTTACAACAGTATAAGGGCCTTCCCAATTTTGTTGAAGTTTCAGTGACATTCCCCTCCGACGCTGGGAATTATAAAACCAAACAAGGTCTCCCGCTTGGAATCCTGTCTTTGTTGCTTTTGTGTCGTATCGCTTTATCATCCGACCACTTGATGGCTTCATATTTGCCCTTGTTCTTTCATGAACGTCACTCAGCCTTTCTTCTTCATTTCCCTTATCACTCCGATTCATGGGGCCAGTCTGTTGAATTTGCACTATCCTTTCGTTGTTCTTCAATGCCTTCTGCTGAGTTTTGATTGTCAGGATACCGTCCATTGAAACCGTTGAGATGACATCTTTGGCATCGTACCCCTTTGGTAGCTGGTACTTCCGTACAAACTGACGACTTATGTAGCCATGTTCATCTTCACGTTCATGATTACCTTCCACTACCACGCTGTTGCCAACAGTTTTGACCATTAACTCATTTGGCTTGAAATGGCTGACATCTATGCACACTTGAAATCCGTCCGCTCCAACTTTGTACTTTTCTCTGGAATCGCGCTCGTCACCCTTTCGCCGAGTAGGAGTTAACTGCAGCGGAGTCACTTTTGGGCGATATATATCGCTTCCCGAGCCATCTTTTTGCGCAGGCCTCATTTTCCTTTTATTCCAATCGTAAATGGGATAGGCTCTCAGTCGCTGGATGGAAACAACTTCCTTTTCTTTTTCATGCGTGCAATGCTTGTAGTCTGGTTTCCATGGTCTTCTAGGTGGCAATCTGCACTGGCTTTGCAGATGCCCAGTCCTGTTGCAATTCCAACATGGAGGTTTTCTAGGTGGCAGTCTGCACTGGCGTTGAAGATGTCCGATCTTGTTACAGTTCCAGCATCGAGCAAGTCCATCTCGCTGGTTTCTTTGGAACGCAGTTCTCTTGCAAGAACACTCCTCAACTCCTAGTTCTTTCAACCGATGAACTCCTTGAGAAGCCTGTTCTGCTGCTTCCATTGTGAGGGCGAATGCTAGTGCTTCAGGAAGCGTGCGTTTGCCAGCAGTTCGAATTGCTCGCTGAAGGTTGATGTCAGATACAGCACGAACAAAGGCTTCTGTTGCGAGTTGGTTGATGATTTCTTCTCCTGCAGCTGGATATGCCAGATGTGCCAATCGTTCGATGTCTGCTTGAAGCTGTTGCAGAGTTTCTCCCCTCTTTTGGATTCTAGTATTGAGTTGAACACGGAAGACTTCTTGCATATGGCCATCTCCAAAGCGTTTGTCAATGGCCTGAACAAGAGCACTGAAGTTGCCACTCTTATCTGCTGGTATGGTTTGCAGCAGTTCAGCAGCAGTTCCTCTGAGGGCAAGCGTCAGAGCTATGTATTTGTCCTCCTCATCCCAGCCATTTGTTGCTGCGGCTGCTTCAAACTGCTTCTTGTAGATTGACCAAGAAGTTTGTCCATCGAAGGTTGGGGGATGCATCTCCTTTCTCCTAGGACAGTCACCCGAACTTTCTCGAACCTTCATTTTTCTTACTTTGTCCAATTCCTTAGTAATGGATTCGATTTTATCTTCCACTTTTTCGAACTTTGATTCTACTGTCGACAATTGCTTATCGACATTAGACAATTGTTGATCGACAGTTAACAATTGTTTATCGATAGAAGAAAATTGTTTATCGACACGCTCGTCAAGGGCAATAATTCTATTGTCAAAGGCATCTAACTTACATTCTAGCATATTTGTCTGTTTTTCCAGTAGACACTTTTGTTCTTGGCTTTGTTGCTCGAATCGTTCGAGAAGATTCTTTTGTTCACTACGTTGCTCTTGGCCTTGTTGTTCAAATCGTTCGAGAAGATTCTTTTGCTCATTCCGTTGTTCTTGGCTTTGCTGTTCTAGAAGATTCTTTTGTTCTTCAAATTTTGCGAGCAGCTGAGACAGCATATTGGTCATGCCCGATGTACTTACTTGTTCTTGCTGTTCTTCCATTTCAATATCGAATATAAACGTGTCCGGGTTTTTTCCACATCTTCTTAAATCTTCTTGCAGACGAATTATAAGATCATTCTTTGTTCCAGCAGTAGGAAGATCTCGCTTATTCAGTTCTGCCTTGAGTTCCACTACATTTAAATCATTCAAAGATTTACCCATTGTCTTTTTTTTTTCACTTTCCACACAATAAATTTACTGAGTGCACAAATAAAATAAGTTTTATTCCACTTCTAACACCAATGTTATATTTTCTCAGGTTCGTTAATAAAACTTATTTACTTTATTCAAAACGTCCACTTATTTATTTCGCAAAATAAAATTCTTTACTTTTCTTACTACAAACAAAACGATTTATTCTTCACCACTGAATTAATTCACAAACTTTACTTTTCACTTTTATTACAACCAACTTTATTCATTCACGATTAAAAACAAACTGTGTCGCTGCCGTTCAAACATGTGCCTTTTATACTTGTCTTCCAAACTCTCGAAATAAGGAGAACGTTCTGGTCTCTGCTTCCAGAGCTTTCCGTAGGGGAAATTTCCCAATAATTTCCCTTCCAAAAGCTTTTATTTGACAGCTGGTAAATCTGCTATAATCCGGCAGATGGCGCTTCCTTCGTTTGAGAGTTGCTATAATTATAGCTAATAAGGGTCTGTTTGCACTGCGACCGTAAGCTTTATTGTGTCCGTTTGTTTGCTTTTCGGAGTCATTATAGTTCAAATTTGGAAAGTCATTACAATATTAATGGTAATATCATTAGAGTTTTGATTTTTGTTTCTTCTGCGCATATATCAAAATTTGTGTCAAATGTCAGTATTTGTTGTTGTTTTTACGTGTATTTAAGTCATCACGCTCCCAGCCATTTTTATTTCTGACAATTTCAATTTTAATTAGTTGTTGTTTTAACGTGTGTTTTCTTCCTCACGCTCACAGCCATTTTTACTTGCGATATAGGTACTATAGGGCAAGTTTTGGACTCGTGCAGAAAAAAAATTCGAGATAACAATAAAACATGACATTACGATGATAGAGAACACGAAAAAAGTGGGTGGCAAAATTCTCTCTGTCTGTCTGTCTGTCTGTCTGTCTGTCCGTACCTCAACCTACAGCCTAAACAACTGAAGCGATTTTCTTCAAATTTTGAACTTAAGGTTTTTTTGTAACTCTCCAGAGGGGAAATTGAAATTTTTTTTTAGCTCAAAAAATAACGGTACCTGCCATACAACCGTTAAGGAAAAGCTTATTTATCTCAAGAACAGCTCCAACGATTTTGATAAAAAAAATCAGTGTATTATTGTAGATATGATGTACCTTTTAGTAAGAAAAAAAATCACCAAAAACATTTATTAACGGTACCTGCCATATAACGGTTTTATTTGATTTTTGATTTTCTCATTAACCACTTATCCGATTTCAATGAAATTTCTTGCACAAAAGCTATGTTGGAATATAAATAATACTGCATGCCAAAATTTTTGAAAAAATAAATTTTGGATTTTTAAAAAAAGATTCAAATTTTTTTTTTGAAAATTCAATATTTCAAAAATGGGTTGATGAATTGTTTTGAAATTTTAGTTTTAAATGTATATTAGTATATACTCAAAATTGGCATACCAATTTTTTTTTTGAAAAATGTTACAAAAATTTTATATATAAAAAATTAATTTTTAAGAAAACGGCTCCAACGATTTAAAATTTTTTTTTGCATATATTCATATTGTTTCAAGTAATCAAATGGCATACTTTTTTTTGAGCTCTAAGTTATTTATCAGGCTGTTTATACAATTGAAAGAACGATTTAAATGCTTTTTATACTTTTTCTATAATTACTTGAATATTTTTTAAAGTTCTTAAGCCCCACACAACTTGAACATAAGAGCAAGTACGTGCGATCCAGTCGTGCATTTTATTTATTTTCGACTGACAACCTGCGCAGTATAATACCTTAGATTTGTGTACTGTGCTCGAAACGAAACGAAGTTCAAAGACACAACACCCATCTCGGCTCCAGCTCCAGTTGCGTTCTTATCTCGGGCGTCCAATTCAGAATTCTTGTAAATAAATAAATAAACATAGCACAAAAACTTGCATACTCATTAAAAAAAATATATTCCACCTTTTTTGTTGCTTTGAATAATTTCGAAGGAAAAATCCTTTAACTGGCTGAACAGAATGGAGACGGAGCTGCAACTGGAATAGCTGTCAAAATTTTGAATACACACAAATTCAATGATGCGAACAGAACACGACGCGACGCAGTTGCAGAAGGAGCTGCAGACGCAGCTGGACAAGTTGGCCAACTTTTAACTTTTGCTTGCAGCTTTTTTGACGTTTCAAAATTGCGAGCAAAACGGAGTGTTTACATGTGGGTTGAAGTGATTTTTAAACTATTTTCAATCACTCATAAAGACGTAAAGCAATTTTACCTTCTTTTTCATCATTATTCATTTTTATTTTTGTTTTCATTTTTATTTTCGATACTAAAATGTCAGAAAGCTGTACAGCTGCATTGTGGGCGCGTAAAAAAAATCACGTACGACACTTTTTGACAGCTATTTTAGTTGCAGCTGCAGCTCCAGTTGCAGCACTCTATTCTGTTCAGCCAGTAAATCTGGACGCATTTAAATACCCTCAGCAAACAACAACAAATCCTGGAATGTGCCGATAAATAAGTCAGTAAAGATGTCTCTTTGTGGTTGTTTGCCAAGGAAAATTTGACTGTGCTAACTACGCATTTCCAAATAAAACACAACTATTGTTGAACTTACGTAACGAATTTTCTTAAAAAATATTTAGAACTTATATCAAATTGACAATCTGACAACCTTGAAAAATTTATAAATGTATATATGTATCCTACGTATTATAAATGTAATAATATCTCTTGTATTTTCAGGTGGCGTGGATTAAATCCGACTCAAAAGCAATACTTGGGATACATACACACATGGTATCTCTAAATCCAAGATTATCGGTAACACACAATGGGCACAATACGTGGAAACTCTTAATAGCTCACGTTCAGTTAAATGATTCTGGCAGTTATATGTGTCAGTTAAATACAGATCCAATGAAAAGTTTGGTAAGTAGTTTTGAGAACTTTAAGAAGTTAAATGTTGTTAAATTCCTGATAAACAGGTTATCAACCTATTAGGTTCAAGCTTATGTAGGTACATTAGACTGTGTAAAAAAATCTAAATGTTTATTTTATTATGATTATGATTGAGCTCAAAATCTCGGTAGAAGATCCTTAAATATTGATGCCCAAAAAAATTGAGCTTTTTATATTGATATCTAGAGGCCACTAATCGCAATTTTCCGTTTTTCATATAAAATTTATGGAAAGGAACATGGGGTTGCATGTATTCTTAAATTTCAAATTAGTAAGTTCATATTATGTATTATGTTTTATTTCAAGAAAATTTCACGTTCTAACAAAAAGAACTAAAGTAAAACTTACGTATATTGCTCTGTTTGATTTTAACATGGAAGAACTTTAATTATTTTTTGAACATACAAATTCTCAAAAACGAGAATCAAAGAAAAATTTAGAATAGCTGCTGATATTCGGAAAAAAAACGTAAAACCGCGTCCAGATCAATCAAAATTTGCGTTATGCGCCGTGTTCGGCGCAAATATTTATTTGTGTAGATGCAAAAAAATACGTCAGTGTGGACATCCGGGCGTACACAAATTTTTGTGTCACATTCAACGCACGTTATCCAATTCCGATGGATTTTCGGCGCACACGAACAAATTTACGATGCACAGGTATTTTGATATTTGCCGCGAATACAAAATTCAAGGTGCACGGCGCACAACGTAAATTTTTACTGATCTGGACGGGGCTTAAGAAGCATAAAATTCTGATTTCATATTTGTATGGGAAAAGTATGGCCTCAGGGACACGGGGCGGAACGTCATCAAAACCGTGCGGCATACGAAAAATTTTACTTTTGCTTACATCAGTAAATGGTCAAATAAGGTCAATTAGTTTTAAATTGGTCAGCTATAGAAAATTTTGAATCAATGGTTAAAGTTCTTTAAGGTTACTTGTGATTTTTGGAACCTCATTTGTGGGATATTTGCATAATAAGGGCTTTCTTTGTGGTGTTGCCTCCACGTTGTGTGAATTTATGAAAATAAAATAAAAAAAAAAATAATAATGTTTATAAAATTTATTTTCATTTATTAGGGAAACTTATATCACGATCTTAACATTTTATAAAAATAAGGGACGCGTTCCGGATATTTTATCCATCTTTAACATCAACTGATTAAGTCAAGTTTCATTAAAACAAAATATAGATATGCCTGACTGCAAATAGCTGATATGACCATTTAGTAACCTTTCAAATGGAATACTTTTTTTCGCTTTTAAATGACCAATTTTGTTTGTAACCTTGAAAAAAAAAATCATTGAAAAAAATCTTTCGCTGACCAATGAATTGAAAAAGAAATGAGAAAAAGTGCCAAATTCATAAGTTGTTATCAGTGTTCGAACCTTACTCCAATCGGAGCAAATTTACTTCAATTTTGAGGAAGAAAACAAATCTACTTCACCACTCCGGTTTTTTGAGATCTACTCCTTCTTTCCACACTAAAAGCCTGGTCAATAGGGCTGGCTTCAATACCAGAAAAGTCTCGGTATCGTTTGGTATCGGTATCGGAAACTGAAGCCATACCGAGACCAAACCAGCTTCAAAACACCCAAAACGATACTGAGGCCAAACCAAGACCATACCGAACCTTAAGTACCGAAATTTACCGAGACTCTCGGTGGTATCGTTTGAAAAAATGGATTTTTGAATATTGATATTAATTAATAACTTTTTGTTCTTGGTGTTTTGAAAACGGCTCTAACGATTTGCATGATATTCTCAAAGTTGCTTATTTTTAGCTAGAGGAAGGCTAAGGAAGCGATTTTAGTAAAATGCACCCACTGCCAAGCCTATTTTTAATTATATCTCAGGAACTGCTTATACGATTGGGATGAAAATATCATAATTTTCGTAAACGGCTTGTAAGCGTTTTGGAAGAAATGTTAGGAGTTAGTTCTTATTTACACTGAATGCAACCGAGACCGAGACCGATAACAAACTTAGTCAAACGATACCGAGACCAGACTTAGTAATACGAGACTGAGACCGATACCGATATTTTTCAATTTGAACAATACCGAGACGATACAAATAAAAGTCTCGTTTGGTTTGGAATCGTGACCAGCCCTACGCGATCCGGCGATACAATCAATACTTCACTGGGTAAAAAAGATCGCGGCGATTAAATTTTATTTGTAATTTCTCACAAAGATCGCCGGATCCCGTTCTGTTTGACCAGGCCTTAAAAATTTTTCGGCCAAACCACATGAAATTAAATGACAACTGAACGGGATAGTTTCTTTTTCTTACTTTGTTCGTCGTTTCTCGTTCATATCGGGGCTTATGTGTTTTTTTCTATTTTTTTGTTAAATACATTTTTGTTAAACGTATAGCTTTTGAAAATTTGAGTTTTCCCTCAATTTTAAAATTTGCTCCCGAAATTTTTGATTTACTCCACTTTTTTTTACAAATCCGCTCCGTAATTTTGTTACTGAGGTTCGAACCCTGGTTGTTATTGTTCACACATAGTTAAATAAAGTAAGATTGTGAATGGAAAAACTAGAAGCAGGCTGAAATTTTGCAGGTCGTTTCAGGTATAAGTCATCATCGAGTCCTGTAACCGCGATTGGGGCACAGGGCGTCAACAAAACATCTCCATCCTTCACGGTCTGCAGCAAGGTATTTTAACTGTGGCCACGTCTTTCTCTGGGATTCTGCTTCTGCTAACGCTAAGACAGTTGATTTCCATGTTGTTCTTGGTCTTCCAACCCGCCGCGCCGTGCACTCTGAGGACTCCATTCAAAAGACTGCTTTGCAATTTCATCGTTTGGTTTCCTCAGTTAGTGACCAATCCACTGCCATTTACGCTGAGGTCTAGCCGCTCTTGACTTGACCTGCGCCACAATTCCTCGTTTGATATAATTTGTGGCCACCGAATCTTAAGGATCTGGCGTAGACAGCGATTTACAATAGCCTGCAATTTCCTCGTAATGGTAGACGTGACTTTCCAGGTTTCGCAAGCATATAACAGCACGGATTTGAAATTGGATTCGAAGAATCTCAACTTAATGCATAAGGAGATTTGACAGTGAAATTATATCCGAATTGGCGACCTCATACCCCATGCAGAAGCGTGTTTACTTTTAGGAGTGGGTTCACCACACTGCCACGCCCTGTTTTTATAAATCTTGGTTTCTTGGAAACGGGTTTAACGAAGTGGATTAAATTTTTCTGAATTTCTTCTTATAAGCGAAAAATAAATATTTAATAAATGTTTTCTGTAAAATCCACTCACTGACACGCTCACTTTTCTTAAAACTTAGTTTCTCAGAAACAGCTCTAACGATTTGAATAAAAATCTCAGGGCCTGTTCTTTTAAGCGAGAATTTTTTGTTTAAATGATTTTTATAAAATCCACCTACTGCCACGCCCACTTTCCTTATATTTTGGTTACTCGGCAACGGCTCTAATGAGTCGCAGTCTTTCAGTTTTCTTTTGTCTGGCCCATCCCATAATAGGCTATTGAATAGACCTTTTGAAAAGCAACAATTATGTGCAAGAGTTTTTAATATTGAATATGTTTGTTTGGCCCATAAGCATGCTTAAAACCAAAAATGCTACTAAATTCGCCCATACGTTTCTGAAAAAATGGTCACACTGACTTTTCAATAGTTTGATATAATTCGGAAATTAAGCTTAATTTGACAATTTTACACTCACAACTTTTTGTTCAAGTTTAAATTTTCTACTGAAATGGATAGCTTAGAAAATTTCATGAGAAAATTTAAACAGGAAAAATTGACAAAAACCAACATGAACAAAATTGAAAATCAATAATTTGTAATTTTTTTCCTAAATAGCGCATAACTTTTTTCGGAGCAAAGACACCCTCAAGACATACTTTAACAATGTAGAGTAGTAAATAAAGGAATTTATTTGTTACCTCTTCGATTTGTACAAATAGAAGTTCTTTAGTAGGCTCCAGGTCAATAAAAAACGGTGTTACTTACTAAGCGACGTTTCGAGCATGAATACACTTTCATCAGGCCTTTGTTATTGAAAAAATATAACAATATAAATTTCATGTATAAAATTCTTATACAAATGTCAATAAAACTTACAGCACAATTTAATAAATTAATGTATCACAGGATTTACACATTTTGAGAAAGCAGACTATAGAGAAAAACTAGAAAAATAAAAAATTATATAATTATTAAAATATTTAGAATTTAAACTAACGAAACAGGTTTTTAAAAAAATTTTATATTACTTTTTTCACAAAACTTAGTGTAGTTTTAATTTAGCACTATACTGTTCGTTGTTGTTCTATTTATCTCTCTTAATAAACTGGTTATAGACGATGCTTAGATAATCACAATCAGATCGTCTGTTGATTGCGCTCTTTGTGTTGTTTATGTGCAGCATTTCCAGTAGCATTCTTTTATTCTGGTTTCTCTCTACTTCTAATATTGTGACGTTGTCCAGATCAGGTTTATGGTCATGCTCTATGCAATGGAGCGCAAGCGCAGTTTTTAGAGATCCCCCGTTGTTGATATCAGAGCGATGGCCTGCAAGACGGTTGCGGAGCTTTTGTTTGGAAGTACCTACATATACCGAAGAACAAGCC
The DNA here is from genome assembly GCA_963921185.1 of Dasysyrphus tricinctus. Classification (NCBI taxonomy): domain Eukaryota; kingdom Metazoa; phylum Arthropoda; class Insecta; order Diptera; family Syrphidae; genus Dasysyrphus; species Dasysyrphus tricinctus. The sequence continues at coordinate 177,536,234 of OY992531.1, read as the reverse complement.
GTCTCTCTTCCCCCCAAACAGTTGATCTTATAAACAACGTCAGACTTATCCAGTTTTTCGATGTTTCCCTTTGTGTTGGTGAACAATAAAGACTTGAGTGTGTTAGCAGATCTAAAAGCTATCCTCGGGTTTTCTTTATTTCATATGGGTGCTGCTTTCATACGCGTTGAAAGTGATGGTATGTACAAAGCACTACGATATATGACAGGTGGTGGGTCATTTTTAGGGGTATCATCGTTTTTGTTGCGAAGATGGTTATTAATTAATTTGTTGATGACATGCGCGGGGAAAGAATTGGAACAATATTGATGTTCTTGTGACGAAAATTAAGGTGGCTATAGTCCAACACTCTATTAATGAAATTTTGTGCGGTATTAAATATGACTTGTTTTGGCTGCTTTTAGAAGAAGTTAATAAGTCGTCCAGAAGAAGTGGGTTTCCTAAACCAGTCGAAAATTATTTTTCCATTATGTCTCACGGCTTTGACATCAAGGTAGGGCAATTCTCCTTCTTTTTCTGTTTCCATTGTGAATTGGATCCGTCTATGAAAAGAATTCAAAGCATCAAGTGTGGTTCCAATATGATCGGTCTTCACAATGGCAAAAAGGTCATCGACGTATTTAGTAACGATTTTTGGTTTTTGTATCAATTTACTAATTACGTCCTCCAGTAACACTTCCATAGCTATATCTGCCAATATTGGTGAAATTGCACTACCCATAGGTATATGTAGGTACTTCCAAACAAAAGCTCCGCAACAGTCTTTCAGGCCATCGCTCTGATATCAACAACGGGGGATCTAAAAAAACTGCACTTGAGCTCCATTGCATAGAGCATGACCATAAACCTGATCTGGGCAACGTCACAATATTAGAAGTAGAGAGAAACCAGAATAAGAGAATGCTACTGGAAATGCTGCACATAAACAACACAAAGAGCGCAATCAACAGACGATCTGATTGTGATAATCTAAGCATCGTCTATAACCAGTTTATTAAGAGAGATAAATAGAACAACAACGAACAAAATAGTGCTAAATTAAAACTACACTTAGTTTTGTGAAAAAAGTAACATAAAAATTTTTTAAAAACCTGTTTCGTTAGTTTAAATTCTAAATATTTTAATAATTATATAATTATATATTTTTCTAGTTTTTCTCTATAGTCTCCTTTCTCAAAATGTGTAAATCCTGTGATACATTAATTTATTAAATTGTGCTGTAAGTTTTATTGACATTTGTATAAGAATTTTATACATGAAATTTATATTGTTATATTTTTTCAATAACAAAGGCCTGATGAAAGTGTATTCATGCTCGAAACGTCGCTTAGTAAGTAACACCGTTTTTTATTGACCTGGAGCCTACTAAAGAACTTCTAAATGAAGAGTAGTCTTAAGGCCCTCATATGATAGGTTAAAAAAGCCATATTACTTGGAAACTGACAGAGATATAGCCATTCAAACTTTACCATTTCTTATCATTTTTCGCAGTTTTTACCGGAAAGCCTATTTTTTGGTACTTTATGACAAAGGAGAATAGGACAAAACGGTCTACAGAACCAATAACGACGAGACATATATCGTTGGAAAGGTATTTTTATGAACTACAACAGTTACTATGATGGCTTACTTCAAATTGCTGTGTGAAAAAAGTTATTCTCTAAATAGAATTGTGTTCTGGTGCATTCTAGTATGAATAAAATATATTTAGTATGAGCAAAATTTATGAAAACTGATCAAACAAATAACAACAATATATATGTCATTAGAAAGGTATTTCCATTACCTACAATATACCTTTAATAACAGTTCAGTTCAAATCACTGTGTGAAAAAAGTTATTCGAAAACTAACGAATTCTTATGGTTCATTTTAGTGTGAAAAAATTCTTTTTTTTTAGTATGGGCAAAAAGTGTGAACGCAAGTTCAACCAATAACAACGGGACGTATGTCGTTGGAAAGGAAATTTTATGTACTACAATAGTTAATGAGGCAGCTTATTTCAAATCACTGTGTGAAAAAAGTTATTCGCTTCTTGTTACCCATGCTTCATAAATTTTATCTGTACCAAAATTCCCTAAAACAATTAATAACTTTTTCCACACAGTGATTTTAAACTAGTTGCTATGGAAACTATTATTGTTCATAAAAATACCTTTTCAACGACATACATATTATTGGTATTGGTAAGACCAGTTTGTATAAATTTGTTCCACACTGAAATGTACCAAGACAAAACCTTGGTTAGTAAATAACTTTTTTCACACAGTGATTTGAAACGAACTGCCATAGTAACTATTGCAGCGCATAAAAATACCTTTCCAACAACATACGACTCGTTTTTATTGGTTCCTAGACCACCTTCCATACAGTTTTGCCGATTGTCCTTTAACATTCCTAGCACCTAGTACTAAATCCTATACTAATAGGACTAACCGTTCGGTCTATAGGTCTGAAAGCATTTCAAAACTGCCGCGAAAAACTAAATTGTGAAATTACATACCTACTACAGTAGACGCTCGATTTAGTGGATCTCGAAATAGTGAACTATCCACTATAGAACACACAAAATATTAAAAAAAACGTTTTTTGTATAAAAATTTCGCGAAAGCATTTTACATAGTTTGAGAGCTCTGAGGAATTGTTTCTGTTTTTTGTTTAAACCTGAAAGAAAGTTTAATGCTTAGTTAAAATTAAAAACATTCACATCGAACGAAATGTGCATTTTGGATCAAATTCACCTTTATAAAGCCTTAGAAAACTCCCGCTCGAAAAAGTGAACAATCTCGAAGCAGCAAATAGGCCTGGTTTTTATTACTTCACTATATCGAGCGTCTACTGTATTTAAATATTCTCTATAGTCGAAACGTCATATTATATCAAAATCTTGATTTCGAGAATTTTCACGAAAATGGAATTTGCCATATTGTACCCAAAAAGAGGTTTTCGGGCCAAAACTGCGAAATATTATAAGAAATGAATGGTAAAGTTTGAGTGCGCATATCTCTGTTAACTTTGAACAAATATAGCTTTGCCATATCTTAAGTCTCTAGTCTTGAATTTTTACTTGCAATATAGGTACAAGTTTTGGATTCGTGCAACAAAAAAAATTCGAGATAATCAAACATGACATTACGATGATAGAGAACACGAAAAAAGTGGGTGGCACAATTCTGTCTGTCTGTCTGTCTGTCCGTCCTTCAACCTACAGCCTAAACCACTGAAGCGATTTTCTTCAAATTTTAACTTAAGGAAAAGTTTATTTATCTCAAAAACGGCTCCAACGATTTTGATTAAAAAAAATCAGTGTATTTTTGTACATATGGTGTACTTTCTGGTAAGAAAAAAAAATCACCAAAAACATTTATTAACGGTACCTGCCATATAATGGTTTTTTTGATTTTCGGTTTTCTCATTAACCGCTCATCCGATTTCAATAAATTTTTTTTGCAAAAAAGCTTTGTTAGAATATAAATAATATTGCATACCAAAATTTTGGAAAAAAAAGATTTTGGATTTTTAAAAAAAGGTTCAAATTTTTTTTTGAAAATTCAATATTTCAAAAACCGGTTGATGAATTGTTTTGAAATTTCAGTTTAAAATGTATATTAATATATACTCAAAATTGGCAAACCAATTTTTTTTTTTAAAAATATTACACAAATTTTATATATAAAAAATTAATTTTTAAGAAAACGGCTCCAACGATTTAAAATTTTTGTTTGCATATATTCATATTTTTTCAAGAAATCAAATGGCATAATTTTTTTGAGTTCTAAGTTATTTATCAGACTGTTTATACAATTAAAAGAACGATTTAAATGCTTTTTATATTTTTTCTATAATTATTTGAAAGTTCTTAAGTCCCACACAACTTGAACATAAGAGCAAGTACGTGCGATCCAGTCGTGCATTTTATTTTCCATGCATATCTTGCCCTTATATTTGCTTCAAAAAAGTTATGCACAGTTTATTTCAAAATTTTGAAATTTTGATTATTTTTTTTTGTGCTTAAATTTGTTTTATAAAATTTGTTAAACCATCCATTTCAATAGAAAATTTAATTTTGAGCGGAAAGTTTTAAGAATAAAATTTTCGAATTCGGCTTACTTTTCGAGTTATACCAAAAATATTGAAAAGTGGCCAGTGTGACCATTCTCTCAGAAACGCATGGATGAATTCAGTAGCATTTTCGGTTTTAAGCATGCTTATGAGCCAAACAAACATATTCAATATTAAAAACCCTTTCACGAAATTGTTCCTTTATACCCCTTATTTTCCGGTCTACTAAATTGGCTTAAGTTCGTTGTCCTTATTTCGTTTGCTAGTTTCGTCAACAGTAAATCCGTCCGTATATGAGGCTTGTTTTTGCTTCGCAACTAAACGTTGTGGGCAAGTCACCCTGATGGCACGACCTCTAACCTTGAGTATACCAGACACTAACAAAATAACTCCAACGGCGGGGAGCCGGGCTAGCCCGTCCTTAAAGGCCTGAGCTCCGAATGTGTCAAAGTAGCCCGTATAAGTTGTTCACTAAGTAGTTCAACCTAACGGGAACTGTAGACGCCACCGTTGATTCCATCTGGAGAATTCTTCCGCTGCGCCTGCATAAAGGAGAAGTGCCTTAGTGGGAACACTGCTCCCCCTCTCGCATTTGCTGCTGCGTAAAACCGTCCACGATACTAGGCACCCGATGTTCACCACGGGGAGGTGAGAGTAGGAGTTGATAGACAGAGGTTTGCTTAGAAAAAAAGTTGCGGACGCTTGTGTCCTCTTGAATGCACCGTTTCTGCCCTTTGAACATTTTGAGAAGATTTTTCGAAGATTGGATTTCCAGAACTACAGGGGTGCGATGTCAATACCCCTATAAGATCTACGCATCTCGTTTAGCTGGGGAACTTCAGTCCTCTGATCAACGGAATCTTCAATAAGCAATGCACAAAAGTGATCCTTCCAACTGCGTAGCTGATCCTCAATTAATACCAAAATTGTGCCATCCACATCCACTACAGGATGATCGGTTTTGCTTTTTTCCCTTACACCTCCTCTTCTTACAGCGTCTCCGCATTTTCTGCGAGAACATCGAACTTCACCCTCCTGTGACGTCTCACACAACGAGAAACTATCTTGAGTGCTAGACTATACTCGCTTCGCAGTTCAGCCTTTCGCTAAGCATCTGCTTCGGCATTTATTTGCATCTTCAATTATTTGTGAAGCTCGATTTTATCCCTGGTGTCTTAGGATATCCAAGAGTCTCTAACCATTTGTATACAGTTTCAGATCCAGCCTCCATAAAAACTTTTTTATACCACCCCACCCACATCTCATCAACTATTGACTGTTGACCGTAGTTGTCTGATCTGACGTGGGCAAAGCGATTTTGTTTTCCTCGGTTGCATCATTTGTGAGGGCGTAGCACTGAATTATTATGACGTTACGAATTTTTGAACGGAGCCTTGCTGTCATTATTCTTGCGGAAATGGCGTCTTAATTGACGCTGGTATACAAAAGATGCCGCACCCCCAAATCCCATGTGCAGTTTACTGCAGCCAAAGCTGCAGAAGGATTCTCCATAAAATGGTTGACTCTTGGTCACTCATTTCCAGTTATTGTCATATTTCATAACTCCACATTTTTTTTTGTGATTATAGACCACTTCAAAAATTGCTTAAATATACAAAAATCTATCAAATATTTTCAATTTCAGCGAATTTAGCAAAAACGAGTGCTGACAAATAATTAACGTAATTTTGGTTTCATTAAAATAATGCGAACATTTTTATTTAAATAATTTTTTGTAAAAAATGCAAAATAGGAGTTAGCTGCTTTTCACTCTAAGCCGACGTATTGATATTCAGTCAGTATGAATACAATAAAATGAACAGGGAATAAAAACAAAACATTGCTAAGCAAAATGATTATTTTGACCCATTTGAATTTTATCAAACTTACTTGATTCCTGGTGCATGGATTGAAATTGAAGTGCAAACTTATCAACAACTTTCGGCATGTGTTTCCTTGATTGCAGCTTGTTTATAATCAATCAATCTCTTTATCCTTACCACACATAGACCCAGACGCTTCAGTTACAGCTTCCACGCATCTTTCGATAGATTGCGTATGGCACGGTATTTCCATTATATTAAAACTTAATTCCTGATGACATAACTTTTTTGAGCCAAAATTTTTGCATCGTTTGCGCTTAAATCGAAATTTTTCAGAACGGGTAGAACAGATACTGCTTGGTTTTTCCAATCAATGAGTTCGGTGCAATAAATCATTTGCTTGGAAATTCAGTGTTGGAATTCTGAATTGGCGTATAGGAGCCTGGAGTTGTGTTTTTATTGCGAACGATCAAAATTTTCTTCCAACCGCGGTATCTTATTTTCTCATCATCACCATTCAGAATAGAGAGTAGAACATTTTCTGGATGTGCGAAAAATGCATCTTCTGTTTCCTGTATTTTCTTTCATGAAAGTGCGATGCCAAATTATTTGTAAGAGGAACTGCATCGAAAACGCAAAGAGATTGCTATTTGACCCACAAGAAGTACTGAACTAACATTTGCAGCAGTTTTGATGGACAATACGTTGACATAAACAATTGACACATTCTTTTCGCAGTTGTAAGCCATCATGAATGGCCCATTTCACCTGGAGCGCTCTCAAAGATTTTGCCGCATTCTTCAATGGCAATTATGCCATACATTTATTTATTTTATAGAAAATATTACTACTTCTCCTTCCTGTACTAGCTATTATCCAATCTTCAGTAGAAATGGACTTTTTTCTTTTATATTCGAATAGTTCTTCCATTTAACTTAAGCTATCAGCTTTGTCAGGATCAACAGATACAAGCCCAATGTAGATCCATCCTGACATTTGCAAAAGTGAACGTAACTATTCTTTTACTTTAATAGAAATTGGTAAAATTTTTCCGGCTTTCGAAATATAGGTACATAGTCCGAACATTGGTGACCTGTTTTCTTTTTGTGCTTGGATTGATTTTGCACGAGCTGAGAAATCATGCGACTTCTTTAAAACTTTAGTCCACCCGAGTAGTTGGCTTTTATTATTATTGTTGCCTAAAAATGTATAGGCCATTCGAATAGCATTTCCAATTCCTACAACTTGTATGGTTGATAGTTTTAGTCTATTAGCTATCTGTGCCGTAGAATTAAGTCGTATAGTATTATTTCATATAATTGTATTCTCATCGTCATCATGGCGCGGCGGGTGTTTGAACTGTTTGTGCAGCATATCCACAGTATTTTCAACTTAAACCGAGGGAATTTCACTTACCACTTAAATCAAAGGAGGTTTTTAATACCATTTGACGGTAAGTGGAATCATCTTTTTGCGTTTGTTAGATACGTTGCGTTGATCCGAAATAAATTTCTGACGATTTACCGGTATTTTCTTCTCTCCTGGGCAGTTGCACTTTTCAAATGCGTTCTATTTTTAAACCGAAATGTCAAAAAGCCTCTGTTATTATTAACCTTGAACATTTTAGCTTTTCTTTGGTAATTCAGTCGGGATTCGGAATGTATTACCATGAGCAATTTGTAAATATATTTATAATATTGATTTACTATAAATGTATCTTGAGTTGTTTTTAAGACGACAGTGGGTAGCGATAATTTTTTCCACAACATAAAACATTCTGAATTGAAATTTCGCTTAGATTTTCAAATTTAATGGGTTGAATTACGAGTATGTGTATGATCGTACGTTGGAAGAAAATTTCTGTGCAATCGTTTACGAGAAATTTGAATTTCCTAATCAATTTATGTTGTCTTGCTATGTTGCATATAGATCTACCTTCATGGGAGTTAAGATTTGGACAACAGGAGGAGGAGGGGGTCTGTTTTGAGATAAAAGAGATGTTCTCTATGTTGTGGTCAGCGTTGCCATTAGTGCAGATTTATCTGCATTTTGCAGATTTTAATCCCGTCCACAGACTTTTGAAAATCAAAAATCTACACCGCAGATTATGTCTGCACGCGTACCTACTTTAATATTTTGACCTTCTTTTTTCTCTTTAAAAAATCTTCAATAATTTTGCTGTATGCTGTCATCTTTATATAAAATTTAGTTCCATACAATTAAATCATTACAACTGCACTGACTTTAAAGCAAAATATGAAATGCTTTAAGCAGTTAGGTAACTCTGCTATGCACGAGTACATAAAACAAGAAACAATGTTATTTTTAATAATTGAATTAATTTATGTTATTTTATTTTAACATTTTTATTAAAATTTGTATTTATGAAGACATATTTTTTCTTTAGAAATCTGCATTGCAGATTTTTTTCGTCATTATTGCAGATTTTTGAAAAAAAAATAATGGCAACACTGGTTGTGGTAGAAATGAAAGAATGTTTTTAAACTTGGTCCTTATGTATGACTCAGTAAGACATTTTTTTGGTTTGCCGAAGTCATCAGTGCGGTTTTCGGTGTATCATCATTCATCAACCGATTCACCGCATAACATGTAAAGGTTTTCAAAAATAGATGTTCTGGGTTTCCGAGTCTCCAGCGAGTCAGCGTTGCTTTTAATTTAGCACTTTGTCGACCCACATACATATTATACCAAAATTCAATTTGCGGTAACAGTAGTTTTTTTTTGACACTGCTAGTGCACGTTGGAAACATTCCGTAGGAAGTTTAATTTTCGACATTGCCTCTCTGGTATTGCTTGCTGCTAAAAACGAAGCCGTCCCTCTTTCTCTCACAACTTTGATTTTTCCTTTATTTTAATTTTGTTCGCATAAAAACAAATTATTTATTCTCCATTTTCATGCCGACGACGGCGACGTAATTTGGGCGATTCAAATCAAGACACGTTTCATTTTGAAGACGGGGTTTCTTATTAACAGCAAGCCAAATATTTGAAGAGAAGTGAAATTGAAAAAAAAATTCTTATACAATGAAAAAATTCAAATATAAAATGTGTTTTAACATTATTATGTATAAAACTGGGCGTGGAACAAGGCGAATTTTACTAACTATGGTCTTCGAAAATAAAAGATGTAAGAAAAGTGGGTGTGGCCAGGGCGATTTTTACTGAAATATTTCTTAGACGCTTTTCTTGCTTATAAAAACAAAATCAGAAAACTTCATCCAAATCGTTAGAGCCCCAATAATAAAAATTTTGGAAAAGCGGGCGTGGCAGAGGTTGAATTTTATTGAGATGTTCTACTTACTGGAATTACATGAAACTATCCGAAATAGTCCAGTAAATAGAGCAATTTTACTACTGATCAAATGGAAAAAATAGCAGCAAGCTGAAATTTTGCATGTCGTTTCGGGGGTAGGTATCAGAGTTATCACGGGGGCACTATGGTGTCCCCGGGACACTTTTTAACAGAGGGGACTCGTGGACACATTTTTGTTTAGAAGGCACATTTTTTCATGATCATGAATCTCAAGAAACATTAAATTTGTTTAAGCACAAACAACGAAGATGAAACTTGATTACCTATTATTAGGTGTTTTTTTCCTTGCCCGAAGGGGCTTGGACGAAAAATCCGACGTTTCCCCTGGGCTTGCACAAAAAACACACCTATTATTATTCCTTATTTAAAACTTTATAATGAGACTGATGACTTTCCGCAAAGATAGTTTTCAGGATACCGTTGAAATTAAATTTGGTAAGAAAAAAGAGGGTTTAATTAATAAATTTAATATTTTAACAGGAAGAACAGAAAATACCCAACAAAAGAAGATTTTTAAAGAAGTAGAACCAGTGCAAGATTTTGTAAAAAAAATTTCAAATATTCAATTTTCATCAAGTGAATTAGAATTATTAAATCGAGGCTTAGATTTCGCACTTCAACCTCCAAAAGAACAAGCAATACAAAGTGCTTTGGTTAATATTGAAACAGCTCTAAAACAATTCAGTGATGAAGATGAAAAAGCTAGAGTTAGATGTGAAGCTGTTGAAAAAATAAATAGTGCGAATTTACCAAATATATCTGCTAAAATGAAAGAATTCAGAAAAGCAGCAAAGAGTCTAAAAGAAAAGAAAACTTCAGTTATTTTCAGTAAAGCAGACAAAAGCAATAATATTGTCATACTTGATAAAAGAGAATACACTGAAATAAATGAAGAATTCATTGCAAATGGACCATACGAAGAAGTATTTTCTAACCCTTTACCAGGAATGATAAGACGAACTAAAGCAGCCATTAAAAAAGCAGCAGATATTTTCATTAATGAAAATTTATCAAGAAAACTAAACGTTTCAAATCCAGTACTACCGCGAATGTATTCTCAACTAAAACTACATAAACCTGGAAGACATATTAGACCAATTACATCAACAACAGGGTCAATACTTACAAAACTTGAATGTTGGTTATTAGATAGATTCAATAATCTACCAAATAAATTCGAAACAAAAGCTATAAAGAATAGCATCGAATTTGCAGAAAAAGTAAAAGAATTAAAAATAACAAGTAATGAAATTCAAGTCTCATTCGATGAAGTATCTTTATATCCAAATGTCCCTATTGATGAAACTTTAAAACTTCTTAAAGAATGGTTAGAAACAAATTCTTTAAGACAAGAAGAAATCAATGAACTAACTAGACTTACAAAATTATGTATGGATGAAAATTGGTTTCAGTTTAATTCAAAATTCTATCGACAAAAGTTTGGTTGCAGTATAGGTTCACATTTGAGTCCATTTTTGGCAAATTTATTCATGTCAAATTTAGAAACTAAAATGAATAATGCAAGAAATTTTCCAAGAATTTGGTTCAGGTACATAGATGATGTATGGGCCATAGTAAAAAAACAAGAACTTCGAAGTCTAATAAACTTACTAAATAAAACAGAATATCCAACAATCAAATTTACTTACGAAGAAGAAATAAACGGAAGATTAAATTATTTAGATTTGACTATAATTAGAAAAGGTGAAAATTTCGAGTTTGATATATACCGAAAACCTTCAAATACTCTAAGATATATAACATCGGACTCTTTTCATTCATTTGAACACAAAATATCAGCCTTCCATTCAATGATTTTTAGAGCTTTAAATATCCCGATGAGGAAAGAAAGAGAATACATTGAAATACGAAAGATCAAAGAAATAGCAAAGATAAATGGATATACAGAAAAATTAATAGATTATATGACGATTGCACATAGAAGAAAACAAAACTTAAGAAATTATACAACTTTAGATTTAATCAGAAATGAACAATATGAACAAAAGAAATGGTCAAAATTCAATTTTTATCCAGAAATAACATCAAAATTAAGACCAATTTTTAGTAGACAAAATATAAAAATAAGCCAGTGTAGTGAGATAAAACTTAAAAATCTGATTAGTGGCTCAAAGGACAAAATTGAAAAAAATCAATAATCAGGAATATACTCTATTGGATGCAGCGATTGTAGAAAGGAATATATAGGACAGACAAGAAGACCAATTGTGAAAAGATTCAAGGAACATTTTGCCAATGTAAAATACAATGAACATGAAAAGTCGAGTGTAGCACAACACATGCTGGATAATAACCATAATTTTAACTTATAAAATTTAAAATTAATTCGAAATGTTAATAATCTTTATGAATTAGATGCATATGAATCTCTTTATATTGTTAAAAATAGAAATAATTTAATGAATAGTGAGGATGGACCAATAAGAGATCCAATTTTCAAAAAATTTTATAATAGATCCTAAATTCACTATAAATTTGTTTGTGTAGTTTGTTTTGTTTGTATTGAGTTATTTGTATTTAATATCAATCAAAAATTTTGTTTGTATTATTATTTATATAAAACTTACTGACGATGGAAGCATTGCTTCCGAAATGCATTTAAGTAAATAAATAAATAAAATAAGTGTTTTTAAGTTATTCAAAATAATATCTTTTATTTATTTCATGAAAAAACACGTTGAAAATCTCAAATATCAAATCAATTTAATATACAAAATTAGAAAAAATATAAACATATAAAATTAAATAATCAAAGTTAAAACATTAAAACGAGAGTGGAGCACTGGTTCAAAACAATGTTTTTAATCCCATTTTACTCATGTTAAAATCAACAGATGAGGCATTCAAGTGGAAAAGTTTGCACATGCGATTGAGAGGTTCGTGTGTACCATAGTTTGTTCTGTGAAAAGGAACATGAAAAAGTTCAAATCTTCGCAGGTCGTGCGATCCTCCGCGGAAATTAGTGCCTACATGTGCTAACAAGTCAGGCGCATCAATTTTACCATTGATAAGTTGATGAAAAAATACCAAATCATTATTAACACGCCTTTGATATAAAGTTTGAAGTTGGAGAAGCTGAATTCTGTGTTCATATGGTGGCAGGTTATACGGATCAGCCCAGGGAAGACCTTTCAAGGCAAAATGAATGAATCTATGTTGTATTGCTTCAATACGGCTTTTATGAATTTCGTAGAAGGGTGTCCAAACTTGGGAGGCGTACTCAAGATGGGGTCGTGCATAACAATTGTATAAGGAAAGAGTATCATACGGATCGTTAAATTCTTTTGCCCAGCGTTTTATAAATCCAAGCATGGAACTTGCCTTATTTACAATATAATTAATATGTTCTATGAAACCTAGATCAGAACTAAAGTGAACACCCAGATCTTTGAAACTAAAAACACGACAGAGTGTGTGCTGTGAAATTGAATAATCGAAAGCACTCACTACTCGTTTTTTAGAGAAAGTTATAGTTTGACATTTGACTGGGTTAAGAGAAAGACCGTTTTTCCCACACCAAACATTAAAATTGTCAATATCAGCCTGCAGGAAAATGTGGTCATGACTAGATTGTATTGTTTTAAAAATTTTCATATCATCAGCATAAATAACAATATCACTAAAGTGTATACACGAAGTATCATCATTTATAGCGAGAATGAAAAGTAACGGGCCCAAATGGCTTCCCTGGGGTACACCCGAGTGAGCATTGAATGAGTTTGCAAGGAAGTTTCTAAATTTAACTTGGTAAGATCTATTCTCAAGGTATGATTTTATCCATGCTATAAAACAAATCGGAAAACCAAAAGCTTTGAGTTTGAATATAACAATGTTGTGACTAAGCTGGTCAAATGCTTTAGAAAAATCAGTGTATATGCAATCAACTTCATTTCCGTTTTCTAATGCAAGAGAACAAGTATGCAAAAACGTAAGGAGATTTGTAACCGTTGATTTTCTACTCACAAAGCCATGCTGTTGTTCACATATTATATTTCTAGTATGAAATGTTAAGCTCTCACAAACAACTTGTTTGAATAGTTTTGGAATGCAAGAGAGCTTTGCTATGGGCCTATAATTTTTGATATCAGTTTTTTCGCCCTTTTTAAAGATTGGTGTAAGAAACGATTTCTTCCATAAATACGGAAAACTGCCTGTCCTTAAAGAAAACTCGAACAAAAATTTAAGGGACTGAACTAATATAAGTTTACATTTTTTTAATACTATAGGGGGAATTCCATCTGGACCAGATGAGTAATCATCATTTAATGATGAGAGAAGGTCTAAAACAGTACTCGGTGGTACTGGGATATTGTTGCAGCTAGTTTGGGAATAGGTATGTAAATCTCTAAAATAATTTTCGTCGACATCCAAAGGCTTGTCAATAAAAAAATTACGAAAATTTTTGGCAAAAGCATTACAAATATCAACGGTTTTCTGCAACGAACAATTTTCGTACGTGAAATTAGCCAGATAACCATCGGAGTTTTTTTTCGAATTAACAAACCTCCAAAATGTCTTTGGGTCATCCTTAAGAGAACTACCCATTTCGTTTACATAGGTGGTGTATAGATTTTTTGAAAGAGATTAAAATTCTTCAAAAAGGATAAGGTATGAGTTTTGGTCTACTGGCGAGAGAGTTTTTAAGTACACTTTCCATGCTTTGTTTCTTTTATTTCGGAGTGTTCTTAGCTCTTTCGTATACCATGAGGGACAAAAGTTTCCATTTTTTAAATTTTTTAAAGGGATAGTATTATTAATGCAGTTGTTAAATGGTATAAAAAATAAAAAAAGCTTCGTCAATATCGCTAGACACTAATATATTCTCAATACCAGATTTAGCTATTTCTTCTGAGAGTAACTGAAAGTTTGCCTTTGTTTGTCAAAAGTATATGAACAATCATGAGGGTTACTGTTTTCAGTAAGGTGATTGCTCAAGTCAAGAAAAATATCCAAAGGAGGATGATAATTATCTATGTTAGTTATTCTGGAACTAGATTCTAGAACCAAAGTACTATTAGCGTCTGAAGAAAAAACCAAATCGAGAATTCGGTTTTTAGAGTTTTTAATACAGCTTATTTGCTGTAAGTCATTTGAAATTATTCTATCAAGAAGCAGTAACTCATTTTGAGAAGAAGTTAAAGAAGCTTCTTGATAAGATTCGTCATCAGAGGGAACCCACTCTATGTGAGGTAAATTAAAATCCCCAAGAAGTATGATGTTGCTGTTAGAGCAAGCCAAAAAACTCTGTCCTAAATCGTATAAAGGAAAAGTTTGAGCCCCCGTTTAAAAGTTTGAATGTATGGTAGGTAGAATTTCTTCTTCATTTTCTGTTACATTTTTCTTTCATAAAATAAATAAAAACTTTTGATATTAGTTAAAGTCTTGTTTTTTTTTAAGCTTTATGCATTTGTTTTAAAAGGACACATTTATTTTCAAAAGGACACATTTTTTCATTCAAATGGAATATAAATAATTTTGCCTGCTGTAACACTGGTAGGTACACAATTTAAATCTATCACATCATTCGTTTCCAAACCACCCTGGAGGAAGAGTTCACTGGTCGTGTTTGTTTAAGTTGGGTCCCCTGTAGGCCTTATAAACATAATATCTTATTAATACATATTTTTATAAATTTTAAGAAATAAGAAAATTGGGGACAGTAGGCGTGACAGTGGGCGGGTTTTACTAAAACGAATTTGCCAATTTTGTTCTCGTCCATAAGACCAAACCTTGAATATTTAATGGAAATCGTTGAAGCCGTTTTCGAGAATTAAAGAAACAAGAAAAATGGGCGTGGCAGTGAACAAATGTTACCTTAATATTTTTTTTAATGTTTTCTTTGGTCTTAAAAAAATTTTGTGGGGCAACAGCTCGTGGAGAACCAAGGCCCAGTGACTTGACTAACAACTCAACCATTCGTGTGTGCGTGTTGTTGGCAGGAATGGAGGTGACTTAAATTTTTTTGCCATGTCCGAACGGCTAAAATTCCCTGGAGGATTTATTAGTTTATTATAGTTGCAAGAGGCAGTAGCTTCCTCGGAAAAAACATTTCTGTTTTTATGTGGCCAAAACTGGGAATCAAACCTAGACCTTCGGTATGACAGTCCAACACACTAACCATTACGCCCCGAGGTACTACTCTTTGGTCATTATAAATTTTTTAAATTGTATGCATATCGGTGCAGCCATTTCTAAATAAACCAAGATTGAAGAAAAGTGGGTGTGGCACCGCCTCTGCAAGGGGTGGGAGGTCGCCAACTTAGATTTAAGTTGTATACTTAGCCATAAAACGACCTGCAAAATTTCCCACTTTCAATTCTTATTTTACTGTACTTAAAAGGATTGTTTGCCCTAAAATAAGTTTTTGGGGTACGTAGGAATATATCTTGTATACATTTTCTTATTATTAGGAAAAAGAATGCATTTTTCTGGTTCACAGTATAAGTTTCAGTAATTTTTAAATTTAATAACTACCTTTAAATATACAATTTTAAACTTTTCTTTTCGCGGACATTGATCATTTTAAATTAGATATTTGAACTTTTCGGAACTTAGCGCGTTTATTATTAAGAATTATTTATAAATTCTTTTTCCCGAAGTTTCGAAGAAATTTCACTCTTCGTGGTCACGGGATTAGACTGACGTTTGATTGATGTTGTTGGTTACTTTACTTCTTTAGATGTACCGGTGCGTTGTTTTTGGTTCATTTTCTGTGGTAAGATCCGAAAAGTTCAAATACCTTTAAATATATTTATTTTTAAATGTATCCTAATCAATAAATTACAATTATGTTTGTATTTGCTTATTACCAGTCTGCTTATCTAGAAGTGGTCGTGCCTCCTGATATTCTTAATCAACCTGGACCAACGGAAGCTTTTTTAGGGATCAGCAATGAAGGAGGAATAATACAACTACTTTGTAATGCAACAGGAGTACCAGAACCAACAGTAGTATGGAGACGTGAAGGAGGAAAGAATATTATTCTGCGATCAGAAAATAAAGATAAACGAGGTAAACTACTAAGAATTAATTCCTTTTTATTTAATGGCTGATTGAGTAAATATTATTTACAGTTTTGAAATCCGTTGAAGGTGCAAAATTAACACTTACCAATGTGCAGCGAACAGACATGGGTGGATACTTGTGCATCGCTTCAAATGGAGTCCCTCCATCTGTTAGCAAAAGATTTGATGTCTACGTGCACTGTAAGTAAATATTTTTGAACATTTTATAATTATGGTTTGTTAGACAAAATAACAAGAATTGTCTTGTATAATTGGTTTCGGATATATGTACATATATGTATAGGTACATACATCAGCATCATTCATTAGAATTCGCTAAACAGATGAATAGTTATGCGCTGCATAAGGATTTATGTAGCCACTTATTTAAGGTTACATAAATACCTTATTCATAACAAACATCATCAGCTGTTCGTGCAAAATCAATAATAGAATAATGCTGCCATTTCTAGTATTTTTAATTTCTGTTCCAGTTGCATTCTTCTACTTTCTCTATGTGTTTGTATTATATAGTTTTAATTGTGTTGTTTAAAGTAGTAGATAATAATATAAGTGATGTTAATGTCCATCATACAGTATGGGGTAGTACTGATATTAACGATAGAGGTAAACTCCTTTTCGATTTTCTCTTAAGTACTAACCTTATAGAAACAAACGTAGTCATTGAACCAACTTTCGTTACCAGAAACAGACAAGAAGTTTTAGACATAACTCTTGGCTTCGCTAACATCTTTCAATTGATTTTGAATTGGAAACTATCTGGTGATCACGAATTCTCTGATCATGAATAAATTCAATTCACCTTGAACGATGAACCTTGTAGCCAGCCAATTAGCTTTTCGAAATCATAGGAAATCAGACTGGCTGAAGTACAGAGAAACACTTAAGGGATTAATCAAACCTGATATGTTAAGTGATGTCCCTCAAGTTAGCAGAGCAAGGTGAGCAGAACATATATTTTGTGATGGCATTATAAAGCGCTTATTAAATGCTAATTAAATGCCCAACAATTAAATTTAATGCTCAAGTACTTTTGGTAAAAATCAATGTTCTGCTAACTTGATTTAAAGTTAGCAGAACAATTTCCTAAAATGGTTAAAACATTAAGTATGAATATTGGGGTTGGTCCTATATTAATGAGCTATTTAAATGCTCTGCGAATCAAAAAAAAAATTTTTGTAAAAAACTTGATTTTCACAAAAAAAAAAAAATTGTCACAATTTTGAAAAAAAAAATAAAATATTTTTTCCTTTAAATTTTTCGATTCAAATCTTTTTGATAAGTTAAATGCTCGCCTAAATGCAATTAAATGCTCCAATTTCGAAACAATTTTCAAAGATCTGAGCCAAAACAAAAAATATTCAATTTCCCATACATTTCCATGTTCTACTAGCTTAAAATCGGTTTTTCTCAAAAAATTCAAACTTTTTCGATTCAAATCTTTTTGATTACTTAAATGCTCGCCCTAATGCAATTAAATGCTCCAATTTCGAAACAATTTTCGAAGATCTGAGCCAAAAAAAAAAAAAATTCAATTTCCCATACATTTCCATGTTCTGCCAGCTTAAATCAGGTTTTCTCAAAAAATTCAAACTTTTTAAACTCAAATCTTCTTAATTAGTTAAATGCTCGCCTAAATGCAATTAAATGCTCCAATTTCGAAACAATTTGCGAAGATCTGAGCCAAAAAAAAATAATTCAATTTCCCATACATTCCATTTTCTGCCAGCTTAAAATCAGGTTTTCTCAAAAAATTCAAACTTTTTCCATTCAAATCTTTTTGATTAGTTAAATGCTCACCTAAATGCAATTAAATGCTCCAATTTTAAAACAATTTTCGAAGATCTGAGCCAAAAAAAAAAAATTATTCAATTTCCCACACATTCCATGTTCTGCTAGCTTAACATCGGTTTTTCTCAAAAAATTCCAAATTTTTCGATTCAAATCTTTTTGATTAGTTAAATGCTCGCCTTAATGCAATTAAATGCTCCAATTTCGAAACAATTTTCGAAGATCTGAGCAAAAAAAAAAATATTCAATTTCCCATACATTTCCGTGTTTTGCCAGCTTAAAATCAGGTTTTCTCAAAAAATTCAAACTTTTTTCACTCAAATCTTCTTGATTAGTTAAATGCTCGCCTAAATGCAATTAAATGCTCCCATTTCGAAACAATTTTCGAAGATCTGAGCCAATAAAAAAAAATATTCAATTTCCCATACATTTCCCTGTTCTGCTAGCTTAAAATGGGTTTTTTCAAAAAATTCAAACTTTTTCAATTAAATGCTCCAATTTCGAAACAATTTTCGAAGATCTAAGCCAACAAAAAAAATAATTCAAGTTATGGGAAATTGAATTATTTTTTTTTGGCTCAGATCTTCGAGAATCGGAGCATTTAATTGCATTAAGGCGAACAGCTGATCAAAAAGATATGAATCGAAAAAGTTTGAATTTTTTGAGAAAACCTGATTTTAAGCTGGCAGAACATGGAAATGTATGGGAAATTGAATTATTTCTTTTTTGGCTCAGATCTTCGAAAATTGTTTCGAAATTGGAGCATTTAATTGCATTAAGGCGAGCATTTAAGTAATCAAAAAGATTTGAATCGAAAAAGTTGGAATTTTTTGAGAAAAACCGATTTTAAGCAGGCAGAACATGGAAATGTATGGGAAATTGAATATTTTTTTTTGGCTCAGATCTTCGAAAATTGTTTTAAAATTGGAGCATTTAATTGCATTAAGGGGAGCATTTAAGTAATCAAAAAGATTTGAATCGAAAAAGTTGGAATTTTTTGAGAAAAACCGATTTTAAGCTAGCGGAACATGGAAATGTTTGGGAAATTGAATTATTTTTTTTTGGCTCAGATCTTCGAAAATTGTTTCGAAATTGGAGCATTCAATTGCATTTAGGTGAGCATTTAACTTATCAAAGAGATTTGAATCAAAAAATTAAAAAAAAAAATTATTTTATTTTTTTTTTTCAAAATTGTGACAGAAATTTTTTTTTGTGAAAATCAAGTTTTTTCAAATTTGTTTTTTTTTTATTCGCAGAGCATTTAAATAGCTCATTAATATAGGACCAACCCCAATTTTCATACTTAATGTTTTAACCATTTTAGGAAATTGTTCATTGATTTTTACCAAAAGTACTTGAGCATTAAATTTAATTGTTGGGCATTTAATTAGCATTTAATAAGCGCTTTATAATGCCATCACAAAATATATGTTCTGCTCACCTTGCTCTGCTAACTTGAGGGACATTGTTAAGTGTTCCATCCATAGACAAAATCATTAGAAAGTCAAAATGCAAAATTTAAACTAAAGATTTCGTATAAAATTGTAATATGAATTCAAAGTTGACATGATTATTATTTTTCAATATGTCAAGTTTTGGGAAACAGAAGGGTAATAGAAAATAAGAGATGAAACTAGCAATTCATGTAAATTCTAAAATCATTTGAACATTAAAGTAAAAATAATTCGTGTAGTCCAGTCAACGAAGACTAAAAATTACAAAATAAATGCAATAAATATACATATATTAGGCCACAGTACACATATTAAAGGTAATATCATTAGAGTTTTGATTTTTGTTTCTTCTGTGCATATATCAAAATTTGTGTCAAATGTCAGCATTTGTTGTTGTTTTTACGTGTATTTAAGTCATCACGCTCCCAGCCATTTTTTATTTTCGACTGACAACCTGCGCAGTATAATACCTTAGATTTGTGTACTGTGATATTAGGCGAGTTCAGGAAAATGAGATCTCAGAGCCCTCAGCAATCTCAGTCTCGTGAACAGGATTCCTCAGAAATTTTGCTGTCAAATAACTGAGGAAAGAAAATATTGGATTCGCTTGCTCATTTTTTGACACTGAGCCGTCGGAGATCTCATTTTCCTGAACACGCCTATTATATTATATGGTACAGGTGACCCCCAGGTATAACATATAAAAAGTTTCTGGCCCAGGGCCGCGAGCTTTAGGCAGGAGGGGGGTTATAGTAATTGTAATTATTTTTCGTGAATATTTTGTAAACTAAGCGTATTAGCGGAAAAGTGTAAGCTAAAAAACTTAAGAATATTAAATTTCCTTCAAAAAAGTTTCATTCATATTTTCGGTAGGAGCAAGGTTAAGAAAAATACAGGGAGTAGAAATTTCAAACATTTTAAAAACATTATCATTAGGCGTGTTTTTTTATCATCGGGATCTGGATCTGGATCTTCTTTTAACACGCGTTACAAAATCTATTTTAGAAAATTTCCCATTATTTTGTTTTTGTATTACGTGTAAAACTTAATCCAGATCCAGATCCCGATGATAATAAAACAAGCCTACTGTCTCACATAATCAATGATTTTTGATCAGTTTACCCAGAAATAACGGGAGAAAGTAAGGACCTATCTATTCATGGTCATTCCAGTGACGTCATGAGAACAAGTTGGGGTGTGAGGAAGGTGGCTATGTTTAAATTATCATTATTCATTTTTTGTATCAATGTTTATATCCTGTTTCTTCAGAGTTAATAAGCTCACATAATGTTTCGAAGTAATTGGCCAATACTTTTATGAAATAATTTTAGGACATATCCTAAGAAAAAAAATCAAAAAATTTAGGACATATCCTAAGAAAAAAATCATATAAGAGGGGGTGTATTTCCCCCTCATTTTTATACGGGAGGGATATATTCAAAGACATTGACTTAAAATAGATAAATATCTATATAAAAACAACGAATATACTTACAATACTGTGCTTTAGCTTTTAAAAGCTTAAAACAGATGCTTTTATTAAAATAGTCAAATCAAGCAAACAATTTTTGAAAAATTCTTCTGAAAACTCAAAATTTCTAAGAAAATATTAAAAAAATTCGTTAAGTGATTTTTTATTTTGCATTTTACGTTATAAAGTAGTAAATTGCTTTGTATTATTTAATGTTGTTGTCAGCCCTTAGTCAAATGCTGAAAACCAGACCGTTGTGGGATTTTTTAATTTTTGAGAACATTCAAAACTATGAAAACTTCTTTTTTTTGGTAAAAATTATTTTTGTTGGGTAATTGGTACTAAGTTCTGCTGGAGAAAACTTGAATAACACATTTTTGGAACAAACTAGACAGCAAGGCTGAATTTCGTTGAAAGTCACATGAGTAAACTCCATGTGTTTTTATAGGAATTTCCTTCACTGTATGTGTATTTATATGTACATTAGGGATGAGCTCAAAATTTTAACGTTTAGAAATCCCTCATCGCCATTTTGTATGTATGGGAAAAAGATCGGAGAAAAAGATCGGAGAAACTTTGGAATTTTGTAACTTCCTAACCGTTAAACCTGGAAGAAATTCAATGACATATTTGAAAAGGAAATTAAATTTTCTAAAGAAATCAATTCAAAGATTAGATAGGATTTACCGCTTACTTGTTGAGATTTCACTATGTTTAAAATGAATTAGGCCGAACATTTGAATTGTATTTAATAACTCTGTTCAACAAAGTTTTTGTTGTAGAAACCAAAACATGCTTTTCTATAAGTTTTTGGGTGTGTGAAACTTGATTATGAAGTCAGCAATATTCCATCGGATCACGTTAGTGAGATATTCCCGTTAGATAATAAAAAAACACCGTTTTTTCGCAGTTTTACATGTTAAGGACGGTCCACATCTACACTTTGCCGATCATCATTAGGCGTGTTTTATTATCATCGGGATCTGGATCTGGATTAAGTTTAACACGTAACACAAAAACAAAATACTGTGAAATTTTCTGAAATTGTTTTTGTAACACGTGTTAAAAGAAGATCCAGATCCCGATGATAAAAAAACACGCCTATTGTTGGTTAACATTGTCACAAAGCATCTTGCTAGTGTGTACGTGAAAAACTTTAGTAGCAAACATTTGTTAACAATAAACAACAATAAAGACTTAAGAACATCAAATATCAACAAAATAAAAAAACATCGCCTTTAGAGTTTGGAAAATGCAATTTTTGCATGTATTTTTTTTTTTACCTACCATTTGTGGATACAAAGTTATGAGCGTCTAAACTTTTTTGTATTTCTTTTAAGGTTTCATGGTTAAAAGCTTAGTAATAAAAAAATAAAAAAAACTAAGGAACATCGCCCCTAGAGAAAAGTTTGCTCTACATAGTGTAATTTTTATTTCTATATTCTCTCCTAAACAAAATTTTAATAGTTCATTACAAAAAATATAACGTGGTGCAATTTAAAAAAAGTAACGGACATCGCTTTTAGAAAAATTTCTCCCAAACATTTTGGTGTTCAAGTTTTTTCAATACTTATCGAGGTATCCTACATCCTACTTTAAAATAAATAAAATAAAATGCACGACTGGATCGCACGTACTTGTTCTTATGTTCATGTGTGGGACTTAAGAACTTTAAAAAATATTCAAGTAATTATAGAAGAAGTATAAAAAGCATTTAAATCGTTCTTTTAACTGTATAAAGAGTCTGATAAATAACTTAGAGCTAAAAAAAAGTATGCTATTTGATTACTTGAAAAAATATGAATTTATGCAAAAAAAAAAATTAAAATCGTTGGAGCCGTTTTCTTAAAAATTAATTTTTTATATATAAAATTTTTGTAACATTTTTCAAAAAAAAATTGGTTTGCCAATTTTGAGTATATATTAATATACATTTTCAAAAAAAAAATTTGAATCTTTTTTTAAAAATCCAAAATTAATTTTTTCCAAAATTTTGGTATGCAGTATTATTTATATTCTAACAAAGCTTCTGTGTAAAAATTTTTATTGAAATCGGATGAGCGGTTAATGAGAAAACCGAAAATCACAAAAACCGTTATATGGCAGGTACCGTTAATAAATGTTTTTGGGGATTTTTTTTCTTACTAGAAGGTACATAATATCATTGAGTTTATATACATAGAGGAACCACTTCGATTAAATGAAAATACTACGTTAAAGCAACTTCAGATGTCGCCTTGTGCATCCAAAGACTACAACCATTTTACTCATAAAAGAAAACTAATCTGTGGATCATGTTGCTAGATGTCTCCTTATTTGTCCTTATACTTGAACCCTTTTATCATAAAAACAAAAACAAAAAATTGTGGATCTCATGAAACGTGGGAAGCAAACACCTACCTACACCAACACAACATGAACAATGAATAGAACAGTGAGCATGAGCAGGTTGCAGGTAGAAATTCAATTTTCTTTATTTTGTGGAATGGGAATGCGTACTTTTTGTTGTTTTTCTTTGTTGTAACCATCAATGTACATATATACCTATACGCACAAATGGCTAGCTTTACGAGCCATGCATGAGCACTTAACAGGCAGACAATAATTTTTTTTGTTTTTGGATAAGAGAAAATAAAATGTTCCTTTTTTTGTTGTTTTTTTCTTTTCGGCAAATGAAATACATATAAACTCGGTTGTTTGGCTCTCAAAATATTACAATTTTACAAAGAAAATTATAAATATATTTGTGCTGTGTTTGG
Organism: Dasysyrphus tricinctus; assembly: GCA_963921185.1. Lineage (NCBI taxonomy): Eukaryota > Metazoa > Arthropoda > Insecta > Diptera > Syrphidae > Dasysyrphus > Dasysyrphus tricinctus. The sequence continues at coordinate 177,512,495 of OY992531.1, read as the reverse complement.
ATTTTCAACTATTTTTTGATTGCTTTTTTGAATTGAAAAATAGAAACTTGGTAATAAAGTAATCCATATTATATTGCAAATTTTTTGTTAGTGGGTATGTAATGTACCTAACTAAGTTATCTTAGAATAAATAAAATGCAACAGGGTGTTTCAAAAAAATGTTAACATTTTGCAACTTCGTTCTTCCCTGAGCGATTTCAGTGAAATTGAAGAAGTTGATAGCAGAGACAGAATAAAAAAGAAAACAAAAAATTTATAACAGGTTGCTTCAAAAATGGCAGAGGGCTAAGTGGAAGACATAGGGGCGCTAGAAGCTGCTAAATTTGTCATAAATTTCCGAAAATTTACCTGATTCGGTGACTTCTGCCGATTTGTCAGTGTATTCGTGTACGTAGGAAGTGATCAAATTCTAAAAGGCAGAAGACAGACTGGAAGACTTGTAGGTATTTTTTTTTTTAGTTTTTTCCTTAGCATATAACATTACAGACAAAAGAATGCAAAAAATATATTTAAAATCAACGAAAGAACGTAAGATAATGTGCTATAGCTTTTTTGAAAGCTAATACTCCACTCTTTTATTTGTTTTTTTTTTTAAATCAAGTTGCTTAAATTAATATTTTTTTAGAAATTAATATTCAAAATCAAAATAATTGAAAAAATTGTAGTTCTTTTTTTCAAGTTTGTATTTTTCAAAATTTTGCGTAATTAAATGCTATAGTTGTGTTCAATATTCAATGCCCTTATTAATTTGTAATCAAATACCGAAAACCAAATGTAAAAATCTTGCATAGTTTTTGAGGAATTATCAAACCTATTTTTTATAAAATTTGTATTTATCGACATTATCGCTATCGACTGTGTCAATTTCATTGAAATCGCCCAAGAAACAACGATGTTGCAAAATGTTGTAATTTTTTTTTGAAATACCCTGTTTTGAAAATATATTTTTTTTCCTGTTAAAATTCTATCTCAGCTATCACAGTTTCATTGAGATTGCTCAATGAACAACGAAGTTGCAAAATGTTGACATATTTTTGAAACACACTGTTTTGAAAATATTTGTTTCTATTGAAATTCTATCTCAGCTATCCCTGTGTCAACTTCATTGAAATCACTAAAAGAACAATGAAGTTGCAAATTGTTGACATTATTTCTGATAGTTTTCGAGAAAGAAAAAACTGAAATGTATCCCCTTTTATACTCTAAAAAATGTTCACCCAGTCTAAATTTAGGCGACTTTAAATTTTTAAGACGTCAAAACAAAGCTCATGATTTTTTTCGTAGTTTTGCAATTTTTGTCTGATTTTCCTGGACCAGGACACAGTTCATCAAATTGCATACAACAAAAAAAACTTTCTATCCAGGTAGGTATGTACCTAGATATGTACCTAGATAGGCACAGTACAAATTTATAATTTTCGTTTAGAAAACAGATCTTAGACCTCTGTGCACAGTAAATATTTATTTACACCATAGAAACACAGTCTTGTAACTACCAAAAAGTTTCTGATTCCCAATAAATAGAAAGAACATAAAAAATATCTTTAAAGTACCTATAAAATCAAGACCTAAACTATTTATGTATGAATGCACGTGTATGTAAATTTCCCTGCCTTTAATTTTTAAATTGACGCGACCATCACCGATCGACATACACACGCACAAATAACATACATAACTCGTCCCTCTACGCTTTGAAACAGATAAAACATAATATAAAAAGCTGAAAAGGGATATTGTATAAGTCTGCGTACATAAGCCACAAAATAACAAAAACAGACACCCCTCGTACACCTTCTCTCTTTGTCCTGGCACTCCTTGGTGAGCTGCCATTTGCTTCCCTTGATTTTTTTTTACAATCAATGCGTTCCACAAAATTAAAAATTCTCAATTTAGTGTATGTGGCGACACCTTCGGGGGCTTTAACGCAAGATTTCGTGATTCCTCTATGTATATAAACTCAATGATAATATCTACAATAATACACTGATTTTTTTTATCAAAATCGTTGGAGCCGTTTTTGACATAAATAAGCTTTTTCTTAACGGTTGTATGGCAAGTACCGTTATTTTTTGAGCTAAAAAAATTTCGACAGATAGAATTTCGCCACCCACATTTTTCGTGTTCTCTATCATCGTAATGTCATGTTTGATTGTTATCTCGATTTTTTTTTTTTGCACGAATCCAAAACTTGCCCTATAGTACCTATATCGCAAGTAAAAATCGTTGTCGGCAATCTTCAGCTTCATGGAATATCTCCCAAACGGTAAGATTTATAGAAAAATATCTGACAGGTTTAGCTTAGAAAATTACCTACAAAAAATGTTAAAGATCTTTTTTTCATTAGAGTAACCGTTTTCACGCCTGAAGCCATTCGTCAACAACCTGATAGGTCCATATCAGTGTGGCTTTAGGCCAGGGAAGTCCACCATCGACCAAATATTCGCACTACGGCAGATCTTGGAGAAAACCCAGGAGTTCCAAATCGATACCCACCACCTTTTTATCGATTTCAAGGCCGCGTATGACAGCATCTATAGAGACGAGCTATATAGAGCAATGTCTAGTTTTGGCATCCCTGCCAAACTCGTCCGTTTGTGCAGGATGACGATGGAGAATGCACGCTGCTCCATCAAGGTCGGCAAAGACCTCACCGACACCTTTGATGTCAAAAAAGGTTTTAGGCAAGGCGACGCGCTGTCATGCGACTTCTTCAACATCGTTCTTGAAAGAATAGTGCAAAACTCTCACGTCAACACCAGAGGCACAATCTTTCAAAAGTCCGTCCAATTACTCGCTTACGCTGACGACATTGACATAATCGGACGAACAAAGCGTGATGTCAGTGGTGCTTTTGTGAGCATTGAGAAGTAAGCCAAGAAGATGGGTCTAACGGTGAATGAAAGCAAAACAAAATATATGCTGTCCACAAGAAAGGACACCCAACACCGACGTCTCGGACAGAACGTCACTATAGACAGCTATAATTTTGAGGTAGTCAGAGACTTTGTCTACCTAGGATCCGCTATAAACTCAGCGAACGACACCAGCGCTGAGATCAAACGAAGAATTACTCTTGCCAATCGCTGTTTCTTTGGGCTAAGAAGGCAATTGAGAAGCAAAGCCCTCTCTCGAGCAACTAAACTGTCCCTGTATAAGACGCTTATCATCCCCGTCCTGATGTATGGTGCAGAGGCATGGACACTGCTAACAGTGGATGAGAACGCGTTAGGCTGTTTTGAGAGGAAAATTCTCCGGGTGATTTTTGGTCCCGTCTGCATAGATGGGGAATGGAGAAGAAGATTCAACATCGAACTGTATGGGCTGTACAGCGACACCGACCTAGCCACAAAGGTGAAAAGCCAACGACTGAGATGGCTGGGTCATCTAGAGCGAATGGACACCAATGCTCCGGCCCGGAAAGTCTTTGAATCCAACCCCGTGGGACAACGCAGTAGAGGTGGACAGCGTAAAAGGTGGCGCACGCAAGTGGAAGAGGACCTCAACCAACTTGGCGTGCGAAACTGGAGACAGCTAGCTAGAAACCGAGCCGGCTGGAAGAAGCTTGTTGGTTGAGGCCCTGGTCCACCCCGGACTGTAGCGCCACCTTAAGTAAAGTAAGTAAGTAACCGTTTTCGAGATAATTTAATCGGCAAAGTTACGGATTTTATGTTTCTGTATAAAATGTACATTCTTACACCACCATTGAGGTTGAGTACGAGTTTTTCTTGCCTGGTATCCGCCAGGAAAATGAGAAATTAGTTCTAAAAAAAATAAACAGGGATTTATTTAAAGATTTTAAGAAAGCTCCCCATCGATTAGGGCTTCACTGCATTAATCATACGGGGTCGAAGGTCACGAAACATGGTATTTTGCTTACACAGGGTGATTCGTTTAACATGTGAAAAAAGTTAGAGCGTGTAGGTTGGGTCGAGAACAGAAAAAAATCGTATGGGAGGGGGTTCTATTCTCCTCTGGACGGCAAGAAATTGACTTAAAACAGAATCGCTATGTATTAACGAAATACCATGTTTCGTGACATTCGACGTGATTAATGTAGTGGAGACCAAATCGATGGGGAACTTTCCCAAAACCATTAAAAAAATTCCTGTATACATATATTTTTAAACCCTGTTTTCTTATTTTCCTGGTGGATACCACGCAAAAAAAACTCACCTTGCACTCAACCTCAAAGGTGTTGTTAAAGAGTACATTTTATACAGAAACATAAAATCCGTACCTCTACGGATTGAATTATCTCGAAAACGGTTACTCTTTTGAAAAAATTTACTTGACATATTTTGTAGGAAATTTTCTGAGCCATAATCTAATGTTTGACATTTTTTCTGTAAGAGTTACCGTCCGAAAAATATTCATTAAAAACCGCTTGAGGGGTCCTTTGACCCCCCGTAAAATTGTCTGTGGCGCTCATATCCATGGGGACTATTTACAGTTTCGTTAGAATACCATGGGTATGCAATCCAGCTTTTCGACATCTTTCTCGTAATTTGGCTGATTTTAGGGCTAATATGACTGGACTATATAGCCGGTACAGTAATTGTATCGTGTATTGAGTGCTTTATAAAAAGCCAAGCAACTAACTGCTGGCTTTAAAACCAGAACGCAGGATCTTCAAAACAGTGAAGGTAACTTAGTCACTGAAGTCCAGGGAATAGTAGATGGTACTCAAGCATGAAATGGGCATCAGATAGAGAAAAAATACGACAAACGAGAAACCACCTTTAGTCAATGAAGACCAAGTTCTACAACCCAGCACGACAAGGCCGTCGGAAGCATGCCCAATGTCTGGTCTGTCAGCTCTATAAGGCGATCCTAATGTCCTGCAAGAGCTATCGAGGCATATCCCTTACCAGTGTGGCTTCTGGCCAGTCAGATCGACCATAGACCAAATATTCACTTTCAGGAAAATCCCTGAATAGACCAATGAGTTTTTAGTCGGGACTCACCACCTTTTCATCGTATTCAAAGGCGGATATGATAGTATTTATCGTCAGGAACCCAATATGATGATGACTGAACTTGGGACTGGGATCCCAGGAAAACTGATTCAACTGACATTGGAAAATACACGCAAAGTGCAACTAAGTAAAATCTTTTCCGACCTATTCCAAATATGCACAGAGTTTCGACCCGGAGTTGCCCTATCATCCTTCAATCTCATTCTGCATCAAATAGTGCGCAGGGCAGGCGTTATAACACTGAAGACACTATTTTCAAGAGATCTGTCCAACTTCTTCTAGGTAATGGTGATAATATCGACATCATCTGCCGCTTCTAGAGGCTGCTATAGAGTCTTTCACGGCAATTGAAGTTGACAAAGCGTCACTGTTGATAGCGACTTCGACGGATTTAAGGATTTCATCCACCTCAGAGTAAAGTTATCCCATGAACTACATCTTAATGGAGATCCAACGAAGAATTACCATAGCTAACTGTTGGCTTGGCGCAACAAATAAGTTCAACACTAGTCACTATCACAAGCTAGTCCGCAGAGTGTTGATGATAAGCAGAAAGGGAGTACTAATAATGTGACTCGGCCACATGAAGTGAATGAACAATAATGCTCAGGCCAAGACGGTCTTAGAATCCCAGCCCCAGGTTCAAGAGAACAAAGTAGAGCGAACCTCCGATTTAAATACCAAGCCCATCTTTGATGGCAGAAGGCTTAGCCTAGATGAATGCGAGAAGCGTGCTCGGGATCGTAGAGGATGCGAGGCCACCTTGCCTCAAGCTGAGGCTTTTCATGGATTGTGAGCCGAATAGGTGAGTTAGCAAGTAGTGAAGTCCTGTAGAAATTGTGCTACTATTTTTTCTAACCTCCATAATCAATTAAAGTAAATATAAAGGAGGGTGGACATCATTATATTCTGGACAGCGAAGAATTACTTTCAGAAATGGAAAAACAAAATTGAAGTTGTTGGGCGGTTTTTTTTTAATAATTTTGTAAATATAAAACAAGGGACAAATTTCGTTTTTGAGATATTGAACTTCCAAAAAAAATAATTTGAAAGTTTTTTTTTAATTCAAAAAATTCTTTTTTGAAAATTTGGATATGCAATATTATTTGAAATTTGTATAAAAAAATAATCAAAATCTGTTCAGACAATAATGAGTAAATTCAAAATAAAGAAAACTATTCTAAGAGAGTTTAATTGTTGCTAAGTGTTAATTTTAATAATTTTTGATAGTGCCTAGATCACACAAATTTTTAGCATACGGAAAAAGATTTTAAAAATCGTAGGAACCACTTTTGAGAAAACAATATTTCCTTCAATGATTTTTTAACTTTTTTATGGAAGGTACCATTACTTTTTCATATAAGTAATTTTTTTTTTTAATATTTTAGAAAGTGTTGAGAAACTCTTATGTATCGAATTTCAAAAAAATCGATCAAGCCGTTTATGAAATAACAGTATTACAGTAATGTATTGCAGGGACCGTTATTCTTGACTCTAAAAAAAAATATGAAAAAACGTGTGGGGGAATGACCAAAATAGGCTATGTATCAAGTTTAAAGAAGATCGATCTAGCCGGTTGGGCTGTAGCTCAACGCACAGACAGAATTATGGGACGAACCTTTTTCGTCTCTATCTTCGTAATAACAAGTTTGATCAAAGGCCCGAGTTCGATTTTTTTAAGAATGCAAAAATTACTATATGTCTAGTATCGGAGGTAAAAATTTTTTCATCTCTTGAATTATAATAAGGGTATCCATACAACGGCGTAAGTCGTCTTTAACGTTGTAAACTCTTAAACTTCGTAATTCTGTCACAATTTATATGGAAATTTGAAAGATTTACGAAGTTTACAACTTTACGACGTTTACGACGAGCTTACGCTGTTGCATGAATACACTTAATGTCACCGATATCGTTTTAATGGTTTAGTTTTATGGAGTTTTTCCAAGTGCGCCATTTTTGAAGTTGGTCTTCAGTATACTTATTATCCCAATGGGGGGAGGGGGTAAGAACACCCGTACCTATTCTGCATCATGTCAATCATATGATCTTCAGATAATAGGTACCATAATCTGGAGTTGAATAAGAACGTATTTTTTTTTTAATTAATGTTATAAATGTGTATATATCATGTTTTTAATTTAAAAATTGATTGTTTCAACATTATTCCTTTCAGTTCCACCCTCAATAAAAACATTAAATCAGTTAGTTGCAGCACCTGTTGGTAGTCAAGTAACTTTGGAATGCTTTGTTGAAGTGTTTCCAAAACCTTTGAATGGATGGTACAGAGATCAAGGTAAGTTTTAAGAAATGTCTCTTTTTATGTTTATGTAAAAACATTTATTTACAGAACTATTGAAAAATAACGATGGGCTTAAATATAATGTCTCGGAAGTAATGATCAATCAATATACTTGGCAAATGAACTTAACAATTTACCAATTAACGAAATCAGATTTTGGGCCTTATATTTGCTCTAGCGTAAACGCTCTTGGAAAAAACGAAGCTCGAATAAGATTTCAAGGTAAGTTGATACTTGAATTTTAGTCAAAATTTTGAACTCGATTTATTTGATGTAGGTCTGTATGTACTTATATCAATTTAGCAAAACTCTTTCAATATTAAATCATTCTCATGATTATACCTTAACATAAAATTGTTTAATGGCCTTTTCAATTAGTAATCCAGAACACTGATTCAATACGTGTGAACACTTCTGGTTTCGGTTCTGAAATCAAATCCAGAAGCATTTTCTCTTCTTTTCAGAACAAGAACTGTAATTGGAAAAGGCCTTAAGATCCTGCGCAAATAATAAAGGCATTTTTGTATTACTTTTGTTAATGTAGTTAGCTTTTATACTATTACTTTTATTAACGATAGACGTGGTTTTGACTGAAAACCTCTAAATATGAACCTTGAGAGGAAAGCCGAGAAAATACATAAGAATTGATAGTGGGGGCTTCGGCTTCCTTTCGGGTTTTCAGGTATTGAATATTGAATCATCTAGGATAATTAATACAAACATTTTTATTTCACTGCATTTAAGCCCTCTCTAAAAGTACAGGAGAGTGCTAGGACGCCGCATGGCCCAGGCTCAATGAATGGAAAATCCTTATGCACACCTCCGCGTGGTAGAGGGCGGGTAACGCTAACGTGCAGGGGGACCGAATGGATGCCGGGATAAGCAGACAACCCAGCGATGCTGGTCAGGGCACAAACTTGTCCTTGAGATGGTTAAAAGCCCCCTTAAGTCGGATGAACTGCAGGTGGCGGTCAACGGCATGATAGTCTGGTGGCGGAGGAGCTTTTTTGTTAAAAGGCCAACGGCAGCAGCAGGTAGCGTCTGTAGCCCATATTGGGCGGCTACAAAAGGCGACTGTTTCCCATAGTGGGTGGCCTCGAGCAGTTATGTGTTTGACCAAACAAAAGGCGGGTGTACCTGTCAAATCTGAGCTTATGTATGTTATTAATCGTATCTCGGAAAACACCATGGTGGAAGGATATATGCTAATATATAATACATGAAATATGACAACAAATGGAAATGAGTCCCCAAGTGGTAACCATTTTATGGAGAATCCTTCTGCAGCTTCGGCTGCTGTAAGCCGCACATCAGATTTGGGGGTGCGGCATCCTACATGTACGAGCGTCAATCAAGACTCCATAACAATAAATGAATCGTTAACAATTAGAAGAAGTCTTTTAAGAAGAGCAAATGATACTTTTGGCTACCGCATACGTACGAAAATCGGAGCATGGAACGTTCGATCCTTGTACGGCGAAGGTATAGGATACGAGCAGGTTGAGCGTGAAATGCTTCACCTTAAGATCAGTATCCTTGGCATCAGCGAAACTAGGTGGAGAGGAAGAGCCGAATACAGAGCTGACTCTAGGCAAACGAGAATGCTGTATTCCGGGGAGGATGAAAGAGAGGGTGGCCAAAGGCTGCATGGTGTCGGAATTAAGTTGAACGAAGAAGCGAGGCGTAGTCGTATATCCTAGGCGCCCATTTCTGCATGAATAATGACAGCAAGGTTCCGTTCAAAAATTCGCAACGTCACAATAATTCAGTGCTATGCCCCCACAAATGAAGCGACCGAGGAAGACAAAACCGCTTTCTACACTCATCTTAACTCAGCTTACAGTGGTGTGCCAAGAGCTGACATCATAATTGTCATGGGAGATCTCAATGCCCAAGTCGGATCAGACAACTACGGTCTGGAACGCGTCATGGGGAAAAATGGCTTGGGGTCACGGAATGAAAATGGCGATTAGCTGGTCGATTTTTGTAACGCTAATCGTCTTGTACTGGGTGGGACTGTGTTAAGACTTGCAACAAAATCACCTGGGTACATCCGGATGGTCAAACTGAAAACCAAATTGACCACATCATGATTCAGCAGCGATGGAGGAAGTCAATGTGCGATGGTCGAAGCATTAGAAGTGCCGACATGGGAAGCGACCACCATTCGGTTCTCATGAGTCTCAAGCTACGAACTGCAGCTGTACAACGTCAATCACAGGGTGCAGCAAGGAATTCGAAGTTCAATACAAATGCGGTTGCGGATGCTCAACGAAAGGCTGAATTGCGAAGAGAGTATCGCGTAGCACATAAGATGGTCTATCGCTGTGTGAGACGTGACAAGAGAGTGAGGTTAGACGGTCTCGCAGAAAATGCGGAAAATGCTGCAAGCAGAGGAGATATGAGGGAATTTCACCAAATATCCAAGGAAGATGTCGGGAAGAAAAGAAACACCAATCATCCTGTAATGGATGTGGATGGTACACTTTTGGTATCAATCGAGGATCAGCTGCGCAGGTGGAAGGATCACTTTTGTGCCTTGCTTAATGAGGATTCTGTCGAGCAGAGTGCTGAAGTGCCTCAGCTTAACGAGATGCGTAGATCATATAGGGGTATTGACATCAAACCCCCTACAGTACTGGAAATTCAATCTTCGATAAATCTTCTCAAAAACAACAAAGCAGCTGGACTTAACGGTATACCAGCCGAGTTCCTGAAAGCTGACCCTGTCAGAACGGCTAGTATTCTACACCCCTTGATACAAGCTGTGTAGGAAAACGAAATCTATCCCAGCGACTGGAAGGATGGTGTAATTGTTAAGTTGCCAAAGAAAGGTGATCTTAAGAATTGCAACAATTGGCGAGGTATTACAGTTTTGTCCATTTTTCCAAAACTAATGGCAACCATCATTCTGGAGCGGATAAAGGTTAGAATCGAGTCTACACTCAAGAGGCATCAAGCTGGTTTCCGCAGTGGGCGGTCTTGTGTCGACCATGTCAACACTCTGCGTATCGTTCTTGAGCAGTCTGCGGAGTTTCAGTTACCGCTTTACCTCATGTTCGTGGATTTTGAGAAGGCCTTTGACCGAGTAAACCGTGAATGTATATGGAGATCACTTCTTGGTAGAGGAATTCCCCCAAAAATTGTTGTCATTATAAGAGAGTCCTATAACAACGCAAGATGCTTTGTTTTGCACAATGGGCAGCTATCCCACTCTTTCGAAGTGCGGCAGGGTGTGAGACAGGGAGATGTTCTATCGCCAATTCTCTTTCTACTGGCGATTGAAGATGTTTTGACGGCCAGCTTTGGAACAGCAGAGAGGCAGGGCATTCAATGGAGATCGTTTGAAAGGCTTAGCCACTTAGACTATGCCGATGATATATGTCTCTTGGCAAATAACATCAACGGGCTGAACGGGATGTGTCAAGCTCTGAAAGTAAAAGGAGAGTCGAGTGGTCTTAAAATAAATAGCAAAAAGACAAAAATAATGCTCACACACTGCTCCACACATCAGCGTATTTTAAAACAAGAGACGCCAGTTGAAGAGGTTGAACAATTTAACTACCTTGGAAGTATTGTTTCAGCAAATGGTGGTACTGATCTGGACGTTAAAAGTAGAATAAATAAAGCTCGCGCAGCCTTCGGTTCTCTTTCCCAAATTTGAAAATCCTGTCAAATCTCCTTGCGCACAAAGTTGAGATTCTTCGAATCCATAGTCAAATCCCGCTGTTATATGCTTGCGAAACCTGGAAAGTCACGACTACCATCTCAAAGAAATTGAAGCGTTTTTGTGAACCGTTGTCTACGCCACATTCTAAAAATTCGCTGGCCACAAATTATATCAAGCGAGGAATTGTGGCGCAGGTCAAGTCAAGAGCGGTTGGACGTTGACATAAGAAAGCGTAAATGGCAATGGATTGGTCACACACTGAGGAAACCAAACGATGAAATTGTAAAGCAGTCCTTTGAATGGAATCCTCAGGGGGAACGGCGGGTTGGAAGACCAAGTACAACATGGAAATCAACAGTTCTAGCAGAAGCAGACTCCAAGAGAAAGACGTGGCCACAGTTAAAATATCTATCTGCAGACCGTGAAGGATGGAAACGATTTGTTGGTGCCCTATGCCCCAACCGGGGTTACAGGACTTGATGATGATGATGCATTTAAGAATTGTTCCAATGATTATTATCAGAAACGTGCTTACACGCCATCATTTCCTGCCTTAAACCGAACTGATTTAACGGTGTGATATTATTGTCCTCTGCCCAGTTCGACATATGTACATACGTAGCTCTTTTTTTAACTTTTTTCGAATATCTCACTGATACTCGGAAGAAAACTTATCAACCAGAGTTTGACCAGATTGGATCTATCCTTCCCCTTTTTGGGGACAGGGTGCACCAGGCACCACAGTTGTCTTCCACCACACATGATATTATTCATTAGGACCGTTGTTAAACAATGTGGTATAAATTTCTACTGCTTCTTGAGGAAGTACTACGTTGGATATACTATCAAATTTCGCTAATTTCTTTTATTTAGTGAATTGAAGATGAGTTGGTGCTACACGATGTGTTTAACTCGAGTTGCTAGAGTTAACAGCTCGAATTTCGTTGCCTCAATAAAAATTAATGGACAAGCGATAGTCCTCCTTAATCAATTGATTGATGTTTTTGATCGACGATTTCAGTGACCTTATCTCCAGATCGTGTGAGTCAGTGAATCGTCTTGTCAGTAGTTCACTTTTTTGTCTAAGAATAAGAGGATTTAACGGTAGAGGCCAAAAAGTATTGAAGTTGAAGCTTCTAGCTGGTACACAAGGCAACCAGCAACGTGCTTCTTATTAGTTATAAAATGGATAAACTAATAAAAGCGAGATATTTCTTAACTTAGTACACCAGATTGGTACTTAATTCAAACAAAAGCAAGTAGTGTCTGATTTGCAAGTGACACTTTCTTATTGGTTTTACTGCAAAAACCAAATGTAAGTTGTAAAAACATGAACGAAATTCTGACGTCGCGTCTGAGGTATGCAACTTTTGTTGGTGGTTCGTTTCCACATATAATATAATATGTGTGGGTGCCTCTAAGGGCCAGTTTTTCAGTCCTAGTCTCGTGGTTAAACCGGAGTCAACCCCAAAAACGCGTTTTTCAGTCAATTGAATTCAAAAGTTAACTCGAAGTTAAATCGTCTAATTTGGTGAGTTAACTCAGGCACCAAATTGAGGGTCTTTTTAGTTGTAGCGCCATCTTGATTTCGATATTGAAAGTTGTTGCCAGTGCAATTCGTTGTGGTGCCATCTCTATTCCTTGTGTAAAAGGCGTAGAAGTGTGATATCCATAGTGTCGCACATCGTTGGCCTCGGAATTTTGACAGCTGAAAGATAAAGTTAATCCTCAACTGAAAAACTGTTCCTGAGTTAACTCAGGGTTAATTTATTTTCAGGATTAGCTAACTCTGATTTATCTCAGAGTAAAGCCTGAAAGGAAAAACTGGCCCTTAGATATGCAATGTTTGTTGGTGATTTGTTTTGTCGGCCGTATGGTTGAGAGGTTTTTTGAAAGGCTGAAGAGCTTTGGACCAACGAACTTTCTTCTGCCAATTTGCGTTGTTCCCGCACTTCCTTCAATGCAGCTTCTGGTAGTGGTGGAGGAAGCACGGGACTAGCGGTTTCGCGATCGAGGGGTGTAGATACCAATCGGTTGACCTTGCGGTTCGACTGTAGTGAGTAGTCGCAAGGTTTGTTTCGTAGAGTCGGCGTTCCTCTTGCTGTGTACCGTTGATCACCTAACCTTCGTGTCAGAAGCTGAAAGGGCGAGGGTATGTGGGTTAGTGGTAGATTTTTCCTGTGAAGTGGTTGCTACTCAGCCGGGGGCCGGCGTAATGAAACGGGCCAACCAATTTTCTCTAATGGGCTTGTGGGACGCAGTTGGCGGTTTTCTGATGGTTTGGGTTGCTGGCGGTGGTGGTAGGGCGTGCTGCACATTTAGGGGAAGACAGGTGGTTGAATCGGTTGACTGGAGAAGTCTGGTCTGGCTATGTCCCCTAGGGCTGCACCTAGGAGGGGTCACGACTTTGTCTGCTGGTCATGGTGTGGTCGGTGTTTGGTTAATCATTCCTTTTATGGTCATAATTGGAGCTAGACGTCCGCTTCGTCCGGGATAAGATGATTGACTAACTGGTGCTGGAGGGCTGTACACTTCGACGGCTGAATCCTGACTGAGCCCAAGTGTTGTCTTCGACAAAAAATAAACTGGCTGACTGTCCGAATCGATCTACGAATGGCAAAAGCTGCCGTTTGATCGTTTTATTCATATCGTTGGGGCCGGAATTAAATAATCCTTCAATATTACATGGGCTCGAACCGAGGGATCCTTTTTATTAGTCCCTTTATTATTATTTTTGTTTATGGCAATAAGTTCCCCAATGGTAGAGCGCCAGGGCCGTCTTCATATATTATAAGATTTTGACGGGACTGGACTGGTTTTTTGTAAATTTAAATGGACTTACTTGTACAGAGTACGCATATGCGTTTTTGGGAGTGTTCATATCTTTTGGGGAGCAGAAAATATCGGAGCTCGTTAGGGCTTTAGAGTTTTCGTCCGATATTCAGTATGGCTAGTAAAGATTTAATGGAGTCGCAGCGGCTAGAGTTTAAGGCGAAACTAGTTCGGAGATGTGCTCTTTCCAATTTCGTTGGTTCTCCTGCCTGCACATACTGTGCAATCATTGTAGTAACGATGAAGCTTACTCTCTCGGTCGGGTTCTCGTGAACTTGTCAACCATCACCTATAATATAAAGTAGTGTTCCCTTCATTGAACGTGACAATGGTCCGATGAAATCAGTGCAGACGTTTTCCCAAGGTAGCTCTACTGGTGTTTAGTAAATGAGTTCGGCCGGTTTTGGTTGTGATACTGTGTATCGATTGCACACTTGGCAATTTCGGCCATATTTGGCTATATTTCGGAACATCCTGGGTCAGTAATACCGCTTACCCATACGGGATGCTGTTTTAGTGATACCTGAATGCCCAGCGGAGACAGCATCGTGATTCTCGCACAAGATATAGTCGGAACTCAGAACACACAATTTCCAATCAAATTCGGATGGGGTGACCAACGGTTGGACGTTTGAGAAACGGCGGTATAATCGGTTGCCTTCTATCTTATAATCAGCATGGCTGTTGGAGTTGCTTGCTACTTAAATCCGTTTCTTTTCTAACCGATCGAGTTTTATCGAGTGGATTACGTGAACTTAAAAATTGAATTCTTGTAATTCTAGTCCCAAACGGGCTAATCTATCTGAGGGATTTTCTAGGATGGAGCCACTTCAAGGATTGGTGGTCTGTTACCACATTAAACTCGTATCCCTGAGGTAAGGACGCATTTGCCTATTCCCCTAAAGATTTAAGGACACGATTTTTCAGTGACAGCGTATTTCTATTACGTAACGGTACGACTGGTGTATTCGATATTTTTTTCTTGGCCTTCGAAATTTTGAGGCCGAAATGGATGGCATCGATTTGTAGGGTGAACGTTAAGTCCGAATTTGGATGGGTCAGGACTGATGACTCGATGAGCTTTGATTTCAAGACATCAAAAGCTGCTTGCTGGCAAGTCCCCAGTCCTAACAGGCGTTTTTGTCATGTCAAACCGTGTCGGATGCGCTGTCAACTTGTGTTTGATGAAATTTCATATTTTGTTTCCACACATGATTTTCTTCACACTTTTTTGACATGTGTTAATACTCAGTGGGATAATGTGAAATGGCTATTAGTGGAGCAGCTACGGTCGGGAAGTTTTTGATAAATCGACGATACCAATAGCTTATTCTTAAAAAACGCTGTACTTCCCGAATTTTTGATGGTGTTTTCAGCTCTTACTAACCACATCGAAAAGGTATTTTAGCCTTTCCTGCCAAAAATTAGACTTTTCATCAACACTAATTTTTTAAATTAGTACCGCGGAGCTAAAAGGAAATTTCCGCCAAACGTCGAATGTGCTCCCCAAACGTGCCACTGATAACTATGCTATCATCCAAATAGATGAATTCATGATTTAACTTATCCGCTCCAAAAATCGTGTCCATGGCTCTTTGAAACGTGGCTCCTGCTGAATGTAAACCTCAGGCCTGATTCACACGAGATTGTACCCCACGTTTTTTATCGCATTCGGTTTTTACCGAACAAATATCGGGTGTTCACACGATATTTATATTTATTCGTTTAAAACTCGAATAGCTGCAGTATAATGAAAATGAATGGAAAAGTTTGAATTTGCGAAGTATTTTATTTTTATCTTTTTAAGAGAAAGGGCTAGAGAGCTGAAATTTGGACGGATGATAGAAATTATTGATTTAAAAATGAAGTAAAAAAATAAGAGTCCTAGAATACCGTTGGATGGAGATAACGGCAATATTTGAGCGCTTTCACATATGAACTCATATCTCTTTAGTGCATTGATGAATTTTCTTGCTGTTTTTAAATATTACATATAAATAAAATTACGGTTATTTTGATACCTCATTCATTATCGTACGTGGTATATAAGCGATACAATCTTGATTTTAAATTGATCGAAAAATCAAAACAATTGCATTGAAATTACCTGCTTGGACCATTGTCCACGACCATCCACCAGCGAGAAGATCCCGTTATCTACATGGATTTTTTTTTTATTAAAATTTGATATGGATGGCTTTAAAAAATTATAGCTCCCGTTTTACTGATTGGATCTTCAAGGTTAAGGTCTTTTAAGAAAGCTGACATAACGGGCTATATTGTGTAAGAAAATCATTGAGGAGGAGCAAACATTTTTATACTAAAGGGGTGAATAAAACCCGATTCAAGTCCATTTATTTTATTCTAAATTTAAATGTTGATGAAAATTTTTATAATTTTGAAAAACTAAAACAGCACATTTATTGCCTCATTCCTCTTCTTTATTTTAAGACCTTAACCTACAAGATCCAATCAGTATCATCGGAGTTATAATTTTTTTAAATCAACCATAACGGTCGATTAATTTTTTTGTGTACATTGGCTTTTCTCTCCACTGAAGCTCATTCGATGCCAACGAACAAATACCCAACGTGGATTTAAACCGTGTGAACGAGACTATATAAAACTATACGCCACTGGAAGACGATACGTCACGGTTCATTCGATTTTTTTGATAAGTCCGTTGAGTATTCGATTAACGTACTTAGCTGAGTACGTTTTCTTGCCGTACACGTACAAACGTCGTGTGAAAGGCTCTATGTAAAATATATACGCCACTGCTCATCCGCACGGATTTATACTGCAAAAAATCGTGCGGTACAATCTCGTGTGAACCAGGCCTCAGCATTACCTTTCACTCAAATAGGCCTCTACTTGGTACGGTGAAGACGGTATAGGGACGGCAATAGAAATACTTTACAAACACACAGAACAAATACAATACAAGTACAATACAAATACAATACAAATACAATACAAATATAATACAAATACAATACAAATATAATACAAATACAATACAAATACTATACAAATACAATACAAATACAATACAAATACAATACAAATACAATACAAATACAATACAAATACAATACAAATACAATACAAATACAATACAAATACTAATACAAATACAATACAAATACAATACAAATACAATACAAATACAATACAAATACAATACAAATACAATACAAATACAATACACATAATATACAAATACAATACAAATACAATACAAATACAATACAAATACAATACAAATACAATACAAATACAATACAAATACAATACAAATATAATACAAATACAATACAGATACAATACAAATACAATACAAATACAATACAAATACAATACAAATACAATACAAATACAATACAAATACAATACAAATACAGTACAAATATAATACAAATACAATACAAATACAATGCAAATACAATACAAATACAATACAAATACAATACAAATACAATACAAATACAATACAAGTACAATACAAATACAATACAAATACAAATACAATACAAATACAATACAAATACAATACAAAAACAATACAAATACAATACAAATACAATACAGATACAATACAAATACACTACAAATACAATACAAATACAATACAAATACAATACAAATACAATACAAATACAATACAAATACAATACAAATACAATACAAATACAATACAAATACAATACAAATACAATACAAATACAATACAAATACAATACAAATACAATACAAATACAATACAAATACAATACAAATACAATACAAATACAATACAAATACAATACAAATACAATACATTAAATCGATTAAAAAAAAAATAAGAAAGAAAGACCTTGTGTGAAGAACATCAAACCTTTTGCCAGAATCTAGACGATCATTTCCGCTTCTAAAGTTGTAAAATAAAGATGGAAACTAAAAAAAGTTCCCATACGATTTGTATGGACAACAAAAAGTACCGATAAGCTTTTTTAAGTTATTAACGTGGCAATAGATTATGGTTTGTGGTTGTACGTGATTGGTTGGCACGTTCGAATTTTTTAAATTTTCGAAGTCGATTTCAAGTATCCGCTTTAGTCCTTTTTTTTCATTATATCTAATCAAATATACCATTTTGTTTTGCAGAGCTTCGGTTACCAAAGCCAAAAACAACAACAGTAACAAAGGTAAGCTCCACAATCAAATCAATTAGAAAGCAAACATTGAGCTACAACAAAGAAATAAACGAAGTTTTTCGGCCGAAGCAAGTCATTGTTATCAATCATATGCTGGAAAATGGTACTGATGCAACTCTAAACAATGAAGGAGGTGAGTAAAAAATAACGTGGAATCAAATAAATATTATGTATAAATGTGTTCAAGAGTTGTTCGGATATAACGGCTCTATAACAAGTGAAATTGATATAACCTTTGACTTCCAAAAATGGGTTTAAATTACTTAAGGGATACTACCCTCAAAATGACTTGAGTACAATGAAAAAATAAAAATGTTAGAAGTTGGTACTACCAACCTTTTGCCGCAGGATATGTACTATGTATCTTCTGTGTTTAAGTTCATTAGAGCTTGCTTTAGAATTGCGAACTCGAATATTTTATATGATTTTCTATTCTACCCAAAATACCCTCAGGAAACTTTCTTCTTCCGACAAATTGACGTTACTGGAAGAAGCCATTATATGCAATATCTATATAAGAGCTGTGGTAAGGCTCCAAAGTTAAGCAGTATGATGGGAGCTGCGCTATGGTTACATGCTTGGCAAATGGCACCCTCAAGATGCACTTTATTGCAGTTTTTCCTTAAAAGTATGAGGCAAGACTTGGTATTTATCCAGGACTGTCCAGGTCTGGAAAGTTTTAAAAGCTGATTGGCATTGCTGTTCGGTCGGCTGGGGCTTTAAATATTGCGCCGGCCGCCGAAAAAAGTGATGCTGTATATTGAAAGTTTTCATAGTAGGGTGCGCCATCTTTTATGTCATTGTTAAATGTGAATATTGAATGTCTTAAAACAAAACCAACCGATTTCCATACTTGGGGTATTTTTTATTTGATTTGGCTTTTACGATTTATTTCGATTAGATTTTGAATACTACATTTATGCTCGTATATCAATTGGCCAACTTTATTAACCAGAGAAAATGTGCCCTTTTTGTGGTGTTTCACATAACTTTTTCAAGCATCTCGGTCCGTATAGCAATGATTTCGGCAGAAATGCTTGCTTTGAGCTTGCCAATGGTCTGAGGCTTACTGGGGTAAACTTGAATTTTCAAATTATCCCACAAAAAGAATACTGTTTTTTTTTTAAGTTATTCAATATTCACATACTGACATAAGAGATGTCGCACCCATTACTTCCAGGAAGCGAAATCATCCACAGTTCCGATACAATCCTAGCCTTATCCGTTAGTCTGCTCCTTGTGCAGTAACTATACCAATGCCAATAATCCATCCTTCCACACCAGCGAAGCGGCTACTCCACATGATTTCAATACACCTCATACAACAATCCTTCCCTTCCGAAAACTAGGAAATATTACTGTGAAGCCACTGAAACGGATCGAGCTGTGAACACGAAGAAACGCATGAAGACTTTCTAGCAGATACGTTTTTGTCCTTATCTGAAAAAATAAATAAAAATAATCAAGCCCTGGGATCAATGCCAGGGTAGGCAAAGTAAACATCGACCATGCTAAGGCGGTACAAACCATCATAGATAGAAGGTTCACTGTTGATAACTTAGGACTTAGATGGTTTGGTGTGAAGCGTACGCTCACCATTCAACATGGGGTAGTATTAATATATACGATAGGCGTTAGTACCTTTAAGACTTTTTATAATATAAAACTAGAACTAGAAAAGAAGTTTTAGACTTAGCACTTGATACACTTTACTTAATCTGCTTAGTAGGGAGGCTCTTCAATGAACCCTCAGTATCTGCTCACAAAATTTAATTGGTTAATAGAAGGCCTTCTCACAGAGAATTCCTATTAAAGCAATCCTAAGAAATTCTTCAAATTCCTCTGAGTATCTCTTAAATCTTGAAAGATACACACAAAAATACGAAAATTGCAAATTAAAAATAAAAACAGTGTGCATCCTAACTTCGATATGACTGAGGGTAGATTTAAATAGTGATTCATTCCTTAAATCACTAACAGACTATTTTTCTTCTCTTGAATCCTCTCTCTGCGAAATTGACCATTGGCCAAGTGATTTGGTTCGAGCTATAACTAACGAAAATCATGATAGCATAACTTCTAAAAACGAAGGTATTGTAAAACTTGGACCCAACTGATGTATTCTTATATATGTATGTAAGTGGCCAGGGGGCTTAAGTATTCTGGTTCTGTGAAAAAGTGAAACGAAAAACTTTTCATGCTTTCATACTTATTCCGATTAACGTTTTGCGAAAATGTGAAAACAAACATCAAAAACTTTCATATGAATAGCTTTGATTCACGGTGTCATTTGGAGGTGAATATCCAAAATAAAAGCGTGAATGCGAACATTCAGTGACAAATTCAACTATAGCAAAAACAGAAGTAGATATAGGCGTCGAAAGCTTCATTAAAGGCTATTCGAAAAATTAAAGTCTTGCAGTCCACAACTGGGGCCTTTGCGAGAAACAGTACATCAAACAAAAATATTAATGCAACTCCGAGGGTAAATGTGTTAGCTGAAATTGGTTTTCACCCCTCCCTAGATAAGCTCCGCGGATCCCATATCACGGAATTTGATATCATTTGAGTGTTTAATCCGGCCTGCCAGACTTTTTAAAAAAACCGCTTTTCACTTAGAATATTGAATTTTTTAAACGGTCCGGTAGAGCGAACTGTACACTCAAATGGTCTTAGATTCAGTGATATGTGATCCGAGGAGTGAAAACCAATGTCGGCTAACACGATTGTCCTCGAAGTTGCATTCATATTTTTTTCCATGCACTGTTTCTCGCAAAGGCCCCAGTTGTGGACTGCAGGACTTTGAAACTTGACGCCTATCACTCACACCCAAAATCTGCTGTGGGCTCTCGGTCTATTAATGAACTCGATTTCAAGCAGCCTTCTTGCAAAAACTATCCTGAACTGATCTCTACCAGGCAGGAAAAGATGAAATCCCTCTATCAGCCTGTGAGTAAGAGAGAATTGCTGGCACAAAGCATAAATATCATAGTGTGTTAGGAAGGTCTTTTAGAAAACAGTGATGGCGTGGGATTCTGCTCCCCCCAAATATTTAAATTTTAAATCTTAACAAATTCGAACTAGTCTATAAATTTTACAAAACCAATAAAAGTAAAAATAAACGTAACCAATGAAAGTTACCAATAAAAGTAGTCAATAAAAGTAACCAATAAAAGTAACCAATAAACTAACTTTACTTACTTTAGATGGCGCTTACAGTCCAGGGTGGACTACGGCCTCAACCAACAAGCCCCTCCAGCCAGCTCGGTCCCTAGCTAGCTAGCTGCAGTTACGCACTTCAAGTTGGTTGAGGTCGTTCTCCGCTTGTGTGCACCACCTAAGGTGGGGTCTTCCTCTGCTGCGTAGACCATCAGGGGTAGAATCGAAGACTCGTAGGGCTGGTGCGTCGGTGTCCATACGCTGATACGCTCGCCACTCCTCCCAGCCACCTCGGTCGCTGTATTTTCAGCTTTTTGACCAGGTCGACGTCGCTGTAGAGCCCGTAAAGCTCGTTGTTAAATCTTCTCCTCCATACTCCATCGATACATACTGGACCGAAGACCACCGAAGAATTTTCATTTCAAAGCACCTAAGCACTAAGCAGTTTCTCATCCGTTTTTGACAGGGTTCATGCTTCTGCCTTATTAAGCAAGACCGGGATGATTAGGGTCTTATATAGATACGGTGACCATATTTCTGGGAGCAAAACCCGGGACAAAAAGTAAAAATTTAATAAACGTGAAAAAATGATTGGACTTTTCAATAATTTGTATGAAATATCTAAAATAAATATTAAAGAAAAACATAATAACAGAAAAAAAACGAAAAAGAAACGAACATTAACATAAATTATAATGTCTTCACAACATAACTAAAAACTTAGAAAAAAAAATTAACATTTTTAATTTCATTATTAAAATAAGGCCAAGTTTTTCAGTGCAGAGTTAACTCTGAGTTAAATAGAATAGTGACTACATAAGGATATTTTTGTTAGACATTTAAACGTGCTCTTTTTGACACAAGAGTATTGTAAATAAAATGAGTCGGAAAATATTTTATGAATAAGGATTTACGTAACGTTGCATAGAGAATGTGCAATGCGGGACAAATATGCTATAAGTACCTGAATACGGGACACTTGTACGTCCCGGGTTTCTTAAAAAATAAACCGGGACAGGCTAAAGAAATACGGGACAATCCCGGGAAAACCGGGACGGATGGTCACCGTATATATAGAGGATCTCTTTGGTGCTTTGAGAGAGGGCTTTACTACTCAAATGCCTTCTAAGCCCGAAGAAGCAGTGGTTGGCAAGAGTAATTCTTCGTTTGATCTCTGCACTGAAGTCATTTTGTGATGTAATAGTGGAGCCCAGGTAGACAAAGCCCTTGACGACTTCGAAGTTGTACCTACCCATCGTTACGTTTTGCCCGAGTCGACGATGTTGAGATTCCTTTCTAAGTAACCAATAAAAAAAAAACAAATAAAGGTTACCACTAAAGGAAGCAAGTAAAAGTGACAAATAAAAGTAACCAATAAAAATAACCAATAAAAGTAACAAATACGAGAAACCAGTTACAAAAAAAAACAATAAAGAACACAGTAAAAGAAATCAATAAAAGTTACCTATAAAAGTTTCCAATAAAAGTTACCAATTAAAATAATCAATAAAAGTAACCAATAAAAGAAACCAGTAGAAGTAACTAATTAAAGTAACCAATAAAATTAACCAATAAAAGTAACCAATAAAAGTTGCTACTAAAAGTACCCTGTTAATTTAACTAAGCATAGTAACTAATAGAAGTAACCAGTAAAAGTGACCACTAAAAGTAACTAATAGGAGTAACCAACAAAGTAGCCAATTAAAGTTACCAATAAAAGTTACCAATAAAAGTAACCAATGAAAGAAACCAATAAAAGTAACTACTGAAAGTAACCATCAGGTGAAACCAATAAAAGTAAAAAAAGTAACCAATAAAAGTAACCATTATATAATTCTATTGCTCATGAAATAAATGAAGAGATGCATATGTTCTCTTTCGCACAGAGATAACAATCCTTTTGGAAACAATAAAATTCAACGTTATAGGTAAATATCCGCAACTATTTGGTTGGTTGTCCGCGCAGTTACATATTATGCCGCATTTAAACGACTGCCAGTACCAGTACAATGACAAAAAGAATTATTTTGTCCATTGTTATGTTATTGTTTTGGTCATTATACTGCCAGTTTTTCAGTCGTGTAAATGCGGCATTATTCCATATGACAGAAAGTGAAAAACTGATTCAGGGCAATCGTGCTGCGTGTGTCAAAATGTATAGCAGCAAAACACAAACTTCAAAGTTGCTCGAAACGACGAAGACTGAATAGGTTGTGCATAGGGCTCAATTTTGGAACCAAACTGTTGCGAAACTGAAAGTTGCATGTGTGCGAATGTTGGTATCTAGTGTCAATGAAACAAAGTTACAATGGTTTATTCCCTTAATTATTATGGCCCACCAGAGGCAAAGTTACTTTGGATTAGCCGAATAACAATAATAATAATAACGTACATAATTGAAAAATTAATTATTTTTGTTTTTGTTTTTGTTTTTGTGGACTCTTAAATATAAATTCAATTGTAAGGTTTTTAGCCGAATAAGGGTGCAGGGAAATAATTCCACGGGCATCTGCTCTACATGGGAATTTATTCCATCTTTAGAGGGAATCTGTTCCACTTTCCAAAGTGAAGTTAGACGATTTTTTTAAATTGTCACATGAAATTTACGTTATTCGAAAGATAATCTTCTGGCGTTATAATTTAAATATGATTTCTAGCATATGACCGCCACGGCTGGCTCGGACGTAGTCTAAGGTCCAATTTTCAATTACTTTTTCCAACATTTGTGGCCATATATCGGCAATAACGCGGCGAATGTTGTCCTCCAAGTAGTCAATCGTTTCGGGCTTATCGGCGTAGACTAGCGACTTCACATATTCCCACAGAAAAAAGTCAAGCGGCGTTAAATCGCACGATCTTGGAGGTCAATTCATGGGTCCGTAACGTGAAGTTGTGAAACTATGCAGTTACCAAACGTTTCCTTCAATAAACTGTTGTGGCACGAGCTGTGTGACATGTTGTGCCGTCTTTTTGAAACCACAGCTCCTGCACATCATGGTTGTTCAATTGATGAACGAAAAAGTCAGTCATCATGGCTCTATAGCGGTCATTATTGACTGTAACGTTCCGGAAATCATCGTTTTTAAGGAAGTACGGACTAATTACTCCACCAGCCCATAAAGCACACCAAACAGTCAGTTTTTGTGGATGTAACGGTGTCTCAACTTACACTTGAAGATTATCATCAATCCAAATACGGCAGTTTTGTTTATTGATGTATCCATTCCACCAAATGTGAGCTTCATCGCTGAACAAAATTCGCTTATGAAAATTTCGAACAGAACCATGATTTTCAAAATAAATTTGCCCAATTTGGAAGCGTTGTTCAGCGTTGTCTATTCATGTTGAAATGGCAAACCAAACTATAAATTTGCCAACTTATCCTTCTATACCTCTAAAAAAAACACCCCTTATAAATAGGTATCGGCCTTCATATAAAATATAAAATATAACAGACAAAAATATAACAGACGACCAGGATCAATAAATTGCTAAACATATTGCATATGAACAAGCAAGATGTAGTATCAAACTTTCTTGACGAAAACACATACAAACTTGTCTAACAAAAAAATTTCAATAACTACAAGACGAAGTTGCAATTATAATAGTATTTAACGTGTTTAGGAGTCAAAAGCTTCATTGAAGGCTATTCAAAAAATCAAAGTCGAAAAAAAAAAATATGAATGCAACTTCTAGAATAATCGTGTTAGCCGAAATTGGTTTTCACTCCTCCCTAGATAACCTCCTCGGATCACATATCACGGAATCTGAGACCATTTGAGTGTATAGTTTGCTCTACCAGACCGTTTAAAAAATTCAAAATTCAAAGTGAAAAACGGTTTTTTTAAACAGTCTGGCAGGGCGAATTAAGCATTCAAATGATCTCTGATTCCGTGATATGGAATCCGCGGAGCTTATCTAGGGAGGGGTGAAAACCAATTTCGGCTAACAATTTTGTATTTACACGGTAAATACAAAATAAAACGTAAATTAATTCAACTTAAGCTAGGAACATAAAAAAAACTAAGGCATACACTTTCGTACAAAGTCTTCTGCAGACAAAGCACATTATAATACAGTCCCTGTAGTGAAGTCCCGTAGAAATGTCCGTACTGATTTATCTAACTGCCAGAATCGATTAAAGTACATACAGGAGAGTCAGAAAAACTTGGGTAGACATCACCGTATTCTGGATGGGTTTTTTTAGACGCCATCTTCCAAAATGGCCGACAAATAGTAGTATAATTTGTATGGGAGAACGGAAAAATCTCCATAAAAACTAAACCACTAAACCGATTCTGATGAAATGATCAGACATGAAAAGAATCAAGATGAGTAGCCAACATAATTAATTTCCGCCCACTGCCACGCCCCCTTTTTTGAAAAATTAATATATTCGTCAAAATTAATACAAATTCGGATGTTGCTTTAGTTAAACTTATACAAATATCTTTGTATGGAATATAAGCTGTTAAAAGTTCCTACAACGCCTATTTTGTGGGCGTTTATTATTTTTTGACTGATATAGAGTTAGTTTTAGTATGATAAAATCTGAACCACTTCACCCAGTGTAATGAAATTTTCATACATGCTAGCGAACAGTATAGGGAATGATTGCATACAATTTCCGCCCATTGACACGCCCACAAAAGCCCATCTTATCACTCTTCCTCATTTGCTGCTAAAAACCGAAGGATATGATATCAATTAAGATGCTTTTTGATTGATATTTACTGAAAATCTGTTTTTTTGATTTTTAGTAAAACAAAATTTTTTAATTATAAACATAGAGTATTGCAAATGTGGTGAGCAATGCACGAGATAAATGTGTATACAAATGATGTGTAAATATATGTAATTGTATTTTTTATAATTTTTTTAACTAAAAATCAAAAATATCAGATTTTCTTTTGTCAATATCAATCAGGAAACTTCACAAAGCATCTTAATTGATATCATTTCCTTCGGTTTTTAGCAGCTTATGAGGAAGAGTGATAAGATGGGCTTTTGTGGGCGTGTCAATGGGCGAAAATTGTATACAATCCTAATACTGTTCGCTATCATGTATAAAAATTTCATTACACTGGGTGAAGTGGTTCAGATTTTACCTTACTAAAACTAACTCCATATCAGTCAAAAAATAATAAACGCCCACAAAATAGGCGTGGTAGGAACTTTTAACAGCTTATATTCCATACAAAGATATTTGTATAAGTTTAACTAAAGCAACATCCGAATTTGTATTAATTTTGACGAATATATTAATTTTAAAAAAAAGGGGGCGTGGCAGTGGGCGGAAATTAATTATGTTGGCTTCTCATCTTGTTTTTTATCATGTCTGATCATTTCATCAGAAACGGTTTAGTGGTTTAGTTTTTATGGATATGTTTCCGTTCTCCCATACAAATTATACTACTATTTGTCGGCCATTTTGGAAAATGGCGTCTAAAAACCCCGTCCAGAAAACGGTGATGTCTACCCAAGTTTTTCTGACTCTCCTACATGTATTTTAATCGATTCTGGCGGTTAGATAAATCAGTACGGAAATTTTTACGGGACTTCACAACTTCACTACAGGGACAGGAGTATTAAGCAGAGAATATAAAATAGAGAAGCCAATCCTCAGTTGTCAATTTGATTTGCCTACAAACTGAAGCGAACAGCTGTGATGATTAAAGTATTAGTGAAAAGCAGTGCAAAACGCACACAGAATCAACTAGTCATTCAGAACATCATTCAGCACAAGTCTTTTTGTTGTTGCAATTCACATCTTTTCCTCGACACGAAATGAAATTACAAACACAACAGTGTTATGAAATGGGTTTTGGAGGATGAAACGTACGAATGATTGGCTTTTTATTTGATATTCTCTGGCCATACGGCTTTGCAGATATAGATTATTGAAAGATCTTCTGAAATAGGTATTAATAAAGTTGAATTGAATGGAATGTTGAACTTTATTTTAAATGGTATTCATGGCCGCTCTAAGTTATACAAAATTAACAAATTTCTACATCCTATAGACTTTAATCTTTAAAAAATTTATTTATTTTATTCCTACAGCTATATCTCAAATATCAACAACTTATGAGCATGAAAATACTCGCAACACACATTCTTCAGTAGTTGTTCCGTCATCTCGATCACCACGTTTACTAACCAACGCAGCTGAAGCTCTTCGAGGCAGGATTTTTTCGACAAGATTTGGACACTTTTATTTCGTATGTATATTTTTAATTCTTTTATTTGAGTGAACGAACAATGTTTCGTGAATGCGGTTTTCATCTGTTATATTCCATAAGTACGAATATATTGCCATATGTTAGTGTAATAACTATATCTTAATTCCATTCTTAAGACTATGTTCAATTTTCAAATCTAGTTCATTCAACAACACCAAATGGCTGATAGTTTTGGTATTCCGTATTTTTAAGTTTAACTGTCACTCAATAATTATTAATAACTATATAAGCCCAAATGTATTTCCAACAGCTTTATTTATCTACCTTACAAGTTGATAAGGAATGTGTAATAGCAATGGACAATGATCTTTTACCAGGAACTTAAAACGTTATAAGATTTAAATATTTCTATAATTTGAAAATAATTAGAAGTTTTGTGATTCGTATAAGCCGTATTATAAATCGTATACATATGTATGTATGTACATATTGATGATTTAATTAATTTGAAATAATATTTCTTAATTTAACTTCATGTATCACAGTCTCATGAATCTAATTTTGGAAACACAGTTTAAAAACTTTATTTTATTTAGTAGGTAGGTACAAAATTTCAAAACAAAATTGCAACGAAAAGTTATTGAGTATACATAGGTATCTATGGGAATGTCACAAATGATGAATTAATCTGAAATGTTTGTAACAAAAAGTAAGACAAGCAAAAATACGGTGCAAAAACGAAACAAGAGACTGCAGAACTTATGACGTTATTAATATTCAACTAGGTAATATCAAATAACTCCTAGTCCTTTTAAAAAGATCAAAATTTTATACTGTTCGAATTTTGTTCAAGGTGTGTACATGGATACAACCATCTATGAATTAAAAAACACATTATTTATTTTTCTTACCTTGTGCAAAAGAGTATGGATCTTGAAGCCTCTAAGAGCGTTGGTGGGAAAGATATTCCGAGCAAACTAATTTTTATGAAGGGTATTGTAATGAATGCATGAAATGTTCTCAAGAAATCATTTTGTTTGAAAAACTATTAACTAAGCTAAACAATAATGTACATTAAAATACCGAGAGTAAACTAAAAACCAACAAATGCACAATGCGCCATCACGGGGTTTCCGGTTTCCTTAATACATTCGGAAACAATATTTTCTTCATTTTCGACTGTAAATGGTGCTCCAAAAGCCAATTCGTGGCAATTACCCACATCCTCTTTCTGCTGAAAATTCCGTACCAATCTATAAATTAAATATTAAATATTAAAGAAATTGAAAGTAAAATGTTCAAACGCCAAATCTTCTCAAGGCAATTCTAGAACAAAAAGAATAAATAAAATATAAGAAAGAAGCAGGAAGTTTTATTTATTGACATTTATTTAGGTTCACGAACAGCATAGATACTCGGATTTTCTTAAGCCAACAAGCACGCTCTTGCTAACCAGAACAATGTTCTAAGCCCTCCATATTTTGTTCAAGTAAGAATATTAGATATACCGCCCTATTGAGCGTGGGAACTTTTTTGTAGGAAGCTTGCCAGTGTGTAGCGGGTTCAGGGCCGGCCCTAGCTAAATTAGCGCTCTGCGCAAGCTTCACAACTAGCGCCCCTCAATTGCTGTTTTTGGTAGAATGTGTTCTCACTTTCCAAGCTGTAGACTTTGATATGCGATTTTTTAACGAAGTGTCCCCAAGAGACGAACGAAGTATACCCAAGAGGTGAACAAAATCTTGCTTTTTAAAAGATTTTGTGATTTAGTTTTTTTACTGTGGGTGTGAATAGGAAGCTAGACATCGACTTATTTTTGGAATAGTAGGTAGGTATTTGTCTTTTAATTCAGAATAAGTATGTATATCAATATTGACGTGAGCTATTAAAAGAATTGAAATTAAAAAAGTATAGGTAGGTAATGGTAGTGGCTTCCGTGATACTTGCTGAAGGCGCCCTTTCGGCTCAGCGCCCTGCGCATTTGCACAGTTTGCACGTATAGCTTGTCCGGCCCTGAGCGGGTTAATGTTTTTTTTTTTGTTTTTGGAGCGAGGCTATAGAAATTCCACCCTTTGACATCAAAAAGTATGTTCTCTAAAAGTGGCAACATTGAAATACTAACCGAAGGTGCTTCTACTCAACACCCATCGTTTACGATGTAAACCGCTATTTTTTCAATACGCGTTTGGAATCTTGAGGCGTTTCTGTAACTTTGTTTATGTAAAAAATATTAAAAATTAACAACAAATTGGAGGTCATATTCTTTGATATAAAAATAAGTATGTTCCCGAAAAGTTGCAACACTGATATTTTACCCAAAAGTACGTCTCCTTGAAAGTATGTTCCTGAAAAGTGGCAGCATTTAAAGTTTAATCAAAGGTGCGTCTAGTCAACCCTTATTTTTCAAAATATCAATTTTTACCTCCCAGTACGCGTTTGGAATCTAGAGACGTTTTCATGGTTAAAATATTAAAAATGATGCGAAAAAGTGGAAGTTCCACCCGTTGACATACAAAAAGTATGTTCCTGAAAAATGGCAACACTGAAATTTACCCGAAGATGCGTTTACTCCAAACCTTTATTTCAAGACATCGTTTTTTTGATCACGGAAATGTTCCAAGTAGTTTACGAGTTTTTCTTAACTTACCATTTTCCACAGATTAGTCGCCATTTTTGAAAAGTGTCCAAGCAACAGAATTAAATCAATGACTCCCAAGCTTAATTACATATTTAGCATGTCAAAAATAAATTATTAATATAAAAGTGCAGGGATTTCAGTTTCCTGAATAGACAAGAAATTTGGTGCCATTTTTCAAAATGCCGTCCAAGCGACAGGATTACTAAAATGACTCCGAGGCTAAATTTAATACTAAATGCGTACGGAATGAGTTCCAGTTCCAGTCATAAAAAAGGTCCCCGCAAAAAAACGCACGGGATTCGGTAAATTGATTTGAAAAATTACTTTCGCTCTTATTTCCTCGCCTTTCTGTCAATACCTCGTAGTTCAAATAGAATAAATGCTTACAGTCTGGTCAGGAAACCGAATCCCGTGTGGTTCTTGGAAGGAATCCTGTCGCTTGGATGCCATTTTGAAAAATGGTGCTCAATCTGTAGTCCGGCTGGGAAACCGAAATCCCTGCGCTTATTTTTGTATTTGTAATTTATTTTTGACATATTGAGGATGAAAGTACATTTGGGAGTCCTTGTCTTAATCTTTTCGCTTGGACGCCATTTTCAAAGTTGTTTCTACCAAGCGTCTACCTTTAAAGACATCAACTGTTACTTCCTAACACGCGTTTGACATCTGGAGGCGTTTCCCCAACTTTTTGCATGTTCAAAATGTTTTAAATTATCAGAAAAGTTGGGGTCCCACCCTTTGAAATTAAAAAAAAAGTATGTTCTTGAAAATTGGCAACACTCCACTTAACCCGAAGGTGCGTCTACTCGAAAAGATTGAAACCCTAATCGATACGTTTAAAATGATATACATATTATCCCCCATATAAATAAACGACGGATAACAACGTGTTTGCATTTATACATTATTAGCTTGTAATTCTTATTAACAAATGTTTAATAGTCTGTCACGTGTGTTAATGTACGGACAAATTTAACTCGCCTAATTCCAGCAGTATTAATACAAAACTGGTATCCGCTCCCTAACACACGTGTTAACTGGCACACGGAAAGACAACTTATCCGTTTGATAACTTTTCTTATTAAAAAGCTATGATATCCCTCCAGTGTTTATCACTTCACCAAACTCACCACTCCATCAAATTGTGGTGGTTTTCTAATACATGTGTCATATGCATGCACTGCCCTACAAAGTGTATACTGTTAGCAGTAAACCGTCCAATCACACGTATGCGTGGATGTGTTAAGAAGTCAAAGACTATTACACCTTTGTTAATATGAATTACAAGTTAACAAATGTATAAATGGAATGTATTAGATGAAGTCAAATTTTTTTAAATGTTATTAACTATTTATTTAAGAATTTTTGAAAAATAAAAATTTACTTCAGGTATCTCGACTTACCTGGTTCTTCACGACGGCCATGGATATGTTCTCTCCTGTTTCCCAAAAGTAGGGAATCCCTTTCGAAGTCTTACGTGATTTTTACAAAACCTGTCACTTGATTTTTGAAAAAAAAAAAAAAAAATGCAAAATAGAAAATGTAGCTCAAAAATTTTGAAGCCAAAATGCCATTCTTTCATACGCAATTAAAATGTTGGCAATACCTGCTTCCGTGGCTGATTCCTTTTGAATCCATTTTGCCTCGGGAGGCCTCTTAACCCCGATTTCCCAATTTTCCCACTCGTTCTTTTAGGCCCATTTGCTGAAACGAAACTTAAGTATTTAGGTTCAACGTAAGAGCTTATGTGACAGTTTATGACGAAGAAAAAGTAGAACATAAGCGTCTAAGTCAAACATAAATATTTAAGCCTATTATATACAAGAGTTTTCTTTTCAAATTTTCTTAATATTCAATATTATAGCCCCTATATTAATAAACAGCGGATAACAACGTGCTAGCATTTATACATTTGTTTACTTGTAATTCTTATTAACAAACGTGTAATAGTCTGTGACGTGTGTGTTAATGTACGGATAACTTTAACTCTCCAAACTCTGCGTATAATGAACGGATAACTTTTTAACACTTACCTACGCGCATACGTGTGATTGGACGGTTTACTGCTACCAGTATACACTTTGTAGGGTAGTGCATGCATGTATTAGAAAATCACCACAATTTGATGAAGTGGTGAATTTGGTGAAGTGATAAATACTGAACAAATCTTTTTTAATAAGAAAAGTTATCAAACGGACAAGTTGTCTATCCACGTGCCAGTTAACACATATGTAGGTTAGGGAGCTGATACCAGCTTTTTATAAATACTGCTGTAAATATTTAAGCAAATGGATCTTAGATGTTAAGTAATTGGTTTGAATTCGGCTTCTAATTGAGTTTCGCATGCATTTCCTCGATGTCTTGTTTTTTTTTCAAAGACCATTTATAGTTCTAATAAGCTCTTTTGACAGTTTGATATCTAAGTTCATAATCTTAAAAATTTAATTTTTTGACAGGGACAGAACGTTGGAAGTATTTTTCTCTATAGGTTTTAAGTTGAGCTTGGTATTAAGAGTACTGGGCTCAACTGATGAACACACAATGCCCATGATGCTTATCGTCAAATAATAAATAAAAAAAAAGTTCTCCCAAAAGTCTTAATGTCCTTGAGGTATCTCTTGCTAAAAAGATCCTTTTCATAACAACCACACAAAAAAAATTCCATGCTCAATCACCTGTTTAGATAATCCAGCGTTAACTTTGACCAAATTCAAAGCACTACGCAACAACCCGTGTTCAAAACTACTCCACTGATTCAAACTGATACCGGCCATCGGACATGCTTTTTTCACCCAATCTTGGCTGATGATTTGATGTATGAGTCCCATTAACACATTCTCTTTTTGAAGAGCGCAGCTCACATTCAGTGGCCTCTATGCATGTACTTTTGTTTTTTTTCTAAGCTAAGTAGAGTACCTTACCTCTTCTATACTGAGTGATGGAAATCTGTCTTTATAGAAGCCTATGTTAGCTTCTCTATTTTAAAGAGCCTGAATTACGATCTTAAAACCCGCAGTCAGTTGCTTGGCTTTATTATAAATCCTACGGGTTCCGTATTATTCAGGTGAACGCAGTCATTATCATACATATTACCTCGTGGCATGATGGTTAGTGCGTAGGACTGTCATGCCGAAGGTGTGGGTTCGATTCCCAGCCATGCCACCTAAAAAAACAGAAATGTTTTATCCGAGGTACTCCTCTTGCGAGAAACTGACAAATCCTCCAAGAGTAATACTTGTCATGAAAAAGTGCTTTTCATTTAGCCGTTCGGACTCGGCAGAAAACTGCAGGTCCCCTCCATTCCTGAAAAAAATCGCACACAGGAATGGTTGAGAGTTGTAGGTCACTAGGCCCTGGTTCTCCACGAGCCAATTTATTTATTTTATCTAGTCATTATCCTACCATGGCTTTTTATCTGTTTTCTTTGATAGTCTTCTCTGCTTTTGACCGTATCTTTGATGATATTAAGATACTAAGACCGCTGATTATTGGAATTGGCGTCTGTAGTAGATGAGTGTACAAAAGAGAACTTCGCACTCAAGTGATTTCTAAAGACTCTGGAAAACTCCAGGTATGACTATTTTTCTGGGTTTCTAATTGGTTAGAGTTCCTCTTCCTTCGACATTCGAGTTCTGAATTTTACCTCAAAATTAACGTACGTCTAAGATGTTTAATACGGGACTTGTGTTGAGTAGAACATGGTCAATTGGATTGTCGGTCCAACCATCAGGAGAGTGCCAGGTTTGGGGACCCTAAGGGGTCTAACCCATAGAATCCGTCACATGCGTTGCGTTGCCGTATACAACTGACAGCTTGATTAAACACGTTTTTAAGAGAACCGACCCAAAGGCATCTAACGCACCGGATGCAACGCAATAAGTAGCTGAACTTTTAACTTTTCTCCACCGCCAATTCATTATTGACATTTGTTGTCAATAATCGGTTCGTTCTTCTAAGAATCGTTTAATGCTATGTTTCCACCTAAGGTTTATCTCAGTATAGATTAAATAAATCTTTTTGGTGTTTCCACAGCACAAAAAGATTTAAAAAAGATTAAATCTGACAAAACTTTCAAAAATGCAAATGGCGCTTCAATTTTTTTTATGAAGTGCGAAAGGGCCAGAATGTTTTACTGGCTGAACAGAATGCAAGACGCAACTGGAATAGATGTCAAAAAAGCTGCAGTAGATGTCAAAAATGCTGCAGTAAAAGTTAAAAATTGTTCAACTCTTGCAGCTCCGGCTGCAGCATTTTTGACATCTATTCCAGCTCCGTTTTGCATTCTGTTCAGCCAGTTATTCGTGTCAAACAATGAAGAACTGAATCGAGTCTTGAATGAATCGTTCAGCCACATGTTAAAATAGGTTAGTTCGATTTGTAAAACTATTTGTCCTAGGAAGGTTTAATAAGATTAATTTCTAATCTCCAAGATTAACGAAATATATTTGTATGGTTAATCTTCAAGACTTAAAGAAGATTTGAGGTAAATCTTATTAAATCTCAGATTAGCGTTAGGTGGAAATGTAGCATAAATCCATTGTCAATCAAATGCTTTTTCGATTTCACTGAGAAGTGAAAACTGGGTTGCGCTTTTTATGTGTTAATTTTTTTTGTTAATTTGCAAACAGTTTAATCTCAAAAGGAAATATAGCATTTTTTTAGAAGTACAAGAAGGTGCGCACTTTAAAAATGAATTATATATTTTAATATATAAATAAGACTAAAATGTAGATCAAAGATAAAAACAAATTCATCAAAATAACGCAAGGTATCCATTGGGTCACCCCGTTCTTTCGCATCCGGCAACGTCAACGGATTTGTTGCCGCAACGCAAGTGTAGCATTCTACGGGCTGGCCCCTTGGTTTTGGTCTCGAAAACCTATTGTAAATTATCAGCGTATTACGAGCTTCTCAAAAGCTTTTTAGTTGCAAACCTTTATCTATTGTCGTTTTATGAAGGCTGTGCTTACCAACTAAAAGACTGAGAGCTGGTGAACGTTTTGCTCAAAGTGTTTTAAACCGCTCCGAATTTCGTGGGCGTACTATTTCTACCAGTTCAAACTTTATGGTAGCAAACTGGCAGTGATTCCGCGGCCCTTTGACCACCAAAATGCACTTTCAAAATGCGTCAACAAAAATAAAAGTGTTTTTTACGACACAAATTTCGTTCACTTATACTTAACATTCGTTCAAATTAAATGCCGCCAAACCTGGCAGCTCTAGGATAAGGACAGCCCTAGGACCAGAATAATGCACTTTTAAAATGCAATACAAAATAAAAATTTCATTATTAGTTTTGGTCTTATGCTCATCTTAGCGCTGCTAGGTTGATGGCATATAATTTTTACGAATGTTAAGTAAAAGTGATGGAAACTTGGGTGGTTAAAACATGTTTTTTTTATGCATTTTGAAAGTGCATTATTCTAGTCTTAGGGCAGTCGTGGCGCTGGCTGCCAGGTTGAGCGGTATAAGACACTTTAACTTCACTCATTTTTTTGTTTTTATTTTGAAAGCGCATTTTGTTTTCACTGATTTGGAGCGGTGTTTCAAAAAAAATTAATTTTATTTTTAGCGCAACTGAAGAAGTTCTGAAATGTTATTAACAGAGTTATTAATTAAATGTTAAATCTTCTGAAATCAAAATTTGGGGACCAAGGGCCAAAATATAAAACGAGGCCAAAAGGCCCGATCGGGCGATTGGTGGTAACGCCGACTGGGATTGAAAAACTCTTGGCTGGATCGTTATTGTCCATTCGCTCGATGTAGCCGAGCCAATATAGTCGACGTGCTTTGATTTTCTGCACTACATCCACATCTTGATACAACTCATAGAGTTTGTGGTTGTATCTTTTCCTCCATTCGCCCTCCTCGTACATAGGACCAAATATACAGCGAAAAATGTTTCTTTAAAAGGAGCCCAGAATCAGCTCTCCCTTTTTGCTTATCGTCCAACACTCAGCGTCTGTTTATTGTTAAGAGATAGATGCACTCCTTAACTACTTCGAAATTTGAAGTTTTGTCTTAACCGGTTAACAGATTTCATTGTTTGTTTATTACATGTATGTATTTGGTTT
Source organism: Dasysyrphus tricinctus (assembly GCA_963921185.1). Taxonomy (NCBI): domain Eukaryota; kingdom Metazoa; phylum Arthropoda; class Insecta; order Diptera; family Syrphidae; genus Dasysyrphus; species Dasysyrphus tricinctus. Next base: position 177,476,463 of record OY992531.1, on the reverse strand, counting down.
TGCCCTCGTTTACTTGAAGACCAACAAGTTTTGCCTGTTCTTCAATTGCCGCAAATGCTGCTATAACGGCCTGTTGGGAGCGGCCGATGATGTCAATACCATCTACATACCCTAGAAGTTGGACAGATCTGTCGAAAATAGTGCCCATCAGTGTTAACGCCTATCCTGTGCACTATTCAATATCGATTATACCTTGTGTTTCGAATAGTTCGGAAGAGCTTTGCCCTAGTTGCACATTACATCGCGTACTTTTCAATGTCACGTGACACAACTGGATCAATTTTCCCGGGGTCCCAAGTTCAGCCATCACCATATAAAGCTCTCGACGATGAATGCTATCATATGCGGCTTTGAAGTCAATGAAAAGATGGTGAGTCCCGATTTGAAATTCGTGGTTATTTTTCATGATTTGCCTGAGAGTGAATATTTGCTTTGGTCGATGGTCGATCTGCTGGCCGGAAGCCACACTGGTACTAGTACTTGCTGATTAAAGTGTTGCAAAAGGGCTTAAAACGCTCAGACAGTACGTTCGATAAGATCTTGTATGTGACTCTTAAGAGGGATATGCCTCGATACTTCTTGCTGGATTTAGGATCGCCTTCTTAGTAGAATTTTTATATTCCTATTTTATCAAATGTCAGTTTCACTTCAGTGAGGTGCACTCGGTAGAACTTTTGTGCCCCACCGACAATTAAAGTTCTACGTTTAATGTTTTGCAGGTAGAAAAAATCAATTTATTGTTGTTTGTGAAAATTTAAGTCATGTGTCATGACATAGATTGATAAATTTCAAAATAATAATAATAGCATTTACCATATTTTTTTGCTGACGAGTTACTTGTTGCCTGCTGGCATTGTATTCTTTTCTTTTTTGTGTTTTGTTTTTTTGATTTATTTTGAATTTTTTTAAATATCTTTCTTATTAATAAATCACAGTCAAAAACTAACACCATGCTACGAATTCTACTAGTTTTACTCACCTACCTAATAAACCATGGTTCGCTTGCTTCATTTTATTCTTCAAGTTTGTGACATTCCTGTATAAATCGTAAAGGTCCAAGAATTTTATTTTTATTCATTTAAAAAAAAACCATAAATGTAAACAGGTACACACGTATGTATATGTATGTATAATGTTTATTCTCTTGATTTGTTATCATAGTTTCATACAAAATTGTTTTTATTTTATCTTATCGATGCTAATTTACTTTTAATAGAATTTAAACAAAAATCATCATTATATTTTATAAGAAATCAAACATTCAAATTTGAAACTGTATATTATTTTACATAAATTGAGATTTGTTTCACCATATTTTTTGAAAACTGATTTTAAAGTGCAACGTAACTTGAGCTAGAGATTCTTTAGCAATAGGTATTCGAGTTGAATTATATGAGAAAGTTAAACGACAACAGATTAGATATTTTGTCATTATTAAGGCCTCGCTGTAATGTACCCGGTTTTTTTAAGAACTATAAAATTGAATATTGCAATATTAGTTTCAAGTGTTTTATAAGTTAATTGTGGAAAATACAAGCTTTGATTTTTTATCATGAAGTTTACAATTGAATATTGCAATATAAGTTTCAAGTGTTTATTCATTTACATGGAAAACATAAGATTTAATTTGATTTTGCTTTCTGATTGTATTCCTCAAAATTTTTTAGGTCCCATATACTTTTCAATAAAACCAATTTTTATTAAACTCTAGTTGCATTCAAAAAGCATATTAATTTTGAATTCTTCTGAATATTTACAAAACATCTCAATAAAGTAGGTAAATATCAACTTTTACCCTGTTAAATCAAAACTTTATGCAATACAAAATTTTCTGTCTGAATTTACATATGAACTTGTTAAAACTTAGGTTTAGTAAGCGTTAACAATAATTAATGATAATTAAAGTAAAAATAAAGTATGAGTAAATAAATTTATTACAAGTAAAACACGACAATAATACATTTAATGATAAGTAAAACAAAATAATATTTATATTTGTTAAAATGTTGTTATACAATAATTTTTGGAGAAAAAATTACTGGCAATCAAATTAAAATTTTTTAAAATCATTTACTGTTTACAATAAAAGCAAATAAAGAGAAATAAAACAAGATATTAGGTTTGTTTTTGTTGCCAATATATACAGCCTTACATAAAAAGTTAATTTAAAATAACAACTGTGCCTGTACAAAATTCGTTGATCTTGATATCTATCAAGCTTAAAGTAAGCAACAATATTTAGGTTTTGCCTCACTCAATCAGTGCCGTGTTATTGCAATTAGCTAGCAATAAACCACAACAAATCGTTCATTTTGAAAAAAAGATATTCAAAACGAGATCAAACAATATGAAAAACCATAATAAAGTACAATGAAAACCGATTGAAAATGAGAACAAGTATTTAAACCTTTTTAAACATTTATGAGCGTGGCTTACCCGTCTTCAAAATACTTTTATCGATGTTTAAATCAGATATACTTTCATTTAAATAATTGTTTGCACATGCGAGATAAAGGTTTATTCAACATCATAAGTACGGTGTTGGGGTTATTTCATAGATATCCATTCAAAGGATATTTATACAGGCACAGCTAATTTTGTACTGTATTATTGAATAGTTTTTTAAGACTATATAGATTGAAAACAAAAACAAGCCTATTATTTGTCAAAATTGTTCAAACTTTTTTTGGACATTAATAAAAGCCTGGAAAGCAAAAAAAAAAAATAATAAAAACTTATTATTGTATGAAGCGAAATAATAAAACACTTTTAATATCTCGTTGCAAGTTTTTAAGTTCAATATTAATAACATATTTAAATAAGGAACGAGAATTTGAATTAATCGAATGATAAAATAAAACTTAATTAATTAAATGAAATTAAATTTAAAAAGTTTGTAAATATGTATTAAATGAGTGTAAGTGACAATATTTCTCTTAAACATATCAGTTTATCAATGTAATAATCATAATTAAGATAAATTAATGAAGTAACATGACAATAAACAATACAATAATACCAAATTTATTTGTTTTGGTTTTTATTGGAATAAGGGTCAGTTTCTTCACAGTGGGTTGAATATGAAAGATTATCACAGATTCTTTCTAATCGATAACTACGAATTTGTGACAATCAGAGAGTATTCTGCAAACATTTTTCAAAACCACTTTCTGACGAAATGGGCTTACTGACGCAAAAATCTTGCAAAAATATCTCATGTCCTCTTCAATTTGTTTGAAAGATATTTGTTCATTTTTTTCAGAAGGTATGGGAGCAAATAACAAAAAAAATATATGCTTCCTGAGAACAAGCAAGTTTTTAGTTCATAATAAATATCTGCATGAATGCATTCATTTGCTCCTCTCCTAGCTTGTGTAATACCTCAGTGTAGAGGGAAGTCCCCCAACGGTGGATACCCAGGGCCGGACAAGCTATACGTGCAAGCGGTGGAAGCGCGCAGGGCGCTGAATACAATGGGCGCCTTGAACAAGCATTAAAAAGCCACTACCTTGTCGTTGTAATCACTATCTACCTTTTTGTTTAATGTTAATTTCTTTTTAACAGCTCACTAACTGGTATCCATTATATAACTACCATCTTATTCTGAATTTAAAGACAGATATCGTCGGCTTTCTGTCAAAACTTGCCTGTTTTAAAAATTTGCTTAGAAAACACAAAAAAACCGATTTAAAAGTAATAAAATAGAATTCTTAGATCGTAAAAGGTTTTAAAACTGGCTGATAGAACCAAAAGGAACCATGATACAGATACGAGACATTAATATTTGAATTCAGTTATTTGTTTTGACCTGAAATGCATTAAAATGGCATTTTAGGACTGTAGTATCTGGCAACACTGTAACTGTCAGACGCAATGCATAAAGAGAAGAAAGAAATAAAGAAAGATCATTCGGTGCAAGATAGTCAAGTGAGTAAGTTTTATTTGAGATTCTAAAGTGGCGACGAGGATAAAACAAAAAAAAAAAAATAATTTACAAAAGAAGAAAATATCAAACCGAATATTATAGGAAAAAAAGTGTTAATATTAAAAGAATTGGAAATTTTATCAAAAAAAAAAAAATAATAAATGAAAGAAAGTGAAATGGATGATTGCAAGGAAAATGAAAGCAATTTTGCTGGTCAAAGTGGTGAGAAAAACAAATTTTGTAAAGAAATAAAAAAAAATTGGAAAACAAAGAACAAACATATTAATAATTGGTTCAATATGTGATTCAGTATATAAACTGCCTAAATTTATAAAAAAAAAATATCTGTTAAATGGTAAATTAGTGTTGAAATCGAGGCATGGAAAACTAGGCATATATTTCTCAGTCATTTAAATTCAAAACGGGACATGCCATAAGAAAAAAAAAAAAACGTTAACGAGCCACATCCCGTTTGTATGGAAAGCATTCAATGTCTCTTTCACTCACCTCTTATATGGTGAGATTCATGCAATGAGCATTTTATACAGATTAGGCTAGAAAAAAAGAGAAGCAATATATGTAGGTATCTCTGTCTCTTGAAAAGAAAATAATAATAATTCACAATAAACTAAAAACAAACGTCAATGATCTCACTTTGGCACAAGGACAGCCTAGCTTGTTCATCCCTATGTTAAAGTTTTTTTTGCAATATCATAGAATGAAAAATAATTTCTTTTTATTTGAGTATGAAGAAATTTAGTGAATTTATTAAAATGTTAAAACTATACTGGTTAAAATAAGAAAGAAAAAAATTATATCAGTCGAAACTTCAACATTAGGTTTAAGAGTTTTGAATCAATACAATTGAATAAAAAGTGAGATTTTGAAGGAAAAGAAGTTGAATGAAACAGCCCCATCCTGCTGCAAAATTTTTGATTCACATGAATGTTTCATTGAATTTAATTCAATGGAATCCAAGTTTGTTTTTAAATCCGAGTAAAGCGTATCAAGAAATTTATGAACTTAAAAAAAAAAAATTATTTCACATCCTCCGAAGGAGAGAGAGTTCACACTTTGACGGAAAAAAAAATATGTTTGCAGGATGAGGCTGATAGATTTTATGTCGCAACTTAAATGTTAGCGAAGTAAGAGAGCAACCTAAACGATTGTTAAATAAATTAAAACAAAAAGAAAGAAGTACCTATAGGTACATATGTAAATGATTTATGTCGCAACTTAAATGTAAGCGAATTAAAAGAGCACCCTAAACGATTGCTAAATCAAAAAGTATGTTGTTACAACTCCTGAAATTGAATTTCGACTTTATTTGTTTTAGTTAAAGTAGTTAAAATCATTCCAAAAGAGGTAGATATACCTTAAAAAAATACCATAAGAGACAAGATATTTGATCATTTTGGAATTGATGTTATTTAATTTTAGTTTTATTAATATTTAGTAACCTAATTTGAATGGGCTTTGCACTCGAGTAATAATGATCATATATATTCTTTATACATAATTCTATTGGTATAATATGTATCCGGTTTAGGAAATTTTCAAACAAGCAATTTCCAGCAAGGTTGAGAGCTGTAAGTCACTAGGCCCTGGTTCTTCACGAGCTGTTGTGCCACCAAATCTATCTATGCCACTCAGTTCTAGACTGCAAAATCTCGCTGTTTAATTCAAAATACAATTCTTTTACCATTTTCATGTTTAGCTGCTGATAATTGACTGGTGGAAAAGAAAAGATAACATTCAAATATATTTTTATTCCCATGATTATAGATTCGTTCAAACGATCTGGACTTTATGTGGCACCATTTGATCACACAATTGATGGAGAAAACTGTGGAACTGAATGGAAGAACTGGCTTCGTTCCTTCGAGTTTTGCATGGAAGCCAGTAACATCGAAGATCCAGAAACGAAACGTAAAATGCTAATGCATTTCGCTGGTCGGAAAGTTCAAGAAATTTTTATAAATCTGCCAGAAGTAAGCAGTGACGCATGCAGCGGACCATGGGCAAATGAGTATGTACCAATGCAAACCAGCTACGAAAAAACAACAACAAAGCTTAACGACTACTTTTTGCCAAAACAACATACCTCGTTAGAGCACCTCCTTTTTAATTCGCTTAAGCAGAAGGAAAGTGAAAGCATCAACAGCTTTGTAATGAGACTTCAAATCCAATCAAATCACTGCGATTTTGGAGAAAAACGTGACATGATGATTAAAGACCGATTAATACAAGGATGCCGATCAAGCGAAATGAGGCGAGAGCTATTGAAGCTGGGAAATACTACATACGAAGATATTTTCAAAACAGCAAAAATAGTTGAATTCGTTTTAAAACAAGAAAAAGCCTTTGCTGAAGACAAACAAACCAACAAGATAGTTGAAGAAGTCCACAAAATCGAAAACAAAACTAATATGACCTGGCCAAAGAAACATGCGACCATTGATAGACGTATGAGAAGTTGCACACGATGTGGATACGAAGGTCACGACTCCAATTATGAAAAATGCCCAGCCATGGGTAAGAAATGTAATAAATGCAATGGTTTGAACCACTTTAGTCGGAAATGCCGCTCACGAAAACGCACAAACACCACAATAACAAAAACAAATGAGAAAAAGGATTCGCCAACAAAAACATTGAAAGATGAACCACAAAATAAACGAAAAACCGAAGAAATAGTCAAATACGTTGATGATAATAAGAATGTGAACGAATATATATTTTGTATAACAACGACAAATGAAGAAAATGAATTTCCATGTGAATTGGGAGGTGTAACCATCAAAGCAGTAATTGACTCAGGATCCAAATTTAATTTATTGGACAAAGAGACTTGGAACCTTTTGAAATCCAAACAAATCACCGTACAAAAATCAACGGAAAACTACTGATAAAATATTCAAAGCTTATGGTGGGCACACTCTACAAATCCATGGCGTATTCGAAGCACAAATTAAAATCGGCCTTAAACGCACATCAGCAGATTTCTATGTCATAAACGGCCCTGGAAAAATGTTGATCGGGCGTAATACTGCAAACATTCTCAGTGTTTTGAAAATTGGATACAGCGTTGACAAGATTCAAGAAGAATCGCAGCAACCCACAAATCAGCGAATTGGTACCATTAAAGATGTCATTGTCACAATCCCAATTAAAGAAAATGCAAAGCCAGTCGTGCAATCATATCGACGTGTTCCTGTTCCTCTTGAAGATGCAGTGGATAAAAAGTTAGATGACCTTTTGAAACAAGGGATCATCGAAAAAGTAAATTGGCCATCCAAATGGGTATCCCCTATGGTTGTCATACCAAAAGAAAAAGATGTTCGTATTTGTATCGACATGAGACGAGCTAATGAAGCAGTGGAACGGGAAAATCATCCACTTCCAACCATGGAAGATTTTCTACCACATATTAGACGAAGCCGATACTTTTCCTTGTATGACATCCGGAATGCATTTCACCAGGTCTGAAAAAAAAACACAAATTTAAATTTAACGAGACATTTTTTTTAAACTGCATGTATACAGGTATACATATATATAAAATTTTGTAAGGAGATACAATTTACATTTGTTTTCAGAATAAATGAATTCTTTGGTTCAAGTTGGAAATTAAATTTTTCTACTATTATAAAAAACAAATTAACAAATGCTTGACTTCTATTTTTTTTGTAGAGATATTTAAACTGAATTTTTAGATTTGTATTTCAAAGCAAACTTGATTTTCATACGATTACGAATTTAAAAACAGGTGTTCGAAACGTCAAACTCATTACAAATTAGGCGCGTTTGCTGACGTGAAAATTAGTACGAATAGGCATACTAACTGCGTTTTTTTTGCATATCCATATGGACTTTGGCGAAAAGAACGACATCGGGACATTTCAACATTTGCCAATGACTATCACATTTCGGAAATCTCTTTCTGAGATCTTAACTCAAAGGACTAAAAAAAAAAAAAACAATAAGTATCTTAAGATCTTAAGAATAAGAACAAAAGAAAAAAAAATGTTCGATGTTTGATTGATGTTTGAGCTAAGAAGAAAAACAAACTAATATATTTTTTGGTCTTGAGATAATTATAAAGGAGAATAGTTTTATATGTATTGGTATTAATGCATGTTTGCAACTATGGGTAATGTGCATAATGTGTGTACATTTTGTTTAGATTATGTATGTACATTTAAATACATGCACATGTATATATGGATATATTCATATGTGTATCTAATCCTGTGTATGCATTAATTAAGTTATTAAGAACAATATATTAACTAAATAAAAACAAAATTTGATTACAGGTTGAAATTTCTCCGGAATCTAGAGAAATAACAACATTTATTACTAGAAAAGGGTTATTTCGATACACACGCTTAATGTTTGGAATATCATGTGCGCCTGAAATTTTTCAGAAGATCATGGAACAAATTTTGAGTAATTGTGATGGCTGTGTTAATTTCATCGACGATATACTAGTATATGGAGCTACCAAAGAGGAACATGATAGTCGTGCTCTTAAAGTAAGAGAAACCTTACATGAATATGGGGTCGAATTAAACCATGAAAAATGTATTCACAACGTTGAGGAAATAAAATTTCTTGGTCACAAATTATCGGTAAAAGGAGTCACACCAACTGAGGACAAACTTGATGCAATAAGATGCTTTCGAGAACCAGCGACAGTGGAAGAAACAAGAAGCTTTTTAGGTTTGGTTAATTACATAGGTAAATTTCTCCCAAATTTAAGTACTATAACTGATCCATTGCGACGGCTGACGGAAAAGGGCACATTTTTCAAATGGGAAAAGCAGCAACAAGATGCATTTGATGAATTAAAACATATGATGACTGATAAACTGTTACTTGGCTATTACGATGTGAACGACCAAACTCAAGTCATTGCCGATGCTAGCCCCGTCGGCTTAGGTGCAATTTTAATTCAAGTTAACAATCAAAACGAGCCACGAGTTATCTCATATGCAAGCAAGAGCTTATCAAATGTGGAAAAACGTTATGCACAAACTGAGAAAGAAGCGCTCGCATTGGTATGGGCAGTGGAACGTTTCCATTTTTACTTGTATGGGCGATGTTTTGATTTAATAACAGATCACAAACCTTTGGAAGTAATATTTGGTCCAAGATCTAAGCCATGCTTACGAATTGAAAGATGGGTGTTGCGACTCCAAGCATACAAATACAAAATCATTTATAGACCAGGAAAAACTAACATCGCCGATCCACTGTCCAGATTAGTAGTAGATACGCAACCACAAAGGACATTTGATGAAGAGGCAGAACATTATGTAAATTCAATAGCATCAGTCGCTGCACCAGTAGCTATAAAATTGTGTGAAATTGAAAAACATTCACAAACTGATAAAACAACACAGTTGATAAAAGAAGCCATTTACAGTAACAATTGGGATGAAACAAACGATTCGTTAAATGCGTACAAAGCATTTACAACAGAATTCTGCTTTGCAGGTGAAATTTTATTAAGAAGCAATCGAATTGTTATGCCACAAGGTCTTCGTCACCGAGTACTAGAGCTAGCACACGAAGGACATCCTGGCATGTCGGTTATGAAACGAAGAATCCGAGCCAAAATATGGTGGCCTAAAATCGATAGAGACGTTGAAGAAAAGGTTAAAAGGTGTCATGGATGTATGTTGGTATCAGCACCACCACCACCCGAACCGATAAAAAGAAAAGAGCTACCTAATGCACCATGGCAATATCTAGCTCTTGATTTTTTAGGCCCTTTACCATCAGAACATTATTTATTGGTCATCGTCGATTACCACAGCCGATTCATTGAGATTGAAATAATGAAAAAAATCGATAGTTGTGAAACTATTAAAAGGCTTAATCGAATATTTGCTAGGTTTGGACTACCTTTAACATTAACCGTGGACAATGGTAGGCAGTTAGTGAGCGAACAATTTCGAAGTTTTTGTGACACAAACAACATTAAACTAATTACTACAACACCGTATTGGCCACAAATGAACGGAGAAGTAGAAAGACAGAATAGATCAATCTTAAAAGGACTAACAATAAGTCAAAACACTCAACATTCCACAACGAGTAAAACACCATCGGAATTAATGTTTGGAAGGAATATGCGGGACAAATTACCACAAATATTACACCCACTCGAGGTTGATGATGAGTTGTATGATCGGGACAAGGAAAAAAAAGAAAGTGAGAAACGATATGCAGACAAGAGAAGACATGCTAAATTAAATGACATCAAAATCGGCGATGAAGTTTTAGTAAAGACGATGACAAAAGCAAATAAACTTTCGCCGAACTTTAACCCAGCTGTACATAAAGTAGTGGAAAAAAAAGGAGCAGAAGCCATCATTGAATCAAAAGACTCAGAAAAATTGTACCGTCGAAATGTAACACATTTAAAAAAACTCAGCACAAGTCAGCCAGAAGAAGCAACTAAACAAACAACAAATGAAGAAACATCAACAACAAGAATTTCACAACAAAATGAATCAACTACATTAGATCAGCCACCAGAACTACCAACAAAGAGAACAAGAAAAATACCAGGTCGTTATTTGGACTAAAAAAAAAAAAAAAAAAGTATAAGTATAATGTTATCACCATTAAACTATTTTATTTTATTTTTTTTTAAAATGACCCTTTAAATATTAGTTTGAACACAGTATGAAGAAAAAAATCACTAATGTAATGAAAAAAAAAAGGAAAATTACTAGTATGCAATAAGTTAAAGTACCTAAATGAAAAATATTGCTAATGTATTAACCTAAAGTAAGTTAAAATAATTAAGGAAAACATTGTAAAAGAAGGGAAGTGGATGTAGTATCTGGCAACACTGTAACTGTCAGACGCAATGCATAAAGAGAAGAAAGAAATAAAGAAAGATCATTCGGTGCAAGATAGTCAAGTGAGTAAGTTTTATTTGAGATTCTAAAAGGACTAACGAGGTTTTGACAAAAAGCCGACGATATACTGTGAGCGTCAAAAAAAAGTGCACAGCTTTGAACTGTATTTTTGTAACTCTGTTGAAGCAAATCGATTCGATCTTTTAGGAAAAGACTTCTTATTTTTAAAGCTTTAGTTTATTTTCAAGAAATTGACATATAAAACTTAAAAAAACATATTGTATTAAAAATTTAATTAAAAAAATAACAAAAAAATGTTATAAAGTGTACACTATTTAATTAAAGCGAACAACCTTAAACCATTTCTTCGTCTGGGGATTGACTCTAATAGCTTCATTGTCAATTCCGCTGGGAGTTTTTGTCACTCTTAAAATAAAATTTAATTTTGTGCCTTTTTGCCTAATATTTTTCTCTTTTGGATCTATTTATCCAGATAATCTTACAAATGCTATGAGGTGTAGGCTTGGGTATTGGAAGTTCTCTTGTTGCTTATATGTTCCCTAAAGTAACCATTCCTTGACCAATTTCGATGTATGTTTGAGGTCATTGTAGTGTTGGAAGACCCATGAGTTAGTTTACCCCAGTTCTGCAACAGTACACGTCAAGTTTCTCTTAAAATATATAAGATTAGATCCACACCTTCAGCTGCAGGCTGAAAAAAGTCAAGTCTGGTCCCGGCTGGCAGACAGACAGCGTCTACTATGCACTCAGAAGGAGAACAGAGCAGAAGAGGCGGTTGGGTTTCGGTCCCTGCTTCCAGCAGCAAGCTGAAAGAGAGTCAAGTCTGGTCCCGGCTGGCAGACAGTGTCTACTATGAACTCAGACGGAGTACAGAGCAGAAAAGGCGGTTGGAAATCGGTATCGCTTCCAGCGGCAGGCTGAAAGAAAGTGAAGTCTGGTCCCGGCTGGCAGACACTACTATGCACTCAGACGACGTACTGAGCAGAAAGGGCGGTTGGGATTCGGTCCCCGCTTCCAGCGACAAGCTGAAAGAAATTCTAGTCTGGTCCCGGCTGGCAGACAGCGTCTACTATACGCTCAGAGGGAGTGCAGAGCAAAAAAGTCGTTTAGGATTCGATTCCCGCTTTCAGCGGCAAGCTAAAAGAAAGTCTAATCTGCACCGGCCTACAAATAACGTCTACTATATAGTCAGAAGGAGTATAGAGTAGAAAAGTCAATGGGTATCGTTCCCCGCCTAAGGCAGAGGCCAAAGCAAATACGATCGCCGTAAATAATATAAATAATAAAAACGGAGGAGAAGCTTCAAAAAAACGGTACGAGATAAACTCAAAAATTCGGTGAAACTTCTGATGGTACACTTCGTACCTAACAGCGTGTCTCGGTTGAGTTAATTAATTTAATCCGTTCCAGAATAAATTAATTAAACTCAGGGTCGATTTTCTTCCTCATGTACACTAAATTGGTACACATACAACAAAGGTAGAAGACAGTGTGAACTGGTAAAAACGAATGGCAATATACCATATAGAAATTATATTTTTATTTGATGACGAGTTTTGGGTACTCCATCGTATACTTTCACCCCCATATTAATAAATGGCGGATAACAACGTGCTAGCGTTTATACATCTGTTAACTAGTAATTCTTATTAACAAATGCGTAATAGTCTGTGACGTGTGTTAACGTACGGATAACTTTAACTAGCCAGATTCCACGTATAATGAACGGATAACTTCTTAACACATACACGCACGCGTATGATAGCACCGTTTACTACTACCAGTATACACTTCGTAGGGCAGTGCATGCATGTGACACATGTATAAGAAAATCACGATAATTTGATGAAGTGGTGAAGTTGGTGAAGTGATAAATACTGGAAAGATATCGTCCACCTCATGCCAGAACCATGAATTTGCAAATTTGCCGATTTTGAGTTAATGATGTGGGTTGATTAACCTTTGGATAATCTATGTTACACCAAAACTTAGAATGCCATGCATACAAGGAAACCACAGTATTTAAAAATGTCAATTACATGAATGTAGATTTCAGTCTCATCAAGTTGAGCCAGAAACACGAATGTGGCACATTCATGTTTCTGACTCGCAACTGATGGGAATTATCAGCACAAAAACCATGAATGTGCCACATTCTTGGATTTGGCATAGCTGTATTTGCTAGAAAAGTTACTTCAGATGTAAGAAACTCACATTCGTGCTCATTGTTACTAAAGCGACCAATAGACACCACACTTGTGTGGTGTGTGCACACCTGTGTGCAAAAAATCAAAATTCTGAGATTTTTTGGTGTCGGTGCATCGATCGGTGTTATGTGTATGGCGAAGTGTCTCACACTAGTGATCAAAAAACAAAACTTTTGTCGCAATGTCTCTGCCAAAATCATCCCACGATCAAAACAATTGATCACAAATATTTTGAAACTGGTGACACAGAGATGGAATGTGATTTCATTCATTCGAAATTTGGAAAAAAGACTCAACAAATGTTCCCGTGTACGTCCCTGAAGGATGGGCGCAAATTATAACAGGGGCACGTATTGCTCCTGAGCCTTTTGAAGTTCACACACAGCAGTATTAGCCCGTTGAGTTTACTAGAAACGTGCAAGGTTTTATATTATTGAATATGTTTGTTTGGCCCATAAGCACTTTTCATTATTTTTGGTATAGCTCGCAAACCAAGCAAAATTAGATTTATAATACAATATAAGCAGGAAAAGTAATCAAAAACGTACCTACCAAAAATAAAAAAATCAAAGATTTCTAACTTTTTTAATAAATTGTGCATGACTTTTTTTGAAGCCATACAAAGACTAAATAAAGAAGAGACTAAGGACTTTAATAAGACATGTTCAAAAAGTAATTTTGTTACAAATTGAGAGATATGCCCATTCAAACTTAACTATTTCTTATAATTTTTCACAATTTTGGCCCGAAAGCCCCTTTTTTTGTATAATATGATGGCAAGTTTTGCATTCGTAAAAATTTTTCGAAATCAATATTTTGATATAATATAACATTACGACTATAGAGAATATTAAAAAAGTATGTAAGTTCGCAATTTTGTTTTTCGGCAGTTTTTAAATGCTTTCTGACATTCAGACTGAACGGCTGGTCCGATTAATATAAGATTTGGTTCTAGGTGCAAGGAATGTTTAATTTCTCATGTGGTACCAAAAATTAGATTTTCGGGCAAAAAGTGCGAAAAATGATAAGAAATGGTAAAGTTTGAATGGCTATATCTCTGTCAGTTTTCAAATAATATGTCTTTTTTAACATGTAATTTGAAGGCATTAAAACTCTACTTTACTTTGTTTATGTATGTTATGTTAAAGTTATGCGCTATTTAGAAAAATAATTAAAAATCTTAGTAAATAATTATGCTTATCACTTATTGTTAAATAAACATACATTTGTATATACATATGTATATTGAAATTAGTATGCTTTTTTTAATTTTTCTTTATAGGAAAGTCATTCTTATTTAAAGATGAATGAGATAATTTTTTTATTTTTGTTTGTGCCAGAAAGATGAATGTGCCAAATGTCGGGGAAGGGAAGTGGTGTCAACATAAAAAATATATCAGCTTAACAAGATAAATGAGAAAGTAATTTACAAATAAATATTTTGTTCATAAACCAAACTTACTAATTTTACGAGAGCAATAAACATTCAAACACGATTTCCCAACATTTTCATTTTTGCACATTCATGTTTCTGGCATAAGGGGGACGATATCATATCTTTTTTAATAAGAAAAGTTATCAAACGGACAAGTTGTCTATCCATGTGCCAGTTAACACGTATGTTAGTGAGCGGATACCTGTTTTTTATTAATACTGCTGTCAGTGAATAGCTGACAAGTATAAACCGTTGCATAATTTCAGGTATACGAACTTTCTGTGTTGCATATTTCGAAGATTTATTTTTACTTGTGGATTTCGGTAAGTAAAGCGGTACGGTAAATGCATAATGAGATTAACTTTTAATTTTGAATTTCTGCCGGATAGTTCTCGTTTTAAGGTAGGTATATGTACGGGTATGTCACCTTGGTATGCCAAAAAAAATACTGTTCAGATTTAAAATCTAATACCTATCATAAGTTGCATTAGAATCGTACGAATTAGAATATATGAAACATTTTTGAAAGTAAATGGTGTTTTGGCTCGCTAAACAACAAGGTTCATTTTCGAAAACTGTGTTTTTAGTACTTTTTCTGCCTATTGCTTGGATATGGTTATAGTTAATCTGAGCTGATTAACTAATTTAAATAATTTTGCATAAAGTGTACAAACAATTAAAAAGAAAAATATTAAGGCAATATAAGTTTGAATTAAAAATTCGAAATCACTCAAATTTGTGTTTTTATACAATTTTCAAGTGCGACAGATATTAATATTTTTTTCTTAAATCAATTTTAACTTATCCAAAAAAATGTTATAGGCTAATTTTATGTCACTGTAAAAGAAAATGGTACTCAAATTTTTTTTGTAAAGAAACCATTTTGAAACAACCATATCTTTAAAAGCATTAAAAAAGGTTTTTTCGCCATATTTGAGGGTATGATACATCACAAAATATTTTTTTTTCTTCAAAAACTCCTTCTGGAATCTGAAACTCCAATTTCCTTTTATTTAAAATCCATTTTGAAATAGTTTAACTTCTCACGCCGAAATCCAGTCAGTCTTTTAAAAATTTTCACAGAACACTTCTCTAATTTTTAATTTCTCGAATATAACAAATCCTAAGACGTTCATGGGATTTATTGTACAAATAATTAAAGGGGTCATTGAAGATAAGAAAACAGCGGAGTTCTATTAATTTAGGGGGTGCATTTTGGAGACGGGGGTGCAAAAGCACCCTTTATGGTTTTTTGCATATAACTCGAAAACGAAGCAAAATTTCGAGATAATTCTGAAAAATCTTTTTTGTAGAAAACAATTTACCATCGAAATAGATTTTTGAAAAAAAAAAAAAATATAAATATTTTTAGTTAGCTGAATTTTAAGAAAATCATTGCAGAAGAAATGTGAAAATCGCATTTTTGTTTACTTATTTGCTTCTAACTTTTTTACCAGCGGAGATAGGTATAGGCATTAACTCATATAAAAGAAAGGTAACTAAATTTCCTGTAAAATTAATTATTCAAAAAACGGTTTGGATAAAAATCGGCCGAGAGATAGTCGTTCAAACGAAGCTGATTTTAAGTTTTTAAAGCTTTATAAATGGCATTTTTGGTTATTTTGATGATTTTGATTACTTTTAAGATTATACGCTCAAACTGGGTGCATTAGTGAATCATGACCAGTTAAGTCATAAATAAAAGTAAAGTTTCAAATTTTTCGCAGTTTAAGGGCTGCCATCTATTTTTTCAAAATTTAAAATAGTTTCCAAAATTAACACACTTGCTCTTACAAGGCCGGGTTTTGAGTACATGTTAGCGTATACCTTCTCGAAGATGAGACTAGTTTTACGGTTGAAAGTCCTTGCCAGACAAGCTTAACATTTTCTAAGTAAAAAAAAAAACAAAAAAATGTGGTTCTTATTTATTTATTTATTTATTTACATCAATCTACGATTTATAATCAACAGATTTAAGAAAATTTTACAATATTTATATATAATTTACTTAAAAACTAACAGCCTTATTCATAAACGCAATTCAAACTTCAATTACACTGGTTTACAAAATAAATAAAATTTTCTGTACATTAAGAGCCCCTATTTTATTCGTATAGATTTGAGTCCACTGATCTCGAAAATCACATTAAAAAAATTTTGTATGGATAGGTTTTCGAGATACGATTTTTTGAATTTTTTTTCGAAAGTATTATTAGTATTTGTTGCATATCTTAATTGTGACGTAAAGAATCAGCTTGGAAAGTATCTTAAATCAAACAATTTTAAATTTCCAACAAAAATAATCCTTATTTATCCCAATCGGTCAAGTACCTATAAGTACAATTAGCCGAAATCTTGTAAAAACATTGTTTTTTCAATTAAAATTGAGGTCAGAAATGTATTCTTTTGCAAAGGAAAAATATATACTACAAAAATATGATGATTTTTGAACATTTAACCCAAAGCCTGGTCTATTGCAATACAAATGAGACATTTACGGACAAAATCTATAGAAAAATTCTTTGGTTATAACCATTTTTGTAGAAGTTAAACAATTAAACTTCTTCAATATATTTTGGGACTTTTACCTCATACATTGCTTTAGTTTGAGTTTATATTATTTTTTGATAGAGATTCGCCATCTCGAGAGAAAAAATGTGTTTTCGAAATGATTTTGGATGTTGGATCGTCCTCTTTATTTTTCGGTGTCCGTTTTTTTATGAGATAACCTTGCTGATATGGTCAAAGATTCCACTAAAAATGCATCTTGAGATAAGTAGCTAATATTATGGTTGTTTATAAGTATATGTAAAAGCTACTATTATACACTCATCTCAAGATGCATTTTTGGTGGAATCTTTCATACTTGGCATTTTTAAATCTGGGCGGAAATTTCAGCTGTGAATCCAAAAGAAAAGTAGGTTGGTAAATTCGCACCTATTCGAAAAAATACGGCCATATTATATCTGTGGTGTTTGGTAGAAACCTGATAACTCCATTTTAAAATTAGCGTCCTTACGCCCACTTTAAATCAAGCTAGAGTGTAAACGAGGCCACAGATTTTCTTCAAATTTGGAATACTTATAAACATAACCTTTTAAAAATTATGTTTCAAATTTGAAGAAAATCGGTTCACCCGTTTATGTTGTAGGTCGATGTAAAGTGGACGCAAAGACGCAAATTTTAAAATGGAGTTATCATGTTTCTACCAAACACCACAGATATATATGTATGATAGAAAATATAGAGAAACAGAAAAATATATTGTTTTGAGCTTACTAGGATTTCAGGCATTTAGGAACTGGTAGTGTGTTCGAATATGGTTCAGGACACAAGAAAGATTGTATTGTGACTACTCATCTGCCATCTGAAGCACTTTTAGCAATACCCGTCTATTTGTTTGGGCAAAAATGACAACCAGTTACATGATTTGATTGTTTCTATATATATCTATATGGCAGGTACCGAATTTTATGTTAAGCCTTATAACAAAAAATAATTATTTCTGTAAAAAAGTCATATAAAAACACATACGGTAGATGACAAAAATCCAGCTCTTTTATGAGTAAACACACAAAATTCGTATTTCTAGCGTTTTTTCGTTCTGGTATAAACACTAACATATGAGAACGCAAATCCAACTAAATAGTGGCACCCTTCAAAAAAAAGTGAGTTTCATACTCGTACCTCAAAGTAATTTTAGAAAAAAGAAAGTTAGACATTAAGAAGATCAATTTTGTAAGCCTTTCTGACTAAAAATGAATTTTCGACAGGCACGTTATAACTTAAAAGTCCATTTTACTTGATAAATTAGGCAATAAAAGCATGTTATCACATTGCCAAACCAAAAGTTGTGGATTTTTTGCTATGAATAAGGTTTGAGTCAAAAAATAATGAAAAAATCGAATTTTTGTTCTTGTATATAAATGAACATAACTTTAGAACTAATCCGTAGATTTTTTCCGGAAATATCTCATTTTCCTTGGTTAAGTATCTTTTTAATGTAAAAATTAAAAAAGAAATTGTTTCAATATTTTTTTAGCTGAAATAATAGATTTGGTGTTCTTATTTTCGTTCAAAAATAAGATTTTTTCGTATATTTTGGCCCATATCATTCCAACTACTCAACTTATCACAAAAAAAGAGAAGAGATGTTGGTCAACTATTTAATAATGTTCAACTGAATCCATTTGAAACCAGATTGTGCATTCCTTAGTGCATATATGGCCTTAATAGTAAGGTACCTTCGGAAATATAGAACACAATATTCAAAAGTTCATATATCGAAAACCTATCCATATTAATTTTTTTTAATGTGATTTTCGAGCTCAGAAGGTCAAAATTTATAAGAAAAAATTAGTGGCATCAAATGTACATTTTGGTTGTAAACTAGTGTTGTATTTGATTAACATATTAAGTTCAAAATTGCATCAATAAACCAAAATTAAAGTTAATTGACGTTGACTAAAATTAAATAAACTTAGTCACCGAAGTAGGTGTATAAACTAGTAATTAACTTGACGCTTCTGACATTTGTTGAAAATTGATTTGTTTTTTTTTTATTTGCTGCCACAGTATTGTAGCCAAAAATAGTTTTGTAAAAAATTTGCTTTAGGAAATAAATCTGAAAATGGCATATCAATACTGTGAATTCTTAGATCGAATTGCTATGTTGGATATGTGGCAGTCTATACTAACTCGGAAAAAAAAATCTACAAAAAGCGTTTCGATCCACTATCTGAACTTAGTGATAGGGATTTCAGGTATAAATATAGATTTTCCAAGACCAGCATGAAGAAATTGATAGCTATCGTTAGAGAAGACCTAAAAGGGGATAGCCGAGGAGGGCACATTCCAGTTAGTTTGCAAGTTATGGCTGCTATAAGGTACTGGGGCCGTAATGAGGTAAGACGACTGTCCATTTTTTGCTAACATTAGTTTCAATATCTAACATGGTTGGAATGTCTCGAATAAAAACTATGCTGAACTCTTCTCGCCTTCGTTTTAAGGACTCTAGGCCCAACAGTTGGCGTCTTTCCTCATAATTTAAAACAACTTCATTAGCCGCATTTTATTATCCACATGATCTGATCCGGATCAATTTCTAACACGTGATTACAAAAACAACATGGGATCCTGCTTTTTATCAGGATCTATTTCAATGATCCAAAAATTAATATTGTGAATATGTCTCAATAGTGCCAAGAAAAGAGGCGACAGACATCTGAAAAATAAACAAACATAAGGCGAAAAGAGACGGGTATATAACTAAGATCCTGTCTGTTTTATTTATCATGATCTGATCCGGATCAGATCATTAGGATAATAAAATGCGGCTATAATTCAAAGAAAAATTTCGAAGCGCAAACCGTAATATTTCTTTTGGATCATCTCCAATCTATTTATGTGATTGACAGTGTAAGGCCTGGTTCACACGAGATTGTACCGCACGTTTTTTATCGCATTCGGTTTTTACCGAACAAAAATCGGGTCTTCACACGATATTTATATTTATTCGTTTAAAACTCGAATAGCTGCAGTATAATGAAAATGATTGGAAAAGTTTGAATTTGTGAAGTATTTTATTTTTATCTTTTTAAGGGAAAGGGCTAGAAAGCTGAAATTTGTACGGATGATAGAAAATATTGATTTAAATATGAATTAAAAAAGAAAGAGTCCTTGATTTCCGTTGGATGGAGATAACGACATTATTTGAGTGCTTTCACATATGAACTCATATCTGTTTAGTGCCTTGATGAATTTTGTTGTTGTTTTAAATATAACATATAAATAAAATTACAGTTATTTTTATACCTCATTCATTATTTTTCGTGGTATATGAGCGACACAATCTTGATTTTAAATTGATCGAAAAATCAAAACAATTGCATTGAAATTACCTGCTTGGACCAGCGAGAAGATCCCGTTATCTACATGGAATTTTTTGTATTAAAATTTGATATGGATGGCTTTAAGAAATTATAGCTCCCGTTCTACTGATTGGATTTTGGATCTTCAAGGTTAAGGTCTTTAAAGAAAGCTGACAGAACGGGCTGTATTGTGTAAAAATCATTGAGGAGGAACAAAAATGTTCATACTAAAGGGGTGAATAAAGCCCAATTCAATTCCATTTATTTTATTCTAAACTCAAATGTTGATGAAAATTTTAATAATTTTGAAAAACAAAAAACGCATATTTATTGCCTCATTCCTCTTCTTTATTTTAAAACCTTGACCTACAAGATCCAATGAGTATCACCGGAGTTATAATTTTTTTAAACCAACCAAGTCCGTTGAGTATTCGATAAACGTACTTAGCTGAGTACGTTTTCTTGCCGTACAAACGTCGTGTGAAAGGCTCTATGCAAAATATATACGCCACTGCTCATTCGCACGGATTTATACTGCAAAAAATCGTGCGGTACAATCTCGTGTGAACCAGGTCTAAGGGCACCAAACAACAACACAATATTTTAAAAGAGGTCGTACTAATTAGCAATACAAAGTTTTAACTGTATACGGGTCCTTAAAGTCATTTGAATTTCTTTTAACAAAACCCAACATTGAGTTGGCTTTAGAAATTATTTCATTTATATGCTGATCAAATGTTAGTGTCGTATCAAAAATCACTCCTAAGTCTTTGATTTCATTCACTCTTGGTAGAGACTGATTACCTAAATTGTAGCAGAATAAAATTGGATGGAGAGACCGACTGTAAGTCATCACCGCACATTTTTGCAAATTAAGCTGCAAATAATTTGTCCGGCACCAGTCTTGAAAAGAGAGGAGGATAGTCTGAAACCTGATACAATCATTAATACATTCTATCTCCATAAACATCTTGAGGTCATCAGCAAATAACAGAAATTTACACTGACGTAAAAAATGTGCACATCATTTATGTACAATAAGAATAAGGGAGGTCCTAAATGGCTTCCTTCTGGAACACCAGAGAACACATTAATTTTCTCAGAAAAAACATTTCCTACTCTCACTATTTGTTTTATTTCTGTCAAATATGAGAATAGCCACTTCAAAATGCTTCCGTCAAACCCATAAGCTCTCAACTTAATTAAAAGGATATTTAAATTTACTCTACTAAACGCCTTTACAAAGTCAGTATAAACAACATCAATTCGTTTATTTTTTTCCTGCGCCGAAATACAAATATTTGTGAACTCAACCATGTTTGTGCATGTGGACCTACCATTAACAAAACCATGCTGAAATTCAGAAATATTGTTATGAATTAAGAAACACAATTTTATTTGAACCAATCTATCAAGTAACTTTGGGATCGTGGCTAACTTGCAAACTGCTCTGTAATTTTCGATTTTATCTTTCCTTCCCGATTTGTAAGTAGGACTTATCACAGATAGCTTCCACTCATCCAAAAACTCACCGGTATACAAAGATTTATTAAAAATAATCTGAAGTGGTACACTCAAAGAATCAGCACAATTTTTCAATACAATAGGAAAAATTCCATGAACGTCACCGGAGGTAATTGGCTCAAGATCATTTAAAACTTCTCTTACCTCATTTCTCTCAAATGTCATACCACAGCAATCTGTTATAGAAGGTAAGAAACTAAAATCATTAACACTTCTTGATAAAGCGACAGTACAGTAAACTTTCTTAAAACTTTCTGCAAACACATTAACAATGGTTTGAGGATCACTAGAAGAAACATTATCGTACCACATAAGCGTAGGGAAACTAACATTTTTATTTTCTTATTATAATTTTTGTTTGTATTATTTTTGTGTATTTTTTTCTTTTTTTTTCTATTTGGTTTCTATTTTTAATATATTTTTTTTATATCTTTATCTTTTTGAAATTTTGTTTGTATTTTTTTTTTGTAATTTTTTTTATAAAACTAGCTAACTCTTTTTTTAATTTATTCAAATAAGGTAATTTAAGTCTTTATTCATAATAACAAAATAAATTGTGAAACTTAAGCTTTTAATTAATTGTAACCCATTAAGTAATATTATTGTCAATCTTTTTTCGGTGCTAGCGGAATTTAAAATCCACCTGAGTTCCAGATTTATTCATCCGGACGGCAATTTTTCCCCAGGGCCTATATGTATATATGAAAGGTTCTCTGATGGGTGCCTTTTCGAAGTGTTATATCCTCGAAGGGGTCGCGTGGCATGGCTGGTACTGGTGCTCTTATCTTCCTCGGTGGCAAATTGACGACCGGAGACTGGCTTGGTGCTATTGCCCTGAACGGGGCGGCAGCTCAGCGGCCGATGGCAGATGTTTGCTGTACAGGAATGGGACCGATAGGTCTCGCTGATATGGGTGCCCAATTTGGCACCTTGCCCACAAACACTCCGCCTTGAGTTTTGCGGCTCATCTCGTTTGATCCGTCGTCGGGATGAGGGCCGGCCATTAGTGGTTGATGGAGCTTGGTGACGAATTTGGTGAGCCACTTGGCCTATGCAGCCTGTTTTAAAGCCCTGAACTTGGCCAGGTCAGCGATTTCGGGGATTTTGGGCTCCATTGGAAGGTAGCCTTGAAACCATGCTTTAGGGTGCCGGTCTTGTTGGCTTGGCCTTCTGCACTTCGAGGAACAAAGTGTCCTTACCCTCAGGTGCGGTTTGGACTTTGATTGGCCTAGTCGGCTGACGTGCGATGGGGTCCAGGGGATCCCATGCTGGGAGTTTCCTTTGACGACCGCCCTTTGGTATTCTTGCCACCAGAGGCTTCACTACGGTGGCACTGGTTCCTGGCTTCGAGGTGGTGATGCAAGGGCGCTCAGGAGATGAAAGTCGGTTAAACCTTGGACTTGGTGTGCGTACTTGCATACCCTCTGGTGCGGTTTGGACTTTGATTGGCCTAGTCGGCTGACGTGCGATGGGGTCCAGGGGATCCCATGCTGGGAGTTTCCTTTGACGACCGCCCTTCGGTATTTTTGCCACCCGAGGCTTCACTACGGTGGCACTGGTTCCGGGCTTCGAGGTGGTGATGCAAGGGCGCTCAGAAGATGAAAGTCGGTTAAACCTTGGACTTGGTGTGCGTACTTGCGGCTGGTTTCTCGGACTTCAGCGGGTTGCAGAAGCGTCGGTCATTTTTCGTTGCTGATTGGGGACTGGTAACTGGCAAGGATCCATTATGATGCGACCGTTCTCGTCAGGGATCGCGATCGGCAAACAACTAACTTTTTCTGCGGAATAATTTGTATTATTTAAATTATTAATTTTAACAATTGTTGCAGATTCCATACGACTGTTTCAGCTGGCTGCTGGTGATCGACTGACTAAACGCTCGGACTGACGACTGAGTATCACCTTGAAGCTGATTTTCGGAAGACTCGAGATGCGGTGGACGTCTGCTCTGGATGGTGTTCGGTTTGTGAATGATGAACGCAACTGCTTCTTCCACACTATCAGCACCAAGATCATTAGATTCTCGAATAATAAAAAAAATTCGGCGCTCTGGCTCAGGAACAATAGAAAAACATTGAAAACGCTTACATTTTCAATCTGATCCAAGTGCCATAGATGATAGCACGCAAAATCTTCATTACATACATTGCGATGTACTTAATTTTTTAGGTTTTTGGAATCCATCTTGATCTGCTTCTTCTTCACTTGGCATAGATACATCACTATCCATTCTACTAAATACCTTTCTTGTTTAGGTTGTTTAATACAAATAAAACTATTAAATATTTTATTTTTTACACTTTGAAATAAAAAAGCATTTTATTATTTGAAATTTATAAAAATAGCTGTACAGTAGCAGGTTTCGGTAGGTTATGGCATGCAAACAAAAGAAAGACTTTCGCAGCAATACGACATCCTGCTGTCTTATGCAGATGATGACAGTTTTTATTTTTTATAAGCGAGAGGTTCATAATTTCATATCAAAGAGGAGAGGAAAGAAATTAGTTTACAGAAGCTCTTAACTGACTAAATCTAAATTGACAAAAAGTCTATGGCTTATGAGTGCGAGTATCAGAGATGCCACTTTACGGCAATTGCAGGAGAACTGCACTTTCCGCAAAAAATAAATCTACTGCCACTATATCCAATCGGTGCCGTGACATAAGGCCAAGTGACATAAGGCCAAATTTGAACATTTGGCCTTATGTCACTAAACAAAAGTGACATAAAGCCAAATTTAAAGAGTTGGCCTAGTGTCGCTTTTACAAAGTGACATAAGGCCAATTTGGCCTTGTGTCACTTTTAATACTACCGTACGTGTTATTTTTTTCATTTTTCATTGAAAAATTTCATTAAATCCAGTTTCCTAAATGCATAAAAAACTTTGCATACACCCAAATTTGCACCTACCCCAAATCATATCGTTAGCCCAAGCAGGGGGGCAGCATGCCCCCCCATCCATACCTCACTGTTTATTTGAAACCAAATGTTTATTTGGAACCAAATAAAGGAGAGGTTTACTTAGGCTTGTGAAATTTAAAAATACGTATTAAACAGTGAGTTTGGGTGTATCCAAATTTTTTTTTACAAAAATTACTGTTTTTTTACAAAACATTTTACGTTTGGCCTTAAGTCACAAATAAATTTGGCCTTATGTCACTTTGTAAAAGCGACATGAGGCCAACTCTTAAAACTTGGCATTAAGTCGCTTTTGGATAGTGACTTAAGGCCAAACTTTTAAATTTGGCCTTATGTCACTTGGCCTTATGTCACGACACCTATCCAATCGACTGTACTTTTTTGTTTCAAAAATCTTCTCGCATTGCAGATGTAAATAACAGATGTAAATAAACCTTCAATCAAAAATTTAGCCGCTGTAAGCTTCGATTTCCACAATAAAAAGATTAAACTGCTGAAGTACACGCATGCAATGGTCAATGATGATATGCCATGAATATTATGTATTTTAGAAAGCCTTCCATTTACCGATTGCAATAAAAATAAATAAATAAAATAAATTGGGTGGCGCAACAGCTCGTGAAGAACCAGGGCCTAGTGACTTACAACTCTCAACCATTGCAGTGTGCGTGTTGTTGGCAGGAATGGAGGGAACCTACAGTTTTTTGCAGAGTCCGAACGGCTAAATGCGAAGCTCTCTTTCATGACAAGTATACTCTTGGAGTATTTGTCAGTTCCTCGGAAGAGGCAGTACCGTGGATAAAACATTTCGGTGTTTTTGATTGCAATAAAGAAAATATAAATATCCAGTGGAGGTCCTTAATAGAAAACCAATAACTTTTATGTAAATATTATGATCCTTTAGAGTTATGCTATGTTTCCACCAAAGGTTTATCTCAGATTAGATTTAATAAATCTTTTTGGTGTTTCTACCGCACAAAAAGATTTAAAAAAGATTAAATTTGACAGCACCTTCAAGACTGCAAATGGCGTTCCAATTTTTCCTATGAAGTGCGAATGAGACAGAATGTTTGATTCGTGTGAAACAATGAAGAACTGAATGCGAGTCTCGAATGAATCGTTCAGCACCATTTAAAAATAGGTTAGTTCGATTTGTAAAACAATTTGTCCTAGGAAGATTTAACAAGATTAATTTCTAATCTTCAAGATTTACGAAATAAATTTGTATGGTAAATCTACGAGATTTAAAGGAGATTTAAGGTTAATCTCATTAAATCTCAGATTAGCGCTAGGTGGAAATGTAGCATTAGACTGTTAGATTTAGGTTTGATTTATTCATTTCATTTCATTTTCATTTATTTAAAAGAAAGATTCAATTAACAATGACACATTAAGATTAAAATCTTTGAGATTATCGATAATTTATGTAAGTTACATAAATTTAATGAATACCTTCAAAAAAATGAAAAATATGACTTAAAACTAGGATAAACCACTAGTTTCAAAAAATATAATAGTATGTTACTTTGTATTATTACCAAAAAAAATCATTGAAGTTCAAATATATTAAATAAAAATAGATCATATACTCACTAAAATAAAAACAAAAGAAAGAGAGAGACTATGTATATGTATCTGTCTCATATAAGCACCCAATTTTGATTTGAGTAGTGCAAGAATAGTTTCCTCCTAAAAGCTGTGAACATGGCAGTATTTTGCAGTTCATTTGGAAGAGCATTCCACAAATGAATTCCAGATACATAAAATGAGCGTTCTGCTCTCCATACAAAAAACTTTCTTGGGGAAAAAATATATCTCGAACTTTGCGAGTATATGATGATTTTCCTTCCCTCATAGTAGTGCTGCTGCAAAGCAAAAGTTTTTGACAGTAAGCCTGGTTAGTACTCTGGAAAATGTTATTTTGTGTAAGGAAATGAATGTCAGCAACAGTTGTTGGACAATGTCAGACTCCCCTGGGCTTCTAGGGTTCTTTCAAAATTTTAATTTCACATATGGTAAGTATATAAAAACCAATTGAATGATTAATCAAAGACTTTTAAGATAAAGAAGTCTTAAGGAACCGATTATTGTTTTTTTGTTTGTTAAATAAAAATCTACTGCGGAAAATTGAATCTACTGCATTTTTTTAAGAATCTACTGTGCTCCTCATTTCTTGAAGTGCTAACCATGGCAAGTAGCAATCAATGATTTTAGGAGTGTACTGATCAATTTGATAACTGCACTTTTTTTTTTTTGATATCTTACAGCTCACCGTCATGAGTGTCAAGTTAGCAAAGCAACTTTGACGAATCGAAAATTGATCCGTTGGATAATTTGTCGTCAATTAGTCTTCAATTAGTTGTGACAGTTCCGAATTTGTCGTTCAATGATTTGTTTTTTTGATATCAAGTTAGCAAAGCACTCTGTCAAAAATCAGTAAAAGATTCTTATATCTGATGGTTTATGGCTTAATAATTTGCCGTTAATTGGTCATTGATTAGTTGTGACAAATCCAATTTGATCGTGCAATATTTTCTTTATTTTTTTGGGTGCTTTGCTAACTTGATATCAAGTTAGCAAAGCAACTCTCACGGATCGAAAAATGGACAGGTGTCATTGATTAGTCATTTATGTATTAATTGTGAAAATTTCGAATTTGTCAATCTATGTTTTCAATGTTTTTTTATTTTAAAGGTGGTACAAATTTCTTAAATTTAAAAATTTGCCGTTAATTAGTTGTGAAAAGATCAGTTTTGTGGTACGATGTTTTCTATGTGTTTTTGGGTTATTTGTTTTCTATGAGTGTCAAGCTAGCAAAGCAACTTTGATGAATTGAAAAATGGATAGGTGGATAATTTGGCGTTCATTAATCGTTAATTAGTTGTGACAAGTTCAAATTTGTCGTTCAATGTTTTCTATGTATTTTTGGGTGCTTTGCTAACTTGACACTACTCGAAAAGTGTGAAAAACTTCTTATACTCAATGTTTTATGGCTTGATAATTTGCCGTTAATTAGTCATTAATGAGTTGTGAAAAATTGGATTCAATCGTGCAGTGTTTTCTATATTTTTTTTATTTTTCGTTAGCTTCATATCAAGTTAAGCCTAGTACGCTGCTGATGCGAAACGAAAAATCCCATACAAAAATGACACATCATCATCATCGTGTCCTGTATCCCCGGCTGGGGCATAGGGCGTCAACAAAACGTCTCCATCCTTCACGGTCTGCTGCAAGGTACTTAATCTGTGGCCACGTCTTTCTCTGGGATTCTGCTTCCGCTAAGACAGTTGATTTCCATGTTGTTCTTGGTCTTCCAACCCGCCGTGCACCCTGAGGACTCCATTCAAAGGACTGCTTTGCAATTTCATCGTTTGGTTTCCTCAGTGTGTGACCAATCCAACGCCATTTACGCTTTCTTATGTCGACGTCCAGCCGCTCTTGACTTGTCCTGCGCCACAATTCCTCATTTGATATTATTTGTGGCCAGCGAATCTTTAGGATGTGGCGAAGACAGCGATTCACAAAAGCCTGCAATTTCTTCGAAATGGTAGACGTGACTTTCCAGGTTTCACAAGCATATAACAGCACGGATTTGACATTGGATTCGAAGAATCTCAACTTAGTGCGTAAGGAGATTTGACTGGATTTCCAAATTGGGGACAGAGTACCGAAGGCAGCACGAGCTTTATTTATTCTACTTTTAACGTCCAGATCCGTACCACCGTTTGCAGAAACAATACTGCCAAGGTAGTTAAATTGTTCCACTACTTCAACTGGCGTCTCCTGTAAAATAATACGCTGCTGTGTGGAGCGGCCTGTGAGCATTATTTTTGTCTTTTTGCTGTTAATTCTTAGACCACTCGACTCTCCCTTCACTTGCAGTGCTTGGCACATCCCGTTCAGCCCACTGATGTTATTTGCCAGTAGACATATGTCATCGGCATAGTCTAAATGACTGAGCCTTTCGAACGGTCTCCATTGAATGCCCTGTCGCTCAGCTGTACCAACACTGGCCGTCAATACGTCGTCCATCGCCAGCAGGAAGAGAATTGGCGATTTAACATCCCCTTGTCTCACACCCTGTTGCACTACGAAGGAGTCGGATAGCTGCCCATTGTGCAAAACAAAACACCTCGCGTTGTTGTAGGACTCTTTAATAGTGGCAACAATTTTTGGTGGAATTCCTCTACCAAGCAACGATCTCCATATACATTCTCGGTTAACTCGATCAAAGGCCTTTTCAAAATCCACGAACATGAGGTAAAGCGGTGATTGATATTCCATCGACTGCTCGAGGACGATACGCAGGGTGTTGATATGGTCGACACACGATCGACCACTGCGGAAGCCAGCTTGATGCCTCTTGAGTGTAGACTCGATTCTATCCTTTATTCGCTCGAGTATGATTGTTGCCATTAGTTTTGGGAAAACGGACAAAACGGTGATACCACGCCAATTGTTGCAATTCTTTAAGTCACCTTTCTTTGACAACTTAACAATCACACCATCCTTCCAGTCCCTGGGATAGCTTTCGTTTTCCCAAATGTTTTGTATCAGCGGATGTAAAATACTAGCCGCTGCTACGGGATCGGCTTTCAGGAATTCAGCTGGTATTCCGTCCAGTCCAGCTGCCTTGTTGTTTTTGAGGAGATTTATTGATGTACGAATTTCCGATTCTGACGGGGGTTTGATGTCAATACCCCTATAGGACCTGCGCATCTCGTTTAGTTGGGGCACTTCAGCACTCTGCTCAACTGAATCCTCATTTAGCAGGGCACAAAAATGGTCCTTCCATCTACGAAGCTGATCCTCAATTGATACCAAAAGTGTGCCATCCACATCCATTACAGGATGATTGGTGTTGCTTTTTTTCCCGATAACATCTTTGGCTATTTGGTACAATTCCCGGATATCTCCTCTTCTGGCAGCGCTTTCCGCATTATCTGCGAGTCCATCCAACTTCACCCTCTTGTCACGTCTCACACAGCGGTAGACCATCTTATGTGCAATGCGGTACTCTCTTCGCAAGTCAGCCTTTTGTTGAACATCAGCTTCGGCATTTATTTGGATTTTCAACGATTTGCGAAGTTCGATCTTATCCCAGGTGTCTTGGGATATCCAAGAGTCTCTACGTCTCGTTCGCTTGGGTACAGTTTCGGATCCAGCCTCCATAAAAACACTTTTAATTTCAACCCACATCTCATCAATTGTTGAATTCTGGATTCCATTTAATGACGAGGCTCTGTCGTTAAGGGTGGTGACATAGTTTCGACATATGTTGGGGTCATTTAAAGCATTAGTAATGAATTTTGTGCTCCTTGCTGCATCCTGCGCTGGTTTTTGTACGGTAGCGGTTCGTAGTTTGAGACTCATCAGAACCAAATGGTGGTCGCTTCCCACATCGGCATTTCTTATACTCCGGACATCACACATAGACTTCCTCCATCGCTGCTGAATCATGATATGATCAATTTGGTTTTCGGTTTGACCATCCGGATGCACCCAGGTAATTTTGTTGCACGTCTTATGCTTAAATACAGTCCCACCTATCACAAGACGATTCGCGTTACAAAAGTCGACAAGCAAGTCACCATTTTCATTCCGTGACCCCACGCCATTTCTTCCCATCACGCGTTCCAGTCCGTAATTGTCTGAACCGACTTGGGCATTAAGGTCTCCCATAACGACTATGATGTCGGCTCTCGGAACACTACTGTAAACCGAGTTAAGATGAGTGTAGAACGCGGTTTTGTCTTCCTCGGTCACTTCATTTGTGGGGGCGTAGCACTGAATAATTGTGACGTTACGAATTTTTGAACGAAACCTTGCTGTCATTAATCTCGCAGAAATGGGCGCCCATGAGATCAAACTACGCCTCGCTTCTTCGTTCAACATAATTCCGACACCATGCAGTCTTTGGCCACCCTCTCTTTCATCTTCGCCGGAATACAGCATTCTCGTCTGTCCAGTGTCTGATCTGTATTCAGCTCTTCCTCTCCACTTAGTTTCGCTTATGCCCAGGATACTGATCTTTAGGCGAAGCATTTCACGCTCAACCTGCTCGTATCTACCATCGCTGTACAAGGATCGAACGTTCCATGCTCCGATTTTCGTACGTATGCGGTAGCCAAAAGTAACATTTGCGCTTCTTGAAAGACTTCTTCTATTTGTCAACGATTCATTTATTATTATGGCGTCTTGATTGACGCTCGTACATGTAGGATGCCGCACCCCCAAATCCGATGTGCGGTTCACTGCAGCCGAAGCTACAGAAGGATTTTCTATAAAAAGATTACCTCTTGGGGACTCATTTCCATTTGTTGTCATAATTCATGTATTTGCATATATCCTTCCACCATGGTGTTTTCCGAGATATGATTAATAACATACATAAGCTCAGATTTGACAGGCACACCCGCCTTTTGTATGGTCAAACACATAACTGCTCGAGGCCGCCCACTGTGGGAAAACAGACGCCTTTTGTAGCCGCCCAATATGGGTTACAGACGCTACCTGCTGCTGCCGTTGGCCTTTTACCAAAAAAAGCTTCTCCGCCACCAGACTATCATGCCGTTGACCGCCACCTGCAGTTCATCCGCCTTAAGGGGGCTTTTAACCATCCCGAGGACAAGTTTGTGCCCTGACCAGCATAGCTGGGTTGTCTGCTTATCCCGGCATCCATTCGGTCCCCCTGCACGTTAGCGTTACCCAAATGACACAACGAAATCATAAACTAAAAATTTAGTTCTACTTTTCGTTTTGCAGTACGCTGTTCGCGGAACGAAATTGAAAATTGTTACATATTTTTTGGAGAAGTCTACACTCTTTTTTCGCACACAATTAATTACCCAGGCCATTTATTGTGTGCGGAAAAATGACATTTGTGTTTTTTCGTGTGTATTTTTGTTGTTTCTTTCATCACAGCGTGGCTGTTTGTATTTTTTTTTCTTCAGTTGCATTTGTTTTGAATTGGTGTAACTGTCTATGAATTTTGTTTCGCTGCGTTTTCGTAAGCATTTCGTTGTCTTGTTGGAGACCAACTAAAAATTTCGTTTCGCATCAGCAGCGTACTAGGCTTTAACAAAGCACCACCTTGAAAATGGATTAAAGCTGCTAATACCGAACTGTTTATGGCCTAATAGTTTGTCACTAATTAGACTTCAATTAGTTGTGACAGTTTTGAATTTGTCGTAAAATGTTTTCTATGTTTTTTGGGGTTTTTTTATAGCTTGAGATCGAGTTGGCAAAGAACTAACTGAAAATGGGATAAAAACTGTTTATATAAGAAGCGGGTTTATGGCTTAATAATTTACCATTGACTAGTCGTTAATTATTTATGATAATTTTGAATTTGTCGTTCTATTTTTTCTTTGTTTTTTACAAATAGTGTTAAAAACTTTCCAAACTTCCTTGATTTTTTGCCATAGATTAGTCGTTAATAAGTTGTGAAAAATTCAATTTTGTCATGCGATGTTTTCTATGTAATTATGGGTGATTTGTTTAATATTAGCATCAACGGAAAATTTTTTTAAACGGCAAATTATCCACCTACCCATTTTTCGATCAGTGAAAATTGATTTGGTGACCTGACGCTCATAGAAAACAAATAACCCAAAAACACATAGAAAATATCGCACGACAAAATTTATTTTGTCACAGCTAATAATTAACGACTGATTAAGCCTAGTACGCAGATCGAGACAAAATGTATCTCCCATATAAAATTTTTCCCAGCACAAATTTTATCTCGGTTTTTTTCCAAGCGGTACGCAGCTCCAGCGCAAAATTTTGACAGTTGAAACCACTGTACGTCAAAAGGTAAAAAAAAGTCTCCACTTAATTTTGCGCGGAAAAAAAAGAATGCTCGAAGCATTATTTTTCCGGACAAATTGTGACGTTTTATACATATTACGCTTTTTATAAACAAAAATCATCTCCCTGTTTCATTCTTTCCATTTATAAGACGTTGTGAGGACGCAAAACTGAAATAAAATATAAAATGCGTACAGAAAATGATGTCATGGAATGAGAATAGGATTAATTGAACAGCTGTTTTAAATCAGTCAGTGGCGTAGCTAATGAGAAAGGGTACAAAAAGGCCACATTTCAGATAGGTACGGAAAATATTTGTTTCAATAAAAAATTTAAATTGATTCCCAGAACGAGTTGGCAATTTTAATTGGATCTTGGGAGCAGTGGAAAAATGTGAACATTTCTGATTTTGCCATGTTTTTTCTTAATCCATTGACAGCCAGCACATCCATCCATCAATGGAATTTGATAGTTGATGGCTTGAAAGATGAAGAACAAACCATTTTGACGGAAAAAGTTAATTTGATCCAATTGTCAAAAAAGTGCCCTAAGCCACTTTTTTCCGGAGAAGTAAAAAACCTTCAAAAATTTCTGAATTTTTAGTGTTTTTTTTGTCCATTGACATCGTAGCAATCCTTCAATATATTTTGACAGTTGATGACTTGATAGATAGGAGACAAACTATATTTTGACGGAGAAAATGTATTTTGATCCAAATGTAACCAAATTGCCCTAAAATCACCTTTTTCCAGAGAAGTAAAAAAATTTCAGACCTTTAGTATTTTCGTCCATACACATTAGGTCTGATCCTTTACTTTGGGTTCCTGTGATTTTTAGTCCAAACTTGTGTCAAAATATTTTTTTTATATGAACTTTGACACTACTTTGGACTGAAATGCACAGAAATGCACAGAAAATCACAGAAATTCAAAGTAAAGGAACAGACCTATTATATTGTTCCCCATCAAGCGCATGCGATCAATTTTTTTTGCTCTGCAAATGCTTTGAAGGAATTTGATTTCTGTACATGAAAAAGTTTCGAATTTATGTAAATTTATGAAAATTTTATAATTTTTCAAATTTCTAACTACGCTACTGTTCTCATTTGACTTTTGTTTTTATCTCTACGCCTTCAGAATTTGTCTCGAGAAAAAAAATGTAGAGATAAAATTTGTCTTTGCTCGATCTGCGTACTAGGCTTTAACGGCAAATTATTAAGCACAAAAATATTAAATTTTTGAAGCTTTTACAACCTTTCAAAACAAAAACATAGAAAACATAGAACGACAAATTCGAAATTGTCACAACTAATTAATGACTAATAAAGGACCAATTATGCTTCTTATTTACAGAAATATATAAATAAATAAATTTTAAGTTGAAAAAAAAAATTTGAAGCTTGCTTTTACCAAATAGTTGGAGATACAAATGTTACCATATCGTTGAATTTTGGTCCTCCAAAGTCCAAAGGGACATGCATACACAATTTTCTCTGTGCAAAAGAGAACAAATGTAACTTTTCTTTAATTACCTCAGCAAAGGAATAGAACAAAGGCGAAACTTTTTTGCTTTGTATTTATGAGATAGAAAAACCGAATAAATATTATCGGTGTGGTTGTTTAGTTCGTTGCGATTTCTTATGAGTTGGTCACGTACGCGCTCATCGGTCAACTGTGACTGAACAGTTTCATATGCGCGACTAGCCTTAATTGACAGCACTGATCATAATCGAAATCCACTTTCACTAACCTCAGTCCTGGGGGCCAATTCTGGTTCTGTGAAAAAGTGAATCGAAAAATTTTTCACGCTCTCACACTAATTCCGATTCCCGTTCTGTGAAAATGTTAAACCAAACATCAAAAACTTTCATATGAATAATTAGCTTTCACGCCGTCATTTGAAAGTGAATATCCAAAACTAAAGCGTGAATACGAACAAACAATGACAGATTCAATCATATCCCTTTCTCTGTCAAATCAATAAAGAAAATAGTGTTCCTATCTCATGCATTTCTCTGTTTTCTTAAAAAACACAAGAAAACTGAGGGAATCATGCTGTTTTCAAGAGAGATGGTAAGGTGGTTCGAGCATCGATAATATAGTTTCAATTCACAGAACCAGAATCGCTTATTTGTGGCAAATGAATCGAAAAAGTGAACGCAATTCTTGGCAGCGAATGTGAAAACGATTTATTCGATTCACTTTTTCACAGAACCAGAATGTGTCCCTACTGAATCGTGATCGTGACTCGCATCGAAGCTGCGATGATGAAAATAATGCCGGATTTACACGAATGGAAAGCTGCCAGTATAATGACAAAAAGAATGAATTTGTCCATTCTTTTGTTGTTGCTTTTGTCATTATACTGGCAGTTTTCCAACCGTGTAAATCCGGCATAACGCCAGGATGCACGTTGTTTTTATTTTTTTTTTATTTTTGTGTTTATTCTTCAAAATGTTAAAGATACTCAGATAAACTTAAAGATACCTGACCTACGCAGGAGATTAGCCAAGTGAATTATTTATCCAGTTAATACAAGCCCAAAAGCAAAATAGAATTGTCTTGGGTGATTTTAATGCCAAACTGGGAAGAGAAGACGTCTTTGGTGGCACAATCGGAAGATACAGCCTGCACGACACCACCTCCGATAACGGACTCAGGCTAATCGACTTTGCTGCGGGGCGAAACGTTGTGGTAGCTAGTACGCAGTTCCCGCATCTTGATATACATAAGGGGACATGGCGAATTCCTGGTCAATCAACCGCCAACCAAATTGACCACATTGCGATCGACGCAAGGCACTCCTCCAGTATCAAGGATGTCCGAACGTTCCGAGGAGCCAACGTTGACTCGGACCACTACCTCGTTGTAGCAAAGGTAATGCTACGGATATCCAGACCGAAGCCAAAACAGGGAAATACTGTCAGGATGATCGACGTCGGACGGCTACAGTCGCAGGAAATCGCCAGGTCCTTTTCCGATCGAGTCTCTCGCGCCCTCTTAACTAGTCCTTTGCCGCCAACTGCAAACATCGAGAACCAGTGGAAAAACTGCCAGGAAGCCATCAGAGATGCCGCCTCTGACGTGCTGGGCTTTGCACGACCACCACAGCGAAACCCCTGGTTCGACGAAGAATGCCGGCAAGTACATGCAGCCAAACAACAGGCATACAAAGCGGCGCTGCATAGAAGGACCAGAGCTGCTCGCGAGCTCTACGAGCAGAAGAGGAGAGAGGAACACAAGCTTCTTAGAAGGAAGAAGAAAGAGCATGAGAAGCGCGCGATCGAGGAGTTAGAGAGATGCCACTGCAGGAATGAAGTTCGGAAGTTTTACCAAAAAGTAAAAAGAACCTCCCAAGGTTACAAGGCCCGAACCGAAGCCTGCAAAGACGATCAGGGGAACATCGTGGTGGAATCGCAGTCGGTGCTGAGGATATGGAAAAATCATTTCTGCAAATTGTATAACGGCGATGACGAACCGAATTCCGCTAACATGCAAATTGCACCATTCAACTTGGACGACGTAGGCCAACAATTCCGTCCACCCGATCTTGACGAAGTGAGGATAGCCATATCTAAACTTAAGTCCAATAAAGCTGCTGGAGCTGATGGCCTTGCGGCTGAGCTATTCAAAGCGGCTGGCGATGAATTGGTTAGGAGTATGCACCAGCTCATCTGTAAAATATGGTCGGAAGAAAGCATGCCCGATGAATGGAACCTCAGTATTGTTTGCCCGATCCTCAAGAAAGGCGATCCTCTGGACTGCACCAACTACAGAGGCATCAGTCTTCTTAATATCGCCTACAAGATCTTCTCTGCCGTACTTTGTGAACGCCTGAAGCCATTCGTCAACAACCTGATAGGTCCATATCAGTGTGGCTTTAGGCCAGGGAAGTCCACCATCGACCAAATATTCGCACTACGACAGATCTTGGAGAAAACCCAGGAGTTCCAAATCGATACCCACCACCTTTTTATCGATTTCAAGGCCGCGTATGACAGCATCTATAAAGACGAGCTATATAGAGCAATGTCTAGTTTTGGCATCCCTGCCAAACTCGTCCGTTTGTGCAGGATGACGATGGAGAATGCACGCTGCTCCATCAAGGTCGGCAAAGACCTCACCGACACCTTTGATGTCAAAAAAGGTTTTAGGCAAGGCGACGCGCTGTCATGCGACTTCTTCAACATCGTTCTTGAAAGAATAGTGCAAAACTCTCACGTCAACACTAGAGGCACAATCTTTCAAAAGTCCGTCCAATTACTCGCTTACGCTGATGACATTGACATAATGGGACGAACAAAGCGTGATGTCAGTGGTGCTTTTGTGAGCATTGAGAAGGAAGCCAAGAAGATGGGTTTAACGGTGAATGAAAGCAAAACGAAGTATGTGCTGTCAACAAGAAAGGACACCCAACACCGACGTCTAGGACAGAACGTCACTATAGACAGCTATAATTTTGAGGTGGTCAGAGACTTTGTCTACCTAGGATCCGCTATAAACTCAGCGAACGATACTAGTGCTGAGATCAAACGAAGAATTACTCTTGCCAATCGCTGTTTCTTCGGGCTAAGAAGGCAATTGAGAAGCAAAGCCCTCTCTCGAGCAACTAAACTGTCCCTGTATAAGACGCTTATCATCCCGGTCCTGATGTATGGTGCAGAGGCATGGACACTGCTAACGGTGGATGAGAACGCGTTAGGCTGTTTCGAGAGGAAAATTCTCCGGGTGATTTTTGGTCCCGTCTGCATAGATGGGGAATGGAGGAGAAGATACAACCACGAACTGTATGGGCTGTACAGCGACACCGACCTAGCCACAAAAGTGAAAAGCCAGCGACTAAGATGGCTGGGTCACCTAGAGCGAATGGACACCAATGCTCCGGCCCGGAAAGTCTTTGAATCCAACCCCGTGGGACAACGCAGTAGAGGTGGACAGCGTAAAAGGTGGCGCACGCAAGTGGAAGAGGACCTCAACCAACTTGGCGTGCGAAACTGGAGACAGCTAGCTAGAAACCGAGCCGGCTGGAAGAAGCTTGTTGGTTGAGGCCCTAGTCCACCCCGGACTGTAGCGCCACCTTAAGTAAGTAAGCTGGACAACTGCCCAAGCGTGTTCATAAAAAATTCTAATAAATACGACTGCAGGTATCAGCAAAGTATTTGCCAGGTATACGCCAACCCCCTGCGGGTAAGGGGCAAGAATATACCCGAGGTAGGCATGCCTGTCGTAAGAGGCGACTAAAATCCAAACTCCGTATACTGAGATTGATGTATACAAAACTATGCAATGAGCAAAACAATAAGATATAGTACCCCAGCTGGCAGTCCAGGTTCACTGGAAAATCCACCCTCTTCGGAGGTCGGTTCTATGGATTCTGGGGAGAGCCAATTATTGCATTTAATAAATCCCTTCCTAAAAAGTGCAAGGGTATCTCGATCACCACCATCTAAATCGAGTATAAAACAATATAAATTCGGGCAAAAGAGTCCACCCGTCACGCCAGCGCGCGCCAAAAAAGACTCAGATAAAACAGAAAATCTTGAAAAAGATAATAACGAACTTCGACGAAGACTTGATGAAGTAATGGAACTTTATCAAGAGCTAAAGAAAGAAGTCGATCTTCTTCGAAAAGAAAATGAGATGTTGAAAGGCAAAAATTCTCCAATAAATTCCAAAAATAATTCTAGATATGAAACAGACGAAGAAGAGCTAGCACGTGAAACGGAAAAGTCCTCAAAGAAAAGATTAAGTAAAAAGCGTAAAGCTGGCTCTTCACCTGAGGCAGCCTCATCTTTTGAAATAATAGTTTCACCAAAACATGCGACAGTTAAAGAAAAACCTGTTAAGGAACGGCCCCCGCCACCGATAAATGTTATCGGTATTGCGGAGTATAACAAGTAGCAAACCATATTAAAGGCATTACTACCATCGGCTTTTAAAGTTATTTCGCTCAATAACAACAAATGGAAAGTATGTGTGAAAGACCCCGAAAGTTATCGTCTACTGTCGCGAAAACTTATTGCAAAAAAGAGCCAAGGTGTGTAAAATGCGCCGGAAAGCATTTAACCGTTGACTGCATCGGAAGAAGTGAAAGTCCACCGACGTGCATTAATTGTAATGGAAATCACCCGGCAAACTATAGAGGCTGCGAAGTAGCTAAAGAATTACAAAAGTGGCGATCAAAATCTGCCAAAACACAAAGAAACCCACAAAGGCAAATAGAAACCGTAATTCCCAAGACTTCCAAATCTAGTAAAGCTCCAAAACCTAGTATCCGTAAGGAAAAGAAAAGAGTGTCAATACCTTCGGAGAATATATCAAAGCAAGGAAATGCAGAAACATATGCCCAAATAGCGGCCAAAAATATACCCGCAAACAACGACGCTGAAACAGACCCGGCTACAAAAGTCTTTTCAATAATTCTGTCGAAACTTGAGGAACAATGTGACACAAATAAACTTATCTTTGATAGGTTAAGTAAGCTCGAAAATTGTTTTCGACCCAAATCTCTCTCAAAAAATTTATGATGGAAAAGTTTAAATTTCTTACGTGGAATGCCAACGGATTATGGCAAAAACTTGGAGAATTAGAGATGTATATGCAGGAAAATGATATCGATATATGTTTGATATCAGAAACGCATGCCAAAAATGAATCAAATCTTAAAATCCACGGGTTTCTTGACTACCACGCTGTTCATCCTTCAAATAAAGCAAGGGGTGGATCATCGTTATATATAAAAGAGTGCATTGAACACTCAATAGGCCTGAAAATAGAGGTAGAATCGATGCAATTGAGTAGTGTTCAGGTTAGAACTAAAAACATTCTTCTCAATATCTCTTCGATATATTGCCCTCCACGTTGCAAAATCGATAAGAGTGAATTTACGACATTGATGAAGTCGCTAAGCCCAAACTTAATCGTTGGTGGCGACTTTAATGCAAAGCACACCTTTTGGGCTTCAAGATGCATATCTCAAAAGGGTCGGGCAGGAAAAAGGTGAGGCAGGAATGGAAAATAATTGCGATTTCCATTCGACCGGAAAGCCAACTTACTGGCCAACTGATCCGTCAAAAATACCTGACTTAATCGATTTGTATTGAAATCTCAGAAGGCCATAATCTCTTTTCAGATCATTCTGCAGTCATACTCACTATGAGCGAAAGCCTTGTCAAAATTGAAAAACCACCCAGGTTAACAAACGGTAAAACCAACTGGGAAGGATTTAAGAAAGATATCGAGGACAACGTTGAATTGAGGGTATCATTACAAACGCCTCTTGAGCTTGAAGACGCAGTAGATACCTTTGTTGATATAATACAAAAGGCAGCGTGGAATAACACACCTTATCAAAGGGTTACGCCACGCTATAAAGATATAAAATATCCGCAGGAAGTAAAAGACTTAATAAAAGATAAACGAAAAGTACGTAAGAAATGGCAGCGAACCCGTGCTCCACAACACAAAGCTCATTTAAATCGCTTGTGTAATATGCTAAAAACAGCGATATCAGATTTCAAAAACCGTGAAGTTGATAATTACCTTGAAAGCTTGTCAGCTGGGAAAGAATCCAACTACTCACTTTGGAAAGCTTTAAAAACACCGAAAAAACCAAAGCTTCCAGTACCCCCGATTAAAAAAAGCCAACACGAATGGGCTAAAAGTGACAAAGAGATGGCGGCGGTATTCGCCGATTACCTGGAAGAAACATTTAAACCTTCTGATGGGCAAGCACTCAATGGAAATATTAATATGAGTTTTAGCTCAAGTGAGAACTACAGAACCAGAAATGCTACGCTCGCTGAATTGAACAGAGAAATAAAGAAGCTAAAGTATAATAAAGCTCCGGGGTATGACTTAATAACAGCGGAAATATTAAAAATGCTTCCTCATAAAGGATTAATTAACCTACTTTATATAATAAATGCCGCTCTAAGGCTAGAATATGTTCCAAGCCAATGGAAAGTTGCGGAAATCATAATGGTTTTGAAACCTGGCAAACCATGTCATGAAAAGAATTCTTACAGACCGATTTCGCTTCTTCCAATAATATCAAAAGTTTTTGAAAGAATACTACTCCTGCGCCTGCAACCTATAATAGAAGAGAATCGATTAATACCAGAACATCAGTTTGGATTTAGAAGCAAGCATTCAACAATTGATCAAGTGCATAGAATAACTGACGTAATTGAGAGAGCTCTTGAAGAAAAGAAAATTTGTTCGACGGTCTTTTTGGATGTGTCGCAAGCGTTTGACAAGGTGTGGCACGAAGGCCTCAAATTCAAATTACGACAAGTTCTGCCTGTAGGACTTTATAAAATTCTTAACGAATATCTAGAAAACAGACTATTTCGTGTAAGACACGGAAATGAAAATTCTAATTTCAAAGAAATAGTGGCTGGGGTACCGCAAGGTAGTGTTTTAGGTCCAGTTCTGTACCTTCTATTTACACGTGATATACCTCAAACAGAAGACACTATCGTAGCAACGTTTGCTGATGATACTGCAATACTAGCAGTAGGCAAAACGATTAACGAAGCTACGATTAAATTACAAAATGCTCTTAATAATGTTAATGAGTGGACAAAAACATGGCGAATAGCGCTCAATGAACAAAAGTCAGTCCACGTGGACTTTACGTATAAAAAAATAAATAGATTGCCTGTCTTTCTAAATACCGGTCGTGTTCCATTTGCGAATGAGGCAAAATATTTGGGAATGACTCTAGACGCGAAATTAAAATGGAAGCCGCACGTAAAAAAGAAATGCGAAGAACTAAAATGTAAATTAAGAGATATGAACTGGTTACTCGGTAAATATTCTAAGCTTAGTATTGATAATAAGTTGATTTTATACAGGCAGGTACTTAAACCTGTCTGGACTTACGGTATACAACTCTGGGGTTGTACTTGCGATACAAATTTAAATAACTTACAAACGTTTGAAAATAAATTGCTTAGGTCATTTGTAAATGCACCATGGTATATAAGAAACGAAGATCTTCACAGGGATCTCGGGATTCCAACGGTTCGAGACGAAATAAAGAGTTTCGTGCGAAAACATAGAAATCGGCTATTAGATCACGCTAATCCAACGATTATTGACATTCTTGACGAGTCGAATTTAGTACGCCGTCTGCAAAGAACAAAACCTTCCGACTTGGTGCGGTCAACAGAAAACCGCTTTAAAATCACGGAATAAGCAGGAACTTTCACCGGAAAGTTACCTGCAACACGTTACTTAACTTCGTTAAAAATAAGTTGCTAGATGAGTTTCAACTTAGTTGCAATCGGGAAGTGGAGGTGGTTTTAGTGTAGTAAGAATCTCACACTTCTATGAGCACGCGTTTTTCGGTCCTCATAGAGCCTGATGCAGGTTTTGCACCTACCCACGGAAAAAAAAAAAAAAAAAAAAAAAAAAAAAAAAAAAAAAAAAAAAAAAAAAAGCCAGACGTCCGTGAGGTATCCACCAGTATCATCAGGTAACCACATCTGCCAGGTATAAGTCAGATATCCACCAGGTTGGTTGAGGTCGTTCTTCACTTGTGTGTGCCACCTTAGGTGGGATCTGGGATCTTTTTCTGCTGCGTAGACCATCAGGGGTAGATTCGAAGACTCGTCAGGCTGGTGCGTCGGTGTCCATACGCCCCACCTGTCCCAGCCATCTCAGTCATTGTACTTTCATCTTTTTGACCAGGTCGACGTGGCTGTAAGGCCCGTAAAGATCGTTGTTAAATTTTCTCCTCCATACTCCGTCGATACAGACTAGACTGAAGATCCTCGAAGAATTTTTCTTTCAATGCATCCAAGCAGATTCTCATCCGATTTTGACAGGGTCCATGCTTCTGCCTCATACAGCAAAACCGGGATGATTACGGTCTTATATTAGGTCCATTGGTACTTCGAGAGAGGGCCTTATTACTCAAATGCTTTCTTAACCCGAAGAAACAGTGGTTGGCAAGAGTAATTCTTCATTTGATCTTTGCACTGATGTCATTTTGCGATGTAATAGTGGACAAATTCGAAGTGGTACCTACCCATAGTGGCGGTTTGCCTGAGTCTTCGTTTGTCCTCATAAACAGCCAAATCCATTTTCGCTACCTCCGATTCAATACTTGCATACTTGCAAGCGCTTCGGTAAAAGCTCCCTTCGATCTCCCAATGATGCCAATATCATGTGCATAAGCAAGTAGTTGAACAGACTTTTGAAAAATTGTACCTCTGTTGTTGATTGGAGTACGATTGCTTCAACTACGATGTTAGGGAGGTAGCATGATAACGCATCGCCTTGCCGATTTTGACGGAACAGCGAGATTTCTCCATAGTCATTCTGCACAAGCGGCCGAATTTTGGGAGGGATGCCGAGATGCTGCATGGTTCTGTATAGCTCGTCTCTGTTTACGCTATCATATGCGACTTTGAAATCGATAAATAGATGGTGTGTATCGATTTGGAGATCCTGTG
The DNA here is from genome assembly GCA_963921185.1 of Dasysyrphus tricinctus. Classification (NCBI taxonomy): domain Eukaryota; kingdom Metazoa; phylum Arthropoda; class Insecta; order Diptera; family Syrphidae; genus Dasysyrphus; species Dasysyrphus tricinctus. The sequence goes on along the minus strand of OY992531.1, from coordinate 177,433,410 downwards.
TGTTTTTCCAAAATGGGTCGGAGTGTGAATCGACGGTTGATTTGCCAGGCCTAAGACCACACTGATAGGGACCGATCAGATCGTTGACAAACGGTTTTAAGCGAACACACAGTACAAATGACTATACCGGTAGTATAGGGTGTTAAGTGCACGATATGAGGGCATACCTTTCATTTCTACCTGACGGGTTGAGCTTTAGTATACTAATAGTTCATGCCCTAACTTTACTTTTAAGATGTGTTGCCAAGGTGGAAACACTGTCAGAAGGACAAAAGAAGGGCTGCCACTTACCAGTTTAAATCCTGAAATGTTGCTTATACATTGGAGACCAAGGGTCGGACGATGACCCAAGAACTCCCGCTGGATTCAGCATCCTTGAAACCATAGGACTACATTATTATAAATATTATACGTTTTGGAAAAGAAATTTTGAAAAGCCAAGAAAAGTTATAAGAAATTGATCATCAATAAAATTTAAAAATGGTGTCGACGCAGAATTTCACAATCTACTAAATTACATCCAAAGTTGATTGAAAACCTACTTTGATGTTTTTAAAAAGCCACTTTCAAGTGGGGGATATGAAAGATGAACAAGCTTAAATATTTATATTGGTATAATATAGGTATATGACACATGTTTTAAGGGTATTTTTTTAATGCCCAATCTTTCTAAATCAGAACCCATACAACCACCTTCAAAAAAAGTTATATCCTTTTTTATAAATGATGACTGAATTTTTAGTGAAATAAGTAAAATATTACCAAATTCCAACAGCATTGACATGAAACTTGGTCCACATATTTAATTTGTCATTAGCAACAAGAATCAAAGGAGTCTATAAAAATATTTACAGTGGAAGGGTGTTTTTTTTTTAGTGAAAGGGAAACATTTTGAACTACTACCATGAATGCCCTCTCGAAATAATATTAAATAAAATGCACGACTGGGTCGCACGTACTTGCTCTTATGTTCAAGACACTGCGGGTTTGAGAAAATTGTATATAAAAACATGGAAATTATGAGGGAAAAATGTAGAGAAGCATGGAATACGAAATTTAAATTGGTAAAAATAACTCTTTTGACAGTTTGAGGTGAAAAAAAAGAATGCCATCTTTATTCTTGATTGAATATGATGGTACAGAAAAAAAAAATTTAAAATCGTTGGAGCGGTTTTTTTTTAAATTAATTTTTTATATATAAAATTCTTAAAACATTTTTAAGAACAAATTTTAGTATGCAGATTTAATTTATGTGTATATAAAAACAAAATTTGAACAAAAAATTGTCAACCCGTTTTTCAGATATCGAATTTTTTATTACTCACACAAATACAAATTCTAAATATTTATTTGCTTCCAAAATAAAAAAAAAAAACAAATGGCTGTTACTTAAATGTCATTGCACCAAAGTATTGAGTTTGGAGTTTAGAAATGAAAGAGACAGAGATATATTCCTCTTTGTTAAAAAGGCCAATAGCCTGTATGAAGTAGGGTTAATTTGTCTACATGTACATGTTTTCCAACAAAAAGCATTGTTTGTCCTTCAAATAAGTAAACAAAAGTCTAGTGAATTAAAAATTTGGGAATTTGATTGATTTTGTCTTGTTTTATTTTTAAAAGTTCCGTTATATCATTTCCTTATGGCAGCACTCGTTTGCATTCAGATTCATATAATTTATATCGCGATAAAATTTCCAGAGCCTCAACAATTTGGACTTGTTGTAAGTGCAGGACATTAAAGAAATTTCATTTAGCCATTAGTTTGCCAGTTTAATTTAAAATCGAGCATTGGTTGAATATAATCAATTAGGTAACATGATGATGAAAACTTAATTCAACTGACACCAGGGCCGAGTTGAGTTTTAGCTGCTTCAGCTAGCGAAGTGAGATTATTCGCCTTACTGCTTAATACAAGAAGGAGGTGGAGTAGATGTCAAAAATGCTGCGGCCAGAGCTGCAGGATTTGAACAATTTTTAACTTTTAATGCAGCATTTTTGAAATTTTCGAAAGCGAGAATAGAACAACTCCGTCGCCCATTCTGTTCAGTCAATTACTCGCTGACTCATCTCACTTCAATCGCAAAATTGATTAAGCTACTGAAATGAAATGAATAAGTTCGAAATTAGTTCTGAAAACTTAAACGCCATTAAACAATATCCGGCGAGGAATCTGAAATTTCATTTCGCTCACTCACTCACTTTTACTAGCTGAAACTATTTTCAATGAAAAGTGACCCATCTCACTCACTCGGTGTGGTTTTGAATTAGCTGAATCTCGGTACAGGGCGCAATTCCCTATTGCCAACATGAATAGGCTTTTTCTTCCTATTTGTTTCTCTAGAGCCTCGACTCTTTAATGGAACCATGTCTTTGGTAAGCAGACTTCAACCCCATACACAGAGAATATCAATACATATAAATTATGTTGGCTACTGTTTTTTGTCTTCGTTTCCGTTAATACTTCCAGTTCCTGCGCGCTATAGTCTCACAGGAGCGCCGAGCAGGTGGGAGTAGCCGCAACGAAATTCCTTAACTGCAACTCCAAGTATGGAAGAATGGAACCCTGGAATTAAATCACTTGTAATTTTTAACAGGGGGAAGTTTACCGAACCTTTGCCGGGAAAAATGAGGAAGCCTTATCCTTCGGCTTGTTTTATTTTTGCGTTGACAGGTTTAAACATTGGTATGTTTGTACGTACATATTTATGTATGTAATAAAAAAAATGTTTATAAAACAGCATAAGGTCAACAAATTATTTAAAAAAACAAGACTTTTGTGTTTAGATTATGAAAAAATAAAAAAAAAGACTTGATGTGCACCCACTTCAAAAAATCACGAAAATCTGAAGAATATTGTTTCCTTGCAACAAAATTGGAAAAATATCATCATATTTAAATTAATCAATATAAACTTACTTCCGGGACCCTTAAGCTTCAGAAAAGATGTAATTTGTGCCAAGAAAAAGTTGGTTATAAAGCTACGTTAAGATAACATTCTCCTTGTTTCGTGTTCTACTATTTGTACCCTATTCCTTGCTACTGGTGCAAGCTTTGTCGATTCAGCCTAAAAGTTTCGAATGAGAGTATATCGACTGTAAAAAAACAACGATTCAGGCTATCATTTCCAATTGTTTGATTGATGAAGAGCTGCAACTTCCCGAATCGCCTAGGTTATGATGATGGCAAACAACATATGTCATTTTCCTCAAAAGATAGTGGGAGTTCTTCCACTTTAAAAAATTATTTTCTTACATAAGCGTGGTGGAAGCAAAATGCATTTTTTTAGTGGTTGGCATTCGAGTGTATGGGAGCAATAAAATTTCAAAAGTTTTCAGTAGCAGTCTTTTAGGAATCGCTTGGCTGAATAATCCTAGGCAACTCAATATTCCTGATGGTTTCCCTCTTCCTGGAAAGATAATCTTAATTGCCTTATGTAATTATAGGAGATGAGGGTTTTGCACTAAGAGCAACCATTCTAATGCGATTCCCAGAACGAAAACTATTACACCGGGAGAGAATCAACTATTACAGGTGGAACCTATTGAAATTTGCAAACAATGTTTTATTTTAAAGTTTTATTTTTGCAGATTATCCGGAGCAAGAAGAGTCGGGGGAAATATCTTCGTCATCCTGGACCAGACCTGGAGTCTGGAGAGTACTTTTGAAACGCACCGTGCATACAGGAAGGTGAAGAGGACTTTAACTTAAATTAAAACATGAATTTAGATTGGAAGCACTAGCTTTGTCATATACAAAAAAAAAAACACTTATTAAATTTTATTTATTAATAAAACGACAATATTTGATTTCTTTTCGGGACCAAATAGTGCTCCATCTCAAAAATGCATACGTTTTTTGTTTCTCAATATTTAATTTTGCACACATACCTATACTTTAATAACTAGGCATTATTACTTTCTTTTTTTAAGGTTCATAAAACAAAAAAGTTGTAGATTTAGTTAAATTTTAAAGTTTAAAGGCTCTCCCAAACCAACGCGAAATCATAGCGAATCATTCGCAAAGACAGGTTTTTATTGTTGTTTAGCATTGTGTATTTTTCATATTTTGTGTTATTGTGAATGATTTCGCGTCGTCAGCGAATGTGTCGCGTTGATTTTGGAGAGCCTTAAGGCTTGTGAAAGCGAAAATAATTATACATACCGATCTGGATGAAATAAAAAAAAATAGAAATTTTGGGAAATGGATCTTATATTTATGAAGTGTGGGTAATATGTATCTACGTCTACGAACGTACATACGTATTGTAATGACTTTCATATTTCAACTATTGGCGTTTTCCTTTGGAGGTGGCGAAGTACTTGCAAGTACTTTGCCAGCTTTTTTCAATGGAACACATCAAACTGCTTTCCCATGTAAAATGTATCTACTCGCGCATAAGAGCATGTGCAGTTGGTAGTACTAGATTAGGGTTTTCATCTACTCGTAAGTACTTCGCCACCTCCAAAGGAAAACGGCTTATAATGACACTGAATAGCAAACAAAAGGGCACAATAGAGCTTAAGGTCACAGTGCACACATACCCTTCACTAATTATAACTCTCAAACAAAGAAGCGGCATCTTCTGGATTATAGCAGAAAACCAACTGTCAAATAAAAGCTTTAGAAAGGGGAATTATGGGAAATTTCCCCTACGGAAAGCTCTAGAAGCAGATATCAAAACATTCTACTAATTTCCAGAGTTTGTCAAACAAGTATAAAAGGCACATGTTTGACTGGCAGTGACAGTTTGTTTTTAATCGTGAGTGAATAGAGTTGATTGTAATAAAAGTGGAAAGTAAAGTTGGTGAATCAATTTCAGTGGTGAACAATAAATTGTTTTGTTTGTAGTAAGAAAAGTAAAGTGTTTTATTTATAAGTTTTATTAACGAAACTGAGAAAATATTACAGCATTATATTAAAATTGAATATTTATTCCTAATGAATACATTTCATCCCTTAATAAAATAAAAAAGTGGGCAAGTATTACTAAAAATTTATTTGAAATACTCACAGATTTCTGAAATAGGTAGATATTATAGACTTCCGACTTCTAGTTCAATCTGTGGCCGTTTTCGAAAACGTCATTTGAGTCTAAAATGCATTTGCAGAACGATCTTTAAAGCAAACTGCTAAAATTACATTTTTGAAAACATCATCTGCGGTGCAGTAAAAAATCGAGCTGACGATAAAAAAAATGAGAAACTAGAGAGCGTGTTTGCAAACATCAAATGCGTTTGCGAGTAAATTGAATTAAACCAATTTCTTGCAAGCAGGACGATTGCAATTACGATCATTTGACGATCAAATTGACTTTGACGGTTTCGAAACCGACCTGTGTTTCGATTTGTGAACAGCGCTGGTACAAAACAACGTTTTTTATTATTTTCGCCCAGGTACGATACTTGGGCTCACTTGAACTTTTACTGGTTGAACAGAATGCAGACAGAGCTGCAACTGGAGCTGCAACTGGAATAGCTGTCAAAATTTTGAACACACACAAATTCAATGATGTGAACAGAACACGACGCAGCTGCAGACGCAGCTCGACAAGTTGGCCAACTTTTAACTTTTGCTTGCAGCTTTTTTGACGTTTCAAAATTGCGAGCAAAACGAAGTGTTAACATGTGGGTTAAAGTGATTTTGAAACTCTTTTCAATCACTCAATTTTAACTTCTTTTTCATCATTATTCATTTTTATTTTTGTTTCATTTTTATTTTCGATACTAAAATGTCAGAAAGCTGTAGGGTGACATGGTCGACATTGCACCAGTAGTACTCCATGCACCATGGCAAAATCTAACATACTGACGTTACATCCGTGTAAACTTCACATTATATTACGTGCCTTTCCCCAAAATGTCAGTGGATCTCAATCTGGTGCTAGTTGTTGGTACGTGCGTACATGTACAAGCCTTTTTCGTAATTTATAGTGCAAATCGAAAAATTGACTTAAGTTATCTTTTTTTTCTCACTTAAGTTGTGGTGCCTTTTTTTTTTTATTAAACATCGATAAAAATTATTTGTGTTGTTTTATTCATTGGTAAAATTAGATAGATTCAAATATAATTTTGTAGTTAGCGAATTATTTTGACTTGAAAATAAAGTGGTGCACTATGCACCACAACAACATGGTTCTAAATGCACCATGGTGCATGTAGTAGTAACGAATGGTTCATTTAATTTTTGAGACTAAAATCAAACGCTAATGAGCTTTTTCTGTATGCCACAAGTCCCAGATTTTGCAGTAATCAATGAGCAGGAGATAAAATATATTCTTAAAGATCCTTCTGCATCAGGACCAACGCGAAGACAATAATCACTAGGGCAATTCCATGGTAACTCACGTTACATTTGGGAGAGTTTCACGCTCTCTTTCATTAAAATTTCCATACTTATATAAATATAAATAAAGCAAAATATAAATTCTATACATAGCAATGATTTCAATTTCTAGGAAAAAATAAAATTTTTGGGAAAAATAAATTCTTTCTTAGTACAAAAAACTAAAACATGTTGGTAACTCACGTTACCATATTCGGACACGGGTTTTGTAGCAGTACTGTGCATATTTTCTAAAAATTAAACAAACCATTAAAGGTAAACTGGCTTGTTGAATTAGATATAAGAATTTATCAGCCTGATTATATCTGTACACAAATTTTAAATTACTGAAAATATTTTATACAAATTTATTAAAATACATGGTAACTCACGTTACAAAAAGTCGGTAACTCACGTTATTTCACGTTTTTAATTTAAAAAATTAGGGTTAAGCCTTTTATAATTATATTTTATTTTTAGCCGTATGCTTATTACTTGTAGGATATTTTGTAATTCTAGTTTTAAAAATAGCGAACAATAGACAGGGGGCGAGATAAATTTTCCATTTTTCTATCTTCATGTCCACTTTTTCATGGAATTACCCACTATACAAATTTTCTGAATATATTTTTTAACTAAACATACGTTAATCTATTATCCGTTTAGCTGAAAGTCATACCACCCCCAAAATATAAACCATGTCCATATGGGAACATTGACCCCACAGTACACATATCTAAGGTTTTATCTTGCGCATGTTATCCGAAATGAGAAATGTCAAAGAAATTCAAGATGGCAGCCTTACGTGATCACTTCAGCTGTATTACAACAACAACGAAAAAAACAAACACAAAAGGATAATGTAACTATCCAGGAAGGAATGTTGTTGGCATGACAAAAAAATGTTAATAAACACTAAAAAGCTTGAAACAGTTGTATTTGCTAGTAAATAAGTTACAAATGAACACATAACACACAGCAAATTTTGATGTTTAACGAGTGGGGGTCACAGGATTTGCCATTTTCTACTGATTTTGATGGATGCGCAGAACTGAACAAAAATGAAAACGCTTATGATATTACCTTTAATATGTGTACTGTGCATTGACCCGCTATAACTCAAATATGAAACAACTTAGAGAGGTCGTTGATAACTTATTTTATAGGTAATTTATTTCTCTTCATAGTTGTCTTTGGACGTTTTTCTGTAAAGTGAAATGTGAACGAGCTATTGCATAAAAACAAAACCAATATCTTTCAAGATGGCGGCTCTTCCCTAACCCCAAAAATCCTGAAAACTCGTGTTTATAATACGGAGACTTACCCGAGCAGATACCACAACAAAATTTTGTCCGCTTTGTGGATGGACAAATACCTATCCCAACTTTCAAAAAGCTAAAAAAACTCTCCTGAAAAGCTATATGCTTGGCGTATAGGACAAATAAAAATTCACGTGACGATATATTGAATGTGTTTAGATATGCCTCTAAATAAAAAATCATTTCCACCAAAACATAATGCCTATGTTTATTTATTTTACAGAAGTAATTTTTGCCTTCAAAATAAAGTATGCCACAACCTTGAATATAAGGACAATTCCTACTAATGCTGTTAAATCGTTCCAAAACAAATTACCCTGCATTGTTATTTCGGCCAAAAATTTGTTGGGATACCTGAAAATAATATTGCCAGTTTAATTTTATTTTATAAAATTTAGAACTATGATGTATATTCTTACCTATAATGACAATAGGAAGCTTCATTACACGCTAAGACTTCACGATCTTGTCCATATATTGCACCTACAAATCCTTCAAGTCCGTATCTCAAATATGATATGTGACTTCCCCATTCCAGATAATACGGTAGATCTCGAAGTGTTACTCCAAAACCGGCAAACATCATCATAGGAATTGTTAAAACTGGTGCCAGGAAGGTACCATTCTAAGTGATATGTAGATGATGATAAACGAAAAAAAGCTCTTAATATCTCTCGATGACTTACCACAATATTAAACCATGCACCGATGATTAGTCCAAAACTATGACCAACTAATACCACCATAATACTTATACCAAAAAACATACTAAATCTTGATATTTCCATTGGTTGGTGGCTCCATATGTAGATCATTGCAGTAAAAATAAAACAACAAAATATCTAAAAAAAAAGAAGTATTTAATTATAAAAATAAAAAAACTGCAAGATATAAAGAGATTTTTACAACAAAAAGGATTCAAATCTAAAATTAACTAAGCAGGGTCGTGTCTTCACTTTTTTCTCAAATTGATTATACCTAGTATCGCATCCTTTTAGGCAATCTTACCGATACTTTGATGGTACCTATTTTAATATATACCCATCTATTGATTGATAAGAAACTATGCTTGGCTCCGGGCAAAAAATTCCAAGCTTTATGATTAGAAATTCTAATCTTGTTGGATATAGTTTACAGTAGTTTTTGCTAAGAAATCCATGGAAGTTAAACTGAACTTAATACAAATTGCGAATGACAAAGCCCTCACTATGTCACTGATGAGTTCAAGTGGGTATCTACGCCGGACGAAACGCCAATTTATAGGACTAAAGGCCATAAAAGCTTATTTAAATCAATAATTCAACAAGTCCAATCCTTAATGCTTAGTCTTCTACTTGGCAGATTTATTTCAGTAGTACATATCGATACCTTCCCGTAAGAATGTATTAAGCGACATTTCAAAAAATTTAAAGGCATCGAAAAAAACCTCTGGTCCAGTTATTTATTTATGTATTTAAGAAAATAAAAAGATTTGGAACGGAATTTTCAACTCAAAATGCCTCTAAAAATTTGTTTATTACAATAAAATACCCAAATAAATAACTGAATAAGGGTTATTTTAAAAATTTAATTTAAAATTTTGAAAATGTCGCTTAATACATTCTTACGGGAAGGTATCGATATATAGAATTTGTATTATAAAACATTCTTATAAGCTTTAATTGTTTAATTAATAACAACAAATTAATACAATTTAAGCTTTACGTGTATTATTCACTTTTAAATAAAGAAATCAGTACACAATTTCAATCAAACAAACCTCTCTCTCTGTTTTTTCGACAGTAAAGCTTATACAAAATAAGCGGGGCAATTAAGCGGGGAAGGTAAATAAACGTAAGGTACTTATAAGATTATTTATATATGAAACAAATTTCAAATATGGTATTCACTAACTAATTCGAGTGAGCTTCGAGAGGTATTTATGCATGTTCTGTTGAATGTAATATATTTAGGGATTAACCTTAATTAACTTTGAAGAATACTCTATTACAGAAAATGTTATATCACTAATAAGTTTTCAACTATTCAATTCTTACAAATTCTGAAAAGTGTAAGTGATATGCGTTGCACGAATGAATTTTGCACTACACAATAATTAGTTATCAATTTACCTACCCTTTTTCTGCAAAAAAATAACGATAAGTATTATTTCCCCAAAGATGGTGCTCTGCTCAGACAAGCTTCAAGTGAGGCTACTCATTCAGAAGTTTCTAATATTTTTTCTTAATTCTTGCCTCACCTGGCCATTTCTTTCTTACTACGCCAATATTATTCACTAGTTAAATTTGCAATTAAATTTCGACAATTGTTTTTTTTTTTTTGTAATTAGCCGGTTTATATTTCTTAATGAGGAAAATGACTGAGCATTTTCCTCATTTCTTTGACAGAGCAGGAGAATACAATAGTCGTGTTCTATTGGGAAATGCATAGCTAGCATAGTAACATTTCCCTTGACAAACAACAACAAAGAAACATTTTTAATGATTTATTTATCGACACTTTCCAGGATTTCTTGTTGTTTGCTGAGGGAAATTTTACCGTGCTAGCTATAATATTTTCCAATAAAATACGCCTAATATAAACAGGATTCCCCAAAAAATAGAAGTCAAAACAACTCTCTGTTTCTTTTCCTCTTATTAATTTACTGGGACATAAGATAACTGCGGAAGCGAGTCCAAAAAAATCAATCTGGGAAAAGTGAGGAATTTTTGTGAGGAATCGTGTTTATATTTCAGTCTTCTGAGCCCTCTGAGATCTCAGAAATATAAACTGGCTAAATGAATAATGTTAGCATAGATTTCAATGTTTGCATTTTTAATAAATGGGATTGAAATAGTTGGATTTTAAACAGAGTGAATAATATGGCGTTAAAAAATAGGATTGAGAAAAAAAAGAGACGTCAAAATGAGTCTATTCACTTGAAGCCCGTCTGAATACCGTCTAAGGAAAAGCTACACTTTTCAAATAGATTCACGTGAAGAACGAAATTGTTCAGATGTGAAGAAAATTATTCAGCAGATTTTGTTTTCCTCTTTGTGTTTTTCTTAATTTCAGAATGAAAGACACGATTTGATTGGTTGGATTGGATAGAAGAGGAAACACAAAAGAGAACGTCAGCTTTCTACACCGAATATTTTCAAATATTTTAAAATATTTCATCCCCCTTCCTCTTTTGCAAGTTATCCTCAGAAATCGCAAAAAATGCTTGAATTTCTTCACGTGTGATCAGGGACCTTCTTAGCACACAATAGTTTTAAAGTATATTTTTTTACCTGTTTGTTAGTTCACTTCGCTCCTGTCTTAGTGTAGTTCGTTCAAATCGGTCTGTTGTTTTTTTTGTATATACAGTGAAAAAAGTATTAAAAATCAATAATGGCTTATCGATTGGGGACAGAATGACAGTTCTTGTTTCGAAAAATAAGAGACCATTATTCTGGATATAATTTCAGAATCGAAAAGAGAAAATGAGAAGCGTTAACACGTATCGAATCGGTGTTCTGGATTGCCAATCGAAAAAGGCCATAAGATTGCCTTTTTGGCTATTTTATTATGAAATCTTATTAAAACATATCTAACTACAAAAAATATGGCATTTATATGATATTTTCAATTTTTATAGAGAAATCTGATTGACTTTATGGCGTTCTTCTTGGATGAAAACCATAGAGAAACCCGATACGTTATTGAGATCTTGATATCAAAAGAAACATAAAAAAGCAGGAATTTTAAATACAAATTTAAATAGCATATAAACAATTTATACTTATGGATAATTTAATGCTATATATTCAGATGCATTTAAGGCCAAAATAATCAAAAATTTAAAAATGAAAAAAAAAAAAATTGGTTAGGAATTTCATCTTCAGCTCTTAATCACTTTATAGTCTTTAACCTTATTGGCAGGACGGAATACGGATATCTCTCTATTCAAGAAACATTTACTTTAAACTAATTATTCTCCTATTACCGAAATTTTCTAAGATCAACTTTTATTTGGTGTTAACTTCATATTCTACCTTAATAGCCTATTGAATAGACTGGAAAATGAGGGGTATAAACTAAAGGAACAATTACGTACAAGGGTTGTTATTATTGAATATGTTTGTTTGGCCCATAAGCATGCTTAAAACCAAAAATGCTTTTAAATTCACCCACGCGTTTCTGAGAGAATGGTCACACTGGCCAATTTTCAATATTTTTTGTATAACTCGAAAACTAAGCTGCATTTGAGAATTTTACTTTTAAAACTTTTTGTCTAAAATCAATTATATATTGAAATGGATCACAACACAACAAAAACATAAATGTTAAAAAAGGAGCCAAGTTCTTATGTATACAAGAAACCTGTGCGTAAAAAGTCAGCCAAAAAAAGTAATGAGATCTAAAATATATGCCAAGTTTTAAGTTCATGAAGTTTAATATCAAATATCTTAAGTAGAGTAATATCGAAAAAATTCCAAATCATGACAGAAATTTGGTAATTAATGATTACTGATTAAAATTTGGTGGGTTCACTGGTCAAGTTTATATAAATAAATTTCTTTTAAATATGTGATTAAGTAAGTATTTAAGAGTGGGGATTTTGCGGAAAAAAGTCGAAAATTAAAGTTCTTCGTAGAAAATTGAAATTTTATATCTTAATTCCAGAATAAAAACTGAATCAAAATCAAAAAGAATTAATGAAATCGGACTTATAGTTTTCTTTTAATAGCTTTGTGAAGTTGGTAGTTGTTGAAAGTATGAAAAATAGGGTAAAAATCCTCTTAAATAAAAGTAGTGTATTTTTTTTTTCGCTTGAGCCGATTTATACATTTATATTTTTCCCTAAAAATACAATATTTTTTTTATTGTAAATCGAAGGAATAATTACATTTTAAGGTTCTGGTGTTTTTATAGAATTATTTAAAGTAATTAGAAAAAAATATGACATTTTTTATTATTAAAAAATAAAACGCTATAAATTAGATTAAAAGAAAATTTGAGCCATAATTTAGACTCAAAATATTTAAATAACATTAATGAAAACCAAAAACTCCAAACAGACACACTTGAAATCCTACGCACTTGTCCGCCATTTTGTTTTTAAGCTTTTTAAGGATTTTCGCTTGTAGCTTGTTCAACTTTTATGATAGAGACAAACAATCTTTAACAAAGTTGTAGAAAATTGTATTTGCTACAAAATATATTAAACAATTTTTTTTTCTAAAATCTATAGTTTAGGAGCTATAGCTGATTTAATGTGCATCATATATTCGTCAATACTTTTTTTCTTAGCACTGAGAAAATTGTACTAGTTATCGTTGTCAGACTACAATACAATACAACTGTAGTAAAAAAATAAAAAAAGAAGTCTACAAATTGCAACACTTTTTTTTTTTTAAATCTACTACAAAAAATTTTCTCTTGATATTCTAACCTTGGCTCAGAAAAAATGAATTAGCCGTTATTTTTTTTTTGCGTAAAAGTTTTCGTCACCCGCTCAAATTAAAAACGTGTGAAAACGGATATTTCGCCTTCTTAATAAATTAAAATTATTAATTATAATGGGAGTTTTTAGCATTTCATACAAAGATCTAAGCAGAAAGCTTATGGAATGCAACAAAGATAGATTAAAATTGAAATTGTTATTGGAAAATACAAATACGTTAACAAAAGAACTAAATATTGATTTAATTGTGAGTGAAGTGTACAAACGCTTCTATTCTCAATTTAAAAAAGGTTATATTAATGAATAATGATTATAAACCTAGTGTTATATTGTGTTGTGTTGTGATAATTAATTATTTGAAAAAAATATTCAATTTTGTTTGAACTAAATTAAATTTTATTGTACTTTTTTGAATTATAACATTTATTAGATTCTTAAATTTTTTAATAGTGATGATTTGAAAACTATTTTATCCTCGGGCTGTGGTTTTTTTAACTAATTAAAGAAGTACAACTAAAATTTAATTTGTTTTAACAAAAATTAAAATATTTTATTTCCTTATTTTTGTTAATAAAAAAGGTGGTTGGAATCCAAACGAACAAAATCGCGATTTGAAGACAAGAACTCAATTTGGCTCGAGGGAACATTTAACATTGGTTTTGATTGTGATGAGGACGAGAATGACGTGACACCTTCAACTAGCCATAAATCTGGTCGACCGCGAAAATCATTTAACGAGTGTTCTGAACGCGATAAGCGATATAAAAGGAAAGAAGTGCGTGCTTTGTTTCCCCAAGAGGTTATCAACTTCGCTTCTTCCATTGAATTAAAGTCAGATGAAAAAATTTGTAAAGCAAGGACACTTGGTATGTTCACAAAGTTAGAACTCTCCAAAGAAAAATATGAATACCTTATGCACTGGCTACAAAATGAAAAGTATGACATTCTTGTTCCATACAAAGTACTCGCGGATGAGAAAGGTAAGACCTATCCAGAAGGTATTACCATTACCGAAAGTTCGGCAAGTGTTCCCTTGCAAAATTTATTAGATCATACTGCCAGAAGAATACTAGAGACTAAGTCGGCAGAGGAGCTTAATGAAATTAATGGAGCAAATCTCACATTGTACTCAAAATGGGGATGTGATGGTGCCTCAGGGCAGAGTGAGTACCAACAAAAGTTTTCCTCCAATAATGATGTGTCTGATTCACATCTCTGTATGACATCGGTGGTTCCTCTTAAATTATCGTTGAGAGAAAACTTAAATGAGTCAATGTGGAGCAATGAAAAGTCATCCTCAACTCAATATTGTAGGACATTAAACTTCTCTTTTATTAAAGAGACTGCTGAAGTCATAAGAACGGAAAAAAAAGAGTTGACGATGAAATATCGAGGCTCAAAGAAACCAACGTCTGTTTAAACAATAGAGAACTCAAAATAAACCACAAACTTTACTACACCATGATCGATGGAAAAACCGCACAGTCTGTGACCGAAACACCAGCCGCTTCTTCTTGCTTCATTTGTGGGGCAACAACCTCAAAAATTAATCAAATTGAGGAAGTAAAAGCCAGACCATTTAACTAAGAAGCACTCAAGTTCGGCATGTCACCTCTTCATGCTCGCATAAAGCTAATGGAGTGTCTGTTGCATGTTGCCTACAACATCGAATTCCAACAAGGACGAGTCGACGCAAATACGCGTCCATTAAAAGAAGCAAGGAAAAGGATCATAACGCGGGAGCTCAAAGATAAAATTGGAATACAGGTAAGAGATTTCCAAAAATATCGATAAATCAATATTTTTTCTCCGATAAATCGATATTTTTTAAGTAATATTTAAGTTTTTATGTATTTTTTTAAATTGATAGAACGAGTTTCCTTAAATATATGTACCTATTATTTCTATTACATATTTATCCTGGTTCTGGTATGAAATTTCTAATACAGGTTGATACTGTCAAGCAAGGATCAGGAACAACTAATACAGGGAACACCTCAAGACGATTCTTTGCCAATCCAGCTTTAGTGTCTGAAATCACAGGCTTGGACGAAGACCTAATTAAAAGATTTGCTGTTATTCTAGAGGCAATTACAATTCGCGAGCCAGTGGATCCAAGCAAATTTGGGGATTATTGCATGGAGACAGCAAAAAAGTTTGTAACTTTGTATAAGTGGTACAACATGCCATCTACCCTCCACAAAATTCTAATACACGGCAAAGACATAATGGAGAAGTGTATTTTTCCAATTGGAATATTGTCGGAAGAGGCTCAGAAGTGTCGAAATAAAGACTACAAAAAATATAGATTAAGACACTCGGAAATGATGAACCGAATGATGTTGACATCTGATCCCTTGGTTTCAAATCATACTCCTTCCTTCACTAAGAAGAAACAGAGTCATTTTAGTGAAGAAGTGATGGCTCTCTTGAAAGAATGAACATTTGAAACAATTGTAAAGCTATTTTTTAAATTGAATAAAATGCAATAGAAGTGGTTTTTGAATATTTTTCCACTATAATTTCGGGTTTTTCATTTTAATTAGCCGTGTACCTGATAAAGATATGATAAGTAATTATTTTTTAATTTTTTAAATGTCATTATATAGGAAGGATGGCCTCAATATAATCACAATAAGAGTTCTTTCAAAAAAAATCAAAAAAGCTGATTTTTTAATTATTCATTTTTTTGGTTCTAGGGGGAGGGGGAGTGTCAGTGGGTTGAAATGATTTATAATAACTTGTTATGAGTTAAGCTGTCATCCCTGAAAATTTCATCCAAATCGATTGAGTGGTTCAGTTTTTATTGAATTTTTTCCGCACTCCCATACAAATTTCCCCACTGCACTGTGGGTCCGGTTGTATGGAGAGGCGGTCATAAATCTATAAAATCTGAACCAGTCAACCGATTTGAGTGAAATTTTCAGACATGGTTAAAGGTAGTAAAATGTATCTTCGGACTTAATTACCGCCCACTGACACGCCCACTTTAAACAAAAAAGTCTTCTAAGTGTCAAAGTTGATATAAATGATGGTTGTGTTCTTCTAGAAAGTTGACAACGTGATTTGATATAATTTTGTGTACAACATTATCTACCACGCCCTCTTTTGGGGGCGTTTTTTTTACAAACCTTTTGATTTTTGTAAAAAATTCTAAGAAAACGTATTGAGTTGCCGTAAAAACATGCAAAAAAAATAATCTTGCTAAATATTGACCACGCCCACTTTTGAGGACGTTTTTGACAAAGATCTTATTTATCAAATGGTTTCCTTAAAAATAAAAAATATTTAACAGAATTATGTGGAAAACGCCTTTTTTAACAAGCAGCCCATACAAAGTTTTATCCCACACCTATTTTCGGTGCCGTGAAATAACGCCGAGCGAAATAAAGCCGAATGTCGAAATTAGGCTTTATTTCACTTTACTAAAGTGAAATTACACCGAATTTTAGCGTTCGGCTTTATTTCGCTGTGGCAAAGTGAAATAAAGCCGAATGTTAACTGAGAAATAAAGCCGAACCAAACAAATTCAAAGTTCGATTTTATTTCTAAGTTTCATTAATCCAGATTCTATAAAAATACAAAAGAAACTTTGCATACACCCAACCTCGCACCCACCCCAAATCTTATAGCGATTCCAAGCAGGGGGGTTGCAGGGGGGCAGCATGCCCCCCCATACATACCTCACTGTTTATTCGCAATTCTAAAATTTTACAAACCATAGGTATAAAGGAGAGGATTTATTAGGTTTGTGAAATTTTAAAATTCGTGAATAAACAGTGAAATAAGGCCGAACGATAAAATTCGGCGTTATTTCACTTTAGTAAAGCGAAATAAAGCCAAATTTCGACATTCGGCTTTATTTCGCTCGGCGTTATTTCACGGCACCCCTATTTTCTGAGAGTATGTATCGGGAAAAAATCATTGAAATTGTTCTTTTTGCAAATTTAAAAATATATTAATTTTAAATTTTTGTTTTATTTGTTTGCTTGATTGAATTAATATTATATTTAACACTGTTATTATTATTTAATTTGTTTTAACTTACAAAATAAAAAAGAAAATTTAAACAAATTCATAAAAAAATATATTTGGAAAATTAGATTTAGATTAGAAGTAGAATAATTAGATTAGATTTGTGTAGAATAATTTTCGTCAGGATAACTTAAAAAGACAGTCTCAGATATATCAAGCCAAGAGGACTGATTTTTCGTAATTGATTTTTTTCTGGCTTTAATTTTCTTCCAAAATTCTGTCAACTTCTTGCACACGAAATAAATTCGGTCATAGAGGAGATCAAATTAAATATTCTCAACACCTTGATATGTTTTTATATGCTCAATAGAGCGATGATTAGCCACTTGGTGGAAGTTTATTGTTCTGAACATTTTTAACAAAAAAAAAAAAAAAAAATGATTAATAAAACACTTGTTAATTTCCAAAATTTAAATATATGTATTTATTTGATATTTTTAATAGAAAGCCAACGCGTTTCGTCTTCTTAGGACATCTTCAGGGCACTAACATTTACATTGAAATACAAAGAAAGGGTTCGTGGTGAATTTGTAAAAATGCAAAACTACCTATATATATAATTATATAGACATATTATAATTTTTTAATTTAAAAAATATTAAAAACGTTAAAATTTAAACAGATAAAAAAGAGTTTTACTAATTATTCAACAGGGGGCTGTTATTAGTAAGGTCAATTTGACAATTTAATATATTATGACGTTTATGTTGATTTATCTCAAAGATCTCGTATTTGTCCAATATACGGCCTGCTGGGAGGCTATGAAGAAGGATAACATCATCCATAGAACATCCGTGGCCCGTGTCTTTGAGGTGTTGTGCGAGACCAGAAGAAGGATCTTGATGGGTAGAAGATTTAAGATGTTCCATTAATCTTTTGCGGATTGGCCTTGACGTTTTTCCGATGTAAATCCCATTACATTCCTTACAAATTACTTTGTAAACTCCACTTTTTTTACCCTTATCGACGGTTTGTTTTATTTTGTTGTTGCATAGAGCATTTTTCAGGGTAAAATTATTAAAGAACGCTGGTTTTATTTTCGCATCTAAGAGCGGCTTGGAGAGCTTCTCAGAAACACCTGGAACATAAGGAATTTTACGCCATTGTCCATCATTCTCTTCTTTATCCATAGGAAAAATAGATTGAAGTGCCAAGTGCCTTGATTTTTTTTGAAAAAGACTATGAATCAGTTTTGGATCATATCCATTACTAGCTGCAATATTTTTTATCAGGTCCAGCTCCTTCTTGAAATCAATCCGATTGAGAGGGACCTTTAAGAGGCGGTTTAGCATTGAATGAAATGCGGACATTTTTATATTTAGTGGGTGGGCTGAGGACATTGGTATTACAGTATCAGTGGCTGTAGTTTTCCTAAAAATATCAAATGCTAGTTTTTTAGAAGAAATTGACACAGTTAAATCCAGAAAACTCAGTGCATCTGGTCCATACTCCATAGTAAACAGTAATTTTGGGTCCAATTTATTAAGTACATTTTCCAGGAAAGCCAAAAGACTTCGATGAGTTCCAGTCCAAATACAAAAAACATCGTCCACGTATCTGCTCCAAAAGATTATGTTTTGTAGAAAGGAACTGTTGGACGCAAATAAACGTTGTTCCAAATCATCCATGTAAGACTCAGCAGCAAAAGGAGAGAATGAAGACCCCATAACGAGGCCTGAGTTTTGTTTATAAAACTTTCCATCAAATTCGAAATAGTTTTGGTCTAGGCAAACGGAGATGAGCTTTTCAAGTTGATATGGCCAACTGCATATATTGTTTTCCAGGATTTGGTTGGCCTGCGTTGACCATGTTGTATTATTTCCCCGACATCCAAGCCATTTATCAAATAAAAAATTGTGTTTAATTATGCATTGATAACCAGCACTTACCAACGATAAAAAGATCAGTCAACACAGTGTTTTTGTTTTTTTTTTTCTCAAATCTGAAAATTAACGAAATATGGTTCTTTAAACTGTTATAACTCGAAAAAAGGAAAAAACGGGAAAAAACTACTTTATTATTTGAAAAGGTAGAACACTAATCTTCATTTTAGTTCCTCATTTGAAGTGGGCACTCGAAGGCAAACCAAAAAAATCTTTTATTTACTGTAAACAAAGCTAAAAAAAAGTTACAAAAAGTGCTTCGCGCAGGGGTCCAATTACACTGACCCTTTATGTTATTAAACAATAAAATGTATGGTTTTAGAAAGTACTCACCTTCTTGTTTAATATCCATAATAATTAAATATTGCTCACACTTTCTTAACACAAGTTATCACTATCACAAGCTCTTTAATAAGAAACTGCCACGATAAGCGAGCTGTATGTTTTATTATATGTTAACTTTGGATGGCAATAACGGAATGAAAAAAAATAATGCGTCAAAATATTTTTTTGTTTTGGTTTAGAGGGAGTTTGAAGAACCTTATTGACAGTCTGAATTCTTGATTAAAGACATTTAATTTTTTGAATTTTGGCCTATGGAGGTACCCACTGTGCACTGTGCGCCTCCTGTTTGGAAAATTCCAATTTTTCAATTTTTTTCCTTCTAAGTACCTCAAACCCTACCGACTTACCAATTTTCATTGTTCTGCAACAATCGGAAAGGCTCCATATAATTTATAGAATATTTAAGAAAGTGGGTGGATGCCACGCCCCCTGAATAGAAAATTGTAGATTTTCGATTTTTTTCTTTGTATGTACCACAAGGCCTACCGTTGTGCGAAATTTCAAGTTTCTATGATATCGGGAAATGCTCCATAATTTTGATGATCTGTCAGTGAGTCAGTCAGTTACGGTTTTTGCGATTTTTGAAGTCCTATATCGCGGGAATTACTAATGCTAAGGAGTTGAAATTTGGTGAGCCACCTGTGTTTGATCAGCTCAGCAAATGCTGCGAATTTGAAGTTTTTGACTTTGTACTGAAGTTAGAGGGGGGTTGAAAATCGCCTGAGTTTGTTCCTGTAAAAAGGGTGTAGTGCCGCGAACTTGGCTGGGCACTACCGTGCCTTTTGATAGCTCAAAAAATTTTGTAATAAAATTTAAGCAGGAAAAGTAACCAACCTATAAAAAAATAAAAAAATCAAGGATTTCTAAATTTTTAAAATTTTTGTATAAGATTTTTTTTCGGTAGAAATGGATAGTATAGTTTCCGAGTTATACCAAAAATAGTGAAAAGTGGCCAGTGTGACCATTCTCTCAGAAACGCGTGGGTGAATTTAATAGCATTTTTGGTTTAAGCATGCTTATAGGCCAAACAAACATATTCGATAATAAAAACCCTTGCACGTTCCTTTTTAAAAGCTCTATTCAATAGGCTATACATTAGTAGAGCATGACCATATACCTAAGAACATTTTTATGTAAGATCTTATTTTGATATTATGATATGATATTTGATCTATATTTGATATGTGGAAAGCGACGAGGAACATAGTTCCTATGGTGCACTTGTAGTAAATCCCTATGATTAGATAGTTTCAGCAAATGGTCCTAAACAATTTTCAATTCATGAAACAGGCCTCATGTATACAATACTTTGCCCTGAATTATATACGGATGCAATTCTAAAGAATATAAGAAAACAAAAAAAGAGTTCTACTTACTGAGAGTGGTAAGTCCAATATTGTTATGGAAGCATAATAAGCTTTCAATGAGTACCACCTGTTGAAATGTTCTTTTAGTAATATAGACATCTCAATCGGAACTAAAATAAAACCGTCATTATAAGAATAGTTCAAGCATTAAAAAATGATTTTAAATAGCAATTACTAACATGTTAGTACAGTAAGCATCATTGTTGTCATTGAATGATGCATTAATATCGCGAATAGCAGATTATAGTTATCCAAAACTCTTGATCCTTCATTGCCAGCCTTATAGTAAAGAAGTCCTAAAATCACTGCCATAAAAACGTTTACAGCTATTCGCAAATGTGTCAGTGTTGTATCCCTCTTAGTTTTAATATATCCCCTTTTGATCAAAACATTCAGCTGGTTCCAAAAAGTTGTATCCTCAAGAGATTTTTTGTTTGTTCTTTTTTGTATAGGATATTTTCGTATTAAGCTTTCAGCATTTAAGATTTGGTCCGGCTTATCAAACCATGCCAAAATTTTCCCGTTTTGTGTGGCTGATTTGAGAATTTCTACCTTATCGTTGCCATATTCACCACATGCAAGCTCAATTACTAAAATAAATTAGGCAATAACAAAAAAATTAATAATAAATTATTTACAGAGGAAACTTACTATAATCAGCTGGATTGTGGTACATGGGGCATGGCAATCGTACGGTTTGTAAAAATGGTACTAGATTGCTTGTACTGCCTTGGTAAACGCAATATCCTGTTGACAGGACGTAAACTTGATTAAATTCTTCGAACATCTTTGCAGTTGGCTGATGAATTGTGCAAATGATCGTTCTTCCTTGAGATGCTAGTTTTTTCAAGAGTTGTAATACCTTTGAACATGAGCTGCTGTCTAATCCACTAAAAAATTATAAACAAATAATGTTTTGTATGCAGTCTTCAGATTTATTTGTGATTTATTGATTTATTCATACGTTGTCGGCTCATCCAAAAACATGATTGTAGGATTGTTGATTAGCTCCATTGCAATTGACAATCTTTTCTTTTGTCCTCCTGATAAACGTTTTGTAAGTGTTAGGTCATGTTGATATAAGCCAAGTAGAAGAAGAATACTTTCAATCTATCAAACAAAAAAGAGAAAACATTACATTATTGTTTAAGTAGGCATTTGAAGAGAAAACATAATTTATTGTTTAAGGAGAGAACTTAATGTTCAACATAAATAAATAGTAACGCACCCTTTCGGCTTTTTCTTCTTGGGATAAATTTGGTCCAAACTTCAGTCCAGCAGCAATCTGCATGTTTTCATAAACTGTAAGCAAAGGTTGAAGGCGATCATCTTGTGTTATGTAACAGGACATTCGTCTAAATGCAGCTATTTAAAAAAAAACATTTAATAAAACTTTACTTCCATTTAATTAGTAAAAGAATTTACTCAAATCTCTCCTTCTTCCATTCAAAAGAATGGTTCCATCAACTCCAGTTGTTTTGAAGCCAGATAATGCATCCAGAAGTGTAGATTTTCCTGCTCCAGATGGACCCATAATGGCAATTAACTGATTTCCGGGAAATTTACCACAGACATCATGCAGAATCTCTTTGGTTCCTTTAATAAAAAAAGAAATTGCATATATTATGCAGGTACGGTTGTTTAATTTAACTTTCATTTGTACATAATGCACATTTTTTTTTTTTTATCCCAGCTTACCTTTTCTAAAACCCAGATTCACGGATAAAGAAAGGTTTTTGAATTCCATATCTGTGGGTTCTCTTGGTGGCAAATTTGAGAAGGGTTCATTTCTCGTGAAATCTGTGTCCAATTGTTTAGTTTCGGTTGACGTTGAATTTGAATTTAAATACGCATCATTTGTCTGAGTACTGCGCTGAACCGAAGTTTTAGTCTCAATAGTTGTTTTGGATATGTCACTATCATTTTGCATTTCCGTCACCATCGGTGAAATTTCTATTCCGGCAAGGAATGCTTCTCTTGCAGCGAGCATTTTATTTCGGCGGATCTAAAAAACCTCTGTTAAAAGATAATGGTTAGTGATTTAAGAAAACATGAATAATAATAATGAATAATTTGATAGAATGTTTTTTGTTATTATACATAGAAATAATGCTAGTAGTCTAGAGCAGCGGTTCCCAAAGTGTGTTCCGCGGAACCCTGGGGTTCCGCGGGAGAGTTTTCAGGGTTCCACAAATTTCTTAAGGTATAAACAGTTAAATACAAACAATAAAAAATAATAAAAATAATTAAAAATTTGCACAAAAAAAAATTTGTTCAAATTTTGAACAAATTTTTTTTTTGAAATTTATATTTTTTAATCGAAGTGTGAACTTCAAGGTCATAAACTGCTTCATGAGTAAACACATCACTAATTGGGTCAAATGTATTGATATATGCAAGGAGCCGCAGCAATGTTGGGAAAGGTTAAAGGGGTTGTTTCAAATATTAAAAACTTTGCTCCTAGAAACCAGCAGTCATTGTATTTTCCATCGTTATGCACTTGTTATGAACTGATTTAAGAAAAAAGTTCTTGGTGAAGCTGTGAAATTAGTAAATTTTGTAAAGAGTCGTCCTCTCCAATCGAGATTGTTTAAATTAGTGTGTAAAGATATGGGCAGTTAGTACGAATCGCTCCTTTTTCATACTTAAATCCGATAGCTTTTCAGAGGGAAAGCTTTATCCAGGTTATTTCAACTTCGTGATGAGTTGAATGTGCTCAAACTGGAAAAAAATGTGTCTTCAACTGCAAACCTCTTTGATGTATTGCATGATGAGCAATGGATTACGAAATTAGCTTATCTTGCAGACATTTTCGAGAAACTCAACGAAACTGCTACGGCGGTTCTGCAGGAAAAATCAATTACAGTATTTTTTCGAGAGACAAACTGGCAGCTTTGAAAAGAAAAATTAATTTCTGGCTCTTAGTCCAGTTAATTTGTGCTCAAAAAGGCTTTTGCAAGCAAATTGTGACGTAGTTTTGATTTTTTCCTTCCTATATGTTTTCAGGGGTGCTGAATCCGAATCTGAGGTTTACCAACAAAATGGATTTGATGGATGGACGGATTTGAATATCTTAAAAACGTGACTTGATAGAGCCATTCTAATGCCAGATTCGAGCTCAGCGCATCAAAGACCATCAGAAAAGTATATCTTGGTCCATATTACAGACAAAAATTCAAATTTTGTCATACAAAATAATTTCTTAGAGCTGTCGAGTGGATTTTCGAAAACAGTAAAAATACATCAATCTTCGACTAGCGCTTGAGTCCAAATGGGTTGTCGCAGAAAAAAACCTGAAATAGGGATTTATTGGAAATTGTGTATGCTTTCAATGGTAGCTTCATGTAATTTTCGAATAGTTGGTAGTTTTCGACCCATTGGTGAAAAACTCCCAGAAAATGCATTTTTGCATCATTTTTTGCATTTTTTTTCCATGTTGCGTCACGAAATTTTGTAGGCAAACCTCAGATTCAGAACCCTCGAAAACATAAAGGAGCGAACAAATCAAAGCTACCCCACAATTTGCATGGTAAAAATACAATATGACTGTACTATCTCATGCGTACAAAAAAAAAATTTTGAGTGTTTTCTATTTGTACATGAATTTTTGCAGGAAATCATGCTTGAACTCAGAGCAGATATTCGCAATGTTATTGCTCTCCATTTGGTTAGTCTCGAAAGATCCATGCTGGATTACTTTCCAGATACAAATCCACTCGATGGATACAAAATCCATTTCTAATGAAAACCATCAAGCCTATGACCCTGAGTATACAGGAATACGAATCCCTGATAGATCTGCAGAGCTCCTCTTCGTCAAAATTTGTATCTGATTCTGTATCATTAAACGAATTTTGGATTGGTATTAAGAATGAATTCCCTGAGCTTTCAAAGAAAGCTATATTAAATTTGCTACCTTTTGTAACAACGTACCGCTGTGAAGTAGGCTTGAAACAGATTCATTCTTCACTTTAAATAAAAAATTGATTTTGAAATGTGTTGTTTTTCATTTTTGCTATTGTCAGGATGGGGTTCCAAAATATATTTGGGCATTGTTTAGGGTTCCACAGCCTAAAAAGTTTGGGAACCGCTGGTCTAGAGGAGCCCACAGAAAATTTGTGAATGCTAACCAAAAATAAAGCGAATTCAGTATTGAAAGCTATCACAACAAAAACATAAATGTTAAAAAAAGAGCCAAGTTCTTATATGAACAAGAATACTGTGCGTAAAAAGTCAGCCAAAAAAAGTAATGAGATCTAAAATATATGCCAAGTTTTAAGTTCATGAAGTTTAATATCAAATATCTAAAGTAGAGTAATATCGAAACAATTCCAAATCATGACAGAAATTTGGTATTTAATCATTACTGATACAAATTTGGATGGTTCACTGGTCATACATTTTAAATTTGGGATTAAGTAATTAAGAGAAAACTTGCCAATTAAATCCACCAAATTTTAATCAATTCTTTCGATATTACTCTACTTAATTCGATATTTTAGATATCATTAGGTACTTTTTTTGGCAGACTTTTAACGCACAGGTTTCTTGTACATATAAGAACTTCGATCTTTTTTAACATTTATGTTTCTGTTGTGATTTCACTCCTTTTCGCAAAGATTTATTTTGCCAGGTGAAAATCGAGTCCTACCGCTATACAAAGTTTCATAATTCTACGACAACCGAAAGTGCTAAATAATAGCAGTTCTGATAAAATGGGTGGATGGCACGCCCCCTGAATGGAAAATTCCAATTTTTCAATTTTTTTCTTTCTAAGTACTTCAAGCCCTACAGACCTACTAATTTTCATCGTTCTACAACAATCGAAAGTGCTTAGTATAATTTATAAGAATTTTTAAGAGTGTAGGTGGATGCCACACCCCTGAATGGAAAATTCCAATTTTTCAATTTTTTTCTTTCTAAGTACTTAGAGACCTATCGACCTACCAATTTTCATCGTTCTACAACAATCGGAAGTTCTCCACATAATTTATAAGAATTTTTAAGAAAGTTGGTGGATGCCACGCCCCCTGAATAGAAAATTGCAGATTTTCGATTTTTCCTTTGTATGCACCACAAGGCTTACCGTTGTGCGAAATTTCAAGTTTCTTCGAAGTACGGAAGGGCTCCATAATTTTGATGATCTGTCAGTGAGTCAATCAGTTACGGTTTTTGCGATTTTTTAAGTCATATATCTCGGAAATTTCTAATGCTAAAGAGTGAAATTTGGCGAGCCACCTGTGTTTGATCAGCTCAGGAAATACTGCGAAATTCAAGTTTCTGACCTTATTGTACTGAAGTTAGAAGGGGGTTAAAAATCGCCTGAGTTTGTTTCTGAAAAAGGGTGTAGTGCCGCGAACTTGGCTGGGCACTACCGAGCCCTTTGATAGTAGGGATTATGAAAAATATAAAAGTCCTGTAGTCGCTGTTCGCGGGCTTTTGTGAAATAGCTCGTCAAAAATTTAAAAAAAAACTTTGGGATAGATGAAATATTAAATAAACTATATTTGTGTGTATGTATGTTATGTGCATAGGTACTTGAACATTGAACATATAGTTTGCGTATTTGTTATCATTAAGCCTTCAAGTTCGAGTTAATATCCAGATTAACGCTACAATTTAAAATTATTTAAAATTCCTGTTGTTTCTCTGGTTGTTTGAATTCAACTGATTGGTTGATTTTTTTTAAATTTCATTTTATTTTTGTATTAAGCATAGTTTACAGTTCCATGCGAAAAAATATTCAAAATTTTCTTAGGTCAACTAACTAAGCAATGAATATGCAGTTAAAAATTTGATCTGAGATTTTAGTTTTTTCTTTTGCATGGAACTGTAAACTTTGCTTAAGTGAAAAATATGGTATAAAAGCCATGCCAAAATGGAATAACTAGATCGAAAAACTGTGTTTTTTTAACAGTCGTCTTTATAGAAAGATTTCAACTTTACCTACGCTCATCGGGTGTTTTTTTCAGACTATCGTAGTCAAAATTATCGATATGGTCTTACAGACATCGTCGTCAAAAAATTGTATTGTTAAATGTCACTATTAATAAAAAAAAATAGTGTAGGTTGATATGCAGATATTCCTACTAAAAAAAATGAAGAATCCACAGCGATATTTGGTAAGATTTTCAAATAGCAATTATTGTTCAAGCAAAACTTTAGCCGTCTTAACGACACGTCGCGTCGGTCGTCGCGTGTCGGTCGTCCAAATGGTTCAGATTCACATATTTATGTTTGACGTATTATTGTGTTTTACGAATCAAAAACACAATAATGATCGCCTTACGCGATGAGAGCCAAGGTTTGTTATTTGTTATTTTTATTTAACACTAATTTAGCACTAAATCACTGTAATTAATTCCGCCTTTTGAAGTGCACTGTTATCAGTAACATAAATACATAATGAAGGTTGACGCACTTACATGAAAGTTTTAACAAAAACGATTAGCTGAATTTCTTAAATGAAATTAAATTGGTGATCGTCACTTTCGATAGTATTATAGGTAGTCTACTTTTTAAGATACAAATTCAAGTACAACTTAATGTTACTACATTTATGATATGTATATCTCACCATGCACTAAAGAATAAAATAATGCTTGGACGTACCTCCTTCGCAGGGTTTTCTTTGTAAATGATTAATGTCTTTTCAGCATTTATTCGAATCGACAGAAATGAAAAAAAAATACCAGATCGAATAAAACAATCAATAAATTATTTCACACACATATGCACTCTACGGTCTTACTAAAGTTCAAATTACCTATATGAAAGAATAATTGTATATATTTTACCAGTGGCGAATCCAAGATTCTGTCAAGGGGGGTTGAATGGTTCAACACTACTCAATTTCTTTTTATATATTTAATTTTGTAGAATTTAAACCGTTAAAAATTCTTTTGCGAGTGATGGTGTAAATAGTAAAAAGTGTTCATAATTGTAAACATATATGTACAGTACATGCATAAATAGTTTTTATTAAGTCAATATGATTGAAAATTAGGGCTTGTCAAAGGCTTATGATAAACTGTTATCTAACATAAAACTTTATTTTCTTATTTCAATGCGTTTTGGTCAGAGGGAAAAAGCGTGCAAGCATGAAATTTTATATACTTGCAATTTTAAACAATTGCTGTAAAAGATTATACTCTCTGTAATTCGTCCCTTAAAAGATAGAAAGCCGCAAATTAAAAAACACTCAGGTAAGCACATAATGCTTGGAAACTTCGCTGCTGTCTATCTTATTAGGGTCTAACTACAGAGAGTTTGACCAATGACAACAAGCTAAATATTTTGTGTGCGCACACTGATTCCCTCCGACCAATAGGCATTGAAATAAATCGATATAAAAAATAACGTCAAATTTTACACCTGTTTGACACGTGACAGGCAAGAGGTTCTTGGTTTAACACCTCAAAGGCTATTAGTGAAATGACTTGACTTATGTTGTCGTTGGCTCTGGGTCTATCACTCCAAAAGAAATAAATTTCATATTATTAACAGTATCTTCCTATACACCTATATAAAAACATGAATGTTTACATATGAGGGGTGTGGGGGGGGGGGGGGGGGGGGGAGTCCTGACCCAAAACTCCACCTTCCTCACCCATGGACCGCCACTGCAATATACATAGGTGGTAGATATAGAGAGAATTGAATGTGTAAGCTGAAAACTTATCTTCGGAAAAACGGCCGATTCGTAAAATAAAAGCGATTAGCAAACCTATTTTATAAACTTAGTACCTATGTACACTCAACAATGTGAATCATAAAATTGCTGTTATCAAAAATAATTGAATAAAACAAAATACTATAGCATTTTGCTGCATGAGTTATTTTATTTTCAAGACTTATCTTAAAGAACACAATGAAATTAATTTTTTTAACTGGTGCCGAGATAAGTAAGTTAGGTAGTAACTGCTTCGTTCAAAGTTCAAGAAGCAATTTTTAAATTTATAACTGAGCGATAGATTTACAGATGTGCATATTGATAGCAATAATAGCGAATAAAGGTAATTTAGGTATACCACATACGAAATTCAAGAAATAAAATGTTGTATAAAGTTAGCATTGTAATTAAAATAGTCAAAGTCTACACCAATTTTTATGATTAATATTTTGTATGCAATTAATAAAATACCTATGTCTTTTGGTAAAATGTCTTTAAATATCATTAGGTATTTGTGGATATTTAGTTAAAGAGCATTGCTAATCATGAAATTGATAGCTCAAATATTAAAGGAAGAGATATAGAGCCCAAAAAGACGTATTACTTTTTCAATAACAGGTAATACATACAAATGATTACATATTTCTATAATTGACTTCACTGATCTGAAGTGATTAACAGTGACCTCAATTTTATCTCATATCACAAATAAATTATTATGAGTCGCTTAACACAAAACAAAGAAAAGTTAGGTGTAAAGTTACTACTTGGCATCTCTTTCATCTGGCCTAATTTCCAATTATAAATGCAAGAAATCTGGGGCCTATTTCATAAAACTACAAGACAAATAATTATTTGTGAATTCATGTGTAGCTTGTAAATTGTTAGAAAATTTCTGTTTCATAAAGAAATCGAACAGACTAATAACTACAAGTATCCCAGACTTGTAACACAAGTCAATTTACAAGTGCGGCGAATTTTTCTGTTTCATATAAATATTTGCGCACAAAAATATTTGTGACGGACTTGTACATAACTACAATTCAATTTCTTATTAGTCTAAAAAGACTAATTAAATCAATTTTGTGTCCAGAATATGTATGGTCAGGTTCCTATATTTGAAGTTTTTGAATGATATTTAAGTATACCTATAAAAATAGATCTATAATAAGTATAACTATACAAATAGATCTCTAGTTTCCAAAAATAGTTATTAAAAAGTATGACAAATTCTGTAGTCATGCTTCCTCACCCAAACAGCAGCGTCTTGAAGCAGTGCATCGACTAGGTAATGATACTAAATATCATGGTGCTGCTGATGTTCTTAAAGCCCATGGTGTGTAATGGCGTGCAATCTTTTGAGAATGCAATCTGAAATTAATTCAATTATGATTGCAGAAATTGGCTTCACTTTGACATAAAAAAAGAATGCATTCTTTGAACTAGTTTGCGTTCTTTAGGGTTTTTTTTTCAACAATGAACAGGGTATATGAAAACTTAAATATCTGTGTGATTGGCATCTTTCTTCGATTCAAAACTTTCTAATATCTATTAGTAAAATAAAGAGTTGAAATTACTTAACACTTCTACGAAAAAGAAATTTAAAACATGTTGTTAGCATTAAGGATTGTAATATGGATTTACTCCATTCATGCAACTGAAGGAAAAAAAGAAAATATAACGACCCAATCAAAATACTTTGAGCTTTTATGTCTCAAAATTATACCTACATTAATGTCACCTACTCTCTTCTTTATGTGGATGCTTCAATTGCATTCTTGCAATTGAAGGGCCGCGGGAAAGAACGATCAAAGTCAATTTCTGTCGAAAATGAGATTATGATGTCATCTTCTAGGTCTTTTAGAAACGAATCTAAACATCGAACAATTTGAAAAGATAATGACAATGGTAAGGGTCAAAATACAGAGGGAAAGTTCATAACTGCCGCGGGTTTTTTGATTTTCTAACGAGAATATCTCAAAAACGTGATGTGATGGAATATTTTCTTAAAATTTAGGAAATTGAAATTTAAAAAAAGTTTACAATTCAAAAATCGACGCTCTCAACAGGAAATTTTTAAAAATTGAAAACCTAAATTTTTTTCAAATACAAAATAATTTTTCCGGTATTTTCTTTGAACAATTAATTTTTTATTTATAAAACACACTTCAAAAGTATATAAAAACATTTTAAATAATTTTACTAAATATAAAAGTCCAAAACCCAGAACAGTCAAACCCGCTTATAGTCATAAGAAGATGACAAACCATGCATTTTCACGCGCCAACTGCCCTGATACTTTTTGCTCTTAGGCGATTGTGATTATTAATAGATCTTTCTGTGTTTTTGGTGTTACATATACTTGTTCAAAAAATATACACTCCGCTTCAACCGAATAGACACAACATTTTTCAAAGGTGCTTTGTCCTTTGTTATTAATGTATCATTTGATGATGCTTTTTGTTTGTTTATGACGTTGGAAAAATAAATCAGATGGAATAAAAAGCAAAGCTTTTTTCTCCAACTTTCTTGCAAAGTGTTTTCACATCGAAAAATTCAAGTAAATAGACACAAATTTTGAAGTTAGTTATAAATGTTAATGGAAGGATATAAAAGAAGGTTTTCTTGGTTAATTCTACTAGTAAGTACCTACCAGGGCCAGACAGACCAGCTCTATGTGCAAGCGGTGCAAATGCGCTGGGAGGTGAACCCAATGGGCCAAAGCCACTACCAATACCTAACCTACCAACTTTTTTAATTTTCATAGTTCACACCAATTTCAATAGCCATTCTTATTTTATTCCGTAGTTAAAAAAAGATAAATGTTAATACATATTAGGGTGTCCGTTATTTCCCGAGATTCTTAAGATCTCTAAAGCTTTCGAGGAACTATCCCAACATGTTTCTTCTGTTGTTTCAATTGTTGATAAATTTTCTTTTCCTAAAATTTTAGTAGATAAATCATCATCCACAAATGATGATGAATCACAACCCATACTTCTAAATGATTCAGAATCTAGTCCGACTATTTCCCAGAATATATCAGGGTAATAAAAGGGGACGTGATGCTGCTACTTCTTCGAAAAGTGCTGGTCCTGCTCCTAAAAGATCAAACATTATAAGTATTCAGGCTGACGTTAACTGTGCTTCTAATATCAGTCAAGGAGAAGGCTTGGCAGTGGCTGGTGATTCAAGTGTCGAGGTTGACCAACCCTCGGTACTTAGTGACTTGCCAGTGCTACAGCCTATAGAATTAGTTTCTGACTTAGATATTATAGATCCCAACCCTCAAATTAGTCTTGTTGCTCCCAGAGCCTTATAATCGGTTCCTAAACCCAAATCAATATTCATCTCTCGTCTTTTACCGGAAATCGTACCCGAAGATATTTTGCAACATCTCATTGCCTGTAAATCCATACCCAATGTATCATCCATTAAATGTACTAAAATGAGTAAACCTAACAGTTTCGTTTCATCGTTCAAAATTACAGCTCCCTTCTCATTATTCGATTCAATTTTGAATAGCTCTTGGCCTCCTAATACATTGGTAAAAGAATTTACAATCCCTCCTAGGCAAAGAAAGATTGCAAACAACAATAATAATTTAAATACAAAAAACTTAGTAGGTTCTCCCTCTACTACCAAAACGTAAGAGGGCTTCGGAGTAAAACTGCCAAAATCTTTCAAAACTCCCTAGCTTTTCCTTATGATGTATTTGCTTTCACTGAAACATGGCTTAATGACACGATCTTAGACACAGAACTATTTGATCAAGAATTCATAGTTTTCAGGAAAGACCGTCATGTGGATAATGCAAATTCAGTAGGAGGTGGTGTCTTAATTGCGGTTAGAAATCATTTCAACACAACTCCTATCATATTCCCTTTTAATCTTTCAATAGAACTTGTCTGCATCAAAATATCCATGCATTCAAAAGATTTATTTGGCCAGTTTATATTTTTGAGATCTCAGAGGGCTCAGAGGACTCTGAAATATAAACATGATTCCTCACAAAAATTCCTCACATTTCCCCTTAAAAACTGAGACTGAAATTTTTTGGATTCGCTTGCTCAATTATATTTTGTCGCAGTTAATTACATAAGAAGAAAAGAAAAAGAGAGATGTTTTGACTTCTATTTGAGGAATCCTGTTTATATTTTATCCTCCGGCTCTGTCAAAGAAAGGAGAAAAATTACTGAGCGCTCAAGAAATATAAACTGGCTAATTCATTCTAAATCAACAAAAAAATTTAGAATAGCTCCAGTAATTCGAGAGAAAAAAAATAAAACGTGACAAGAGCGAAAATCCCATACAAATTTGTATGGGAAAAGTATGGGCTTAGAGCCACGTGTAAATGACATCGGACAAAATTTTTTTTAGCCAAATATTTTTTGTTTGGGCATAAACTTTTGATTTGGGGGGTGTCTGCTATTTAAAAACGATTTTGGGAAATAACGGACACCCTGATATATATACATATATCTTCTATTCCAAAAATAAGTCAATGCGCTAATCCATCTCCTGCCGTCCCTAGTACCTACTGTCGCTGTTTTTCTTTAGCTTAAGAATTCGATCCGGCATGGAATCCTAAAGTCTATTAATGTAGTCCATCTAAATTTCGAGGCAGGGATTGTTCTGCTGAATAGTTTATGGGTCCAAAAATATACGAAAATCTAGGAAAATTTCTTTCCCGGATTTTGTATAAGTTATTGGTGTCCAGTTTTCAGGTTTGAGTAGCTAAAATACGTTCTGCATACCATTAAATTACCTTCTCTAAAATTATTGAACTAGGGTTAATAACTTCCACAACTAACAGAAGTAATCACAAATCTGTGATGTTTGGGAGAAACATGATAGCTCCATTTTAAAAATTGCATCTTTACGTCCACTTTACAACCTTGAATCTAAACGGGTGGACCGATTTTCTTCAAATTTAAAACAAAATTTTTTAAAAGCTATGTCCATAAATATTTCAAATTTGAGGGAAATCGGTTCACCCGTTTAGATTCTAGGTCAATGTAAAGGGGACGTAAAGACGTAAATTTGAAAAATGGAGTTATCATGTTTCCCCCAAACACCACAGAAATATTTGTTGGAATGAGCATTTGCAAAGGTAAAAAATATTGTTGGACCTATACCTTAGATTGCATACCAAGACATGACCTTTATTTACATATACAGGGTAACTAGAAGCTGGATTGAGTCGCAAAACGTGAAACTTTTGCCATAGCCACCTTATTCACTGACCTTAAACATCATCGAAAACGTTTGGGCATGGCTATATTGAAAAGTTCATAAGGCTACTAGACAGTTTCAAGATAAGAACTCCTTAAACGAAACTATCTGCGATGCCTGGAGCAAGATTTCGCTTGATAAAAGAAAAAAAACTGTATGATTTAATTCCATCCAAACCATCTTCTAGCTCTTATTACAAAACAAATAGAGACGGGCAGTGTATAATGAGACTTAACGATTCCATGCCGGATCGAATTTAGGAAGCTACATATAATGAAAAAAGCGACAGCTTTGCTTTTTTTCCTTCTGATTTATTTTTCCAATGTCACAATCAAACAAAAAGCAAAATCAAATGATACATTAATGACAAAGGACAAAGCACCTTTGCAAAATTCTGTGTCTATTCGGTTGAAGCGGAGTGTATATTTTTTGAATAAGTCTAAGCAGCAACAAAAACACAGTAAGACCTATTTATAATCACAATCGCCTAAGAGCAAAAATCGTTTAGTATCAGAAAAGTTCCCGCCTGAAAGCTCATGGTTTGTCATCTCCTTGTGACTATAAGCGGGTTTGACTATTCTGGGTTTTGGATTTTTATATTTAGTAAAATTTAAAAATGTTTTTATAAACTTTTGAAGTGTGTTTTATAAGTAAAATTAGTTGTTCAAAGCAAATACAGGAAAAATTATTTTGTTGTTGAAAAAAAATTGGTTTTTCAATTTTTAAAAAATTTCATGTTGAGAGCGTCGATTTTTGAATTGTAAACTTTTTTTTAATTTCAATTTCGGGTTCCTCGGGTTCCTGAATCATGCACTTTTTTGGGCTATCGTTCCTCCACTATTTGATTTCTGTAACAAAACCTTGGTGACCAGTGTAATTATTTAACCTGAGTTCAAAAGATGAAACTTCTCATCTCAGAAAAATGTGACTCTGATCGTTATTCCCCGCGGCCTTCAAGTATTTTGTATCCTTGGTGCTCTCAAGCTTCAGTAGTAAAATGGGTAGAAAACGCTACTGAAATGACCAGCAAAATTAATGCTTCTGCTGTATATATAGATATGTATGTATCTCAAATTCTGCTGGATACATTTATGGAGCCCTAAAACATATATTTAAAACACATTTTTTAGTCAAAGGTCCACTATAGTATCGTTATCGGTGCTCATTTTGCATTATATTTGTTTAAATGGTTTGGGCAATATTGAATTTATAAATTCTTTAATTTTAATTAACAATTCCAAATAAACAATCTTTGCGCATTTATTATGGTCCTTCTTTTAAAGAAAACTACCTATACAATCTACCCACATATACAATGAAACTTCCAATATTTTTTCAAACAAAGTTTACCCATTTTCTTTCTCTGTACTAAAATGTCCTCACCTTGAAGATGCGACCACTAGCAATCAAGTTAAAGTCTTTTAAATGGAACCACATCGATTTTTTTCCATAGAAATAAATATAATATTGAGACTCTCGCTGCTGCTCAAACAAAATCAAATATTTATTTATTTTCGTTACTAATAGTTGCGGACTTGTACTTCTGTAGTTGCTTAATCAATTCTCAATAGTTTGAATTTGCCCCACTACAAGTGTAGGGAAATCTTTATGAAACATAAAAGTACAACTCCATACTTATTTATGCTTGTAGCTATAAGTCTACAACAACAAGACTTATACAAGACTAATAGTTTTATGAAATAGCCAAATAGGTCCCTGGTGTAAGAAAATATTTTTGATTGTGAATAGGTATATTCAGTATTATTGAGTGTTAAATAAATAGCAATAACAAAGTGCTTACTAGTAACAAGTAATAAAAGTAAAGCCAAAGGTCATTATATGTACATACCTAACAAGTTATTGTTAAACAGCTGTTTTGTCATCAGCTGCCATTTTACAAGATATTCCAACAATACAAATCTATCCATATTGCTTTGGCCACTGCTTCACAGGAAGTAAGTATAATGGGACATTTCTTGTGTTGCTGCAATATATCGGATAGGTATTTGCAAAAAAAAAATTAATATGACCTAGAATTTTGTTTAGAAGAAAATATCTAGTTATAACAGAAAACTTAATGAAGTTGTGAAGTTGCCCGCGAAGAATCCATCGAAGCAAGATTCGAAACCTTAAAAAAAATGTACATATATACGAAGCAAACGAGATGCCCAACACCCGGATTATTTTATAAATTTTTTTATTATTATTATAAAAAATTATAAGTTTACAATAAAACATGGCTCTGCCGTCTGCCGATTGACTTTAAATAAAATTAACAAAATTTCATAGTAACATAATTTACTTAAAAGAAATTTTTGTTTTCTTTTTATAAGGATTATAAAATTTGATAGAAAGAAACCTTGGTATGACTTTCTTAGATTATCACATCGCTAGAAAGTCTTCATTACGAGCCCTAAGAATATTTTAAAAATATAACTTAGAAATAAGCAGACAAAATATGCTGCAGCAAACAAAAAAAAAAAGGTCTTTTGAAATCAAAACAGCACGAATACTAGATACTACCAACGTATCTCGTGACAACTTGCATCTGTAGCCTCGGCTAAGGACTGGTGGAAAATTACAAAGGAAATTCGTGGTTATTCAACAAAAACTGGCATTGGACAAATCACTGCTAACGAGCTAATACATCATTTCAATGGCGCATTGAACTCATCCTCGTTACAAATGATGGTACCCATATCATCTCTGGAAACTATTCATCACCAACAAATTTATAACGAAATAGAACCAGGGCTGTCGAAGTACTGCAATTGAAGTATTTTTACTGCTTTTTGAAACTCCGTACTGCCGTACTGCTAATACGACCAAAGTACTACTTTTGGTTGTTAGGTCTTTTCCGAACAAAAAGGGTATTGCCCATTTTCGGCCCAGGGTGAACACCAATGAATTTGGTATCAAATGAAAGCTTATGCTGAGCTTGTTATATGAGTGAAATATTTTGAAAGAGAGATCTGAGATATTTGACCTTGAAGTTGGTAACTGCAAATAGACCTTTTTCAGATTTTTGTCGGTATCTTCCGATCCAGGATATGTAAGAAAATGATATTGGTGTCAAATGAAAGGTACATTTCTAGTCTTTTCAATATACCTAAAATTATGTTGCTTCTATAAATACATTTTGAGATATTTTTAAAAAAACACTTTTTTTGCACTGCCTTTTGTACGATATCTCTAAAAATTCAGTGATGACCTATATTTTTTTTGGCACCATTGAAAAGCTTGATTTCAAACCTTTAATTTAATATATAATTAAGTGGCTTTGCTCAAGTATATACACTGAGTTACCAAAAAGTGGCGCAGTCATACCTTTGGATGTCTTGTTATCATTACCGCTAAGTTTTTACAGAGCTTTATTTTTATTCAGTTTTTTTTTTAATTTTAGATGAATAATTACTTATTTTTATGTTAATAAACAAAACTGTATTAAAAAAATCGTGTTTTCTAGATCACACGTGTTTCTTAAATCACTTAAAAATATTGCAAAATTTCAAGGAGCGCCACTTTTTTTTGTAACTCAGAAAACTTACATATAAACAAAACTTAATTTAAAAGGTACTTAACAAAGCAAAGTGCTTTAAATGTGTGAAAATAAACAGATTTCGAGGTAGCATTGCTTAAATCCCAAACTATGGTCATGATGTGAACGCAAAAACTTTTCGTTAACATTAGGCCAAGGTTACACATGTAAGTTTTACTTTCGTAAGTTACTTCCGTAAGCAACTTTTGATAAAATTACAAGTGTAAACAGCTCTGTAAGTGACTTACAGTAAATTTATAAGCTTACGTAAGCTGTAAGTTGAAAGAAAAACTTACAAGTATAAAAAAGTTTTTTCCAACTTACGGAACTCTCACAGCTTTCTCAAACGGCAGTGATAAGTTTTCAAACTTACGGAAGTATTTTTTACTGTAAGTTCATCTGTAATGTAAAGCCTCTTGTAAGTTGCTTCTGTAAAGGCGCGTCCACATTATGTCGAATCGTGTAGATCAACATCGTTGATCAACAGTGTTGAGTAAGTGTAGACGTGTTGATCGACAAAGCCATTCAACATTTGTTGACCCGAACGTAACCCGATTCAAATGGATAGCAATCGACAAAGTTATTCAACAAATTTAATTTTATTAAAACATTTGTAGGGTTTTAATTTCATGAACATAATTTATTGATTTTGTGCGTTATTAATCACATTTTTACTAGATGAAAAATGCAATATTCGTTGGGAATAAGTATTTAATGTTAATAATATCATTTTAACTTAATTTTTCACAAGAAAAAATAAAAAAAAAGTTGGGTACCAACAGGATTCGAACCCTGAACCCTTCGGTTGCATACTGACGCATCGATCAGAAAATTTCAAACCACACAAATGTTTGCTACGAAAGTTTTTGACGTACACACTAGCATGTTGATCGACAATGTTAACCAACAATGTTGATCGGCATAGTGTGGACCGTCCTTAAGACTTACATAAGTGGTAAGTAAAACTTACATGTGTAATCTTGGCCTTAGGAATGGTTTCTCTAGGCTCGTATGTACATATACTTGTGCAAGAGGAGTATGTAAGTACTAATTTGTAAAGATAGTTTTGAACACTTTTGAGTTATAAATGGTGGTGAGTATTTGTACATATTTACCTCCAACAGAGCGAAAAGCCATTGTTGAGCAGAATTTTTTCAAAATTAAAAATATGTTGGTAGCGTGTATTTTCCAGCAGGATAGAAAATGCCCCTTCTTTCCCTTCCCTACCCGCCTGCGGATGCCTATAGTTAAGTACAGTGATGGAGGTCCAGTATAATGAATGACATAATGTCCAGGGTCCGTTCGTTATATCGAAATTTCGTTATATTGAATACTTTTTTTTTACAAAGAAGTAGTTATTGTTTATTTTTCAACACTTTATCTAATAACACTTTGCAATACAACCTAGTTTTATCCTCAATTCCTTGACAAAAATAAAAATGTTAACATTTGCATACTTTGAAAAAGTAAAGATAAATTAACCAAAACAAAAAAAAATCATATTCTAAGGATACAAGGATACAAATCAAGAGTCGGTTTACACTAACGTCTTTTCTTAATTCGGGTCCGTAACCCCGAGGCCACACGAGCAAGTACTTGCAAGCAAGTTGCAATACATACACATTTGTTTACTAACACAAACAAACCCAAGCAGCTTGCTTATCAACTGGCATGCAAGTTTTGAAGCCAGTAGTGAAGCAAGTTGAGAAGCAAGTTGGTTGACAAGCATGTGGAATGCAAGTGGAAAGCAAGTGGGAGGCAAGTGGAATGCAAATTACGAATTTGACAGGCAGTGTATGTAGCCAACTTGCTTGCAAGTACCTGCTCGTGTGGCCTCAGGGTAACAAAGAAATTAATTATTCTTAAAAAATTTTAGTTTAATTTTGTGAAATTCGTTATTTGCTCGTTATATAGAACTAGCCCAGTCAAATTAGTCAAAAAAAAGGTCATGAAATCGCATTTTTCGATGGACAAAATTGTTTTATGGAATCTGTTTGGGTACGCCTTCCTATCATAAACACGAGGTTTTGGGATTTTTGAGGTTAGGGAAGAGCCGCTATCTTGAAAAAGAGATTGGTTTTGTTTTTAATGCAATAACTCACTCGCATTTCATTTAACAGCAAAACTTCCAACTTGAACTTTATAGAAAATAAAACTACCCTTAAAATAAGCTATCAATGACCTCTGTAGGTTGTTTAATGTTTGAGTTATAATGGGCCAATGCTCCTCTGTTTTGGGTTGTGTTTTGGGGGTGATATGACTTTTCTTGAGTTATCTCGGTTACCTTTGATTTTTGTGTATGATGCTGTTAGAATCATTTTTAGTTCTTATAACTACCTATAAAATGAGCCTTTAATCAATATCATCAGCCACGAATCGTGTGAAGTATCTAATTCATAATTTCTCACTTTATGAGTCAAGAGAAAAAAATAAGTATATTTTTCTCGAAAATGTTTATCCGATGAATCGTTCAAAAAGATGTAACTTAAAATTTAGTCCATAGTAACATAATAGCTGCGTTGTATTATCTCTGGGTCTGGGTCGAGGTTATCTTTTAACATGTATTACAAAAAAAAAATGGGATCTAGGTTTCTATCGAGGTTAATTTCAATAACCCAGATAGAGGTTTTCGCTCTGGCCGGCAGAGGGCTATTTACCATTGTGAATGGATGTCAGCGATTTGTCAGCAGTATAAGGAATAGAGAGGAGAAGAGACAAGTGCCTACATGAAAAACAAATAAACATAAGAAAAAAAGAGACTGATATACAGCACTGCTTTTGCAATAACCCACATCGTTTTATTTTCACGAGGTGAACCATATGGGTTATGAGCGATAGTAAAACGCGGCTAATAACATGCGTGGATTTGCATCCGCGAAATAGAAGGTTGTAGGGCAGCTGGGAAGGTCAGGGCACCAACATTTAGGCCTATTCGGCGTGATCTTTTATTCTGCTATTCTGTTATAAATAAAATAAATAAATTAGGTGGCGCAACAGCTCATGGAGAACCAGGGCCTAGTGACTTACAACTCACAACCATTCCTGTGTGCGTGTTTGGCAGGAATGGAGGGGACCTACAGTTTTTTGCCGAGTCCGAACGGCTAAATGAGAAGCACTTTTTCATGACAAGTATACTCTTGGAGGATTTGTCAGTTCCTCGCAAGAGGCAGTACCTCGAATAAAACATTTCTGTTTTTAGGTGGCACGGCTGGGAATCGAACCCACACCTTCGGCATGACAGTCCTACGCACTAACCATCAAGCCACGAGGTACTACATTCTGTTATTCTGCTATGAATTTCCATACAAAAGTTTAAGCTGTCAAAATATCTTTTATGAATTATAATTTTGGTATTCGGCATGCTAAATCTGTTATTAAATCTGGTAAGAAATCTGTTATGAACTGCCAAACTTTCGAACTCATAACAGAATCTTTTACAAATCGCATTTTTGGTATTCAGCATGTCAAAATTTGTTATCAAATCTGCTATAAATCATAAAAGAATAAAAGACAAACTTCTTTGACTTTTATCATAAAAGATTTCAATGAGAACACAGTTGTATCAACTAAAAATGGATATTTCGTCAACGAAATGTTCTTAAAAGGAGACAAATGCAGGAAAACATATTAAAAAATAGTTTTATAAACAAATAATCAAATTAAAATAAAACTATCTTTGTAGAAGAAAGCGCAGGACACAGGAAAGCTCGCTGCATTAAATCAACAAGCTCCATCGACTAAGAGGAGTCTGTTGAATGTCCCTAACAGCCAAAGTATGTTTAGCTATTACACGGAAACGCCGTTCAAATCACCTTACAGAAAGAATAGAGTGCTTGCGACTATTCGCAGAAGATCAGTATGACAAAGTGGAAGCGCCAAGAAACGACGATCGATCAAAAACAACTTAATTAAATATATTTCTATTTTATTTATTTGAGCTACAACGAAGCACTGAATAAAACACTATACAACTCAGAATTATTCTTGTAAGATCACTTCTGGCCTTCTGGGAGTTGTATTCCATTAACGAACATCAACAACATCATCCAACCTTATCTCCTGGCCTGTTAGTGGTTTCTCCTAATCTTGAGATTTCTACGGTGTTTAGGATAAGACTCTTTTTAGCTGCAACACAGAAAAAATAAATGAAAATACAATTTGCTCATTTTCTTTTTCAACGAAATTCATAACAGAACAGCTGATTATGACAACAGATTTTAGGTCTGTTCGTTAACTGATTTCGTTTTCGAAGTTTCATAACAGAGTTTTATAAAAGTTCGAACACCTGAATAGGAATCATAAAAGATCTTTTATGTGGAAAATCTTTTATGATTCATAACAGAAAATTCATAGCAGAATAACAGATGTGGCAGAATAGGCCTAATTACTTGTTGTTGAAAACTGAGTTATATTCACTCCAAGTGTAAGCCGAAGGTATTGCATGCGGTTTTCCTGATGTAACGAACAAAAACTCAACTAGATTTCAAACTTATTGATTGGTTTGTATTAACAGAATAATTGAAAAAAATGATAAAAAGAGGTAAAGTATATTTACAATAAGAAAGATTATTTTTCATTTTTGTAACAGACTTCTTAAATTTCTTATAACGAAGTTCGTCAATCGAAAGAATTTTTCACCTGCCACAATAATTTCTTCTGGGTCAACGAATTTTCGTTTGAAAATTACCACTTCTGCAGCAAGGTTGCTGGCACTTTTTTCCATAGTGGTAACGAATTTCATTTTGCCCGCGAAGTACGTTGCTGATGTTGTATCACAGCCGGATAAGGCGTGTAAAAATAAAATGTTGTCTGATACTATTCGGTCATATTAGATACTATTGTTGTTGAGTACCATTTCTTTGGTGCGTGCGATTTTTTCGGTTTTCGAAGATTGATTTGCACACAAAACAGGTATTCATTGTTACAAAAAACAATACCTTATCATTACAATAACGGAGCTGAGATAAACCGTTTATAATCACGTTTGTTTGCAAGGCATATGAACGCAAGCCTTTTTTAGGCAAAGTGCGTAGTGTCGCTGAAAACATTACAATTTTCGTACAGTACCTACTTTGTCTTAGCACTGGAAGCACAGCACCTATGGTCATGGGCAGAGAATATCAAATAAATAAGCTAATCCTCGGCTGTCAATTTGATTTGCCTACAAATCGAAATCCCGCGTATCAAAATCCCGTTTTTCAAAATCCCGGAAATCAAAATCCCGAAAATCAAAATCCCGCCGTTTCTACTACTATGCGACAGCTCATTAAAATTTTTCTTTCCTATGCAATTTGCAAATTACGTTTAATGATTGAAGTCAATTTGTTCGTATAAAAGGATGCATTAGTTGAGCGCCAATATCAAGTTTTCTTGAGCAACAGTACCTTGGGTGGCAAATACACACGAATAAACACCGAGGTGTGTATCGGGGGGGCATGCTGCCGCCCTGCAACCCCCCTGCTTGGGCCCATTATAGGATTTGGGGTGGGTGCGAGGTTGGGTGTATGCAAAGTTCCTTTTGCATTTAAAGAAAAAAAATATTATTCACACATAATTCGAAGAAAAATTTTAAAAAGACAACAAAAATCGCTAAAGTTTAGCCGAAAAAAACTGAAAATATTTTTTTTGAAAGTTTTGGAAAAAACTTTTTTACCAATTTTATTTTGATTTTTAGGAACAAGCACATTCCAAGATCACGAATATGCATTTTATAAGTCGCTAGGACGCTTAGTTTAGCCGCAAATCAAGTTTAAAGATGTAAACTTTGATGCCTCTAGGACGCTTAGTTTAGCCGCAAATCGCGTTTAAAGATAAAAGTTCATTTTTCGTATAATGCTATGAATTAATTGAGTTCTCTTGAGCAATAGTACCTTGAATGACAAATAAACGCGAATAAATAGCGAGGTGTGAATGGGGGGGCCTGCTGCCCCCCTACAAGGGCTCATTATAGGATTTGGGGTGGGTGCGAGGTTGGGTGTATGCAAAGTTTCTTTTACATTTAAAGAAATAAGTCGCTAGGATGCTTAGTTTATCCGCAAATCAAGTTTAAAGGTGTCAACTTTAATGCCTCTAGGACGCTTAGTTTAGCCGCAAATCGCGTTTAATGATATAAGTCAAATTTTCGTATTATGCAATGCATCAATTGAGAACCTATCATTCATATTTAGAAGAAAAATTAAAAACGAAAAAAAAAACTGAGAAAAGTTTAATTTTTGATTGAAATTTACCAAAAATAAATATTTTCATTCATATTTCGAAGAAAAATTTAAGACCAAAAAAAAAAATTGAGAAGAGTTTAATTTTTCATTGAAATTTTCTTCAAAAAATCTTGTTTTTTATATTTAAAAAAAAAAAATCAAAAAGTTTATAATATTTCTATATATTTAAAAAAAAAAAAAAAAAATCCCACCTGCTTCCAGAATCCAGACGCACCTCTGTCCAGATCCAGACCCATCTCTGTCTTCTTTTAGACTACCGTTCCGCATCACTCAAACCGAAAAAAAAATCCCCACCTCTTTCCAGAATCCAGACCCACCTAAATCCAGATCCACCTCTGTTCAGATCCAAACCCACCTATGCCCAGATCCCGACCCATCTCTGTCCAGATCCAGACTCACCTCTATCCAGATCCAGATCCACGGCACTGTGAACCACGACCAAGGCAAGACTTTAGCGAGTTGATGCCAAGACGGCAAGTCAAAGCCATCACATCGCCGCCGGCATCGTGGCCGTCGACACGGTCGTCGTCACCACCGTTCTCGTCCTTCTAGGCGTCGTCGTTCTCGTCCCATCGTGGTCGTCATCACCGTCGTGGTGATGGTCGTCGCCGTTGTCACCCGTCCCCACAAAACCAAAATAAAATCCAATTTCTATCTCTCTAGTTTACTCGAGGTCTTACCTCTACGGAGTTCTAAGAAGAACTCCGTAGAGGTAAGATAAATGCCAAATTGCCAAAGCACAACTGCTTATATACTTTTTATTCAATGGAAATAATTTCACTAAGTAAAATAAAATATTGTTTCAAAAATATGAAAAAGTATCTAAAAAGATTATTTTAAAAAAGTATTGAAAATCCCGCACAATAGTAGCAGGCTACTGGCGGGATTCTTGCGGCGGTATTTTGACTGGCGGGATTCGTGTACATAATTAGTAATTTTATTTGGCGGGATTTCGACTTGCGGGATTTTGATCGGCGGGATTTTGACCTTTTCCCGCTTAAACGAACAGCTATGATGATTAGATTTGCAAAGTATTAGTGAAAAGCAGTGAAAAACGCACACATAGAATAAACTAGTCATTCAGCACAGGTCTTGTTGTTGTTGCAACTCACATCTATTTCTTCGACACGAAATGAAAT
Organism: Dasysyrphus tricinctus; assembly: GCA_963921185.1. NCBI lineage: Eukaryota > Metazoa > Arthropoda > Insecta > Diptera > Syrphidae > Dasysyrphus > Dasysyrphus tricinctus. Next base: position 177,388,910 of record OY992531.1, on the reverse strand, counting down.
TACAAATACAACAATGTAAACAAATAGGTTTTGAGGGGTGTAACGTACGAAGGATTGGCTTCTTTATTTGATATTCTCTGGTCATGGGTCTATCTTACAAAGGTATGACACAGTGGTCGGACTTGATGTGACGACTGATAACATACCACCGATAATAGATTTTAACTAAAACTTCTCTATTTCAATACCCGTAAGACATGGTTGGGAACCCAACTCACTTTTTAGTGAACAGGGTATCCCCTTCTATACTGATGGGTCAAAATGGAGTGTTCTGTGAAGCCCTTAATATTATAGAATCATATAAACTCCCAGATGAGTGTAGCGTCTTTCAGGCTGAGATTTATGCTATTGAAAAAGCGGCAGAAACTGTGCACAAGAAAAAACTGAGCTCGTCAGAGATCACATTTTTCGTGGACAGCCAAGGAGCCAAGTCGCTATCAAAGCAATAGCCAATGAGACTATATAAGATCCAAAACAGTGACAAAATGCCGAGACATACTGAATAAAATTTGCAACACTAACCGAGTCAAACCCTGCTGGGTTCCTGGACATAGCAATATAGAAGGGAATGATATAGCAGATGAACTGGCAAGGAAGGGGTCATTATCAGAAAGAAACAGTAGTAGCCAATTAGATATGGGACTAGACATCCCGATCGGCGCGATTAAAACAAAAATAGACCTAATAACGAAAGAGCAAATCAATAAATCTTGGTTGACCAGGAACGACTGCATTATCTCTAGAAGTTTATGGCCTAGAAATAATGAAAAGGAAACTAAGTATAAAAAGAATATTAGAATCTTGATAGGTGTACTAACGGGTCACTGCGCCATTGGCACAATGGCCACCAGATTCGCACCTGACTTCTGTAGGAGCTGTCAGGATGTAGAAAATATAGAAACCATTAAACACCTGCTCTGCGATTGCTCAAACCTCCAAACAAATCGCCTCCGTTACTTGGGAAACAGTTTGTTGGAGAACTGGACAATCTAGCGCAGGTCTCAATGGCAAATGTGAGGACATTCATAGAGAGCACAGGCTGGTTTGCAAATGAGCCAGTCTACTTGAATAATTAGTTTAGGAGCATCTCTGCTTTCTTTTTTTAAGGGGATCACAATGGACCAATAGGCCCCCGTGTATGTAACAGCCTCTGTGCTGTGCACACCCCTCCTAACTTAACCTAACCTAGCACTGGTGCTATGATTTCTATAAATGGACACCAATAAATAAACTTGGTCTCTAATGGGGTTTTTTTTCGCTACACCAGGTAAACCGCATGCAATACCTTCGGTTTACACTTGGAGTGAAAATATATAACTCAGTTTTCAACAACAGGTTACATCGGTGCCCTGACCTTCGTGGCTGCCCTACGACCTTCTATGTCGTGGATGCAACTCCACGCATGTTATATGTTACCATGGACAAAATTTTAAGTAACATCGTTTTTGTACGATTCATCGGACAAATATTTTCGAAAAAAATTTACATATTTTTTTTTCTTGATTCATAAAGTGAGAACTTATGAATTGGATAATTCACACAATTCGTGGCTGATAATATCGATTAAAGGCTCATTTTATAGGTCGTTATAAGAACTAAAACTGATTCTAAGAGCATCATCCAAAAACATCAATGGTAACCGAGATAACTTCAGAAAAGTCATACCACCCCCAAAACACAACCAATAGAGGAACACTGGCCCGTTATTACTCAAAGATTAAACAACCTACAGAGGCCATTGAATGCTTATTTTATAGGTAATTTTATTCTCTACAAAGTTGAAGTTGGACGTTTTGCTGTAAAATGAAATGCAAGCGAGCTCTAGCATAAAAACAAAACCAATCTCTTTTTCAAGATCCCAAAAACTAGCTGAAGGTCAGACCTTTTAAAGCTATTTTTTGGCTTTATATCATGGTTTCTTTGATATGACTCAAAAAAAAAATTGAGAACAAACGTAGAATGGGTGGAGGAAAAGCTCTTTTCGCGACTGAGTACGCGCAAATTTATTGTTTTCATGATAAATGACTAACGGGACATCAAATTTCGGAAAAAACTTACTGAATCCATTCTTTGATCTATATTTATCAGAGAAGTAAGCAAAAAGATGGTGTCGATATGAAAAGAATGTAAAAAACTGCTGCCTCCACAAGCTATAGACAAAATATTCTGAGGGTTTATTTGTCGGTTTAAATGGCTTAAATAAGGGAAAAGCTAGGTTTAGTGCGAGTATTTCTACAGTCGAGAGTGTAATATAAAGTTCTTCATACCAAAAAAGAAGAAAAAATTAAAATAAACCACCGCTTAGTTGAAAGAATTTACAATTTGAGAATATAAGGAAAACAAATTTAACCCCATATTTTTTAACTATTAGTATGACTATGGTTTAGTTAATAGTTACACTAAAACGCTCAGTCATGGAAATACAATTCGAATCCATCAATTCCGTTGAATTTAATCCCTTTTTCATTAGAAAAAACGACACTACGCCACTTATTCTTTCAAGTCTTATGAAGCTTACAAAACTGCATTCGGTTTTTTTTTTGTTTTTTGTTTTTGATAACTTCGTTTAGGTGTGGTTTCATTTAATTTTCTTCTTTTTCGGTATGCAGAACTTTTAATAATACTCTCGACAAAAATAGCTTTTAAAGGTCTGACCTTCAACTAGTTCAAAGGTAAAGTGATTATAAAGGCGGTGCACATATTCAAATAAACGAAAAAAAAGTGCTACGATTTCAATATGAATTTAAAGAAATGATAATAAAACGTGTAATGATGGTAAGTTTGATATTGTGTGTTTTCTTATTCTCTCCTCAATTGGATGCTTTCTCTAATGCCATTTTCAAAAATTCATTTATTCCACAAAGTTCGGAGTTATAACGGTAAATCGCACTCGAAAATTTTGAACCTATTCAATTGAACGGGAGTGTATTTATTTCACAAATAAAACTATTTACTTTTCTTACTACAAAACCAAACAATTTATTGTTCACCACTGAAATTAATTCACCAACTTTAAGTTTTACTTTTATTACAACCAACTTTATTCAATCACCATTAAAAACAAACTGTGTCGCTACCGGTCAAATACGCGCCTTTTATACATACTTGTTATTATTGTTCACCACTGAAATTAATGCACCAACTTTAAGTTTTAATTTTATTACAGCCAACTTTATTCAATCACCATTAAAAACACACTGTGTCGCTACCGGTCAAATACGCGCCTTTTATACTTGTTTGGAAAACTCTAAAGATTGGTAGAATGTTTTGGTATCTACATCTAGAGCTTTCCGTATGGGAAATTTTCCATAATTTCCCTCCTTAAAGCTTTTATTTTGACATTAAGAATCAAAGCTTCGCAAATACAGTTTTGTGTTGTTGTTTAGCATTGTGTATCTTTCATATTTTGTATTATTGTGAATGATTTCGTGTCGTCGGCGAATGTTCCGCGTTGGTTTGGGAGAGCCTTTAAAGTCATTCGAGAGTCATTATAATTGGGTAAGGGTAGGTAGGTATATGTGTACTGCGACCTTAAGCGCTATTGTGCCCGTTCGTTTACTATTGTGAGTCGTTATATTTCAAATGTGAAAGTCATTACAATAGGGTGATCCTCAAATTGGATATAGTCTCGGATAGCCCTCATTCGACTCAAAACATTGAAAAATAATTTCCCTAATTTTGTATATTTTTATTTCACTCCCTTCGTCTATCTCTTTTCACTTTTAGCAACTAATTATGGGTTAAGGGGGGTTATTATAACACACGAACAAAAATCAGAGCATTCAACAATCTCTATTATGCTTTTTAAATTAAGTTTTTACTGTCAATGGGCCCTACCAATAACTAAATTAAGAGAGGAGCTATGAAAATATTTAAGTAAAATGAACCATAATGGTATGGACTATAAATAACACTAGTTTACAAAATTTAGGGTCATGGTAGGGTCGTTAGAAAAAAATATATTTTCTAGACTAATTTTGGGTCACTGAACACGAAATCAAAATTATTTTTTTTTCCAAAGAAGCGTTTTCGAGACATGCGCAAAAATCAATTTTCTCAGCTATTTTTCAGATATTCCCATAAATCTCGCTAACGGATTAGCTAATTTACATTAAATGTGAATTTTCTGAATGATGTAATCTGTCTCCCTCCGACGATGTTACGTATAAGTCGGACTGAAATTTTATAAGTTAAAGGCATTCAAAGTTTGAAAAACTAGTATTTTTGAAAAAAAAACAGTTTTTGGTTACATACTTAAATAATTTTAAGGACTCAAGTGAAAAACAGTCTTTTTAACAAAGATTTGATCCAAAGTTTTTCAAAATAGGAAGATAAATGTAGAAGCTATTGAATAGTTAGTGAAAGAAGGCAATTTAATTTTTTTCAATAAAAGTCATATAAATGTATATTAAGGTGTCTGTTATTTCCCAAAATCATTTTTAAAATCAGAAACCCCTAAAATCAAAGTTCTATGCCCTAAAATAAAGTTTTTGACCAAAAATTTTTTTTCTGAGGTCATAAATCGGTGCCTCTTAGCCTTAGGCCATTCTCTTTTCCATACAAAGGAGAATTGGACACACCAAACTCCAAGACTAATAATGACGTGATATATATCGTTGGAAAGGTAGCATTTCAGCGCATTTTGGTATAAAAAAACTATCCTTAACTAGCGAATAATTTTTTTCACATATAGAGATTTGAAATGAACTCTTTTGGTAACTATTGTAGTTCATAAAAATATTTTTCCAACGATATACATATATATCACGTACAGCTGTGTTCAAAAAAATAGGAGTGTTATTGATTGAACGAAAAGAAGATTTATAAAAGTGTTATCGGGAACAAACTTTTAATGAGCTTCATCTTAAAAGAAAATGCGTTTATCCTTATATATTTTAGAAGAATAAATATTGGATTTAATTTCAAAGAAAAAATAAAAAAATCTAAAAACTAAACAAATGCGTAAAATCAGCTGTTCAAAAAAATAGTAGTATCAAAAGTATTAAGATAGAAAAGTTAAAAACGTCACTAAAAATGCAAAAAACTTATAAGCAAATAAATTTATATTAATATTCTGTTGAATACCTTTTTTTTTTTTTTTTTTTATAAATTCATTTTTATTTTTCATTCATCTTAAAACTATCTTAAAGCTAGACAAAAATTCATAAAAACTAGCCTACTTATCAATATCTTATAACTAACTTACTGGCCCCATTCGGGCGCTCTAAGTTAAACTACTAACTTAATGCTAATGCCTTTCGGCCTACGAACTATCTTAAAACTAAAATTCATATCGGTTTTATTTTTCACCGAGAAGAATTTAAAAAACTCGGTATCTTTATCTTTATTTTTTTGTTTTATATAAAACTTACAAACTAAATAAAACTAAATTAAAACTAATTACAACTAATTATAACTAATTAAAACTACTATAAAACTACTTAAAGCTACTTACAAACTACTTACAGACTACTTACAAACTAGAACAGCCACAGCAAGCATTTTCGGGTTTTTATAGTTTTTTTTTTTTTTTTTTTTGTGTTTTTATTGGTTTTATAATTTTTTTGTGTTTTTATTGGTTTTAATTTTTTTTTTTTTTTTTTTTTTTTTTTTGGTGCCACCCTGACTGTCCCTACTTAAAACTAACTACCTAAACCTATGTAAGTCGGCCATGGCATAGAAAAATGCAGTCAACTTTTAAATATCCGAAGAATCTTCGTGTTCAGGTTTCAACCACCAGAACTGGTTCTCCTGCTTTACCCTATCTCTTCGGTCCCGATCGGACACAGTCCTACTGAACCGAAGGTGCTCCGCTCCGTGTGCGAGGACGTCTCGACCATAAAGGAGCCGCCGATCCACAGTTCTACGGCCGACGTGGTAGATTAGCGGAACCGCCGCTCTATCCTGGATCAGCCCTCGACTGTCTAAGTAGAGGAATGCATCGGGCGGAATAAAGCCGCTTAGACGCACACTCTCGTAGTAATCGTTTTTAGGGTAATAAGCCCCAAAAATTAAGCTGTTGGTCGAGGACATTGCTCTTGCAATGTGACCTCGAATAAGCTTCAGCAAGAAATTATCTATCCTGTTTATGTTGGCGCCGTTGTATAGAACCAGGTTGGAATAATAATGTTTGTACTCCGACTCTGGTGTTCTGTGTAATCCAAGGCAGCGTCTAAGACACTGCCTCTCAAACACCCGAATCTTTTCCATTTGAGATGGGGCAACGTTGAACCAAACCGGGCACCCATAGGCAATCATCGGCCGTATGAGGGCCATGTAGCAAATCACCTTCACCCTGCTGTCAAGCCGGCTGCTATAAAACAACCGTTTTGTCAGGGCAAAAGCTCCCCTAGCCCTGGACAGAGCAGCATTTATATGTCTGTCGAAATACAAATACTGATCCATCCAGATGCCAAGGTACTTTACTACACTTTTACTCGCCAGTGGCTGTCCATCTGGCCCTACGATCACCAGCTTACGCCAGTTCTTTCTCGTATCCCTTGTGGCTCCATGCAACGGAGTCCTAAACAAGATAGTTTCTGATTTCTGGAAGTTGATTTTCAACTTCCAGTCATCGCAATATCGCTGAATCTTCTCGAAGTCACGCTGCAAAAGAATTCTGATGACCTCGACTTTTGGAGCTGTTCTGTACGCAATTAGATCGTCGGCATACGCAATTGCCTGAGTTAGACTACTTATCAGATCGCTGGTGTAAATGCTGAATAGAATCGGCGAGTTGACCGCTCCCTGCTGAAGACCATTTTTAATATTAAAGGTTGTGGTAGAAGTCACATTGCCACTCTTGACAACAAACTTTCTACCATTGAGCATATCATAAAGCATATATAATAGTGGTTTACTAATGCCAAGTCTGGTCAGCTTTAGATAAAGACCCTCTAGCCATACGGTGTCGAAGGCCTTCTCCAAATCAACCAGACAGGCACCCGTACACTGCTTTTTAGATTTGTTCCATTGGACATCAGAAACGAGTTTAGACGCGGCATGAATGGTGTCATGTCCCGCCTTAAAACCGAACTGATTATCCGGTATGATATTATTGTCCTCTGCCCACTTTGACAGAGCTCTATTGATAACTTTTTCGAATACCTTGCTGATACTCGGAAGAAGACTTATCGACCGGAGATTCGCCGGATTGGAGTTGTCCTTTCCCTTTTTCGGGAGAGGATGCACCACAGCCGTCTTCCACCGCACTGGATAATATGCATTATTCAGAGCGTTGTTAAACAGTGTGGTATAAATGTCTACTGCTTCTTGGGGTAGATGTCGAAGTACAACGTTGGATATGCCATCGACTCCTGCTGACTTCTTCTTCTTTAATGAATCGAAGATGAGCTGAAGCTCCACCTTCGTAATTAACAGGGAACTGGGCCCATTTCGCTCGGCGATTATGGCGTTTGCCAAATGATCTTCATTGAACCCGGTGAAACCGAGGTTCTCTGATCGCCATTGCGTTATGTCATTCCGAAGGTAGAAGTGGTGGAGCAAGGCTCTGTTTTCCAGGTCATGGTTCGGGCGAATGCATGCATTCACCTTGTACACTTGCTGGAAAGCAGCCCCCACAGCCTCCACTTTCTCCTGCGGATCTTCGACAATAAAGAGGTCATCGTCCAAGACGGCTTCCTCTGGATCAATTCCTGCTGTCAGAAGTACGTCTCTGTTATCTGTCGTTCTCTGGAGCTTAAGACACGGAAGGTCGTTCTGATCATTCCTTCTAAATATCTTGTTAATTTGGGGAAACATACTCGGGTCACTAGAATTAACGGCCCGGATTTTGTTATCCCAGTACAAATTAATCGACAACCGATAGTTTTCCTTTATTAGTTGGTTGATGTTCTTGATCGACGACTTCAGCGTCCTAATCTCCAGATTGTGTGGGTCAGTAAATCGTCTGTACAAGCGTTTGAGTCTTGTCAGCAGTCCACTTTTTTGTCTGTGCAATGCGTCAATGGTCGCATTCCGGTACATGTCGGTTGTGTCCCGTTGTTTGTACTTTGGTATCGTTCTATCCATTGTTCGTTTGATTGTCTCGTCCATTTGTTCAAGATATTGGTCTATTTCATTATTTGTCAAATTCCTGTCATTTGGTGGGGATAAGTTGTTCGAACTGATTTCGCTCGATAAGGCGTTGGTAAAGCGTGGCCAGCGCACCTTACTGTAATTGTAAGTATGCACAGGCACATACTCATCCAACTCCACGAGCTCGTTCGGAAGCTGTATTACGGCGGCGAGTCCGCAGTGGTCACTGTCGTACTCGATCGTTCGTAAACAGTTTCTTGGTCTTTGACCCACAGTGTCAGTAATTGTCAGTCTTGTGTCTTTTAGCAATAGATCCAGATAGGCACCGCTTCTTGGAAACGATGGCCGATCCGTAGCCAGCAGGTCGACACCATATTCAGTGTTATATCGACTCATCCAATTAAAAAGATGAATACCTCTTGGATTCTGTATTTGATTTCCCCAATCTAGGTGTTTGGCATTCAAATCACCGGCCATGAGAAAGTAATTTTCTTCCAAGCTCAAGCGTAGACATTCGAAAAGTTTTTCAAGCTCTGTCATAAAATCAGTTGGCTGAGGTGATTCCGGTGCATAAGCCGCGATCACATACATTCGCTTCCCCTGTTGGAGAGGAATGCACACGATGCACGCCTCTAACAGCCGAAATCTGCGCAGATCACTATTATATATAACTTTATGATTAATGCCTTTTCGTATGAAGATTGCGACGCCCCCCCCTTGAGTGGAGTTGGGTCGATCTCTTCTAACGATATTGTAATTGTTGTTAGTCAACTTATGTTTCTGGTTCAGCTTAGTTTCGCTGGCCATAAACACATCTGGACTCTGGTCTTTCAACAATTGGAAAAGATTAGCTCTACGTTCGGTCCTAATCAGTGAATTTACATTCACAGCAAGGATCCTAAGAGGCCTCTCCGACAGCGCGCCTTTAACCTCTAATTTGCGTTAAGCTAGGCAAAACAGAGTAGATATAGTCTACCCTATTTGCCTGCTCCCTGATCTCTTTCTGAAGTCCTGTCAACTGGCCTTGAATTGCCAGCAACATGCTTCTTATTTCGGCCTGAGCGTCCGGAGCCCTAGGCACGAGGGCCGGTTGGGCTGCCTTAGCTGCAGGCTGTACCGTGTTTCCCCTTCCTGCCACCATTTGGGCGTAAGAAATTTGGGGATTGACGGGCGTTGTTGTGGGAGCACGCGTTGGGGGGCGTTTCTCAACTACTGTCTGCCTAGCCGCTTTATTAATACGTATTTGCTGAAAAGCTGAGCAACCCCGATAGTTAGCAGGGTGCCCCTCCTTTCCGCAAAGTGCACATTTAAGCTGGGTCATGTCTTCGACCCGTTCCTCTCCGAGCTTGCACTCTCCCTTAATGTGGTTCTCACCACACTTCACGCAGCGTGACTGCATTTCGCAGTTTGCTGCAGCGTGGCCGAACCTTTGGCAGCGCATGCATTGAAGCATGTCGCCGCGTCTCTTTAGTTTATCCCAAGTTACAACCTGGTAGTTGAGGACGGAGATACTCCTCAAACTATCCAGTTTGCTGCTGGGCGAAAGCTGAACCAGGAAGAACGGCAAAGACCGCTTCTCCCGTCTGGCTCTGACCGTGGTAAACGGCTTGACCCCGATAAACTCGAGATCGCCGCTCGCTTTTTCACGGAGCTCCTTATAGAGCACCTCTGGTTCCGTGCAGGAATCTATGCCCTTCAAGAGGACCGTTTGACATTTATCCACTTTGGGGGTAAAACTGAAGAACTCAGTTGTGGATTGTTTTAATAAGTTTTTAATAATTTTATGATCTGCCACTGTGAAGCAGTGAATAGCATGCCTATCTTTACTAAGTCTTTTAATAATAAAGTTTTGGCCTATAGCCGACTTACATAGGTCTATGGTCTCCTGCAATTCCATCTTATAGGTGTTGATGGGCGGCACCTTTTCTTTCTTGCTTTGGGGCGGCTGTGACTGCTGCTGGTGTACTTCCTGCTGCTCACTGCTCCGCTCCTGTTGTTTTTGCTGCTGCTGCTGCTGCTGTTGTATCTGCTGCTGTTGTTTCTGCTGCTGTTTTTTTTGTTGCCTCTGCTCCTTGGGCATGGGCTGCTGCTGTGGCTGCTGTATTGGCAGCTTTGTTTTTGGCTGCTGCTGTAGTTGCTGCTGCGCTCCTTCTGGCAGCTGTGGTTGCAGTGGGTGCTGTTGCGCTTCCTTGTTTGGCGCCTGTGGTGCCTTATTTTGCTCTCGCTCCAGCCTTTCTTTTTCCCGGCGAGCTTCTTGCTTGTTCTTTAGAGCTAGCACCAGTGTCGCAAGTTGGGCATTGAGGCGCACCATCTCTCCTTCGATGGCTCCAATTTGCTGGCTGATTCGCTGCTCTTCATTTTCATTTTCCTTTTCAGGGCTGACGTGTATAGCATTTTGCGCCTCATCTTCTTCGTCTGAGGACGCCTCTGGAGTTGTGATATCGATGAAGGTGTTGCTATCACCCGTAGTGTATAGCCCCTCTCCCCCTTCGGACATGTACTCAATTTGCTCCTCGTCGGAGGGCGAAGTATTAAGCTGTCGCTGTATATTTATTGCTGCTGATGCTTTTGCTGGCCGCGACGCCCCTCTCCCCCCAGCTGGCAGCTCTGCTGGAGTGGTAGTAGAGCGCCGCTTTACCAAGTTCGGCGCGCATCGTATCTTCTTCCTCCTCTTGTTTTTTGTATCGGCTGTTGGTGCCGTTGCTGAACTTGCCGTTGTTGGTACGGCACTAGACGACGGTATGGCTGGTGGTGCCATCGCTTTCGTTGTTGTTGTTGGTGCAATTGCACTAGCTGTTGCTATGGCTGGTGGTGCCATAGCTTTCTTCATTGTTGTTGTTGCTGCTGGAACACCTTTCGATGTCCCCGCCGTTTCTATTGGTTCCGGATGCCGCTTATCCCTCGCGATGATATTTTCAACCTCGCGATTATGAAAAAAAGCGGCTAAAATTTTGTTCCCTGACTGGGACTCGAACCCACTACCGTCGGATTCTCGGTCCGCCACCTCTTCCACTGCGCTATACTAGCTATTGAAAATAGCTTGGTTATAATGAAAGTTGACTAAGTCACTCCGATATGCTACTAATTGAATAAACTGGGAAGCCGAAAACGTCTACACACTTCCACAGTACGAGATCGACTGGCTGTTGAATACCTCTTACTATTAACATAGCCTTTTCAACGGCGCTACTTGCGATCTACCAAACGCACGCTCATTTCAGATTTCTACCCAGACCTTCACCACTTTTCAAACATCGTGGATATTAAGTGGTTTAGTCTTCCTCAGATCTCTTTAAATATCACCCCACAGATTTTTAGTGAGATTGAAGTCGGTTGATTATGCGCATTAAGCCATATCGTCCGTTTCAATAACTCGAAAACATTCTTTGAACTGCGCGAATCGTGTGTTAAGGGTCATAATCCTGTTGAAAGATCAATTTTAAATACAATTCACGCTTGGCTTAAGGGAGCATAGTTCTACCTAAAATAACAACAAAGGTACGATGATCCACGAAACAATCAGTGAGTTGTATTGAACGAAAATCATAATATGAAAAGCATTCCCAAGCTTATATTTTTACCCTCTGCGTTTAACATTTTGTGTCGTATATTTTGACGGATATTTGGCTATGGGTGGTGTACGGGCGTATCGCTGGGATAAACTACCATCAAAGGAATAAATTTATTCTCACTTTTCATCGATATACCACGCCGTTTTTCCAATTGCCAGATTATATGATTTTTTTTAGATGTTGTTTAAAGTGTTTATCCTTTAATGTTGATTCTTTCCGGGGGTTTAAGCATGCAATTCCTTTTCTTGAAGTTGTCAGCAAATATTCATTGTAGTAACATCTTAATCTTAGCCCTTCGGGATCTCAAACGAAGATGTAGAATACTGAAATTTGTCTTATGGGAAAATGCGCTTTTCGTCGATGCTACTCGTTTTTCTTTTTCTGCCGTAGGTTTCGGTTCTTTCGGCACACCTTATACAATTTGCTATCATGGAAGTTGCACAGACTATAATGGTCTCAATTTCTGCATAGGTTTTGCATTCTAGTATCAATCTTCTAATTGTTTCTCGTTTTTCAGTAACACAATGCTTTCTTCCCCCTACTTTATAAAATATTACGATAAAAAGACAATTTATTTGCTAATTTTATAATATTAAACTAAAAAACTAACTTTATGTCAACAAAAATAACCATTCAAATTGCCAATCGCTGTTAATTCCGTGAAAATCTACTGTCACTACTATTATTTTGAACAGCACTAATTGAACAGAATTCTCAAAATTAGATGATATCTTCGTGGTAACTATAATTTTCTAATAAACTTTACCATACATTTATTGAGTATAAACCGTTAAAAACTTTGACTAGTGAGAAATCAAATTTTCAAATGCAGATATACTGTACTTGTCAAAGATGTAACGTTGTCCTACGCACTACTATTATTTTGAACACAACTCGTCGCCTGAGAATTGTTTTGTTGTAAGCGCCAAAATGCACTTTTTTAAAGTGGGTATGCAGTAGTATGTTTTCGAAGGTCCTCTTTCTATTTCTGCAATCAGAATTGACCTATCATTTACCGTTGCTGAGATAATTAGTATGCATTTTGTCGTATATCCACAAAATAAGCATAACCTTAGTTTTGGGTTGTCGTAAACGCCACTTTTTGGCATATACGACAAAAATTCCATGTGTTTTGCCGCAATTTTTTCTTTACTATTGTTTTGTCGCATATCCATAGGCTTAACACATACGACCGAACATTTATAATAAAATCTTAAAATTGTTTTGTCGTACTGGCATGAAACTCACAGAGAATGTAAGACTGATCATATACACATACAACAAAAATGGAAAAAGAATATTCCGGTTAGGTTTGTAACCAGTGTTGCCCCCCCAACTGGTTGAAAATGTAGCGTGAGCGTGACGGACTTAGTTTACTCGTAAACGTAAAAAATACACTAACTGAATTAGTATTTTAGATAAAAATAACTTATAAAATAATTCAAAACTGTTAATTTAGTAACCTATGTAACTATAAAATCACCTCAAAATTACAATAGTTTTTATCATATCCATAAAATTAGTAGCGCAAAATTATAAACAGACTATTTTAAGGCCATAAACATGACACTAACTAACAATTTTTTAACTTTGATGCAGTTTTCTAACTTTTCCTTAACTAATAACACATGCGTTTAGACCATTTTTTTTTTAACAAATTAAAGTTAAACCAACCTAAATCAATGGCAGTTCCTAAGAAGAAATGTGACAGGTGTCATACTAAAAAATTAAAATCAGGCTTTGGCTTTAATGGAAGTGTTTAAATATAAAGTGGATTTGACTCGTTTATAATCTAAAAAACGTAATTTCACTTAGCATTTAAGCGACCGAAGTGGAGTTGACTGTTTTTTTGCGGTTTATAAAGCAAATCATAATTTAATATTTCACCCAATTTCCAATAATACTTTTACAGATATTTTATTCCAAACAATATTAATTTTTTTGTTTAGATTTTATAAATATTTTTTTTTTGTAATTCCAAAATTGTAGTGTTTTGTGAATATTTATGGATTGTACGTAGTGACTTTTTGGGAAAATAAAATGTAGTAAAAACACTACAACTGTAGTAGGGGGGCAACGCTGTTTGTAACACTAAAAATAATCCAAATGCTCCCAATAGACTTTAAAGCATTTTCTGCCAGAGCAGGTCAATTAAATTATTTCTCTGCTATTCCATTCAGTAAAATTAAATTTCTGAAATATAATAATACCGATCTCTTTACATTATTTTACAAAACAAGTGGTAGAGAAATGGAATTTCGAAATGCCTCAATATTTGAGAAATCAACCAAATCTAATCTGAAAACTCCAAAAAATTTGTTCAGCCTATGCCTTCAAGTCACAAGCAACTCAAAGCCTATATCAAAAGAGAAAATTAGTGATCTTAAAAGTCTCTTTGTTTTATGCCTAAGGCAGACCAAGTCTATTATGAAGCCTTATTCAAATCAAAAAATTAGAACAAAATTATGATTTTATTTTGCTTATTGATTTCCAATAACACTGGTCAACAAGGTTTTTGTAACAGAAACCAAAATAAACTTTTCCGTAGGTTTGGTGTGCTGAATTCGAATCTGAAGTCAGAAAAATTTTATCGGGCTACGTTTTTGAGATATTCTCGTTATAAAATCGAAAAAAAACGTTTTTTGGCTGTTTTCAAAGTTGTATTGTAACGTGAAGTAAATTGTTTCAGCAAAATTTTTAATTGTTTCTGAAAGAACTAATTTTCTTCTTTTAAAATCAGTTTAAACCTCCCCGATACCTCTTTTTTTTCTTCAAGAAATCTTTAGTTAATTGTAGGCCTTCCATTTATGACAAAAATACAATGTAAAGGAGAATGGGTAAAAATTTATGCGAGCTGGTCCATTTCCCAATACGAATGTGTCATACATCGTTGAAAAGGTTATTGTGTACATCATTTCATTATATGGCCGTTGAGCTCTAAACCATGGGGTTCATTAGATATTCGGCTAATGTTGATTAGGAACACAATGTCCAAATATGGAGTTGCATTATTGTTTTTTTCGGTGCTTTGAAGCCGAATATCTCGCGAAACCCATGGCTTAGAGCTTAACAGCAATATAATTAAATGATGTACCAGAATAACCTTTTCAACGATTATATGAAACATTCATATTGAAAAATGGACCATTTCTGATAAATTTTTGCTCCTTCTCCTTTAAATTGTACTTATATCTTAAATGAAAAGCCTACAATTAACTGAAGATTTCTCAGAGATGAAAGGAGGCATTGGAAGGATTTAAACTGATTTAAAAAAAAAATTAGTTCTTTCAGAAACCATTAAAAATTTTGTTGAAACAATTTACCTCACGTTACAATACAAAACTTTGAAAACAGTAAAAAAAACGGTTTTTTCGATTTTATAACGGGAATATCTCAAAAACGTGGCCTGATCGAGTTCAGCACACCAAAAACCTACGGAAAAGTATATTTTGGTTTCTGTAACAAAAAAATAATTAAATTTTGTTGACCAGTGTAATTTTTTTATTTTCATATTAAAGTTGATGGTCATAAAATGACTTTGTATATTATATTAAACAAAATGTTATTTAATAGATCTAGGCCCATTTGCTGATACGATACTTAAGTATTTATGTTCTACTTTAAAGCTTATGTTCTATTTTTTCCTCTGCTTAAACCAGCGGTTCCCAAAGTGTGTTCCGCGGAACCCTGGGGTTCCGCGGGAGAGTTTTCAGGGTTCCACAAATTTCTTGAAGTATAAAGAGTAATACAAACAATAAAAGAAAAATAAGAACAAATTTCCACAAAAAAAATTTTAACAAAAATTTTTTTGGAGATTATATTTTTTAATCGAAATGTGAACTTTAGGGTCATAAACTATTTCATGAGTAAACAAATCATTAATTGGGGAAAATGTATTGATATATGCAGCGGCGGTTAAAGGGGTTGTTTCAAATACTAAAAACTTTGCTCCTAGAAGTACCAGCAGTCACTGTATTTTCCATCGCTATGCACTTGTTATGAAAATAATGCCAACTCTCGGTGAAGCTGTGAAAATAGTAAATTTTGTAAAGAGTCGTCCTTTCCAATCGTGATTGTTTAAATTTGTTTGTTAAGATATGGGCAGTCAGTACGAATCGATTCTTCTTTCATACTGAAATCCGATGGCTTTCCAGAGGGAAAGCTTTATCCAGGTTATTTCAACTTTGTGATGAGTTGAATGTGTTCAAACTGAAAAACAATATGTCTTCAACTGCAAACCTCTTTGATGTATTGCATGATGAGCAATGGATTACGAAATTAGCTTATATTGCAGACATTTTCGAGAAGATCAACGATACTGCTACAGCTCTGCAGGAAAAATCAATTACAGTATTTCTTGCGAGAGACAAACTGGCAGCTCTAAAAAGAAAAATTTATTTCCGGTTCTTAGTCCAGTTAATTTGTGCTTGCGAGCAAATTTTGGTCTAGTTTTGATTTTGTCCTTCCTTTATGTTTTCGGGGGTGCTGACTCCGAATCTGAGGTTTGCCAACAAAATTTCGTGACGCAACATGGAAACAAAAGCAAAATATGATGTAAAAATGCTTTTCTTGGGAGTTTTTCACGAATGGCTCGAAAACTACCAACTATTCCAAAGTGACATCAAAGTACCATTAAAAGTATACACAATTTCAAATAAACCTCTATTCAAGGTTTTTTTCTGCGACAACCCATTTGGACTCAAGCGCTAGTTGAAAATTGACGTATTTGTACTGTTTTCGAAAATCCACTCGAAAGCGCTAAGAAATTACTTTGTGTGACAAAATTTGAATTTTTATTCTGTAACATGAACCAAGATATACTTTTCTGATGGTCTTTGATGCTTTGAGTTCGAATCTGGCCTTGGAATTGCTCTAGAACGTTACGTTTTTGAGATATTCGAATCTAAGTATTTAAAAAAAATGCATTTTTTTATGCAAGTTTGAAGTTATATTTTTTTCTCGAGGTAATTTTTTTTCACTTTATTCTGAAGTGTAAACATTTTGCTTCAAAACTCTTTTTGAGTTATTCAAATGTCTCCAATCGTCTTCGAGAAATCATTGGTTTTCGTCTTACTACCTGATTCGAAAAATCCAGTCAATTTGTGCTCAAAAGGGCAAATTGTGGGGTTTTTCGAATTCGGTAGTAAAACGAAAACCAACGATTTCTCGAAGATGAATGGAGGTATTTGAAAGATTCAAAAAGAATTTAGAAGTAAAATGTTCATACTTCAGAATGACCATAAACATTTTTTCGAAAAAAATTACCTCGAGAAAAAAAATTCCCAAATTTGTAAAAAAAATGCATTTATTTTTAATTATTAGATTTAAATATATTCGAACTCAGCGCGTCAAGGACCATCAGAAAGTATATCTTGGTTCATGTTACAGACAAAAATTCAAATTTTGTCACACAAAGTAATTTCTTAGCGCTTTCGAATGAATTATCGAAAGCAGTACAAATACGTAAATTTTCGACTAGCGCTTGAGTCCAAATGGGTTGTCACAGAAAAAAACCTTGCATAGAGATTTATTGGAAATTGTGTATACTTTGAATGGTACTTTGGTGGCATTTTCAAATAGTTGGTAGTTTTCGAGCCATTCGTGAAAAACTCCCAAAAAAAAATGCATTTTTTGCATTTTTTTCCATGTTGCGTCACGAAATTTTGTGGGCAAACTTCAGATTTGGATTCAACACCCCCGAAAACATAAAGGAGCGAACAAATCAAAACTACCCCACAATTTGCATGGTAAAAATACAATATGACTGGACTATCTCATGTGTACAAAAGAAAAATTTTGAGTGTTTTCCAGTTTTACATAAATTCTTGCAAGAAAGCATGCTTGAACTCAGAGCAGATATTAGCAATGTTATTGCTCATCCATTTGGTAAGTCTCGAAAGACCCATGCTTGATTACTTTCAGGATACAAATACTGACATCGAGTGGGTACAAAATCTATTTCTAATGAAAACCATTAAGCCTATGACCCTGAGTATACAGGAATACGAATCCCTGATAGATCTGCAGAGCTCCCCTTCATCAAAATTGGTATTTGATTCTGTATCATTAAACGAATTTTGAATTGGTATTACAAATGAATTCCCTGAGCTTGCCAAAAGAGCTTTATTGAATTTGCTACCTTTTGTTACAATGTACCGCTGTGAAGTAGGTTTTTCAGTGTATACTTACACGAAAACTAAATACAGATCGAGACTAGACGCTGCCCCAAATATCCGAATACAACTTTTGGACATAGAAGTTAATTTAAAAACAAACAAATCAAACAATGAAACAGATTCATTCTTCACACTAAATAAAAAATTGATTTTGAAATGTGTTTGTTTTTCATTTTTTGCTATTGTCAGGGTGGGGTTCCGAAATATATTTGGGCATTGTTTAGGGTTCCACAGCTTAAAAAGTTTGGGAACCGCTGGCTTAAACTATCACATTAGCGCTTATGTTCTACTTAAATATTAAAGTTTCGTATCAGCAAATGTGCCTTATACATTTATTTTTGATAGTCATAGCATTGTTTATAAATTCTTTAGTATTCTCATGAAGAAAAAAAGCTCGTGGCCATCTATGCGTCCAAATGTAATCCTAATTTTTGTTAAGGGATCTCGGTAAGGCGATCACAGCGAACCTATCGACCAAATAATGTCAACCTACAAAATCGTGTTTCATGAGAATACTATAGAGTGGATATACAATGGTCATAGGATGACTTTTGTGTTATTGTTTTGCTAACTTGTAAATTTTACAGTCATAGGATGACTTGACCGTTAATTAATGTTTTGTATGCCAAGACTGCGATAGTACAAAAAGACTGTTTTTTATGTATTTTTATGTTTATTAAATGAAAAAAATACTATAAACTTTGAAAATAGTTTTTTTTTTTATTTGGTTTCCATACCAATTCGTATTGGTGCTTGAATATTGGAATGTCGTACGTGCGTTCACTTTGTCGTACGTGTATGGGATGGAAACAAATGCTCATTTTGGTGGCGTATACGACAAACTCATTTTGGGTAAAAACCTTAATAATTTGAAAACTAAAACAGGTAGGACAGTTTTGAATACATTAATCAAAAGAAGATATTCCACACAATATTATTAAAAAAAGAAAAAACAAACTTTATCGTTCAGATTTTTTTTTATATGAACGCAAACCTTAAAATGCGATTTCCCAAAATCGTAAAATTGGCGTATACAACAAAACAATTCTCGGGCGACGAACTGTATATCACGTCATTATTGGTGTTGGAGTTTGGTGTGTCCAATTCTCCTTTGTATGGAAAAGAGAATGGCCTAAGAGGCACCGATTTATCACCTTAGACAAAAATTGTTTGGTCAAAAACTTGCATAAAATTTTGATTTTCGAGGTTTCTGATTTTAAAAATGATTTTGGGAAATAACAGACATCCTTATATACATTTATATGATTTTTATTGAAAAAAATTAAATTGCTTTCTTTCACTAATTGTTTAATAACTTCTGCATTTATCGTCCGATTTTGAAAAGCTTTGGCTCAAATCTTTGTTAAAAAGATTGGGCCCTACTAATAATCAAATTTAGTGAAGACATAAAAATATTTCATTGAAATGGACCATAATGAAATGGACTCTAAATAATAAACCATACATAATTAAATAATTAATATTTAATTGAGGTCTTAACAATGAACCATAGGTGGTATGAACTCCAAAAAAATTAACATTCCATGTATGGTTCATAATTTGGGATCCATAACATTATGGCTCAATTCAATGAAATATTTAACTCGTTGCTAAATTTGATTATTAGTAAGGCCCATTGTTTTTCACTTGATTCTGTACAATTATTTTAAGTATTTTTTTTCTGTCTATATAGAGCAACCCAAAAACTGGATTTTTTAAAAAATACTCGTTTTTCAAACTTTGAATGCCTTTTACTCATAAAGTTTCAGTCCGACTTATACAAGGAGTACATCGTCGGAAGGAGATAGATTACATCATTCAGAAAATTCACATTTTATGTAAATTATGTGATATATTAGCGAGATTTATGGGAATATCTGAAAAAATAGCTGAGAAAATGATTTTTGCGCATATCTCGAAAACGCTTCTTTGGACAAAAAAAATAATTTTGATTTTCGTATTCAATTACCCAAAATTAGTCCAGAAAATATATTTTTTTCTAGGGATCCTACCATGACCCAAAAATTTGTAAGCTAGTGTAAATGAACCAAACATATTATGTGTCATATTTAAAAGTCCAGGCCTTGTAATATTCATTATTTAGGGTGTACTTAAATATTAAAGTCATACCATGTTTAGTTTATTATTAGCCCAGTGCATTTATAATCTGACCCAGCAGTTTGTAACACCCCCAAATTTTATTTTATTATTCGAAGAGTAGTTGATTGAAGATAATAACCCTGATTTTTCGCACTCGCGAAATTTACCGTTTGGCCGCCATCTTGGGTTTTGTTTCATTTTAGTTTTTATTAAATATCTCGGATGCTAGAAGTTCTACGAAAAAGTGTTTAATGCAAAAAATGTAGAAAATTAAATTTTCTATCTTTTATGTTAACAACATTTTTTCGATATTTTTAATATTTAAAAAGTTACCAGCCAACAAAAGAAACTTTTTTTATTTTCTAGGTGTTTTCGAAAATTTTGCACATTCGCCATCGGAAACTAAAAAAATTTTCTATGAAAAGTTTGTTGGCCACCAAATTTACAACAATTTAGCTTTATAACTTTTTTCTGTATTCCAATAATTGACAAAGATATGAATATTTTTGTATTAATAGTTTTATATTGTTTTCCAAAAAAAAATGAAAATCACGACTATTAAAGCGGTTCCCTATGCTTAATACCAATTTTAAGCTTATGTAATATTGGCGTTATTGCACTTTCACCATAAAATGAAGCAATGTCCTTACTGCAATATAAGGAAATACTGCCCAAATGTGTGAAATTTTTTCCATCAAATAGGCCCCGCTTCGGAGAAGTTGGGTGCATCATGCAAGGAGCTTTCAGCGCTAACGCGTACAACCATGCATCGCATTCGGATCGGGAACGCGGTGGGTGTGACATCCAGCGCAGCGGCGTGATGACCCGCGGTATGGCGACAACCCAAGAACCCCACCGCGCTACATCGCACCACCCTTAATCCGAACACAGCCCACATACGTACCTACTTATACGTGTCACCGCCATCAGCTTGCGATATTCGCGCCCCTTCCCTCTCCGGAAGCATTTTTTCTACCTAAAGATTTAAAAAAACTTATCTACATATACATGCAACAAAATATCACCTTTCTCAAACATTTCCGAAAACTTTGCGTATTTTTTGAAATAAAGTTTGGAAATATCATCCGAAATTAAGGAAATATCGCCCAAGTTTTACAAAAACAATTTACATGCTTAGATAATATTTCCATTTCATTATTCAAAATAGTTTTGGGCAATATTTCCAAATTTCTTCTTTGCTTTTGGTGCTTACAAAATCCAAAATTATACAACTACCCAAATTGTCCATTTTATGTAATGATTACTTTTTTTAAGTACAACAGGTAAAATATAACTGAAAATGAAAACCCTATGAAAATCACAGTACACATATCTAAGGTATTATCTTGCGCATGTTGTCCGAAATGAGAACTGTCAAAGAAAGAAAAGATGGCGGCCTTACGTGACCCCGTCCGCTGTATTACAACAACAACGAAGAAAATAAACACAAAAGGGTAATTTAAATAACACTAAAAACTAGGAAGGAATGTTGTTTGCATGACAATATAATGTTAATAAACACTAAAAAGCTTGAAATAATTGTATTTGCTAATAAATAAGTAACAAATGAACACATAACACACAACAAATTTTGATGTTACACTAGTAGGGGTCACGGGATTCGCCATTTTCCACTGATTTTGATGGATGCGCAGAACTGAACAAAAATGAACACGCTAATGATATTACCTTCAATATGTGTACTGTGTATGAAAATAATTGTAATTCATGAAACTTGGAATAAATGTTTCATTTGTAAAACCGACTATTAAGAGAGTTCCCTTGAAATAACTTTGGGGAAAGGGTATTTTTTTTAAAAGTTAGGGGCAAGTGTAGAACTATTACCATAGCACCCATGAGAAAACTCTTATAAATCTTGCCAAAAGTATTGAATTTGTCATGGCAACCAAGATCCAAAAATCTAAATGTGTCCATTGTTAAAAAAAAAGCGGTTGAACATACAAACACAAGCTAAAACGAAAAAGGAAAAGCTTAAAGTTGGTATTAAGCATAGAGAACCGCTTTGAAGCCCATTTGCTGATACGAAACTTAAGTATTTTAGTAGAACATAAGCATTTTAAGTAGAGCATAAATGCTTATGTTTCGTATCAACAAACAGGTCTAAAAGTCGTGATTTTCATTTTTTTGGGAAAACAATATAAAACTGTTAATACAAAAATATTCATATCTTTGTCAATTATTGGAATACAGAAAAAAGTTATACAGCTAAATTGTTGTAAATTTAGTGGCCAATAAACTTTTCATAGAAAATTTTTTTAGTTTCCGATGGGGAATGTGCAAAATTTTCGAAAACACCTAGAAAATAAAAAAAAGTTTCTTTTGTTGGCTTGTAACTTTTTAAATATTAAAAATATCGAAAAAATGTTGTTAACATAAAAGATGTAAAATTTAATTTTCTAAATTTTTTGCATTAAACACTTTTTCGTAGAACTTCTAGGAACCGAGATATTTAATAAAAACTAAAATGAAACAAAATCCAAGATGGCAGCCAAACGGTAAATTTTGCGAGTGCGAAAAATCAGGGTTATTATCTTCAATCAACTACTCTTCGAATAATAAAATAAAATTTGGGGGTGTTACAAACTGCTGGGTCGCCCATATAAAATTTTATAATTGCACTGGACTATATATAGTGTATTCCACTATCGTTCATTTTACTTAAATATTTAAGTTGTCTCTAAATTTGGTAATTGGTAGGACCTTATAGGTTTTGAAACAATAATTTGCAAACTTATAATTTAAAAAATAATATTAAAAATCTATACGCTCTGATTTTTATTCGTGTGTTGTAAGAATTCCCTTTAAGCCATTATTAGTAACTTAAAGTGAAAATAGGGAGACGAAGAGAGTGAAATAAAAATCTGAAAAAATTAAGAGTTTTTGTTTTCTATTTAGACTTTAGAGCCATTTGATGTCTATCCAGCTCGGAATAAAAAAACAAAAAAAA
This sequence comes from Dasysyrphus tricinctus, assembly GCA_963921185.1. Taxonomy (NCBI): domain Eukaryota; kingdom Metazoa; phylum Arthropoda; class Insecta; order Diptera; family Syrphidae; genus Dasysyrphus; species Dasysyrphus tricinctus. Next base: position 177,366,057 of record OY992531.1, on the reverse strand, counting down.
AAATAAATAATTTAAGGACCACCCTAGTATACATACTTAGGTATAAGATATTTCTTTTTATTTGAAGGGGATTTATAATACATTTTTTGTTAGGGAAAATCAATTTATCAATTGCATGAATAAAAGTTTCTATTGTCGTTAACTTTATACACCACCTAGGGAGGTAAACTTCTTTATCAATGTTCTTAAGTCATGAAACGTTTGGTTTCGGGCTGCTATCTGAGATTTCTTAAGCGTAAAGTTGATGTTTAATTAATCAGCTGTATTTTCACAAGCGGTACACAATAGAACAACATAAACCAGGGTATGTGTGTGGAATTTCTCTTTTAGGCTGTAGGATTTTCTCAACTAAATTACGAAATATTTTACTCTATCAGCGCAGCGGGCAGATTAAGTTATAATGCGTACTTTTAACGGTGAGTACCTTTTATACTTGACCTTAAATGGCCACAGGTATGTATTTATGTAACAACTGAAAAATGTTCACAATAACTGATGTTGATTTTGTCACTTTTATACAACTTTGAACTATTTCAAATTTAGGTATCACAACTATGTAGTATGAGTATGTGCATAGTTAGGTACTTACATTTTTTATAACAGATGTACTTTAATAGTAAACTATAACTAAAATTATTTTATAATGACAATAACGTCAAAAGGTACTCACTTAATTTTTGTTCCCGATTCTTCATTCAAAGTTAAAAATAAAACTTGCTTTTAAGATCATCCACTTATTGGTATTATTTAGTTGATATCTGAATGAGTATAATTATACAAGAGTTCAAGAGTAGGTACCTGTGTAGTTTATTCAACGTATTGTTGCACATTGAAGTTTTATATCAAGACAGCAGCTTTTACAATTAGTAGTATGTACCAGGTCCATTAACCTTCGTACATATAAAGAACCTGTTCAGATCAATCAAAGTGCGATATGAGATGATGACTGAGTGCGTTAAATAAGTTTCCGATTTTATTTTGTGTTTACATTTTTTTCTAGACCATAACAATTTGAGTTTACAATACCTACATAGGTTACCTACATATATGTTCAGTAATCAGTAGTATATGTATGTATGCATCAAAATTGTCAATCGATACATTTTGAGTAAACATAAAACGATGTAGGTACATATATGAGCGTTTGTTATATTTTGATTTAATAAACAACACGGTGTCAATCAATTGATACACAATCATCAAAACAGCCTCTGAAATAATAGCCCGAACTTATTAACTACAACTACAGCTCAGTTTTCTTCATCTACGCATCTACTCTTGGCTATCTATGACTAGTAAACAGAACTAAGGGAACGAATCTAAGAATAGAGGATAATGATGTGAAACATCTAACCTTTGTAATGAATATTATGTAAAATTGCTAATATGTGTTTTTATTGCAGTATGATTAAATTATAACAATCTTATCGGTCATGCGACACCTGATTTTGAACATTTTTAAATGAACGATAATTGTGCTACAACCAAGTTTATGAAATGGGCGTGAATCCTGCTTATAAAATCCTGAATGAAGCAACATACTTGTATCCGTTATATTTAGCAAACTCCCTAACTCTTTCAGGTTTTCTCTAACTATTTTGTCAACATGAGTTTTGAACAAGAAACATTTGGATTCAATGGAAATATAAAGTTTCATGTTGCTGATAATGTGATGAAGATCACAACCTTCTTACATTCTTTAGACAAAAATTAAGTTATTCTTTTTTTGAAAGATCTGCTTTTCAGGATTTTTATAAAATTTGCTGGTAATCTTATAGTTTTGTTGAAGGCTGAGTAATTTACTTGGTCTTCCGAATAGAGCTTTTTAGCAAAAATTTCTAAATGTCAAACTCAGGACCTCGGCACAAATGACATTTAGGTACCACCCATTTTCTTTTTTTATTTCGGAGGCCAATACACACCAATTCAACAGAATGAGCACATGGATTTTCATAGTTGGTTTATTAATTTTTTTTTTTCAAACATTGTGCATTGTCCGAGAATAAATATTAACAATAAAAACTATTTCAAACACATTTTTTTTACTTCCATCCATTAACTTTTATTACCAGTTTCAATATTTGAGCTTATTCAGTTGACACAAAAAGACTGCATTTTCCTTATGGAAAGACTTTGATGAGAGTCGGAGGAAAAATAGCAGTACTTTTTGAATTAATCTTTCTGTTTTCTTTTCCCAACATCATAAACAAACAATAAGGATAATCAAATGATTCATTAATGCACAATGGTAAGAAAAAATGGAAAAAGTACCTTTGAAAATGTGTGTCCTTATTCATTTGAAGTGGAGTGTAAATGTTTGGAATTTTTTTTTATTGGTAATTGCGTCTGTCAAAGGTGCCGAGTTCTTAACTGCCACTTTGACTTTGACAATTTGGTAGAGATCTCTATTATATACTTACACAACTTCAATGCGAGTCTTACTATTCGCATTTTTTTTTTAATATTTGTAAAGTAATCCCAGCATGTTGTATCCGAGGGTGCGTAGAAGAAAAAGTCTATTTACAATTTATTATGGCATCCAGTTGCGTAAAACTTTCTGTAATTTTCTCAAGGTGTCTAAGAAAAACTGACTTATCCGTTTTGAACATAGTTCCTTCTAGTCTTGATGGTCAAAAGGACTGAAGAACAAGAGTTGATGAACTTTGGGAAGCTATAAAAAGTATCTTTCCAATCAAATTTCTCTCCATTTGCACTTCGCGAACTTTCCCTTTTACATCTTGTCCTCCGAAGCAAAATTATATTAAATTGTTTGGCAATGCTGTTTTTAAATCTCTTTGACCCTGTTAAGATTGAAAAGATTGAGGCCGCCATCACGGTAGTTTGTGGGCAAGAGTTTACAATGCAGTTTTTATCTTTGTTAAAGCTGTTAGTCACTTAATTGGGTTAACTAAGCGTTCACGTTTTACATTATTATAAATTTAATAAAAGAAATGTTCACTTTTCCTGGTGTTCGCAATAAAGTGAGTGTACTGTATTTCTAATTTTCGCAGGATATAGAAAAATATGCAACAAAGTTGTCTCGGATATAAGACGCAACTTGTTTTTGTGCGGCTTGCAAATGTTCTTCCGCTAAATGTGGCTTGGGGTCATTAGGATGGGCTTCTGTACCAGGAGTATTTTTATCAAGCAAGTAATGCAGGACGCAGCATGTCTAAACAATTGGTTTCACCTTCTCAGGACGCAGATAAATAATAATATAATCCTTAATTTATTTGCAAGAATGCCAAAAGTGTGTTCAATTGTTTGCCTTACCTTTTTGGAGCTCTCCTTGTTTTAAAATCCTATATGGGCTTGCCTTTAGCAGGTGCTTCTCTAACACAAAGGCATCATATCTTATAGTTGAAAATGATAGTTTTCTGTTGTTTTCTATGATCTTATCGGGAGGAAAATATTTGTCTGCGTTGTTTAAAACCGTTCTTAGGTCGTTGATATTTAAAACTCCGGCATCACTTGCCCTCCCGTTGCAACCGATGTCAACAACAATAACCTGTAATCCGTACTACAGATTGCCAGCAAAACTATGCTATTAACCTTTATAATTATTATAATAATAAGCTCCATCTGCTTTTAATGCCCGAAAAGCTATATGCTTTCCATCGAGTGCACCAAGACAAAGCGGAAATTGCCATTTATTTGAAGTATGTTCAGCAATTTTTTCCCACTCATTGGCATTTGAAGGAAACTTTTAAATATTGTCTTTTTAATGAATTATATATTACTTTGGAATATACACTCATTAGCATTACCGTCGGGCGTCGATATTAAAGAAACATATAGCCTAGTTTGGTAGTCTAGGCTCCCGAATGATTCACCTGTGACTAAAAACCGTAACCGCCAAAATTTCATCCGTGGGAATCGTTGGTCTCAGCAATGTGTCTTGCTTTTCAATAGATGTCCGCACGTAACCTAAAAACATTTCTGTAGATATCTTATAAGAAAAATATTAATGTCGTTTTTCATTGAAATATGAAAGATTTGTTTTTAAAATCAAGAATTGCTATCTTGAATGAAACATCTGGGCATACTTTTGAGTACATTCAATTTCACACATAGCACACATACACACATACAAATAAACATCACGAACGATGTCGTACAAAAATAATGCAAAACAAAAAAATGCCCAGCTGCGATTTGCTGTTTGACAGGAATGTGCTTGCATGTATTAGTGAATGCAGATCAAATCTCCCAAACTAGAAAGATATCATCTTTCTTCTTCAGATCTCATTTTTTGAATAAAACATGAAAAAGTAGAATAAATGCAAATCTATTCGCAAAAAGATCAAATCTTTTCAACAATGAAAAACGACATAAGTCAAACCAGCCTAATAGCTCCATAAAACAATTTTCATCCATTCTGAGATATTGGCGGTAAATATGCTTGTCCTTGGACCTGAATTCGTTGTTCAAAGAACTATACGAGCTTTTTTCTTCCCAGCGGAATTTCCACGATTACCCTATAAAAAAGGATCTAGAATTTGGGTAAATTCAAGATATTTTTTTCATTGGGTTTGTCTTAATTAGATACTAGAATATATGCCTAGGCACATGTTATAGAAACACACAAACAGGCAACTTCTTTTTCGTTGTCCATAACGATTGAGTTTTGGTTATTTATTGTATGTATGTATGCTTCAGAACAGGAACTTCGATTGAAAATAAATGTTCCGATTCACATAAATTCCACTTAACTTCCATTTGTGAGGCGCCCCAAAGTTTCAGTGGAAACGCAACGAGTCTCACCAATCCGCACTCAGGGTGGTGTTCACCTAACGCTCAGAACTTAAGAGCTTCATAAACCTATTCACCAAGCAGTAATAGCGAATATTTAAGAGCACTCATAAAAGTTATTAGTGGTCCCGACCACTCATAAAGTTATAAACGCTATATTCGAAAACCTTAAAAGTAACCCTTCAAGAAAATTCACTTACCCATTTTGTCGGTACTTCTTGGATCCTTACAAAAATTAGTGTCGAACGCACACATGCTATATTTCCTTTTGTCTTCAGGGATCTTGTTTTTTTTCCAATTTTTGTTTAAGTTCATTTTTGAAAGTCACGCGGCGAAGATGCTTGTTTTAGTCCGTTTTGTTGTGAAAGATTGTTGTGTTCAATAAATCTGTTGCTAACAGAAATTAACAGAACAAAGCAGAAAGTAAAGGATAGTGTGTTCCATGAGTAAAGACATTCTACATCACTTTGTGCCCCATGAAGTTTCTCGGAACAGTTTAGAACAATATTCCTGCCCCTACTGTTGAGGTGGAGCAAGTGAGTGGGAAATGTCAAATTACCAGCTGATTCGTTTGTTTGGGATAATAATTAGCAAAAATTTATCACAGGAGTACTTTTCTTATATTTTTGGACTTAACATGAAGAAAAAGACATACAAAATTATAAGATGTGTGTATTCATAATAAAGTTGAATTGAAAAACAATGCATACAAATTACAATTGAAACATTTTTAATTTTGAAATTGCACAGCCGATAGGCAACTACTGTCAATGCCGTCAACACAAAGCTGCATTTTTCTGTTCTTTCTTGTTTTGACACTTTTCACACAATTTTGCTCTGTTCTGTGCCGAGATTCAGCTATTTCAGCGAGTGAGATGAGATGACTCGCCTTACTCGCCGACTCATCTCACTTCACTCGCAAAAGCGATTCAGCTATTTAAGTGAAATGAGTAAGTTCGAATCTAGTTTCGAACATGAGACAAAGAATAAATATAAAAGAGCTTAATTCTACCTCCTTGTCACACTCGTTACGCAAAACGAAATGAAACAAAAAATACAACAATGTAAACATTGGAATCTTTAATAATGGAGTTTGGAGTAGGTATCTTTTGTTTCAATTATTTTTTTTTGTCATAATTAAAATTTAATGTGAGTTTCACCCTTTAGAAATAAAAAGTTTAAAAGTGTTGAAAGTGAATAGAATATAAATTTATTTAATATATATATGTGCATATGACAGTAAAATACAATTAAGGAATCAATAAAAGGGTAGTTGTTTTTATCTACGTTGTTGTTTTTTATTTCGTTTCCTATCCATGAATAGGAATTCTTGTGAAAAGCACACATACCTATCCAAAACTGGAAATTTACCAACACATACACCAAGTCACTGCGGAAATATCTGGCGAGTAATCTGACATTTCATTTCACTCACTCACTCACTCCCTTTTGCTAACTGAATCGATTTTCGACGAAAAGTGACTCATCTCACTCACTCCCTGCGGCTTCGAATTAGCTGAATCTCGGCACTGATTTAGTTTTTTTTCATTAAACACAGCTTATACAAACCAACGCGTTGCAAAGTCTTACGTCTATCTCGCCTTTAAGCAAAGGAGTCCATTTTGGATCCACAAATGTAGTTAACAAAGTATGAACGAAATAACTAGGGAAACTAAAAATTAAGTAAGAAAATTTCTCTATATAAAACAAAATAAAACATGCAATGATCTTCACCCCGGGATTTACAACACTAAACTAGAAGAAAATAAGTGGATATAAAATAAAATTACTGGAGTCACAAAGAATTTATGTATTGGTATGCAACACTCATTTTTTAAGGATCCAAGAAGTGCCGACAAAGTATGGTTATTTTCTAAAACAAGAGATTCAGCTAGTTCAGCGAGTGAGATGAGATGACTCACCTTACTCGCCGACTCATCTCACTTCACTCGCAAAAGTGATTCAGCTATTTAAGTGAAATGAGTAAGTTCGAATTTAGTTTCGAACATGAGACAAAGAATAAATATAAAAGAGCTAAATTCTACCTCCTTGTCACACTCGTTACGCAAAACGAAATGAAACAACAAATACAACAATGTAAACATTGGAGTCTTTAATAATGAAGTTTGGAGTATCTTTTGTTTCAATTATTTTTTTTGTCATAATTAAAGTTTAATGTGAGTTTCACCCTTGAGAAATAAAAAGTTTAAAAGTGTCGAAAGTGAATAGAATATAAATTTATTTAATATATATATGTGCATATGAGTGTTCCCACTAAGGCACTTCTCCTTCATCCAGGCGGCAGCGGAAGAATTCTCAAGATGGAATCAACGGTGGCGTCTACAGTTCCAGTTAGGCTGAACTACTTAGTGAACACCTTATACGGGCTACTACGACAAATTCGGAGCTCAGGCCTATAAGGAGCGGTTAATCCGGCTCCCCGCCCTTGGAGTTATATATATAGGGTCTGGTCCTCCAGGTTGGGGGTCGTGCCGTCGGGGTGACTTCCCGGCCACGTAAAGCTATTTTAGTTGCGAAGCATCAACAAGCCTCGGATACGGACGGATTTACTGTTGACGAACCTAGCAAACGAAATAAGGACAACGAACTTCGGATCTGCACGTGGAATGTTCTGTCTCTCTATAGACCACGTGCAGCCGAACATTTAGCGGAGGCCCTAGACTGCTACAAAGCAGACATCACCGCCATCCAAAAAGTGCGATGGGATGGGCCGGGCAAAAGAAAACTGAAAGACTGCGATGTATACTACGGTGACTGTTACCGACCACAAGGGCAGCGTCTTTTTGGATGTGGATTTGTTGTTAGAGGCAGACTGAGGCAAGAGGTCTTGAGTTTCAATTATGTGAACGAGCGCCTCACGACAATTCGCATCAAGGCTAAATTCGCCAACATCAGCCTGATATGCGCGCATGCCCCCACAGAGGAGAAAGATGACGACACCAAGGACGAGTTCTACGAGCTCCTGGACAAGACATATGAGCAATGCCCTAGCTATGACATTAAAATTGTCTTGGGTGATTTTAATGCCAAACTAGGAAGAGAAGACGTCTTTGGTGGCACAATCGGAAGATACAGCCTGCACGACACCACCTCCGATAACGGACTCAGGCTAATCGACTTTGCTGCGGGGCGAAACGTTGTGGTAGCTAGTACGCAGTTCCCGCATCTCGATATTCATAAGGGGACATGGCGAATTCCTGGTCAATCAACCGCCAACCAAATTGACCACATTGCGATCGACGCAAGGCACTCCTCCAGTATCAAGGATGTCCGAACGTTCCGAGGAGCCAACGTTGACTCGGACCACTACCTCGTTGTAGCAAAGGTAATGCTACGGATATCCAGACCAAAGCCAAAACAGGGAAATACTGTCAGGAAGTTCAACGTCGGACGGCTACAGTCGCAAGAAATCGCCAGGTCCTTTTCCGATCGAGTCTCTCGCGCCCTCTTAACTAGTCCTTTGCCGCCAACTGCAAACATCGAGAACCAGTGGAAAAACTGCCAGGAAGCCATCAGAGATGCCGCCTCTGACGTGCTGGGCTTCGCACGACCACCACAGCGAAACCCCTGGTTCGACGAGGAATGCCGGCAAGTACATGCAGCCAAACAACAGGCATACAAAGCGGCGCTGCATAGAAGGACCAGAGCTGCTCGCGAGCTCTACGAGCAGAAGAGGAAAGAGGAACACAAGCTTCTCAGAAAGAAAAAGAAAGAGCATGAGAAGCGCGCGATCGAGGAATTAGAGGGATGCCACTGCAGGAATGAAGTTCGGAAGTTTTACCAAAAAGTAAAAAGAACCTCCCAAGGTTACAAACCCCGAACCGAAGCCTGCAAGGACGATCAAGGGAACATCGTGGTGGAAACGCAGTCGGTGCTGAGGATATGGAAAAATCATTTCTGCAAATTGTATAACGGCGATGACGAACTGAATTCCGCTACCATGCAAATTGCACCATTCAACCTGGACGACGTAGGCCAACAATTCCGTCCACCCGATCTTGACGAAGTGAGGATAGCCATATCTAAACTTAAGTCCAATAAAGCTGCTGGAGCTGATGGCCTTGCGGCTGAGCTATTCAAAGCGGCTGGCGATGAATTGGTTAGGAGTATGCACCAGCTCATCTGTAAAATATGGTCGGAAGAAAGCATGCCCGATGAATGGAACCTCAGTATTGTTTGCCCGATCCTCAAGAAAGGCGATCCTCTGGACTGCACCAACTACAGAGGCATCAGTCTTCTTAATATCGCCTACAAGATCTTCTCTGCCGTACTTTGTGAACGCCTGAAGCCATTCGTCAACAACCTGATAGGTCCATATCAGTGTGGCTTTAGGCCAGGGAAGTCCACCATCGACCAAATATTCGCACTACGGCAGATCTTGGAGAAAACCCAGGAGTTCCAAATCGATACCCACCACCTTTTTATCGATTTCAAGGCCGCGTATGACAGCATCTATAGAGACGAGCTATATAGAGCAATGTCTAGTTTTGGCATCCCTGCCAAACTCGTCCGTTTGTGCAGGATGACGATGGAGAATGCACGCTGCTCCATCAAGGTCGGCAAAGACCTCACCGACACCTTTGATGTCAAAAAAGGTTTTAGGCAAGGCGACGCGCTGTCATGCGACTTCTTCAACATCGTTCTTGAAAGAATAGTGCAAAACTCTCACGTCAACACCAGAGGCACAATCTTTCAAAAGTCCGTCCAATTACTCGCTTACGCTGACGACATTGACATAATCAGACGAACAAAGCGTGATGTCAGTGGTGCTTTTGTGAGCATTGAGAAGGAAGCCAAGAAGATGGGTTTAACGGTGAATGAAAGCAAAACAAAATATATGCTGTCCACAAGAAAGGACACCCAACACCGACGTCTCGGACAGAACGTCACTATAGACAGCTATAATTTTGAGGTAGTCAGAGACTTTGTCTACCTAGGATCCGCTATAAACTCAGCGAACGACACCAGCGCTGAGATCAAACGCAGAATTACTCTTGCCAATCGCTGTTTCTTTGGGCTAAGAAGGCAATTGAGAAGCAAAGCCCTCTCTCGAGCAACTAAACTGTCCCTGTATAAGACGCTTATCATCCCGGTCCTGATGTATGGTGCAGAGGCATGGACACTGCTAACAGTGGATGAGAACGCGTTAGGCTGTTTTGAGAGGAAAATTCTCCGGGTGATTTTTGGTCCCGTCTGCATAGATGGGGAATGGAGAAGAAGATACAACAACGAACTGTATGGGCTGTACAGCGACACCGACCTAGCCACAAAAGTGAAAAGCCAACGACTGAGATGGCTGGGTCATCTAGAGCGAATGGACACCAATGCTCCGGCCCGGAAAGTCTTTGAATCCAACCCCGTGGGACAACGCAGTAGAGGTGGACAGCGTAAAAGGTGGTGCACGCAAGTGGAAGAGGACCTCAACCAACTTGGCGTGCGAAACTGGAGACAGCTAGCTAGAAACCGAGCCGGCTGGAAGAAGCTTGTTGGTTGAGGCCCTGGTCCACCCCGGACTGTAGCGCCACCTTAAGTAAGTAAGTAAGTATGTGCATATGATAATAAAATAAAATTAAAGGATCAATAAAAGGGTAGTTTTTTGTATCTACGTTGTTGTTTTTTATTTTGTTTCCTATCTATGAATAGAAATTCTTGTGAAAAGCACACACACCTATCCAAAACTGGAAATTTACCAACACATACACCAAGTCACTGCGGAAATATCTGGCGAGTAATCTGACATTTCATTTCACTCCTCGCGTTCCAATGTTTATTCGCTATGCTATCTACCTATCCCAAAAATTTTGAGATAACTTGAGTTGTTGTTGCGTCAGCTGTTATCAGCTGTTTTTTAACAAGGGATTACAACAACACAAAGCTATCCGGATAACTGAGAATAGCCAGCGGAACGTGCCCACTCACTCACTCAATCCCTTTTACTAACTGAATCGATACAAAAGCACTAAAAAAGAGGGCTATTGTCACACCAAGTAAGAAAGGAGTTTGAGGGCGGTATTCATCAAGCACTCATAAACTTAAATGCCGTTTATGAGTGCTTGATGAATACCGCCCTCAAACTCCTTTCTTACTTGGTGTGACAATAGCCCTCTTTTTTAGTGCTTTTGTATCTTCGCTTAGAAAAAGGAGCATGTTAAATACAACAACAATTTGGTAAATACAACAACAATTTGGTATAACTCCATATTGTTGTTGTATTTAACATGCTACTTTTTTGTAAGCGAAGATAAAAATACACTAAAAAAACAGGGCTAAGTATTTGTGAGCAAATTTCAATCCATGAACTTTTCTAGAAAACGCCTCCCCTTACCCCTTTGAACTTATTACTTCTGCAATGAACCTGTTCCCGTAGTTTCCTCTATCCGAGATCTTGGCATAATTTGTGATAAAGAGCATGCACATCGACCATTATTGCAAAAGTGAATTCTAGCCTTGGTTTTATGAAGCGCTGGTCGAAAGATTTGTCCAACCCTTACGTCACCAAGGTACTCTACACCACCTATAAATTATAATAAATATGAAAATATGCATCTAACTACATAAAAATACTTTATTTAAAAAAAAAATCAAGAATAATCACCCCGATTACAGAATCCGACGAATGAGCTGCAGAGGTAGTCAGACTCAATTTTGATACTTCGCTCATAGTAAAAATGTCAAAATGCCTGATTCCCTCCCCAGCTCATTCGTCAGATTCTCTAATCGGGGTGAATATCTACGCTCGTCACCATCACTTTTGCAGTCGTTTTCACTAGCGACATTTTTCAGCGTTTCCTCTCACGGCGTAAAATTGTACGATCCAGAATGTAAGGAATATCTCCATCACAGATGAGGCGCTAGTGGAAAAGTGGTGTAACGTGTAACCCACTTTTTTTTGCATATTTTTCATTTTGAATCGATCATGATATTTGATGTGATATTCAAGAAGGATAAGTCACATTTTTGGAAAGCTTAGATACATATTTAAGAATTTAGTATTTTCGCTTTGATGACTTTTGATGAAATGTGGAACTACGAGACAAAATTATCAATTTTTCCAAAATATGGGTTACACCACTTTTGCACACACGGCCTCAAATATTAACAGCATAACAAAAATCTAAATATCAGCTGTTTCATTTCATATACGACGTTATTTTTAAAATGAAGAAAATTAAGCAGTCATACAATTTTTGAATTTTTAACTTTGTGTGCCAATTGCGTTAAAATCTTGGTTAACTTTGATCCCATGGCTAAATTTTGACATTACTGAGGTGAATATAGACGTCAAAATTTAACCTGCTCAGGAGCTCGTTAAAATTTTAGCATGTGGTTAATTTTTGACATGTCTATGCTCATGAAAGAGTGAGGGAGATGAATGTAGATAAATATTTTATTTTACTGTCATGAAGTCATGAATCATTTCGGGAAAGATTAAAAAAAAACTAAAATCAAATGAAAAGATTAAGAAATATAGACAAAGGCCTAGAATAATAAACTCAAGAAATCAAAACAAAGAAATATTGAATATTTTCATTTGTATGGGGTCTCTTTTCTGTTTCTGTTTCTTTTCAAAGTATAAATTTTCAAGCGTAGGTAAATGTTTGCGGCACTTCAAATGATCTCCTTTTAAAAATTCGAATTTCTCTTCCCCGTTTGATTGAATTACCTGTGATAAATGCTTCATAATACAAAAGAATCAATAAAATTTATTGAAAATACTTTTTCAGATGATCATTTATTTTGCAAACTGAATTATTTGTTCAGCGAACTGTCATTACAAAAAATAATAATACAACAACAACAACAACAACAAAAACAACAACAACAACAACAACTAATGGGATATGTTTGTTTTAATAAAGTCCCATTTAATTCAATTGACACAGCAAAAACCTTAAATTTAATTCACCCCTATAAAAACGGATAAAATTTAACTGGGACCAAATTAAACCAGAATTTTAACGCAATTGGCACACGGCCTAAAAATAATACCCCCAGACATTTCGTCACCCCAGATTTCCCCCCAACGATGAAAAAACCCTTATATCAAATCTGGGAGAAAACCCCTAAACTGGCAACCCTGCGAACAGTAAGTACCTAACGATTTCCTTTCACAAGTGAGTTTTATTTAATTTCTCTCAAAGAAAGTAATGTGAGTTGTTCATACTTGTATCTATCACCAAACAAGTAACACATTTTAAATTAAACTTTAAATGAACTCTAGAAAACTATTAATCAATTGAAAACATGTACAGTCGACTCCGCTTAACAGGAACACGATAATTGCAGAATATTTGTATTAGTAACCGAACTTCAGATAACTGAAACTTGTTTTAAATAAGCGGAATTTCTTCAAAATATAATAAAATTCACTCAACGAAAAATATATTGCATTTATTTTGGTTTATTTTCCACAACATTGCACAATATTTTTTAAGGTTTCGTACCCTCCAGGGACGGATTGACAAAAAATGAGTTTTCGACATTCCAAATCCGACGGATGTGCTCTATTCAAGATTTAGTGGCAGCGTTCAATGGTAGTTTCACTAATGCGAAGTTGAATAAGTGCAAAATAAGCATTTGAGACGAAAATATTTGTTTCAATTATGCGAAGTTTTCATATAATCGGAGTTCAGTTACCCGGAGGCCACACGAGCTAGTACTCGCTAGCGAGCAAGGTACATACATTAATTGCCAAATCATTCGCCGCTCTACTCGCTTCACAACTTGCTTCGAAAAAGGCAAGCCAGTTGACTAGCGAGTAGGATAAGTTTCGATGTATTTGTAACTCGCTTGCGATTACTCGCTCGTGTGGCCTCAGGGTTATGCGAAGTAGTTTGTTTGAAAAAATGCTCAAAAAGGCTCCGTTATAAATTTCTTGTTTCAGATAAGCGAGGTTTTCAGTTAAGCGGATGGCAGTTAAGCGGAATTGACTGTACATAGTTTTTTGGTTATAATTCTGTGACAAGATATTTCAAACTGCGATTCTGTCAAACAGGGAAGTATTTTGTTTTTTTGTTGGGATTGTAAGGCGCAACTATTTATGAAGCGCCCTTTATATGAGCAAACTATTTTTGTTATTAAGTTGATTTTGTACGTTTGGAATTCGCATAATTATGTAAATATGTAATCACAACAAAAACATAAATGTTAAAAAAGGAGCCAAGTTCTTATGTGTACAAGAAACCTGTTCGTAAAAAGTTATCCAAAAAAAGTAATGAGATCTTAAATATATGCCAAGTTTTAAGTTCATGAAGTTTAATATCAAATATCTTAAGTAGAGTAATATCGAAACAATTCCAAATCAGGACAGAGATTTGGTAATTAATGATTACCGATTAAAATTTGGTGGGTTCACTGGTCAAGTTTTCATACATTTTAAATTTGTGATTAAGTAAGTATTTAAGAGAAAACTTGCCAAGTAAATCCACCAAATTTTAATCAGTAATCATTAATTACCAAATTTCTGTCATGATTTGGAATTGTTTCGATATTACTCTACTTAAGATATTTGATATCAAACTTCATGAACTTAAAACTTGGCATATATTTAAGATCTCATTACTTTTTTTGGATAACTTTTTACGAACAGGTTTCTTGTACACATAAGAACTTGGCTCCTTTTTTAACATTTATGTTTTTGTTGTGATTTCACTCCTTTTTGCAAAGATTTATTTTGCCAGGTGAATGTCAAGCCCAACCGCTCTACAAAGTTTCATAATTCTACGACAACCGAAAGTGCTCCATACAAATAATAGCAATTCTGATAAAGTGGGTTGATGGCACCCCCCCTGAATGGACAATTCCAAATTTTCGATTTTTGTCCTTTCTAAGTACTTCAAGTTCTACCGACCTACCAATTTTCATCGTTCTACAACAATCGGAAGTGCTCCATATAATTTACAAGAATTTTTAAGAATGTGGGTGGATGCCACGCCCCCTGTATGGAAAATTCCAATTTTAAAATTTTTTTCTTTCTAATTACCTCAAACTCTACCGACTTACCAATTTTCATTGTTCTACAACAATTCGAAAGGCTCCATATAATTTATAGATTATTTAAGAAAGTGGGTGGATGCCACGCCCCCTGATTAGAAAATTGCAGATTTTCGATTTTTTCCTTTGTATGTACCACAAGGCCTACCGTTGTGCGAAATTTCAAGTTTCTACGATGTCGGGAAGTGCTCCATAGTTTTGATGATCTGTCAGTGAGTCAGTGAGTCAGTCAGTTACGGTTTTTACGATTTTTGAAGTCCTATATTTTGGGAACTACTAATGCTAAAGAGTTGAAATTTAGTGAGCCACCTGTGTTTGATCAGTTCAGCAAATACTCCGAATTTGAAGTTTCTGACTTTATTGGTACTGAAGTTAGAGGGGGGTTGAAAATCGCCTGAGTTTGTTCCTGTAAAAAGGGTGTAGTGCCGCGAACTTGGCTGGGCACTACCGTGCCCTTTGATAGGCAAATGAAAAATACGTAAAATTAATTAATTTTGAATAAAGGTACACTGCCGGCCATTTGAATAGGTTCAATCATTTTGTCACACTGTTCTTCTCCCTTAATATTGTTATTGGTCGCACGTCGCACCCCATTTGTAAACTCAGTTTGTGATATATTCGGAATCTGAGGGCATAGGTTTCTTCTTATTGCATAGAAGTTATTCCCACCTGCCCTCTCTTGATGCCGAAAACATTTATTTTTATTTTTAGTCCGATAAAATGAAACGCTGCGATTAGATTTTTCAATACAAACTATTTCGATAGAATTGAAAGGGCATTTTTTTACGAGTAGGTACCATTAAGCTGTGGTTAGATTTTGTTATACCTTTTAAATAATTGGAACTTCGAATACACACTTTACCATAGCCAAGTTCCAGTTAACACCGACTCTCTTTGTGTTTGAAACAAAATGGTGAGATTTTGGTACAGTTCTGACGTTGGTTCATCGTAGTAATAATCTCCTTTTATTATTT
Source organism: Dasysyrphus tricinctus (assembly GCA_963921185.1). Lineage (NCBI taxonomy): Eukaryota > Metazoa > Arthropoda > Insecta > Diptera > Syrphidae > Dasysyrphus > Dasysyrphus tricinctus. Next base: position 177,350,317 of record OY992531.1, on the reverse strand, counting down.
TCCCATAACTAAACTTATTTTCTTTACGAGTACCATTAAGCTGTGGTTAGATTTTGTTATACCTTTTAAATAATTGGAACTTCGAATACACACTTAACCATAGCCAAGTTCCAGTTAACACCGACTCTCTTTGTGTTTGAAACAAAATGGTGAGATTTTGGTACAGTTCTGACGTTGGTTCATCGTAGTAATAATCTCCTTTTATTATTTTCCCATAACTAAACTTATTTTCTTTACGAGTACCATTAAGCTGTGGTTAGATTTTGTTATACCTTTTAAATAATTGGAACTTCGAATACACACTTAACCATAGCCAAGTTCCAGTTAACACCGACTCTCTTTGTTTTTGAAACAAAATGGTGAGATTTTGGTACAGTTCTGACGTTGGTTCATCGTGGTAATAATCTCCTTTTATTATTTTCCCATAACTAAACTTATTTTGCAAATTATTGCTCACTATTTTTTGGCCGTTTTAAAACCCAATTGTTAAAATAATTCCAACCATCGACTGGCCATCAAAAAAGGACGATTAGAGAATGAACATTAAAAAACTTTAAAACTGCAATTTTGCGACGCGTTTCGAAATAAAAATTTCTTCTTCAGGCGCAGTTGTTAGTAAATGTTTTTCTTTTTTATGTCCACTATTAAATTAGTTTTATTTACCTTGTAATGCTGCTGGTTGGTGGTGTTGCCTTTGTCGTATATTTTCTGTTTAGTTCTTAGGTCAATTGTTGTTTTGTGATTGATATTGGTTTTCTTGTTTGCACTTTATGAGTTGTGTTGTTGAAGTGGAGTGTCGTATAGTGCCATTTGAAAACAATTCATCATTTAAAAGTTTGTCATGTGTCAAAGAGCAATGGAGAGACTCAGCTGGAAAAACAATCTAGTTTTTGGCAAGGGGCTAGAAAGTTTTACATAGATCTGGGCCCAGCAAAGGTAACTGAAAAAAAAAAATTGAGATTCATCTGTCATTTTGCCGCACTGAAGGGAAGTGTTTTGATAATTTCAATTTGTTAAACAAGTGAAAAAGTTTATTAAACTAAATAACAAATTGAAATAAAAGTTAGAATAGTGAATACTGCCAATAATTTATTTATCTAGTTCTAGTTTTTGTGGGTGATGGCAAAGCGCTCAAATTCGTTTAGCGCCCGTAGTGCAGTGTTATTTTTTAAAGCTTTAAATAAAATATTTTTAAAATCCCTTCTGCTGTTACCCCTATTTATCTTGTTGGATTTGTAACTTCGTCAAGAAGTGTTTAAATTGGTTTAAAAGTACGCTACCATAAAAAACATCACTTTATTAAGTAGAATATGAGAGAAAACTTACCTGTGAAAAGAAAAATTTGTGCACCGTATTATAAGATTTTTTATATGATTTAATGCAGTACCACATGTTTTTATATATTTCTATTAATAAAGTTTTTCAAAGTATTCACTATATTAACTTTCATTTCACTTTTTTACTGAGTTCAATAGGCTTTTTCACTATTTTTATGATGTAAATCTCTGTACACTTTTCTACAGCTCGGCAAAATGACGGAAGCATCTCAATGGTTTTTTCTTTTTTTTTAAATCTGGATACCTTTGGGCGCCCCAGCCATCAGCCGTGTAACTGCACTGCGACCCTGCGGCAATGCATTTGTGTTTGTGTAACTCACACTATTTTGAAAAATGCTTCACTGTTTCCACGATATGCCAGTTCCTTTACTTCTTCTTCTCTACAGAAAACAGAATGGGTATACCTTTAAATGGAAAAAGAAACATGGGTGGACAATTCAAACGCTGCACAATGGACCGTTTCATACATGCTAGACGTCAAAAATTATAATTTTGTTCCAATTGAATGATTTTATTAATTTAACTGAAAAAATAACTAAAGGAGAATGGGCATTTTTGGGCGTTAGCGGCCATTAATGAAATTAATGTCAAATGAAAGGCATGCTACTCAGGAATAACTTTCACAATGGACGTTACATTGCATTTCATTTAGAAAAGAAGATATTTTAATGTTTATATAATGCAATTGCATTGAGCAATAATGCATAGTGATTATATTTTTAGTAGGTGTAATGCTTTATTCTAACTTCATAACGTCTACTGACACTGTATTAATGTGTTTAACGGGGTTTCAGAATATCCCAAGGACGCATTACGGGTTTAAACAGACCCAGTTCCTACGTATTTCAACAACTTTGTAATCTTTTTAAACATATTATTTTACTCAGGATTTTTTAATATTGTGAGGATTAAAATATTATAGTTTTATGGTAAACGTTCTTAATAATGATGTTATATGGCCATTTTTATATACAAAATATTCTTGAGACTGTCTAGATTTCTTGTTCCACTTTCTTTTTCTGTTTTTGAATTGGTCAGAAGCCAGAAACTTAATAAAACTTTATAAAGGTCATAGAAAAAAAATGCATTTTTTTCGGTTTTGAAGTACACCACAATGAAAAAATTTCTGCACGGTGATTGAAGGACTAAAACACATCCAAAAATAACAAAACCATTCTTGGCCGCTCACGCCCATGTTTCATACAAATTTGCCCATTCTCCTTTTGCAGATTTAACTGAAAAAATAACTAAATTTTGCAGATTTTTTGAAAATTAAAGTTAAAGTACAGTTTTTTTTTTAATGCAATTAAAAAAAAATAAAAATAAATACAAAAAATACACAACTACTACACAGGTTTTTCTTAAAGAGAAGGTTTTTTTATTTTTGGATCGGTTCTCTTAATTGACTTGCTTTTGGTGCTTTTCAGTTATTTGCAGAATTTTTGCTTCTTTAAGTACCTCACTTCCATTTTTTATAAGCTTTGGATAATTTCATTCCAGATAAATAATTTGTTTCCCTGTTTCGGAATATAAAATTGAAAAATTTCAAATAGCTTTTTCACTTTCCAAATCTTGGAGAGTATTTCAAATTCCAACTAGCGTAAAAATAGTCCTTGATTCCTTTTAATATCTCCATTTGTAGCCTATTGAATAAACCTTTTAAAAAGGAACAATGACGTGCAAGGGTTTTTATTATTGAATATGTTTGTTTGGCCCATAAGCATGCTTAAAACCAAAAATGTTTCTAAATTCATCCATGCGTTTCTGAGAGAATGGTCACACTGGCCACTTATCAGTATTTTTGGTATAACTCGAAAACTAGGCGGAATTTGACAATTTTATACATAATACTTTTCGTTCAAAATTAAATTTTCTATTGGAATGGATAGTTCAAAAAATTTTAGGAAAAAATTTAAGCAGGAAAAGTAAACAAAAAAAATCGAAAAATCAGATTTTTAATTTTTTTTCTAAATTGCGCATATCTTTTTTCGGAGCAAAGATACGCTCAAGACATTCATAAACAAAGTAAACTGGATTCGTACGGCTTTAATATGACATGTTAAAAAAGCCATATTATTTAAAAATTGACAGAGATATAGCCATTCAAACTTTACCATTTCTTATCATTTTCCGCAGTTTTTGCCCGAAAGCCTATTTTTTGGTACTTTATGACAAATTTAACGTTCCTAGCACCTAATACCAAATCTTATGTTAATCGGACCAGCCATTCGGTCTGTACATCTGAACGCATTTAAAAACAGCCGAAAAACGAAATTGCGAACTTACATACTTTTTAAAAATTTTGTATTGTTGTAATGCCATATTATATCAAAATTTTGATTTCGACTTTCGGGCCAAAACTTAAAAAAATTATAAGAAAAGATAAGGTTTGAATGGGAATATCTCTGTCAATTTTGAACAGATATTAATTTTTGAACATGCCATATTAAGGCCTTTAATCTCTACTTTGTTTTGTTTGTGCATGTCTTGACCCTATCTTTGCTTAAAAAAAAGTTATGCACAATTTACTAAAAAATTTAGATATCCCTGATTTTTTGATTTTTTTTAAGTTGGTTTTTGTTAACTTTTCCTGCTTAAATTTTTTCGTAAAATTTTTTGAACTATCCATTCCAATAGAAAATTTAATTTTGAATAAAAAGTATTATATGTAAAATTGTCAAATTCCGCTTAGTTTTCGAGTTATACCAAAAATACTGAAAAGTGGCCAGTGTGACCATTCTCAAAGAAACGCATGGGTGAATTTAGTAGCATTTTTGGTTTTAAGCATGCTTATGGGCCAAACGATGAGATACGACGGATTAACTGTTGACGAACCTAGCGAACGAAATAAGGAGAACGAACTTAGGATCTACAAGACGAATGTTCTGTCTCTCTATAGACCACGTGCAGCCGAACAACATTTAGCGGAGGTCCTAGATTACGGCGACTGTTAACGACAACAAGGGCAGCGTCTTTTTGGATGTTGAGTTCGTCCTTAGAGGCAGACTTAGGCAAGAGAATATCAAATAAAGAAGCCAATCCTTAGCTATTAATTTGATTTGCCTACAAGCTGAAACGAAAAGCTGTGATGATTAGATTTGCAAAGTATTATTGAAAAGCAGTGAAAAACGCACACATAGAATTAACTCGTCATTCAGCAGATCATTCAGCACAGGTCTTGTTGTTGTTGCAATTCACATCTATTCTTCGACACGAAATGAAATTACAAATATAACAATGTAAACAAATGGGTTTTGGAGGGTGAAACGTACAGAGGATTGGCTTCTTTATTTGATGTTCTCTGGTCTTGAGTTTAAACTATGTATGTGAAAGAGAGCCTCACGACAATTCGCATTAGGGCTTAATTCGTCAACATTAGCCTCATATGAGCGCATGTCCCCACAGAGGAGTAAGATGATGATACCAAGATCGAGATCTACGAGTTCCTGGACAAGACGTACGAACAATGAACAATGACATTAAAATTGTCATAAAAATTCTAATGCCAAACTAGGAAGCGAAGAAGTCTTTGGTGGCACAAACGGAAGATAAAGCCTGCACGACACCAACTCCAATAATGGACTCTGTTGCGGAGAGAAACGTTGTAAGGCTAGTACGCAGTTCCCACAGCTCGATATACACAAGGGGACCTGGCGAACTCTGGTCAATCAACTGCCAACCAGATTGACCACATTGCCATCGACGCAATGCACTCCTCCAGTGACAATGATGTCACAGGTATGAAGTTCGGAAGTTTTACCAAAAACTCAAAAGAACCTCCTAGAGGCTCCTCCGAAGCCTGCAAGGACGTTCAGGGGAACATCTTGGTAGAATTCCGTCCACCCGATCTCGCCGAAGTGAAGATATATTTATCGAAATAAAAGTTCAATAACGCTGCTGGAGCTGATGGCCTTGCGGTCGATCTATTCAAAGCGGCTGGCGACGCGCTGTCACGCGACTTTTTCAACATCGTTCTTGAAAGAATTCCTTCTACGCTGACACAGGGTCAGCCCACTACCGCGGCTAAATGCCAAACCTTCTAACAATCCACTCCAAAATCACCACTAGACAACCGGGATGGAACACCCCGAGAATGAGAGTCAACCAACGCTTAAATAAATTTTGACATGTGTTTTATATAATTATAAAATTTTAAACCTAAAACATAGTATAAAGTTAGGCCCCCTATGTGCCAACAAATGTAAATTTTTCAATGTATGTTATTAGTTGTAAGCCAAATTGTATATATTATGTTCAATAAAACAAATTGAATTGAATTGAATTGTTCTTGAAAGAATAGAGCAAATTTCTCACGTCAACAATAGAGGCACAATCTTTCAAAAGTCCGTCTAATTATTCGCTTACGCTGACGACATTCATATAATCGGATGAACGAAGCCTGATGCCAGTGATCCTTCCGTGAGTATTGAGAAGGAAGCCAAGAAGATAGGTTTAACGGTGATTGAAGGCAAGACGAGGACACCCAACACCGACTTCTTGGACAGAATGTCACGATAGACAGCTATAATTTCGAAGTGGTAACTAGGCTCCGCTATCAACACCAGCACTTAGATTACTTTTGCCAATCGCTGCTTTTTAGGGCTTAGAAGGAAATTGAGGAGCAAAGCCCTCTCTCGAGCAACATAGGTGTCCCTATATAAGACACTTATCATACTAACGGTGGATGAGAACGCCTTAGGCCGTTTTGAAAGAAAAATTCTCCGGGCGATTTTTGGTCTCGTTTGCATATGTAGATGAAGAATAGAGGAGACGATACAACAACGAACTGTACGGGCTGTACACCGACACCGACATAGCCACAAAACTGAAAAGCCAACAACTGAGGTGGCTGGGTCACCTAGAGCGAATGGACTTTCATGCCTCGACCCAAAAAATATTTGAATCCAACCCCGTGGGACGGCGCAGTAGAGGACATCGTAACATGTGGTGCACGCAAGTGGAAGAGGACCTCAACCCACTTGGCGTCCGAAACTGGAAACAGCTAGAGACCGAGCGTGCTGGAAGAGGCTTGTTGGTTGACGCCCTGGTCCACCCCAGACTTTAGGGCCACCTTAAGTAAGTAAGTTTGCGAGTATAAAACCAAGTTTTTACTTTTGGAATTTCAGTACTACGGTCTCGATCTTGGGATAAAAATTGTGTGTATAATTTCACTAAAAAAAATTATTCGTTTAAGAAAAATAAAACAATATTAAAATTATTTTTTTTTTTCTTTTTTATTTAGAATTTAAATATCATACATTTATGTATTCACATTATGGGAATCAAAACAAAAAACTAGAATTGAACAATGTAATTTAAAAACCACTCTTCTATATCATATAAATTGGGGATTGTTTCATATGTATAAATTGCAAGTTCAAGTTAATATCTTTTCACAAATTAAAAAAAAAGAAGAAACAAAACAACGTGTTCAAACTTACAAAAAGATTGTTTAACTTTTTTGTTTAATCTAAATAATATTTAATATTTTGGAAATTAAAACAAAAAAGACGATATTGCACTGAGTATGGAAACAAAAATGTTATCATGTTTTGCACCATCAGATATAGGTTTGAATAATAAATAACAAAGATTTTAGTTTTTTTTTTAATTTCTTTTTGGAAGTCATTGATGTTTAACTAGTTTTTTTTTAATTTTGTATTACGTAATTTCCTACAGATTATTTTGTGTAACTGATTTGAATTTTTTAATCTCGCACTGATTAAAATCAATTTTAGCGTAGGTAAACGCAGATTGCTGGGAAGAAGTGTTAGTATTTAGGGTGGGGTTTGGGCTAAGGCGTGCAGAATTATCATCTGCAGTTGAAGTTCTCGCAGAATTGCTTAGCGCTCCAAACAATGTTTTATTGGAATTTTTTGTGGAACTGATCGGTAAATCGAGACTTGCATAGTGCAATTCTAGTTCGGCGTTTGTCGAGGGCTGGTATAGGGCAACGATTTTCGATGACGGAGAGCTTAGCGCGGATGTAAGCTCATGTTGTTTTTGTCCTTTCGGAGACATAGAATCTGTACTCTTTTGTTTGTTGTCGTCGTTGTTGTTAATAGACTCAGGTTTGAGTGGTTCTTGGCTTCTGTTATCGCAACTATTTTTCGATATATAAGAAGAAAAACAAAGTGCTGCGGCTGAAGATGAAACCGAATTAGATTGCAGGCAATCGTTATTCACAGAATTAGGACGATATTGGTTATTTTCAAGAGGAAAAATGCGGTCACTATTCACCGAGCTCGGCCTTGATATATTTTTCTTAGTTTGTAACGAGCTATCACTGCAGATATGCAACAGCTCATACCCTGAGCTTTTTCCTTGGGAATTTGCATTATTTAAACGATGATTGCGGAGTGATGGCGAAAATGGTGATGTTGGAGTACATTTTAAAGCTCGATTTATTTCTTTATCATTTTCTGGGGAATCATCTATTTTTGATGAGATTGAATTACTAGAGTCGTTTTTATTTAGACTGCTATTACTGTCATCGGACTCTGCCTTGGTATATGAGGAACTAGATTTTTGTAAATATTGATTAGAATCTGCTTTGAGTTGGCAGTAATCATCTTTTGAGTTTTCTATCCTTAGGATATTTTTTTCTTCGTTTCTATTCACAGGACTCTGTTTAATAGCCGCAGAAAAATTTAGGTAGTTGTAGCATTCGTAATCGGCGGTTGATAAGTCAGTATTAACATTTGAAAAATTACAAGTATTTTGTAAGGAAAGTTGAATTAAAAGGTTTTTGAATTTTTCGGATAAATCGGTGTTGACAGTTTTTTCTTCAGAAATCGTGAATGAATTATTCATGTGCTCTGTGATTCGTTTACGATGAGCTGTTTCAGATTTATTTAATGTAGATTTTTGATTACACTGGGCTAATTTATTTTGTTCCTGCAAAACTGAAAGCTTTGAAGTATTACTAACAGTATTATTCGTCAAAGACGGCATTTTCGAAATACTTTTCAATTTTTTGTCAGTTAAAGATGAAGATGGCGACCGAGATTTAAAGCTGGAGCTATTATTTTTGTTACCATTCCATGACATTTCTAAATAGCCTTCAGGTGTTTCGATTTTTCCCGAATCCTCTAATTTCATTCGGTGTGTCAGACTTCCGGATACTTCCGGTGATGTACTTTGATTTCGCACTGAAAAATGATGTTCGGAAGGTTCATCATAGCTACCAGAGCTGTGCGAATAAATTACAGGTCTCATTTCTAGATAACCATTATCTCTTCGAATTTGTATTGGATCTGAACGGTTGTCATGTGATTTATTAATGAAAGTATTCTGAGCAGGGGAGGTGCTTAAAATACTAGTACGATAATGGCTATTTTTTGGAGCATTTATATAAGATGTAGAGACACCTGTTGATTGCAACGAGTTTGAACCACTGCTTGCATTTTTTGAAAAATCGATTTCCATTAGATCGTCCATCCGATCAACTGAATTTTGACTTTTATGTATTAGAAGAGGTGCACTTGAAGATTTTCTACCCCTTGATGTGTTATCTGATGTATGGTCCAGGCTAGCAATTGATGTTTTGCTATTACCTACGCTTGGTTTCTTTGCATTAGCAGCATTCGACAATAATATATTACGTTGAAGATCACATCGGGGTACTTTTGATCTGGATCCAACAGAAAACGCTCGTACTCGGCAGTTACTTTGTTCGGAGTTGGCAATAACTTCAATACGAAGCTTTTGATTGTGGTGTTCCATGCGACTTCCAACAGAATAGGCACGTGGAGGTCGCTCGTTAAGGGGTCTAAAAATATAGAAGCAGAAAATCAAAAATGTTGCTTTTATAAATGTTTAAAAAATTATTAAAAATATCTTTAACAACTATTCTAATGAACATAACGAATAGTTTCCTCCTTAATCGTCTCAAAACTAACAAATTTTCAAATGTTTGTTTGAATGAAATCTACATATAGCTGATTAACTACAATAACATTAGTTTTTTTCACCCCGAAGAGTTTGACCTTGACGTTGGTAGGGGTGCTTACGTGGGGTTCTCCAGCAATCCAGCTCCAGAACCAAAAAAACTCAAACCTATGAAAACATGGAAAGTACGACAGATAAAAATAAGACAATGGTACGGATATGTGCCAAAACGTCGGCAGAGGTCACGGCTGCCGGCGCGGGCTTGGCTCCTTCGTGAACTGAAGGAGAGAAGTCGCCAGTGACAAAACTTTCCACAAAACGAAACATCGACAACGGACACTTAAATGAAACGGACAAGACTTTGACAGATGAAGAGGAAGACCTTCTTCTCGACCCCTTTGCCAACCTCGGAGTGAGAGATGGAACTAGTGTCGGAACAGTGGATATTGATGATATCAGTGACTGCTACTCCGTAGCTAGCTCCAATCCTTCAAGATTGTCCACCTCCTCGAGGCGAAGTAAAATCGCCAACATTAGGAAGACAATCAAACAACTTGGTTCAAAGAGGTGGATTGACCTGACTGAACTAGAACGGAAACGACTAAAAACTGCATATGACATTCTGCAATCGACGATGAGGACAGAGGGAAGGATAAGCATGCGGAAAACATTATGGGCCATAGCCCTAAATGCAATCCAAATGCGAGGAATTCCCTCAAACCAAGCAGTAGGAACAGGACTAAAGACAGCGCGGTATCTGTAACGCGAGTGCGACGTAAGGCAAAGGGTCGCCTAAGCGACAGAGAAATACAGCGCAGACAAAAACGAAATGCTGAGAAGATCATTCGGCGGCTAAGTAAAAGAAATCCGGAGTCCTTAACGAAAAAAGAAAATGAAGCCCTGGATAGATCGTATTAGCGACTACAGGACACGACAGAGGACGGTGTTGGGGAAAGAGCAGCTGGGCCTCCCGCCCCACTCTGACTCACACCCTACTGCAGGGTCATCCAAGAGTAAGGAATGACGACCCGATTTCGCCGAAGAATTCCTCAGCGGAAAATAAGAGGAAAAAAGCTAGGCTTTCGAAAGTGACCGTGGAGGGCCAACAGGCGGCAATTTTTGACTTTGGAGACCCATCGCGGAAACTGACGGAAGACCAATAGAAGCTCTTGGAGTCTAGAATCCTTGACGCGGTAAACGAGGCTATCGTTAAGAATGGGCCACTGCCCCTCTTCGGTACCCTCAAAACCGTGCAAGGTTTCAAGCTTCTAGCATGCGAGGATAAATATACCTATGCATGGCTCCAAGATTTTGTGAAAAACACCAATGTTCCTTGGCAGAAACATCACACGGCCTAAAGCGAAATTGGTGATTAAAGGACCTGTAATCCCGAGGGACCGTATCGAAGGATACCTTAGATCCCTAAACACCGACCAGCTCAGCCAAAACTGGAATGTTATCGATGTGGGAGAGCAGACCGCCGAAGGTACAGAAGTGACGGTGCTACTCAGCCAGAAATCTCTGCCACTTCTGCGAAAAATTGGCTTCAAGGTTCGCATTGGTACAAACCGATGCAGACTCAGGCTAATAGCCAATCAGAACAAAAAGGTAAATAGGGGGTCGGTAGTTAAAAACTAATCATGAAATTTTTTCAAATGGAACCAACTTTTGTCACAAAAAATTGTAAGGAGGTGCTTGACATTACCATAACAAGTAACTCAAGTGCAGTACCAATAGAACAATGGAGGGTGTCAGATCCTTTGAAAATAATTCACTAAATGGACCTGAACTCCTAGATAGTGCCAGCACAGAATTCACAGAAATTCTAAATAAGGCTTTCGAAAAAGCATGCCCCCTTAAACAGGTAAGGACAGGTAATAAGAAACGCTTGGTGGACACACGAGCTTGGCATTATTAGAAAAGACACAAGAAGACTTTTCAATACAGCCAAACGAACTAGAACTGAATTAGACTGGGAAGCGTACAAAAACAGTCGAAGAAAATTCAAAGCCGAAACTCAACGGGCGAAACGCAGCTCGTGGTTAACCTTCTGCAACCAAATTGAAGGAACTAATGAATCAGCAAAAGAATCAGTTCCCTTAGGGTCTCTTAAAGATCCTAATGATCAATGGACTGAATCATGTGGAGAATCACTGGAGCTCCTTATCAAAACTCATTTTCCTGGTTCTAACTTTGACGTTAACAACTTGAGGGGTGCAGTACAAACAGAGCACACGGTGCCACCAGATATTATAACGGAGGATAAAATTAACTGGGCGATAAACTCGTTTTCACCCTTCAAATCTCCAGGAACAGATGGCATCTTCCCCATGATGCTACAGAAGAACACTAAACACGTTACCCAACATCTCAAGAGCTTCTTTGCAAGCAGCCTTAAGTGGGGATATATTCCTTTGGCGTGGCGTGAAGTAAAAGTAGTCTTTATACCAAAAGCTGGGAAACCAAGCCACACGGAAGCTAAAGACTATAGACCCATTAGTCTTACATCGTTTGTTTTAAAAACCTTCGAAAGACTAATAGATATACACATAGGAAGTAGTATAAAACCGAATGTGTTGTCACCTGCCCAACATGCTTACACGAAAGGAAAAGGTGTTGAAACGGCCCTTCACAACTTAGTAAGTACAAAGAGTACACTCTTGCTGCTTTTCTGGACATTGAAGGCGCCTTCAATAATGTACAAAATGATGCGGTAAAAAGAGCACTTGTAGACCTTGAAGTGGATAATTTCCTCGTAAACTAGATTATCTGTATGTTAAAACACAGACGGATTAACTCAGAACTAGGGGACGCACGGATCAAAGTATCCACATCTAGATGGACTCCACAAGGAGGAGTTCTCTCACCACTATTGTGGATACTAGTTATGAACGAGATCCTGATTGAACTGAATAATAGCGGTGTCAAAGTAGTAGCCTACGCAGACGACCTGGCGCTGCTAGCGACCGGAAAATTTATTTCCACATCCAGCGAACAGATCAATTACGTTTTGTCAAAAGTCTGTACCTGGGCGAGGAAATGTGGACTTTCGGTAAGCCCACAAAAAACCGAACTGGTTCTTTTTACTAACAAAAGGAAAAGCTAAACTGGGGTATGAACATCAAAGAAAGAGCCAAGAAGGCCATGATCGCTTTTTACTCCTGCAACAGGATCTTTGGTAAGACCTGGGGTCCAAACCCTAAAATCATAATGTGGATGTACACTGCCATTATAAGACCGATCCTCACATATGGTAGCCTGGTTTGGTGGAGCGCGATGGATAAAGAATGTAATTATAAAACGCTTAACAAAGTTCAAAGACTATCGTGCATAGGATTCACAGGGGCAATAAGGTCCACTCGCACTGCGGGAATGGAAACCATACTCAATCTAAGACCCCTAGATCTATTCGTACAAGAAACTGCAGCCTACGGTGCTCTAAGACTAAGCCAGACCGATAGCTGGAAAAAGAACTCTGTAAATCATGCACAAATTATGAACAAATTTACGGAGGGGTATGTATGCACAGACTACGCAACACCCCGTACAAATTTTGAAAACCCGTTTTCTGTCTCCATCCCCACAAGAGAAGAATGGGAAGCTGGTTTACAACAATCAGATACACCGATAGTAGAAATTTACACCGATGGATCAAAGATGGATACGGGAGTAGGTGCGGGTTTCTTTCCAGAATCCCTTATAGACTCCCTGATTATAGCAGTGTCTTCCAAGCGGAGGATCTGGCAGTGATTAGGGCTGCCGAACAGATCTCAATGTTGGCGATACCACGGGCTGATATCACCTTTTACATTGACAGCCAGGCAGCGATTAAAGCTATCTCTGCAACAGAAATAAGATTCAAGCTGGTTTTATGCTGTCGCGAAGAGCTAAAGGTTCTTGCCACACAGCACAACATCAGACTCTGCTGGGTTCCTGGGCACTTTGGAATTCTAGGAAATGAAAAAGCAGATGAACTGCCAAGGACTGGTTCATCGTTAGATCAAAGCCTAACGGACTCCGGTGTTAAAATTCCATCCTGTGCCATTAAACAGACAATTGGTAAGAAGACAGTGGAACTTACCAATGACAGATGGAACCTATTCGCAACTTGTACCACTACAAAGAATTTGTGGCCTAGCTACAATAAGAAAAAAACGCACCATATCATAAACCTGAAAAAGAGATCGCTGAATCTTTTAATAGGAATAATCACGGGACATAATCTCTTAGGGTACCACAAGAAGAAGATGAGACTAAGTACTGAAGACCTATGCAGAGGTTGCGGTGACGTAGAAGTAGAGGAGGACACCCTTCACTTCCTAGGTCAATGTCCGGCACTCTGCAATATAAGGAAAAATGTTTGGGTAGCTATTTCTTCAATGATCTAGCAGAAATCTCAGTCAACAGGCAATCACATATCAAGTTTAATGAACTTCATCAACGCCTCTAAATGGTTCGATGCTCCATAAGATTTCATAGGTTATATTTTTAAAGGGATGGTCCAATCCATCAGGGTACAATGGATCAACATTGATCTAAGTGTGACGGGAACAAGATCCACCGTCAGCCCATCAACCTAACCTAACATCACGCTCGATGAAATTTGAAGCGCATCGTTCGAGGTGTGAGTACTGTAGTGATGTAAATATTTTATATTTTGTATTTATAACACGACTTATCCCGAAAAATTAAAAATGTCATATAAAGAAGCGATAATCAAAGGGCACTGTAGTGCCCAGCCAAGCTCGCTACCCCCAGGGTAGCGGAACAAACCAGACACAAACTCAGGTGCTTTTCGACCCCCCTCCAACTTCAGAACTAATAAAATCAGAAACTTCAAATTTGCAGTATTCGCTGAGTCAAACACAGTCAGCTCACTAAATTTCATTTCCTTAGAATTAGTAATTCCTGAGATATAGAACTTCAAAAATCGCTAAAACTGTAACTGACTTACTGAATCCTCACAAATCATAAAAATTATGGAGCATTTCCTGACACCGTAGAACCTTGAAGTTTCACACAACGGTAGGTCTTGTGATGCACACAAGGGAAAAAATTGAAAATCTGATATATTTCATTGAGGAGGAAATTTACTTGGCAAGTTTTCCATTAAATACTTACATAGCTACTCACAATTTAAAATGTATGAAAACTTGACCAGTGAACCCACCAAATTTTAATCAGTTATGAATAAATACCAAAATGCTGTCATAATGCGGACATTGAGAAGCCCCTCACCTTTCCTTGATACGCTGCCATAAGTTTTTTTGAGAGTCAATAAGTTCCACAAAGCTTTGAAATGTCGATTTATTCTATGTTGCGACACCTACACACTACTTATCGTTACTTTATGTAATTTCTTACTGTTCATAAACTCAATGCTATTATGTTCTTATATAATACTAGCTGGCCCGCCCCGGCATTTAATTTACAAATATTTAACCGTTAAGCCTTTCCGTTAGAATAATATTTCAAACTCAAAAAGAAATTTAGAAATTAAGAAATATAAAAATCAAAAACTTACAAATACCAAAAAAAAGAAGAACAAACATTTAGATTTTAACGTTAATTTGTATCCAAATAAAATTTAGCCTATGTAACTCAAGGACATTATATCTTTTCATTTATTAAAGAATTTTAAGGATTGGTTGAATAATTACAGAGATTACCCCCTACATATAAATGTTTCATCTTTATAATATAAGTATAGAGTATAGATAATATTTAAATATGTATTTTTACTCACATCATTTCATCTTCATCTGGCAAAATCCTTGGGTTTATTTTCTCCAAGGAATACTCAGCGAAACTCATGTCCTTTAACCCAATACCTGAAATATTATTACGTGCAGCTTGGTTTGAGTTGAAAAATGTTCGCCTGTTTTTCATAGACTGTTCCATGTCAACATAATCTGAAGTTTGAGGCGACATATGAACATAACCATCAACAGGCTCTTCAGTGAAACTTGATGTTCGACTATTTTCATATGATATGCTGTTGCATTCAGCACCAGCTAAATTAGTATCACAGCACATTGTTTCGCAAGGACTATTAGAGTTGCCCTTTTCATAGGAGTTCCCCATGTCCATATACTCGGTCATCGAGTTACCCATGTCCATATACTGACTTTCAGTATCAACTGCAAGATTCCTTGAACTAGAAGGCAGGGTTTTTCTACTTTCGATTGAAGAATTCAAGCAGCCATCTGAATAAGTTCCACCATGGATATTCAATTTATTTAACATCGACGATATTTCAACATTTTGTTTTTTATTTTCGGCATACCAAAACTCATCGCAATTTTCTTCGGGAATTACTCCCCCCGGAGAATGTGAACTAGAAAGAAAAATAGAATGTTTATTTAAACACAATATAAGCAGAAGCAGCCTTGAAAATCTTCAAAGCAATTTAGATTTTCTTTTATTTTTAGTTGTTGCTTAAAAAAGAACAACCAAAATTCACGAAAAAGTTGTTTTTATAAAAAATATTGTTACATTGTTGTGTGTTGTCATTTTCAAATTCAAATTAAGGTATTTAAGTTTTTAGTGGAAGGAGGAATTTTCTTTAAATGGAAAATAAAATATTAAAAAATAACGGGGAAGGATATTCTGCTAAGGAAATTTTTTGCATTATTTTCTTATTTTAAATTAATTATAATATCTTGATTTTAGCACACAAAATATATATTTAATATTTAATGTCAAATCAAGACACATCTTATTAAATTTCTGAAAAAATAAATAAAATAAAATAAAATAATGTTAAATAAAATAATTGTTCGATATTACTTTTCAAAATTTCGAGTTTAAAAATGTTTGTTGGGAACTCTTTATTAAAATAACTTAATTTGAATTGTGAATTAAAGAACAGATATGAATACGGATTAAAAACATATAGCAATAGTAATATACAAGATCTTTACGTTTTTTTTTTAAATAATTTGTTTTCCATTTTAAGTGATTTTTTTTTTAGAAAATTTCCAACTTACACACCCTAGCTACATCTGAAACAAATCACCCTGTGCATATAAGTAACCAAACAGAATGGTGTAGCTGTAGTTGTGGCATGTAGCACTGTCAAAGAAGAAATGTGGTATACAGTACCACTGTAAGAAGCTGTAAATTTAGCAAGAAATGCATGGTGTAGCAGAAGTTAAACAAAATTCAACTCTTGCTACAGGCTGCAGCTACAATCTGTTCACGATGAAGCGCATCTAAACCATAACATTTTGAATTCATATTTTTAGAGCTCCAAGCAACCAAACTTTTCATAGCCTTTAGAATTTCATTATTTGACTTACCCTAATTCACATATAACAATTTTATTGTATTTAAAATAGAAAAATTTGTCAATGCAAAAATATGAAGAAATCTACGATCTTTGTGCACAATTGATTTGGTTTTCCTCCCACTAAATCACTTATGATGATTGCAAATAATTTATGTACATATGAAGGGTTCAGGAGGAAAACGGCTTAAGTGCACTTAGGTTAATTCTGAGAAAAATGTATTTGTAAGTTTAATACTAAAAATACGCTGATTGATTTTAACTTCTTGATTCATTGTGTCCGATAGCTGATATGAATCCAAAGGGCCAGAATTTCGAATGAATTTTTTGAAAATTTCTTCTGGAAGAACCGCACGTGATAATTGGAAGCGTTTTTGGGTTTTATTCAGATATCTATAGATTTTCAAAATATTAGTTGGAAAACATAATTATTTTCACAAGAGTGTGTTGAAAGGAAATTAACCGGAAGTGTTTAGATGTTAAAGTATCGGATACTTTTTTTTTAACGGTCGATAGGTCTAGACACAAGTTTTTCTTTTTTAAATATCGTTTTGCTTAATTTTTGGAGCAAAATAAAACTTTTAAAATTTTTTTTTAGAAAGTGTGCCATTTTTCGAGTTATCAAAGTCGTTTGGGAAGGAGCTGAACTACATCAGATAGTACTCATAAAAATCCACAAGATCCCCTGAACCCTTCATATTTATAAAAAAATTAAAACTAAAATCCTCAGAATCGGAGAATATCTGAGAATTCAGAGTATTCAACTTTCCGCACGCGAACATACTTATAAAAACGTGATGCGAACGGGCTATCTTCCGTAGAAAGGCAGTGTTTTATACTGTCAGTTTCATCGATACTCAACGTTGACCCTTCACTTTCAGAGCACCCAACAGTTGGACTTAAAGCGTTGTTGTTCATTGGAGGACTATGGCTACGCCTGTTGTATGCTATACTTGGCACGGTACTTAAGGACGACATCGTTCTTGAGGGAGGCATTGATGAGTTATCGCATTTGTTGTAACCACTTTCTGCGTTAGCTCGGTTTCTTGAAGATGGCAGGCTGTCGCATCTATCTCGATTTAGAGCTGAAAAAATGAAGAAAATGAATTATCATTTTTTTAATGGTTTTCTCATATTTATATACATAGATTGATTAACAATAATTATAAATAGTCAACAATCACAGCCCTCATATGAAAGCTTTTTTTATTTAAACAGGTTTCTTGTAGTTTTCTTCTCGTTGTTATTTGTATGAGTAAATTTACCACGTACATAAAAGAATATGCCTGCAAACAGAAATTCTCCTGAATTCAGCAAAACAGTCTTGATGTCTTTAGCTTAAGATTTTGTTAAATCCAGCTAAGGTTGAAGTAAGTCACAAAAGAACTTTTTAATTTATTTGTTAACATCTATAAAGTTTAAAAATTAAGATTTAGCACTTATTTGTATTAAAATATTATATAAATTTCAACTTTCGACTAAGAAGTTTATATAGTAATCAAGCCAGTTCACAATGGTAAGATCTTACAAAATTTTGCTTAATCCCCTATTGATATTGGAGTTCAAATTTCCGCGGTTAAACAGCAAACAGAGATTTTTGATCATAACCTTTTTAATTGGATACATCCAAGCAAAGTAAGAATACACTTACTATCACTTATGTGTATAATAATATTTTTTCCTGAATAATAAAGAATACTTAATATTATTTTCATTAACTTTCAGGACTGTTGATCATACAATTTAATATCAGGTTTTAATTTTAACTTTAGAAATTAAGAAAATAAACTCAAAATATAAAAACTCACTTGATATTGCTTGAAAAATAAACATTTTTTTTTTTTTTTAGTTCCTCTAAATCCATTTCCATAGGATTTATTACAGAAAGGCAGGCAGACTCACAATGTAGCATTCTTGAATTTAATATGTTCTGAAGCAAAGATTGTTTAAAAAAAGTTATCTTTTTTGAACATTGGTGGATAATAGTTATGTATCTAATATTGCTACGTAGTATAAGAGATTTGTCAATAAGAGATTTGCATACTCAGTTTGACGCCAACCACTCACAACTCCTAGCACTCTTTTTGTTTTATAGAATACTGAAAATTTGGAGTGAAGGATTTAAAAATGAGTGACCAACGAAAAACTAAATAAAATAAAATGGACGACTGGTCGCACGTACTTGCTCTTATGTTTAAAGTTTAATTTAAAAAATTGTATAAAAACATAATTTTATGAGAGAAAAATGTTTAAAAGCCTGGAATACGTTCTTTAAATACTGTATTAGCTGAAGAAAAAGCATGAAATTCTTGAAACAATATGAATTTATGGGAAGCAAAAAATTGAAAATCTTTAGAGCAGTTACTAAAAAAGTATTTTTTTATATTTAACATTTTCAAAAACTTTTAAAGGAATAATTTTGGATTGCAAATTTAAATTTTTTTTAAATATATGTAGATAAAAATTAGATTTCCAAAAAAATTATCAATCCGTTTTTGAAATATCGAATTTTCAAAAAAAAAATATTTAGATTATTTTTAATTCACAAAATATGTTTTTGAATATTTTGATATGCAATATTAATTAAACTTTTTTGGTAGTTTTGTATCAAAATTTTTTGAATCCAATCAGTCAATAATGAAAAAATTTAGAGGAAGATTTGGCTTTTCGACACCCTGTGGCTTTTCGACGCCCTTGTGTGGACGGTGATGGGATATGGGGTGGAAGTATGGAGATGGGAGAGAAACAAGAAATGGAAAGGATACAAGAGAGGTACCTTAAATGGACGCTACGGGTAGAATGGCAAACTCCATGATACATGATAAGAGAAGAAAAAAAGAGATAAGATAATGATAACAACAGGGAAAAGGGCATGGAATTATGAAGAAAAATTAACGGGTGGAAAAGGATGCGAAATACCAATGGAATGTTTAGATAAGATGAAAAAAGACAGAGAGATCGACATGAGAGAGGATCACGAAGGGAACAATAGAGAAGAAATGAAGGGAAGGGATTGAAGAGAAGACAGGTTGAATGGAAACGAGGAAGTGGAAAGAGAAGGCAGGAGAGAGCAGGAAAAGGAAAGAAGGGAACGAATAAAAGAATCCAGATACAACAGGTAGTATAAGGAGGTAATAGCAGAGGGAATCCCACAATATTCACAATATTCGAAAGCGGGATAGAAGACATAAAGAACAAGGAGAGTAGCAAGAGTCAGGCTAGGGAATGAGCTGACAGAGAGATGGTACTGGAAACGAGAAGAAGAGAGAATATGCTGAATATATGAGCGTGAACAAGAGACGAGGGAACATAATATAATAGAAAAATGCAGGTCAGGCGGAGGTGAAGATAAATCAATAGGGGACAAAATGAGGGAAATAATCGACGAAAAAGGGAGGAGGAGAGAGTGGATAAAGGAACTAGAAGAGGTGAGAAAAGATAGGACGAGAGAGAGGAGAGTAGAGGAAACAGTAAACAGAGTAAGGAAACGGGAGCCTTGTAACGCTCAGGACAGGCAATACAAATCAATGCAAATACAATACAATGAAAAAGTTCAAAATCAAAAAATTGAGGTACTGGTAATAGTTGCTAAGTGTACATTTTACTACATTATAAAATAGATCGTTCTAATTTAAGAACATAGGAAAACTTTTATAAAAATCGTAGGAGTCGTTTTCGAGAAAAATGAGATTTAATTCAAAGGGTTTTTATAAAGTGTTTTTTAGACGTGTGGTTTTCAATCTGGTAATACTTTTTTCGGAGTTGGTCTTTTTGACAGCTGTCACTTGATTTATGCTCAGTTTGGTTTGCCATTTCATAATGAAAAGACTTACTCCTGAACAACGTTCGCAAATCGTGCAAATTTATTACCAAAATAATGGTTCGGTTCGCGCACTGCGATGAAAATTGAAGCCGGCCATAATGTTGCAGTCAATGGGGAACGCTATAGAGCCATGATTAATGACTTTTTCGTGTCTGAATTGGAGGATGTTTATGTTTACGACATTTGGTTCCAACAAGACAGTGCTACATGCCATACAGCCAACGAAACAATCAACAACGCGTTATACGGCCCCCATTGCTGCAAAAAGTGGTCGAAAATTGGGCCTCTCGGCTGGAGTTTATTCGAGCCAGCTGCGGCGGCCACTTGCCCAAAATCATTTTAAAAAACAAAACAAAGCAAACCCTTATCTTTATAGTAAAGCTAAATTCTTGACCACAAACATAAAATTATATGCAGTTTATTTCTTCTTGAAAACCAGTAAACACCCTTTATTTGTATGGGAGGTACCGTTATTTTGTATAAAAGCAAAATGTTTTTTTTTTTAATATTATAAAATGCTTTAAAAACCCGTTAAGAATCAAGTTTCAAATAATGTGCATGAAGAAAACAATACATTTAACCGTGTGATAAGGTTTCCGTGTGCCTTCATGTTAGTTCCAAAGAACACTAACTGTAAGTTTTTTTTTTTGTGTTCAATACATGAAAACCATTCATTGCATTTAATTCACATTAGTTTTTTACAATATTAATGGTCAGTTTAAAAAAAGATTTTGACATTTCGAAAAATATTACATCGGGTCAAAGGAACTGTGTTGAAGGACTGGAATATGACACTTGTAGGGACAATATGAAAAAACAACCATTTTCTTAGAAATAAAGCAGACACACAAGAAAGGGCAGTGTTTTCCAACAAGCATCGCTTTCCACAAAGCAGCAACTACCTGCTCTTATGTCCCTAAGAAGAAGAAAGCAGTTGGAATGCTTTCGTCAATGCATTCTTCCTCTAGCGTTCAAAATACTGAAACTGCCAAACCTGATTATACAAGCTTACTATAAAATGTCATACTTATTCCCAAAATTGTGAAATAAAAAAAAAGCAATAGCAATGACTTTTTATTTTCAGTCGAAAGGTATTGTAATATTTTATCAAATGCTTACGACCACAGACTGAAATTAACATTTTTACAAGGTTTTCGCTCATAACTCGAAAAACTACCTTACATTTTCCCTGATATATGGAAAAAAAGAAAAATTATATAAGGCACATGTATAATAGCTGTTTTTCTGGATTTCTAGAAGGCTTTCGAGATGATTTCAAGAGAGATTTTGTTAACAAAGCTAAAAGCATATGGAGTAACTGGAAGAGAGCTGAAGTGGTTTGAGACGTACTTATCTGGCAGACTTCAAATAAGAAGCAGACTTAGGGCCAGTTTGGTCACATTTGGTTAAAGTTACATAAGTTGTTCTGTCTCTGGTTAAATGGAGCTAATCAACCAATCATGGTTGATTAGCGGTTTCGATAATAAACAATTCAAACTATGAACTCATTGACTTAAATTTTGGTTAACAAGCACATTCGCGGATTTACCAGTTACAATAATCATTGATTAAAGATGATTAGCAAACTGACCCTTAGATAACTTATTTAAGAAGTTGTGTATGAGCAAATTAAAAACAAACATTGATAAAACTTAATTCATGGTAATAACATCCCGAGGACAAAACATTGAACTAGAGAAAGGAAATGAAAACATAGAAGAAGTGGTATCAATAAAATTTGAGTTATTATTGATGATCGTTTAGATTAAGACTTTAAAGAGCATGCACAAAAATAAGCAAAAATGTATTTTTTTTTGGTCGAATAAGAAAAAGTTTTTATATTCAAAAGGCTATCATGATATACTAACTATAATACAACCATTCTTCCTCATTTCGACTATTGTGCCTCCATTTAAAATATGTGTAATGAAGAAACAAAATCTGGACTTCAAATGTTAAAAACCAGAGCCAAGTGCCTCTTTACTCAAAGGTAATAATTATACAACTGCATTTATGTTGGAAGCATTACAATGGATCAATTTGAGAAAATGTTTTTGTTTAAATTTTGTATATATTTATTTTCAAGCTCAAGCACAATAGCTTCCCTGAATATTTGACTGAAATCCTCCAGTATGAGCATGAATTGCAACCATAAAACCTGCAGCTGATTTCAGACCAGCGCGATTTTACCTAAACAGCACACAAAACTCAAATTTCTATTGCTTAAAAAACAAAACTTAAAAACCCAAAATGATTTTCCTAACTAGATTTCATATCTGGAAAATAATATTCGTAAGTTTAAAGTTATTTTATAACTAGCAAAGATATTAATAATAATAATAAGTCATATGCGTAAGGTAGAGCTATGTAAGTCTCACACTCTGTATCAAAAAAGTTTTTTGATTTCTTTAATATTTTTCAACACACGGGCATTCAAAGTGGATTATGTAACATATATTTTCCGAAAGCATATAACGTTGTCAGCCACTTTGAAAGATCGTACGCATATAAAATGAAAAATTTCTTGCCTTGCATGGTAGATTTTCGAGTTATTAGAAAAACAAAAAAACGTTTAGAAATGTTACGTTATCACACTTTGACCGTGACCAACTACATTCTATATGTACAAAGGTAACGAGGTACTTTATTACACTGTTTAAGGTACATATTTAAAGTTTTTTTGGTGGACAGTGATCTTCCAATTCGACTTCCTAGTTTCTAATTGATTAAAAAACGCGCAATACTGAATGTTAGGATCTCTCATTAAGTCCTTTGCACATATCTAGTATAAAACTTACTTGCACACATACATATGTTATGGGTTAAAAATCCAAAAATATTTCTTAACTTTTTGAGATCGTCTGTATAAATTAAAACATGATTGAAATCAGCCAAATCGTTTTCAAGAATATCAAAAAAATGGTTCCTTGGAGGGTACTATTAATAACCATTTTTTTAAAAATGGGTTTCCACCCGAAGATAGCCTTCACTAAAGGTAAAGTATTAAATATTTTTTAGGAAAAGTTATGGAGTCGATTTTGAAAATAATAACATTTTGAAAGATTGTTAAAAAAATTGCATGACATGTATACCGTTATTTTTGGTTCTAAAGTTCTTTCAATAAATAGGTTCAGCAAAAAATGTTTTCAAACTTAAAACTATGAAAAAAATATTTAATTTTTCTTCAAAATGTCGGGTTTGAAACAATTAAAAAAAAAACTTAATTTCATAAACGATAAGAATGGACTTCTGGCTTTCCAAAAAGCTAGAAAAGAATGATGTCAGTTTTGCCGTTGTTTTTTTAATTAATTTTGATCTATTTTATGTAATTTGTTTTATAAAATTGGCCCTCCTGTCCAAGGGGAAAATATTACCCCCATACCGTGGGATTTTTTTTTTTTGCTTTCTTCCAACCAGTAGGCGCGTGGTCTACGATCGTAGACCCTTTTTTTTTAATGATCCTATTATCTAGGCATAATGTTTTTTGGCCCGTCATTTTATATACCTTCTTAACATTAACTATTCAAATATCGGTGCTATAAGATTTCAAACTCAGCTGGTCTACGATCGTAGACCACACGCCCACTTAGATAACTTTTTTCATCACCCGGTTGCAAGGGCACTTTTGGGTATTTTGGAACTAAGGGGTCCTGATACACCTTAAAACTATGCTGGAGATTGTTTTATTTCTTTACGTAACAAGAAATAAAATGCACGACTGGATCGCACGTACTTGCTCTTATATTCAAGTTGTGTGGGACTTAAGAACTTTAAAAAAATATTCAGGTTATTATAGAAAAAGTATTAAAAGCATTCAAATCGTTCTTTTAATTGTATGAACAGTCTGATAAATAACTTAGAGCTCAAAAAAAAGTATGCCATTTGATTACTTGAAAAAATATGAATATATGCAAAAAAAAAAATTAAAATCGTTGGAGCCGTTTTCTTAAAAATTAATTTTTTATATATAAAATTTTTGTAACATTTAAAAAAAAAAATTTGGTATGCCAATTTTGAGTATATAATAATATACATTTAAAACTGAAATTTCAAAATAATTCATCAACTCATTTTTGAAATATTGAATTTTCAAAAAAAAATTTTGAATCTTTTTTTAAAAATCCAAAATCCAAAAATTTTGGTATGCAGTATTATTTATATTCTAACAAAGCTTTTGTGCAAAAAATTTTATTGAAATCGGATGAGCGGTTAATGAGAAAACCAAAAATCAAAAAAAGGGGTTATATGGCAGGTACCATTAATAAATGTTTTTGGTAATTTTTTTTCTTACCAAAAGATACATCATATCTACAATAATACACTGATTTTTTTTTATCAAAATCGTTGGAGCCGTTTTTGAGATAAATAAGCTTTTCCTTAACGGTTGTATGGCAAGTACCGTTATTTTTTGAGCTAAAAAAAAATTTCAATTTCCCCTCTGGAGAGTTACAAAAAAACCTTAAGTTCAAAATTTGAAGAAAATCGCTTCAGTGGTTAGGCTGTAGGTTGAGGTACGGACAGACAGACAGACAGAATTGTGCCACCCACTTTTTTCGTGCTCTCTATCATCGTAATGTCATGTTTGATTGTTATCTCGAATTTTTTTTTTGCACGAATCCAAAACTTGCCCTATAGTACCTATATCGCAAGTAAAAAGCAGTACAAATGTGATTTTTAAAATTTTAACGCTTTAGTAGCAAGAACCACATGAAAAGCATTTGCATACTATGACTCAAATAGGATTTATAAATAATTTAGTTTTTTGACTTTTTTTAATTATTCGAATTTATTTATATTCAATTTAGTGTTGTTTTTAATATTCTAGACCAGCTATACTCAACCTGCGGCCCGCGGGCCGCATGTGGCCCGTCGAGTATTTTAAGTGGCCCACCTGGCAAACTTACATAAATATGTGATTGCACAAAAAAACTGAATACCATAAAATAAAATTTACAGCCGTTTGGAAAAAGTACCAAACTAAATTAATTTGGAAATAACACCCAGAAAAGGGCTAAACATTTTGGATGATATTTCCTAATTTCTTCGCTTTCTTTTATAAAATGAAATAACAAATCAAATAGGAAAGTGTTGTCAGTGAAAGACATCAAATTTGAAAGACGAGTGGAAGCAGCTCCATCGACAAACAAAATGTCGCTTTGTCTTTTCGTTTTAACGAATGACTGATAGGGTTTTCGTCCGGAATCATTTCAAATGCTTCTGGAAAAGTTCATTTGGCACTAGATGACAGTTCTTCAAAACCAGAAGCACGAATACATGCGCTCAATTGAAGCGTAAAAATTGTAAAATGTTATTTGTTATTTAATTTTGGAATTGCCAGTGTGCATTTCCTTTATACTAACATTTGGAGTTAAAATTAAACAATTATAAAAAATGGATAGGCCAAACATTTCATCCTCTCCTTTATCGTCATCTTCATACCTTGCAGTAGAATTTTTGCTGGGGCTTACATTCGTTGCTGTTATAAAGGAATATCAATATTCAGAGAACAGCTCTGTGAACGGGTCATCACCAAAATGCACCAACCAAGTGCCCAAATACAACCAAATTTCAGAGTCAAGAAAAGGGTTGCAACTTGTTCGTTTGGCATTTTGGAATCTGGATCGGAGAGCTCCGGAGAGTTCTTTCGGACTACCAAACGAAAACGGCACTGATTTTGCAGCTGATTCAACTCAAATCGCAAGTAATTTTGATAAGTTTGACCGGTTTTGCTCTTAAAAGTGAAGACACAAATTAAAAAAAAAAAAAAACAATAGGACTGTGAATTAAGCGACCACTACATAAATTGTTCCTAACAGAAAAAAAAAGTTAGAAAGTCGACGCTGGATTGAAAAATTAACATTTCTTGGATCTACTTACGTTTCGTAATCATCGTTTCCTATCCTACAAAAAATGTGTAAAGAAATAAACGAATTAGGTTAGCATGCAGTAACAAGCCAGATCTTGACAAAGTGTCCTAAATTTCAGAGATCAAAATAATTTGTGCATTAAAATTCAATCTAAGGTACTTAACACCTAAGTGCAAAAAATATTTCATGTTGCGGCCCAAGGCCACATAACTAAAAGAAAACGTCCTTGTGGCCCTTATGAAAAAAAGGTTGAGTATGGCTGTTCTAGACCAACTTTGAGAATTTATTTTTGTTAATATTGTAAATGTTGAATGTCGAAAAATTACTGGTCGGAATAAATTAAGAAATCGAAAATCGTATCTTTTAGTGTAATAACTTTTTTCTTTTTAAATTAATTTTCGGATTTTAAACTTTAATTCTAAATTTCATTTGTTTTTTCCTGTAAACAATCATATGTCTTGCTTAATGTTACGTAAAACTGTTCTTTTCTTATTAAAAATCATTTAAAGAGAAAAAGATAAACAATCGAGTCATACTAGTTTATAATTTCTTCTTTTGTAACATTAAAATAAAAATATGTTGAAGTCATTAAATACAAAAGGTAATAAGCCGTTTTATATAAAAAAAAATATTTCAAGTATTCAAACGCGTGAAAACTCATGTTTTACGCATGCGAAAAACAGTACGATCGTAGACTACGCGCCTTCTCGTATTTGAAAAAACCCCGCGCCCACTATTGAACTGATTTAGGTCCGTCTAAACTTAAAAACTCAAAAAAAAAAAACATATAACAACCACCCTAATGTATATACATATATGTATATAAGGGTGGTTCTTTAATTGGGGTTTTTTGAAAATGCAACTTGGATAGGCATCAAATGACTCTAAATAGAGAAAACAAAATTTCCTAATTTTTTCAGATTTTTATTTCACCCTCCTGGTCTCCCTTTTTCCACTTGAAAAAAAATCGTACCGGAGGGGGGGTCTATTTCTCCCTGTTCAGACAGAAGGGATCATTTTCTAAAAATTTGACCCAAAATAGAAACAAATTATTTAAAAAACAACGGGACCACGTACAATGGCATGCTATAGCTTTTTTTAAATCCATGAATCCAGTCTCTAATATTTTTCTTAAATCAAGTTTTTATTATAAATAGTTTCTGAAAAAAATAATTTTCAAACGTACAACATTATTATTTTTGTTTTTATTTTTAAGTTTGGAAATTATTTTTTCAAAAACTTGTAACGAAGTCACATATTATATACTCCTAATCACCAGCACCACCCAACAGGGAAAGCAAAACACCTGGATTCCATTACATCAATTAACCAGCTGAAGCAATAAACAAGTATTGCATCTGAACGAGACCCCCATACAAAGTACAACAGAGGATACAACCTGCCGCTTGCTACGACGCACAGTGGATCGCCTTCATATAATTAGACGTAAAAAAATCAATGACATAAATTGCAAAAAATTCAATTTCTTATCTATAACGGATAACTGTTAAGTCTGAAAACAATTTTTTTTCTTGTTTTAACCAGTTAAGTATAGAATAAATGATCTCCAAAAGTGAAGGTGAAAAGTTTTTTTTTGATCTGGTGCATTGAGGTTATTTAGACAAATAATTTTTAAAATTACAATTTTAATTGAAATTGAAAAAAAAAAAATGGCAGATGTTCGTGAAGGTATGTGCTTTTATAAATCTGTGTTGAAATTGTCTTCATGTTTGTTTGTTGAATTTAAAAAAATGTGTCATTGAAATAGCAAAAAAACATGTTTTTTCCGTATTTGTTTTGGAAAATCTAAATATGTGCTTAAGGTTGCTTTAAAAATAAATTAAGTGTTTTGGATAGCTGTGAACGTCTTCTTTCTAGAAATATATGTCATATACCTCGCAAAGGTTTGCAAAGCCCTTTTTTGCCCACTTTTCAGGAAAAGATTTCTGCGTTCCAAGGAAGGAATTTTTCGAAGTTTGGTGTTCGAATTCCAAATTGACTCGAACAAAAATACTTTTGGAGTATATTTCGAACAAGTTTAACACATCAATACGAAATAACTGTTTAAATACTGCTAGGCTAAAGAGAATTATCAGTTCAAAATCAGCCAATTTTGATTTGAAATGGAAGTCAGCTGGAAATCGATGAGACCGGTTTATTCTAAAATACAAAAATTGGCTAGAGGAGTTAGAAATTTTAAAAGACATAGAAAATACAATAGAGACTGAAAATTACAACCCTAACGAAGATTTAACCAGGCATTTAACGTCTGGAAGGCAAAAAAAAAGTTTTGAGGCTTGCGGAGAGTACTCAAAGTGAAAATTTATCACTTTTTCATTCATTAGTGACGCCAAAAAAACAGGTGCTTTTTATGAAATTATTGGCCATCTCATAAATGGCCTGGTCGACTTTGTACAAAGTTCTTAAAACCATCTGCAACACTACCCGAACATTCCCTCGAAACTTGGTGTCAAACACTCCACTGGTACAAAAGTAGTGATTCATCAATGGATTTGCTTTCCATATTCATAGCTTTCTGTCGATTTTTTTGTTAAATTATGTTACTATTCTAGATTTATGAACATTTAGATGGAAACAGATATTTTCCGAAAATATTAGAATTTTTCACTTCTAAATATATGGAGTCGATCCACTGTGCGACGTCAGCAACTACCTAATTTAACTGAAGATGGGGTTCCAATCCCTGTGGACGGTTTTAGGGGGCAGCAAACGAGAGAGGGGGGGAGGAGTGTTCCCACTAAGGCACTTCTCCTTCATCCAGGCGGCAGCGGAAGAATTCTCAAGATGGAATCAACGGTGGCGTCTACAGTTCCAGTTAGGCTGAACTACTTAGTGAACACCTTATACGGGCTACTACGACATATTCGGAGCTCAGGCCTATAAGGAGCGGTTAATCCGGCTCCCCGCCCTTGGAGTTATATTGTAAGGGTCTGGTCCTCCAGGTTGGGGGTCGTGCCGTCGAGGTGACTTCCCGGCCAAGTAAAGCTATCTTAGTTGCGAAGCACCAACAAGCCTCGGATACGGACGGATTTACTGTTGACGAACCAAGCAAACGAAATAAGGACAACGAACTTCGGATCTGCACGTGGAATGTTCTGTCTCTCTGTAGATCACGTGCAGCCGAACATTTAGCGGAGGCCCTAGACTGCTACAAAGCAGACATCACCGCCATCCAAGAAGTGCGATGGGATGGGCCGGGCAAGAGAAAACTGAAAGACTGCGATATCTACTACGGTGACTGTTACCGACCACAAGGGCAGCGTCTCTTTGGATGTGGATTCGTCGTTAGATGCAGACTTAGGCAAGAAGTCTTGAGTTTCAACTATGTGAACGAGCGCCTCACGACAATTCGCATCAAGGCTAAATTCGCCAACATCAGCCTGATATGCGCGCATGCCCCCACAGAGGAGAAAGATGACGACACCAAGGACGAGTTCTACGAGCTCCTGGACAAGACATATGAGCAATGCCCTAGCTATGACATTAAAATTGTCTTGGGTGATTTTAATGCCAAACTGGGAAGAGAAGACGTCTTTGGTGGCACAATCGGAAGATACAGCCTGCACGACACCACCTCCGATAACGGACTCAGGCTAATCGACTTTGCTACGGGGCGAAACGTTGTGGTAGCTAGTACGCAGTTCCCGCATCTCGATATACATAAGGGGACATGGCGAATTCCTGGTCAATCAACCGCCAACCAAATTGACCACATTGCGATCGACGCAAGGCACTCCTCCAGTATCAAGGATGTCCGAATGTTCCGAGGAGCCAACGTTGACTCGGACCACTACCTCGTTGTAGCAAAGGTAATGCTACGGATATCCAGACCAAAGCCAAAACAGGGAAATACTGTGAGGAAGTTCGACGTCGGACGGCTACAGTCGCAGGAAATCCCCAGGTCCTTTTCCGATCGAGTCTCTCGCGCCCTCTTAACTAGTCCTTTGCCGCCAACTGCAAACATCGAGAACCAGTGGAAAAACTGCCAGGAAGCCATCAGAGATGCCGCCTCTGACGTGCTGGGCTTTGCACGACCACCACAGCGAAACCCCTGGTTCGACGAAGAATGCCGGCAAGTACATGCAACCAAACAACAGGCATACACAGCGGCGCTGCATAGAAGGACCAGAGCTGCTCGCGAGCTCTACGAGCAGAAGAGGAGAGAGGAACACAAGCTTCTTAGAAGGAAGAAGAAAGAGCATGAGAAGCGCGCGATCGAGGAGTTAGAGAGATGCCACTGCAGGAATGAAGTTCGGAAGTTTTACCAAAAAGTAAAAAGAACCTCCCAAGGTTACAAGGCCCGAACCGAAGCCTGCAAAGACGATCAGGGGAACATCGTGGTGGAATCGCAGTCGGTGCTGAAGATATGGAAAAATCATTTCTGCAAATTGTATAACGGCGATGACGAACCGAATTCCGCTAACATGCAAATTGCACCATTCAACTTGGACGACGTAGGCCAACAACTCCGTCCACCCGATCTTGACGAAGTGAAGATAGCCATATCTAAACTTAAGTCCAATAAAGCTGCTGGAGCTGATGGCCTTGCGGCTGAACTATTCAAAGCGGCTGGCGATGAATTGGTTAGGAGTATGCACAGCTCATCTGTAAAATATGGTCGGAGGAAAGCATGCCCGATGAATGGAACCTCAGCATTGTTTGCCCGATCCTCAAGAGAGGCGATCCTCTGGACTGCACCAACTACAGAGGCATCAGTCTTCTTAATATCGCCTACAAGATCTTCTCTGCCGTACTTTGTGAACGCCTGAAGCCATTCGTCAACAACCTGATAGGTCCATATCAGTGTGGCTTTAGGCCAGGGAAGTCCACCATCGACCAAATATTCGCACTACGGCAGATCTTGGACAAAAACCCAGGAGTTTCAAATCGATACCCACCACCTTTTTATCGATTTCAAGGCCGCGTATGACAGCATCTATAGAGACGAGCTATATAGAGCAATGTCTAGTTTTGGCATCCCTGCCAAACTCGTCCGTTTGTGCAGGATGACGATGGAGAATGCACGCTGCTCCATCAAGGTTGGCAAAGACCTCACCGACACCTTTGATGTCAAAAAAGGTTTTAGGCAAGGCGACGCGCTGTCATGCGACTTCTTCAACATCGTTCTTGAAAGAATAGTGCAAAACTCTCACGTCAACACTAGAGGCACAATCTTTTGTGAGCATTGAGAAGGAAGCCAAGAAGATGGGTTTAACGGTGAATGAAAGCAAAACGAAGTATATGCTGTCAACAAGAAAGGACACCCAACACCGACGTCTAGGACAGAACGTCACTATAGACAGCTATAATTTTGAGGTGGTCACAGACTTTGTCTACCTAGGATCCGCTATAAACTCAGCGAACGATACCAGTGCTGAGATCAAACGAAGAATTACTCTTGCCAATCGCTGTTTCTTCAGGCTAAGAAGGCAATTGAGAAGCAAAGCCCTCTCTCGAGCAACTAAACTGTCCCTGTATAAGACGCTTATCATCCCGGTCCTGATGTATGGTGCAGAGGCATGGACACTGCTAACGGTGGATGAGAACGCGTTAGGCTGTTTCGAGAGGAAAATTCTTCGGGTGATTTTTGGTCCCGTCTGCATAGATGGGGAATGGAGGAGAAGATACAACCACGAACTGTATGGGCTGTATTGCGACACAAAAGTGAAAAGCCAACGACTAAGATGGCTGGGTCACCTAGAGCCAATGGACACCAATGCTCCAGCCCGGAAAGTCTTTGAATCCAACCCCGTGGGACAACGCAGTAGAGGTGGACAGCGTAAAAGGTGGCGCACGCAAGTGGAAGAGGACCTCAACCAACTTGGTGTGCGAAACTGGAAACAGCTAGCTAGAAACCGAGCCGGCTGGAAGAAGCTTGTTGGTTGAGGCCCTGGTCCACCCCGGACTGTAGCGCCACCTTAAGTAAGTAAGTAAGCGAACCCGTTCCCTCGCTGCTCCGCCGATTATAATTTTGTTCTGCCGTTTGCTTCAAGTGCTAGGGAGTACGTCCCAATCTACGCTGCCTTGAGCTTCGGTTAGACTAGCGAACCCGTTCCTTCGCTGCTCCGCCGATTATAATTTTGTTCTGCCGTTTGCTTCAAGTGCTAGGGAGTACGTCCCAATCTACGCTGCCTTGAGCTTCGGTTAGACTAGCGAACCCATTTCTTCGCTGCTCCGCCGACTATAATTTTGTTCTGCCGTTTTGCTTCAAGTGCTAGGGAGTACGTCCCAATCTACGCTGCCTTGAGCTTCGGTCAGACTAGCGAACCCGTTCCTTCGCTGCTCCGCCGACTATAACTTTGTTCTGCCGTTTGTTACAAGTGCTAGGGAGTACGTCCCAGTCTACGCTGCCTTGAGTTTCGGAGAGACCAGTGAACCTTTCCCACCTTGTTATACGAAGTACTGTGTTATTCTATTTTAAGAAAATTAACAATTGTCAAGTATATGAAATACCATGTTAGCATTAGTAATAATATTTTGTAAAGTAAGAAAATATTAAATTCATAAGAATACCGTGTAAAAAAAAAATATATAAAAATATATTAAATTGGAGTTCCGAATCTTACTCAAACCTAGTTTTCTTGCTTTCTACGGTTAAACCCTGGACCCCGCTGGCCTACCTCAGCTGGAAACTAAAAAAGCATCACAAACTATTTACAATAAAAACTTGATTTAAGAAACATATTAGAGACTGGATTCATGACTTTAAAAAAAGCTATAGCATGCCATTGTAAGTGGTCCTGTTGTTTTTTAATAATTTTTTTCTATTTTGGGTAAAATTTTTAGAAAATGACCCCTCCTGCCTGAACGGGGGGAAATAGACAGCCCCTCCGATACGATTTTTTTTTCGTCTCAATCTAATCTATAAGTTCTGATTATTTGTTCACGTGTTATAAGAATCACCCTTACTCCATTATTTGTACCTTCAAGTGGAAAAAGGAAGACTAGGGGGTGAAATAAAAATGTGAAAAAATTAGGGAAATTGTTTTTCAATGTTTTGAATCGAATGAAGGCTATCCAAGACAATGTCCAATTTAAGGACCACCCTAATGTATATCGCCAGTAAAAAGAGGCTGGGTGCCTCTGAAGGGGACCCGATGTTATTTTGTTATTAGAAAATCGGAATTTTAAGATCTTCGATTACCTTCTCAAGTGTTCAATATGCAATCAAGTGAAGATCAAAATTTTGGGCCGAATGATCTCGAGATATTTTGCAAAAAAAAAACTATTTATTTAATTTGTTTACACATATTGTTAATTCTTTATCAAAGAATTGTGTGGTAGAATAAAACTGGCTTAGAGTCGATATCATTGTTTGTTCTCAAGAAATTCGAACCAAAATATGTTTTTCAACAGTTGTTAGTAGTTTTTGTACAATATTGATTGCTTAAAAGAAGCTGTCAATTTAATACTTTTACAAACCGGGGTCTCCTAAAATACCTAATTACAACGGCCACCCATAAAGGATTCTTATTATTTTTGTATTTTTATAATATTCTTGAATAACCGTTCTAAATGATGGGTAGTAAATTTTAACACCAGCTGATGCATTTTTTGTGTTATAATTTTTTAAAATTATTTTTTTATTCAAAAATAATTCAATATTTTTTTTCACCAAAGCTTGAAAAATCATAAAGGGAAAAAAATGTATGAGAACATAGGTGGCAAATTTGATAAAAATTGGCCTGTTTAATGTACTTTCCAAAATGGTATAACACATGTTTGTGTCTACAACCATAACCAATAAAATTGGCATTTGATCTACTATAGTAGTTTTTTAACATTTTATCAGATGAAATTAAGTTACTAAATTAAGTAGACACTACGACGACGAATGAATGACTAATATTGTTTTTTTAATTTTTATTGCATTTAAAAATAACCGTTCTAAAATAAAGGCAGTAACATTTAACACTAGTTGCTGGATTTTTTTTTTAATAATTTTTTTAATTAATTTTTTAATAAAAAAATGATTAAATATTTATTTTCATCAAAGTTTGATGAAGTCAAAAATATTCTATTATTTCACGTTTATGAGACATTGCCGTTTGAAAATTGAAAAAAAGAAGTTCTTCGCTGCAAAAAAACTTTTTTTCAATTTTCCATACGGCAATATCTCACAAATGTGACGTAGTAGAATATTTCTGACTTCCGATTCCAGTTCAGCACCCCAAAAACCTTTGGAAAAGTATATTTTAGTTTCTGTTTCAAATAATAAGGGAATTTCCATGTAATTTTCCACTAAAAATTAATTTAAAAGCGACTAATTATTGTGATATAACTGTATTAGTTGAAGTGAAGTAATATTGTGAGGCACCATTGGAAAGGAAAATCGGTCCTCTACGAAAAAGGTCTTAAGTAATTTTTTGATAAGATTGATATTAACTACCATAATATCTTCAATTACTAAAATAATGCTAATTTTACGTTAAATAAATGTATGGGAATTTTATGGAATGAGTTTGACTGACTGTAACTTTAAAATGGCTGGATTTAAGATAAAACATGTCAGGACCTTTTTTGAAGAACGTTCAATTTTCTACAAGAAAAACATATGCCGTTAGTTTAAATACTTGTCATTATTAAGTTATAAAATTCCAAACACAAACAGGTGTTTTCTCCCATACAAATCGTATGGAAAACCGAAATCTGCGATGAGGCATGTCTAAACATGAATTTTAAGAGCTCAAATTTTCACAGACGTCTTTTTTTGCTTAAATAAAACTTTTGAGCCTGTTTGCAAGAAAATCGAAAACAAATAAAAAAAATTTTGAAACAGTCTAATATATATATTTATATATGTATATATATATATATATTAGGGGTGTCGGAATTTTTGTTTCTGTTTTGTTTTCAAAATGGGTATTGTGGATCTTGTAAAGGGATTAGAAAGAAATAATTTTTGTTTTGGGACATTTTCCAAAATGGAATTTTGAGACCCCGCGGCCGTTTTTAGGTTAAAAAACCTCAATTCGAATAAGCGCCCCGAAAAACCAATATTATATGAGGTCACAGTAGCTTACAATGATTTTGTTTTGCTTTTGTAACCTGTTGCTAAGAAGAAAGCATTAAAATCTGCTTGTCAAAATATCATGACATAACTTTTACATTAAATCCCCCCGTAGAATACATCGATTTTCTAGATGTTTTCGATTATTTCTCCTAAATGGAATGCTCGAATTGGTTAAAACTTGCTTTCTTAACACTATACAGCATTTTTTAATTGATGTTCGGTCAATACAAATGGGAAAAGAAAGCCAAAATAAAACATTATAAGTAATTTTGAGAACTAATCGACGAAAATTTAATTGGTTTCCCTGACGCTGTTTTTTACATAAAAACGGCCGCGGGGTCTCAAAATTCGATTTTGGAAAATGTCCCAGAACAAAAATTTCATCTTTCTAAACCCTTTACAAGATCCACCATACCCGTTTTGAATATAAAAAATATACAGGGTGTCCCGGACCTGAGTGTAAGTATTTTAGGGGGTGGTTCTTTGGGTTATTCTAAGAAAAAAATTATATGGGGGGAAAGTTGTATCTCCCCTACCTGAGGCAGGGAGGGGCAGTTTCTGGAACATTGACTTCAAATGCAAAAAAAAAACATTAAAAATCAACGAAAACACATTTTATAATGTGCTATAATTTTTTTGAAAGCTAATACTCCACTCTTGTATTTGGTTTTTAAATCAAGTTGTTTAAACGAATTGTTTTTGAGAAATTAAATTTCAAAGCCAAAATTTAGAAAAAAAATTGCAATTTTTTTTTTTTTAAGTCCATATTTTTCAAAATTTTACGTAATTAAGGGCATTTTTTGTGTTCAATATTCAATGCCCTCATTATTTTTTAGTCCATTACTGAAAACCAAATTTAAAAATCTTTCTTAGTTTTTGAGAAATTAAGAAAAAACAAAAGGTACTTTTCCCGAATAACCCCGAAAAAATGAATTTATTCATGAATTATCCATAATTTAACCCTTTTTCGGGCTTTTTTGGTAAAAGTACCTTTTGTTTTTTCTTAATTTCTCAAAAATTAAGAGAGATTTTTACATTTGGTTTTCGGTAGTGGACTAAAAAATAATGAGGGCATTGAATATTGAACACAAAAAATGCCCTTAATTACGTAAAATTTTGAAAAATATCGACTTAAGAAAAAAAATTGCAATTTTTTTGTCTAAATTTTGACTTTGAAATTTAATTTCTCAAAAACTGTTCGCTTTAACAACTTGATTTAAAAACCAAATACAAGAGTGGAGTATTAGCTTTCAAAAAAATTATAGCACATTATTTAATGTGTTTCCTTTGATTTTTAATGTTTTTTTTTGCATTTGAAATCAATGTTTCAGAAACTGCCCCTCCCTGCCTCAGGGAGGGGAGATACAACTTTCCCCCCATACAATTTTTTTCTTAGAATAACCCAAAGAACCACCCCCTGAAATACTTCCACTCAGGTCCGGGACACCCTGTATATATATATATATATATATATTTATATATATATATATATATATATTTATTTATTTATTTATATATATATATTTATATATATATATATATATATATATTTATATATATATATATATATATATATATATATTTATTTATTTATTTATATATATATATTTATATATATATATATATATATATATATTTATATATTTATATATATATATATATATATATATCTAAAATAAAATTCATCCGAAGTCGATATCCTTATTTGTTATCGATATATTGTGAACGAAAAACGTACACATACAGACTTAACTTGAAACGATGGATTTGGATTCTAGGGACCTCGAAACTTGGATATTAATATGTCGGACGAATTACAATACTTCCAATTAGAAGATGTTCAAATAATTTAACAGAAATTACCCCAGTTCCATTTTAAATTGATATGTGTCATTCCGTTCTCTTAAGTTATGCGGAAGTGAATGATAGCTACAATAAAGAATTGTTTTTCGGATACTAAGTAGTGAAATTGAGGTAAGATTAAATCTACGGATGTGATGCTGGAAACTTTATTTTGTTATAAGGACAGCTTAGTTGTTTTGATTTTACAATACTCTGGAAGATAAAAAGAGTTTTAATCTTCGAATGACATATCCAGGAAGTTTTTTAATAAGTGTGATACATATTCATATCTCTTAAAGTTATACACGTAGCGGATAGTGATATTGAATGATATTTGTAGTTTTCTTCTACTTTCACAACTATGTTACGAATTTAATTGTTGAGTTATTTAGCAAAATAGGTGGGAAATATCAGAGGTCTACTATCTTTCTTGAAACTACTAAGCGCATGCCTTGTTTACTGTACACATATTATTATTAGCCTATTGAACAGACCTTTTAAAAAGGAACAATTACGTGCAGTGGTTTTTAATATTGAATATGTTTGTAAGGCCTATAAGCATGCTTAAAACCAAAAATACTACTAAATTCACCCATGCGTTTCTGGGAAAATGGTTAGCCACTTTTTCATATTTTTTATAAAACTCGGAAACTAATAGTCCAGTAACTATATAACGGGTGATTTTTTAGCTGGTTTGGTTTTGGCAACACTGGTTTTGACAGCTGACGTGTGTTTAGTACCTTGTGTCACTGTCAAACAGCTTCAGTTTGGTTTGCAATTTAACCATGGATCGTCCAGCCGACCTACCACAACGCCGAATTTTTGGTGAATGGGCTCTTGGAAAGCTGGCCGAGGATCCGCTTTTTTTATCGAAAAATTGTGTTCAGCGATGAGGCTCATTTTTGGTTGAATGGGTACGTAAATAAGCATAATTGCCGCATTTGGAGTGAAGATCAGCCAGAAGCATTGCAACAGCTACCAATGCATCCCGAAAAAGCCACTGTTTGGTGCGGTTTATGGGCCGGTGGCATTATTGGGCCATATTTCTTCAAAGATGATGCGAATCGCAGCGTTACTGTCAATGGTGAACGCTACCGAGCGATGATAACAAACTTTTTTTTGCCCCAAATGGAAGTTCTTGACTTGCATGATATGTGGTTTCAACAAGACGGTGCCACATGCCACACAGCACGCGAAACAATGGCGCAATTGCGAGGCGAGTTTGGTGAACAGTTAATTTCACGTTTCGGGCCGGTCAATTGGCCGCCTAGATCGTGCGATTTGACACCATTAGATTATTTTTTGTGGGGGTATGTCAAGGCTAATGTCTATAGGGACAAGCCCGCTTCGATTGACGCACTGGAAGCCAACATCCATGCATTCATTCGTGAGATACCGGCCGATATGTGTGAAAGAGTATGCCAAAATATGACTCAGCGGATGGGCTACCTGAGACGCAGCCGCGGTCAACATTTGCATGAAATTATCTTTAAACATTAAATTGCAAGGTTCAAACTATCGATTCAAATAAATATTTCATTCATTTTTTCGAATTTTTTGTGTTTTTTTTTTTTTTTTAAGTTCTAAACCTCTTAAAAAATCACCCGTTACATTAGACCTTGCGTCAGGTCCGGTAGTTCTGATTTTTTGCTGAGTTGTTTATGATGTTGGCCTAGTATTAAATCTGATTTTTCGACCTCGAGCGCCGAACGCAACATTGGTAAAAATCCAAAAAACCGCGAATTTTTCGCGGTTTTTTCACTTATTGGCTATTTTAACCATTACGCCTTAACTTCCGAATAAAACATTGCTCTACGATTTCAACCTTACTAAATTTGCTTCAATTTGAGTCCAAAGCCGGTTCTGTAGACATAACGGTTTCCAAGGGACGGCATTTGAAAATATAGCAGTAAAAAAATTAAAACAACAAGTAGTATATAAAACGGTATAATAACAAAAACATGGTCTTTGACATATGCTGCATCAAAGCAATAGAGCGTGTAGATTAGGCCAAAAGAAGAAAACAATAGTACCGGATGGGGGGTATATATCCCCCCGTTTAGGCGGGAGGGGCAATTTTAAGAAAAGTTGACTTCAAATAGAAAAATAACCATAAAAGTACAATGGTAATATCTGGACGAAAATCCATTCCTCATCTCAAAGCCAGACATCCATTCTTTAATTTTTTTGTAAATAAAGTTTTTTTAGCTGATAGTTTTTGAAAAATTTACTTTCAAACTCAAAATTTTGAGAAAAAGACGGTTTTTTTTTGTTAGTTTATTTTTTTTTTTTTATTTGATGGTATTAAGTACTATTTTTGATTTTGATTTTCAATGCCCTTATTAATTCTTAGTTAAAAACTGAATACCAAATGCTAAAATTATTTCTAGTTTTTGAGAAAACTGAAATTAACATGATCAACTTCACTGTTTTCAGTCTTGTATCCTTTTTCTTCGGGGTGGGAGGGCTCTGCCTCAGATGCGGTAGTTCTGATTTTTAGATGAGTTGTTTATGATGTTGGCCTTAGCAATAATCCAAGTTTTCGACCTCGAGCGCCGAACGCAACTATGTGAAATACGCAAAAAACCGAGAAATTTTCGCGGTTTTTTCAGTTATTGGCTATTTTAACCTTTAAGGCCTGGTTTTCGATTATAACTTTGCTCTAACATTGCAAAATAATTAAATAGCCTTCAATTTGAACTAAAAATCAATTCAAATTGTGAATTTTTTCATCAACTTTTGAATTAAGAATGCTGCAGATCGAATTGAAGGGGGCTTATTCACCCCTTGTGTGAGATCGTTTGCCCCTTTTCAATGATTTTTGTATACTGTGTAGCGTGTCATGTTGGCTTTATTTTAAGATCTTAATCATGAAGATCGGATGAGTAGAAACGGAGTTATGATTTCTTAAAGTCAACCATATAAAACTCGAACTAAAACATTCGCTTCAGATAACTCACTGGTGGGTACTGAACTGAGTACTGTTTTAGTTCGAGTTTTATATGGTTGACTTTAAAAAATCATAACTCCGTTTCTACTCATCCGATCTTCATGATTAAGATCTTAAAATAAAGCCAACATGACATGCTACACAGTATACAAAAATCATTGAAAAGGGGCAAACGATCTCACACAAGGGGTGAATAAGCCCCCTTCTATTCGATCTGCAGCATTCTTAATTCAAAAGTTGATGAAAAAATTCACAATTTGAATTGATTTTTAGCTCAAATTGAAGGCTATTTAATTATTTTGCAATGTTAGAGCAAAGTTATAATCGAAAACCAGGCCTTAAAGGTTAAAATAGCCAATAACTGAAAAAACCGCGAAAATTTCTCGGTTTTTTTGCGTATTTCACAAAGTTGCGTTCGGCGCTCGAGGTCGAAAACTTGGATTATTGCTAAGGCCAACATCATAAACAACTCATCTAAAAATCAGAACTACCGCATCTGAGGCAGAGCCCTCCCACCCCGAAGAAAAAGGATACTAGACTGAAAACAGTGAAGTTGATCATGTTAATTTCAGTTTTCTCAAAAACTAGAAGTAATTTTAGCATTTGGTATTCAGTTTTTAACTAAGAATTAATAAGGGCATTGAAAATCAAAATCAAAAATAGTACTTAATACCATCAAATTAAAAAAAAAAGTAGATTAACAAAAAAAAACCGTCTTTTTCTCAAAATTTTGAGTTTGAAAGTAAATTTTTCAAAAACTATCAGCTAAAAAAACTTTATTTACAAAAAAATTAAAGAATGGATGTCTGGCTTTGAGATGAGGAATGGATTTTCGTCCAGATATTACCATTGTACTTTTATGGATATTTTTCTATTTGAAGTCAACTTTTCTTAAAATTGCCCCTCCCGCCTAAACGGGGGGATATATACCCCCCATCCGGTACTATTGTTTTCTTCTTTTGGCCTAATCTACACGCTCTATTGCTTTGATGCAGCATATGTCAAAGACCATGTTTTTGTTACTATACTGTTTTATATACTACTTGTTGTTTTAAATTTTTTATTGCTATATTTTGAAATGCCGTCCC
Source organism: Dasysyrphus tricinctus (assembly GCA_963921185.1). Lineage (NCBI taxonomy): Eukaryota > Metazoa > Arthropoda > Insecta > Diptera > Syrphidae > Dasysyrphus > Dasysyrphus tricinctus. The sequence continues at coordinate 177,309,198 of OY992531.1, read as the reverse complement.
TTGGAAACCGTTATATCTACAGAACCGGCTTTGGACTCAAATTGAAGCAAATTTAGTAAGGTTGAAATCGTAGAGCAATGTTTTATTCGAAAGTTAAGGCGTAATGGTTAAAATAGCCAATAAGTGAAAAAACCGCGAAAAATTCGCGGTTTTTTGGATTTTTACCAATGTTGCGTTCGGCGCTCAAGGTCGAAAAATCAGATTTAATACAAGGTCAACATCATAAATAACTCAGCAAAAAATCAGAACTAACGGACCTGACGCAAGGTCTCAGTACTATGAAACTACAAGGTTACTGGACTATAAGCTGAATTTGACAATTTTACACTTAAAACTTTTTGTTCAAAATAAAATTTTATACCGAAATGTATAGTTTAGAAATTTTCATAACAAAATGTTAGCAAGAAAACTGGCAACTCTGACACTTTTTCGTCTGCCTGCGTTTTAATTAGCTCCTGAGATTTTTAATATTTTAATCAGTCAAACCATCAAAACAAATATAGTTTTTTACGTCATTGCTTGACCTGACATTTTAGCTACAGTTTTTGTGACTTGAAGTGTGAATATTCCATAAAGTTTAATATTTTGGTGTTAAATTTAATATAAAATCAATCCGTTTCATTGAGTGAAAAACGATTTTATTTCGTACCATCATTCATTCTCTATTTACTCCCGTTAAAATTTTCTGTTTCTTTTCTACCTGGTGAGTGAAACATTTTTGGTATATGCTCTGCCTATGAAGCAAACTTGAGGCTACACATATTTGCATTGTTTCCATTTCATGCCGCAACAAAGCTAAAAGAAGGTGTCTGTGTCAAGGAAGTTAAAACTACATCATATCCATCATCACGTCAAAAATGTTCGACTTGTTTCTAAAGATTCGTGTTTATATCATCGAGACGGAAAGCCATTGACAAAACAATAATAAAGTTTTTGTCTTACCTTTATGGGTGAGTCCATTTAGTATTGTTCTGCCAAGCTTTTTTTTTTTGGATGCTACTCAGTAAACTCTCTTGGTTTCTCTTTACATGGTATAATACAACTCGTTTCCAGACTACGGATTACGCTGCCTATCATTATTACTCAACATCAATAACAACAAATTATTCACAATAGGAAAAGAGAAAAAAATAGAAATTGTGGATTGTATTAGTAATATTAAAACATTTAGTGTATAACTGAACCATTTATTGGAACAAGTCTGTGGATAACATTTGGTTCGTGTATATGATAACCAGGACACTAATGTCAAAAAATTTGTTGACTTAAACATACACTTTTTTCTTGCAATTATCAAGATTTAATATCTAACTAATTTTTAATTAGAAACTAAACAGTCAATTATAACAAAACAGTTAGTTCAAGGAGTCAGTCGGAAGTGTTGTTAGTCACCCTATATTAATTATAAAAATATTTGCTCTTATTATTTTTTGTTAAATTCCACAATTCTTTTCAAAATGGAAAGATGTGCTGCTTGCCTTACCTTTATTAAAAGTGATAGTATAAAATGTTTTGGGAACTGTGGCAAAAGTTTTCATAAGTTATGTGCAAAAATACAAGATGATTTGTTCTGCATCATTAAAAATAATAAAAACATTAAATTTCACTGTGACATTTGCACTGATGGTGATAGTGACTTAAAAAATAAAATTTTAGAAATGTCTAATGCACTTATTGACTTAAAAAAATCCTTCGATGTGCTAAATAATCAATTTAATGATCTGAATCTTAAATCTAGTCGCGCTAATGAATCGGTAAAAGATAAAACTCCCCATATTCATGATTCCCAAACAACTAAGGATCATAATATCGTTTCTTCTCCTCCCTCTCTTCCGTTTGTTAACGATCAAGTGAATTCTGCATCCAATAATAATGAAAATGCAAATGTTAATAAAACACAAATTCATACAATGCGAGCTATTGTTGGAAACGGAGTTGAAAACATTGATTCCAATGTGACGATTGTAGCTGGGAATAAAAATTGGTTTCACATATCCAAATTTTCTATTAATAATACTGAAGATGAAATAAAATCTTTTGTGAGCGATAGAACTGGAATAAATATTGATGACATTTCTTGCTATAAACTTATCAAAAAATCCGTTAGTGTCACTAATTGGAAATTTATAAACTTTAAAATTGGAATACCATCCCAATTCTCTTTAAAAATGCAAATGTTACCACATTTACCGGATATACCTAAACCATCAACATCGAAAGCTTCTGTTTCTCAAGCTTGTGGTGAAATAAATATCTATTATCAAAATATGGGAGGTTTTTGCACTAAACTGCGTGACCTATTTGTGACGATTGATGCTTGTGAATACGATCTGATTGCATTTACGGAAACTTGGATGCATGAACACATAATGACAGAAGAGTTGATAAATGTCTCCCGCTTTTCGGTATTTCGTCTTGATCGCTTTGATGTGGATAAAAAGCGTGGTGGCGGTGTGTTATTGGCTGTTCGACGTACTTTAATTGCTTCTGCTGTTGACATCGATATTAAATATGTTGAATCAAAATTAAATATTGATCAAATATGTGTGAAAATCCATTCGAACGATTCTTCAACTGATGATTTGCTAATTTTTCTCAGCTATATTCCACCTGGAAGTAGTTTATCTCTATATGAAAAACATTTGAATAATATTGAAAACACCATTTGTAAATACGAAAGCGAAAATTTGAATATTTGTGTACTTGGTGACTTCAATTTAGGTTCTTTAAACTGGATTCGTTGTAATGAAACTAAGATGCTTCCATTGCATTTATCATCTGACATCGAAACATCTGTTATTTATTATCTTTTTTCTATAAATTTAGTGCAAATTAATGACGGATTTAATTCCTTAAATAGATTGCTTGATCTTGTCTTCGTATCTGAAAATCTCAACGTAATCTTAGAGAATTGTTCTCCTTTTCTAAATAATTCAGTTCACCACAATGCTATTGGCTTTAGAGTAAAACATTACAATTTCAGAAATATTAATTCGTACATAAATGCAAACAATCAATATTATAAATTTAATGCAACCAATTTGAATAATTTGAACTTAGCTTTTAATAATGTAAATTGGGTCACTGAACTTCAGGAGATGTCGGTAAGTGAAATTTTTCATAAATTTTCGTTAATTTTTAAATGTAAACTGAATGAATATGTTCCACTTGTACGCAAACGTGTAAATTCCCATCCTCCTTGGTATAATTTTCGCCTCGTTAATTTAAAAAACGCAAAAACTAAAGCTCATAAGAAATACAAAAAGACACAGTCCTTGGAAAGCTATGCTGTTTTTAGTAGATTGCGTAAAGAATTTATGTTTCTTTCGAAATTTTTATATACTTCGCATATTCAATCCTTAGAACTTAATATGAAAAATAACCCAAAGTTATTCTGGAAGTTTGTAAGCTCCAAACGCAGCAGTATCGGCTTTCCAACAACAATGAAATGAGGTGATCGGGTGTCTTCTGATCCAAAAATAATTGTGGATATGTTCGCGGAATATTTTCAAGGTATCTACAATTCATCAAGTGCCTCTGCTCTAAATGATGATTACTTTAGCTCATTGAATTCCATAACAAATTGCAGCATGATTCAGTTCAATTTTGATGAAGTCCTTAATTCCCTGGTTTGCTTAAAACCTTCAGTTAAACCAGATATTTTGGGGTTTTATCCTAATGTCTTAAAAACTTGCGCTTTGTCTCTTTGTACTACACTACAAATTTTGTTTAACAAGTCACTTTCAAGTGGAATATTTCTCGAAGAGTGGAAAATTTCCTGTATTAACCCTGTCTTTAAAAATGGTAAGAAAGATAATATCTCAAACTACAGACCAATTTCAAAGCTTTCAGTTATACCTAAGATCTTAGATAAACTTGTGAACGATAGACTCACAAAGGAAATTAGCTGTAGGATTACTGATTGCCAGCATGGTTTCTTGAAGGGCAGATCAACTTGCACTAATTTAGTAGAATTCACAAACTTTTGTATTAACTCTCTTGAAATGCATAAACAGGTTCATGTAGTTTACACTGATTTTGTAAAGGCATTTAGTAGAGTCAACTTTGCTGTTTTACTTAAAAAACTTAAGTCCCTTGGTTTTTTTGGTTGCATCCTTAAGTGGTTAAAATCATACCTGTATGGGCGAAAGCAGCTTGTGTCTATTGGTGAAATTTTTTCAAAAGTGATAGTGGTAAGCTCAGGTGTTCCTGAGGGAAGTCATTTTGGCCCTATCCTTTTCTTACTCCTTGTCAATGACTTACCTAATATTCTTAGATTTTGTCATTGCTTAATGTTCGCAGATGATATTAAGTTCTATGCCGTGGTATCCAATCTGCAAGACTGTTTTCTTTTTCAAAATGATTTAGATAATTTTTCAAAATGGTGCTCTTTAAATGATCTACAGCTCAACATAGATAAGTGTGCATGTATGCTTTTTAATAGAACTCTTTTTCATATAATCCCTTCATACACCTTCTCAAATAAGTCTTTATTTGTGGTTAATGAGTTTAATGACCTAGGTGTGATTTTTGACGGTAAACTGTCTTTTGAGCTTCATATAAACTGGCTAGTATCGAGAGCTAGCTCAACGCTTGGCTTTTTAAAGAGAAATTCCCTGGAGTATAAGGATCCGTACACTCTTAAGGCTTTGTATTGTTCCCTGGTTCGACCAATGTTGGAATATTGTTGCATTGTATGGAACCCTTTTACTTCTAAAAGCATCAATAGAATTGAAAAAGTTCAAAAAAATTTTTTGCGCTTCGCTCTTCGTCGGTTTTTTGGTAATGATCGTAATGAACGTCATTCATATGTCTCGAAATGTTTATTGTTAGGTTTACAATCTTTAGAAACTAGACGTAAAATGTACAGCGTCATGTTCATTCGTGACATTTTTTGTTCTACCATTGACTGTGGGAATTTATTGTTTCATTTAAATATTTATGCGCCTCAGAGGTCGCTTAGATCTAGACCGTTTTTATGGGAACCTCCTCATAGTACCTTCTATGGTTCACGTGATCCAATATCAAGTTGTAGTAAAATATTTAACTTTATATATGATGATAATTTCGATTTAACTATGCCTCGTGAAGTTTTCAAATCAGAATTAAAAATAGCCTTAAGTCTTTTATAATTCCTTGTATATGTATTGTATAATATAGTTTTAAGCATATCAAGATCTGTAGATGTATAATCGTAGATGTGAATAAATAATAATAATAATAATAATAATAATAATAATAAAGAAAAGTTAACAAAATCCAACATAAAAAATTGAAAATCAATAATTTTTATTTTTTTTTAAATAGCGCATAACTTTTTTCGGAGCATGCTTTCAGACCTATAGCTGTTCCGTCTGTAGGTCTGACAGCATTCCAAAACTGCGGAGAAAAAAAAATTGCGAAACTACATACTTTTCAAATATTCTCTATAGTCGTAATGTCATATGATATCAAAATCTTGATTTCTAACATTTTTACGAAAGTGAAATTTGCCATTGTACCGAAAAAGAGGCTTTCGGGGCAAAACTGCAAACAATTATAAGAAATGGTAAAGTTTGAATGAGCATATCTCTGTCAATTTTGATCACATTTTACTTTTTGAAAGGCCTTTAGTTTCTTCTTTATTTTGTCTACGGATGTTTTGACCCTATCTTTGCCTTAAAAAAAGTTATATGCATAATTTAATGAAAAAATAGAAAATCATTGATTTTTTTAGGTTGGTTCTTGTTCACTTTTCCTGCTTAAACTTTTTTATAAAATTTTTTGAACTATCCTTTTCAATAGAAAATTTAATTTTGAGCAAAAAGTTTTGAATTTAAAATTGTCAAATTCGGCTTAGTTTTCGAGTTATACCAAAAATATTGAAAAATGCCTAGTGTGACCATTCTCTCAAAAAAGCATTGGTGAATTTAGTAGCATTTTCGGCTTTGAGAATGCTTTATTGCGTTATTTTTGGTTCTTAAGTTCTTTCAATAAATATTTTTTTTCAAAATGTCGAGTTTGAAAAAATTAAAAAAAAAAAACCTAATTTGATAAACGATAAGAACGGACTTCTGGCTTTCCAAAAGAATACAAAAGCTACAAAAGAATACTGTCTGTTTGGCCGTTGTTTTTTTTATTAATTTTGATCTATTTTATGTAATGTGTTTTATAAAATTGGCCCTCCTGTCCAAGGGGAAAATATTACCCCCATACCGTGGGATTTTTTTTGTCCTCTTCCAACCTTCCGAATGCTTACGAGCCAAACAAACATTGTCAATAATAAAAACCCTTGCACGTAATTGTTCCTTTATAGCCCTCATTTTCCGGTCTATTCAATAGGCTATATTAGACGTTTAGATGAGTGAAGAATAATAAACGCAATATCATTAATGAATATGGAGAAAAGGAGTGGCTCTAGAATTGAGGATTGCGGGAGGCTAGCATCTTTGGACACATAGTAAGTACGAAGCTCTTTACTGACTGAGCAAATAGGAAAAAAAAGCTTGGAATTCGAACAAAGATACATGAAGGGTCCAGGGGAAAAACGGCTCAAGTCCACTTTTTGAAAAAATTAAACTAATGATGACATCTTATAGATTTGTATGGGTACTATCTGATGTAGTATAGCTCTCTTCACATAGGATTTTGAAAACTCGCAAAATAGTACACTTTTTAAAAAAACTTTTTTCCAAAACTATCTTTTTTGCTCCAAAAATTAAGCAAAGCGATATTAAAAAAAGAAAAACTTGTGAATAGACCTAGCGACACGTCAGGTAAATAATTAAAACAAAAAAATTAGATATTCTAGCTACATCCGGTCGAGGTCCTCTTTAACAAATTGAATTGCAAAAACGGTCCAATGTCACGCTTGTGAAAATTATTTTATTTTCAAACTCTATTTTGAAAATCTAGAGGTGTCTGAATAAAAAGCAAAAAACCGGCTCCAATTATCATGTCCCTTTCAGAAGAAAATTTCAAATCAAAAAAATCAAAATTTTGGTTAAAACATCGAAGGTCCTTTTGACTCTTGTCAGCTTATCATGCAAAAAATTCAAGATGCTAAAATCAATATATGTTTGCTTACTTGAGTACTTCGTGCTCATTAAAAAAAAATGTTTGTTTTATTTATTTTTCTTTAAATTAGCCATTATTTTAGTAATATATTTACAACTACGTTTTTCTCGGAATCAATTAAAGTGGACTTAAGCCGTTTTTCCTCTGGACCCTTCAACTACGTTTTTCTCAGAATCAAATAGAGTGGACTTAAGCCGTTTTCCCCTGGACCCTTCACATGCATTTTTCCAATGTTGCTCAGTCAGTAACGAGCTTCTTCCTTCTAACCTTACTTTTGGCTTGCGTGGCACCTTTTCATAAGTCAAATTGTTTATTGTTTTAAAGCATTGAACAGCATTAAATAGCATCGTTTGAAAGCATTTTTGTATTTCAGATATTTCGCCGTATGATTTTCCATCTGAATGGCTATTGACAATGAGCCGCCGAGCTTTTACATTGCAGGACTAATTTTTCTCATTATGAAAAACCCATAAAACAACCCATTTTCAATATTTTAAATGCGTAGATCTAAAAACCCTTATTTAAAACGTTTTAAGCCGCTTGAATTTTGAAAACAAACATAATTTATGACCTGCTTCTAATTATGTGCGTCATCGACTTTTGTGCATTTAGACAATTTATGGGTTTACTGTAGAAACACAGAAGATACGGAAGGAAGAAAAGTAGCTTTGAAATCGTTTCTTATTACGTGCACGCCACTATGTGTGGAAAAGTAATAAGCACAGAGAATGAATGTCACTACGATAAAATAACATGGGTTAGAGCTACTGAAAATATCATCGTATAAATAATAAAATACTTACTACTAATCGGCGATGATGTTAAAGTTTTTCCACCGGAATGAGTCTGCCTTCGCTGGAGAATAGTAACTGGCTTTGATGTTTCCGTTGCTGACGAGGATCTCTTGCGCATAGGGCCATACGAATCATCTCCATTCGATGACATAACACTTTAAGATAAATTGATAATATATAAAAATTGAACTGTTTCAAAATTTATCAATTTTTTACTTAAGTATCATGGTATGCATATTTTGAGCAATCAATGCATCTTTCGTCTCCATCCAAAGCTCACCAGCTCCAATCATGCTATGTCTTCCAACTTCCATATAAAAATAGCATTTTGAATCTCCGCATCTTTGAAAAAAAAAATATTATTTTATATTATATGAATTTTAAGATGAAAGGTTAGGTATGTAATACAAGAAATAGCAAACATGATAAATTTAATACCCTCTTTAACATTTTCTCGCATTTTCCCAAGACACTCTTGTAGTTCCTGGGAGTTTATTTATGAAATACAGAACGCACAAGTGCTACATTTTTAGTTGCATATTTGGGGGTTTCTGACAGTTGTTCATTAGAAGTTATCTTCTTAAAAAAAATAAAAAATATCTTCTTGATTTCGCTACCAACACCAAGTTTATAGGTTGGAGTTATAGCTATTTCACGAGTGCCAACTCCATCATCAGTCTCTTTTAGTGGTGCTTAGTGTGGTACGCTCATATTTCAATTTAAACACTCTTTGGCGTCAACTCGTAGCGAGCCATGTACCAAGCACATTACAAAACTACTCGCTGGACAAGCTTTAGCTTTTGAAAATCGTAGAGCATAAAACTCGTTCTTTCAATACCAATTGGATAAACGCCAAATTGTAAGAGCGGTTTTCATATATACAAAAAATAAACTGCCTGTGCTTTCAGATAGTTTCGCAAACTTTGTTGAAAAATAATTTTTTCTAGATGTTACAAGGTTTCAAAAATAGCAAGAAAGAAGTTCTAATTGAAAGTTCAATGAAAAGAAATTTAACCCCACATTTTTGAAGCATTGATACGACTATGGTTGAGTAACAAAAAAACGCTCAGTCATAAAAATACAATTTGAGTCCATCTGTTCCGTCGAATTTGACCCCTTTTTTATTAGAAAAAACGACTTTACGTCACTTGTTAAGGGGTGGTTTCATTTGATTTTATTCTTTTTCGGTATACAGAACTATTAATTGCACTCTCGACTGCAGAGATACTGGCACTGAACCCAGCTTCTTCCCTTGGTTTTGCCATTTAAACCGACGAATTAGGTAGCAGGTTTTTTGCATCCTTTCATATCGATACCATCTTTTTGTTTATTTCACAGGTAATTATAGATCAGAGAAGAGATTCTTTATCCTTGATCATGAAAACTATAAATTCCTGCGTACTCAACCGCGCCAAAAGCTTTTCCTCCACCCATTCTGCACTTTTTCTCAATTTTTTTTTTGTGTCATGTCAAAGAAATCATGGTAGAAAACCCAAAAATAGCTTTACAAAATCTGACATTCAACTAGTTCAAAGCAAAAGTGCTGAAAAAGGCGCTGTACCTATTCAAATGAACGAAATAAAGGGCTACGATTTCCACATGAATGTAAAGAAATGATAATAAAACGTGTAGTGACGGTAAGTTTAAGATTGTGTGTATTCTTATTCGCTCCTAACTTGGATGCTTTCTCTAATGTCATTTACAAAAAATCATGTAATCCGCTCAGTTCAGAGTTATAACGGTTAATCGCACTCGAAAATTTTGTACCTATTAAAATGAACGGGAGTGTATGTATGTATTTCATCTTTCTTAAATTGGGTTTCTTTTCTATAGTGTTTTATTAAATTTGAATGATGAGTTTATATATTTTGAATGATATGAATACAAATTTTATTGCAATAAACAATCTTTCTTTGTTTGATGTGAGCGTGATCGGAGTTGAATCCAGTCCTATGATCCATTATTAAACACAGGTGTAAACATAGAAATTTATGGGGGGTTATTGTAATTCAATTTTTCCCACTGGTTTGGGAGAGCTTTAAGATTTCCAAATTAAATAAGCCAGAAGAAGAACAAAGATCTTATATCCATTTCACGCTAATAAACTATCATAGACATAATACCACGGGAACGTGCATAAAATGAGAAGGATGCATTGAAATTAGTTTGTTTTTGTATTAAAATAAACTTTAAAATAAACAACTTGAAGTTCATGAAATATAACAAATCAAGTTCGAAGTCACCAGTAGTGAAAAGCCCACGAAAAATGCAAATGAGTTTCATACTCATGAGGAAGAGCCCTTCCTTGAAACTGATGGAAACCGAAATAAACGTACATAAGTCCAAGAAACGAAAAGCAGAGGGTAGCCCAGAGACTGTTCAAAAAAGTCAGCAAACACCTCTAAAAGCAGATACTGCTACAATAATGAAAACATTCAATAAAGAAATAGGAGATGTACCCCAAAAGAAGTCTTACGCTAAAGGTACCAGGCAAACTGCGCCAGCCACCTCCAATCATGATTTCCGCATTGGCAATGTTTGGCGAGCTTAGGAACTTAGTAGAAAAATGCACGAATAAGACATGTAAGTACACATCATGATCATACAATCAAGACAATTGGAAAGTCACTGTTGAAGACGCCGCCGATGCGTATAGATATGTTACTGAAGAATTGAACAAAAAGCAAATTCAGTGGCACTCGTACGAAAATAAAGCTTCAAGATCGATAAAAGTAGTAGCAAGAGGGGTTCACTCTTCATGTGTTGCCAAAGAAATTGTTGAAGACCTTATACAAAAAGCTCGATGACAGTAATCTTATTAAAAATGAGATAATCAAAGACTCCACTGGGGTATCAGCGACAAAAAAGAGATCTTTAGCTTTATTTATGCTCATTTTCGAAAATAAAGAAATTCTAGATAAGATTTACAGTATTTAATCAATTATGGGCATAGTTGTCAAAATTCAACCACTGCGAAAGTCAAAAATTTGTTGACAATGTAAACGCTGTTTTTTGGGCATACACAAAAATACTGCAATCGCGAGTTTGCTTGTGTTTAATGGGAAGGCAGGCATGCATCCAAAAACTTTCCCATGATCAGGAACAGAAAGCGAAATGTTTTAACTGTCAAAGCAACCATCCTGCAAGTTACAGCCAAAAAATTCCAAGACACAAAAAGGAAAAACAAAACTAGGAACAAGCTTAGAAAGTTCACCAACACAAAACCAATAGTTGAAAGCAAAAAAGTAACGGTAGAAAACAAAACTAAAAATCTACCTGCAAAACCACTAAGCAAAAGTGATGAAAATTAATCTTATTCCCAGATTGTAAAAAATGTAATGCAAATGGTCTTTAACAACATGTTTCAGAAAAAATATCTTTTTAGACATGGAGCATATATACATTTGTTTGGTGCCCGAAGCTCACCTCGCTATAGAACAAAGTCCTGATAATAAACAGGGCTAGGATTTTGCTAACTTTGCCTTTTTTGTGCGTTATCGTATGAAAGTATCGATTTTATACAAACACGTTTCATGCCCTCCTGATTCCAAAAATATATAGTTTATTTTGCCTTTTTTTACCCGTTAGTGCCTTTTTTTCTTAAAGTTAATTGTTTTTCAATGTAAAAAATCTTAAAGTATAAAAAACAGTTAGTTTTGAGTATCTGTGTAGGTCATTTTTTTTCCCCAATTTAATTTTATAATTTGTATTCGGCCAATGTTACTTATTTGTTAAATTACTGTTCAATTCAAAAATTTGTTTGTTTTGGGCAGAAGAAAGTTCTTCTCAGAGAGTATCCCCTTTCTGATTAATTCTGTCGAAGAAATTTCTTTGGCGCTCTCCAACTGAATAAGACTATGCAGAACTCCTAAATTTGTTAGGACATAACTTCCTCATTGGTGGCGACTTCAATGGTACGCACACCCAATAAGGATCTAGGCTCATAACTACGAAAGGTAAACGGGTATACCAAGCAGGCCGCAAATACAACTGCGAATTTCATTCTTCTGGTCCGGTTGTGGTTTGTAAGTCACTAGGCCCTGGTTCTCCATGAGCTGTTGCGCCACCCAATTTATTTATTTATGCATTAAACTAATATATGTGGCACATCAGTGGAAAATTGCAGAAGTCATTGTTATACCTAAACAAGGTAAGCCACCCACAGAATTAACATCTTACAAACCAATATCGAACTAAAGAAAATTGAAGCCGGTGTACTACAACGAAATGTTCTAGAACCAACTCTGTATCTGTTATATACAAAGAATATTTCAGTGGACATGAACGCTACCATATATTAGGGGTTTTTCTTTTTTAATTCAAGCCAGAGCCTGAACTGTAAAACAAAAAGTTGTGTTTCTTTTTTAGCTCTGAGCGTTCAGAGCTAAAAATTTGTATTTCTTTTTTCGTTCTGAGTGTGTTCAGAGTTTGTTCAGAGCGCGCTCTATGAGCTCAGAATAAAATGACTGAGCAGACTGAGTTCAATGCTGAACGCATAGCTTTTGACAGCTAGTGTTCAGGTGTATTTCAAAAATAGTTCAGGGTGGTCAGAACAAACTTGCTCAGATGATGTTCAGAACATGCTCGACATGCTCGGACTCTGTTCAGAGCTCTTTTCTGAATTAAAAAAGAAAAACGCCTATTGCTGATACTTCAATATGCGATCGATAAAGTAAGTGATTAGACGCAAAAATGGCGTATCAAATTAAACGAAACAAAATCGATGCATATACCGCCAAATACCTTGGAATGACTTTGGATGGAAAGCTTAAATGGAAAGAGCACATAAAAAAGAAAAGAGAAGAACTAAACTTGAAATACAGAAAAATGTACTGGTTACAAAGAAGGAACTCTGACCTATCTATCCAGAACAAACTAATGTTATACAAGCAATTATTGAAACTCGTTTGGACCAATAGACCAGGAAAAATAGCACAAATTGTATAGGGAACCTTGAAAAAATTAATTCATGAAATATTAAAATTTGAATCGACGCAGAATTGCAACCTTTATAACATATCCAAAATCTCCGCATTGGCTTTTTGTGTAGATGCATTTGAAGAGGTGCAGACGGGGAGAATTTGGAGGTCTATTAAACTAAAAATTTGTATTGGTACAACCCAGTCATATGAAACATGCTTTAAGGGTAGTTTTTAACGCTGAATCTAATGACATCAAATTCAAAATGATACAACCACCCAAAATAAAGTTATAGTAATTTTTATGTATGTAATGAATTTTATTTCATGTACAAGAGGTAAAATATTACTGAAAACCCTTTTAAAATAAATAGAGCGGGAGGCGGCAATACAAAATTCCCACCCATCGAGGTAAAGAAAAATTTGGTTATATTGCATTAGGCTGGCACTAGGTGATATAGAAAAACTTGGTCGTCCAGCCCGTATCCTGGTCAGATCGACAGGCCGACCATAAGAAGTGGTCATTTTTTAGGGGTGCTACCACCCATCGATTAAAGGATGAAACCTTCATCAAATTAAAGGGGCAACTTTCACCTATCAGAATTTCAAGGTCGTCCGGGGCATAGCTTGGTCACTTTCTCTGGCCGACCAGATTTATTTAGGGGTGCTACCACCCATCGAGGTAAAGAAAATTTTGCTTACGTGGCGTTTTGTCTTCGTTAGGTGATATAAAAAAGCTTGGTCGTCCAGCCCAATACCCTGGTCAGATCGACTGGCCGACCAAAAGAAGTGGTCATTTTTTAGGGGTGCTACCACCCATCGATTAAAGGATGAAACCTTCATCAAATTAAAGGGGCAACTTTCACCTGAATTTCAAGGTCGTCCGGGGCATAGCTTGGTCACTTTCTCTGGCCGACCAGATTTATGCATTTATCTAAGATTATGCGATACTCACCTGTACACATTAATTATATACTGAATGTCCAAACCTCATGCTTCAAACTTTAATTGGTGAAAGGCCAGGCCATAACCTGTCAGAATTTCATAACTTGTTCATACTAAATCCTAATCAGTTGGTAGGAATACCTAAATAAACTGCAATTATGATCAAAGCTAATTTTTAACTTATATTTTTGGAGTTGAATGATAAACAAAAATTCCATTACGTAATATTTGCTAGGTCTTTTAAAAACTTGCCCTATTTTTTCAGTTTCTTAAAAGATATAAAACTTACCACAAGCAGTCTTAAGTTCAAAGTTGTAGCCATTTTTATCTTATTAGAAAGGATTCTAAAACACTAAATTTTCACATAGCATCATGAAATTTATTTATTATTTCAAATGAGCAACCTTTTGTAAATTCGAAACTATACAAAAAGGAATATTTTCAAATTTTCGCTGTAACCTTACAGTTTATGTTTTTTGGGCATCAAAGTTTGCGTTATACTTATAAATAGATTCAGAAAATGTGCATTAAATTTGTAAATAATTGAGAATTTCTTATTTCCATTAAACATGAAATGTTTTATATGCTCTAATAGTGATAGTGTGCAAGTACATACATTCACAAAAATTAAGGTGTTCAAATGGCAGTGACGAAAGCCCAAAGAAGAAACAAAATTCTTCTTGAAAATTAGTTAAATTTAGTGATAATTCATTTAAAAAGTGCTGTGATGTTATAGAAATCCGTAAAAAACATGGACTTAAATACGGTGAGCTAATATTGGATGAATATTCTAAAACCGAGTTTAGGTATCATATACAGTGCTACAGAACCATAACATCGCTGAAGAGAAAAATTTTTTCACCCGAAATAGAGGTAATTGTTTGTTTTATTACTTTTATTAATTATGTAGATAAATTTACATATACATTTACATATACGATATACTACACATAATCAAACCATTTTATTGATAGACTTAAATTTGAAGTGTTATGGAATCTTTTTGTGTTTTGATCTAGAAAACAATAAGTTCTTCACATTATGAAAACGCAAAAGACTTAGACGATTCTCAAGAAAATATTTTGTTGCAGAGTATTCCTGACAGCTCAAATTCTATATCAGTATTTAAAAAGCAGGATGTTCAATGCAGTAATCAAAGTTATTTTAACGTAAGTTAACTATGTAGTAAATATTTCAATACGTTATGCTAATGACAGCATATCGGTGGCGCTTATTCCTAACACAAAAGAATTTTCCTGTCTTAATCCAGAAAACAACGAGTTCTTCACATTTTGAATTTGAAAACGCAAAAGACGATTCTCAAGAAAACACTTTGTTCCAGTGTATTCCCAACCCTCTAAATTCGATATCAGTATTCAGAAAGCAGGACGTTCAATGCAGTAATCAAAGATATTTTAACGTAAGTTAACTACTTTTTTGAAATCGGTTAACGTTAACGTTAAAAAATATTGCACAGAATTTTTTGTAATTACCTTGATCACTTTAAGGGGGGAGGGGCGAAAGAAATAAAAAAAAAATAAAAATAAGCGCCACCCTAATGTACATACATAAAAATCTCAAAAAATATGTACGAGTATAAACTTCGGCTGTTTTATTTTTCAGGAAATCATCTGTTTGGATACAAACGAGCCTGCAGTTCTAAAAGGTGCTAAATGTATTTTTTGTGATCAACAGAGAAGAAGAAGAATGGCATTAGAGAGGCAAAATTGCAGTAAAGGAGGTGAGGATGTGAAAAATAACATAATTAAATATGCATCTATTATGGAAGATTATGATATATTAGACAATGTTACCATATGGATTGTGTTTTGGGGGTGGTATGACTTTTCTTGAGTTTTATAGGTAACCATTGATTTTTTTGGATGATGCTCTTAGAATAATTTTCAGTTCTTGTATTGACCTATAAAATGAGCCGTCGATCGATATCATCGGCCACGAATTGTGCGAGTTATCCAATTCATAGGATCACACTTTATGAGTAAGGAGAAAAACATAAATATATTTTTTTTCGAAAATGTTTATCCGGTGAATCGTACAAAGAAACTATTACTTAAAATGTTGTCCATAGTAATGATCACAATTTAACATACATGGTACGTGGAGTTGCATCCGCACCACACAGAAAGTTGTAAAAGCAGCCGGGAAGCTTAAGACACCTACATTCTTGTTGTTGAAAACTGAGTTATCTTTTCTCGATCCAAATGTAAACCGAAGGTATTGCATGCGATTTCACAGGTGTTACTTAAAAAAAAAAACTCAATAAGATTTCAAATTTATTGATTGGTATTCATTTATAAAAATCAAAACACCAGTGCTCAGACAAAGTTTTCGCACTATAGATGAATGCAAAGTATTGTGCGTATGCTCTTATCTATCAGAACATAACGAAGAATGCCAGTTTAAACTCTCTGATCATATGAAATAAATTCAAACTCCTCAAATTCCAGATTCACGCACAATAAAAGATGAGTTGCAGAAAAAATATGGTAATAAACTTTTCATTTTTGCTGATCGCAGTCGCGAAATTTTTGAAAAATCTTTTGAAAATACAAACTTTGAGCAAGATGTAGATACAAAAATGAAAAAAGTTTTTGAAGCTGCTGATATTATCTACAACGATATTTGTTTGCAATTTTATAATGTTGATTACTACCAGCAACCAGACAATTTTCTTAATAATGTTGACAATGCTGTTTCTCGTTATCTGAAAGCTTTCATGTCGCGTATCATTACTGAATATAAGAAACGATCCTTTTACAGCTGGGAACGAAAATGTACAAGCATCTGTCACGCTATCATCAGTCAAGTTCGTCCAAGGTCGTTTGTTTCTCCTCCTCTCGTTCGGATCAAAAAATTTTATCGAAGTTCTTTCATCGTTGGGCTTTTCTGCATCATACAACGAAATTCTGAAATTTGAGGCTTCTTGTATTTTGCGTCCTCAGCGATCCATTTCTTCGACTGGATTTTCACAGTTTGTCTTCGATAACAGCGACTTCAACACTAACACGATTGATGGAAGTGGTACTTTTCATGCAATGGGTGTTATTCGTTGTGTGACAGACTCCAGGCAGTTCAGTTCAGTCAGATGGTGAAAAAGAACTTATTGTGGCAGGGGAAAAATTCTCCATGGCGCTCTATGGTGGAGGAAAGACAACTTCAATTGACGAACTTCGTTATAAAAAATTTACGAAGTCCGTGGCAAAAACGAAAAACAATTTATGTTCACTTCCCCCCACAAAAGATGCGCTACGACAGCATATATTTCGGACTTATCACCAGGTACAAACGTGGCTAGGAAATGACCGGGATCCGGAAAAGTGGGGTTGGAAAAAAAATACAAAAATTTATGTTCCTGTTATGACCACCAAGGAAGCACTCCTCCCGAAATAATGAAGGTTATTTCTTGTTCCTGCGCATCAAAATGTGGAGCGGCTTGTGGATGTCGCAAAGCGGTTTTAAAATGTTCCGCCGTCTGTGCACACTGCAGCGGTGAAACTTACAGCAATATCCCCAAATATATTACAATTGCTGAAGATTATTGCGAAGATGAAAGTACCCTGCTCTTGCAGATTCATAACGATGAAATGACACCAAACGAAACAATTTTTGAAGCTGATGTATGCGATGGTGAGATGCTACCAGGACCTTGAAAAATCTCAAAATATTCCTCTTATTATTTTTTTTTTTCATCCCTTCAAATACTTTCACAGAGAAAACTTAATGTAAATACACTTTACCTCTTTTTTTATCATTTTTTCAAATTATTCTGTTAATAAAAACCAATCAATAAATTTGAAATTCAATTAAGTTTTTCTTCGTAGTACCTAGGAAACCGCATGCAATACCTTTTACATTTGGATTCAAAAAAAAAAAAAAAACTCAGTTTTCAACAACAAGAAATGCAGGTGTCTTAAGTTTCCCGGCTGCTTTACAACCTTCTGTGTGGTGCGGATGCAACTCCACGTACCATGTATGTTAAATTGTTATCATTACTATGGACAACATTTTAAGTAATAGTTTCTTTGTACGATTCACCGGATAAACATTTTCGAAAAAAAAATATATTTATATTTTTCTCCTTACTCATAAAGTGTGATCCTATGAATTGGATAACTCGCACAATTCGTGGTCGATGATATCGATCGATGGCTCATTTTATAGGTCAATACAAGAACTGAAAATGATTCTAAGAGCATCAGCCAAAAAAATCAATGGTTACCTATAAAACTCAAGAAAAGTCATACCACCCCCAAAACACAACCCATAGGGGAACATTGGCCCGTTATATCTCAAAAATGAAACTACCTACAGAGGTCGTTGATAGCTTATTTTATAGGTAATTTTATCTTCTACAAGATTGTTGTAGGACGTTTTGTTGTAAAATAAAATGCAAGCGAGTTATTGCATAAAAACAAAACCAATCTCTTTTTCAAGATGGCGGGTCTTCCCTAACCTCAAAAATCCCAAAAACTCGTTTTTATGATCAGGAGACGTAGCCAAACAGATTTCATAAAAAAATTTTATCCATCGAAAAATGCGATTTGATTCCCTTTTTTGACTAATTTGACTGGGCTACTATACAACTTAATGTTGCGTTTCTTTGTTTGTTTATATTTAATTAAATATGATTTTCTTGCTTATGCAATTTGTTTTAATTATTTACACAAAAAAGTAGACAATAATGCATAAATCAAATGAATTTGTACAACTCCTATAAACTAAAAGAAAATATTTTGTAAGCAGTATTTCAACTTATCACTCGTTCATTTGAAATAATAAATAAATTTCATGATGCTATGTGAAAATTTAGTGTTTTACAGCTATATTATTCACTCCAGGTGTAAGTAAGGTTTAAGTGAATTTTAAACCTGTTCTATTAACTTGCATTTTTTAAACCTTTCAATTTAAACTTTTGTTCATAATATTCACTCAAAACGCGCATTAAACTCGGTGGATTTAAAATACAATACAACCGGATGTAAAATTGTTTAAACTTAACTTAACGCCGATTTTAAACACACGGAATGTCAATAATTTGACATTGGCCAGCATGTGTTTCCTGTTTCTTCGTTTCTTGTTGTTGTGTTTCCAATTTCATCTTTCAAAATTTAAAAAATTGAGTTGGCGTTTGAAATAAAAGAAAAAAACAAATCAAAACAGTGAGATTATTGTCTATTAATTTATCTCAATTTATGTACATATATGTATGTATAATAAATTGATACAAGAAAATGTCGAATCGCAAAATAAAAGGTGATGGTTATGGAAGCAATAAAACAAAAAAGAGGAAAACATTTTTCCCAAACCGAAAATATTTCCGGAAATCCACATCATCATAATCATCGACGCAAGCCCGCTTGTACATGTACATTTGTACATGCGGTACACTCGACGAGAACGACGTTGATTCTCCATCTAGTCCAGTCATTTATTTCATTTATAAAATCCATTTTATTTTGTTGCTTTTTTATTTTATCTTTAATATTGTACAAACATATGTGCGTAAAAACTTCAAATGGAGGGCAGTTAAAATTGAATCGGGTTAAAAGCGACAAAGTTTAATAAATAGCGTTTATTACCGGGTTTTAAGAGTGAATATTATGCGCTTGGGTTGAACTTTTGAGACTTAACTCACTTTGAACCAAGGTATAAATTTAAAACCGGATTAATTGAGTGAATAATATGGCTGTTAGAATCCTTTCTAATAAGATAAAAATGGCTATAACTTTGAACTTAAGACTGCTTGTGGTAAGTTTTATATCTTTTAAGAAACTGAAAAAATAGGGCAAGTTTTTAAAAGACCTAGCAAATATTACGAAATGGAATTTTTGTTTATCATTCAACTCCAAAAATATAAGTTAAAAATTAGCTTTGATCATAATTGCAGTTTATTTAGGTATTCCTACCAACTGGTTAGGATTTAGTATGGACAAGTTATGAAATTCTGACAGGTTATGGCCTGGCCTTTCACCAATTAAAGTATGAAGCATGAGGTTTTGACATTCAGTATATAATTAATGTGTACAGGTGAGTATCGCATAATCTTAGATAAATGCATAAATCTGGTCGGCCAGAGAAAGTGACCAAGCTATGCCCCGGACGACCTTGAAATTCTGATAGGTGAAAGTTGCCCCTTTAATTTAATGTAGGTTTCATCCTTTAATCGATGGGTGGTAGCACCCCTAAAAAATGACCACTTCTTTTGGTCGGCCAGCCGATCTGACCAGGGTATGGGCTGGACGACCAAGCTTTTTTATATCACCTAACGAAGACAAAACGCCACGTAAGCAAAATTTTCTTTACCTCGATGGGTGGTAGAACACTTAAAAATGACCACTTCTTTTGGTCGGCCAGCCGATCTGACCAGGATACGGGCTGGACGACCAAGTTTTTCTATATCACCTAGTGCCAGCCTAATGCAATATAACCAAATTTTTCTTTACCTCGATGGGTGGGAATTTTGTATTGCCGCCTCCCGGTCTAAAAGGTATGTTAATGAAACTTCGAATAAATGTTCCATTTGTTATACGAACTAAGAATCAAGACAGCCTCTAAAAATATCCATGGTGAAAGGTTGTTTTTTAAGGGGGAGGGGCAAGTGTAAAATGTTTACCATAACACCCACGAAAAAACTCTTACACTCATGAAACTCGCCTTTGGATTTGTTATAGAGGTTACAATTCTGCGTCGATTCGAATTTTAATATTTCATGAATTAATTTTTCAACCTCGGAACCCATTTTTCCTGGTCTAACATGGCATCTACCATAGTAAGATTACAAAGAAAACAATTGCTTAACGCATCCAAAAATTGCAAAGCAAGGTCCTTCGTCGAATAATAAATACCCCTTGGTATATAAGAAATAGCGATCTACATCGTGACCTTTAATTTGAAATGGTTACATAAGTGGTTAAAAAAACACGCTGTATCACACAATCAGCGACTACAAAGTCATACCGACTCCGAAATGGAGACCATCTTAAACGCACGAGACAATGTTCGGAGATTAAGAAGAACCAAGCTTCATGAGCTGATGGTCTAAAAGCTTTGGGAAAGTGTTATAAATTTAAACTTCCCCCAATGTGATTTATAAATTAAGAAAGAAAAATCATTTGTCGATCTTTCATAGATTGGTCCTGATTCACCGGTGGTTTCATTCGGAGGGAAATTAGGTTTGCTCTATGTATGAAGTGGGTGGAAATAAAGGTAAGAACGCGTTTGATACATACACCAAATTAAATAAGTATTTGTAAAAATTAGTGCCCTAAGCTGTAACTGCAGTGTGAATAGCAGCTTCCCCGTGCGTGACCTTTCGCATGTTTCGAAAAACTAAAATATTTTAATGTGGTAACTCGGTTCTTTCCAATTATTTCACAAAATGGAACACATCAATTTTCACAACTTGATTACAAGATTTACAAGATTTTTTATTGAACGATAAATATTTACAATTTGCTTAATGTTAGTTATCTTAAAGTATACATTGATTATTACATAAAATATGTTGGCACAATAGGGGCCTAACTGTTTACATTGAGATTTTTTTTTCAAAATTTATATTTAATTGTCATTTATGTTTATTTCTATTCTAAATCTTTTGGCTGCTTTATTTCTCGGATTGTTCAGGTCCGGTTGTCATTGCTTCACAACTTGATCATACAAACAGTCCTTAAAGGGCCCACAGACACCACACTTGTGTGCACACATGTGTCGGTGTGCGGAAATGTGTGCTGTGTGTGGGATGGTACACACACCGATTTTCGGTGTCAGACACGGAGCGAGTAAAAATCAAAAGTTTTTGATTTTTGGTGTCGGTGTCTCGATCGGTGTGATGTGTGTGGGGATGTGCGCGCACATTTGTTATTAAATTGCATTGGAATCGCGTTTGAATGAGGAGCGTCGAAATTTTTTCGATTTAAAATGTTATTATCATTATGATCTTTTTTCTATGAGATCTCTAAAGTGTGTACGATTTGGTGTGGCGTGTGTGGCGGAATAACACACCGGTGTCGGTACACATGTGTGCACACAAGTGTGGTGTCTGTGGGCCCTTTTACATAGTTGAATGAACTTGCAAACAAAAAATCTCTCTGCTATCCCATAAGATCACTATGTTTTCAATAAAAAAAAAACTAACTTAATAATTTTCCAATCACCACGCTTTTTAAGAAAAACAATCAACAAAACTTTACCATTGAAACTTCTACAGACGCAGACAGATAATAGTAACACACGATTCAATTCAACAAATTGAAGTTCTAATTCGCCACCATTTATTTGATCAAATTAAAAATTTTGTTTTGTGAATAATTTCCCATTCACCACGCTCTTTGAGAAAAAAAATAATACAACTGTAAGGGTAGTCCACTTTTCGTTTGTTTAATTAAATAAATATTCTTTTGATTTTCGTTTAATAATTCTTACTTTATTGCAACCAACCGACTTCTACGGGCTTTGGATATCGACTTACTACTATAACTGAACTCGGCACACTCGACGATGAACAGTCTCAATACAAATACATTTACAATACATTTATAACTCTTTACAATAATATGGTCCCTCCCCCCGGCAGCTCTTAGAATTGGATTTTTCAGGTTTTCTTTTTGTTTAATTTTACCTAAATTTTAATTCTCTTTATCTTATTTACTTCTACTTGAAACTTCCAGAGCCGCAGACAGTTAATAGTTCTAATTCGCCGCCATTAATTTAATCAAGTGTATTTTTAAAAATATGTAGTTACATAATCACCACGCTTTCTTAGAAAAAAGAATAACCAAACTAAGCTATTGAACATTCAAATCCACAGCCACGAGCCACATCTACAGTTATAGAAACACAAAATTCAACTCCACAATTTTAAGTTCTAATTCGCCACCATTGATTTGCTAAGGCAACATTTATTTTGTGTAAAAGTTTCCTAAATACTACACTTTCTTAGAAAAATTAAATATTATTTTTTTTTTTTTTAGATCTCATTATTTTTAATTTTAATTTAATTTAATTTAATTTAAGCTTAATACAAGCCAATTATGCTATATCAAAAACAAAAAAACGCAGCTAATATCATTATAGTTTTGATTTTTGTTCATTTCTGCGCATATATCAAAATTTGTGTCAAATGTCAATATTTGTTGTTGTTTTTACGTGTATTTAAGTCATCACGTTCCCAGCCAATTTTATTTCTGACAATTTCAATTTTAATTTGTTGTTGTTTTTACGTATGTTTTCTTCCGCACCTTCACAACCATTTTTTATTACCGACTGACAATCTGCGCAGTTTAATACCTTAGATTTGTGTACTGTGGCTTTATAGTGCTAAACGGAACGATAAAAGAGATATAAAAAAAAATCTCCAACAGTTGCCATGATACATAACTGAGTCAATCAGGTAGTCGCTAGTGATTTTACACAGAGTGCAGACCCACAAAATTATTATTAGTAAGTAGTTGCAAGTGATTGATTTAAATTAATGGATTCTGCTTCTGCTTCTGCCTTTTATTTAATTTGTACTATTATTATTTTTAAATTTTTGTTTATTTTCGATTTTCAATGTTTTCTATCGTGGTCGATTTTTTGCCTACTGGGCAACATTTGTCAATAGCAATTATTAATACTCTTATGTAATATAGTGCGACAAAAAATAATTGAGGCAAATCCAAAAAATTCAGTCTCAGTTTTAAAGGGGAAAAGTGTTTATATCTCAGAGACAGAGTCATCTGACGCTTCTGAGATCTCAGAAATATAAAATGGCCAATTAAAAACAAACAATTCACACCAGCAATATCAAGTTCTCATTCGCCGCTAATAATTTAATCAGGTAAAAAAGTTTGTGCAGCGAATTATTTCCCAATGACCAAGCTTTCTTAAAAAAATTTTAGGTTATCAACATGCCATGAAGAAAATTGTTCACGCTTCAAGCAGATCGGTGTAAAAAACAAGTTGATATACGGAATTCAAACTCAGCAAAAACACAGGAAAAATTGGCCAACCTCAGAAGAAACAAGAAAGCCCGCACTGCACTTCTACTAATCAGCCAGGACAGGAACCACACCAAGAGCCATCTTCATCAGTCAATTTCTGAAGTTTCAATGCAAAGAATTAGAGGTGAAATAAATACGAAACGATCTCAGGATAAATTATGTACCTGTAACTGTTCCGCTTGGATACTTCAAAACGACAATGAAGTTGAAACGCAATTTGCTTGCTCCATGAACAATATCTGCATTTATTGTGATGCTAAATTATTTCCTTTAGAAGTTGTAAGTGAGAACAAACAATTATTTAAATAATATACGGCAGTATAACAACGCACTTGCTTTTGCTTCGATGCAAGTAAATGCTGTGAATGCGCTACGAAGGGGTCCTTTTTGCATGACCAAATATATCATTTAGTTGGCAGTCTACAATGCCCCCAAGGACAAACACCATCATATGCAGGCCTTTTTATTGTTGATGCTGATGCTGAGCAAGCTTTATAGCAACGATTGAATTATGCAACCAACAAAGAATGCAATATGGAAATGATGAGAACTTTGCAGTCCATGTTACAGCAATACAATGCTTACGCTCAGCTCTTTTATTTTATAATAGGAACGCAGGGAAATTTTTGTTTAGAAAGTTTGTTCGTCAGAAATGCTGCTCACAAAAATGTTTGAATTTGCGTGACACTCCATAACTGTCAGGTACGTGTGATAATGCGTACCTCGCTTAACATTGCCAGCCAGGTTTATACGGTAAGGGTGGAGAGAAAATGAAAGAATACAAAATGAGACCGCAAGTAACTCATTGCAACAATAACATAAAGATTGACATTGGAAAATTTATTTAAACGGATTTGTTTTTTTAAGAATTAATTTTGGTATTGAGCTCAACATTGTCCGATCTTTCCAGTGAGGTTTTTACTGTTATGGTAGAGAGAAAATGAAAAAATAAAATTGAAAGCGAAAGCAACCTGTTACAACAATAACATAAAGATCGACAATTTAAAAGTATACGTTCATGGATTTTTTTTAAGAATTTATTATATTCTCATTCGTAATAATTCTGTCAGTTAAAAAAGTCGTATAATAAATAGTTCGAAGTATGAAAACAAAGTTCTCGAATTTATAAGTAAATTCGATTCAAAAATTGAGCTTTTGCCGGACAAAATAAAAATTAAAAACGGATTCGCATGCTTGAAAAAATATATTTGAGCAGTCTTGGAAAAGATGAACGTAAGAAATATATTAAGAATTATTGTTTCCATTTGATTTCATTAAACTTATTTCGACAGTAAAAAAAATTCAAAAGGCTGAGCAATACTGAACCCAAGGAAATAACGGATGCGTTCGCTATCTTTGAAAATGAGGAAAATTTTTACCATCAGAGGTACAAAGATCACTTTCTGATGACGAAATTTCAAAGTGGCTTATGGTTCAGCAACTTTTCGTAACAGAATTCGAAAAATAACCGAGTGATTTTTCAATTTTATAAAGTTTAAAGTTTATGTAAATAAAAAAAAATGAAGTTCGTTATTTCAATGCATCCTCCTTCTCCTTCTGCAAGTTGAAATGGTTTTATGTCTGTGACAGATAATTAGCATGAAATGTAGGTTAGATCATTTTTCTCTTTCGGACTTGTTAAATTTAGAAGTTTTAAAGCTCTCCCAAGCCAGTGGGAAACATTGAATAACAACAACCCCGTTAATTTCTATTTTTACACGTGGTGTTTAATGGAGCATAAGATTTAATTTGATCAGTTAGAAAGTTTTTTTTTGTGAATAATTCCCCATTCAACACGCTTTTGGAGAAAAAAATCAACCAAACTTAACTACTGATTCAGACAGATACTAGAAATAACGATTCGTCTCCATTTATTGATCAAGTACAATTTTTTTTTTGTGAATAATTTCCTATTCACCACGCTTTTTGAGAAAAAAAAAAATATCCAAACTTAAATACTGAAACTTCCAGAACCGCAGATTATTAATAGAAACACGCAGTTCAATCCAACAATTATTTGATCAGGTAAAAAAGTTTGTTTTGTGAATAATTTCCCAATCACCACGCTTTCTTGGAAAAAGAATAACCAAACTAAGCTACTGTAAATGTATCTCCACGGTCCACAGCCAGGTTATAGGAACACACAATTCAACTCAACAATTTGAAGTTCTTATTTGCCCCATTAATTTGCTTAGGTAAAAAGTTTGTTTTGTGTAAAATGTTCCAAATTACCCAATCCCACCGTGACAGACAGATATTGTGCTGTGAATTATTTCCCAATGACCACGCTTTTTTAAAAAAAAAAATTAGGTTATCAACATGCAATGAAGAAAACTATTCACTCTTCAAGCAGATCGGTGCAAAAAACAAGTTGCTATACGGGATTTAAGCTCAGCAAATACACAGGAAGTATTGGCCAACTTCAGCATGCACTTATGCGCAAAACGCGGAACCTTCCACTTCTACTAATCAATCAGGACAGGAACCAAACCAAGAGCCATCTTCATCAGTCGATTCCATTGAAGTTGCAATGCAAAGAATTAGAGCTGAAATAAATACGAGACGTTCTCAGGATAAATTACCTGAGTCTTCATCCATTTGCTGCCACAAGGGTAAAGTTAAGTTGGCCGCCTGGGTCTTTGCGATGAAATCAAAAACTTGATTGAAGCAAAGATCAAAGAACCAAAAATTATATAAATAATATACGGCAGTATAACAACACACTTGCTTTTGCTTCGATGTAATTTAATGTTGTGAATGTGCCACGAAAAGGTCCTTTTCGCTTCAAAATACATTTTGTTGTCAGACTGCAATGCCCCCAAGGACAAACACCATCATATGCAGGCTTTTTTATTATTGAAACTGAGCAAGCTTTATAGCAACGATTGAATTATGCAACCAACGAAGAATGCAATATGGAGAGAATGATAACTTTGCAGTCCATGTTAGAGCAATACAATGCTTACGCTCAGCTCTTTGATCTTATAATGGGAAAGCAGGGAAATTTTTGTTTAGAAAGATTGTTTAACTGAGTTGAGGACTCTTCGTGTTCGTATGATCTAATTGTGACATTATAGGTCTATTCGTGTTCTTCCCAAAACTGAAAATTGTTACCAATTATAGTCCAAAGTTCATATTAGAAAAATGAAATCGACAGAACTTTGGACTGAAATGGGCTTTTTTGGGAAGTACACGAATAGAAGTTATATGTATGTGTTCAACGGCGCATGTTAAGCCTTGCATGAATGAAAGAAAAGAAAGAAAAAAGAAAGAAAGAAAGAAAGAAAGAAAGAAAGAAAGAAAGAAAGAAAGAAAGAAAGAAAGAAAGAAAGAAAGAAAGAAAGAAAGAAAGAAAGAAAGAAAGAAAGAAAGAAAGAAAGAAAGAAAGAAAGAAAAATAAGAAAATGTGAAACAGAAATAAAATTATGCATGGGTATGATTTTCCCTGCATGTTTTTAACGTTTCTCTTTTCTCTTTATTTTTTTTAGTTTGCTTCACTTTTGTTTTGGATGCTCTGGAATAAAAACAAAAATTTATGATGGGGGAAGAGTTCAAGTAGTTTAAGGAATTAACTTGAAAATGAGACCAGAATAATGAAAGGTAGCTGTCAAAACAATGCGCAACTCGAAACATGCTTCGTGTAATAGTGCGCGCATTAAGGAATAGAGTTCAAAAGAAAATAATCTAGAGTTGCACATTAAATTCATGCGCCGTGTAATACAGTGTTACAACATTAACATGCGCGGAGAAACTTTACCACACTTCACACCTCGGAGTTCAATTACAGCTTAATACAATAACTCATGCGAAATTTTTTGCTGCTACCGCCGGTTAGTTTCGTAACGTTGAGTACTTTTTGATTTTTATTTCCACCTACCCATATATTGAACAGGCCTAATTTCCCATAAGATGAAAATGAGTTCGTAACATAAACACTTCCAATTCCAATGGAAATGAAATGGCGACATCTCTACCCTGCCAGTTAAATTCACTCAGAAGTCAGGGTGGTTCAAGGAGGCTTCCCATTCCTAAACTTGTCCTCAGTCCCACACCCATCCCCTCCTCACACCTACTTACCTTTATCCTGGGGAGCGCACTGGATCCAAGGAGATCCGAGTGAGATGAAGCGGCTTACCGTATCATCACCCCTTCTAACATATGGCCTTTTCGATTGGCAATCCGGAACACTGATTCGATACGTGTGAACGCTTCTCATTTCGATTATGAAATCAAATCCAGAACAATTTTCTCTTCTTTTTACCAAACAGCAAACTGTATAGAAATTGAGAGTTAGCAATTTGTTCTGATTGAAATTCTAAATTTCAGAAGTTTCTGATTTATTAGGACGTACGAATTCTTTCTGCGTACGTGAATATTCGGCGTTTAAGTTCACATTTTATTAACAGTATGGACAATTTCAATTATTTAGATTGTTAAGTGTAATGCTTCCATCTAGTCCAAGATAAAGTCTAGTTTTGCCTAGCAACAGCTTAAATAATGTCTATGGATAATGAAAATATGCCCCTATAAGTCTTATGCGACTGAATTACCTTACTGTTTTTAATAATTTGATTTTTTATAATAAATTCAATAGTTTTTCGATATAATACTAATTAACAAAAATAAAAAGTTTTTTAAAAAGTAAAATATTTTAAGCTTTCGTTGCTGGCGACTTCTAGCGACTTTTTGGTTTGAAAATTTTAGCCAATCTAGCGACTTTCGGAGGTTGGTCTAGCGACTTTTATTTTCAGGTTGTGGCAGCACTGGTGTGCACACTCCGTTTGATGTTTTGTCAGTCAGAAATGCTGCTCACAATAATGTTGCGTTTATAATGCATACCACGTTTAACATTGCCCGATGTTTCCAGTGAGGTTTATACTGTTATGGTGGAGAGAAAATGAAAGAATACAAAATGAAGCAGACAGCAACTCATTACAACAATAACATAAGATTCACATTGGAAAATTTATTTAAACGGTTTTTTTTCAATTAATTTTGTTACTTCGCTAAACATTGTCCGATCTTTCCAGTGCCAGTGAGCTTTTTTCTGTTGTGGTAGAGAAAATAAATAAAATTAAAATTGTGATCGAAAGCAACGTGTTACAACAATAACTTAAAGATCGACAATTTAAAAGTTTACTTTTACGTTTTTTTTTTAAATTCATTATATCTTCATTCGTGACTATTCTGTCACCTAAAAAAGTTGTAGAATAAATAGTTCAGAGTTGGAAATCAAAGTTCTCGAATAAAATTGAGCTTCTTCCGGACAAAATAAAAATCTAAAACGGATTCGAATGCTTGAAAAAATGTATTTGAACAGTCTTGACGAAGATGAACGTAAGAAATATATTAAGAATTGTAGTTTCCATTTGATTTTATTTTACTTATTTCGACAGAAAAAAAAAGGGGCTGAACAATGCTGAACTCAAAGAATTAGCGGATGCGTCTATCTTTGAAAATGAGGAAGATTTTTTACTACAGAGGTAAAAAGATCACTTTCTGATGACGAATCAAAAAAAGCCCTACCAAATATCTTTGTTCCAAGGATTTTTATTGAGGCGAGGGAAAAATTCCTATTTGGTGTAATTTAGGTATGTACACAAGGTATGGTAGATGATTTTAAGGTCACCTTCGGTTCAGTAGGACTGTGTCCGATCGGGACCGAAGAGATAGGGTAAAGCAGGAGAACCAGTTCTGGTGGTTGAAACCTGAACACGAAGATTCTTCGGATATTTAAAAGTTGACTGCATTTTTCTATGCCATGGCCGACTTACATAGGTTTAGGTAGTTAGTTTTAAGTAGGGACAGTCAGGGTGGCACCAAAAAAAAAAAAAAAAAAAAAAAATTATAAAACCAATAAAAACACAAAAAAATTATAAAACCAATAAAAACACAAAAAAAATATAAAAACCCGAAAATGCTTGCTGTGGCTGTTCTAGTTTGTAAGTAGTCTGTAAGTAGTTTGTAAGTAGCTTTAAGTAGTTTTATAGTAGTTTTAATTAGTTTTAATTAGTTATAATTAGTTTTAATTAGTTTTAATTTAGTTTTATTTAGTTTGTAAGTTTTATATAAAACAAAAAAATAAAGACAAAGATACCGAGTTTTTTATAAATTCTTCTCGGTGAAAAATAAAACCGATATGGATTCTAGTTTTAAGATAGTTCTTAGGCCGAAAGGCATTAGCATTAAGTTAGTAGTTTAACTTAGAGCGCCCGAATGGGGCCAGTAAGTTAGTTGTAAGATATTGATAAGTAGGCTAGTTTTTATGAATTTTTGTCTAGCTTTAAGATAGTTTTAAGATAATGGAAAAATAAAAATGAATTTACAAAAAAAAAAAAAAAATGATTTTAAGGTATTTTTTAACGCTGATTCTAAGCAGAACTAATGTCGAATTCCTTACAAACTGAAAATTTTTCTAAACAAAATCGATTTTTTTCTAAACAAAATCGATTTTATTCTGTCAAAACAAATCTTGCATTTTCAGCAAGATTTCAAATCGATTTCACACACACTTGCAAGATTTGACATTTCTCTGGAGTTGAAAGTATTCTGCGACGGGTTTAAAAAATATTCTAAAGTGTTCGTTGTTCATTTTAATAGATTAAAAGCAAATAAATTACTAAAACAAATTTTATTTCATCAAAAAATTGTGAATAGTAAATAAGAAGTTATTAAAATATCAATTAACTTCGATTCAAAGTGCCCAAAGTGGATTTAATGATATAAAACGCGCCGTCGCCGATGTGTTCCTCGATTGATGTGTCTGGAATGAATTTGGGTTGCGTAACAGTCATCCTACAGAAACCTTAACATTAATAACATAACTGTATATATTTCCATTTTTTTTTTTCATTTATAAATTCTTTAATTTTAATATTTTAATTCATTGACTCATGTTTATATAAAATCATTTATTTTTAATAAGCACATTTTTTTGACCAGAACTAAATTTAAAAGTGCTAACAAAAACAAAAACACATAAAGAACAACGCATTTTGTAAAACTTAAATATTGTAATGTGCTGCTGGCTTCTAGAGCATAAAAGGCCGCAGCAAATCATTAAGAATAGGGAATTTTACGAATCTGTCAATTTCAAGAGTGACAGCTTCCATTGGGGCGGAAGTGTCAAATTCCAAAGTGCAAAGCAAAAAAAAAAACAATTCCAGCAATGCAAATGCACAAATGTCAATATGACATTTCTGCCCGAATGCTGATTTTGACGTTTCTAAATGAAAGAGAGAGTGATATATTGCTATTTGTTAAAGAGCTCTATTGGCTATCTGTCGAATAAAGCTAGTGAGTTAACAAACATACAACTTATCGTTGGAGTAACTTGTCTTTCATTTTTTCTGACCGATTGCTTTCCACTCGTCTTCGTTGTCGCACAGTAGACAGGCTGAACACTTGTTTAGTCGCCTGGCTCTGCACCCCGCTCATTGGTAATCCTCGTCGTAAAGCTTTTAAGGAAGAAGCCGACTGTAGACAGGCTAAACGTCACTGACGGTTGCCTGGCTCTGTCTTGTCGCCAGTACTCGTACAAGATATTATATCACACACACACACGCACAACTGATTTTGCACTCACACACACACACAAGCATAACACCCCCGCTTCAGTTGTTTTTTTTTTTTACTTTAATGACCGCACAGCTATTTTTGTTTATTTCTGCAGCTTTTCTCGGAAATAAATATGTTTTTAATCTAACAAATCGATGCAATAAACTGAATGGACTTTTTAACATTTCGTCAGCCGAGAATTACAGGGTCGTATCTCGAAAAAAATCAAAATCGAGGTTTTGATGCAAAACTGTTCAGATATCAAGTAAGAAACGTTTTGCATCACTTAATATGCCAACATTTAAATTGAGGCGGAAAAAGCCATAAAATCAAGGTCGTATGTGAAAATTTCACTCACTTTTTAGTTCAAGGTCGTAGGTTGCACATACAACTTTGTAATCGCAATATCTACTCGAAAATTGAAACAAAGTTGCAGGTAACTCTGCAAAAGAAATCAAAATTAGAAGAATAGTTCTATCTAACTGTTAGAGTCTAGCGAAAGCATTTCAACCTTGAGCTATCTCATTTGAAGCCCGTTTTGGTGTTAAAAGTTTGTTTTTTGCTGCTCAAAAATCAAGTAAATTTTGCTTTAAAAAATATATAAAAATCAAATTAAATTAAAAAGCAAGAAGGTAAGTCTTAAGCCCAGTAAATTATTTACTAAGGACTCAATTTAATAAAAATGTAGCAAACAATAATGAAAAACGAGATTGAATTTGACCGTCCTGCGCAAGTTGATCAACAAAAAAAAATCGACATTGTTGCTCTGTTAAAAAAAAAATTAATCAATAAATAAATGCAAAAAAATTATCTAAAAATGTGTTTTATTTATGTGACTTTTCAACCATTTTCTTTTACCATTTGATTTTTAATTCATATATCAGAAATTGCAGTTGTAACTACCTTTTAATTTTTCTTTTTCCTTAGATAAATTTTTAGTTCAAAGGCGTATGTCTAACATACGTCTTTGAGCCAAACAAAATTTTGTTACAAAGTCGTATGTGGATTTCAAAAATGCTCATTATTTAATTTGTGGATAAAATTTTAATTTTTTTTTTGTGTAATTTCAGTTATGCTTATGGGTTCAAGCATATTTAGCTAAAAAAACCAAAACAAAACCAACTCTAGATACACTAAAAACGTCTAATTTTGTTGTTTTCGCTGTATCTCAAATGTATATGTTTATCACATACGACCTTGTAATTCTCGGCAGACGATTTGTTACTAATTTGTATGCGCATTACTTTGTTTACTTTTTGCCTCAAAGCTACTGTCAAATGGCACACACACAATCCCACGGGAAAAAATTGATTTTTTTGTATTCCTTACAACCAAAGAAAAAATTGATTTGAAATGGTTGTAAGGAATTCAACGTAAGATGATACAAGCACACTTAATAAAGTAAGGGTCATTTTAAAGCGAAAACTAATATTTGAAATATTATTTTCCGTAGAACAGGTCAAACTTTTCCCTCAAAAATACTATTAAAACATACATAAATATTTTTATGGACTCTTTTAATTTATGGTGGCCATGGCAAATTAAATATTTTTGCCGAATTTAATGCGAGTAAGTTTTTTCGTGGTGGTTATTATAATAATTCAAAGCTTGCCCCTACCTTTCAAAAAAACACCCTTTCCTCGCAGATATTTTTAAGGACTCTTTTTATTCTTGGTTCTATTGACTAATGAAATATTGATTCCAAGTTTCATTGGCACTACTATACTTACTATAAATTTTTTGTGGATTTAGTCTTATTAGATTTAGCGGTATAAGATACCCTTAAAACGTATCATATCATATGATCAGTTTGATGTTTCCTCTCTTCATCTCTTCAAATGCATTTACACAAAAAGCCAATGCGAGGACTTTGGATATGCTATAGAGGGTGCAATTCTGCCTTTGTAACCCCTTCTTAGTCTGCCCAACCCCCAACTTTTCCGCGCTTTTGTGATTTGATAATCGAAATTATTGGTTTTTCAGCCCACCCTAGTCTACATTAACTCAACGACTGTGAAAGCTACTTCTCGGCTCTCCCAAACCAAAGCGAATCATTCGTTGTTGACGACGAAACTACACCAACAACGTGTTAATTTCATTGACAACAAAGTTATTGTTATTTTGTTTATCATCGCCGTCATCGAATGATTTACATTGGCTTGTAGGCTATTGATTATGTCCTAAAAAACAGGGCAATAAGGAAGTAAGACGTTCATGGAATTTTATTGTAAAAATCATCAAAGGGGTCATTGAAGATGAGAAAACCACGGAGTGCTATTAAATTGGAGGGTTCATTTTTGAGAGGGGGGTGCAAAAGCACCCTTTTTGGTTTTTTGCATATAACTCGAAAACGAAGCAAAATTTCGAGATAATTCTCAAAATCTTTCTTGTAGAAAATAAAATTTACCATCAAAATGGATTTTGGAAAAAAAATTTAAAAAATTTTAAGTCAGCTAATTTTTAAAAAATTCATTACAAAAAAATCGCATTTTTTGTTTTTTTTTTTTACGTATTTGCTTATAACTTGCTTACCAGCAGACATAGGTATAGGCATTGCTTCATATAAAAGAAAGATAATTAAATTTTCTTTAAAATCAATAAAAAAAAAAAACGGTTTGGATAAAAATCGACCGAGAAATAGTCGTTTAAACTAGGCTGATGTTAAGTTTTTAAAGCTTTATAAATGGCATTTTTGGCTTTTTTGATGGACTTGTTAGATTATACATTCAAACTGGGTGTATTAAGGAGTCATGACCAGTTGAGTCAAAAATAAAAGTCAAGTTTCAAATTTTTCGCAGTTTTAGGGTTGCCATCTAATTTTTTTTTAATTTAAAATAATTGTCAAAACTAACACACTTGCTTTTACAAAGCCGGGGTTTGAGCACACGTTAGCGTATACCTTCTCGAACATGAAAAATTGTATTAGACCAGTTTTACGGTTGAATGTCCTTGCCAGACCAGCTGAACATTTTCTAAGTAGGTATTAAAGAAATAACTTTTTTTTATTTTGGAATACCTAACTCGTCTGGCACTATTTTTCCATATAACGAAAGGCATAAACTACCAAATACCCTGGTTTGTGAAAGTAGATTTGTTAGTTTTGATAATTATTTAAAAATTTGAAAACAAAAGGAAAAAAAATCACCAACATTGTAATATTAAGGACCGTCTGGCATGCATTTTCGACAGCCACACGCGTCTGGCACAGTTTTGTCTCTATTTAAGGAGATATTAGCTAGCATATATTGAAAACCCGGCTTTGTAGAACAAGGTTTGACAGTTATTTGAAATTAAAAAAAAAAAGAAGCTATTTCTTATAACACCAATTTTGAAAATGTTGAGCTCGTCTGGAACTATTTTTTCATGTTCGAGAAGGTATAAGCTAACATGTGTTCAAAACCCGACTTTGTAATGCTATGTTTCCACCAAAGGATTATCTCAGCTCAGATTTAATAAATCTTTTTGGTGTTTTCACCGCACAAAAAGATTTAAAAAAGATTTACTTTGACAGCCCCTTTTAAAATGAAAATGGTGTTTCATTGTTTCTCATAAAGAGGAAGTGAGATAGAATGTTTCTTCTGTGAAGAACTGAATTCAGCCATAAATGAATCCTTCAGCGCCATACAGGAACAGGTTAGTTCGATTTGTAAAAGTATTTGTCCTAGGAAGATTTAACAAGATTAATTTCTAATCTTCAAGATTAACGAAATAAATTTGTATGGTAAATCTTCAAGATTTAAAGGAGATTTGCGGTAAATCTTATTAAATCACAGATTAGCGTTAGGTGGAAATGTAGCATAAGAGCAAGTGTGTTGGTTTTGGCAATTATTCTAAATTTTGAAAAAATTAGATGGCAACCCTAAAAGTGCGAAAAATTTGAAACTTGACTTTTATATTTGACTCAACTGGTCATGACTCCTTAATTCACCCAGTTTGAGTGTATAATCTAACAAGTCCATCAAAAAAGCCAAAAATGCCATTTATAAATCTTTAAAAACTTAACATCAGCCTAGTTTGAACGACTATTTCTCGGTCGATTTTTATCCAAACCGTTTTTTTTTTTTTAAATTGATTTTAAAGAAAATTTAGTTATCTTTCTTTTATATGAAGCAATGCCTATACCTATCTCTGCTGGTAAGAAAGTTATAAGCAAATACGTAAAAAAAAACCAAAAAATGCGATTTTTCACATTTTTTTGCAATGCATTTTTTTAACAATTAGCTGACTTAAAATTTTTTAAATTTTTTTTTCAAAAATCCATTTTGATGGTAAATTTTATTCTCTACAAAAAAGATTTTGAGAATTATCTCGAAATTTTGCTTTGTTTTCGAGTTATATGCCAAAAACCAAAAAGGGTGCTTTTGCACCCCCCTCTCAAAAATGCACCCTCCAATTTAATAGCACTCCGCGGTTTTCTCATCTTCAATGACCCCTTTGATGATTTTTACAATAAAATTCCATGAACGTCTTACTTCCTTATTATATGAAATAATCAATAGCCTATTGGGAGATTCTTAATAGATGGAAGCTGTCGTTTGTACGGTCGTGGCTGAACTATGATAGTCAATAGCTCACTGATGTGGTCACATGGAAAAGATCGAATACATAGAAACCATATGGCACTCTCCTAATTGCGTTTTGCTTCTTTCGTCAGATTTCGTTAAATTTTGCTTTTGGAAGAGAAGAGTGATCCAGTGCGAACCCCACGGAAGTCAAACTGACATTTGGTGAAGTAGAAACGAAAAAAGAGAGAGATGATTCATTTAACTCAAGTGGATTATAGCTCTCTTCTCTTTTTGATTGTTTGGAAAGACACTTTTAGTTGGTTTTTGACTTTGAACTTGCTACTGTTATATTTAGTTCTACCTTTACATTTATTTATCATTCCGAGACTCCGATTTCGATTTGGTTCGGGAGAGGTTCTCCATTTAAAAATAACTTCAAAATCTGAACACGTCTAATCTGTCACGTTTTTTACATCTAATATTTGACGTTTATCGAATATCTGATTCAATTACGCAGCATTTAACCAAATGAATAAAAAGGTCGTTCATGCAAACGTTTGCGTAAACTTATCATTTTTCACAATTTGTTAACTTGCAACATTGCATGAATATTCTTTCTTTTATTCATAACATGTATTTCGATTCAGCGGAGTTTTCACCTACCTGGGTTTCGCTTAGTGCCAAAACTGCTCGACAGTTTTTCGCTGTAGGAAAAAATGCAGCATAGAAATTCTTCCCAACTTACCTGCCATCACAATACAAATAACATACAAAAAACAACATTAAAACTATGCATATAACAATTGAAGCATCCAGGTCAAAAACCAGGACCCATGTTCTGTAACTATCGCGCGGATAAAATTCGTAAGAAACGATGGAAATTGAAACAATTTGTATGCGCTTTGTTTCATTTTTCAACGTTTCTCGGCAAATTTTATCGATGCGATAGTTACAGAACATGGGTCCAGATATCTTCACTTTTTGAAGAAATATGTTTTTTGATGCAGAAGTAATCGTTTGAGACTAAAATCTCGAGCTTATAAAAACATTAAATTGAAAAATAACATTTGGTTTCATGGTTTGTACATTTAATTTCACCAAAAAAAAAGGGACAGAAACCATACGAGTCCAAAAACAAATATAGTTATATTTTAGTGAAAAATTCACTTCACAAAAAACAAATTTTTCAGTGTTATGAACGTGTTTTTTTTATTCTCTTTTTATAATTAGTTTGATGCTTTTTGAGACAGTTTTTTTGTCTTTTTCTCAAGAATTAAAATTGTGGAATTATCTGATTTTGCACCGGATGCTTCAATTTCAAAACAAATTATAGTATATAGTAGTATGCCTTAATAGGAAATTCCTTTGACCCCTGGGCAAACAAAATGTTTAAAAGCAATAGGTCTAAAATTACTTTGACTTAATCAATTGAAAACATTATATGAGATCAACGACAGAGTGCATGCAATGTCCAAAGCAACTGAGAGAGTTGTTTGGAAAAAATAAAAGTACCACTTGATATGGATTATTTTTATTATATGAATCAAGTGAATTGGAAATAAGATTTTATGATATGATAACTTAAGATTGGCAGGCAGTATCACTGTTTTTTTTTTGCTTTTTTGAGGGTAGATGTGCGTGCATTAAAGATTTGAAATTCTTTAAAGACTTCTAGCTTTTATAATAATTTTCTAGACTAAAGCTTTCTTTCTTTTTGAAGCACTGGGTTGTCATGAACATACTGTCTGTTCGCGTACCTCCCAAAACTACGAATTTCTACGAATTTAGCCCAAAGTTCTGTCAAAGCTCATATGAAAAAAGTAAAATTCGTAGAAATTCGTAGTTTTGGGAAGTACGCGAACAGACCTACTGTCACGGTAAAATTTACCGCGACAAGAATCACTCTTGATCGTCCACATCCTCCTTCCTTTCCATTTTTTCTTTTCCCTACAGGTGCTTGTTGCAATATACTGAGAGAGAGAAAAGGGCAGCAATGGTCCATCGGCCACTGTTTCACTCTCGCAGTACCTTGAAGAAGCTAAAATCGATGTTGTCAATTTGGACACGAGAAGTGGATAGGTGATTCACTTTATCATAACC
The DNA here is from genome assembly GCA_963921185.1 of Dasysyrphus tricinctus. Lineage (NCBI taxonomy): Eukaryota > Metazoa > Arthropoda > Insecta > Diptera > Syrphidae > Dasysyrphus > Dasysyrphus tricinctus. Next base: position 177,271,318 of record OY992531.1, on the reverse strand, counting down.
GACAACCGGTCGGACAATTTGATCCAAATCACGGGCGACAGTTGGTCCCCGAAGACGAACATTATATTGACAGACGGGTGGTCTGCTCAATCAATACCATTGCATTAGATATGTAGGTGACAGTTGGTCCTTGACGCCGAAGTAACTCATTACGAGAATGGCTGCTTGCCCAACATAATATTACTTATTTTTCCTGTACAAAAACAAAACAAAAAGCCATTGAGCTAAGTAAAATTCGCGTATTAGAACTGCCAACCTCCCTCCGAAATATAACAAAGGGGAAATTAATTTTCCACCAAGGTTTCACAATAGTTGTTTCATTTAGTTCTGAGGGGAAAAATGCACGCGTTGAATTAGGTTTCCTTTTTGATTTTCTGAATTTTTCTTTTCCAAAAATTAAGTTGAGGACAATAGGTAGCTGAATGCACTCATCGAATTGCCGCCCACTGGAAGTCATGCCAGAGTCCGGCGAATTCGATAATGACTTTGCATAAAGCTGGGGTTGAAGTGCGAGTAGGAAAGTAGGTTTGCAACTGCGTTAGCTCACTCACGCCAATGGGCTGAGTGTTGCTGTGTGATGACGCGACCGATACCCACGTCACTGATTGGCCGAAAGCACCGGGGCATTGGACAAAAGAAGAGGACGCCCAGGATAGTGAAAGCCTGGAGGGACACTTCTATCCCGTCTTTTAGATCGAGCAGAAGATTTTTTTAAAAAGCAAGAAGAGAAAAATTAAGAGAAAAAAAAAAAGAAAATTTGATTTCGATTTTGGCGAGTTTAAGTTGCGAAAAAAAGAAAGATTGACGAAATTTGTAGAAAACTATTGTGCAAAATTGGAGGAGGAAATTTAACTCGGAGGAAAGAGGGATTGGCAGTGGGAATCAGAAAAAAGCTAAGTATAGTGGTCTTATTGGATTTGATAAATTTGTGGTAAATTGGATCATATTTTCTTAAGCGTTTGTTGGAAGAGTTCCAAAACTCAAAATTTTTAAATTGTTGCCTTTTGTTTCGTGAAATTTCGTGCCGGTCGTTTTGTTATTTTGTGGTCGATTCGTTAGTTTAAATTCAATTAAATATTATTAACTTATTCGGTCTCAGTTCGGTTCGGAAAAAATGTAACAAATTGGCGCCCAACGTGAGATTCTTCGTGGTTAAAATTTAAAATCGCGGCAGAAAGCAATTCAGATTTCAGAGGGAATACCTACCTGCCCATATTTGCCTAGTGATTGATTGCCCAAGATCCAAGTGTGTTTTGTTAATTTTTTAGGGAAGTTTTTGTTTTACCCTATTGCGTTCTTTTTACTTTTCTTGTTTTTGTTTCTTTTTTTCGGTTAAATTAATTATACCAAAACCCAATCTGTTCCTACAAGGAAAAACCTACATACATACATACAAGTGGCAGTGTAAAAGTTCCAGTTGCTTTCTTTTCTTGATGAGATTTACCAAGGGTAATTACCTACTAAAGTTATACACACAAACAGGATTTGGAAGTGAGTTTATGTATGATCTTTTTTTTATTAGTTGTTGTTATTGATGGCAACTCTAACTGAATGGGATGAAGAGGCACCTGAAGTGGCTCATCAATTAATGCGTTTTTGGAAAGAGTAGAAGAACTTAGAGAATCACGTGGTGTTACAGAGGCAAGACTTTTTCAATCGGCTGTCGATCTTTTCTCTGGGAAGGCACTCCTTTGGTTTAGGGCGATTAGGGACACAATCTCTACATGGAAGGAATTGGTTAGGGAGGTGAAGTTGGAGTTTTTACCCTCCAATTAAATGACCTCTTAATGGATGAGTCGATGGGGATGTACATCGCACTCATGCAGACCATTCTTAAGAGATTCTCGGAGCCTCTTAGTGAAAAAAGAAGTTGTCCATTCTCATGAAGAATATTGCGCTATTCTACCACACGCAATTGGGGTTGGCTGATATTAATTCAGTTAATGAGCTGGTTGCGTTCGGTAGAAGATTAGAGACGATTATGACCAACGTCGAGGCTTTAATTCCACCTCCTACTAATAGATTCTGACAGGCTTTGGAGCCTGATGCTGCCTGTGTTGCTTCTGTTCAGGACGCGAACGATAATTTGTAGGAACGTTTGGAGGGTACTTAAAGATTTAGGTTTAGGATTAGGCCTTGTACGCAGCTGATGCGAAACGAAATATTTAGTTGGTCTCCAACAAGACAACGAAATGCTTACGAAAACGCAGCGAAAAAATATTCATTGACAGTTACATGAAAGAAACAACAAAAATACACATGAAACACACACAAATGTCATTTTTCCGCACACAATAACTGGCCTGGGTAATTAATTGTGTGCGAAAAAAGAGTGTAGACTTCTCCAAAAAATATGCAACAATTTCCAATTTCGTTCATCGAACAGCGTACTGCAGAATGAAAAGTAAAGCCTAGTACGCTGCTGATGTGAAACGAAATTTATAGTTGGTCTCCAACAAGACAACGAAATGCTTACGAAAACGCAGCGAAAAAATATTCATTGACCGTTACACCAATTCAAAAAATCAAAACAAATCCAACTGAAAAAATAGAACACACACAGCCACGCTGGAAGCAAAGAAACAACAAAAATACACACGAAAAAACACAAATGTCATTTTTCCGCACACAATAAATGGCCTGGGTAATTAATTGTGTGCGCAAAAAGAGTGTAGACTTCTCCAAAAAATATGCAACAATTTTCATTTTCGTTCATCGAACAGCGTACTGCAGAACGAAAAGTAAAACTAAATTTTTCGTTGTGTCATTTTTGTATGGGATTTTTCGTTTCACATCAGAAGCGTACTAGGCTTAAAACTAAATTTTTCGTTTATGATTTCGGTGTGTCATTTTTGTATTTAATTTTTCGTTTCGCATCAGCAGCGTACTAGGCCTTAGAAAAAAGTGACATTGGGCAGGTACAGTTGGTAGGTGATGCAGGTGTAGGAGTTTTAGGGACAGTTAACTTATAGATAGTGGTGGAAAACAAATCGGTTTTGATTGAATGCTTAGTAATATCCTCGCTCCCACATGCGATGATAGTTGGTGCATATTTTTGGATACTGTTGGGAACTGTCTTCGATCACAAATGTGGAGCTTTTCAAGCCAGGAGATGGTGGCTTCGATTAATAGCTCGTCTATCACAGAAAAGTCTGGGTTAGACGATGAGCAGAGTAGGTTAAAACTTTTAATTGAAGATTTGTTCAGGGATATGCCAGAAGGTCTAGAAGTAACGAATAGGGTATATCATATTATTAGAACGACGTCAGAGCCAATCAAACAAAGGTATTATCCGGTCTCACTGGCGATGCAAGTCCACATCGATAAATCCCTTACGGAAATGTTAGATGAGGATGTGCAAACTATAGTTTTAATTAAGAAAAAGGATGATACCTTTAGGTTCTGTTTCGATTATAGGAAATTGAATCAGGTTACGGAAAGGGACTTTTATTCGCTTCCAATAATTTCGGCGATTTTCGATAAGCTTAGGAATGCTAGGTTTTTTACATCGCTTGACATTAAGTTAGCTTATTGGCAAATTCATATGCCCGAAGATTTTTAGAAAGTTTACCGCTTTCACTGTTCCGGGTATGGGTTTGTTCCAATTTAAACGCATGCCTTTCGGATTACACAATGCCCCTGCAACTTGGTAGGGGTTCATTGACAGCGTTTAAGGGCCAGAGTTAGAGCCATTCGTTTTTGTGTTTCTGAATTATATATTACCGTCACAGATTCTTTCGAAAAACATTTAGAGATTCTTAACGCAGTTTTAAAAAGACTTCGTGAAGCAGGTTTAAAAGTAGGGCGGGATAAATGTAACTTTTGCAGACCATCCTTTAAGTTTTTAGGTTATGTAGTCGATAGGAACGAGTAACATGTTGACCCCGAAAAAGTTGAGAGTATGGTTAGGATATCTGCACCCTAAAATGTTAAGGAAGTTAGGAGCTTTGTAGGAACTGTTTCGTGGTACAGGCGTTTCGTGACAAACTTCTCAACAGTTGTTAGGCCTTTAACCGATCTGCTAAAAAATTCGTCTCTGGACTCAGGAATGAGAAGACTCCTTTAGGAAAGCAAAGGAACTTTTGATCACGGCTCCCATTTTAACTTGTCCCGATTTTAGTCTAAACCGACGCGTCTGATTACGGTATCGGGGCCGTACTTACCCAAACTTTTGAGGACGGTGAAAAGGTCATTTGTTATTTGAGTAGGTCTTTAAATCGTAGTGAAAGGAATTACTCGACAACCGAGAAAGAGTGTTTAGGAGTTTTGTAGGGGGTTGAGAAGTTGCGGCCGTATATCGAAGGAGTTCGACTCACGGTCACAACAGATCATTACTCGCTTGTTTGGTTGAGTAGCCTCAAGGACCCACAGGGTAGATTGGCGCGATGGGCAGTAGGGCTCCAGCAGTTTGATTTTAAAATAGTTCACCGTAAGGGAAAAGACCATGTCGTGCCGGACATGAACATGGGAGTCAGAAGAACGTTTGAAAAGTAGGAGCTAAATATTATTGGCCAAAACTGAGAAGAGATGTTATAATATAATGTCTGCCAGCAAGTGAAACCAGTTAATGATAAACAAGTCGGTCTTATGGCTTACGAAAGGATAGGAGTTTCTTGTCCGTGGGAGATGATGAATGTGGATCTAGTAGGGCCATTACCCAAGTCCAGTAGAGGATATTTGTATATCCTGACTGCCGTAGATTATCTTACCAAATTTCCGTTATTGTTTGCACTAAGGTCTGATACTGCAAAGGCAGTATGCAAGGAGTTAGAGGATAATGTTTTCTTGTTATTTGGGGTTCCAAAAGTTGTCATCTGCGACAATGGTCCTCCATTTAGAAGTAGGGAATTAAAACAGCTTTGTGAGGGATATTCAACTAAGATTAGGTCTACTCCACACTACCATCCTCAGGATAATCCCGCGGAGAGAGAAAATCAACGTTGAGAGCTTATGTTTCAGAGAATCACCGTGTTTGGGATTCTCAATTAGCTAAGGTAGCTTGTGCTATACGCACTTCCCAACATGAAGTGTTAGGAGTTTCGCCTTATTATGCCAATTTTGGAGAAAAAAAAATGGAAAAGAGGAAATAGCAATAAGTGATCAGGGTATAGATATAGGAATCAAAGTACAGATTCCATTGGAGATGTACGAAAAAGGTTTAGGAAATTTAGAGCGGACATAGCTGCTAAACTTAACAGCATCCAAGAAATCTGCAGAATCATACAACCTTAGGAGGAGAGATATTCAATATCTTCCAAATGATGTCGTATGGCGCAGAAATTTCGATTTGTCGAACGCGGCAAATTACTACGCAGCAAAACTGGCACCGAAGTACGTCGGGCCTTTTAAAATCCGAAAACGGTTATCTCTTCGGACGTATGTTCTTGAAGACGATAACGGAAAATATCGTGGCACTTGGCACACTAAAGATCTTAAGCCTTTCAATGGTTCTTTTGAAAATGATTAGTCCAAAAGTCCCGAGTAAAGCAAAGTTAAGTAAAGTAATGAAAAGTAAAGTAAAGTTTTGTTATCTTTTTTTTTGGAATTGCACATTTTAGCTTTGAATATTTTTTTTTTTTGACTGCCATATTTGGCCTGATGGGTTTCTATGTTGTTTTGTTTACCAGGTCCATCCGTGGAAACCTTTCCAAGGAGGAAAGGGTGGAGTTTGTCACGGTAAAATTTACCGCGATAGGAATCACTCTTGATCCTCCACATCCTTCCTCCTTTCCATTTCTTCTTTTCCTTTCAGGTGATTGTTGCAATATACTGAGAGAGAGAGAATGGCAGCAATGGTCCATCGGCCATTGTTTCACTTTCTCAGTACCTTTAAGAAGCAAAAATCGATGTTGTAAATTTGGACACAAGAAGTGGATGGGTGATTCACTATATCATAACCGACAACCCCAAAATCAGCACAAAAAGCCAACGAGCGTATTAGAACTAGAGAATATCAAATAAAGAAGCCAATCCTTCGTACGTTTCACCCTCCAAAACCCATTTGTTTACATTTTTGTATTTGTAATGTCATTTCGTGTCGAAGAATAGATGTGAATTGCAACAACAAAAAGACCTGTGCTGAATGACTAGTTGATTTTATGTGTGCGCTTTGCACTACTTTTCACTAATACTTTGCAAATCTAATCATCACAGCTGTTCGATTCAGCTTGTAGGCAAATCAAATTGACAACTGAGGACATTGTATATAAATTCTATAGTATTCTCATGAAGAAAAAAAGCTCGTGGCCATCTATGCGTCCAAATGTCATACTAATTTTTGTTAAGGGATCTCGGTAAGGCGATCACAGCGAACCTATCGACCAAATGTCTACCTACAAAATCGTGTTTCATGAGAATACTATAGATTGGATATACAATGCTGAGGATTGGCTTCTTTATTTGATATTCTCTGATAAGAACTGCCAACTGTCAATCTCTTTCCGAAATATAACAAAGGGGTAATTAATTTTTCATCAAGGTTTCACAATAGTTGTTTCATTTAGTTCTGAGGGGAAAAAGGCACGTACGTACCTTCTTATTGATGTCAGAAAGAATTCAATAACTGCTGCTCGATGTTCACCAATATTTGTGCGTTCTAAGCCAATACGTATAAGAGTTACCGACTTGGATGACAAGCACACATGATAACTTCCCAAAATGCCTTTTTTCTCAGCTAATCCTTTTCTTTGAACCACAACTTGCCACACATGCTCTAAAAAAATAAAAAAAAAAATAGAGTAAATAATATTAACTCAATTGAAAACTCTTTACCATAGTATGGTTTTGGTGGATCAGCAAATATATTTGGTCCAGTTTGAAGTTTGAGCATTAATCGTAGCCAATTATTCATTTCATCTTCGGAATCCATAACGATGCCAAAACCGTCATCCTTCGTAGACAATGTAATAACATAATCGTGTTTTGTGTCCAAACGCCGATTTATATTGATGCAACTACTAAGTATAATAGATCGTTTTGGAGTCGATTTGGATTTGAATTTCTTTTCGTTGTCAAAGTATTCCAAACGTGCTGGAGATTTCCCGCATTCTTCGTAGAGCACAAAATACTTCTTTTTCATTGTCTTCAGCTTCTTAAGGTATCCATGGAGTACCACACCATCTGTTTTGTTTGTGTTCGAAGACATGTTTAAACTTTATTTTTAGAGTTCACATGTACTTTTTACAATAATGTACGCACTGACACTGAAAACAAAAAGTTAAAAATATTTGTAAGACTTGCTGAAGGATATTGGCTGAGTTATTTATTGAGCAAAAATATGAACTAAAGCGGAAAGATAGGTACTGGAAAATTAAAGAAAATGGAGCACAATTTTAAACGGCCTAATGTTAAAGTATTAGTACGATACGATCTACTTAACAATTTTCTAGCTTTTGACAATTTACCAATTTTTGTATATTTTTTGTTCATTGTACTAATTCTATGTCTTTAATAAAATGCAGATGAACACGACTAAAACAATGGCAGTTCGCACAGTAAACTTTCCAAAAACTTTTTTTCAACATCTCAAAGTGTCATGGAGTTAGAACAAATCAAAAAGATAAAATGTGTATGGACGGTTTTAAACTTTATAAAGTGTAAGGGGTAGTGGGATGGATGCTAAACTCAATTATAATTTATCTTTCATACTAAATTTGACTTAAGATCGTACCTACTTAATGGACTTACATTTTGCGCTTTTATTTTTATATATCGTCCCCCTTATGCCAGAAACATGAATGTGCAAAAATGAAAATGTTGGGAAATCATGTTTGAATGTTTATTGCTCTCGTAAAATTAGTAAGTTTGGTTTATGAACAAAATATTTATTTGTAAATTACTTTCTCATTTATCTTGTTAAGCTGATATATTTTTTATGTTGACACCACTTCCCTTCCCCGACATTTGGCACATTCATCTTTCTGGCACAAACAAAATGAAAAAATTATCTCATTCATCTTTAAATAAGAATGACTTTCCTATAAAGAGAAATTAAAAAAAGCATACTAAATTCAATAAACATATGCATATACAAATGTATATGTTTATTTAACAATAAATGATAAGCATAATTATTTACTAATCACTTAGTTCCCGTTTTCAGAATCAGAATCGAAAAATCAAAGATTTTTAATTATTTTTCTAAAAAGCGCATAACTTTAACATAACATACATAAACAAAGTAAAGTAGAGTTTTAAGGCCTTCAAATTACATGTTAAAAAAGACATATTATTTGAAAACTGACAGAGATATAAGCCATTCAAACTTTACCATTTCTTATCATTTTTCGCACTTTTTGCCCGAAAACCTATTTTTTGGTACCACATGAGAAATTTAACATTCCTTGCACCTAGAACCAAATCTTATATTAATCGGACCAGCCGTTCTGTCTAAGGGTCAGAAAGCATTTAAAAACTGCCGTAAAACAAAATTGCGAACTTACATACTTTTTTAATATTCTCTATAGTCGTAATGTTATATTAATACGAAACTTGCCATATTATACAAAAAAGGGGCCTAATAAAGAACTTCTATTTGTCCAAAAAAAGGGGCTTTCGGGCCAAAATTGTGAAAAATTATAAGAAATAGTTAAGTTTAAATGGGCATATCTGTCAATTTGTAACAAAATTTGTATTTAGGCTATGTATGGCTTCAAAAAAGTTATGCACAATTTATTAAAAAAGTTAGAAATCTTTTATTTTTTTTTAATTTTTGGTAGGTACGTTTTTGTTTACTTTTCCTGCTTATATTGTATTATACATTTTTTGAAACTATCCATTTCAATAGAAAATCTAATTTTGCTTGGTTTGCGAGTTATACCAAAAATAATGAAAAGTGCATATGGGCCAAACAAACATATTCAATATTATAAAACCTTGCACGTTTCTGGTCAACTCAATGGGCTAATACTGCTGTGTGTGAACTTCAAAAGGCTCAGGAGAGTTACGTGCCCTTGTTATAATTTGCGCCCATCCTTCAGGGACGTACACGGGAAAATTTTTTGAGTTTTTTTCCAAATTTCGAATGAATGAAATCACATTCCATCTCTGTGTCACCAGTTTCAAAATATTTGTGATCAATTGTTTTGATCGTGGGATGATTTTGGCAGAGACATTGCGACAAAAGTTTTGTTTTTTGATCACTAGTGTGAGACACTTCGCCATACACATAACACCGATCGATGCACCGACACCAGAAAATCTCAGAATTTTGATTTTTTGCACACAGGTGTGCACACCACACAAGTGTGGTGTCTATTGGTCGCTTTAGTAACAATAAGCACGAATGTGAGTTTCTTACATCTGAAGTAACTTTTCTAGCAAATACTGTTATGCCAAATCCAAGAATGTGGCACATTCATGGTTTTTGTGCTGATAATTCCTATCAGTTCGGAGCCAGAAACATGAATGTGCCACATTCGTGTTTCTGGCTCAACTTGATGAGACTGAAATCTACATTCATGTAATTGACATTTTTAAATACTGTGGTTTCCTTGTATGCATGGCATTCTAAGTTTTGGTGTAACATAGATTATCCAAAGGTTAATCAACCCACATCATAAACTCAAAATCGGCAAATTTGCACATTCATGGTTCTGACATGAGGGGGACGATATGTATGGATGTACATTAGGGTGGTCGTTATAATGGGTTTTTTTTCGTTTTAAAATTTGGATGGGCCTACATCAGCTCTAAATGAAACAAAATTCCCTAATTTTTTCAGATTTGTATTTTCATCCTCTATACTCGCTGTAGGGGTAAATTAAATTTTCTTTTCGCGTAAATTTGCCGAAAAATTCAGAGCATGTAGGTGAGAAGTAGACAAGAACTTCATGAGCTTTATTTAATAATCAACTATTAAAATGTACTTCTGGCTTTCCAAAAAGATACAAAACATTACTGTAAGTATTGCCGTTGTTTTGTAATTAATTTTTTTATATTTTATGCAAATATTTCATTAAATTGCCCCTCACGTCCAAGCGGGGGGGAGATATTACCCCCCTGCTATAGGATTTGTTTCTTGTCTAGTTCCCACCTGCATGCTCTGAATTTTTTTTGACAGATTTTACGCGAATTTTCTAGTATGCAAAAAAAGGGGAAATTTAATTAACCCCTACAGCGACTATAGGGGATGAAAATAAAAATCTGAAAAATTAGGAAACTTTTGTTTTTTCATTTAGAGCCGATTTGGGCCCATCCGGGATAACTTTTTTCCAACGACCACCCTAATGTACATATAATGGCAATATTAGACTGAAGGGTAGTTCTGTAATTTCCTAAATGATAATCGTCAAAACGATAATCGTTAAAGTGGTCTTCAATAATTTGTTCATGTAACTCCACGACTATCTTATTTTCAGAATGCAATTTGAGAGCGTTTGATATTCTCTCGGTAGAGGAATTCCGCCAAAAATTGTTGCCATTATTAGAGTCCTACAACAACGCAAGGTGTTTTGTTTTACACAATAGACAGCTACCCGACTCCTTCGTAGTGCAACAGGGTGTGCGACAAGGGGATGTTCTATCGCCAATTCTCTTCCTGCTAGCGATGGACGACGTATTGACGGCCAGTGTTGATACAGCTGAGCGACAGGGCATTCAATGGAGACCATTCGGAAAGCTCAGTCATTTAGACTATGCCGATGACATATGTCTACTGGAAAAAAACATCAGTGGGCTGAACGGGATGTGCCAAACACTGCAAGTGAAGGGAGAGTCGAGTGGTCTAAGAATAAACAGCAAAAAGACAGTAATAATGCTCACAGACCCGCTCAAAATTACTTCTTTTCTTGTCTGGTTCTAACTTCACGCACTAGATTTTGGTACATCTTTTGCAAAACACAATGGGGCATATTCATAGATGTTGTCTAAGCTGTTGCTAGCAAAAACTGGAGTTTTTCTATTGAAATTCCCATAGGATAAGCTCCAGTTTTTACTAGCAACAGCTTAGCCAACATCTATGAACATGACCCAATGTATTATAGCTGGTATTTTCCACACCGAATCCAAAAACCTTTTAAAAGATCTTGACATAAACAAATCCGTTGGTTCGGATAGTATACCTCCTATTGTTCTGAAGAGGTGTTCTCCAACGCTGGCAAAGCCACTGCGTCAGCTTTTCCATCTGTTCTACTCTACTGGTCTCTTTCCGAGTGGATGGAAAACAATATTTGTCCAGCCTGTCCCTAAAAAAAGCGAACCTTCATCTCACTCTAATTATCGCTCGATTGCATTTAGTCTTCGTATCCAACAAAGTATGACAACAACAATGAACCACAAAGAAGCTATTCATTACAAAAGCTCTGTTAGGCCAGGAAAAATGGGTTCCGAGGTTGAAAAAATTAATTCATGAAATATTAAAATTGGAATCGACGCAGAATTGCAACCTCTATAACATATCCAAAGTCCCCCAAAATCCCCGCATTGGCATTTTGTGTAGATGCATTTGAAGAAGTGCAGACGGGGAGAATTTGGAGGTCTATCAAACTAAAATATTTGTTTGGGTTAAACCTGATCATATGATACATGTTTTAAGGGTAATTTTTAACGCTGAATCTAATGAAACCAAATTCAAAATGATACAACCACCCAAAAAGAAGTTATAGTCCTTTTTATGTAATGATGACTTTTTTTCAGGTACAACAGGTAAAATATTACCGAAAACCCTTTGAAAATAACGGTATGTTAATGAAACTTGGAGTGAATGTTTCATTTGTCATAGTAACTAAGAATCAAGAGAGTCCATAAAAATATCCATGGAGAAAGGGTGTTTTTTTTAAGGGGGAGGGGAAAGTGTAGAATGTTAACCATAGCACCCACGAAAAAACTCTTACACTCATGAAATTCGCCAAAAATATATAATTTGTCATGGCAACCAAGAATCAAAATAGTCCTCATAAATATATTTGTTCTGAGGTTTTTTTTATTAAAGAGAGGGAAAATCTGGGAAGAAGTTGGAAGATTTGACCAAAATTCCGATTTGGTGTAATTGAGGTATATACACAAAGTATGGTATATGATTTAAGGGTATTTTTTAACGCTGAATCTAATAAAAGCAAAACTAAAATGATACAAGCACCCTTTACAAAGTTATTGGCCTTTTCAAGCAAAAATTAATTTTTAAATCGTATTTTCCGTAGATCAAGTCAAAAGTTAACAGTCACCAAAAACACTATTAGAACAAAGATATTTGTTTGGATTATTTTGATTCTTGGTTGCCATGAAGAGTTTAATATTTTTGGCGAGTTTCATGAGTGTAAGAGTTTTTACGTGGGTGTTATGGTTAATATTCTTTGTTGCCCCTCCCGCTTAAAAAAAAACACCCTTTCACCATGGATATTTTTAGGGACTCTCTTGATTCTTAGTTCCTATGACAAATGAAACATTCATTCAAAGTTTCATTGACATACCGTTATTTTAAAAGGGTTTTCGGTAATATTTTACCTGTTGTACCTGAAAAAAAGTCTTCATTACATAAAAAGGACTATAACTTCTTTTTGGGTGGCTGAATCATTTTGAATTTGGTTTCATTAGATTCAGCGTTAAAAACTACCCTTAAGACATGTATCATATGATCAGGTTTTACCCAAACAAATATTTTAGTTTGATAGACCTCCAAATTCTCCCCGTCTGCACCTCTTCAAATGCATTTACACAAAAAGCCAATGCAGGGATTTTGGGGGACTTTGGATATGTTATAGAGGTTGCAATTCTGCGTCGATTCCAATTTTAATATTTCATGAATTAATTTTTTCAAGGTTCCCCATACGATTTGTGCTATTTTTCCTGGTCTATGTATACAGTGTTGCCTTTAATAATTGATCTATGATAAAAAGTGATACTAGGTTTAAAATTCGTTGTCCAATAAGTGTTTTAATTAGGTAATTAATTTTTTTTCTTTTTAAACATAGTTTTGTTGATTTAAATGTTAATTTATTTTAATTCTAAAGCCTAGTTTATACTTAAAAGCGAAGTGAAATCAAGTTTGAAATGGAACATCAATAATAATTAATGAACCAAAAGGTTTTCAAAAAAATAGTTTTCATCATAATTTTTGGTTACAAAAATCCCATTGAGTTACATTTGTTTCGAGACAAATTTGTTCCTCCTTGTCGCCAAAATAATTGCATTTATGGCCTTTTCGATTGGCAATCCGGAACAGCGATTCGATACGTGTGAACGCTTCTCATTTCGATTCTGAAATCAAATTCAGAACAATTTTCTGTTCTTTTCAGAACAAGAACTGTCATTCTGTCCCCAATCGAAAAGGCCATTAGTTTTTGATAGTTTTTCACGACTAGGAAAACAAAGTATTTTTTTTCTATTGGCCTTTTCGATTGGCAATCCAGAAGCGTTCGGAATGCGTGTAAACCGTTCTGAAAGTGTTCTATTGGCATTCAGAATGACAGTTCTTCTCCTGAAAAGAACAGAAAACGATTCTGGATTTCATTTCAGAATCGAAATCAGAACAACTCACACATTCAAACACATAGTTGTCAAAGTGTTATGAAATATTGCAAAAAGTAAATTTTTAGCTAAAAATAAGAAAATTTCACATTTTATTGTTTCTAAAAACAATTATTTTCCGTTTAGAATATTATTTTCCCATTTTCTTTATTGAAAATTATCATACTCGTTCATATTTGTGACCGCCAAGTTTCCAAATGTGAAGACCTATTTCCATCCGCATGTGAAGTAGCACAAATACAGGGATACGAAAACTTCAGAATCAAACCACATGTGCCTGTTTGTTTTATTGGCGATCCGGATCGGAGAGTTCTTCCGAATTGCCAATCGAAAAGGCCATATGAAAACTACACTTCGCATGGATGTAACCAGGCTTAACGTAAAATCAAGTTTTTCATCAAAAAATTGACATAAAATGTAAATCAAAAAATTATTTTTTCAAACGCAAGTAAGTTCAATTCCAATAAAATTTAAAATACCCCTTTGCTAGTATTGAATATAAAGGGTGATGTTCTTTAGAAGTGTGGTTTTCAAGGAGAAATAAAACGCATATAATTTAATGTTATGACCAAGAATGTAGCTTTATTATAAAGATAAGGGTTTGCCATTATGTTTTAAAAATGATTTCGGGTAAGTGGTCACCGCGGCAGGCGCGAATACATTCCAGCCCAGGCCCAATTTTCACTCAATCGGGTCTTCTTCGATACGCTGCTCCATAGCAACAAGAGCGTTTTCGGTGCGCACTGTACGGCGTCTCTGAAGATGTAAGGAATAAAAACGTTCAGGTTTTGATTGTAAAAATCTTTAAATGGGTTATTGAATACTGGAAAGTTAGTTAGTTAGAGAGAGAACTCTCTCAATTTATTTAGCTAAATTTGCTATTACTAATTACAATAAATATATGTGATAAATAGGTATATAAAATATATGTTATTTACAATGGCATTGGCATTTAAATAGATTGTTTAACAAAACTTATTATTTCTTTTCTAAATTCGAACTTATTAGTAAATTGTTTAACATTATTTGGCAAATCATTGAAAAGTTTAAATCCTTTATATATCAAACTATTTTGAGATCTTGCATCTCTAAACGTTTGCAGTCTAAAATCCTATCTATTTCTTAACAAATATGGTTGAACATCTCTGACGTAACGAATATATTTTGACAAGTATGTTGGTAATAAATTATTTTTGATTTTGAACACAAAAAGTAAAACATTGAAATAAATACGCTGTTTAACAGACAACCACATTAAAGTATTTAACATAATTACAATTGAAGTATATTTACTACATCTGAGTATTGCACGCATTGCTTTATTTTGAAGTTTTTGTAAATTGCTCATAGAACTTTGATTAATTAAATACAATACAGTAGAACAGAACTCAAAATGCGGTTTGATAATTACATTATAAATATTTATAGCAGTTATAGTGTCCACTTTATTTCGAATCCTTCGAAGGAAACCTACTTTTTTTGAAATTTTTTTTGTAATATATTGCACATGTTGTTCAAAACTTAATTTATAGTCAATAATTACACCTAAATACTTTATTTGTAATACTTGTTCTACAATTTCTTGATCTATAGTTACGTTAACATTAACATTATCATTTAGGACCATACACTTAGTTTTTGTTACATTTAGTTTAAGTTTATTAGCCTTGAGCCACACATTTAAAGTATCAAGGTCTTTTTTTAATAGTCTTTCACATTCCTCGGTTGTTTCCGCTTCAACAAATAATAGGGAATCGTCTGCAAACAAAGCTAGCTCACAATTCTTAATAATTTTGTTCATGTCGTTGATGTAGCAGTTAAAAAGTAATGGCCCAAGTATTGATCCTTGTGGGACTCCCAGATCAATAGGTTCAGGATCAGATAAGACATTATTGATTTTGGTTTTTTGAGAACGCCCCAATAAAAAACTACGAAACCAATCAAGAGCGACATCATTGATTCCGTACTTGCACAATTTCTCCAGCAAAATATAAGGATCGATTGTCTCAAAAGCTCGCTTAAGGTCAAGAAAAACGCATACAACTTTCTTACCTTTTGAGATAGATTCTTTCCAACTTATCAGTACCATATTTACTGCAGATTCACAAGAATGTGATTGACGGAACCCAGATTGATTTTCAATAATTATTTTGTTATCAGAGATACCTTGAGAGTTGTTTGTACACAATTTTTTCAAGAACTTTTTCGTAGACAGGCAATGAGTTAATGGGCCTAAATTCTTCACACTTTACAGTTTTTTTTATTTTTTCAATAGGTGTCACAATTGAAGTTTTCGATGTGGATGGAAACCGACCGTCTCTTAACGATGTATTGATTATTTTTAGCAATGCAGGACCAACTGCATCAAAAGCATCAAGTAGAAATTTCGGAGATAGAAGATCACTGTCTTTTTTATTATTTAGCTCTTTAATTGTTTTATTTAACTCAAGCATTGTTATTAAATTAAATTGGAAGGGATTTTCAACAACATAGTCTATTTGGTTTATAAAAGGGACATTGTCAATTGCACTATTTATTGTTTTTACACTATTAATGAAGAATGTATTAAACCGGTTTGCTAATTCCCTGTCATCTGTGATAACATCACCACCAAATTCAACTTTTTTTATTTCATTTTTTATTTCATGTAATACTAATGTCTTAAGTGTTCTCCACATATCTTTCTGATTAGAACAGTTTGAAGAGTTCTTTTTGCATGGTTATTTTTCGCACAGTCAAGTTCTTTGGTATAAGTATTTCGAATATTTCTGAGATTACACCAATCGTCAGGACTATTTGTAAATATAGCTTTTCTTTTGGCAACACGTTTTTGATTTTTAAGCGAATGTAAGTGCTGATTAAACCATGGGTTTTCATTTTTTCTTATGTTTTTTGTGATTTTAAACTGATTTACTACAGTGAATAATTTATTTACAAAGTTTTCCGCGAATTGGTTAACATCAGCAACAGCATACAAATTTATACGACTTTGATCAAATGCTAATAGTAAGTTAGCTTTGGAATATCTTAAAATCTGTACTTTCTTAAGTTTTGGTTCGGAATATGATTTTTCACTAAGGGGAAGTTTTATGCAAATGGATTCATGATCTGCAATATCAAAATCACCATTAACTTTAGTTATCAACTGAGAACAATTTGAAACAACATAATCTATTAAAGTTCTAGAAGTACAGTGCATTCTCGATTATCGCAACTAATTATAACAAGGGTGGTTGCAATGACCGAGGTTGTTGCAATAACCGAGTAAATATTTTTGTAGGCTCAATTCATTGTCTTCATAGATTTCCTTATTGTTATAACTGGTTTCGCGTACCCAATTTTCCGAAACACACAAACGGCTGTTCACTGGACAAAATTCATCAAACTAACAAGAAAATCTTGCATTGTAGGTATATTTACATAATATCATACACATTCATACAACTCCACCGAATCATCATTCAAAAGTAGCGGTAAAATAACTGCCGAGACAAAATGTAACGCAACTGACAAAAACAAATTCAGCTGTTGCGAAAATCGAGGAGTTGCATGAATCGAGAGTTGCGTTAATCGAGAACGTACTGTACTCGTTATTCTTGTTGGTTCATTTATTATCTGGGTACATCCATTTTCAAGGATTATTTTATAACAATCGCGTCTATAAATATTACTTTCATCGAACCAGTCAATATTGAAATCACCAATCAAGATAACATTATTATTGTCTTGAACCAAACAATCCATCAACTCACTAAAATGATCACAAAATTGTCTTATGGATGACGATGGAGATCTATATAAACCAGATAGTACAAAATAAAATAACCCACATCGTATTTTAATAGAAAGACACCATATATTCATGTTCACTGTTAGTGTATATAATTGTTCAAACTGCAGATTTTCATTAACATAAATAGCAATTCCACCTGTGTGTCTCGATAAACTGTCACATCTTATTAAATTGTAATTTTCAATATTAATTTCATTATCCGAAATATTTTCAGTCAAACACGTTTCATTTAACACAATTATATCAAACTTCATATTTATAACAATTTGTTCAAGTTCATTGAAATTTGCTATTAAACTTTGTATATTAAAGTACACAATAGTAATTTCAGTTGATTGCTAATATTTAATTTTGTTCTTTTGAATTTGAACTTTCTTTTTGAATACCGGGCATTGATTACTTCGGCTATCATGATCAAAATCAAGATTGAGTTTTAAATTCGCATTATACTGTACACAATTAATACACTTCATAGATTTTTCACATTTTCGCTCTTCATGGGATTCACCACAACGAGGACAGGCTGCATCATTTTTACAAGTTTTGGCTTCATGGTTATAGCCCCAACATTTATAGCATCTTTTTACCCATGTATAATCATACACATACACTACAGTAGTGTAGTGCTATTAATTATAGGGAGCAATTGGGAGAAGTGGTGTGGAAAATGGCCATATCCAATCATTTTCAACGAAACTCTTTATATCCAAATTTAATTATTAAATATCTTTTAAACGAAACTTTCAATATACTTTTGCTCTTAATCATAACATATAGGTAGATTTAAAAATTTGGTACAAATTAAAATCTTTTCTAGCAACCATCATTATATAGTCCAGTAACCTTGTAGTTTCATAGGACTGAGACCTTACGTCAGGTCCGGTAGTTCTGATTTTTTTTGCTGAGTTGTCTATGATGTTGGCCTAGTGATAAATCCAATTTTTCGACCTCCAGTGCCTCGAACGGTTTTTTTCACTTATTGGCCATTTTAACCAAAATAGTCAACTAACTGAGGATTCATCGAAGAAGAAAAGAAATAGGTATCGGAAAGATATTTCAACAGAATTTTAGAGAAGAAAATTAGTTCTTTTAAAAATCGTACAAAATTACGTTTAAAAAAATCAAATCAAATTTCTCATCTTACGAAGTTCCAAAGGATGCGTATTATTTCTTGCAAACTTTTCAATACGTTTCCTTTGGAATTTCGTAAGATGAAAAATTTGATCGTGTTCTTAAGAGAAATAAAAGTATGGCTTCTTGCTTTAGACCATCAGGAGATTGAAATTTTTGAACGCTTCTTTATATAATTAAATATTTGTTTTATGTCAACTTATGTTGATATTAAGCGTCAATAGGTATTTTCTTCATAAAAGGTATACGATCATTACTTTTTTCTCATAGTAGGTCTGAACGGATACCAAGTCTTACCAAAAATACTTTATGGTAAACAACATGCCCCATAAAATTGAAGTCCTACGCAAAATTTAAAGAACAGATTAATTTATTTTGACAAAAACGAGACCTTTTAAGTACTTGCAGTACCCCGTGGTGTAGTGGTAATGGCGTTAGACTGTCATATCGAAAGTCCTGGCATTCGGTTCTCAGCCTCTGCCACCTGCTATCTCTTGCGGAGAATTGACAAATCCCCAAACAGTGAAAAAAGTGCGTTTTGAATTCGCGTCTCGGCAGATAATAGTTGACCCCTTCATTAGTGCCGAAAACAGGCAAACAGAAATGGTTGGGAGTTGTAAGTACATAAGTCACTAGGCCTTAGTTCTCTACGAACTGATGTTGTTTTAATTTACTTGGGAACTTACCTCTTCATTATTAAAAAGTTCTTATTTTACTCTTTCCTCAAATATACATATTTATTTTTATGAAATATGGAAATACATACATATGTATTATTGTTACCTATTGTTTCTGTTGTTGATACATTCGTCACAGGTACTTTTGTTTTGATTTATCTCTTCCTCGTTGAGTGTTGCTCATTTGTGTTGATCGTTTTCATTATTTAGTTTCCATTCGTATAGCAATATTCCAAGAAACTCCGAATCAGGTACCCGGTTTGCAACGGCAGCGTATTGTAGAGGTACACAAGTTACGTATACTTTAATGCTGCTGTTTACAATATGAAGTGTACGTAATAAAAGTTAGTACACACTAACCAAACCCCAATGTAATATTTTTATTTTCTTCTTTTTCTTGAGAGGAAACATAAAATACGTGGCAGATTGTCCTATTTAATATTTACTATAATGAAAATAGTCCTCTCCGTCGTCGCTTAAATCTTGGTACTGACAATAATATAAATGTAGAATTTTACCATAAAAAGGAACAAACGCGAACGACGCAGTGTGTAAATCACATATGGGCGTGGAAAAGGAAACTGTGTTTACGGATACTTAGAACATAGTTATGCAGAGTTTTTCATTTCTATTCGAATAAAGCAAAACAAAACACATTGCAAAACAAAACACATTGCAAAACAAACCCGAATTAAAATAAAAATTATAATCGAAGTGTAGCGGAAATAAGCATGATTTATTTGCAATAATATTTTCGGATATATTTTCACTTTTTCAGAACACACACAGTAATTTAATTTTTGAAGAAGAAAATGAAGATTTTTTTCAATCTGTCAATATTTTGGTAAATTATAACCCCACCGATGCATTCCAAAGTGAACGTCAGGAATAGAGTTTTGCGTCTTAAAAATGTGGATGTGGAGCATGCAATTTTGAAGAAAGATATTAAAGATTCCACTTTTTTTCCATTGAACTTCAGTAGTGCGTTCTTTTTCTAACCTTCACTTCATTAAGAAATAAGTCGGCATTTACACCACTCGATATTTCCACAGACGATTTTTGTTCATAGTAAGTCGGCATTTACACCACCCGATTTTTCCTCAGACGATCTTTTGTTCATGGATGAAGGGAGTAGAAAGTGAGGGGTAAGGACCAAATCGTCCGTTCCTGGCAAACTCATACGATTTTTCCAGTATGTTAGCGTTCTCTTTTATACTTTTCCCAGAGTCTTGTGTGTTCAGCGTTGCCACTAATCGGAGAATTTTCCGAAGCTGATCCAAAAAGAAAATGCAGTAACTAGATTTATTTTTTTTTTTTCGCAGTAGATATGCATTTCCAAATTTGTATTTGTATTTTCGAAGAAGAAATTAATATTACATATAAGTGATTAAAAATACATACATAGTTTGCTACACAGCTCATATGCAAGGCGCTTAAAGGTTGGGTTTCAGGAGAAAAAACAACAACAATGATGATGAAATTATTTGTGGGTTTAATTTTGTTGCATAAATTTTTTTTTTCGTAAAACCAAAAAGTATTTGATTGCCAGTAGATGTGTTTTACGAAAAAAAAAATGCAATAGGCAACGCTGGTCCTAATATGTCATCTACCTCTGAATGCAAAATGAAAGTGACAGCAATAAAGTATGAAGAGGACAGGAATAGAAATCGGACTGGAAAAATCGTTTCATATCGTTTCATGTAAACATTTCAGACGATTTTGGGAAAAATCGTACTGGAAAAGTCGAGTAATGTAAATGCCGACTAAGTCGGCATTTATGCCGGATTTACACGATTGGAAAACTGCCAGTATAAGGTCTGATCCTTTACTTTGGGTTTCTGTGATTTTTAGGACCAGTTTGTTCACACCTTGTCAACTTAAATCAATGATTATTCCAGTTGGTTATCTTTGAATGCGTTTGTTCAGCAAAATTTTAAACAGAGAATCCATGATTTGAGCACTTAATTGGAGAAATCACTAATTCGCCGATTCTGTCTGATTAGCATGATTTAATCAAAGATTTTCTGGAATTTCGTTTGTTCATCATTGGTTTTCCTAAGCGTAGGTATAAAAAAGAGAAACAAAATCTATTAAATTCCTTCGAACAAAGAACATGAATGAAGAGAAACCAAGCATCGTCCATCTTGCAAGAAAAAAATAAACAATTTGTACAGATTTTACTACAAATTGTAGTTATTTTATTTACTATCGAAAAATAAAGTGCTTTTTTGCAAGGCCTAATATAAAATATGCATAGAAAAACTACAACTGGGAAAAAATCCCATCACTAGGTTTCACAAAATGCCAGCACTACCTACACACTTCAACTATATATTTGGAAAAAAAAATCAATTAGCCGCATTAAAATAAATACAAATTTCACGTGTGTAGCTATTCTGTATAGTAATTTAACAGGAAATAATCTTAAATTGAACACAACATTATATTTCAAGCACTGATTTTCCGTGTTTTTTTTGCACAAAAAATGTTTTTTTCGAAAGCTCACTCACACTGAAATAAGTTAATGACGGAATATGTCTGACAATTGATTGACAGATAGACTGGAAAATGGAAAGATTATTGGAAAAACTATGATTTATTAATCAAACTGAAAATTGAGTGAACAAACACTCTCTGATTATCACGAATTCATAGCTATGGGTTTAACAGAATCAGTGATAATCTAATTGCTGATTTAACCCACTGTGAACAAACTGGCCCTTAGTCCAAAATTGTGTCAAAAAATTTTTTTTATATGAACTTTGACACAACTTTGGACTGAAATGCGCAGAAATGCACAGAAAATCACAGAAATTCAAAGTAAAGGAACAGATCTATAATGACGAAAGCAACAACAAAAGAATGGACAAATTAATGCTGGATTTACACGAATGGAAAGCTACCAGTATAATGACAAAAAGAATGAATTAGTCCATTCTTTTGTTGTTGCTTTTGTCATTATACTGGCAGTTTTCCAACCGTGTAAATCCGGCATAACAGCAGTATTAATAAAAACTGGTATCCGCTCCCTAACACACGTGTTAACTGGCACACGGATAGACAACTTGTCCACTTGATAACTTTTCTTATTAAAAAAGATATGATCTTTCCAGTATTTATCATTTCACAAAATTCACCATTTCATCAAATTATGGTGATTTTCTAATACATGTGTCACATGCATGCACTGCCTTACGAAGTGTATACTGGTAGTAGGAAACGGTGCTATCATACGCGTGCGTGTATGTGTTAAGAAGTTATCCGTTCATTATACGTGGAATATGGCTAGTTAAAGTTAACACACGTCACAGACTATTACGCATTTGTTAATAAGAATTACTAGTTAACAGATGTATAAACGCTAGCATGTTGTTATCCGCCATTTATTAATATGGGGGTAATGTCGGATTTACACGGTTGGAAAACTGCCAGTATAATGACAAAAGCAACAACAAAAGAATGGACAAATTCATTCTTTTTGTCATTATACTGGCAGCTTTCCATTCGTGTAAATCCGGCATAATTCTTTTTGTCATTATACTGGCAGCATTCCATTCGTGTAAATCCGGCATTACACCACCCGATTTTTCCACAGACGATCTTTTGTTCTGAAAGCCTAATGCTGGATTTACACGAGTGGAAAGTTGCCAGTATAGTGACAGTAAAAAATGAATTTGTCCATTCTTTTGTTGTTGTTTCTGTCACTATACTGCCAGTTTTCCAATCGTGTAAATCCAGCAACAAACTTATACGATTTTTCCAGTGTAATTGTTTTCTCTTTTATACTTTTTCCCGAGTTTTGTGTGTTCAAAGTTGACCAGCGTTGCCACCAATCGGAAAATTTTCCGAAGTTGATACAAAAACAAAATACAGTAGCCGCATTTTATTATCCAAATGATCTGATCCGGATCAATTATTAACACGTTATTACAAAAACAACATAGGATCCTGCTTTTTTTCTGGATCTATTTCACCAAAACTTGCTATTGTGAATAATCTCAGTAGTGCAAAAAAAAGAGGCAGCAAATGCATGAAAAATAAACATACGTAAGGAAAAAAGAAACCGATATATAACACTCCTGTCACTAATGCTACATTTCCACCCAACGCTAATCTGAGATTTAATAAGATTAACCGCAAATCTCCTTTAAATCTCGAAGATTTACCATACAAATTTATTTCGTAAATCTTGAAGACAAGAAATTAATCTTGTTTCTAGCTATCTGTCTCCAGTTTCGCACGCCAAGTTGGTTGAGGTCCTCTTCCACTTGCGTGCGCCACCTTTTACGCTGTCCACCTCTACTGCGTTGTCCCACGGGGTTGGATTCAAAGACTTTCCGGGCCGGAGCATTGGTGTCCATTCGCTCTAGATGACCCAGCCATCTCAGTCGTTGGCTTTTCACTTTTGTGGCTAGGTCGGTGTCGCTGTACAGCCCATACAGTTCGTTGTTGTATCTTCTTCTCCATTCCCCATCTATGCAGACGGGACCAAAAATCACCCGGAGAATTTTCCTCTCAAAACAGCCTAACGCGTTCTCATCCACTGTTAGCAGTGTCCATGCCTCTGCACCATACATCAGGACCGGGATGATAAGCGTCTTATACAGGGACAGTTTAGTTGCTCGAGAGAGGGCTTTGCTTCTCAATTGCCTTCTTAGCCCAAAGAAACAGCGATTGGCAAGAGTAATTCTTCGTTTGATCTCAGCGCTGGTGTCGTTCGCTGAGTTTATAGCGGATCCTAGGTAGACAAAGTCTCTGACTACCTCAAAATTATAGCTGTCTATAGTGACGTTCTGTCCGAGACGTCGGTGTTGGGTGTCCTTTCTTGTGGACAGCATATATTTTGTTTTGCTTTCATTCACCGTTAAACCCATCTTCTTGGCTTCCTTCTCAATGCTCACAAAAGCACCACTGACATCACGCTTTGTTCGTCCGATTATGTCAATGTCGTCAGCGTAAGCGAGTAATTGGACGGACTTTTGAAAGATTGTGCCTCTGGTGTTGACGTGAGAGTTTTGCACTATTCTTTCAAGAACGATGTTGAAGAAGTCACATGACAGCGCGTCGCCTTGCCTAAAACCTTTTTTGACATCAAAGGTGTCCGTGAGGTCTTTGCCGACCTTGATGGAGCAGCGTGCATTCTCCATCGTCATCCTGCACAAACGGACGAGTTTGGCAGGGATGCCAAAACTAGACATTGCTCTATATAGCTCGTCTCTATAGATGCTGTCATACGCGGCCTTGAAATCGATAAAAAGGTGGTGGGTATCGATTTGGAACTCCTGGGTTTTCTCCAAGATCTGCCGTAGTGCGAATATTTGGTCGATAGTGGACTTCCCTGGCCTAAAGCCACACTGATATGGACCTATCAGGTTGTTGACGAATGGCTTCAGGCGTTCACAAAGTACGGCAGAGAAGATCTTGTAGGCGATATTAAGAAGACTGATGCCTCTGTAGTTGGTGCAGTCCAGAGGATCGCCTTTCTTGAGGATCGGGCAAACAATACTGAGGTTCCATTCATCGGGCA
The DNA here is from genome assembly GCA_963921185.1 of Dasysyrphus tricinctus. Lineage (NCBI taxonomy): Eukaryota > Metazoa > Arthropoda > Insecta > Diptera > Syrphidae > Dasysyrphus > Dasysyrphus tricinctus. The sequence continues at coordinate 177,246,726 of OY992531.1, read as the reverse complement.
TGCTTTCTTCCGACCATATTTTACAGATGAGCTGGTGCATACTCCTAACCAATTCATCGCCAGCCGCTTTGAATAGCTCAGCCGCAAGGCCATCAGCTCCAGCAGCTTTATTGGACTTAAGTTTAGATATGGCTATCCTCACTTCGTCAAGATCGGGTGGACGGAATTGTTGGCCTACGTCGTCCAGGTTGAATGGTGCAATTTGCATGGTAGCGGAATTCGGTTCGTCATCGCCGTTATACAATTTGCAGAAATTATTTTTCCATATCCTCAGCACCGACTGCGTTTCCACCACGATGTTCCCCTGATCGTCCTTGCAGGCTTCGGTTCGGGGTTTGTAACCTTGGGAGGTTCTTTTTACTTTTTGGTAAAACTTCCGAACTTCATTCCTGCAGTGGCATCCCTCTAATTCCTCGATCGCGTGCTTCTCATGCTCTTTCTTTTTCTTTCTGAGAAGCTTGTGTTCCTCTTTCCTCTTCTGCTCGTAGAGCTCGCGAGCAGCTCTGGTCCTTCTATGCAGCGCCGCTTTGTATGCCTGTTGTTTGGCTGCATGTACTTGCCGGCATTCCTCGTCGAACCAGGGGTTTCGCTGTGGTGGTCGTGCGAAGCCCAGCACGTCAGAGGCGGCATCTCTGATGGCTTCCTGGCAGTTTTTCCACTGGTTCTCGATGTTTGCAGTTGGCGGCAAAGGACCAGTTAAGAGGGCGCGAGAGACTCGATCGGAAAAGGACCTGGCGATTTCTTGCGACTGTAGCCGTCCGACATTGAACTTCCTGACAGTATTTCCCTGTTTTGGCTTTGGTCTGGATATCCGTAGCATTACCTTTGCTACAACGAGGTAGTGGTCCGAGTCAACGTTGGCTCCTCGGAACGTTCGGACATCCTTGATACTGGAGGAGTGCCTTGCGTCGATCGCAATGTGGTCAATTTGGTTGGCGGTTGGAATTCGCCATGTCCCCTTATGAATATCGAGATGCGGGAACTGCGTACTAGCTACCACAACGTTTCGCCCCGCAGCAAAGTCGATTAGCCTGAGTCCGTTATCGGAGGTGGTGTCGTGCAGGCTGTATCTTCCGATTGTGCCACCAAAGACGTCTTCTCTTCCTAGTTTGGCATTAAAATCACCCAAGACAATTTTAATGTCATAGCTAGGGCATTGCTCATATGTCTTGTCCAGGAGCTCGTAGAACTCGTCCTTGGTGTCGTCATCTTTCTCCTCTGTGGGGGCATGCCCGCATATCAGGCTGATGTTGGCGAATTTAGCCTTGATGCGAATTGTCGTGAGGCGCTCGTTCACATAATTGAAACTCAAGACCTCTTGCCTCAGTCTGCCTCTAACAACAAATCCACATCCAAAAAGACGCTGCCCTTGTGGTCGGTAACAGTCACCGTAGTAGATATCGCAGTCTTTCAGTTTTCTCTTGCCCGGCCCATCCCATCGCACTTCTTGGATGGCGGTGATGTCTGCTTTGTAGCAGTCTAGGGCCTCCGCTAAATGTTCGGCTGCACGTGGTCTATAGAGAGACAGAACATTCCACGTGCAGATCCGAAGTTCGTTGTCCTTATTTCGTTTGCTAGGTTCGTCAACAGTAAATCCGTCCGTATCCGAGGCTTGTTGATGCTTCGCAACTAAAAATAGCTTTACGTGGCCGGGAAGTCACCCCGACGGCACGACCCCCAACCTGGAGGACCAGACCCTATATATATAACTCCAAGGGCGGGGAGCCGAATTAACCGCTCCTTATAGGCCTGAGCTCCGAATATGTCGTAGTAGCCCGTATAAGGTGTTCACTAAGTAGTTCAGCCTAACTGGAACTGTAGACGCCACCGTTGATTCCATCTTGAGAATTCTTCCGCTGCCGCCTGGATGTAGGAGAAGTGCCTTAGTGGGAACACTCCTCCCCCCTCTCTCGTTTGCTGCCCCCTAAAACCATCCACAGGGATTGGAACCCCATCTTCAGTTAAAGGTACTAGGCACCCGATGTTCACCGCGGGGAGGTGAGAGTAGGAGTTGATAGACAGAGGTTCGCTTTGAAACAAAGCTTGTGGACGCTTGTGTCCTCTTGAATGCACATGTCTACCCTTTGAACCTATTCCTCTATGGTGCTGAATAAATTCATTTATGGCTGAATTCAGTTCTTCACAGAGGAAACAATCTATCTCACTTCCTCTTTATGAGAAAAAATGAAACACCATTTGCATTTTTAAAGGGGCTGTCAAAGTAAATCTTTTTTAAATCTTTTTGTGCGGTGGAAACACCAAATAGATTTATTAAATCTGAACTGAGATAATCCTTTGGTGGAAACATAGCATAAGATCCTGCTTGTTTTATTTATCATGATCTGATCAGGAACAGAGCACGTGGATATTAAAATGCAGCTAGTAAGTAGACTTTTTTTTTGCAGTAGATATGCATTTTTAAATTTTTATTTATATCTTCGAAAAACAAATTAATAATAACACATAATTGATTGAAAATACATAATAAAAACATTACCTAAGACCTGCGACTGCGAATAAATTTTTTTTAGGAAATTCCAAACCCGAATATCAACTAATTCTGACTTAAATTTTTCGACAGAGTAAATAAACGATGCTATCAACAATTTTAAAAAGAAAACATCTCCTTAAATTTGTTTAAATTGCAAAATTATGCAATTTATATTTTCTACGTGATCAATAGGCTATTTTCTGAGAACCGTTAAACACTAAGGACCCGTTGTACAAACGTGGTTCAAATTTTGATCCGTGGTTCAAATGTTTTTACTGGCGGATTTCAGCGGAATTACTGAGGTTCAACGATGGTTCAAGGTTCAAGTATGTCATAATAGCCAATTTAATGCCAGAGCCATCGTTGAACTTCAGTTAATTCCCCAAAGTCAGTGAGTTAAAATTTCTGAACCACGAGTTAAATATTTGTACAACTGGCCCTAAGCCTGCTATTACACGACGACCTTAGAGTCATGACTCTTCTTCGAACTCCTCTTTGAAATTTCGTCCCATGAGGCACGTGATATTACACCAGTTACAGTTTACAGTTTTCTTTTACTTTAATTTTCGGTGTAGTATTTATCGTTGACATGAATTGACAAAAGGCCTCAAGACAAAAATAAACATCAACAAAAAATAAAATGAAGTTGCAAAATTCCTTAATTCAAAATGTATTAATCTTTTTTTTACTGAATCAAAAAAATATTTTGTATGAAGAATTCCCAACGCAGACGATTCTTCACAATCTCTTCGGGGTTTCTCAGCTCCTTATTTGATCCGTTCTTGCGTTTCCTTATCCTTGACCCTGGCATTGTGACGAGCATGGCATTCATGATATGGAATAAAGTTCTCGCTGTTCTTGACGTGAAGTTTCTTCTTTTTTTTTTGTCTTAGGCTTATAAAGATCATCCATGGTTTTGTGTGTTTTTGGAGCTACTACTTTGCCAAACGTTTTGGTAATTTATTAATCGTCGAGTTGTTCAGCCTGCAAGGAGAATATCCATTAAAGGAATTAATTTCAATTATAATGGATTAAACTTACTTTGTCTTCCTTTTCAGTAGTTTGAGCTTCATGTTTTTCGTCTTCCTTATCCAATTCCTCCATTTGAGAGCGGAATAATGAATTAGCTATAAAGTATTTAAATTTATTAAAAAAAAAACTAATTCACATTTGCAAACAAACCGTTTTTGATTTGCTTCTTATTATGCTTCCTTTTTATGTGACAATAGGTTTTTTTTGATTTTTGATTTATAAGTTTATTTGGCTCAATGGCCATTAAAATGTTAAAAAAAAGTTTACATTTCAAGGTTTATAAACATAACATTCAAATATTTGTCTAGTAATTTAATTAATAAAAGATTTAGCATATATATTAATTTGAGTTTTAAATTGATTTAAATTAGTTATATTTCGGATGTAAGACGGAAGATTGTTGTGCGCCTGTAACCCCATGTAGAGTATGCTGGCCTGTGCTCTAGTTGTTCTAGCTCAGATGATGTTGAACTCTTCCACGTTCCTCAAGTTATATGGTACAATTCTTCTTTCAGGTACACTGGTTTGGAGGTATTCGGGGCACAGATTGTGTTTTATTTTGGAGACAAACACCATTGTCATCATATAGGTCCTTTGATTTATATTTAGCCATTTAAGTGATTCAAGCATGAATGAAATCGAAACATATCGATCACACTTTAATATTGTCCTCATGGCTTTATTTTGGAGTTTTTGAAGTCTACTTTTTTGTGTACTATTACAGACATATAAAAGACTTGCACAATATTCAAAATGGGGCTTGACAGTTACATTAAACACTTTTATTGCACTATTTTTTGAGATATTATTTCGAGTTCTTCTAAGAACTCCCAATTTTGTCGACACTTTTTTACATATGTAGTCTATGTGATCATTAAGGGATAGTTTGTTATCTAGAACGACGCCAAGGTATTTAATAGATGATACTTCTTCCAATTCCGTATTGTTAATTTTAATGTTCATTTGTTGTAGTAGTTGTGGGAAGGGTTTATTAATTGTCATAAATTTAGTTTTATTTGTATTGAGCACTAGTTTATTCATATTAAGCCACGTATAAATTGTACTAAGGTCTTCTTGAATTTTGTGCGTAACAATATTTAAATCTTTTCCTGCTATATAAAGCAAGGCATCATCTGCAAATAGCACAAGCTTAGAATGTTGTATCACTTTTTCCATATCATTTATATACAGCAGAAAGAAAATAGGTCTGTTTGGTTACTGAAATTTCGTACGAATTCGTACGACGTCGCACTACATTTCACAAATTCCTGTTTGTTAACTCCAAAGTGTAGCAACGAGAGAGCAAAACGGGAGAGCAAGAAATTTCCCTTTGTCTTCCTTTTCAGTAGTTTGAGCTTCATGTTTTTCGTCTTCCTTATCCAATTCCTCCATTTGAGAGCGGAATAATGAATTAGCTATAAAGTATTTAAATTTATTAAAAAAAAACTAATTCACATTTGCAAACAAACCGTTTTTGATTTGCTTCTTATTATGCTTCCTTTTTATGTGACAATAGGTTTTTTTTGATTTTTGATTTATAAGTTTATTTGGCTCAATGGCCATTAAAATGTTAAAAAAAAGTTTACATTTCAAGGTTTATAAACATAACATTCAAATATTTGTCTAGTAATTTAATTAATAAAAGATTTAGCATATATATTAATTTGAGTTTTAAATTGATTTAAATTAGTTATATTTCGGATGTAAGACGGAAGATTGTTGTGCGCCTGTAACCCCATGTAGAGTATGCTGGCCTGTGCTCTAGTTGTTCTAGCTCAGATGATGTTGAACTCTTCCACGTTCCTCAAGTTATATGGTACAATTCTTCTTTCAGGTACACTGGTTTGGAGGTATTCGGGGCACAGATTGTGTTTTATTTTGAAGACAAACACCATTGTCATCATATAGGTCCTTTGATTTATATTTAGCCATTTAAGTGATTCAAGCATGAATGAAATCGAAACATATCGATCACACTTTAATATTGTCCTCATGGCTTTATTTTGGAGTTTTTGAAGTCTACTTTTTTGTGTACTATTACAGACATATAAAAGACTTGCACAATATTCAAAATGGGGCTTGACAGTTACATTAAACACTTTTATTGCACTATTTTTTGAGATATTATTTCGAGTTCTTCTAAGAACTCCCAATTTTGTCGACACTTTTTTACATATGTAGTCTATGTGATCATTAAGGGATAGTTTGTTATCTAGAACGACGCCAAGGTATTTAATAGATGATACTTCTTCCAATTCCGTATTGTTAATTTTAATGTTCATTTGTTGTAGTAGTTGTGGGAAGGGTTTATTAATTGTCATAAATTTAGTTTTATTTGTATTGAGCACTAGTTTATTCATATTAAGCCACGTATAAATTGTACTAAGGTCTTCTTGAATTTTGTGCGTAACAATATTTAAATCTTTTCCTGCTATATAAAGCAAGGCATCATCTGCAAATAGCACAAGCTTAGAATCAGAGAATATGAAATAAAGAAGTCAATCCTCACCTGTCAATTTGATTTGCCTACAAGCTGGAAGCGAACAGCTGATGTATTAGATTTGCAAAGTATTAGTGAAAAGCAGTGCAAAACGCACACATAGAATCAACTAGTCATTCAGCACATCATTCAGCACAGGTCTTGTTGTTGTTGCAATTCACATCTATTTCTTCGACACGAAATGAAATTACAAATACAACAATGTAAACAAATGGGTTTTGGGGGGAGAAACGTACGAAGGATTGGGTTCTTTATTTGATATTCTCTGCTTAGAATGTTGTATCACTTTTTCCATATCATTTATATACAGCAGAAAGAAAATAGGACTGTTTGGTTACTGAAATTTCGTACGAATTCGTACGACGTCGCACTACATTTCACAAATTCCTGTTTGTTAACTCCAAAGTGTAGCAACGAGAGAGCAAAACGGGAGAGCAAGAAATTTCCCCTCCATGGATAAAATCTTGCAAATTTCTGCTACACAAATTTCTGTGTGCAGGAAGTGAACAGCTGTCAAATCCACGTCTGTGTGTATTTTTGTTTGTGTGTGTCTTAAGATTCGTCTGTAGTGTTTGATAGTGTGTGTCACGTTTGACGTTTTGTACACAAAAGGGATACAAAATTGGTTTAACGCGTTTGTTTACTTTGTAGCAAGTTTTCCCCTCTATAAAAGCATTTTCCCCTTCTTTCAATAATTTGACAGTTTTTGAACTTCATGCTACAAAAGTTACCAAACAAACCTAATTTCTATTTACTTTCTTTGCCATAAATTACAAACAATTGAGATCATTCACTCGCAATGACGTCACGAATCAATTGCCTCAACTGCCAATACATACCTTGTTATTCTTAAACCATGATGTGGGGGCATGAGATCTAAAACAACAGAGTTCTATCTTTCCGCAACTGAGGCTTAATATCCTGTGATTGCCCTTAAAGAAACATGGCATACAGACAATATACTGACATGTGAATTATTTGATACCAGATATGTTGTATATAGAAATGATTGACGCCTCACTGGAGTAACAAGAGGTGGAGGCGTTTTACTAGCAGTAAATTCATCACTTAGAAGTAGAAAAATTGATCTAGCTGTTTAACACATCTGAAAGTATTGAGCAAACTTGTGTTAGAATAGATTATATTCGTTCTGAAGATAATGTGCTTATTAAATTGTATTGCTTTTTGTCTTATATACCGCCAAAATCCCCTTTATATGTTTATTCTGCTCATGTTGCAAATATAAAGCATATAGTTAATGATTTAGATTCAAATTCTTATATTATTGCTTTAGGAGATTCTAGTCTTTCTTTTGAAAAAAACTGAAAGACTGCGATATCTACTACGGTGACTGTTACCGACCACAAGGGCAGCGTCTTTTTGGATGTGGATTTGTCTTAAAGGCAGACTTAGGCAAGAAGTCTTAAGTTTCAACTATTTGAACGCCAACATCAGCCTCATATGTGCGCATGCCCCCACAGAGGAGAAAGATGACGACACCAAGGACGAGTTCTACGAGCTCCTGCACAAGACATATGAGCAATGCCCTAGCTATGACATTAAAATTGTCTTGGGTGATTTTAATGCCAAACTAGGAAGAGAAGACATCTTTGGTGGCACAATCGAAGATACAGCCTGCACGACACCACCTCCGATAACGGACTCAGGTTAATCGACTTTGCTGCGGGGCGAAACGTTGTGGTAGCTTGGATGCAGTCTGCGCATCTCAATATACATAAGGGGACATGGTGAATTCCTGGTCAATCAACCACCAACCAGATTGACCACATTGCGATCGACGCAAGGTACTCCTCCAGTATCAAGGATGTCCGAACGTTCCGAGGAGCCAACGTTGACTTGGACCACTACCTCATTGCGTTGAAGCCAAGGTAATATGCTACGGATATCTAAATCGAAGCCAAAATAGGGAAATACTGTGAGGAAGTTTGACTTCAGACGGATACAGTCGCAAGAAATCATCAGGTCGTTTTCTGATTGAGTCTCTCGCGCCCTCTTAAATAGTCCTATGCCGCCAACTGCAAATATCGCCAACCAGTGGAAAAACTGCCAGGAGGCCATCAGAGTTGCCGCTTCTGACGTGCTGGGCCTCACATGATCACCACAGTGAAACCCCCGGTTCGACGAAGAATGCCGGCAAGTATATGCAGCCAAACAACAGGCATACAAAGCGGTGCTGCATAGAAGGACCAGAGCTGCTCGCGAGCTCTACGAGCAGAAGAGGAGAGAGGAACACAAGCTTCTAAGAAGGAAAAATAAAGAGCATGAGAAGTGTGTGATCGATGCCATTGCAGGAATGAAGTTCGGAAGTTTTACCAAAAAGTAAAAAGAACCTCCCAAGGTTACAAGGCCTGAACCGAAGCCTGCAAGGACGATCAGGGGAACATCGTGGTAAAATCACAGTCGGCGCTGGGGGATAAGGGAAATCAATTCTGAAAATTGTATGGCGGCGATGACGAACCGAATTCCACTACCATTCAAATTGCACCATTCCACTTGGACGACGTAGGCCAACAAATCCGTCCACCCAATCTCGACGAATTGAAGACACCTGTATCTAAACTTATGTAAGTCCAATAAAGCTGCTGGAGCTGATGGCCTTGTGGCTGAGCTATTCAAATCGGCCTCCGATGAAGTATGCACCAGCTCATCTGTAAAATATGGTCGTAGGAAAGCATGCCGATGAATAGAATTTCAGCATTGTTTGCCCAATCCTCAAGAAAGGCATCAGTATTCTTAATATCGCCTAAAAGATCTTTTCTGCAGTACTTTGTGAACGCCTAAAGCCTTTAGTCAACAACCTCATAGGTCCATATCAGTGTGATTTTAGGCCAGGAAAGTCCACCATCAACCAAATATTCGCTCCTTGGAAGATCTTGGAGAAAACCCAGGAGTTTCAAATCGATATCCACCACCTTTTCATCGATTTCAAAGGCACGTTTGACAGGATCTATGGAGACGAGCTATATGGAGCAATGTCCAGTTTAAGCATCCATGACAAACTCGTCTGTTTGTTCGACGATGGAGAATGCACGCTGCTCCATCAAGGTCGGCAAAGACCTCACCGACACCATTGATGTCATAAAAGGTTTTGGGCAAGGTGACGCGCTGTCATGCGACTCTTTCCACATCGTTCTTAAAAGAATAGTGCAAAACTTTCACGTCAACACTAGAGGCACAATCTTTCAAAAGTCCGGCCAGTTACTCGCTTACGCTGACGACATTGACATAATCAGATGAACAAATTGTAATGTCAGTGGTGCTTTTGTGAGTATTGAGAAGGAAGCCAAGAAGATGGGTTTAACGGTGAATGAAAGCAAAACGAAATATATGCTGTCAACAAGAAAGGACACCCAACACCGACGTCTCGGACAGAATGTCACTATAGATAGCTATAATTTTGGGGTGGTCAGAGGATTTGTCTACCTAGGATCCGCTATAAACTCAGCAAACATACCAGTACTGAGATCATACGAAGAATCACTCTTGTAAATCGCTTTTTCTTTGGGCTAAAAAGGCAATTGAGAAGCAACTAAAGTGCCCTTGTATAAGACGCTTATCATCCCGGTCCTGATGGTGCAGAGGCATGGACACTGTTAACGGTGGATGAGAACGCGTTAGGCTGCTTTGAGATGAAAATTCTCTGGGTGATTTTTGGTCCCGTTTGCATAGATGGGGAATGGAGAAGAAGATTCAACAATGAACTGTACGGGCTGTGAAAAAAGTGAAAAGCCATAACGACTGAGATGGCTGGGTCACCTGGAGCGAATGGACACCATGGGACAGCGCAGTAGAATAACTTAAAACTAAAGGAACGAGAGAGACGACTATACGCAGTATACAACGTACCAATTTTGAACACAGGTACGATACACGATAGAGATTAATATATATAAAAAGTTATATATTGTTACACAGATATGGGATGGATTAAGCGATAGCGATATCTGAAAAAATTTTCTTTTCTTTATTTTTTTGTTTAATAAAAGAGTTATTGACAGTTTAAAAGAAATCATTTTTAGGACGGACATAAAGAGTGTTGAAGTGAAATACATCGAGATAAGATAATGAGAATCTTTGGGTTTCATTAATTCGTTTTTCCTTTTTGGGGTTTATGTTTTAGTTTTTTTTATTACAAAATTAGGTAACGTTAAAGAACTTATTGCTGTGATTTAATAGGTTTAATTTTTTAAATTCTTGCCCCCATATTAATAAACGGAAGATAACAACGTGCTAGCATTTATACATCTGTTAACTTGTAATTCTTATTAACAAATGTGTAATAGTCTGTGACGTGTGTTTACGTACGGATAACTTTAACTCGCCAAATTCCGCGTATAGTGAACGGATAACTTCTTTACATATACACGCACACGTGTGATAACACCGTTTACTACTACCAGTATACACTTCGTAAGGCAGTACATGCATGTGACACATATATTAGAAAATCACCATAATTTGACGAAGTGTTGAATTTGGTGAAGTGATAAATACTGCAAAGATATCATATCTTTTTTAATAAGAAAAGTTATCAAACGGACAAGTTGTCTATCCGTGTGCCAGTTAACACGTGTGTTAGGGAGCGGATAGCAGGTTTTTATTAATACTACTGTTGGTTTTTGGCTCTAAATCACTGTAATAAAATTAACTAGCTAGGTATATATAAATTAGTAGCTGTTATTAGTATATTGAAATATATTTATATTTATATTGCTGTGATTTAATCAGTCGTATTTATTAGATTTTTTTAGAACACGCTTGGGCAGTTGTCCATCTAGTCAATGCCTAAATAGTTTAGGCAACTTGTTATTTATAAACGCATTCCAACAATTACCCAAATGTGGCCTAATTTATTCACTGACATGCCTGTATTTATTCATTTTTGAATGAATTAATGAATTTTAGTACGCTTTGGGGCACGTTCAACTAGCTTTTCATTCATTTCAAAACTAAAAATTAGAAAACCAGAAATATTTGCCCACCTTATTCATTAAACGTGTCTACTTTCAAATAAGATTTGGATAACCAATTTCAGTGGATAAGTTAGTCAATCGGTGTTAAGTATTTATATATAAGATTTTGGAGTTGGACAGGTGTCTAAAGTTAGACATCGCTTGGAATGGGTTTATAAATAGCACTGAATATGTTTAATTTTTTTAAATTCTTGGTTTTTGGCTCTAAATCACTGTAATAAAAATAACTAACTAGCAGCAGTATTAATAAAAACCTGCTATCCGCTCCTTAACACACGTGTTAACTGCCACACGGATAGACAACTTGTCCGTTTGATAACTTTTCTTATTAAAAAAAGATATGATATCTTTCCAGTATTTATCACTTCACCAAATTCACCACTTCATCAAATTATGGTGATTTTCTAATACATGTGTCACATGCATTCACTACCTTACGAAATGTATACTGGTAGTAGTAAACGGTGCTATCATACGCGTGCGTGGATGTGTTAAGAAGTTATCCGTTCATTATACGTGGAATCTGGCTAGTTAAAGTTATCCGTACGTTAACACACGCCACAGACTATTACACATTAGTTAATAAGAATTACAAGTTAACAGATGTATAAATGCTAGCACGTTGTTATCCGCTGTTTATTAATATGGGGGTAGGTATATATAAATTAGTAGCTATTATTAGTATATTGAAATATATTTATAAAATAAGAAATAGGTAGAGGTAAGCACCAACCAGCTTTAATAAAAAGTACATAGTTGTAGGTAAATCAAGAGAGAGACTCGAATACACTAAACAAAGTTAAGTGGAAGTTTAAATTTGAGTGGAAATTTAGCCGTGATTTTGACCCAGGAGGGTCTTGGTGTAGAAGGATATAGGTGCGAAATCCGGAGTTGAATCAATGCACAGTACACATATTAAAGGTAACTAGGCCTATTCTGCCACATCTGTTATTCTGCTATGAATTTTCTGTTATGAATCATAAAAGATTTTCAGCATAAAAGATCTTTAATGATTCCTATTCAGGGGTTCGAACTTTTATAAAACTCTGTTATGAAACTTCGAAAACGAAATCAGTTAACGAACAGACCTACAATCTTTTGTCATAATCAGCTGTTCTGTTATGAATTTCGTTGAAAAAGAAAATGGGCAAACATATTTTCATTTTTTTTCTGTGTTGCAGCTTAAAAGGGACTTTTCCTAATACCGTAGAGATCTACAGCCAAATTAAAAAACGTGGAATAGCGAAGGGTTAGCATTATTCCATGGATTAAAGGGCCCAGCCCATAGAATCCGTTGCGTCCGTTGCGGCGACGGAGCCATTGATGTTGCCGGATGCGACGGATTGAGGTAGCCCAATGAATGCGTTGACGTTCACATAATAACCAGTTGAAATTCAAACACACACACATAACCACTTGAAATTCAAACACACACACATGACAACCACTTAAAATTCAAACACCCACACATAACAACCACTTAAAATTCAAACACACACAAAAAAAGTTCCTGTCAACGCATCTGCCGGAGAGAAAAAGTTAAAAGTTCGGCTACTCTGTCCGTTGCGCCCGACGCTTGCGCTGTTATTGGGCCAGTTCCCATAAGAAAACATGTATTTTATTGAGCTGTCAGTTGAATGCGTCGCCACAACGGACGCAACGGATTCTATGGGTCGGGGCCTTAAGTGCAAAATGTTACTAATAAAACAAAATTTCTGCTATGTGACGTTTACTATGCTAAACCACCGAAGCAGATGGTTTAGCGAAGGAATAAGCAGCCAGGACTATTTTTTTTATTGGTGTTGGTATCAGAAGATTTTCCTTTTCAATAACATTTTTTTTCTATGCCCAATGATTTCGCTATGTTCTGTAGGATATAAAGCAAAGGGTTATTTATAAATGGTTTAGTTTATTTTTATGAGCTTACTTTGTCTTTGGTGCTCCAACTCTCGCTTCTTTTTCTTTTTTAATTAAATTTACCATAAAACCTACTAATAATTTAGATAGACATAAACAAAAAAATTCTTAGGTGTGTTTGGTTACTTGAAATTTTAGATGTCAAAACCCATACAGAAAAAACCCAAGCTTCCGAAACTTGGTACAAATTTCAAGATACTTAACAGGCCTCGCACGGTAAACGTCACTTTACTATTCCACGAATATACATTTCTTTTTAATGAGAAATTTTAACCCGTGGCTTAACTCTTATTCCGTGGTTTAGTAAAATCGTGGAATAAAGGTAGAATAAGCGTTTTTTATTAATAGCGCTGCTAGAGATTAGGAGAAACCATCAACAGACCAGGAGATAAGGTTGGAGGATGTTGCCATTGGAGTGGATCCAATTTCTTTGATGGAATACAGCTCCCAGAAACGTTCTTATATGAGAATTATGAGCAGTATAAAGTGTTTTGTTCAGTTTGTAGTTGTAGCTTAAATAAACAGATAAACCATAAATACATTTTTAATTAAGATGTGTGAGTGCGGGTTAGGGCTGTCGTGATGACGATCGTCGTTTCTTGGCTCTTCCATTTTGTCATGCTGATCTTCTGCAAATAGTTGCAAGGAATCTTTTCGTATGGTGACTTGAACGGCGCGCCATTTTCGTGTAATAGCTAAACACACTAGGGCTGTTAGGGACATTCAACAGACTCCTCTTAGCCGATGGAGCTTGCTGATCTATTGCAGCGAACTTTCCTGGGTCCTGCGCTTTCTTCTGCAAAGATTATTTTATTTTAATTTGCTAATTTGTTGATAAAACTATTTTTTAATATAATTTTCTTACATTTGTCTCCTTTTAAGAACATTTAGTTGACGAAATATCCATTTTTAATTGATATAAATGTGTTCTCATTGAAATCTTTTATGATAAAAGTCACAGAAGTTTGTCTTTTATTCTTTTATGATTTATAGCAGATTTAATAACAGATTTTGGCGTGCTGAATACCGAAAATGCGATTTGTAAAAGATTCTGTTATGAGTTCGAAAGTTTGGCAGTTCATAACAGATTTCTTAGCAGATTTATTAACAGATGAAGAATGCCGAATACCAAAATCATAATTCATAAAAGTATTTTTGACAGCTTAAACTTTTGTATAGAAATTTATAGCAGAATAACAGAATAGCAGAATAAAAGATCACGCCGAATAGGCCCAAATATCTTACGAGTTTTCATTTTCGTTCGAGTTCGCGCATGTGTCAAAATCTCAGAGACCCCTGTCAGTTTATTGTTTGTGTACTGTGGCATGTTCAACACTTTTGAAATTTTACATTTAGATTTTCAGTTTTCTCAATTTTCCAAGCCTCTGATTGGCCAGAATTCAGAAATCTGAAGATTCAGTACTGAAATTGAGGCATTGAATGTACCCATTGTCAATTTGAAAAGGTCTCTGAGGGTTAATTTGTTTTTTTTTGTTCAGTATGTCCCCTTTGACACGAAGAAACAAGTTGCTGGAGATTTTTTTGACGTTTTCTTTTAATCTCCTTAAAAATCTCTTGTACCTTTCACACAAGGAAACAAATCTCCAGGCAATTTTTGAAATTTCCTTTGAAAGTCTATTGGTTGAACACACCTAAACCTAGATGTGAAAGGAAATGTCAAAAAATCTCCTCAAATCCTCGACCGGGGAGATTCTGTTCGCCCCTCTTTCCTCCTGCCCTTCTCACCCAGGAACTAAAAGTTGCTGGCAACTCAGTTTCCTCGTGTGAAAGGGCACTATCTGACAACCAGTTTTTGACAACATGCGCAATATATTACCTTTAATATGTGTACTGTGGAATCAATGTCCATCAGAGAGATGTCGACAACCGATAAGTACCTTTCCGATCCCAAGGGGAGCCCGACTGTGAGGAGGCGCGCATCTCTGACGAGCTCGTTGTTTGAAGAGTGTAAGTTAGAGACAGTCTTTTTTAAAGCACATAGGACAAATCTCATAAGCACAACGGTTTTGGTGTCATTATAGATGACAGCATTGGAGAATCGTTTTGTATGAGTTTCGAAATTTTTGCCAGAGCAAAAGCGAAGGATTTTTCTTTCTAGTCTTTCCGCTTCTACTGCAATAGAAGGAGAGATTGGGAACCAGGAAGGAAAAGCATAGGTAAAGATGGGACGTATTAACGATTTGTAGAAAAGAAGTTTGGATTTTTTTGTCAGAGATTTGTGTCTAAAGAAGGGCATTCGACGCTTTTCGAGTTTTGGCCAGTACAACCCTGGCGTGGGTATTGGACTTGAGTAGCTTATTAAAGGTTACTCCTAGGTACTTTATACTGGCCTTCGGCATTATGTCATGTCCGTTGATCAAAATTTTGATGTATCTACTCTCCTTTACCGCGCTTGCAGGCCCTTTGCCGCTAGCGTTACGGAAGCAAATCAGGTCGCACTTAGGGATATTGATGGAGATAACCCAGTGCCGAGATTCAGCTAATTCGAAACCGCAGGGAGTGAGTGAGATGAGTCACTTTTCGTCGAAAATCGATTCAGCTACCAAAAGTGAGTGAGTGAGCGAGTGAAATTAAGTGTCAGATTACTCGCCAGATATTTCCGCAGTGACTTGGTGTATGTGTTGGTAAATTTCCAGTTTTGGATTGGTATGTGTGCTTTTCTCAAGAATTCCTATTCATGCATAGGAAAGGAAATACAAAACAACAACGTAGACAAAAATAACTACCCTTTTATTGATTCTTAAATCTTATTTTATTATCATATGCACATAATGTATATTAAATAAAATTATATTCTTTTCACTTTCAGCACTATTAAACTTTTTTTTCTCAAGGGTGAAAACTCACATCAAACTTTAACTACGACAAAAAAAATAATTGAAACAAGAGATACTCCATTACTAAAGATTCCAATATTTACATTGTTGTATATGTTATTTCATTTCATTTTGCGTAACGAGTGTGACAAGGAGGTAGAGTATAGCTCTTTTATATTTATTCTTTGTCTCATATTCGAAACTTAATTCGAACTTACTCATTTCACTAAAATAGCTGAATCACTTTTGTGAGTGAAGTGAGATGAGTCGGCGAGTAAGGCGAGTCATCTCATTTCACTCGCTGAAATCGCTGAATCTCGGCACAGGTTTTATAATAGTTATTGATTATATTTATATGTTTTTGAAGATGGGAGGCTGCTGTTAGAGGTGAACTGTGACTTCCATATGCTATGGTATCATCAGCATAATGAAGGCTGATGGAATTAATATCGTTTTCAGAAAAGTTGTGGGGAAAATCATGTAGGAAAAGATTATAGAGGAGGGGGCCAAGGATAGATCCTTGGGGAACTCTTCTGTCGCTTGGGCAAGTATTCGACTGCGTAACTTGGATTTGGATAAAGAATTTTCTGTCCTTGAAGAAGCTTTCAAGGAGGTAAACTATGTGAGGGGGGAAATTTAGGACAGCGATTTTAGCGAGAAGTCCATCTCTCCAGACACTATCAAATGCTTTTTCGAGGTCTAAGGAGCAAGCTAAGGTGGAACGTTTTTGTCTAAGGTTAAGGGTGATGTCTGTATGTAGTTTAATAAGGGCGTGCACAGTGGAGTGCCCTCTACGGAAGCCAAATTGGTAATCAGTAATGGAATCGATGGGATTATCTTCCGGTGAATTTACGTTGAAGAGAATATTTCTTTCCAGTAACTTGCCTATTCGAAAGTAAAGAGATCGGTCTGAAGTTATTAATATCGTAGATATTAGATTTCTTTTGAATGGGGAGTAATTTGGCTATTTTCCACGATACGGGAAATATCCGTTGTTTATGCAATTGTTAAAAAGTATCGTGATATATTTAACTGCCGTAGGGGAAAGTTTTTTTAAAGCAAAATTGGAAATCCCATCTGGACCTGTAGATTTTTTTAGGTTTAATATTCCTAATGATACTAGATACCTCAGCGGTATCCGTATATATATGAGGAGCAATTGGCTCGAGGGCATTGTTGGCGGGGTCAAAGATGAAGATTCTCCCTGGCTTGGAGAGGCTGGCTTGTCGAGCTGTTATGATGGATTCTTCAGTGACGGTTGGGTTAAAGCAGCCATACTCAACCTTTTTTTCATAAGGGCCACAAACACGTTTTAGTTATGTGGCCTCGGGCCGCAGCATAAAATATTTTTTGCACTTATGTAGGTGCTAAGTACTTTAGATTGAATGGTTAATTATTCATTTTAATACAAAAATTGATATGATTTTTGAAATTTAGGACACTTTTTCAAGATCTGGGTTGTTTCTCCATGCTAAACATATTCGTTTATTTTTTTACACATTTTTTGTAGGATAAAAAATGATGATTTCCAAACGTATGTAGTTCCAAGATATGTTAATTCAATCAATCCAGCGTCGGCTCTCTGAATTTTTTCTCTGTCAGGAACATAATTTATTACCTGAAGTGGAAGGAGGAAAATTTATGTTGTGGTCGATCAATTCACAGTCTAATTTTTTTTTTAGTTTGTGTCTTCACTTTTAAGAACAAAATCGGGCAAACTTCTCAAAAATTGCAATTTGAGTTGAATCAGCAGCAAAATATTTGCTTTGTCATAACGTTTTTATTTGGTAATCCGGAAGAACTCTCCGGAGCTCTCCGATCCGGATTCCAGAACGTCAAACGAACAAGTTGCAACCCTTTTCTTGACTCTGAAGTTTGGTTGTATTTTTGCACTTGGTTGTTGCATTCAGTTGATGAACCTTTCACAGAGCTGTTCTCTGAATATTGATATTCCTTAATAACAGCAACGAATGTCTGCCTCTTGGGTTTTTATTTTGAGTAAACTCCTTACCTAAGCAAAAATTCTACTGCAAGGTATGAATATGACGATAATTGAGAGGATGAAATGTTTGGGCTATCCATTTTTTTCATAATTGTTTCATTTTGACTCCAAATTTAAGTATACTGAAAATGCACATTGGCAATTCCAAAATTAAATAACAAATAACATTTGACAATTTTGATGTTTCAATTGAGCGCATGTATTCCTGCTTCTGGTTTTTATTCTTTCTTCAAATGCAGTGATGCAGAATCGTTGCTCTCTTCTTTTCAGAAGAAGAACTGTTATTAGTGCCAAATGAACTGTTCCAGAAGCATTTTAAAAGGTTCCGGATGATACGGGAAGACCAAACGAAAACCCCATCAGTCATTCGTTAAAACGAAAAGACAAAGCAACATTTCGTTTGTCCATGGAGCTATTTCCACTTGTCTTTCAAATTTGATGTCTTTCACTGTCAACACTCTTTGTTTGCAAATGTTTCCTATTTTAGGCTTTATTTTCCATTTGATTTATATTTCGTGCATTGTTTCATTTTGTAAAAGAAAGCGACGAAATTAGGAAATATTATCCAAAATATTCAGTCTTTTTTTGGGAGTTATTTCCAAATTGATATAGTTTGTCACTTTTTCTAAACGGCTGTAAATTTTGATTTATGGTATTCAGTTTTCTATTCAATCGCATATTTATCTAAGTATGCTAAGTGGGCCACTTAAAATACTCGACGGGCCTCATGCGGCCCGCGGGCCGCAGGTTGAGTATAGCTGGGTTAAAGGAAGGGATTTTCTCAGTGAAAATTTCTTGGAAGTGATTTTCGAAAGCAATTGAGATGTCCCTTTCGTTACTAATAGTAAGGTTGTTAATCGAAATTTTTTCACATGAGAAACGTTTTCTCCTTCCCGCAAGTTTGTAGAGTTCCCTAAACGCTTGTGGCCCTGTTTTGATTTTTTTAAGTCTAATGCTTAGTTGTTTGTTAAGCCTGATGGTGACTTTTTCCTGAATAATTTAGCTGAGAAGTGAAATTTTGTTGGATCATCATCATCATTTACTCTATTGAAATGATTATGGTATATGTGTTTTAGACGACGTTGCCAAGAGTGTTTAACTTTAAAGAGTATTTCAATATCTCCAAGGAGGTTATTGTATTTTTTTGTGGTGAACTGTATGGTAGTTGAGTGGGAGTTAAGGCAGTTAAGAAGTGTATGACTAAATTTAGAGACAAACAAATCGATTTCAGAATTCGTGAGGCAACGAATATGTGAAGGAAAGTCCATTAATAGAGATCTATCAAGAAGCTCTTCAAAGGAGTCCCAATCAGTATTTTCAAAGAGATAGGTGGGTGGAGAAAGAGTAGGAATAGCAATTTCCTCAAGGCAAAATTCAAGTAAGACTGGGCAATGATCAGTAAAAGTATGGAGGTTATAAACCTCAAAGTTTTGGTTGATATGGTTTTAGGATATGATTGGAGATGAGAAAATGGTCCAAGTACGAAGAACTTCTGGGGAAAGGAGGAGTCGGAGGTAAAATTAAAGTAAGGTTAGGGTTTGAGTTTTGGAACCAATCCGTAATAGTTTTACCGTTGGTGTTGATTTTAGTGTCACCCTAGTCAGGGCTTCTGGTATTGAGATCACCACCTATTATGGCACCATCAAAAGTGTTCAGCATGGATGCAACTTTGTCTAGTTCGCTGAAAAGGGAGGTATTAGGACTGTTTGTGGGGAGGTAGATAGAGCCGATTTACATTTTTTTGACTGTATCATTCCTCCTGAATGGATTGGTATTCCAGTCAACTCCACAGTATTGTAAGTTATTTTTAATACGGATGGCGACACCTAGTAAATGATCATTTCTGAGTATGTTGTATGAATCTATCGTGACTTTACGCTTTCTGTTTAGGTGTCTCCTGGATAAACGCAATATCAATGTTGTTCGCCTGGAGAATTTTAGATAACTCAATTCTCCTGGCTAGTGCTATTAGCGACGTAATGTTAAAAGTTAGAATTTTTAAGATCATTTCTGCGAAACTAGGAGTTGATTGACTAAGTCAAGGTCAGCCAATTTTTTGTCTAGGGGGGAGTTGAAATTATGTAAGTTACTCATAAAATCTTGGATTCTTGCCGAGTATGTGTGTGCATTTCTAGGCCAAAGAGGTCCTTGGATAAGCTTACAAATTGGTGAACAATACTTTGCCCTTGGGTGGGGAGTTGGTGAGAAGCCGGAGTTGGTGTTAGGCTTGGTTGCCTGTTGAATCGAGGCAGAGTAAAAGTGGCTGGCAAAAGAAACCCCAGGAAGGAGACCACTGTTGTTGTTCGACACAGCCCTATTAAAAGACATACTCGTGTCCCGTCTATTTTTGGCAAGGGTTACACGATTTTCCCTTCTGCTTTTGAAATCTCTAAATCTGGTTCGTGTTTTTCAAGGCATTTCACACACCTGTAGTTGTTAGCGCAGTTTTTCGCTAGATGCCCGAATTGTTGGCATCGCCTGCATTGCATAGGGCCAGAGTTGCCTCTAGGTTTTTTCCAAGATATCTTCGTATTAAAGAGGAATTTGATACGAATAATGTCATTAGCACTAGTGCCTGGAAGAAGGCGAACAAGAAAGAGGTTATAATCAATTTTTTGTTGCTTGGAGCGAATAGTCTCAAATCTTGACACTCTATCTACGTTAGGAACTCTACGTTTGAGTTCGTCAAGGACCTCCCCCTCCTCATAGTCGAGCGTTAAGCCCCTCCTTAAGGTCCTCCTCGACGGGTTTCCACCTTGTAGTGGTGGGGAGGCTTACGTTTAGGTTTTCAGCTGGCCAGCTGTGAATTTCTTAGATCTGCTTGAAGACGGTTAACACGAATACGGACAGACTCACGACGAGCCGAACTTGAGGACTGCTCAAGGAAAGGTGAAGAAAGGAAAGGACGGCCTCTTGCCTCTGGAAGCAAAGCACATCGGGCCATACTCAGATTCTGCAGAGATATGTGGGAAATAATGTTTGCACAGACTACACAACACCCTATTTAAATTTCAACAGACCCTTCACTACCTCTTTTCCTAATAGAGAGGAGTGGGAAAACAACCAACCTTTCAGTAATGCATCTACGATAACTGTCTTCACCGATGGTTCAAAGATGGACACTGGAGTTGGTGCAGGAATTTTCTCGGAAACTCTGGGACTAGCTAGCTCCTTCAGACTTCCGGACTTTTGCAGCGTCTTCCAAGCCGAGGTCTTGGCAGTGACAAAAGCAGCTACGCAAATATCAATGATGGCGATACCACGAGCTGATATCACCCTCTTTATTGATAGCCAAGCAGCAATAAAAGCAATTTCTGCCACCGAGATACATTCGAAGCTTGTGACTTGCTGTCGCGAAGAGCTTAGGGTTCTTGGCATGCAGCATAACATTAGACTCTGCTGGGTTCCCGGTCACAGTGATGTACAGGGAAACGAGAGAGCTGATGAGCTGGCGAGAACGGGTTCGTCGCTTGATTCAAGTCAAGCCGAACAAAATATCAAAGTACCAACCTGTAGCATCAAACAGGAAATTGGTAACAAAATATTAGAAAAAACCAATGAAAGATGGAATCTGCTTGAAACATGCGCCACAACTAGAAAGTTATGGCCAAATTTCAATAAGCAGAGAACAGACAAAATTATGCAAATGAACAAGAAACATCTCCGTTCCCTTGTCAGCATAATCACCGGACACAACCTACTGAGATACCATAAAAAGAAAATGAGGCTCAGTACTGATGACCTTTGCAGAGGATGCAGTGACGAAGAAGCACATGAGGATACCTCACACTTCCTTTGCCACTGCCCAGCACTCTGTCATTTAAGAAAGAAACACCTAGGAAATTATTTCTATAATGACCTAGAGGAACTTTCTGGAACTTCGGCTAATAGCCTTCTGAATTTCATCAACGCCTCTAAATGGCTTGACTGCTAACAGAACACATAGGTTTTTACATTAAGGGCCAGTTTGTTCACAGTGGGTTAAATCAGCAATTAGATTATCACTGATTCTGTTAAACCCATAGTTATGAATCTGTGATAATCAGAGAGTGTTTGTTCACTCAATTTTCAGTTTGATTAATAAATCATAGTTTTTCCAATAATCTTTCCATTTTCCAGTCTATCTGTCAATCAATTGTCAGACATATTCCGTCATTAACTTATTTCAGTGTGAGTGAGCTTTCGAAAAAAACATTTTTTGTGCAAAAAAAACACGGAAAATCAGTGCTTGAAATATAATGTTGTGTTCAATTTAAGATTATTTCCTGTTAAATTACTATACAGAATAGCTACACACGTGAAATTTGTATTTATTTTAATGCGGCTAATTGATTTTTTTTTCCAAATATATAGTTGAAGTGTGTAGGTAGTGCTGGCATTTTGTGAAACCTAGTGATGGGATTTTTTCCCAGTTGTAGTTTTTCTATGCATATTTTATATTAGGCCTTGCAAAAAAGCACTTTATTTTTCGATAGTAAATAAAATAACTACAATTTGTAGTAAAATCTGTACAAATTGTTTATTTTTTTCTTGCAAGATGGACGATGCTTGGTTTCTCTTCATTCATGTTCTTTGTTCGAAGGAATTTAATAGATTTTGTTTCTCTTTTTTATACCTACGCTTAGGAAAACCAATGATGAACAAACGAAATTCCAGAAAATCTTTGATTAAATCATGCTAATCAGACAGAATCGGCGAATCAGTGATTTCTCCAATTAAGTGCTCAAATCATGGATTCTCTGTTTAAAATTTTGCTGAACAAACGCATTCAAAGATAACCAACTGGAATAATCATTGATTTAAGTTGACAAGGTGTGAACAAACTGGCCCTAAGTGGAATACAATTTCCTAGGGTATCACAACGGATCTACATAGATCTAAGTGTGACGGTAACGAGATCAACTGTTAGCCCTTCTACCTAACCTAACCTAAGCCCCTAAGGATAAGGTTAGTCGTTTTTTCATTTTTTCTCGTAAATGAGTAGGCCTGAACCTCACTGTTAGATCTTTACAGATTCAAAAGTTCCTTGTGGATTTCGCAATTATCCACATAGAATCTACAACTAGACCCTGTATGTGCTATTTTGTATGTAAATTTTAAGGATTTTTCTTTAAGGTCTCTCACTAGTCTACGAACATCTACGTTTCTCATAATAATAGGTGGCTGAAACTTACCCCTGAGCAGATTGTCTTGAGATTCTACGCTAGGATTAGTGTCCTCTACGCTGTTAGTACTACGAATGTGTCCCTCGTTGTTGCAATTTGATGTTGAATGATGACCGTTGCCTTGGCACGTGGCTGGGGGTGGGTCGTTGACTGTTGCTTGCTGCATGATGTTTCTGTTTGTTGAGATTAGTTGCTAGCTTCTTGACAGCTTGTATTCGTATGTTTTTCAGTAAAGAAAACTGATTATCGTCTTGCGGAGGAGTAGTCTCCATATCCAGGCTGGAGTTAGATGAAGCGTAGTGCCTCTTGTCGGGTCTGCGCCAGCTTGAGTCGGCTAGTGGCTCTTCCAAGTCTTCTTGCGTGATATTTGCATTGCTAGATTGCGAATGCATACTGTTGTTGTATGTGGAGAGCATTGCTCGGTCTTCGGATTGGCTGAGGTTAAGCAGCTGATGAGCGGCTTCCAATTTCAGTCCATTTTTTTCAGCAGTTGTCAGGATTTTAGGAGGCGCTGCTTTATCATATCTTTTTTGACAGTTTTGGAGGTGCCAGGAGTAGGATCGTCAAGTTCCGGCTTCATGTTTCCTCAGAGAGGAGACTGGTGCTGAAGGTCTGCGGCGCAGACTGTTAAGCCGCACCTTCCCACGTGTGTTTTTCAATCCGGAAATTTCACGGAAATCCACTGCCATCCACAAATGAAATCGATAAAAGGACAATGTTAGACTTTGTCTACAACTAATTATTAAGTTATTTATGGCAAGATTCTTTGTAAATCAGAGAGTGGCGGCATAGAGTTTCTTATTCTAGAGGTAGGCGATGGCAATACAAAGAGTGTCATAGGTGTGGGTTATAATCCTAATAGAAGTATCTCCCCTGATCCCTTATTTTCAGCTCTACAACAATTCTCTGCCACCTATGAACATATTATTATCTGTGGGGATTTTAATGCAGATCTTTTGCTTTCGGATACTCGGGCCAACCAATTAAGAGATGCAATTGCAGCAAATGGACTTCATGTCTCTAACAGTTATGCCACTCGCTTTTCTCCTAACTCAACTCCTAGCCTTCTTGATCTTATGATTGTCTCTGATCTTTCGAATGTTTTCCTACAAGACCAATTATCTTTAGATGGTTTATCTGACCATGATCTCATTTTCTGCACCTACAACATTGACTTCTCACGTGTGCCAACTCCGTCGACATTTCAATTCAGAGATTTTAAATCAGTTGATAACTTTGCGCTGCAAGCTGATGCTAATGAATTCCCTTGGCATTTATGTCAAAACTTCGCAAATTCTACCGAAAAAGTTGATTATTTTCAATCATTGGTTATTGAACTATTTGAAAAACATGTTCCTCTTAAAACGGTGTCAGTTCAAAGCAAAAATTGTCCCTGGTTTACCTCTGATGTTCAACGTTCAATCAAAAATAGAAGAAAATCTTATTTGAAATGGAAGCTAAACCCTACTAATATCAATTGGGACTTATTTACCCGTGCAAGAAATTATGCAACATTTGCCATTCGCAGAGCCAAAAAACGATTTTATATGTCAAAGTTGGATACCAAGCAGTCGTCTCGCAAGTTGTGGAGCAATCTTCGTTCAATCGGAATTGGTAAAAAGGAGATTGTTCATAATTTTCCTGATCCAAATGAACTAAATATGACTTTTACATTGAGAGACATCCAAAGTCTGGATTTTGTGCCTAACGATCGAATCATCTGTGATCCATCCATAGTGTTTGAGTTCGATTCTGTCTCAGAATCCGAAGTTATGGAGAGCATTCGGTCTATTAAGTCTGATGCTCTTGGTGAGGATGGGGTGCCAATTTGTTTTATAAAAATGATTATTATACCACATGTCTTGAGCGTCCTGACGCAATTAATAAATTTTTGCATTGCGTCCTCTTCTTTCCCAGAAAGCTGGAAAATAGCTAAGGTAATTCCTGTAGCAAAAAAGTGTAATCCTTCTTCATGCTCTGATTTCCGTCCAATAAGTATTCTTCCTTGCCTGTCAAAAGTCTTTGAGAAAATTCTAGCCGCACAAATATCGAATTACCTTAAAAGGTTTAATTTACTGTCGCCATTTCAGTCTGGTTTCCGAGCAAATCATAGTTGCTAAACTGCGATGATCAAAGTCCTTGATGATATAAGGTGTGAATATGATTTGAACCATGTAACTATTCTCTGTCTGCTGGATTTCTCAAAGGCTTTTGACAGAGTAAACCATGAAATTCTTTGCCAAAAACTTAAGTTTTATTTTGGCTTTCATGATAGAGCTGTGCGTCTGGTCAAGAGTTATCTGTACAATCGCTGCCAAAAGGTCAAGATTGCTCAAGTAGAATCACAATATTTGAATCTGCATATGGGTGTATCACAAGGTTCTATTTTAGGGCCTTTATTATTTTGCATATTTATAAATGACCTCCCTTATGTTTGCTCAAATGTATCGCTGCATCTATATGCAGATGATGTACAGATTTACTTGTCCCGGCCGATTGGTCTACAGGAAGATCTTATATGTAGGATGAATGAAGATCTTATGGCAATTTCCAACTGGTCCATTAAAAATGGACTAACATTAAACCCGGTAAAGTCTCAACTTATTGCAATATCCAAACAGCACATTGACACCTCTCTCTTGCCCCCAGTTTTGCTCTCCCAACTCCAGCTTCAGTTTGTGGAATGTGTTACCAGTCTTGGTTTTAAAATCAATCGGTCACTTTCAGCCGAAAATCACGTAAATCTCACAGTCAGAAGAATCTACTCTGGACTACGTAGACTTTGGCCATTTTCAGCCATAACTCCAGTTAATACAAAACTAAGACTTATAAAAACCTTACTAGTGCCTTTAATCGACTATGCTAATGTGGTTTATTGTAAGCCTGACTCACATTCTCAACATAAAGTCCTTGTGGCTTTTAACGACATGATAAGATACGTGTATGGTCTCCGAAGACACCAACACATCTCACATTACCATCAACTGGTCCTTGGATGCTCACTACAGCAGTATCTTGATGCTAGATGCTGTATATTCTTGCATAAAATTATACAAAATAAAGCACCGCTATACATTTATGATAAATTTCAATTTGCCCAATCTCTTAGAACTATCAATCTCTTAGCACCGACTTTCAACTACTTGAATTCTTCACGGCTCTTCATTGTCCATGCAACCAGGCTATGGAACTCACTTCCTCCTACTATTAAAAGAATAATTGGTGAAGCAAACTTTAAAGTGGCAATCTTTTCTTATTTTCGCTAAAAAAGTAAATTTAAAATTTCAAAACCTTAAAATATAAATTTAAACAGGTTAAATAATTAATTAAATAATTAAACAGTAAAATAAACATATAAATTAGATGAAGGAAAAAAAAAAAAAAAAAAAAACATATATATATATAAAATATTATGTAAATAATAATACTAATAAAATTATATGTAAATATTTTATTTTAGATTAGTTTTTAGTTTAATACATTGCTATCATTATCCGTATTGTTAAGTACTATAAAAGACTACGTCTTACTTGTACAATGGTTTTTAAATAAATTGAAATTGAATTGAAATTGAATTGAATTGAAATTAATTTTGTAGGACTTGTAAAATTTAATTTTAATAACATTAAGGGTATTCATGAAACAGCGTAAAGTCGTCGTAAACGTGGTAAAGTTTTAAACTTCGTAAATCTGTCAAATTTTCCATACAAATTGTGATAGAATTACGAAGTTTTAATCTTTACAACGTTTACGATGAGTTTACGCTGTTGTATGAATACCCATATTATTTTTAGGTTCAGAGGAGACGTCTGTAGCAGATCACGAGCAAACCAGGAACCCAGTTCATAATTGTTATGTCAACTTCACATACGTCAAAATCTCGTCTGTGGAAAAATCGGTTCATGGAAATACTGACTTACTTTCCAGTAAACTTTCCAATAAGGATGCAGATGCAAGAATAAAACCCACTTGCAAACTTAAGCTTACGATCTTTATAATTTATAATCTTTGGTATTCACTTTTTTATTTGACTTTTCAGATGAATTTGTAAACAAATACAAAACATAATCCTCGGAAATCAAAATTCAGTATCTGTTTTTTAATAACCTTTTTAAAATAAGTTATCAAGTTTTTAAGTAAAACGTATTGCTAAAGAAAATCTCGTAAGTAGTATTTTCTTGTTGTTTAAAAGTATTTTACGAACTGAAAGAACTTGTGGGCAATAAATTATTTATAAACATCGTGGAAAATTAGATATGAGATGCTACTATGTACCTATATAAATTATTAGCTGCAAAAATTGGTAGACCCCAAAATTATAGTAACCAAATTATTTCCGAAATATGTAAGTTGCCGGGATTTTGACCATTCGAGATTTTGACAATTTAGGACTTTGTCCTTTTGGTATTTTCGGCATTCTCATGTTTTGCCGTTCGAGATGTTGTACCCTTCTCATCATCAGAGCTGCTTATGCTACTCGCAAAGTAATGACCTAATAAGCATTCAATTCTGTGGAAACAATAATTGGTCGCCGAAAGTCTTGTGGCAACTTTTTTTTTCGGATAAAATATATGTTTTGACTCGGCGAGGACAGAAGGGCTTAACTCCTAGTCAAAACGAACATTATATTGCATTAATTTATGATGACATTAATCTGCTTTAATATATTTCCTATAGCCCGACCTTTTTTCAAATAATAACTTTCTATATTTTGGCTTTTACCAATTTTTCTCGCGGTATGTCGATGTTTTAAACACTATTCACTAAACGCTTGAACATAAAGATTGTAGTTGTAGCAAAAGATGAATTTTGTTTAACTTCCCTTAAACTATACATTCAATGCTTCATTTTTTATACCTTCACATGGAAGTAAACTATTTTCGTACCTTTCTACTTTGACATTGCCACAAGCTTGGTTTGGATTTCTTTCTCTCCGCGACCCATTTTCAAAGCCGATTTAATGATTTGAGTCTCTATATTTTCAGACTACTTTGGATAATGGAAGAAGATATTTTGAATGTATCCTTGCAGGAAGTAAAGAATGATATCTGCAAAGCAATTGTCGAATGCAACAAACGAGGATTGTTGCAAAGCGTTAAATGGTTGGCCGAAATGAATCATGGGCTGTCATATGTTGAGACTGCTAGAGATTTCCATGAATCGGTGAGTAGTGATCTTAGCAAAACCGATTACGACAACTACTACCTTGGCAAAAGTTACTTTGATTTGCGTGAATATGACCGAGCAGCATATTTTACACGTGATTGTGAATCTCGAGTACCAAAGTTCTTGCACTACTACTCCACATACATGGCAAAGCAAAAAAGACAGCAAGAAAGTGTTACTGACAACTCTAATCTCAGTGATACCCCGCTTGCAAAAGATATGTCAGATCTCTTGGCTAGTTTGAAGTATGAATACAGTCAACGAAAGTTAGATGGATACGGTTTATATTTGTATGGAGTTGTGCTTAAGAATGTTGGTTTGAACGACATGGCCACACATGTCTTTGTCGAATCAATACAAGAAACACCAATGCTATGGAGTTCTTATGTAGAATTGGCACCGTTAATATCTGAAAAAGAAAAGGTTCTTGCTTTAAATTTGCCAAACCATTGGATGAAACAAATATTTCTTGCACATGCATATATTGAGTTATATCTCAATTACGAAGGCTTGAAACAGTACGAAAATTTAAGGGCAGCTGGTTTCCAGAATTGTATTTACATAACTTCACAAATGGCTTTGGCATACCATAATAAAAGAGGTAAGTTTTTAAAAGTAAAATGTTTCCAAATTTAACTTTTTTTTTAATAGAGGTAGATAAAGCGATTGAAGTTTTCCAAACCATTCAAGAAGTTGATCCGTATCGTCTCGATAATTTGGACACGTATTCTAATTTATTATTTGTAAAAGAACTTAAAACGGAAATGGCTTCTTTAGCACATAAGGCTCTATCGATAAGCAAATATAGACCTGAAACTTGTTGTGTCATAGGTAAGTTTTTATTTTGATTAGATTTTACTCTACAACAGTTCTGTTTTCAACTGTTTTGACGAAAGGAGCGGAGTAAAATAATACAGTGCTCTTTAAAATCCAAGAATCCATTATTTTATTTTATTTTATTTTATTTTCAAATTAGGTTGTATCAATGAACAATTATTGAAAAGAAAATGTTTTTAAACTCAAAATTAAAAAAAGGTTGAATTAATCATATTTTAAAAAAAATTTCAATATGCATTGAGCGGTATGCAAGGCGATTTGTGATCCAAGATTCATTGATACCAAATAGACCCATTTTTAAAAAGTAGTCCAGGAAACAAAAACATGGCTCCATATAAACTTTAATAATTCGTTAGGTTTGGAACTTGTATATATGTATGTTATACGTAACATTTGTATACATATAATTTAGAAAAGTCCCCACCTGTAGGTGTTGAGGAAAAAAAACAGGATTTTACTGTAATTATTTTTTTTTTTAATTTTTTTTTTTCTTAAAATAATTCTATCTTTGGATGTATGAAAGTGTTTAAAAAAAGCTCGATACACCAAATAATTGAATTTTGTATACATATGTATAATATAATTATATAATAATTAATAGCTACAAACTTCTTAAAAACACATGCAAAGTATAATATTTCAGCAAACATTGAAATAGAGATGCAATTAGTTCGCTTTTAACGTGCATTCTTAAAAAATATGAAACAATTTTGTATTCTTTAAAAGAAAATTTTTTGCAGAAAATCTCATTTACGAATTAAAAAAAAACTGTGTTTTAGCAATTTACTAATACTAGTATCTTCCAGTGGTCGAAATTCGACATTTCCCTTTTAACAGCCGTGTTTTTTTTTTGAAAAGTTATCCGCAGTAAAGTAAGATTTTATATGAATAACAAAAACAATATCGGCAGTAAGATCATGTTAAAGTATCGGCAGTGATACTTTGCATTAACTGTTTTACCTCCAACCGCCAGCACAAACAGATTTTGTTTAAAAGTTACACGCGAAAGGGCTACGTATAATTGCCCGTGTGAAAAACATGTTCCACTCAAATTGATTCCAGCCACATTGAGAGTTTGTCCTTGTGACTTATTTATGGTCATACCAAAACAGATTTTTATAGGAAATTGAACTCTTCTAAAATGAAAAATATAATCTTATGAAATCACTGTTTTTCTAGGTATTAAAACAGTTTCACCAGTACCGCAGCCAGTCAGAATGGTACCTTCAATAACATAATTTTGTAGACTTTTAATTTGCAATCGAGTCCCGTTGCATAATTTTGGTGGATTTATGTTTCGCAATAAAATTACTCGAGCTCCAACTTTTAAAATTACCTTGTGTGGTGGCATTCCGGAAGCATTCAATGAATTAAGAAATTCTTTGGGAAATTTCTTGTATTCCAGGGTATACTTTATCTATCAGTGACTGACACGCATATATCACTATTAAGAGAAATTTTCCCATAATCCATTGTAGTAGCATGTCAGCATATATACTGCTATCCTCTGACGACAAAAGAGCTCTCAAATTAACTTTGAGTGCAAGTTTTGTAATGTGAGTCCAAAGATAAGATTTTTTAAGTGATGCGTTTACTTCGTCAGCTCTAGTTCCTCTCGCTACCACAGGAAATATTTGTCGAAAGTCTCCTGAGAACAAAAATGTGCAGCCACACATAGGTTTATTTATATTTCTTAAATAACGCATGGTCCTATCCAGACCTTCTATGGAAGCCACAGAACAAATTTGTATTAGCTTAGACGTATTACTTTGTTTTGAAATGTGACATACGCTTGTACCATCCTCACAGATTCGAACTCAGCGCATCAAAGACCATCAGAAAAGTATATCTTGCTTCATGTTACAGACAAGAATTCAAATTTTGTCACACAAAGTAATTTGTTAGTGCTTAAGAGTGGATTTTCGAAAACAGTAAATATACGTCAATTTTCGACTAGCGCTTGAGTCCAAATGTGTTGACCAATTAATAGGAAATTGTGTATACTTTCAATGATACTTTGATGTAATTTTCGAATAATTGGCAGTAGCCATTAGTGAAAAACTCCCAAAAATGCATTTTTGCATAATTTTTTGCATTTTGTTCCATGTTGCGTCGCGAAATTAAGTTGACAAACCTCAGATTCGGATTCAGCACCCCCGAAAACATAAACTAGGAAAAAAAATCAAAACTTCCCCACAATTTGCTCGCAAGGAGCCTTTTTGAGCATAAATTGACTGGACTACAAATACGTTTTGGTTATAATTGCAACTTTCATATCCTGTCGCCCTCTGAAGTCGATATATCGTCGGTTCAAAGGTAAAACTCACTAACTAAAATTTTACACTTTTGAAGGAAATAAGACTGAAACATAGTTTTTGAAGCTGAAAATTCAATTTCCGAAAATTTTTAAATAAAGTTCCCGGGTATATATTTCAATGTCCTCATAAAAACGTGCGAAATGAGGCTTTTTGCATTCAAAAAATGCATTTCATTCTCATTTTTTTTAACTTCTTTTTCTGCACTTAGTGAGTTTTACATTGAACCGACGATATTTTCAGACATACTTTCACGGTGGTTATTCCATAGGCCTAACACAGAGATTTGGCAAAAAGTAATGAGAATTGAAAATAAATATCTTAGCGAATGTGCTGAAGTGAATAATGCAAACCAGACAATGTGTTTTCCCAATGCGTGTCATCCTCCAATAATCCTAAAGCTTTGCACGCAGATTGAAAGGTAGCGTCAGTAACCGCTTGTACGGGTTTCAAACTTTCAAAAGAAGTGGGACCTTTAACAACGTGCAGTAGGATTCTTAGATGAAAGAGTCGCTGTTACTTGGATGGATAACATAGGGCATATGTTTTTTTAACGCCGTTGAAGCCGTCCACCGACACACCTTGTTTTCTGCGATGAAATTTCTTGTCACTTAGGTTCCATGTATATTAAGCGGGTAATTTGTCATAAGTTATGTCGTTTTCCATTGGTTTCACTCAAGAAGACGCTCATTCTGAATGATTTTTGTGCAAATGGAATGGTTTCAGAAGACTTCTGGACGCTTCGGAATGCTTCATTAGGGTTTTTGCAAAATTGTCTACTGAGCACCGTCCAGATCCAGACCATAGCCATCCGCCCAGATCCAGATCCAAACCATAGTCGCCCGTCCAAATTCCAGACCATAATCGTCCGTCCAGATCCAGATAGACCACCGTCGAATCAGAATTGAAAAATCAATTTTTATTAATTAAGTTAGGTTTGTGTGTAAATGGAAATCCACACAAGTGCAGTGCATGCTGCAAGTTATACATCAATTTATATTGAATAATTTTGAATGAACAACGAAAACTTGTGTGTGACCACCAAGTATATAGGCTGGAGTTGTAGCTATTTCACGAGAGCCACCTCGATCATCAGACTACTTAAGTGGTGCTTAGTCTGGTTATGCTCGTATTAATTGAAAAACTCTGCCGTATGCCAATAATTCGTTGGTCATACAAGGGGGGGATGAGTTGAAAGAGTTGACACTGGTCAAGAATTAATTTACAAATTAAGTTGGGTTTTTGTGTAAATGGAAATCCACAGTGCAGT
The DNA here is from genome assembly GCA_963921185.1 of Dasysyrphus tricinctus. Taxonomy (NCBI): domain Eukaryota; kingdom Metazoa; phylum Arthropoda; class Insecta; order Diptera; family Syrphidae; genus Dasysyrphus; species Dasysyrphus tricinctus. The sequence continues at coordinate 177,214,200 of OY992531.1, read as the reverse complement.
GCATGCTGCAAGTTATTTTTATCTCTTTAACTACCTCGAGGCCAAGCCTCTACCAATTTCTAATAAGAACTGAAATTTAATTCGAAATCACACCTCCTCAAATACTTTTTCGCGACAACTTATGGTGGTCACGACACTGAAAACCACCTTTTGTCGACCACGGCGATTTTGGTTTAAAACATATATTATTTCTATATATTATTAAATTAATTAATTAATAATTAATTAATTAATAATTAATTAATTAAAGGGAATTATAAGTACTTTTGGAATTAAAAAGGAATTGAAAAGTATTTAAGTACAAATCATAAGTACAAAAGTAATCAATACAAAAATTTCAAGTACTTTTGTGGAATTAAATTACCAGTACAAATACCGGTACTGGTACTTGAAATTTTTAAGTACAAGTTCCAAGGAATTGTACTGGTACTTTAAAAACTTCAAGTACAAGGTAATTGTACTTGTACTTGTACTTATGCTTTAAGTACAGAGGTCTGTATGTAGGTATGTACATAATTACATGTATTTTGTTGCACATGTTGATGTTACAATTTGTTTGAAGTTAGTCATATTTTCGTAGATTAACATGTGCAATATTCTAATATGTATTTGAACAAAAACTTTTGAGTAATCAAGCACACTTTCGTTATTCTGTAAAAATAGTATTGATTGCATTATAAAGTGAAACTATATATGTTAAAACAATCACAAATAACAAAAATATTTGTAAAGGTAACTATTACAGCATACGTAGCGATCATCAGAAAGCAATCATGTATTTCCAAAGAGCTTTGAAGCTAAATCCCCAATATTTAGCTGCTTGGACATTGATGGGGCACGAATTCATGGAACTTAAAAATACAAATGCTGCAATTCAAAGTTATCGGAAGGCTGTTGGCAAGTATAACAATATCTTTAACTTTATTAATGTTGTACTAAAATCTATTTTCAGAGGTAAATAAGCGTGATTATAGAGCTTGGTATGGTCTTGGGCAATCGTATGAAATTTTAAAAATGCATTACTATAGTTTGTACTACTTCAAAAATGCTCATAAACTAAGACCTTTTGATAGCCGAATGCTTGTCGCGCTTGGAGAAACTTACGAAAAGTTAGAAAAAAATGAAAACGCTATTAGGTGTTATTTAAAGGCTTGTAATGTTGGAGATATAGAGGGTATTGCACTTTACAAGCTTGCAAATCTCTACGAAAAACTCGGAAATATAGAGAATGCAGTCCCCGCCTATATATCGTATTGTGCGGATGAAAGAGCCGCAGCCGATAAGCAGAGTTTGTATCACGCATATATTACGCTTGCAAATTATTATGAAAACAATGGCCAGTATGAAAAAGCTGCTCACTTTGCTTATAAGTGCCTGGAATCTGATGAGGTAATATAATTAATATATACACAATTAGTAGTAAAACTTTTTTTATTTTCCTCGTCAAATTTTGTTTCAGAAAAAATCAGAAGCAAAATCTCTCTTGAAAACGATTGAAAACAAGCGATTATCACAACCTATTCAATCCAAAGCTGCTCCTAAGGACATGGATTCAAGTGATATTATGATGGATGCTAGTCGAATATCCATGGAGAAACTAGAAGATAAATCAGTAACAGAAAATGTTACAACGGATATTTTAGACCGAAATTCAGATGATAATAACACCATGGACATGTCAACGATGTCTATGGATTAATTTTTGTTAACAACAATGTGATAAATGCTTATGCTTGGTATCGAAAAAAATATATAAATATACAATATAATATTGATTTCTACATCAAAGTTAATTGATTTAAGATAAAATCATCAATCAAAGTTTAACATATTTGCCCTATACACTAGTCAATGTATCTTGTTTTGATTTTGTTTGCAAATTTTTGCTTTTTGTGCAACCATAAGAAATGACACGAGACAAAAAATTATTTAGTTTTTTATTTTTTGATGGGTGTCATTTTCTTGGATATTTTTTTTTGTTTTGATTCAATCAAATATATTGGTCAGATTACTGGTTTAGTCAATTTTAATTGATTGCGTTGTTGTTGCACAATTAAGTTTTGCATGAGGTTTCTGACTTTTAATAAAAAAAAATACTTTTGTCGTTAGTTACCAATATCTCATCCAATAAGGACGCTATACAAAATTCAATGATAGATTTCGAAAATTGGAAAAAGTTTTAGGGCCCTATTACCGTTCGCGAATCGAACCAAAAAGCTGGCGAATGAATCAATTTGGTATTACGATCGGCGAACATTCGCCACATGACTCGCCCCAAACATCAAAATTAAGCGAATGGAAAATGTTAGTGACTGGCCGGCGAACAATAAATATAACACGAATTTCTTATTATTTTGTCATACAAATCAGTTTATTGGATATTTGCAATCGAAACAAATTTAAAAAAACGATATTAACCACACAAAACCATTAAAAAATTAAGATTTAAAATTAAAGCGCCAGGCAAAACCTTCACCAAATTGAACAATTTTAATAAGCCGTTGTATGTAGTATAGTTCAGACTGGTTGGATTTTTTGTTTTCCGCAAAAAAAGGATATTTATTACGATAAAATCGCATAATGACCATTTAAATAATTTAATAAACAATTAAAAGGAAGAAAACTGCAAAAATTCCGCACTATAAGATGTATTATTTTATTTTATTTTGTTTATTTGACATTTGTCGCAAAAAAACTGATTGTAATGAATTTTTCCAGTGACAGCGATGAATTTTTAGCGAATGAATTCATTCGCCAACCCTAATATGAACTTTCACAACATTCGCCAAATGGTTCGACTTCAAGCGAACGTTCGATTCGCGAACCGTAATAAGGCCCTTATACTAGATTCTTTTAAGACTGGGGAACTTATTTTTTTACCCTTAACTGTAAATCGTTTGCTTATTTGCAAATATTGTTTGCATGCCTTCAAAATTCACTGTAAATTTTCCAATTGATTCAGTGAACCGTTTTTCCTCAAAGTCTTACAAACTTGTGTTGTTCCTTCACGTTGCACATTGGGGTATTTATGTATCAGTTTTAGGCGGACAAAACTATTTGTCTTGTTTTTATTGATGAACAAGTAAAGGACTGACAAACTACAGTAAAATTTTAAACTTGAAGCTATTATTTCCATTTTTTTGATGAAGGTTCAACCTTCAGGAAACAGTAAATAAGAAGACGTAATTTTACGTCGGTATATAACTTACCTCTTCGAAAATCAAATAACTAATTTTTTGATAATGAATTTATAACCATAGTTAGTGTTTCTAAAGTTCATTATAATTAATAAAATAACTTCAACATAAGAATGAAATTGACAGCATCTTACCCATATTTTGACATTCCATACGAACTTTACTTGTAGTAACAACACCAAAAAATATATTAGGTCTGTTCCTTTACTTTGAATTTCTGTGATTTTCTGTGCATTTCTGCGCATTTCAGTCCAAAGTTGTGTCAAAGTTCATATAAAAAAAATATTTTGACACAAGTTTGGACTAAAAATCACAGAAACCCAAAGTAAGGGATCAGACCTATTAAGTGAAAGGCACGATGAAAAAATATAATGAACGCAACTACTTTTTAAGGCTGAAAAAGCTTAGCTTTAAATCTATACAGTTAATCACTGACGAAAACAATCAAGCTGTAAATCATTAGACAATACGAAGTATTTTTTTTTGCGATACGACTAATTTCGATTTTCCTATTTTTGTCCGCCTAAATCGAAAAAATGGGTTATCGTCATCAAAATGAAAACAGAAACAACAACTCCCGTCGACTTCTTTCAACAATTTGCATTGATTACATATTTTTTAGCTCGAAATGAAATAAAAACTATTTTCCAAATTTTGATTTTGTTGGAAAAATGTACTCAATAAATGCTGACCAATAAATTTGAATCAGTGTTTCGCAATCCTTTTTGTGCTACGTCCGAATGATTAAAAATTAGAAAGAAATCAACAGATTCAGAAAATCTTTCTTTAAAATCCGGCGATCAACATTTACATCTAAAGTGGTATCAGTCACTTCTCATTTTTGAAGCCAATGGGGCCTTACTCTGTAATCCGATTCGAAAGTAAAATCTGTTCGAAAGTTGTTTCCGATTCTAATTTGAAATGGACATCCAGAGGTCTGTCGTTGTTGTTATGTCAAAAATGACATTGAAATTGAACAAGTAAAGTTTCATTTGCGATTTGAACTTATTTATCTGTACAATAGGGATGTGGATTTCATCGCTATGGTTTGAAGATGAAGAGTTTTATAAACAAAAATCAGTTTAAAAAAAACCACAAGATATACAAGATTTCAATAACAGTCATTATATTATGCAGGTGGTAATAAAGATTCTTTTTTTCTTATGCAAATGCAAATGCATTTGTGCAAGTGTTAAAACTCACTGGTTGTTAGATCTGCTTTACATAAATATTTTTATTTGCCAATCTTGCATTAACGAATTTGGCCACATACTATGCACATTTATTTTCAATCAAAAACTTGAAGCACAACACAAATGCAATGATGCATTCCCTCCTTTGAAGTTCTGTAATAAGTTCTTTACTTTTTATAGTTACCTAAATCATCACGCATTGGTTGACCATCTGCATTCAAATGGGCTAATACACTTACTTGCAGTTCTTCTTGCGTCCGCAGTTGTATCTTTGTTTAAAATTCCTATAAAATATATATTTTTCAAAATATCATCCAATTAATATTGATCATGTTTTCTTCACTTTCGTAAAAAAACACTGGGTTTTTATTATTTTTTCAAATAAAAATCCTGAAAAATTTTCCGCATGATAAATATTTATCAAATGATATTTCCGAAATAATAAAGCAATTATAGTCTATCCAGCAAAAATTGTCAGTACAGGGCTTATGGGCGAGCTTTTTTCAAAACAGTGGCGCCAGTGTATACCATCACAACACTCAAATAACAAACCTGCCACTGAAAAAGATACTAAACCACTGATAAACATACAGGAATTGTTGTTGCACCTCCTTGAAACATTTCGTACGCGCCAACACGACCGTCGTCTTTCAATGCCAAAAGCATTCTGATCGTATACTCGCTTTCGCTTCTACCTTCGCTGTGTGAAATAAAACATAAAATTCAAATTCCAACAGAGTTGCCTTTGCCATGTTGCAACAGTACGAAAGAGCTTTTTCAGTGGTTTTTATGAAAGAACTTTCAGTTTTGAAGCTTTTGAGAACAATATTTATAAAGATGAGAGCCAAAAGTGTTGTCGTTTTGATTGTCCCCTTATTATTTGTTTGTATATTTGAATAAAGCTATAAAATCCACTTAAAATTTGTATGATTTTAGTCTTTAAGAAGAAAAAAGTTATTTGCGCCAAGTTTTGAAACATTCACAAAGCGTTACGTGATCAAATTCATTTAAAAAGGTGTGCTGTGGTAAAAAAAGATAAATGGATCTTTTTTTTAAATATGTTTGAAATGGTATCAATGGTAACCATATGCACATTGTTCTTCGATTTGTGGCAATTTATAATTAAATGTACGGAAACCCTGTGAGAGCTTTAACTTGAGACAGATGTATGCAAGCCAATGCAACCAGACTGAGAGGCAAACGTCCTATCTTCCCTTTACTGACAATTTTTGTTGGATAGAGCATAGCAACGAAAATAGAGTTACTAAGTACCAACATTTCCTATTTTCGAACAAATGTGTCTAGGCATATTGAATTCGGATAGCACTTTCCTACTGTCGCATTCCAGAGTACAAATTTTCCGAATTCGAACGATTTAACCTTCGAATCGGATTACAGAGTAAATATATGTTGCATACGAGTATAATATTGTTGACATATAATAAGGGTAGCGATACCAAATATCTTCGTTTTTACTTCGACAAGAGTTTTATTTTTTCCTTGAAGTTGCTTATTAAATGTATCTAGTTTTTTTTAAGAAATCGACTAAATAACTCACAAATGCCTTACCATCGACTGTTTACAGATTTTAATTCCGGTTTGACGGTTAAGAGAACATAAACTTCTTCAAACAGTTTCGTGAACCATCTTACTTCAGTGCGAAGTAAGTTTAGGTTACATATGGTCTTCCTTTTGGTCCTTACAAAATAGCTGAAAAAACGTTCACAATTTGGCACAAGCCAAAGTTCGAACAAGCTAAGATTGAGTCCGGAATCTTTTCGGAATTAAATGAGCGCGAAAGTGAGATATTTTTTCTCCTTCACACTCATTGTAATCTAAAACGGTTGTAATGCATCAAAATGTTAAACTGCTCCCTTCACGTTGGGAAACACTGTATTCGATTGACTTAAAAGTATATCCAAGAAAATGATAGTACGGGGTAATTTGATTTCATTATATGGTGCTCTGGGAAATAATTCAGACATGACAAGTTTAACTTCGATATTCGAAAGGTTATTAATACACGAGTCGAAAACCACATTTTTTCACAGTTATTGTACGTAACGGTTCTTTGTGTGTTTCAGGCGTTACTCACGCGTTTTTGACTGTAGAAAAAAAGTTGTAGGACAAACTTGTAGAAAATTTAATTTTCTGGAAAATATTTCTGGTTAATTTTCGATGAGTACTTTTTTTTAAGGTTGTTCAGCATTTTGTTAAAAAAGTAGGGGTTTATTTTCTTATATTCATAATATCTTCTTGTTTTGCTCTAAAAAATGTCGAAATAAAAGTTTGTTCAGCTCAGCAGTTTGTAAAAATTGTTAAGAGAGAGACATGCGAAAACGTTCTGGAAATGTCTGTAGATTTCCATGATGAAGACCTAGAAGGTGAAGACGATGTAGTGGATCAGTACAACACTTTTTAAGATGAAGATGACGATGGACATAGACGCCAAGGCGACACGCAAATGACTGCTGTAGGCTCTTACAAAAAGAGAGTAGCAGAAACACTACAACAACAGTATGACAATAAAACACAAAATTATGTGATAGTGTGTCAATAGTGTTATATGGATTGGGCCTCTTGCTTCTTGCAAAAAGAATGTGAATCATTTGTTTTTGTAGTGAAGAATTTTTCCTAAAGGGTGGTGTGGAAAAGAGTTATGTTGTCAATTTTTTTTTATATGAATATAACAAAACAAAATATGTCTTACGAAAAAAAAAACAAAAACATCTAATCCTGTACGGATTTTTTGAACTTATATGCGCTACAGAGTAAGAACCTTAAGGCGCATACGAAAATTCGAGACAAAAATAAAGATACATAATTGAAAGGTTTATAACTTATGAAGAAGATATATGGTGAATATAAAAAATCGCTTTTTTTAACAAAATGCAGTATAACTATCAATAACTAGAGGCACAATCTTTCAAAAGTCCGTCCAATTATAAAGCGTGATGTCAGTGGTGCTTTTGTGAGCATTGAGAAGGAAGCCAAGAAGATGGGTTTAACGGTGAATGAAAGCTTATCCGGTCCTGATGTATGGTGCAGAGGCATGGACACTGTTAACGGTGGATGAGAACGCGTTAGGCTGTTTTGAGAGGAAACTTCTCCGGGTGATTTTTGGTCCCGTGTGCATAGATGGGGAATGGAGAAGAAGATACAACAACGAACTGTACGGGCTGTATAGCGACACCGACCTAGCCACAAAAGTGAAAAGCCAACGACTGAGATGGCTGGGTCTCCTAGAGCGAATGGACACCAATGCTCCGGCCCGGAAAGTCTTTGAATCCAACCCCGTGGGACAGCGCAGTAGAGGTGGACAGCGTAAAAGGTGGCGCACGCAAGTCGAAGAGGACCTCAACCAACTTGGCGTGCGAAACTGGAGACAGCTAGCCAAAAACCGATCCGGCTGGAAGAAGCTTGTTTGTTGAGGTCCACCCCGGACTGTAGCACCACCTTACGTATGTAAGTAAGTATAACTTTCAAATACATTTGGCAGGAAATTAAATTTTCTAAAAGTTTGTTCTACAGCTTTTTTGTTTAGCATCTAAAATACGTGAGTTAACGTGCGAAAATAGAAAAATCGTTTTAAACAAGTATTCGGCCAAATGATTCTAGGTGCAATTATGAAAAATGTGTACTACCACTCTTACGATCGTAAAAATCAAACTTTGCCTCGGAATTATTTTCCATTAGAAATTGTTACAAATATATGATCCTGTACGGATCTCTACATCTTAAATGCGATAGAAAATACAGAATAAAATAATGACCCATAATCTTCATGGATACCAGCAATAGAGGGAATATTAAATAAATAAATATCCCTTTGAGAATTGGTTTGCGTACGCAAAAGTTCCATAATATTTTAATTAATTAATTAATTAATTTGTTTCTATTGGCAGTCATTTTCCAATAGCGCTTTGAGTAATTAGGTGTCACTTCTATTTATATTTATCCAATGGTAATACCTACAATGAAAATTTCGAATTCTAAAATTATATTTTAAAAAACTGTTCATTATTCATTAAAAAATTGGACTTGAAAAGAAAAGCAAAGAAAAGAATTGATTTTTGGCTGCTAACAACTGGATAGAATTTTAGTTGTTCTCAATAATTCTTTCTTCCCTCCGTCTGACACCCGGGTCTGGCCAGGCCCTTTTCGTTTCTAATTGTTAGTTAACTACATTTCTAGTTAAGCTAGCAACTTCCGCTTTCAGGTAGCTTCCTAAAATTTTATTGGCTATAGATTTGGAGAAATATCAATACTAAAAAGTCCTTACAAAGGATGGTATAAGGACTTTAAAAAAGTATACCTTCGGACTGACACATAGTGCCTGGCTGGACCCCTATAGATTTTGTATACAAATCAATGGAATAATATGATTTTTTTTTACTTTTTCACTGTAGTTGTCTATTTACACTGCTTTTATGTTCTATTAGCATACATATGTATATGTATATGTATATTATTTACTCACACACTGACACATGTGTGATTCATGTGTATTCTTTTATTTTTGTGGAGATTCGTTCTTATATCTACACCTTAGTTGAGTTGAACGTTGAAGGGTGATGCAATGAAACAACCTGCATATATGTATGTATGTATGTAAAGGCTTTTCCAATAGCGACCGGCCAATGTTGACAACCTGTGGCTGCGTCTTCTAAATATGTTATTTATTATTTAGTCACGGGTACCAAATCATCATGTCAAGTAGTTTCACGATTGAGCAACACGTGCTAATGATACAATTTTACTATCAAAATAAGTGTTCTCTTTCGTATCCATTTGACGGTTTACATGGTCTTCCCTGCCGGTCGACTATTCAACATCAGGTGGCAAAATTCATGTCGATCGGTTCAGTGCATTATCAGCCAATACTCGAAAGTGAATGAACTGCAAGATCTGTCCAAGCAGTCAATTTCGTCAACTCAGTCAACAGAAACTTATACCGATCGAAGATAAACAATTTCTTTTGGCCAAAACTATGGATGATATCGATGTGCTCTACATACGTTCCAGTAAGACAGGACTACATGTCACACAGCTGATGCCACAAATAACATTCTCCATGAACGATTTTAGGGTAGATTGCGGAAGTGAATATAATTGGCCACCAAGATCGTTTGATTTGATCCCGTTAGACATGAGAGGTTACCTGGATATCAGAGCCCTAAAAGCAGCAATCTTTGAAAATTGGACATTTCCGAACTGTACCACAGCTAAGGGAGATATTTCGGCGATGTCATATTCCAAACATAATGCTAATCACGCTCTTTTCAAATAAAAAAAAACAGTTTCATTCCTCACTCACAGCGCATTTTTTAAATTTCAACATCGACCCGCCCTCATTGGAAGACCCTTTATATATGCTTAAGATGTATTACTGAGGGACCCATAAGAAAGTTAAGATCATATTGACCATTCTATTGAAATTCAAATTTATATTCTTCAAAAAAACTATATGTTTCAACTAAATAAAAAATAAACTTAAAAAAATTTGTTTTGTTTCAAATCCTTTTTATTTTTATGAATTTTGCTAAACTTCACAGAACGTGCGATATATGTATATGCCAAACCTATTAAGATAGGTAAGAACTGAAAAATATATACCTTTTTGCCACAAAAATGTGTTTGAATGCATCAGATATTTGCATACAAATCCATGTTAATGTATAGGGGTCCAGCCAGGCACATGTGTCGGTCCGAAGGTTTTTAAATATGTGTCAGACGGAGGGTTAATAAATTAAATTAAAATGATCACTGATTACAGGTAGTTCAATCATTGAAACAATAATTTTGTAAGAAAGCTTGAGACAAAATATTTTTTTTTTCAATAGAAATAATATTTTAGTCATGAGCTATATTTTTTAATTTATTTAATTATTGATTTTGCTCTATTTAAATCTAAAAATTAATAATAAATTGTTCAATGATGAATTCTAATGAGATCTTTAACCGGTCCCAATCAAAAAAATATTCAGTTGAATTTTGCATTTCATTTCACTCTTAAAAAAGAAACGTGAAGTAAATTGCTGTCGTTCAATTTTTTCGAAGGCACGAACAAAGTCTTTCAATTAAAAAGTTATATGAAGCAAATTGTTCGCACAAACGAAAACGTTTGTTCGTTTTTCCCATACAGAATGTCACCCCAGGTTTTATGGTAATAATCCCACTACCAGGCGCGGATCCAGGAATTCAGCTTGGGGGGGGGGGGGGGGGGTGGATGTCATGAGATTGAAATATCATAACTAATTTGAACTGAAACCTCTTGAAATATATAACCTTGAATTTTCTACATATCCGGTGATAAGAAAAAGTCAAATTTTTGATTTTTGTACATGTAAAGAACCTAAAGGCGTTAAAATTCGCGCGAATAGTAACGCCTTTAGGTTCTTTACATGCACAAAAATCAAAAAGCCAAACAAAGATGGCGAAATAATTGAAAGTCGAAATGAACACAAAACTTTGCAATGAAAATCGAAATAATCGAAAACGAAACAACTAAAGACGAAATAAACTAAGAAATGAAATATGTAGAAAAAAAAAGAAACAATCAAAAACGAAAAAAAGTTCGAACGAACTAATTTTGGAGGTTTTTTAATTCGAAAAAAAACTCAGATGGTTATCCGGCTAATTTATGAAAATTGTTCGCTGAAGGAAACCGTTGATATTTGTAACGCTTTTGCGAAAAATTTTCGGAATTCTCTTATTGACAAGTCTCTAGATGTTGACGATCATTATTTTAGAGATTTACATACATATGCCCAAACTAGCTGCAATAATATCTCAGTACCACCGAGTACTGTTTTAGACCTTCCCTCATCATTAAATGATGATTACTCATGGTCCAGAGGGAATTCCGCCCATAGTATTTAAAAAGTGTAAACATATACTAGTTCAACCCCTTCAATTTTTGCTTGAATTTTCTTTAGGGACAGGTAGTTTTCCCTATTTATGGAAGAAATCGTTTCTTACACCAATCTTTAAAAAGGGCGAAAAAACTGACACCAAATATTATACGCCCATAGCAAAGCTCTCTTGCATTCTAAAACTATTCGAACAAGTTGTTTGCGAGAGCTTAGCATTTCATACTAAGAATATAATATGTGATCAACAGCATGGCTTTGTGAGAAAAAAAATCAACGGTAACCAATCTTCTTACGTTTTTGCATACATGTTCGGTTGCATTAGAAAACGGGAATGAAATTGATTGCATATACACTGATTTTTCTAAAGCATTCGACCAGCTTAGTCACAACATTATTATATTCAAACTCAAAGCTTTTGGTTTTCCGATTTTTTTATAGCATGGATAAAATCATACCTTGAGAATAGATCTTACCAAGTAAAATTTAGAAACATCCTTTCACACTCATTCAATGCTCACTCGGGTGTCCCCCAAGGAAGCCATCTGGGTCCGATACTTTTCATTCTTGCTATAAATGATGTTCATGTATACACTTTAGTGATATTCTTATTTATGCTGATGATATGAAAATTTTTAAAACAATACATTCTAGTCGTGACCACATTCTCCTGCAGGCTGTAGTGATGTTAAAAGTCGTTACTTTTCAGTAATCGTTACTTTCGTTACTTTTTCCAAAGTAATCGTTACTTTTGAGTGATTACTTTGATTACTTTTTTCGCAAAAAAATGATTAATATTTGTTGTTTTTTTTGTTACGTAAACCCTGTAGCTCTAGACAAAAACAGTAAAAAAAGTGGTTTTTGGGTTAGAAATGGCAACTAAAGAAATGTATGTAGTGATGTAGGGAGATGGTTTTTATAAAATAATATGTTTGCTTCACAAAGCTTTAATAAATTAATATTATTTTTCTTCTTTTTTAAATAATTTATGAAACTAAAACTCTGAATGATTTCGTCTTTACCCCCTCCCTCCCCCCCCCCACAACGATTTTTTTTATAAAGCAATTACTTTTGGATTTGGGTACTTTTGGTTACTTTGGGACTCGATTATTTTTAGTTATAGTCCGGGAGCTGGTGACACTAATTTTTGAAAGATTAGGTAAAGGTTAAATTTAGTTTAGTCGTGTAGATTTAACGTTTGACAACAATAAAATAGTTGTCTGCAGCAGGCGCACCCTTGGGGCGTTTATTTTTGGTGAATTTTGAAAGTTGTTAAAAAAATGGGGTGACATGTCATATTTGATAAAGGTAGTTGCCTGCCACCTGGACAGTGGGGCCATATAGCCCTGCCGGTGGCCTACAGTTGCAAAAAAAAACCGAAAAAATTTTCATATTTGATAAAGGATGGAATTGATGCCATTCGAAAGTCCAACATTTAAACTACTAGAAAAACCATGCCTGCCACCTGGATAGTGGGGCTAAGTCGTCGGCAGTATTAAAAGGAGTAATACAACCACGTAATTCGTTGAAGCGTTATTATTTTTTTAATGGCCTTAAGTTTAAGAAAACGAAAATGTTTTCACTGATTTCTACAGATTTTTAGATATAGACTAAGAAAAAAATTTGGCCTCCGCTTTGCGTTGCCAAATCATAAAAAAGGGTTAATAGTCCAGTAACCTTGTAGTTTCATAGTACTGAGACCTTGCGTCAGGTCCGTTAGTTCTGATTTTTTGCTGAGTTATTTATGATGTTGGCCTAGTATTAAATCTGATTTTTCGACCTCGAGCGCCGAACGCAACATTGGTAAAAATCCAAAAAACCGCGAATTTTCCGCGGTTTTTTCACTTATTGGCTATTTTAACCATTACGCCTTAACTTCCGAATAAAACATTGCTCTACGATTTCAACCTTACTAAATTTTCTTCAATTTGAGTCCAAAGTCGGTTCTGTAGACATAACGGTTTCCAAGGGACGGCATTTAAAAATATAGCAATAAAAAATTTAAAACAACAAGTAGTATATAAAACAGTATAATAACAAAAACATGGTCTTTGACATATACTGTCATCAAAACAATAGAGCGTGTAGATTGGGCCAAAAGAAGAAAACAATAGTACCGGATGGGGGGTATATATCCCCCCGTTTAGGTGGGAGGGGCAATTTTAAGAAAAGTTGACTTCAAATAGAAAAATAACCATAAAAATACAATGGTAATATCTGGACGAAAATCCATTCCTCATCTCAAAGCCAGAAATCCATTCTTTAATTTTTTTTTAAATAAAGTTTTTTTAGCTGATAGTTTGTGAAAAATTTACTTTCAAACTCAAAATTTTGAGAAAAAGACGATTTTTTTTTGTTAATCTATTTTTTTTTTTTATTTTATGGTATTAAGTACTATTTTTGATTTTGATTTTCAATGCCCTTATTAATTCTTAGTTAAAAACTGAAAACCAAATGCTAAAATGACTTCTAGTTTTTGAGAAAACTGAAATTAACATGATCAACTTCACTGTTTTCAGTCTAGTATCCTTATTCTTCGGGGTGGGAGGGCTCTGCCTCAGATGCAGTAGTTCTGATTTTTAGATGAGTTGTTTATGATGTTGGCCTTAGCAACAATCCAAATTTTCGACCTTGGGGGCCGAACGCAACTTTGTGAAATACGCAAAAAACCGAGAAATTTTCGCGTTTTTTTCAGTTATTGGCTATTTTAACCTTTAAGGTCTGGTTTTCGATTATAACTTTGCTCTACCATTTCAAAATAATTAAATGGGCTTCAATTTGAGCTAAAAATCAATTCAAATTTTGAATTTTTTCATCAACTTTTGAATTTAGAATGCTGCAAATCGAATTGAAGGGGGCTTATTCACCCCTTGTGTGAAATCGCTTGCCCCTTTTCAATGATTTTTGTATACTGTGTAGCCTGACATGTTGGCTTTATTTTAAATCATGAACATCGGATGAGTAGAAACGGAGTTATGATTTTTTAAAGTCAACCATATAAAGCTCGAACTAAAACAGTACTCAGTTCAGTACCCACCAGTAGTGATGGGCGATATATCGATAACCGTTACCAGTTACCGGTTATTCACTGATAACTGTTATAACCAGTTATTCAATATCAAAGTTACCAGTTATTGAAATAACCCACACAACAAATACTTTGTTCTTCAGGTTACTTCATATAATTGCTTACAGTTTCAATAACCGATAAATATTATTGAATAGTAGAGAATGCATATAAAAGAGTTTAGTTTTTCAAAGACAGATACAAATCTTTGAAGATTAGACAGACACAACTAAATTTTTTTGAAAGATGCTAGAATCTCCATGCAAACCTATGCAAAATGTGTTGCATTTGGAACGAAATATTAGTTTCTTACCCATCTGTCAAGCCATTAACTATAAAATTACATTAAAGGATGGCGACGATCTCCATGGACTAAAAAACTTCTGAAAAATCCACATTTTTACTCTGAAAAATGGAAATTTATCAGTTTTAATTTTATGCTCGGGAATCACGTGACTTAAGGGTTCTTGGGTGAAACTTGGAACGAAATATTGTCTAAACGTCAAAAAATACTTTCTTGCCGTTTTGCCAAGCCAAAAACTGTCTAATTCCATCAAAGGATGGCTCCGATCTTGATGGATTATAATATCTCTGAAAAATGCGGAATTTTCCTCTGATAAATCGAAATTATCAAATTTAATTTTCTGTTCCATTCTCATACGATTTTAGGGCTTTTGGGTGACACTTGGAACGAAATATTATGTTGACGTCAATATGTAGCTTCTTACCCATCTGTCACGCCATTGACAGTCAAATTCCATTGAAGGATGGCTACGATTTCGATGTATTAAAAACCCTCTGAAAATTCCAAAATTTTCCTCTAAAAAATCGAAATTTTTCAGATTTATTTTCTGCTCCAGAATCGTGCGGTTTTATGGCTTTTGGATGACATTTGGAACGAAATATTATGTAAACGTCAAAATATAGTTTGTTGTCCATCTTTCAAGCCATCATCTGTCAGATTCCATTGAAGGATGGCTAAGATCTCGGTGGATTAAAAACCCTGTGAAAAATCCAAAATTTTCCCCTGAAAAATCGAAATTTTTCAGATTTATTTTCTGCTCCAGAATCATGCGGTCTTATGGTTTTTGGAAGACATTTGGAACGAAATATTATGTTTACGTCAAAATATAGTTTGTTGTCCATCTTTCAAGCCATCAACTGTCAGATTCCATTGAAGGATGGCTACGATCTCGATGGACTAAAAACCCTCTGAAAAATCCAAAATTTTCCTTTGAAAAATCGAAATTTTTCAGATTTATTTTCTGCTCCAGAATCATGCGGTTTTATGGCTATTGGATGACATTTGGAACGAAATATTAAGTTAACGTCAAAATATAGTTTGTTATCCATCTGTCAAACTCCATTGAAGGATGGCTACGATCTCGATGGATTAAAAACCCCCTGAAAAATCCAAAATTTTCCTCTGAAAAATCGAAATTTTTCAGATTTATTTTCTGCTCCAGAATCATGCGGTTTTATGGTTTTTGGATGACATTTGAAACGAAATATTATGTTTACGTCAAAATATAGTTTGTTGTCCATCTGTCAAGCCATCAACTGTCAGATTCCATTGAAGGATGGCTAAGATCTCGATGGATTAAAAACCCTCTGAAAAATCCAAAATTGAAAAATCGAAATTTTTCGATTTATTTTCTGCTCCAGAATCATTCGGTTTTATGGCTTTTGGATGACATTTGGAACGAAATATTATGTTTACGTCAAAATATAGTTTGTTGTCCATCTGTCAAGCCACCAACTGTCAAACTCCGTTGAAAGATGGCTACCCTCTGAAAAATCCAAAATTTCCCCTGAAAAATCGAAATTTTTCAGATTTATTTTCTGCTCCCGAAGTTTGAAACGAAATAATACAAACATGTCAAAATATAGTTTGTCTCCTTTCTAACAAGCCATGAATTATTGTCAAATTCCACCGACGGATGATTACTGATTACTTAATTTTGATATTGAGTTTTCTTAAGAGTTATTCCTATCAGGTATAATAACTGATAAGGTGTCTAGTAATTTTGATATCGAGTAACCTCTTAGCCTTAAGAGTTCTTTCCTACCGTTTGATAAAATAACTGGTAACTTTGATATCGAGTAACCCCTTGCCTTAAGAGTTATTTTTCTTGCCGGTTATTATAATAACTTAACTGGTAGCCGAAACTAGCGCCAGTTACCAAAGATAACTTATATCAAGTTTCCCAGTTACTGTTTCCAGTTGCTGTTCCCAGTTACTGTTCCCAGTTACTGTTGCCAGTTACTGGATATTGAGACTGCCAGTTACTATAATAACTGATAGAGTTCTTGGTTTAAATAATAACTGGAAACGAACGATGCGATATCGGGTACTTAAATAAAATATAAGTATAAAGTATTTTCAGTTATGTATAGTGAAAATAACTTATTGAAACAAAAAATACTTTTACCTAAGTTGTGAGATAAAGATATCAAGTAACTCAGAACATTAAATTTGAAAAATTTCTGTTTTTCGGAGGAAAAATGCGGACTTTTCCGAGGGTTTTTAATCCATCGAGATCGTAGCCATCTTTCAATGGAATCTGACAGTTGATGGCTTGAAAGATGGACAACAAACTATATTTTGACGTAAACATAATATTTCGTTCCAAATGTCTTCCAAAAACCATAAAACCGCATGATTCTGGAGCAGAAAATAAATCTGAAAAATTTCGATTTTTCAGGGGAAAATTTTGAATTTTTCAGAGGGTTTTTAATCCATCGAGATCGTAGCCATCATTCAATGGAGTTTGACAGTTGTTGGCTTGACAGATGGACAAGAAACTATGTTTTGAAAAGCCATAAAATCGCATGAATCTGGAGCAGAAAATAAATCTGAAAAATTTCGATTTTTCAGAGGAAAATTTTGGATTTTTCAGAAGGTTTTTAATCCATCGAGATCCTCAATGGAATCTGACAGTTGGTGGCTTGGCAGGTGGACAGCAAACTATATTTTGACGTAAGCATAATATTTCGTTCCAAATGTCCCCCAAAAGCCATAAAATCACATGATTTTCAAAGGAAAATCCGTATTTTTCAAAGGATTCTTATTCCATCGATATTGGAGCCATCCTTCATTAGAATTCAACAGTTGCTAGCTTGACAGATGGACAATAAGCTCTTTTCTGACGTTAACATAATATTTCGTTCCAATTCTGATCCAAAAGCAGAAAATAAATCTGAAAAATTTCGATTTTTCAGAGGAAAAAATTGGATTTTTGAAAAGTTTTTCTTATTTACGAGATCGTAGCCATCCTTTAATACAATTCGATAGTTTTTGGCTTGGCAGAGGGGCAAGAAACTTTATTTTGACGTTAACATAATATTTCGTTCATTCCGAGTATTAGCAATAATCAATTTTTTTAATGTTTCAGATATTTTCTAATCCATTGACATCATAGCCATCCGTCAGTGGAATTTGAAAATTCATGGCTTTTCAGAAAGGAGACAAACTATATTTTGAAATGTATTAGCATATGTTTAATAGTATTTCGTTCCAAACTTATCCAAAAGCCTGTAGATTTACCTTTTACCAGAGCAAAAAATAATGTAAACATTTTCGGACTTTTCACAGGGTTTTTAAAAACCATTAACATCGTAGCCATCCCCGCATGTAATTTGACAATTTATAGCTTGTCAGATAGGTAAAAAGGTATTTTTTGACATGTTTATAGTATTTTATTTCACATTTCACTCAAAAGCACCTAGATCTGCATTTTCTGAAGCGAACAATTAATTTAAAAATTGTGTTTTTTTTTTTAGTTCATCGATATCGTAGCCTTACATTGTAGCCTATTGAATAGACCTTTTAAAAAGGAACAATTACGTGCAAGGGTTTTTATTATTGAATATGTTTGTTTGGCCCATAAGCATGCTTAAAACCAAAAATGCTACTAAATTCACCCATGCGTTTCTGAGAGAATGGTCACACTGGCCACTTTTCAGTATTTTTGGTATAACTCGAAAACTAAGCCGAATTTGACAATTTTACATATATCACTTTTTGTTCAAAATTAAATTTTCTATCGAAATGAATAGTATGGAAAATTTCTTAAAAAAATTTAAGCAGGAAAAGTAAAGAAAAACCAACAAAAAAAAAATCGAAAAATTAAAGATTTTTAAATTTTTTCCTAATTTGCGCATAACTTTTTTGAAGCAAAGATACGCTCAAGAAATTCATGAACAAAGTAAACTGGAGTCTTACGGCTTTAATATGACATGTCAAAAAAGCCATATTATTTAAAAATTTACAAAGATATAGCCACTCAAACTTTACCATTTCTCATCATTTTCCGCAGTTTTTGCCCGAAAGCCTATTTTTTGGTACTTTATGACAAATTTAACGTTCCTAGCACCTAATACCAAATCTTATGTTAATCGGACCAGCCGTTCGGTCTGTAGGTCTGAACGCATTTAAAAACAGCCGAAAAACGAAATTGCGAACTTACATCCTTTTTATAAATTCTCTATAGTTCTAATTTCATATTATATCAAAATTTTGATTTCGAACATTTTTACGAAAGTGAAATTTGCCATATTGTACCGAAAAAGGGACTTTCGGGCCAAAACTGAGAACAATTATAAGAAATTATAAGGTTTGAATGGGAATATCTCTGTCAATTTTGAACAAATATTAATTTTTGAACATGCCATATTAAGGCCTTTAGTCTCTACTTTGTTTTGTCTGTGCAGGTCTTGACCCTATCTTTGCTTCAAGAAAAGTTATGCACAATTTATTAAAAAATTTAGATATCCTTGATTTTTTGATTTTTTTTAGGTTGGTTTTTGTTAACTTTTCCTGCTTAAATTTGTTCGTAAAATTTTTTGAACTATCCATTCCAATAGAAAATTTAATTTTGAACAAAAAGTATTATATGTTAAACTGTCAAATTCGGCTTAGTTTTCGAGTTATACCAAAAATACTGAAAAGTGGCCAGTGTGACCATTCTCTCAGAAACGCATGGGTGAATTTAGTAGCATTTTTGGTTTTAAGCATGCTTATGGGCCAAACAAACATATTCAATAATAAAAACCCTTGCACGTAATTGTTCCTTTATACCTCTCATTTTCCAGTCTATTCAATAGGCTATTGGTGGAATTTGAGGATTTATGATTTGTCAGATAGGTGACAAACTATACTTTGCCATGTTCAGAGTATTTTGTTCCAAACTTCATTCGAAAGCACCCAGATTTATCCTTTTCTGGAGCAACAAATATTTGTCAAATTTAACCGATGTTTTTTAATCCATCGACATAAAGGTAATACACTTTATTTTGACACCTTTATAATATTACGTTTTAAATTTGACCCAAAAGCCCAAAATTCCCTTTTTCTGGAGCAAGAAATAAATCTCAAAGTTTTCGTAGTTTTCAGAAGTTTTTTAATCGATTGATTTTCCAGCCATCCATCGGTGGAACTCGACAGTTCAGTGTCTGATAGATTGATGACTATGTATGTATGTATACTTTGATATGTCACGACTAGTTTGGCCTAAATGTTACCCAGAAAACAGAATTCATCTTTTTTGGAGCAGATATTAAAATTTTGGGTTTTTAAGTTTTTTTTTTATATCGCCGACGTTAGGTTAGGTTAGAACAGTAATGACAACTTTTGTTCAATAATTGGTTATCGAGAAGCCTTCTGACCACTTCAGAATGATAATTTTAAGTCTGCAAAGAAGTGAAAAAAATGCTTGGTTTTCACAAACACACTATGAAACATTAGAAGGTCACAAATTCCAGAAGGTTGTAAGTCCATTCTCAGTTTTTGCATCTGGCTTATTCAGAATAACTGTTACTGAATAACTGCTAAGAATAGCTGTTATTACAAAATAACAGTAACTGTTATAACCGTTATTCAAAAATAACTGATAAGGCCATTACTACCCACCAGTGAGTTATCTGAAGCGAATGTTTTAGTTCGAGTTTTATATGGTTGACTTTAAAAAATCATAACTCCGTTTCTACTCATCCGATGTTCATGATTAAGATCTTAAAATAAAGCCAACATGTCAGGCTACACAGTATACAAAAATCATTGAAAAGGGGCAAACGATTTCACACAAGGAGTGAATAAGCCCCCTTCAATTCGATTTGCAGCATTCTAAATTCAAAAGTTGATGAAAAAATTCAAAATTTGAATTGATTTTTAGCTCAAATTGAAGCCCATTTAATTATTTTGAAATGGTAGAGCAAAGTTATAATCGAAAACCAGACCTTAAAGGTTAAAATAGCCAATAACTGAAAAAAACGCGAAAATTTCTCGGTTTTTTGCGTATTTCACAAAGTTGCGTTCGGCCCCCAAGGTCGAAAATTTGGATTGTTGCTAAGGCCAACATCATAAACAACTCATCTAAAAATCAGAACTACTGCATCTGAGGCAGAGCCCTCCCACCCCGAAGAATAAGGATACTAGACTGAAAACAGTGAAGTTGATCATGTTAATTTCAGTTTTCTCAAAAACTAGAAGTCATTTTAGCATTTGGTTTTCAGTTTTTAACTAAGAATTAATAAGGGCATTGAAAATCAAAATCAAAAATAGTACTTAATACCATAAAATAAAAAAAAAAAAATAGATTAACAAAAAAAAATCGTCTTTTTCTCAAAATTTTGAGTTTGAAAGTAAATTTTTCACAAACTATCAGCTAAAAAAACTTTATTTAAAAAAAAATTAAAGAATGGATTTCTGGCTTTGAGATGAGGAATGGATTTTCGTCCAGATATTACCATTGTATTTTTATGGTTATTTTTCTATTTGAAGTCAACTTTTCTTAAAATTGCCCCTCCCACCTAAACGGGGGGATATATACCCCCCATCCGGTACTATTGTTTTCTTCTTTTGGCCCAATCTACACGCTCTATTGCTTTGATGACAGTATATGTCAAAGACCATGTTTTTGTTATTATACTGTTTTATATACTACTTGTTGTTTTAAATTTTTTATTGCTATATTTTTAAATGCCGTCCCTTGGAAACCGTTATGTCTACAGAACCGACTTTGGACTCAAATTGAAGCAAATTTAGTAAGGTTGAAATCGTAGAGCAATGTTTTATTCGGAAGTTAAGGCGTAATGGTTAAAATAGCCAATAAGTGAAAAAACCGCGAAAAATTCGCGGTTTTTTGAATTTTTACCAATGTTGCGTTCGGCGCTCGAGGTCGAAAAATCAGATTTAATACTAGGCCAACATCATTAACAACTCAGCAAAAAATCAGAACTACCGGACCTGACGCAGGGTCTAATGTATATAGTTACTGGACTATAAAGGGGGAAAAGCCATTTATTTATTTTTTTGTTCGTGTATTTTTTTTAATGTAATCAGAATTTTGATGATGTGATTGTATATTTGACATAAATTAAGATCAAAGGAATCCAAAACCACAGAAAAGGTGACATAGGGGTTCAGGGAGTTGAAACCCCCTTATTTCGATTTTTTGCCCCACCATCAAAAATAATTAAATCACTTATGGGGATTTTTTGTAGAAATCTTTTTCATATGTCAAAATTTTTAAAAATGAGAGGGGAAATGGGGGACAAACTACCCTTTCACGATTTGTTTCCATATATCATTAGGAAAAAGCTTTTGCCTTTTTTTAACTCCTACTAAAAGGATTTTTGTTATTTTCTCAAAATTGAATTTAAATACAACCATCTGCTTTTATATATTCCACTAAGAACCTATAAGAACATTGAATACTAAAGACAAAATTGCTATATAATAACCGCAAAATATTGAAAAAAATTCTTTTCAATTTTAACAAAATTTCGAATTCTAAAATTAGATTTTAAAAAACTGTTCATTACAAAAATTTGACTTGAAAAGAAAAGCAAAGCAAAGAATTTATTTTTGGCTGCTAAAAACTAGATAGAATTTTAGTTGTTCTCAATAATTCTAGGGTCTTGTGAATTGGACCCCTGACTAGAAAGCTTTGACTAGTTTTTTTTTACATGAAAACAATGGGTCTTGTGAATAAACAAATAGCTAAAGCTAAAACCTGGATCTTTAAAAATCTCCTTGCGTTGCTTTTCGGTCCCAAAAAAATAGTTTTAGCTTAAGCTTGTAAGCCAAAGCATGTGATTCAAGAAACGAAAGCTAACAATATTAAGCTTAAGCTAGAATTTTCTAGCTAAAGCTATTTAGCGTAATCTTTTTTTATTCACATGAAACAAAGCTTAAGCTAGAACTGTCTAGCTTTAGCTACTAGTAATAGCTATTGGCGTTTTTCTTTTTTAACTCAGAGCAGATCAGATCAGATTCAGAAATTGAAATTTTTATTATCTGAGCCCTCTGATTCAATTATTTTTGTGTTTTGAATCTGATCTGATCTGCTCTGAGCTAAAATAGAAAAACTCCATGTGACTAGCTAGCTTTAGCTTGCTCCAAAAATAGCTTAAGCTTTTTTTTTATTCACAAGGCCCAATATTTTAGTCATGAGCTTTATTTTTTTATTTATTTAATTATTGATTTTGCTTTATTAAAATCTAAAAATTATTAATACAAAATTCAATGATGAATTTTAATGAGATCTTTAGGCTTAATTCACACATATACGGTTCGTTTTCGGTCGGACCTGATAAGTGTGAACCGATGAAAACAAACGGCAGGAATAAAAACCTAATAGAAACCGAATAGCTCCGAACGTCCCCTCGACACGAATAGGCTTCATTCGGTTTCAAGGGCACACAAACTTACTGTAGCGTTCACACATATTCGGTTCTATAAGGTTTTTTTTGCTCGTTTTTATTTGGAAATGACAACTAGTGCTGAAGTATATGTTGATATTTTTGGAATAAAAAATTGATATTTACAATACAATACAAACCTTATAGGAACCGTATATGTGTGAAAATACAAAACTGAAACCGAAAACGAACCGAATAGAGACCGAACCGAATGAAACCGAATATGTGTGAAACAAGCCTTATGGCTTAAACACACGTGCAGCCTTTTTCATGCAGCGAAATAAAATAACACAGGTTCTTATGGGAGCAGAAAAACTCAAGAGCTGCATGCAGCTCAGAGCTGCACGATGTCTCTATTTCTAAATTTGCTGCGCAGCTCCGCAGCAATAAGTGGTTGTTCGTCGACCGCTGACCAGGTTCAGTGGAGAAAAGTTCCGTTGTGCACAAATAGCCTTCAAGTTGATCGATTGGAATGCTTATAACTTCGGTTTTGACTGTCTGATCTTAAAAGTTAAGGCTTTTATGGAAAGGATAAATGTCAGGCTACATTTCTGTGTAATTTTTGTTTAGAATATTAAGTTTATTTCATACTAGAAAGCAGATTGAGTCCTACATCGGTTTGATTTTCACTTTTCAAAATGCAAATGTGAATGAAAAATTACACAATTTTAAAAAATTATGTTGAAAAAATTATTGCCTCAATCCTCCTCTACAAATATGTAAATAATTTTTTATACTTAAATGCAACGTGAGAGGCGGCAGGGCCACTTATCTAAATTTTCCACCATAAAATTTATTTTAATCCAAAAAAATAGCAAAATCTTTAAAAAACTTCGATTTCCGTAGCTTGAAAAAATTATAATTTTGCTCCTAATGCTCGGATCTGCAAGATTAAGATATTTAAATAAAGTTAAAATACAAAACTAAATTTGTGTGTAAAAATTGTTTAGAAATACCGAAAAATTTCATACTAAAAGGGTGATGGAGTCCTTTGTATGATAAATATTTAAGTACATGTGTTTTGAGTGCAGCTCTACTCGCAGCGATGCGTGCAGACCTGCTGCACATCTGTTTAAGGCATTGAACGGTCCCAATCAAAAAAAATATTTGGTTAAATTTTTTCATTTCATTTCACTCTTCAAATGTAATTTAATTGAATTATTTCATGTAGTATTTCACACTTTCCTTAAACAGCATTATGTACATTGTTAGATATTGTAAGAAAAAAGAAAAATTCTTACAGTTTTGCATATGTATAAAACTAGTTATTATAATTATAATAATATGAGAAAAACCTACTGTAAATTTAAAACTAACAAAAGATTTTGTTTAAAACAAAATTAAGATTTCGTTATTCCCTCATCAAAACAATGTAGGAAATCAATATTCATTAGGAAGCTCCGCTTGGCATCCACTCCGCCTCCGCTCGGTGACCGCTCAGCGTCCGCTCAGCATCCGCTCAGCATCCGCTCCGCCTCCGATCGAAGTCCACTCTGCCTCCGCTCGGCGTTCGCTTCACCTCTGCCCGGCTTCCGCTCCGCCTCCACTCAGCATCCGCTCCACCTCCGCTTGGCGTCCGCTCCGCCTCAGTTCAGCGTCCGCTCGGCGTCCGCTCCGCCTCCACTCGGCGTCCGCTCCACCTCCGCTCGGTTTCCACTCCGCCTCCGCTCAGCGTCCGCTCCGCCTCCACTTGGCGTCCGCTCCGCCTCCGTTTAGCGTCCGCTTGGTGTCCGCTCCACCTCCACTCGGCGTCCGCTCCGCCTCTGCTCAGCGTCCACTTCGCCTCCGCTTAGCATCCGCTCCGCCTCCACTCAGTGTCCACTCGGTGTCCTCTCAGCCTCCGCTCAGTGTCCGCTCCACCTCCGCCTCCGCTCGGCGTCCACTCCGCCTCCGCTCGGCTTCCACTCCGCCTCCTCTCGGCTTCCGCTCCGCCTCCGCTTTGCTTTCGCTCTGCCTCCGCTCGGCGTCCGGTCCACCTCCGCTCAGCGTCCGCTCCGCCGCCGCTAAGCTTCCGCTCCGCTTCGGCTCGGCTTCCACTCTGCCTCCGCCTCCACTCGGCGTCCGCTCCTTCTCCGCTCGGCGTCCGTTCCGCCTCCACTCAACGTCCGCTCCGCCTCCGCTCAGTGTCAGCTCCACCACCACTCGGCTTTCGCCCCGCCTCCGCTCTGCCTCCGCTCGGCGTCCGCTCCGCCTCTGCTCAGCGTCGCTTCGCCTCCGCTTAGCATCCGCTCCGCCTCCACTCAGCGTCCACTCGGTGTCCTCTCTGCCTCCGCTCAGCGTCCGCTCCGCCTCCGCCTCCGATCGGCGTCCACTTGGCCTCCGCTCGGCTTCCACTCCGCCTCCTCTCGGCTTCCGCTCCGCCTCCGCTCAGCGTCCGCTTGGCCTCCGCTTTGCTTTCGCTCTGCCTCCGCTCGGCGTCCGCTCCACCTCCGCTCAGCGTCCGCTCCGCCGCCGCTCAGCATCCGCTCCACCTCCGCTCGGCTTCCGCTCCACCTCCACTCGACATCCGCTCCGCCTCCGCACAGCGTCCGCTCCGCCTCCGCTCGGCATCCGCTCGGCGTCCGCTCCACCTCCGCTATGCTTTCGCTCCGCTCCGCCTCCGCTTTAATTTCGCTCCACTCCGCTCGGCGTCCGCTCCGCCTCCGCTTTGCTTTCACTCCGCTCAACATCCGCTCAGTGTTCCCTCGGCGTCCGCTCCGCCTCCACTTGGCCTCCGCTCAGCGTCTGCTCCGCCTCCACTAAGCGTCCACTCCGCCTCAGCGGTAAAAATTAAATGTTTTTTTTTTGGGATTGTGTGTGCCATTTGTCACTAGATTGAGGCAAACAAACCAATGCGCATATAAATTCAGAACAAGCATTCAAAAGTGCATTCATTTTTTTGTAAGATTAAAAACAAATATATTTACGAGAAAAATTGCAAAAATAAACAAAAATATTTATGCATTAGTTAAAGTTAAGAAAAAAAAAACAAATTCTATCAAGAAACACATCAATCGAGGAACACATCGGCGACCGCGCGCTTCATAGTGTTGAACGACTTTGGGGGCACTTGAAATTCATTGATATTTTGATAACTTCTTATTAATTATTCACTATTTTTTGACAATTAGATTTTTTAATAATATATTTGTTTTTAATCTTTTCAAATGAATGACGAACACTTAAGAATATTAGACCAGACACGCTGCAAAATATTTTCAACTCCAGAGAAATGTCAAATCTTGCTGCTGTGTGTTGTATAGCAAGCTTATTTAAGAAAGCCGTATACGAATTGTTTTGATAACTTAAGGCAAAACAACTTGGGCAGGCCTTAAACAAGGCTTTTATACTTAAGCATACAAGGCCTATGTATAACTTGCCAATTTCATTTTAAAAGGCATTAAACAGGCTATTAACAAAAATAAATATTGGAAAATGGGTGAATTGTATAACAAAGTCTTATATTAGTTCTATGTGAGCTGTAGCTTATCAGATTTTAAAAATCGGACCTAATACAAGTTAAATTGTTAGTTGGGCGCCTCCGCTCGGCATCCCCTCAGCCTCCGCTCAGCGTCCGCTCTGCCTCCGCTCCACCTCCGCTTGGCTTCCGCTCCGCCTCCGCTCAGCGTCCACTCTGCCTCCGCTCAGCGTCCGCTCCGTCTCCACTCGGCTTCTTCTCCA
The DNA here is from genome assembly GCA_963921185.1 of Dasysyrphus tricinctus. Taxonomy (NCBI): domain Eukaryota; kingdom Metazoa; phylum Arthropoda; class Insecta; order Diptera; family Syrphidae; genus Dasysyrphus; species Dasysyrphus tricinctus. Next base: position 177,187,508 of record OY992531.1, on the reverse strand, counting down.
TCCGCTCTACCCCCGCTCGGCATCCAATCCACCGCCGCTTGGCGTCCGCTTCGCCTCCGCTCAACGTCCGCTCCGCCTCCACTCAGCGTCCGCTCCGCCTCCGCTTGGCGGTCGCTCCGCCTCCACTCAGGCTTCCGTTCAGCGTCCACTCCGCCTCCGCTCCGTCTCCACTCAGCGTCCGCTCTGCCTCCTCTCGGCTTCCGCTCCACCTCCGCTCGGCTTCCGCTCCACCTCCGCTCAGCGTCCGCACTGCCTCCACTCGGCTTCCGGTTCCCCTCCGGTCAGCGTCCACTCCACCTCCACTCGGCGGCTGCTCCGCCTACGCTCCGCCTCCGCTCAGCGTCCGCTCCGCCTCCGCCTCCACTCCACCTCCACTCGGCTTCCGCTCCGCCTCCGCTCGGCTTCCGTTCGGCTTCCGCTCCACCTCTGCTCGGCTTCCGCTCCGCCTCCGTTCTGCCTCCGCTCCGCCTCCGCTCCGTCTTCGCTCAGCGTCCACTCTGCCTCCTCTCGGCTCCCGCTCCACCTCCGCTCCGCCTCCGCTCGGTTTCCACTGCACCTCCGCTCAGCTTCCGCTCTGCCTCCACTCGGCTTCCGCTCCCCCTCCGCTCAGCGTCTGCTCCGCCTCCACTCGGTATCCGCTCCGCCTCCGCTCATCTCCACCTCCGCTTAGCGTCCGCTCCACCTCCGCTATGTTTTCGCTCCGCTCCACCTTTAATTTCGCTCAGCAACCGCTCAGTGTTCCATCGGCGTCCGCTCCGCCTCCACTTGGCCTCCGCTCAGCGTCCGCTCCGCCTCCGCCTCCACTAAGCGTCCCCTCCGCCTCCGCCTCCGCTAAGCTTCCGCTCCGCCTCGACTCGGCTTCCGCTCATCTCCGCCTCCGCTCAGCGTCCGCTCCGCCTCTGCCTCCACTCGGCGTCCGGTCCACCTCCACTCGGCTTCCGCTCCGCCTCCGCTCGGCTTCCGCTCCACCTCCGCTCGGCTTCCGCTCCGCCTCCGCTCCGTCTTCGCTCAGCGTCCGCTCTGCCTCCTCTCAGCTTCCGCTCCACCTCCGCTCGGTTTCTGCTCCACCTCCGCTCTGCCTCCACTCGGCTTCCGCTCCCTCTCCGCTCAGCGTCCGCTCCGCCTCCACTCATCTCCGCCTCCGCTCAGTGTCCGCTCCGTCTCCCCTCGGCTTTCGCTCCGCCTCCACTCCGCCTCCACTCGGCCTCCGCTCAGCGTCCGCTCCGCCTCCTCTCGGCTTCCACTCCGCCTCCGCTCGGCTTCCGCTCCGCCTCCGCTCTGCGTCCACTCGGCGTCTTACCCAACTAACATTTTTCCCTCGATAAGGTCCAACTTTTGAATTTCATGAAGTTATTACCTCTACAGGGCCTATATTGAGGTTGTACATCGAAGTTTTGATTCTTCGAGGCTGTATTTTTGTCAACAGCGTCATTGAAACCTATTACAGGTGTACTTTGAAATTATTTACAAGCTTATATGGGTGCATCTTTATTAATATTTCAATAAGGCTTCCTCAAACTCACTTGTAGAAGCACGCGAAATAAAAGCCTGAAGAAACTTTCTTTAAGAAGCTCCATCAAAGAGTTTGTTGAGGGCTGTTCACAAAAGTCTGAAACAAGCTGTTATTTTGTTTTGAGAAGTATATCGAAATTTCGAATCTTAGAGAATGTATTTTTGTCAACAGCTTTATTGAAACCTAAAACAGGTGTACCTCCAAACTATTTACAAGCTTATATGGGTGCAGCTTCATTAATATTTCAATAATGCTTCCCCAAAATCATTTGTAGAAGCACGTGAAATACAAGCCTGGAAAAGGCTTTCTTTAAGAAGCTCCATCAAAGAGTTTGTTGAGGCCTGTTCACAAAAGCCTGAAACAAGCTGTTATTTCGTTTTGAAAAGCATCTATTTGTATGAGAATGTCTCAGCGAAGTGATGTCAACAAATTTTGGTTGTATGAGTCTCTGGATACAAACCCGATACAAACATGTTTTGATTATTTTTCAAATGAATGTGCTGGAAGCATTCTTTTCGATAAGTTGGCCTGAGAGAAGTGATATCACTTAATTTTTCAATTCAATTTCAATTCAATTTCAATTTATTGTATACATATAAAGGTATTTGTACATTAAGATTTAAATATTTTTTAGTACTAAGAGATTATGGTGAAGGGATAATGTATTAATTATTTATGTTCAATTGAAAAATTTGTTTCTATATATCCTGTGAACAAAAGCCTGATACAAGAATAATTAGTTTGTACTATGAAGCGCATGCGCAGGAAGCAATGATTTCGATTATTTTGTCTTAGCGGAGTTATTTCAATATGAATCATGGAAGTGAAGATGAACATCTGAGGTGACCATTATATCTTTTCTTGTTCATCAGTTAATAATTTTCATATCATAAAATACGAATATTTTTATATCTTTTCCTAATTTTTTTTTGTTTAAATAAATTTGTTGCTATGTCCAATGGAAGATAATATTTTCAATATTCTACGATATGAATAGACAAAATAAAAAAGCTCAAATGATTAATTATAATTTATAATATTTACTCGTACATATGTGTACTTATAATTTTCACACAAACAATACACTCAATACAAATTATTATTTTTGTTTTGTTAGCCAAAGGAAAATTTAAATGATCTCTTTTTATTAAATAATATAAAAGCTATAAAAGCACTATACGAAATAACCTTGCAATTGTCAAAATAATATTAATATGTTGTGAATGTTAACAGTTGAAAAACTCACTACATTTTAAGTGGCCCTCAAAGATGCAAAATAACAACTTACACTATGCCCTTGAAGGTACATAATAGATAGGAATCATTGTATGGAAATTGAATTGTATTAAATTTTGTTATAAGACATTTTTATTAGTTGTTTCTAAAATCTAATCATTTGTTATGAATGACATTTCATAACGGGAAAATTATACTTTGGTCGTTCACTGTCACGTCTAGGAAAATTAAATTTTCTATTAATTTTCTCAAGTTCTCATTAATGAGAAATCATGGAAAAATAACATTTTAAAACAGTTTCCAAACATTCAAAAAGTAAAAACTCACTTCGAACAAAAAAAAACAAATATATTAAGGATCTCCAACCAACCTGTATCTGACTGTTTAAAAGCCTTTTAAGCTTCTCAAGTGGGCCAAATTCACTTTTCTAGGGACTTATAGAAGCAAATTTGTTGAATAGGAAAAACTTCGATTGAGACTAACAGAAGTTAAATTGTTAGTTGGGGAGCTCCGTGTCCGCTCCGCCTCCGCTCAGCGTCCGCTCGGCGTCCGCTCCGCCTCCGCTCGGCTTCCACTCCGCCTCCGCTCAGCATCCGCTCCGCCTCTGCTCAGTGTTCGCTCGGCGTCCGCTCTGGGTTATCAAAAATTATTATACATATATCGTCGGCTTTCTGTCAAAACTTCGTAAGTCTTAAAATTCTTATTTCAGATCAAAGGACTGAACTCATATAAATGTCTCGTAACTGTTGGTTCCTCTTGGTTCTATCAACCAGTTTTAAAACCTCCTACTATCTAAGAATTTAATTGTATTAGATACTTTTCAAATCAGTTTTTTGTGTCTTCTAAGCAAATGCTCAAAACAGCCTTACAAGGTTTTGACAGAAAGCTGGCAATATGTTCTTTTGGAGCAAAAAGCAAACAATACTTTTAAAAATGATTTTGTTTCGCGCAATTTAAACCTAGCAAAATAATTGCTTTGGTAAATCAGATTTTATATTTTTATTATAACTTTTTTTATAACTTTTTTTTATAATTTAAAATTTAAAAATAGTTAACTTTTACAATGTTACAATGTTAGCAACTCTTTTTTTTTAACTTTATATGTTGGCAGTACTTATCGATAGTTCTTTGATATCTACATACATTGGCCCTGAGTAATAGATCCGAATTAAGCTAAAGTCGACTTTAACAAAAACATCCGTAGAAATAATACACAAATTTCACTTCTAAATGCTTAGATAAGATCATTTTAGATTTAGCTTGAGGTGCTTCTAAGTATTTAGTGGTGAAATTTGTGTTTTATTTCTACGGATGTCTTTGTTAAAGTCGACTTTAGGTTAGATTCGATCTGAAAATTTTACACAACTTGACAACTTTTTTATAACTGTTTTTCTCTTTTAATCAAAAGTATCAATTTCTGAATATACATTTTGATTACATGCGGCAATAGCTACTTTTTTCAGAAGTAAAACAGTTTATATTAATTATAAAAGCTGTTGTAAATTTGTAGAGGAGAATGATGCAGTTATTACGAAAATGAGAAGACTTTTCACATTTTATTTGAAGTGTACCTAATGATATGTGGATGGAAACAAATCGTGAAAGGGTAGTTTGTCCCCCATTTCCCCTCTCATTTTATATTTATGTAATATGAAAAAGATTTCTACAAAAAAAGCCCATAAGTGATTTAATTATTTTCGATGGTGGGGCAAAAAATCGAAAAAGGGGGTTTCAACCCCCTTAGCCCCATGTCACCTCTTTTTTCTAGTTTTTGATTCCTTTCCATACAATCACATCATCAAAATTCTGAAAATTTATTACATTTTTAAACAAAAATACACGAAAGAAAACGGGGTTCCCCTTTTACCTTTTTTTATGATTTGGCAACGCTTTTTGAAACGGAAAGTATTTTTTTCTAATGCTATGTTTCCACCAAAGGTTTATCTCAGTTTAGATTAAATAAATCTATTTGGTGTTTCCACCGCACAAAAAGATTTAAAAAGATTAAATCTGACAACACCTTCAAAAATGCAAATGGCGCTTCAATTTTCCTTATGAAGTGCGAAGGAGACAGAATGTTTGATTCGTTGCAAACAATGAAGAACTGAATCGAGTCTTGAATGAATCCTTCAGCACAATGTTAAAATAGGTTAGTTCGATTTGTAAAACTATTTTTCCTAGGAAGATTTAACAAGATTAATCTCTAATCTCAAAGATTTATGAAATATATTTGTATGGTAAATCTTCAAGATTTGAAGAAGATTTGAGGTAAATCTTATTAAATCTCAGATTAGCGTTAGGTGGAAATGTAGCATAAGTCTATGTCTAAAAATCTATGGAAATCAGTCAAAACATTTTCGTTTTCTTAAACTTAAGGCCATAACAAAAAATAATAAGGCTTCAACGAATTGCGTGGGTGTATTACTCCTTTTAATCCTGCCGACGACTTAGCCCCGCTATCCAAGTGGCAGGCATGGTTTTTCTAGTAGTTTAAATGTTCGACTATCGAATGGCATCAATTCCATCCTTTATCAAATATGCCAATTTTACGTTTTTTTTTTGCAACTATAGGCCGCCGGCAGGACTATTTGGCCCCACTTTCCAGGTGGCAGGCATGTTTTATTTTTCTAAGCTTAATGCCAATTACCATTTCCAGGTGATTTCATCCTTTATCAAATACGACATGCCACCCCATTTTTCTTACAATTTTCAAAATTCGCCAAAAATAAACGCCCCACTGTCCAGGCGGCAGGCATCGATTTTGTTTCTTAACTCAAGTAGTACAACAAATTTAAGAACATTTCATTCTTTATCATTATCTTGCACACAAAATGTCGCCAGCTCCCGGGCTATTAGATTTTGATTTGATTACTTAGAGTTTTGGGTTTTGAGCTCCGGAAACGAGGATGAAGTAGGTAACCATTTCAGTACAGGAAGGATCCAAAAAACGAGAAAAAACAATCTTCTATGGATATTTCTTTGTTTTGGATTAAAACTTTGTAAAATATAATATTTTAACTACGAAGTACTGCGAAAATATACAGGTAAATATTTAAGCCATATTATATAGAAACTAAAATTATTTGCCTGAGGGTGGTCCAAAAAGAAAACTATTGAAGTTTTGGGATTCAAATTGATTCATACGAAAACTGCTTGAAGCGTTCATTTTGAGAAAAAAATCCGAAACCCTCGGAACTTCGGTGTTCTTTGAGCGATTTTAAATTGACACCGGTGATATCTGATATAGAAATAAAAAAGAAATAAATATTTTCAAAACAGCAGTAATAGCTGACATAGAATTAAAAAGAAAAAAACATTATCAAAACAGGGTATTCCAAAAATATGTCAACATTTGCAATTCAGCTGTTCCTCGAGCGATTTCAATGAAATTGACAGCAGTAATGGTGATATAGAATTTAAAAAAAAGAAACAAAACAGGTTGTCCAAAAATACGTTAACATATTGCATCTTCGTTGTTTCTTGAGCGATTTCCATGAAATTTACAGCATTAATATCTGATACAAAAAAAAAAAATAAAAAAAAGCTTCACTGGAATCCGAAACTGCTATACGCCAACTTTTATTTTTTAATAGTTTCTCAGAAATGGCTCTTAAGCTTTGGATGACATTTTCAGAGTTCATTTATGAGTAAAAAGTAGTTGTTTTTTTTTAGAAAAAAACAGAAAAACTGTTCATAGTTAAAGACTGTGAGCATTAAATGTATATTTGCTTAATTTTTGTGGAGTTTATTAATTATACCTATTCAATAAAAAGGTTATTGTAGGCCTTACTCCAGAATGCACCTGAGATGCGGATCTACTTACTTACTTACTTATCCGGCTCCCGATCCATGAAGGGTCTCTGCCTGAGATATTGCGGTCTTCCATCGGTTGCGGTCCCTCGCACGCTCCCTCCAGTCGTCGAGACCAAGCGCTCTTGCGTCTGTGACCGCCTGGTCCCTATAGCGGAGGTTCGGTCTTCCTGGTCGTCTCGAACCTGGGGGCTGGGATTCGAAGATTTTCTTCGCTGGGGCGTTGTTGTCCATTCGCTCGGTGTGGCCGAGCCAGTGTAGTCGACGTGTTTTGGCTCTTTGGACTACATCCACATCTTGGTACAGCTCGTACAGTTCACGATTGAATCTTCTCCTCCAATCGCCCTCTTCGCATATAGGACCAAATATCCGACGTAGAATTTTTCTCTCGAAAGTGCCCAGGATCAATTCCCCTTTTTTACTTATCGTCCAGCACTCGGCGCCGTAGAGTAGAACTGGTAAAATTAGAGTTTTGTATAGCGTGCACTTTGTCTTTCGAGAAAGGAGTTTTGAACCCATTTGATTGGCCAAACCGAAGTAGCAGCGGTTCGCTAGGGTAATTCTTCGTCGGATTTCCACTAAGGTGTCGTTCGTGGGATTGATGTTTGTTCTGAGGTAGGTGAACTCCTTGACTACCTCGAAATTACTGCTACCAACAGTGACGTTTTGTCCTAGGCGATGGACAGATGAGGCTTTGTTTGTTGATAGCATATTCTTTGTTTTGTCCTCATTCACTTCAAGACCAACGCGTTTCGCCTGTTCATCAATAGCTGTGAATGCTTCAAGTACAGCTCTGTTGGAACGGCCGATGATGTCGATGTCGTCCGCATAACCAAGCAGTTGATTAGACCTGTTAAAGATAGTGCCTTCCATGTTAACACCACTCTTGCGCACTATCTGCTCCAGGACTAGGTTGAAGAAATCACATGATAGCGCATCTCCTTGTCTGAACCCTGTACACGTCTGGAATAACTCGGATGAGCTGTTACCCATTTGCACGTTGCACCGCGTATTTTGTAACGTCATGCGGCATAGCTGGATCAGTTTTTTCGGGATCCCGAGTTCCGACATCGCCAATTGAAGCTCTTGGCGACTTATGCTATCATATGCGGCTTTGAAGTCGATGAATAGGTGGTGGGTCTCGACTTGAAATTCGTTGGTCTTTTCCAGGATTTGCCTCAATGTGAAGATTTGGTCTATCGTTGATCTGCCTGGCCTGAAGCCACACTGGTACGTGCCGATCATAGTGTTGCAGAAAGGTTTTAGACGCTCACATAGTACGTTGGATAGGACCTTGTAGGCAACATTAAGCAGGGATATGCCTCTGTAGTTCTTTGTAGCAGGACATAGGATCGCCTTTTTTTGTAGATTGGGCATATGGAGCTATTTGACCAGTCGTCGGGCATACTTTCCTCCTCCCAAACTTGGTTGATGAGCTGGTGCATGCACCCTACCAGAACATCTCCTCCATACTTGAAGAGTTCCGCTGGTAGGCCATCCGAGCCGGCGGATTTGTTGTTCTTAAGCTTGTGGATGGCTTTCTTAACCTCTTCAGTACAGGGTGCTGGGACTGGATCTTCATTGACTGGTCTAATGCTTTTTTGTTCCTCTATTGCCTCCTCTACATAATGTCCATTAAGCAGCTGCTGGAAATGCTGCTTAAACACGTCTACAATTCCCTGTGCTTCGGTGACTAGGTTCCCTTCGCTGTTTCGAAGAGCTTGCGTGCCAGTCCTATAACCAGATGCCAGTTGCTTGGCTGTTTTGTAGAACCGGCGGGTGTTGGTGGCGGTGCTGGACTCTTCGAGATACTTGAGCTGAGAGGCTGCGGATGCTCTTTTCTTTCTACGCAGGGTTTTTTTCTCTTTCCTTCTCTTTTCACGGTACTCCTCTCTTGCTGCTCTTGTTTTCCGTTGCAGCATTTGCATTCGTGCATTTTCCATCTCCTGCTTCAATACCGCGCATTCATCATCATACCACGGGTTCTTTTTTCTGGGTGGTTGATAGCCTATGGTGGTCTCGGCTGTCTCCTTAATAATGTCGCGATACTGGTTCCACTGGTTGTTGACGCTTATGGCTGGGTGTACGGCAGAGAGTTTCCCGGTCAATTGCTCACTGTAGTCTCTGGCTTTCTCAGATGTGCTAAGGCATGCGATGTTGAACTTCTTTTTTTGGGCGGTCTTCGTTTTCTTTTCGTTGGACAGTCGGGCTCTGAACTTTGTCACAACAAGAAAGTGGTCAGAGTCCACGTTTGCACCTCGGAAAGTTCGCACGTCCAAGATGTTCGATGCGTACCTTGCGCCAATTAGCACGTGGTCGATTTGGTTGGCCGTTCGACCATCTGGAGATCGCCAGGTTGCTGTGTGTATCCTTCGCCTGGGGAACCTAGTGCTACTTATCACCGTATTACGAGCTGCAGCAAAGTCGATTAGTCGGAAGCCGTTGTCTGTTGTCGTTTCGTGGAGGCTGTGCTTTCCAACTAATCCGCCAAAGATGTTTTCTTTTCCGACTTTAGCATTGAAGTCTCCGAGCACGACTTTGACATCGTACTCCGGACAGGCTCCGTAGGCTCCGTCCAGGAGGTCGTAAAACTCCTCCTTGTTAGACTCCTCAGCTTCATCGGTAGGGGCGTGTGCACATATTAGGCTGATGTTTTGGAAGGTAGCTTTGATGCGGATCACAGCCAGGCGATCGCTTATCGGCTTAAAATCGATGACTTTCGATCTGAGTCGATTTCCCACGACGAATCCGCATCCTAGCATGTTCAGTCTTTGGTGACAGCTGTAATAAATGTCGCAATCTTTTCTTTTCGTTATATCTGATCCTATCCATCGTATCTCCTGGATCGCGGTAATGTCTGCCTTGTACCGCGAGAGGACAGATTCAAGTTTTTGAGTAGCACCTGGTGTGTAGAGTGTCCTTACATTCCAGGTGCATACTCGTAGTTCATAGTCCATTTTCGTTCCGGGTCTGGTTGCCATTTGAGGGGGGTCGTTATCCGAGGCTTCCCGCGTCTCTCTCATAACAATTGTTTTTTTTACTGTGGTCGGGTCGTTAGCCCAACGCACTAACCTCCAATCTGTAGGGCCATGGGTTTAATGTTGCAATTCTTTCCTTGATCAACATTCGCACTTACAAGTTTAGCAAGTCCTGGCATAAAGCCAAGACCAGTATCCGGCGGCTACCAACTTGGAGGTATTGTAAGCACTTGATGTGCAGGAAAAGATACAGCTCGAGGCCCCCAGTTCCTACAACATCCAACCACCGGATCTATCAATTATTAAAATGACATTTTTAGAGTTCATTATTATGAACAAAAAACTTGAGAACTGATTTTAGTTAATTTTTTTTTCTCACATGTATAAATCTTTTTAACCTGTTGTGTGGGGTGGAATGGTGAAACTTTGACCATCGCTCGAGTTTAGTATCAAAGGTGACATTTCTTGAAACACCTAAGAAAACTATTTTTTTTGTTAAATTCTGTATCTGCTATCACCTGTGTCAATTTCAATAACATCGCTCAAGAAATAAAGAAGTCTTGACATTTTTTGAAGCACCCTGTTTTGAAGATACACACTTGTTTCTCTTAAATTCTTTATCAACTATCACCTGTGTACATTTCATTGAAATTGCTCAAGGAACAGTGAAGTTGCAATATGTTGACATTTTTTCTTGGGACACCCTGTTGAAAATATTTTTTTCTTTTTAATTCTATATCAGCTATTACTGCTATTAATTTCGTTGAAATCGCTCAAGGAACAACGAAGTTGCAATATGTTGACATATTTTTGGAACACCCTGTTTTGAAAATATTTTTTTCTTTTTTAATTCTATATCAGCAATTACTGCTGTCAATTTCAATGAAATCGCTCAAGGAACAACGAAGACAATTTAATGTTTTATAAATTTTTTTTCTCAAAATGAGTGCTTCAAGCAATTTTCGTATGATTTAAATCAATTTGAATCCCAAAATTTTGATAGTTTTTGTTTTGGACCACCCTCAAGCAAATCATTTTTGCTTCATCTAAATTGGCTTAAATATTGACCTGTATATTTTCGCAGTACTTCGTAGTTATATTATATTTTACATAGTTTTAATCCAAAACAAAGAAATATCCATAGAAATGTTAACCTACTTTATTCTCGTTTCCGGAGCTCGAAACCCAAGACTCAAAAGTTATCAAACACAAATGCAACTAAAAATAATCGAATCCAAAAAGTAATCAAAAGTACCCAAATCTAAAAGTAACGACAAGTAATCAAAAGTAATCAAGTCCAAAAAGTAACTTTGAAGTAATTAAAGTAACCAAAGTAATCAAAGTAAGGTAATCGTTACTCAAAAAAGTAATCGATTGCTTTGATTACTTGAAGTAATCGTTACAAAGTAACTATTACAAACGATTCCTTACACCACTAGCAGGCTGATCTTGACAATTTTAATGTTTGGTGTGGGAAACATGGTCTTTCTCCTAACCCAGTTAAATGCCAAACTATAACTTTCTCTAAGAAACGAGTAGTGAGTGCTTTTGATTATTCCATTTCACAACACTCACTCTGTCGTGTTTTTAGTTTCAAAGATCTGGGTGTTCACTTTAGTTCTGATCTAGGTTTCATAGAACATATTAATTATATTGTAAATAAGGCAAGTTCCATGCTTGGATTTATAAAACGCTGGGCAAAAGAATTAAACGATCCGTATCGGTGGAGTGCCCATTCCATGCTCAGGAAGTCTAATAGAATGGCTCCACTTATCGAACAGAAATACCGAAAGCCTGCCGAACACTGGCTCTTACAGCCCGATTCTCCCCAAAGTCACAAGGAGAGATGAAATTGATTTTGTGACTTTTTCGAATTCTGCCGCGCAGTCACAACTTGTGAGAGTCACAAAAACAATCGAAACTGTGATATCCTTCAGAGCAGGTCACTACTCACAAATTACTAAATTTTTCATATTTCGGGTTGAGATTCCGTTAATTATGTAATAAAAAACTCAATTTTCTTAGATTCGTGAAGTAGATAAAGAAAAAAATGGAAGTGGATCTAATTCTTGTGCATATTATTGCTGATCTTTCCCATGAGAATGAAAAGGGTGACGTGAAATAATGCCAAACGAAATATAGCCAAATTTTGAATTTGGCCTTATTTTCATCTCAAAAACGAAATAACACCAATTTGTTGTTATTTCTTATGCCCGATGGAAATAACACCAAAAAAATAATCGAAATAAAACCAAATCTATCTCAACCAGTTTTTCGGCCTTATTGCAATGCAAAAATAGAATTTAGGCTAAATATTTCTTGAGAACCGTTATTTCGGCTATATTATTCAAAGTTTCATTAAATACAGGTTCCTTAAATGCAAAAGAAACTTTGCATTCACCCAACCTCGCACCCACCCCAAATCCTATAGCGAGCCCAAGCAGGGGAGCAGCATGCCCCCCCATACGTACCTCACTGTTTATTCGTGAATTTTAAAATTTCACAAACCAAATAAAGGATTTATTAGGTTTGTGAAACTTAAAAATTCGCGAATAAACAGTGAGATATGAACCCCCCTGCTTGGGCTCACTATAGGATTTGGGGTGGGTGCGAGGTTGGGTGTATGCAAATTTTCTTATGCATTTAAATAATCTAGAAACTTTGAATTTATCCTACCATTAAACTTCTTTTCATTACCCTCCTTATGTCAGGAACAAAATTTCAGTTTCGGCAAAATTTTTTGAAAATATGAAATAAGTTGAAAACAAAATAAAGCCAAATTGGCCTTATTTCGGTTTCATAAAAGAAATAAAACTAAATTAAAAATTTGGTCTTATTTCATTTTTGAAAAAGTAATAAGACCAAATTTTTGAATTTCGGCTTTATTTCGTTTGGCGTTATTTCACGTCACCAATGAAAAGTAAAATTTTACATAAATACACTCTTTTATTTTCAACAGGTTTCCGGTAATATTTTACTTTTATACTAAGCGTATTCATGCAACAGCGTAAGCTCGTCGTAATCGTTGTAAAGTTTTAAACTTCGTAAATCTGTCAAATTTTCCATACAAATTGTGACAGAACTACGAAGTTTTAAACTTTACAACGATTACGACGAGTTTACGCTGTTGCATGAATACCCATACTGAAAATATAGTCATCTTTGCATAAAAATTACAATAACTTTTTTCACGGAGGTTGTATCGACTTGGTATTGGTGTCATTTGATTCAACACTCGAAACTACCTTAAAAATATGTGTCATATGCTTAGGTTGCACCAAAGTTAATTTTTCTGTTTCATACACCACAATTTTCCCCCCTCTCCCCCTCAAAAAAATACCCTTCCATGTGAAATATTTTAATAGACTCTTTTTTCTTTCTTATAATACATGAAACATCTTCACCAAGTTTCATGATGGTACTAATTTTTTTTTGTTCATGAAACATTTTCATCAAGTTTCATGATGGTACTAATTTTTTTTTATTCGAAAGACTTTTCGTACTATTCTATCTGTACTATGATATTATAAAAAAAAATAAGTCCACCGGTAGAAAACGAACCAGCGATACCTCACTCACAAAGCGAAGCTCTTGCCTCTGCATCACGAGCTGGTTAAATTTTCAGTAGCGTACAATGCACATAAGGGTAAGACAAATTTTGATTAGCAAATTTCTCAGAAAGGGCTGAATAGTGCGCCTTACTACTTGCACATGTTATACTGCTGGTCATGACCTACACGTGTACCAAAAATGAATCGAATCGGTGACTCACTTAGAATAAAAAATATAAGGAAGCGCTATTGTTGGAAAAATCTGTGGCATTTTTCATATTAGTGTGTGCTATCACAAACCCAAATGCACTCCAACAGGGATGGAGTGATTTTTAATTGCAACTTATTAGGGCGCAATAACAATCAGTTTTTAGTTTCTGAACTTATTTTTCTTCTCAGCGGTATGTTTAAGAAAATACTTATTTTTTTTATGATAAGCCGATAAAATTTTTAAAATCTATTTTCGTCAAAATTTTTTTGTTTCAGTGGAACATTATAAATGCACTTAGTTTAATTTACGCATTTCCATGAATAAAGGCTCTCCGAAACCAACATGAAATCAAAGCAAATCATTGGCAGCGATACAAAATATGACACCCCCGAATGTGGCCTTACTTCATCCACTTTCAGAATGGTCATCCATTTTTCCTTATACCAATCGACTTTCGGAAACCTTTTTAATTTTTATTAAATTACTCTATTGCCGTCCCTTTCAATTTGCATTCAGAGAGGTAGATGGCATATTATGACCAGCGTTGCCTATTACTCTTTTTTTGCTTAAAAAGCTACTGCCAATCAAATACTTTTTGGTTTTCCGAAAAAAATTAAAATTCAAAAAAATTAAAACCACAAATAATTTCATCATCATTGTTATTGCTACTTCTACTGAAACCCACCCAGCGAACTGAAAAATGCAAATGGTCGTGAATTCTGACATTATTCTTTCAAAGTAGTTATATGCTTGGTCGTCGAATCAATGACATGAATTTTCATAAAAATAAACCAGTAAATGGGTGCTAAAAATGGTTTAATTTGAGCGAATTTTGTCATTTTTTGCTTTGTGAAATGCGTCCTTATGCTGGGAACTGCGAATAATTAATTAGCGTTTGACGGTTCTAAGAAAAAGCTTATTGGTCGCGTGGAAAATATAAAATTCATAATTTTACAGTTTAAACAAATTTAAGGCCATTTTTTCTTTTTAAAATTGTTGATAGCATCGTTTATTTACTTTGTCGACAAATTTGAGCCAGAATTAGTTGATATTTGCGTTTGAAATTGCCTACAAAATTTTTTTTTTCAGTCGCAGATCTTAGGTAATGTTTTTAGTATGTATTTTCAATCAATTACACAGCTCAACAAAATAAAAAATTATTTTTGTGCCTGGGTTCATTTCATGCTTTTTTATTCGTCATGTTCCAAAATAATGGAAAAATACCCACAACCCCCCCAAAGTTTGCTTTTGAAGAGTTGGTAGTCAAAATACCGTTACCATGGTTTTCATAGAAATAATAAATATTTGCTTTAATATATTCTTTAAAAGAGGAGAGAGGAGGGGAATTGTTACGCCCATTTGGTATCTCTAAAGTATATTTGTGTCACAAACTACACACATTTTTATTTCAATATTTAATTACGTTAAAATGTTATTAAGAATGTGTCGAAGTGATGCTATTGCATTTTGCTATATATATGGTTATTTTATCAAAATTCACACTATTATCATTTTTGAAAATATGTTAAGAAGCTCAAAATACATGCAGGATGTCTCTAAGGTTGAATATTCTGCACGGTCATTTAGAAAAAAATTTAAAAACTTCATTGCGAGCATACTCAGAAGAAAAAGGAAAACATTTTAACTATGACTTTATGGACTTCGAGAGTAATCGTCATTACCAAGGTCAATAAAATGAAACAATGATGGGAAATTATTCTATAGGTTTAATTTCAGAACAGCACATTCCAAAATCAGTGTGTTTGTTGATAAAAATTACCGTTTTAATGTTTGGTACCAAACACTAAACAAAAAAATGAAGAAAAAAGGAGTTTTTGTTACTTTCAATTTTGTCAAAAATTAAAATACATAAAACCATATAGTTTTTAAACTTTCACTTAAGATTGGTGAATGCATTGAATATTGAAAACAGAAGAATAACTTTTCACGTAAAATTCAGAAAATTTTAATTTAAACAAAAAATAATATTATTGATTTTTTGTGTTCAAAATTCTGAGTTTGAAAATTAATTAAAAAAAAACTATTCATGGAAATGACTTAATTTAAAGATTAAATTAAAGAATGGTGTATTAGCTTTAAAAAATATATATACCGTGATATTTTTGGTGCTGCCGTTGTTTTTCAATATTTTTTTTCTAGTTTAAGTAACTTTTTAAAGAAAATTACCCCTCCTGCCTAAACAGGGGAACATAGACACCCATTCTCATGTTTCTTTTTTTTGTTTAGAACCAGCCTACACGCTGTAGCGTTTTGGTATATCCTAGTCTTTTATGTTAGAATATCTATATTAATTGATTCTAACATAGCACATTTTCATGAATTTTCAAATAATGTGCTCCTGACTACAAAAGCAAACTTTTTCAAATAAGACAATTTTTTATTTAATAAGTAATATGTAAGAAATAAGAAAATCATATGCAGAACCCAGGCACAAAACTTGTGTTGACCAGTGTTATCGGTACCTTTTTTTCATAAATGTAAAATTGTTTCTAAAAATATTTTAGAGATTACTAAAAAACTCTTAAGAATCGAGTTTCAAAAAAATCGATCATGTCGTTTTCAAAATATTTGATTTTCAAACAAAAATTTGAAACATTTTTTAAAAATCCAAAAAATAATTTTTCAAAAAATTTGGTACACAAAACTATTTATATTTTTTGGAAGCTTCTGTATACAAAAATAATTGAAATCGGTAATACCGTTTTGAAGAAAATCAAAAATTAAAAAAATGGCTCCTTGGGAGGCACCATTAATAATCATTTTTGAAAAATGGTTTTCCACTCAAAGGAAGCCTTTACTAAAATAGATTTACTAAATTTTTTTAAAGAAAAGTTGTCTAGGAGTTTTTGAGAAAAATACGATTATGCTTAATTGCTAAAAAAATTGTATGACAGGTACCGTTATTTTTGGTTCTAGAAAAAGAATGGCAAAAAATGTGTCAGCGTAATCTCCAAAAACCACTATGTATCAAGTTTGAAGAAAATCGATCGAGCCGTTTAGGCTGTAGACGAACAGACAGACAGACAGAATTGTGCCTAAAACTTTTTTGGTGTTCTCTATTATCGTAATATCATGTTTGATTGTTATCTCAAATAATTTTTTTTGCACGAATCCAAAAATTGCCTCATAGTACCTATATCGCAAGTAAAAATAATATGTCTGTTCGTGTACTTCCGAAAACTACGAATTTCTACGATTTTTTTTTTTTTTTATATGAGCTTTGACAGAACTTTGGGCTAAATTCGTAGAAATTCGTAGTTTTGGGAGGTACGTGAACGGACATAATAAATTCTCCGGCACTATATGCTCTTTCACACGAGGAAACTGAGTGTCTAGCAACTTTCAGTTCTAGGGTGAGAAGCAGAGAATATCAAATAGTTAAAGAAGCCAATCCTTCGTACGTTTCACCCTCCAAAACCCATTTGTGTATATTGTTGTTGTAATTTCATTTCGTGTCGAAGAATAGATGTGAATTGCAACAACAGCCGTTTTCCCTTGGAGGTGGCAAAGTACTTGTCAGTAGATGAAAACCCTAATAAAACCCTTATCTTCAATTCAATATAAGAATAGGTTAGTTTGATTTGTAAAACTATTTGTCCTAGGAAGATTTAATAGGATTAATTTCTAATCTTCAAAATTTAAGACATTAATCATGAACCCAGATAAAAAATGAAAGTAGGTATTTGTTAAAATTCAAAGTAAAAAATGCAAATTGCGCGGTAATGCCAGGGGGGGGGGGGCAAATCATGAACTCAATAAAGAAGCTGTAATATCCAAACATATCGAAACTAAGGATAATTTCAGATACATTTGGCATGATCCAGAGCCAGGAGGGGGCAAATCATGAAGAGAAGGCAAAGTATTTGTTAAAATTTAAAGAAAAAAATGAAAAACGTCTTAGTTGTGTGGTACTGTCCAGAGCCAGGGGGTGCCTTTGGTTTCGAAGCTCTATGGCTTTCAATTACATAATCAAAATGACTTATTCATCCGTGCAATAAATTCTTTGCAAGGAGCGAGTAAGAGCAACAGAGGATCTTTTTTACGATGAACATGATGATCATGACCACCATAGGACATTCCAAAAAGAGAAGAAGAATATCGAAGTATTACAGTATCTAGAATATTTTGAATGACTTATCTCCTGGAGAAACCACACAAAAAAATAACGCACCAAGCCTAAAAAACGAATGTGATGCACGTGCCACAACACTCGTTTTTGTGGTCAGGGTTTCCAGAACGGGCTCTTTATCGCCAATTGGGCTACTCGAACTTTTCACTCGATCCTTCAAATTGTGATTTCCGATAAATCCCAATTTGGGCTATATAGTTTTGAAATTGGGCGATATTAGGTTCCTTACACACAAAAATCAAATTTTTTACTTTCCATTTTCCTAGACGAGAATTTTAAACTTTTGAACAATCTATTGTGAGAATGACCCTTCTTATGTACATTTTAGTATTTGCTTGCAACTGCACTCTCAACTCTAAGCAGTTGTTTCAGTTTGTACACTAACAATACAAATTGATTTTTTGGGACCAAACAATAGCGTAGTCCTTGAAATATATAAAAACATGTATGTATGATGACTTGTTTAATAAAAACATGTATGCAATTTTGACTTCTTAAATGACGGAACAATCATCTGCTAGTATGGAAGACATTTTGGAAGCAGTTTTCGAGTTTTAATTGAATTTTGTAAACTATAAGGGTGGTACTTAAAAATTTCATTGTTTTATTTTAAATGACGCACCCCCCTGATTTATTCAAAATATGTAAATAAACAAAATTGTAAAGTTTTTGTTCATTATCGTACTGTTAACCCGACCCCAAAAACGTAAGAATTTTTATATGGGATGAAACACAAGTAAAATGCTCAGTAAAATTTCGAATTTGTATAACTTTGGTAAAATGGTAATGCATAATTGATAGACAAATTAAAGAAACAAAAATTAATCTTAATTTACTAATTTTTGCACTTCGTATTTGATTGAGGCTATTTTTGGCTCCAAGATTTTTCAAATTGCGCTCCACTCGTCATAAAAAATCTGGCCACACTGTTTGTGGTAAGAAAAACTTAAACAGCATTTCGAAACTCAAAGCATAAATTAGACTTGGTATTACGAGCATTGCATTAAAATAAAAAAAAAAAATTAATAAATAAAAAAACTTACTCCGTGCGGATTGCTCGAGCGAATATTCGCTCCGAAGCGAGAACCGTTATTCCAATTAAAAAACTGTAAAGGCAAACAATATAGATAATTAAAAGATCTATAACTTTTATTATAGTGTTTTTTTATTTTGAGTTACAAAACAAAATTATGGCAATTAGAAAACAATTTTTTTGTTTGTTAATGAACTGTAACTTTTAAACAAGAGCGCTTAGCGAAAAAAGTTATTTAACATAGTAGGTATTTAGATTATTCAATTCTCTACAAGTTGGTACTACAATTTTTTTCCTAAGATCAAAAATGGGGGCCAAATGACTCTGGGTACGGTTGTGAAATATGTGGTTTTAGACTCGTGAACCAATACCTTATCGAATAGTCAAGTCAAACCTGACCTCGAATTTAGCTCCCAGTGAAAGTCTAACTTGACCGTACTAAATGAACTAAGCAGGATAACTTTTTCTAAACGATAAGTCAGCAGATTACTTTCAATGAGTTATAGATAATAAACCTACTTTTTCAAAAAAATGTAATCTACGCAGGGTGGTTAACATTTAATTTTATATGAATGAAATGCACATAATGTAAACTCAACAAACAGCAATTATTTGTATGCCACCCTTAAAATGTATGCATCCCTTTCAAAGGAATAATAAAGATTGAATTTGGTAGAAAAACACCGCTGGGAGTAAATATAAAACATGCGCATGCTATCTGCTGATACACATTGTGGATGAGAATTGATTAGTGAAAAAAAGAAAACATTCAAATTGTTCACATTGACAATCCTACTCTGTTTCTTTTATAAAAAGAAACTAATCATAAAGAAAGTTATTCAATTTCTCCAAACTACAGTATTGCTTATCCAACAGTTAAAAATATTAACAATAACTAACATTTAGTGTTAATATGATATTTTTGTGAGCTGACATTAATAAGATTTCAATAGGTAGTGTAAGAGTTTATACCTATGCAATGCATAGCAAATTTAAAATGTTATTGTTTTGAATAATAAATACCATTTTTGTTGTTCTTAGCTACAAAGGAGTTGATATGGAAGTCTCAAACACAATACCAGGAAACCCAGCTTTAGACAGAGGCAAGTCAATAACGAATTCCGGAGATTATGGCTCTGAAAAATCGATTTCTATAGACTTTTTGAATGATGCCCTTTTAGTTCTATATGATGAATGCTGTAATTCAAGCCTTTGTCGCGAAAAGACATTTTCTGACTTTATTGAGTTTTGTAAGTCTCGGAGAATAGATGATAGTGATAGCATATAAATTAATTGATTATATTTTATACTATTTTCGCAGCAAAAATAACAGTTGCTACAATCAAACAAAATAGACCTTCCATCGGTGATTTTGAACTTCTGAAAATTATTGGACGCGGAGCATTCGGTGAAGTCTACTTAACTCGAAGAGGTGAAGAGATTTATGCTATTAAAATCCTCAATAAATGGGAAATGCTCAAACGAGCGGAAACAGCATGTTTTCGAGAAGAGAGAGACGTCTTAGTTTATGGAGACAGACAATGGATAACGAGTCTGCATTTTTCCTTTCAAGACGAAAAAAATTTGGTAAGTTAGTCAAAGATTTATTTAATGCCCTTAGGTTTTTCTTTAAAAATGTAATGGGTGTAGTTTTTGATTATAATATAAATCTATTAGGGCCAGTTGTACAAATATTTAACTCGTGGTTCAGCAATTTTAACTCACCGACTTTGGAGAATCGACTGAGGTTCAACGATGGTTCATGCATTAAATTGGCTTCTATAGCATACTTGAACCTTGAACCATCATTGAACGTCAGTAACCCCGCCGAAGTCAGCTAGTAAAAATATTTGCACCCCGGATCAAAATTTGAACCACGTTTGTACAACGGGTCCTTAAAAAAGATTAGGTCTTTAACCATGATCCTTGATCCCTGTAGCAAGTGACGTGGCGAATGCAATAACAAGAGTCGCCAGTAGCTGTGATAACAGGTAAATAAGTAGGGGGAAAGTGGGAGACTTAAGCCACCTTTTGAAATACTGTTGATAAAAACTTGGCTGTTTATCTGAGTCGCATAAAGTCGTACAAACGTTAAGCTGCATATACCTTTTTCAATATTGGCCTAATTGGGTTTAATATTGCAAACAATTTTAACCGTGAGTAAAAATTGTTTGAAAAAAAAAAAAAAAAATAAAATAAACAGACAGATCTGTGAATAATTTTTTGTGGGAGCTATTTTTATCCAGCTTGCTTACTGTACTCCTTTCCAAGTTGGAGTCAGTGGATTCGAAATATAATACCATTAATAAATATCTTGAAAATAAATGCAAAGCCACTGACGAAAAAGTTTTTCTTTATGTATACGTATTTTCATTTTTCATACTGCGCCGAGAATTGTTGATGAATCGCGAATAAACCATCTTATCTACAATTTAAAAAAAGAAAACACGGCCTAAAAATATTTTAATTTAGCATTTTATATTTTATACGCGCCCAACAAAATATTTTCTGCGAATTGTCTATTACATATTAGCAATCCGCAACATCAGGACGCATTTCACAAATCTGCGAATGAAAAATTCGCTTGAATTTTACAACACATTTTTGTAGCACTCTTTTTACTGGTTTATTTTTTATGGCAATTTGAGTCTGTCGTTGACCACTAACGTGAAAAAAATGTCAAAATTCGCAGCTCTTATGCAAGGCACTTAAAAGGCGCAGGGAAATAAGTCCCGACAAAAAAAATTTGGGTCATAAGCCCCGAATCGAATTCGGGACTTATGTCTCCCATTCTTCAAAGACATAAGTCCTGAATATTTTAGTCGACAATGAAATATAGGTCCCGAATGAAACAAAAACAATTTTGCGGATAGGTACACTGTATCAACCAAATTGCACGTAGGTACAGCAACTGAAATCATTTATACTGTAGGTATTTGTGTAAAACTTTTGCGGCTAGAAGTTTCAAGTTTTTCTGTTTTGCTATTAAGAAAGGCTAATGCTTTCTTTGTTGACGAACAAAATTTCAAAATTTTTGGATTTAATGGTAAAAAATTTGTGTACCAAAAACCGAACACACCCGCATAGGTAAACAATTCAAAGGATTTCACCCTAAAGGTGAAAGCATTTTGGTTTGGGGAGTAATGGATGCAGATGGTATCTGCAATCTTGTTCTTATTGAATCAACATTGGAAAACACAATAATTTTCAGATTTGAGGTAAAACTTTAAGGCCAGTGCTAAAAGAATTGAATTGCAGAATGATTTTATACTGGTAGAGCCCAATGACTTGGGAATATATTATTTTGTCTTGTATATGATAAAACTTTCAATGAACCACAGATAAGTTGCAAAAGGTTAGCCAAATTATGCCAATTTGCTTACAAATCCGATTTTTTATTCAAGAAAATCAAATGTACGTACAATTTTTTGATTCACAGTATAAAGGATAAATTCAAAGTTTCTCTTAATCCAGATTCTTAAAATGCGAAAAAGACTTTGCATTCACCCAACCTCGCACCCACCCCAAATCCTATAGTGTGCCCAAGTAGGGGGGTTGCATATATACCTTACTGGTTATTCGCCGTAATCCCGTAATGCTGGGTGCCAGTACTGTATTTATGTTAGGCAAGGCAAGTGTAAATAAGATGAGTGCTAGCACCCAGCATCAGTGGCGTATTTACAGATTTGGCGCCCCGGGCCAATAAGATTTGGCGCCCCATTAATTAACGAAAAAAGCTAAAATCACTTCATAATGAAAAAAGGCATAGTAAAACAAACACAATTTTAATATTTTTGACAACGCACGAATTGGTTGACACATCCATCAATAGCACAGTTATAATTGAACGATTTTGCTCAGTCAGAATGAAGGCTTTAAAGGGATGGCTTAACTGACAACCTTTATTTTGGATTTCTAATATTAAATGCATACTTTTTCCGCAAACCATACATTTGTAGCCTGAGAACTTTCTTATTTTTAAAGTTTTCGCTTAAATAAGTCTGAAGTTCGCGGTGAAAACTAAAAATATAAACCGAATATTAGCTTGTATTTATCATATGAATTTGTAGCAAATAAAATGCTTACTTGTAAGCACACCCCAGTTTTACAGTTCCAAAGTTTTTCAATATTTCAATTTCTGCTAAACAACAATGAAGTAAGTTAACAAAATAAGAAAAATGATTCTCTTAGTGCACAAAATTGCTAGCTAAATAATAGTTTTTTTATACAAAATGAGCTTTGTAGCTGAAATGGATCGTTACCTATTTTCAATTTCAATTTTCAACTTAAACCTACAAAAGGCTCTAGGAGGACAGGAAAACACTCATAAGTGTGTGATATTCTTACTGCACTAAAAGTACCTCCACTTCCTGATTGCAACTAAATTAAAACACCTATTTATTTATTTTTAACGATGTTAATTAACGTGTTGCAGGTAACTTCGGTGAAAATTCCTGCTTATTCCGCGATTCTAAAGTGATTTTTCGTTTACCACTCCTAGTCTGAAGGTGTAGTTCTTTGCAGAATACGTACTAAGTTCGATTCATGAAGAATATCAATAATCGAAGAACTAGCGTGTTCTAGAAACCGATTTCTATGTTTTCGGGCGAAACTCCGTAGGAATTATTTAAATGAAACTCACATTAATAATGCGCATTTTTAAATAAATAGAATGCAAATTTAGATAGGTATCAAAATTATTTGACTTTTCAAAATAAGGGACGTGATTAGCTCTATAACTTGTCTGTTTTCGGGAAAATTACCGTTCTTCACTGCAATTTGTCACTCCAATCTTCAGAAACATACGCAGGGTAAGGCCTGTGAACAGTGAGACACGTTTTTTTAAATTAAAACATGTCGGAATGCTTTTAATCAATCTATAATAGTATTATAAGAGCTGTGCCGAAAAATCAAAACGTTTTTTTTTTTGGTTGCTCTCCAAATTTCTATAGAGGTTACCAAAATATTTATCCTCCTTAAATTTGAGCTTTTCATATAAGGTCAGTCTCACTAAATAATATCTCACTGAGCACTCAATGTAAATTTGGCGGAGGCGGGATGATTTGGTGGAACCAGATTCTCCATTCAATGGCTCAAAAAATATATGTAATAATTCTCGTACTGCACTTCTGTAGGCAAACAAAATTTCAGCTTTACTTAAAATATTTAATTGTAAAAGCATTTTATAAAATTAATGAAAAATAGTAGCATGTTCAATTAATGTTTTTTTTTTATTTGTCTAAACATTCAGTCTTTATTTTCTATTTACATATTTATCGTTTAATTTGGTGAGACACGCCTATTGATATTTAGAGGTGGCTCATCGCAATTTAATGTTTTGCCTGTGTTGCGTTCCTTCTTTGATATCTCTAAGGCTGATTAGTACAATTGAAAGTCATTATAAATAAATATAAACTGGGTGGTGCAACAGCTCGTGGAGAACGAGGGTCTAGTGACTTACAATTCTCAACCATTCCTGTGTGCGTGCTGTTGGCAGGAATGGAGGGGCCCTACAGTTTTTTGCGGAGTCCGAACGGCTAGATGAGAAGCACTTATTACTGACAAGTCAGTTCCTCGCAAGAGGCAATACCTCGGATAAAACATTTCTGTTTTTAGGTGGCACGGCGGGGAAAGTCATTATATTAGAATGGTAAACAATTTGACGTTTTAAAAAATATATTTGATTTAAATTCACGTAGCTACCTATTCTACCTATATCACACCAATTTTATGATATTCTGTCTGGAGCCTCTAGGCTTTACTTTTCCCATAGAAATTTGTAAGGAAATTTTAAATTTTGCAAAGTTGAATGCCGCCCTTCGCAGTGTGCCGCCCCGGGCCGTGGCCCCTATGGCCCCTAGGGTAAATACGCCACTGCCCAGCATTATGACGAATATACATCGAGGTACGTACTGCAATACCCCTGCCTGGGCACACTATAGGACTTGGGGTGGGTGCGAGGTGGGTGTATGCAATGTTTCTTTTGCATTTAAAGCTTGTAACCAGCGCTGCAGCTGGAAAAAAAATTGCAGTGCCAATTTTAATTTTGTTGGGTGCCACAGAGTGCCAAATGATGAATTCAAGTCCGAAGAAATCGGATATTCAAGTATGGTGGACCGTATTTTTGTGGGCAACGTTTTTATAAGAGACCACGATAGAAATCCGTTACATAACGGAAAAAAATATTCCTTACCGGACGGTAAGGAATATCTTGGCATTTTTCATCGGAATTGCATAAGTATTTCTGTGTTTTTTTTTGGTTCAAAATGCATATATTCCAGTCATTTAAAGCTTTTTGTTGAGGAAAAAATTACGGAAAGCTGAATTTTGGTATATAGCCTCCTCATGGCATTGTAAGGAAACTGTAAACCGCTAACAATTTTACGAGGGGTCAAAGGCCCCGCCAAAGGCAGTGACGTTGCGTCAATAAGACGTTTTAGACAGTGTCTACCCTACCGTAAAGAGAGAAAAAAAAAGAAACCTACTTGTTACAATCAAAAAAACTGTGTTTACTTACATTCATTGCATTAAGTCCCTAACACTAACATCCACAACCTATCTCAAATTTTCAACACCTATAATTTAACGAACATAAATCATACATTCATCCCTTACTATTCACACACTCACATTTTCCACACCTACTTTTATTTCTTTAGATAATTTGACCTCTAGAGGTCTACCAACAACCACAATCCACAAAGCAACAAATCTCAATGCTCTCACACAATACAAACACTATAGCTTCACTATTATTATGGCTCTGCCTTCTGTTCTGCATCTGCTACGTGCTTCGGGAAAACCCGAATGAAAACGAAGACAGAGTCTTTCGTTCTACCTAAATTAAATGAAAATAAAATCAGCGGATTATGTTGCTCAGGTAGAATTTCTATGTGGAGCAAGTAGACAGATTCGAATCTGTCTAATTGCTTGTTTTGCTTTGAATTTTGAAGTAAATTCGAAACTTTTTCGTTGACTGTTAAGTGAAGAGAACAACTTCTTAATTTTTTATTTTTGGAGTAGATTAAAGAGGAGTGGGTAGTTGTAGGTCAACCCTAAAAAATGCAATAGGTAGGAAGGCTGGACTCTTTCGCAGAAGTACACTACTGACGGAAACAAAATTAAGGGAATAATAATTCTCCCTTGTGCGTTTTGAAGAGCTGTATCTTTGGGATCATATTGAGTCGAAACAAAAAGCATTTTGAAGCTGTTTGCTTCTTCTTGTTTTGAAATTGTTTTTCAAATACATATTTATTTTAAGGTACCATTATTGCCTCATTGCGACTGAGAGAAAGGGTACGAGAATCAAATGTTCTACCTATTATTTTCTTTGTTTTATGAGTTTCTTGATTTTTTTTTATAAATCAATTTAGGTCTGCCAGTTTTGTTTGTTTGAGATTGGTGTACCTATATAACTTTTAGTCAAACAAATGCATACTTTTGTCTTTGATCACCATTATCTCAACAAAAAATAATAAGGATGAAGATGACATATTCAAGGACAGTTTTTAAGACTTGAAAAGGTTTTCAAAATAATGTTTTTAAAACTTTATGTGGACTATGTACATATCTTGGCCCTTCAACGTTTGTTTCAAAAAAATACAAGCATTTGATAAATATACTTATCTGTGTACAATTTTTTTTTATTCTTGTATTAAATAGGTATTTAATTTTTGCTAATTATTAATAGAGTTCCTTATTGGTAGCCATGTTTTTTAGACACGTTCGTGAAGTCTTGTGTGAAGTTTAACGTTTGATTTCAAAGAGAAATGCGCTGTTTTTTGGACTTTGTTAACAGTTTTTTTTTTTGACTGGATAAGATGGAAAATAATGAATTTAATTTATAACTGTCTAACCAGTTCGTTCGAGTGCCGCACGTCACTGGCCAAAGGGTTTTAAAGGAATTTCTCTCGAACGGTATTCTTACATAAGAAATGTCAAGGACTAGAAAGGTTGCCAACAAAATTTCGTACAAAAACGTTAGGTATTTTTTTTTTATAAGAGTAACCGTTTTCGAGATAATTCAATCGGTAAAGTAACGGATTTTATGTTTCTCTTTCTATATTAAATGCACCTACTCTTTTACACCACGTTTGAGGTTCAGTACAAGGTAAATTTTTCTTGCTTGATATCTCCCCAGAAAATTAGAAAAAAAGTACTAAAAAATATATACAGGGATTTAGTTAAAGGTTTTGCAAAAGTTCCCCGTCGATCTGGGCTCCACTTTATTAATCATACGGGGTCGAGGGTCACAAAACATATGGTATTTCCTTTATAAAGGGTGATTCGTATAAAATGTGACAAAAAGCTTGTGCGTGTAGGGTGGGTTGAGTTAAGAAAAATCGTATGGAAGGGGGTTCTATTCTCCTTCGTTTCCGTCGGGAAAAGCAATTTTCTAAAAAATTGACATAAAAAAAAGTGCTAAAAAATGACGGTAGCACTTACAAGCTTACATTTTTGTAAAGCCAAAATCTCTTCTTTTATTTCAATTTTAAATTAAGTTGTTTGACTGAACAGTTTTTGAAAAATTAATTTCAAACTTAAAATTTTGAAGACAAAAATTTAATGAACATTTCAAACTTATTTTTACGTATTTAAGTACTATTTTGGTTTTCAAAATTCAATGCTTTTATTAATTTATAGTCAAAAACAGAAATTCATTGAATTTTGAATTTTCTCGAAAACGGTTACCTACTCCTTATGAAAAAAAGTTACTTAACATTTCTTGTATGAAATTTTCTAAGCTACAACCTAGTCCTTTCCATTTTTTCCGTAAGAGTTGTCTTCAGGAGATATTCCTTAAAATCATTTGGGCGGCCCTTGACCCTTTGACTCCCTATAAAATTGTTAGCGGTGCTCATATCAGTGGGGATTTTTTACAGTTTCCTTATGCCATGAGGAGGCTATATATACAAAAATCCATCTTTCCGCCATTTTTATGGCTAATATGATTGGGCTAATATCTTTGTATTCAAATAATAAAAATCGGTTAAAAACCATGTGATTGGCTAAAAGTATTTTTTTTTGAGAGTATCTTTATTAGTTTTTTTTGGAAAAATTGGCAGCCGATATTTAAAATTAAAACCGAAAATAAATTAAAACAAAAAATAGCCGTTAACGGAAATCTCAAGGAATATATTCCTTGAATGTTTTCCGTTATTTGTTTGCTCATTGAAAGCATTGATTTGTTTATGATTTATGTCTTACCTTAATACATATGTAGGTAAGGTATGATATTTAATAAAAAAAGAGTGCCAAATTTGAAATTTTTCAGTGCCAATGGGTGCCACAGTGCCAAACTCATTTAAAAGTGCCAGTTTGGCACTTAAGTGCCTGTTTCTGCAGCGCTGCTTGTAACTGTACTTTGCATTGGTGTAGGTTCTACCGAACAAAATAAATGGAGAGAACAATACCGGTTCTACCATTTTGTCAGCTGTGGTCTCTTTAAATTTTCTCTGTAGGTACATATGCAAACATAAACAAAATTATACATGGGACATAAGTCCCGAAATGTGTTTTCGGGACTTATGTTTCAGTAGGGTGGGACATAAGTCCCGAATCGAATTCAAGACTTATGTCCTAGTAAAGTGGGACATAAGTCCCGAAAAAGAAATTCGGAACTAATGTCCCGGGGACTTATGTTTCGGAAAAACTTAATTGTGTATGTGAAACGCATATGCAGAGACCTCGTATATGCAGGGTTGCCAGGTCAAAAAGCACTTGTATAGCCTAATTTCAGAATTCTTGTAGCCCAAAATCTCTGCCCCAAATGTAGCCCAAAAACTAGCCCAATCTCATTTAAAAACTTTAAAATTTCTTATATATTCCACGTTCTTATTGTTTATTATAATAATTTCTAAGGGTAAATCCTTATAATCTGGATAAGTTTAAATTATATTGTGGGACTTATGGAACAATTTTCTAAGAAATGATAAGACAAAAATATCAAATTGGGCTACTTTTTTCAAATTTTTGTTGCAAATGCAGAAAAAAGATGGCCCGAATTTATGATAAATAGCTCAATCTGACAACCTTGCGTATATGTAGGGTTCAATGTACCTGCTGTTTAAGTTTATCAAATAATTTCTTCTGTTCAGTTTTTTAAATCAGCGCGTGAAATTGACCTTTTTTATTTAAAAAAACCAAGTTGATCAGTTATTATGGAAATATTTGGAATGATAGTATGCCAGAACTATTAACCATGCCCAAAAAAAACTCCTTACCTCTTCTGCAGTGTTGTTCGTTTGCAAAATCAATTTGTAGTAGTTGTTTTATTTGAAATATGGAAAAGTTAAAATATACCTTTTATTTGATATTCGATGGCCTTAGAATTATAATTCATCCACCCTGTAAACGCGATTTTCTGAATTAAGTGGCACACAATGAGGCCTATTCATAAATATTGTCTAAGTTGTTGCTAGGCACATCTGGAGTTTATCATATTGAAACTTCATTAGGTAAGCTCAAGTTTTGTCTAACAACAGCTTAAACAACATATATGAATATGCGCCAATATGTTTTAAGCAACTCTACTAGCACAAAAGCTAAGCTGATGTAGAGTCATGCTACTGTTTATCCATACAATTTGTCTTAAAAAAAAAAACCGTAACATAAAACGCTTCCTCTCAATATTTGCTTCATAGTTTTTTGAAATTATAGGTGCCACACACAATGCCAAACATCAATCGTTTTAAAAATTCTATCCATCAAAAAACTCGATTTCATTTCCATTTCATTTCATTTCATTTCATTTCATTTCATTTAAGCAAATAGCCCCGACCTCATTTTTTGGGTCAAGGAAGGATCCAAACTTTCGCTCAGGGATGGTATCAAGTTTTCAAAGCTTTAGACAGTGCTTACTTACTTACTTAAGGTGGTACTACGGTCCGGGGTGGACCAATGACTCAACCAAAAAGCTTCTTCCAGGCGGCTCGATTTCTAGCTAGCTGTCTCCAGTTTGGCACGTCAACTTGGTTGAGGTCATCTTCCACTTGCGTGCGCCACCTTTTACGCTGTCCACCTCTACTGCGCTTTCCCACGGAGGTGGATTTTAAGACTTTCCGGGCCAGTGCATTGGTGTCCAACCGCTCTAGATGACTCAGCCATCTCATTCGGTGGCTTGGTTGGTGTCGCTGTACAGCCCGTGCAGTTCATTGATGCATCTTCTTTTCTATTCCCCATCTATGCAAACGGGACCAAAAACCACCCGGAGAATTTTCCTCTCATAACAGCCTAACGCGTTCTCATCCACCGTTAACAAGTTACATGCCTCTGCACCATACATCAGGACCGGGATAATTAGCGTCTTATACAGAGACAATTGCCTTCTTAGCCCAAAGAAACAGCGATTGCCAAGAGCAATCCTTCGTTTGATCTAAGATTGATATCTTTCGCTGAGTTTATAACGGATCCTAGGTAGACAACGTTTCTGACCACCATAAAATTATAGCTGCCTATAGTGACGTTCTGTCTGAGACGTCGATGTTGGGTGTCCTTTCTTGTTGACATTTTATATTTCGTTTTGCTTTCATTCACCGTTGACCCTATCTTCTTGGCTTCCTTCTCAATACTCACGAAAGCAACACTGATATCTCACTCAGTTCATCCGATTATGTCAATGACGTCAGCGTAAGCGAGTAATTGGACGGACTTTTGAAAGATTGTGCTTCTAGTTTTGCCGTGAGAGTTTTGCACTATTAATTGATTCAGTTTTTGTAGGCTAAAAGTAATTTATTTATATTTTTTGAATCTGCAACGTTTCAGGGATGTTTTTTTTTTCTATTCTATTCTTACAAGAACGATTTTGAAGAAGTCGCGTGATAGCACGTCACCTTGCCTAAAGCCTTTTTGAGATCAAAGGTGGTCGGTGAGGTCTTTGCCGATCTTGATGGAGCAGCGTGCATTCTCCACCGTCATTCTGCACAAACGGACGAGTTTGGGAGGGATGCCAAAACTAGACATTGTTCTTTATAGCTCGTCTCTATAGATGATGTCATACGCGGCCTTGAAATAGATGAAAAGGTGATGAGTATTGATTTGAAACTCCTGGGTTTTTTCCAATATCTGCCGTAGTATGGATATTTGGTCGATGGTGGACTTCCCCGGCCTAAAACCACACTGATATAAACCTATCAGGTTGATGACGAATGGCTTCAAGCATTCGCAAAGTACGGCAGAGAAGATCTTGTTGGAGATATTAAGAAGACAGACAGGTGCAGTCCAGTGGATCACTTTTCTTGAGGATCGGTCAAACAATGCTGATGTTCCATTCATCGGACATGCTTTTCTCCGACCATATTTAGCAGATGAGCTGGTGCATACTCCTAACCAATTCGTCGTCAGCCGCTTTGAATAGCTCAGCCGCAAGGCCATCCATCAGCTCCAGCAGCTTTATTGGAATAAGGAATTGTTCGCCTACGTCGCGTCGTCGTACAGGTTGAATGATGTAATCTGCATGGTAGCGGAATTCGGTTCGTCATAGCCGTTATACAATTTGCAGAAATGATTTTTCCATATCCTCAGCACCAACTGCGATTCTAACTGCGATAAAACTCAATACAGTATTGCGGTCAAAAAAGGAAACGTTTTTTTTAGGCAAGACCTTACCCCCTTGCCCTTATCACTAATAAAATTGCATTTAAATTACAAGAATTTTTTACTTGCGATATAGGTACTATAAGGCAAGTTTTGGATTCGTACAAAATTTTGAGATAACAATCAAACATGATATTACGATGATAGAGAACACCAAAAAAGTGGGTGGCACAATTCTGTCTGTCTGCCTGTCTGGCTGTCTGGCTGTCTGTCGGTTCGTCGTCAGTCCAAATGGCTCGATCGATTTTCTTCAAACTTGGTACTTAGTGGTTTTTGGTGATTATGCCCACACTTTTTTTCATTTTTTTTGAACCAAAAATAACGGTACCTGCCATACAATTTTTTTTTTAGCAATTTTACATAAGTATTTCTCTCAAAAACGGCTCGACAACTTTTCTTAAAAAAAATTCAATAAATTTATTTTAGTAACGGCTTCCTTTGGGTGGTAAACCATTTTTCAAAAATAGTTATCAATGGTACCTCCCAAAGAATCATTTTTTTACTTTTTAATTTTCTTCAAAACGGTACGACTGATTTTAGATATTTTTTTATACAGAAGCTTCCAAAAAATATAAATAGTTTTGTGTAACAACATTTTTTAAGAAATATTTTTTTAGATTTTTAAAAAATATTTCAATTTTTTTTTTGGAAATCAAATATTTCGAAAACGATATGCTCGATTTTTTTGAAACTCGATACTTAAGAGTTTTTTAGTACTTTCTAAAATATTTTTAGAAACAAAAATTTACATTTATTAAAAAATAACGGTACCTTCCATACAAAGGATAAAAAACCGCGAAGGAAAATATTTTTTTGCTTAAAAACAACTCCTACGATTTTAATTAAACTTTTTTTATATACAAATTTTTGTTTATACAAATTAAAATTTTTTTTTTGAAAATTCGATATCTCAAAAACGGGTTGACAATTTTTTTTCAAATTTTGTATTTATATACACATAAATATGTACTTTAGATTTGAATTCCAAAATTTGTTTTTAAAAATGTTAAAAGAATTTTATATATAAAAAAATATTTTTTTTTTAAAACCGCTCCAACGATTTTAATTTTTTTTTCTATACAATCATATTCAATCAAGAATTAAGATGGCATTCTTTTTTTCCATCTCAAACTGTCAAAGGAGTTGTTTTGGCCAATTTAAATGTCGTATTTCATGCTTCTCTACATTTTTCTCTAATAATTTCCATGTTTTTATATACAATTTTCTAAAACCCGCAGTGTCATGAACATAAGAGCAAGTACGTGCGTCCCACCCAGTCGTGCATTGTATTTCTTTTGCCTCGCAACAAGAAGAAGTTTTAGTTACTTACTACTTTATTTAATGCAATTCCGTTTTCCAAAATGCAGTAAACGTCAACATATTGAATTCCCAAAACTTATTGCCAAGAGTTACTAGGTGAAAAAGTTCAAGCAATTACAGTCTTTGGGCAAATCGAAGTGAAACGCTGTTCTATGGTGATCAAAAAATGGAATTGCTATCACAAATCGCTTAAATTTACTATATTCTGGGATACTAGGGAGCCACTAGTAAAAGTTGATCGCAACTTAATTGCCTAGTGGGTGTCAGGTCTGGCTTTGGGAGCTTGGCACTCCATGGAATATTCACATAAAGTATGAATCTAACAAATTGATTAGCAATCAGTCCAAAAAGGTCAACTTGTTTTAGAAATTGGCCGATCATAGAAAATGTTTAATAAATGTTTAAAGTTTTTCAAACGTCACGCGAAATTTTGGTGCCTTATTTGTGGGATGTTCTCTAAAAATGTTAACCATTTGAAAGGCTGGGAAGTAGTACAGAAATCCCGTAAACCAAAATCTCGAATAAGGGAATCTCGCAAATAATTATTGCTGTTTTTCATAATCTCGCAATTGGAAAATCTTGTTTCAATTTTACTGGAATAATATGTACCGTCGCGTCGGAAAGTAAGCACTCATTTTCATTTTGCAGAAGGAAGAAAATCTCCCAAAATTTAATTGGATTGCAAAAAATTAATTTTTTTAATTCAAATCTTGAAATCTTAAACCTTAACAAAAAACATATTTTTAATAAAAATCTCGCACATTGATATTGTGCGATATTTAGACTAAAAAAATAGGTTTTTGCAATGTAATTATTAAACTATGGGAAATTTTCTCCCTTCTGTAAAATAAATCGAGCGCATTGCCTACCTAGTTTTTAACCCGTCTTGTTACTCGTAATTGCCATTGTCAATAATTTCAAGCTTTGTACCTTTTGGAAAACAATAAAAGCAAGATAGACTAAGAGCCCATATCAGATTTTGGGTGTGAGTGATAGCAAAAAAAGAAGTATAAGCGTCGAAAGCTTAATTGAAGGCTATTCAAAAAATCAAAGTCTTGTAGTCCGCAACTGGGGCCTTTGTCTTTAAACAGCTCTTTCCGACTCCATTCAAAGAATTGTTGCCCATTATCATCACACTGAAATCGTCATTGGGGCGATTTCAATGTACACAATTCTTCGTGGTTTCCCTTTTCGGGTCAGATAACACCCGAAGGAAGGTATGTTGAGGTCTTCGCTGAGTTAAACCAGCTGACTCAGCTTATTGTTGAACCAACTCGAATCCCTGACGTTGCAGGTCAATCCGGGAAAACTTTAGACTTATTTCTTACCTCTGACCCTGATAAATACACTATTTGTCTATTATCACCTCTAGGCACATCAGACCAATGTGTCATATCTGCAAATTGGTTGTGCCAAAAAAACCCTAAGAGAACCGTTTGGCAATACCAGAGAAGTAAGTTGCCGATGTTATAAAGCAACCCTACTGTGTAAAACCGGAAGAAGTTTAAAGAACCAAATTTTTGCATGACCAAAAATTACGACAAAAAAAAGTAGTAAAGTTTTGGTTTTGGTTTTGGATTATTGCGCTTGATATTTCAAAGGAATTTGATAGAGTTTGGCATCAAGCTCTGTTATCGAAAATGCGTGCATTTGGTATCGATGAATCTCTTCTTCTTTGGATTAGAAATTACCTTTCGGACCTGATATTCCGACAGTCATAAAATAAATGATGGTGTGCCCCTGGGCTCCGTTTTTCTCCGACTTTCTTTCTCATTTTCATTTCTAGTCTGAAACTTCTAATTCATTAAATTGTTTTGCTGACGATAGCACCCTTAGCTTTTCATATACGTTTTTAGATTCACATCCCTGTCCTTCGGATGTGGAACTTCAACGGCAGGTGCTCCTATAACTCACTTGAATCTCTTGGATAGAATACAAAATAGAGCCTTAAAAATGATAGGTGATATATCTATCACTCAAACAATTACAACTCTGAAACATCGCCGCGATGTTTCATGTCTCTCATTATTTTATTGCTTTTTTTACAAGCAATGTTCTAGTGAAATAGCCAGTTGCATTCCTCCCCTTAAACAACTCAACCGTAAGGCTAGTCGCGCACATGCAACTTTCAGTTTCGCAACTGTTTGGTTGCAAAAATGAACCCTATTGACTCATATGGGACAGCGCGCACATGCAAAAACTATTCAGTCGTCGATTCGAGCAACTTTTCAGTTTGTGTTTTGCTACAAACTGGACGATTGCCTGAAATCGGTTTTCCAATTTGTGTCATATAGAATAATATGTAACTGCGCGCACATGCAACCAAACAGTTTCAGATATTTTACCACATGGTTGAATTTTGTTCTTTCCAAAGTGAGTTATGTTCTCTGTGCGAAAGAGAAAAAATTTATCTTTTCTTGTATTTGCTGAGCAAAAGAATAGGACAAAGGCGTTTTTCTTTTGTATGTATGGGGTAGAAAATTAGAATAAACATTGTCGGTGTGTTGGTTAGGTTCGTTGCGATTGCTTGTGGAGTTGCTCATGTGCGCGCTCATCGGTCAACTTGTGACTAAACTGTTTTGTTGCAGTAGCAGTTGCATGTGCGCGACTAGCCTAATACTTGCGCTTTTAGGAATGCTCATCAGTTTACCCTTGAGCCCAACTTCGGACGTACTGTCAAGTACAGAGATTCTTTTTTTAGCGGTACAACAACACGAACGGGGAATGCTTTACCATACTCTGTTTTTTCCCTTCCATTTTGATATTCAGAACTTTAAAACTAATATGCATCGGTATCTCCTCTTGAATCCTTCCCTATTTTCCTGATCGCTCGCACTGTGTCTTATCATCTTAAGGGTAGTCAAAATCCCTTTAGTGTTTAGTGCGCGCAAATTATATACCGTGGTGGACACATAAATAGCACACTTTAACCTTCATTTGGTTAATTGCATACAGGCCTGAGCTTTAATTTTAAAGTAACGGGATCTCTCTTTGTTTCAATTATATGAAAACAGGAGAAAATGAACCCGTTAAAATTTTATGTTTTTTCCATTACCTATTCGAATTTGTAACAATAGTCGTGAATCATCATTGTTGAAGCGTGGTCATTTAATTAGCACAGTTCGAGTTACATTCAAAGCTGATTAATAATTTAATGTTTAACATAATTTATTGGAACGGTAAGTCTATTTGTGAGATCAATTTTAAATAAGTTGCTATACAAATATACGATAGACTATTAAAATATACGACAGATATGGGAAGAGGACCACATTGTTCATCAGAAAAAAGGGTTTTAATAAACGAGTTGAAAGCTCAAGGAAGAACCGTAAGTGAAATATCGGAAGTATTAAACTGTTCCAGGAAACTAGTTTATAATGCAATTCGGCATCTTGACACTTATGGAACTACAAAAAGTGTTTCTAGAGCCCCGCGTGCAAGAAAAACGAGTGTAAGAGAGGACAATTTAACACACAGAGCTTCGACTGCAGACCCATTCAAAACTTCGAAGCAAATAAAATCAGATGTTGAGTCACAATACGGAATTTCTTTGTTTTCCCGAACAATACGACGACGCCTGAATGCAAATCACTTAAGAGGCTGCATAGCCCAGAAAAAGCCGTTTGTTTCGAAAAAGAATTTAAAGTGCAGAATTCAATTTGCAAAGGAGCACCTCCGAAAACCTATAAATTTTTGGAAAAACATGTTATGGAGTGATGAATCGAAGTTTTGCAGATTCGGGTCAGATGGAAAAAAATATGTTTGGCGTCCACCTAACCAACAACACAACCCAAAATACACACTCAAGACAATAAAACATGGAGGGGGAAATGTTATGGTATGGGGAGCTTTCTCTTGGCACGGTGTGGGTCCAATTGTCAAAATCAACACAAAAATGGATCAACATGTGTATAAGAACATATTGGAAGATCACATGATTCCCTATGCTGACGACAATTTGCCATTGACCTGGCGATTTATGCACGACAATGATCCGAAGCATACTTCTCGCCTGGTGCAATCGTGCTTAGAAGGTAATTTTGTCAATGTATTGAATTGGCCGGCTCAGTCTCCCGATCTCAACCCGATTGAGAATCTGTGAAATGACATTGAACGCCAAATAGAAGGTCAAAATCCTAAAAATCTCAATGAACTGTGGGAAAACATCAAAAGTGCCTGGTATGCAACGCCAATAGAACGCTGCAGAAAATTAGTGGAAAGTTTGCCAAAAAGATGTCAAGCTGTCATTGCAAACAAGGGATTTCCAACAAAATATTAAATTAAATGTTGAAATTTTAAGGTTCAATAGCTTTTTCAGGTAATGTGCTAATTATATGTCCAAGCAATAACATTAACTTTGAAATAACTGTGTTACTTTTGTTTATTTTTTACAGTTGTGACTGGATCAAAAACAAAAAGATGGATTTTTTATAGATCACATAATGTGTTAGCTTTCAAAAATCTACTAACTTATTATATAGTTAAGCCCAAACTGTTTTTATATTCAAATTTAATAAAAAATCAAAATGAATAACAATGTGTGCTATTTCCATGTCCACCACTGTACATATATAAAAACAAATCATTTTGATTAATATTTGCAAGACATTTTGATGCAAGATTATAAAATGCCTTATTTTTAACTGCGATATTTCGTAAGGCACAATTTCAATAACCCGAAAGGCCGTTAGATCTTGATAAAAAACAAGCTAGTTTCGGTTATTGCTCAGAAGCAGATTTTTTTAAATGAATTTCCAAATATTTTTTTTCTAGGTTCTAAATTGTTGAAACTGTAGAAATTCCTGAAAGAAATGTATGCCTATAAAATTACTTAAACTAGCTGACCCTTTATGACCATTTAGTGACCTTTCACATAGCACACATATGCGCAGGGTCATAAATCCCGAATTTCTTTTTTGGGACTTAAGTCCCGAATTCGATTCGGGACTTATGTCCAACCCTGCTGACACATAAGTCCCGAAAAAAATTGATTACATTCTATTAAACCTCTTACATTTTTAAAGAAAAATATTATACAGCTGTAATGTACATACATAGATTTAATACTACGTCTGTTCGCGTACTTTCGAAAATTACGAATTTGTACGAATTAAGTCCAAAGTTTTGTCAAAGTTCATGTAAAAAGAAATCAAATTGTACTAAAATTCATAAAAATTCGTAGTTTTGGGAAGTAAACGATCAGACATATTATAATACATTCGTTATATTTGAAAATAATTTATTTATGTATTTATTTATATATTAATTTTTAGTACCTTGTTATGGATTACTACAGTGGAGGAGACCTTCTTACATTGCTAAGCAAGTTTGAAGACAGATTACCTGAAGATATGGCGAAATTTTACATTGCAGAAATGATTTTAGCCATAAGCAGCATTCATCAGCTTTCATATATACATCGCGATGTAAAGCCGGATAACTTTATATTAGATTCAAGTGGTCATATTCGTTTGGCTGATTTTGGGTCTTGTTTGAAATTGGGTAGCGATGGCAAGGTAAAGTCAAATGTTGCTGTTGGTACACCAGATTACATTTCGCCAGAGATTTTAAGGGTTATGGAAGATGGTCAGGGATGGTATGGTCTCGAGTGTGATTGGTGGTCCTTGGGAATATGTATGTATGAAATGCTCTATGGAAAAACTCCATTCTATGCAGAAAGTTTAGTAGAGACTTATGGAAAAATTATGAATCATGATAACAGCTTTGATTTTCCAACGGAAGAGTACTCAGATTTGAAGGTTTCTGAAAATGCCAAAGATTTAATGAATCGATTGATCTGTTCAGCTGAAATTCGCCTTGGACAAAATGGAATCGAAGATTTCAAGTCTCATCCTTGGTTTAAGGAAATTGACTGGTGTAATATAAGAAACCAGAGTGCCCGTTATATTCCTGAGGTCTCAAGCAGAACGGATACATCAAATTTTGACGTTGACGATCATGATTTCAGATCACCCGATACAGTTGCTCCTATATTTAATAAAACTTTTTCCGGACTTCACCTACCGTTTATTGGATTCACTTATACACAAAATAGCCCAACTTTTGATTATCTTCAAACTCCTACAACCGAAAACGAACAATCTGTTCCTAGCAACTTTGAAAATAGAAGTGATATTGCAGGGCAAAATGATAAAGTAACTACAGAAAAACAAATTTCGCAAGCTACAAATGGCCAATTTCAGTCAGTGGAATTAGAAAAAGAGTTCCAGGACTTAAAACAACAAATTGAAAATTTACAAAGAGAAAATAGTTCCATCTTGGAAAAACTAGAATCACAAAACGTTGAGCTGAAAGATGCAATTTCGCAAAGAACCTTAGCAATGAAAGAGTACTCGGAAGTGACAGACAAATTGTTTGAGCTAAGAAATCAAAAACTTAAACTATCAAGGCAGGTATGTACCCACTTTAATAAACATTATTTAAATTTGAACAAAATTTGTTTTAGCTACTCCTTGAACACAAGGCTCGACTCAAGTTGTTTTCGATTTTGTTAAATTCTATTCGTAATTTATGATATATTAAGTTTTTCTCTTATTAAATGCTTGTATTAACCACCCACATTGATGAACCCCCATCCACCATGCCTTATAGTCGGAGAGCTACCAGCCACTTTGGCTAACCTAATAGACACAGGGCTACAACCTTGTATTTGCTAATGAGACTAATTAAGTACGAAAGCCATGGTCTGGCAGGGTTGCCGCGGTCAAAAGGTTGCCATCTGATTTTTTCAAAAGGGTCAAAATTACTTTTTTCACAAGGCTGAGATTTATTTATAATTTATTTCATACATTGTAATGCGAGAAAAAAACTATGCCAGACGGGTTTGGCGGTCTAAAGTGCTTGCCAGACGAGTCTAAAAATCTTAAGAAATTAATAAAAGATATTTTATTATTTGTGAAATTTGTTAGGTACAAGACCCAAACTTAGTGTATGCTTTATTCGTGAACGGATTAGTCAAAAAATAAAGATCAGAAAATATTTCCGCAATTCTAGGGTTGCCAGAAATTCAAGGGATATCAGTTAACATATGTATATGTTAAAATCAGCTTTGTGAAGATAGGCTTGCAATTTTGAAAGTTTTTTCAAATTAAAAAAAAATAGAAAATACTGTTTCCTACAATACCAACTTTTAAGACTTTAGGCCCGTCTGGCAGGGACTTTCGACCGTCCGACTGGTCCGATATTTTTTTTTCATACACAAACAGATATCAGCTAACATATATGTAAAAATCAGCTTTGTGAAAGTAGGTTTGCAAATTTTGACAGTTTTTTTTGAAATTTGAGAATAAGTAAATAAAGGATATTTCTTATAGTACCAATTTTGAAAACTTTAGGTTCTTCTGACAGGACCTTTTGTTTGTCTATCTCATCACATATATGTATAGGGTTTTTTATATACAAGGTGGCATAAGCTTACATACATTTGATCTGTGTAGGTAGGTGTTTTATTTTTGTCAATTTTATAAAATTTTGAAAAAAATATATATGGCAACCCTGGGTCTACAAAAGAACCATAACCATATAATAATTTGCTTACTTGATTTAATGTGTTTCAATATCATAGCAGCTAACGGGTTATATTTAATACATTTCTCTGGCTAATCAATGCCATTTTTTAATAACAACTTTAAAAACTCGTCTGGCAAGCTATTTTCGTCCATCAAACTTGTCTGGCATCTTTTTTTTTCATGTACAAAAAGACATAAGTCATTATAAATTTAAAAGCCGGCATTGTAAAAGTAAGATATGTTACATTTGGCAGTTATTTTAAATTTTGAGAAAAATAGGTGGCAACCTTAGAATTACAGAAATATTCCCTGATCTTTATTTTTTGACTAATCTCTTAACGAATAAAGCATACACTAAATTTGAGCCTTGTACCTAACAAATTTCTCAAGTCATCCAATACCTTTTATTAATCTTGAAGAACTTTTGACTCGTCTGGCAAGCACTTTTGACCGCAAAACCCGTCTGGCAAACTTTTTTTCATGCATTACAATGTATAAACTAACTTATAAATAAATATCAGCCTTGTGACAGTGGGTTCATTTTTACCCTTTTTTTGCATTTTTAAAAAATCAGATGGCAAGCTTTCGACCGCGGCAACCCTGCCAGAAAAAAAATTTAAAAGAAAAAACAAATACTTTAACAAAATGGTGTTTTTAGTACAATAATACGCCCATGACCAATTAGTAAAAATACGAAGTTTTTTAAAACAAAGTATCTGATGAAAATGAAAAAAAGCGTTCTTATATATGCAAAAATAGTTAGCAAATGACTGGATTTGTTCACTCCGGAAAACTTTTAATAAACATATAGAAAAAGGTCTTTCAATGCGGATACCCGATTTGTGAATACAAACATTTTTGTGAGATATTCAATATATATGTACATATGTAGGTACAAATGTTTTGGTGGCATTTTTTCACAGAATTTTTTCGAATCTAGATGAATTTTCTGGATATCGTGGCGTAGGTTTTCGCAAACTGGACACTGAGGCCGGTTGTATGGAGAGCTAACGGTTTCTTCCAAAAAAATAGTTTGTTGCAAAGTTGACATAATAAATTGTCTTTCAAGCTGTAAGACGCTCTAACGAGCCGCGTGTAGTCCGGCGCTTTCAGTCCGTTGCGGTGGTTTTGGAATTATTTCATGCGTTTTCGGGGATATATTCTATCTTTCAACTTATTTCAAAGTACTTGAAGAAATCATTGCCAGTTTCATTGCAATTAATTACCTCACTTGGCAACACAACCTCCAAAATTGTAAAAAAAAAAAATTGTTTGCCCAATTTCTAAAGGTAAAATTTCAAAACTCCGAGCTGATAGCAGCAAATTGATAACGGATTATGCTAAGAAACACTCTTGTCTTTTCGTGTCCAAAATATAGCCGATATTTTGTAAAACTTGGTAATTAGTAATTATTACAAGCTTTCCAACAACATCATTCAGTAAGTGACACAATGGTCCGTTTGTTAAATTTTAGCGACAAAAGTCGCTTTTGATGCAAAATAATGAAATTTAGTACACTTAATGATTTTGGGATGCTTAATTC
This sequence comes from Dasysyrphus tricinctus, assembly GCA_963921185.1. Classification (NCBI taxonomy): domain Eukaryota; kingdom Metazoa; phylum Arthropoda; class Insecta; order Diptera; family Syrphidae; genus Dasysyrphus; species Dasysyrphus tricinctus. The sequence continues at coordinate 177,146,040 of OY992531.1, read as the reverse complement.
AGTGGAACTGCCTATTTTTATCGCTTCAAACAGGGTCTTAATAATTTAGTTCAGAACATAGTCAAAAATTAAAAAAATTAAAAAAAAAGTACTGTCGGTGTATGAACTGAGTACAGTTTATGTTTGAAATGTCTTAATATGTGCTTGAATGTATACTTTCATATAAATATGATTCCAATACAGATTTGTACAAAATTTAAGGCCCACAAATTACCACGATGCATTATTACTCTTTCCCAGCAAACACTTCTCTGCAGAAATGATTTATAAATGATTCACGGAAGTGAAATAAACCTTCACATTTGAATTCATTTATAAACCAGTTTGGATCAAATTTACTGGGTAGCATTACTTCAAATTCGAATCATTTTTGTAGTTCATTAATGATAAGTTTAATTCTTCACTTATGTGAATGTAAATAGGACGCTTATATATTCAGTTTACTGAACTATTCATGATTCATTTTTGAAATATTTGAATGGGACAAATATGATTCAAAAGAATGAAGATGATTTGAGTTTTTCACATTCAGTTAAGTGAATTTAAATTGAATCATATTTAAATCATTACAAGGATTCTTTAATAAATCGAATGTATACTATAGAACTGAGTTTTAATATAAATCCAGTATAGTAATACAAAATGCTACCTTGAAAAGATAAAATCTTCACAAACAGTTTGATTTACCTCATCTTATTGAATAAAATTCACGATTGATTTGTATTGACGTATATACTTGCTCTTATGGTTGAATGAATAAAACTGTAAATAATAAGGAATATATGAGCCGCGTTTTATTATCGCTCATAACCCATATGGTTCACCTCGTGAAAATAAAACGATGTGGGTTAGTGAAAAAAAAGTGCTGTATACCAGTCTCTTTTGTTTCTCATGTAAACACTTGTCTCTTTTCCTCTCTATTTCTAAGACTGCTGAAAAATCGCTGAATATCATTCACAATGGTAATTAGCCCTCTGCCGGTCAGAGTGAAAACCTCTATCTGGGTTATTGAAATTAACCTCGATAGAAACCTAGATCCCATGTTGTTTTTGTAATACATGTTAAAAGATAACCTCGACCCAGACCCAGAGATAGTAAAACGCAGCTATTAATGTTCTTAGAATATCTATGACCACTATAACCTTGCTGATATTGGAATTTAGTCGTTTCATCACTTACCTTTTAATCCTAGCCCAAAATTTGAGTTCTGTCACAGCGCACCTTATTAGTTTATATTGATTTTTAATAAATTCAACTTATTTGAAATAATTTCACTGCCAAAATCATTTAATGAAATTGACGCATTTTTTCTTTCCATAACTTTTGTTTCAGACTAGGTCCCGTTATGGCTTCTCAAAAAAAAAAATGAAAAGAACATTCACTTTATGTGAATAAAAATGGACGCAAGCAAGAAATACCTCTTTCGATAATTACTTGAGCAAATTCACATATTAGCCGCATTTTATTATCCACATGATCTGATCCAGATCAATTTATAACACGTGATAACAAAAACAACATGGGATCCTGCTTTTTATCTGGATCTATTTCAATGATCCAAAAATTACTATTGTGAGTGTGTCTCAATAGTGCCAAGAAAAGAGGCAACAGACACGTGAACACGTAAACAAACAAGGCAAAAAGAGACGGGTATATAACTAAGATCCTGACTGTTTTATTTATCATGATCTGATCCGGATCAGATCATGTGGATAATAAAATGCGGCTATTATGTGAAAATGAATAGAACTTCGATCATTTTGTATCCTGAAAAATTTCCGCACAAGTCTCCTTAGGCAAGTGATAGGCTTTTTGAGTATATTCAGATTTGATTCACTGAAGTGAATGTTTTTCGAATATATATCCTGTATTTTCACTGAATATCGACTGAACGTTCACATAAATGTTTGCTGGGTTCCTTGTTCGAAATCACTGTAATATGCCTTATTAATAACACTGGTCTGCAACGAAAATCGCCTTTAAACTAAAATATACTTTTCTAAAGGATTTTGGCATGCTGAATCCGAATCTGAAGTGAAAATTACTCTAGTACGTCATGTTTTTGAGATACTCCAATTCAAACATGTCAAAAACCCGTTTTTTGGGTTCTTTTGACGTTGAATTTCTTCACCGATAGAAACTTTTTTTAAAAACTAATAACAGGACCTGAAAGAACTATATTTCATCTTTCTAAATCATTTTTAATCTTTTTAAAATTCCTTTTCCTCCCAAAGATATTATAAATTCAAGGAAATCATCCAAGAACTACTTAGCTCTTATAAAGCTCTTAATTGCAACATGTCGCTGAAAATTCATTGTTTGGACTCCAACTTAGATTTTTTCCCGGTTAACTTTGGTGTAGTTTCAGATGAACATGGTGAAAGGTTTCATCAAGATATGATGTACATAGAACGAAGATATAACGAGAAATGGTCAGAAGCAATGCTGGCAGATTTTTGCTGGTCAATTTTTCGTCAGACAATGGAAAATATGAAAAGAAAAAAAACTACAAAATAATATGTTTATAGAAAAAATGTTATAGTAAATTGTTTATTTGGATTTTTGAGTTTATTTTATTTTTTAAAACTACTTTTTTAAGGTGTAGTTTGGTAGAATCGGTGTGTTTTTTATATTGTAAAATATTTTACCAGAGCACTCGGTGAAATATATACTAATGGGAAAAAAGTGTTTGGGATTTTGAAACGCTTAGTTTTTTCTTTTTTTTTTAAGTCTGATTAAAATAATTTATTTATTCTATTATTTCCCAAAAAAAAATATGTTTTTTTACAGCGTAAATCATAAAAACTGCGAAACTTCTCTTGTTTTTTTAAATAACGGTTTAAAATATAGGTGAACATTGATGGATAATGACAAATCTGGTTTCATGTGAAGGCCAATATTATGTGGAGTAAGTCCTCCAAATTTGAGCAGAATTGGCACAATAGTTTTTTTTTTTGCCAAGTCAACCAAGTCTAAGAGGGCTCTTTTTTACAAATCAATCATATTTTTCAAAAATCAATTTAAAAAAAACTGGACGTGATAGAATTTTTCTGAAACCAGATTTAGATTCAAAAAAGTCAAATCTGTCATAATTTCAAAAAATTACTTGAAGGCGAAAAAAAAGTTGATTTTTGCAGACCAGTGTAATTAATCTGAACATTAACTTTATTTGTAGTTACTTAGTTTGAACTCGCAATAATTATAATAGTAGGTAACTTAAGATATATTAATATTTATTTATCCTTAAGGTGAGAGACAAAGAGGAGGAACTTGACACAGCAATGCAAAAAATAGATTGCCTTCGAAGTGAATTAAGGAAATCCGAAAAAAGCAAAAGGGAACTTGAATTACGGATGGAAGACGCACTCGCAGGAGCATCGAAACAACGAAAACTACGCGAAAGATCAGATGAATGCTATCGAAAGCTTAAATCGGAAGTATGGGCGGCAAACTCTATGGATTTCGAGAGCCCATCATCCCTGGGATACTCATCAGACGTATTTCGCTTGGATAAGGGAAACAACGATGACAATTCTTCTGAATCGTATAATAATCCACCGTCTCATTTAACTACGAGCGTTTCAACATTAAGTGGAAAATTAAATGAAGCTAATAATTTTCCTGAAATGTTTAGAATAGAATCACAAAAAGCCAATGAAGATGCTGAAGCTAATTTAAAAGAAACAATACTTGAGTTAAAGAAAAAATACGGTAGAGATAAAAGTATTTGGCTCGAAGAAAAACAAAGACTTTATTCAGAAATCGATAAAGTAAAGGACAGTCGTAGCGTACTACAAACTAAAAACAAAGAAGTCGAAAAGAAATGCCGTGAACTAATGTAAGTTAGATGGAATAACTACTTTGAACTTTTAAATATTGTTAATATCTTTTTTATGTAGGTCGAAGCAAAAGACAATTTTCCAATGGGAAAAACAAATCACCGAAATAATTCAATGGGTTTTGGATGAAAGAGATGCTCGATCTTATTTGCAAGTTCTTGTCAACAAAATGACAGAAGAGCTCGAATATCTCAATAATTCTGGCAAATTGTCTTCGATCAAATACATTCATATTATGGATAAGGACAATCGACATACATCACAGCAACTGATCTAATTAATATTTGCTTAATGATCCTGGGAAGATCATGAAAGTTTGAATAGCTTGTGGTATTCAGCAGTTATATTATGTACCTACACCAACTTACTTGTTCACATGTGGATTAAGTAGAAACAGTTAATTGAAACCACATGAGCCCTGTTCTTATTACTGTAATGTTAACATTAAAAACAAAATTATAGGAATCTACAAATAACAATAAATAGATTACGGACAGAAGAAAATATTACTACATTTGTTTGTTTGAAAAGAAAATTTTATGACATGCAATTGGAATGTAAATATGTAATGCTTTTATTTCCTTAAATGATTATTTTTGGCACAGGTACGTATACCTACCCTCATGAAATTTGGGAAATATGTTTACTAACTATGAATTGATTTGATATTTTATTTTTTAACTATAGGCCAAGATCCGAGTACTTTGTTTCTGCAATTTATTACTGAACTGATTTTCTTGATGGGATATGTTCAGGAGTGTCCCCTAAATGTAAATTCATGTGACTTGCCCTCTAAAAGTACTTGAGAGTGCTAGGACGCCATATGGCCCTAGGCTCAATGATAGGAAAATCCCTATGCACACTTCCGCGTGGTAGAAGGCGGGTAACGCTAACGTGCAGGGGGACCGAATGGATGCCGGGATAAGCAGACAACTCAGCGATGCTGGTCAGGGCACAAACTTGCCCTTGGGATGGTTAAAAGCCCCCTCAAGGTGGATGAACTGCAGGTGGCGGTCAACGGCATGATAGTCTGGTGGCGGAGGAGCTTTTTTTTTTGTTAAAAGGCCAACGGCAGCAGCAGGTAGCGTCTGTAACCCATATTTGGCGGCTACAAAAGGCGTCTGTTTTCCCATAGTGGGCGGCCTCGAGCAGTTATGTGTTTGACCATACAAAAGGCAGGTGTGCCTGTGAAATCTGAGCTTATGTATGTTATTAATCATATCTCGGAAAACACCATGGTGGAAGGATATATGCAAATACATGAACTATGACAACAAATGGAAATGAGTCCCCAAAAGGTAATCTTTTTATGGAAAATCCTTCTGCAGCGTCGGTTGCAGTAAAACGCACATCGGATTTGGGGGTGCGGCATCTTTCATGTACGAGCGTCAATCAAGACGCCATAATAATAAATGAATCGTTGACAAATAGAAGATGGTAGATACGAGCAAGTTGAGCGTGAAATGCTTCGCCTAAAGATCAGTATCCTGGGCATAAGCGAAACTAAGTGGAGAGGTAGAGCTGAATACAGATAAGACACTGGACAGACGAGAATGCTGTATTCCGGGGAAGATGAAAGAGAGGGCGGCCATGGTGTCGGAATTATGTTGAACGAAGAAGCGAGGCGTAGTTTGATCTCCTGGGCGCCCATTTCTGCGAGATTAATGACAGCAAGGTTTCGTTCAAAAATTCGTAACGTCACAATTATTCAATGCTACGCCCCCACAAATGAAGCGACAGAGGAAGACAAAACCGCGTTCTACACTCATCTTAGCTCGGTTTACAGTAGTGTTCCGAGAGCCGACATCATAGTCGTTATGGCAGACCTTAATGCCCAAGCCGGTTCAGACAATTACGGACTGGAACGCGTGATGGGAAGAAATGGCTTGGGGTCACGGAATGAAAATGGTGATTTGCTTGTCGACTTTTGTAACGCGAATCGTCTTGTAATAGGTGGGACTGTATTTAAGCATAAGACGTGTAACAAAATTACCTGGGTGCATCCGGATGGGCAAACCGAAAACCAAATTGATCATATCATGATTCAGCAGCGATGTAGGAAGTCTATGTGTGATGTCCGGAGTATAAGAATTGCCGATGTGGGAAGCGACCACCATTTGGTTCTGATGAGTCTCAAACTACGAACCGCTGCCGTACAAAGACCAGCGCAGGATGCAGCAAGGAGCTCAAAATTCATTACTAATGCTTTAAATGACCCCAACATATGTCGAAACTATGTCACCACCCTTAACGACAGAGCCTCGTCACTAAACGGAATCCAAAATTCAACAATTGATGAGATGTGGGTTGAAATTAAAAGTGTTTTTATGGAGGCTGGATCCGAAACTGTACCCAAGCGAACGAGACGTAGAGACACTTGGATATCCCAAGACACCTGGGATAAGATCGAACTTCGCAAATCGTTGAAAATCCAAATAAATGCCAAAGCAGATGTTCAACGAAAGGCTGACTTGCGAAGAGAATACCGCATTGCACATAAGATGGTCTATCGTTGTGTGAGACGTGACAAGAAGGTGAGGTTAGATGGACTCGCAGATAATGCGGAAATCGCTGCCAGAAGAGGAGATATCCGGGAATTGTACCAAATAGCCAAAGATGTGATCGGGAAAAAAAGCAACACCAATCATCCTGTAATGGATGTGGATGGCACACTTTTGGTATAAATTGAGGATCAGCTCAGTGGTGCCAGATCGAGGGATTTATCCCTTTTTGTGGGACTTTCTCACATAAAATAAGCTAAAAGGGTTAAAGGGATTTTTCAAACTTCATAGTGCAAAAAAATGGGATTTTACTATTTGTTCACTTTTTGTTCTAAATTTTTTAGTTTCATTAAGAATACAAAAATTTGTCAACCTACGATCAAACAAAATTTGTTCATGTTTAGAAAAAAAATCATTCTAAATTATCTGAATGCGTTCACTTTCTTTTTTTTATTACCCTAAACTGTTTCATAAACTGACAAATCGGTGGTGAAAATCTCAACTCACCATACTGATGAGATGAAATTTCGAATACGATAGCATTTAATGTTGCAAGAAGTAGAAAATTTTCTATTTCAGAAATTTTAAAGAAAGTTGACCGCAAAAAGTCAAACGAAGCAAGCGAAGAATTTAAGAACGTTGCTATACTTCTCAGCGAAGATAAAAAGACGTCGCTCCAAAAATTGCATCTTGATGAAGTGTGGTTCGAGATTTGTCAGATGAGAAATTTTGATGACATAATTATTGTTTCCTAGTTTAGGTAAGTTAGTTAAAATAGCAGTGATTTTTCCCCACTCGAACGCGCAGGCTGAAAGAATATTTTCAATTATAACCGATGTTAAATCGAAAAAAAGGAATCGGTTGGGAAAAGAAATGATAAATTCAATTTGTTTGTTGAGGTCCTCTTTTCAATCAAAAGGTATTACTTGCTTCAATTTAGTTGTGAAGCAAGAGCATTTCTCCCTACACAATTCGAAAAATTTATATAATAAATTAGATGAATTCACGAGTATGTGGAATATTTTAAAAATAAAAAAAATATATATTTTGAAAACATTGGAAGGCATGCAAAAAGCTTTACTTCAGTTTTAAATCTCTTTGCTGTTTCGTGGGATACATGTGGGTTTTTTAAATTTTGGCAAGGGATAAAAGGGATTTGTTGGGTATTACCATGGGATAACCTGCCTCTAAAGTCTGGCATCACTGGATCAGCTTCGTAGATGGAAGGACTATTTTTGTGCCCTGCTAAATGAGGATTCAGTTGAGCAGAGTGCTGAAGTGCCCCAACTAAACGAGATGCGCAGGTCCTATAGGGGTTTTGACATCGAACCCCCGTCAGAATCGGAAATCCTTACATCAATAAACCTCCTCCAAAACAACAAGGCAGCTGGACTGGACGGAATACCAGCTGAATTCCTGAAAGCCGATCCCGTAACAGCGGCTAGTATTTTGCATCCGTTGATACAAAGCATTTGGGAAAACGAAAGCTATCCCAGGGTTGGAAGGATGGTGTGATTGTTAAGTTGCCAAAGAAAGGTGACCTAAAGAATTGCAACAATTGGCGTGGCATCACCGTTTTGTCCGTTTTCCCAAAACTAATGGCAACCATCATTCTCTAGCGAATAAAGGATAGAATCGAGTCTACACTCAAGAGGCATCAAGCTGGCTTCCGCAGTGGCCGATCGTGTGTCGACCATATCAACACCCTGCGTATCGTCCTCGAGCAGTCGATGGAATTTCAATCACCGCTTTACCTCATGTTCGTGGATTTTGAGAAAGCCTTTGATCGAGTTAACCGAGAATGTATATGGAGATCGTTGCTTGGTAGAGGAATTCCACCAAAAATATTTGCCATTATAAAAGAGTCCTACAACAACGCAAGGTGTTTTGTTTTGCATAAGGGGCAGCTATCCGACTCCTTCGTAGTGCAACAGGGTGTGAGACAAGGGGATGTTCTATCGCCAATTCTCTTCCTGCTGGCGATGGACGACGTATTGACGGCCAGTGTTGGTACAGCTGAGCGACAGGGCATTCAATGGAGACCGTTCGAAAGGCTCAGTCATTTAGACTATGCCGATGACATATGTCTACTGGCAAATAACATCAGTGGGCTGAACGGGATGTGCCAAACACTGTAAGTGAAGGGAAAGTTGAGTGGTCTAAGAATAAACAACAAAAAGACAAAAAATAATGCTCACAGGCCGCTCCACACAGCAGCAGTATTATTCTACAGGAGACGCCATTTGAAGTAGTGGAACAGTTCAACTACCTTGGCAGTATTGTCTCTGCAAACTGTGGTACGGATCTGGACGTTAAAAGTAGAATAAATAAAGCTCGTGTTGCCTTCGCTACTCTGTCCCCAATCTGGAAATCAAGTCAAATCTCCTTACGCACTAAGTTGAGATTCTTCGAATCCAATGTCAAATCCGTGCTGTTATATGCTTGTGAAACCTGTGTCGAGATTCAGCTAATTCGAAACCGCAGGGAGTGAGTGAGATGAGTCACTTTTCGTCGAAAATCGATTCAGCTAGCAAAAGTGAGTGAGTGAGCGAGTGAAATGAAATGTCAGATTACTCGCCAGATATTTCCGCAGTGACTTGGTGTATGTGTTGGTAAATTTCCAGTTTTGGATAGGAATGTGTGCTTTTCTCAAGAATTCCTATTCATGGATAGGAATCGAAAAAAAAACAACAACGAAGATAAATACAACTACCCTTTACTGATTCTTAAATCGAATTTATTATCATATGCACATAATTATGTTTATTAAAATAAAATAATATTCTATTCACTTTCGACCCTATTAAACTTTTTTTTTTCTCAAGGCTGAAAACCCACATAAAGCTTTAATTACGACAAAAAAAAATTATTGAAATAAAAGATACTCCATTATTAAAGATTCCAATGTTTACATTGTTGTATTTGTTATTTCATTTCATTTGCGTAACGAGTGTGACAAGGAGGTAGAATTTAGCTCTTTTATATTTATTCTTTGTCTCATGTTCGAAGCTCAATTCGAACTTACTCATTTCACTTGAATAGCTGAATCACTTTTGCGAGTGAAGTGAGATGAGTCGGCGAGTAAGGCGAGTCATCTCATCTCACTCGCTGAAATAGCTGAATCTCGGCACTGGAAAGTCACGTCTATCATTTCTAAGAAATTGCAGGCTTTTGTGAATCGCTGTCTTCGCCACATCCTTAAGATTCTCTGGCCACAAATAATATCAAATGAGGAATTGTGGCGCAGGACAAGTCAAGAGCGGCTGGACGTCGACATAAGAAAGCGTAAATGGCGTTGGATTGGTCACACACTGAGGAAACCAAACGATGAAATTGCAAAGCAGTCCTTTGAATGGAATCCTCAGGGTGCACGGCGGGTTGGAAGACCAAGAACAACATGGAAATCAACTGATTTAGCGGAAGCAGAATCCCAGAGAAAGACGTGGCCACAGGTAAAGTACCTTGCAGCAGACCGTGAAGGATGGAGACGTTTTGTTGACGCCCTATGCCCCAGCCGGGGTTACAGGACACGATGATGATGATGATGATGACTGGGGGGTGCCAGCGTCACCCGCCATCTTGGAAAACTCGTTTTATTAAATATCTCTTGAACCGCACATCGTACGAATGTAAGAGTAAATATTTTTGAAAGCTTAAATTCCATTCTTTCATATATTTTTCTAAATCAAGTTGTTGTGAAAAGATTTTGAGAAATTAAATTTTAAAGTCAATACATACATATGTACATTTTTAAATACCTAAATAAATAAATAAATAAATTGGGTGGCGTAACAGCTCGTGTAGAACCAGGGCCTAGTGATTTACTCAACCATTCCTGTGTGCATATTGTTGGCAAGAATGGAGGGGACCTACAGTTTTTGGCTGAGTCCGAACGGCTAAATGAGCAGCACTTATTCATGACAAGTATACTCTTGGAGGATTTGTCAGTTCCTCGTAAGAGGCAGTACCTCGGATAAAACATTTCTGTTTTTAGGTGGCACGGCAGGGAATCGAACCCACACCTTCGGCATGACAGTCCAACGCATTAACCATCATGCCACGAGGTACTATGACATTTTTAAATATCATCTTGAAAAAAAATTCAATTGACTTTAAAATTAAATTTCTCAAAAAAGTGCAAGAACCCCTGATTTATTTTCAGGGTTATAACCAAAACAAGAAATCAACAAATAAAGCCTCCACAAAAACGCAAATAAGGTTTGCTTAAAATCCTGGGTCCTATTTATCGGATCACAAAGATAAAAGTCTTGAGACTTAGGAAAATGACAGAGCATCGTATCCTATTTTTTTTAAATGAATGGAAATGTTAATGACCCTTCAATATAAATATGAAACCAAGAGGGTCTTAACCCTCCACCCCTACCAAAGATTGAGAAAAAAACCAGCCAGACTTTTGTATTCCATATTACGATACATGTACCTATAATCCCCCATACTCCGATTTTGGTTATACCTCCACTCCCAAAATCTGCTGTCGGCTCTTGGTCTATAGTCCTTGAGGAAACTGAAAAATGCGCGAAAATTACGCGGTTTTTGAAATTATTTCCATGATGCGTTTGGCGCTCGAGCTTCAAGGTCAAAAACTGGGATTATTTACCAGGCCAACAATTCCAAACGTTGCACTAGTTTGTTATCTCCAGTAGATACTTCAACCTTAAAAGTTGTCATTCAATTCACATTTTATTTAAAAGTTATGAATGAAAAAAGAAAATACAGTCAACTCCGCTTAACTGGAACACGATAATTGCAGAATATTTGTATCAGTTAAGCGGAGTTTTCAATTAACCGAACTTTGGATAACTGAAACTTGTTTCAAATAAGTGGAATTCCGTCAAAATATAATAAATTTACAATTTAAGTTGGGTCTTGTGTGTAAATGGAAATTCACACACAAGTGCAGTGCATGCTGCGCATTATACATCAATTTATATTGAATAATTTTGAATGAACAACAACAACTTGTGTGTGTTAACACCAAGCTTATAGGCTGGAGTTATAGCTATTTGACGAGAGCCACCTCGATCATCAGACTCCTTTAGTGGTGCTTAGTCTGGTTATGCTCATATTAATTGAAAAACTCTTTGCCGTCATATGGGAGCGAACCATGAACCTTGCGATTCAGAGGCCGATGCACTACACACCGGGCCACTGAAGCCACATGGTTAGCTCTATCCCAATGCAGGTTTCGTTGTTTATCAATTGCAATAGCGACTAGCATTTTTATTAACACACACAAGCTTGTTATTGTTCAGTCGGTTTCTTTTTTTGTTCCCCATGCACCGATCAGGGCTGTCGTTTCACTTTTTCAGAAAGCAGTACTTCGAGGAAAAAATTAGTAGTACACAGCAGTACGGTAGTAAAATATAAAATTATCACATACGCCCCCATTACCTATTTAACTCTAGCGCACTGCAATGGTGTTATTAAAAAGTTTTCATTACATACAAAACTCTTGTTATGTTTGTGCACGTTTTTCTCAAAATCTGTTGCTTTTAGGAAAAAAGTTAATATTTTTGGGTAGAATTTTATGAGCTACATACAATATTTATTGTAATTATTTTCTTTCCCTTCCTTAATAGACCAAATTTGACCCACTGTAACGTCATTACTACCTATAGGCTTATAGATAATTTTACTGCCTAAAACTAGTTTTCGTCATTTTGTTTTAAAACGAAATTCCATAAGGTTATTAAATAAATTGAAACCTTTTCCAGATGGTGGCCTTACTTAGCCTAGACACCACAATAACTTGGTTTATAATGAGAAAACGTAGCCAAACGCATATAATACAAAAAATATTGCAGATCGATGAATGCAGTGGCATAGCGTGAGCTTCTGCCGCCCGGGGCGGTGGAAAATTTTGCCGCCCCTTCCAAATTTGTAAATATTCAAATAAAAAAAAATCTACTAACATAAACCAAAAAACAATAAATAAAATTTTTCGGCAAAGCTAAATTTATTATTTATAAATTTCCACTTTTTGTTTATGAAAAAAAATATCTCAAGTGATTTCTCATCGTCGAACTCGAGATTTTAATTGATAGGGAAGACGAAAAAGTGGGTCTCACAATTCTGTCTGTCTGTTTGTCGCTTCCGCTACAACCTAAACGGCTTGAAGGATTTTCTTTACACTTGGTATATATTAGTTTTTGGTCATTCCCCTCATATAGTTTTTACTTTTTTTTAAACCAAAAGTAACGGTACCTGCCACTTGTCACACAATTTCCTTGAAAATAAGTCAAAATTTTGGTTTCAAAACTCTGCTTTTCAAAAATCTGTTGTCTAGAGAAAGAAACTGCTTTTCAAAATTCAGCTTTTTTATCCTGCCTAACAAAATTTAAAGAAAAAGTAAATTCTAATTTTTATTTTGGACACAAGAATTCATGAACAAAATTAACCTAGTCGTTTTTAAGCCAAATAAGTTTGTCTTATATAACAGTTTTATGAAAGATACCGTTATTTTTGGAGCTAAAAACATAAATGTTCTTTTTAGTCAAACCTTAAAAAAGGTGAATTCCAAGTTTGAAGAGAATCTTTTCAAGGGCTTAAGCTAGATCGAAATACAGAACAGTTTTGTGATACTAAATTTGTATATATAATGTTCTATTTAGTAGTTCGGCCATGGAGAGTTGTTTCTTGAGGGTTTTTTTTAATGATTTTTTAGGGAAAAGTCATAATATTTTGCTTAAGTAAATATTGACGCTAACCATCATACATGACATGTGACATAAAACAAATTGTCGCCTTACAGAGAAAAAATGGTAACTCCTTTTTTCATTAAAAAAATTTGAAATTTGAAAAACTGAATTATAAAAAATTGAATTTTGAAAACAGAATTTTTCCTCACACAGAATTTTGATCCCAACCCAATTTTTTTTAGCAATTTTACCAAATCTTATTTTAATTTTTCTGAAAAACAGCTCAACAACAATGTTTTTTTGTTTTCTTGAAAGCTTTGTGACTGATTTTAATCAAAAATTCAAAAGAAAAAGTTCAAAAAGTACATTTTCTTTGAAAATATTTTAATGTGAATAAGTGTTTTATTTTTATTGAATGGTTGTTTTGCATACACCCGCCGTAATAGCTGCAAAGTTCTTAAGAACGCCATAATAAAGGGTCCGCCAAATAACTTTTTTTTTTTTTTTAATGCTACTACTACATGGAGTGTAGCTTCGGCTGTGTGGCACGTAGCGCCATCCTGTTGAAACCAAATGTTGCCAATATCCTCCTCTTCAATTTTTGTGAACAAAAATTCGTTCAACATGGCCCGATAACGCTCGCCATTGACTGTAACGGCCACTCGAAGAAAAATGGCCCAATTATGCCCTAGGACCAAAATCCGCACCAAACAGTGACTCGTTTTGGGTGTATCGGCTTTTCAATGGCGTGTGGGTTTTCTGTGCCCCAAATGTAACAATTTTGATGATGAAGAAATTTGAGAAAATATTCAGTAGTTTTTTTTATAGCGTTTTCAAAAAAAAAAAAGTTATTTGGCGGACCCTTTAATTTGAATATTCAATCATTATTTTCTTACTTTCTACCTTTGTACCTATCCATTGTTCAAAAGAATTTTGGTTATAATTTTCTGTTTATGACAAAACTTTTGGTTTCAGTACCGCCCCGGACAGAATTTTTTAGGGACGCTTAAACTTAATAACTATGCGAACAGCAGGGCGCCTTCGGTAATCAGCAATATAGTTTCGCGAATCGGTATTTCAATTTGTGTAGTCGTGGATACGGTCCTTGAAATTCAAGGCGTAGCCTTTCTGATCGCCTAAGCTCCTGCCTGGATTGCAAATTCAGTAATTCACATGAATACATTTGCTGAGGGCGGCAAAACTTTACAGTCAATACCTATTAGTTATTTAATTTCTCCGCCCCGTATATAGTGCCGCAAAATTTGCCGCCCCCATAAAGTGCCGCCCGGGGCGGACCGCCCCCTCCGCCCCACCCACGCTACGCCACTGGATGAATGCTATTTTAATAAATTTGTTGAATAAATTTGCTACTCCATAAAAATCCTGCATGATTTACTTAATCTATTGGTTGTATGAAGAAAAAGCATGGTATTTTTTTTTATATAGAATTGAATAATCAACAATTTTACTTCAATATTTCATTCCAAAAACTTGATAGTTTTCGTGAAATTAGCAAAAAACTGAATCTTACATTCCTTTACTTCTCCAAAAATTCTTACTTCAGCCAAAATTTAGGGTGGTTTTGGAAATAGCTCAGGAAGTCAAAACAAAAATAAAGCTTTGTAGGAGTTTTGTGGAAGTACATAAAAGTCTAAATTTCCTGGGCTAGATATCCATTAATATAATTTAACATTGCTTGACAGATGGGTGAAAAACTACATTTTGACGTGTGTGGAATATTTCATTTCAAATGACATCAAAATGTCCATAAACTTCCTTTTTTCGGATCATAAAAGAAAATCTGAAGAGTTCCAGAATTTTGATTTTTTTAATTGCGATATGAAGGCAATGCCTAAACGACAAACTATGCACTCGTAAAAACTGTAACGGAAATTCTGTTCAATAAATCTACGACTTTTTTAATTTATTTATTTTAAAGCTTTTTGGATAGGATTATGATTTGCAAATGTTCTGTGAACAAATTTTCAAAAAAGCAGTACTTTGGTCGTATTAGCAGTACGGCAGTACGGAGTTTCAAAAAGCAGTACAAATACTTCAATTGCAGTACTTTGACAGCCCTGGCACCGATTCGTATGCCAACAATTCGTTGGTCATACAAGGAGGGGGGGGGGATGAGTTGAAAGAGTTGTAACTGGTCAAGAATTAATTTCCAATTTAAGTTGGTTCTTGTGTGTAAATGGAAATTCAGACACAAGTGCAGTGCATGCTGTGCATTATACATCAATTTATATTGAATAATTTTGAATGAACAACAACAACTTGTGTGTGTTACCACCAAGTTTATAGGCTGGAGTTATAGCTATTTCACGAGAGCCACCTCGATCATCAGACTCCTTTAGTGGTGCTTAGTCTGGTTACGCTCGTATTAATTGAAAAACTCTTTGCCGTCATATGGGAGCGAACCATGAACCTTGCGATTCAGAGGCCGATGCACTACACACCGGGCCACTGAAGCCACATGGTTAGCTCTATCCCAATGCAGGTTTCGTTGTTTATCAATTGCAACAGCGACTAGCATTTTTATTAACACACACAAGCTTGTTATTGTTCAGTCGGTTTCTTTCTTTTTTCCCCATGCACCGATTCGTATGCCAACAATTCGTTGGTCATACAAGGGGGGGGGATGAGTTGAAAGAGTTGACACTGGTCAAGAATTAATTTACAATTGGTCACTAGTAGGCGTGTATTGTACTAAAAAAAGCATTTTGTAAAAGTAACGGATTTTAGCTTCCAAATTTACATAAATTTTCTGTCAAAAATTGACTTTTAAGAATTAAAAATTTCAATATCATATGATATAATTATGATTATATAATTAATGAAAATTGTGAAAAATAAATTGAATTTATATCCACTGCAAACAAATTTTTGAAAAATTCCGTTAGGTGTAAAAAATTGACTGTCAAAAATGCGTATTTTAAAATTTTGCAAGCATTTTTATTTTGTGTTATTAAAATTTGTATTAGGTACAAAATTAAAAATTTTCCCCAATAGTGGCATGATAAAAATATGGAATTTTATGTTATTAAACATTGTTTTGCAAAAAATGCTACATTTGCTTTGAAAAACAGCCATTTTCTCGTTTTCTTAGAGGCTTTTACCAAAAACAAGAGCACAAAATTAAAAAAAAAATTTCCAATGATGTCCAAGAAAACAAGTTTATCTGTCTATAAACACCTAAATCGTTTTGATCGATCAAGTACACGCTTCACTATCTTTTTCATGAAATCACCATTTCAGTCCGGCACACTCTTAAGGATTGGACTTGTTGAATTATTGATTCAAAATAGCTTTTTATGGCCTTTATGCCCAGTTGCACCAAAATTCACTAAAAGCGGTTTTTGCTAAAATGGAGTAAAATTAATCGGACTGATAAATTTATTTGGGTTGCACCAATCTCTTTCGCGCATTTTTTAGCTAAAATGCAGTTCATGAACCACCCCTGGATTTTATCATATGTTTATTAAACCGAACGAAAAAATGTAACCAGTGCAAGTGAGATAGCAATAAGGAAAATGTGAATACACAATAAACAGAAACAACTTATTCTCATTAGATACAGCCAATGCGCCATCTGGGTCTTGTTTTATTTTCTTTTTTTTTAGAGAAATTATGAAACTATTGAAATAGATACCAGCTAACACTAACATTTTTTCGACACACTCTTGGAAATTATGAACAAATATTATAAAGCGACGTTATCGAATTCAGAAAATGGATTTCTTTGTGAACCTGAACAACTCTTCGACGTCTCGCCATTTTTTGGTTTAGTTCGTTATCAGATGAACACATGACCACCAGTCTATAATTTTTCTGGAATAATTTATTTATTTAAGTAGTGAATTATAAATAGGAAACAAAATGCCTTCACCTGTTGTTTTCGTTATTTTAATTTGGAATTAACAATATTCCGTCAAATAAAACTGAATAATTTTGTTTGTAGATAGCTATATATGTTCGTTTAAACTTGCTTTTAAAATTTATCTGGAGGAAAATGGAACTTTAGTTTATTGGTTCGTTTATTGGCCTGTTAGATTTAGAAGTGGTTGGTGCAACCGATAAACGTCATTTTAAAATTAAACGAAGCAATAAATATTTAAAAGAGGTCGGTGCAACTGGCCATTAGTCCTACAAATAGGCGTTTCGTTTGGCTTACTCACTTGAACTCATCAGTCCTCGCGTTCCAATGTTTATTCGCTATGCTATCTAGCTATCCCAAACATTTTGAGATAACTTGAGTTGTTGTTGCCTCAGCTGTTATCAGCTGTTTTTTAACAAGGGATTACAACAACACAAAGCTATCCGAATAACTGAGAATAACCAGCGGAACGTGCCCAGTGACATAGTGAGGGCTTTGTCATACGCAATTTGTATTCAGTTCAGTTCAACTTAAGCGTGGTACACATTATCAAACCTGAGTGTCAGCCATGTTGGATATCAAACCGAACTGACAATGTGTACACGCTGAATGATGGTTTGACACTCAGAACTGCCTGCTCACAAAATTTTTTGATACTGCGTGACAACCCTCGGTTTGTTGGGTGGTTGC
Source organism: Dasysyrphus tricinctus (assembly GCA_963921185.1). Taxonomy (NCBI): domain Eukaryota; kingdom Metazoa; phylum Arthropoda; class Insecta; order Diptera; family Syrphidae; genus Dasysyrphus; species Dasysyrphus tricinctus. The sequence goes on along the minus strand of OY992531.1, from coordinate 177,128,471 downwards.
TCGATGATGTGTACACAATTTCATTCATGAGCCGTCATTCACGGAACAAAACAAGAATTTTTATAGCGAATCAGTGGAAAAAGTGCAAACAAAATAAGAAAAAGCTCGTGTGTGTCATGCAAAAAAAGAATTAACACGATGCATGGCGTAAATAGTCTCGAAATAAAAAGAAACAATTTTCTGAGAGTAGTGGAATTTCTTTGCCTGATGCCCAACATAACTGATAAGTGTGTACGCGAAACTTTTCACGCAGGTTTGATATCCAACACGCGTGACACTCAGGTTTGATAATGTGTACCACGAATGCGGGGATTTTGGAGGACTTTGGACATACTCTAGAGTCTAGAGGGCCACTGATTCCCAAACTTTATGGGCTTTGGAACCTTAAAAAAAAGGCCCAAACATATTTTGGAACCCCAACACTTAGCTAAAGCAAAAATGAAAGATGAAAATGTCAAAATTTAATTTAATTTTTGTTATTTAAGATATTCCATCAAAGTAAGTGAAAAAATGAATATGTTTCATTGCTTGATCAATTATATTTTTAAGGTTTCTGTGACATCAACAATAATATTAAAAAAAAAATAGTTTAACTCAAGAATACTTAAATTATTAACATAATTATCTGTAACCAACATTCTGCAGAAAAGCCTTAAAGGCTTCGCAGATTTTATATTAGCTGTATTTTATTTTCCCCTAGATCTGATCTGGATTGGATTTCCATACGAAAATATGTACATGTATTACAAAAAACACAAAACAACTCGATGAGAGCTTTCACTTGAAATGTCAAATCCTCGATAATATTCAATAGAATTTTTGAAAATAAGTTTGGTTCCACGGACCTTTTTGTCTGCATTAAGCAGTTTGTGCTAAAGAAAGAAATGAGTTTTCTTATGTTTGAGCTATTGGAAGACATATTAGAGGATTTAAGACGCGAAGAAGAAATTTGAGAGTGCGCTCCGATCCTCTGGGTATGGATGACAACCTGTATGAATAAGAAGATGATTTTCCCACTAAAATTAATTTCTTTTTAATAGTTTTAAGAAGAACTTTAGGTTGACAAAAGAAGTAATTCTTAATCTCTTGCAAGATTTAGAGCCAAAACTAAGAATTTGCCAAAGAAGTTCTTCAATTCCCAATATAATAAAACTGGCTTGTCTATTAAGATTCTGTGCTCAGGACAGTTACCAGAGCAGTGTTGGAAATGACTATAACATTTCCCTTGGGCAGTCAACAGTATCTATTGTTCTAAGCGAGGTTATTGATATAGTTGAGGAACACATTTGTCCTAAATGGCTCAAATTTCAAAGCACTCGAGAAGAAGAAGAGGAGGCAAAATTGTTTTTTTACGAGAAGACTGGACTTCCAGGCATTATCGGTTGCATCGATGGAACGGATATCAAAATGCGGGGACCTGACAAACATCTAACACATCTTAATTACTATTTAAATTATTATTATTATTATTTAAATTACAAGATTTTAAGAAAAGTTTATTTACCTTTTTACAACTAAAATGTCTGGGTCAGATTCGCTGTGAGATGAAATAATCATTTTACTTTGATATTTTCCGTTATTCGTTTGTTTTTTCAATATTTTATTTCAGATTTTGAAGTTTTTAAAACAAAAATATAATACTCTATTGAAAACCAATTTCTCCTTTTTTATTTTACTCGATTTTCTGCAGTTCTTCAAAGAAAAAGTATCGTTAAGGATGGGTCATTTTCACTAAAAGCCACTGTACGTAGTAATTCATTTTTTGATGACTTGAAAAAAAGTTTTGTTGTAAAAAACACATCATTTTGCCCAAGTTCAAAAAATAAAGAAATATGTTAACAGGAACTCTAGTATTAAACCCCATATTGTGTACATTCTATTTGATTTTCCCAAGCAAGGCTTCGGAAGGTGGTTTTCTTGCTTATTATTGACTGAATATTAGATAATTATATTTCAAAATAAAGACTGAAATGTGTTCTTTCACATAGTAACTGTTAAAAAAAGGTACATAGCCACTGTAGATTTTTCAGAAATTACTGATTTCTAAAAAAGTTACAAAGTTTCACGTTCATTTGATTATTTCAAAAACTGAAGGTTCTAGAATCATGATTTTTACATTATTTGAAAGATATAAAACTGACCTTTCATTTGATACCAAACAGATAGGGGTTTGTCTTACACTTCCTATGATATATGACTTTATTTGCTTATAAAGGGACAGAAATCAAGCAGGAGATGCCTTCGAAGTATGGACAATAACTCAAAATCCCCAAATACGATTTCTCTAAAACTTCACAGTTTTAATGTGCTATAACTCACCTTTCTTTTGATACCACTCTTGGTCATGCACGCTCTAGGCCCAGGCCCCATACAATTTTTCCAACATCTCTTTTGCTAAGTTGCAGCAACTCTCGTTTTAGTTTTAGCTTGATTGCCCTATCTTTTTGCTTCTTTTCCTTTTCGTCCTTGTACAAGCTTAATTTTTCTCTTTTTAAGTTCATACGTTCTTTACTATGGTCCTTTTGCAAATAGTACATTTTCTTTGTATACTCATAAGTACCCTTTACATATTGTTTTATGTCAGAAATTTCCTTGGTCAAATCTTTGAAATCCCCGGCATGCTCTTCGAACAGTTTAAGGCGAGAATTAACTGCATTTAGAGACCTTACTCCCTTGTTCTTACTTCAACTTGCTACGGGTTGTTCCTTTTCTATTCTGGGATTAGGACTGGTTAAACAGCTACCAAGCTCAAATTCATTTAATATGTTTTCACTCTCTGTTGAAACATGATCTTTTGTTTGTTGATGTTCACCAGAAGTGTTTAAAATCTCAAGTCCAAATTCCCGCCCAAGAGGGGAATTCTGTAACACGTTCTTTCAAAGGTGTCAATATATACAACCTATTGGGACCCCCGCCAGTGGAATTTATTTCCTTTTTATTTGCCATCAGTTTCTTCTTCAGTTTAGCTTTTGAATCTATCCAAACCTGTATATATGTAGTACATATAAATTTACAAACATTAGATTCTTTGACGTGAGGAAATGTTCTGTTCTCTTGGTACCTTGTATGGGCCCTCTAAAAACACTTAATAGCTACCTCGATAAATTTTTGTATGCACAACGTATAAAGTGAACGCAGCCACTGATAGCGATAACATCGTTTCGATAATAAGAGGAAAAAAAAAATCGTTTCATTGCCATGTCACTCGTCCAATCGCGAAACAAATGGAAGTCGGCAGCCATATCCTCTTATGTGCTTTGGCGATTCTTTTTCTTGGCAACCTTCAATCCGTGAGCATCCAGAGTAGAAATTTTCTTCAAAATTTCCTTTGTTTTATGAAAAAAAAAAGAGAAAAAAGTGCTCAACTAAAATATTTAAACACGCATTACATAACTAAAATTGGAATTATAAAATAAAAGTTAATATCGAAATACATAAGCTACGTTCAAAAACGCATTCATTTGCTTGTGAAATCTCGTGGCCGGGTTAATCCCGATTGTAATCTGAGCCACGCAGGCTACAGGAGCTTCTTAAATTTGGAAGCACAGGTAATTTAGTGCTTAAACCTTTTGTTCACCTGATGAAGAAAGGGAAGTTTTTTTTTATTGAAAATTCGGTTGTGTTTCTCTAGAGATTACCTCTGCAGTGACAAGAACCGCGACGATAGAATATCGAAGCTCATACCACGTGCGGAGCGCCTCCGATAAAATACCAGTTGGATAGCTCACATTCGTACATAGTTGCTCGTACACCTTCCCATTAAACATCACGCCAATCAATCGTTAACGGGAGGGTGAAAAAGACGTCGTTTGTGTAGCTGCGAATCTATTCTTGGTGCCAAAGCTCGTGCTAAAACAGAAGCTTCCAACCAGGAACCTAACTCCACACCAACAAAACCAGCTACTGCCCTGTGCAACCTAGCTTACCACCAATTAGGACGATTCCAAGTCTTTTTACTCAAACTTACTATAAAAAAGGATCCCAGGTAAACCTTCGATCTTCCACTATAATATGACCTTACAGTGTTTTTTTTTGGTTTTCATAGACACATTTTTGTGCAAACGTTAATGCGCATAAATTCAGCTGGCTGTGCCCTCGCACCTGCCAGCGAAGTCACGTGCGAAAGCATCTGCCCACGCGCGGCGCAGTCAGCTTCTACGGGTAGCCGAAAATCCCACCTGCGCTCAGCATAAAGTACACCGATACGATCTTGTGTTTTAGGGTTCCTTTACAAAAATCCGTCAGCCCTACTTAACCGCAATATAGGCCCAATATCAGTTTGAGGAGCGGTTTAACCCTAACCAGCTTACCTGCAGAATCAAGCATCCCATTTCGTGGACCATATCAACGCAACATCGCTGACGACCATTGCTCGTCCACCATCAGCCTACGTCTAATCGCATTAACTCCAAACAACTATTAATTTGTTAAAATTATATTAGGTTTTTCTGAACAATTTCTCTTAATGTGAGAAAACACTCAAGTTAAGTATGCAAAACGAAACCCACATTATGATCATTCATGCGTATGAAAAGCTTTAAAAAGAAATTTCTTTCAACCTTCTAGCCTATAGCAAGTGAAACGTCAAAGAGTTTTACTCAGAAACATTGGATCTGAACACCCCCCCCTAGCAAGTGGTGCGCACAACTTCCTCGGAGGAGAGAACATCGGTGAGTTTTTTTTTTGGTTATAATTTTTTTTTATTGCTATCATATGAATGAAAGGAAGCAGTGATCTACAGACTGCAGATCGGAATTTAATGAGTGAGAATTTTAGTCTTGCTCCTGTAAAGAGGTTCTCTTATTAGAATATGACTTGAGTGGTTTCGAAAGTGCCGTATTAATATTAATTTCTTTAACTTAAATTTCTAATCCTCTCCAGAGAGTTTAATGACGTCACTTTATAAGTTCATTCTAAGATTAGGTCATTGAACTCTGAAACAAAATCTGTTCATTCTTATTTTGGGGTAGGTCAGGCACCTACATAATTATTATTTATATTTCATCATTCAACCTTTCTTCTTTTTGAATTTTGATATGAAGCATGAAGATATTATATACTTATTTGAAGTTACCTCTTAATTAATTATTTTTTTTATTAGTAATATTCCCTTTAGTTTGTCTTTAATAAAACGGCTACTTATATTGTATTTCAACGTTTTTTTACTGATCTTGTTTAAATCTTAAATGATGTCGATCTAGGTCTTTTATTAGTGCTCAGATAAGTGAAGCTAAAATGGGCAGTATCAATGGCGGTTATGTGGATATAATTTAGATAAAAGCTAAACTTTAGATTAGGGGTTACTGCATATATAATGTGCGAGCGGCAGTAACCAAGGAGTTTTCTACCATGGGTAGTGAACGGTGGGAGGGAAAAGCTCAAGAACCAATTACATCTCATGGTTCTCAAGATAGGAAGTTGTCTTAGCGTAAGGCAAATAATATCTTTTAGTGGTTTTTGTTTTGATAGGCATGTAAGAAAAGTACGGCAGTCCAGTGACATTTGCAAGAACACACCCCACCGACAAGCTAGCCTATTGGTCAAAGCAAGCATGCCTACATGCACTTAGTCGACTGGACAACCCTATTCACTGTTATTGATCCTTGTGAGGATCCTGTGGTTCATGAGGATCAGTAAAAAGCAAATCATCGCTCATTAGTGAACAGGGACCATCAGTTCCGTTACACAGGTGGCGCCCAAAGTGGGGCAAGAATTTTGTTTTCTTTTAACGTAATTAATTTTATTATGTTTTTATTTTGATTTTCGTTATGTGTAGCCATTAATTATGATGCTCAGCTTTTTATAGAATTTCGTTTTAAAATGAAACTTTAGAAATTGGGTACCACAAAGAATGTGTCCAGAAGTACAGTTTCTAAAACATAACTTCGTGAAGCATATTTTTTAAGGGTCCTGAAATTTATTTTTCGACTTTCTGTTGCTAAGCAGTGTCCTGAAATTCTAGTACAAATTACAAAGTTTTCAGACCTAGCACTGTTTTCAAAAGGAAGGTCATGGATACAGTTTTAGCATTTGCTTGGAGGATTACTTCGGACGACCGGGAGATAACGGTTCAAGGAAACCACGTCTCCGTCCGTTGCGCCCGAGTTATGTTCCAGCAAATTGGTGGCTCGGACAGAACGCTATTACTAAGAAAAATACAAAACTTGGTCCACAAAACAACAACAAAAACAACAAAATAAACAAACAAGCAACTACTAAAATGATTTTCAAGTTTTATTTACAAACTTTAAACGGTTTGTAGTCGAATATCCCGCTGATGTTTTAGCGTCCAAAGGATCAAGCATCGAATATGCATTCCTTTTTGCCAGCGCTGTTACCATACGGATTCGGTTATAAACAATTTATTTAAATACGTTAAATAACAAGCTTCCTTTTTTTTTCAACGCCGCCGATACTCCCACAGTTTCTACTTTTCTGAGCACAAACTTAATGAATTTAGCAAACTTTTAAGATACTTTCTATTCTTTGGATATTTTTTTTTATTTGTAGCAAAATATTTTTCTTTTGATAGGTACTAAAGCATAGTTCAAATTCTCTATTGTGTCTTATTTTTTTTTTTTTAAATCTACCTACATAACGAATACTTATTAAAAATGCCACCGAAACCTCAAACCGTAGGTACGCGAGGTACAAAAAAGGTTAACCTAGAGGAGGATCCGGGTTTGTCCAATAACCCACCCCTTACAAACATTAGCCTTAATGAAACAAACGGTACTAACCCTCCACAGTCTGCACCTTCGGGCAATCCCCCTATACCTACAGGGTCACAACAGACAAACCTTACCCCCGATGATAACCTCAAGCGTTATATACAAAATATTGTGACTGCTTCTATAGGGTTGAGTAGGGCTGAAGATTTGAAAACACGAAAGGCAGAGTATGAAGCTGAAAGAATTAGTCTAAGACAGGAAATAGTTAGGACTATACAAGAAGGGATAAGAGCTTCAGCGTCAGCACTTCCAGTTCCAGTGCCTACTGATGATCTGAATAATATGCGTCCACCCTTGGATCAAAGCACTTTAAATGCAAGCGCCTTACATAATCCGAATAGCAATACGCAAAATCTTCCTCAAACCGCATCAGAAAATGTCGAGCCTGCTCATCCTAGCGAAAACCTACAAAATTTTGTGAGTCAACTCAATGCTTTAACTCTCAATTCCGCAGGCTCAAGCGAGCGCCCATCGCTTCCATTATCTTTGAGTCGTCCAGTTGAATTTCAAAAATGAGGACTCAAATTTGATAACCAACGTATGACTGTAGACGATTTCCTTTTCCGGCTCAATCGGCTGAAGACCTGCTATAAGGTATCATGGGAAGATATCTTTCTTCACTTCCATCTATTTGTAGCTGGTCAGGTTGAGAGATGGTTTTGGACCTTTCTCAAATCTAATCCCGGTGCCAACTGGCAAAACTTAGAACTGTCACTCATTGAACAGTATAGAAGTCTTGAAACGGACTCTGAAATTTCAAGGAGGATGTTCGACCGTCGACAAGGTCCAACTGAAAGTTTTGACGATTTCTACCAAGACATTTTAATTCTGAATGCTAAACTACATTTCCCGAAGTCAGCTAGAGAGCTTATTGATCTCATTAAACAAAACGTCAAAAGGAGAATTGGGGAACTTTTGATAACGTTCAATACGCATAGCTTAGCGGAAATGGTTTACGCTTGCCGTACCGTTGAGAGGCGTATTGCTCAGTACGAGAGTTTAAGATCGAAAGCTTTTCCCAACACTAATGTTGTAAGACCTAAAGTAAATGAGTTGGATCTTCCAGAGGAAGAATTTCATGACATCGAGGCACTAACCAGTACAAAGAAAAATAACAATTTGTATACGTGCTGGAACTGCAAAGAAAAAGGGCATTCCTATATACAATGCCCTAGCCCACAAAGAAACTTGTTCTGCTTCAGGTGTGGTATGGAAAACACCACTTCTCCAAAGTGTACAAAGTGTTCGGGAAACCGGAACCGGGGCGATCCAACCGGGGAGTTTTGCCCTCCACTATCGAACCCGGAACAGAAACCCTTATAGAATGTTCAAACCCACCAGATATTCCCAATCCACCTGCAACTTCAAGCACATCGAATTTTCCTGATGCTTCAGATCAGTCTAAAGTGTCGGTGTTGCCCAATACCCCGGACTCAACGAAAAAACTTGATGTAAATATAGAGCAAAGACCAAATATCACAATTCTTAAAAGACTAAGTATTGAAAAGGAAGAAAAATCCTTTCAAAATGATAATCAAACTCCACTATCATTACACGAACGATTAAAGCGTTATTACAATGTTCGTGATCGCATTTTTAATGAGCCCTCCAAACGCACTCTCAAGCTTAGGGAGAGATTCAACCAAAAGCGGAAAGTGTATAAAGCTATCTGCGCAACAAAAATCTGTAACACCGACGATCCTAGACCATACGCGAGCGTCTCCATTTTCGGCAAAAAATTGCTAGGCCTCCTAGATAGTGGAGCTAGTATTAGTTGCCTAGGGTCGGGGTGTCTCGAGTTAATTAAACAAGAGGGGGTTTCGTTTAAGGCTTTCAACTCAAAAGTCAGAACAGCGAGTGGGGATCCACAATCAATTGTAGGGGAATTCTCTACCCAAGTCACATATAAAGGTACAACAAAAGACATTACGTTTTACCTAGTACCCTCACTGGAACAACCGTTATATTTAGGGGTGAATTTCTGGAAATCTTTCGAAATTGCACCCCACATAATTTCCGAAATATCACCAATGGAAAGAACTAGTGATCCCAATGCTCACGAACTAACAATAGATCAATCCAAAGAACTCCAAAATGTTATGAGCTTGTTTCCGTCCGCAGCCAAATTTGGGCTCGGACGAACTAAGCTGGAGGAACATATAATAAACACAGGTGATGCTGAGCCCGTTAAGCAACGGTACTACCCTGTCTCTCCAGCGGTTCAAGCCCTCATGTATGATGAATTGGATAGGATGCTTTCTTTAGGCGTCATCGAAGAAAGCAACAGTGCGTGGAGCTCTCCTATTGTCCTGGTACAGAAGCCCGGGAAAAATCGCCTGTGCCTCGACTCTAGGAAAGTCAACAAAGTCACGAAAAACGATGCCTATCCACTTCATCATGTTGACGGGTTGCTAAGTCGTCAATCAGATACTCACTTCATATCAAGTGTGGATCTGAAGGACGCCTTCTGGCAGATACCACTGGAGAAGGCATCAAGGGAAAAGACCGCGTTTACTGTGCCCGGCCGACCCTTATAGTAGTAGTAGTATTGTTTATTCTGAATTCATTTTTATATAATAGGTACAATATTTATACATTTTTAAGATTTATGTGTAATACGTGAACATATTAAATATTTACAAACATTTAAAAATATAATAAATTTGAATAAGTATTTAAAACAAAATATTTATACAACAATGACATATATGTCGTCTGTCGCGATCAAATTCCACATTAATTAAATTTTAAATTGACAACCCAAGGCTGTTTTTCATTATACATTTTATGCTTATGACTTTAGCTTTTTTTTTTTTTTTTTTTATTAATAATTAAATTCGCTTATTAACTCCTGTCTATATTTAAGGGCTGATTGTAGGTAGTTCACCAGGGGAGTCCAATTCATTTCTCCATTCAGTAATCTGATAACCGAGTTTTCATCCATCGAAGCTCTTCCAAAGCAGATGCGTCGTATGCTACTCAGAATCGGACAAATTGCTAGAAAGTGAACGAGAGATTCTTCTTCAAGCATATTACATAGTGAGCAATTACGATTTTCCTGAGCTGTCATAGTTGTACCATTGAGTTTTATGAGGCCTGCTCGTGCTTTCAATATCCATCTGATCGTTGAGAATTTCTGCTCATCGCAAACATACTCCTTGCCTGCATCAAAGTTGAGTAGATGGTAGATGCTATGGGATCTTGTCAGCTGTGCTCTTTGCAATGCTTCATGTTTATCTTCTTCGATAATTCTTTCCGACACTTCACCAACAACAGTATTGAAAAGATTCCTGGCCGACCCTTATATCAATTTACGGTTATGCCCTTTGGTCTCTGCAACGCTGCACAGCGGCTTTGTAGACTCATGGACAAAGTGATCCCCCATGAATTGAGACAAAATATCTTCGTTTATTTGGATGATTTGTTGGTGGTTTCGTCAACGTTTAAGGAACACTTGGAGATTTTAGGTAAACTTTCATCACTTTTAAAAAATGCTGGTCTCACTATCAATTTGGTCAAATCAAAATTCTGTTTTAAAGAATTAAAATTCTTGGGCTATATTGTAGGAGGAGGGTGCATCAAGACAGATCCAGATAAAGTATCTGCGATCAAAGATTTCCCTGTACCGAAAACAGCTAGACAGGTGAGACGATTTTTGGGTCTGTCTGGATGGTACCGACGATTTGTCAATAATTATTCGTCACTAGCTTCACCCTTGACCGATACTCTCAAAAAAAGTAAGTCTTTTCAGTTTACTCCCGAGGCAAATAAGGCTTTTGAAGAGCTCAAACTCGCACTGACTACGGCACCAATTCTAGTCAATCCTGATTTCAAAAAGCCTTTTAAGATTCTGTGCGATGCCTCTACGTCCGGCGTTGGTAGTGTTTTGTGTCAAGAAGATGAAAACGGTGTCGAAAGGCCAATTTATTACTTCTCACACAAACTTACATCCGCACAACGTAACTACAGTATCACTGAATTGGAATGTTTAGCTGCGGTTCTTGGAGTAGAAAAGTTTCGTTCCTATGTGGAGGGACAAGAATTCAAGGTAGTGACAGACCATGCGAGCCTGCGGTGGCTCATGAGTCAAAAGGATTTGAACGGACGGTTAGCTCGTTGGAGTCTCCGGCTTCAACGATTCTCTTTTGAAATAGAACATAGGAAGGGGACGCAAAATGTTGTGCCAGATGCCCTGTCTCGAGTCTATGCAGTAGATGAGATAGGATCTGAGCAGAACATCCTTGCGAGTTCTTCCGATGTTCTTTACGTTGATCTTACCGATCCCGCTTTTAAGTCGGACGAATATGTAGGATTAATGAATACAATAGAGGAAAATAAAAATCAGCTACCTGACCTTCGTGTTTCAGACCGTTTTGTTTACAAGAAGGTCAAACCCTGCACAGGGGATCCCAGAGAAGATGACTGTGTCTGGAAACTCTGGATCCCGTCTTTACTAACCAATCGTTTGATCCGCTTGGCTCATGACCCGCCACGTGCAGCGCATGGTGGGGTTGCGAAAACATTATATCGTCTGCGCGACCGTTTTTACTGGCCTAATATGGCGGCTCAAGTGAAAACGTTCGTTGGAGACTGTAATGTCTGTAAGGCCTCGAAATCTCCAAACACTATTCTCAGACCACCTATGGGACAAGCTTTCGTGGTCGATTGTCCTTTTCAGCATGTGTATGTTGACTTTTTGGGGCCTTACCCAAGGTCAAAAAGGGGTAATATACACATCATCGTATGTCTCGATCAACTCACAAAGTTCGTTCTGGCCAAAGCCTTACGTAGGGCTACAAGTGAGGTCGCCATCAGTTTTTTGGAAGAGGAAGTCTTTTCAGTGTACGGTGTGCCAGAATCACTTTTGTCCGACAATGGAAAGCAATTTATTGGCAAAGAGTTTTCCAAATTCCTGATCTCATATGGGACGAAACACATTAGAACTGCCTCATACGCACCTCAGGCCAATGCCAGCGAGCGGGTAAACCGATCGATACTTGCGGCGATTCGATCTTACATTAGACCTGACCAATCCAATTGGGACAAACATCTATTGTCAATACTAAGTGCTTTACGATCGACTGTCCATTCAGCGATAGGCATGTCACCACATGAAGCTCTTTTTGATCAGAGCAAAGTTGAGCATGGCTCAGATTATCAACTTTTAAAAAAACTTAAGAGCTTGAATAACTCAGAGTTCAGGGTGTTGCCGAAATCAGCTAAAATGAACATAATTCATGAAAGGATTAAAGAATCCTTAGACAAATCCCATAATGTTTATGAAAAAACCTACAACCTTAGGAGCAGGGCTCAAGTATACAAGGTAGGACAAAACGTTCTTAAACGAAATTTTATTCTCAGTGACGCAACGAAGAATCGAAATGCAAAATTGTGCCCCAAATTCGTACCCGCCAAGGTCAAGAGTATAGTGGGCAACAATTTATATGAGCTCACGGATACAAATGGGAACATTTTAGGGATAGTACACGCAAAAGATATAAGACAATAACCCAGAAACAGACCTTATTGAGATATGCCATAGCTCAGAGATCTCAGGCGTGGGTCGACTTGACACATAAAATGTAGATATAGCCTTCTTCATTTCATTTTCGTCCATAAAATGACCGAAATTGAAAAGTTGTGTATGGGCCCTCTAAAAACACTTAATAGCTACCTCGATAAATTTTTGTATGCACAACGTATAAAGTGAACGCAGCCACTGATAGCGATAACATCGTTTCGATAATAAGAGGAAAAAAAAAATCGTTTCATTGCCATGTCACTCGTCCAATCGCGAAACAAATGGAAGTCGGCAGCCATATCCTCTTATGTGCTTTGGCGATTCTTTTTCTTGGCAACCTTCAATCCGTGAGCATCCAGAGTAGAAATTTTCTTCAAAATTTCCTTTGTTTTATGAAAAAAAAAAGAGAAAAAAGTGCTCAACTAAAATATTTAAACACGCATTACATAACTAAAATTGGAATTATAAAATAAAAGTTAATATCCAAATACATAAGCTACGTTCAAAAACGCATTCATTTGCTTGTGAAATCTCGTGGCCGGGTTAATCCCGATTGTAATCTGAGCCACGCAGGCTACAGGAGCTTCTTAAATTTGGAAGCACAGGTAATTTAGTGCTTAAACCTTTTGTTCACCTGATGAAGAAAGGGAAGTTTTTTTTATTGAAAATTCGGTTGTGTTTCTCTAGAGATTACCTCTGCAGTGACAAGAACCGCGACGATAGAATATCGAAGCTCATACCACGTGCGGAGCGCCTCCGATAAAATACCAGTTGGATAGCTCACATTCGTACGTAGTTGCTCGTACACCTTCCCATTAAACATCACGCCAATCAATCGTTAACGGGAGGGTGAAAAAGACGTCGTTTGTGTAGCTGCGAATCTATTCTTGGTGCCAAAGCTCGTGCTAAAACAGAAGCTTCCAACCAGGAACCTAACTCCACACCAACAAAACCAGCTACTGCCCTGTGCAACCTAGCTTACCACCAATTAGGACGATTCCAAGTCTTTTTACTCAAACTTACTATAAAAAAGGATCCCAGGTAAACCTTCGATCTTCCACTATAATATGACCTTACAGTGTTTTTTTTTGGTTTTCATACACACATTTTTGTGCAAACGTTAATGCGCATAAATTCAGCTGGCTGTGCCCTCGCACCTGCCAGCGAAGTCACGTGCGAAAGCATCTGCCCACGCGCGGCGCAGTCAGCTTCTACGGGTAGCCGAAAATCCCACCTGCGCTCAGCATAAAGTACACCGATACGATCTTGTGTTTTAGGGTTCCTTTACAAAAATCCGTCAGCCCTACTTAACCGCAATATAGGCCCAATATCAGTTTGAGGAGCGGTTTAACCCTAACCAGCTTACCTGCAGAATCAAGCATCCTATTTCGTGGACCATATCAACGCAACATCGCTGACGACCATTGCTCGTCCACCATCAGCCTACGTCTAATCGCATTAACTCCAAACAACTATTAATTTGTTAAAATTATATTAGGTTTTTCTGAACAATTTCTCTTAATGTGAGAAAACACTCAAGTTAAGTATGCAAAACGAAACCCACATTATGATCATTCATGCGTATGAAAAGCTTTAAAAAGAAATTTCTTTCAACCTTCTAGCCTATAGCAAGTGAAACGTCAAAGAGTTTTACTCAGAAACATTGGATCTGAACACCCCCCCCTAGCAAGTGGTGCGCACAACTTCCTCGGAGGAGAGAACATCGGTGAGTTTTTTTTTTGGTTATAATTTTTTTTTATTGCTATCATATGAATGAAAGGAAGCAGTGATCTACAGACTGCAGATCGGAATTTAATGAGTGAGAATTTTAGTCTTGCTCCTGTAAAGAGGTTCTCTTATTAGAATATGACTTGAGTGGTTTCGAAAGTGCCGTATTAATATTAATTTCTTTAACTTAAATTTCTAATCCTCTCCAGAGAGTTTAATGACGTCACTTTATAAGTTCATTCTAAGATTAGGTCATTGAACTCTGAAACAAAATCTGTTCATTCTTATTTTGGGGTAGGTCAGGCACCTACATAATTATTATTTATATTTCATCATTCAACCTTTCTTCTTTTTGAATTTTGATATGAAGCATGAAGATATTATATACTTATTTGAAGTTACCTCTTAATTAATTATTTTTTTTATTAGTAATATTCCCTTTAGTTTGTCTTTAATAAAACGGCTACTTATATTGTATTTCAACGTTTTTTTACTGATCTTGTTTAAATCTTAAATGATGTCGATCTAGGTCTTTTATTAGTGCTCAGATAAGTGAAGCTAAAATGGGCAGTATCAATGGCGGTTATGTGGATATAATTTAGATAAAAGCTAAACTTTAGATTAGGGGTTACTGCACACAGTTGCAAAAAGGCTTACTATTGTACTGAATTCGGTACTATTGGACTTTCCCGAGTACGCAAGTACCACTTTTCAATTTTCAGTACTATATTATAGTACAACTATTTTTAATTTTTGAAAAGGTTAACGTTCATAAATCTTTAAAATCAAATAAATATGTTCAATCAGACTTCACCACATCTTCACGTAAAGAAGCTTTTAATGAAAAACCCATATTGTCAATAAACTTACTGGAAAACCACCTTCCCGTCAAGGAAATCTATTGCGGGACCAAAGTGAAATTTTTTACACTTCTAAAAATTAAACTGAAAGCGAAATTTATAGCCTTAAAAGTCATGCACGGATGTTCTATATAGCTTTCCTCGAAGATGTGAAAAAAGATTTTATTTTGAAGACATTTTTTTGAACTCGTTGCAACATTTTTCACAAACTTCAATTTTAGATGGCCAAGTAAGTTCAATAGATTTTTCCTGGCGAACAAAAAAAATATTGAACTCATTGATACAGAATATCGAGCTCTAGCTGACTGCCAATACTTAAAAAAATTAGAAATGCTTCTATTTCTGAGTTCTGGGCTGAAATTGGCCTTGTGAAAAATGAATGCAACGAGTTCATGTTTTCAAATATAAACCGAATTGTCCAGGGTGCTTTTTCTATTCCTCATTCTTCCGCAAAAGTCAAAAGAATTTTTTCTTATCAAATCATAAAACAAAACTAAGAAAACGAATGCAGGTGGACACGTGTTCTGCACTAATAGAAACTAAAAACCTAATTAAAAATGAATATCACAGCTACATTATTAAAAAAAATCTATTGAATAGACATTTATCGAGTAAACCACTTGCCGATGAAGAAATTTTAGAGTAAGAAAAACATAATGAATGTAATGTATGTACATATGAATGTAAATAAATAGAAAAGACTTATGCCAAAGTTGCTATCCGTCCATAAGACTTATTTTAGAATAAAATTATACCAATGAAATGTATAGGTATATTTAATTTATGTATTTTTGTTTTAATTAAATATTTATTTTAATTGTTTGCGTTGTTTTATAATTTAAAAAAGTTCAGTACTATTTTGTCTTTTGCAGTACAATTTCTTTTCAGTTTTCAGTACAATTGACAAAAGTCAATTTTCATCACTGTTACTGCATATATAATGTGCGAGCGGCAGTAACCAAGGAGTTCTCTACCATGGGTAGTGAACGGTGGGAGGGAAAAGCTCAAGAACCAATTACATCTCATGGTTCTCAAGATAGGAAGTTGTCTTAGCGTAAGGCAAATAATATCTTTTAGTGGTTTTTGTTTTGATAGGCATGTAAGAAAAGTACGGCAGTCCAGTGACATTTGCAAGAACACACCCCACCGACAAGCTAGCCTATTGGTCAAAGCAAGCATGCCTACATGCACTTAGTCGACTGGACAACCCTATTCACTGTTATTGATCCTTGTGAGGATCCTGTGGTTCATGAGGATCAGTAAAAAGCAAATCATCGCTCATTAGTGAACAGGGACCATCAGTTCCGTTACAACCTTTATCCACTTTTCCGAAGTTTTAATAGGAGGTCCCATGGAGTTCAGATCTTTAGTAAAAATCTTCCATAGCTTATCTGCATCCTGTTTTCTGGAAATCCCCTTTGCGACACGGGGATTTTTTTTCCATTAGACATACCAATTTGTCTATCAGCAGCTTGTTTGAAAATTGTTTCCTTAAAAGATAATTGATTTTTTCATCAAAATACCATTATCATACTAAAATTAAAAAATTACTTATCGTTATCCATTTTTTTTAAATAATTCTGTTGTCAAAGGAAAGTCGATCAGAAATTCTTGATAGAAATAAAAATTCTATCAAGTACCTAGAAAAAATTCTATCGTAATAGAGATTCCAAATACCGACAGTAGACTTTAACAGCCTTATTCATAAACGCATCATAGCTTGTGCATAGTGCTATGTACTCGTTATAATGCATCTGAACGCAAAAACCTTATTCATAAAACTTATGCAACGTTACATAGACTCATTATAAGCTAAACGAGTTTGGAGGTTGAATAGTGGCAACATAAGGATATTTTAGTATCAAAATGTCACTAACACAAACAAAAGTGAAATATTATGATATGCGCACATATACATATCTATACCTATTCTTTCCAATAAAAAATGTGAGCAAAGAAATAATGAAATAAAACAACAAAACAGATTATTTTCTCAAAAAAACTAATTTTCTTTTATTTATGCACATATGTAAGTGCGTATCTACTATAAACAATAGATAACACAATGAAAATAGAATAGAAAAACAAAAATAGAGAAACTAAAAACAATCCAACCGGTGGCGGCAGCGCAGGCAGGGTTCCCAGATTGAAAGAAAAGCACCACTTTTGCTGATTTTGTAATGAAAAAGAGGAAATCGAGGGACAAGCTTAAAAAAGGGGAAACAATTCATAAAGGACAAACTTATTAAATTAAATATTTAAACGTATTCTCATTAAAAAATATTTTCAAACCTTATTTAAAGAGAAAAAGTTCAATCTAAACATTCTCTTCTAAATTTTAGTCTCGCAAGTTAATAACCCATGCAATGTCCCATTTACAAGTTTTGAGTTTCTGAAGGTTCTCCTTCGTTTCGAAGGTAAAATCCAAAAATAGATGTTTCAAGTCATGGGAATCATGGCCTGAATTCAAAGACTTGTTATGTCAGGAGGAAAAGAAATTGCAGCATCAACTTCAGCTGTTCGAGCATTTTGTTAATGAAGATATTAAGTTTTTGGTTTTTAACTATTTTTTATAATAAAGGAAACTATTTCTAGTAGGTACCTACATATACAATGTACAAATATTAATAATGTTTCTATGTTACTTTAAGGTTATTACTAAAATTAAACTGTTAAGAAATAATTTTTATTTTTTCAAAATAGCTTTTTATGGCCTTTAGTCCTACAAATTGTAACGAAGTCACATACTTTATACTCGTAATCACCCGCACCACCCAACAGGGAAAGCAAAACACTTGGATTTCATTACATCAATTAACCAGCTGAAGCAATAAACAAGTATTGCATACGAACGAGACCCCCATACAAAGTTCAACAGAGGATACAACCTGCCGCTTGCTACGACGCACAGTGGTTTCGGTTGTATGGAGAAGGCGTCAAAATTCAATAAAATCTGAACCACTCAACCGATTTTGATGAAATTTTCAGCTAAGACAAAAAATTACTAAAGAAATCATTACAATAAATTTCCACCTCCTACCACGCCTACTTTTTGAATAAGGTGATATAGTCACCCAAACTGGCTAAAGCTTATATTAAGTTTTGAGATATTTTTTAAGAAAATGCTCTTTTAAGAAATTCGTCTACACAAACATGTTTACCACGCCCACCTTTTGGGTGTTTTTAAACGTCTTTTTCATATTAAGGAACAATCTCAAGCAATAAAATCCAAACAACTCAACCGATTTTGATGCAATTTTGAGGCATGATAAATGAGAGCATGAGAAATGATTACAAAGAATATTCACCACTGACACGCCCATATCTTCTTTTTAGTTCATTTGTGTGCCAATGCATTGTTGTTTTTGTTTCAAGGACGAAGCGTCAAAACTCTTTAACGTTTGAAATAAAATGTTGAAAATTTCGACTGTTTCGTTAATTAGATAATTACATTTTGCAACAAAAATAAAAACATAGTATAACTTTACTATGCACTAGCTGGCCCGCCCCGGCTTTGCTCGTTTAGGCAAAATTTTCCAATGACATCCTCTACATATGAGGCCGTGAGTGCAAAAGTGGTGTAACCCATTTTTTCGGCTTTTTTGATATTTTTGTCTCGTATTTTTACATTTATGCATCAAAAGTCATCAAAGCAAAAATTTTAATTTCTAAAATATCTAAGCTTTCCAACAATGTGACGCATACATTTTGAATTTCAGTTCAAATAGTATTAAAAATCGATTCAAAACGAAAAATATGATAAAAAAATGTGTTACACCACTTTTGCACTCACAGCCTCATATAATCTTTCAAATACAAAAAGGACGTTTAAAATCAGATTCCATATTTTACAAACCCCATTTCACACCAAAGGTATTTAAATTTTGAAATGTTTTCAGTCCTAAAGCCTTGAAGAATAACCTTCCCAACTCAAAAATTATTTTAAATCATTTTTAATTTCTACCCCCTTTCACCCTATGTATGAAGACAACATGTTCTTAGTAAACTCTATCAAACAGAAAAAGAATTTTCGTTATCTCATACCATTTTTGAATTTACGCCATTTATCCTTACAAATTTAATTTTGTAACCGTAAGGCCTTCCCCTTGGAATAACCTTTCAAACTCAAAAAGAAATTTTGAAATTTCGAAACATACAAATCAAAAACGCACAAATACCCCAAAAAAGTACAAACATTTAGATTTTAACGTTGGTTGCAATTAATTTGTATCTAAATAAAATTTGGCCTATGTTACTCAGGGACATTATATCTTTCCATTTATTAAAGAATTTTATAAGGATCGGTTGAATATTTCCAGAGATTACCCCCTACATAGGTACAAACAAACAAACAAACACATAAATGTTTCGTCTTTATAATATAGTATAGATAGATATAGATATAGATAAATATAGCATTTATGTAGGTGTAGGTAGTACCAAAATCAAAAATTTTGTTTGTCGTATCTGCACTCCCTTCATACAATAGCTAAACGGACAAATGTAGTATATGCGCGATTTCAAGTGGTTAAAGTGGCACTTTTTTCTAATGAATTGCCCAAATATCGTAAACATTCTACTAAGACAATAAACAAACGTACATTGAACCTAAGGAACATTTAAAATGGGAAAATTAAAAAAATCAGAAACGGTAAACACCAGTAGTAAAACCTGAATAAATCTGTTAGTGGGTGATTGTGGGTGCTAAGGTAATGTTTTTCAAAAAGCTGGGAGTTTTCTCGATACTTTAGACAAAATTTTAAATTTAGGTTACATTGCGAACTATGTTAAAACCTTACTTTTACTTCAAAGAAAAATTAAAAAAATTAACTTTAATGTCTACTGGGTTTTACCAATACAACTTTTTAAATAAAAATTAAAATATCACTAAATAAAAATAAAATACTTTAAACACCTTCCTTCTTTAATCCCATTAAACAAAAATTTCGAAAATATTACTTTTATCTAGAAAAAAATCACTTTTAAATAAGTCAATTTTACACACAAATTTGATTGTATGTTTAGACCAAACAATTAGCTCTTTTTGAATGCGAAAACGAAACTGATAACACGTGACATTTGAGACCCAATGTTTGCAACGGTAAATATTAAACCATAATCTACTGTAAAAAGTCAAGAAACAAAATAAATAAGCACTGTTATTTTTTCATTTTTGTCGTATGGGCGAAACCACTGTGCGACGTCAGCAACTACCTTATTGCCGCCAAGCAATTCATACCCTAAAGCGCCCATGCGATTTTCAATGGAGGTAATCTGATGGCAGTTGGTTACGTCAACAAACGAAGTTCATTTATCCGCTTACAGTCCACAGTTGGTTATGTCAGCAAAGTTGACTAGTAAGGGTGGAAAATGCACTAGAATTCAGATTCTTCTTGCCATATAAAGATCTCGCTTTTATTAGTCACACTAATAAAGAGGTACGCTGCTGGCTACTTTTGTGTACCAGTTAGAAGCTTCAAAACTTTTTGGCTTACGCCGTGAAATATCCCCCCCCCCCGTCCGTCTCTTTATAAATTTTGTTCTGCCGTTTGCTTCAAGTGCTAGGGAGTACGTCCCAATCTACGCTGCCTTGAGCTTCGGTCAGACTAGCGAACCCGTTCCTTCGCTACTCCACCGATTATAATGTTGTTCTGCCGGTTGCTTCAAGTGCTAGGGAGTACGTCCCAATCTACGCTGCCTTGAGCTTCGGTTAGACTAGCGAACCCGTTCCTTCGCTGCTCCGCCGACTTAAATTTTGTTCTGCCGTTTGCTTCAAGTCCTAGGGAGTACGTCCCAATCTACGCTGCCTTGAGCTTCGGTTAGACTAGCGAACCCGTTCCTTCGCTGCTCCACCGACTTAAATTTTGTTCTGCCGTTTGCTTCAAGTGCTAGGGAGTACGTCCCAATCTACGCTGCCTTGAGCTTCGGCTAGACTAGCGAACCCGTTCCTTCGCTGCTCGACCGATTATAATTTTGTTCTGCCGTTTGCTTCAAGTGCTAGGGAGTACGTCCCAATCTACGCTGCCTTGAGCTTCGGTCAGACTAGCAAACCCGTTCCTTCGCTGCTCCGCCGTCTTTAATTTTGTTCTGCCGTTTGTTCAAGTGCTAGGGAGTACGTCCCAATCTACGCTGCCTTGAGCTTCAGACAGACCAGGGAACCATTCCCACCTTGTTTATACGAAGTACTTTTATCATATTATTATGTTATTTTATTTTAAGAAAAGTACCAATTGTCAAGTATATGAAATACCATGTTAGCTTAAGTAATAATATTTTGTTAAGTGTTAAGAATAACAAAAGAAAAAAAAAGAAAAATAAAAATATATTGGAGTTCCAAATCTTACTCAAACCTAGTTTTCCTTGCTTTCTACGGTTAAACCCTGGACCCCGCTGGCCTACCTCAGCTGGAAACTAAAAAAGCATCACAAAATTGGCGTTTCAGCTCAACTTACATGAATTTTTCAACGAAAATCCACTGTAACCTATATCCAACAAGATTAAAATTCCTAATCATTAAGCTGGAAGTTTGTTGCCCGGGGCCAATAATTCAATAAGTCCAATCCTTAATCCTAAGTCTTCTTCTTTGCTGATTTATTTCAGTAATTTTTATTTTTGTTTTTATGCATATTCATGAACATTTTATTTAGGGGAAAAAAAGGGGATTTTTTTTGGAGATTAGGGGAACGAAATTGGGTTTGCTGATAAATACAGGGGAAAAAGGTTATGAAAGTCTGGGGACACTGAGTGCAGCAGGAAAATTGGGGGTTGTTTTGTTTTTTTGTTTATAAAAATTCACTGAGAGTAAATGGAATGGAATTGCTATGAGTTTTTATCGAAACTTTTATTTATTTTTGCTAAAAATGAGTAATGACACAAGAAAACTACAAAATTATAATATTATAGACACCGAAATTGAAAAGACCGAACTGGAAGCACTTTTCTTTTATTGATTTTTAGTCCATTAAATAGAGCTATAAGAAGGGGGGTTACCCTACAAAAGGTCGGGTAGTTCTAAATTTTTGATATGTTATATGGTATGGTTGGTAGATAAAAATTCCAAATTTCCACAACCACGGCCCCTCCGCCCCCTTCAAAATCCTGGAAAAACCACAAAAAATCGGCACTTTTCAGTTTTTTGCCTATAAATTCTTTTCGGTATATTTTTACGGAAAAAATAGTATGCACATTTGTAGACAACAAAATTTCCCACCGATATGATTCGGTAAATATTTTTGTACACCCAGTACAAACGGTGCTATGGAGCTCCAAAAAAGGCTAAGGTTTCGTATTTTGCAAGATTTTCAGTTTTTTCCCTCTTTACAGCACAATAACTCCTTAACCGTCGAGTTATGGGCAAAATTGTTTATAATCAATCTTGAAGATAATTTAATTGGCTACCAATTTCATGTAACTATAGTCGACTCGCTCTAAGTTGAACTCCCCCTTAGTCGAATTTCCCTCTAACAAGAAATTTTTTACCATACATATTTGTATACGCCTCTTAAATTTCCATACTGTATTTATTTCTCTCTAAATTGAGTTTTTGCAAAACTCTGTCTAACTCCAAATAATTTTGATATCCCGCGAGAATTCAACTTAGAGGGAGTCACCTGTATTTTCATTTTGTGACAAATAGGTACAACGGGAACCGGGTGAGGATTGGTTTTGATGAAATTTATACACATGATAATCGACGAGATGAAAAACCAATACAGTTAATTTCCACTTTTCTAAAACATATTTTTTTCGGTAAAATTTATAACAATTCGGGTGCTGTTTAGATGGTTCAAATATTTTAAGTAAATCGACAGTGCATAGATTTTTACCACGCCCATTTAGTGGTCTTTTTCGCGTTTTTGTTTGTTTGTTTGTAAAAAGAGCAAGTTTTAGTTTTAGTTCGAAAACATCTTACCATTTGAGAAAAATTTTAGACTTCATAACGGACTATAAAAAGAATGATCACGGAATATTTCCACTCACTGACATATGTCCACAAATTTACATCTACAGCTCATTGACCTCACGTTTGTATCTTCTCCTCTAAAAATCGGTCGAATAACATTACTTGGGAAAGAGCCTAGAATCAGTTTTTATTTCCGCTTTTCATCTTACCGAGTGTGTCTTGAGCGTAAAAAGAGTGTTGAACATAATTGTTTGCGAAACTGAAATAGCAGCGGTTTCCAAAAGTATTTTTTCGCTGAATATGCACATAGGTGTCCGTGGAGTAAATACGAGTATTAACCCCAAGGTAATTGAAATTCTTAACTACTTCGAAGCTGCTGCTAATAAAAGTGACGTTTTGGCCAAGGCCGTGAACATATGCTTTTTTCGTGACAGCAGTTAGTTGGACTCTTACTCGTATACTTCGAGACCAATATATTTCACCTGTTCTTCAATCACCCATGAAGAACTCTATAAAGACATAATGCAACACAAGATAGGGCATTCTGTGTGAACACTTCTCTATGCACTATCTGTTCCAGAATAGGATTAAAAAAGACTTATGCTATTGCATTTCCTCGCCGAGTGCACTGTACATGTTTTGAACAGTTCGGAGAAGCTATTTTCTAATTGCACATTGCATTTTGCATATTGCACCTTATGTTTTATAATGTCACGAGAAACAGGCGGATCATTTTTCTTGAGATCTTGAGTTGAGTTATCGCCATATAGGCTATTGACGATGAATATGCTTCCATAAGCGGCCTCGAAGCCAATGCAGAAACTTTATGTCTCGACTTAAAGTTCATTGGTCATTTCCAGAATTTTCTTCAGTGGCCTATTGCACCATCTTACAAAATTGTAACTACAATTACAAAATTTTAATCCACAAATTTGTTAAAATTCGAGGTTTTATGTTTTATACTCTTTTTTTTTAATACAAAATTATACTTGTTTCACAAATTTGTAGACAATCCTAATTTTTGCTACACAAATAAAAATTTGTAGTTGTAAGAAAATCGTTTACAATTTTGTTCAGTTTGTGAAAATTTCTACAGGTCAAAGATCGTATGTAAATTCTTTTACAAATTATACAGTAAATTGCAGTCGAATCTTACAATTTTCTCGTTTCTTCACAAAATTGTCAACACACTGAAGGCAAAATAAAAACTCAAATACGAAATTTGTGGATAAAAACTACAAATTTGTGATTGTAAATTGTAACTGGTGCAATAGGCCACAGGTATAAGATTTTGGGGAACTGACATTCGTTTTAATGTCCTTTTATCATATAACTACCAATTGTAGTATTCCCATGAGAAAGATTGGCGACAATTGCTCCGTATATAAACAACGTGGCCAAAATTTGCATAACCGATTTACTAAAAAACATTAGGGGTATTCATGCAACTGCGTAAAACACTAAATAAGTTTACGATTTGGTTCATGAACTGTCAAATTTTGTAGGGGAAATGGTTTACACAATTTGGTTAATTTTATCCAAGGATTTAGCTGTGGAAAATTAGCCAAATATTTGGTTAAACTTATCCAAACGTCATTGTGACTTTTAGAGATTGAACTAGGCATGTTTAGAAACATGATATCTCAGAGAAATAAACAAAGCTCTGAATGTGTTCTGTAACTATTGAATTGCCATTAGTTGGTGATAAAAGTTGTAAATTAAAACGAAGTTTATAAAAAAAAAAAAAATAGAACGATTAAGGCTCTGCCCAACAAACGCGAAATTTGAGCGAAGCAATGGAATAGATAGTTTTTGTTGCTTTTTAGTATTAAGATCTTTCATATTTTGTATCGTTGCAAATGATTCGCTTGGGAGAGCCTTTAGGAAAGCTACTTTTCGTAAATTATTACGGAAGAACTATAAAGTCTCACCCAAACCAATGCAAATCTTTCGTTGACGACAACGAAACTACATCAACAACGTGCTGTTTTCATTTACAAAAACGTGTTGTTATTAATGTTTTTGTTGTGGTCAACGAATGATTCGAGCTGGCTTGGAAGATTCTTAACAGCCGAAAGCTGTTAGAAACAGATGTTATTAGCCAATGAAAAATTTATTTGTAAACTGTCAAAATCAGACCTAAGCCATAATTCACTCTTTCTTTTTTTGTCGTTCCTACTTCAACAAAGTCTAGTTTCACTTCCGTGAAGTGTACTCAGGGCGCTCTATTCCCTTCCGAAAGCAAAAGTTAATGAAAATCAAGAAAAGGACATTATATGGACGTGACATATGATTTGCTTGTATTCGCTGATTTTCATCCGACCACTGCCGTGAGCTTGCGTTTATTATAGTTCTAACTTACAACGCGACTGTTGTCATGTATCTTAAGGTAGAACTATACACTAGTCAACAAAATTAAAGGAACAAATTGTTTTTCAATTTTTTTTAGCGTTTTTTGAAGAGCTGTATCTTTGTGACGAGTAGTCGTATTGAGTTGAAATAAAAAGCATTTTACAGCTTTATGTTTTTTGTTTCGAGATTTGTTTGCGAAAAATTTTTTTTGAAGTACCGTTATTGCGTTATTGCAAAAAATGAGACGAGTTAACAAAATTAATTTTTTTTTATTTTTTTTGAAGGTCTTCATTTCTATGGGTAAATTTTTTTGAGTCAATTAAATGTCATTATCAGATACCTTGTCTATTCAGCTTCAATTCAGTTTTTTTGTTGTTGTCGTACGATTTTTTTTGACATGGTTTATCTGACTTTGAATGAAAAAAGATACTTTTAGCCTTGATTACCAATATCTCAGCAAATAATGACGTTATAAAAAATTCAAAGACAGTTTTGGAAATTTGAGAAAGCGTTTTACAAGATTTTTCTTAAGATTTTTTTTTTATTTTACCCTTCACCGTTAGTTTAAAAAAAGTACTAAAAACCGACGTTTTGTGGTCTTTTCGTAAATCTTTTTTTTCTTTGCAAATATTGATTGCATGGCTTGCGTTGGTATGCAAATTTATAGACTTTTAAATCATTAATATTCTTGTAAATTTTAAAATTGATTCATAGAACCGTTTTTCCTCAACAAAACTTCAAAGTCTTACAAACCAGGTAAAGGAACAAATTGTGTTGTTCCTAAACAATGCGTAGTCGTCATCAAAATGACAAGAAAACCGCAATTCCAGTGGATTTTTTTTAACAGTTTTGCATTAGTTAGATACTTTTTTGAATTGAAATGAAATAAAAAATAAATTTTTTCAAACAAAAAAAAATTTAAAAATCAAGTTTTTTTGTCTGAAAATTTTTTGAAATACATTTTTTTTTTTTTGTTTAATGTACTTTTTATTTCATTTCAATTCAAAAAAGTATCTAAATAATGCAAAACTGTGAAAAAAATCCACTGGATTTGCGGTTTTGTGGGTGGGTTGAAAATGATCGAATACATGAAAACCATACCCATCTCACGGGAGTGAAACTGACATTTGGTGAATTTGGAACGAAAAAAAGAGAAAGATGATTCATTTAACTTAAGTGGAATATTCCTCACTTCTTATTTGGCTGTTTGGAAAGCAACTTTTCGTGGGTTTAACATTAGTTTCCAGCTATTAAGACTCTCCCAAACCAACGCGAAACACTCGGAACGACAACGAAACTTCCTCATTGTAATAAATTCTGATAGGTAAAAGTTTCGTTATCATTCCGAATATTTCGCATTGGTTTGAGAAAGCCTTAATAGTTCTAGCTTTACATTTTGTTGTATCCTTCCGAGTTTCTGACTTCACGTTGGTTCGGGAGAGGTTCTCTGTATAAAAATTACAAAAAATTAAAATTAATTTGTACACACACATGCAAATAAACAGACCATAATGCATTATCTGTAAAACCAACTCCTCGACCCAAGTTTTTCGTCACAAATTTCGTCTCGACTTCGCTCCCCGAGCGGAGACGATCGAATCAAGCTCATTTCAACTCGATGCAGGTAAACAAAGAGTTGAAGTGAGCTAAAGATATGCATTTGACGTTTAACGAACAGCTGATTCAATTACACAGCATTTAACAAAATTAATAAAAATGTCGTTCATGCAAACTTTTGCGTAAACTTATCATTTTACACAATTTGTAAACTTACGACGTTGTATGAATACCCTTATTGTTAATCATCTAAGCATCACTCGAATTTTTATTTATTTTTTTTCGAATATATAATTTGTTTATTTAAAAGTCGTTGCGGCAGTGCACTGCAGTGGATAGAAATCAATTGGATTGGTTTTTCATCTCGTCAATTATCATGCCTTTTAATTTCATCAAAATGAGTTTAGTGGCTTAGCTTTAATAGAAATTTTGGAAAATAGCGACTAAAACACTGGATTCAAAATATCGTGATGTTGTTTTTGTTGACTCTCCTATTTATACTTAAATGGATTCTGGTGGGAAAGCAAATCGGTAATAAAATTTCTATACGGGACTCCAATACAGTGACTGTATAAAACAGATAGAAAAGAAAGTGAGTTAGTAAAAACGTTTGAAAAAAAAATCACTTTCTCAATCCTCATCCGATTCCCGATTGTATTCGTCACAAAATGAAAATACAGATGACTCCCTCTAAGTTGAATTCTCGCGGGATATCAAAATTATTTGAAGTTAGACAGAGTTTTGCAAAAATTCTGTTTAGAGAGCAATAAATACAGTATGGAAATTCGACAGGAGTATACAAATATGTATGGTAAAAAAATTCTTGTTAGAGGGAAATTTGACTTAGAGAGAGTCGACTGTAGTTACATGAAATTAGTAGCCAATTGAACTATCTTCAAGATTGATTATGAACAATTTTGCCCATAACTCGACGGTTAAGGAGTTATTGTGCTGTAAAGAGGGAAAAAACTGAAAATCTTGCAAAATACGAAATTTTAGCCTTTTTTGGGAGCTCCATAGCACCGTTTGTAGTGGTTGTACAAAAATACTTACCGAATCATATTTGTGGGAAATTTTGTTGTCTACAAATTTGCATACTTCTTTTTCTGTAAAAATATACCGAAAAGAATTTATAGGCAAAAAACTGAAAACAGTGCCGATTTTTTGTGGTTTTTCCAGGATTTTGAAGGGGGCGGAGGGGGCGTGGTTGTGGAAATTTGGAATTTTTATCTACCAACCATAACATACAACATATCAAAAATTTAGAACTACCCGACCTTTTGTAGGGTAAAACCTCTCTATTTACTGGACTATTTTCACAAACAGCTGATGTTTGTTTATGTGAAGTTGAAGTAAAACGTAATAGATTTCCTCTTTGTGGTACTTTATTTGACACAAGCGTTGCATAACTAAAATGGATGGGGAAATTTTTTATGAATAAGGATTTATGTAACGTTACATAGTGGCTACATAAATCCTTATGCAGTGCATAACTATTCATCTGTTAAGCGCATTCTAATGAATAAGGCTGTAAGTCTATTCGACTTTCATTCTATTCTGAATAGACTCTCGCAATAAGGCCCTTCGCTTTTTTGACAAGTTCAGAGTATTCATTTTTAGTAGGTATGTACATACCAATCCAAAATTCGTTCAAGAATACAGAATATCGAATACAAAGAACCCTGCAGATCTATCAGTTATTCTTATTGCTATGGACATATAGATACATAATTAGGCCCAGTTTTCAGTACTCAATACTCAGGTTGAACCCGAGTTAAAACTTCTGAAAGGTGTTCTTCATCTTAAGTCTATTTTAGTTCTAAGTTTACTCCGAGTTAACTCACCTCACCTAGTGAGTTAGATCAAAGATTAAAATTAACAAATTTTTCGGGAAGATGCGTGTTAACAATCTATTACGATTTTTAAAGGGTGATTTCCGCTGCGACGCCATCTCGATGTCTATAGCGACAAGTGCGAAAGGGCGATGTGCATGGTGTCGCACTTTGATTTCCATTGACTTTTGACAGCTGAAAGACAAGGTTAATCTTCCACTGATATTGGGTACATTCAGACGACCCAAGGGACTTGATATTCAGTCAACTGCATTCGTTGAAAGCAAATTCGACCAAGGTAACTAGGTTTTTTTGAAATGTCAAACTTGGAACTATACTTCAAACATTTAACTTCAGTTGATAGTGAAGAAAGTACCGATTGTATTTTTTTCTAAGAAAAACCTCACACCAGTAATAAACCCAAAAAGAGTTGTAATAAACCCTAAACGAGTTGTAATAAACAAGCTTTTTGAAGAAAAGTTTTTCAAGACTATTGGATTTTTGTACTAGGAAACCAAACATAAAATTAACAAATCTCATACAAAACTTATATATTTTTACTTATCATGCAGTTAAAATTTTCGTTTTTTATTTGATAAAGAATCTTCACACAAATGGGTAAAAATGAACGTGCAAAAAAATTAATAAATCAGAAAACAATAAAGTTCAGCTTTCTGTTTAGTGACCAAATATAATCAGCTGATATTCTGACACAAGTGCACTTGACTAGATATTAAGGGAGATTTTTCTTGACTTACTTTCCAGTCAACTTTCCAATAAAGTTGCCTTAATTGGAAAGCAATATTTTGACAGCTGACCAATCAGAGACTAGAAACTTGCCTTAATTTCTAGTCCCTTGGGTCGTCCGAACGTACCCATTATATTTCTGAGTAAACTCGGTGTTAATTTATTTTCATGATTAGTCAACTCTGATTTAAATCAGCACTAAAAAACTGGCCCCTAGTGTCGTAGGCTGAGTTTTCATTATGTATATAAATTTATTTTGTTTCCATTTGATAATTCTGGACTAACCAAATCTCCAAAGATCAGACTGCGAAAATAAAATCATGTTTCCTTGCAAAAAATCAGATAAAAGTGTAAAGCATTTAAAATTTTGTGTTCTGTACACAGGCCAGTTGAAGTTGTTATACAACCTACAAGATACGTTTTTTAGTTTATTAATTAATATGCAATATATTGAAAAGGTTTGCTGATGAAAATATATTGTCGGTTCGAAGGTAAAACTCTAACAGCCCTATTATTGAAACGATTCAAAACTAGTTTTAACATAAAACTAGTTTTATAGGGGTTTCGAGTGTCAAGTTTTGAACATTTTGGTACTATTCAAACAAAAATTGACATCTAAAACTCTGATTTCGAGTTTCAGATGTCAATCTTTGTTTGAATAATACCAATATGTTAAAAACCTGAAACTCAAAACCCCCATAGAACTAGTTTTATATTAAAACTAGTTTTGAATCGTGTCAATAATAGGCTGTAACATATAACATAACATATAACACTTTTGAAGGAATTTTAATTGAAACATACTTATAAAAGCTGAAAAGTCACGTTGCGAACATTTTTAATTAAAGTTCTCGAGGATACCTTTCTATGTCCTTATAACAACCGTGCAAAACGGGACTTTTTGGATTAAAAAAATGCATTTCGTTCAATCTTGAACTTTTTCTTCTGCACTTAGTGAGTTTTACCTTTGAACCGACGATATATTTGTCAAGTTGGGAAATTTTCAGCTCATGACGAAGTTCTTATAACCAGGATCGAGTTTTTTCACTGTTCTTGTAAGATATCAGTGTGAAGTGATTCATACTGATTTACTTCCATTATCTTTGTACACTTTCTTGAAAAATCTTGACTGTAGAAGACGGCTTTTCAATATCAGGTGGCATTGTTTTCACATGAAATGCATAATGATGCAAAATGCAATTACTCCTGTAACTTCCTTGTGTTATATACAATTTTCTACATGACTCCTACCTTTTCTACCATTCCAAGTCGCAACTTACCTATGGAAAACATATTTTTGCTTACTTCAAAAAAATCCCTGGAGACTGCAGAACACAGTTTGGAAACCAAGGCTATACTCTAGAGCAGTGTTTTTCAAACTTTTTGAGTACGCGACCCCTTTGTTAGTAAAAACATTCTGGCGACCCCCACATTCATAATAATACTTTGTCAGTTATTTTAAAAGCGACATGAATCGAACTCATCAAAATCTTTGCCAAACAGAGCTCATCAGATGGTTGTCAAAATGTAAGGTATTTTTAGATTTAGAGCCCACAGCAGATTTTGGGTGTGATTGATAACAAAAAAAAGAAGTATAGGCATCGAAAGCTTCATTAAAGGCTATTCAAAAATTCGAAGTCTTGCTGTCCACAACAGGAGCCTTAGTGATAAAACAGTGAATTGAAATAAAAAAATATGAATGCAACTTCGAGGGTAATCGTGTTAGCCGATATTGAATTTCATCCCTCCCTAGATAAACTCCTCGGATCCCATATCACGAAATCTGAGATCATTTGAGTATATAGTCACCCTGCCAGACTTAGAATTTTGAATTTTTTGAAAGGTCTGGAAGGGCGAACTAAACACTCAAATGGTCTCGGATTCCGTGATATGTGATCCAAGGAGCTTATCTAGGGAAGGGTGAAAACCAACTTCGGCTAACATGATTACCCTCGAAATTGCATTCAAACTTCATTTTTTGCTATCACTCGCACCCACAATCTGCTGTGGGCTCTCGGTCTAATTGGCACAAGTTCTGGAATTAAAAGCTGATATTTGTACAAGATTTAAAATCGGGATAATCAAATCATTTTCTGTCCCCACTCAGCTTTCAAAATTATCATTTCCCGCTGATTTTTTTGCCCACTTAAACATCTTGATACAACTCCAAGGGAGACAAGAAAACATTTTTACTGCAAAAGACAAAATCAGAGGACTCCTTGCAAAACTTCGTTTGCGTTCAGAGTATTTACAAAAAAATATATGATTTTTTTCCCTGGGTTCAGAAAATTCTCGACGAAATTTAATCAGATGAATCCATGCCATGACAGTAAGCGCTCACATTTCTCTCATGAGAGTTTTCATAATTAGGAGAAAAAAACTATTAAATGACTTAACAGAACTCTATTTTGAAGGTGGAAATGGACAGAGATAGATACTCAATTTTTTTCGAAGATATCATTCCATCTGGCTGATTTTCCATCGGTAAAGATGATAGAAAATCCTATAGATTTAGCTGCAGATGGTATTCTCTGAACTCAAAGTAAAAACCATTGATAATTTCTGGATAAGGTTAAGAGAAGAGGAAAATATCTAGAGCTAGCAAAAGAGGTTTTTACATTGTTAGTGCCATTCACCAGTGCATACCTATGCATATATGAACTCACGTTATCTTCCTTTAATAGGAAAATGTCAACATCTCAAAGATACAACCAAGTTTTGAACATTTAATAAAAGAAAAACGTTTTGAGTACCTTGTACCTAATGGCTTGCGACCGCGACCCCCCTAGTTATTCTTGGCGACCCCCTAGGGGGTCGCGACCCACAGTTTGAAAAACACTGCTCTAGAGGGTGCAATTGTACGTCGATCGTCGATACCAATGTTAGTATTTAATGAATTAATTTTTTCAACTTCGGAATCGGAACCTATTTTTCTCAGACTAAGGCGAATGAGTAAAAATACATATATGGAGGGCTCACAGCTGTACCGAACCAAATCAGAAAAGAAAATTCAAAGATAATATGAGGTTTATTAAATAAACTACCATTAGTTAATGAATATTTTACTCGTACAAAGGAAAAGTCTAAAGTTTATTCTCTAAATTAAATTATTATTATAATTTTCTTTTGAAAATGAAAAACTTGAGTGGAAAAATATCCACAAAAATGTGCAAAAAAAAACAACAAAATATGACTTGGTTCGGAACGGTTCTGAGCCCTCTATATGGGAATTGGTCCCAGTCCACCTAGTCAACACGAATGTATCACATGGTGGTTGATAAGGTTATTGCATGTTCTTCAAGCCACCGAATAATGCAACTCCGCATTAAAGACATTTGTTCAGTTTATATTTCATGAGCGCTCACTGAGCTGACGGAGTAAAAATTTTTCTTACTTAGTATTTGACAGCAAAACTGGGGAAATTCTCTGAGCCCTCAGAAATATAAACTGGACAATTGTCTTCCTACTCAACAGCAGTACTGCACACAATCTCGTAAAGGCCCTGTCTACAAACATTCCGATTGCGGTCAGCTATTAAAAGCCTGAGCAAATAGAGCGCAATACGGCGTTTTTTGTAAAAAAAAATTATAACCGCGATCTTTTTTCCCCAGTGAAGTATTGATTGTGTCCCCGGATCGCGTTCAGATTGACCATGACTTAAGTGTTTTCCTTTATAACTCAGAAGTATGAAAACTGTAGTTAGGGCCTTCACGAGATTATGGGCAGAATATGTTATGTATGTCTTATATCGTTGAAAATGTTATTTTATTTTATTTATTTTTTATATAGATATATGTATATTAACATTTAGGTGTAGGTTGTAGCGTTGGAGAGATATTTAGCAAGAACGCAGTTTGGAGCAATAATGCAATTCTGCAATGGGAGCTGGTCTACCTATTCAACAGTTAGGAATGTCATACATCGTTTATAAGGTTTTGTTATATCGCACCCTCAGTATCTACAAAAGGTCACTAAGTCAAAAAATGGAGTTTTTGAGTTAAGTATGAGAAGTTGTTGGCTATGAATTTACGTTTATGTTGAGGGGCCTGGCGTTGCCATAGGTAATTTAAAATTCTTCGCCAATAAATTTAAAAAATTAAAATGCTCCAGAGCTATACAAAGCTTTTTCAAAACAGCTCGTTTTTCTCACTACAAAACGAAAATAATTCCAGTGCAATATGTATACAATCCAAAATGATTCAATAAACCAGGTTAAACGTTATTTTGTATACACACAATCTTGTGCAAGACAGAGACATTGCAAAATAAATCACACAAAATGTTTCTTCATTCCAATGCAATACAGCTACATATCGAAAAAAACTTCATTTCTTTTAATGCAACAGCGAACCAAACCGAAATAACTCCTTTAGCCTCTACGATTATTTCAGTGCAAGAAAGTGTCAAGTGGCAAAAATAAAAAAATTCCAGTGCGACAAAGTGACAACTCGAAATTTGGCGGGAGATTTCATTATTATGAATAGTTTTTGCGGAAACTGGTTCATTGTATTTAGTGCTCTGGGAAAGATTTTATAAATTGTCAACTTAAAATGGATAGCCCTCGCAATTTAACTATTTTACAAAAGGCAAAAGATAAATTATAAGACATTTTGACAAATATACTAAATTATTGTTCTTTTCAAGTGTGTTAATTCAACTTCATTGCTGCAAACCTTCGTTGAAGGAATAGAAAAAACCTTAAGCAAAGAACGAACTTGTAGTTATTGGTGTTTTGTTTGATTTATTAATAAATCTTATTATAAATGCGTTACAGGATTCTACAAACGTTAAAGAACAATCGAAGCTTCACGTGGTGGGTGAAATTGTTAATATTTCCGACATAGAAACCCTTACATTTGGCCCAGCAATAGTCGAGGTATAACTATAAAAAAATGCTTGTTTTGTTTATATTTTTTGATTAAATTTGTTCCATAGACCATGTTTTAGGCTGGTCATTTGGTGATGGTTAAATTATAGCTGAGGTTGAAGGTGACATTGTTGAAGTCGATTCTGTCCAGGGAGTCTTTGAGGTTGATGTGGCTGAAGAGCTTGAGGTCGGTACAGGCGAGGGTAACTTGGAAGCTGAGGTGGTTAAGGAGCAAAGTGTTGAAGAAGAGATTTTGCCATTTTGGCTGGAATTGCGGCTGAGGTGATTGAGGATGAAAATATTGAAGAAGGAACCTTAGCTGAAATTGAGGATGGTGTTGTCGACGAGGAAAATGTTGCAGAAAAGATTTTGGCTGAAATTGATGCTGAGTTTGGAGATCTTCAAGATTCAACAGAAGTAATGATTTTTTTGTATCAACTTGACAATTAATATTTGTTCATTCATAAAGATTGGTGAAAAACTTCTTACAAGGAAACGAGGCCGGAACCCGAAAACTTGGAGGTGAAATTTAAATAAAATGAAGCGGAGTTTGGGAGAGTGTTATAAGAACCAGAAATCAGGAAAGTCTTTTCCTGCTAAATTTGTCCAGCCGGGATGTGAAGTTGGGTGCTCACACAGATGCACAATCAATTTCAATGACAGTGAAAGGGGGGAGATCTTTGAGAACTATTGGCAGTTGGGAGACGTATCCAAGCAGATAGAATTCGTAAATAACAGGGTTGTCATAGTGAGACCAAAATACAGGTATATTAGGGAGGATTCAAATCGAAAAAATAACATTGCATATCACTTTTCAAAAAATGAATATCCTATTCGCGTTTGCAAAAAGTTCTTTTGCAATACCTTAAACATTTGGCCAAAATCATCGATACTGCTCTTTCTAAATTTGAAAACAATGTTGTTCAACCTGATCTGAGAGGTACTCATAAAAATCACCAATCCATGTCTGTAGAGCTACAACAAGGTATAAAATGTCACATTAACCCCCAGTTTCACATTCTCGTTTAAACCTTGACTGAGTTCAATTGTTCTGCTGAACTAAAGTTTAAACCAAAAGCTGAGTTTAAACTCCCACTGTGAAACTGGGGGTAATAGTTTTGAAAGAATAGAATCGCATTACTTAAGAAATCAAACAAAAAGGGAGTCTATCTATGGTAGTTTAAATGTAAGCCTCATGTCATGTACGGAATGTATAAAGAGCAATGCATCAGTGAAGGAGTCGAATATGCAAAACAACACATTTATGAACAAATATTTAATTACAAATTTAATATTGGGTTTTGTAAGCCCAAAAAAGATCAGTGCATTCAATGCTTCCAATACGAAAACTCGAGTGAAGATGACAAAAAGGTTTTGCAAGAAGAACATTGCAAGCACATACAGGAAAAGGAACTGTCGAAGCAGCAAAAAGAAGCAGGTAAGAAAAAATGTGAGTTAGCAAAGAACTTGAAAGTATTGCGCATTGATTTCCAGGCTGTGATTCCAATGCCGTGTGGAGACGTTTCTTCATTTTTATTTAAGAGGAAACTTCTTCGTTTCAACTTTACCATTTTCGAACTTTTTACAAATGAGGGATTTTGTTTTTCGTGGCATGAAGGCATAGCATACCGTGGCTCTGATGAAATTGGAGCATGCCTAAAAGTGCACAAAAAGTGTAGAGCATGTAGTTATCTGGTCCGAGAATTATTGCTCTGGGCAAAATTAGAACAAGTTTATTTTGTCTCTTTTAATACATTTTGTTCAGATTTATGACATTAAATCGATTTCCCGAACATTTTTGATCCCAAAATGAAGGTGATAACATGCACTTATTAATCTAATAAAACAAAGCAAGATGCTTAAAGTCTGGGCCAATTTTCACCTGTGACCAACGGGAACCCATAATTCAACTGGCAAAAAAAAACAAAGCCCTTTTATAAAGTACATCAGCTCCAAACAAGTGAGGTGTACGATCTTAAGGACCTATGCCCAAAAACGGGGAAGAATTTTACGAAGAACGAGGTTGGAGAAAAAGTCGTATGTGCTGACATTAAA
This sequence comes from Dasysyrphus tricinctus, assembly GCA_963921185.1. Taxonomy (NCBI): domain Eukaryota; kingdom Metazoa; phylum Arthropoda; class Insecta; order Diptera; family Syrphidae; genus Dasysyrphus; species Dasysyrphus tricinctus. The sequence goes on along the minus strand of OY992531.1, from coordinate 177,092,318 downwards.
GAACTTCTCGTGCTTCTCATCATCAATTTTTCCACAACCTTAAAGCAGAAGAAATTCCTACTTCGTGTGCTGGGAAAAGGGAGCTTAAAACTTATTTTAATTACTTATTAATTTATCTACAATCTTATTTATCTATAGTGAAACCTTTCATAACTACTATTTTATATTCATTATTTTGAGTTGATACTTTATTGCACTTGATTTATTTAAACATAAATAAGCGATATTTCGACGTATCGCTGTATTGCATTTAACTTTAATTTCATACCTTAAAAATAACTAAGAAACATCGATTATTTAATTAATTAAAATATTTTTAATAAAAACTTGTAGTATAATCTTAAAATGTATTCTTTTGTTCTTATAGTTTCGTTTACATTTCACAATTTCGCTTTCTTTGTAAAAAGTTACAGCGAAAAGTATAATTCAGAAATCTTATGATATGTGTATCTCGAAATGCCATTTTTTGACTTATGGACCTATTGTACTGAGGGTGCGATATGGCCGTTTAGAACTAATCCATAGTGTTCGAGAGATATTAAGTATAAGAAGGTTTTTTAATTCAAATTCTATATACTACTAAAATAAATTAGCCAAGTAGAAGACTTAGCATTAAGAATTGGACTTGTTGAATTATTGATTCTAAATAGCTTTTTATGACCTTTAGTCCTAAAAATTGGCGTTTCGTCCGGCTTACTCACTTGGACTCATCAGTGACATAGTGAGGGCTTTGTCATAAGCAATTTGTATTAAGTTCAGTTCAACTTACATGGATTTTTCAACAAAAGACCACTGTAAGCTTTTTATATACTTATGTATATAGAAACTATTCCTGGCCCCGGGCAACAAAATTTCCAGCTTAATGATTAGGAATTCTAATCTTGTTGGATATAGTTTACAGTGTTTTTTTTTACTAAAAATCCATCCATTGCGTATGACAAAGTCCTCACTACGTCACTGATTAGTCCAAGTTAGGGCTGCCAGATAAAATTTTCGCAATATTGGGACATAAGTGACAAAAAATGGGGACAAATCGGGACCTAGAAAAGGCAATCACAACAAAAACATTAATGTTAAAAAAGGAGCCAAGTTCTTATGTGCACAAGAAACCTGTGCGTAAAAAGTCAGCCAAAAAAAGTAATGAGATCTAAAATATATGCCAAGTTTTTAGTTCATGAAGTTCAATATCAAATATCTTAAGTAGAGTAATATCGAAACAATTCCAAATCATGACAGAAATTTGGTAATTAATGATTACTGATTAAAATTTTGAACAAAAAGTATTATATGTAAAATTGTCAAATTCGGCTTAGTTTTCGAGTTATACCAAAAATACTGAAAAGTGGCCAGTGTGACCATTCTCTCAGAAACGCATGGGTGAATTTAGTAGCGTTTTCGGTTTTAAGCATGCTTTTGGGCCAAACAAACATATTCAATAATAAAAACCCTTGCACGTAATTGTTCCTTACCCTTCATTTTCCGGTATATTCAATAGGCTACTAATGATCACTTGAAAATCAAAATGTTTCGATTTCTTATTTCCACTTGATGTCTTTGCAAATAATTTTAAGAATTCGCCGTGGTCAATATATAAAAGCAATTTTTGTTTGAAGGATTAATTAATAAAATTTAAAAACTAGTTGCAATTATCATGTCCGGAGCCTCATAGGCAATTGCCTAAGGCCGCACATTGACTAGGGCTGCAAAACCGATGAAAATTCATGTTTTAAGGCAATACATTATGATTTGACAAAATGAAATCATGCGGAGCAGCATTATAATTTTCAAATTTTATAAAATTGTAATTTGAAAACCTTCAACACGGTTAAAAATTTTGAGGTACTTTTTAATATTTTCTGGGTTACATATATGACAACACCAAAAATATATTAAAATCTAGTACTTGGCAAATATTAAAATTTTGGAGTTAATTTAAAATAAAGTAAAGCTTAATAGTATCAGATATTACAAAGGAATACGAAATCAGTGACCTTTTTGGTATTTCAAATAAAAATTTTAATACTTATCTATAAGAATTTTATACAAAGTTATCAGAAAATTTCTTTAATATTTACGGAATATTAAAAAGTAATATTTTCTGTATTGACAAAGGCTGTATTAAAAAATACCCCAGAATTTTTAACCGTGAAGCAATATTAAATAAAACTGTAAATATTAATTTGTTTGGTTTTCTTTTTTAAAACTTTTGGGCGGCAAAATAACAATTTGTCGAAGGTGGCAGAAACTCCAGGTTCGGCAACGATCATGTGCATGTCTTGTTCCTTAACAAGAAATTTGCAAGAAATACCGTCGAAATAAACTAAACTAAATATGTACTACATCACATAATTTTCTTCTTAATTCGAGAAATCATTTTAATAAAATTCTTTGATACAAGAAAGTTATTTTTCATGAGTAAAAAAGAAAAGTCGGGACAAAATCGGGACAGTTTGTATATCGGGACATATATCGGGACAGGGTTCAAATATCGGGATTGTCCTGCCAAAATCGGGACGTCTGGCAGGCCTAGTCCAAGTGAGTAAGCTGGAAAATGGCAATTTTGGCCCTGAGACCAATAACAATGAGTTGTATATCGTTGAAAAGGTCTATTTGTGTACATAAAATGTTTGTATGGCAGTTTGTCTCAATTCGCTGTGGGAAAAAAGTTATTGCCAAATAAATAAAATACATACAAAAAGTTATATTTCAAAAATATTGATTTTTTTTACTTCAATCTCATTTTATATACATTTTATATGTATTATAAATACATTTTATATAGGTATAGCATTCGCAATTAGGTTTAACCTAAACACAAATAAGTTTCACCCAAGCGCAAATAGACTTAACCCAAACGCAAATAGAACAAACCCAATCGCAATTCGATTTAAACAAAACGCAAATATAGTTAAACTATACGCAAATAATTTAAACTATTAACAAATCATTTTAACCAAAACGCAAATTGAACTAACCCAGGCTCAACTTGTTGTTCCAGCTGTGTGGTGAAGAAATGGAATAGTGATATGTAGTAGTAGGAATAGTTTTTGACAAAACCCCAATTGTAAATTCAACTAGTTCTGCGCATTTTTCCAAGAACTTACCGAAAAAATAGGAGGCCAATCCCTTAATAATGGCTTTTTAACAGTTATAGATAACACCAAAATCCATTTGACCCATGAAGTACAGCTGGATTAATAATTCAAGCTAAGGTTCAATCAATTTGCGTTTTGGTTAAAATTATTTGTTAATTATAAAATTAAGTTTAAATTATTTGCGTATAGTTTAACTATAGTTGCGTTTTGTTTAAATCGAATTGCGATTGGGTAAGTTCTATTTGCGTTTGGGTTGAATCTATTTGCACTTGATTGGTTGGTTAATTTAATTTGCGAATGCATTATATAAAATATTTATATATATATTTTTATACCTCCTCCACCCACCTCTCTTCGCATTTTTTTGCATTCCGCTGCGTTTGTAAAGTCTTTCGTCATTGTATATTCAATCTATATTATATACAATGCTTTCGTACCTTTTCTTACTTATTGGTTTACTATTTTGGCTATAACTTTTTTCTCACAGCGAATTGAGACTTGCCGCCGTATAAACAAGTGATCTACGCAAGAAGACCTTTTCAATGATATATGACGCATACTTATTGGTCTGAGGGCCAGCTCCCATACAAAAAATTGCCATTGTCCTTTGTTTGTTTTAAATTGATATTTAAATTGCATTTGGAACTTTAAATTAAAATTACTAATTTTTAAACTAGCAAATTATTTCAACTCATCATACAGTATTCCAATGATAGCAACCATATTTAAAGCAAGATTGGAAATGATTCACTTAAACTTCATGCCCCACAGAAGTGACCTACCACAGTTTTGCTCTATGTGTAATCTAAACGAAGTGGAAAACATAATACTCTTTATTGGGCGATGTCCGGTATTGTGAGAACTACGAAGAATATACTGGAATGAAAACGTTTTAAATGACTTAGAAACCCACAATATTTTGAATGGTGAAAATTGGAGAATACTTTTTGAATTCTGTAAGGAAGCATTAATTTATAGGAACAGAATCATTTCTGAATCTTTTTGAAACTATATAAATACAAAATTATAAAATAAATACAAATTATGATTTGCTTCTTAACCAAGATTTATATAACTTATGTAAAATACTATTAATATACAAAAATAATGAGAAAAGTAAAATTAAAACACATTAGAAAATTAACACTGAATTGCCAATCTGGCAGACGGCAAATTTAATGTCATGCCTATATTTTATTTATTAGAAACAAAATGTATACTTCTTATTCAAGTTTTAATAAATATCTATCTTATCTTATCTCTTATCTCTAAGCCCCAGGTCCTCTAACACTTCAGTGGGTAATTCTCTCAAGACCCGATCTAAATTTGCCAAGAGCATATAATTGGCGAGAGCCTGCTCTGTATGTTGTTGGGGAACTTCAGTCTTTGTATATAAACTTTATAGTATTATCATGGAGTCGTTTTTATTTACGTGGTATTCCATCGATGGTGGCGCTAGTGAGCACCCATGTTGTGAAACATGTTTCACATTTTGACCCCAGAATGGGGAATATTTTTTTATTTCGAGGTACATTTATTATAATCGTAAGAACGAGAAAGTCATATATTATTCTCGTAATAATAAATGGAGTAAGCGAGTGAAGTAGTTTTTCCACTGCCACCGCGCATGACCAAACAAAGTGGTAGAATAGAAATACGATTTCTTACCGCAATCGAATATGCTGTCAAATGGCAGAAGGAAAAAAAAAAACAAATCGTGCTGTAAAATTAAATTGTTTGAAGTTAAAAGTGAAAACAAAGTACCTAGCAAATAGATTTATGGAGCTGCAATAAACTATAAAAAGGAAAGATCAAGAAACATCAATAAAATAGATAAGTATTTTGTTTTTACTGTAGATAAATATCTTTGCATTTTATTTTTTTCTTTGCTAATCATTTTTTTCTACCTACTTTCAGAAAATACCTACCTACCTACATAAATATTTCAGTTCATTAATATTCAAGAAAAACCACAAACAACAATGAACATCAAGATATCCTGTGCCGGGTAGCTGCTTGCCAGAAAAAAAATATCTACAATCAACAGCCAACAGTTCCAGTGGATAAAAATCCAAAAAATTAAATTGTGTGTGCTAGTGCTTTTTGTTACTATTTGTTTTGTAGTTTAAATACATGAGCTGCCAAAACTCGTCATATCAATGCCAACAAAAATTTTATAATCAAATTGAATTGTTAAAGTAACTTTGAGAATACCTACTAAGAGAATAATTGTTGTATGTAATCATAGATTTATAACTCTATTTGTTATGGTTTTAGTTTTCGTGGCATTGACATGACGAGTTTTAGTTCCCATCACCTCATATTAAATCTGTGGTGTCTAAACACCACTTGTAAAATTAAAGTGCACAAAAATAGAGAAATTTGTTATTCTATAGCTATATGTGAATTGTGTAGTGAGTTTTTCATATGATATTAAATAAAGAAAAAAAAAAAATCTAACAATTACCTAAGTGTCTTGTTTTTCTTTTCGAAGTTGGAACTACAATGTATTTTGTACTTTTGGTTAATGTTGTAGGTGGACAGTATGACAAACAAACAAGAGGTTTCTATATTGTGTGTCAAAAGTGAATAAGTTTTTCGGGTTGTTTAATACGATTAAGAGCAAATATATTTTTCGGAATGGTTCAAGAAAAAACCAAAAATTGTTTTGTGTTCATTAAAATTTAAAAAAAATCAATTTTATATCCAACAAGATACACATTAATCACTTCGTAGCATCGATTGACTGTTGGCAATTGAAATCCAAGTTCTTTGGTAGGTATTTGGATTTCTTAAATTGATTATTGTGCACTTCTACGTGAATAATTATTTTGAAAATATATTTGCTTTTAATCCATTTAAATGAACGAATCTTTTTATTAAACCCGCGGCAAAATACTTTTAACTTCAGAGAAAATTTTAATCTTCCTTTTATTTGTGTGTGCAAGTGAACATCTTGTTAAAATTGCAAAATTGTATTTTGCATAGAAAAATCGATTTATAACGATTTTGGAAAACTAGACAAACCACTGGTTGAACAAAGGTTGTAGGTATGCCATTGAAACTACCAAAAATGAGTTTCATATACCAAAATTTTCTGAGTTTGATATAACTCCGTATTGATGTTGTATTTTTAACATGCTACTTTTTTCCAAGCGAACATAAAAATGCACTAAAAAACTTCGCTGGTTTTTGTAATGCACTTTCCTTCATCAATTTGGTTTATATAAATCTTTCCCTATAAATAAATATGACAAAAACTTTCTGATTTTTTCAAATTACATACATATTTCTTAATAATAGAATATGAAGAAAATTTAAAAAGAAATATTTGGCATATAATATGGTGGTGGGTGAAAGCGTCTTGGCATGAAAGGCATGCAAAATGCAAACTAGAATTAAAAAAAAAAAAACAGTTTACGTCCAAGACTGATCTCAAGATTGTTTTCACAATGTGAAATTTCATCAATTTGGTATACATATGTAAATCTTTCCCTATAAACAAATATGACCGCTACTTTGAATTTAAAGTGGAATAGAGTTGTTTTGACCCAAAAAAGTTTTGCTATTGATTATGTCCTAAAAAACAGGGCAATAAGGAAGTAAGACGTTCATGGGATTTTATTGTAAAAATCATCAAAGGGGTCATTGAAGATGAGAAAACCGTGGAGTGCTATTAAATTGAAGGGTGCATTTTTTAGAGGGGGGTTGCAAAAGCACCCTTTTTGGTTTTTTTTTTGCATATAACTCGAAAATTCGAGATAGTTCTCAAAACCTTTTTTGTAGAAAATAAAATTTACCATCAAAATGAATTTTTGGAAAAAATTAAAAAAAATTTAGTTAGCTTAATTTTAAAAAAATTATTGCAAAAAAATGTGAAAAATCGCATTTTTTGTTTTTTTTTTTTTCATTTCAATGACCCCTTTGATGATTTTTGCAATAAAATCCCATGAACGTCTTACTTCCTTGATTTCAATCAAAAATTAAACTTTTCTCAGTTTTTTTTTTTCGTTTTTTAATTTTACTTCGAAATATGAATGATAAGTACTGTTGCTCACGAAAACTTGACATTGGCGCTCAATTGATGCATCGCATTATACGAAAATTCGACTTATATCTTTAAACGCGATTTGCGGCTAAACTAAGCGTCCTAGAGGCATCAAAGTTGACACCATTAAACTTGATTTGCGGATAAACTAAGCGTCCTGGCGACTTATAAAATGCATATTCGTGATCTTGGAATGTGCGCCCGTTCCCAAAAATCAAAATAAAATCGGTAAAAAAGTTTTTTCCAAAACTTTAAAAAAAAAATATTTTCAATTCAATTTTTCTTCGAATTATGTATGAATGATATTATTTTTTTTAAATGCAAAAGAAACTTTACATACACCCAACCTCGCACCCACCCCCAATCCTTTAGTGAGCCCAAGCAGGGGGGTTACACACCTCGGTGTTTATTCGTGTATATTTGCCACCCAAGGTACTGTTGCTCAAGAAAACTTGACATTGGCGCTCAACTAATGCATCGCATTATACGAAAAAATCGACTTGCGTAGGCTGCTGGTTGTATATACCACCATTCTTGCAGTGCAAATTTTCGTATTGGCAAAGGTGTTCCCTATCAATATAGAACAAAGTATGACTTACTTAAGAAAAGAAACGAAAGACTGGAAGGCCAGAAAAAAAAACTTTGAAGGCAAAGTTTTCAAAAACTATACTCTTAAACAACTTAATTTAAAAATGAAATTAACGAATGTATTTCTGGCTTTACAAAAACCATTAGCATGATATTATAAGCGTTGTCATTGTTGATTTAGTATGTTTTTTCTCATTTAAGTGAATTTTTTGTAAATTTCCCCTCCCACTCAAACTTTCAAATTACCTACTTCTTTCTTTTTTCGGTACAACCTACATTCTCTCATCATTAATTGTATCGTATGCAAAACGCTCTGTACATACATAAATGCATTCAAATTAAAGCCATTTCCCGGGGGTGGACTGTGGCTAATTTTGGATATGATGATATGAATAATTATTTATTACTATGGTCTTTAAGGGTACCTATACTTTTTAATGGTGAATCTTTAACACCAAAATTAAGATGATAGCACCATTCATAGATTATACAGAGAAAAAGTAATGAAATGACTTTTCATTTTAAATACCAACATAGCTGAAAAAAAATTCAATACCTGATACCATAGCATTTATTCTTTTCAATAAATAAATACCGAATTGCAATACGTAATTGCTAGTAAAAAATTGATCTGAATAAAAAATCGTTACAAAAAGCTGAAATAGCTTCAAAAAACCGCGAAAAGTATTTTTTAAAGAAAATCAAAAAACATAATACCCATACAGTCATATAAAATGAACTTCCATACAAAATCACATACACGCGAAAAAACAATATGCCAAATTTCACAGAAATTAGCGTGGCTCGGTTCCTTTGCTCTATTTTTTCTTTTCCTCCAACTCCCATATATTTCATATATATACCTATACCGCCTTCTCATTCTCGCCATTTTAGCATTTTTTCATTTTCTACCACTTTTCATACTCTTCTACGGGGAAATATCAACCCTGTCAATAAAGTTCCTCAACATTCAAATGTCAAATCACCAAAAATTTCCTCAACTTTCGAATGTCAAAGAATGTTTATAGATACGGGGGCTTCAACATCAGATTGTGTAGAAACAATTGATGTCGATGATACTACTATAAAGTTTATATACAAAGCTTCAGTTTTTCTCAAATTTATTAACTCCGTGACAGTCTGAGTCAACGTCACAACATTCTTCAGCATCGAGTCTTTTTTCAGCGGTTTTGGACTCTGAAATAACAACAAATGTATAAATAAATCTGTTTTATATCATATTGTCAATTTATACTAACAAAGTTGTAGCTTGAACAGGGCATCTCCTGCTCCTGCTGTGTGCAGTCTGTAGGTTGTTCTGACTCGTTGCTCGAAAATGTTCTGTAAAATATCAAAAGAAATAATTTTTCTTTGGTTTAAATGCATTTTACAAAATTTTGTAAGTTCTTACGTGCGCTTTCCGGAATTGGGTTGCAGGAAAGCCAGGCAATCCGAAAACTCCCAGTCTATGGTGTCATCATCTGAGAGATGTTCCTCAGTGTCACCACACCATTGACTGAAGAGGTTGCAGCACTGCCAGACTTTAACCTTCTCTTTCTCTCTGCCACGGAAAGATTTCCACGAGTTCTTGCACTCTTCCACTGTCATAAAAAAAAAAAACAATTATAACTGACGTAGTTTTATCTAAAATATGCATACAAACCTGTCCTGTTCAGTGTTCATCTCCTCGGCGATATATCGCCAAGCTGAGTGGACTGCCTCACCGTTGCTGTGGGACTTATCCCCAAGGTCGCAAATAACTGGACGTTCCTGGACCAGCCTGCACAATTTCTTTTTTTCATTTTGCGAAAACTGCACCTTTTTTGTTTTTTTTTTTAACTTTTTCGCCATTTGTTATTTGACTTATTTCTAGTAGGTAGTCTTCCAGAAAATCTATTTTTTGTCTTTTATAATTTTCTATATTTTTTTTCGCAATGCGTTTTCTAATTTTGTATCTTTTTATGCCACTGTTTCTAGTTTTCTTTGGCTCTGATTGGCCGACTGTCATAAAAAGATAGATGAGTGAACTTTCACAATGTTCTAGATTTATGTTGAACGCACCTATTTATTACGACAAAAGAAACATGATTTGTTTTTTTTTTTAAATAAATTAGCAAATTATGCAAGAATTATTATTTTTCATTTATTTTAGCTAAGGAGAAAGCAATTAAGAAAAAAGCAAACATCTCCTTGTCGTAATATTCGAAATTACAAGTGTTACTTTTAAGTTGTGACCTCCTCCGAAAGAGATCACAGTTTCGATAGTTTTTGTGAGGATCACAAGTTATGAGGTTGTTGTCAGAATACAAAAACCTCACAAAATCAAATTAACCTCACCTTGTGAGGTTGTTCTGACTTATAGGTTAATATGTTTTCAACAAGATGTTTTTAAAACTTCATTTGGACTACAACGTTTGTTTCAAAAAAATATAAGCATTTGATAAAATATCTCTATCTGTGTACAATTTGTTGTAATTTGTATTCTTGTGTTAAATAGGTATTTATTTTTGCTTAAAAGAGTTCGTTATTGGTAGCCATGTTTTTAATACACGTTTGTGAAGTGTTAACGTTTGATTTCAAAGAGAAAAACGCTGTATTTTGGACCTCGTTAATAGTTTATGACTGGATAAGAAGTAAAATAATGAATTAAATTTATAGCTGTTTACCCAGTTCGTTCGAGTGCCGCACGTCGCTGATTGTACGGCTCATTGATGTTGAGTAGGAAGACAACGCAGAGTTGGATTATTGTTATTTTTGGTGTTTTGAGGCCGAATATCTTTCAAGCTCCGAGGTTAAGAGCTTAACGGCTTTATAACGACATGAAGTAAATGCAACAATCTTTTTCAAACACGTGACGTATGACACATTCGTTGAGTAGATGGACCAGCTCCTATACATTTCAGCTCATTCTCCTTTACTGGATCCACCTCAATGTACCTACATACCCAAATATTTTATCATGTCTATCGATTTATAAATTCGTCTTATGATCATGCGCCAACTATGATACAAAAGTTATTTTCTTAGAAGTTAATTTATACATTATGTAGGTACCTATCAGTTGCTTTTGAAAATGTGTAACCTAACTATAGAGAATCTTTGTGAGACAAATTTATTTTAAATATTAAAGCCAATAGAAAAAATGTTAAGTCTAAATGCTTTGGCTAATACAAAAATAAGCAATTAAGTGGTGGTCTCTGAAGGCATAATGCCGCTGAAACTGAAATGATTCTTTGGTAAGATACAAAAATATGGAACTAAAAGGAATACACAAAAATAAGTTTTTTTAATTATTTGATTGAGATAAGGTGATACGACTATACACGTTCAACAAATTATTTTGTAATGGACATTCTTATGTTCTATAGAATTCATCAACAGATTTGACAATATTATCTTATTTATTAATATTGATGCTGTTTATAAAAGTAAGCAGGTTGATGTGTGGTAAGGCCTTTGTGATTAGTTCTTATGATTTGTTGCAAAATATATTTATCAGAAAAGATTTAAATCGCTTCTTAAGAAGAGTGATGTCTGATGATGTTATAATATCGGAATACATAAAATTTGCACTTTTATTCAATTCAATAGAAAATATACTTGATAAAATGGGCAATAAGCTAAAAAAAAAATTTTTGTAAGCTTTTGTGATTTGTGAGATGAAAATAAAAATGCATTTAATTTTTTGTACAGGTTTTTTTTAAGTTTGATTTAAAATTTGCTGTTGTTTTGGAAAATTCAAACTATGTAGGTATATCTTTGCTTAAATATTCTAATAGGTTAAGAGCAAGTCTGTTAATTTTTTTAATTTTTTATCAATGTTTTTTTTTGCAGTTTTTAATCATATTCATTTACCAAAATTCTGACCACAGAATCCCTGGTCGAAGAAGCCCATATATGTGGCAGTTTATTTTTGAGAGTTCCGAAACCTTTCGAGGTTTCAGAGTGTAACCGTTTCGACAACAACAACTGTTGTCAACCCTTCTGCCTATTGATACAGATACAGGTTCTGGACCATAATGGCAAAAAAATTGTAAAGTGTGGTGATTTTTCATTGTTTTAGGGACTTTCTTCTTTTTTTATTTTAGGGCAAAATTTCATTATAAAATATAAGAGTATGCCCCATTCTTAATGTGTATGAAGTTAGCAGGACACTGTTGGTAAAATTAAGATTAAAAAGTATCACATCATTAGTTGCTAAATAACAATTGCGTTTTACGTACTCACAAAAAAAAAAGATTGCATTTTTGGTTTGCAAAAAATGGGTGCTCTGCTAGTTTCATATAAATTTCAAAAATGGAAATGAACGATCCGGAAAAAGTAAATTTTTAGAACAAAATAATTGCGAATAAGTTACGCAAAAAAAATTGATTGCGTTATTTGTTTTGCAAAAAATGGACATCCTGCTGAATACATACGTATGAACTTAGCAGCCCAGTTATTTTTACATATTTCATCGAAAATGCATATTTTTGAATTATTTTCATTTTGAATGAATATTTTTGCATATTTTTATAAAAATCATAAAATTTTCAATATTTTTCGAGAAACAATCAATTTGATACGAGTATGTACCTACATACTTAAAAAGCAAAACACATACAAGTTGTATGTTTCTTATTAAAAGTTAGGTACATAGGTAGCTTACGCATTGTAGATATGTTTTACGGCAACAAAGATATTGGTTTCTGGAAAGATCAATTGCAAAGCTGGAACCATTGTGCTCAGAGGCGGTGCACTCTAACACAGAGATTCTTTGGGTTTCCAAAAATCTATCTTCCACAGAAATGCCCTTCATGGAATTTGATACGAAATTTCTCGATTTATCTGTTAAATTTTCTTCAATTTGATTTGCGTTTAGTACTACATACAATGAGTAAGGCGGTGACATGTTCCTCAATTCCTAGGAAACAGCAGAACTCCTAAAATAAAATTTCTTTCCATCGCGTCGCTGGTTTTGCCTCCAGCATTTTCACTTTGCCACCATGTTAATGAAATGGCAAATATCCAAGCGAATTAAGCATGGCATTACTAACGGTGTAGATCAAATGTAATTTATAGAACCTTGAAGGCAGGGTTCGAACCTCAGTAGAAAAATTTCGGAGCAAATTAGTAAAAAAAGGAGTAAATCAAAAATTTCCGGAGCAGATTTTAAAACGAAGGGAAAACTCAAGTTTTCAAAAACTGTATTTTTAACAAAAATTTTTTTAACAAAAATAAAAAGGTATTTTAAAGAACACAAATCAAGTAAGCCCTGATATGAACAAGAAATTACGAACAAAGTAAGAAAAAGAAATGATTCTGTTCAGCGTAGACTTTCTGATGCAAACATTTAGATTTCAGATTCATTATTGGTTGGAAAATTGAATAACATTGTTGTCATTCAATTTCATGAGGTTTGGCCAACGATTTTTTTAGTGTGGAAAAAAGGAGTAGATCTCAAAAAAGCGGAGTGGTTGAGTAGATTTTTTTTCTTCCTCAAAATTGGAGTAATTTGCTCCGATTGGAGTAAGGTTCGAACGCTTCTTGTAGGACTTGTTTCGCAATGTCTAACAACGCCTTCACTATTTAATCTGTTGTTATTTTTTCCAGATCATTAATATCAAAATATTAAGGAGCTGGGGGTCAATTCTTGATCTGTGAAGCTGTGAAGTGATAAATGTTTGTATGTAGATTTGTATATATTTTTGTATCACTTCACAGCTTCACAGATCGAGAATTGACCCCCTGGAGAGCTTGTCTGAAATTGTCTTTTCTTTTTTTTTATCAACTCAATAGGAAAACTTTGAAGCATCGATTTAAAATAGAACAATCAAATATTCGCAGTTGTTTTATAAAATCATCATTATGTTTGATTATGTTAAAGAGCACGACACTCGATTATATTTAATTTTTTTTGCTTGAACTACTCTTTAAATCAATAGTTTGAGCAAACAAAAGTGGTATTTGAGAAACTCCTTGAACAAACAAAATTTTAAAAATTGTTTGAACGATTTTTTTGAAAAATTTAAAATTTGTGTATATTCGATTAGGTTTTTTTTCGGTAATGCCTTGAAGCAGCTGCCTAGCGTATGTATTGGGTGAATTTGGAGCCATAGCCATAGTTTGCAATTCTTCATACAAATAGGTAAACGTATGTTGTTGGTACGGTTGGAAATCCCTTCTCTCATTCACTCGAATGACTGTTTGTAAATCTTGATAGCATTTAATTATATCTTCTTTGGGAAGTTAATCAAGCTGGCAACCTTAGGTTATGTTAGAATGGTGATCCAACAAGTCGTATCCTGAACCCTCCTAAATTCTGAATGAATTTTATAATGTTTCTTGATGTTTAAAGTGAGACTTTGCGTCACCCAGTTCGTCCAAGAAGTATTCTCTGGAGGCTTACTTCCTGGTTCTGGCTATGCTGGGGCATTTACAAAGAAAGTGAAATGAGTCCTCCTCCAGCTCGTCGTCCTGACATACTCAGAATAAGTCAGATGAGCTGATGCCCTTTCTGCGCGTATGGGTTCCCATTGAGTTGCAAGTTGCAACCCGTAAGGATTCCATTGAGGTCTGCTTTGCTTTAGTAAATACCGTTTTTTTTCTTCTGGCCATACCTTGAAACCCGACAAGAAGTCTCAATGTCGTTAACGGCTTTAAGGAATTTTTGGTGAATCCTTAACTCATGTTGTTCTCCTTGATACAAAAATTAATTTTAATAGCATATTTAACATTGATTGAGCCAGTTCTAAACTCTAAAGGCATACATTGCGTGGCATTTAATCTATTTTAAGGGGATGTATAATCTTTTATTTAGGGCATATTAAAATGACTTAAGACTGTTTTTAAGAGGAATATTTTTGGTTGCGCAAGTAGTGATAAGTTTTATACTTTCCTGATTAGTTTCATGTTAGTTATAATTTGTAGTGTAAAAACCATCTTAGCACTGATGAGTCCCACTGCGATCGCCTGGGAGAAACGCTAATTTATACATATACATATATATGAACTAAAGACTGATATGAACTAAAGGCTGAAAATTTTCTTAATATATTTAAGGCTCAATCTGAGTCCAGTTAACTGCTCCAATGCTATGTACACTTAAATGATCTCAGACTCCGTGAAATGGGATCAGAGAGCTTATCTAGGGAGGGGTGAAAACTAATTTTGCCTATTACGACTACCCTCAAAGTTGCATTCATATTTTTTGTATGCACTATTTAATCACTAAGGCCCCGGTTGTGGACTGCAAGACTTTGATTTTTTGAATAGCATTTGATGGAACTTTCGATACCTATACTTCTTTTATTGCTATCACTCACACCCAAAATCTGCTGTGAGCTCTTAAGGTGCCGTCACACCAGGCAAGTTTTACTTGCCGCAAGTACTTGCAGCAAGTAAAATGATTGCTGCAAGTGAAACTTGCCTGGTGTGACCCCGAAAAAAACTTGCAGCAAGTAATTGCTGCAAGTGATTTACTTGCGAGCAAGTACTTGCGGCAAGTAAAACTTGCCTGGTGTGACGACCCAAAAAAGTCCTTGCAAGCAATTAATTGTTGCAAGTGATTTACTTGCTTGCAAGCACTTGCGCAAGCAATGCTTGCACGGTGTGACTAGTTCCTGCAAGCGCTTGCAAGCAAGTAAAACACTTGAAATCACTTGCCGCAAGTACTTGTCACTTGCAGGATTTGCGCAAGCAAGTTTTTTACTTGCTTGCAAGCGAACGTATGTTTTTCGATCAAAATTCGTAAAAAATCGTCTCCCTCTGCCCAGAAGTCTCTCATCAGTGTTGTAAGGTACGGACTTTCAGCACGACTTTCAAAAGAGGTTCATACCAAAATGAATTATCATCGATCAGCCGAATTTTTTGGCTTCAAATGCTCCAACATAGAACAGGGTCTCGTAATGTTTTTGAATACATGGTTTTTGATAATAACAATATGAACGACTGGATCGTTCGTAATTGCTCTTATATTTAGTTCTACTTGCACGGAACTTCAGATCTTTTAAAAATATTTGAGTAATTAAAGAAAAATGGAAGGAAGCATGAAGCTCTTTCTATCAATTCTAAAAAACAACTCGCCAGATTTGGATAGAAATGGGTACACCAATTAATGAGAAAGTCGAAATAAAAAAAAAACGTATAAGGAAGGTACCGCTAATAACAGCTTTTAGTAAATTTTTTATCAGAAAGTTCAACTCATTTAAAATCAAATCACTTGCTGCAATCAATCGCATGTTATTTTTACTAATAATAATCTACAAGAATCAATTGCCTCGATTTCAACAAATCTTCATGTTGAAAAACCATTTGCTCGTAAGAAATTCTTCTTCAAAATCTGGATTATCCATTTAGATCTATTTCTGAAGAAACAATAAACCAAACTGAACTGAAAATGGCAAAATCACACCCGTTTACACGTGCAAGTACTTTCAGAAACTAATTTCAGCAAGTAATTTCAGCAATTACTTGCAGCAAGTACTTTCAGCAATTAATTTCAGCAAGTAATTGCTTGCTTGGTGTGACGACCTGAAAAGTACTTGCAGCAAGTTTGTTTTGCAAGCAAGTAAAAAGTCGTTTCAGCAAGCAATTTACTTGCCTGGTGTGACTGCTCTCTGCAAGTACTTGCACGAATATTTCAAAATCGAAATTTTTGAAACAATTGCTGCAAGTACTTTACTTGCACGGTGTGACGGCACCTTTAGTCTACTACCTTGTAAGCGATTTTTGAAATAAATAAATACAAATAATGTACGTATGTCGTTTATCATACATCAATAATTGATTAAATAAGTCTTCTTTACTTACAGATTCTTTAAACGTTAAGTTGTGGTTTTGAATGCTAGAGAAAACTAAAGGATGCAGCTCAATTTATGCTCTGAGAAACAAAAGATTAACAGCAAGGATATAAAAACACAAGGGAAAAAAGTTACCTTTTCCCTGCAAAAGTCAATGGGAGGCCCTAAGGAAAACACTATTGAATCAAGTAACACTACACATTCAATAAAAATGGACAAACCATGCTTAGTTTTAAAAATTGAAAAAGCTCAAAATATATCAAAAAAATATAAAAACAAATTATGCGAGATGGACGGTAAGGCAAAACTTAATGTAATGGAAGAATGCACTTTGGCCAATAGAGAAAAGCGTGGAAGTATCATGAGAAAGCATATTCGTTTGAGGAATATGTCGAATTTTTCGGATGTGTACGATACTCTTAATGATACGGGAAAAGATGTGAGTATTTTTTTAAATTTCTATTGTTTTGCGGTTCTTTCTTCATAGTGGGAATATTAGTGCACGATATGAGGTAAGGGCATACATGTCAAATCATCCTGACGATTTGAACTTTGGTATGGTAATAACTCATACCCTATCTTAACTATTAAGAAGATATGCCACTGTGGCAGAACAAGAGAAGATTTGAAAACAGTTCCAAGACATTAATTTTATTTCAAGCACACTTCAATATTGTACATGTATGTACTGCTTGAAACTCAAATGAATGAATCGTTCAATATTTGATTACTGAATGAGTCTTGTCTTGCACCCATTTTTAAACAAACACTTAAGTGCCTTTCATGAGCTGCGAATTTGAATAAATTTGTTTGGGCAATTCCAAGCGCAATTATCAACAAATTCATGTTTTAACTTTTTGACAAAGTGAATAAAGCATCTTATCTACAATTTTAAAAAGAAAACACGAACCAAAATACGTTTAAATTGTTAAATTTAGCATTTTTATATTTTCGACCAACGAGATGTTATCTGCGAACTGTCAAACACTTATTCGCAATCCGCAACATCAGGACGCATTCCAAATACCTATCTGTGAATGAAAAATTCGCTCGAATTTAAACACACATTTTTTTTAGCAGTGAACTCACGAATGGGTATTCATAAAATAATGTATACAGTATACTACACTATGAATACTGATACTCATATACTGTGTACTCTGGTTCAAGCCAAAGTCAAGCTTTTTAAATGACCGATGTGTGAGAAATGGCTGTTGAGAAATTTACATCAATAGTTTCTATTTTTATTTTATTTTAACCCAACTTCTTCTCTCAACAAAGCTATAAACCAAGTAGACTTTGAAATCGGTTTATTTAATCCACTCGGTGTACTCAGTGTATTTCCTTCAGAAAACATTGCACACTATTGGCTGGCTCCACAGCCTGCGAGAAAAAGAAAACAGTGTATTCATTTTGAAATCAGGTGATCAGGTGATGAAAAATTGCAATTAACGGTGTACACTTAAGTATTGCACAAGTTAAGAGAGAGGAAATGAATACTTTCATACAGACTTCTAGTGGCAACCCTCCTCTCGTCCATCTGCCAGTTTTGCCGCTGTGGCAACTTTACTTAATAGTTTAGTTGGGACATGAACTTGTAGTATAGGTATTAAAGCTCAATCCGTCAGTATCAGTATGATTTGACAGGTTGATCTCACTAACAGCCCCAATATTATTTGTTTTCGAACTAAATTTACAGCCTATTGTTTCCTTCCGACCAATAGACATTGAAATAAATTTTCGATGACTTTTTCCAACATTTTTGGTCGTATAACGGCAAGTGGTCAATCGTTTCGGTCTTATCGGCGTAGACTAGCGACTTCACATATCCTCACATGAAATAGTCAAGCGGCGTTGAATCGCACGATCTTGGAGGCCAATTCACGGGTCCGTAACGTGAAACTATGCGGTTAACAAACGTTTCCTTCAGTAAATCTATTGTGGCACGAGCTGTGTCGCTGTGTGACATGTTGCGCCGTCTTGTTGAAACCACAGCTCCTGCACATCATGGTTTGTCAACTGATGAACGAAAAAGTCAGTGATCATGGCTCTAAAAAAGTACGGACCAATTATTCCACCAAGCCATAAAGCACACTAAACAGTCAGTTTTGTTTATTGACGTATCCATTTATCCAGCTTATTTTGAATTTCGACCAGAACCATGGGTTTCAAAATATATTTGCACAATTTGTAAGCGTTGTTCTAGTGTCAGTCTATTCATGTTGAAATGCCAAACCAAACTAAAAATAAATCACTTGACAGCTGATAAAATTGCCGCCAGTTAAAATACTGTTGCCAACATAAAGTTCTATACCTTTAACAGAAACACTCGTTATATGTTTATGTTAATACTACTAAATACTTAAATTATTATTTATTTGGATTAGGTTTTAGCCTGTTCAAATTCAACTTGTGTCAGCAGTATTGTTTATGGAAATACAGCATCAAACAAACTTCGAAGCTGTGATGTTGTGCTTGAACATGCTAAGGACTTCTTTGATCAATACTTTACCTCTATCAATAGGTAAGTGGATCAAATATTGGTTAATAATGTTTTTATCTGTTATAAAAATATAAGTTTTTAATTTTATAAGTTTAAGTTTCTCTAAAGTCTAAGCAGTTGTAAATCAATAATTGTTTGATAATTTTCAAATTTCCATTTTAAGTTTCGGTCACTTAAGCCTAGAAAGTGAATGAAAATTTTAAGCCGCTTCAAATACGTAGGTACATTTTTGATACTCAGTTTGGAGCTTTTAACTCACTTTGAGTGGAAAAACTGAATAGATTTTTATGATAGATAAGGACACAATCTTGAAATATTTTTAAAGGATACTATTTTGATGTCGTATTTTGTGGTGTTTTCGTCTGTTGTGTCATTTTTTGGTTGTTCGATTGCAATTAAATGCGCAAATAAAAACTTTGGTGTAATCGGAAAGAAAGATTTAGGTACGCATATCTTCTATAATCGAGGTACTACACTAGGTTGTAGTACTAGGTAGTACCTCGTGGCGAGATGGTTAGTGCGTAGGACTGTCATGCCGAAGGCGTGGGTTCGATTCCCAGCCGTGCCACCTAAAAACAGAAATGTTTTATGCGAGGTACTGCCTCCTGCGAGGAACTGACAAATCCTCCAAGAGTACACTTGTCATGAAAAAGTGCTTCTCATTTAGCCGTTGGGACTCGGCAAAAAACTGTAGGTCCCCTCCATTCCTGCCAATAACACGCACACCCACACACGAATGGTTGTGAGTTGTAAGTCACTAGGCCCTGGGGTTCTCCACGAGCTGTTGCGCCACCCAATTTATTTATTTATTTATCTTCTATGATCATATATCATACAATTTTCTGTTTCTCAGATTTTATTGGAAGTGTTGTATCACAGATACTATAGTTCCATAGATATCGCACGCAGAGGAAAAAAAATGACAATTTATCAATCGAATGGAACGTACCTCTACGTTCCAGTTTGATCGAACTCGTGTGAATAATACTTAAACTTAATGTTACCCTAAATTGTGTTTGAGTATCAAGTTGCTTGTTGTGTTTTTTTTCTTGTGTGTTCGGCTGATTTCCAAAATGCAGTACTGCAGTGAATCATATTCTGAGATAAATTTAGAGATTAATTTTTAGTGTTGTGGTTTTTTAATGCATTGCAACAGTTAATGTTGAACTGTATTAAGAAAGTAAAAATATAAAAAATTTAAGAAATCATGATGCGCTGCAGTACTGCATTTTGGAAATCAGCCTTCCTTTTTGTATTTTATTTTGGTTGAGTATTTTAATTTAGGTACCTACCTAAGTTTTGTTATGTGTATGTATGTATGTTTTTACTTGCGATATAGGTACTATAGAGGAAGTTAGGGTAATGTGGTATACATGTTTGTATTTTTGACATAACAGCAAAAGTAGTGACACGAACGTTCCCAAATTTGGTGGCTTTTAACATTAACATATAAGCTATTACGTTTACTGTTTTTGTCGGATTCTAGCAGTCACTTACAAAGATTTTAACACGATAATGATATGATCTCGAAATCGTCACTTTAGAAAAGTAGTGGGTAATGTGGTACACCTTGCTGTCTAATGTGGTATACTTACCAAGTGGTCCTCCGAATGTCTTGAAGGCAAATTTCATCATTCATCATAGTTTGAGTGGGTCTTTGCATATCTTTCGGGTCCCATTTTCCTATTTCACCTTTTTTGGACATTTTAAAAAACATCATTGCTAAAGCACAAAAGTCAGTTGCCGCAGGTTAAAACTTTAGGGTTGGGTAATGTGGTATATAAAGGGTGATTTTTTAGCTGGTTTGGTTTTGGCAACACTGGTTTTGACAGCTGACGTGTGTTTAGTACCTTGTGTCACTGTCAAACAGCTTCAGTTTGGTTTGCAATTTAACCATGGATCGTCTTACAAATGAACAACGCTTGCAAATTATTGAATTTTACTATCAAAATTCGTGCTCGGTTCGAAATGTTCATCGCGCGCTGCTTCCATTTTATGGTCGGCATTCTCGACCTTCTGAGCAGTCTATTCGGAAGATTGTGACCAAATTTCGCACCAAATTTACTTTGTTGGACATTAAACCACCAACACGTTTACGTACTGTGCGTAGTGAAGAAAATATTGCGGCCGTATCAGCTAGTGTGACAGAAGACCGCGAAATGTCGATTCGCAGCATTACTGTCCATAGTGAACGCTACCGAGCGATGATAACAAACTTTTTTTTGCCCGTAATGGAAGTTCTTGACTTGCATGATATGTGGTTTCAACAAGACGGTGCCACATGCCACACAGCACGCGAAACAATGGCGCAATTGCGAGGCGAGTTTGGTGAACAGTTAATTTCACGTTTCGGGCCGGTCAATTGGCCGCCTAGATCGTGCGATTTGACACCATTAGATTATTTTTTGTGGGGGTATGTCAAGGCTAATGTCTATAGGGACAAGCCCGCTTCGATTGACGCACTGGAAGCCAACATCCATGCATTCATTCGTGAGATACCGGCCGATATGTGTGAAAGAGTATGCCAAAATTGGACTCAGCGGATGGGCTACCTGAGACGCAGCCGCGGTCAACATTTGCATGAAATTATCTTTAAACATTAAATTGCAAGGTTCAAACTATCGATTCAAATAAATATTTCATTCATTTTTTCGAATTTTTTGTGTTTTTTTTTTTTTTTTAAGTTCTAAACCTCTTAAAAAATCACCCGTTACTATACCCCATTAGGAAAACTTTACCACATTAGCCCACTGCTGGTATACCACATTAGCCGAAACTCTATATTTTTACAAAAAAATTAAATAAAATAAAACATAAATACTTTTGAACAAAACGAACAATTAAGTAACGTTAATGCTTAATATAGTTTTCCAAAGCACTGACAAATTGGTTTAGAACTAAATTTTTCAAAGCGCACAAACACTTTTTGTTCCACCCAAAAAAAACTCAGCTGCATACACTTACGGATTTCAACAATTTGGACGAATTAACTGGCTGAACAGAATGCAAGACGCAACTGGAATAGATGTCAAAAAAGCTGCAGTAGATGTCAAAAATGCTGCAGTAAAAGTTAAAAATTGTTCAACTCTTGCAGCTCCGGCTGCAGCATTTTTGACATCTATTCCAGCTCCGTTTTGCATTCTGTTCAGCCAGTAATGGACGATTTTAGAGTTGTTTGAATACGCACTACTACTTTTATCATAATCACCGCATGCTGAATCAAGAACCGTTGCAGAAGTGTGCTTCGTTTTTGAAATAAATGCCTATACCACATTACCCGCATATACCACATTACCCCAACTTACTCTTGGGCAAGTTTTGGATTCGTGCAAAAAAAAAATTTCCAGATAACAATCAAACATGACATAACGATGATAGAGAACACGAAAAAAGTGGGTGGCACAATTCTGTCTGTCTGTCTGTCTGTCTGTCTGTCCGTACCTCAACCTACAGCCTAAACCACTGAAGCGATTTTCTTCAAATTTTGAACTTAAGGTTTTTTTGTAACTCTCCAGAGGGGAAATTGAAATTTTTTTTAGCTCAAAAAATAACGGTACTTGCCATACACCATTAAGGAAAAGCTTATTTATCTCAAAAACGGCTCCAACGATTTTGATAAAAAAAAATCAGTGTATTATTGTAGATATGATATACCTTTTAGTAAGAAAAAAAAATCACCAAAAACATTTATTAACGGTACCTGTCATATAACGGTTTTTTTGATTTTTTGTTTTCTCATTAACCACTGATCCGATTTCAATAAAATTTTTTGCACAAAAGCTTTGTTAGAATATAAATAATACTGCATACCAAAATTTTTGAAAAAATAAATTTTGGATTTTTAAAAAAAGATTCAAAAATTTTTTTTGAAAATTCAATATTTCAAAAACCGGTTGATGAATTGTTTTGAAATTTCAGTTTTAAATGTATATTAATATATACTCAAAATTGGCATACCAAATTTTTTTTTTGAAAAATATTACAAAAATTTTATATATACAAAATTAATTTTTAAGAAAACGGCTCCAACGATTCAAAATTTTTTTTTGCATATATTGATATTTTTTTAAGTAATCAAATGGCATACCTTTTTTTGCGCTCTAAGTTATTTATCAGGCTGTTTAAACAATTAAAAGAACGATTTAAATGCTTTTTTATACTTTTTCTATAATTACTTGAATATTTTTTAAAGTTCTTAAGTTCCACACAACTTGAACATAAGAGCAAGTACGTGCGATCCAGTCGTGCATTTTATTTATATTGCTTTGTGAAATCTGAACGCTGTATGTATGGAATACTTCTATATCCAGGTTGGCTATATATTTTCTGGATAAAGGAAAGGCATTCGAGAAGAAAAAGGAACAGAATAAATTATAGTGTAGGTAAACATTTTTGTTAGTAGAAAAACACTTACGTAGAGGAGAGGGGTACAAACAATAATTTTGAATAGTTACCTTATCTTATTCTCAAAAAATGACGGAAAATTTTATTATTTATATGAAGGTTCAGTAAGGTTATTACCGATACCGAAACCCCTTCTTCACAATGTTTGGGTTAATGTAAAAGGAGAGGTGGTAGGAACACTTAATAGAATTTTAATACAAGTGCGTATACAAGGGCGTGCAAGTCGGGGGTCTAGTTGCAACATATTTTTTGTGAAAGAAACAAATAAAAAAAAATATTTTTTTGAAATGCTTAAATTTTTCTTTGACTAATGGTTTTCTTAAAAAAGAACTAAGAAAGTGTGCTTTTACTTCCAAATTCAGATTGTACCGCTTAAAAGGATATGATAAATAAATTTAGTGTATATGTAGGTTTCTGTTTAATTTTTACTGTTCAAAGAAGTACGTAGGAAAAGACCACTTGTCAACCCCTAATCAATATTGATTTCCTACATATATGTATGTAGGTATAGCCCAGGAAAATTAGACTTTCACTTGGAATAAATTCCGAAAAAAGCTGAATTTTGTCGGAGAGCTTTGCTTTTTTTGGTAAAAGGGGCTAAAATTCAGTTTTTATTAATTTCTCGAAATCTATCAGCTTTTTTGGAAAAAGGTGATGGTATAAATTGTAAGTTATGTAATTCTATACAAAAAAAATTGGCATACATTTTTCATACAATCAATAGATTCAGAGAAAATCGTGCAAGAACTTCATGGTGATGGAGCAAATTTTGTCAAAAAATTAATTAAAATATCATTAATCAATGGGCGAATTTTTTTTTCAAAAAATTAATAAATTTATAACATTGCTCATAAAATTCTAAACAAAAAATATTGTCACACTTTTTTTCGTAGGAGCAACAGATTTTGATATTTTTTGTATTAGCTGTATGCTCAATCAATGTATCATCAAGCTTTTGGTGAAAATAAAATTTGAACCGTTTTTAATTTTTTTTTAAATTTTATACGTAGGGAAATAAAAGAAAAGGGTGTTCCTGTCGTCGACCCTACATGCATATATGTATGTATGTATGTACATACATTCTGTCCTTATTTATTTACTCATACGTATGTACCTACCTATAAATATATTTCTTAATAACTCAGTAAAGTATTTGGGAGTGCAAATTTCAGGTATTTATGAATATGTAAATAAAAACTAAATTAAAAAAAAAAAATCAACCCGGTTTTGAAATTACTTCCGAATTTTCAAAAAAATATTTTGATTTTTAAATTCATAAAATACTTTTTGAAAGTGTTTTTCTAAATTTCTCAAAAACTAAGTAAAATTTGTACACTTGGTTTTCGATAAAAGCAGGATCAGAGGTCTTTCCATATAATAAATAATGTCAAGGAAACTAGAGGCGTGTTTTATTGGAATAAGTTATAGCTAGCACAGTAAAATTTCCCTTGGTAAACAACAACAAACCCAAAAGTGTCGATAAATAAATCAGTAAAAAAGTGGATATAGGACTTGGTGGCGCTGGACTTGGGTTGAATATAAAAGTGAGTATAGCGTTTTATTGGTGCTTGCATTGCTGCGCTAGCTATACATACCAATAAAACGGACCTTATATATTCTTCCAAACTAAAATAAAACATGGTTTATATTGTATCCAGCAAATTGGACTAAGAGTAGATAAGTTTTATTTATTGGCTTAGCATTTCTTGGAGGACAAGTATTTTCTTTTTTTTAGATGTTTATTAAAAAGAAAAATCAAAAACAATAAAAAGTCATCACAATTTACATTTTGATTTACGTGATAAATGTCTGAGAAACAGAATCCATCCGGTCATACATTGTTGTATGACAGCGGATCACACAACAAATCTGTATATATAGAAATCATATAGCGATACATCAGATGTCAAAATAATATAATGTATGTGATATAAGGTGTGTTATTTCCCTTGCCCGAATAGAATTTACATTTTAAATATAACAACAACTAAGCGCCTCAGGGCTTATCTAAGCCCAGATAATTTTCGGGGCTTAACTTTAACACAAAAAAAAAACTGTGTTTCTGGTACGAATTTCATACTTTCTATCGATAGTTTGTATGGAAACTCATTTTTTTCTGTGGTGACGTTTCTAAGTCCCATTGCCATTTTTTTTTCTTTTGATTCCCCTGGGCTTGCAAAAAAACACACCTGTTTGAACGAACCACGTTTGTTCAACTGGATCCAAAGGCTTTAAATAAAGCTTTTCATTGCTAGTAAAAATGTGTATGCCATCACTGAGATTTTTAAGATATCATTGTGCAAAAGGCAGCACAAAAAATTAGTTTTCAACAAGTTGAAACTAAAAACCTCAAAGCATATTTCTTATTAAAAATATAATTAATGCGCACCAAAATGATTTTGTGAATATTAAAAAATTAATAAGTCACACTAAAAACCTGTCAAATGAAACTGTCTCACTTGCAGTGTGGGCACTTTGAGCAATTTAGCTAAGCTCCGTCCGGAATAATACGTCCTGAAACTAGAACTCAAGGAAAGTAAGGCAACTCCATCACTATATCTGGAACTTAACCGGGGCGAAACCGGTTTAAAACTAATTTCCATCCCTAGATTGTCTGGTACAAAATTAGTGCTTTGAAGTAGTACTTAAGCCCAGTACACAATATAAGGTAACATACTGCGCAGGTTAATTGAAATGCCAGAAATTAAAAATTGTTTTGTGTGCGAATGAACCTCGTAGTAATACCTCGTGGCATAATTGTTAGTGCCGAAGGTCTAGGTTCGACTCCCAGCCGCTGGCACCTACAAACAGAAACGTTTTTTCCGAGGTACCGGCTCTTGCGAGGAACTGACAAATCCTCCAAGAGTATACTTTCCATGAAAAGTGCTTCTCATCTTGCTGTTCGGACTCGGCAAAATATTGTAGGTTCCCTCCATTCCTGTCAACACGCACACGGAAATGGTTGAGAGTTGTAAGGCACTAGGCACTGGTTCACAACGAGCTGTTGTGCCTCCAAATTTTATGTGTGCGAATATAAAATAACACGTAAACACAATAACAAATATTGACATTTGACACCGATTTTAATAGATGCGAAGAGCTGAACAAAAACTAAAATGCTAATGATAATTATGCTGGATTTACAAAGCTGACAAATCCGCATTCTTAACTGGCACTATACTGTCAAAAGAATGAATGCGTTCAATCTTTTGCTAGTTTTATGAAAAATGACTGCCAGGTTCTTATTCTTGTAAATAATTGGCATGTAAATGCCCAATTTGGGGACTTTTGCCCAGTTTTATTGTGAACATGTCAAGTAACCGTTAAAATTTCAACCAGTTTTTGATAGAACAATGGATTAAGTTGGTTTTTGAGTGGGTTATCAGAAGCATCACATCTTCATAAGAACAAAAATATATAATGTGATGAACTACATCCATCCAGATAGAGAAATGTACTTTACATTATTTAGGTAATATTAAGAAACCTTAATCGTCAAATTGATATTTAAAAATCATCAAACAATTACTAATTTCCTGCCGGTTGTACACTAGGAGAAGACAAACTTATCATGTTTTTGAAGATTTACAAGTAATGGACTTTTTTTTAATTTATAGATATATGACTAATGCTCACACATCGAGATGGGAACAAGTGCAGAAAATGGTGAGGAACCATGGTCATTATCATTTGACTGAAACTGAATTAATATATGGTGCAAAATTAGCATGGCGTAATTCTTCAAGATGTATTGGGCGCATACAATGGTCGAAATTGCAGGTAAGAACTCATTCATACTCACTCATAAAAGCTCATTGGATTGAAGAAAACTTACGGGTTATTAAATTAAATTCGGTTCATATAGTACATGTATGTACTGTACAGGGTGTCCGCCGGGAGGTATACTACCTTGTTTGTTTATAATTTTTGATTAAATGAAAGAGAATGGATCTTATATTGATAAATGTTTTATTTAATGTCGGCAATTATGTATGGAATACAATACCAGGTAAATGTCCGCCTCTGTTAGTCTCACAAATGCGAGCCCTTTTGACCACATTTTTCACTACATTCTCACACATTTCACGCGGTATTTCATTAATTTCATCACGAATATTTTGTTTGAGTTGCTCAAGCGTTTCTGGTTTGTTTGCATAAACCTTGCTTTTCAGATATCCCCACAAACAGAAGTCCGGTGCCGTCAAATCAGGCGATCATGGAGGCCAATCAATATCACCATTTCTTGAAATAACTTATTGTGGAAAGAGGTCTCGCAGTAATTCCATTGTAATCCTGGCTGTATGCGATGTGGCACCGTCTTGTTGATACCACATGTAAATTAAGCCCAAAGCATGCAGTTGTTTTCAATCATATCACGATATCGCTCCCCATTCACAGTTAAGGCTTGGTCAAACAGAGCGCGGTCCGACGGGACGGTCAATACTTTACTGGGAAAGTAAGAACGCGACGGACAAATTTTCTTTGTAAATTTTTACAAAGATCGCCGGACCGCGCTCTGTTTGACCAGGCCTTTACCGTTACGCCGTTTTCATTTTCAAAGAAGTAATGTCCTGACCAAATTGCACACCAGACTGTAACTTTTAATGGATGCTAAGGTGACTGATGAATAATTTGAGAGTTTTCCATTGCCCAATGCCGACTATTCTGTTTATTCACATATCCATTCAAATGAAAATGTGCCTCGTCACTCATTCCACGAAACTTTCTCATCGTCACAGTAATCGATGATTGATTTTGATAAAATGTTTTAACGATTAAAACACGTTGTTTATCGAATATTTTTCCATAATAAATTTGCCACGTGTCTACTTCACGACTGCCAAATATGAACTGTCAAGACTAATGTTTACCAAAATTGCGGCAAAACAAAGTAGTATACCTTCCCGGCGGACACCCTGTACTTAATCAAGTTAAGTGAAGAACTGTGCCAAATTACTTCTTCGATTTATTCTTTTTATTGAAAGAAAACTTTAAGCTTCACCTCAACCGTCTGTATGCACGCTAAAAAACATTGGCAGTTGTAGGATGAATTGCGTAAATGGACTAATAAGAATTTCTTAGATGTTTATACAACGAATAGAAATAATTTTTCGAAAATTTTACCATTTATGTAAGACCATAGAACAAAAACCCTTTATTTTGACCAATTTCAAAAAGTAGAATAGTTGAGGGTGTTTTAGCACTTGTATCTTTATCAGTTTTCGATCTAGGCTCGTATAGCCGAATCAAATTCTCGATTTCGAGCAACTAGATTTCAAAATCTACTTGAATCTAGAAAAGCTAAGTATGCATTTAGTATCCACTTTTGAACGATTTAAACCGGACATGTTACCTAGATGCTGTGAAATAAGATTTTTAAGATTTTGTTTGACATTTCTCATGGGTGAGTATCGTATCTTAAAATCTTTACTATAGCTTGAGATTTCTTTCTTGGCAACAGCTGTTTTATCATCAGGTGCCTTCTTGAAAGAGATTACAAATACAATAATGCACAGCTTTCCAGAATCCCCTGGGGCCTATTTCAGCGCTACTACAACAGAGCTACATCAGCAACATCAACTACATCGTACATCTAAATCCTACAACTACATCAGTTGAATTTGTCTATTTCGACAAAAAAGTTTAACAAATTATAATTGTAACTGATGTAATTGTGCGATGAAGTTGTAAAATGTAGTTGATGTAATTGGTGTAGTAGCGCAGAAATAGCTAAATTACAAATCTGAACGCGGTCGTTCACACCATATAAACTAGATTTTGTTTGACAACAATTGAAATTTCAATAAAATTTAAGTGCTCATAGGAACACTAAAAACAAAGGATCCATTGCAATCAGCCAAAGTCCCAAGATACAATTTCACATTTCCACTTTCCTCTCTTCTTCTGTAAAAAAAAAATCATAAATTCAGTTTATATTTTAAGAGCGCTCACTGGGCAGATGAATCCAAGATTGCTTTACAAGTCCGTATTTGAGTGCAAAACTGGGGAAATTTTATGAGCCCTCAGATATATATACTGGCTAATTAAGACGACCACGACCTGAATACACTGGATATACAAAATACAATATAATGTACATACTCATCATTAACATAAAATCTATCTTTTCTTTCCTCTCTGTTCTATGGGTAAACCGTAAACTGTTGTAGGGAGGAGAAAAATTGATTAAGTGTGATTGTGAATGGATCATGGAAATTTTGAGAAGAATTTTGTGGTAATATCCTATACACTTATTACGAAATCTCAAAGTGTATGGAAAATCTAGCTGATTTTGATGAGATTTTGGGATTTGGATCAGATGGTTTTAAAGGGCTATACGTTTGTTCGATGTCAGCACTGACGATATAAATGGTAAATGTGAAATGCTTTTTTATAATAATTTGTTACTTTTTATTAATTTATATATTAATAAATGGAATACTAAAATATATGGATATCTAGTGCCTGCATAAAGATTTTGAAGCTGCACAAAATAGTAGATACCTAAGCACCTTAACATTTTCATAATACAAAAATAACACTGAGGTGTTCGATGTTAAATCAAAACCCGAGCAGGCCCCAGGTTTTTGACATTTTAATGACATTCCCCAGTGCACCCTGGGCCAAAGAACATCGAACAAACCCTTTGTTAGTTATCATTTTTAGTTCTAACATCTTTCTCAGTTGAGGGTTATGTCATGTCCCTATCTGCTATTGAAACTTCTCAGCTTAAAGTTTTTTTGTACGTTAATCGTTGATTATGTTCATCTATTAAGTTAACTGTGCATTATTATTGTAGAACAAAAAGTAACACTGTTTTGTGTTTTCTCATAGGTATTTGATTGCAGATATGTTACAACTACAAGTGGAATGTTTGAAGCTATATGCAATCATATTAAATATGCAACAAACAAAGGAAATATCAGGTGAGTTCAATAAAAATATAATTAGTAAGGCCGGCCATTCACGACAAGAGATAACTGCGCAAATTGACATTTTACGCAAGTGAGTTTGTGCAAAACACGATACAAGTGAACTGCACAATTCTTAATTTTAAAAAGTTTTCATTCAGGGAACATGACTTCAAAATTCACTATCTATGTAGGTTAGGTACTGTTTAGAGTTTAGTGTTTGCTATTGAATTGAAGAGAAAAAAAAAAAACAGAAAATGTGCCAAAAAAAAGTGGGTGGTCTAAGAATATGTATGTAAGAGACAAAATTAGGCGAAACGGAATTGTTAAAAGAATTATTAAAATATACTTCTCAAGTTGATTTTAAAAAATATGTGCGCACAGAGGAACATATTTTAGAAGTCCTCATATATGTATAAAGTGACACCCTTAATCGTATTATACCTTTGTATTATTAAAATATAAAACAGATTTCGTACTCCTTTGTAATATCTGATATTATTAAGTTTTAATAAAATTTCAATTAACTTCCAAATTTCAATATTTGACAATTATTAAATTTCAATAAATTTTTGGTGTTGTCATTTATGTAACCCTGAAAATATTAAAATAAAATTTCTTAACCGTGCACGTTCGCTTAAAAGATATTTCATTGAGATATGCAGGGCATGTATTAGAGTCAATAGACCAGGAAAAATAGCACAAATCGTATGGGGAACCTTGAACAAATTAATTCATGAAAATATTAAAATTAGAATCGACGCAGAATTGCAATCTCTATAACATATCCAAAGTCCCCCAAAATCCCCGCATTGGCTTTTTGTGTAGATGCATTTGAAGAGGTGCAGACGTGGAGAACTTGGAGGTCTATCAAACTAAAATATTTTTTTTGGTACAACCTAACCATATGATACATAATTTAAGGGTAGTTTTTAACGCTGAGTCTTATGAAACCAAATTCAAAATGATACAATCACCCAAAAAAAAGTTATTGTCCTTTTTACGTAATGATGACTTTTTTTGAGGTACAACAGGTAAAATATTATCGAAAACCCTTTGAAAATTAAGGTATGTTAATGAAATTTGCAGTGAATGTTCCATTTGTCATACGAACTAAGAATCAAGACAGTCCCCAAAAATATCTATTGTGAAAGGGTGTTTTTTTTAAGGGGGATTGGCAAGTGAAGAATGTTTACCATAACACCCACGAAAAAACTCTTACACTCATGAAACTCGCCAAAAATATTAAATTTGTCATGGCAACCAAGAATCCAAATAGTCCATTCCAATTTCAATATTTCATGAATTAATTTTTTCAACCGTGGAACCCATTTTTCCTGGCCTACAAGGGAGGACAGTTTGAAAATCTATTGTAAATTATGTAAATTAAAAGATAATACAAAAACACATTTCTAATAAAACAAAAGGCTTCTTACTGTACAATTCTTCTTATTTAGTAAATTTAGCAAACATAACCGTAAGACTGACGATTTATGTCCCTGTCTTTTATTAAATAACATGTACTTCTTGAATAAATGAAGACCAGACGCAAGGTGGCTGCAGGTAGCCAAATGTATATGCATGTTTTCGAAATTAAATTTTCACCAAAGCCTTGGTTTTTTTCCATGGGTCTTGCAATCATTTTACGTTCCAAACAAATCTAATATTGGCTTCGATCAGGTGAAGATACCTTCCCACTCAATATTTGCCAATGCTACTTTTAAAAGCCCAATAATATGCTGATCACTGTGACTTAATTTTAATTTCAAAATTTTATTTTACTGGTTATTATTGTAGACTCCAAAACTTTTTGTAGTATTTTGTAAAGAATATTTAATAAACAACTTTTTTATGTAAATGGCCACCTGTGCTCTCATACATTGTTTAGTTTCAGAGAAAGTCAAACTTTTGAGGACATAAATATTTTATAATTTCTGCACAGATTTTTTAAAAATTATAATAACAAAAAATGCACTATGCATATCGGCGCTCATTTATTATAATTACCGCTTCGGAAACACAGCGACGCAGTTCCACAATAGATGTAATTGGTTTATTATATACCATTTCTTTAAGACATCCCCAATAAAAAAAATTCCAGAGGATTAAGTCTGGCGAACGCGGTGGCCACAAAATTGGCCCGAGACGACCAATCCACCTATTGGGATATGTTTGGTCCAGATATCACCTTACATTTACAGCATAGTGGGCAGGACATTCGTTGTTCTGAAGCCACATTGAACTCCTTAATTCTTCGGGTATATCTTGCATGAGATTTAGCAAATTAATCCGTAAAAAATTCTAAATGGCTTTCGCCGTTCCAGTTGCCAGGCAGTTCAAAGGGGCCTATAATTTTTCCGTTTAGGATACCTGTGCAGTAGTTAATTTTAAATTGATACAGTGATCTGTCCTCGCGCATTAATTGTGGATTTTGAATTTGCCAGCTGTGCAAATAATGCAAATTTACATATTCATCCTTTTTGAGACACGATACATCACTCCACAATATCTGATTAAAGATTTCCAGGTCATCGTTAATTTTGTGCAGCGTTTCTTGGCAAAAACGAACTCTTGCATGAAAATCTCTTGGTTGAAGAGTTTGCACACGCGTCACATGAAAAGGGTGGAATTTATGTTTTTTAAAAATTTTATGAACGCTTGATTTTAAAATTCCTGTGCGTCTTGCAATCGCTCGTGTAGATGTTGAGGGATCTGCTTCGATTTCATCAAGAACTACATTATCGACATTTGCTTGCGCTTTACGTCCTTCATTAGGTCCACCAACTCCAGTACCAGACATTTTTCCTTCCGAAAAACATCGGTGGACTCTCATAAGTACACGATAGTCTAGATGGCACGCATTTAGGTATCTTTCTCTATAGACGAAATGCATATTTGCATACTCTTGCGGTGTATATTGTATATGCGTGGCATTTTTACGAAAACAAGCCAAGCCGTCAAAATAATGTATTTCAAAATAAAACACGGTCCAAATCAACACAAAAAGGGATATTAAGGCAAATTCAAATTTTGAGAGCACAAATCACAGAAATTACTAAATTAATTAACGTTAAAATGACATTACGACTTTCAATCCTTTTCTTCTTCAAATAGTATGTACCTTTCATGAACAAAGGAAACCCGGACTGAGGTTTAAGCGGGTAGTCAAATGAATATTATGCCTGTTTTGTAATTCAAATTTTCACCAAGTTGTTCAAAACTTGGTTTTTTCCCAAGGTTTTGCAAACATTTCACGTACCAAACAAACGTAATGATGGCTTCGACGATCAAGCATAAATGCCTTACCATCCAATATTTGCCAATGATACTCTTAAAAGCCAAATTATTTGCTGTCACTGTAACCTAATTTTAATTTGAAAAAATCGTAAGAATCTTCTACGGAGATTGATAGCCAATTTTACTGGTTATTATTGTAGACTCCAAAACCATTTTGCAAAAAATATTTCTAAATTGGACCTAAATGGGCCAATGTACATTTTTTTCATTATCGACTTAAGTGCACATTTTGACCCAACGGAAGATGTTCTACGACTGTAATAGGGGACAATGTGCTCCAATTGTTTCTTAACCCATTAACACCCAAGGGCATTAAAAAAAAAAATATTTAAATTTTATCGTATTTTATGTTTATTAATATTAAAGTTAAGATATATGTATAAGAATTTTTTTTACATATGTAAGAAGTTATGGGGGTGTACTTTTTTTTAGTGCAATGGGAACATGCATAGCATATTATTTCTCATTAACATGAACATTTTTAAAGCATTCTTTCCCGATGCATAATGTGACGTTACAAATCTCACAGCACCATTTCGATCTGACATGGCACTGGCGACATCTATGTTGATTTGATAGTTTTTTTTTGGAAAGTGGTGCCCTGGGTTCTCTATAATACTTCTCTTTATTGTTAGTTTTAGGATGTTCTTTTCTCGGCCTTGCTTCAAAGTATGATGTCTAAGGTAATGGAGTGTTACTCCTCTTGTGAATTCAAGCAGATCGCCTGTGTAGTTGTTTGCTAGTTTGTGGAGCTTCCATGCATTGGATGTAGTAGATGATAGCATTTCTGTGAACAAGTTCCACCACCACTTCTTGCCTCTTATTTCAATAGAGTTAGTGTTGATAAACTGGTCATGTAGATCAACGCCACCCATGTTCATGTTGTAGTTTTTGAAAAGGTGAGGTTGAGGAATATTTACCTTTTTCTGTTGCTATTTACTCCACCTCCTGACAGTTTCATAGGGTTCAATCTGTTCGTAGTTTGTGGCCATTGTAACAATACTGTTGTCCTTCCATTTGACAAACAGCAATTTATTTGTCTCGTCAAACTGGTGGTCGAAAATTCCCCTATTCTGCTTTTGAAATGTTTTATTTTCCGGTAAAGGACATTTTTTTAACCGACTATCTCGAGCTGTTCCAGTTGTTCTAAACTTTTTATCCTTCAAAATCTTCATTAGTACATAGCTAGTAAGAAAGTTGTCAAAATAAAGAGCCTGGTCACTTGGGCATTCAATATTTTTACTTGCGATTATAGGTACTATAAGGCAAGTTTTGGATTCGTGCAAAAAAAAAATTTTGAGATAACAATCAAACATGATATTACGATAATAGAGAACACCAAAAAAGTGGGTGGCAAAATTCTGTCTGTCTGTCTGTCTGTTCGTCTACAGCCTAAACGGCTCGATCGATTTTCTTCAAACTTGGTACTTAGTGGTTTTTGGTGATTCTGCCGACACGTTTTTTTAATTTTTTTTTAGAACCAAAAATAACGGTACCTGTCATACATTTTTTTTTGGCAAATTTACAAAATCGTATTTTTCTCAAAAACGGCTCGACAACTTTTCTTAAAAAAATTCAATAAATTTATTTTAGTAAAGGCTTCCTTTGGGTGGAAAACCATTTTTCAAAAATGGTTATTAATGGTACCTCCCAAGGAACCATTTTTTTAATTTTTGATTTTCTTCAAAATGGTGTGACTGATTTCAATTATTTTTTTTATACGGAAGCTTCCAAATGTTAATAGCTTTGTGTACCAACATTTTTGAAAAAATATTTTTTGGATTTTTAAAAAAATATTTCAAATTTTTTTTTGGAAAATTAAATATTTCGAAAACGGCATCATAGATTTTTTTGAAACTCGATATTTTAGACTTTTTTAGTACTCTCTAAAATATTTTAAGAAAAAATTTTACATTTATGAAAAAATAACGGTACCTTCCATACAAAAGTTAAAAAACCGCAAAGGAAAATATTTTTTTGATTGAAAACGACTCCTACGATTTTGATTAAACTTTTTCCATATACTAAAATTAGTACGATCTACCATTAAAAATTATAAAATTTTACACATAGAAACTATTAGTAGTACCTGTCATAGAACGTATTTTTTTATTTTGAGTTTTCTCGTTATCAGCTCAACGGATTTAAATAATTTTATTAATATACAAATTTCAGATAAGATTAAATAATATTGCATATCAAAATTTTCAAAAAAAAAGCTTTTGAATTTTTAAGAAAAGTTTCAAATTTTTTTTTTGAAAATTCGATATCTCAAAAACGGGTTGACAATTTTTGTTCAAGTTTTGTTTTTATATACACATAAATATTTAATTTAAATCTGCATACCAAAATTTGTTCTTAAAAATGTTTTAAGAATTTTATATATAAAAAATTAATTTAAAAAAAAAACCGCTCCAACGATTTTAAAATTTTTTTTCCCATACCATCATATTCCATCATAAATTAAGATGGCATACTTTTTTTTCACCTCAAACTGTCAAAAGAGTTGTTTTAGCTAATTTATGTGCCGTATTTCATGCTTCTCTACATTTTTCCCTCATAATTTCCATGTTTGTATATACAATTTTCTTAAACTCGCATTGTCTTGAACATAAGAGCAAGTACGTGCGACCCAGTCGTGCATTTTATTTAAAAGGTCGAGAACAACTCTTGACCCTAACGGTAGTGCTTTCAAAGAAGGCTTTACGTTCTTAGCTCCGCAGTATGTGTTAAATTGGTACATATAACCATCTTTGCTGCGAAGCATCCAATTTTTGAAACCGAATCGAACTGGCTTTCCTCTAATGAATTGTTTGGAGGAATGTTTACCGAAATACTTCACCATCGACTCGTCTATAGACAGATGCTCAAGCATATATCCCCACTTTTGAAATTTTTGGAACATAAGGTTACTCAGAGGGCGAAGTTTTGCCATTTTGTCGTTCAAATCAAGGTAATTGTTGTCTGCAAAGTGTATAAATTTTTTAATTTCCTGAAATTTATTCCTGGACATACTGTAAGCAACAATAGGAACATGGGTATCTGCTGCTTGTTTCCAATACATATATTTTCTTGCCT
Source organism: Dasysyrphus tricinctus (assembly GCA_963921185.1). Taxonomy (NCBI): domain Eukaryota; kingdom Metazoa; phylum Arthropoda; class Insecta; order Diptera; family Syrphidae; genus Dasysyrphus; species Dasysyrphus tricinctus. The sequence continues at coordinate 177,055,614 of OY992531.1, read as the reverse complement.
CACAGTGATAACCCGAAAATAACAGGATTCAAATGAAAACTCTAAGATCTTCTTCATTGAAAGAGAAACTGTGTTGTTTTTTTTTTGACCAGAATACTACATTGTTTGGCTTACAATAAGTTGTCTTACCTCTGAATCAAATAATTTTTCAAATACTTGAACTTCGTTGAGTCCAATCAATTCTGAAGCACAATTTTGTATTTTTCCTAAAAAATTTTCTGTCCTCTCAAAATAAGTTGATGAAATGGACTTTGTCCAAATCTCAACCTCACCTGGAACATCTTTTGGTATATATATTGTCTTCATATTGTCTTCATCCATATCCTTTTCATCCGTAACATATACCACCGAAGGAGGAATTACCACGATGTCAGCGTTGATTATCTCTGAATTATTATTCATATCTTCTAGGGCTGAATCAAAATTATGAAAACGTTTTCCATAGAAAATGTTTGGTGGCAATAATTATTTTAAAATCCATTTTGTATACTGAAAAAAAAGTGTATGTATGATCCCACTGTACTTTTAAAAGTACAACTATAACTTTAACCTCGCTTACCTCTGTATATTATGTACAAGAAAATGTAAGGACGCAGTTTTAATGAACTTTATGTTTATTTCAAACGAATATTACAAAAATAAAAAAAAATATCTTGTAAGTAGAGGTTTTGGTAAGCACAAACTTTTTTGACGGTCGCAAAACGAAAAATATTTTTAAATGCATTAAAAAAAAAGTGTTTGGAAAAAATTAAAAATACCCAATAAAGTCACTAAATCTTTTAAACATGTCATTTTGATTTTATAGCCTCCTTTAATATGGACATGAAGTAACTGCATTCTGCTGTACTTTTGAAAGTACAATGGGAGAGAATGGGTTAACCCATTCTCTCCCATTGTACTTTTAAAATTCCGATGGCTGTAGAAAGTTTAATTTTCAAAAGTAATACAAATTTTTAGAAATAAAAATGCAACATTTTCGATTTCCCAAAAATTTAAAAACAGCACATTGGCCCTTTTAGATCCAAGGTACAGATTTAATAGACAACTTTTTTATGTAAATGGCCACCTACATATGTTTAGTTTCAGAGAAAGTCAACCTTTGGAGGAAATAAATATTTTAAAATGTTTGTACAGATTTTTTTAAAATTATAATAACAAAAAAATTCAGCAACTAGTCTTAAATATGTCTGCTTATCACTTAGTACCGTTATTTAACAATATTATAAAAATAAAAAAAAGTTTGACACCATTTTTTTTATTTCTGTTCTCATTAAATCAAGTTACAATATCAGTACAGTAGAGCCAAAGAGGGATAAAAAATGTTTCTATAAAAGAGATAACTAGGTATCATTATTATAATTTTTTTCACAATTACAATGGTGCAAAATTATAGACAGCCTATTTTAAGTTCCTTAGCGTTAAACTTATTAAACATTATTTAATTTTGATGCAGTTTTCTAAATTTTCTGGAACTATAAACACTTGCAGCCCGATTTTTAAAGCAAATTTAAAGGTATCATAACTTTAAAATTCCTCTTTTATTGTAATTTTTTATAATATTAATTGACTACATATGCCAGTAAGACCTTAACAGCGCTATTAATAAAAAACGCTTATTTTACCTTTATTCCACGATTTTACTAAACCACGGAATAAGAGTTAGGCCGTGTGCCAATTGCGTTAAAATTCTGGTTAAATTTGATCCCAGTTAAATGTTATCCCTTTTTATAGGGGTGAGTAAAATTTAAGGTTTTTGCTGTGTCAATTGGATTAAATGGGATTTTTGTTTTTACATTCACTTCCCATTAGTTTTGTTGTTGCATTTTTCTCAGTGATGATAGTTCGCAAACATATCAGTTTGCAAAATGAATGAATCATTTGAAAAAGTATTTTCAATAAATTTTATTGATTCTTTTGCATTATCAAGGATTTATCACAAGTTATTCAAACTTCTTCTTGAGTGCATACTTAAATTTATTATAAGGTCTTTGTCTATATTTCTTAATCCTTTCATTTAATTCTAGTTTTTTTTTCCATTTTTCATCTTTCCCGATAGGATTCATGACTTCTTGATAGCAAAATCATTGTATATAAACTCTATAGTATTCTCATGAAGAAAAAAAGCTCGTGGCCATCTATGCGTCCAAATGTCATACTAATTTTTGTTAAGGGATCTCGGTAAGGCGATCACAGCGAACCTATCGACCAAATGTCTACCTACAAAATCGTGTTTCATGAGAATGCTATAGATTGGATATACAATGGCAAAATAAAATATTTATCTACATTCATCTCCCTCAGCAGTTTTTTTATAAGGGTTTACAACAACACAAACAAATCCGGATCGCTTAAGATACGCAGCCGAACGCGCCCATAGACATGTCAAAAATTAACCACCGACTAAAATTTTAACGAGCTCCTGAGCAGGTTAAATTTTGAAGTTTATATTCACCTCGGTAATGTCAAAATTTAGCCATGGGATCAAATTTAACCAGGATTTTAACGCAATTGGCACACGGCCTTAAGCCACGGGTTAAAATTTCTCATTAAAAAAAATGTATATTCGTTTATATTATTTTACTGTACATGGCCTGTTAAGTATCTTGAAATTTGTACAAAGTTTCGGAAGCTTGGGTTTTTTTCCGTATGGGTTTTGACATCTTAAAATTTCAAGTAACCAAAAACACCTAAGAATTTTCTTGTTTATGTCTATCTAAATTATTAGTAAGTATTTTAGTAAATTTAATTAAAAAAGAAAAAGAAGCGAGAGTTGGAGCACCAAAGACAAAGTAAGCTCATAAAAATAAACCAAACCATTTATAAATAATCTTTTGCTTTATATTCTTCAGAACATAGTGAAATAATTGTGCATAGATAAAAAATGTTATTGAAAAGGTAAATCTTCTGATACCAACACCAATACAAAAAAAAGAGTCTGCTGCTTATTCCTTCGCTAAACCATCTGCTTCGGTGGTTTAGCATAGTAAACGTCACATAGCAGAAATTTTGTTTTATTAGAAACATTTTGCATTTTATACATGGAATAAGGCTAGCCCTTCTCTATTCCGCGTTTTTTAATTTGGCTTTAAGTCTTTTTAATGCACCATGAATTGCACGGTACCTACTTGTTAGAAAAAATAGGAGGATAGGAATGAATTGGCAAAGAGGATTGAGATTAAGGTGTTTATTATTTCATTAAATCCCAAAGATGGCGTCCAGTTAAGCTGGAGGAGTATAACTACATCCACAGCACCATTGCCACCTCAATTCTCTATGTTTAATGTCATATGTGAAGTGTACAAAAAAGCTGCTAGACCTTGAATAATTTAGTTCGAATCATTTTTTTAGTAAACTTTTTGAGAAAATTACACATTAATTAAGTTAGTGCCTAATCACTCACACCTATCAGAAACTTCAGCGCCGTATTGTTCGTAGGGGAAACCGTCCTAAAACGGCACTCCAGGGTAAAATGGCATACTCGCTATTATAAGTTACTATAATATATAACACCCATAAGCAAATCCACACTCTCCCATTGAGTATTGACACATGCCAAAAAAGTGTGAAGAAAATCATTTCAATACAAAATTTCGTCCAACTTCTAGAACCTCCTCCGTCGGACCATACTCCACTAGACCCACCAGCCACCACCAAAAAATGTCTGAAAGTTGTTTAAAAAAAAGTTGTCTTGGAGAATTTTAGTAACTTCCGATTGGATATTGTAAGCAAATTAGTCTGATTGAATCGAAAATTTCGACATATATATATTTTTATTTAGACTTTAAGAACAACAATTTTAGTAAGGTTGTCTCCCTTTGTGCTTGACGCCAAAATAAAGGGAGCAAAATCTACCTCGAAGTTACATAGTCGGCGGATTATGGACCTTATACTAAAAAAAAATTACGAATGTTGTGTTTCTAATAGCTCAATTAATTTTATTTTTTTGTTTTTAGATCGGCTATTACAATATTTCCTCAGAGAACGGACGAAAGCCATGATTTCCGAATTTGGAATAATCAACTTATTTCTTATGCGGGCTATAAACAAAATGATGGCAGTGTAATAGGAGACCCCATAAATGTTGAAATAACTGAGGTGAGTTTCTTCTTCAATATCACTTAAATTACATTCGGGTGGTCCTTATAAAGGTAATTGTTGAATTTAACAGCCTTATTCATAAACGCATCATAGCAAGTGTATAGCGCTATCCACTCGTTATAATGCATATGAACGCGAAAACCTTATTCATAAAACTTATACAACGTAACATAGGCTTATATCTTATAATAAGCTAAACGCGTTTGGAGGTTGAAAAGTGGCAAGGTAATATAAGGATATATAAGTATCGAAATGTCACTAATATACTCACAATAGTGAAATATTCAGATATGTATACCTATACACACATGCATAACCTATTCTTCCCAATAAAAACTGCGAGCGAAAAGAATAATGAAATAAAACAACAAACAGTTTTTTATCTCAAACATTTTTATTTAATTTATGCACATATAGTGGGGTCGCTTAGCGTCAAATTTCGAGTCGATGTGTTTTTGCCGGACAAAAGCACCAAATTTTTTTTAGGTACTCCTTAGGGCCATAGCTTGAGATTTAGGGTAGGACCCATCTCGGCGGTCAGCCATCTTGGATTTTATAGCCGCCATTTTGAAATTTAGGTATATTATTAATATCTCGGCTTCTAAATCACTTAGGATCCCAAACTTGGTGTCTAGGTATACATTTTTGGGGTCAGGGAATACAACTACATAATTTTCAAATGTTAAAGTTTGCAAATATACGAAGGGGGCATGGGGGTCATGACCCTCTTGCTCCAAAACAATCAAATATAATATTTAGGGTCAGATAATATATATACACAAGTTTAAAATGTGTCTGTTTAAACTTATTCAAGGAGGGGAATGGGGGTCATGACACCCTCCACCCTCAGAGCCCAAGAAAAAGTATAAATAGAAAACAATCTTCGTTAAGTACAAAAAGGTAGGAAAGAAAGAATCCTGTTGTTAATTTTTTAAATGCTTGCATAGGTAAGCTCTTAAGCTGCATAAAAGACTTTGGAAACCCTTTTTTGGATGGCAATGATGAGTTATTGACCCTTGACACACAAAATGTCCTAGATGAAAGTGTAGTAAATACGGTGCGGATAGTTCAGAGTTTAGGACAAGATCAGTATGAAAAGTATTGCAAATCAGTTACAAGTGATTGTACTCGCTCCATTCATGAACCAATAAAAAAAAATCACTCCCTTTATTCAGAACTCCCATGCAAAAGATAAAGCCAAAAGATATGAAGGACATATCACTGCTTAAAACTGACGTTCCTCTGTTCTCAAAATTATACATAGTGATGCAGCATAGGGGGAGTGACATGACTACATTCTTCAGCCATGAGAATCATAATTTCCCTCCTTCCCTCTCTGACGATGGAGGTCTGCGCTTCGGAAAGAAGTCAGATCTTTTAAATGTTCTTTACAATGATTCTCTAGATGATCCTCTTGATTATGTTGATGTGAAACTGCTCGATGGAGCCGCTGTTGTGCATTTTCTCGCACCAACAACCAACACCATCACATTTGATGACTATGCTGATCTCTTATTCATTCCACACATCAAAAAACAGTTAGAAAACTGCAAAAGAATTGATGTTGTGTGGGACAGATATATACTGACAAGCCTCAAAGAATCCACCGGAGAAAAAAGAGGTAAGGGTATTAGAAGAAAGTGTGAAGGAAGAAACAAGCTTCCAACTAAGTGGACCGATTTTTTAAAAGACCCCATCAAAAAACAGGAACTTTTTTCCTTTCTTTCAAAAAAAGTAGTAAATGTAGAATATACTGAAGGTAAGGTAGTGGTCGTCACGTGTGATGACGGAGTTATGTTTCGAGGAGCTGATAGGACCATATGCCATCATGTGACCATGAGAAAGCTGACACTAGATTTATCATCCACTTACAAGATGCAATTTTGAGTGGCTGTAGTAGGTGTATGGTGCGTACTGTTGACACGGACGTGGTTGTAATTCTCGTTGGCAAGTTCAATCACCTGATGACCTTGTGTACGGATTTGAAGATTTCTGTTGCCTTTGGTCCCGGCAGATCATTTAATTATGTAGATATCAATGCTATTTACGAGAAACTGGGTGTAGAAAAATCCATGGCCCTCCCTGTATTTCACAGTTTTACGGGTTGCGATACAACATCTTCATTTTTCGGACGAGGCAAGAAATCTGCGTGGGAGGCTTGGAATTGTTATCCCGAGGTGACACATACTTTAACATGCATAGCATTAAATCCGTACACACAGCTTGATGGTGATAGCGAACATTTTAAAAGGCTAGAACGCTTCACGGTAGTATTATATGATAAATACAGTAATTCGGACAGTGTGAATGACGTCAGGAAGGAACTGTTTTGTCAGAAGACTAAGACAATGGAGAAACTTCCACCGACAAAAGATGCACTACTTCAACACTCAAAGCGGGCTGTATATCAGGCAGGGGTATGGTGTGCCAATGAACACATTCAACAGTGCACTCCTAGTCCGGAAGGCTGGGGCTGGACTCAGAAAGAAGAAGGTGGATCATGGGTTCCTGTATGGAACACATTACCTATAGCTTCAAAGGCATGTACTGAATTGGTGAAATGCAATTGTAAGAGTCAAAAAGGATGCACTGGTAGATGTGCTTGCAAAGCTGCTCGTTGGAATTGTACTGATCTTTGTACATGTCAATGCTTGAATACGACATAAGCAATCCATATTGATAAATGCAATTCAACATCTTTCATATATGATTTCTCTTTTATTTAAATTTTATATATTAATACGTATGTATGTACATATGTATATATCTATTTTCATTTTCTCGCTTTAATCTTAGAATTTAATATTTTTGTTACTCGATTAAATAATTGGATAGTTTGTAATTAATATATACTGGGTACGTTCAGACGACCCAAGGGACTTGATATTTAGTCAACTGCATTCGTTGAACGCAAATTTGACCAAGGTAACTAGGTTTTTTTGAAATGTCAAATTTGGAACTATACTTCAAACATTTACCTTCAGTTATAGTGAAGAAAGTACCGATTGTATTTTTTTCTAAGAAAAACCTCACACCTGTAATAAACCCTTAACGAGTTGTAATAAACAAGCTTTTTGAAGAAAAGTTTTTCAAGGCTATTGGATTTTTGTACTAGGAAACCAAACATAAAATTAACAAATCTCTACAAAACTTATATTTTTTTACTTATCATGCAGTTAATAATTTCATTTTTCGTATTTGATAAAGAATCTTCCCACAAAATTGTAAAAATGAACGTGCAAAAAATTAATAAATCAGAAAACAATAAAGTTCAGCTTTCTGTTCAGTGACCAAATATAATCAGCTGATATTCTGACCCAAGTGCACTTGACTAGATATCAAGGGAGAATTTTCTTGACTTACTTTCCAGTCAACTTTCCAATAAAGTTGCCTTAATTGGAAAGCAATATTTTGGCAGCTGACCAATCAGAGACTAGAAACTTGCCTTAATTTCTAGTCCCTTGGGTCGTCCGAACGTACCCACTTATACAACCTAACTAATAAAAATAAAAATTGTTAAATTGTATTCCCCGACTCCAAATATAAAGGTTTATTTACAAACACTGGGATAATATACGTAAATGTACAGGGTGCTCTACACGTTGAGTTCTGAAACAGAATATGTTTTATTAATTTTCATGAAGCTGTAGAGTTTATGCAAGCATGCCAACAAAAAAACAACAGGATTCTCTCTTTTCTACCTTTTTGTACTAAATGAAGATTGTTTTCTATTTATACTTTTTCTTGGGCTCTGAGGGTGGAGGGTGTCATGACCCCCATTCCCCTCCTTGAATAAGTTTAAGCATATATATATATTATCTGACCCCAAATATTATATTTGATTGTTTTGGAGCAAGAGGATCATGACCCCCATGCCCCCTTCGTATATTTGCAAACTTTAACATTTGAAAATTATGTAGTTGTATTCCCTGACCCCAAAAATGTATACCTAGACACCAAGTTTGGGATCCTAAGTGATTTAGAAGCCGAGATATTAATAATATACCTAAATTTCAAAATGGCGGCTATAAAATCCAAGATGGCTGACCGCCGAGATGGGTCCTACCCTAAATCTCAAGCTATGGCCCTAAGGAGTACCTAAAAAAAATTTGGTGCTTTTGTCCGGCAAAAACAGATTTTGTTGCTAAGCGACCCTTCTAATATATGCATATCTACTATAAACAATAACAACGAATACTGTATCATATAAAAAAAAAAAACTAAAAAGAATCTAACCGGAATGGAGCTGTGGCAGCCGCCATTTGCTTACAGATGTGCAAGTAAAATGTAACACATTTTTCCTTTTTGGTACTTTATTGGACACAAGCGTTGTATAACTATAATGGGTAGGAAAATGTTTTATGAATAAGAATTGGTGTAACACTGAATAGTGGCTATATAAGTCCTTATTCAGTGTATAACTATTCATCTGTTTAGTGGAATTTAATGAATAAGGCTGTAAGTGTATCCGCCCCCCTTTTGGTGTTCAGAAAGAACAAGACCATTCAGTTGCAAAAGCCCGATAATGCAATTCGATTCCGCAACGCGTTGCAAATTAAATCATTGTGTTCCTTAAAACTAAAAGTTTTTCAAGAAATTAAATAAAACAAAAAAATATTATTATTATTATTTATTCATTCATTTAATTTTGATATCACATCAATTTACATTGAGCATTATTGAATGAAAAACAACAAGTAGACTTAGCTACCACCAAGTGGGAGCGAATTATATACCAAGTACATCGGAGGGCGATGTACTACAAAATGTGCTACCGAAACTCCCAACGCTGCGCAGGTTTCAATGTTTATTAATTGGAATAACTTGTAGCGTCACAGCTCTATTGCGATTGCGAAATATTGAAATTCGGTCTTTTACTTGTTTTAATAAAAAAAAATCAGCTTTTGAGGGCTAATTATCAATTTTCTTGTAATTACCAATAATTTGCATCATTCGCAATGATCAAAACTCTTATCGTATGAGTGTTTAAATACCAAACTTTAATATTTATCAATAAAATCAATTGATAGTTAACAATAGCAATAAGGTTGTAAATGAAATCATGACTCCAGTTTATTTCGCTTTCTTTAATTGCTAGAAATGTACAAGAATGATGTTGTTTTTTCTTTTGTTAATTTATTATATTTCTAACTTAAATTTCAAAATAAGATTAATAGAAATCACCTTTGTATTTTTTGTTAACTTTGATGGTATCTAGGTTGATGGTATATCTTTTGCTTTTTTCTTTCAGATTTGCTTAAAACTCGGATGGAAAGGAAAACAATCCGAATGGGATATTCTTCCGTTAGTGGTCTCAGCAAATGGCCTTGATCCAGATTACTTTGATTATCCACCAGAGCTTATATTACAAGTTCCATTAGAGCATCCAACGTAAATATTTGATGTGAAAATCACCCTTATTATGGTTGTTTGTCAAAAATTAAGTAATTAAGCGCTAGGTTTAAGTTTCTGATATTTGCGAGCTCATAAATCTAAACAGATACAATTCGCCTAGAAGATTTTTTAGTTAAATTAACAAAAAAACTTATTGATTGCTTTTTTACGCTTTCCCAAAATTTATTCTAGCCAAGAACCTACTAATCAGAACTTACAAAAAATACGTTTTCGAGCTTTTGAAAAACTAGTTTATTTGTGTTAAGATTTTTAGAAGACATTTATTTGAATTTTCTAAGGATGTTCCGAGAAACCAATAACAAGAACTGCGGTAGTAAATTAATTATAAAATTAAAAAATATTTCTGCCGATACCAAAAGATACTACCGAGAGTATAGCTAAATTTCGGTCCAAAAAGTACGGTATGGGTACGGACTCGGTTTTGTCTCGGTATCGTTTCGGATGCTTTGGAGCTGGTATCGGTAATGTTTCGGTTTCCGATACCGTAACCAAACGATGCCGAGACTTTTTTGGTATTGTTGCCGGCCCTATATCACGATAGAATATGTTTTCATAAAAAAACAACATTCTGGGAGCAATTATTACTTCCGGACTTTCGTTGACCAATTAGATAATTGTTTCGAAATCTTACTTACTTACTTAAGGTGGCGCTACAGTCCGGGGTGGACCAGGGCCTCAACCAACAAGCTTCTTCCAGCCGGCTCGGTTTCTAGCTAGCTGTCTCCAGTTTCGCACGCCAAGTTGGTTGAGGTCCTCTTCCACTTGCGTGCGCCACCTTTTACGCTGTCCACCTCTACTGCGTTGTCCCACGGGGTTCGATTCAAAGACTTTCCGGGCCGGAGCATTGGTGTCCATTCGCTCTAGGTGACCCAGCCATCTTAGTCGTTGGCTTTTCACTTTTGTGGCTAGGTCGGTGTCGCTGTACAGCCCATACAGTTCGTGGTTGTATCTTCTCCTCCATTCCCCATCTATGCAGACGGGACCAAAAATCACCCGGAGAATTTTCCTCTCGAAACAGCCTAACGCGTTCTCACCCACCGTTAGCAGTGTCCATGCCTCTGCACCATACATCAGGACCGGGATGATAAGCGTCTTATACAGGGACAGTTTAGTTGCTCGAGAGAGGGCTTTGCTTCTCAATTGCCTTCTTAGCCCGAAGAAACAGCGATTGGCAAGAGTAATTCTTCGTTTGATCTCAGCACTGGAATCGTTCGCTGAGTTTATAGCGGATCCTAGGTAGACAAAGTCTCTGACCACCTCAAAATTATAGCTGTCTATAGTGACGTTCTGTCCTAGACGTCGGTGTTGGGTGTCCTTTCTTGTTGACAGCATATACTTAGTTTTGCTTTCATTCACCGTTAAACCCATCTTCTTGGCTTCCTTCTCAATGCTCACAAAAGCACCACTGACATCACGCTTTGTTCGTCCTATTATGTTAATGTCATCAGCGTAAGCGAGTAATTGGACGAACTTTTGAAAGATTGTGCCTCTAGTGTTGACGTGAGAGTTTCGCACTATTCTTTCAAGAACGATGTTGAAGAAGTCGCATGACAGCGCGTCGCCTTGCCTAAAACTTTTTTGACATCAAAGGTGTCGGTGAGGTCTTTGCCGACCTTGATGGAGCAGCGTGTATTCTCCATCGTCATCCTGCACAAACGGACGAGTTTGGCAGGGATGCCAAAACTAGACATTGCTCTATATAGCTCGTCTCTATAGATGCTGTCATACGCGGCCTTGAAATCGATAAAAAGGTGGTGGGTATCGATTTGAAACTCCTGGGTTTTCTCCAAGATCTGCTATAGTGCGAATATTTGGTCGATGGTGAACTTCCCTGGCCTAAAGCCACACTGATATAGACCTATCAGGTTGTTGACGAATGGCTTCAGGCGTTCACAAAGTACGGCAGAGAAGATCTTGTAGGCGATATTAAGAAGGCTGATGCCTCTGTAGTTGGTGCAGTCCAGAGGATCGCCTTTCTTGAGGATCGGGCAAACAATGCTGAGGTTCCATTCATCGGGCATGCTTTCCTCCGACAATATTTTACAGATGAGCTGGTTCATACTCCTAACTAATTCATCGCCAGTCGCTTTGAATAGTTCAGCCGCAAGGCCATCAGCTCCAGGGCGCGAGAGACTCGATCGAACTCGAACTTCCTCACAGTATTTCCCTGTTTTGGCTTTGGTCTGGCTATCCGTAGCATTACCTTTGCTACAACGAGGTAGTGGTCCGAGTCAACGTTGGCTCCTCGGAACGTTCGGACATCCTTGATACTGGACGAGTGCCTTGCGTCGATCGCAATGTGGCCAATTTGGTTGGCGGTTGATTGACCAGGAATTCGCCATGTCCCCTTATGTATATCGAGATGCGGGAACTGCGTACTAGCTACCACAACGTTTCGCCCCGCAGCAAAGTCGATTAGCCTGAGTCCGTTATCGGAGGTGGTGCCGTGCAGGCTGTATCTTCCGATTGTGCCACCAAAGACGTCTTCTCTTCCTAGTTTGGCATTAAAATCACCCACCCAAGACAATTTTAATGTCATAGCTAAAGCTAGGGCATTGCTCATATGTCTTGTCCAGGAGCTCGTAGAACTCGTCCTTGGTGTCTTCATCTTTCTCCTCTGTGGGGGCATGCGCGCATATCAGGCTGATGTTGGCGAATTTAGCCTTGATGCGAATTGTCGTGAGGCGCTCGTTCACATAGTTGAAACTCAAGTCTTGTTGCCTAAGTCTGCCTCTAACGACGAATCCACATCCAAAGAGACGCTGCCCTTGTGGTCGGTAACAGTCACCGTAGTAGATATCGCAGTCTTTCAGTTTTCTCTTGCCCGGCCCATCCCATCACACTTCTTGGATGGCGGTGATGTCTGCTTTGTAGCAGTCTAGGGCCTCCGCTAAATGTTCGGCTGCACGTAGTCTATAGAGAGACAGAACATTCCACGTGCAGATCCGAAGTTCGTTGTCCTTATTTCGTTTGCTTGGTTCGTCAACAGTAAATCCGTCCGTATCCGAGGCTTGTTGGTGCTTCGCAACTAAGATAGCTTTACGTGGCCGGGAAGTCACCCCGACGGCACGACCCCCAACCTGGAGGACCAGACCCTTACAATATAACTCCAAGGGCGGGGAGCCGGATTAACCGCTCCTTATAGCCCTGAGCTCCGAATATGTCGTAGTAGCCCGTATAAGGTGTTCACTAAGTAGTTCGGCCTAACTGGAGCTGTAGACGCCACCGTTGACTCCATCTTGAGAATTCTTCCGCTGCCGCCTGGATGAAGGAGAAGTGCCTTAGTGGGAACACTCCTCCCCCCCTCTCTCGTTTGCTGCCCCCTAAAACCGTCCACAGGGATTGGAACCACATCTTCAGTTAAAGGTACTAGTACTAGGCACCCGATGTTCACCACTTGGAGGTGAGAGTAGGAGTTGAAAGACAGGTTCGCTTTGAAAAAAAGCTTGTGGACGCTTGTGTCCTCTGGAATGCACCGTGTCTACCCTTTGAACATCTGTTTCGAAATCTACCAGAAATGTATTTCCTTTGGATATATGAAATTATCTGCTGCCCCGATAGTTTAACTTATCAACAAAAAACGTCATCAAAGCGGCCATTTTCTGCCCAAAATAATCTGAAAAGGTGTGTCTTACCAGCGATGTTGTCAAAAGCTCCAAAAACAAATCTATAGATTAGGAGGCATTAAATTGAGCGTCCGTCGCGATGAGATACGCAATCTTACAATTCAATCAATTTTCAATTTCGTTGTATATGCGTCAATATTTCAAAATATAATTACTTTGGGTTTCATCATCTTTCCATCGGAAAACAAAAATATTATATCTTAAGCAATGGCGTATCATATACGGATTGCTAGTTACTGGTCACTGCAATACATTTCTTGGTATCTACTGTGGAGATCCGCAAATTCAACCCCTATTACGACTATCAACTACCAACTCGATAGTTGATAAATTTTAAAATCGATGTTTTAAAATGTAAGTGATAAAATTTTTGATTATTGGGAATGATGCAGACCGTTGAATAAAAGAATGCTGTTTATTTTTTTAATAAATTGAATTTCAGACCCCAATTTTCAAGACTTATCAACTATAAAGTTGAGAATTGATAGCCGTAATAGGAATATCCAAAATCCAGTATTTCTTATTATGTTTGATTCAAAATTACGATGTAAAAAGGGTGAATTTTTGGGTTCAAAATATTTGCTGTTTTGAAATATTGACTAAAATCATATATGATATTTAATTTAAACCCCTTGAGCAGAATGGATGTAGCTGTAGCTTTAAGCAAAAGTCAAAGTTTGTTCAACTTCTACTATACTATACACCATATAGTATAGGCACATTTATGTATTTGCTTCAAAATAGCTTTTAATGGCCTTTAGTTCTACAAATTGGCGTTTCGTTCGGCTTACTCACTATGTCACTGATGAGTTCAAGTGAGTGAACCGAATGAAATGGCAATTTGTAGGACTAAATGCCATAAAAAGCTATTTTGAATCAATAATTCAACAAGTCCAATCCTTAATGCTAAGTCTTCTACTTGGCTGATTTATTTCAGTAGTATATAGAATTTGTATTATAAAACCTTTTTATGTATTTGCTTCATCTTATAGCGCTGTATACTATTTCCATAACTTTTTACTTTGACAGTGTTACCACTTACGAGCTATAGCTACACCACTGTGTTTTTTATTTTCATTTAATTATTTATCAATTTTTAACCAAGAATATTATTTAAAATTACCCCATTTTTTACTTGCTATATATTTTATTTTATAAATTTGTATTTTTTTTTTTTATAGTTTCAAATGGTTTGCTGATTTAAACCTACGTTGGTACTCGCTTCCTGCTGTTTCTGGTATGCTTTTTGATTGTGGCGGAGTACAATTCACAGCGACTGCTTTTAGTGGCTGGTACATGTCCACGGAAATCGGTTGTAGAAACTTATGTGACATCAATCGACGAAATATGCTTGAGGTAATACAAATTGAACCTTTGGACCGGAGGAGGCCATCTTTTAATATTATGTGTTCTTTTTTTCTATTATTTTTATAGAAAGTCGCTTTGAAAATGGAGCTAGATACTCGAACATCTTCATCTCTGTGGAAAGATAAGGCATTGGTCGAAGTCAACATTGCTGTTCTTCACTCATTTCAAAGTAAAAATATAACAATAGTAGATCATCATACAGCAAGTGAAAGTTTTATGAAGCATTTCGACAACGAATCTAAGATAAGGTATCAACAAATACAATATAACAAATAAAATAATATGTTCTTATAGAACCCCGAACTGGGACAAATGTTTTTGAACCACGAAGTTGATATAAAGGTCCGTTTCCATTTGAAAGTAGGTTCTTAAAACTTTTGAGTGACTCTCGGATAGCTATCTAACCCTCCCTGAGGGGATTCGCAAGTGGACACAGTGATGAAGTTGCGAATTTTACTCTCGAGAGCAGCTTGAGAGTTCCTCGCAATGTTTTTACTTTCTAATGGGTACCTACGCATACGCCACCATAAGTAACTTAAGTGATTTTTAAGATTATTTGTTATTTTTCCGTCTAAAAAAAACCATAGACTTCTCGGGTGAATCCATGAATCATGAACTCTGCGAATCATAGGACTTTTTCCTAATTCGGTCATGTTTAACAGACTAAGATTTTATTTTATTTTAATCTCCATTTCAAATATTCTTACAAATACCAATATCATCCAAGTTTGTTATAATTATCTTTGTCTGCCTGATAGAATATGAATTAAAATATTTGTCAATAATTAATTAAACAATCTGCTTCGAATTCTTAACTAAAAATTTGGGTTTCGTTTTGCAAAACGAATTCCATACTTCCATTTTATTAGGATTCTTTCTACGTAAAAAATAGGATTTTTTTTGTTTCAATTAATACTAGGCACCTTCCAACAAAATGCTAAATGTGTTTGGATATCTTCTCAAGGTGGGAAATTTAAATTTCGTACTCTCGTTCTTAGTGGAAACATAAGCTGCGTTTTAAGATGATCTTCTTACATGTATTACAAAAACAACATGAGATCCAGGTTTCTATCGAGGTTAATTTCAATAACCCAAATACAAGTTTTCAATCTGACTGGCACATGGCTATTTCCCATTGTAAATGATGTCAGCGATATGTCAGCAGTGTAAGGAAAAGAGAGGAAAATAGACAAGCTTAACTTGAAAAATAAGTAAACACAAGGAAAAAAGAGATTGATATAAAGCCATGTTTTCACACTAACCCGCATCGTTTTATTTTGATGAGCTGAACCATATCGTCGGCTTAGAGTGTAAAGCGGCTAACTCCACATTTTTTTTGTGATTATAAGCCACTTCAAAAATTGCTTAAAAATACAAAAATCTATCAAATATTTTCAATTTCAGCGAATTTAGCAAAAACGATCACTGAAAAATAATTAACGTAATTTTGGTTTCAATCAAATAATGCGAACATTTTTATTTAAATAATTTTTTGTAAAAAATGCAAAATAGGAGTTAGCTGCTTTTCACTCTAAGCCGACGATATGGGTCATGAGCGATAGTAAAGCGCGACTATAGGCACCTACTTGAAATTTGATTGGTGTTGTCATCATCCCGGAAAAGGTTTTGTTGGCTTAGGTTATAATTATGTTAACTGTAAATCATTCGGTACTCGGTACAGTGCACTTATTATCTCTACCTCGAACATCTTCAAGATATTCATATCCAGCCTTATTGTGAGTTTTACCCGAACAATATTTCACCCGGAAAAATTGACATTTCACTTTTTGCCTATTGTGAGGTTCACCCGAAACAAATTTGAAAGTTCGAAAATCCCCGTTAATCTGAGTACCTAACCTACTCATTTTCCATGCGAGATAAGTTAATCAAATCAAAACCTCAAACTGGTAGCTCAAAATTGTTTGGTATTAGTAGGTACCAAAGAAGTAAATATTCCGAATAGTTTTTATGTAAAATTGATTTTAAATCAAAAAATAAATCAATTTAAATCAAAGATAAATTGATTTTTTACTAAAAGAGAAGAATCCCATTAAAGAATGCATCATTATACAAGCCTGAAGCCTTTTCTTCTCCCAGTGCTAGGTCTCATAAGAACTATTATCAAGTATCATTATATTATGTGTTATAATAATTTAAAAAAAAACAATATTTGTTAATATCTGTTAAGAAATGGATGTCCTTCTGATTGGATATGGATAGTTCCACCGTTATCTGGCTCAATTACACCCGTATTTCATCAAGAAATGGCACTTTATCACTTGAGACCTTCATTCGAGTATCAGGATGCAGCATGGAAAACCCATATCTGGAAAAAGGAAAAATATCAAGGGAAATCTAAAAAGCCGAGGAAGAAATTCAACTTTAAACAAATAGCAAGGTATTTTAGCATTATGTAATGTCAATATGTAACATCATTTATCGACGCATTATTATAAATATAAATATGTACATTTATATGTACCTACATATGTAAGTGCGTACCTAAATGGGCAAATCCATCATAAGTTCCGCGGATTTCTCTCGAATTTCAAAAGCCTACATTTTTAATCAAATTTTAACTGTTAAAAGATCATTTTTGGCAAAATTAAAATGTTCAACACATTTTGGACTTCTTTTGACAAATCATTAGATAACCTTTCAAAATTTTGCTTCGGTACTTACATATATTATGTACACATGTGCATTGTATAAGTATATGCCAAAATCAACCAAAAATTTAAATTTACTAAAATTGTTCTCGTTTTGAGAATTATTAAAATTATACCAAATTTCAAATTGTATTTAATTTATTCAAAAATTCTCCTTTCAGAGCTGTGAAGTTCACATCAAAATTATTTGGACGTGCTTTATCAAAACGAATAAAGGCAACCATATTGTATGCAACAGAAACCGGAAAATCCGAGCAGTATTCGAAAAAACTCTGTGAAATTTTAGGACATGCATTTAATGCACAAGTGAGTTACCTTCTTATGTACTTTTAAAATTAAAAAATTCAGAACGCATCGTTGCAGCAATTATGCACAAGTATTTTCGTGAATTCATCATGAACCCATTAAACAATCTACTAAAACGTTAAATGTACGAAGTTCAATCAAAATCGTTACAGTCGTTTTCAATAAATTTGAAAAATCAAAAAGTTTATTGTAGATTGGAATTACTGGTTCTAGATGAATTATTATTTCTTTTCTAGAGCTGTACCGAACAAAGTCAAAAAAGAAAATTCAAAGATAATAATAGGTTTATTAAATAAACTGCCATTAATTAATGAATATTTTGCTCGTAAAAATGAAAAGTCTAAAGTTTATTTTCTAAATTAAATTATTACTATAATTCTCTTATTTAAAAATGAAAAACTTGAGTTGAAAAATATCCACAAAAAACTGCAAAATAAAAAAAACAAAACATGACTTGGTTCGGTACAGCTCTGAGCCCATATATAAAATATATAAAACCATCCTAAGTTTTTGTTATTTAATGTATTCTTCGGTTTCGCGTAATTGGAGCCAATAAACCATTATTGACTGGGTAAAAACAACTCAAACTAAGGATTCATTGACTAAAATTGTGGCTAACAAGCCCATGCGTGGATTTCTCAGTCACAATAATCATTGATAAGATGATTAGCTGTGAACAAACTGGACTGTTATTGATATACAAACAATTAATAAAAGGCGTAATTTATTGGAAAATATTATTGCTAGTCCAGAATTTCCCTCAGCAAACAACAACAAATCCTGGAAAGTGTCGATAAATAAGTCAGTAAAAATGTTTCTTTGTTGTTGTTTGACAAGGGAAATTTTACTGTGCTAGCTTTGAATTTCCCAATAAAACACGGCTAAAATTACTTTTATGCATTTTAACATCCTACGAAGGCACCTACTTACTAAATCCTTTTTATTTTTAGACATGTTGCATGTCAGACTACGACATATCGTTCATGGAGCATGAAGCGCTACTCATTGTTATTGCATCAACTTTTGGAAATGGTGATCCACCAGAAAATGGAGAGGTCAAACATGTTATATAAAAAAAGTAAAATGCTTTAATTTCAAGAAACATTTTTATGCAGGAATTTGCTCAGGAATTGTACAAATTGCACTTGAAAGTATCATCTCTTAACGAAGGAGCTGAACAAAGGTAATTAAATGCTTTACACATAAGTGTATAAGGGGCATGTTTCATGTATGTAATTATTAATTATTGTAACTCAACAACTTTTGAATATCCAACATAGGTAAACATTTTTGTTAGCTCTTATGAGTCCTTATTTTTTACGAATATAATTTACTTACATAAAATAGCTTTTCTTTTCAAACTACTGTTTTAATCAAATTTTGATTATTTAAGCATTCAAGTGAGTTCGTCGAAGTCATTTATTAAAGCAAACTCAAGAAATGATTTTACGAAACTACAGCAAAACCAACTGAAAAAAATACGTGGATGGCGGTCTTTGCGTGATTCAACTACTGAAAAATTTACAGAGGACACAATTGGTCCTCTTTCCAATGTAAGGTAAGTTTAGGATGAATAGAAAATGCAAAAATGATACAAAAGGAGATAGAAATTACTACTTTTTAATCTTTGACCTTATTTTAACTTAGGGGCCAGTTATAGCGACATTGTATATAAATTCTGTAGTATTCTCATGAAGAAAAAAAGCTCGTGGCCATCTGTGCGTCCAAATGTAATACTAATTTTTGTTAAGGGATCTCGGTAGGGCGATCACAGCGAACCTATCGACCAAATGTCTACCTACAAAATCGTGTTTCATGAGAATACTATAGATTGGATATACAATGATAGCGATCAGGAAAACGCATCAGGAAAAATTTGCAAATGGATTATTTACTATGTTTTCAACGGATTTGAAACACAAATGCTACACGAATCAATGATAGAAAACTCAAAGAATTTTTTGAGCAAATAAAATTATCAATTGAACAATTATATTTTCTAAAAAACGTATTTTAACTATTTTCCTGATGCAAATTAATTTTTCGTGTCAGGAAAATTGTTAAAATACACTTTTTAGAAAAAATAATTGTTCAATTGAAAATTTTATTTACACAAAAATTCTTTGAGTGTATTGCCATTGATTCGGGTAGCATTTGTTTTTCAAATCCGTTAAAAACATAGTAAATAATCCATTTAAAAATTTTTTCCTGATGCGTTTTCCTGATCGCTATAACTGGCCCCTTAAAATAATAGAATATGAAGAAAATTTGAATTTTTAACTTAAAAATAACTACAGTTCGTTGAAAAGGATATCAAAGGGCACGGTAGTGCCCAGCCAAGTTTGCGGCACTAAACCCTTTTTACAGGAACAAACTCAGGCGATTTTCGATCCCCTCTAACTTAAGTACCAATAAAATCAGAAACTTAAAATTCGTAGTATTTGCTGAACTAGTCAAACACAGTCGGCTCACTCAATTTTATCGCTTTATGATTAGTATTTTTTGAGATATAAGACTTTGAAAACCACTAATACCGTAACTGACTCACTCACTGACAGATCATTAAAATTATGATACCGTAGAACCTTGAAATTTTGCCCAGCGGTAGGTCTTGTAGTAGTAGAATACAATGGAAAAAAAATCAAAAATCTGAAATTTTTCATTCAGGGGGTGTGGCATCCACCCACTTACTCAAAAATTGCTAGAAATTATATGGAGCACTTCCGATTGTGTCGTAGAGAAATGAAAATTGGCAGAGCAGTAGGATTTGAAGTGCTTATCACTGATTGAAATTTGGTGAGTTCACTGGTCA
The DNA here is from genome assembly GCA_963921185.1 of Dasysyrphus tricinctus. NCBI lineage: Eukaryota > Metazoa > Arthropoda > Insecta > Diptera > Syrphidae > Dasysyrphus > Dasysyrphus tricinctus. The sequence continues at coordinate 177,035,320 of OY992531.1, read as the reverse complement.
AGTTTGCATACATTTAAAATTGTGAGTAACTCAATAATTAAGAGAAAAGCTGCCAAGTAAATCAACCAAATTTCAATCAGTACCTAGTAATTAAATACCGAATTTCTGTTATAATTTGTAGTTGTTTCGATATTACTTTAGTTAAGATATTTGATATTAGCCCTGTTTTCTTGAGCCAGTTGAAATTTTACACGCAGTACAACAGCAACCACCAGCTGCCAATAACTTAACCTTTTTTCTGTAGTCAAATGACTAGCGAAGAATGCTTTGGAACAAATTGGAACTATGGAATTCTCATACAAAAAGAGCTTTATAAACAAATTTGTTCCGCATCGTTTTGTTGAAAAGCTTTGGCGCAGCAGTATATAGTTTTCAACAAAACACGGCTGTTATAAACTTCATGAACTATAAACTTGGCACATATTTTATATTTCCTTCATTTCGATGGATGACTTTTTACGCAGAGGTTTCTTGTACAAATAAGAGCTTTGCTCTTGAAGCCTTCAACTTTAGTCAAAGGTAGACAGTAGGCATGGTCCGGAAAATGAGATCTCGGAGCCCGCAGTCTCTTGAACAGGTTTCTTCATCAAAAATTTCTCAGTTTAGCTGCCAAATTGCTGAGGAAAAAATATTGGATCTGCTCGCTCACTTTTTGACTGGTCAAAATCAGCTGAGAGCTCTGAGATCTCCTTTTAGTAGGGCCGATAGTGCACGATATGAGGGCATACCTTTCATTTCGACTTGACGGGTTGAGCTTTGATACACAAATAGTACATGTCCTAACTTTACTTTTAAGAGTGCTGCCAAGGTGGCAACACTGTCAGAAGGACAAGAGAAGGGTTGCCACAATCCCAAAATATTGCTTATAAATCGAAAACCAAGGGTCGGACGATGAACCGAGAACTCCCATTGGTACAGCACCCTTGAAACCATAGGACCAAATTATTGTTTTTCTCCCACCCCTCCCCTTGCACGAAGGGGGTGGAAAAAAGTAGTTTTGGAAACAAAATTTGAAAAGCCAAGAAAAGTTAGAAAAATATTTTTATTAATAGAATTAAAAAATGGTGTCGACGCAGAATTTCACATGCTACTACATTACATTCAGAGTTTATTGAAAACCTACGTTGGTTTTTTTAAAAAGCCACTTTCAATGTGCGGGGGAGGGGGGACATGAAAGATTAACAAACTTAACCATTTATCATGGAATAATATAAGCATATGACACATGTTTTAAGGGTATTTTTGAATGCCCGATCTTACTAAATCAGAATGAACTCGATACAACTACCTTCAAAAAAGTTATAGCCTTCTTCATAAATGATGACGGAATTATTTGTGAAACACGTAAAATATTACCAAATTTCAACAGCATTGACACGAAACTTGGTCCACATATTTCATTTGTCATAAGCAACAAGAATCAAAGAAGTCTACACAAATATTTATTGAGTGGTTATTAAAAAGAATGATTTTTGTACTTTAGTTTTAGTAATACCCTAAAATAATGTTACATCAAAATTTAGACTGAGCCCCCCCCCCCCAGAAAAAATTCTGCGTACGCTACTGCTGACGTTCAACTTCTTTGAATGTGTATATCATCTATTTAAAATTGCTTTGGTGCAGAATGCATTGGGAATAACAAACGCGATTTCTTTTACAAAAGATTAGAGGAGGGAATAATATGAAGCCTTTGGAAACACCTTTTAGTATAGGAAAAAAATCAGACAGTCTTTTCCCTATACAGTTGGCCTGCTTTCTGTTGTGTAGGTAAGATAAGAATCATTTTATTGCTTCTGGAGATACGTTGAATCTCTGTAACAGCTTATTCACCAGCTCCGTATCTTTCCTCATATCAAGTCTTACAGAAGTCTAAACCTCCAACATAACTATATTTGATTAGATTGATACTAATAAATTATTGCGGTACATATTTACGGAGGACGGAGCATAATAAAATAAAAATTTGAATAAGCTGGACTCAAACCCAGATCTACGTCGTTAACTCAACTAAATTGAATACACTTTGAGTTCAAATTTATTTGATTTTTTTTTGTATATAACGTGTGCCACATCTCTTAGGTCGGTATGTAAACATTGAATATTTTTGACATTTATCAACTTATTGACTTGGGTAGACTTATTTTTGAAACGTCAATATTCAATGCAGTATTCAGCGTACCCTATACTTATATTTCAACGAATACCCCAAGTTTACTAAACTGGGTTTCTTTTATAATAGATAATACAACCATTACTGTTTAAAAAAAAATTAAAATTATAGCTCTATTTACAATTATTTAAATTTAATGTCTCATTTCAAGGTTCGCAGTTTTCGGTTTAGGTTCATCAGCATATCCAAATTTTTGTGCATTCGGCCAATATATGGATAACATTCTTGCCGAACTCGGTGGCGAGAGAATCTTGCAACTAGCTTATGGAGATGAAATATGCGGCCAAGAGCAATCCTTTCGAAATTGGGCACCAAAAATATATAAGGCACTTTTATTTAAACAAATATATAAAATTCACTTAATCTATGTATGTATAATCTATAGGTCTCATGCGATATTTTTTGTTTGGATGCTGACGAAGGCATATCAGATATTTGCTTACTTTCACAAAATGATTCACTTACTATCAATACAGTTCGATTGATACCAATTAAATGTGACGAAAAGTTAGAGGATTCATTGAGGAAATATCACAATAAAAAAGTAATACAGTGTTCCCTAAAAACGTCACCAATAAATCTTACTAATTCAAACGAAAATGATAAAACTACAATTTTGCTACGAATATCAACACCAAATATAGAATACGAGCCTGGCGATCACTTAGGCATATTTCCTATTAACAATATGGATTTTGTGGAGGGTATCCTGAAACGATTATCAGGGCTTGATGATCCTGATCAAATTGTACAACTTCAAATTCTTGCCGAAAAACAAACTCCAAATGGAAGTTTCAAATGTTGGGAGCCCCACAATAAAATGCCTGTTGATACAATTAGATCATTGCTGCTGCGATTCTTCGATATAACAACTCCACCATCTCGGCAGTTGCTTATATTTTTGTCTAGTTATTGTTCCGACAAAGACGATGAAGATCGAATACATAAGCTTATAAACGATACTTCAGCGTTTGAAGACTGGAAGCATTGGAAGCTACCCCATCTTTTAGAAGTAATGCAAGAATTTCCATCATGTAGACCGCCAGCAGCTTTGTTTTTAATTAATCTGCTTCCATTGCAACCAAGATTCTATTCAATTTCATCTTCACAAAAAAAGTACGAAAATGAAATTCATATAACTGTGACTGTTGTTAAATACCAGTCAGAGAATGGCACAGGACCTGAACGTTTTGGAGTTTGCTCCAACTATTTATTAAAGTTGAAAGAAAAAGATAAAATATGTATTTTCATTCGAAGTTCTCCAGGTTTTCACCTCCCAGCAGATATGGATAGCCCTTTGATATTAATTGGGCCAGGTACTGGAATAGCACCATTTCGATCATTCTGGCAACACTTGGAAGTTTTAAGGGAAAACTCGCCTACTCAGAAACTACCTAATACTTGGTTGTTTTATGGATGTCGAAGCTTGAAGTATGACTTATATGCCGACGAAAAGGAAAAACTGAAACAAAGCAATATTTTGAGTAAAGTATTTCTAGCTCTTTCTAGAGACCCAAACACGCCAAAGGTAAATGTTACGCAAATTTTAAAATTCATTTTTATTTATTTAAAAACTTAAAATATATAATTTTTTTTAGACTTATGTACAGGACCTTTTAAAAAAAGAGTTTGATAGGCTTTATGTTCTTATTACACAAGAAAAGGCTCATATATATGTGTGTGGAGATGTTACTATGGCCGAAGACGTTTATCAAACTATAAGGTATGTGATATAAACTGTAAATATATTATATAAACGTGACTAGAATTTTGAAAGAATAAAATCACGGTTCAATTTTTTTTTTATTTTATCCAATCTTCCACACAAAATTGCTTCTAATAACCTATTGCAGGTCAAACCGACAACACCCTAGACTTGTTTCTTTCCTTTGACTCTGATAAAAAAACGATTATTGCATTATCTTCTCTAGGCCCATCAGACCATTGTAGGTATCATACCTGCCAGTAATTCGTGCCACCAAAATTCAGTTAAAAAAAAAGAACCTAGGAGAACCGTTTGGCTATAAGAGAAAGCCAACTGCCACGGTCCTTCAGGGATTTTAACTTTTCACTATGCTTCCTCGATAGTAATGCAGACCCCAGTGCAGGTATGATCATAAGCTTCATTCCTTACGGAATGAATAGGATAGGATAAAATCTATCGAAAGAGAATTCATGGTTAGATATAAGCTGTAAGGAGGTTATCAGGGTTCCGATGTTATAAAGCCAATCCTACTAAGGAAAATCGGATCAAGTTCAAACAAGCTAGAAAGAACTGTAACGGCAATATTCAACGCATCAAATGTTTGCATGATCAGAAATTAAGGCAAAAAATACTACAGTGTCCCAAAAGCAGTAAACATTTTTGGTTATTTGTAAAAAAAACATTAGAAATACCACCTCGTCTTCGGTTCCAACGAATCTTCTTTCGCACTTGTGCAGTAGCAAGAGTTCTAAAAGATCTTAATATAGGTACATAAATTCGCTGGCCCGGATAATATCCCTCCCATTGTTCTCTAGAGGTGTTCTTCAATGCTGGCAAAGCCACTGCGTAAGCTTTGCCACCTATCCTACTCCAATGACCGAGTGGAAGGAAAACAACACTTGTCCAGCCTGTCCCAAAATAAGGGGAATCTTCTTCTCCCTCTAACTTACGTCCAATTGCACTTACATCCCTTCATTCTAGGGTCATGGAAATAGAAACGCTGATAAATTATCAGCTTAAGAAATATCTCGAAGAACGAAAGCCTTTTTATGACCGGCAGTATGGCTTTCATAGCAATGGGTCCACTGTGATCTGATGGTATATCTCAGATCTCACCTATCAGTGGAATTTTTACATCGTTTCGGATAAATTAAGATTATTGCACTTAGCGTTTGATATAGTTTGGCATCAAGCTCTCTTATCGAAAATGATCCGTTTCAAGTCTGATATGCATAAAATAAATGCTGGTGTACCCCAGGGCTCTGTTTTGTCTCCGACTCTCTTCCTTATATTTATAAATGATCTTTTGGCTAAAGCTTCTAATCTACATGACGAGATCATTTAATTGTATGTATATGTATGAATGTTCTTCCTGCCAAACTGTTTAAAAAAAAACGTTTTTCACTTTCAACTTTGGATTTTTTAAACGGTCTGGTAGGGCGAAATGGTGTAGGACTCCGTCACTGGAGCATTTTCAAGAAAGAGACGAAAACCAATTTCGGCTAACACGATCCAAGTTGCATTTATATTTTGTTTTCGATGCACTGTTTAGTAACTAATTTCCCAGAAGACTCATGCTTTCGACGCCTACACTTCTTTTTCTTCTATCAATCACTCACTCCTAAAATCTGCTGTGGGCTTGTAAGTCTTATAAGCTTTCGAATCGGTCGATTTGAAGGCTACGCACCTGTATTTGGGCGTACACAGAGGAGTCGGGTATATGTTTTTTTTTTCTTGATAAAAACTTTAAATAAACTTTATTTAGAAAAATGTCATTTTCTTTAAGAATATGAATTGAACTTTCATAAAAAAAAATTATACTCAATAACGTGTTTTTTTTTTAATAAATTGATATAAAAGTTAGACAAAACAACTTGAAATCAGAAAAATCGAGTTTGACAATTAATTGCGGAAAACCGTTATGCGCACAAGAAAAAGCTGTAGGCCAAGTTTGAACGGTTGAAAATGTTTGCGTAGTGCGTAGCCCCACTTTGATCAAATTAATGTGGACTATACTATACTACGTCAACTACAAGCTATCAGTATAGTTCGATCAACCGATTCGATTTTTGAGGAAGAAGAAAAATAGCTTGCAAATAAAAATTATTGAAAAAATTGTAATTTTAGTTTATCCTGGATATAATATCTACGTAACTCTATTATCTTAATTTTGCGTATACCTAATACTTTCAGTTTGTTTGGTCATAAAAAAACACCCATGGAACATTTAATGGGCAATTTCGATTCTTCATTCCTATGGTAAACCAAACTTTCTCACCGTAGTAATATGTTGCATGAGTGTATTTGAAGAATTTTTTGGGAACTACTTACTATTTTAAGAAAGCTATATGAGCTGAAAGTATATTTTGTTATTATGATCATTTTACTTACTCACAAATTAAAAATTATTCTATGGTGGCTATTCTGATGTTCGGTCGAATTTAATCCGTACGGATCAAAAACGACCAACAAAAAGATACCGGACGTTTAAGTCAAAAAATAGCGGATCGTGGATCGATAAATTTAGCTGAACATTTATGATTCATATACTTTCGGCAAAACGAACGGATGCACAATCCATCATTTTTGTTGACGTTTTTAATTGGGGTATTTTTTTTTTATTTTCTGGATTCAATTCAACTGAGTATCTGAACAGCCGTGTAGGTACATACATTTATCAATTACGTTTGAATCTAGTGGCTTGGATAAGTACTTAAACTGAACAACTAACACTTTTTTTTCTAGAAAATGCATTGCCAACATTGAGCAGAACACTGAACACGAGGCAGAAAAAATAATGCTTTCGCTTAAGGTAAGATTTTTGATTGAGTATTAATATTCTAGTTCAGAGAAATAGATATCTAACACCAATAAATACAAATAAATAAATTAAAAGAAACTACTAAGAATTCTAACTTTTTAATTTTTTATTTTTAATTTACACTTAAATTTTCAAACTATTATCACAACTTTAAATTAAAATTAAAATTTTAATAACTAGCAACGCATTTCGGAATGTATACCCCCATCATTGGGCTAAGAACTTTTTTTTAGAAGTGAAATAAAGTTCTAGCCCGATGATGGAGGCTTCAATTGCTTAATTCTTGACGGAGTTAAATTGCTTAAATCTTATTTATCTGAACTGGCCAAATAAATGGATGAAACTATTTTTCAAATGCTTTTCAATTAATTATTTCATCTTCGTAATTTACAAAATAGTACCTTGTTTTTTTTAAGAATAGCTTCAGATAACTTGTGAGTTATTATTTTTATCATTTTTTACAAAGGACCTTCAAAGATCTTGTAGCATACATAGGGTTTTCGAAATATTTCAATCATAAAGTGTTAAGGATTTTCTTCAGAGACCGGATTTTACTTTTGGGATGGTTTAAATGCATTGAATTTGAATATGGCACAATGTCACATTGCATTGCATGGGAAGCATTATCATTGTATCCACTCTATAGTATTCTCATGAAACACGATTTTGTATAAGTTGACATTTGGCCAATAGGTTCGCTGTGATCGCCTTACCGAGATCCCTTAACACAAATTAGGATTACATTTGGACACTAGATGGCCACGAGCTTTTTTTCTTCATGAGAATCCTATAGAATTTATATACAATGCCATTATCTTTAAACTACGAGCGTAAGCAAGCATTACTATGACTTTCAAAACAAAATTGTTTATGTTCGCTCACAAACGTCCCCTCCGGTTTCTTAATTCTGATGAGTTCTATCTTCTAAGTATTTCCAGTTGACAGATAGTGAGTGAACTGGAAATTCTAGCAGCTGAAGATGTCACTCATCTAACAAACAAAATGGTGCTGAAAATATATGCTTCAAAAGTTAAAAATCCTTAGTTTAAACATTTAAGGCACATCGTGTTAATTTTTTATGCGTTTATTTCCAAAAGAAAGCCCTAATACATTCATTCGTTAAGTGCAGCCAGCCAAGATACAAAACAAACGTTTTTTTTTTTAAAGAACCTATCGATATGTTAAAATCTAGAGTTAGTCATTATTCCTTTGAAAAAGATAACACGTCCCAGGTATTTAACTTCAACTTTTATAGAATGGGAGTGGTTTCTAGGTTCTTTTGGAAGTGAGTTCTGTTTGAAGTTTACAGATGGGTGATTCTCCCCCAACTGTGATTCTTTTTTTAGAAAATTTTCAGAGTATCAAATTGGTACAAGCATTTTGCAACAAGTTTTAAAAAACATAAAATATGGTGAAATGTACTGAAACTGGAATAGACGATACACTCTTTTTCTTTTTTTTTATTTTTTATTTGTTCTCTCGCTTCTTGACCATATTTTTGTTGAGATTCGTGATTGTCTAATATGTTTTGACATTTCGACTGTCCTCTTTTTTTCTTAAAAAAAATGATCTCTTATTCGTTTTTGAAGTCTGTTCTTCTGAATGGCAACCCTTTTTTTTGTGCTGGGTTATTACTTAGTTTTTATTGCACGGAATAATTTTTGTTAAGCTCGTCCGAGGTATTGCTGCCGTTCTAATGAAGAGAATTGATTAAAAACAATATTATTGCAAGGAATTATTTAATTATATTTAATTAAAGCTCAAAAAGTATTTAAATGCCACGGTACTGACATTTAGACAGTTTATGAAAGCTCACTTCTCTAAGCTTATGAGAAAAATAATTTTTAGGACAATTTTATCAAAAAAAATGCCGTTAAAGGAATACAAAATTAACTAACCAAAAACATGCCATAACATGCTTAAAAAATACTACCACGGTACTGACAAATAAGTTTGTGACATACTTTCATCGCATGAAAACATATTACTCTTAAAGTACAACAACGTACAAAAAATAAAATGACTGTTGTTAACTATGCATAAATAGTGTATCTATTAGAAAACAACAACACATACGTGTTAAAACTTAAACAAAATGGCGCTTGAGCGGGAAATCTCTTGAATTCAAAAATATAACTAAAACCTCTAGGCCAGGAAAAATGGGTTCCGAGGTTGAAAAAATTAATTCATGAAATATTAAAATTGGAATCGACGCAGAATTGCAACCTCTATAACATATTCAAAGTCCCCCAAAATCCTTGCATTGGCTTTTTGTGTAGATGCATTTGAAGAGGTGCAGACGTGGGGAACTTGGAGGTCTATCAAACTTAAATATTTGTTTAGGTACAACTTAACCATATGATACATAATTTAAGGGTAGTTTTTAACGCTGAATCTAATGAAACCAAATTCAAAATGATACAACCACCCAAAAAAAAGTTATAGTCCTTTTTATGTAATGATGACTTTATTTCAGGTACAACAGGTAAAATATTACCGAAAATCCTTTGAAAATAAAGGTTTGTTAATGAAATTTGGAGCGAATGTCCCATTTGTCATACAAACTAAGAATCAAGACAGTCCCCAAAAATATCCATGGTGAAAGGGTGTTTTTTTAAGGGGGATGGGTAAGTGTAGAATGTTTACCATAACACCCACGGAAAAACTCTTACACCCATGAAACTCGCCAAAAATATTGAATTTGTCATGGCAACCAAGAATCCAAATAGTCCATACAAATATCTTTTGTCTAATAGTGTTTTTGTGGCGGTTAAATTTTGACCTGTTCTACGGAAAATACGATTTCAAAAATTGATTTTTGCTTGAAAAGGACCATAACTTTGTTAAGGGTGCTTGTATCATTTTGGTTTTGCTTTTATTAGATTCAGCGTTAAAAAATACCCTTAAATCATATACCATACTTTGTGTATATACCTCAATTACACCAAATCGGAATTTTGGCTCAAATCTCTCAACTTCTTCCCAGATTTTCCCTCTCTTTAATAAAAAATCCCCCAGAACAAATATATTTATGTGGACTATATTTATTTTTGGTTGCCATGACAAATTAAATATTTTTGGCGAGTTTCATGAGTGTAAGAGCTTTTTCGTGGGTGTTATAGTAAACATTCTTCACTTGCCCATCCCCCTTAAAAAAACACCCTTTCACCATGGATATTTTTGGGGACTGTCTTGATTCTTAGTTTGTATGACAATTGGGACATTCGCTCCAAATTTCATTAACATACCTTTATTTTCAAAGGGTTTTTGATAATATTTTACCTGTTGTACCTGAAAAAAAGTCATCATTACATAAAAAGGACTATAACTTTTTTTTGGGCGGTTGTATCATTTTGAATTTGGTTTCATTAGATTCAGCGTTAAAAACTACCCTTAAATTATGTATCATATGGTTAGGTTGTACCAAAACAAATATTTTTGTTTGATAGACCTCCAGGTTCTCCACGTCTGCACCTCTTCAAATGCATCTACACAAAAAGCCAATGCGGGGATTTTGGGGGACTTTGGATATGTTATAGAGGTTGCAATTCTGCGTCGATTCCAATTTTAATATTTCATGAATTAATTTGTTCAAGGTTCCCCATACGATTTGTGCTATTTTTCCTGGTCTACTCGGACAACATTCATTCATTCTTATTTTATTCAGTAATAAGTATTTTGACTTAATTTTTGCATTATTTTGTCAAGCAAGTATTGCACTCAAACTTTTCTAAGGACAACATTTCTATTCAATGAAGTATTTTATTAGAAGAAACAAGAAAGTAGATTTAATCGGAAAAACAAGGAACGGACATGCCACGGTACTGACATTTGTACTACACTTTTCCAAGCCATGTGGAAGAAGTAGCAAATTTGGCCATGATATCGAATTTAGATTGTAGTAAATAGCCGTTAACACAATTCAAAAAAAATATATGCGAACATTTAACATTAAATAACAAAAAAAGCACTGGACACAAAAAATCACAGTTGGGACGGAATCACCCAGATATAGAATTTAGCTTTAAAATTTTTTCATTCGGAATTTTTATTTCAAAAGTTATATCACCACAGTTATAGCTCAGTTAAGAAGCCACATGTAAGATATGACACATTTTGTCTACGTACGATCGTTCTATTTCAAAAGTAGTTGATTAATAAAAGTAAATTCCATCAAAAATTCTAAGCAATGATCATTGATTTAAAATTTTGTCCAATTATAATACAAACAAAGTTTTAAAGTACAGTATTTTTTTTTTTACATAGGATGACGATCGCTACCATGAAGATATATTTGGAATAACACTGAGGACAGCAGAAATTCACACAAAGTCAAGAGCTACAGCAAAAATACGGATGAAGTCACAGCCAAAAATCTAAATTTTAACAGCACAAATATCTCAATTTTAATATTTTAACTAAATGCACGTGTTTTCGACACAAATACTTTTCTTAGTTTGTTGTCTATTGTGGTTTAAAATACATAATCATATCAATTGTTTTGTTAAATTACACTATTTTACATAATGTTTGGTAGGTACCTACCTACCTAAAAAATAAAATATTTGCTCTCACTCATTATTTTTTCGCGAAAGCAAAATCTTTTGTCGCGAAGGCATTATTTTTCAGATACTTTCGTACATTTTATTGCTTTTTAACATTTGCGATTGAAAATCTATTTAGAATAAATCAATTTAAGTTCAGTTTAACCTTGGAGATGTATTATAATGCGATTTCTTCAATCAATAATAATCCAGCCAGGAGAGTCTTCAAATCCCAGTCCCCAAAGTCTACGTGACAGGAAGACGGATTGGAGACGGTGCGGAACCAGATCGAAGACGGATCTGAAACAGACGGGAAACGGTTCGGAGATTGATCTAAGACCGTAAACGGCCGATGATGATGAGAATGACAAATTCTTATATCTGGATATATCGCTCTTAATTACTAGCCACCACTGATGTAAGGTGAAAAGCTTGGGTTGCCAGATATGTTTTGACGGAAGAAAACAAGAGACTCCGCATTATAATCAGTGTTGCCAGATTTTTCAAGCCGAGAGGAGCCTTATTTGAAAAATCTTGGAGCCGAAAACAGCCCTACCCAAAAATGATGCACACAAATTAAGAAATTCAAGTGTTTCGTCTAAAGCAACTATTCCAAAAGTCATACAAATTCAAGATTTGAATGAACATTTTATATATGTTTCCTCATATAAAATTTGTTTCGTCTTGGAACCTGGGTTAACGAGTTATAATGAGCTAAGATTTTACAAGATTTGTTTCTACTTGGGGATATGTCCTTTAAAATAAAATAATGACCATTTTAGGACCACCCTAATTAACATTGTTTACAACTCGCAAACTACTTCCAAAATGTCTTCCATACTTAAAGATGATTCTTCTGTCATTTTCAAAGTCTGCATAAATTTTTTTATTAAAGAAATCATAGGTACATACATATTTTTAGTCACTTCAAAGTTCTTATAGCTTTTTCCAGCCTACTGAATTCTGTGTCCACGTTCTATAACTATCGCATCGATAAAATTGGTCAAGAAACGATGAAACCTGAAACAAAATACATGAGTATCGTTACATTTTTGTCAACGTTTCTCGACCGATTTAACAGAACAGAGCAATATAATATTCAAAACTAAATAGCCCAAATTGGGATCAATCGCAAATCACAATTTGATGGAGCGAGTGAAAAGTTCGAGTAGCCCAATTGGCGATAAAGAGCCCCTTCTGGCAACCCTGATTATAATTGCGGAGTGGAACGTTTCTTCAAGTTTCGTTCAATTTTGCTGTCGGAAGTGATGTGCGCTCACGTCAGTTTGACATTTTGGTGAGATAGGAAAACCATTAAATCTTAAAATGTAATTACATAATTGTAAAAATATATTTGTTTAAAGTTTTTTTTTGAAGAGGAAGGCACTTAATAATGCTTAATTTACAGCTCTGGTAAATTTTATGAAGAAATGTCCTAATTTGACAAGAGGTTTTACCAAACCATATAATAGAACTTGGGATGTACATACCAGTGGCGAGGCGTCATAGTGTTCAACTCGTTCATGAACCACGCTACGACGGAGATGACATGATAGCTGTTGTGAGGACCTTGCTTGGCATGCTTGTAGAAGCGCGGCTAGGTACGCCGGATTGGGGTGGTCCTTGTCCTCACACAGCCCGTCTTATAGTGCAGGTCGAAAAATATATTTCATGCCAAGACTAAAAGTAACAAACGGACGGACTAAATACCTCACCTTACTAATAGCCTATTGAATAGACCTTTTAAAAAGGAACAATTACGTGCAAGGGTTTTTATTATTGAATATATTTGTTTGGCACATAAGCATGCTTAAAACCGAAAATGCTACCAAATTCACCCATGCGTTTCTGAGACATTGGTCACACTGGCCACTTTTCAGTATTTTTGGTATAACCGAATTTGACAATTTTACATATAATACTTTTTGTTCAAAATTTAATTTTCTATAGAAATGGATAGATTGGAAAATTTCTTAAAAAAATTTAAGCAGCAAAAGTAAACAAAAACCAACATAAAATAAATCGAAAAATCAAAGATTTTTAAATTTTTTTCTAAATTGCGCATAACTTTTTTCGGAGCAAAGATACGCTCAAGACATGGATGAACAAAGTAAACTGGAGTTTAAGGGCTTTAATATGACATGTTAAAAAGGCCATATTATTTGAAAATTGACAGAGATATATCCATTCAAACTTTACGATTTCTTATCATTTTTCACAGTTTTTGCCCGAAAGCCTATTTTTTGGTACTTTATGACAAAGCTAACGTTCTTAGGAACTTGTATCAAATCTTATGTTAATCGGACCAGCCGTTGGGTCTGTAGGTCTGAAAGCATTAAAAAACAGCCGAAAAACGAAATTGCGAACTTTTATCCTTTTTATAAATTCTCTATAGTTCTAATGTCATATTATATCGAAATTTTTATTTCGAACATTTTTACGAAAGTGAAATTTGCCATATTGTACCGAAAAAGGGACTTTCGGGCCAAAACTGCGAAAAATTATAAGAAATGATAAGGTTTGAACGGGAATATCTCTGTCAATTTTGAACAATTATTAATTTTTGAACATGCCATATTATGGCTTTAAGTCTCTACTCTATTTCTTCTTTGCATGTATTGACCCTATCTTTGCTTCAAAAAAAGTTATGCACAATTTATTAAAAAATTTAGATATCCTTGATTTTTTGATTTTTTTTAGGTTGGTTTTTGTTAACTTTTCCTGCTTAAATTGTTTTCGTAAAATTTTTTGAACAATCCATTCCAATAGAAAATTTAATTTTGAACGAAAAGTATCATATGTAAAATTGTCAAATTCGGCTTAGTTTTCGAATTATACCAAAAATACTGAAAAGTGGCCAGTGTGACCATTCTCTCAGAAACGCATGGGTGAATTTAGTAGCATTTTCGGTTTTAAGCATGCTTATGGGCCAAACAAACATATTCAATAATAAAAAACCTTGCACGTAATTGTTCCTTTATACCCCTCATTTTCCCGTCTATTCAATAGGCTATAAGCTGAAGTGACAGATGGGAGTTCACTTTGAGCGACTTTTTTCCCTCCCTGTATCGCCTTTCGGCAACGCCTTGACAGCCCCACACCCTCTTGATTTTTTTTTTACGAGCTGTCCCTGGTCCAAAGTTCTAGTTTGATCACACTAAATCATAAATATCATCACCGACATCTTGCACACTCAACCACATTTTTATACTATTCAAAATTCCATATTAATTCTTACATACTAGTTATTAAACAAAATAAGAATATATAATTAATAATAAATCCATTAGTAAATTAATTTAGGTACTCTCATATAATGATCGTTCTGATGGTTACTAATATTATGTTTGTTTACTTTGTTTCGTTTTCTGCCTAACTTTATTTTGAAGATTTTTGTTTCTCAATATATGTTTAGTTTCTTCTGTTAGCTAATAGTGCATGGCATTTCAGACATCTTACTTCAGTTAAGTTAATGCAATTCTGTTTTTTTTTCTTTTCTCATTTTTTGTATCAATTTATCAACGTGTAAAAAGAGCAAAGCTATAATAACAATAGTTTGGCCTGTTATGAGAGAATACAACTGTTATGAATTATATTTGGAGACTTACCGCTTACGTTGCGTTTGTGCACAAAATCCAACGGGGTGATATAAAGATGCTCCTTGTTGACGTAGATAAGCCGCAGCCAAACTATCACACATTCACTTCTAACAATTTAAATTGGGCTGTTATCTCTTTTTTTTCTTATTTTACCAAATTTACCTTGCACTTTATTCTAATAGTTATTTTTTTTACACTTACAGTGATGGTCCAGTATAACGAATGCCGATATAACGAATGATCGATATTACGAACACTTTTCGGAAGCCCATTAGGTATTCTATATAACGAAAAATAACGAATTTCATAAAATTAAACAAAATTTTTGTAAGAATAACTAGTTTTTCTGTTACGGACAATTAAGAAAATAAATTTGTGTCAGCCGACTCTTGATTTGTGTCCTTGTATCCTTATAATATGAACTTTGTTTTGTTTTGCTTTATTTATCCTCTCATCTTTGCTTATTTAAAATATGAAAATGTTAAATTTTTATTTCTGTCGTGGAATTGAGGATAAAACTGGGTTGTATATGAAAATGCTATCAGAAAATGTGTTGAAAAATAAACAATTGCTACTTCTTTGTAGAAAAAAAGTATTCAATATAACAAAATTTCGATACAACGAATGGACCTAGGACATTATATCATTCGTTATACTGGACCTCCACTGTATTTCCTAATCCAAATAATATTACTTCTTTTTGTTTCTTTTTAACTTGTTTTAACTTTTTAATCAATTCTAACTTTCTGTTCCTTGTTTCTATATTTAATTTACTTTTCTATATTCCTTTTTATTTTTCTTCACTGCTTGTATTAGTTATCTCCCCCCTTGCACACGTCCCGATGCCACGTTTTCCGAGATGGTCTACCCCCTTCTCCCCACTAGTACACTATTTTTCCGCCCTAAGCAGGTCACTAGGCGATCTAGGCAGTAGCTAAGCGAACCGATCCGACTTCCGAGCTCAAGTAGACTGAGCTTGAGCAGTAAACTCTGTTTTTTTCCACAATTTAATGAAAGGCTCTCTTTAACTTTTGGAATGGTTCCGCTAGTTTTTCCGCTAGAGTTTCGATGTGGTATCTACTCCCGTCTCCGGGGAAGGTAGAGAACGTCCTAGGAGATGAATTTTTCTGCCCCTCCTCTGAGCACTTATTTTCCTTCTTTTTTTTTGTTTATTTGTGGGAGAAATAAAAAAGAAGACGTCCACCCTCGTGAACGTGGGTGAAACGTCAAAATGGATGATTTCTTCCTGTAGCGGCAACAGAAAAACCCATTTAACTACGCCTGGTTGAAATTTGAGGATTTCAAGTATGTAAAGAAATTTACCTGTTCTTATTGGCAATTTCTCTAATTATTACATATAAATATAAATATGTTTGATCGTCCTAAATTTCCTCTGGGTGACCCAGTTGGTTTTTTTCCTCTCTTAATGGATGCCCTATGTATGGGAAAGTTTTGGATTGCAAGGAGAAGTTACAAATAATTAGTACCACGGAATAAAACTACTACTAAAAGTTATTAATAAACTTACTCAATTTTCTTTCTACTTGCCTCTTAGAGAAAAAAATCCCCTTTCAGAGGAGAAGTCTTCTCGAGTTGGTGGTCAGAAAGGAAAAGACCGATTCAGCCCACTTGGTGGCAAGCCTAGGTTTCGCGAAGACAAATAAGTTGTCACCCCTGCTTCCTGCTCGAATAAATCGAACGAAACCGATACTTGGCAATTCTTAACAAGAATTTTGAATTCCATTCGCGTGATAGGGTGCTTCATTATTTTAGCATTATTCTTTTATTTGGTTTGGAGGTAACTTAACTACTTCAGGATTGTGGTAGTTTAGATTCAGAGAACTTAATTGTTCACCAAGGCGTATACATACGTACTTTTTTTCATAAATTTTTTTAGTCGATTCGTAAAAACCACTAACTTTCAAATAATATTATAATTTTCACATCAACCATGAACCACCCACCAAATATTTTTCTCCTAGTTTGAGTCAATTTTGCACTCTTTTTACCACTTTCAAACTCGTGCAACCCTTTCGTGCACTCAGTTTAAATCAAAAGAAACAAATTACTAGTCCAGTCATTATGTCATTTGACCTTGCGCGCAGAGGCACTGTCTGATTTTTTTTTCATGGATCGATAGAGGCTCATTTAAAAAGCTTAAATCCAAATTTGCACCACCTGACAACTTTTTTTACCAAAGTTATTGGTAAAAATGTGTTTTTTGCCATTTTTTCGTCTTTTGTGAATATCTCAGCTGCAGTATGTCGCACAGAAAAAAATAAAGTATGGATTTATTTATAATAAGATTTGCTATTATATTATAAAAAAATTAATTTGCTTAAACAAATAAAAAAAAAGTTATAGTAAGTGTAAGTTTTTATTGTTTGAAAATCACTCTTTCTTGATTATTAAGAAAAAAGCTCATTTAACGATGAGGTTTTTATTTTTACTTTTAAAGTCTTTGTAACTACCTACAATTTAAAAAAAAATTCAGCCCTTAACTACTAACACAAGCCGAGAAATAAATTTATGAACATAGGTAAGTCGGCGCCCCCACGCAATTTTATGTTTTTAGGTTTTATTTTATATCTCAGCCCCAGTATGTTGCAAAGTTAAAATTAAAAAATGTTATTGTTTATAATAATTCTTTCTATCAACTTGCGTTAAATTCAATTTGTTTAAACAAATAGATAAAAAGTTGCAGTCCATTAATAGGTTTTTTTGTGTTGATTTTATACCTTTTTTCATAACTATTGAGAAAAAAACTGTATTTAACGGTACTTTTTTTCAGGTTTACTTTTTTTCGTAGTCCTATAAATTTTCTATAAATTAAAAAAAATGGGTCCATTACGACAAACAGGAGCCAAGTTATTCATGAATTAAAAATGACGCGTCAATTTACTAACGCATAACAATATTCTTTCTTTTTTTTTGTGAATATCTCGACCTCTGTGTATGCATGGTATGGAATGAAACTTTTAATAATATTCTTTATGGACTTAAAGGAATTTTATTTTCTCCAAGTAGATATCTACATACCTACAAAAGTTAAAGTTAGTAGTAATTAAGTTAAATTTTTTCTTATTCCGCCCACGCTAACTCTTTTCCGCACCATTAATCCACTGCAAAGATCAATTAAATTGGTCTTATTCTCAACCGTTTTGGGCGTGAGTGCATTTTGTATTATAAAGATGTCTGCATCTTCTAAGGCCTGGGAGATTGAAAAGCCTAGATTTCGAAGATATTTTTCAAGAAGAACGATAAAGGTATACAGTATTCCCCGTTTGATTGCACCTCGCTTATTTGATTTTCCCGCTTAATTGATCTCAAAAAAAAACCATAGCTAAGAAACTAAAAACATGTTAATGTTTCGGTCAATTGAACTGCCCGGTTAATTGATCAAAAAATTAGACAAAATGGTCGGTGCAATTAAGCGGGGAGTACTCTACCTTCTATCTACCAAAAATTGAGCCTTGTAAGATTCATGAGAGTCGAGCAATCCATAAACGAACATACATATGTACATTAGAGTGGTCGTTAAAAAAAAGGTTATCCCAGATGGACCCAAATCGCCTCTAAATGAAGAAAAGAAAATTCCCTAATTTTTTCTGATTTTTATTTTCATCCCCTATAGTCCTAGTAGGGGTAAATTAAATTTCCCCTTTTTTTCTGCATAATAGAAAATCTTTAATTTCTTTAAATCCGAAGAAGCCGCGTCTGTGGGGAAAAATGTATTTACTGCACTATATGGAGGAAGCAGTTAGGAAACATCGCTGGACCATCTTTTCTCACGCGCGAGTGTTATAATCAAGTCCGATCCTGCTTCTTTGCCACCTACAGAATCAGCAGCAGAACAACACTCATTCCGGACATTCCATCAAGTACAAGCTTGGTTGGGAAATACTGGAAACAAAATTCAAGAGGATTGGAGCCGGTGTTGGCTTCAGGGCCGACGATCCCACCCACACTCATCGACATGATTTCCTGCACGTGTACGAAACAATGCGGTGCAACCTGCGGGTGTCGAAAAGCCGGACTGAAGTGTTCAGCCGTCTGCAAGATCTGCTGCGGGAAAAGCTGCTACAAACGTAGTTGATATTGCTGATGACTCCGAAGACGAGGAAAACTACGACCTTGTGCTCACGACAACAGCTTTTTCTAACGAAAATGAAACAGAGCAGAGACCAAACCTTGAATGTCATAACACTAATGAAGAGAGTGAAAACGAAATACCCTCACCCCCAAAACGGTTGAGAATAAGACCAATTTAATTATTGACCTTTGCAGTGGATTAGGCCTACAGGGGATACCATAAGATTTAAAAAACGCGCTTCATACTCTACCCCTTGGGTGGTGCGGAAAATGGTGCGGAAAAGAGTTAGCATGGGCGGAATAAGAAAAAATTAACTTAGTTACTACTAACTTTAACTTTTGTAGGTATGTAGATATCTACTTGGAGAAAATAAAATTCCTTTAAGTCTATAATGAATATTATTTAAAATAATACAGTTTCATTCCATACCATGCATACACAGAGGTCGAGATATTCACAAAAAAAAGAAAGAATATTGTTATGCGTTAGTAAACTGACGCGTCATTTTTAATTCGTGAATAACTTGGCTCCTGTTTGTCGTAATGGACAAATTTTTTTTAATTTATAGAAAATTTATAGGACTACAAAAAAAATAAACCTGAAAAAAAAGTACCGTTAAATACAGTTTTTTTCTCAATAGTTATGAAAAAAGGTATAAAATCAACACAAAAAAACCTATTAATGGACTGCAACTTTTTTTCTATTTGTTTAAACAAATTGAATTGAACGCAAGTTGATAGAAAGAATTATTATAAACAATAACATTTTTTAATTTTAACTTTGCGACATACTGGGGCTGAGATATAAAATAAAACCTAAAAACATAAAATTGCGTGGGGGCGCCGACTTACCTATGTTCATAAATTTATTTCTCGGCTTGTGTTAGTAGTTAAGGGCTAAATTTTTTTTAAATTGTAGGTAATTACAAAGAATTTAAAAGTAAAAAATAAAAACCTCATCGTTAAATGAGCTTTTTTCTTAATAATCAAGAAAGAGTGATTTTCAAACAATAAAAACTTACTTCAACTTACTATAACTTTTTTTTTATTTGTTTAAACAAATTAATTTTCTTATAATATAATAGCAAATCTTATTATAAATAAATCCATACTTTATTTTTTTCTGTGCGACATACTGCAGCCGAGATATTCACAAAAGACGAAAAAATGGCAAAAAACACATTTTTACCAATAACTTTGGTAAAAAAAAGTTGTCAGGTGGTACAAATTTGGATTTAAGCTTTTTAAATGAGCCTTTATCGATCCATGAAAAAAAAATCAGACAGTGCCACTGCGCGCAAGGTCAGGCCCTTTTTCACGACTGGACTATACCTGCGACAGCAACATTCCCACTCATTTTGTTGTTTTGATTTGGTAACGTATCGCATCCACTAAAAGTAGATATACAGCCAAAAAAAAGAACCAAAATACTACCAACCGACTCGTGCAAATACGCTGTGAACGAATTCAAATTCAAAAGCAGTGAGTGAGAGAGATTTCCTTTATACTCAAAATTGTGTCAACTTGGTTGTTGGTTGGATCGTCGCGTCGGTTATGAGTAATGTGTCTGGCGTTGACTGTGTGGTGGCTTCGAACCTCAAACGAAGGTTTTTGTGTTTTAAGGTAGAACTATAATGGCCGGAAAGCTACTGAAGCTAATGTCAAAAACCCACGAAAAGTAGCTTTCCGTAGCGTCAAAAGGGGAACGAACTCATAATTTACTTATCATCTATCTCTTTTTGAAATTCCTATTTAACCAAATGTCAGTTTCACTTAAGTGAGGTGCGCTCCGGAGCACTCCTCACTTCCGTAAGCAAACTTGAACGAAACTTGACGAAACGCTCCACTCCGCAATTATAGTCACGCCATATGCTTTGTGTGTGAAAGTAGGAAAAAGATTGTTTTAGTCGAGTTTTTTTCTGATTACGTAACTAGTTGGTTTTTGGTTTATTCAAATGAACGTTTTTCTGATAAGTTGTACGTTAAATCAATCTTAACAAAATGGCATCTTGTAGTGAAGGTGAATTAGCTAGCAATAAAAACGGTTGTAATTGTATGACAGAAAAATTAATAAGCAAGCCCTATTATAAGCGAAATACAATAATTGAAAAATCTGCAATTATTACAACTGAAAGACCAACTCCCTTGCTGCCTGACTTGACAACAAAACTGTGCAAACAAAATAAAAGTATTTCGAAAGAAACTGATCGCAATTTCAACCCAGAAACTTATAAAAGGTATGAATATGTTACCGATTGTAAAACCATAAACAAGTTGTTCTGTTGGCCATGTATGTTATTCAGACAGGAAAAGGATAAAAATAATTGGAATTTTATTGGATTCTCTGATCTGAATCATTTAAGTGACAGTTACGCTAAACATTTAAAATCATGTTCCCATATTGATTCGCTTTATGCGTTCAAAACGTTTGGGAAAATAATGGTTGACCTGGGGGGTCATTCCGTAATTTTTAAAACGATAATCGTCAAAACGATTATCTTTAACGATATCGTCTATAATTTGCTTCACGTAACTCAATCACTATCGTCTCTTCTATCGTTTATTTTTTTGAATGAATGAAATGAATTTCAAAATTTAATTTTGCTGTCAAAACAAAAAATCCTTGTTATTTTATGTGAAATGTCAGGTTATTTTAAAAATGTAATTGCAATATCGTCCGTTAAAGTCTGTGTTCGTGGATAAATATATTCTTTACGTTGCGCAGCATTAAAGAAATAAGGCCTGAAAGCAGCTGGTCATCAGAATGTTCCTTTAAAAATACGATTTTGGCCTACAAGCAGCCCAGTGTTGAAAACGAATATGAAAATACAAAAAGACAATGGCGCAAAATTTTAAACATTTAAAACCAGCTCTAAATCACTCTTAAAATGGTAGTCTGCTCTAAATAATTGTTTTAGAGCGAGAACAGGCTCTTTTTCAATTTTAAACGACATAAAATATACTTTAACACTAAAGCACTCGTCTAACTTTAAAAGCAGCAAAACCCTTCTTTATCTCATAAAAAGTATACTTTATCCATAGAGAAAAGTTATTTCACAAAAAAGAATTACCTAGGGAAAATGTTTTAATAGTTTTTTTTTAGACTTTTGAAGATTTTTTACTTTATAATAAGTAAAAACATATAAAATGAGGATGCATCCAATTAAGGGATCTTCAATTTTGCAATATTGTAAAGCGATGAAACATATACACTGTACCTACAACTCAACTAAATTGAGACAATTCTCAAGTACAACAATGATTTTTTTTTTAATCAAAAATATAATTGTTGTCTTCATGTACAATAAAGTATAGTAATATTTAAGCAACCTAATGGCACTTTCACTATATATTTTATAAAATTTACCTTCTCCAGCGAGAAATTATTTTTTTTGTGCTCAGTTTAAATTTGTTTCTGTTGTGTAGCTGTGTCTCTTTCTTCAACTGTCAGATTTGGGCTTGTTCAACCCAAATTTGCTCACGTTACGTTGCGGAGTTCACTCTAGTTAGGAGAGTTGTTTAATGCGTTTAAAATTATGAAATAGTTAGACAAAGGTTCGAAGCAAAACGACTACGTTAACTAGAGCCGGTTCTATTCCTTAAACGAGCAATGTTTAAAATTTTGCGCCAATGCCTTTAATCACGGTGCGGGTTTCTAACGGTTGACATAGCCTCTTCTCTCATCCTCTACGATTTCCAATTTAAAAAGTGCAAAATTGTCAAAATATTAACGATGTGCATCAAAATTATTTATTATTGAATAAATATATTTAGCAAAGATATGTATGCTTTTTTGTTTCTTAACTATTTTTTCCCAAAACCAAAAAGAGTAGGCACCCCTTAGCTATCGCGTTTAACAAAACGTGAAAAAGACGCCGTTAGACGATCATCGTCTTACGCGATGAGAGCCCTGTTGACGTAGGCGCCTGTATGGATAAACGATTATTTTGGTATAAATGGTCGAATTTTGATCATTGGGCAGATACTGTGTAAATTCACAAACGCATCGTTGCAGACATGATGCACAATCATCTCCGTCAAACATTCATAAATGCATCAAAATCGCATCACTTTTTGCGTAACATGTTCATTATTGCAAACTTGCATTAAGTGACGCGCAAACTTCAAACAAATTAAAATCAAGAAAATTCTTGATGCGTTGTTGCTGATGCATTTGTATCAGCATCAGCTGCGTTGCGCATCAGCATCGCAAAAAACCAGTGATGCGGAAACATTTGACGTTAATGAATGTACCCTTTTTGTTAGTTCGATTAATGGGCAAGTATGATTTGTTGGTAAGATTTTTTTCCTGAAAACTCAAACCATGAACTGATATATGTATATGCCGTAATTATTCAATAATTGTTTTGTTTTCATATTATTTAAAAAAAACGATGGTTCAAATCAGCGAAAAAGCATTTATCGCTTTTAAAACACTCAAATAATTACAAGACGATACATCTTTAGCTATCGTCTAAGCTCTATCGTTTTGACGATAGCGTTTTGACGATTATTGACTTACGTAGAGCAAATAATTCATCGCCAAAACGAGATCGCCAAGACGATAGTCATTTTCAATGTTACGGAAAGCAAGACTATCGTCTAAACGATATCGTCTGGCGATAATCGAAATACGGAATGACCCCCCTGCTTTTAGACAAAAGCTACTCCTGTCCCTGTAGTGAAGTCCCGTAAAAATTTCCGTACTGATTTATCTAACCGCCAGAATCGATTTAAGTACATATAGGAGAGTCAGAAAAACTTGGGTAGACATCACCGTTTTCTGGACGGGGTTTTTTAGATGCCATTTTCCAAAATGGCCGACAAATAGTAGTATAATTTGTATGGGAGAACGGAAAAATCTCCATAAAAGCTAAACCACTAAGCCGATTTTGATGAAATGATCAGACATGATTAAAAACAAGATGAGAAAACAACATAATTCATTTCCGCCCACTGCCACGCCCCCTTTTTTGAAAATGTTATATTATTCGTAAAAAGTAATACAAATACGGATGTTGCTTTAGTTAAACTTATAAAAATATTTTGGCTTTTTTTTGAAATCCATGAAAAAATTTCGTGATGAAATTTTTACATTTTTGGAAAGGTGTGTTAATTTCCTATTCAGCACTGAAAACCGCATTAATTTTGAAAGCTCCGTTCATTAGATATTCGCATATAACCGATTGCGTTGAAACTGCATAGAAAATACTTTGAGTGCAAATATCTAATGAACTAGGCGTTGCAAAAGCTTTTGGTTTTCAGTAACGGATAGGTTTAGAATAGACAAATTAGAAACTGAAAACCGAAACTATTTGGAAGGCCTTATGGCGAAAATATATCTATCCAAAGACATTTTCAGGCTAACAAATCAAACAACGCAAAAAATAAAATATCACTTTGGAAGCGTATATTTTGAGAACCCGGTATCATAGAAGGGTGTGGTTTTCGGTTCTGAAAAGTCCTGGGAAATCCCTATCCAAATTTTGCTCTTTTTTCTTTTTATGATGCTTGGTTTAGGAATTATCACCATCCAAAGACATTAAAGTAGGTATCTTTGGCAGAAAATCAGTAAAATCACTTTAGATGCGAATATTTCATAAACCAGACGATGAAAAAAAAATGTATCGATTGGGTGCGAATAGACCTTTCCAAAAATGTATGTCATGATTTATTTCATTGACTTTTAAGAAAAAAGCTTTTTTTAAAAAAACTGTAAGGGGGTAGTCCATGCTTTTTTTTGAAATCCATGAAAAAATTTCGTGATAAAATTTTTACATTTTTGGAAAGGTGTGTTAATTTCCTATTCAGCACTGAAAACCGCAACAATTTTGAAAGCTCCGTTCATTAGATATTCGCATATAACGGATTGCGTTGAAACTGCATAGAAAATACTTTGAGTGCAAATATCTAATGAACTAGGCGTTGCAAAAGCTTTTGGTTTTCAGTAACGGATAGGTTTAGAATAGACAAATTAGAAACTGAAAACCGAAACCATTTGGAAGGCCTTATGGCGAAAATATATCTATCCAAAAACATTTTCAGGCTAACAAATCAAACAACGCAAAAAATAAAATATCACTTTGGAAGCGTATATTTTGAGAACCCGGTATCATAGAAGGGTGTGGTTTTCGGTTCTGAAAAGTCCTGGGAAATCCCTATCCAAATTTTGCTCTTTTTTCTTTTTATGATGCTTGGCTTAGGAATTATCACCATCCAAAGACATTAAGGTAGGTAGTTTTTGGCAGAAAATCAGTAAAATCACTTTAGATGCGAATATTTCCTAAACCAGACGATGAAAAAAAAATTGGCTTCCATGTATCGATTGGGTGCGAATAGACCTTTCCAAAAATGTATGTCATGATTTATTTCATTGACTTTTAAGAAAAAAGCTTTTTAAAAAAAACGGTAAGAAACTTTTAAGAAAAAAGCTTTTTAAAAAAAACGGTAAGGGGGGGGTAGTCCATGCTTTTTTTTGAAATCCATGAAAAAAATTTCGAGCGTTATAGTTGGTGGGCCAACTACATGCTTTTTTTCGCCGCAAAATTTTGAATAATTATTTAAAAATAGAAATAAAGCAAAATTTAAAAAATTAACACGGTGGAAAATTTTTATAAAAAATGTACAAACGATTGCATACTTTTCAAAAATTTTATAAAAAGTTTTTCAAAAAAAAATTTTGGTAAAAAAATTTTGCGAAGTGTAAAAACTAAACAAAAAAAAGACAAACGTGTACAAACGATTATCAATCGAACTGCATTTCCAGATTTTTCGAGCGTTATAGTTGGTGGGCCAACTACATGTTTTTTTTCGCCGCAAAATTTTGAATAATTATTTAAAAATAGAAATAAAGCAAAATTTAAAAAATTAACACGGTGGAAAATCTTAATAAAAAATGTACAAACGATTGCATACTTTTCAAAAAATTTATAAAAAATTTTTCAAAAAAAAATGTTGGTAAAAAATTTTTGCGAAGTGTAAAAACTAAACAAAAAAAAGACAAACGTGTACAAACGATTATCAATCGAACTGCATTTCCAGATTTTTCGAGCGTTATAGTTGGTGGGCCAACTTCCGTTTTATTTTTTGAAGTGTCTCTATAAAAAAAACGGTGAGTGTACAAATTATTCTAAAAGTTGTACAAACGTGTACAAACGATTGCCATTTTCAGTTTTGCTCAACTCCATAGTTGGTGGGCCAACTACATGCAAGCTGGAATATAAGCTGTAAAAAGTTCCTACCACGCCTATTTTGTGGGCGTTTATTATTTTGTGACTTGTATGGAGTTCGTTTTAGTAAGATCAAATCTAAACCACTTCACCCAGTGTAATGAAATTTTCACACATGATAGCGAACAGTATAGGATTGTATACAATTTTCGCCCATTGACACGCCTACAAAAGCCCATCTCATCACTCTTCCTCATTAGCTGCTAAAAACCGAAGGAAATGATATCAATTAAGATGCTTTTTGAAGTTTCCTGATTGATATTGACTAAAGAAAATCTATTATTTTTGATTTTAAGTAAACAAAATTAAAAAATTATAAAAAATACAATTACATAAATTTGCACATAATTTGTATACACATTCATCTCGTATATTGCTAACCACGTTTGCAATACTCTGTGCATGTCAAATACTTAACATTTACACCTTTAATTTACACTTTTAATTAATAGTTCAACAGGTCAATTCTTGACCTGTGAAATGAAAACAAAGTTATCATCAGAGTTTTATAATTTTATCACTTCACAAACACGTGCAAGGCGATTCCCGAACTCGTTATGAAAAACAGCTTGTAAAAGTGAGTACTAAAAAGTACTAACATGAAAAATGCTACCACTTGCTACCAAGATGGCGACTTGGGTGTATCAAATGAGCACAATTTGTTTCTGTTTATCATTTTTCTTTTCACAGGTTTTCGCAGAATGAATTGATTGTGATAAAGAATCATCATATGGAAACATTTGTTTTCATTTTTTTAACACTTCGAGGGGTCATCATATCTATCACTTCACGGATCGAGAATTGACCCCTGTTAGTTTTTTATTTCACTTCGAGGGGTCATCATATCTATCACTTCACGGATCGAGAATTGACCCCTGTTAGTATGTGGACCTTAATTAAATTGTTGTTAAGTGCAGCTCCCAGTTGTTCCCCAAGAGTGTGTAGAGGCACATAGCGCATTTTATCACCCACTTCCACTTTGATCCACAATTCTCATTTGCATTTTATGCATGACTGGACGGCATTGAACAGTTGGATTATAATTCTGCTATCTGCTTCATCAACAAAGGTTTGAAGGTCCGAGCACGTTTGAAGTTCTTTGTTATTGTTATTTATTATAAATGCATCCCTGCTATCATTGTCACCTGTGAGGGTTCCACTTAGAGCTGTAGTGAAGTCAGTCACTTTTACCTTCTCAATGAAGCTAGAAGCAGCAGCTAATTGGAGCATCTCTTTGTTTTTACCTGAAGACCTGAATCTATCCATCTGTCTAGGAATACGCATCTCCTGTTTGATATTTATCAGTTCGATTGGATCTATAATTTTTTGTCTTTCTCTTTCACATTCGTTAAGTGACTGGTCAATGTCAAAGTCAACTCTCTTAGTTTTCTTGTTTTAATGCTTTTTTGTTTTAAGGGAATGCTTAAGCCTATCACAGAGCTATTTTCCAGATTCAAGCCTGCAGTTGACAGATTATGGATTCTTCAAAAATGCAAATGGTGTGCTAAGGCCCGATCAGTGTCTTAACATAATGTCTTCTGAACTATTAATTCCGTGCAATTTTACAACATGTTCTACTTAAAGGTGTTAATGTAAATTTAAGTATTTGACATGCACAGAGTACTGCAAATGTGGTGAGCAATGTACGAGATAGATGTGTATACAAATGATGTGCAAATATATGTAATTGTATTTTATAATTTTTAATTTTTTTTTTACTAATAATCAAAAAGAACAGATTTTCTTTAGTAAATATCAATCAGGAAACTTCAAAAAGCATCTTAATTGATATCATTTCCTTCGGCTTTTAGCAGCTAATGAGGAAGAGTGATGAGATGGGCTTTTGTGGGCGTGTCAATGGGCGGAAATTGTATGCAATCATTCCCTGTACTGTTCGCTATCATATGTGAAAATTTCATTACACTGGGTGAAGTGGTTTAGATTTTATCTTACTAAAACGAACTCCATACAAGTCACAAAATAATAAACGCCCACAAAATAGGCGTGGTAGGAACTTTTTACAGCTTATATTCCATACCAAAAATATTTGTATAAGTTTAACCAAAGAAACATCCCAATTTGTATTAATTTTGACGAATAATATTACTTTTTCAAAAAAAGGGGCGTGGTAGTGGGCGGAAATTAATTATGTTGGCTTCTCATCTTGTTTTTTATCATGTCTGATCATTTCATCAAAATCGGTTTAGTGGTTTAGTTTTTATGGAGATTTTTCCGTTCTCCCATACAAGTTATACTACTATTTGTCGGCCATTTTGCAAAATGGCGTCTAAAAAACCCCGTCCAGAAAACGGTGATGTCTACCCAAGTTTTTCTGACTCTCTTATATATACTTTAATCGATTCTGGCG
The DNA here is from genome assembly GCA_963921185.1 of Dasysyrphus tricinctus. Lineage (NCBI taxonomy): Eukaryota > Metazoa > Arthropoda > Insecta > Diptera > Syrphidae > Dasysyrphus > Dasysyrphus tricinctus. The sequence goes on along the minus strand of OY992531.1, from coordinate 177,006,792 downwards.
GTTAGATAAATCAGTACGGAAATTTCTACGGGACTTCAGTACTTCACTACAGGGACTGTATTAAAGTGAGCGTAAACAAACACAATGAAAAAGTGAAGAAAAATCGTGAAATAATGAAAAGGCTAATTGACACCACATGTCTATTAGGGCAGTTGGAACTTCCATTCCGAGGACATGATGAGTCTGAGGATTCTCTTAATCAGGGAAACTATAGAGAGTGCTTAAATTATCTGGCAAAATATGACCTCGTTTTATCAAATCATTTAGAAGAGGCGACAATATTTCGTGGAACGTCAAGTGACATACAAAATGACATTATAACAGCAGTTTGTCAACTTAGTAACCAGGGGCGGATCAAAACATTTTATTGCTAAGGCATAACACTAGTAATAAATTGTTTTGTGAAGTCAGATTGGGACTGAGACACCCATTTTAGATAGTCGTCTGGGTTGGTTTTTGTTTAAGTTATTGAATATTTTTAAATGGTGGGTAATTTTAGGGTCGATTATTGTAACATTCGTGGGCTAAGAAAGAATTTCTGTGCTGCGTATGTTTATACTGCGTTAAACAGGCCAGCTGTTTTGGCACTGAGTGAAACTCAGGTAGGAGATAATACCGATCATATGGAATTTAACCTACATGGGTATAACTTAGTGCCATTATTCTTTTCCCATCACGGTCTCGCTATCTACATAAGAAATGATGTTGCGTACCAACTTCAACCACAATATGGCTTGTGCTCAAACACAAACTTCAATTTCATGTGGTTTAAATTTTCGGTTAATAAGCACATCATACATACCTGTTTTATTTATCGAAGTCCAAACTTGGACAGAAATTCAACTTTTAACGAATTTGATGCTCTGTCCGACTCCATCCAAAGAATTGTTTCCCATTATCCTCACACTGAAATCGTTATTACGGGCGATTTCAATGTACACAATTCTACTTGGCTTCGCTTTTCGGGTCAGACAACACCCGAAGGAAGGTATATTGAGGTCTTCGCTGAGTTAAACCAACTGACCCAGCTTGTTGTCGAGCCAACTCGAATCCCTGACGTTGCAGGTCAACCCGGGAACACTCTAGACTTGTTTCTTACCTCTGACCCTGATAAATACACTATTAGTGTATTATCGCCTCTAGGCACGTCAGACCATTGTGTCATATCTGCAAATTTCTCGTGCCAACAAAATCCAGTTAAAGAACAAAGCCCAAAGAGAACCGTTTGGCAATACGAGAAAGCCAACTGGGACGGTCTCAATGATTTCTTCAGAAACTTTAACTGGTCACTATGCTTCCTCGATAGTGACGTAGACTCCAGCGCAGATATGATCACAAATCTAATTCTTCACGGGATGAGAAACTTTATTCCGAATAGGATAAAGTGTATCAAACCGAAAGAAAATTCATGGTTTGATCCGAGCTGTAAAGAGGTTATCAGGGTTAGAGATGTAAGTTTCCGATGTTATAAGGCCAACCCTACTGAGGAAAACCGGAATAAGTTCAAACAAGCTAGGAAGACCTGTAACGCCCATATTCAAAGAACCAAATTTTTGCATGACCAAAAACTACGGCAAAAAATACTACAATGTCCCAAAGGTAGTAAAAATTTTTGGTCATTTGTTAAAAACATTCCTAATACTACTTCATCTTCGGTTCCAACGCTCGTCTTCAATAACACTCCCTACGTCAGCTCACTAGATAAAGCCAATTTGCTTGCAGCACAGTTTGCTGTTAATTCGACGCTGCCAGAGAGTGTTATGACTCCTCCTGTACTTGAGAGCGCTCACGATTTCATGGGACGAATCTTCTTTCGCACTCGTGCAGTTGCAAGAGTCCTTAAAGATCTTGATATACACAAATCCGCTGGCCCGGATAGTATCCCTCCTATTGTTCTGAAGAGGTGTTCTTCTACGCTGGCAAAGCCACTGCGTAAGCTTTTCCATCTGTCCTACTCTACAGGTCTCTTTCCGAGTCGATGGAAAACAGCATTTGTCCAGCCTGTCCCTAAAAAAGGCGAATCTTCTTCACCCACTAATTATCGCCCAATTGCACTTACGTCCCTTCTTTCCAAGGTCATGGAAACGCTGATAAACTATCAGCTTAAGAAATATCTCGAAGAACGGAAGCTTCTTAATGACCGGCAGTACGGCTTTCGTAGCAATAGGTCCATTGGTGATCTGATGGTATATCTCACCGAGCAGTGGAACAAATCTTTACATCGTTTTGGAGAAAGTAAGATTGTTGCACTTGATATTTCAAAAGCATTTGATAGAGTTTGGCATCAGGCTCTCTTATCGAAAATGCGTGCATTTGGTATCGATGAATCTCTTCTTCGCTGGATTAGAAACTACCTTTCGGACCGCTCAATACAAGTTGTATTGGATGGTTTCAAGTCTAATATTCATAAAATAAATGCTGGTGTGCCCCAGGGCTCCGTTTTGTCTCCGACTCTCTTTCTTATTTTCATCAACGATCTCTTGTCTGAAACTTCTAATCCATTAAATTGTTTTGCTGACGACAGTACCCTCAGCTTTTCATATTCGTTTTCAGACTCACATCCTTGTCCTTCGGATGTGGAACTTGAACGGCAGCGTATGATTAGCTCATTAAATTCTGATCTCGACAGCATTGTTCAATGGGGAATCAAAAATCGCGTAGAATTTAATGCTTCAAAAACTCAATGCTGTCTCTTGTCGTTAAAGCGGAACCCACCCCCTATGCCGCTATCCATGAGCGGCACTTGCATCGAAGAAACCGAACAGCTTTCAGTCCTCGGTATGTGCATCACAGATCACCTTCTGTGGAGTGACCACATATTCGACGTCGCCAAAAACGCTGCTAAGTGTTTGGGTTTCCTTCGACGATGCAAGAAATTTTTCTCTCCTTCTGATCTGGCTACAATCTATAAAGCCTTCATCCGACCTAAGCTTGAGTACAACTCTCACATCTGGGCAGGTGCTCCTATAACTCACTTGAATCTCTTGGATAGAATCCAAAATAGAGCCTTAAAAATGATAGGTGATTCATCAATAACGCAATCAATAACATCTCTGAAACACCGTCGCAGTGTTTCATGTCTCTCATTATTCTATCGCTATTTTTATAAACAATGTTCTAGTGAAATAGCCAGTTGCATTCCTCCCCTAAAACAATTCAACCGTAATACCCGCGCCTTTGGGAATGCTCATCAGTTTACCCTTGAGCCCAACTTCGGACGTACTGTAAAGATTCTTTCTTCAGCCGCACAACAAGAATGTGGAATGCATTACCAGGCTCCATTTTTCCCCACCATTTTAATATTCAAAGCTTCAAAACCAATGTGCATCGGTATCTCCTGTTAAATCCTTCCTCATTTTCCTAACGCTCGTACTGTGTATTATAATCATCTTAAGGGTAGTCATAACCCCTTTAGTGCGCGCAAAATATAAAAAAAAAAAAAAAAATAAAAAAGCAGTGAGTACTTTGCTTTCAAGTGCCATAGAAAAGGAAATAGAAGAATGCTCATTCTTTCTGTTTTAATGGATACAAAATCCGATAACTTTCAAAACGGTTCGGATCGTTTCTAGGGCAGGAAATATTGAAGAACGATTCTTGGGGTTTTTTGATGTAAGCGCCAACAAATCTGCAGAAAGCCTTTCTGAACATATTATAAGACTAGTAAATGATCTGAATTGTGGACAAAAACTTGTTTGTCAAACATATGATGGAGCAGCAGTTATGGCAGGAAATTTGTCAGGTACACAAACCCGGGTTAAAAAATGTTTTCCAAATGGCGGGTGTATTCATTGCGCAGCACACAGACTTACTTTATGTCTACAGGATGTTTTAAAATACAATCCAAAATGTAGGCGGTTTTTCGAGAGGCTAACAAGCATGTCGAACTTTTTTTCGCAGTTAACTAAAAGGTGTATATTATAGAAAAGGAAATAGAAGAATGCTCATTCTTTCTGTTTTAATGGATACAAAATCCGATAACTTTCAAAACGGTTCGGATCGTTTCTAGGGCAGGAAATATTGAAGAACGATTCTTGGGGTTTTTTGATGTAAGCGCCAACAAATCTGCAGAAAGCCTTTCTGAACATATTATAAGACTAGTAAATGATCTGAATTGTGGACAAAAACTTGTTTGTCAAACATATGATGGAGCAGCAGTTATGGCAGGAAATTTGTCAGGTACACAAACCCGGGTTAAAAAATGTTTTCCAAATGGCGGGTGTATTCATTGTGCAGCACACAGACTTACTTTATGTCTACAGGATGTTTTAAAATACAATCCAAAATGTAGGCGGTTTTTCGAGAGGCTAACAAGTATGTCGAACTTTTTTTCGCAGTTAACTAAAAGGTGTATATTATTGGACGCAAAAGTGCACAAGCGATTTCCGAAAGCAGCACCGACAAGATGGAGGCATAATTCAAAGCGGGTTTCTGTAGCAAAAGAATACAGAGAAGGCTTAGTCGAATATTTCCAAACAATTTTGGATAACTCTGAAGAAGATGGAAATGATGAATCCTGGGATTGCAATACGGTCAACTTGGCACAAGGTTTTCTGCTATTTTTATTTGAACTTGATTCACAATTATATTGATTAAACTATTTAACTCAATTTTAATTTTTACTGATTATTTGTATAACATATTGCAAACAAAATCTCTTGACATAACTTATTGTTTAAAATTCATTGAACAGACAAAAGAAAACATTATTAATTTGAAAGATAAATTTAACGAATATTTGTGTGAAAGAAAACAATTATTCAGTATTGAATCGTCATATCGAGCTCGACATGGAATTGATGAAGAAAAAGAGTGTAGAAGACTGTTTTTTTGAAATCATTGATACAGCAAATGCACAATTGATTACCAGGTTTGCAGATCTCAAAGATCTTACATTTGTTGGTTTGCTTGACACAAATAAGTTTAAGGAATATGGAAAAACATTTCCCCATTCTCTTTTTAACGAACTTAATAATTTATATTGTCAATTTTTTGATATGCTTGCTTTAAAAACTGAATTCATTTTTATGTATAAACAGCAATAGTTTTTAAACTTAAACGTAAAGCTTTTTTTTTGAAAAACTTCGAAATAAAGATCTTATTCCAGTTTTTTTTTCAGAAATGTATAAGCTTTCAGAACTTGTACTCACATTTCCATTTACAACATCATCTGTTGAAAGATCCTTTTCAACACTCAAAAGAATAAAGACCTTTTCTAGGACAACCATTGGGCAAAACAGGTTATCTGAACTTTCAATGCTTACAATTGGAAAAAAAAACTTTTGAAGATTGCTTTCATGAAAATGTAATTAAAATATTTTTAAAAAATTCAGGAGACTTGAACTAGAATATAAGTAATGATGATATTAATGTCAACCCAAAACCTTTTATTAATGACATCAATGGCCGTTATATGATGGCTAGGCTGCGTGACAACAAACTTTATGATAGTGTCCGTCTGTACCTCGCGTTTTTACACGACAAGCCTGATTCAGTTTGTATCGATGGTAGAACCAAAACCAACGTCATTGTCTCTAGTTATTTTCTTCTGATTTTGTTGTTTTTCGAGCAGATGGTCAAAGCAATGATAATGCACCCTCCGGGCGTGGCGTTCTTTTGGCTGCACACAATCGTCTTAATGCTACGTTAATTGGAACCTCAAATTCGCCACTCTATGAATACGTATGCATTAAGGTGTCCATCTCCAACAGGTGTTTTTACATTCTCTGTTGTTATATTCGTCCTTCACAACCCATTCTGGCATATCAATTAATAATTGATTCTTTTGATTCCCTTATTGATGCTGCGGCTTCAAACGATGACTTTATAATCGTAGGTGATTTCAATTTACCCGACTTAATTTGGATACCATCAGATGACGAATCATTCTTTGTTCCCAGCAATCCCACTTCTGAAAAAGAATCTCTGTTCGTTGATCGTCTCTTTGAATCTGGCCTATTTCAAATAAGTGGAGTACCTAACAATCTAGGACGGTTGCTTGATCTCATCTTTTCATCAGACCCTTGTAATTCAATCGTCTCCGAAAGCTCCCACCTTCTTTCCACCCTAGACCACTACCATCCTCCTCTTTCTCTTCTTTTTACATATGATCAAGGAATTCCTACAGTTGATTCTGAATTTTCTTACTATTTTAACTTTCGTAAGGCTGACTACAATCAACTTAATAACCTTTTAAATAATATTGATTACAATCTTTTTCTAAATCCTAATACTCCCGTTGACATAGCTCTTACTTTTTTCTATACCGCCATCTTTGATTGACTTATTCAATGTGTCCCTTATTTGCCTCAAAAAAACTGTTTATCATCTCCTCCCTGGTATACTAAAGAGTTGCGTACTCTTCGTAACCTTAGAAATAAACTATGGAATAGTTACTTGAAATCTCGAACTCCCTTAGATTTTTCAATTTACCAACAAGCTGCTGCCTTCCTCTGCGATTCACTCTACCATGATTATCTTGTCAAAATGCAAATAAGTCTCATTTCTGAACCTAAACGGTTCTACCAATTCATAAATGTCAAGAGAAAATCTGATGGTTTACCTTCATCTTTCAATTTTCTCGACACATCATCTGATGATCCCCAAGTAATAGTCAACCTCTTTGCCAATTTTTTCGGCCAATCGTACAGTGATGGTATAAATGAGCCTGACCTTGAATATTTTAGCTTCCTATCGAACAATCCTCATACGTCACTTGTGTCTGTCGATATTAGTCTTTGTTCGGTCTGCGAAAAGATCAACTTACTTAAAGACGACTTTTCTCCTGGTCCTGACGGTATCCCTGCCATTTTTCTAAAAAAATGTGTCAATGCACTTTCCGAACCCCTTACATTTCTTTTCCGCCTCTCGCTTTCGCAAGCAGTGTTTCCTACTTTATGGAAAAATTCGTTCATTTTCCCAATTCATAAAAAGGGCAGTAAGAACGAAATCTCAAACTATCGTCCGATAGCTAAACTCTCAGCAATACCCAAGCTCTTTGAAAACATAGTCTATGATTCCCTGTAGTTTCATTGCAAATCAATATTTTCTCCTCTTCAGCATGGTTTTTTAAAGGGTAGGTCCACGACGACTAACCTTACCCAATTTGTTTCCATGACCCTTTGTGCTTTGGAAAAAGGCTTCGATGTTGATATTATCACCACCGACTTCAGTATTCGATAAAATATCTCACCATATTATTTACATTAAGTTGAAAGCCTTTGGTTGTCCACCATCATTCATCTCATGGGTTAAATCCTACTTAGAGAACCGGCTCTATAAAGTAATATTAAGATGCTCCGAGTCTGAACCCATCTATGCCACCTCAGGCGTTCCTCAAGGAAGCCATCTCGGTCCGCTCCTTTTTGTCCTTGCTATTAACGATGTTGATAGCGTTACTTCATACTCTGACCTTTCTATTTATATCGATGATATAAAAATTATAAAAGTTATATATAACTCTAACGATTCTTCCCTGCTTCAACAAGACTTAAACTCCTTTCTTACTTGGTGTGAACAAAATTTCCTACAACTAAATGTGAATAAATGTCAATCTCCCTTACCCCCTCGTATTTATTACAATGAACCTGTTCCCGTAGTTTCCTCTATCCGAGATCTTGGCATAATTTGTGATAAAGAGCTCAACTTCCGCATGCACATCGACCATATTATTGCAAAAGCGAATTTTAGCCTTGGTTTTATAAAGCGCTGGTTGAAAGAATTTTCCAACCCTTACGTCACCAAGTCACTCACATATGTTAGACCCATTCTTGAATACGCCAGCCAGGTTTGGTCACCTTACCAATCCACACACTCAAATAGAATAGAATGTGTACAGCGAAGGTTCCTCCGTTTCGCTTTACGTAATCTCCCCTGGTCTGATCCCCATATCTTACCCCCCTACGAAGATCGATTGCAATTAATCGACCTACACACCCTTGCCAAACGTCGTGCTGTTGCCGACATACTCTTTGTCCACTAATTAATTACCGGTGCCATCGATTCTCCTGCACTTCTTCAATTGATTTTCATTAATACCAATCCACGTAACCTTCGATCCTTCACATTCTTCCGCCTGCCCACCCACCGCACAAATTATGGCCATAAGAATCCAGTCATCAGAATGCTTCGCCTAGCCAACTGTGAACAGCATATTTTTGATTTCAACCTCAGTTCACCCTCCCTCAGAAGAATTCTTTATTCCAATTACCCATGAACCCTCTTTTATTAGTAATAAGTAAATCAGATTGTTTTAATTAAGTAAATCAGATTGTTTAATTATTTAATTTAACTATCTTATTTTGTTAATTGTAAATATTTAGCATTAAGATTTGTTATGTTTTGTATGTTTATCAGCTTGAATTAAGCCAGTAAATATATAATTAATATATAAAATATAAGAAAATAAAAATTAATGAACTGAACGACTACATTTTTTATTCACGCTTCGCCACTGGTACTTACATATGTTTGTAGATGGTTTGGTGTTCAAAATTCTCAGAGAACTTAACATCATAGAAAAATAATCAAATTTACTCATGCGTTCTTCAATTTCATCAAATTGGAATGGTCCCTTAAATCAGTGACTTTGTGCGATAAAAAAACGAAAAGGATGGATCAGAAAAAATTATTCAAGCTGTCAGTGAGAGGGGTGTTCTTTGGAACCTCACAAATAAAAATTATAAAACAATAAAATAAAGGCAAAGGAGTGGCAAGCAATTGCCGATGAACTTAATTTGCCATATGAGTAATTTGTATTGCAAATTGTCTTTTTTGCACGGTTAGTTATATGGTTTATTACCTACAGTTGACAGTGTAATAAAAGTGGAGGTGTATTCGTGACAATTTTTCTCGAAAACTTGCAAAAAAAAAGTTTCTGCGGCCAGGAAGCCGATGAGGTCGTAAATTCATCAACTGTGATCTGTCCAAAGGTAAAAGTTCTAAGAACGGATCAAAATGTTAAATAAATTGAAGTGACTTTTCAGTATTTCAAAGTGTTTTTTGTTAAGGAGTTTTACCTTTGAACCGACGATATTTTGAACGTTCTAAATTTCAATATTTCACAATCCTTCATCATCCTCTTATTAATTCAGTTATCGGTTTGTAAAGTGTCTAGTGGTTGGAAAAACCCACAAATTATCTTTCTGGCCTGGGCATCGCAGCAAAGCAACATCGGTTGTTTAAACCTTGTCACCAACATCAAACGACTGACATTACAAACTTCCTTTGAACTCAGCCCAGATGACGATGGCACATTGAGTTTTCTAATTTTTCTTATTAATCTCGATTCTCGAACTCCCCGAGCCAATTCTCGTAAAATTGGCAAATTCGATTTAATTTCCAAAAATATTGAAAGGTGGCCAGTGTGACCATTCTCTCAGAAACACATAGGTGAATTAAGTTAACTAATCTCGTCCCCACCCCGTGTCGAAATTCGACACCACTCAAAAATTGAAAACTAGTTTTAAAATATTTGAAAATTGAAGCAAAAACAATTTTTTTTGTTTTTTAAATTAAATTTTTCTGAATGTGCACAGTGAGCGGAAGTGTAAAATGGTTCTTAGCTAAAATGGACCCACAGTGTTTAATTTTGTGATTCGCACACCCCCCGCGACTATAGCTTTCCAACCACGTAAAATCTATTCAAATCGGTCAAATACTTTTTGAGACAATGGTACCACAAAATTTATTTAAGCCTATTTATATATAGAAGATAATAAAAACCTTTTGACACAACGAAATCATCATAAACGAAAAATGTCGTTCTACTTTTCGTTATGCACTACGCTGCTCGACGAGTGCAATGGATTATAATTGTAGCAGATTATTTAAAGAAATCTACACTCTTTTTTCGCACACAATACCATACCATTAATTCTGTGCGGAGAGTGACATTTTTGTTTTTTCGTTTTTATTTTTGTTGTTTCTTTTATTACATTATTTGTTTTTATTTAAGGTCAACGCGTTTCGTCCTTAAATGAAATTTAAATTTATTGTGTATATTAATTTTGGGCTTTTTGATCGTTTATTTTTAAAGCAATTAAAAGACTAATTCATTAGTTTTCCCGACGTTTCGTTTGGTTTTTTTCCAACATCTTCAGGGGTTTTTTTTATTAATTTATTAGACCTTCAATACAAACAATACAAAATATATTTTAATGAACAATGTGAATTTTTCAACCATAAATTCTACTATTTACTCACTTTAGTCGTCAAGTTACATTTTCAAAAGGATTTGATTTTAAATAAATAAAAGAGATACACTCTGGAGAGTCTGAGAATTCAGCAAAATCTGAGAAGAGTTATGAATTTTAAAGAGGACAAAGATAACATCAGCTCCAATTATAATACTGTGATAAAATAAGTATAGCCTGTGATAACTAGTTTTAATCTCTGTTTTGTCCATTTGTCAATTAATTTATTAAATATTTATTAGTATCACGTTCAAAAATATATAGTGCAATATATATGTTAAATTATTTATTTAAAATCAAATCCACGGGGTTGGATTCATAGACTTTCTGGGTCGAAACAATGATCTCAGGTGACCCAACCATCTCAGTCGTTGGCTTTTCACTTTTGTGGCTAGGTCGGTGTCGCTGTACAGCCCGTACAGTTCGTTGTTGTTTCTTCTCCATTCCCCATCTATGCAGACGGGACCAAAAATTGCCCGGAGAATTTTCCTCTCAAAACAGCCTAACGCATTCTCATCCACCATTAACAGTGTTCATGCCTCTCCACCATACATCAGAAGCGGGATGATAAGCGTCTTATAAAGAGACAATTTATTTGCTCGAGAGAGGGCTTTGCTTCTCAATTGCCTTCTTAACCCAAAGAAAAAGCAATTGGCAAGAGTAATCCTTCGTTTGATTTCAGCACTGGTATTGTTTGCTGAGACCATAGCGGATCCTAGGTAGACAAAGTCTCTGACCACCTCAAAATTATAGCTGTCTATAGTGAAGTTCTGTCTGAGACGTCGATGTTGGGTGTCCTTTCCTGTTGACAGCGTATATTTCGCTTTGCTTTCATTCACCGTTAACCCCATCTTCTTGGCTTTCTTCTCAATACTCACGAAATGTCAATGTCGTCAGCGTAAGCGAGTAATTGGACTGCCATTTGAAAGATTGTGCCTCTAGTCTTGACGTGAGAGTTTTGCACTATTCTTTCAAGAACGATGTTGAAGAAGTCGCATGACAGCGCACCGCCTTGCCTAAAGCTTTTTTGACATCAAAGGTTTCGGTGAGGTCTTTGCCGACCTTGATAGAGGAGCTTGCATTCTCCATCGTCATCCTGCACAAACGGACGAGTTTGGCAGAGATGCCAAAACTAGATATTGCTCAATATAGTTCGTCTCTATTGATGCTGTCATACACGGCCTTAAAATCGATGAAAAGGTGGTGGGTGTCAATTTGAAACTCTTGGGTTTTTTCCAAGATCTGCTATAGTGCGAATTTTTGGTCGATGGTGAACTGCCCTGGCCTAAAGCCACACTGATATGGACCTATTAGGTTGTTGACGAGTGGCTTCAAGCGTTCACAAAGTACAGCAGAGAAGATATTGCAGGTGATGTATGTACTCCCGGCATTCTTCTTCGAACCAGTGAACAATATGCTAACTACAAATTATTAACAGCCATATTAATAAAAAAAACACTATCCGCCCGTAAACACGTATTTTACCTAACACACGGATAGTGAACTTATCCGCTTAATAAATTAAATTATTAATAACCGTATTTTAACTTTCTGTTTTCTATCCTCTGATTAATACTGAAAAATTGGCATCACTTCACAAAATTGTAATAAATATTCTACTACATTTTTATTTCAGCCAACTGATTTTCAATCGTCAATGACATTTGAAAACAAAGAAAAAATAAAATAATATAATTCGTTCTAAAATCCCGTGATCGGTGCTGTTATTATCTTAACAGTAATCCTAAAAAAAAGTTGTTTTCGCTTAAAACTAAGTAATTTATTATTCCGATTAAAATGGAAGGACCACCAGCTTATAAAAAACAGGACTGAAAACTGAGCTTAGCTGACAAGGTACGTACCTAACAGCATTAATTTATAATTGGGTAAGGATTAACTTCTCACAAATCTTATTTATGTTTTAAAATATTCAAGAGTCTGGGGCATTCGTATGTATTCTCTAGATTTAGATGCAAAGGCTTTCGCTACTCTAGCACTTATATTGCTTAGTGTTGGTTGGCTGAGGCCATGAATATCTGCACTATCATCCTGAATCTACAAAAATTGAATTGATTAAAATTTTAGAGTAATATAAAGGTTATTTACCTCATTACGAGCCCAATAGCGTATTGCAGCCATGACTTGGATACTTAGCGGAAAAAGCTCACTCTTGGACCTTCTAAATCATATTTTACCAAATTGATAAGAAAAAGCATATTGGCTTTTGAAAATCAATATTTTTTTAAAATAAATATTCATCCAGTTCTTCCAAGGGGTCGATACGAGTTTTATATATTTTTTTCCGTCTAAAAATTTGATTATCACCATCTCTGATTCGCTCTAAATTTTCAAGTCTATTTAAATTATATAGAATAATAAATAAAGCCATTAAATTTTTACTTTTGCAAGATTTTAAAACATAAAACACACATTTTTTTCAATTCAACCAATTATTATTTCTAAACCCGGAATCTATCTGTCAAATTTGACATCCACCATACAATGAAGTGTGTGTTAAGAAGTTATCCGCTCGTTATACACCAAATTCGGCGAGATAACTTATCCGCTCGATACCAAACGTCAGTTAAGGCTGACACACGTTTGCTAATAAGAATTTTGACTTAAAATACGTGTTAGTGTTATCTCATGGCTGTCATGCGTTTATTAATATGGCTGTAGATCTTCTAACGTTGAATATTTTATTTAAACTTGGAATTGTTTGACAGTATAAAATAAAGAGTTAAATGCATTTTATATCATAAATATAATCCTTTTTCAAAGAAACACATTCAATCAAAACGTCTTGGACTAATACCTAAATGAAAAAAGCAAAAACTGTGCATTAAACATAGTGTTTCCAAACTTTTGCATCGTAGTGTATATTGTTATGAGTTTTTAAGGCTTCATAAAATTAAACTTGAGTCTAATATTTAAATGCATCATGACTCCATAAACATTTAAGCAATATAAAATGAAGTTAAGTACTTACGAGTGCTACCTCATTGTGTATAAACTTAAGCACTTTTTAGTCTTAACGCTTTTATGTGTAGAAATTAATTTAATTTCAAGATAACTGTAAGGTACCCACTTGTATATTTCCAAAAAGAGATTATATCATCGGTTTCAGTCAGTTAACTTCCTGGTCTTTTGATTAATTGCTCAATTAAAGTATTTACTTACCATATTCTTACCCACGCAATACTCATAACACAACAACAAAAGTAAAAATTAAAAGCTCTTTTTTAGAATTCAAAAGTTATCTTATAACACATAAGAAATTGTATACCAATATGGTAATTTTAATAAAGAGAAGCCTAATACCATACACCTTGTTAAGACCAATACAATAAAGATCAGGTTTCAAGTCTGCTGAATGAATTTTTCCAGCATGGAATAATGCATCTATCAAACCATGTGAAAGAGTGGACAACATGTGCATGTTATATTGAGAGCTTTCTTAAAAAAAAAAGCTAATCACTTATCAGCAACACGAAAAGAGTTAAAAACAAGACTGGTTGGTAGCATACCAGTGGGAGATATTTGTAATGCAGGTAGGTATGTACTGTGGATTGCGTCTTTGTTTTGTGGAATATAATCTTATTTGCTTCAGAGCTGCAGTGTCTATTTATTATCCAGTTGCTTTGTTGAAAGACCATCAAACGAAATATTATAATAAATTGTTAAATCAAATAAAATTCAACGAAACTCCTCTTAGTGTTACCAATTATTGTTTTCGTTTTAAATTTTATTTTCAATTTAAATAAAAAATCAATTTTAATCCAAAGAAATGCAAATGTTGCTTTGTAGTTCTTAGACACTAAAAATGTATCTTTTATTAAGAGTTAGTCTTGGGACAACTTTCTTAAATGTAAGAGCTTAGTACTTTACCACCTCTTACATTTTTCAAGTCCAGTGCTGATTCGTGTTAAAAAATATTTTTAGCTTTTTAAATGGTTTCGTTGCTGAATAACTATTTCTGTTGAGATACAAAATTATATTTCATTCCAAAAAATAAATATCTTCTAAAATTTTACTATTTCTTGTGAAACTCTGTCAACAAGTGTATTTTACATGTTGTAACAATTTTGTTTACTTGTAATTCATCAATAAAATGAATCTTCAATGTTTTATTCAATTGGTTTTTATCCTAGTAGGTGAGTGTATTTATGTAACCATGTACATTGAGAAAAAGTGATTGAACAGTTTTTTTTTTCTGACAAAACAAAGAATATATCTTTACCTACCTACATAAAGTTGACTACAAAATACCATTATCAAATGTACTTTCAGTGAATTAATTTAGCAACCAAACAGTGTGGTAGTGGTATATCTAGTGTACAGAGACCATGCATATGAGAGCAGAAATTGTTGTTTTCTTTTGTGGAGATTTATGTGGCATACTTTTGCATCATTGTGAGAATATTTATGATTCTGTACACGTAAAAATTAGAGAAAATAAAAAAAGCATTTGAAGGTCGACACAAGATTTTTGTTAGCCCTCGTAACAATGGTAATATCTTGGATGGTGATCAAACACCATGCAAACAAAAATTGTGTAATAATATAGACGTGAATGGGAATTAAATGGAGTTCATGAAACAAAAATAATAGGTAGACAAGGGGGCGGAGAGTGTAAGACATGGTAACATATCTGACCGGGCAAACATTTGAAATGCAGCGTAACAAGTGCGTTTTTAGTGCAGTGTTTAAGTGGAATTCTAGAAAACTGAAGCTTGAAGATAAATAAAAAATCGATTTAGATTTCAGTTACTTTCATTTTTGTACATAAGTGTATAAGAAAAAAATCCTGAATAGTTTCAATTCAAGCCTGAGGCAACATTTATGTTTGTTGCTCACCTCTTGAAAACAAAAAAACACGTTTGTGGTTCACATCCATAGCGATTCATCACGTTAAAATCGATTTAAAATTCAAAAATACTTTATGTAAACACTAACGAACAATATTTTAGCATCTTCTGATGGGATTCGAAACTTAAAATAAACCGAAAAAAAACCCTAGGCAAAATGTAGGTACTTTTCAGACAGTAATCATATTCATTTCATATTTTTTAAATTTTAATTTCAATAAATTTTGATATGCTATGATGGAGACTTCAGCCTTATGTATCTATGGATATGTATAGATACCTACTTTTACACACCTGAATAGTTAGGTAGGTAAAGTATTTCCAAAAGTGTTCATATTCTTTGATGATATGTATCATGTTTACATCATTTTATAAATATTAATTATAATTATAAATATGTATGAAAAATAAGAGTTGAAATACACATTGGACACTTGGAATCATGTAAATTAAATAATTTTACAGTTATGACGTTTCGGGAGTGCTAAATAAAAAAAAACAATAAAATGACCTGAAGGCTCAAGCCGACACGGGCGTTAGGAAAATACAATTTTTTAAAAGAAAAAGGTCAAGAAACTAGAAAACATGCATAAAATAAATCAAGCTAGGTTTTAACATAACAATAACTTTTTAGCGTTGGAATTTGCATTTAATCAGACTTCAATGTCTATGAAATAAAAACAAACCTAACCTATTCTCCTATATACATGTTCAGGCAAAGTCTCCCGTTCCCATTTTGCCCCTCTTTTATTAAATCAAAATTAAATCCAGCAATTTTTAAAATTTTCTCTCATGTTATGTCTCTTTAGGTAGTAGTGAGTGCCTACAAATACAAGGGGTGGCAATGTTTCCAAAAATCACTCAGGTCAAAACATAGGTAGGTATAGCGCGAATTTGTACTATTTTTTTCATTAGAAAAAACAATGAATGAATGAAATGAGCTTGATACAATTATGTAAAACATAAAAATACGCAATACAGTTAATCATTATTAAAGTGGACAATTAAGAGTTGGGAGCCACAATTATAAGGACCTCGCTGAAGCTGCCATCCACAGTGTGTCTCACCAATTGCAATTCTTATGACAAGGAAATGGAATACGAAAAAGATTCTTCAAAGAATTGTTCGTTATTTTTGTATCGCGACACATACCAAAACTATCCATAACGCTTCTATTTTTGAATAGGTTTGAGCCTTAATTTGGTGTTTCTTATTGCTACTTGATACAAATAAAGGAAACAAAAAATTATTTTGTTATCCTATTGACAGACTTATACCTAGAGCAAACAGTAATATTTGCGTGTGTAATATATGTATGTATAACACGAAAAAGTTGTTTTTATTAGATTAGTTCTTCTAATTTTATTTTAAAATGTTGAGGCCACTTTACACGATGATATAAGCCATATGACTTGTCATATGACCTGTCAAAAAAAAACTTACCAAATCTTGTGAACGCACTCATAGAACTCATATGACTTCTCAATCAACAAGCTTATTTCAGCCATACATAGTGTCTCCAGTTTTATACAGCAAATTGGTTGAGATCCTGTTTCAATTGCGTGCAGCGTGCACCCTTTGTACCGCTTTCTTCCTCTACTACGTTGCGGGCGTCTTACGGGATTGTATTCAAATACTTTCTGGGACAGAGCATTGGTGTCCATTCGCTCTACGTGAGAGGTGATGGTTTCACTGTACAGCCCCTACAGTTCGTTTTAGTATCTACTTTTCCATTTCCCATCAATGCAGATGCCCAGATCAATTTTTTTATATTAAAATCGAAGATGGTTAAGTTATATTTTCAGAAATTTAGAATTGTGAATAAGCTTTTAGGACATAAATGTAAAAGCAGGAGACAAAAGTATCAATTTTACCAAAGATTGGGGAAAACAATTTTTGCATTCAATTCCTCAATTCTTATTTTGATCTCAGCGCTGGTACTGTTCACTGCGATAATAGTGGAGCCCAGGTAAACAAAGTCTCTGATCACCTCAAAATTAAAGGTTACAGCTGTCTACGTTGACAAAGTTCTGTCCTAGAGATCGGTGTTGGGTGAACCTATACTTTCTTGTTGCCAGCATATTTTTGGTCTTGCTTTCACTCATCGTTCAACCCATCTTCTTGGTTTCCTTCTCAGTACTCATGAAAGCACTACTGAAATCATGCTTTGTTGTTCCAATCATGTTAATATCGTTGGCGTATGCGAGTAGTTTGACGGGTTTTTGAAAGATTGTACCATTGCGAAGACCATCAGCTCCAGCAGCTTCTTTAAGCTTGAATTTATTTAAAGCTTTCTTCACTTTGTTGAAATCAGGTGGATATAATTGTTGGCATGCTTCGCCATTGCCTTCATCCAGGTTGAATTGTACATTGCAGTGGAATTCTATTCCTCATCTTCATTATACAATTTGCAGAAGTGAATTTCCTTATCCTCAATACCGACTGCGAATCCACTAAAATGATCATCTGATCGTCCTTGCGGACCTCGATTCGGGCTTTGTTACCTTTGATTCCTCAGTTTCCTCGATTACGTGCTCGGTGCTCCTTCATTCGTTTTTCCTTCTGAGAAGCCGGTGTTTCTATATCTTCTTCTGCTCGTTTCATTTTGCCTTATTTTAAATAGTTGTCGCAAGAAAAGTAACAAAAATATGATTGTCACATGTGACTATAACCTTACCAGACCAGACATTAGGAAAAAATTTAGTTTTCGCGGTTTTTTCACTTATTGGCCATTTTAACCACTACGCCTTACTAAATTAGCTTCAATTTTAGTCCAAACCCGTTTCCGTAGACTCAACAGTTTCCAAGGGACGGGTTTTCAAAATATATCAATAAAAAATTTAAAACAACAAGAAGTATGTTTGTAATAAAAAAAACATGGTCTTTGACAAATTCTGCATCAAAGCAATAGAGCGTGTAGATTGAGTCAAAAGAAGAAAACAATAGTATTGGATGGGGGTATATATCCCCCCGTTTAAGCGGGAGAGGAAATTTTAAGATAACTTGACTTCAAATAGAATAATAACTTTACAAAAACAATGGTAATATCTGCACGAAAATCCTTTTACTCATCTTAAAGCCAGAAATTTTATGTTATTAAGTATTATTTTTGTTTCTGATTTTCAATGCCCCTATTAGTCAAATACTGAAAACCAAATACTAGAATGTCTTCTAGTTTTTGAAAAAACTGAAATTAACATGATCAACTTTACTATTTTCAGTCTACTTGTAAGACAATATTAATATTATCTTCGAGTATTATTATTAGGGGCCAGTTATAGCGATCAGTAAAATGCATCAGTAAAAATTTTCTTTTGCAATATTTAATATGTTTAAATGCTTTTTGAAACAAAAACTATATGCAAATCGATGACGAATGTAATAAAATAATTTTTTTTTTAAGAAAAAGTTGATTCGGAATTGTATTTTTTGAGAAAAACCATTTATTTAATTTTACTGACGAAAACTAATTTTACGTATCAGCTGATTGTCATGTCACTCAAAATGAAACAATTCGTTCCGCCTGTTTGTGTTCCAATTTTTTACTGCTTAAATTTTTTCGTAAAATTTTTTGAATTATCCATTCCAATAGAAAATTTAATTTTGAACGGAAAGTATTATATGTAAAATTGTCAAATTCCGCTTAGTTTTCGAGTTATACCAAAAATACTGAAAAGTGGCCAGTGTGACCATTCTCTCAAAAACACATGGGTGAATTTAGTAGCATTTTAGGTTTTAAGCCTGGTTATGGGCCAAACAAACATATTCAATAATAAAAACCCTTGCACGTAATTGTTCCTTTATACCTCTCATTTTCCGGTCTATTCAATAGGCTAAATATCTTTACGAAGGTTTTAATAATATTAATTCTAGAAACTTTAACTAATATAAATCGGCTAAGAAAAAGGCTAAGTACTATTATTAATATTTTAATGATTGATATTCTTTTAATTCAAAACTAATCTAAATTAATTTTTAACGTATTTTGAAAGGATATAAGAATTCTATTGCCGTTGCTGAACCGGAAATCAGAACATCTGACCTAGTGACACAGACTGTCTATGGATTCTTGGACTTCACAACTACCATTGGAAAAACTGTTATGATTTTCTCACCCCAGAGTGCTCCTAGTTTGGGTAAGTAATAAATTAAATACTTTTTATTTTCAATATTTTGACACATTAAGTAGGTATTTTAATCATACAAAAATGTAAACTTAAACTTCTTTTCCCAACCAGTAATTTTGTAAATGTTTGCACAAAAGGCTCTTCCAAACCAACTCGAATTCGCAGCGAATCATTCACAATAGTACAAAATATGACAAGTACAGAACGTCAAACAACAACAAAAAACTGTCGTCGGCGAATGTTTTGCGTTGGTTGGGGAGAGCCTTTAAACTATCAGTTAATATCCTTTTTCTCGACTAGAAGCTTAAGGCAAAGATAAACGGAAAAGCAATTTCAAAAAATACTTATGGTTAGAGCGTGAACCAAGATATTCTTTCTCAATATCAATCCGAGTCCGAGGGGCATTATTTCAAAGCTCTTCTTTATTCTTTTCCACTTTCGAGTGGAGTGGAGTATGTATGATGTAAGACTTTCTGACCTTTATTATTGCAAAGGTCTCAATTAGTGCTATTTTTTTCTATGTCCATAAGTCTATATCTAGTGCAGCAAAATTGTAAAAGCCCATAATACCTGTTGCGCTGCACTATTACTCTTTCCCATGCACAAGTTAGCTGCGTTTTATTATCGCTTATAGCCCATATGGTTCATCCCGTGAAAATAAAACGATGTGGGTTAGTGCAAAAAAAGTGCTGTATACGGTATACCAGTCTCTTTTTTTCTTATGTTTATTTGTTTTTCATGTAAACACTTGTCTCTTTTCCTCTCTATTCCTAACACTGCTGACAAATCGCTGACATCATTCACAACGGTAAATAGCCCTCTGCCGGTCAGAGTGGAAACCTCTATTTGGGTTATTGAAATTAACCTCGATAGAAACCTAGACCTAAACCTAGACTGTTTTTGTAATACATGTTAAAAGATAACCTCGACCCTGACCTAGAGATAATAAAACGCAGCTGTTGTAACACAAGTGTTGTAACACCTTCTGACCAATATCATTGGAAAGGTCTAAATGAGTGTTATTTATTGTTGTTTAAGCATAAGTCTGTTTCTCGTGCAAAATATTTCAGTATAGGCAGTGTTCCGAATCAATGTTGGTGCCCCGAAATGTTCAGACATTTTTGATACTGGAAGAGTCTCTTGCACCAATCAGTGCATGTTATGTGGTTAATCTGGTTGACAGTTCATTTATCAGGAGATCTCCATGTCTCCTTGTGAATGTAAAGATGAGAACTGCATGCTAGTTACCATAATATTCCCTCAATCAATCTGAGTCTGTTATTCGGGATGGTGTCGTGCAGGCTGTACCATAGTAGATGTCTTTTCTTCCTATTTTGCCTTCAAAATATCATTAGAGAGGAACAGACAAATCGTGTAAAGTAAAGACCTTCATACTAACCTCAAATCATTAAATTATTTTTATTTGTATGTTATGAACCATTGAACCATTTTATTAACTATTCTTATAATTGATTTATTTTAATTTTATTCCGATATCTCTTAGATATTTCATCGTTGCTACCAAATAAGGTGGATATTATTAAAACCAAGCCTTTGGCTATTCAAGAAAAACCAGCAGGAATTCATCCAACTAAATTATCAAAAAATGTAAATCAGAATAAAAAGTCAACCACTCAAGAAACTCAGATCGCTCGAAAGGATTTTTCGAGTCAACCAGATTATGATTTACTCTCCCGTCAACCAGAAACCTTTGCCGAAGAATCTTATCATGTTGTTGATTTAGTATCAAGAAAGAGAAACGGTTTAAAGAAAACGGTCAGTGCAAAGGATCCTCACCCAGTGGGTTTGGTAACCACTTTGAGTGGTAAAGTAGCAATGGATGGAACTACAACAATACATGAAACAAGTGTAATTGGGACGTATATTTCGGGAAAATATGCTCAAGTACTACAGAGTAGTTCACGTGTTTTACATAATAATCATGTATCACCAACTCAAACGCAACGTTTGTTGAGGACTGAAAGTCCAACCTCAAGGCATTTTAATGGGCAAGTGGGGAAATATAAAACAAGAACATCTATAGACGAGAATAGAATAGTTTCTTCCACATCGGAATCAAGTGTTCAAAATAACATAAGAAAACATGGAAGCGGTGGAAAACATAAAGCCAAGGGTCATCAAAAGAAGTAAGTTTTGATTATTTTGTTTAACTTGTGTGTTCAGCATAGGTATAATTTTGTTGGATTTTCTTAAACCTTGTACTAAGAAGCTTGTTTTAATAAAATAAGCCTTTTTCTTAATTTCTCTCGAATGAAACAAAAAAATAACGTGCACTCCCGTTCGTTTGAATAGGTACCAACCAAATTTTTGAGTGTGATAAACCGTTATAACTCCGAACTGATAGTGGAGGAGCACTAGCTTTTTATTTCGGAACCCGGGGAACCTGCTCCCATTTTGATGATTTTTTTTTTTTGGAAATTTAGGAAATTGAAATTAGAAAAAAGTTTACAATTCAAAAATCGACGCTCTTAACAGGAAATTTTTTAAAAATTGAAAAACCAAATTTTTTTCAAAAACAGAATAATTTTTCCTGTATTTGCTTTGAACAATTAATTTTACTTATAAAACACACTTCAAAAGTTTATAAAAACATTTTAAATAGTTTTACTAAATATAAAAGTCCAAAACCCAGAACAGTCAAACCCGCTTATAGTCACAAGGAGATGACAAACCATGCGCTTTCAGGCGGCAACTGCCCTGCCCTGATACAAAACGATATTTGCTATTAGGCGATTGTGATTATAAATAGGTCTTGCTGTGTTTTTGTTGCTGCTTATACTTATTCAAAAAATATATACTCCACTTTAACCGAATAGACACAACATTTTTCAAAGGTGCTTTGTCCTTTGTTATTAATGTATCATTTGATGATGCTTTATGTTTGTTTGTGACGTTGAAAAAATAAATCAGATGGAATAAAAAGCAAAGCTTTTTTTCTCCAACTTTCTTGCAAAGTATTTTCACATCGAAAAATTCAAGTAAATAGACACAAATTTTGAAATTAGTTATAAATGTTAATGGAAGGATATAAAATAAGGTATTCTTGGTTAATTCTACTAGTGAGTACCTACCTACCAGGGCCAGACAGACCAGCTCTATGTGCAAGCGGTGCAAATGCGCAGGGAGCTGAACCCAATGGGCCAAAGCCACTATTAATACCTAACCTACCACCTTTTTTGATTTTAAAATCTTTTTAAAAGCTGTCAGTTCACACCAATTTCGATAGCCATTCTTATTTTATTCCGAATTTAAGGAAAGATAAAAGTTTTTACATATATATCTTCTATTCCAAAAATAAGTCGATGCGCTAATACATCTCGGGCCGTCCCGAGTACCTACTGAAGCTGTTTTTCTTTAGCTTCATAATTCGAGTCGGCATGGAATCCTAAAGTCTCTTTATGTAGTCCATCTAAATTTCGAGCCAGGGATTGTCCTGCTGAATAGTTTATGGGTCCAAAAATATACGAAAATCTAGGAAAAATTTCTTTCCCGGATTTTGTATAAGTTATTGGTGTCCAGTTTTCAGATTTGAGTAGCTAAAATGTTCTGCATACCATTCAATGACCTTCTCTAAAATTATTGAAGTAGGCTTAATAACTTCCACAACTAACAGAAGTAATTACAAATCTGTGATGTTTGGGAGAAACATGATAGCTCCATTTTAAAAATTGCATCTTTACGTCCAATTTACATCGACCTAGAATCTGAACGGGTGGACTGATTTTCTTCAAATTTAAAACAACATTTTTTAAAGTTTATGTCCATGTCCATAAATATTTCAAATTTGAAGGAAATCGGTCCACCCGTTTAGATTCTAGGTCAATCAAAAGGGGACGTAAAGACGCAATTTTGGAAAAATGGAGTTATCATGTTTCTCCCAAACACCACAGAAATATTTGTTGGAATGAGCATTTGCAATGAAAAGAAATATTCTTGGACCTGTACCTTGGATTGTATACCAAGATATGACCTTTATCCACATATCCAGGGTAACTAGAAGCTCGATTGAGTCGCAAAACGTGAAACTTTTGCCATGGCCACCTTATTCACCGACCTTAAACATCATTGAAAACGTTTGGGCATGGCTATATTGAAAAGTTCATGAGGCTAGTAGACAGTTTAAAGATAAGAATTCCTTAAACAAAGCTTTCTGCGATGTCTGGAGCAAGATTTCGCTAGATAAAAGAAAAAAACTGTATGATTTAATTCTATCCAAACCATCTTATAGCTCTTATTACAAAACAAAAATGGGTATGCTCATTATTTTTTGACAAGAAACATAATCAATAAATGTTTAAAACAGAAAAAAGTTAACAGTTCGATATTTTTGTTAGTTTTTCAAAAGATTATTTAAATTCTCTCAATAAAGTGACGCAATTTCTCATACCTTTTTTGCAGTTCATTACTACAATTTGGAAGATTCTGACGGAGTAACCAAGTGACGCATACATTTTTTTTTTTATCGGAAAGTATGTGTACCTACTTACAGGTATTAAACATTCCCAGGAAAAAGTTTCCTACAGATATTTGTGGGGAAAAATTGATTGTGAAAAAAGTGGCCCCAAACAAGAGACGCGCAGTGTATAATGAGACTTAATGATTCCATGCCGGATCGAATTTAAGAAGCTACATATAATGAAAAAAGCGACAGCTTTGCATTTTTTCCTTCTGATTTATTTTTCCAACGCAACGTCACAAACAAACAAAAACCATCATCAAGTGATACATTAATGACAAAGGACAAAGCACCTTTGAAAAATGTTGTGTCTATTCGGTTAAAGTGGAGTATATATTTTTTGAATAAGTATAAGCAGCAACAAAAACACAGTAAGACCTATAGAATCACAATCGCCTAATAGCAAAATTCGTTTAGTATCAGGGCAGTTGCCGCCTGAAAGCGCATGGTTTGTCATCTCCTTGTGACTATAAGCGGGTTCGACTGTTCTGGGTTTTGGACTTTTATATTTAGTAAAATTATTTAAAAATTTTTATAAACTTTTGAAGTGTGTTTTATAAGTAAAATTAATTGTTCAAAGCAAATACAGGAAAAATTATTTTGTTTTTGAAAAAAATTTGGTTTTTCAATTTTTAAAAAATTTCCTGTTGAGAGCGTCGATTTTTGAATTGTAAACTTTTTTCTAATTTCAATTTCAAAAAAAAAATCATTAAAATCGGAGCAGGTTCCCCGGGTTCTTGAATAATGCACTATTTTGGGCTATCGTTACTCCACTATGAGCCGACGAAATGAATTGTAAGTGGCATTTGAGAAATCATCCAATTGAAGAGAGAATAAGAAAACACACAATCTTAAACTTACCGTCATTGAACGTTTTATTACAATTTTTTCAAGCTCATGTGGAAATCGTAGCCCTTTTTTTCGTTAATTTGAATAGGTACACCGCCTTTATCTTCACGTTTGCTTTGAGCAAACCGAAGATCAGACCCTTAAAAACAATTTTTGGGTTTATGTAATGGTTTCTTCGACATGACACGTGGAGGAAAAACATTTGGCGCGGTTGAGTACGCGCAAATTTGTAGTTTTCACGATAAAGGACTAACGGGACATCCAATTTCGGGAAAAAATTAACAGAATCTCTTATTAGATCTATAAATCTATAATTATCCGAAAATAAACAAAAAGATGGTTTCGATATGAAAGGATGATTACGGTAACATATCCTTCATTAACAACCACAACGCCCGGTGTTCATATTCAACTGCTGAAAACCCGAATTTATCTAAAACTAGCTACACACCTCATGATATTCTTGGTCTTGTTTATAAAACCTACCATTAAAATTGAAATGAGCTCTTCAGAGACGGCAGAACCCTAAATTTTATAAATTATTTTTCACTAATGGTTGGTTGTCTCACAATGTGCGATAGTGACAACAGCATGCAACTTCATCTGATGTTATGCAACATCATCTTGTGTGATGTGTAGCAGCTTAAATAGTAATCAAAAACATTAAACAAACTCGATTTGAAAAGTTAACTATAGCAAAAAGCTATTACACACCAATTACTTTAACAAAGGTACTTTCTTTGCGAATATCCCACACCGAGATTCCATAGCAGTGTTTTTAATATGTACTTATAAATAACCTAATTAAGAAATATTCTACACTATAAACATAAACATATCGATGAAATTAAAATACTTGTATTTTTTTTACAGTAAAAGCAGTAAATCACCAAGAAGCTCACATAGAGAGAGTGAATACGTTTCAACTTCTACAACCTATTATGATTCGAGAAGGAGTCCTTTTAGACACAGACCTCAGCCAGCAGTAGCACCACCAGTGACTCCCAGCGTATCTCCAACAAATACCAAACTTCGTTCTGCAGGTAGATGGCAGTATAAATCATCTCTTAAGCCAAAGGTTTATATACGCAAGGCTTCTGAGTTATCTTCTGTAATTTCTCCAACCCCTTCAACAATTGCAACAACATCAAATGAAATTCCAGCATCTGCAATAACTTCGTCCTTAGTGGAAACCACAACACAAACGTCTTCTGTTAAAATTGAAAAACTTTCCAATAATATTCCAGCAGATGATGAAACAACCCCTTCAATGTTGTATCCAGTTGAGACACTAAACATTGACATCATTACACCATCAAACTTTGAAGATGTTTATTATGAAGTTGCCACCATTAAGACACCCTATACATTCCAGGTAAGACCGTTGAAACTTTTGTATTGAGTCCACCTGTAACAGAAATAATATCTTTTTAGATCGGCACCATAAAAAAGACAAGATATGTGACAGTTACATCTACAACAGAAAAATCGCTTGAAACCGATTTCGTCGACAAATCAACAATCAAAGGTCCCTTGATTGAAAATATTTTGGCTACAACTACACAAATCAATCAATTACTTCAGGGAAGCAGTATTACTACATTCCCCGCTTGTACTTTAGCTGATATCACTGAAACTCCATCCTTGGATAATTTTGTTGAAACTTTCACCCAATCACAACTCAAATTGAAAACTCAAGTTTTTCCAATAGTTGACGCCGATAAAAGTACAAGCTATCTAACTTTTCTGCAAACATATGACATAACCACAGTCATTACATCAACGAAAACAACTCCCGTTTGCGTTGGTAATAATAATTTATATGAATTCAACAGTAAACTTGATGAATCTGGCTCTGAAATACACTTGGATCTTGAATTTGCTGATTTTGCAAATGGTGATCCGGATGATGGAAACAGTAGTCTTGCAGTAGTAGCATCTTCTGTGCGGCCCCCAGTTTTCAGTGAAGATCAAGCTAAGAAACCCATCACTGTTGAGCCATCACAAAGTTTCTATCCTCAATTTTCACCCGAACAACTACAACAATTGGCATATTTAAAACTTATTCAACAAAACGCTCAAGTTCCTCTGATTGCTTCTACCCCGGAGACTGTACCATTAGAATCTGTCTATGAATCTCATGTTATTCCAATAGTACAAGGTCAACAAACAAGCTATCGGACAATTTCAAAACTAGTTTCAAGAACTGTTGAAGTTC
Organism: Dasysyrphus tricinctus; assembly: GCA_963921185.1. Classification (NCBI taxonomy): domain Eukaryota; kingdom Metazoa; phylum Arthropoda; class Insecta; order Diptera; family Syrphidae; genus Dasysyrphus; species Dasysyrphus tricinctus. Next base: position 176,980,063 of record OY992531.1, on the reverse strand, counting down.
CAACACCACAACCACAGCCATTTGCATCCTTGAATCCATTTGCCTTGCAGCAGCAACCCCAATTTAAACTGGTCACCTCCGCAACAGTTATGCCAACAGTCTTAACACAGACCTTAAGCAGAATTTTGAAACTCACCTTTGGAGCAAAAACGGCCCTTACCACTATATTCTCAACAAATGTTGTATCCACTGATATACCAACTTTCATCACAACTTCTCTACCAGTTGCACCAACAGCGTCTTTTGGAAACTTTTTCCCTCCAGCGTTTCCTCAATTTCCATTTATTGGCTAGAACAAAATATTAAAAAATAATATAAACCAGATAGGTATGTGGTGTTATTAGGAGTACCCATTGTACATTTTTTTCATTTCTTTGGAGACATTTTCTGTTATTTAAAATCATTTAGTATATACATTTGTACAAGAAGTATTATTAAGGTGTAAATTTCGTGATTTAAGGATATTGTAAAAAATTGTAATAAACTCATAAATCATTATTATCATTGGTGCAATTTAGGATCATATCAATTAGGTTTACAAAAATTTTGACAAAAATAAAGAGCTTCTACTTGCTTTGCTAAGTTTTATTTTATACCAAACAGCAAACACCGAATTAGCAAAGCTAAGCCTAAAAGAATTCAAATCATTATTTTCAATTTATTTAAATAACTACAATTATGAATTAAACTTAACCAGTCCAGGCTTCTATTTTCTGTTTAAGCCCTGAGGCCGAAAAGTCGGAATTGAATACTCGTTTTTTGTATGCAGTTTTTTTGCTATTTTTTTTTTTATGTAATTGCATCAACTGCATTTTCCTTATTTATGTATTTTATATGTTAGGACTAGCGTTGCCAGACGTCCCGGTTTACCCGGGACGTCCCGGATTTCAAGCATAAATTCAACTGTCCCGCAGGGACAACTTTTTTCCCGGGTTGTGACCTAAGTTCACAAATAATACCAAAAGGTATCTTTTATTAGTTGGCAAATAATTGCTGCATTAATAATTTAATCAATCTTACCAAACTTAACGTAGAATGGGAATGAAGATTAAAAACGCAAATAATAAAAAACTGTTTTTTTTTTTGTTTTTCTGGACTGCTGAATTTGATGCAGTTTAAAGTTCTTGTGACCTTTAGTTCAAATGACATTTTTGCAACCTGACAGCTGTTGTCACTATCATTTAAATTGGCGAAATAATATTAAAATTAAAACATTTACCAATTTTTTTCTTAACTCCGAAAGAATGTTAGTTCTTTTTTTTATTTGTCAGCTAAGCATACGGCTTAAAGTGTTTGATTAAAAATTCATTAGAGCATTGAATAATGAATACTTAAAATAAAATTGCACTTAAAAACGTCAACGTGAGGTTTTGAAAAAAATTGGTTTAAAAAAAAATAATTTTTTTCGTCAAAAGTTTTAGTTTAGAATTTAATAAAAAATATTTACAAAAAATAACTTTTTCAAGAAATAAAATTGCGAAATGGATTTTCAACTCTAAAAATATGGGGAGAATACGATTTTATTCTTGTCTCGGTTAAAAGTATTTTGTCCCGGGCAAAACTTGTCAATTCCGGGATTTTGCTTAATTCTGGCCATTTGTCCCGTCGAGCTTCAAGAAAAATCTGGCAACCTTAGTTAGGACACAAACAAGACCAATCTTCTATGGAAGGGGGCTTTTTTCCCCTGATTAGGAGGGGCAATTTTATAAGAAATTGACTGAATATGAAAAACAAAGTTATCATAAAAGGCAATACTTACAAATTTATTCAATATTCATGTTATTAAATAGTAAATAGTTTTTGAAAAAATATTTTCAGACTGAAAATTTTGAAAAAAAAAATTAAAAGAAGTTTCATTTTAATTTTTTTTTGATTATATGTAACAAGTATAAGTTTTTCAACTTTACCGCATCAGTTTTCTAGTAATACGTGACTGAATTATGTGAGTTTGACATTATCGTTCACTTTTGAGAAATCTATCATTCTATAATTTGAAGTAGTTACTCGTTCATTTGATGGCACTCACTCACTCGGTAACTGAAGCGGTAATTCGCCAGATAGCACCTTGGGTTCTAATGCCACTGGAGCAAGATTCAAGAATACACCAAAGCCGTTAACGATAGATAGTTAACTATTTTAACTTGTGGTGTTCTATGGCCAGACATTTCAAATAAAAAAACACAGTATACTTACTAAAGCTAAGCAGACCTCAAGTGTCTCTCTAGGTTGGAATCCTTACGGGTCACAACTTAATGGGAACCCACATGCACAGAATGGACTTCATCATTATCTGACATACACAGAGTGTGTCAGTACAAAGAAGTGGAGAAGGGCTCAGCTCAATATCTTTGAGAATGCCCCAGTCTAGCCAGAACTTGAAAAGCAGCCCTCTTAGAAACATCCTAAAATCCATTCAGAATTCAGGATGGTTCACGGAGGCACCCTATACCAAAGGTTTCCACTAACTTCTCGCTTTTACCTATGCCTACATATTCCATAACCTACGAGCAGAATGGATCCACTTAGATCCAAGATCCTTATCTTACCTAACCTAGTTCTTCCTATACTAAATAAGTCATCCTAGTAGTACCTCGTGGCAGGATGGTTATTGCGTTGGACTTTCATCAGCACAGTACAATGGTAAATAGCCCTCTGCCGTTCAGAGTGAAAACTTGTATGTGGGTTATTGAAATTAACCTCGTTAGAAACCTGGATCCCATGTTGTTTTTGTAACACATGTTAAAAGATAACCTCGATCCAGACCCGCAGATAATAAAACGCAGCTAATAAGTGCTCCCCATCTAGCCGTTCGGACTCGGCAAAAAATTGTAGGTCCCCTCCATTCCTCCCAACAACACGCACACAGGAATGGTTGAGAGTTGTATTGTATATCACTTGACTATCTGTTTTTTGTCATTCGGGTTTTGGGAATTTATAATTAAATTATAGTATAATAGTGTAGAATCGTATTTTGTTGAAATCAAATTTGTCGTGGTAATAAAGTCACGAAGTGCAAACTGGAATCAAATAGATACAGATTTGTTGTAAGTGAAATCGGGTTCAGATTGGTGTTAAATTGCCGAAAAATGGCACTTCAAACGAAATAAAGAGGGTGTTACAAAAAAGTGATGCAGGTCATGCGTAATCAATCCGGCCTCGAAAGGAGCAACGCCACACAAATAGGTGGTGGTTCAATATCCGAACCAAAATTGTAGATAACTGGGGCTATGTTGGATCTTCGCACCTACTATGGCAACCTGTTTTCCTGACTAAAGACTTACGATTGCGACAGTTTGCCATCGATTGCAAACAGTCTCAATTCCAACACCCCAAATTCACCAAATTACAATTACAATCACAAATTTATAATTGTAAGATACAATTACAAATTTGTAAGCCGAGTTTCCGTTTCACCAGCTACAAACATAATTCCAAAGAATTTGTAACAAAGAGAAAAAATAAATGAGAAATTGTAGTTGTAACTTACAACTACAAAAAAATTCCGTTTCACCACTTAGTAGCCAGATTTGTAAACTACAATTTTTTCTTACAAATTTTTGAGCTGCCGCGCCGCCGTCAGTAAGTAGGTACAAGGAAAGAGCCATGAATAAGCAAAATAAAGTTTTCGTCGCGAGTTTAATTCGTGATAAAAAAGAAGTGTTATTTGGAAAATTTCCAAATATAGTTACACATAATGCCAAAATAATGGAGTGGCAAAAAGTGTATGAAGCCGTAAAATCTCATGGCATTTTAATTGAAAAAGATTGGAAGTACGTTCGAGATGTTGTTTGGCAAAATTTAAAAAGGTTGACAGTGGTAATAAGTCAAAAGTATTCCCATTTCACATAGCATTTATTAAAAGGTGTTATATTTCAGGCCAAAATTGATAATAGAAAAAGAATAGGTGCAGCTGGTGGTCCTCAAGCTAAGCTAACGGATCTAGATAATATCGTTATTGATATTATAGGTAAAGATTCACCTGCTATTGTAGGTATTGCAGATGAGCAATCCCTTCTAAAAGATGATTCTTCAGAAATCCATCAATCAAATATGAGTGCTGAAGACAACGATAAAACGTAAGTTATGAAAATACAGTCAACTCCCTCCAAGTAGAACTCCATCTCTGTCGAATATCCCTCTTACTCGAATTTATTCGCTATATTTTTGTACTCCCCTCAAATTTAAATACTGTATTTATTTATTTCTCACTCGATTTTTTGCAAAACTCTCTCTAAATCGAACTAATTTTGATATCCGATGATAATTCGACTTAGAGGGAGTGAACTGTACATGAAAATTATTCGATCAAATGATGTTCATACTTAATACATTATATACAACACATTTTCCTACTTTACCGTTAGACCACAAACTCAAGCACCACAAGATCAAGCACCTCAAACTCAATCACCACACATTTATTTGTGTTCTAAGAAAAAAAGTTTAAAAAGTAGGTCAATGCACTTTGCCCATCTGAGTTTTCATTAGCTTCATCATTAATGTTCTTTATTTCTTGTTCTTCTTCTTCTGCTTCCGTTGTGGACAGTTCAAAGCTTAAATTATTTTCATCTTGTCGTGTTAAATTTGTCAACGTTATGCAACATTTTATAATTTGAATTGCTTGTCGTGGTTGCACTCTTAAATGTTTTAGGCAAGGAAATTTTTCCTTTAAAATTCCAATCGCATTTTCAATAATTCGTCGCGGTGATTTATGCGCTCTATTGTAGCGGTTAATTTCTGGTGATGAGCTTCTCGTGACGGGTGTCAATAGCCAATCTTTTAATGGATATCCTGTATCGCCATGTAAAGCACAGTGGGGAAAAGGTCGAAAACCGTTTTCAAATTTCAAAAACAATGGACTCCTTCGCAGAACCCGTGCATCGTGAACACTGCCAGGCCAATTTACATAGGCGTCATAAAATGGATTGGGTACGATATGTCGACTTTAAAAATATCGACTCCATAAGGTCGACTTTTAAAATCTCGACAGAAAAAATCTCGACTGGTTAAAAGACCGACAGATCAAAATATAGACACAAATTTGACCGACTTTTTAAAATGTCGATTTTTCAAAATGTCGATTCTCAAAATGTCGACAGTGATCGAGATTTTATGAATCGAGATTTCAACAGTCGACATTTTAAAAGTCGACATTTTGAAAGTCGAAATTTTGATCAGATCATAGTTTAGGGAATCATGTTTAAAAGGGCGCGCTTGTAAACATCATTCCCTAAACTATGATCTGATCATTATAATCTAATATCGCATTGTCATACTTCAATTAATCGCATTTTTTGTAATTTAATTTTTGTTGCCTATATATTTTGACGTCTTAATTGCCTATTATTCAGGGTCTGTAATGTGTTTAAATATTAATACAATAATAAAACATCCAGAAAATGAGGCAGTTAAAAGTTCGAAATATTAGGTACAATGTAGGTAGGCAACAAAATTGAGTTTTGTTGAACTTTCTTGGAGCTAAACAAAAGGAAATATAAAATTAATAACTACCTAAATAAGTTAATTATTATAGAAATCAAATAAGAACTTGTGTCTTATAGTATATTCTTTTCCACAGTATCAAAAAACTGTTATTTCCTGTTAAAAAATCAGACAAGAATTTATGATTCTTGAGTTTATACTTATGCCGTGTTAACATTTAAGGCAGAGCGTTGTTCTTTGGATTACTTTCAAATGACCGACAGACAAAATATCGACAAGTCAAAATGTCGACTGCTTAAAATGTCGATTTATATATTATATCGACTTTTCTGTATGGGAAAAATTCCGACAAGTCGATATTTTTCTCGACTTCTATCAGGGCAGTCGACTTTTTGTCAAATCGACATTTCAAATTGTCGACATTTTAATAAGTCGGTTAAAACAAAGTCGGTATTTTAACTTTCAAAAAAGTCGATAAAAGTCGACGTTTTAACCAGTCGACATTTTTTTTGTCGGTCATTCGTACGTAACCCTCATAAAATATATAGTCTGGACCACAAACTAACATACAATTTATTGAGTGGTTGCCATGTCTATCGACATACGCTGATTCAAACTCGTTAGGTGAAACAATGTTAATTAGTGTTCCATCGATGCATCCGTAAACAAATGGCATACCTTTAAAAATATGCTCAATACATTTCAAATAATTAATATCACAACAAAAACATAAATGTTAAAAAAGGAGCCAAGTTCTTATTTGTACAAGAAACCTGTGCGTAAAAAGTCAGCCAAAAAAAGTAATGAGATCTAAAATATATGCCAAGTTTTAAGTTCATGAAGTTTAATATCAAATATCTTAAGAAGAGTAATATCGAAACAATTCCAAATCATGACAGAAATTTGGTAATTAATGATTACTGATTAAAATTTGGTGAGTTCACTGGTCAAGTTTTCATACATTTTAAATTTGTGATTAAGTAAGTATTTCAGAGAAAACTTGCCAAGTAAATCCACCAAATTTTAATCAGTAATCATTAATTACCAAATTTCTGTCATGATTTGGAATTGTTTCGATAATACTCTTCTTAAGATATTTGATATTAAACTTCATGAACTTAAAACTTGGCATATATTTTAGATCTCATTACTTTTTTTGGCTGACTTTTTACGCACAGGTTTCTTGTACAAATAAGAACTTGGCTCCTTTTTTAACATTTATGTTTTTGTTGTGATTTCACTCCTTTTTGCAAAGATTTATTTTGCCAGGTGAAAGTCAAGCCCTACCGCTCCACAAAGTTTCATAATTCTACGACAACTGAAAGTGCTCCATACAAATAATAGCAATTCTGATAAAGTGGGTGGATGATACCCCTCCTGAATGGACAATTTCAAATTTTCGATTTTTTTCCTTTCTTAGTACTTCAAGTCCTACCGACCTACCAATTTTCATCGTTCTACAACAATCGGAAGTGCTCCATATAATTTATAAGAATTTTTAAGAATGTGGGTGGATGCCACGCCCCCTGAATGCAAAATTCCAATTTTTCAATTTTTTCTTTCTAAGCACTTTAAGCCCTACCGACCTACCAATTTTCATCGTTCTACAACAATCGGAAGTGCTTCATATAGTTTATAAGAATTTTTAAGAATGTGGGTGGATACCACGCCTCCTGAATGCAAAATTCCAATTTTCAATTTTTTTCTTTCTAAGTACCTTAAGCCCTACCGACCTACCAATTTTCATCGTTCTACAATAATCGTAAGTGCTCCATATGATTTATAAGAATTTTTAAGAATGTGGGTGGATGCCACGCCCCCTGTATGGAAAATTCCAATTTTTCAATTTTTTTCTTTTTAAGTACCCAAAACCCTACCAACTTACCAATTTTCATTGTTCTACAACAATCGGAATTTATAGAATATTTAAGAAAGTGGGTGGATGCCACGCCCCCTGAATAGAAAATTGCAGATTTTCGATTTTTTCCTTTGTATGTACCACAAGGCCTACCGTTGTGCGAAATTTCAAGTTTCTACGATGTCGGGAAGTGCTCCATAATTTTGATGATCTGTCAGTGAGTCAGTGAGTCAGTCAGTTACGGTTTTCGCGATTTTTGAAGTCCTATATCTTGGGAACTACTAATGCTAAAGAGTTGAAATTTGGTGAGCCACCTGTGTTTGATCAGTTCAGCAAATACTCCGAATTTGAAGTTTCTGACTTTATTTGTACTGAAGTTAGAGGGGGGTTGAAAATCGCCTGAGTTTGTTCCTGTAAAAAGGGTGTAGTGCCGCGAACTTGGCTGGGCACTACCGTGCCCTTTGATTTATGTATTTGTAGTTGATATTTACCAGCAATATTATAGAAACGTTTGCAAATTGTTTCGTGTACCTCTGGCCAACGCACAATGTTTTCAAAAAAAACATTTACAATCACTGCACAAACCCGATGGACACATCTGCATACGATTTTGAAACACCGTGCATATCTGCGATCCCATGATACTGTTCTCCATTTCCAAGCCAGTGTAAGGCTGTAAGAAACTGTTGCCTTGGTGTTAATGAAAAGTTTTTTCAGACTCATTAGCAATCTGTGGCCCAATAATTCTTATAATTTCCTCTGCCTTTGCACGTTTTATGCGAAACTTTTCGTTAAAAGCAAATGAATCCGCAATTTCGTAGTTTATACGCGACAAATAAATTTTTTTTGCCTATTATCTGTCATAATTTGATCACTTATATCACTTTCGGTGCTACATTGCCTACGCCGTAAAGACATATTTATACTCTAAGGCCTAGTTTACAGTTCCCGTGCGCAAAAAAAAATCTATGCAAATATTCTCGCATGTCAAAAATAATTGAGGTGAAATGTAAAATTAATTGTCTGCATGACTGGTTAACAGTTTCATGCAAAAAAAAAAACTATGCTGTAATGGAATGTCATGCAAAACAATGGACCGGCAATTGATTTGCATGCGAAAAAAAGTGTGGTGAATAAAATATTTTTTTTTTGATGGTCGGTTTATAATTCTAAAAAAAAAAAATATTCACCTCAAGGCATTTTTTGCATGCAAATGGTTTTCGCATCCAAAAATAATTATTTTCCATTTTTAGGCCTATAGTTTGTCAATTGAGGGTAAATCACAACAAAAACATAAATGTTAAAAAAGGAGCCAAGTTCTTATGTGTACAAGAAACCTGTGCGTAAAAAGTCAGCCACAAAAAGTAATGAGATCTAAAATATATGCCAAGTTTTAAGTTCATGAAGTTTAATATCAAATATCTTAAGAAGAGTAATATCGAAACAATTCCAAATCATGACAGAAATTTGGTAGTTAATGATTACTGATTAAAATTTGGTGGGTTCACTGGTCAAGTTTTCATACATTTTAAATTTGTGATTAAGTAAGTATTTAACAGAAAACTTGCCAAGTAAATCCACCAAATTTTAATCAGTAATCATTAACTACCAAATTTCTGTCATGATTTGGAATTGTTTCGATATTACTCTTCTTAAGATATTTGATATTAAACTTCATGAACTTAAAACTTGGCATATATTTTAGATCTCATTACTTTTTGTGGCTGACTTTTTACGCACAGGTTTCTTATACACATAAGAACTTGGCTCCTTTTTTAACATTTATGTTTTTGTTGTGATTTCACTCCTTTTTGCAAAGATTTATTTTGCCAGGTGAAAGTAATAGCAATTCTGATAAAGTGGGTGGATGGCACCCCCCCCCCCTGAATGGACAATTCCAAATTTTTGATTTTTTTCCTTTAAATACTTCAAGTCCTACCGACCTACCAATTTTCATCGTTCTACAACAATCGATAGTGCTCCATATAATTTATAAGAATTTTTAAGAATGTGGGTGGATGCCACGCCCCCTGAATGCAAAATTCCAATTTTTCAATTTTTACTTTCTTAGTACTTTAGCCCTACCGACCTACCAATTTTCATCGTTTTACAACAATCGGAAGTGCTTCATATAGTTTATAAGAATTTTTAAGAACGTGGGTCGATGCCACGCCCCCTGAACTGAAACTTCCAATTTTTCGATTGTGTTTTCTTCTAAATACTTCAAGGCATACCAACCTACCAATTTTCATCGTTCTACAACAATCGGAAGTGCTTCATATAATTTATAAGAATTTTTGAGAATGTGGGTGGATGCCGAGCCCCCTGAACTGAAAATTCCAATTTTTCGATTTCTTTATTCTAAGTACTTCAAGGCGTACCGACCTACCAATTTTCATCGTTCTACAACAATCGGAAGTACTCCATATGATTTATAAGAATTTTTAAGAATGTGGGTGGATACCACGCCCCCTGAATGCAAAATTCCAATTTTTCAATTTTTTTCTTTCCAAGTACCTTAAGCCCTACCGACCTACCAATTTTCATCGTTCTACAACAATCGGAAATGCTCCATATAATTTATAAGAATTTTTAAGAATGTGGGTGGATGCCACGCCCCCTGTATGGAAAATTCCAAATTTTCATTTTTTTCTTTCTAAGTACCTCAAACCCTACCAACTTACCAATTTTCATTGTTCTACAACAATCGAAAGTGCTCCATATAATTTATAAGAGTTTTTAAAAAAGTGGGTGGATGCCACGCCCCCTGAATAGAAAATTGCAGATTTTCGATTTTTTCCTTTGTATGTACTACAAGGCCTACCGTTTTGCGAAATTTCAAGTTTCTACGATGTCGGGAAGTGCTCCATAATTTTGATGATCTGTCAGTGAGTCAGTCAGTCAGTGAGTCAGTGAGTCAGTGAGTCAGTCAGTCAGTGAGTCAGTGAGTCAGTGAGTCAGTGAGTCAGTGAGTCAGTCAGTTACGGTTTTTGCGATTTTTGAAGTCCTATATCTTGGGAACTACTAATGCTAAAGAGTTGAAATTTGGTGAGCCACCTGTGTTTGATTAGTTCAGCAAATACTCCGAATTTGAAGTTTCTGACTCTATTGGTACTGAAGTTAGAGGGGGGTTGAAAATCGCCTGAGTTTGTTCCTGTAAAAAGGGTGTAGTGCCGCGAACTTGGCTGGGCACTACCGTGCCCTTTGATTAATGACTCAATGGGTGGTTTAGGCCAAAGCAAACGTTTTTCGCCTTGAATATTATTCAACTTGGTGCGCAGAATAGGTGGAAAATCGTTTTGAAAATTTTGATTTTTTTTCGCATCGGAACTGTAAACTATGCTTAAAAGAAGATTTTATCGCTAAATTACAAAATTGTAGATGTAGAATGTAGATTACAATCGATCTTTCTTCTGTAAGAATTTTTCAAGAACTGAACAAATTTGTAAAGTCAGTTCATTTGGTGAAACAGAAACTTACAAAAAAGTGAGATTCTACAAATTTGTAACTTGTAAATTACAAACCGAAACCGAAATACCTAAACGTTTTCTTACAAATTTCCCTTTGTAAACTATAACTACAAATTTGTAATTCAAACATTTTGTGTAACCAAATAAATCGATTTTCTACAAATTTTGTAAAAAAACACTTGTAAATTACAATTTGTAAGTTGGTGAAATAGGCCACAGGTGTTGAAGCTTTGTGCATATATTTTTGTATAGCGGTATTGATTTAATCAACCATGCCTATCTTGAAGCCCATTCGATCGACCCTTTCTCATCGGAATGCAGTGGTCACACAATAGCCAAAGCAGTACTTTGCAAAAAGTGCGCAACGTAGGTTACCACGTTGCCATTGTACCGACAGTTGTGGAGGAAAACGAAACGAAGACAAGTGATTGACAAGGAGCTTATGGCACCTACGTATGCAGCTCTATCAAAAAGACTATGCTGCACGTTTGGATAAAAACAAATGAAGTTTTGGAGTATTGCAACCCAACAAATCCAGTGCAGTGAAAATCACGCAGGAATTTCATAAGCAGTGACGTGCGGCACTCGAACGAACTGGGTAGACAGTTATAAATTTAATTCATTATTTTACTTTTTATCCAGTCAAAAATAAAAACTGTTAACGAGGTCCAAAATACAGCGTATTTCTCTTTGAAATCAAACCTTGAGACTTCACACAGGACTTCACAAACGTGTATTAAAAACACGGCTACCAATAACGAACTCTTTTAAGCAAAAATAAATAAATAGGTACATATTTAATACAAGAATACAAATTACAAAAAATTGTACACAGATAGGGATATTTATCAAATGCTTGTATTTTTTTGAAACAAACGTTGAAGGGCCACCATAAGAAGTCCACATGAATTTTTAAAAACATCTTTTTGAAAACCTATGTCTTCAAAACTGTCCTTGAATTTAATGTGTCATCCTCATCCGTATTATTTTTTGTTGAGATAATGGTGATGAAAGACAAAAGTATGCATATGTTTGATTAAAAGCTATATAGGTATAGGTATATAGTTTTGTTTCTTTGAAATTGGTGTATCTCAAAGAAACAAAGCTTGTAGACCTTGATTAAAGTTGAATAAAAAATGCATTGATTTATAAAAAAAAATCTAAGAAACCCCTAAAACAAAGAAAATAATGGAACATTTGATTCTCGTACCATTTCTTACAATTTTGCAATACGGCAGTAACGGTACCTTAAAATAAATATGTAGGTATTTTTAAAACAATTTCAAAACAAGAAGAAACATACAGTTTCAAAATGCTCCTTGTTTCGACTCAATACGACAACTAATCACAGAGATGCGGGATACAGCTCTTCAATACACACACGGATAAAATTATTATTATTCCCTTAATTTTGTTTTTCGTCAGTAGTGTACTTCTGCGAAAGAGTCCAGCCTTCCAACCTATTGCATTTTTTAGGGTTGACCTACTGGCCACTGGATGGTGAACGAACGATCAACAAAAAAATAATAATTCCAAAGATAAATGAAAAAAAAAAACAACAAATAATCCTCCTCTTTAATCAACTCCAAAAATAAAAAAATGAAGAAGTTGTTCTCCTCACTTAACAGTCAACGAAAAAATTTCGAATTTACTTCAAAGTTCAAAGCAAAATAAACAATTAGACGGACTCGAATCTGTCTACTTGCTCCACATAGAAATTATACCTGAGCAACATAACCCGCTGATTTTATTTTCATATAATTTAGGTAGAACGAAAGACTCGTTTTTAGTCGGGGCTTCCCGAAGCACGTAGCAGATGCAGATAGCAGAGGCATAGCGAAGCTAAAGTGTGTGTATTGAGATTTTGTGCTTTGTGGTTGTTGGTAGAGGTCAAATTATTTAATGATATAAAAGTAGGTGTGGAAAATGTGAGTGTGTGAATAGTAAGGGATGAATGTTATGATTTACGTTTGGCAAATTATAGCTGTTGACAATTATTTGAGATAGGTTATGGATTCAGGAACATAATGAAATTAATGTAAACACAGTTTTCTTGATTGTAACGAGTAGGTTTCTTTTTTTTTCTCTTTACGGTAGGGTAGACACTGTCTAAAAAGTCTTATTGACGCACCGTCACTGTTCATAAGCACAATAACTACCAATCGGCAATGTTATTGTAATCAGTGTGCCAAATTTTGGTTTGCAAAGATTATTGTAAGTCAAGTTTGTAACATAGTCGTAATAAACGAAATTTCGAAAAGTGGCAACGAGGGCAATACGAATGCTGTTATAACAAATACATACTTAAATGTTTGTGGCGATAGCCACAACATTTCTTTTATCATTATCATGAATTTATTGTATTTCTTACCTGTTCATTTATTACCTGTTTCATTATTTACTTTTAATAATCATATCATAGAAATATTTGTTTTGTTATTTTATTATTTTCTAAAATTCTAATTTTTATTCCTGTGTAAGTATCTAATAAAACAACATCTTTATAAAATATATTTGGAGTAGCATTACCTTATTTCCTATATTGGTGACCCTCGACTCGAAATAAAACAAAGATAGCAAGAAAGTTTGGAACCAAAACAAATCAAAATACCAGTTTTTGCAGAAGTTCAGGCTGAACAAACTCTACGGAACCAACCAGAAAACCAACCGCAGAACCAGTGATGGGACTTGGGAAAACTAAAGTGGTGGTAGATAGCCCAACAAAATTGTGGTAGAAAGGTGGTAGAAAAAAAATGATATAATGGTAAATAAATCATTTTTTTATAACTATTAAATCAAAAAACAAAAACAAAACAAAATGAGTTCATTCAAATTGAAAATTATAGATCACATGTAGTTCACAATCGATAAAATTATTATTTTTTAAAGCATCCGATTTGCAATTGTATTTATAAGCATATTTAACCAACAACTCTGGCGGATCGAAATGTTCCCCGTTGCCCAAAAGTTCTTTCGCAGCTAAAATGTTGTGAACAGTTGTTGTGTTTAGTTTATTTCTTTTATAACTTTTTGTAGTTTTGAACTGTGAAAATTTACGTTCAGCAGCTGCGCTACTGTGTGGTAAACAACAAAATTGTAACATGTGTGATGACAGGTAAACATTAATGGCCGATTTTACGAAAGGCTTTTAACTATTTAAAAAGCCTTTTAGCCTTTAAATGATGTTTTTTGGTTTCACCAAATCCTTTTATGTATATTTAAAAAATTTTAAATGCCCTTGTAAACTTAAAGCTCGTTTTTGTGTCATTAAATTTTAAAAGTTTTTTTGTTAAGCAATTCCAGTCAACAGCAGCTGATATTTTGCTGTCAGAATAATTGTCCCTCATCTATAATGCTTTTCACTTTTTTAATAGATTTAGCATGTGCGAGGGAAACAACCTCTTTTTTTTAATCCAAGGATGTGAGCAAACTCAGTTAAATTAAAATATCCCTAAAATATCCCTTTTCTACATTGGTGAAACTGAAAAATTTTAAATGTCTGAACAAATTTAGAAGCAGTTTAGATAAAAGTAATTTGAGTGTTTGTTGATGAAATATCCCATTACTTCTTTCAATTTTTTTAATAAAAATCCACTGTGGTACAATGTCATCAGTTTTGAAACTTTTTATTATTTTAAATTAGCCGATAAGTTTTTTCCACTCAACATTGAGCGTTTCAATGCTTGTAGCGTTTGGCGGGAAATATTTTGTAAGTCCAATAAGTGTTGGCATTGTTCCAGCAATGACTTTTTTCGGATCTTAATATTTTAATACTTTAATTTTCAATGAGTTCAATTGGAAATTGGAACATTGGAATTTTTCAATTGGTGGTGAGAGTGTGTGTGTAATATGTATGGGTAAAATCTGATTTCCAAGGTTCTATGCAAAGAAAAGCAATGGTAACAAATCTTATCTTACCTCTTAGAAAACGGTAATGAAGTTGACTCCATATACGGATAAGGCATTTACAGATAAGGCATTTGATCAACTTAGTCAAAATATTATTTTATTCAAACTTAAAGTATTCGGTAAAATGGGATTGAAAACATTGTTTTAAACCAGTGCTCCACGATCGTGACAACAGTCCACATATTAATGGCAATATCATTAGAGTTTTGATTTTTGTTCAGTTCTGCACTGCGCATATATCAAAATTTGTGTCAAATTCAATATTTGTTGTTGTTTTTACGTGTATTTAAGTCATCACTTCACAGCCATTTTTTATTTCTGACAGTCTCAATTTTGATTTGTTGTTGTTTTTACGTGTGTTTTTGTCATCACGTTCACAACCATTTTTATTTCCGACACTTTCAGTTTTGACAACCTGCGCAATATAATATCTTAAATTTGTGTATTGTGGATCGTGCCTGTCTAGTCTAATCTACCTTTTAAGATACTTTAAATATTTTTGTATTATTGTATATTTTGTTTATTAAGGGCCAGATTCAAGACTTACGGATAAAGTCTCGGATAGCCTACCCGGAACTTTTTGCCAGATAAACTTCAACTTTTGGTTTCAAAAGCCTCGGATAGTGATATCCGACAGATAAAGTCTCGCCTATCCGTGCGCGGTTCAAGTGGCTGTTAAAGCCTTTATCCAGAAGATGCATAACTACTATGAGTTTCCGTCGTAGTATTTTTACTTGCGATATAGGTAGATACTATAGGGCAAGTTTTGGATTCGTGCAAAAAAAAAATTTCGAGATAACAATCAAACATGACATTACGATGATAAGGAACACGAAAAAAGTGGGTGGCAAAACTCTGTCTGTCTGTCTGTCCGTACCTCAACCTACAGCCTAAACCACTGAAGCGATTTTCCTCAAATTTTGAACTTAAGGTTTTTTTGTAACTCTCCAGAGGGGAAATTGAAATTTTTTTTTAGCTTATTTATCTCAAGAACGGCTCCAACGATTTTGATAAAAAAATCAGTGTATTATTGTAGATATGATGTACCTTTTAGCAAGAAAAAAAAATTACCAAAAA
The DNA here is from genome assembly GCA_963921185.1 of Dasysyrphus tricinctus. Classification (NCBI taxonomy): domain Eukaryota; kingdom Metazoa; phylum Arthropoda; class Insecta; order Diptera; family Syrphidae; genus Dasysyrphus; species Dasysyrphus tricinctus. The sequence goes on along the minus strand of OY992531.1, from coordinate 176,964,307 downwards.
CATTTATTAACGGTACCTGCCATATAACGGTTTTTTTGATTTTTGATTTAATCATTAATCGCTCATCCGATTTCAATGAAATTTTTTGCACAAAAGCTTTGTTAAAATATAAATAATACTGCATACCAAAATGTTTGAAAAAATAAATTTTGGATTTTTAAAACAATATTCAAACATTTTTTTTTGAAAATTCAATATTTCAAAAATGGGTTGATGAATTGTTTTGAAATTTCAGTTTTAAATGTTTATTAATATATACTCAAAATTGGCATACCAAATTTTTTTTTGAAAAATGTTACAAAAATTTTATATATAAAAATTAATTTTTAAGAAAACGGCTCCAACGATTTTAAATTTTTTTTCTGCATATATTCATATTTTTTCAAGTAATCAAATGGCATACTTTTTGTTGAGCTCTAAGTTATTTATCAGGCTGTTTATACAATTAAAAGAACGATTTAAATGCTTTTTATACTTTTTCTGTTATTACTTGAATATTTTTTTAAAGTTCTTAAGCCCCACACAACTTGTACATAACAGCAAGTACGTGCGATCCAGTCGTGCATTTTATTAATTTTGCTTTGAATCCACTGAGGGAAAAACCTATGCACTCAGCACAAAGATATTGATGTAAAAGTTATGTACCAAAGTTTGTATGGAACTGCCATAAAAGTTGTATTTACTGAGTGGATTCAACGTGCATTGGTTACATTTGAAATTATGTGTCAAAAGAAATCACCAAAATATATCTGTGGTGTTTGGTAGAAACATGATAACTACATTTTAAAATTTGCGTCCTTACGGCCACTTTACATTGAGCTACAACCTAAACGGGTGAACCGATTTTCTTCAAATTTGAAACATAACTTTTCAAAGGTTATTTCCATAAGTATTCCAAATTTGAAGAAAATCGGTAAACTGGTTTAGGATCTAGCTCAATGAAAAGTGGGCGTAAAGACGCACATTTTAAAATGGAGTTATCATGTTTCTACCAAACACCACAGATATGTATTCAGTGTAAGGAAATTTTATTACATGCATTGAATATAGATCATATTGACTCAATATATAATATTGTATTGACTAAACACTATTTAAAATTCTATTACAAGCATCGTGTGCTTATTCAATATTTATGTGGCAAACATTTAAAAAACTGCCAGCAATTAAAAAAAAAACATAAATCACAGCAAGTTATCCGATGGCTACAAGCAGCGTATATTCAGTCTATATTTAAGTATAGAAATATCTGAAACTCACCATCTATCCAAATAAAAATGGTACTCATATTACAGCGAATAATGCAATGAGTATAAGCAACGTGTATCCATTCAATATGAAGAAGTAATATTTAAAACCTGTCAGTTATCAAAATAAAACAATAATGGATTTCACAGTCGATCATGCGATGAGTAGAAGCAACGTGTATTGATTCAATATTTATGTAATAACATTTAACCAGTATACCAAGTTATGCGTTGAGTATAAAGGTACGTTTGTTCAGTCTATATTTTATTTAAAATTACCTCAAACTCCCAGTAAAAACTATAACCACTACATACACATATGCGATGAGTATAGGCAGCGTGTATTTATTCAAAATTCGCATACAATTCATCAAACGCAATTTGTATTAACTATGCCTGGCCCCAGGCAAAAAAACTTCCAGCTTAATGATTAGGAATTCTAATCTTGTTGGAAATAGTTTACAGTCGATTTTCGTTGAAAAACTCATGTAAGTTGAACTGAACTTTATACAAATTGCGTATGAAAAAACCCTCACTATGTCACAGATGAGTTCAAGTGAGTAAGCCGAACGAAACGCCAATTTGTAGGACTAAAGGCCATAAAAAGCTATTTTGAATCAATCGTTTTTATGTAATGAGTACATTTTTAATGCACTCATTACATAAATGCAAGCATATATATATACTTGCATTTATGTAATGAGTGCATTCAAAATGTACTCACTAAACAAATATTTTCTCATCACTGACAACTTTTACATAATTATGTAATGAATAAATAATTCTTTACTCATCACAGGATTCCTAGTTTTATTTATGTACTGAACACAAAAAACATTAGTTTTTATGTTATCAGTGCAAACAATCTATGCTCACTAAATTATTGTTTACTCATCACAGATAAATGTAACGCATTTTTGTAATGAGCACATATAATATTTGTATTTATGTAATGAGTGCATTAAAAATGTACTCATTACCTTATTATTTGCTCATCACAGATAACTTTTACGTAATTATGCCATGAGTAAATAATTCTATACTCATCACAGGATTATTAGCATTATTTATGTAGTGAATACAACAAATATTTGTATTAAATGTAATCATTGCAAACAATCTGTACTCAGAAAATAATTGTGTACTTATCACAGATAATTGTAAAGTATTTATGTAATAAGTATACATAAAATGTTCCTACTACACAATTATTTACTCATATATGTAAAGATTACATAGAGTATCTATATTTATGTAATGAGTCCATAGATACTGTACTCACTACATGCTCATCCGGTAATATTATTGTGATGTGTGTAAGGAATATTTATTTATATTTAATGAATGTGTAAAATCTTCACTCACTACATACAAATTTTCTCAACACAGATAACCGCCACACATTAATGTAGTGAATCCATGGCATATTTATATAGATGTAATGAGTGTATGGAAAAATGCATGCCTTTACCCTATACCTTTACCTTTGTATATAAACTTTATAGTATTATCATGGATTCGTTTTTATTTACGTGGTATTCCATCGATGGTGGCGCTAGTGAGCACCCATGTTGTGAAACATGTTTCACATTTTGACACCAGAATGGGGAATATTTTTTTATTTCGAGGTGAATTTATTATTATCGTAAGAACGAGAAAGTCATATATTATTCTCGTAATAATAAATGGAGTAAGCGAGTGAAGTAGTTTTTCCACTTCCACTGCGCATGACCAAACAAAGTGGTAGAATAGAAAAAGAATATGCTGTCAAATCGCAGAAGGAAAAATAAACAAATCGTTTTGTAAAATTAAATTATGTGAAGTTAATTGTGTGAAGAAGAAAACCAAAAGAGAAAATAGATATATGGAGCTGCAATAAATTAAAAAAAAGGAAGATTAAGAAACATCAATAAAATAGATAAGTATTTTGTTTTAATTGTAGATAAATATCTTTGCATTCTATTTTTTTCTTTGCTAATCATGTTTCCTACCTACTTTCAGAAAATACCTACATACCTACATTAATATTTAATTGCATCAACAATGAACATAAAGATATCCTGTGCCGGGCAGCTGCTTGCCAGAAAAATATCTTCAATCAACAGCCAGCAGTTCCAGTGGATAAAAATCCAAAAATATAAAAATGTGTGCTAGTGTTTTTTTTTTATTATTTGTAATGTAAATGATGAAAACCAAAACTCGTCATATCAATGCCAAAAAAATTTTATAATCAAATTGAATTGTTTAAGTAACTTTGAGAATACCTACTAAGAGAATAGCTAATTGTTGTATCTAATCATAGATTTATAACTCTATTTGTTATGGTTTGAAGGAAAACTATCTTAGTTTTCGTGGCATTGACATGGCGAGTTTAAGTTCCCATCACCTCATATTAAATCTGTGTTTTTACACACCACTTGAAAAATTAAAGTGCATAAAAATAAAGAAATTTGTTATTCAATATACCTATGTGAATTGTGTAGTGAGATTTTTTCAAATATTTGATAAAGAAAAAAAAAAGAAAATCTAACAAATACCTAAGTGTCTTGTTTTTCTTTTAGAAGTTGGAACTACAATGTATTTTGTACTTTTGGTTAATGTTGTAGGTGGACAGTATGACAAACAACAAGAGCAGGTATCGTATAGGTACTCGAAATAAGTGGGTAGGTAAAATATTTTAACCATCATCTCATTGCAATGGGATCGATTGGTTGTCGCTCTTGCATCGTTGTTTGGTTTTTATATTGTGTGTCAAAAGTGAATAAGTTTTTCGGTTGTTCAAAACGATTAAGAGCAAATATATTTTTCAGAATGGTTCAAGAAAAAACCAAAAATCGTTTTGTGTTGTGTAGATAAAAAAAAATCAATTTTATATCCAACAAGTTACTCATTAATCGATAAACACATCGGCTAGCGCGCTTAATAGCATCGATTGATTGTGGACAATTGAAATCCAAGTTCTTTGGTAGGTATTTGGATTTCTTAAATTGATTTTTGTGCACTTCTACGTGAATAATTATTTTGAAAATATATTTGCTTTTAATCCATTTAAATGAACGAATCTTTTTAATAAACCCGCGGCAAAATACTTTCAACTTCAGAGAAAATTTTAATCTTCCTATTGTGTGTGCAAGCCAGTGAACATGTTGTTAAAATTGCAAAATTGTATTTTGCATAGAAAAATCGATTTATAACGATTTTGGAAAACTAGACAAACCACTGGCTGAACAAAGGTTGTAGGTATGTATATAGAAACTACCAAAAATGAGTTTCATGTATCAAAATTTTCTGAGTTTGATATAACTCCGTATTGATTTTGTATTTTTAACATGCTACTTTTTCCAAGCGAACATAAAAATGCACTAAAAAACTTCGTTGGTTTTTGTAATGCACTTTCCTTCATCAATTTGGTTTATGTAAATCTTTCCCCATAAATAAATATGACAAAAACTTTCTGATTTTTTCAAATTACATATATTTCTTAATAATAGAATATGAAGAAAATTTGAAAAGAAATATTTGGCATATAATATGGTGGTGGGTAAAAGTGTCTTGGCATGAAAGGAACTACGATGGGATCAGTGGCACAACAAGTTTACATATTTGTTAATGTTAAGAAACAAACGGTTCCATTTTAAAAATTATTTTTGTGTTTTAAGGTTTAAGCTAAAAAATGGCTTAAGAGGTAAATATTTTTCTAAGTCTAGCTATTAATAGGGTGAAACGAGGTTAAACAAAAAAACCTATACGATTTAAATTTTTGTTTGTATTGAAGGAAAGTACTTAGAGGATGGTTTAGAGCTTAATATTTTTGAATGTTACCATTAAATTTCTGATTTTGCAGAACTCAAGTTTTGAACATTCAAGTCTAATATTTTGAACTCTGGTTAAATAATTATCACTCTAAATAACCATTTCAAAACAAAATGATTATTTATTATTTATTTTTAGGGTACCTACTTTTTAATAGTGAATCTTATAACACCAAAATTAAGATAATAGCACCATTCATAGATTTTAATATACAGGGTGTCCCGGACCTGAGTGGAAGTTTTTCAGGGGGTGGTTCTTGGGGTTATTCTAAGAAAAAAAATTGTATGGGGTGAAAGTTGTATCTCCCCTCCCTGAGGCAGGGAGGGGCAGTTTCTGAAACATTGACTTTAAATGCAAAAAAAACATTAAAAATCAACGAAAACACATTTAATAATGTGTTATACTTTATTTGAAAGCTAATACTTCATTCTTGCATTTGGTTTTTAAATCAAGTTGTTTAAACGAATAGTCAAAATTTAAAAAAAAATTGTGATTTTTTTTTATTAAATCGATATTTTTCAAAATTTTACGTAACTAAGGGCTTTTTTTGAGTTCAATATTCAATGCCCTCATTATTTTTTAGTCCATCACCGAAAACCAAATGTAAAAATCTTTCTTAGTTTTTGAGCAATTAAGAAAAAACAAAAGGTTCTTTTACCAAAAAAGGGTTAAATTATGGATAATTCATGAATAAATTCATTTTTTCGGGCTTATATGGGAAAAGTACATTTTGTTTTTTCTTAATTTCTCAAAAGCTAAGAAAGATTTTTACATTTGGTTTTCGGTAATGGACTAAAAAATAAAGAGGGCATTGAATATTGAACACAAAAAAAGCCCTTAATTACGTAAAATTTTGAAAAATATCGATTTAAGAAAAAAAAATCACATTTTTTTTTTCAATTTTGACTTTGAAATTTAATTTCTCAAAAACTATTCGCTTAGCAACTTGATTTAAAAACCAAATGCAAGAATGTAGTATTAGATTTCAAAAAAATATCAAATATCAAAAAAAAATTCAAGGTACTCTTGCTCAAGAGAACTCAATTAATGCATAGCATTATACGAAAAATCAACGTTTATCTTTAAACGCGATTTGCGGCTAAACTAAGCGTCCTAGAGGCATCAAAGTTTACATCTTTGAACTTGATTTGCGGCTATACTAAGCGTCCTAGTGACTTATAAAATGCATATTCGTGATCTTGGAATGTGCCTGTTCCTAAAAATCAAAATAAAATTGGTAAAAAAGTTTTTTTTTTAAACTTTCAAAAAAAATATTTTCAGTTTTTTTGGCTTAACCAATTTTTATTCTTTTTTTAATTTTTTTCGAATTATGTGTGAATGATATTTTTTTCTTTAAATGCAAAAGGAACTTTGCATGCACCCAACCTCGCACCCACCCCAAATCCTATAATGGGCCCAAGCAGGGGGGTTGCAGGGGGCAGCGTGGCCCCCCATACACACCTCGCTGTTTATTCGTACTCTTGCTCAAGAGAACTCAATTAATGCATAGCATCTTACGAAAAAATGATTTAGGAATTTTATTCACAAAAAACCGCACAAAACGTATTTATTTCTCAAAAATTTCAAAGATCGACGTTTTTGCAAACCAAAAAGTTGATCTGAAGAAAAATCGTTACAAAAAGCTGAAATAGCTTCAAAAAACCACGAAAAGTTTTTTTTTTAAGAAAATCCTACAAATACTACCTATACAGTCATACAATATGAAGAACTTCCATACAAAATTACACATACACACAAAAAAAAACACTATGCCAAATTTCACAGAAAGTACCGTATTCTCGGTTCCTCTGCTCTATTTTTTTTCTCCTCCAACTCCCATATATTTCATATAAATACCTATACACCCTTCTCATTCTCGCCATTTTAGCATTTTTTCATTTTCTACCACTTTTCCTTACCCTTCTACGGGGAAATATCGCCATGCCAATAAAGTTCCTCAACATTCAAATGTCAAATCACCAAAAATTTCCTCAACTTTCGAATGTCAAAGAATGGTTATAGATACGGGGGCTTCAACATAAGATTGTGTAGAAACAATTGATGTCGATGATACTACTATAAAGCAAAGCCTTTACTCACTAAACAACCATGTATACTCATCGCAGACAACCCTCATGGATTTATGTATTGACTCAAATTGAACATTATTATTAATGCAATGATTCTATAGACGCTTCGCTGAGTACATAATTACGAAAATTATCGCGAGGTATCCGACAGTGTTTTGTGCGATGGGTCAATAGATTCTTCATTGACTATACATCATGCAAATAAATGTTTGTATACAGTACAGATTTGATAATGGAATCAGTACACAATGTTATGTGTGCAGAAAAATATGGGATGAGTCAATACATTTATGGGCTATGTGCATACATTTTTCCCTCAGTGTCGATCCATCGTGGTTCATACTGAATTTAAATATTCAAAAGCAGTAACATTTTAAATTAAAATGACAAGGATTTTTTGTTTTGAGAACACAAAATTAATTTTTAGTTTAATTTTGATGTTTTATGTTGACCTCAAACTATTCCACTGGTTAGTTTATCCAAGGCTTTGATGATGAATAGCGTTTAAGTGTGTGTAATTTTGTATTGTATTGGTCTCTACAACATAGAATCTGAAATGTTGAAAAAAAACGTACCTTTTTTGAGTTATGTTCTTTGTACTACCGAAGTATTCGAAAAAGACATATCGTCGTACCAAAACAATGACGGTTTGTATATTGAGTCGGTTCCAGATGCTGAATTTTTACTTTGATCCAACTTTTTTTTTCAGCAGTGTACCCTATGTGTTGCGAAGGTTTTTTTTTCTTTTTAAATTCGTCCACTGGCATACACATTTCTTGTACAATGCTTTCGTAAGCCTTTATTTTTAAGTCGTTTCGGCGATACAAAGGGGAGCTCATATCCCAAATCACAGTTTTCCTTCTGTTCAATGAATTGCCTTAATATCTCATTTTTACTTTTAAACTTCTGAAATAAGAACAAGAGTAAAGTGAAGTTAAGTAAAGTAATGTAAGCTAAAGAAATGAAATGAAAATAAAAGAAAAGTAAAATAGAGTAAAATCACAGCTATTATTGTACCAAGGATATCATACGCAGACCCTCTACTAGGGTTTTAATTAATAAATATTCAAAATTGGCATAATATGTACCTACTAAATTTTCTTTTTTAATGTTTAATAAATATTATTAATAAGAATTTAATTTTTAAGAAAACCGCGCATACCTTTTAAATGTTTCCTGATTTTAATATAATAATAATTACTGAATTAATTAGCCAGGATTCTTGTTATTGAGCCTTAAGCTATTTTACTAGTTGCTTTGGCTATTGAAGGGACGAGTTTCTTTTTTATTTTTGTCTATAATAGCCTTAAGCTGGCCATACTCGACCGAGCCATCTGATCCACTTGGCTCACTGCTCTGTTGGATTTCATATTGGCTGAAAGTCCGTATCCGTATCTGAGGTGTGCTACTACCTACGTCAAAAATAACAGGAGAATAAATCGATTTTCCATCGCTTGGATCTGGATGGAAGATTTGCCTGTAAAATGGTCCAATAAGAAGACAGGCAAGCCAAAAGAAAATGAAACACCCTCAATCACTATAAATATAAATCATGTTTGGGCCAATTCCAGACATAGCCTGCCCTTAACGAAAGCCAGGATATGCTGCAAACAGAAACACCAACGACCACAACTCCTGAACAGAAAAAGGAACAGACTGATTATTTCCCCGTTAAGCATCGTACAGTTCCATGTGAAACAATTATCTAAATTTTCAAAACAATTTTCCACTTCTGTGCATAATATTGTAGAATACCCGAGGTGAAAAATTTGTGCACCCCAAAAAATTTGATTTTGTTTTAGATATTTTTATGGAATTGTACACAACGCGATGCTTAAAGCAAAAAGAAAACATAAATAAAAATCCTGAACTAATTGGCATCAAAGCAACTAATGATCGTCCACTAATCATTAGCACTATAGCACTTGAAGATGGAAAATACTCCAAACGTAACAAAACAAGTCAAATATTATGGGTATTCATACAACAGCGTAAAGTCGTCGTAATTGTTGTAAAGTTTAAAACTTCGTAATTCTGTCACAATTTGTATGGAAAATTTGACAGATTTACGAAGTTTAAATCTTTACCACGTTTACGACGAGTTTACGCTGTTGTATGAATACCCTTATTATAAATATATTTGGCCAGTTTATATTTCTGAGCGCTCAGTAATTTTCCTCCGTCACTTTGACAGAGGAGGAGAATGAAATATAAACAACAATTCTCCACGAAATAAAAAAAAATATATAGCTGTCAAGTCGCATACGTAACAAACAGTTCGCGGCATTTTTTTATAAAAGAAGAAAAAACTTAAAGTGAAATAATAACTATTTATCTGGTTTACCAAAGCAAATAAAAAATAAATAAAACATAAAAAATGGAAAATTTAAATAATTTTATAGTTGAAAGTTTAATGAAATCGAGAATAGATGAGTTCTCAAAATATCATCAAGAAATACAAAGGAGACTAATGGAACTACGACAATCGCTTGGGAGAAATCAGGATTCTGGTAAGTCACGACATTGGAACGGGCGATCCAATACGAGTCCAATTAAAAGTCGGCATTTTTTTCGGAAATTCTTTAAGGCTCTCCCAATGGACGCGACGCGAAACTCGCTGACGATGGTTTTTTGTATTGTTTAGCATTGTGCATATATCATATTTAGTATAGTTGTGAATGATTCGTTGTTGGGAGACCCTTATAGTTAGATGAATTCGTCAGCATCAAGACAGATACAAGTCTGGATCGATTGGTAATTTATAATAAATATGATTACTAGACAGGTTCCGTCACAGCAATGGTACATAAACATTGTTTTAAGCACTCTTATGGCGGGTGTATTACCCTTTGGTGCAATTTTTATAGAACAAGTTTTTGTGTTCACAGCTATATGGCAAACAGTTCTATTATCTATTTGGATTTCTAGTTTTGGTGCTTTGCATTTTATAACTGAGCTGTAGACAAATTTCAATTGTTATGACATACTTTCAACTTTGTGGAGAGGATTATGGATGGTGGTGGCGAAGTTTGTGTCCGGTGGGTCTGCAGCATAATATGTTCTATTTTATAGTATATTTTATTTCCTTACAAAACTGGAAATAACTGCATTTATACCCACTCTATTGTATCTAGGTTACACAAGCCTTATGGTTATAACATTTTAGTTACTTTCTGTAACAAATGGTTTCTTCGCAAGGAAAAAAATTTGGGCGTTGTTTTGACCAAAGTATTGCGTTTATTGAGGGTTGCTTTTATCGAGGGCGTACGTATTTTATAATTCTTCTTTTAGTAACTCTATTTTAGTAATATATTACACTGTGTATAAATTTAAACTAATTTTGAATTTTATATAGTTAAAAGATATTAACTTAATTTTAGATTTACTTTGGAGAGAACTTTTCACAAATGAAGAGGTTGAAAGTGACTCAATAAGGATATGCAAGGAACATGTGGAGAATTTTCATACTACCACGGTTTCAAATTTTACCGAGGATGAATTTAGTCTACATTTTAGAATGAGGCGCAAGAGTTTTAAGGTAAACTTTTTCTTTGAAGCTTCTTGATTTTATCTTTCACAATATTCCAACTCTCATACTTAGATTCTCGTGAATATTTTAAAGCCATTATTGCCTTCCCTTTCATCGCTTGAAAATAAAGTATTGTATACTATTTATATGTTGGGGCATAATGAAAACTTTAGACTGGGGTCATCTAAATTTGGTTTACCTTTAACAACTGGCCATAATGCTTTTAAAACTGTCGTAACGGCTCTCGTTAATTTGATTCCATCATACGTCAAGTGGCCAACAACAGAACAAAGGGGTGAAATATCTTCGGTAAATAATAATTTGCGTAATAATACCTATGTACATTATGGTGTGTCTCTTTGGTATTGCGAAAAAAATGAGTTCAGATTTAAAATCTAATACCTGCCAAAAGTTGCATCAGAATCATAGGTATAAGAATAGGCGAAAAAGGTTTGAAATTAAATGGTTCTTTGGCTCGCAAAATTTAATCGAAAACTGTGTTTTTAGTTCTTTTTCGGACTATTGCTTGGATATGTTTAGAGCTGATGTAACTTATTGAAATAATTTTGCATAAAGTGTACAAACAATTTAATAGAAACAAATTTAAGGCAATACAAATTTGAATTAAAAAATATCGAAATCACTCAAAATTATATTAAGGGTATTCATACAACAGCGTAAAGTCGTCGTAAACGTTGTAAACTTTAAAACTTCGTAATTCTGTCACAATTTGTATGGAAAATTTGACAGATTTACGAAGTTTAAAACTTTACGATGTTTACGACGAGTTTACGCTGTTGCATGAATACCCTTATTTTTATACAATTTTTTACGAACGACAAATATTAATACATTAAATACAATAATACAAAAAATTGTACAGACTAATTTTGGGTCACTGAAAAAGAAAATGACACTCACATTTGTTTGTAAAGAAGCCTTTTCGAAATATCCATACCTAAAAAGCATTAAAAAACTTTTTCGTCATATTTTTGGGTATGCTACATAACGAATTAACTTTTTTGTATCAAAAACTCCTTTCAGTATCTGAAAGTACTATTTCCCCTTATTTAAAAACCAGTTAGAACTCTCTAAATCTTTTTACTTCTCACCGCGAAATCCCAAGTTAAAATTTGTCAGTCTTTTCAAAAATTACACATAACACTTTTCTTTGATTTATAATTTCTCGAATATAGCAAACAAACTTTTTTGGTGTACTTTTCAAGCTCATTTAGCGAGCCAAATCCATTAATTAAAACGAAAATTCCAAATGAAGAATTTAGTTTTAATATGCAATGCAACTTTAGGAAGGTATTAGATGTGGAAATTCTAGAGTTGAAATATATGACACTCCATAATGTTCATGTAAAGAATATTTGTTTTTAGCGATTTGAAATTGCCTGCGGCATACCTGGAATTGTTGGTGCTATAGACGGTTGTCATATCCCAATCAAGCAACCGGTCGGCAACCCTATAGATTATTACAACAGGAAGCAATACCATTCTGTTCTTCTTCAAGGTATTAACATTTTGCATTGTAAGGCATACCTATTTATACACTCCTCGTCAACTGAATACGCACAAACATTTTTTAATATACTTTATCCATTTTTTCCAAACAGTGATGGTTATTATGCCATCTGTTGATGCTAACTATTCGCTTAAGATGTTAAGCAGATAATTCCGAAAGAATTATCCAAAAACAACCGTGAGTTTTTCTTCAACCACTTGCAAAGTGTTTTATATGGAAAGTAGGAGTTTTTTTTTTAGTCAACTGAATAGGTACAACGCCATTTTCTTCGTTGTTTATAAGTTTTTTGGAGTGCTTGACAGTTTAAATTAACGATTTTAGTGTTTTCAGTAAAATTTAATTCTTGATTTCAAATTTTAAGAAAAATGGGTAGATCTACGTGTCTTAACAGTGTTGAAAAAGCTAAAATCGATTTACTTAGAGACCAAGGCCTAACTGGACGTGCAATAGCTGATAAAGTTGGCCGAAGTTTTAATGTACTTTATTCTTACTTGAAAAATAAAGATGCATACGGCAAAAACATGAAGGGAGGTAAGAAAACAGCAACAACAGCAGCTGAGAGACGAAGAATTTTAAGATATGCATCAAATTCTTCTGATTCTGTGGCAAAAATAAAACAAAAAGTCGGCGTAAACGCAAGTTGCTCAACAGTATTTAGAGTAATCAACAACTCAAGCCATCTTAAACGAATGAAACTTAAGAAAAAACCACCACTTGACGAGAGACGGAAAATGTTGCGATTAGATTTTTCAAGACTTCACATGAGTTGGAAAAAAGAATGGTATCACGTGGTTTTTTCAGATGAAAAAAAGTTTAATTTCGATGGCCCTGATGGGTTCAACTTCTATTTTCACGACTTAAGGAAAGAAAAAAGATTTTTAAAGTGCCATCATAGTCGTGAAGGAGGTGTCATGATATGGGGAGCAGTCAGTTATTCTGGAACAGTTGAGCTCGAGGTTGTAACATCAAGCAGCTGGGTATAAAGTAATTTTGGAAAGAAATTTTCCTAAATTTTCTAACATCTTTGGACCCATAAACTGGACCTACCAACATGATAATGTGCCTATTCACTCAGCGCGCATAATAAAAACATGGATAGAGGAGCAACAAGTGCAGTTGCTTCAATGGCCGCCGTACTCACCTGATCTAAACATCATAGAAAATGTCTGGGGATGGTTAGTACGCAAAGTTTATGAGGGTGGTCGTCAGTTCGAAGACAAAGAAACCTTAATTTCTGCAATCAAATTAGCGTGGAGCGAAATTTCGTTAAATTACATTAAAAAGCTATACGATTCCCTGCCGGATCGAATTTACGAAGTAATTAAAAATAAAGGTGGAAGTACCCACTACTAAACTTAAACAAAAACTTGTTTCATTCCATTCCAATACCAATTTTAATTTTTGTACCTATTCAGTTGACTCAAAAAAAAACTTCTACTTTGCATAAGTTACACTTTGGAAGTGGTTGAAGGAAAAACTCACGGTTGTTTTTGGATAAAACTTTGAAATTCTGTTATTTATATGTTACGAAAATTTTTACCATCAACAGGTGGCATAATAACCATCACTGTTTCGAAAAAATGGATAAAATGTATTCAAAAATGTTTGTGCGTATTCAGTTGACGAGGAGTGTATACGAATTCAATAATAATATTTTAAGGTACATGCGACGATTGGATGCTATTTATAGATATAGCTGCAGGTGATCCAGGACGGATGCATGATGCCAAGATGTTCAAGGAGAGTCCATTAGTGCGAACATTGGCAACCAATCATTCAAGTATAGTAGACTCTAACCAACACATAATAGGAGACTGCGCTTATCCAAATAGCGAACAAGTTGTAACTCCTTTTAAAAATACTGGTCGATTAACAGCGGAACAGAAGTCATTTAATACAAGATTATGCACAGGGCGAGTCATTATCGAAAATGCATTTGGACAACTTAAGGGAAAATTCAGACGACTTAAGTATTTGGACATGAATGACATGGACCTATGTATTAAAGTCATTGCAGCTTCTTGTGTCCTCCATAATTTCATCATTACTGAAAAGGTATTCAATAAAATTTATTTTTCAATTCCTAAGCCTAATACCACAGATACTATAGTTACATAGATATCGCAGGCAGAGGAAAGAAAAGTTAAAGTTTTATCTTTTTCAAATGATCATTGTAGTTGATTATATTTATTTATATTGTATTGTAATGTGAACAAGTTTTGTAAGCTTCTACCGTTAGTTATTTTACAAATTAAATAAAATATTATTTTTATTACAGGATGACTCGCCTCATGTCATATCAGTAGATAGTGATGATGATCCCGATACATCTGATGAAGACAACGATGGCAATGAAGGCGGACCTTTCCCTCGAACTTCAAAAGCCAAACGTCTTCAACTGATGGGCGACCTAAGAGGAAAACCTCCTTCAAAAAAATTGAAATATTCAAGGTTATAATGTAATTCAATTACCCTTGAATATATGTTTAAGAACCAATTATTACGAAAAAAAGAAAATCTCATCAACTTTGTAATAAAGATATATACATATTTTTATATTTTAGTGAAATAACATTATTATATATTACTTATTTTTAAATAAATACATACATTGAATTTTGTAAGTTCTACTTCTTTAATTATGATAGAAAAAATATGTATGGCAAACAAATGACATTATGGAACAAGAGAAAAGTTAGCATTCGCAAAGAAAACAAAATAGGAAATAGTTTAAACATAAACGCAAAAATTTCACAAAAACGCAAATCAATTTCAACCAAAGGCAAAAAGATCTAACCCAAAACAGTACAATTTTGATTTGGTATTTGGTTACGTGAAATTGATTTCCGTTTCGGTTAAAAATATTTCCTATTTCGTTTATTAAATTTGCGAATGTTATAAGTCCGGGAGGTGACCTCAAGATTACTTATGTATTTCATCGTGTAGGTAATTTTACGGTCCCAGACTATATATTTACAAAAACTAGAATTAGAGAGCAAGAAAACAAATGCATTTTTATCTTTTATTTTAATGTACTCATCGTGATTTTTTTTTAAAGTTTCATGTACATCTGCGTCCTGAGCCAGGCGTTTGTTTTCCCGTTCTTCGGCATTTTTGAGAATACACAGTTTTTCCTCCGCAATATTGCACATTTTCTTTCTTATGGCTTGGTATCCGTTATTTGATAGTCTTTTTCGATTTTCGGGAGTTTGAAAAGAACAAGAATGTTGTTCGTCTTGTGACTCTAATGCATCTATAAAAAAAAATATGTTTCTAACTTCATCCGTAGTAACGAACCATCGTTTTTTACCTTCAGAAAGCTCTTTAAAATCCATAGAGGATATTTTTTTGAATCTGGCGAAAATAGTTTGGTCGTCTTTGTAAAATTCATCCATCAAGCTATACAAAAACCAGGATTTCAACGTGCCACAACCACTCGTTTCATTGTTTTTCCGTATATCAAGATATCTGAAACAGGTTGTAAAAAAGGATTGGAAATATATTAAACTTTATAGATATTAATAAATAGTCCAGTCAATTTGTGTTTTCGGGGTTGCAGAATCCGAATCTGAGGTTTGCGAGGGTCTATTCAGAATAGACTTTTAGTCAAATTTTCTAACAAATTGTGACAGAATTACGAAGTTAAAAACTTTACTACGTTTGCGACGACTTAACGCTGTTGCATGAATACCATTATGTATTCTTCTTTTTGATAGAAATTTCAATCAAGAATTTCTGATCAACTTTTGTCATTGTATATCCAATCTATAGTATTCTCATGAAACACGATTTTGTAGGTAGACATTTGGTCGATAGGTTCGCTGTGATCGCCTTACCGAGATCCCTTAACAAAAATTAGTATTGCATTTGGACGCATAGATGGCCACGAGCTTTTTTTCTTCATGAGAATACTATAGAATTTATATACAATGCTTTTGTCTATTCGATTTTTTTCGAATAGACTCTCGCAAAGGCCCCTAATTACTTCAAAAAAGATTCATATTAGGTTCTTTTTATGCTAAACTTCTTTATTTTTTTCAAGGCAATAAAACGACAAGGCCCCTAGAAGTGACACTTGGCGTTCGAACAAAACTAAGATATCAGTGTTCCCCCGCTTTTCGATTTGCCCTTCTCCTTATAACGAGACCCGAATAACTGAAACACCAAGTGCCGCATTTAGAGACCTGTCGTTTTGCTTAAAGGACAACCATAATAAGGGTGACTATTTAGGTATATTATTTTGATTCAAGAACAGTTCAATTAAATTAAAACGCATTTCGTTTTATTATTTGTATTTTCTACATAGGTAGATATTTGAGGCAATTAAGACCTCGAAATATATAGGAAATACAAATAATAAAACCAAAAACATATATTTTGATTTTATTGAAATGCTTATGTTCGATATAACACAAAAACAAATTTATTGAAAATGCCAAAACAATGTGTATCGTAAAAATACCTTCGTTTAAGATTTGCTAATTTTTTTTGTAATTGATCCGTAGACACAGCGACATTTTTAAATTCTTGACTAAACTTTGATTTGATTAACTCCCAAAATACTTTGCGTTTTATTTTGGGACTCCTGTACTTCTCAACTTCTTCTACAAGTAGTCCCACAAAAAAAGTTTCCTTTTCTTGATCCCATACTATTTCTTCTTCCCCAGAGGCTGAACATCTTCTGGGGTGTTGAGATCAACCAAAATATTATGTTCTGTGCTATGGGCAACAATGAGCTGCCGTACAGAATTGGGATCTGAAAACATTAAAGAACATCCGGGTAGCGGGGTGTATTAATAATCGTTTTCTTAATATATTTCTTACTTAGTAATAATTTAAGATAAAATACTGCCCCTCTTTTTATTACCGAATTGCTTACAATCAATTTCTTCCCTGATTCCTTAGGTTGGTACCGGTACTAGTTTTAAAGTTAGTTCTCAAATCAGTAATTCTCATTTCTTACACCGATTTGAGTACTAACTAAAAGACTAGCACCGTTAGGACTCTATGAAGAAATTGGCTGTAGCTGTTTGCATTAAAAATAAGTTTATTCAAATATTATATATTACATAAAAGATCATACAAATTACTCTCCGAAAATTCAATTAAAATTGTTCATAACATGCCGGCTCCATATGAACGATGTCCAACATCCAAACCACAATCCAAAAAGCAATCTGATTTGTATGAATATGTCACTGCATGGACAATGGACATGGATGTACACAATATGTGCCTACATGATTCATGCTCAATGGAGCTGGTATGTACATAAGTGAGCAACATTTTAATAAAAGACTAAGAATACGCCCCAATATGCTTGAAATAAAAGATTTCCTTAAGAAATTACTTACCAGCAACATATGCGGCGATCTGGTCTGGGGTGTCGGTGATTACATAGGAAACCCCATCGAGAACAAATGTTTCCTTAATTAATGACATTTTCTGAAATAAATGCGTTTACAGCACAATTTTAAGGGTTAAATAAGTATAGAAGAGTATGGTATTTTTATGGCGTTATCGTTTGGTAATCCGGAGGAAGCATCGGGAGCTCTCCTATCCAGGAGCCAAACGAACAAGTTTCAACCCTTTTTTTGATTCTGAAGTTTGGATTTGGTAGTATTTGTGCACTCGGTTGTTGCATTTGGGTGATGAAACCTTCACATAGCTGTTTCTCTGAGTATTGATATTTATCAATTACAGCAACGAATGTCTCTTTCCTCAAATCCAGAATCATTTTTCTCTTCTTTTCAGAAGAAGAACTCTAATATAGTGCCAAACGAACATTTTCAGAAGGATTCGGAATGCTTCCGGACGACCAAACGAAAACGCTATTTGTATTAAATCATATTGCTACATGATTCATGATTCATAAGAAGCTCCAAATGGTTCACCAAGTAAGAAAAAGGGTTTCCCAGATAGATTTATGTGGTGTCACAATGACCAACTCATGGTGTAAGTGTGTCAGTCTTCACGACTAACACCTAACCTAACCTAACAATAGCCGTTTTCCTTTGTAGGTGGCAAAGTACTTATGAGTAGATGAAAACCCTAATCTAGTAGGTACTACCAACTGCACCTACTTTGAAAATGTTGAGCTGGTCTGGCAAGGACTTTCAACCGCAAAACTTGTCTGGAACTATTTTTTTTTTTTCATGCTCGAGAAGGTATAAGCTTACATGTGTTCAAAACCCAACTTTGTAACAGCAAGTGTGTTGATCTTGGCAATTATTCTAAATTTTGAAAAAAATAGATGGCAATCCTAAAACTGCGAAAAATTTGAAACTTGACTTTTATTTTTGACTCAAATGGTCATGACTCCCTAATACACCCAGTTTGAGTGTATAATCTAACAAGTCCATCAAAATAGCCAAAAATGACATTTATAAAGCTTTAAACACTTAACATCAGCCTAGTTTGAACGACTATTTCTCGTCGATTTTTATACAAACCGTTTTTTTTTAATGTATTATAAAGAAAATTTAATTATCTGTCTTTTATATAAAGCAATGCCTATACCTATCTCTGCTGGTAAGAAAGTTATAAGCAAATACGTAAAAAAAAAAAACAAAAATTGCGATTTTTCACATTTTTTTGCAATGATTTTTTTAAAAACTAGCTAACTAAAAATCTTTAAAAAATTTTTTTCAAAAATCCATTTTGATGGTAAATTTTATTCTCTACAAAAAAGGTTTTGAGAATTATCTCGAAATTTTACTTTGTTTTCGAGTTATACGCAAAAAACCAAAAAGGGTGCTTTTGCAACCCCCTCTAAAAAAATGCACCCTCCAATTTAATAGCACTCCGCGGTTTTCTCATCTTCAATGACCCCTTTGATGATTTTTACAATAAAATTCCATGAACGTCTTACTTCCTTATTGCCCTGTTTTTTAGGACATAATCAATAGCCTACGCAGTCGAAAATGAAATGGTCGCACACAATAATTACCTTGATTTAATCAATGCTCTTATGGTGAAAAAAGGATGATGCAAAGTTATTCTGCTCATTGGAATCATCGCCGCGACCTGAAAACTACGAATACCACTCGATGCGGAGGGCTATCAATAAAGTTAGAAACTGCATAGCATAATGCAGTGGAACATGAAAGAGACCATACACGCAAGTTCTTATTGTACTGCTGGAGAGAATTTTGCCGCTATACTTACCAACTTTTTAATTGACTCTTTAGATTCTGGTATGTTTAAATGGTTGTAATATTGCCAAAACATAATAATTAACAGACAAATATTTGTTTCAGGTGGACCGATTGGTTTGTTCGCATTGCAGTCTTTTCACTCATTTAAAAACACAATGTAACCTATTCGAATATCTACGAGAAACTGTATTCAATGTTTGAACCTGAAATCTTTCACACTAAATTTAAAGCTCGACTTTTCAATTTGGCAGATATATTCCTTAGCTTATCACATCTACCAGAAAGTTTATAGTAGCTGCATTTGTTAAGCGATTAGCTCGTCTAAAGTCTTATTGCGCGACCCAAAGACGCCATAATCAATTTATATTTGATTGGAAATCTAGTTTTAAGGCATCTAAAGCAATTGATCTGTTCACAAAAATGGCTGTTAAGGTTAATATCAAATGAATTTTTCTAAGGGCCAATTGTACAAATATTTAACTCGTGGTTCAGCAATTTTAACTCACCGACTTCGGAGAATGGAATGAGGTTCAACGATGGTTCAGACATTAAAGTGGCTACTTTAACATATTTGAACCTTGAACCATCGTTAAACCTCAGTAATTTCGCCGAAATCAGCCAATAAACATAATTGAACCACTGATCAAAATTTGAACCACGTTGGTAAAACGCAACGGGTCCTAAGCGATTATTTAAAAAACTTCATTTTTAGTAGGTATCTTGAGATTCTTTCATTATGGATGAGAGAGAACCGACAAAATCAAATGCCCTGGAAAAGTTCACTTTGGTAGATAGTTACCATGCAAAAGCATGCGTTACCATCTGTTGCCACTGCAGCTACGTTGATATCACAGCCATTACCAAGTACAGAATGGGATCTATCATCTGTGCTAGAAGTTAAGGAAGACGACATAAGTTTGAATTTCATGTTGTATAACTACTATACACAAGTATACTATGTATGTATGTTTTAATTTTGTATTGATCTTTGAGGACTGTCATCAGGGCTGTCGTTTCACTTTTTCAGAAAGCAGTACTTCGAGGAAAAAAATTGCAGTACACAGCAGTACGACAATAAAATATGTACCTTGGTTCTAAAAGGGCCAATGTTCAATTTGATAATTTTTGGAAAATCGAAAGTCAAGATTTATTGTTTCTCAAAATGCTTATTTCTTTTGAAAATTAAACTTTCTATAACCATCGGTCATCGGTTGGAGCACATTAGCCCTTATTACAGTCTTAGAACATCTTCCCCTGAATCAATAAGTGAACTTAAGTCAATATTGTCAAATATAAGCAAATGGACTTTGGCGCTTTTAGAACCAAGGTACATAAATAACAAACATAATTGTAAAATGCATTTAATTTTGTTTAAATGCAAATATTGTTCATTAAAAATTATCATATTCGCGCCCATCACCTATTTAGCTCTAGCGCACTTCAATGGTGGTATTGAAAAGATTTTATTACATAAAAAGCTCTCGTTACGTTTGTGCACGTTGTAGCCTAACGCATATAGTACAAAAAATATTGCTGATTGATTAATGCAATTTTAGTAAATTTGTTTACTAAATTTCCTACTCCATAAAGTTCCTGCATGATTTACTCTTAATCTATTGGTTGTATGAAAAAAAAACATGATAATTTTGTTTTGATAATTTTCATTCCAAAAAGTTGATAGTTTTCGTGAAATTAGCAAAAAACCTAATTTTACACCCTTTTACTCCTCCAAAAATTCTTTCTTCAGTCAAAGTACGTAAAAGTCTTAATTACCTGAGCTAGAGATCCATTAATATAATTTAACATTGCTTGACAGATGGGTGAAAAACTACATTTTGACGTGTTTGGAATAATTGGTTCCAAATGGCATCAAAAAGTCCATAAACTTCCTTTTTCGGAGTAGAAAAGAAAATCGGAAAATTCCAGAATTTAGAATTTTTTACTTGCGATATACAGGCAATGCCTATGTGCAGCAAACTATGCAGTCGTAAAAAAATGGAATTCGAAATTTTTTTCAATCTATGAGCGTATTCTATACAATTTTATTTGTTTAATTTATAAAAGTCAACATTAGATAAAAAGGACTAACAATTTTTGGCAAGGATTATGATTTGCAAATGCTGTGTGAAATTTTCAAAAAAGCAGTACTTTGGTCGTAGTAGCAGTACGGCAGTACGGAGTTTCAAAAAGCAGTACAAATACTTCAATTGCAGTACTTCGACAGCCCTGACTTTCATGCCGAAGGTCTGGGTTAAATTCCCAGCCGTGCCACCTAAAAACAGAAATGTTTTATTCGAGGTACAGCCTCTTGCGAGGAACTGACAAATCCTCCAAGAGTATACTTGTCATGAATAAGTGCTTCTCATCTAGCCGTTCGGACTCGGCAAAAAACTGTAGGTCCCTTCCATTCCTGCCAACAAACACGCACACAGGAATGGTTGTGAGTTGTAAGTCACTAGGCCCTGGTTCTCCACGAGCTGTTGCGCCACCAAATTTATTTTATTTATTTATTGATCTTTGATCAGGAAATTGCCTAGAAGACAAAACAATACGCTCTGGCAATCGAAAGGCCACATGCAATGTTCCTGACCAAAAACGACAAAGTGATACAACATTGGAAACTATTTTATAAATCTCTCCTTATCGAGGGGGGATCATCAACTAAAACATGTCCCAGCCAGCGTTACCGTAGGATATTTTGGAAAAGTGGCAAAAAAAGTGGCACTCGAGAAAAAAAGGTGGCACTTAAAATTAAAAACAAAACAACACCATAATTATATGTATGAAAATTGACTTAAGGGACAAAATTTCACACTCATCTCAACGAATTTATAGGAGCTGAAGAAAACACATAATTTTAACAATCATTTTAAGGTTTATTGCAACGTAATGCTACATTTCCACCTAACGCTAATCTGAGATTTAATAAGATTAACCTCAAATCTCCTTCAAATCTTGGAGATTTACCATACAAATTTATTTTGTAAATCTTGAAGATTAGAAATTAATCTTGTTAAATCTTCACAGGACAAATAGTTTTACAAATCGAACTAACCTTTTCTTACATGGTGCTGAACGATTCATTCGAGACTCGTATTCAGTTCTTCATTGTTTGGCACGAATCAAACATTCTGTCTCATTCGCACTTCATAAGACGAATTGAAACGCCATTTGCATTTTTGAAGGTGCTGTCAAATTTAATCTTTTTTAAATCTTTTTGTGCGGTGGAAACACCAAAAATATTTATTTAATCTAATCTGAGATAAACCTTTGGTGGAAACATAGCATAAGCTACAAACTTAAAACTTAACAGTTCAATTTGTATTATTATTCAACATAAATAAATAAATAAAAGTATGAATAAATATAGCCTATTGAATAGACCTTTTAAAAAGGAACAATTAAGTGCAAGGGTTTTTATTATTGAATATGTTTGTTTGGCCCATAAGCATGCTTAAAACTGAAAATGCTACTAAATTCGCCAAGGCGTTTCTGAGAGAATGGTCACACTGGCCACTTTTCAGTATTTTTGGTATAACTCGAAAACTATGCCGAATTTGACAATTTTGCATTTAATACTTTTTATTCAAAATTAGATTTATCTATCGAAATGGATAGTTTGGAAAATTTCTTACAAAAAATTAAGCAGGAAAAGTAAACAGAAACCAACATAAAAAAATCGAAAAATCAAAAATTTTTAAATTTTTTCTAAATTGCGCATAATATTTTTCGGAGCAAAGATACGCTCAAGACATGCATGAAAAAAGTAAACTGGAATCTTACGGCCTTAATATGACATGTAAAGAAAGCCATGTTATTCTAAAATTGACCGAGATTTAGTCATTCAAACTTTACCATTTCTTATCAGTTTTTGCCCGAAAGCCTATTTTTTGGTACTTTATGACAAATTAAACGTTCCTAGCACCTTGTACCAAATCTTATGTTATTCGGACCAGCCGTTCGGTCTGTAGGTCTGAAAGCATTTAAAAACAGCCGGAAAACGAAATTGCTAACTAACATCCTTTTTATAAATTCTCTGTAGTTCTAATATCATACTATAACAAAAATTTGATTTCGAACATTTTTACGAAAGTGAAATTTGCCATATCGTACCGAAAAAGGGACTTTCGGGCCAAAACTACGAAAAATTATAAGAAATGATAAGGAATATCTCTGTCAATTTTGAACAAATATTAATTTTTGAACATGCCATATTAAGGCCTTTAGTCTCTACTTTATTTCGTCTCTGTATGTCTTGACCCTATCTTTGCTTCAAAAAAAGTTATGTACAATTTATTTACAAATTTAGATATCCTTGACTTTTTGATTTTTTTAGGTTGGATTTTGTTAACTTTTCCTGCTTAAATTTTTTCGTAAAATTTTTTGAACTATCCATTCCAATAGAAAATTTAATTTTGATCAAAACGTATTATATGAAAAATTGTCAAAATCGGCTTGGTTTTCAAGTTACACCAAAAATATTGAAAAGTGGCTAGTGTGACCATTCTCTCAGAAGCGCATGGGTGAATTTAGTAGCATTTTCGATTTTAAGCATGCTCATGGGCCAAACAAACATAAATTCAATAATATAAACCCTTGCACGTAATTGTTCCTTTATACCCCTCATTTTCCGGTCTATTCAATAGGCTAAATAATAAATAGTAATTTATTTAAAAGAATGGAAGATATGAAAAGGTCTGGAAAACGGCATGGTGAATTGCTAACTTTAGTTTTAATTGTGGGGAGTAAAAAGTGGCACAGACTGAAAGGTGGTGGCTCGGTGGCACAGCCTGAAAAAAAGTGGCAATTTGACACTAAAGTGGCACAGCGGTAATGCTGGTCCCAGCCCAGCCCATGGTCTATTAAGAGAAATATATAGTTGTATTTCAATTGATTTAAAACACACAATAGACGGACAGACAGAGATGAGAAAAGGAACTATAAAACAAAAGTTATCCGACGTAGCCTATGTACCTACGTATTTGTATTTCGTTCGATTATAGTTATAATTATAATATGAGAATTTTTTCACTAAACTTACCTTTTCTTCAAAAATTTCAATTATTATTTTTCCACGTTATTTTTTTTTTCGTCCGTTCGCACAATTATAACTTTTTTCTCAAATTCTAAACGTCAAACATAAAAAAAAAACAGAATTGAGGAAGCGAATCCAAAAAATTTCAGTCTCAGTTTTTGACAGCTAAAGTGAGGAATTTTTGTGAGGAATCGTGTTTATATTTCTGAGTCCTCTGAGCCCTCTGAGCGCTCAGAAATATAAACTGGCCAATTAAGATATTAATAAAGCCCGTATGACACTACATTTTTCTCTCATTTTTAATTAACTGAAAATGAAATTGAAACGGAACTCACTATTTCTTATCCAAACTTTGATAAGTAGATATGAGTGGATACGCACTATATCCGTAAATATAAAAATGTCACTAAAAACGTATAAACAATGTGATTTTCAAATTCTATTTGTCAGGTTCTGGCAGCTTTTGCTAGACATTTCAAAATTAAAAATGAAAAATATTTTCAATGTACACTCAGCCACAAAAGAAATGATACGCTGGGCCCTAGAGAACTCTAGTTTGTGATGTATATTAGCTTTTGGGACAGATTGTTATTGTGAAAATTAATTTAGAGATAAGCTATCCCTTTCTTAAAAATAATTTGTATCTTGATTTAATGAAAAATAAAATGAATACAAAATGTAGTGTCTTACGAGCTTAATGAAACTATTTACTTTTGCAGTTTATCCCTCGTTGGATCCCTGTTGCGGCAAACTCAATGGCGATGTAGGATACTCAATATTGGTCTGATGAAATCTGTTTAAAAATCCCTCGTGGGATCCCTGTTTTTGAAGCAAACTTAGAGGTGATGGACGGTAATGGTGTACACGAGTTTGACTATACGCATTGAATATTTTGTTTTCAATATTTATTGTTTCACTTTTTAATACATTTATTTATTAAAACATTATTAAAAATTATGTTGTGACTTCTCGACGTGACAAGAGAAAATAAAATAGGTGACAGATCGGGTAATCTGCCAATTGTGTATCTGCTGTTACTTTCACTCGCTGCTCTACTCGCTTCTCAACTGCAGCGCTGCCACCCTATAGATGTCTGAGCGCAGTATATATGAGGATAAAACGCAGTAGATTGCAATGTATCGCAGTAGATGTAAAAAATACAGCAAATAATCAAATTCAATCCATTTTAAATAGGTACATTTTACTAACAAAAAAACGAACACCACAATCAAAGGGCACGGTTGTGCTCAGCCAAGTTCGCGAAACTACACCCTTTTTATAGGAATAAACTCAGGCGATTTTCAACCCCCTCTAACTTCAGTACCAACAAAGTCAGAAACTTCACATTCGCAATATTTGCTAAGCTCACCAAGCACAGATGGATCACCAAATTTCAACTTTTAATTGGTAATTCCTGAGATATAGGACTTCAAAAATCGCAAAAACCGTAACTGACTGACTCACTGATTTACTGACAGATCATCAAAATTACGGAGCACTTCTCGACATATGGAAAATCTGCAACTTTCTATTCAGGGAGCGTGGCATCCACCCACTTTCTTAAAAGTTATTATAAATTATATGGATCACTTTCGATTGTTGTACAACGATAAGAATTGGTAGATCGGTAGGTTTTTAAGTACTAAGAAAGAAAAAAATCGAAAATTTAGAATTTTCCGTTCAGGGGGCGTGGCATCTACCCAGTTTTTTTTTTTAATTCTTATAAATTATATGGATCACTTCTGACTTTTTAAAGAGGGGGATGGTTCGTTTCTTTTTTCTTTGTTTCGTATTTTATTGTTACACTTTTCATTTATTTCGTTTTTTATTGTTCAGACAATTTTAATTTCGTTTTCTAACTAGTTCGGTCGAACTTTATTTCGCCTTTCATTGTTTTTTTCCGATTATTTCATTTCTGAATTATTTTGCCGTTAGCTTATTTCGTCTTTAATTGTTTCGCTATCGATTATCTCGATTTTTATTGTAAAGTTTTTTGTTCACTTCAACTTTCAATTATTTCGCCACCGCCAAAGAACTAAAAGGCGTTAAAGTTCGTGCGGACTTTACTTTTTTTTGGCTCACTGTTTACGCACAGGTGTCTTGTACATATCAGAACTTTGCTCTTTTTTTACATTTATGTTTTTGTTGTGATAATTTTTAAGTCAGCAATAACAAAAAAACAAAAAGAAGTTTTATAAACTGAATTAATGAACATTTTATTTGGAAAATTCATACATATATACATACAAATATTTTGGTCCTACTTTCTTTTATATTCGCTATTCATGCATTTAAATTTATTGAAAAATTCAATAATTCCAAGTGAGTCTGAGGATGACCAACAAAACAATCTTCTTTGGGGTATGTTGACTCTTTGGCTAACCTTGGATAATGTTCAAAATTCTCAGAAGGGGAGTAGATTCGTTTCGCTGCGCAGTAGATTTTTAAGGTAGAACTATAATAGTCGGAAGGGCACTAAAGCTAATCTCGAAAACCAACGAAAAGTAGCTTTCCGGACCTAAAAAATGAGAACACACCCATAATGTAACTATCATCTTTCTCTTTTTGGCATTCTTATTTCACCAAATGTCAGTTTTACTTAAGTGAGGTGCGCTCCAATTAGCACCAATTGACTAACTTATCCACTGAATTTGGTTGTCCAAATCTTATTTTAAAGAAGACACGTTTAATGAATAAGGTTGGCAAATATTTTAAATACAGGTATGTCACTGAATAAATGAGGTCTCATTTGAACACTTGTTGGAATGCGTTTATAAATACCAAGCTGCCTAAACTATTTAGGCATTGAATAGCTGGACAACTGCCAAAGCGCGTTCTAAGAAAATCTAATAAATACGACTGATAGCATTAATTTGACAGCTAGTGTTCAGGTGTGTTTAAAAAAGAGTTCAGAGCGCTCAGAACAAACTTGTTCAGATGATTTTCAGAAACTGGCTCGACGTGCCCAGACTCTGTTCAGAGCTACATTCTGAATTAAAAGGCTTTTCACACCGAACCCCAAAACCGGTTTCCGGCGAAAACTTTTCAAAAACTGGAAAACTATTCACACTGAGCATTACACGTTTTCGTTTGACATTCCAGTTTTTTCACACAAACCACGCACCATTTTTTTAAATTTTCTTCCATTTTTTGAATTAAGAACGGTGATTTTTTATATAAAGAGGATCCATATGAATAATTTGACTTGCCACAAACAATAATTTATCAATTTTAATTAAATTAATAGGGGTATTCATGCAACTGCGTAAAACACTAGATAAGTTTACGATTTGGTTAATTTTATCTTTTGGTTAATGAACTGTCAAATTTTGTATGGGAAATGGTTTACGCAATTTGGTTAATTTTATCCAAGGATTTAGCTGCGGAAAATTAACCAAATATTTGGTTAAACTTATCCAAACGTCATTGTGACTTTTAGAGATTGAATTAGGCGTGTTTGTGACTTTTAGAATTAGGCGTGTTTAGAAAGATGATACAAATGATATCTCGGAGAACTAAAAAAATAATTATTGCATTGCAATTAGTTGGTGATAAAAGTTGTGAGTTAAAACGTAGTTTACACAAAAAAAAAAATTACAAGGTCTACATTTACTCAACGATTAAAGGCTCTACCCAACCAACGCGAAATTATAGCGAAGCATTCGCTAAGACAGTTTTTTGTTGTTTTTTAGTATTGATATCATTCACTTTAATTTCGTGTTGGCTTGGGAGAAAAGTACATTATGGGCGCGACATATGATTTGTTTGTATTCGCTAATTTTCATCCGCCCACTGCCATGAGCTTGCGACTAATATACTTCTACCTTAAAACGCGACTATTGTCATGTATATTAAGGTAGAACTATGATAATTGTTGGTAGTTTACTGAAGTGGTCGGTTGAAAATGAGTGAATACATGAAAAACATACTCATCTCACGGGAGTGAAACTGATATTTGGTGAAGTTGGAATGAAAAAAAGAGAGGGACGATTCATTTTACTTAAGTGGAATATTCTACACTTCTTCTTTTGACTGTTTGGAAAGCAACTTTTCGAGGGTTTTTAACCCATTGATTTTGACCGGCAAAAGTTCCGTTGTCGTTCCGAATATTTCGCATTGGTTTAAGAAAGCCTAAATAGTTCTAGCTTTACATTTAGTTTTATCCTTCCGAGTTTCCGACTTCTCGTGGGTTCGGGAGAGCTTCTCTATTTAAAAATTACTACGTTTACTATAAGGATCGGGAGCTCCAGGTTATTTGTCACTTGAGTTGAGTTGAAATGGTATTTAGATTCCAGCAAAATGAATGGCATTGATGTATTTATTTCAATGCAAAACAAATATAATTGAATTAACAGGAGTGCTTACTACACGTATCTATTAAAATAAATATATATTTGTACACATACATGCAAATAAACAGACCATAATGCATTATCTGTAAAACCAACTCCTCGACCCATGCCGAACGCGCCCAAATATTTGACGTTTAACGAACAGCTGATTCAATTACACAGCATTTAACCAAATTAATAAAAAGGTCGTTCATGCAAACTTTTGCGTAAACTTATCATTTTACACAATTTGTAAACTTACGACGTTGCATGAATACCCTTAATATATTTTGAGATTCGAATTTTATATTTTGATATTTCAGAATTTCGTCAGCTGTTTGCAATTTCTTTGGAAGCATCCCATCGGTTTCTTTTTTGACATTTCAATAGGCACTGAACATATTAAAAGGTATGTTTGTTTTGTTCATTTCTGAATTCCAACATGTTTTCGACTGGTTTTATATAAAACATGTAGTACCTCGTGGCTTGATGGTTAGTGCGTAGGACTGTCATGCCGAAGGTGTGGGTTCGATTCCCAGCCGTGCCACCTAAAAACAGAAATGTTTTATTCGAGGTACTGCCTCTTGCGAGGAACTGACAAATCCTCCAAGAGTATACTTGTCATGAAAAAGTGCTTCTCATTTAGCCGTTCGGACTCGGCAAAAAACTGTAGGTCCCTTCCATTCCTGCCAACAAACTCGCACACAGGAATGGTTGTGAGTTGTAAGTCACTAGGCCCTGGTTCTCCATGAGCTGTTGCGCCACCCAATTTATTTATTTTTTTATTTAGGTATATAAAACATGTGTTTTACGAAAACCTGAAGCTATAAAAAATGTATGACAAAACTTGTGTTTTCGATTAGGTTTTTCTCCAAAACCGATATTTTCGCGAAAACCGCATTTTGGGTTCGGTGTGAAAAGGCTATAAAAAAGAAAAACGCCTAATGATAAATCCTGTCATTTTTCTGACAATTTTTTACTTGCGATTATAGGTACTATAAGTACGGTGACCATATTTCTGGGAGCAAAACCCGGGACAAAATATGAAAAATTTAAAATAGTGAAAAAATTATTTGATTTTCCAATAATTTTTATGTAATATCTAAAATAAAAATTCAAGAAAAACATACTAACAGAAAAACAACCGAAAAAGGAAGGAACCATAACATAAAATAACTAGAAACTTAAAAAAAAAAAAATAAACTTAACATTTTTAATTACACTATTAAAATAAGGGCCAGTTTCTCAGTGCAGAGTTAATTCAGAGTTTGCTAGACCTTAAAATAAGTCAACCCTGAGTTATTTCAGAAGTAGCGGGAGAGTTTGGTCCCTGAGCCAACTTATCAAACTACGCCAGTTAACTTGGAGTTACCTCCAAACCCCAAAATGTTATTCATACAATTTCTGTAACGTTAAGTAGAGTCATTTCAAGCTTAGCGCGTTTACAGGTAGAATAGTGACTACATAAGGATATTTTTGTTTGACATCTTAAGGCAATAGATTTATCTTTTTCGTACTCTATTTGACACAAGAGCATTGTTACTAAAATGAGTCGGAAAATATAATAGACGGTGTTCACATTGGACTGACTCCTCCGACATTTTTTGACGTCTCTGTACTTTATCTCACTCTCACTTGATGGTGAGAAAGAGATGGGAAGGACAGGCAGAATACTTTAAATTTTTTGAAAATCTATGGATTTTTTTGACGTTTTCTTTTGTGACAACTGCTTTCTTTCTCTGTACTTTTTCTTTGGCAAACAAATACTACACAATTCAGTTTTATTTCATTTGAAAATATTTCAAATAAATGAAATTAAAGCTTTGGAACGAAAAACAAATTAATTAATCCCTCAACAAGCTCGGATTTGTGTTTTCTTTAAACGACTTCTGAACTTCAAAGTGAGTCTGTTGGTGTTCACATTAGTTTGTGTCTGAACAAAAGAAGTTGGATCAATGTCAAAATTAGTCGGAGGAGTCAGTCCAATATGAACACCGTCTTATGAATAAGGATTTACGCTACGTTGAATAGAGAATGTGCAAATACGGGACAAATAATCGGCAAATTTGAATACGGGACACTTGCTCGTCCCGGGTTTCTTAAAAAATAAACCAGGACAGGCTATAGAAATACGGGACAGTACCGGGAAACCAGGGACGGATGGTCACCGTAACTATAAGGCAAGTTTTGGATTCGTGCAAAAAAAAAATTTTGAGATAACAGTCAAACATGATATTACGATGATAGAGAACACCAAAAAAGTGGGTGGCACAATTCTGTCTGTCTGTCTGTCTGTTCATCTACAGCCTAAACGGCTCGATCGAATTTCTTCAAACTTGGTACAAAGTGGTTTTTGGGGACTCTGCCGACACGTTTTTTTCATTTATTTTTTAGAACCAAAAATAACGGTACCTGTCATACATTTTTCTCAAAAACGGCTCGACAACTTTTCTTAAAAAAATTCTATAAATTTATTTAAGTAAAGGCTTTCTTTGGGTGGAAAACCATTTTTCAAAAATGGTTATTAATGGTACCTACCAAGGAACCATTTTTTAAATTTTTGATTTTCTTCAAAATGGTATAACCGATTACTATTATTTTTTTTATACACAAGCTTCCAAAAAATGTTAATAGTTTTGTGTACCATTATTTTTGAAAAAATATTTTTTGGATTTTTAAAAAATATTTCAATTTTTTTTTTGGAAAATCAAATATGTATTTCGAAAACGGCATCATAGATTTTTTTGAAACTCAATATTTAAGACTTTTTTAGTACTTTCTAAAATATTTTTAGAAAAAGTTTTACATTTATGAAAAAATAACGGTACCTTCCATACAAAAGTGAAAAAACCGCAAATTAAAATATTTTTTGCTTGAAAACGACTCCTACGATTTTGATTAAACTTTTTTCATATACTAAAATTAGTACGATCTACCATCAAAAATTATAAAATTTTACACATAGGAACTATTAGTAGTACCTGTCATAGAACGTATTTTTTTATTTTAAGTTTTCTCGTTATCAGCTTAACGGATTTAAATGAATTTTCTTATATACAAATTTCAGATAAGATTAAATAATATTGCATATCAAAATTTTCAAAAAAAAAGTTTTTGGATTTTTAAAAAAAGTTTCAAACTTTTTTTTTGAAAATTCGATATCTCAAAAACGGGTCGACAATTTTTTTTCAAATTTTGTTTTTATATGCACCTAAATATATAGTTTAAATCTGCATACCAAAATTTGTTCTTACAAATGTTTTAAGAATTTTATATATAAAAAATTAATTTAAAAAAAACCGCTTTAACGATTTTAAAAATTTTTTTCCTATACAATCATATTCCATCATGAATTAAGATGGTATACTTTTTTTCACCTCAAACTGTCAAAAGAGTTATTTTAGCTAATTTAAATGTCGTATTTCATGCTTCTCTACATTTTTCTCTCATAATTTCCATGTTTGTATATAAAGTTTTCTTAAATCCGCAGTGTCTTGAACATAAGAGCAAGTACGTGCGACCCAGTCGTGCATTTTATTTTTTTCGGTTTATGAATTTTCTTTTTCAGTATGATTTAATTGTGTCGAGATGCTTAAAATAATTTGGTTGTGGACAAATTTTGATTAAAAACGTGGTTTATTTATAAAAGTGCAAGAATAGAGTGGTGTTCCATTCAAGATTATGATTATGATTTTGAAGAAAATTAAAAATTATATTCTTCTGTTTTTAGTAGCAAATGAGGGGAGAGTTCGATAACTCAGGCGACAAGAAATGAGAACGCTTTTTGTAGAACAGTTTAATACAAGCATTTTTTACTATGGAAGGGGGAGGGTCTATCTCACTCCGTTTCAGCGGGAGGGGCAATTTCATAAATAAAAGCACCAAAAATGTAAAACAAATTTTGAACTCAAAATTTGCGAAAAAAGCATAACAAAAAGGTTTAAAGTGTAATTTCTCAAAACTGCAAAGTTATATATCATTTTTTTCTGAAATTTGTTGCTCTTATTAATTCTTAATCAAAAACTGAAAACTAGATGATTCTATGTCTTCTAGTTTTTGAAAACATTGAAAATTAATAAAACTACTACCGTACAAAACTCGAACGTTTGCTCGTTTTTTTTATGATCTAAGTGGTTATGCATACTTTGAACAATACAACTGCCTTATACAGGGTGTCCCTTAATGAGTGGATAATACTGCAACTGGTGATAGCAGGCCTTATGACTGCTCAGAAAAAAAATATAAAAAAATATTTTTCTTGTGGTCTCCATGGTATAATCTATTTTCGAAAAATGTTAAAAAATTCAGGGTCTCCTAAAATACCTAATTACAAAGGCCACCCATAAAGGATTCTTATTACTTTTGTATTTTTATAATATTCTTGAATAACCGTTCTAAATGATGGGTAGTAAATTTTAACACCAGCTGATGCATTTTTTGTGTTATAATTTTTTTAAAATTATTTTTTTATTAAAAAATAATTCAATATTTTTTTCACCAAAGTTTGTAAAGTAATAAAGGGACAAAAATGTATGAGAACATAAGTGGTAAATTTGATAAAAATTGGCCTGTTTAATGTACTTTCCAAAATGGTATAACACATGTTTGAACAATACAACTGCTTTACAGGGTGTCCCGTAATGAGTGGATAATACTGCAACTGGTGATAGCAGGCCTTATGACTGCTCAGAAAAAAATATAAAAAAATTTTTTTCTTGTGGTCTCCATGGTATAATTTATTTTCGAAAAATGTTAAAAAATTCAGGGTCTCCTAAAATACCTAATTACAACGGCCACCCATAAAGGATTCTTATTATTTTTGTTTTTTTATAATATTCTTGAATAACCGTTCTAAATGATGGGTAGTAAATTTTAACACCAGCTGATGCATTTTTTGTGTTATACATAATTTTTAAAATTATTTTTGTATTCAAAAATAATTCAGTATTTTTTTCAGCAAAAATTGAAAAATAATAAAGGAAACAAATGTATGAGAACATAAGTGGCAAATTTGATAAAAATTGGCCTGTTTAATGTTCTTTCCAAAATGGTATAACATGGTAAAACACATGTTTGTGTTTACAACCATAACCAATAAAATTGGCATTTAATCTACTAAAGTAGTTTTTTAACATTTTATCAAATGAAATTAAGTTACAAAGTTATATTTTTTTTTCTGATTAGTCATAAGGCCTGCTATCACCAGTTGCAGTATTATCCACTCATTACGGGACACCCTGTATACATAAGTAAGGAATGTTAGACACAAACATACATACTTGGCATTTATATAAATTTGCTGCAATGGTATCGTTGTAAGTACCTAGGTAATGTGAATTTTTTATAATGCATTACATTTTCTTAACTTAAAGAACTTAAAGTTTCTTTCAAGCTAGATTTTGTAAATGCAAAAGAAACTTTGCATACACCCAACCTCGCACCTACCCCAAATCCTTTAATGTGCCCAAGCAGGGGGGTTGCAGGGGGGCAGCATCCCCCCCCCCATACATACCTCACTGTTTATACGCCAGCCGTAATACGTAAGCAAGCAAAAAACAGACATCTCATTAAAAAGTAGTTATGGTAATAATCGGTTTTCTCAGAAACTAGAAGACATGGAATCATCTTTCTTTCAGTATAAGAAGGTTTTATAATACAAATTCTATATACTACTGAAATAAATCAGCCAAGTAGAAGACTTAGCATTAAGGATTGGACTTGTTGAATTATTGATTCAAAATAGCTTTTTATGGCCTTTAGTCCTATAAATTGGCGTTTCGTTCGGCTTACTCACTTGAACTCATCAGTGACATAGTGAGGGCTTTGTCATACGCAATTTATATTAAGTTCAGTTCAACTTACATGAATTTTTCAACGAAAATCCACTGTAAACTATATCCAACAAGATTAGAATTCCTAATCATTAAGCTGGAAGTTTTTTTGCCCTGGGCCAGGCATAGTTTCTATATAAGAAGGTTTTATAATACAAATTCTATATACTACTGAAATAAATCAGCCAAGTAGAAGACTTAGCATTAAGGATTGGACTTGTTGAATTATTGATTCAAAATAGCTTTTTATGGCCTTTCTTTCAGTTTTTGATTAAGAATTAATTAGAGCAACGAATTTCAGAAACAAAAAATATATATAATTTTACAGTTTTGATAGATTACACTTTAAACCCTTTTTTATGCCTTTTTTCGCAAATTTTGAGTTTAAAGTTCGTTCTTTCAAGAACCATGTATAGATTTCACTTGATTCAAAAACAAGCTTATAGAAAAGAGTATTGGCTTTAAAAAAAAGAATAATACTTAATTTTAAGTATTACCGTTGTTTTTAAATATTTTTTTTTACATTTTTGGTACTTTTTTTTATGAAATTGCCCCTCCCGCCCAAACGGGTTGAGATAGATCCCCCCTCTTATAGTAAAAAATGCTTGTATTTAACGGTTCTACAAAAAACCGTTATTATTTCTTTGCGCCTGAGTTATCGTACTCGTGCAGCGAATGAATTAAGTTCAAATAAAGAAGCTTAAGTGAGCTCTATTTGAATTCCAGATTATGTACATTTTTACTTGCGATTATAGGTACTATAAGGCAAGTTTTGGATTCGTGCAAAAAAAATTTTAGATAACAATCAAACATGATAATACGATGATAGAGGACACGAAAAAAGTGGGTGGCACAATTCTGTCTGTCTGTCTGTCTGTAGGACTACAGCCTAAACGGCTTGATCGATTTTCTTCAAACTTGGTACATAGTGGTTTTTGGTGATTCTGCCGACACGTTTTTTTCATTTTTTTTTTAGAACCAAAAATAACGGTACCTGCCATACAATTTTTTGTATCAATTTTAAATAATCATTTTTTTCTCAAAAACGGCTCGACAACTTTTCTTAAAAAAAATTCAATAAATTTATTTTAGTAAAAGCTTCCTTTGGGTGAAAAACCATTTTTCAAAAATGGTTATTAATGGTACCTTCCAAGGAACCATTTTTTTAATTTTTGATTTTCTTCAAAACAGTACGACCTATTTCAATTATTTTTTTTATACAGAGGCTTCCAAAAAATATAAATAGTTTTGTGTACCAAAATTTTTAAAAAAATGTTTCAAATTTTTTTTTTGGAAAATCAAATATTTCGAAAACGACATGATCGATTTTTTTGAAACTCGATACCTATGAGTTTTTTAGTACTTCCTAAAATATTTTTAGAAAAAATTTTACATTTATGAAAAAATAACGGTACCTGCCATACAAAAGTAAAAAAACCGCAGAGGAAAATATTTTTTTTTCTCAAAAACGACTCCTACGATTTTGATTAAACTTTTTTCATATACTAAAATTAGTACGATCTACTACCAAATATTATGAAATTTTACACTTTGCAACTATTAATAGTACCTGTCATAGAACGTATTTTTTTATTTTGAGTTTTCTCATTATGTGCTTAACGGATTTAGATGATTTTTTTTAAATACACATTTCAGATAAGATTTAATAATATTGCATATCAAAATTTTCAAAAAAAAAGTTTTTGGATTTTAAAAAAAAGTTTCAAATTTTTTTTTTTGAAAATTCGATATCTCGAAAACGGGTTGACAATTTTTCTTCAAATTTTGTTTTATATACACATAAATATATACTTCAGATTTGCATACCAAAATTTGTTCTTAAAAATGTTGTAAGAATTTTATATATAAAAAATTAATTTTTTAAAAAACCGCTGCAACGATTTTAAATATTTTTTTCCCATACAATCATATTCAATCAAGAATTAAGATGGCATTCTTTTTTTTCACCTCAAACTGTCAAAAGAGCTGGTTTAGCCAATTTAAATGTCGTATAACATGCTTCTCTATACATTTTTCTCTTTTTTTCAATGTTTTTATATACAATTTTCTTAAATCCGCAGTGTCTTGAACATAAGAGCAAGTACGTGCGACCCAGTCGTGCATTTTATTTACATTTGAATTGTTCCCTTCAGCATTTTTGATAAAAATTTATGGTATGTAAAAGCTTTGTAAAAGTATTGACATTTCAGTTTAATTTTTCATACTACATACTGAATTGAGTTAGGTTTTTTTCACACATATACGGTTTCATTCGGTTCGGTCTGTATTCGGTTCCTTTTCGGTTTCAGTTTTTTATTTTCACACACATAGGCTTGTTTCACACATATACGGTTTCATTCGGTCGGTCTGTATTCGGTTCGTTTTCGGTCGGACCTGATAAGTGTGAACCGATGAAAACGGCAGGAATAAAAATCTAATAGAAACCGAATAGCACCGAACGTCCCCTCGACACGAATCGGTTTCATTCGATTTCAAGGGCACACAAACTTTTCGTAGCGTTCACACATATTCGGTTCTATACCGTTTTTTTGTTCGTTTTTATTTGGATTTGACAACTAGTGCTGAAGTATGTTGATATTTTTGGAAATAAAAATTGATATTTGAATACAAACCTTATAGGAACCGTATATGTGTGAAAATAAAAAACAGAAACCGAAAACGAACCGAATACAGACCGAACCGAATGAAACCGTATATGTGTGGAACAAGCCATACGGTTCCTGTAAGGTTTTTATTAAAATATCAGAAACTAGTCGTCTACTAATCAACTAATCATCATGGAGAAAAATCAAATTATTGCTATGTCGTTACTTTATAAAAGAATAAAAAAAGAAGAAGGAATACAAGAATTCATTGGACGCACCCTATCAATACAAAACGCTTGGAGCTTGGAGCATTTTGCACTATTTTCCCTGAACTAAGGAAAAATGAAGAAAAATTTGCAAATTATTTCAGAATGTCTATAGCATCAATTGATGAGTTACATCTGAAGTTAAAAGATGAGTTTCAACATAAGAACAAGCCAAGTCTTCTAGATATTTGAAAATGAATAGTCTGAGCTGTTATCAGAAATCGAGGAGGAGCTGTAGTTGCTTTTTTTCCGTAGAATTGACCACTGAATATTTGTGGTTCACTGGTCTGCTGCGGTGCTGTGGAAGTATACGTAGGCAGTGTCTGAGGATGTTGATGTTGATCACAGTACACATATTGAAGGTAATATCATTAGCGTGTTCATTTTTGGTCAGTTCTGCGCATCCATCAAAATCAGGGGAAAATATCGAATCCCGTGACCCCTACTAGTTTAACATCAAAATTTGTTGTGTGTTATGTGTTCATTTGTTACTTATTTATTAGCAAAT
Organism: Dasysyrphus tricinctus; assembly: GCA_963921185.1. NCBI lineage: Eukaryota > Metazoa > Arthropoda > Insecta > Diptera > Syrphidae > Dasysyrphus > Dasysyrphus tricinctus. The sequence goes on along the minus strand of OY992531.1, from coordinate 176,926,363 downwards.
ACAATTATTATTATTTCAAGCTTTTTAGTGTTTATTAACATTATATTGTCATGCAAACAACATTCGTTCCTGGTTTTTAATGTTATTTAAATTATGCTTTTGTGTTTGTTTTCTTCGTTGTTGTTGTAATACAGCGGACGGGGTCACGTAAGGCTGCCATCTTGAATTTCTTTGACAGTTCTCATTTCGGACAACATGCGCAAGATAATACCTTAGATATGTGTACTGTGGATGTTGATTATAGTACGGTAGAGTAGCAGATGGATGCTGTATTCACTGCAGAAGGTACGGGATGCCTCTGTTGTCTTATGTTCTTAAAGACTTTTAAGACATCCATTTGAAAATCAATAATTGTATTAAACTCATCAAACTTTTCAAGAGATGGAAGTAATCCTTTGAAAAATGATAGATGGCGATTTGGTGTTTCTTTTAGGGCCGCAATCATTTCCAATTCAACCGAATCGATTTTTCGTTTTTTTGGTGTTGATTTTTTTAAACACGATTCAGGTTTTTTGGCTGCGGCTGCATCACCTGATATGCTCGAATCTCGTTCCTCTGGGTTATCTTCATTTTCAACATTTATATTTTCATCAACATCTACTATTTCTGACAATGTATTCTCAGTGTTCCTCTCTTCAAATACTTTGTCTAGGAACCGCAACTGAGGTGCATAAACATAGGTTTTCGTTTTTGACGCTCCAGATCCAGATTTCATAGCAGCTTTTGTTTTGCCAAGGAATTTTCTGTATGAATCCCTTATTTGCGTCCACTTCTTCATAACTTGTTTACCTACAAGAAAATAAAAAAAAATGATGGCGTCTCTTTCTTGATAGATATTTAGCAAGCGGTTGTACTTTTACCGATTTGCACTACACCTATCTTCTCGGGATTTCGACAGTAAGCAAGATCGTCAAAGAGGTTTGCCGAGCTATTTGGTCGGTATTGCGACTAGAATGCATTCCCATACCTTTTTTTCCGTGGGTAGGTGCAAAACCTGCATCAGGCTCTATGAGGACCGAAAAACGCGCGCTCATAGAAGTGTGAGATTCTTACTTCACTAAAACCACCTCCACTTCCCGATTGCAACTAAGTTGAAACTTATCTAGCAATTTATTTTTAACGAAGTTAAGTAACGTGTTGCAGGTAACTTTCCGGTGAAAGTTCCTGCTTATCCGCGATTTTAAAGCGGTTTTGAGTTCACCGCAACAAGTCGGAACGTTTTGTTTTTTGCAGACGGCGTACTAAATTCGACTCGTCAAGAATGTCAATAATCGTTGGATTAGCGCGATCTAATAGCCGATTTCTATGTTTTCTCGCGAAACTCTTTATTTCGTCTCGAACCGTTGGAATCCCGAGATCCCTGTGAAGATATTCCTTTTCTTCAAGAGCTCTCTCAATTACGTCAGTTATTCTGTGCACTTGATCAATTGTTGAATGCTTGCTTCTAAATCCGAACAAATGTTCAGCTATTAGTCGTTTCTCTTCTATTATAGGCTGCAGGCGCAGGAGTAGTATTCTTTCAAAAATTTTCGATATTATTGGAAGAAGCGAAATCGGTCTGTAGGAATTATTTTCATGAGATGGTTTGCCAGGTTTTAAAACCATTATGACTTCCGCAAATTTTCATTGGCTTGGAACATATTCTAGCCTTAGAATTTATTATATAAAGGACAAAGGAGGTTAATTCCCATACCTGATAAGCAAAAATGGGAATCGATTGCCCAGAAATTTGAACCTAACGCCAACTTTCCAATCTGCATCGGTGCCGTCGATGGAAAACATGTGAGAATAGTGCATCCTCTGAACTCAATGCATATCAACTATAAAGGATACTCATCTATAGTTCTGATGGCTGTAGCCGATGCAGAGTACCGATTTGTCTACGCTAATATTGGAGCTTTTGGAAAAGACTGCGATTCTAATATTTTTCAAAACTGTCAATTTTGGAAATCTAAAGTAAACGAAACGATGGATATACCTGAGAATAAACCTTCCAGGCTCCCAGAGCCCCAAAATGCCTTTTTTATCTCGTAGGGGATGAGGCTTTTGCTTTACACAAGCATCTCATTAAACCATACGGTGGACATAGTTTGACAGTCAAGAAAAGGATTTTCAATTATCGATTATCAAGAGCTCGCAGATATATACGTGGAGTGTACTTTTGTTATACTCACTAACAAATGAATGTCCTTAGTGATTATTTTATGACTGAGGTTGGTTCAGTGAACTGGCAATTTTCCAAAATATGATTTTGTTAAATAACTTTTATTATACATATTTAAATAAATTCATTTACCTATTCATGATGGTTTTTAATACTTACAGAACTCGACTCTCTTCGTGTCTTCCAATTCGTCATAACTGCTGTTTATTTAAAAAAAAAAATGGTCTGCCACGCTTCTTGTGTCCTAAATTTGTCTTTGTACTGTTCAAGTCTCTTATCCCATAGCACTGGGCGACATTGTATAAGAGAAATTAGGCGATCAATATCCGAATCATTTGAATTCATTTTCAATTCCAAAAATAATATCAATACTTCAGCACTAGGCTGTCAACTCAAAATAAAAACAACAAAAAAAAAACTTATAAGACCGAATATGTGTGAACGCTTCGATTACTTTGTGTGCCCTAGACCCGAATACGAACAGTTTTGAAATCGAATGAAACCTATTCGTGTCGAGGGGACGTTTGGTGCTATTGGGTTTCTATTCCTGCCGTTTTCATCGATTGACACTTATCAGGTCCAACCGAAAACGAACCGAATGAAACCGTATATGTGTGAAATAAGCCTCAGGCGTCATGTTGTGAAAAAATGTATCACTTCTCAGCTTCACTGATCGAGTATTGAACCCAGGTACTATCAAATTTTGAAGAGCTAAATAGTACCGAGTTGTAGATAGTTCTCCATAACAAATAAGCTGGACTAAGGCTTAGTACCTGTGTAAAGAAATGAAATGATACGAATTTGAGTACCAACTTCAGGACTATTACCGGTACTAGAGTTGGGACTCTGTGAAGAAATTGGCTGCAAAAAAAAGTTTTCGTAATTTTCATCCAGATATAGACTAAGAGCCCACATCAAATTTTGGGTTTGAAAAAAAGAAGTTTAACGAGTCCTAACGTCCCAAGTAACAATTTTAGCTCTTCAAATGCTTTAACAGCGTTTTTAGAGCAAATCTTAAAGCTCTTTGATTTCAAAAGAAGCTCCAGATGCGCTTCTAAAGCAAGTGTAAAGCATGCTTACAGCGAATTCATTGAGTTTGAGAGCTAATTTTTGCTCGAAGCCAGCTCTTTGTCAGTGGCTAGTATGGCTTTGAAGCTCCTTGGTTCATGATTCAGATATCTTTAAAGCAGCATTTTTGACAGCACTTTGTTTGTATTAGTTTAGATATTAGAAATGATAAATTAAAATAATATTAGGGAGATGTATTTCATGTGTGTGATAGTAGCTATCGAAAAGGTCATGTGATGTCGTGGAAATTAATTAAATATTCGCAGAGAAAATGTCGTAGTGAGAAATAAAATTAATATTTGTGAGTGCCATGTAAGTGATTTTTTAGTGCGCGTTTAGTTTTATCACAATTGTACTGAAGGTACCTCGAAAAATAACAACGCGCCTTCGAAATTATTTATTATACTGTGAAATATTTAAAAAAAGTTTACCTAAGCAATGTAAAAAATTGATAAATAAATTTAATAAATCATGAAATTAAATATTTTTGTTTTCATTGCAATATTTTTCATTGTGTTTTTGTTGAAAGGAAAGATTTTGCATTCGTTTAAATAAATAATGAAAAATTATTCAATGATTTTTTTTTCCGTCGCCATAGTTTTTATTATGAACATAGTTTGTCTTCAACCGAGCTCTTCTAGAGCTAGTTTCCACAAAATGAGAGTTTTGCGTTCAGTACTTAAAAAGTAGGGTGTTTGGAAATTGAAAGTCATTGGGTAATTCTTATTTCTGGAAAAAAAATTCTTGTTTATTTAAATTCTATTCAACATTGAAGTGCATTATGATTTCTTAGCACGTAAGCAAGTACTTTTGCGACTCAGCCATAGATTTAATATTATTTAAAAAAAATTTTTTTGTAAACTGTTTAATTGATTTTAATAAAAAAAATGTGAATTTAGCATCTAATTTGATATTTGTGGTGCATACTCGGTATTCACCAGAAAGTGAAAGGAATACATTTATTTTCTAGTTTTGGTTAAATTTTTCCCGTTGAAGTCATGGCTAATAAATTTTATTGTGGAACACCCTAATATTGAGTAGTAGTATTTTATTTGAGAGAGGTTTAGTATTGAGCTCTATAGTCGATTTGCTGTAGCTCTATCGAGTCTTCACATTTCCCAATGCTCAGAGATAGATTTTATAATGCTCAGAGAGATTTCAAGCGCATGCGCTAGTGTTAACTTCACAAGAGTTTGTGTGAAAGTATTAGTAATTAAACTCTACAGCCGGTTTTTGTGTAGCTTTTGAAGTGCTATTTTTTGACATTTCTATAAAGTCATGCGTTAGTATTTTGAACATGAAATTAAGCAGCTCTACAATGCTTCTTTATGTGCTGATATCAACAGTTAGCTTGTTTAAAAAACGTTGAACGTTATTAAAGAGCTATTTTAAAATCGTGAGTCGTTATAAAATTAATAGAGCTAAAAGTGTTCTGAAACTTCGATTATAGAACATGATTTTTATATGAAATGTAGGGAGCTGTGCAATAATCTATTTAAGAGCTTAAGCTTTGGATTTCACTGCTTACAAGCTGCTAAAGAACAGTTTTGCTTCTATTAGCTCCAACGATGTTACTTGGGGTTAGTACCGGTATTAGTCCTAAGGTTAGTACTCAAATCAGTATCTCTTATTTCCTCAAAAACACAAGTATGAATAAATGAGAGATATTAATTTGAGTATCAACTTTAGGACTAGGATCGGTACTAACGTTAGAGCTCTGTGAAGAAATTGGCTGTAAGAGTTGAAAGCTTGAATAGAACTTATTCAAGAAATCAAAATCTTATACAGACCGCAACCGGGGCTTTTGTGGTAAAACAGTACATCGAAAACAAAGTATGATTGCAACTTCGAGAGTTGGTAATTATTGTGTCAACTAAAATTGGTTTTCACCTTATCCCAATGGTAATGCTTCTCTGATCACATATTACGGAATCCTCATTTTTCACTTTGAATGGGCAATAATACCCTGATTCCGTGATCTGTGATAACGACCACCCTTAGACGTATATGGTTTTTCGTCGTGTTGCTTGTCAAAATAACGGTAGATTGTGTATAAATTTGACGCGAAACGATGTCTTCACAGGCGATTGGAATCGAAAAGAATTACAAAAAGGAAAAACGATACTGGAGATGAAGAGATGCAGCTTCCTTGTTCCATTTCCTCTTATTTTCACAGTGTTTTAAAGCTATCAATGTAATAATGTTTTTCATATACATATACCTGCCTCAGCCTACAATTCAAAGGTACAGATTATGTAAAATTGTTCGTTAGGTTTTCTCTTTATCGTTCTCTTTGCTGTGCGCTCAAAGATAAATTTAAAACCAATAAAATGAAAGCCGATTAACACTGTACTAAACTATGATTTGTTTATTACATTTACGTTCAACATTTAAATAACACATTTATCATTTTTATAACAAATAAATTCAATTTAATACATTCTTGAAATACATTGACCATTTATGTATCATTGAAGCTGCTTGCATACTGCATTACACTGTGCGATAGTGGTTTTACACTCAAACCGAGTTCAGAGGCAAAATTCCGCAAGTGTATAGACATACTTATACTATTCACGTCCGAAATATGCCTGAGTATTTTTGACTTCCTATGTGCAGATTTGCCCGTTTTCTGGTAAAAATTTACACAAATCATCTTTCTGAATCCACATACATATCTCTTTGTTTCCAGAAAATCAAGCGACAAAGAAAAACGATTACAACAAGAAATAATGGCACATTAACCGCCGCCGAAATGCATACAATAAAGTTTTAATTATAAAAATAAAAATTATTGCGTTTTTCTTTTTCGGAAAAAAGTGTAAAATTTTGTTTTTGTTGTTTAAAACCGATTTTTGTAATCAATAAGGAACTTATTTTTTTAAACAAATTAATTATAAAAGATTACAAACATGGTTCAGTGTAGAGTAAATACACTCAAACATGAAAAAATAAGGGTCACAAAAGTATTTCCGTCAACGTGAACTTTTTGATTAATGCTGGTTGGATCACCGAAATGAGAAACAGGTGACGAATTATACAAACGGAAGACATTAAGCTTAAATATTTGGCAGACAAATAATTTTTGAATTACTGTTAAATACTTCATTTACGGACATTAGTCTTGATTTATAGAATTTTGAAAATTGTTTTTCAACGATTGCTTTTTTTTCACCACCCGTCTTGCGACCCCAATGCAAATTCCACTTCATTGTTGTACGGAAACACAAATATTGGAATAAAATCTTTAAATCCGCTAGTACTTAGTCAATTTTTGGATAATTTTTTTTTTCAAAGAAAGTGAGTTGAACAGGTTTTCATAAAAGTTACAAACATAACATGTAGAATAGTAAAGCGGGCCAATCACGTTGAAACAGTCGCAAATACAGTCGATCGGACTGTTCCAACGACGCGACCATCGAATGTACGCACACACGTTTCGACCTGTTTGAACGGACGGTCGGCCGAAAAATTCTTTCCATTCGTTTTTTTTTTTTTTATTTTGTTCGTCTCATAAAAACAATACAATAACGTGATACTATTTGACGACCATTCGTAGACTAGACTGAGTACGGTAGTACGGACTGTCTCAAAAATTGGAACTCACTATATCACCATTTCGGACTTGTCGTAAGGTTCGTTGAAATTTTCAGTGGACTTCCGACCTGTCGTTAGTCGCACGGTCCGACGTACGACAAGGATATTCATGGTGAAACCTTTCGTATTCAACTAAAGTCTGTTAGACGACAGTTTAACGTGAATGGCCCGTTTAAGTTGTTCGTAATTTGTCATGTTAGTAGGGAATAGTATGGGTATTTATGCAACAGCGTTAAGTCGTCGTAAACGTTGTCACAATTTGTATGGAAGATTTGACGGATTTACGAAGTTTACAACTTTACCACGCTTATAACGATTTTACGCTATTGCATGAATGCCCTTAGTATAAGTTTTCAGTTATTTTTCGTCGCACAGTGCTATTAACTTTTTTCAATCACATAATAATTCATAACATTTTTAACGAAACAAAGTACTTATAAGCTAAACTTATTATTTAAAAGCAGGATAATTAACTCTTAAAATACACTTAAGGACTAACACTTAATTACATTGGCAGTTATTTTACTATAATTGGCCTCACATTTGAAATGTTATACATAATTCCTCTTTCCAAATTATTTAAGAATATTATGTAAATGTCTTTCAAATCGGACATTAGTATTCATTTAATTTAAATTTTAAAATACTCTTTGTGGTATTTATATTTCATGAAATTGAAATTTGGCTGAAGTTTGTGCTTTTACATTAAGATAATTTATTAATCAATAAAATGTAAAAACATATATGGACGTTTAACAGATATCACATTTCTATATAAATTCAATTATTTAAGTTTTTTCTTGCTCTCAATTGATTAAATCTTTTTAGTTTCAATAAGAAATCCGAACCTAAGTGTCTTATGTATATTGATCTTCTTCGTCGATTCCATCTTAGTCTCGGATGTTGTCCCAGCAAACATTTGGGCAGCTCTGAGGGACTCCATTTACCACCAACACAAGTAGCTCCCGGAGGACCAACTTCTAACACATAGCCCTTGTCACAGTCATACATTATTTGTTTATTATTTACTATCTGCAAATATATTTAAATGTAAGAAATATTAAATGTAACATGTCTTAAATAAAATTAAATATAAAAATAATAAAAACAATATTCCAGCTATTGTTTTCCAAAACCAAGATATATATGTAGGTATGGTATACCCATCCATATGCGTCAGGCTGAAGGCTGACAGCCTTCAACCTGTCCCAAACATATTTTGCACTATTGTTTGTGTTTGGTGATGAGGTACCCTTTATTTAGGGGCAGCTGCCATTCCCCAGCCTTATGCTATCTAAATCCTTACTCCAAGAGTATTTTTTATCATAAAAGCCTCTCAACCGTTTAAATTCGGCAGTCAATGATATATAGGGCCCCTCCATTCCTGCCGACTAACGACACGCCCAAAGCAAAGGTTGATAGTTAGGCTAGGTTGGAAGGAGTGATAATACGGCAAGCCGCACCATCTCACTCGGATCTCGGTGGATTCATTGCCATCCTCAGGGTATAGGTAATTAGTGGGGAGGGATAAGAAAGGGGTTAAGGGGAGGTTTTAGGTGTGGGAGCCTCCCAAAACTATCCTGAGTTCTGAATGAATTTTGGTATGTTCTTTAGTGGCAAGGCAGAGATGTCGCCCAGTTCGTCGAAGGAGTATTCTCCAAAGGCCACTTTTCTGGTTCTAGCTAGGCTGGGGTATTTGCAAAGGAAGTTAGGGGAGCCCTTCTCTGCCTCTTCATCATGACATCCTCTGCATAAGACCGATGAGCTGATGCCCATTTTGCTCATATGGGTTGTTGCTCGTTAGGATGCCAACCATGAGAGATAATTAGGTCTGCTTAACTTGAGAAAGTATACAGTTTTTTTTTTTTCTTCGAAATATTTGGCCATAAATTCCTTGAAACCCGACAAGTGTCGATGGATGACAATTTGACATTTGCAGCTTCTAAGAAACTCTGGTGTACTCTACTTTTTTCTTACTCCAGTGGTATGAGCACCGGACTTCGATTTGGCTCGGATCAAAAGATGACCCGCTTTTGGTCAGTTCATCCGCCATTTCGTTCCTGTGAATATCCCTATGTCCTGGGACCCATCTTAGGGTAACTGTACTCTTAGCTCATTGCGGCAACGATCGACCAGTTTGGACTTTGTGGTGATTGATGAAATGGGTTTAATTGCCACCTGGCTATCTATGAAAATGTCAATATTGTTGTTGACTAATTCGTGTGAGGCAAGATGTTTCGTGGCTTCGCAAACTGCCAGCCCTTCCGGTTGGAATACTCTGCAAAAATTTGGGAGCTTTATAGATCTATTTACGGATGGGTTATCTGAGTAGATGCCTTACCCAACCCCCTCCAAGGTTTTGAAACCGTCAGTAAAGACCGAAACATGATTTGCATACATGACCCTGTATTCCAGAGTTCCCTGGTTGGGATATCGGTTATGGTTACTGGGTTGAAATCTATGTGTAGTGAAACGCTGTCTGTTTGAATGTCTATGTCTGTAAAATTCATTATAGTTCTGTGACCGTAGAGGCCCCTTTTCCAATACCTACATTGATGAAGTCTTAAAGCACTTTTGGCCGCCAACTCTTTCGTAAACAGATCGAATGGGGCAAGTGAAAGGAAAGTTTTAAGGGCGGTCGTTGGTGTAGTCCTAATAGCACTGGTTGTGCCAAAACACGCTAGTCTTTGAATTTTAGTCATGGTTCTTAGGCTGGCCACCAGACCATGCATGCGTACGATATAATTGGTCTTATAATGGCTGTGTACATCCAATGAAGGGTTCTGGGGCTGGGACCCCATTTTTTAATAAAAATTCAGCTGCAAGTGTAGAAAGCTATTGAGGATTTTCTTTCTCTTTCTTTAATATTTTATTTCCAGTTTAGTTTATGATCAACAACAACACCAAGATATTTGGCAGTACCCAAAATGTCTAATGGAATTCCGTTAATGGCTGGCGGGTTTATGTTTGGAATATTACGTTTCCTTGTAAACAGCACAAGTTCTGTCTTCAGGGGGTTAACATTTATTTCACAACTACTGGCCCAGTTTTTGAGCTTATCCCGGGACGTTTGTAAGAGCGTATGCAACTACCTTGATACCACCCAGATTTAGTTTAACTAAGATCTGGTTGACGACAAGGAGCCAAAGCAAAGAAGATAGTACTCCACCCTATGGAGTACCCCTACTCGCCCAAACTCTTAACTTGCTGTCACCCATTTCTGCATTTATGAGTCTCGTTTGAAGCATGAAATCAATCAAGTTTATCGGTAATGGATCGAAACTGACGGAGTTTAGGGCTTGTCGAATAACACTGTTATCAACATTATTTAAGGCCCCTTCTATCTCAAGGAATGCTGCTAGAGTGAATTCCGTGAAGTGGGTCGATTTTTCAATTGTGCCGCCCACTTCATGAAGTGCTGCCTCATGTTGGGCCTGTGAGAGCACACCATCATTCAGTTTTAGGCAAATTTGAGTGTCAATTAACCTTTCTAAGTCTTCAGGAGAAAAGAGGATAGGCTTATAGGCCTGAAGTCCTTCGGTTCGGTATGGGTGGGCTTGTCAGCTTTTGGAATGAAGATGACATTGACATCTCTCCAACTAGCGGGGATAAAGGTGATGTTTAGAAAACCCATACAAATATCCACTAGAATTGGAACAATTATATCTTTAGAGCTTTGGACTTTGGAGCATAATTGGAACGATTCTATCAGGCCCTGTAGACTTGTATGCTCAGAAAGAGTGAATGGCCCAAGCCACCTAACTACGATCTGTCTACCAATATCATAGATTGCACTTATGTTGTGCCCTCTGTCCACAGGAGATGTACTGATAGTACATCCTGGGAAGTGAGTGCTTATAAGTGACTCTAAAGTCTCGGAGCAGCAGTCTATCCAGGTATTATCAGGTCTTTTCAGAAATTTCGGGAGATTAGGTCCTTGGACATGACTTTCCTGAGCCTAGCAGCTTCATTTGTAGATTAATGTCTAAACAAAATTTTTGCCAGGCTACTCTTTTTGCATAGGTAGTTTGATCTTTGAATCGATTTTTGCTGACAAGGTTGATAGTTACAAGTCCCTAGGCACAGATCAGTGGAAAGAAAACATATAAAATGTGAACTCTTGGTATCCCTGGTCATCTCATGAACTAGAAAATGTTTGTGTATTTCTTTGCCTACGATTTTTTAGAGTAAAAAACAATGGAAATATACGTACTTTTCTTACATATGGGCGATAGTCATACAACCCCATGTTTCCTACAAGAAGTACTTTTCCATTTGGTATGTATCCTGGAAAAGAGCAGTAGACTTCTTGGCATTGAGGTGTTTCACCAGTCCAGTTTCCAAAAGAACACGTTACGACATGATCATACGTATTGGGAATCTCTTTTCCAGCTGGATCCACTAACACAAAACCATCTCTACATTTAAACGTTGCCTTCATTCCGTGCTCTGTTTTTGGAGCCAAGACCATACCGTGCTTCGGAGATTTTGGCATATCCTTACATCTGGCTGGTATGCACCGCGGAATGGTGCTCCATGTTCCGTTCTTACATGTTGGATGACTATGTGATACAATCGGAAACTCATAGTGCTCCGAACACTTCACCTCTAATATTGTGCCATGATTAACTTTTTCAGTGTAGGGCAAGGAAATTGGAATGTGAGTTGTTGTTGTTGTTGTAGGGATAATCGTTGTGGCTGTCGCATTTTCATCCGGAATCGGGTCGATAGGGCTTACTTTTCCCTGAGAAATTGCTGGGATTACACATGGTGCTAAACACTCTGGAAGCGGATGATGCCATCTACCATCGATTTGGCAAACACTTGACGAATAGCCTTGCAGCAGCATGTCTGGCAAACATCTGAATATTACACTTGCACCTAATCCAGTTCCGGAGTCAGTATTTTCAATCCATCCATTATAGAGTGTTCCGGGATGACCGCAATTAATTTCTTGAAATATAAAAGCAAATGGATTTATCATAATTAGCGTAGATACAAAGTATTCAAAAATGACTTTGGACTTTCTGTTGCAAGCTTAAATAAAATGTTCTCAGAAAATTCAGAGTTCTTAAGTGCAGTTGTAGGAAATAACCCCCACAGCGGAGAATGAAATTAGCCTCCAAAATGTTTATGGATGGAGAATTTCGAATATATTCGATTCCAAAAATCAAAACGTATGAAATATATGTATGTCTCCAAACAGAATTATGAAATATTAGGTCTGATCCTTTACTTTTTGCATAGACACCCACAAACTGTTAAATTTGGAAGATTGATCATGAAATTCTCTCAATAACTTCCAAACTGCCCAATAGTAGATACGGAAACTAAATTCATAGATTCAGTAGTACCCAATGTGAAAGAAATGCCCGACATTATGCTAAGCTTTCATTCTTTTAATTTCATGCTGATATTTAAGTCCAGTAAATTTGTGCTCAAAAGGGCCCTTTGTGTATTGGTTTTAATTTTTTCCTCCTGTATGTTTTCGGGGTGCTGAATCTGAATCTGACGCCTGCGACTGAAATTTTTTAACTCAATATGGAAAAAATGATGCAAAAATGCATTTTTTGAGTTTTTCACTTATAGCTCGAAAACTATCAAAAATTCTTAAAATTTATCAAAGTAAAATTGAAAGTTTACACAATTCCCAACAAATCTCTGTTGAAGGTTTTTACTATGACAGCCCATTTGGTCATGAACAGTTCGTGACCTTGAAAAAAAAACTTTAAGAAATCGTAAAAATGAATTTATAGCTGACCAATTACTGAAACAAGGTGACCTTTTATAAAGATCTTAGGGCCTTTCAGGTGGTATTGAATTTTTGTAAATTTTCCGTAAATGAGGTGCCAAAAATAGCGCGTGTCCTTGAACAATAATTTAAATATTCATTAGAAAAAAACTATGGCTGAACAATTACTAAAACTAGCTGACCTTTTATAAAGTTCTCAAGGCCTTTCTGATGGTATTAAATTTTTGCAAATTTCCCATAAATGAGGTGCCAAAAATCTAACAATTGCTATTAAATAATGATGATTCATACTTTGGCTAATTTATTTCAGTAAAATATTTTTTCACATGGTAGTTTTCTCGCATGATAGCCTTTTTCGCTTTAAATATTTCTTGCACAGTTATAGCTTTCTCACATTAAATTTTTCTCGAATAATACATAATGTATATTTTTTCAAATGGTAGTTTTTTCGTATGACAGTGTTCTAGCATACGATAAGAGAAATTTTGAATCAATTATCGAATAATTCCAACTAAATATTATGTAATGCCTGATGCTACTTGGCTGGTTGGTTTCAGTAGTATTTATTTAAAATTGGTATTATAATAACCTTTAAATAAAAACATATTAATAAAAACAAAAAGCAAAAAGCAACAATTCACTATGGCGTATGCGTACTTTTTTACCTATTGAATTTGAAACCTTTTCTTAAAGTATATAATCTATGGTCTATGCAAATGAGGGTGGCTTCCGATTTCATTTTTCTGTTTGAATTAAGACTCCTATTGGAATAAAGTTCTCTTAGTCCAAAATAATATATCTAATTTTTTCAGATTTTTAAAATGACATTAAGAGTTCATGTGCATTGATGGAAAAAATTTAGTTTAAGTTTTTATTCAAAATAAAATATTAAACTTTATACAAATACATTTCATGTCCTCCTGATTCCAAAAATGTGAACGGGCATATGCATATTGATATAATTTTCCTTAACTAAGGGGTTGTACCGTTTTAGGGAAGCGTACGAATGATCGACAGAAAAAAAGCGGACTGCACAGATATAAATTTCATCGACTGTTAAAATGTCGATTGAAGTTTGATCGACAAAAAAAAAATTTGACAGTTTCAAATCCAGACTATTTTAATGTCGATTGAAAAGTTGCCGTTAAAAAAAATTCGACTTTTATCCAAAATTCAGTTAAATAAAACAGTCGATGAAATTTATATTTGTACAGTCGACATTTTTTTTTGTCGATTATTCGTACGCTTCCCCTTTTTATTTCTTTATTTTCTTACTTAAGTAAAGTAATTAAAGCATTCCATTTTGTCTTTTTTCATTAAATGACCAACATGTTCTGATAGTTGCAGGTTGAAATGATTAAAATAATACTCAACCCTTTTCTGCTATACGATTTGATCAAAACTTTCCATTCACGCGAATGTTTCATTCATTTTTTTTCTTCAAATCACTTTTTAAAATGTTTTGTCCTAAGGCTTTTACTGATTTTTCATTTGAGAATTATCAAGATTATCTTATTCAATTAATTTGATTTTTATCGCAATTTTTTGCAACAATTCCTTTCCTCCCACGGTAACGGATAGCAGAATACCAACTTTAGCAGAATAGAACTCACCATTAATGTGAACATTAACAGTTATCCGGGAGTGGCTTGTTGATCTACAGTGGCAAAGTGAATGAATATCATTCACTTTGCACTGTCGACCTTTTACGAGTCGATATTTTCGAAATTGACTTTATAAGAGTCGGCATTTTGATCAGTCGGTATTTCCACTAATCGACTTTTCGAAAATCAACATTGTAAAAATCGCAAATCGTACCCAACCCACCGCTTTTTATAAAGTTCATTATTTATTAAAAAAAGGTAGTTATGAGTGCCTGTGTCTGAACTTTTTTATTGGCTAACATTAGCATTGTTCCAAACATGGACCAAAAGAGCCAGTATTACTACTTTACACCAATTTTTACCCAATTCACATTCCACACTTCAAAAATTGGGTTGTTTTCGGCAGAAGAGAGTGCTCACCAGAGAGTAAAACATTTTCCCTTCCTGACAAATTCTGTTCAAGAAATTTCTTTGGACAGAAATTCTTTGTTCTTTCAAACGCCAGGCTCACGTTTTCCAAGCGAAAATCCCAAAGAGCCTGTGAATTAAATATTTTTCAATTCACAAATCAGAAAGACCTTGTGAATTAAATATTCTTCGATTCATAAAGCAAAAAGAGCTTGCGAAATTAAAGCATAAGCTCTTAAAGATTTTTTTTCAATTCATAAGCTCGAAACCCTGAATCGAATCTAAAGTTTTATTAATATTTTCTTTTCTTAGTATACAACCCTGAATTGAATTAAGCTTTGTTGACATTCTCTTTAATAAAACAAGATACAATACTGCGGTAGTGGTAGTAAAGAATACATTTTTCGAGAATGTAGTAACTTTTTTTTTTTTTTTTACACTTCAGATTCTTAGTTGTAGTGAGCTTAGAGCAAGCTGCAACCTTCAATCAGAGGCTCATCATAAGTGCATGTGTTAGTGGTTAGTAAATAAAGGCAATCTAACACATGCATAATAATATACTAATAAATAAACAAAATTAAACAAAAAATCTATATACATACATAATTAAACAATATACAAAATATTTAAGTCATAGTTTCAAGTAGTAAAAACAATCACGACCGTGGAGCACTGGTTTGAAATACTTTCTTATTTTTATATTTATTATATAACTAAGCAAATAACAATTTTCATATTTTAGAGACGAATTTAATGTTCGGAGAATGCACACGGCTGTGAAATTAAACGAAGTCATTGTAAATAAGTCAGTAGATGCACAATTGGTTATAATGAATTTACCAGAACCACCAAAAGACTTAAAACATGGGAGAGAAAGTAACTGTATCCTTTTTAAAAAATATATTTTTTTAGTTTAAATATCACTACCAAATATTAAGCAGCTTGGGCTCAGAGGAGGAAGGCTCTTTTCTTAATAGGCAGCTTGGACAAAAGAGGAAAAACTTGATCTATGGATGCCTTCAAAAATTAGTTTTTTCTTTGTGAAAGTGGTGTAAACCTTACAGGTTGAACAAGTGGATGCACCTCCATCGATTAAAAATGCTCTTTGTTGATGGTGATGGCAATACCATCTTCGTTTTCGAAAAAGTACGATGATGATACTGCTGGTCGAAATAAATAAATAAAAAGTCGAAACGGTTACTCTGTAGTTAATTGTTATTTATTCATACACATTATGAAAACAACAACAATATAACATTTAACAATTAACAATTCATTTATAGCATACAATATATTATTTTAAATAAGAACATTACTAACAGCGCATTTAAAATAGACAATAAATGTTATTAACAGCATTATTTTTCATGAAGAAGAAGCAGAGTTCTTAGATAACCAAAGCACATCAGGATAGGCGTTTCCAAACTACTCTGTTCCTACTGCTTCTGCAAAATAATAAAGTTAAAAAGATTGTTAACACTTATGTGTTGAAGAGGGTTGTCTCTTAATGAACAAATAGAAAAAAATAATGATTTGTTGAAATATTGTAAACTATAAA
This sequence comes from Dasysyrphus tricinctus, assembly GCA_963921185.1. Lineage (NCBI taxonomy): Eukaryota > Metazoa > Arthropoda > Insecta > Diptera > Syrphidae > Dasysyrphus > Dasysyrphus tricinctus. The sequence goes on along the minus strand of OY992531.1, from coordinate 176,910,212 downwards.
TGGAGGCAATTTTTAATTTGATCAGCACTGGATCCAGTCAAAAACAGGCTTATTGTATGTTAAATAAAACATGAATTAAATGTATATTAAATAAACAATATTGAAACTTAAACTTTCATAGGTAAACAAGTAAATCAATTTTAAAATTCCTTCGAAAAAATGAAAGTCTTACACACATGAAACTTGGTGAGAACAATCAGTGACCTTAAGAATAGTTTATTTGAAGTACGTACATAAATGACACAATACTTAACTTAACGGTACTTTTAATGATGGATCTTATGAGACCAAAATCAACCCAACCACGCAAGAAAAATTGATACTTGTTTGTATGTAAAGATAACAGTATTAAGGGCATTCATTAAGTTTATCACTAGGTTAAGTAGCCCAGGAAAATTAGAATTTCACTTCGAAAAAATTCCGACAAAGCTGAATTTTGGTGGAGAACTTTGTTTTGACGTCTAAAGAATTTCCTAAAAAGTACCGTAATTTTGGGCCGGGGCTTAATTTTTAAGGGGGGGGGGGGGGTGAAAGGGGGTAAAATTCATTTTTTTTAAATATCTCGAAAACTATCAGTTTTTTTTTGGAAAAAGGTGAAGGTACATTGTAGCTTATGTAATTCTACACAAAAAAGATTAACTTACTTTTTTCATACAATCAATAGATTCAGAGAAAATCGTGCAAGAACTTCATGGTGGAGCAAATGTTATTAAAAAATTTATTAAAATTTCATTAATCGATGGGCAAAAATTTTTGCACGATTTTGGCTACATCTCCCCATTATAAAACTTAATTTTCGGGGTGGCCGGGTAAGGGGAAGGCGAAAATCTTGAAAAGAAAAGTGATTTGGTTTTCTTTCAACAATTTGATAGAATTTCATGTTACAACAAAATCTTCAGAGAATAACATTTTGTCAATAATATATCTAAAAAATGAGTTATTAATTAACTCTGTAGGTTAATCAGTCTTGAAGTTATATGTAGCTTGTCAAAGTAACACTTGTGATTTTGAACTGTACCTATAAAATGGATACATTACAGTTATTTGTAAATATCTTAACATATATAACTTTTCTCAAAAAATTAATAAATTTATATTGTTTCTCATAAAATTCTACACAAAAAAGCAAGATGTTGAAAAAAATTTCACTATAGTAAAAAGCTCTTATTAAAAAGTTTCTGCACGTTTTTCTCAAAATCTGTTGCTCCTACTAAAAAAAGTGTCATGATCTTTTGTTTGTAGAATTATGGGCATTAATAAATTAATTAATATTTTGAAAAAGTTATATTTGTTGAGATATTTACAAATAACTGTAATTTATCCCTTTTACAGTACAAAATCATAGGTGTGTTTTTTTGACACGCTATAACTTCACTTCTAGTTTACCTACAGAGTTGCATAAAAGCTCATTTTAGATAATTTTATTGACTAAATGCTATTCTCTCATGATTTTGTTGTTAAATGAAATTCTATCAAGTTGTTGAATAAAAACAAAATCGCTTTCCTTTTCAAGGCTGCGGCCTTCCGCTCACTCCGACCACCCCAAAAATTTGGCTTTATAATGAGATGTATAGCCAAACACAAATCGTTCAAACAATTTTGCCGATTAATGAAATTTAAATACATTTTTTGAAAAAATTTGTCCAGCATGAAGAAGTGAAAAAAAGTATGTTAATCTTTTTTGTGTAGAATTACATAAGCTACAATTTGAACCTTCACCTTTTTCCAAAAAAGCTGATAGTTTTCGAGATATTAAGAAAAGACTGAATTTTAACACCTTTTACCTCCCCCCCCTAAAAAATTAAGCCCTGGCCCGAATTTACGATCGGAATTTTTTCGAAGTTTTGTAATTTTTTTGTCTAATTTTTTTGGGCTAAGGTATACCGTTTGGCAAATGTAAAATAATAAAAATAAAATAAAAAAAACTGTAAAATAATTTTGTGTGGAAAATTCGCGGGTGGCAATGGTGCAGTGGATGTAGTGCTTGACTGCTAACTTATAGAGGTGTGGGTTCGAGCCCCATTCTTGGCAGCATTCTTTTCTATATTCTCCCAGCTTAACTGGACGCCACCCGTGAGATTTAATGAGATAATAAACACCTTGATCTCAATCCACTGTGCCAAATCTTTCCTATCCTCCTATACTCTTTCTAACTAGTGCCGTGCAATTCAGGTTGCATTTAAAAGACCTTAGGTCTTACAGGCATATAGTTAATATTATTATATTATTATTATTATATCTTTGCATATAGGTCGTTTCAGGACCCGTGCACAAAAGCACGGTCTTAATCACTAAAGCGGTTTTCTTAAAATTTTGAACGTAATTTTGGATATGTAACTCCCTAGAGGGGAAATTGTTTTTACCTGCCATACAACCGTTAAGGGAAAGCTTACTGATTTCAAAATGGCTCTACCTTATGATTTTGATAAGAAAATATGCGTGATGTATTTTTTGATATTTTTTAACCATGAACTTTTATTTATCTTAGTACTTTTTTATTTACGGCTCTACCGATTGCAACCAAAATTCTTATGCCCCTTAAAATAGTAAAAACATTACATTTCAAAAATTTTGTAACAATTTAATATAACTCAAGAACGAGTTCATGCATTTTTTGAAACTAGGTTTTTGAATGTATGTTAATGAATATTTCAAATTGGCATACTAAATTCTATTTTTTAATGAAACAAAAATTGTTTTTACATGTAGATACATTAAAAAGTTAATTTTAAGAAAATCGTCCCATATATTCACATTAACTTAAGTTATCAATTGGTGTTGTTTTTTTTAGCTCTAAGCTAGTTTACAAGTTGTTTTTACAATTGAAAGGACGAGTTTCATTCCTTGTAACAATTTACCTGCACTTTTAAAAAATTCTAAAGTTCTAAGCAACTATAAAACGTTATCACACAAATTTAGAAAAGCAATAGGTACTGGCCAAATTTTAACTAAACCCTGAGATCAAAGTGAACTCCCATAGTTTCTGGAGGAAAATACCCGTTGATAACTATAGATGGAACCACATCGCCACGTGTTGAGCGACAAATCAAACAAACAAATCTGGCCAAATATGAATCTGAAGTTTTCTATGTACCCATTTGATATCTTTAAAGCTGGCTACACTCTGGCGCAGGGATATAGGGCCCAAAAACATAACCCCCAATTTTTGATTTTGGGGCTTATGTCCCACTTGAGTGGGTCATAAAGTCAAATTGAATTTGGGGCTTAAGTCCCACTCAAGTGAGACACAAGCCCAAAATAAAAATGTTGGGGGTAATGTCCCACTAAATAAGAATCACCAAATGGAAAGAAGACCCATTCAATAAAATGGATAGGTATATAGGATAAATTCAAAGTTTCTCTTAATCCAGAATCTTAAAATGCAAAAGAGACTTTGCATTCACCCACCCCAAATCCTATAGTGTGCCCAGATAGGGAGGTTGCAGGGGGCAGCATGCCTCCTTAAACATGCCTTACTGTTTATTTGCCGTAATGCTGGGTAATCTGCAGCATCTGTATGAACGAAGAGGAGTAAGAAACGATTTCTCCGTTCTCAGTTTCACTTTCAGTTCTCTATACTTGTCCTGATCTCTCCCAAAGAGGTAGGCTACACTTGCCAGATTTCAACTATACAATGATCCTGGGGATTTGCTTAATATCATGTAGGTATATAATGTTAATTCGAAGTTATTTTGTGTATCGAATATCACGTTAAACCCAAAAATAGATTAATTTAAGCTTTTAAAGCCTCTTTAAATGGCAATTGAATTAGAATTTAAAAAAAAAATCCCGATCGCTCTTTAAACCTTAATTTAGTTACACTGAATTGTTTATCTGCAATTTGTTATGTACATATGTAGTATAAGTCACACAAGTTTTAGAAATTTTGTTTTAAGGATCTTCATTTTCTAAGGAAAGCTTTGGTACAGCAGAGGGAGCTTACGGCAAATAAAAGGATGAAACCAAGTCTTTGTGGAACTCTCTAGATAATTATGTTCATTGAAAACCGGGAATGAACACCCTGAGGACGATTAAGTCAGCCGACTTTTAATTTAAATGTTTTGACATGTAATTTATATATCTATAATTTGTTAAATTTAAGACATTGTATAACGTTAGGCCCCCTATGTGCCAACAAATGTAAATTTATCATAGTATCATGTTAGTTATAAGCCAGATTGTATATATTATGTTCAATAAAAGAAATGGAATTGAATCTCCAGATATTTAAGACCATTGGTACAAACTTTTGATTCGTGGCTCAGTAATTTTAACTATCTGATTCCAGTGGATTTTCGGAGGTTCAGCGATGGTTCAAGGTTCAAGTATGTCGTAGTAGCCACTTAAAAGCTTGAACCACCGTTTATTTATTTATTTATTCAGCTTAATACAAATAAAAGGATGAAACCAAGTCCGTTTAATCTCCGTTAATTCATCAAAATCATTTTAACCACGTTTGTACAACTGGCCCTTAGAATTAGCATTGGTGTATCGTGTATCCAGTTCTATTAAGGTCAAAGTACTTAGTGAATACTATAAGTTAGCAACGTCGGCTAAAGTTATTGGGTTCAGTAAGGATTTATCAAGACTAGCCAGGGATGTGGAAAAGAGATAGTGGCCAATTTTTCCTTGATGGGCCAATGTCAGCTCTCACATCCCCCTAGCCTAGTGAGTTACTAGTATCGGAACAAGGCCCGAACCATCAACGGATAACATCGTCATGTGGTATAAGGCAGATATTTATGCAATCCACGATATATTTTAGATAGGATCAGGCATCATACAAAGAAATTACAGCTGCTAGGCAATACGACAAGGAGTTCCAGGTTGGTCTTTGGAACTCAGGTGAGTTTAAAGTTAACCATTAACCACGATTTTTTTTTGTTTTCTATTTCGAACATAAAATAAAACATGACAGTGGGGAATCAGCTTAGAAATAATGTTATTGACTTAAAGCCGATACATGATCACCTGGCTGTGAAGTCACTTTCCAAAATGCAAGCTTTATATACGCATACCGAAGAAACTAAAGATTCTATCAAGAAGCTATTCGGAACGATGTAAAAGTTGGGGACTCAATTTCCAAAACCGTCAACAATCAATGGGTTCGTAGTGATTCAAATTACACCTGAAACAGTTATAAGATGTTATATGTAAATGTAAATATTTGCACCGCAAAAAAAGACCAGGCGAAAAAGCCTCCTATGTTCTATCTCAAGAAGATCGAATATAACCTTGCGATCAAAGCATCACCCATAAATTAAAAAAAAAAAACAGCCAAGAAACTGGCTACTGCTAAATGGGCATAATGTTAATGTGCAGTGAGTAATAGGGCAAGAAAAGGACCCAATTCCAGCACCCAGTACACAGATAGTACCTTGAATTATTTTAGCTATACAAAACTTTAGAACAAAAGCGCCCAGATCTGATGGAGTACCACCGGAGTTCTTTAAATTTAGAAATGATTGTGCAAAGCCGCATAGTGGGAAACTGATCCAGCATGACATTGTTAAAAAAGCAGTGCAATATTTAACCGGGGAATAGCTCCTCCGTAACATAGTTATTCCAAATATGCGCTATTTTGTGACTTATTTGATCCCGTTCTGCAGCATATAAAATTTTGGAGGCGTGTTTAAGTTTATAAGGAAACTTTCATGGGGGAAATCAATCTGAGCGTGACTTTTGTCCATATAGGAAAGAAGCCACAAAACTTATCAAATTATAATTATTAATTAATTGCTTGCAAAAACAGAATATCCTTTATAGCCTATTGAATAGCCCGGAAAATGAGGGGTATAAAGGAACAATTACGTGCAAGGGTTTTTATTATTGAATATGTTTGTTTGGCCCATAAGCATGCTTAAAACCGAAAATGCTACTAAATTCACCCATGCGTTTCTGAGAGAATGGTCACACTGGCCACTTTTTAGTATTTTTGGTATAACTCGAAAACTAAGCCGAATTTGACAATTTTACTTATAATCCTTTTTGTTTAAAATTAAATTTTCTATCAAAATGGATAGTTCAAAAATTTTACGAAAAAATTTAAGCAGGAAAAGTTTACAAAAACCAACCTAAAAAAAATCAAAAAATCAAGGATATCTAAATTTTTTTATAAATTGTGCATAACTTTTTTTGAAGCAAAGATAGGGTCAACACATGCAGAGAAAAAATAAAGTAGAGACTTAAGGCCTTAATATGGCATGTTCAAAAATTAATATTTGTTCAAAATTGACAGAGATATTCCCGTTCAAACCTCATCATTTCTTATAATTTTTCGCAGTTTTGGCCCGAAAGTCCCTTTTTCGGTACAATATGGCAAATTTCACTTTCGTAAAAATGTTCGAAATAAAAATTTCGATATAATATGACATTAGAACTATAGAGAATTTATAAAAAGGATATAAGTTCGCAATTTCGTTTTCGGCTTTTTTTGAATGCTTTCAGACCTAAAGACCGAACGGCTGGTCCGATTAACATTAGATTTGGTACTAGTTGCTAGGAACGTTAAATTTGTCATAAAGTACCAAAAAATAGGCTTTTGGGCAAAAACTGTGAAAATTGATAAGAAATGGTAAAGTTTGAATGGATATATCTCTGTCAATTTTCCAATAATATGGCTTTTTTAACATGTCATATTTAAGCCCTTAAACTCCAGTTTACTTTGTTTGCGCATGTCTTGAGCGTATCTTTGCTCCGAAAAAAGTTATGCGCAATTTAGAAAAAAATTTAAAAATCTTTGATTTTTCGATTTTTTTTTATGTTGGTTTTTGTTTACTTTTGCTGCTTAAATTTTTTTAAGAAATTTTCCAAAATATCCATTTCGATTGAAAATTTAATTTTGAACAAAAAGTATTATATGTAAAATTGTCAAATTCGGCTTAGTTTTCGAGTTATACCAAAAATACTGAAAAGTGGCCTGTGTGACCATTCTCTCAGAAACGCATGGGTGAATTTAGTAGCATTTTCGGTTTTAAGCATGCTTATGGGCCAAACAAACATTTTCAATAATAAAAACCCTTGCACGTAATTGTTCCTTTTTAAAAGGTCTATTCAATAGGCTATTAAGAAATATAGTAATTTCATACGTATGTTTGTATTTCTTAATAAGTTTTATTGATATGTTATCATACCTTTGCACGTTGGTAGCACGCCACTCCATTTTCTATCAGCTCCACATCTACTAGAACCATCACCTAGTAAAGTGTATCCATAACGACATTCGTAACTAACTATTGAGTTATATGACAGTGTGGTGTATGTAGCCTTTCCATTCTTCGGATTTTCTGGAGTTGGACACACAACAGAGGCCACAACTAAATAAAATAAAACAAAAACATGGAACAACATTAAGATGTATTCTTAGATTAAAAATAATTAATTAGAATAATATTTAATGTAAAAAAATACTTTTTTTCGAAAGCCAATCCAGAGACGAACTGAACTTTAAACCTAAGGTCGAGACTATTTGAATAATAAATTTGATGGCGTCTTTTATCTGTTTAACAAACACTGGCAGTTCAAGGGAGGTTTTTCCAAAACAATGGTGGTAAAAGAATTGCCCTGTAAAAATACCAAACCACTGACTACCATATAAAAATATGTACATAGGTTCATATACATGCATATGTATGCATGTTGTTTTAATCAACCGAAAAATTTCAAGTACCTATGCATACTCCATCATGACCAGTCTGCAACACTGCCAATTGGCGTTTTTCTTTTTTAACTCAGAGCAGATCACGGAAGTGTTTGACAAAAATTCTGTTTCTTTTTTAGCTCAGACCTATCAGAGCATAAAAAGTGTGTTTCTTTTTTCCATCAGAGCTTGCTCGATTAGCTCAGGACTAAACATATATAATTATTTCTATTTTTTTTTTATGTGTTTTGACAGCAAATTCAAAAAAAATTGCAAGAAATTTCACGTAACCAAAAACACCTACAGTCACTCACAAAATTATTCGGAATAAAAAGTTTTTTGTGTTTAAGCATGAGTTTTTTTTTCTTTTATTATTCTTTGTTCTGTAATTGTTGTTTTTCTGTTATCTACATTCCTCTTTGTTTCATCTTGTTGTATACTCTTTTAAATATGGGAAACAAGAAAATTTAATAGCGCTATTCTACCTACCGTTACTTTTTTTTTTATAATTTCAACAGAGCAAGAAAAATCATTACATACAGATTTGATAGATTTATTCCGAATACTTTTGGGAGTGACCGTATATGAAATGACAGTCCAGCGCTCAAGTTTGTTTCATAATTAAATCTGAGGAATCTGATCATAATCTGCTCGGAGCTCTGCTCTGATCGCTCAGTCTCTGCTCAGAGCTTTGCTCAGTGCCAAAGAAGAAAAACGCCAAATGACAGAGTAATAGTAATCGATCTACCCTTGTTACGTTGCTTTTTTCAAAGAGCTTCGGGGGTTGGTGCTTTTAAAAAGCTTTCTTGTAGAACTTTATGAATTTGGGAGCTTTTTACTTGTGGCTCAAAAAATATAACTTATTCGTGAAGTACATCAAAGTACAATTGAAAGTATAAACGATTTCCAACATATCTATGTTTTAGTTTTTTTTTTCTGCGACAACCCATTTGGACTCAAGCGCTAGTTAAAAATCCGAAAATCCACTCGAAAACACTAATTTACTACTTTGCGTGACAAAATTTGAATTCTTGTCCTTAACATGAACCAACATATACTTTTCTGTTGGTGTTTGATGCGCTGAGTTCGAATCTGGCCTAGAATTTGCTCTAACATGTCACGTTTTTGAGATATTCGATTCTAAAAATTAACAAGAATACGTTTTTGATGCAAATTTGGGATTATATTATTTCTCGAGGTAATTTTTTTCGAAATATTGATTTTAGTCATTCTAAAGTAAGAACATTTTACTTCGAAATTCTTTTTGAATCTTTCAAATACCTTCATTCATCTTTGAGAAATTAATCATTAATTAGTTGTTAGCCTTCGTCTTAAACTACCTTATTCGAAAATATGCTATAAATGCTATAATAAACTAAAAAAAAACATTTTTGCATCAATTTTTGCATTTTGTCCATGTTACGTCACGAAATTTTGTTCGCTAACCTCAGATTCGGATTCAGAACCCCTGGATACATAAAGCAGGGAACAAATCCAAACTACCCCACAATTTGCTCGCTAAGAGCCCTTTTGAGCACAAAGTTGCTCAAATAATCAACAAATTCAGCATTATGCTTTTTTTAGCTTTACCTAATGAAAAAGACTTCGATTTGCAATGGTTTCAATGATATTTTCCTCTCCCAAATTTGCAATGTAACATTTCATTTATCATTTGTAAATGTTTGATTTTTTAAAGGAATACAAATGTCAAGTGATTTTAAAATAATATGCTGAAATAAAAATAATAACTTACAAACACAAGTTGGAAGCTCTTTTGGTGTCCATGAACCATTTGCTTGACAATAACGCTCGTGTTTACCAACAAGTTCATATCCAGTGCCACAGTTGTATACAACACGACATCCAAATGTATAGCACTCTCCAACATGCCAACCATATGCTGGGTCCTCAGGTTGTCCACAAGATCTAGCTGTGTTAGTAAACAAAAAATGTAATTAGCAATCTTTTAACCCAACGAAATTGTTACCTTCGCATTGAATATCTGGACCATACCAACTTGCCTGCCCATCAATAGCTAAGCACTTGGCTCTGGGGAAACCATTTGTGACGAATCCATTGAAACAATGGTATTGAACGGTTGAATCCAAATCGAATGTCCCTTGCACGGGTAAAGCGGAATGCCTGGCATGGTCAATTGTAGGAGGAACAAGGCAATAAACTAAAAAAAAAAGATTTTATTTAAAAAATTGAAGTAGAATATTTTTAGGTGATTCGTATAAGTGAGCTTCATACAGATTTATATCTAAATTGGCAGTCATCGCACTACCGGGGAACGAGCGATGTCATCCCACCTATAATGTAAAATGATCACATATGTATGTTTGTTTCAACACCGCTGAAGCTACTCAATACAAGCTTTCGAAAACAAACTCAACATTTGAAGAAAAGGGTGCAAGGAACTAATTTTACGGGAACTTCCTTCACATGGGAAATAATTTCACCGCTAGTGGGATATCGTTTCACTTTTTACTGGTGAGGTTTCCCACTGAACGTGGGAAATAACTTCATCTGAAAATCGGGTGAAATCATTTCTCACTTATGTATTTTATGAAAAGTTTCGAGAAAGAAAAACGGAAAAAGAATTCTCGGTTAGAATGTTATTTTATGGAAATGAGCGTAATTCTCTTATTTAAAAATGAAAGACTTGAGTTGAAAATTATCCACAAAAATCTGCAAAAAAAAAACACAATATGACTTGGTTCGGTACAGCTCTGAGCCCTCTATTTAAAGTCCAATGTTTGTTCAATATAGGTATGTATTTGCATATATTCCCATTGATCTATTAGATAAGTCCGAGCAACCATCAAACAAATATTAGATAGCTTTGTATGTACCTATTGTCGTAATCGTAGTGGTGATTTTAATTACAAACAAAATTTAAAAACATAGTACAATGCTCGTTTAACACTTTAAAATTGTACTAAAGCAACTTAAATTTTGTGCCAGTAATTCAACCTTAGAGGAAAATTACTAAGATAAACAGAAAAAAACAAAATTCAAGTAGGTACGGCTGTTAAGGAATAATTATTAATTAACTTACTATTTTGTTTGCAAGCTGGCTCCACACCTGCCCAATTTCCATCAGCCTGGCATAACCGACTTTCTAATCCAACAACATGATATCCTTTTGGACAAGCGTAAGTTGCTGCAGCACCAAAATGTCGCCCAGCTATCGAAACAGTGCCAATAAGAGGCTGTGAAAGTTCCGGACACTCTCTATCTGAAAGACGATTAGAAATATTTATAAGAAATGTTAAGATTACTACTGCAGTTTCAGAAAACATAATTTTTATTAAATGTCAAAATTTATTTCAATAAGTATCTAAACACTATTTTGTGACTTGACAGAGGTAAAATCATCAAATTCAATTTTTTCAAATTTAAATGTTACTTAGTGACTTTTCCAATAAACCAACGACGATGATGCATATTTTGTATAAAGATAATATAGCAAATCAAAAAATTAATTAATATTTTTTATATTCGTAACCACTAATCGGAAAATGTTATAGAGATTAAAGATTTGGTTAAAGTGAAGGGCCGATTGCAAACGAAGTTTTTAAATGTAGATACGGAATTTAAAATTGTTCTGCGAAAGAAATTCTGTAATGAATAGCGAAGTCAATTCAATGCTTCCCGAAAGCGTTGAAGAGCCGCTTTAGCTCCTTCAAGGCATTTTAAAGAGACAAACGTAGTAGCAGTTACCTGTGAACTTTAAAAAGCTGTAGTTTAATGCTACTATTATTGAATATTCCCTTTATTTAATAAAAATGCCTTTTTTATTTTTCATGATTTTATTTTACATTTTTTTTAACTTTAAGGTCAACAAATCGTTTCCCTGATTATAAATTATAAAAAAGTGTATAGAATAAAATCACCCCCAAGCCAATATCATATTTTTACAAATTCCTTATTAAGTCAATATGCCTAGAATAAAAACAACCAGAATTCGATAGAATCATTTATTCTCGAGAAATTCGAGAGAAATTAAAATAAACAACGTTTTTTTTTAAATTGTTATAGTAAAATAAACTTTTCAGCTTCAAAATGTATGTTTCAATACAAATTGCCTTCAATAGCGTATTTTATTAGTTAGTCAATAGTGAGTTTTAACTTTGAACACATCCGACGATTTATATCAGCTAAGGTGAAGGCTGTGGGATTCGAGAGATATTCGTCATCGAAAACGCCGAATAGACCAATTATAGGAAATGTTATTCCCCTATGGGAGCTGGTCTCCCTACTCAACAGTGATGTGTTAGACGTCGATATAAAGGTTATTGTGTACTTCATTTTGTTATATTGTTTTTAATTTGTAGACAGTGGGGTTCGAGATATATTTCGTGTAAGAAAAGGCGATGGTCTACCTACTCAACAGCGATGTCTCATTCGTCATTTAAAAGGACATGGCGTTTACCTACTTTATTTCCTTACATATTTGGCTGTTAAGCTCTGAAAAATATTTTCTTTTCGAATATCCTTCGAACCCACGTTTTTGAGTTTAACGGCGATATAATGAAATGAAGTAGTTACACACAACAACAACTCCCATACGATTTTGTCCAAGCACATATTTTTTTTAATCGATGAATATGAATAATACTTGAATTAAATGAAGCATAATTTCCATCTTCCAGTTTTTAATTACTTATGAAAGTCAAATTAATGTTTTTTTTTCTGTGAAGCTAATTTTTTGCTACAAAATGTTTGTAATTTCAATCCATTTCTTTTAGATAAAATGGAGTAAATAATGCATTTGTCCATAATATTTTGCATTGATTTCTGTATTGCATCACCAATTTCAGTCGCAAATCTCATATTCGGATTCAACAACCCCGAAAACATATGAAAGGTCCAGGGCAAAAACGGCCTAAGTCCACTTGAGTTGATTCCGAGAAAAATGAAGCTGTAAGTTTATTACTAAAATAACGCTTTATTCAAAGACAAATAAATAAAATTAATAAATTATTTTTTTGAGCACAAAGTACTTTGCAAACATTTATTGATTTAAACATCTTGAAATTGTTTGCCTGATAGGCTGATATGAGTTAAAAAGACATTCGATGTTTGAACGAAAGTTTTGAATATTTTATTTGAAATTTTTTTTTGAAAAAAACTGAATATGATAATTGAAAACGGTGTTTTGCTTTTAATTTGTGCATCTCTAGATTTTCAAAAAATAGTTTGAAATTAAAATAATTTTTCACAAGCGTGAAATTGGACGGTTTTTGAAACTCAATTTGTTTTGACAGGACCTTGACCGGAAGTATTAAGACTCAGATAATTTGTATTTAATTATTAAGCTGACATGTCACTACGTCAAGGCACAATTTTTCTTTTTTAAATATCGTTTTGTTCAATTTTCGGAGCACGAAAAAACTTTTGAAAACAAAACATTTTTAGAGAAAAGGGTCATGTCCCCAGTAGTCGAACACTTAGTGGTTCATAATAAAGTATTCGTTGACTGTGAGGAAACCACTCAACGTAAATATGTAATGTAAAATTATTTAGCAGCATAAACTCAAATATTTATTATTACTTTTAAGGTCTTTCTAGTAACTATAACGACTTTTTTTTATAAAACAACAAAACCTGAAAAAAAGCCTAATTCCTCAATAGTCGAACACCAGCTTCCTAAGCCCGAACATAAAGTTTTCTTATTTCGATCACAAGATTTCGTTCATAGTTTCAACCAAAAAATCATAGAAGTAATTTTCTCTCTGTTTGAACAAATTGTTTTTGCGAATTTGTTTTTGTTCAATTCTTTTAAAAACAAAATAAAACAAAAAAAAACAAAAAACTGTTTAACGGATTCTTAGTTTGAACACTATTCAAAAACTGTTCGAACAAAGGAAGCTAGCAATTACATGAGTTTCCTTGAATCGAACACTGGAAGAAGAGAAAAAAAAGGTGTTCGAATACTGGACGACGCACGTTCTTCGTAGTGCTCATGCTCTTGATGCAAAACCGTTTTTTTTTGTTTGCAAAAACTTGAAATTACTGGATTTCCTAAAGCCACTTTTTTAAGTTCTTTTTATAAAACTTTAGGATGAAATTTAACTAGTTGATAGGATTTCAAGGTTTGACTTTGAAAATCTGAGAAATAACACAGATTATAAGCTTTTTTTTCAAAAAGTGTTCGACTACCACTGCTGGGAGTGTTCTTAATAAGGCGACTCTGCCCTATGCCATTTTGCGAGTCTTGAAAGTCTTTCGTAGAGAGAGCAGAGAGCAGATGACCTAATCATAAATATCTACAAGATGTCATCGTTGGTTTAGTTTTTTCAAAAAGTGGACTTGAGTCGTTTATCCACTGGACCCTTGATCAAGGGCAGAGGGGGTCAGGTTCTTCAAAATTCATGGTAAGTATTGCATTGCAAGATTAATTTTTTTATTGCAAATACATATGTAGTTTAAGAATCGTAATTTTTGGCCCCAAAACCTTAGCCTTCAAAAAATCTTTTTTTTTCTTCTGTATCGTAATACGAAGTAACTTAAGTAACTTACTAATTTCTTTAATGATATCCCCTGCACAAAACAGAGGTATGTCGCCATATACAAAAAAAATCTTGAATAACGAGGTCTCACATTTTCTCAATAATCTCAAAACTTAAAAATCCCATTTTTAACAATTTCGCATTTACATTTCGCAAACAAAAAATCTCGCAAATAAACCGAAATCTTGAAAATTAAAGTCTCCAATATCAAAATCTCGCATTTCCAGTATAACAAACTGAAAAAAATTAAACTCGAAGACGAACCTCCAACATTAAGAATCTCACTTAAGACTTGCAAAATTTTGATTAAAAAGTGTATTTTCTGCGATATTTTGTAAGATTTAATTCTTTGAGATTTAAGCTTGCGAGATTTTTTTAGTGCGGTATTGTGGTGCGATTTTGTAATTGCAAAGATTTTGTAACGCTACATTTAATTTTGTTTTCGAGATTTCTTACCCAACCCGACAGGCCACTATAGATCGTGATTAAAGTTTCAGTAATCGGTTATTGATGTATTTTGTTTTAATGAATTTTAAGTTTTTTGAAGGCCACTCAAGGTCATTTAAAATAATTGTTGGTACCCCATTTATGTTATCTTAGAAAACAAGTACAAGTATAAAAGGTCGTAATTGGTCAGGCATTGATTTTTTCAATAAATTTTTAAAGCTTTTTTGGTTTTTGGCACCTTATTAATGGGTTTTCGCAAAAAGTTGTGGCGCCCGAAGGGCCACTGAATCATTATGAGAGGTCAACTAAGTCATACTGTGGTATGAAATTTTGTTTTTGAACTTCCTAAAAAAATTCTATGCTTGCCTAACTACTGAAACTAGCTGACTTTTTATGACCATTTAATGACCTTGGAATATTAGGTTAAAAGATTCAAAAGCCCCTGGACCTTCTAGGTATATCAAATTGATAACTTAAACTTATGTAAATATTCGATATAATTTTTGGTTAAAAGGAATTTGTATAAAAGGGCCATTTGTGTCCAGCAATTTTGACCATATCATCAAACCAATTTCAAAATCATTTTAACGCTAAGATTAAAGTTAACATAAAGTTGAATTCTTTTATTATTCCTTAAAACAAATTATTAATTTGTTATTTAGCAAAATAAACTGAATGAAAACGCAGGTTTTCGTTAAAAGAAAAATTTGTATGTTTTAATGGAGGAAAAGTTATTTTTGTGATGTTTTTTAGTCAGATTTTTTTTGCATTGTGTCCTTAAATACGCTCACATGTTCGTAGACAAATTTTATCCTTTGAGTAGGGAAATCATTTTTTCATGATGGATTCATATGTTTTAAATTTATTTATGCTTGTGAAAATCCCCAGGGGGGTCTTGACCACCATGACCCTCCCCCCCCCCCCCCCTTTGTATCCGCCAATGCCCTTCATATGGTTACCAGGGAAGAAATCAAAAATACCACACATCTTTCAAAGTAAAACACTATTAAACAGAAGTAGAGTTAATAATCTGGGAACAAGTTTCGTTGTTCGTACCTTCGTGATATTTCTAAAATGAGAAGTTTTTGAATTACCTGGCTTAATGCACGACATTCCACAAACACCATCACAAAGGCACTTCTTCTTTTTACTCTTGCAATCTTCATCGGAAGAACATTTTCTCAAACATTTTTGGCCAAATAATGTTGCCTGCTCCTCATCTCTTGGACAATCAACAGATGGTGAATTTCTGGGATTTTTATAAATTTTACTATCATCGTCTGCCTCAGAAGAATCTTGACTACTGTCCAAATCATCTTTTTCATCCACTAATGCATCTTCTGAACTAGATGAAGCAGAGATACCTAGAATAAAAAAAATAAGATGCATAATTTTGCTTGCAATATAAATTTTTTCCTAAGAATATGCTTCGTGTTCCAATAATATTTGTAATAAAAATAAAACTGTACCAACCAGCGACATATTATGCTTTTCTTTTTGAAGGAATTAACTCGCCAGCAATTGATTTTGTTTGTGAGTCAATACAAACATAACATAAGCATAAATAGGCAGACAAAACATTTCTACTTCATTTAAATAAACACAAGGAATACAATGGAAGCTTTTCTTAAAGCTTATCCTCATTAAAGACATCAAATGTAAGAAAAGTTAACTAAACCAAAATTATATAGAGCATAAGTTTTCCAGATAGCTATAAAATGTCTAGGATTTTTAAAGGTTCAATACATTTGTATATGCATACAAATAGTCGAATTCTATATGAATTGCATTACTAAATCACAATAATTAAATGTTATCCATTAGATATTCTAGGCACTTTAAATTTCTTTAAGAAGAAAATGTGTGTTATTTTACATATAATGAAAACTGGGGCAGCCCTGTGATTAGTCTTCTCAATCTCATAAATGCAATCAAAGAAAAACTTTTAGAAAGTAGGTATGTATGTTTGTGTTAGGTTTTCTTCTACACATTTTAACACATATTTTACCTTCATTAAAAATTATGAAAATCAGTAAAGTTATATATAAATTCTTTTTCATTTTGCTTAAATTGTAGTTTCCACTTCTAAACTTTAATTAAATCTTTTTAAAGGAGAGAAAATAATAACACTGACTACACCAATAGTCTGATATCCAACTCAGTCAGATGTAGTATAGGTTGGGGCGTTATTGAAATATATGCACCTTCATTCTTGACGTTTCTAAAAGTGCAGCTTTTTGAAACATATACATATACAAAACACGTTTCTAGTTTTTTGTTTTCACAACAATACAACATTTAGATTGCTCAGCTGTTCGTTTAAAAGCTCTAATGACAGGATTTTATTTAAGCTGTTAACACATTAGGGCATATTCACATATGTTGTTTAATGCTATGTTTCCACCATAGGGTTTATCTCAGTTCAGATTAAAAAAAATCTATTTGGTGTTTCCACCGCACAAAAAGATTTTAAGACTAACCCAAGTTTTGTAGTTTACACCGGTATTGATAAACGCAAATGAAACACAAATTATCTTTGATCAGTGATTTAAGTGTCAAATCTTATCAATAAACCAAAATTCATGGTAGTAAACTAACTTACCAAAGAAGGTACACCAAACGAGTAATTAGTTAAAAATACTTCTGTCATTGTTACCAAAAACTAGAGATAAAAGGAAACAGACGGTTGACACACATGCTATTTACAACCTCAAAAGAGAGAGTGTATGTGCAAAAGTTCTCATTTAGTGAGAAAGTATATGTGCAGTTCCAAAAATTGTCTTTTGTAGGAGCAGAGGTCATGTTGATTCTAAAGAAGATTTTCGTTAAGTTTTTGAACTTAACGTGGATTAGCAGTTTATGGCCCTCATTAGCCATTTTCCTTTGGAAGTGGCAAAGTACTTATGAGTAGATGAAAACCCTAATCTAGTACTACCAACTGCACATGCTCTCATGTGCGAGTAGATACATTTTGCATGAGAAAGAAGTTTGATTTGTTCCATTGAAAAAAAGCTAGCAAAGTACTTGCAAGTACATACTTCGCCAGCTCCAAAGTAAGACGCCTATTATGAATAGCGCATCGAACGTTCGCTTAAAAGCGAATGATTTAGCGAATTCCCTTATAACGGTATTATCGATAGCGAGCTTCCACATTTGCATCAAAAATCAATGCTGCCAACAATAGCAATGCTATCAATATTCCCGACGAAAGATATCAATATTTCCGATACATTGTTAGTTAAAGTTTTCATATTTCCACCATTTACAACTAACAAAGTACAGGTATCCCGATAGCTCTACCACACCAGCTGGAGCACATCTTCTTCAACTGTCATTAAGAAGTGATCTTCGCTTTTTCCATCACCAGTTGCGTTCATATGGACCTCTTGTTTTGTGCAAGTCATCTGCCGACCCTAAAGTAATCACAAAACTTTTTGCCTCTTTTTCAAGCAATCTTTAAATGATCACCCACAAGAACCTAACCACTGTTTTTGTTAGTTCATTAAATGTACCATACACACCTTCCTCGCCATAGTTGATATTTATGTTGAGATTATTAACAATAAGATAATTTTGCTTAAAGATGTTTTTTCTACTGGTCCGAATGGTTTGCCTGCCATATTTCTTAAAAAATTGTGCCTACTCTCTCTGTCAGCTACTCGCCGTATTATTCCGTCTTTCACTATCGCAAGCCATTTGCCCAAAATTATGGAAGGATTCTTTTACTTTTCCTGTCTATGTAAAAGGCGCAAAGATATTGCAAACTTTCTTCTATTCCAAAGTTATTCGAAAGCATTGTGTATCAATCATGCTTTTCTCCCCAACAGCATGTTTTTAAAAGATCCACCACAATAAATCTTATGGACTCTTAATGCATTAGAGAGAGGAACTGAAGTGAACGTTATCATCATAGATTTTAGTAAAGCCTTCGATAGGCTATGTCACCAAATTACTTACCATAAGCTTATAAATCTTGGTTTTCCACCCTTTTTCATCTCATGGCTCCGAGCATACCTAGACATCCGCCAATATAGAATTATATTTAGGTTTTCTATCTTCTTAGAACTTATTGCTACCAATGTCGGTTGGTAACTTTCTCCTGTAGGCGATTACCCCTACCTTCCCTAACCTATTACTTTCATGACGTTGTTATTCCCTACTAGACCTGGGAATAATTTGCGATAGTCAGTTAAACTTTCGTGCACATATAATTAAGAAGGCCGATTCTTCACTGGGCTTCATAAAACGTTGGTCAAAGGAATTCTCGAACCCTTATGTCTCCTTACCCCTCCTTGAATAAGCTAGCCAAGTTTTGTCACTAGAACTCTCATTCCCAATTAATTGAAGCTGTGCCCTTTGTGAAGATTGATTAAAACCAATCAATTTGTAAACCTTACAAAAACGTCTCGAATTCGCTTACATTCTTTTTCGGCACCAGCTTCTCACATCGCAGGGACTAATAATTTTTTACTACTTTTTGGAAATGATTCCTATTGTACTAACCCACGTAACCTGTTACCTTAGATCCATTCCTCTGTTCCGTCTTTTTCATTAACGCACAGGCTACGGTCTTTTTGAACTAATCTCAAGAATGTTGTGTCTAGCCAATAGCTCAAAGAACATCTTTGACTTCCACATCAGTTCTTCCTCACCCCCCTTCTCTTTTTACAACTCGCCCTAATTCCAAGCCCCTTTATTCTAAGGATTTTTTTTGTGTTAGAACTGGTGGGTGGCCCAGATCAATAACAAAAAAAAATTAATAAAAAACATAAAATAAAACAAAAACAACCATAGATTTAAGTTTAGATCTAAGTGCACGTTTGTATTAAATTTAATCAATAAAACAAAAATTAATAGCTTTATACAGCCAAATACTATTTATTCTGTGGTATTTCGACAGCACTGGCTACTACTTACCTACCTATTTTTGACATTTTCTCTTCAAAGTATAGTGTTGATAAGAAAATAATAATATTTACATTTACAACTTATGCGCATGCCCTAAATTATATTGATTTATAAAGTTGTTAATTCATTATAATTCTACTTTTTCAATCTGCTACAACAAGATATAAGTTTCATTTGTCTTTCTCCATAAGCCTTAATTTAACATATTGAAATAAAAAATAAAAATAAGATTAGAATGTTTAAAAAGTTTCTTTTAAAATTCAATTATTTTGAATATAAATTCCTTGTTTGGTTACTTATTTTATTAAAAAATGTACGTTCAACTATTGAACATGACCACTTTTATTTGGACAACCATCATACTGAAAAACAAATGAGTTTGGAATCATGTTTAGGTAAATAAAATTTAATAATAATGATTATAGAGTTATTAAGTTATATTTGTTTGCCTTTGAAAAATAAAATGCAGATTAATTAAATTGAAATCGATAAAATGGAGTTGGTGTTACTTATCTAAAATAGGTATTTAAATGATAGGAATATTTTGGTATATTTTATTTTAATAGTTGAAAAAGAAATAACGAGATAGAATCAACAAATATCTAGAGTGTAAATAGTACTAAATAGTCTAGTCAAACAGTGTTCAAAAAGGACTTTGAAATGGATAGTTCTGGTGTATTTATTTTTAGTGGAATCTGAAGTCGTCCAACTAAATTTTCCACGGCAAATACGAGAAATCATCAAAAAATGTTAAAAACTTCGTAATTTTTTGTGTTTTTGCGTGAATATTTTGTGCAGAAAACACTTATGCAGAAATAAAGGCAAATACATATGTATATCTGAGAATGATTTAAGATGATTGTTTTCATCGGCTTTTTTGGTCATAATGATGATTTAATGAAAGATTATTTCATTTCCTTTTTCCCAACGTTTCAACGGTGGTTGCCCCTTCAGGGGAAATCTTTATTTATAAAAAAGAAGTTATTGCACATACCTTAAGTGTTTGTGTATGTAGGGCGAACATGAAATGAACTTACATACAGGTTGTTATTTTAAATTTTAAGCTACAATATTTGAAAATATTTTAAGAATTTAAACTAAGATTTTTAATAAAAATAAATAGTTTAACACTTCGGATAAAGAAGTTTAGTCTAAGTGATGTTAATTTTTTGATCTACTGTTGGAGACTAAGGAGCAGTAAACCGCAGATATCTTCTGTATGTCCTGTTTACGGTTCATGTTGTTAATTATGTGTAGTGTTTCTAACGTGTAGCGTTTGGGCGTATGTTTCTCCGTTGCAAGGATCTCCACCCCTCCGAAGTCCAGTTTGTGGCCAGTCTCAACGCTATGGCAAGCCAGTGCTGTCTTTCCAGCATTTTTTGAGCGAATATCCGACTTATGACCCGCCATTTTTTGTCGAAGGAGTTGTTTTGTGGTGCCGACGCAGCAAAGGTTGCATGTTTCACTGGTTTTCCCCCGGCAGTTCACTTTATAGACTACGTCTATACAACGGTCCTTTTCGGTCTTGTTTTTCAGACAAGTGAAGAGGGAAGCTATGGTCTGATTTGACTTGTAGTTGTACGCTAAGTTGACGTTTATGTTATTTTTTGCGATTATTTCCTTGAAATTTTCGGCAAGTTTCGGGACATACACAATACTTTTGTAGGCATCTCTCCCATCTTCCCTGTCTTTTATTGCCTTTCCCGATGGAGCTTTATGTTTTTGTTGTTGTATTAAGCTTCTTATGATTTCTACCGGAAAACTTTTATCTAAGAGGATTCTTGTGACCTTTTCCTCATTAGCGGAGTAGAATTCCCGGTCACTCAACGCAAAGACTTTGTTTATAAGGTTCGATGCAGTGTTTAAACGAATGTGTTTGGCTTAGTTTGATCGGAAATTAATAAGCCTTCCCAGAGCCATATATTTTTGGTACCAGTTAAATGAGAGCCGGTGATTTTCGCGGTGGACCTCGACATCCAAAAATGCTATCGATTTACTTTTTATCCTCTCTACTTTTCAGTGAATTGAATTTTCTCGTGAAATTGGTTGAGGCATCACAGCACACTATCAATTTGTTCTCTGTCCCCGATAGCAAAAAATGTCCAAACATATTTGGCAATAAACTTTGGTTTGTAGCTCTCCTTGAAACACTCCTCCTACTTTTATTAAAAACCTTAGTTTGAATTCTTAAAGTATTTTCAAATATTGTAGCTAGTTCATTTCATTTTCGCCCTACATACACTAACACTTATGTGCAATAACTTCTTTTTTATAAATAAAGATTTCCCCTGAAGAAAACGGCAACCACCGTCAAAACGTTAGGAAAAAAGGAAATGAAATAATCTTTCATTAAATCATCATTTCGATCAAAAATGCCGATGAGAATAGCTAAACATCTTTAATCATTGTCATATAATATATATCTAACATTCAGTTTGGTCAAGAATTGCATCAAAAGGCAATGCAAATATCCACATTTTATATTTATATCTCTTTTTGTACGACTTATAGTTTCCTCAAAAACGAATGTTGAAAACATCCCAAAATCAGTCATTTTTGAAAACTACCTAGCAGAAATGATTTTTTTTATATTTTTTTTTATTGCACAAAAAGACGACCATTAATTTATGTTTTCGTCTTTTTTAATACAAATTTTAGATTTTCTTAGTTTCTTCTCTGTACTGTATACGTACTAAATGGACAAAAAGAATGAGTTTCCTTCAAAATATTTGTGAAGAAATCGAAAAGAAAAGTTAAGAGTTTATTTCTCGAGTTCAAAACAATATGTGGAGGTGAGCAAAGCAAGGATCAACAGATATAGAAGTGTTTCAAAGCATCTAATGGACTGGTATGAAAGACTACCCTTCCATTGTTGTCCAAGAATTTTTGTTACTAAGCACTATAGTGTTGTAGTAGGAGACAACTGCGGAAAGGGTACACGGAAAGAATTCTTGGATCATATCACGAAAAATGAGCTGCAAATTACAAAAAATTAATCCCGATTTATACCTTGTCTCCGGATTTCGTAAATTACAACTATTTGTTTGCAATTTGCAAAACTGAGCGAAATGAAGATATTGATACTCAAAAATCGTAAATCAACCCTCTTTAAGTATCAATTATTTTATCGAGAGAAAACAAACAAAAATTGCGAACAACAAATCGCAATTTGATCCAAATATTCCTCAATTGCACAATTTGTAAATTTGCAAAAAAGATTTGTGATCACCACTTTTATTTTGTGATATTGCAACTTGGAAAGATCAATCCTGCTCTACCCTTCATTTTGCAGGTATATACATTTAATTTAATTTATTTGAAATAAATACTTTACGCTTACTCTACTTGGATTTGAACTCGCAACCCTCCAGTTGCGGAGCGAGCATGCAACCACCAAGCCAATTTGCATTACAGATCGTTGGTGTCACACATTGATGATTAGATACCTGCCATTTCGTGGTGCTTTATTTCTTCGAGAAGTAAATTGCGACAAGAAAGTCGTGATTTAGGAATTTTTTGTTTGTGATTTGCAACTATTCTCATGGAGTTGCAAATTACGACAAAAAAACGTAATTCAGTGATTGTGCAATGTTGATTACTAAATATTTATCGCAAATCAATATTTTTAAATGCTGTTTGTGAAATTATGCTTTTGGAGAGTAAATTACGCCAAAACAATTGTATTTTGCTATGAAAAGAACAAACTTGAATCATGGATTTTAATTGCAAATCACGAAGAAAAAAATTTTGTAAATTGCTACGTTTCGACTGTTAAATTACCAATTTTTGTATTAATTTGGGATTAAAATGTCTTGATTTACGAATTAAACATGATTCGTAAATTGCAAATGCTAATTTTTCAATTGGTGATTTTTCAATTCTTTCCGTGTACAAAATCTTGAATGAAAATCTAGCTGTCGAGTTGGGTACGAATTTCCGACTGTCAAAATCCCGAAAATGTAAAAAACCTCGAATGTTAAAACTCCGAATGACAAAATTCCAAATCGAAAAAATCCCGCATGGCTAGGATCCCGAATGCCCGTCAGAATCCCGAATGACTATCTTAGCAGTGCAATTATAGTGTTAGTGTTGTGAAGGAAGAATCTTTAAGAGAAAGGTGTTTTTTGCTATTTTTCAAAAGTTATTGAGCTTGGGCTTTTTTTCAATGTCTGCTTTCGCAGATACCATAAGTCGTACAAAAATATGATTTTAACATAGAATGTAGGTACTTAATTAGGTTTGCACTCATTTCTACATATATAAGTGATTTTTGCAGAAAAAAATCACTTTTCAATAAAGCAAAAACACAAAAAATGACAAAATGTTTGTCATATTTTCAACAACTTCATATTTAGCCTATTGAATAGACCTTTAAAAAGGAGCAATTACGTGCAAGAGTTTTTATTATTGAATATGTTTGTTTGGCCCATAAGCATGAGAATGGTCACACTGGCCACTTTTCAGTATTTTTGATATAACTCGAAAACTAAGCCGAAGTTGACAATTTTACTTATAATAAATTTTCTATCGGAATGGATAGTTTGAAAAATTTCTTAAAAAAATTAAAGCAGGAAAAGTAAACAAAAACCAACAAAAATTATACTTGGTATGCTTTCATTATTTATTTTTATTTTATAAGCTAGAGCACTTTTTTATTATTAAGGCCTAGGGGAAAAAAAACCTAGATCCGGCCATCAATACTAACAATAAGTTAAGATCGAAATATCTTGGTCCATACATAATAAAATATTTGTATGAATTTACATATTATAATAATGTACCTAATGCCTTTTTAACTTCCCATTAATCTTCAGGTCGATTCGACGTTCATGGTAACACTATAATTCGAACTGGTGAATCACAAGCAATAGGGGGAAAATTTTTGCAAGGTCTTGAATTGGAAACTCCCGAAAAATGTCAAAGGCTTTGTTGTGAAACTTCAGATTGCGATGTTTATGTCTTTGAAGAAAAAAACGATGGATATTGTTATTTATTTCAATGTGGTTCCCCTAAAAACTTTCATTGCAAATTTACAAGGCATTCCAACTATACAAGTGCATTATTGACACAGTTTAAACCAGCCTTAACAACAACACCTAGACCAAATACCCACGTTCCATTGGCAAATATATCAACACAAGAACAAGAATTAATTAGTCTAAAAGCTAAGTCAGAAAAGTTTTTAATTTCTTCTACAACTCAGACAATAGTTCCAGGAGGAAATGAGAATGGATTAATGGTAGCAGAACCTTTAGAAAGTATGAATAATTTATATATTTTTTTTGGAAATTTTCATTTTTGATCATTTTATAGGCCGAAACTTAAGTTGCGGTCGGTTTGAATTCCCATGTCATTCTGGAGAGTGTATAGCAGTATATAATGCTTGTAATGGCATTCCTCAATGCGTAGATGGCAGTGATGAAGGCCCGGAAGTAAGAAATAAATTTACTATCTATTTTGTGTTTAACATACTGGCATTAAAATTAAAGTCTTTTTCGACACTTTTGTTACACAATGGAAATTTTATCCAGAGCAAAAAGCCGAAAAGTAATTGAACTTATTTTAGCTTGTGGTCGCGTTAAATTGAAAAAAGAGAAAAGAAACCTTAATGACCACAAAATATCAAAAAGTTAAAATAAAAATAAAAAATAAAAACTTAATTAATTTAAAATTAACATTTTAACTTTTTATTATTGAAATGAATGCATTTCGAGTCTGATGTGACTCATCTTCAGCAACACACTAATTGGCGTGGGAAAATTACAACAATTACATAAGACAAAAAGAATATAAAAAAAAATGTAAACAAAGTAGCTTTTACAAAATTAACAAATAAAACAAAGTTAAAGAGTAAGAGAGAGAGTTATATTAAATTAAAGAGCGGTGAAGTGATATTCCCGTCATCACTGTTCATCAAGTTGTTGTTGATGTGTATGTGTAGGCTTTCATATGCATCAAGTCGTCTAGTGTTTGTGACATGTTTTAGTAGCTTTACGTCTTCTAATTTAACATTAAAATGTTTGTTGGTGAGGGCATGAGAGGCAACGGAGGATTTTTCGGGGCGATTAAATTTGATGTGGCTAGAATGTTCTTTGAAACGTACTTCGATGCTCCTCTTCGTTTGACCGATGTACCTAGCTTCACAGTCTCCACATTTAACTTCGTATATTCCCGATTTATCGTTTGTTTTGGTTCTGTCTTTCGTTGTGCCAAGCATGTTCTTTATTTTTCCATTATTAGAAAAAATGCATTCAATGTTTTTCTTTTTGAATTTGGATTTTAATCTGTCCGTAATTGTAGGAAAGAAAGTCATACTTGCTCGTTCTATGTTGTTGTTTTCGTCTAGTCGTCTATTTTGTGTAAATAAAGTTGATAAGAAAAATCCTCCGTTGCCTCTCATGCCCTCACCAACAAACATTTTAATGTTAAATTAGAAGACGTAAAGCTACTAAAACATGTCACAAACACTAGACGACTTGATGCATATGAAAGCCTACACATACACATCAACAACAACTTGATGAACAGTGATGACGGGAATATCATTTCACCGCTCTTTAATTTAATATAACTCTCTCTCTTACTCTTTAACTTTGTTTTATTTGTTAATTTTGTAAAAGCTACTTTGTTTACATTTTTTTTATATTCTTTTTGTCTTATGTAATTGTTGTAATTTTCCCACGCCAATTAGTGTGTTGCTGAAGATGAGTCACATCAGACTCGAAATGCATTCATTTCAATAATAAAAAGTTAAAATGTTAATTTTAAATTAATTAAGTTTTTTATTTTTATTTATATTTTTATTTTAACTTTTTGATATTTTGTGGTCATTAAGGTTTCTTTTCTCTTTTTTCAATATAATGGCATTGTATATACACTCTATTGTATTCTCATGCAACACGATTTTGTAGGTTGACATTTGGTCGATAGGTTCGCTGTGATCGCCTTACCGAGATCTCTTAACAAATATTAGGATTACATTTGGACACTAGATGGCCACGAGCTTTTGGGCTTCATGAGAATACTATAGAGTTTATATACAATGATAATGGGCTGGAACTTAAGTATAGAACCAAAACTGCACCACAGTCAAGTATTGAATACAAAAGAGTTACGTGCAGCTTTATTGGTATTTGATGAATAACTTAAAGCCTAGCACGCTGGCTGCTGGCAGTAGGTCTCCAACAAGACACCGAATTGCTTACAAAATCACATCAGCGGAAAGTATTCACTACACAGTTTCACTAATTCAAAAAGTTAAAACATGTGTGCAAATAAATTAAAAGCAGCCAACAAAAATAAACATAAATATGTTTTGTCCGGGTACTTAATTGTGTGCGAAAAAAGAGTGACGCCTTCTTCAAATAACACAGTACTTAATTTCCCTCGTCGAACAGCGAACTGCAGAACAAAAAGAAAACTTAATTTTTCATTTATGATTTCGTTGTGTCATTTTTGTAAGGAATAATTCGTTTCGCATCATCAGCGTACTAGGTTTAAGAAATGTTCTTAAAAATGCTAATAGCTTTTGCAGGTCCGGCTTCGTATTATTGTTCCAGCTTCCTTTTTATTAACGTACTACATGTTACTTATACGGGTGTCCCGGATCAGAGTGGAAGTATTTTAGGGTTTGGTTTTTGGGGTTATTCTCAGAAAAAATTGTATGGGGGGGAAGTTGTATCTCCCCTCCCTGAGACAGGGGGGCAGTTTCTGAAGCATTTACTTTTTATACAAAAAAAAACATTAAAGATCAACGAAAATACGCTTAATAATGTGCTATAATTTTTTTAAAATTTAATTCTCCATTCTTGCATTTGGTTTTTGAATCAAGTTGTTTAAGCGAATGGTTTTTGAGAAATTAAATTTCAAAGCCAACATTTAACACAAAAATTGCGATTTTTTTTTCTTAAGTCAATATTTTTCAAAACTTTACGTTATTAAGTGCTTTTTTTATGTTCAATATTCAATGCCCTGATTATTTTTTAGTCTATAACCGAAAACCAAATGTAAAAATCTTTCTCAGTTTTTGAGAAATCAAGAAAAAACAAAAGGTACTTTTACCAAAAAAAAACCGAAAAAATGAATTCATTCATGAATTATCCATAATTTAACCCTTTTTTCGGGCTGTTTTGGTAAAAGTACCTTTTGTTTTTTCTTAATTTCTCAAAAACTAAGAAAGATTTTTACACTTGGTTTTCGAAAATGGACTAAAAATACAAGAGGGCATTGAATATTTTTTTTTTTTTATTATTATCCGATGGAAATCTTCAAAAGACACTCGGTAAGAATCGGTACCAAGTAGTGTGGGACTCTTACCGCACTAAAACCACCGGTGAATCAGGACCAATCTATGAAAGATCGACAAATGATTTTTATATCTTAATTTTTAAATCGCATTGGGGGAAGTTTAAAGTTATAACACTTTCCCATAGCTTTTAGACCATCAGCTCATGAGGCTTGGTTCTTCTTAATCTCCGAAAATTGTTTCGTACATTTAGGACGGTCTCCATTTCAGAGTTTGTGTGACTTTGCAGTCGCTGATTGTGTAATACAGCGTGTTTTTTAACTACTTCTGAAACCATTTCAATTTGAAGGTCACGATGTAGATCGCTATTTCTTATATACCAAGGGGCATCAATTATTCCACGAAGGACCTTGCTTTGGAATTTTTGGATGGGTTCAGCATTTGTTTTCTTTGTACAGCCCCATAGTTGGATGCCATATGTCCAAACGGGTTTCAATACTTGCTTATATAACATTAGTTTGTTCTGGATAGATAGGTCAGAGTTCTTTCCTAGTAACCAGTACATTTTTCTGTACTTCAAGTTTAGTTCTTCTCTTTTCTTTTTGATGTGCTCTTTCCATTTAAGCTTTGCATCGAAAGTCATTCCAAGGTATTTGGCGGTATTGGAGTAAGGTACTGCTATACTGTTTATATAAATTGGAACATTGTGTATGTTTTTATTTGTAAAGTTTATTTGCGTCGATTTTGTTTCATTTAGTTTGATGCGCCATATCTGCGTCCAATCATTAACTTTATCGACTGCATTTTGCAATTTTTGTGCAGCCTTCGTAACGGATTTATCTGGCACCAATATTGCAGTATCATCAGCAAAGGTGGCCATGATAGTGTTGATGTCCACTGGAATATCCCTTGTATATAACAGATACAGGGTTGGTCCTAGGACCCTTCCTTGTGGTACACCGGCTTCAATTTTCTTTAGTTCCGAGTAATTTTGGTCGTACACTACTCTAAAGAGTCGGTTCGTAACGTAGGATTTCAGTATTTCGTAGTACTGCCTGGGAAGGTCCCTATGCAGTTTGTACTCAAGTCCCAAGTGCCAAACCTTGTCAAAGGCTTGAGCAACATCTAAGAATATAGCCGAGCATACTTGTTTTTCTTCAAGTGCTTTTTCCACAACATCCGTAAATCGATGCACTTGGTCTATCGTGGAATGTTTATTTCTAAATCCAAACTGATGGCTCGGAATTAGTCTTCTTTCTTCTATTATTTTACTAAGCCTTTTCAGTAGCAGTTTTTCAAAAACTTTTGCCATGATTGGTATAAGCGATATTGGTCTGTAAGGTGTTATTGAATATTGAACACAAAAAAAGCACTTAATCACGTAAAATTTTGAAAAACATCAACATAAGAAAAAAAAAATTAATTTTTTTTTTAAATATTGACTTTGAAATTTAATTTCTCAAAAACTATTCGCTTAAACAACTTGATTAAAATTAAAAACCAAATGCAGGAATGGAGAATTAGCTTAAGAAAAATTATAGCACATTATTAAGCGTATTTTCGTTGATCTTTAATGTTTTTTTTGCATTTAAAGTCAATGTTTCAGAAACTGCCCCCCTGTCTCAGGGAGGGGAGATACAACTTTCCCCCCATACAATTTTTTTCTTAGAATAACCCCAAAAACCACACCCTAAAATACTTCCACTCAGGTCCAGGACACTCGTAGGTATAAGTAACATGTACGTTAATAAAAAGGAACCTGGAACAATAATACGAAGCCGGACCTGCAAAAGCTTTTAAAAAAATTATAGCAAATTATTAGGTGTATTTTCGTTGATTTTTAATGTTTTTTTTTACATTTAAAGTCAATGTTTCAGAAACTGCCCCTCCCCCCTGCCTCATAGAGGGAAGATAAATTTTCCCCACATACAATTTTTTTCTTAGAGTAGCCCCAAGAACCATACCCTAAAATACTTCCACTCAGGTCCGGGACACCCTATTGTGTGTGCGTACCCTAATTATACAATTTTATTAGAAAAATAACTACATACCAGTAGCGTACGCAGAATTGTTTCTGGCGGGGCTCAAATTCAACTTTGGTGTAAAATTTTTTTTTACTAATAGTACAAAAATAATTTTTTTTTAATATTAACCACCCAACAATTATAAGAAGTAGACCAGTTTCTATCGCTTCGAAGTAGCTTTTTTTTAATAAATTGCCTTATATAGTCCAGTCACTACTTACACTCCCGTTCATTTGAATAGGTTCAAAATTTTCGAGTGCGATTAACCGTTATATCTCCGAATTGAGCGGACTGAATGAATTTTTGTAAATGGCATTAGAGAAAGCATTTATTATCATTTCTTTAAATTCATGCGCAAATCGTAGCCCTTTTTTTGGTTCATTTGAATAGTAACACCGCCTTCATCATCACTTTTGCTTTGAACTAGTTGAAGGTCAGACCTTGTAAAGCTATTTTTGGGTCTTATATCATGGTTTCTTTGACATGACAAAACAAAACTGAGAAAAAGTGCACAATGGGTGGAGGAAAAGCTCTTGATGTGGCTGAGTACGCAGAAATGTATAGTTTTCATGATCAAAGACAAACGAGACATCAAATTTCGGAAAAAATTTAACAGAATCTCTTCTTTGACCTTTGATTATCTGAAAAATTAACAAAAAGATGGTACCGATATGAAAGGATGCACAGAACCTGCTACCTCCGCAAATGAAAGACGAAACATTTTGAGGATTTCGTCTAATTCGTTGGGTTAAATGGCTAAACCAAGGGAAGAAGCTGGGTTCAGTGCCAGTATTTCTACAGTCGGGAGTGTACATACTTATAGGGTGGGTCAAAAAATTATTTTTGAAAATTTTAAGTTCTAATAGCAATAAAAAGTGGCTATCTGATGTTCACAATACATAACATATGCAAAATATTTTTGAAATCTGTTGATTATAACTGCCTCCAATGTAGCTTCAAAGTATTGACGTTTATTATTAATTTCCCTTAGTAGATACATTTTTCTTTTTATTTCCTTTTTTAAAATGTTCAAGTTAGGTGGCTTTGACTTTTTAATTTCTTTACTATGTAATCTTAACTTTATTTTCAAAAATAAAATTCAAGTAGGCTGGAACGCTAAAAACAGTAATTGGTCATTCATATAGATATTTTTCAGTATAGTCGTGAATTTCAAACCAAAATATATAGTAATTGATTAAAAAATACAACTTCAACTGTCGTAATGGATCGTACCAGAAACTCTTGCAAGTGTCCTATATTTGGTGAAACATGTGATTTTAAGAGTAATGTACTTCCCACTTATGAAGAAGTAATGAAGTGTTACGAGTGGAATAGGCACAATTTGAAAATTAATAAAAAAGAACCTACGTTTAAAGAAATAAGTGATATAGTTTGTGAAAAAATTGAATATATTTAGAAACAGGCATCTCTGCCAATTGTTTCACATACCAGATCATTGCAAATGATAAAATCTTATCATGGTAAGTGCAAAAAACTTCTTAAATTTCATCCCAACATTCCAAAAACGAAAATGGAGGAGTTTATTTCTGAAAGCAAAGTTTTATTTGACATTTCATCGTGTAAATGTTCTGATTTTGCTAAATGTAACTGCCGAAAAGAGAGGAAAGTACCACCGAATGAACGAAGTTTTCTTATGGATCAAAGAACAAATCGGAAAATGATAATTGGAAACACAGATGTTCTGTCTACAAAAATGAATCAAAAAAGTCAAAAACGGAAATTAAACAGGGAAAAATCAACAATTTGTCCTTCGGAAACCTCTACAAGTGTCTCGACAAGCTTTGCTTCCGCTCTTAGCTATAGTCCAACTTTTGCACAACCTGCTTCATGTGAAGATACAGACAGCGAAGATGTTTTTACAGTAGCCAATTTCCAAGAAAAGAAGAAAAAACAACAGCCATCCATGACAGTGAATTTCTCTGCGTTTTCTCAAACCTGCGACCGATACGGGGTGTCAGACAGAGCCGCCGCCGCCATTGCCTCCGTTATTTTGCAAGAATCTAAATTACCTATTATAGATAAGAGTAGGGGGAAAACGGGAGACTTGACCATACGGGAGACATGAGCCACTCGCAATATTTCACTCAAGGCGCCAGTTATAGCTATCATTGAAACTCATCATTGAAAATGTTTATGATTGATTTTGAGACCATTAGGAAGTAAAATCATTTATTTTTTTGATGACAAAATAAAGCTAAAGACCTAATAAATATTTTTAGCCAAAACAATTTTTCAAATAGGCCCAACTTTCCACATAAAAATACTTTTCTTATTTCAATGATTGAACTACCTTACCAATGATCATTGAAAAATTAAAAGTCAATTTTTGTGGAAAGTTGGACCTATTTGAAATTTTTTTTGACTAGAAATATTAATTAAATCGTAAGCTTTGATCATCCATCAAAATAATAAATGATTTTGCCTCCTAAACGCCTCAAAACCAATCATTAAAATTTTCAATGATGAGTTTCAATGATAGCTATAACCACGGTTGCCGCTGTGCGACTTAAGTCGCATTTTGACCCCTTTTATTGCCTCATGCGACCATGAGACAACTTTTTAAAAACTAGCTCTTTTTACCCTTTTTAAGAAATCTTGCGACTTTTCTGACCCCATCTCTAAAAAATTGCATGGAAAAGGTTAAGTTCTCTGTTTTTTCTAGAATTTTTGTTCCAATTTTCCATTTGTGTATGTATATGAAGAAAATATAATGTCAGTACGATTATAGAGAACCCCAAAAAAGGGTAAGTCACAATTCTGTCTGTCTATTTCTACCTCGACCTGAGCCCAAACCATTGAAACAATTTCTTCAAATTTTGAAGTTAAGATTTTTTGGTAATTCCTTAGAGGTTTTGGTTCACAATAACGGTACTTGCCATACAACTGTAAAGGAAAAACTTGTATGTATATCTCAAAAAGAGCGATTGTCCAAATTTTGTACCTATCTCAAAAACGATTTCGTCCCCCAAAACTGAAAATGTGGAAGGGGGACACAAATGTCTTTGACTTTCTCATCAACGGCTCCAACGATTTTAATGGAAAAGTTTTTTTTAAAGAACCTTTAAGATGTAAATAATATTGCACATCAAAATTTTGAAGAAAAGAAATTTTGGATTTTTTAAAAATAATTATTTTTTTGGAATTTTCAATATTTCTTCTATGGTGTTTGGTACAAGAATGATAAGGATAACTCACGTCCGATGTAAAATAATCAAGCTAGAGCCTAAACGAGTAACATGTTCTTAAGAAAAATGTGCATACATTTGGAAGAAAATTGGTAAACGGTTTTCGACTCTAACTCGATGTAAAGTGAACCGTGGATGTGAAGAAGCAAATTAATTTTTGGACTTAATATTTATACGAAAACTTCAGATTTATGTAAATTTAAATGTGTTTGTGAAGTTGAATATAAGTACTGATTTTTTTGTTATAATCAATTTTCAAAGAAAGAAAACTACCAAAAAAATTGTTTAGGTACTTTCTTTGCAATTTATTTATAGGTACGTATTTTTATTGTTTTTTTTATTTATCAAAAAATTTCTTAGTGCGACTTTTTTTTCCTTGTGACCCTTTTTTATGCGACCTTTTCGAATTCCTCAGCGGCAACACTGGCTATAACTGGCGCCCAAACTACCCTTAAATTCTAGAGGTGTTTATATATCCGAAGCAGAATATGACCTTCTATTTGCTCATAAAAAGGTTTCTGGATCAATATTTGATTTTGGTTCCTGGACGAATAAATGCATTTTTCGCTAAGAAAAGTTAAACAATTTTTTTTTTCTTTTCATTGCATAACTTTTGCTTGACTCGTAGTTAATTAAATAATTTAGTATGATCTTATTCCTTGAATAATTGTTTTGTAAATACCCGTGCAAAATAATGCAACAGTTTACGTAACAGAATTTATGATCTCTTTTGTCTCAAAAAGCGTGAACGGGAGACTTGAACCACTTATTATAGGGAGACTTGATCATAAGAAAAAGAGGAGCAAAACCAAAAAAAAAGTAAAAAAAACTACCGCAGAAGGGGAAATTAAAGGATAACAATGCTCAAATTATGTTTAAGAAATATTACAATCTTCTTACTGTATTTCCCAAGGAGGGGTTTATTTAAGTTGTGAATTTATTTTCGTTTGTTACGGTTTTTACGGTTGTTTTTAGTTTTGCATCAATATTTTCGTGTATAAATTTTTAAAACATTTTTCTTAGCAAATAATACGTTAAATATAGTAGCAATTGAGTTTTATGAAATTCATAGACAGTGATCTCATTTTTTGTATTGTTAACTCGTTCAATTTGGGTATGTTCAAGTCTCCCCCAGGGGATGTTCAAGTCTCCCGTAGGGGGCGGGAGACTTGAGCCAAAAATCTTTCTTCAAACAATTTGCCCTGGGTTGAAACCGATTGCATATATTTGAAGCCAATTTAACTAGTTTCAAAATAAATAAGTGTAGCTTTATAGACATGTATCTTTCATGCGGCTGAGATAAATAGACAAGTTTTTATCAACAATTTTACAAAAAGTGGCTCAAGTCTCCCGCCTTCCCCCTAAGCTTAGAAGGGAACGGAAGAAGGCTAGAGAAAGTGTTAAAGAAAAAGAGGCTGTTTCCCAAATCAGTGCACTATATTTCGATGGTCGAAAAGACAAAACGTTAGTCAATCGAAAAAAAATGGAAAATACTACCGCGAACAAATAGTCGAAGAGCATATTTCATTGATAAGCGAACCAGAATCAAAATACTTGGGTTACATTGCTCAAACATCCGGCACTGCTAAATGTGTTGAAGAAGAGCTGTATAACTTTTTCTCCACAGAAAATATAGCATTGGAAAATTTAGTAGCTGTTGGATGTGATGGTACTAGTGTCAATGTTGGAAAATTTGGAGGGATCATCAGATTATTTGAAAAAAGATTGAACAGACCGTTACAATGGATAGTTTGCATGTTGCACATGAATGAGCTACCATTTCGGCATTTATTTACTCATATTGATGGCATGACTTCAGGACCAAGAACACTTTCAGGAGTTATTGAGAAGGATTTTGAAAATTGCAAAGAAAAGCCTATTGTTCAATTCAAAAGCATTCCTGAACAGTCGCTGCCGATTATGGACACCAATAATCTTAGCTCTGACCAATTATATTTGTATAGGATCGTTTCAGCGGTTCTAACTGGTTGTTGTCCTGAAGACCTTGCTGATAAATCCCCCGGAAAAATGTCACATACTAGGTGGCTCACGCGAGCTAATCGGGTACTTCGTCTTTACATTGGAACAACAGCCCCAACAGAAAGCTTAATTATTTTAGCAACTTATATTGTTAAAGTGTATGCTCCAACTTGGTTCAATATTAAAAGCCACCCTACTTGCAAGGATGGACCCAGGCATCTATGGCATTTAATATCGACATCTCGATACCTGTCAATGGAATTACAGGCTGTTATTGATCCTGTAATCAAACGGAACAGCTTTTTAGCGCATTCGGATAATCTACTACTAGCCATGTTAACTGATAACAAAAAACACATCAGAGAGTTGGCTATGCGCCGTATTTTGAAAGCTCGTACTGAAGAATCTAATCGGCTTAGAGTTTTTGAAGTCCCAAATATAAAATTGGATGCAAAAGTGTACTACGATATTATCAATTGGCAAAAGAATATTTTTGAACCCCCCATACTAAAATTAATTTCAAATGATGAACTAAAGAACTTTATTTCTCTCGAAGAAAACAACATAATCGATTTTTTACGGTTACCATGTCACACCCAGGCCGTCGAAAGGGCAGTTAAAACCGTAACAGAAGCTTCAGCAACCTTATGCACAAAAGCAGCACGTGAAGGATTTATAAAATCTAAGCTAGTTTCACGTAAATTGATGCCAAAATTTGACAGCAAAAAAGATTTTTGTGTTAATTTATATTCATTTAAAATCATTTATTTATTATTATTATTATTAATAATTAAAATGTGACATGAAAAAAATCCATTTTTTTCTATTTTATTTAAATAAAAAAGGGATGGCCTTTCTTTTGTGCTGAGTTGTTTATGCTGTTGGCCGAGTAAATAATCCAATTTTTAGACCTCGACCGCCAAATTGAAATTGCAACAAGAAATCATTTCTTGACTGTTAACTATTTTTGTTTGTATTTTATGTTACTTGGGTTTTCTTTTATTTTTTATATTCTATGCTGTTGTCAATTTTAAATAAATTTCTGAAAACCATATAGTCCAGCCAACGAAGACTCAAAATTATAAAATAAATGCAATAAATCGTGCTCTCTGGGTTATTATTAAATGTGGTAGGGGTGACCCCCAATTATAACATACTAAAAGTCCCCAGCCCAGGGCCACGAGCTATAGCCAGGTTAAAGGTCCCCTTTTGGAATTTTTTGGGAATATTTTGAAAAGTGTACACTATAAAATGAAAGAATAATAAATTTCCTACAAAACAGGTCTTGTTCATATTTTCGGTAGGAGCAAGGTTAAGAAAGATACGGGGAGTAGAAAATTCAAAAAATTGAAAAACAATGTTATTGTCTTACAACATCAATGTTTTTTGATCAATTAACCCAAAAATAACCGGAAAAGTACGTATATATTGATTCATGGTCATTTCAGTGATGTAATCTTGCTGTTAACCTGGAGTCTAATGTTGAAAATCAGACGGTTGTAGGGTTTCTAGTTTTTGAGAATTTTGAAACTAATGAAAACTCCTTTTTTTTAAATAATTTTTGTTGAGTAATAATTGTTACTAAGTGATTCCGAAAAAAAGTAGTTTTCATAGTTGTCAATTTTCTCAAAAACTAGAAACTCTACAAGCGTCTGGTTTTCAGCATTCGACTCAAGGTTAACAGCAAGATTGAATGATAAAAGACAATTTACTACTTTATATTGTAAAATAAAAAACGAAAAATCATTTAAAAACATTTTTCAATTTTTTTTTTTCTAATTTTGAGATTTCAAACGAATTTTTCAAATATTGTTAACTTGATTTGACTATATAATAAAAGAATCTGTTCTAAGCTTTCAAAAAAGATGTAGCACAATATTGTAAGTATTTCCGTTGTTATTAAATAGCCATTTTTCTATTTTTAGTCAATGTTTAGGGAATTTGTCTCCACTTATAGAAATGAGGGGGAAATACACCTCCCCTTCTAAAGAATGTATTTCTTAGGATATGTCCAAAAATGCTTTCATAAAGTATTTGCCTGTAACTTGGAAATATTCTGTATACTTCTTACCTCTGAAGAAACAGTGTTTCTCATATAAAAATAAACACTGCATCAAGCGAAATAAATAAGGACATTTTAAACACCACCAGCTTCTGTACACTTCAACTTGCTCTCATGACGTCACTGAAATGACCATGAATCTATATATACGTACTTTTCCGGTTATTTTTGGGTTAATTGATCAAAAAACATTGATGTTGTAAGACAATAACATTATTTTTCAATTTTTTTAATTTTCTACTCCCCGTATCTTTCTTAACCTTGCTCCTACCGAAAATATGAATAAGACCTTTTTTTGGAGGAAATTAATTATTCTTTCATTTTATAGCTCAAACGCTTAGTTTTCAAAATATTCCCGAAAAATTCCAAAAGGGGACCTTTAACCCCCCCTCCTGGCTTTAGCTCGCGGCCGTGGGCTGGGGACTTTTAGTATGTTATACCTGGGGGTCACCCCTACCACATTTAATATTAAACCCAGAGAGCATGATTTATTGCAGTGCAGTGGCCACTGAAGCCACATGTTCTGCTCAATCCCAATGCAGGTTTTGTTGCTTATCAATTGCAACAGCGACTAGCAATTTTATTAACACACACAAGCTTGCTACTGTTCAGTCGGCTGTGTTTCCCCATGCACCACCGATTCGTATGCCAACAATTCGTTGTTTATACATCAATTTATGTTGAATAGTTTTAAATGAACAACAAAACTGCCAGACTAAGCACCACTAATAGTGCCTCTACACTATCCCACAAAGTATTAATACATGTCAGAATAAAGTGGGAAGAAATTTCATAAGACTGCTAAATTTGTGTGATGTTACTGACTTTCATATTTTGCTTCCACACTTGCATCAAAAAATCAGTTTCACCATAACCTCAAACGCCCAAGTGGGATAGAAAGTGTGATGGTTTTAGAACCGATCCTAAATATTTTCAAGTATTAACACCATGTCAAATCGTGTCGGATGCGTTGTCAAGTTGTGTGTGATAAAATTTCATATTTTGTTTCCACACTATTGTACATGATTTCTTACCACTTTTTTGACATGTATTAATACTCAGTGGGATAGTGTGGAACGACTATAAAGGAGTCTGATGATCGAGGTGACTCTCGTGAAATAGCTAAAACTCCAGCCTATATACTTGGTGGTAACACACGCAAGTCGTTGTTGTTCATTCAAAATTATTCAAAAAAGAATATAGTTAAAGGAAAAAATTATTGTTTTTATCAATATTTTTCGTTTGAAAACTACTTTTTCAAAAACTATCAACTAAAATAGCCTTATTTATAAATAACTAGCTTATCCTCACCGAATTTCTTGTTTTCGCTTGGTTTCGCACGACAACGTACGTTGGCTTCCGGCTATTCTAGTTCTACCTTTATGAATTTATTCGTCCCTCTTGTTTTTTCTTCATTATATTTTCAAGAGTCGCCATTAAAATAGGAAATATACTAAATGTATCTATATAGGTACAGTGCTGCCAGAAAAGACTATTAATCGTCAATTGGGCTAATCGAACTTTTTATTCGCTTTTTCTAATTGCGATATATCCCAATTTGGGCTATTCGGTTTTCCCTTTGGGCGATTAATGTCCAATTCGTTTTTTTCTAAACTCCTCCTAAATTTTATCAGACGTTTAAAATTCTTCAGTATCACCAATGTAGAAAAGGAATATTTTAGGGAAATTTTAATTTTACTGAGTTTGAATCACATCCCTGATGCATACAAAAAAATATGTTGTTTCCCTCGCACATGCAAAGTGTATAAAAAAAGTGAAAAAGCATAATGGATGATGGGATAATTATTCTGACAGCAAAATATCAGCTGTTGTTAACTGGAGTGGACTTGATACAAAAACGAGTTTTTAGTTATCAAGGGCATTTAAAATCTTCTTAGATTTAAAAGCATTTGGTGAAATCAAAAAACATCATTTAAAGGCTAAATGGCTTTTAAAATGATTAAAAGCCTTTCGTGAAATTGGTCATGGCTCCTTAAAAATTGAGACCTTTTGATCTGACCAAACATTTTTGAAAAGTCTATCATTTCGATATTGCTTTTTGCTTATTGCCCCGTAGGGGCCTAAACCATCAACCATACATGTGATGAAACATATAACCATCATTATCAATTTGTCTCTTAAAAATGTGTTGCAAGAAATATACCATAACAAACAAAATTAAAGTTGAGAAAAACTTTCTCATTAGTTTTCATTAAATCAAAAGAGTTTAGTAAAATATTTAATTCAAATACATTATAATAATTTAAAGCTTTGTGAAAGAGGCTAAAGTTGCATTTCTCATTGCCGTTGAAGGGTGATTATTTAACTGTGTCTTTTTAAGGAAATTTTTATTTCCAATATAATTTGCTCATTTGTGTGGATCATTTAGGAGTGGGGCTATTTTCGACTGCAAGATTTTTCAAATTGGGCTCCACTCCTCCCGGAAATCTGGCAACGCCGCTTAGGCATAATAAGTATTATTTCTTTTTATAAATTTCCCTTTTTAGTGACGACTGTAAACTTACAAACTTTCAAAGGAAATAAACTGGGCACGGGCAGTATTGTAGCATTTCTGGTAGGGAAAGACGTGAAACAGTTTTTATTATAATGGCCGGCGAAATTCTTTTCGATAATGAGTTGTTCATTTCGTTGGTGGAACAAAAACCCATTTTGTGGGACAAAACATTGGATTTGTATAAAAACCGCGTTGCAACTCAAGCTGCTTGGAAAGAAATAATAGTGATTTTATATCCAGAGTTCAAAACAAAAGAAGAAAAAAATAAAAGAAAAGCTTATGGTATATACTAATATACTACACATATTTTATTCAATAATTTAAGCATTTTAGTTATTCCATATGAAATACATATCATCAGCCGAGAATTACAAGGTCGTATCTCGAAAAAAATCAAAATCGAGGTTTTGATGCAAAACTGTTCAGATATCAAGTAAGAAACGTTTTGCATCACTTAAAATATGCCAACATTTAAATTGAGGCGGAAAAAGCCATAAAATCAAGGTCGTATGTGAAAATTTCACTCACTTTTTAGTTCAAGGTCGTATGTTGCACATACAACTTTGTAATCGCAATATCTACTCGAAATTGAAACAAAGTTGCAGGTAACTCTGCAAAAGAAATCAAAATTAGAAGAATAGTTCTATCTAATTTTTAGCAAGCCTAACTGTTAGAGTCTAGCGAAAGCATTTCAACCTTGAGCTATCTCATTTGAAGCCCGTTTTGGTGTTAAAAGTTTGTTTTTTGCTGCCCAAAAATCAAGTAAATTTTGCTTTAAAAAATATATAAAAATCAAATTAAATTAAAAAGCAAGAAGGTAAGTCTTAAGCCCAGTAAATTATTTACTAAGGACTCAATTTAATAAAAATGTAGCAAACAATAATGAAAAACGAGATTGAATTTGACCGTCCTGCGCAAGTTGATCAACAAAAAAAAAACGACATTGTTGCTTTGTTAAAAAAAAAATTAATCAATAAATAAATGCAAAAAAATTATCTAAAAATGTGTTTTAGTTATGTGACTTTTCAACCATGTTCTTTTACCATTTGATTTTTAATTCATATATCAGAAATTGCAGTTGTAACTACCTTTTAATTTTTCTTTTTCCTTAGATAAATTTTAGTTCAAAGGCGTATGTCTAACATACGTCTTTGAGCTAAACAAAATTTTGTTACAAAGTCGTATGTGGATTTCAAAAATGCTCATTATTTAATTTGTGGATAAAATTTTAATTTTTTTTGTGTAATTTCAGTTATGCTTATGGGTTCAAGCATATTGAGCTAACAAAACCAAAACAAAACCAACTCTAGATACACTAAAAACGTCTAATTTTTTTGTTTTCGCTGTATCTCAAATGTTTATGTTTATCACATACGACCTTGTAATTCTCGGCAGACGATATATACTTATCCAAAAAGCCAGTGAATTTTTAAGATCAATCTTTGTGAAAACTTTTTTTAGGGTTCCAAGGAAGAAAGTTCACCGTTAGTTAGTTTTAGGTTTTGCAAAAAATATTTAAATGCATGTAGGTAGTCAATACTGGACAATCTCAAAATAGGAGCTGAGAATGCTTATACAATAGTCACAAAAATGAAGGGAACAATATTTTTTGAAGAGCTGTTTGTTTGTGATCAGTGGTCGTATTAAGTTGAATCAAAAAGCTTCATACAGCTTTATGTTTTTGTTTCGAGATTTGTTTGCAATTTTTTCTTGCAGTAACTATCGTTATTGCGTTAATGCAAGAAATGACACGAAGCACATTTTTTTAATTTATTGAAGGTCCTCATTTTTATGGAT
Organism: Dasysyrphus tricinctus; assembly: GCA_963921185.1. Lineage (NCBI taxonomy): Eukaryota > Metazoa > Arthropoda > Insecta > Diptera > Syrphidae > Dasysyrphus > Dasysyrphus tricinctus. The sequence goes on along the minus strand of OY992531.1, from coordinate 176,868,871 downwards.
AATTTTTTTTTTTGAGTCAATTGAAGATAATGGTAAGATAAATTTTTATTCAGATCTAATTTAATTTTTTTTGCTTTATAGTTTTTATTTGCATAGTTTATCTGACTTTTAATGAAAGAGATAGGTACTTTTGGCTTTGATTACCAAATATCTCACCAAATAATGACGTCAAAAGAAATTTAAGGAAAGTTTTGAAAATTTGAGTAAGTTTTTTACAAGATTTTTTAAGATTTTGTAAAAATTATTTTTGTTTACCCTTCGAAGAAAGTTAAAAAAAGTAATAAAAAACAACTTTATGTGGTCTTTCGGTTAACCTTTTATTTCTTTGCAGTTTTTGATTGCATGATTTGCATTAGTAGGTATGCAAATCTATAGACTTTTATAGCAACAATATTCCTGTAAATTCTCGCCGTTTTCCTCAACAAATTTTCAAAGTTTTACAAACCAACTAAAGGAACAAATTGTGAAGAACTCAAATTGTTTTTACATTTTTATAAGTTCCAATGTAAAAGTCAATTAAGAACTTGTAGCACCTCTGTTGTAAGATTAATGATAAAACATGATATAGCATAACTTTAAATTTTAATTTTTTTCATGCGCTTAATAGCAAGCCTAGTCCCATTACAAAATGTTTGCTGGCTGATATATTGTATTTCGAAGCATGATGATTGGCACACCGACTTTTATTCCCAAATTATCGGGTGGCAGCTCTGGTAAATCTAGTGAATTAAGAAACTCGGTTGGATAGTTAACTACATCAATTTCGTCTATAATAGTATCAATTGACTTAAATGATACTGTTTCACCAGTTATTGCATTTTGAATAGCCGAAAATCACCGGCCAATAATTTTAAGACACCAAAGCTTCTAATGACTTCTTATGAGCCATTATGCACTCATCCCGCATAATAATCTTAAATTGTTTTAATACTTCTGCCATTCCAGAGTTCTTTGCAGTATTACATGTGGGTGTTTCATTTATTCGCATGGTCAATGATTAATGATAGCTTGAGTGCAGAGTGTGCAGTTTGACCACCTTCCAATAAGGTGGCCGCAATTCCTGATAAGCGAGTGCCAATGCTATTTTGTTTTGCGATCGAATACATTCTAAAACCAGCGAAATTAAAAACATCTTTCCGGTACCTCCAGGTGCATCCAAAAAATAAAATCCACCTTTACCATCATTAACAGCTTGCATGATTGTATCATAGGCATACTTTTGTTGAGTATTAAATTTTCGTGCATTTAATTGAACATATCTGCTCGATTCATTGAAATCATATTGTTGTTCAGGTTGCATTTCCTGATCCTGATTAAAAACGTCATGCATAGCTCGATCTGGAGCTAGAATGCCTAGTTGTACCGATGCTTTATTTGCAATCGCTAAACTAATATATTCGATGATTATCAATGCATCTTTGTACCTACATTTCTGAAGTTATTTCCAATTCTTGATTTGTCGTGGTGTGACGCACTCGATGTAGAATATCTTTTGTCATGCAATCACGATCTAATGGGCAACAGTAATATAATAATTGAAAATAATGAGCGTATTTGATGAGGATTAGCTGTAATCGATGAGTCAGCAAGAGTAGCATCCCAATGCGAATCATCTTCAAGTAAATGTAATTTTTGACATGCTTCACGATATGAAGTGCACAATAGCCCGTTAACTGTCGTTATATTTTCAACTCATGTTGGTTCACGAACGTTTACTAATAACAAATAAAAACATTCAGCATTGCTTTCGCCCAAAGCATCGGTTGAACGATTTTGGAATAACCTTCAACTGGTGTTCCGTGTTTGCGCCTTTGAAAATCTTTCGAAGGGGTCCAAGTATTGTGTTTTGGTTCATCAATTACCCATAATTTAAAAAAAAGCAGTCAATGTTGTAGACAGCGGCGGTTCTGCTGCTATTTGCATTGCATTTTCTGGAGTAAAATAAACACTTTGTCCATTTTTAAAATGAACTGCCAAATGAAGAACTGTTGGATGCTTTTTATGTATTGGAAACGAAAACATCCGCTATAATGCTTCATTGGTGCTGATATATCTCAAGGTGATATTGAGTGATATTTCATCCTGTTTATTGTCATTGATTACTCCAATAAGGGCCATATCGCTGCATTTATTTATATATTTGCAAATGTATTTTACTGAGTTGCAGTATTCGACATTTATGTGGCCCTAAAAGTTTTCGATAATAATGGCGAATACGGGGCAATCCAACGGTTGTCAATTTCAATTTCTTGATTTCTTTTTTTAATAGTAGTTAATTTTACATTATTCTCTATCGAACGACGGCGATACAATGGATAGCAGCAGCAACTAATGCTTTTGGGAAAAGTTAAGCACATTTTCCATCAACCATACATGGCGAATTCGGATTTAATAATGGACCACACGGTCCACGTATCATATTTCTAAGAACAGGTTCAAATTTTTGTGGGTCAGTTGTTTGATCAGGTATTTCTGCTGATATGACACTATCGATTTCGATTTCATCTCGCATGAGGCAGTCTTTTTTCTGCCACTCGACGCGAATACATGTAGCAACTCACTTCCCCAAACACTTTTTGTTTATTAAGAAAGTCCATAAGGGCTTTCAATTTTTGTTTGAATATTCGTGCTGTTATATCGTGTCGATCAACCGGCGATCGACCAGCCCATTGAGGATGTAAGGTCCAATTTACTCAATCGAAGTTGAATACAACTTGAGGATTTTTATTCTCAGCTTGAGAAATCGCTTTTATTCACTCGAAGTTAACTGGCTCAACTTGTGATATTCCAAAGTTGAGAAAATCCAAAGTAGGCCAACTTTGGATTTTCTCAACTCCCTGAAAAAGTAGAATTTAGCGAGTAAACATGGGATTTGTCCTCATTTCTTTTTATTCAAGCAATCAATGCAGTTATGTTGAGTTTTCGCTCTTGACTTCCAAAGTAAAAATATAAAAATATACATACTACATTCATACCTAAGGTGACCATACGTCCCACTTTCCAACTATGTGTCCCGCTGTCCCCAACTAAAGCAATAACGTCCCGCTTTGATAAAAGAAAGTCGATCCTAGCGAATTTAATGCTTCAAATGAACGAAGTACATACATTTTAATTTGCTTAATTGATGAACAATCACGATGACTCTAATTTATTAAATGTTTGATTTGAAATTAAGACACCATTAAATTTTGAGTCAACCAACAAAAACTTTTTTATTTTATTTTCCAAGAAAAAAAAAAACGAATAGTTAAAATCTCTTTTTATTCGTTTTATTCTTGGAAAATAAAATAAAAAAATTTTTGTTGGTTGACTCAAAATTTAATGGTGTTTTAATTTCAAATCAAAAATTTAATACATACATTTTGCTGGTTCACATATTTCAACACACCGATTTCGACGGATTAACTGAGGTTCAGCGATGATTCAAGTTTGTTAGACTACTATAATTAGTAAACTGTTAGTAAACGAAAAATATTACAAGAATTTTTTGCAAATCCAATCTTAGAATTATGGTTTTTGCTACACACTCTCAAGGAAACTGTGTAGTGTACATAGAAAATCGAGTCCACTTAACCATTCGCGATTCCACAAATTTTGGAATTTGCATTAAAAACTTTTAATATAAGACGTTTGGCAGTCAGAACAGGCCAATCCAGCGACGGAAAAACTGATTATTATTTTTTTTTATTTCGGAGTTTTATGAGGTCCCTTTTTCTGGAAATCCTTATAAAGGGTCCGCATTTTTGAAAATTCTATAAAAAAAAACTACTGAATATTTTCTCAAATTTCTTTTTTTATTTGAAAGTACAATCCTTCCGGTTAATAATGGAAAATAATTTCATTCAAATGGCTGCTTCGCTAAGTGGGCCTGCGATCGACTTAGAGAAGATGCCGATTTTGCCAAAAAAATCATCTTTTCAGATGAAGCTCATTTTGATCTTGGCGGGTATGTAAACAAGCAAAATTGTCGCATTTGGGGCACAGAAATTATTGAATAATTTTGAATGAACAGCATTAGACTAAGAGCTAGCAACGTTTTCGAGAAGTCATCTCTCTACCCCCCTCTAGATTCGCCAGAAGGCCGTCTGGCTGTTGGGATGTGTTGCGTTTTCCCGTAGGCACGCCATTTATAACGGTAAAATAATTTTTTTCGAAGTCATTTTAGTATGGTTATTTTTTTTTCACTGATTTCTATAACCTTTTAGCAATCTAAATCCAGAAAGCCAGACATTTCTGCAGGTGCAAAATCCAAACGAGACGCTTTTTGTAGATGCCCAAATGATCTCAGATTCCGTTATATGGAATCCGCGGAGCTTATCTAGCTAGGGGTGAAGACCAATTTCGGCTAATACGATTATCCTCGAAGTTGCATTCATATTATTTTTTCGATGAACTGTTTCTAGCAAAGGCCCCAGTTGTGGACTGCAAGACTTTAATTTTTTGAATAGCCTTTAATGAAGCTTTCGACGCCTATACTTCTTTTTTGCTATCACTCACACCCAAAATCTGCTGCGGGCTCTTAGTCTATTTGTTTGTTTGTAATTTTTGATTAAATGAAAGAGAATGGATTTTATATTGATAAATGTTTTATTAAATGTCGGCAATTATGTATGCAATACAATATCAGGTAAATGTCCGCCTCTGTTAGTCTCACAAATGCGAGCCCTTTTGAGCACATTTTTCATTACATTCTCACACATTTCACGCGGTATTTCATTAATTTCATCACGAATATTTTGTTTGAGTTGCTCCAGCATTTCTGGTTTGTTTGCATAAACCTTGCTTTTCAGATATCCCCACAAAAACAAGTCCAGAGCAGTCAAATCAGGCGACCGTGGAGGCCAATCAACATCACCATTTCTTGAAATGACTTGTTGTGGAAAGAGGTCTCGCAGTAATTCCATTGTAATCCTGGCTGTATGCGACGTGGCACCGTCTTGTTGCTACCACATGTTAATCAAGCCCAAAACATGCCGTTGTCACGCCTGAAAGTTTTCAATCGCTCCCCATTCACAGTTACCGTTACGCCGTTTTCATTTTCAAAGAAGTAAGGTCCAATGATTCCTCCTGACCAAATTGCACACCAGACTGTAACTTTTAATGGATGCAAAGGTGACTGATGAATAATTTGAGGGTTTTCCATTGCCCAGAACCGACTATTCTGTTTATTCACATATCCGTTCAAATGAAAATATTCCTCGTTGTTTCTCCCACGTAACTTTCTCATCGTCACAGTAATCGATGATTGATTTTGATAAAATGTTTTAACGATTAAAACACGTTGGTTTATCGAATATTTTTCCATAATGAATCTGCCACGTGTCTACTTCACGACTGCCAAATATGAACTGTCAAGACTAATGTTTACCAAAATGGCGGCAGAACAAATTAGTATACCTTCCCGGCGGACACCCTGTATCTTTCATAATTTCCTACGCCCATTTGTATCCAAAGTTTTAAGGAATTTCTTAAATGATCCATGTTACCTAGAAGTATAATCCTCAAAACAATATGACAAGTGTAATATATAATTCTGGAATCTGCTTTGCTTCTTCGTGTTCTTTGCAAGGTAAGAATAATGAATTTTCCTTTGTCTTAATAACATTATTATTTTCAACTCGATAAGTGTAATACTCATCATAACTTAAATAAATTATTGTATCTCCAATAAAAGGTGCCATATCATCATTAGACCATTGATTTATAAAAAAAAGTAACTAATTCTTCTTTGAATTGGATATTCTTTAGTTGATTTGCAAAATTATGAGGCCGAATTTGATTGGGACCGATTGAAACTTTGATAGATGATTCATTCCGTCGTGTACCTATGCTCACAGTCTTTGACCGATGGTGTGAAATATTAGTTCAAAATAATATCAATTCGATTGGCTTCAAAATTAGAAATCAACCTTAGAAACTTTTTCGATATGCCCTCATAGATTTGGGGTATTTCTTTCATTTGATGCAAGATGAAGAACCCATCTTATATCGCTATATCCAAACACAACGGTTGCTTATTGTGGTTGTCACACATTTTTTTTCTATTAATTTGACTAACTGCGCTTTGTCAGTTTTGCATATAGTACCATCAACATGATACATCGACGTTGGCAGTGGTGTAAGTGGAATTTTACTTTGTTTTTCATAAATTTGTATTCGATAAGGTTCTAGTCTGCCACGACATCTTGTACCTAAATGTCGTAATCCACAAACATCAAGAACATGTGAAACTAAGGCCGCTTTAATGTTTAATGTCATGACTTTTTGTCCAGCGTTGATGTGCTGCTATTGAATTTGTAAAATGGGCAATACCACTCAAGGGCCTAGCAGCATCGGCATTGATTGTTTGCTTAAGAATAAAATCTATTGTATTCTTGAAAATGGTTTTTCAGTCCTTTTAATTCCAAAAAAAACCGTTTTTAAAATCACCTTCAAATCCCGGGAGGGTTTCATTGACTTTGGTTAAATTGTCATAATACTTTACGCACCATCGAGCGTAGTTTGGTTGATTAACAATAAAATATAAATTTGTCATCTTAAGAATTACATATTTATACATCTCAAAATCTCCCATGCGTATGCTTCTTGAAAGAATTACGTTATAATTTACAAGTTGAAGATAAATAATATAGTATTGAGCTGTTTCAGTTCCAGTTTTTAAATATTCATCAAAATGCAATATTTGCAACCCCAAAGCCATTAAAGGATGAAGATGTTTGCAACGATTAAAATGTTTTCCTTCGATTATTCCATTAACGGACCCACTGGATATAATTTTACTTTCGATCATCATATGTGATATTCCACAACTATTTATAAATACTCCAATTGCTTTTAAAAAAGGCTATCATTAGGTGTGTTTTATTGGAAAAGCTATCCGCAGCACAGTGAAATTTTATATGAATTACAAAAACAGCATCGGCAGCAAAATCGCTGCCGATAAAAGTTAAAGTAGAATCTTGCTGCCGATAAACTTTTGACGTTTGTTCGAGTATCGAACTCAATTGAATAGGATTTTTGTGTGTCGTCATTGGTACGACTGGTACCTTTATGTGTCTCGAATTCTCGATGGCTATGTTCGTAGAGTAGAATTATGTTGAATGAATGGCCCTGTTTAGACTGTAACTTTTCACTTTGTCAAGACCATGTTTTTGTAGAAGAAATCGGTGAAGATAAAATTTCACCCATAAATTTACGTCTTGGTGGCGTAGTGAGCAATTACAGTCTAATCAGGGTCGTTTGTAAGTGCATGGTTGTTTTGTTTTACCTTTTCGACAAAATGAAAAAATGATCCTTTCCTATGGTATGCTAAAAAAAAACGCTGCCTTAAACTAGTTTAAAGTGCAAAATTTAGCATTTTTATTTATAAGTGACAAACAAGATATATTCTGCCGACTGTCAAACGATAATTCGCAAACCACAACATCAAAACGCATTCCACAAAGCATTTTTCTTCACATTTTCTTCTATAGGTAACCAAACAAAATGGAATGGAAGGTCAAAATTCACGATCATTCCCATTTCAAAATTCACTATTCGCGGCTCATATGAAAAGCTCTTTTGGAAACCTTTGGTCTATATGGACCAGTTTGTATGGACATGGTTCAAATTTTGATCCGATGCTCAGCAATTTTAGGTCACTGCTTTTGGTGGAAAGGCTACTTGTACAAACGTGGTTCAAGCTTTGATGCGTGGTTCAATTGTTTTAGCTCACTGATTTCGGCAGTTTAACTGAGGTTCAACAATGGACAAGCTTGAAATTGTTATTGCAACATACTTGAACCTTGGAATCATCGTTGCACTTCAATAGATCCGATAAAATCGATGAGTCACAAATGCTGACCCATGGATCAAATTTTGACTTTTTTTTACTTTGACCATAGTCTACCAACATACCCCTACCCCTTTTCTTTTTTTGTATAGCTGCAAAATCAGTTTTCGTATCTGAAAATGGCAAATAAAGAAAAAAGGGACAAAAACATTTGATTAAAACCATAAATTATATAAATATATAGTTATATTTCCCATTTAACTTCCAAATATGTTAGTTTTTGTTAATAATTTTGGTTTATTTCTACTTTTAACTTTCACAAAATTCACTTTTGTGTCATGACAGCTGTTCAGGCGTTTCATATTGCAAATACAAAAATATAGGCCGCTGCGGATGCGTTTTTATGGAAATTTCTCATTGTACTATATATAAAATCCCAAAAAAACACGCCTATTAAGTGGAAAGAACCGAGATGTATAAAAAGATTATTAAATCGTGAGTTCTCAGTTGCTTGAATTTTATTTGCAATCTTGGCAATTGCTAAGTCATATTTAACTTGTACGTAAGTCTGATTACACTCTTTACCAACACTTCGAGCCTGTTCCATTGTATTTACCGTAACACCTTTATTTGTTGGCGGTTGGCGAATAATTAATTGGTGTTAGATATGAAATTCTCTGTGGTAAACTATTAGCCGCGTTGTATTATCGCTCATAACTACGATGACCAAGAAACCCGGGACGTACAAGTGTCCCATATTCAGATATTTGTCGATTATTTGTCCCGTATTTGCACATTGTCAATTCAACGTTGTGTAAATCCTTATTCATAAAATATTTTCCGATCATTTTAGTTACAATGCTCTTGTGTCAAAAAGAGTACGAAAAAAATAAATCTATTACGTTAAGATGTCAAACAAAAATATCCTTATGTAGTCAATATATAGGTTTGTTCCTTGCCGACTTTCAAACAGTTTGAAACCGCCAGATTTAGTGCGAACTCGTTCCACACTTGAAAAATTGTACTGGTCTGCACCAAATTGGACTAACCAAGGAACAGGGTTTATTATACCTATAAACGCGTTTAGCTTGAAATGACTCTACCTAACGTTACATAAATTGTATGAATAACATTTTGGGGTTTGGAGATAACTCCAAATTAACTCGCCTAGTTTGATAAATTGGCTCAGAGACCAAACCCTCCAGCTGCTTCTGAAATAACTCAGAGTTGACTTATTTTCGGGTCTAGCAAGCTCCGATTTAACTCAGACTTAACTCTGCACTGAAAAACTGGCCCTTATTTTAATAATGGAATTGGAAGTGTCAAGCTTTTTTTTTAAGTTTTTAGTTATGTTGTGAAGACATTATAGTTTATGTTATGGTTCCTTTCTTTTTCATTTTGTTTTCTGTTAATATGTTTTTCTTTAACTTTTATTTTAGAAATTACATACAAATTATAGAAAAGTCCAATAATTGTTCACGTTTTTGTAATGTTTCACTTTTTGTCCCGGGTTTGCTCCCAGAAATATGGTCACCGTACTCATAACACATATGTTTCAACTCTTGAAAATAAAACGATGCGGGTTAGTGCGAAAACAGTGTTGTATATCAGTCTCTTTTTTTCTTATGTTCCACCAAATTTTAATCAGTAATCATTTAATACCAAATTTCTGTCATAATTTGGAGTTGTTTCTATATTACTCTACTTAAGATATTTGATAATAGATAAACTTCATGAACTTGAAACTTGACATATAATAAAGATATCATTACTTTTTTTGGCTAACTTTTTTTCGCACAGGTTTCTTGTACATATATAAACTTGGCTCTGTTTTTTTTTACATTTATGTTTTTGTTGTGATTTCACTCCTTTTTGCAAAGATTTAATTTTGCCAGGGGAAAATCAAGATCTACCGCTCTACAAAGTTTCATAGTTCTACGACAACCAAAAGCTCTTCATATAAATAATATCAATTCTGATAAAGTGGGTGGATGCCACGCCCCTCAATGAAAAATTCCAAATTTTCGATTCTTTTTTCTTTCTTAGTACCTTAAACCCTACCTATATCTACCAAAATTCATCGTTCAACAACAATGGGAAGTGCTCCATATAATTTTTAATAGTTTTAAGAAGGTGGGTGGATGCCACGCCCCCTGTATGGAAAATTCCAATTTTTCCATTTTTTACTTGCGATATAGGTACTATAGGGCAAGTTTTGGATTCGTGCAAAAAAAAATTCGACATAACAATCAAACATGATATTACGATGATAGAGAACACGAAAAAAGTGGGTGGCAAAATTCTGTCTGTCTGTCTGTCTGTCTGTCCGTACCTCTACCTACAGCCTAAACCACTGAAGCGATTTTCCTCAAATTTTGAACTTAAGGTTTTTTTGTAACTCTCCAGAGGGGAAATTGAAATTTTTTTTTAGCTCAAAAAATAACGGTACTTGCCATACAACCGTAAAGGAAAAGCTTATTTATCTCAAGAACGGCTCCAACGATTTTAATAAAAAAAACAGTGTATTAATGTAGATATGATCTACATTTCAGTTAGAAAAAAAATCACCAAAAACATTTATTAACGGTACCTGCCATATAACGGTTTTTTTGATTTTCGGTTTTCTCATTAACCGCTCATCCGATTTCAATAAATTTTTTTGTGCAAAAGCTTTGTTAAAATATAAATAATACTGTTTACCAAAATTTTGGAACAAAATTAATTTTGGATTTTTAAAAAAAGATTCAAAATTTTTTTTTGAAAATTCAATATTTCAAAAACGGGTTGATGAATTGTTTTCAAATTTCAGTTTTAAATGTATATTAATATATACTCAAAATTGGCATACCAAATTTTTTTTTGAAAAATGTTACTAACATTTTATATATAAAAAATTAATTTTTAAGAAAACGGCTCCAACGAATTTAATTTTTTTTTTTGCATATATTCATATTTTTTCAAGTAATCAGATGGCATACTTTTTTTTGAGCCTAAGTTTTTTATCTGTCTGTTTATACAATTAAAAGAACGATTAAAATGCTTTTTATACTTTTCCTATAATTACTTGAATATTTTTTAAAGTTCTTAAGCCCCACACAACTTGAACATAAGAGCAAGTACGTGCGATCCAGTCGTGCATTTTATTTTCTTTCTCATTACTTCAAGCCCTACCGACCTACCAATTTTCATCGTTCTATAACAATCGGAAGTGCTCCATATAATTTATAAGAATTTTTAAGAATGTGGGTGGATGCCACACCCCTCTGAATGGAAAATTCCAATTTTTCAATTTTTTTCTTTCTAAGTACTTCAAGCCCTACCGACCTACCAATTTTCATCGTTCTACAACAATCAAAAATGCTCCACATAATTTCTAAGAATTTTAAAGAAAGTGGGTGGATGCCACGTCCCCTGAATAGAAAATTGCAGATTTTTTATTTTTTCCTTTGTATGCACCATAAGGCCTACCGTTGTGCGAAATTTCAAGTTTCTACGATGTCGGAAAGTGCTCCATAATTTTGATGATCTGTCAGTGAGTCAGTGAATCTGTGGTCAGTGAGTCAGTCAGTCAGTTACGGTTCTTGCGATTTTTGAAGTCCTTTACCTCAGGAATTACTAATGCTAAAGAAATGGGCCACCTGTGTTTGATCAGCTCAGCAAATGCTGCGAGTTTGAAGTTTCTGATTTTATTGGTACTGAAGTTAGAGGGGGGTTGAAAATCGCCTGAGTTTGTTTCAGTAAAAAAGGTGTAGTGCCACGAACTTGGCTGGGCACTACCGTACCCTTTGATACAATAGAACATAACGTAGTTAAAGTTAACTCTAATTAATTTAAATTTATTTTAATTAACTAAATTTCAAATTTTAATTTTAGTGCTCTGATGCCACAAACAACAAAGCCAACATTAATTTTCATGAAAACGTTAAGTCTGGTGTCACCCACGAATCACCAACCTACAGACACAATTTAAAAATACTTGAGAAAAATCCAATAGACGAAACTCCTATTTTAGAAAATGGACACTTGAAGGAAACAAATAACGGGCACTTTGTCGTACCAAACGACTTAGGTAAGTAATTCATGCAACATTTTTTGTTCCATAGACAGTAGGTGTGAGCTTAGTTTAGTTATAGGCCTTCGCCAAACTAAGTCCTAGGAAATAAGACTCAAAAATAATGAAATAAGACCCCAAAAATTAACATTAAAGGTTTAATTTTAATTTTTAAGGGTTAAGGCTGGGATGTGACCGTGAGATTACTTATCCATCGGGTCCACGCAGAAAGACGATGCCAATCGATAGCTTTAGTTCAAACATTTACAAAGCTATTGGTCGGGTTGGACAAGCTTCATCTTGGGGCAATGGTTGGAAAATGCACTTTTCAGGTTACATTTTTGGCTAATATAAGCAACTTTTATTAATGGGGTATCAAATGGAAGCTTAGACTGTTGTCTATATGCTACCAATGCTCAGACAGATTCTTTTCTGCTGTTTCGATGAGTCCCTTGGGTGAATTTAGCATGTTTTGCTTCTTCTAGTGAATCTCACTCTTGATGTGAAGGTAATGCTTAAGGCTAAGCAACAATATCTGCAACCATATCTTCACATTAATTTTGCAAACTGTTACACTCGATAGACATTGCTTCCATAGACTTGAATAAGGTCTTAGTATCATCTTAAAGGTTCCAGTATTTTTGCCTATGTTGATCAGAATAGCAGTTTGTTGAAAAAACTGCCTCGATTAAAGTCCTGTTCTTCAATGCATTTGGCAGGGAAATAAACCAGATCCTACTCTCCCTTCTGTCAATTTTAACTAAACAAAGTGTGCAAAAGAACCACTTTTTCCGCAGTTGTTCAATCACTTGAACCTTCTGAAAAACACATCTTTTCTTAATCAACTATTTTTTTAGGAAGCACCGGCCATGAATCTTTAAGCCGCAATGTCCAAATTGCCTCACCAACAAGAACAAACATATTTATATGTTCAAATGAAGCATCTCTGCTGGATTAGAGCTGTAGAAATAGAATTGAATGACATTTGGACATTCCTTCTTCTCTTTACATCCGTTACAACTAAGCACAGGTCTTTGCTTAGATGAGTGACATTTTCTTGGCGATTTAACTTAGTTAAGCACTCTTCGCTTGTGTGGCCTCTTACTTGATTCTGGATTGGATGGGAAAACAAAATGCGTTTTTTCGCAGAAAGAGTTGTCGGTGGGTTCACCCGGCTATTGTTTTGAGTCATTTATCTACAAAAACAATCCAAAAGCGGAACCTTCTTCTGCTATCATTAATAAAATAATGCCCCACGTTGGGCACCAATTTAGAGCGTAAGGTGTTTTGTATCTTTATTAATTTTCAAGACGAGATAAGAAGAGAAATATACGCTCTAAAATTGGCACCCAACGTGGGACACTATTTTATTTTATTACAGGTAGCTTCTAATATTTTCTTTTGTTCTATTTATAGTATATTCATGTATCCATTATTCTATGCATCTTTATATCTAAATAACATATTGGAAACTGCCACGGAATTCTCTTTTCCTTATTTTTAAGACGAGATAAGAAGAGAAATAAGCTATATAAATTTTATTTTATTTAAAATAAAGAATGGAAAATTGTGTCATTCGAATTTTTGTGACTTTTATCCCAAACTTTATCTTTTTTGTAATAATTTGGTATTATTTCTAGGAACCAGCTCTTTCATGCGTGGAAATAACGGTATAGCAAAAAATTTGTTAGATTTAGAACAGTCCACTGGAAAACTAGTTCAAAATCAAAGGGAAATGTATGAACAACTGCCTGAATTAAAGAGCTCCTTCCCAACACCTCAAATTAAAGAGGAAAAAGGTTCGTAAGTTTTTGAATATCACATTGTATAATTTTTCCGTATATATATTTCAATTATTATAGCTCACATTTTCAATGAAAATTCTAAATGGCCAACGGAACAGCGACAGCAATACCATATTGTGACACATGAACCACCGTTTTCTACCCTTAATCAACCCCCAGTCATTCCCGGAAATAACAAAAAACATTTGGTACCAGAAAACGAAGAAATACTTAGTGTTGATTCTAGGCGGTTCAATCCAGACTTGCCAGCTAATCCAAGACTTCAAAACAGTGCAGATGTTGAGAAAAATTCTCAATATGCAGATTACTCGGATAAGACTCTAGACAATGCAAAAAAAGATGTGGTGAGTACTTTTATTAAGTTGGCCATACACGACCGAGCCATCTGATCTAGTTGGCTCGGTTGGATTTCAGATTGGCTGAAAATCCAAATGACTTTGGATCGGCAGGGAGCCATTTGGATCGTTGGCTCTGTCATGTAAGGTGGTTCTGATTTGGATTTTTCCAATCACTTCGTTGTAGTAAAACTACCCTATTTATTAAATGCTTAGCACCAATGACTGATGTTTTAAGATTCCAAAATGAAATGAAGTTTTTTTTGTCAATAAGTAGGTGAGTTTAAGAAAATGAGATCTCAGAGTCCTCAGCAATCTCAGTCTCGTGAACAGGATTCCTCAGAAATTTTGTTGTCAAATTACTGAGGAAAGAAAATATTGGATTCGCTTGCTAAGTTTTTGACACTGAACCCTCTGAGATCTCATTTTTCTTAACACGCCTAATAATAACGTTTTCAGAAAATACAATTTAATAAGAATTAAAATATAAACATATACATAAGTACAAAGTACAAAATCTGAATTTTCAACACCCCCACTAGGTTTTGGTACTTTAATACCAATTGCAACAATGATTATGTTTTACTGGCGGAAGGCCTTTGGTCATAACGTCGCCAAGCATGTCTTCTGTTTCTAAATATTCGATCTTCAGCTTTTTGTCATTCTCAAGATCCTGTATAAAATGATGTCTGATGTCGATGTGCTTGGAACGTGCATGATACATATTGTCCTGTGAGAGATTAATTGAGCTCTTGTTATCACATCGCAATATTAGTTCTTTGTTCTAGTTGGTGAGTTCTCTCAGTAAAGATTGAAGCCATAGTGCTAATTGAGATGTTGAAGCCAAGGCCATATACTCCGCCTCTGTAGCAGAAAGAGCAACGGTTGGTTGCTTCTTTGCGTTCCACGCTATAGGTCCTCCTTGGTATTCAAAGATGTAACCAGTTATAGATTTTCTATCATCTGAATTGCTGGCCCAATCTGCATCACAAAATCCTTCTAGATGTCCTTTATCATCACAAGTGAATTCTAACTTGTAATTAATGGTCCCTTTCATGTAACGGAAAAGTCTCTTAACTGCTATCCAATGCGATTTTGAAGGGGTGTTATTAAATTTTGATAAAGCCCCACTGTGAAAAAGATAAATCCGGACGACTAACTTCAACTTGTGCTGCATATAACAAACTGCCAATTGCCAATCTTATCTTTCGGTTTTGGACACGTCTCTTTCATTAATTTTTGATTTATATCCAAAGGTGTAGATACTAAGTTGCAGTCTTCCATTTTAAAACGTTTGAATATAGTCTTGATCTATCCATAATTTTCCCATCTTTATATCAAGTGTTATTTGCATTCCAAGAACAAACTTAGCCTCTCCAAAATCTTTCATCTCAAATGATTTAGCCAAATTTTCTTTTATGCGTTTTTTCTTGTCTTTTTTGTTGGTAAAAATCAGTATATCGTCTACGTAAATTGCCACAAAAGACTTGTACTCGCCATTTATTTCGAAGTAAATGCATGGGTCCGATTGGAATTGTAAAAGTCCGATATTTTTCAAAGTAGTATCGAGGTTCTTATTCCAAACTCTGCTAGCTTGTTTGAGACCATACAATGACTTTTTAAGTTAACGAACCTTTCCTTGCCTGTCATCAAATACTTCAGGTGGTTTCATGTAGACCTCTTCTTCAAGCTCACTTTGCAGGAAGGCAGTCACAACGTCCATTTGATCAATAGGTAGCAATATAAGAAATATAGCCGTCTCTTACAGGTGCATATTTTGGTCGGCTAGAATGTCTTGGCCGTTGGGGAGATGTGATTCCCTCGGAAGATTCTTCATCAATGAAATTATCTTAAGCATCTTTGAAACTATTTCCATATCCGTTTCTTCATCATTTATTGGCATTGGTATTCGTTCATCTGATGAATTTTCAATATCTTCCCCCACTGAATCACATCCTGTAAAGATTTCATTATACGGTTTTTCATTTACCTTGCTATCTTTTGGAAAACTCTGCTCTATGAAGACTGTATCGCAACTTGTAATCACTTCCTTCCTTTTCATATCAAAGAAACGATATGATTTTGAGTGAGTGCAGTATCCAATAAAAATGATTTCTTTCCCCTTAGCATCAATTTTTTCCGTTTCTCTTTTGGGACGTGAATGACAGCTTGACATCGGAAGATCCTTTAATGTCATTTGATTCATCCTTTTTCCATACCAAACCTCTTACATGGTGTTCAGTATACTTAACAAACAGCCGTATTTGCTGCTTCAGCCCAAAGTCTTTTTTCTATTCCAGCGCCAATGAGAAGACAACGTGCCTTTTCAATTACGGTTCTGTTCATTCACTCTGCCAAACCATTTTTCTACGGTGAATATGAAGCTGTAATTTGTTGTTGGATGCCTCCACTCACCAGGATTTTCTTCATCTTCCAATTACAGCATTATTTTCCATTGTCGCTTCTTAATGCCTTTATTTGCTTACCAGTTTGATTTTCCACAAAGTTCTTAAGTTCAAGGAATTTTTCCGCTAGCTTTTTATGAAACAAGGAAAGACCTTTCTTGAAAAATTATCAATGAAAAGAAGCATGTACTGAGAACCTCCTATTGACGTTAGATTGATTGGACCACATAGATCTGTATGGACGAGATCTAAAATAGACTCAGCTCTAGTACCAATTGGATTAAATGGCTGGCGTACCATTTTTCCCTTGAGGCATGTGATACAATTGATTTTAACACTATGCGAATTGACGTCTTTAACAACTTCAGAAACCATGAGTTTTGTTGTTTCATTACATAGGTGACCTACGCGCTTGTGCCAAAGTTCTACATTGCTTTCTTCCTTTTTTGATACATACGCACATTGTTTCGGCAATCTATTGAGTCGGAACATGTCATTGACTAAGTCAGCAGTTGCAACAGTATCATCCCTGTTATCTTTTGGAAGACATCCATTTTTGTTAAAAATCATTGAGAAACCTTTTTGTACAATTTTTGAGACACACAAATAGGTTATGCACAAATCTGGAACATGCAGAGCGTCCAGAAATTCTACCTTATTTTCTCGTGATTTTCCTACCGAAACCTTCATGTCAACTTTTCCAATACCTTTGACATCTATTTTGGAATTATTAGCGACAATTACCTCCGATTTTATGGTTTCCATCTTGCTTGAAAAATATTTACTATTTGAACACATATGAGCTGATGCTCCAGAGTCAAAGTTACCATTCTTCTTTGCCAAGAGTCTTAACTGCAAAAGAACTATACATCTCACTCTTTTTCTTTTCTTGACAAGTGTTATTTTTTCTTGGACATTTGGAAGCAATATAGCCAAATTTATTGCAGTTGTTACATTTAGGACCCTTTAATGGTTTCTTCCCTGAATTATTTCAATTCTTACCCACAAATGCAGTATCATTGCTAGCATCCCTTTTAACGTCTTGCAGCAACTTCATTTTAATAGTATCTCCAGTGATTTTTATTCCAGAGCTTTGAATTCCCATTATCATAGGCTTGTATTGATACGGAAGTCCAACTTAGAGCAGTACAGGCTCTAGTCCATTATTCGTCTATATTTAGACCTACAGACCTAAGTTTGTATGGCAACGTTTACGTAGTCTTCCACTGAGGAGAAATCGTTTAACCTTCGAAATTTTCGCTTCCCCGAAGCTTTTCAATATGGTGCTTCATTTCAGACATCTTTTTTTTTTAATAAATTTCCTTTAATATTTATTATGTGATAAAGCCCATAACCTGATGTTTTAAGATTCCAAAATGAAGTGAAGATTTTATTTTCAATAAATAACAACGTTTTCAGAAAATACAATTTGATAAGCATTAAAACAAAAACATAGTACAAAGTACAAAATCTTAATTTTCAACAATGACTAATCCCCCTTGGTGATCAGGGGCCCAACTACGCAAGAGTGAGTTTTTTCTGTGATACACAGAAAATCGTGTACACTTCGATTTTTGCGATTCCGCAAGAATGAGTTTAAAATTTATGACAGATAACATGTGCACTATCAGTCAAATTTATTCACACTTGCTTTGGACGTGAATAGAGTGTGTTCACGGAAAATCACTCATGTTTGCGCAATTTGGCACAACAGATCCAAAATACGAAAAAGAGGACACCTTCAAAAATTTCAATTGAAAATTTAAAAAAATATAAATGGGTTGTCATTCATTTATATTTTATTAGATATTTTTGTGCTATTCTTCGCTGAACGTATATTTATGCTCCGGTATTATGTTTCTTAATTCATTTCTTTTTCACAGTAAAAAAGCACTCACGATAAACAAAACGAACTGTCGTATGAGTGTTTTTCCCCTTTCACACGAGGAAACTGAGTTGCCAGCAACTTTCAGTTACATGGTGAGAAGGGCAGGAGGAAAGAGGGGTGAACAAAATCTCCCCGGTTGAGGCTTTGAAGAGACTTTTTTGACATTTCCTTTCACATCTAGGTTAAGGTGTGTTCAACCAATAGACTTTCAAAGGAAATTTCAAAAATTGCCTGGAGATTTGTTTCCTCGTGTGAAAGGTACAAGAGATTTTTAAGGAGATTAAAAGAAAACGTCAAACAAATCTCCAGCATCTTGTTTCTTTGTGTGAAAGGGGACTTTGTTTTCAAACAATATGTTTGAATAAAAAGATGGCGTTGTTTCAGAAGCGAATGTTCGCGTCCCGATGTTAATTCTCAGTTATTCGGATAGCTTTGTGCTGTTGTAATCCCTTGTTAAAAAATAGCTGATGACAAATCATCGGTTCTCAACAAAGAAATCTGAAGTTATCCCAAAATTTCTAGCATAATCACTAATCAGCAATCCGAGGAGAAATGTCAAACAGCTGATATGTGACAAGAAATGTGAGTTGTTTATGTTGAGTTTTGCTGTGTCGGCTGTTTTGGTAATTAATAAATTAGATGCAACTTCTAAATGGTTTTTTCCATCACCTTGGGCTCCACTTAATATGAAAGTATAAGTAGAATAAAATTTTATTAAAAAAGTAAATTGTTTTTGTTGCATATAAATAACAATATTTTTTATTCAATTTCTTTGTCCGATGTTTTCGGCTAACCTATCCGTTTCTGGTCACAAACGTATCGGGTACTCAGTGGTCTTGGATAACTTATCCGATAGCTGGCGGAACGCAGGTACAAATATATTCTACGTCGTGTTCACACTAGAAAGATGAAGACAATTTTTGATTTGGTGTTGAATAAAGTTTTTTTTTTTTAGTTTTGTGATGTCGAAAAATTTTGTTAACTGAAAACACCAAAAAAGAGGACAAATTGCATGTTTTTTTTCAAAAAGATACTGGACATTTATTTTTCAAAGCAAAAAGAGGACATGTCCTCTTAAAAGAGGGCGTCTGATCAGAGTACCCTTGGCCCTATTTCTAAATTCTTCACTTTTTGTATATGAACTTTGTTTTTGGGTTACTGCCGCAAATTTCTATATGGCTTAACGGGTCTTGTTTAAATTTGACAAGCAGATGCTTTTAATAAGCAGATTAATATTGCATTTGAAAATACTTCAAGAATGCATTTTCTAATAATACACACATCAAA
Organism: Dasysyrphus tricinctus; assembly: GCA_963921185.1. Classification (NCBI taxonomy): domain Eukaryota; kingdom Metazoa; phylum Arthropoda; class Insecta; order Diptera; family Syrphidae; genus Dasysyrphus; species Dasysyrphus tricinctus. The sequence continues at coordinate 176,849,329 of OY992531.1, read as the reverse complement.
AAATAGTTAAATTTTTTAGTACTTAATGCTTTGTAATTTTTGTTAAAAAAATCTGGGGTTGCTATTATGTATTAATTAACTATTTACTATTAAAGGAACTTCGGCGAAAATTATAATAAAAATTTTAAAATATCAAATCATAAGGCTCAATGGGCAGAAAAAGACGAACATTAGGTGTAGGGAAAATCGATAGTATGCTGTAAGACCTCGAACTATTGAAATTCTAGAATTAACAGGCAAAGCTCTAAATTTTTCAGCAGCATTGGTAGAAGTCCGAAATATTTTGTTTTCATTATTCATTTGGTAAGCGGTAAAGATACCCAAGGTATAAAAAACTGTTGACAATGCCTCCTGCCTTGCCTGGTGACTGAACAAACCCTAATAGCCCGGGATCCAGCGACCGTTTTCAATGACCAAAAGCAGAAAAGCCAATATTTGTATATTTGGTTCATTTGGTATCATACTGAATAGAAAATCGGCGATCTCATCCCGCACTAGCGGTGGGTGTGTCCGTGGCAGCCGACCAAACATGTGAAAAAATTGTAAAAAAAAACTGATTTCAGAAAAGGTGAGCTTTTGTGCACACGTTAATGAGGTCATAGGTAAACGAAAAAACACAAGCAGCTGAACTTTGAGTGGGGGGATATACCCCCGCATTGCATCTTTTTTGTATAGAAAATTAATATCAGGAAAACTGAGTATTCGCACAGTAATAGCTGACATAATCAGCTAGACAGAAAAAATAGTCAACTGAACTTAAAAAGATGCAAAAGCCAGCAGCTTTTCAGTTGAAGATGCACTGCATCGCATTTCGAGTGATTTTTGCATATAATCGCGTTTATTTTTTTTGTATACAAAACTGATTTCAGCAAAGTTGAGCACGGACATAGTAGTAGCTGACATACACAGTTAAAAGAAAAAAATAATCCCATGAACTTCCAGCGGTGGTAAAACCAGCAGCTTTTCAGTTGAAATGCACTGCATCGCATTTCGATTGATTTTAGCACATAATCGCGTTTATTTTTTTTGTATACAAAACTGATTTCAGCAAATTTGAGCGCGGGCATAGTAGTAGCTGACATACACAGTTAAAAGAAAAAAATAGTCCCATGAACTTCCAGCGGTGGTAAAACCAGCAGCTTTTCAGTTAAAATGCACTGCATCGCATTTCGAGTGATTTTTGCATATAATCGCGTCTATTTTTTTGTATACAAAACTGATTTCAGCAAAGTTGAGCACGGACATAGTTGTAGCTGACATACACAGTTAAAAGAAAAAAATAATCCCATGAACTTCCAGCGGTGGTAAAACCAGCAGCTTTTCAGTTGAAATGCACTGCATCGCATTTCGATTGATTTTAGCACATAATCGCGTTTATTTTTTTTGTATACAAAACTGATTTCAGCAAATTTGAGCGCGGGCATAGTAGTAGCTGACATACACAGTAAAAAGAAAAAAATAGTCCCATGAACTTCCAGCGGTGGTAAAACCAGCAGCTTTTCAGTTAAAATGCACTGCATCGCATTTCGAGTGATTTTTGCATATAATCGCGTCTATTTTTTTGTATACAAAACTGATTTCAGCAAAGTTGAGCACGGGCATAGAAGTAGCTGACATACACAGTTAAAAGAAAAAAAAATAGTCCCATGAACTTTTAGAAGTCAAGTAACATAACTTTTACACCGTGAAAAATGTAGTCCAAACGTTCTGAAACACATTGCAATATGTATTTCTTTGTAAAAGCACAAGCAATATTCTTATTTATCGTCTAAATCTTTGATCAGTTGGGTATTTAAATCCAAATAAATATAATAGGTATAATTTTGCATGCAAAAATCAATAAAAATGCTATGCAGTGCATTTCAACTGCAAAAGTGGTGATCTTACCACCGCTGGAAGTTCATGGGACTATTTTTTTCTTTTAACTGTGTATGTCAGCTACTACTATGGCCGTGCTCAACTTTGCTGAAATCAGTTTTGTATACAAAAAAAAAAAAAAAAAACGCGATTATGTGCTAAAATCAATCGAAATGCGATGCAGTGCATTTTGAACTGAAAAGCTGCTGGTTTTACCACCGCTGGAAGTTCATCGGACTATTTTTTTCTTTTAACTGTGTATGTCAGCTACTACTATGCCCTGGCTCAACTTTGCTGAAATCAGTTTTGTATACAAAAAAAATAAACGCGATTATGTGCTAAAATCAATCGAAATGCGATGTAGTGCATTTTCAACTGAAAAGCTGCTGGTTTTACCAACGCTGGAAGTTCATGGGACTATTTTTTTCTTTTAACTTTGTATGTCAGCTACTGCTATGCCCGTGCTCAACTTTGCTGAAATCAGTTTTGTATAAAAAAAAATAGACGCGATTATATGCAAAATCACTCGAAATGCGATGCAGTGCATTTTCAACTGAAAAGTTGCTGGTTTTACCACCGCTGGAAGTTCATGGGACTATTTTTTTTCTTTTAACTGTGTATGTCAGCTACTACTATGCCTGCGCTCAACTTTGCTGAAATCAGTTTTGTATACAAAAAAAATAAACGCGATTATGTGCTTAAATCAATCGAAATGCGATGCAGTGCATTTTCAACTGAAAAGCTGCTGGTTTTTCCACCGCTGGAAGTTCATCGGACTATTTTTTTCTTTTAACTGTTAATGTCAGATACTACTATGCCCTGGCTCAACTTTGCTGAAATCAGTTTTGTATACAAAAAAAATAAACGCGATTATGTGCTAAAATCAATCGAAATGCGATGCAGTGCATTTTCAACTGAAAAGCTGCTGGTTTTACCACCGCTGGAAGTTCATCGGACTATTTTTTTCTTTTAACTGTGTATATCAGCTACTACTATGCCCGTGCTCAACTTTGCTGAAATCAGTTTTGTATACAAAAAAAATAGACGCGATTATATGCAAAAATCACTCGAAATGCGATGCAGTGCATTTTTAACTGAAAAGCTGCTGGTTTTACCACCGCTGGAAGTTCATGGGATTATTTTTTTCTTTTAACTGTGTATGTCAGCTACTACTATGCCCGCGCTCAACTTTGCTGAAATCAGTTTTGTATACAAAAAAATAAACGCGATTATGTGCTAAAATCAATCGAAATGCGATGCAGTGCATTTTCAACTGAAAAGCTGCTGGTTTTACCACCGCTGGAAGTTCATCGGACTATTTTTTTCTTTTAACTGTGTATGTCAGCTACTACTATGCCCTGGCTCAACTTTGCTGAAATCAGTTTTGTATACAAAAAAAATAAACGCGATTATGTGCTAAAATCAATCGAAATGCGATGCAGTGCATTTTCAACTGAAAAGCTGCTGTTTTTACCACCGCTGGAAGTTCATGGGACTATTTTTTTCTTTTAACTTTGTATGTCAGCTACTGCTATGCCCTGGCTCAACTTTGCTGAAATCAGTTTTGTATAAAAAAAAAATAAACGGGATTATGTGCTAAAATCAATCGAAATGCGATGCAGTGCATTTTCAACTGAAAAGCTGCTGGTTTTACCACCGCTGGAAGTTCATAGGACTATTTTTTTCTTTTAACTTTGTATATCAGCTACTGCTATGCCCGTGCTTAACTTTTCTGAAATCAGTTTTGTATACAAAAAAAAAAATAGACGCGATTATATGCAAAATCACTCGAAATGCGATGCAGTGCATTTTCAACTGAAAAGCTGCTGGTTTTATCACCGCTGGAAGTTCATGGGATTATTTTTTTCTTTTAAATGTGTATGTCAGCTACTGCTATGCCCGTGCTCAACTTTGCTGAAATCAGTTTTGTATAAAAAAAAAATAGGAGCGATTGTATGCAAAAATCACTCGAAATGCGATGCAGTGCATTTTCAACTGAAAAGCTGCTGGCTTTTGCATCTTTTTAAGTTCAGTTGACTATTTTTGAAGTAAAACTTTTGAAGTAAAACTTCTTTTGCGGCATGGGGGTAAAAAATTTTAATATGGAGCTGTCAGTGACATGTCAAACCGACACCAAAAAATTGTATGGAGATTTGCAATACCGACAAATCAACGAAAATAACATATTTCTGAACTAAAAAAGATAAATCTTTTAATGCAGAACTAATCTTGAATATGGGGGAACACTTTTAAAAACAACTCTTCATTAAAAAGTTTATAATTAATTTACTATTTCGATCAACCAAAATTTTCAATTGAAAAAAAAAACCTAATTAATAAAAACACACCAAAACATATATTTTATTAACATTTTATTGGTCTTAAAATTAAAACACTTTATTTAAATCACATTATAAACTTTTTTTCTTAAAACTACACTTCTAAATACGCGAATTTACTAAATGATTTTCAACAAATTATAAAAACCAAAAGTAAACAAAACATTTTCTCGGTAAATGTCAGATTCAGTATTGCCATATACGAGTAATCCTAATTTTCTTATCAAGTTTGAAAGGGCTTTGCCATATATTAGTAGGGAGAATCTTAAAGGTTCGAACATAATGGATGTGATAGACGAAAAGACGTGAGTGTGACGTCATCTCGCTGTTTTTGTTAAATTAGTTTCAAATAATGACGAGAATACTCATAATAAGGCATTTTACGTTGTTACGTTACGTTTAATTTATGGAATAAGTACTTTGAAATTAGTTTTTTTAGTATTATTTTATTAAATCTCGTCGTGGGAAATTAGTTTTTTTAGTATTATTTTGTTAAATCTCGTCGTGGGATATCACGTCGCTTTGCGAATTCGGCAACGAATATAAATATTATTACAAAAAGCTAATTGTGAGTTATGTCACACCCTCGTCTCGTTTTTTCACGCACAGTGAATCATTCTGTTAAATATCTGCTAAATATTTTCGTGAAAATATCGTAGCATTTATTAAAAGCAGTGAATTTTAATAGCACAAAGAGCATTTCTTCCTCACTGCAATTTTTCTACACACATATTACAACTGCAATTGCCTGGCAATCAAAAAAATATTTTCTGGTGCAAATTAAATCAGCTTGATAGAAATATTGTTAGTGGAGGCACACTGTCAATCTTGTTTTGATTTCGGAGATTTGACTGAGTTAAATCGGTGGTATCAAATCGAAGAGTTCAATTCGGTGAGTTGAAATTTTTAACAATGGATTAAGATTTCAATCAACGTTGAATGTCTGTTCACTCCCCGAAATCAGTGAATTTATATTTTTGAAGTTCACATCAAAATTTTAACGACGTTGTTAATATATAATCCGTGGTTCAACAATTTTAACTCATCCGCTATTTTATTAATTCATGGAAGTTCAATGCTGGTTCAATTTAATTTGCTACTATAACATATACACTTCACCTTTGAACCTCCGTTCAACCTCAGTGAGTCCAGCCAAATCAGTGAGTTCAATCTATTAAATCATTGATTAAAATTTAAACCGCATTTGTGAAACTGATCTTTTGTGTCGGTTTCTAACTAGAAAAATTGCATCGCATTTCACACATTAGATGTTATTTGTTTCTATAGCGCTCCTGTTACCTTTCCGACAGCAAGTAAATATATTATTCTAGCATTACTGATTTATACACACACACACTGTAAATCTAGTTTTGATTTCAGTGAGATCAAAACGAAAACATACATTCGGTGAGTTGAAATTTTTTAACCATGGATTACGATTTGAACCAACGTTGAACGTCCGTTCACTTCCCGAAATCAGTGAATTTATATTTCTGAAGTGCACATCAAAATTTTAACGACGTTGTAAATATCTAAAGTCCGTGGTTCAGCAATTTTAACTCATCCCCTATTTTATGAATTGATGGAAGTTTAATGCTGGTTCAATTTAATTTGCTACTATAACATACACTTCATCTTTGAACCTCCGTTCAACCTCAGTGAATCCAGCCAAATCAGTGAGTTCAATCTATTAAATCATTGATTCAAATTTAAACTACATTTGTGAAACTGATCTTTTGTGTCGGTTTCTAACTAGAAAAATTGCATCGCATTTCACACATTAGATGTTATTTGTTTCTATAGTGCTCCTGTTACCTTTCCGACAGCAAGTAAATACATTATTCTAGCATTACTGATTTAAACACACACACTGTAAATCTCGTTTCGATTTCAGAGATTTAGCTAAGTTAAATCGTTGAGATCAAATCGATGACTTAAATTCAGTGAGTTGAAATTTTTTAACCATGGATTAAGATTTGAACCAACGTTGAACGTTCGTTCACTCCCCAAAATCAGTGAATTTATATTTCTGAACCACACATGAAAATTTTAACGACGTTGTAAATATCTAATCCATGGTTCAGCAATTTTAACTCATCCGCTATTTTATGAATTGATGGAAGTTTAATGATGGTTCAATTTAATTTGCTATCCTGTTTTTGATAATATGGAATTTTATTTTACTATATTTTGTCATGTGCGTTCTCATATTTTACCCTTTAATTGAAAAAATCGATTAAGAAGGCAACCTCATTTGCTTTCTTTTTTTAATTTATTGCCTCGACGATGGAAATCAATAATTCCATCTTCTAGGAAATATTGCCATTGACAAAGCATCTCCATTTGCATTATTTAAGGCTATAGCAATGAGTGAAGGCTTACGCTGTGGCTCCATTGGCAATTGCAATTGGAATAGGAATGGAAATTTATTGCTTTGGCGGGCATTTTCATTGCCAGACAATTTCAATTATAAAATGTGTGTATAGAAATATTTGACAGCAAATGCAGTCAAATGCTGTTCAAATTCCCTGTTTTTAATAAAATTTATTTTTAATTCACTATATTTTGTCATGTGCGTTCTCATATTCTACGATTTAATTGAAAAAATCAATAAAGAAGTCATTCCAATTACGGGGAATCCCATTTTTCCTCAATTTATTGCCTTGACGATGGAAATCAATAATTGCCTTTCTTCTTCTAGGCAATATTGCCATTGACAAAGCGTCTCCATTTGCATTATTAAAGGCAATAGCAAAGTGAGGCAATTTATTGCCTCAAATAATGCCAATGGAGCCGCTGGTTAACTGCATTCAATTAGACCTCTATTACACGATGATTCTTTGCGTCTGACTCTTTTCGAATTTTCATGAGTGCAAAGGAGAAAAAGCATCGGATTTCATCTTCGCACTCATTGAATTTTGACAAGAGTCAGACGCAAAGAATCATCGTGTAATAGACCTCTTACTCTTTGAAAAAGTGCTAAGTGAAAAATTACAAATCAGCTAGCTAGCGACACCTTTCTGCGAAAAATGGTATGAAATTCGTGTTGAGTTGAATGCTTTCAAACAAGAAAAAGGCTAGTGCAGCAACAATTATCGATGCCAGCGACATCTATAGGTGTGTTTTTTTTGCAAGCCCGGGGAAATCGGATGAAAAAAATTACATCGGGGCTAAGCGGCGCCATTACAGAAAAAAAAATGGAGTTTCCATACAAACTATCGATAACATGTATGAAATTCATGCCGGTAACACAGTTTTTATCTGGGCTTAAGTTAAGCCCCGAAAATTCTCTGGGCTAAGCTAAGCCCGAAGGGGCTTAGTTGTTGTTGCTTTTAAAATGTAAATTGCTTAGCCCCGACGTCGTTTTTTTCGTCCAAGCCCATTCGGAAAGGGAAAAAACACAGCTTATGATTCAGCTTTTTATCTGTTTATTTAGATGTAGGAGTGTTTCACTTTTCTACAAAAGTAAAAGTAGGAACGCTCTAACTTTTACTTTTGCAAAACTTGAAATAAAAGATAGGATTGAGTAGTTTATTGAAAAAAGACAAAAATCGATTCGGATTGAATCCGATTATTTGATCCGCTCATGTAAACGTGGTATTAGATGGTTAAGTGGCGTTTTTAAAAAACTTGAATTTGCCGGCAAATAAGTTCTCTAAACATTGTATCTTTGAATTTATCATCATTTATGATTGTAAATATATGTGAACAGGTAGACAATAATGTAACAATGAAAAATAAAATAGTCATAAAAGGGAACAAAAAACATAAATAACATGAAACAAAACTCTCGAAAGTTATCTGTGTAGTGTAGCGGCAACATGCAAAAGCCATAAGTTAATTTAATTTGGTGGTTAATAATACTCTTAATAGGCGTTTTCCTTTGGAGGTGGCGAAGTACTTGCAAGTACTTTGCCAGCTTTTTTCAATGGAACACATCAAACTGCTTTCCCATGTAAAGTGTATCTACTCGCGCATGAGAGCATGTGCAGTTGGTAGTACTAGATTAGGGTTTTCATCTACTCGTAAGTACTTCGCCACCTCCAAAGGAAAACGGCTAATAGTGAGTACGCTAATTTTCACGAAACTCTTATTAGGCGTTTTCCTTTGGAGGTGGCGAAGTACTTGCAAGTACTTTGCCAGCTTTTTTCAATAGCCGTTTTCCTTTGGAGGTGGCGAAGTACTTGCGAGTAGATGAAAACCCTAATCTAGTACTACCAACTGCACATGCTCTCATGCGCGAGTAGATACATTTTACATGGGAAAGCAGTTTGATGTGTTCCATTGAAAAAAGCTGGCAAAGTACTTGCAAGTACTTCGCCACCTCCAAAGGAAAACGCCTAATGGAACACATCAAACTGCTTTCCCATGTAAAATGTATCTACTCGCGCATGAGAGCATGTGCAGTTGGTAGTACTAGATTAGGGTTTTCATCTACTCGTAAGTACTTCGCCACCTTCAAAGGAAAACGGCTATTATCTACACGTCAATTGATATTGTGTATCATGCTTAACAATTCTTCCTGTCGACAAGAGTGCCATCTGGAGCTGTTCGCCATCCATTTTGGTATACCTTGGTCACAAAAAACAACAACAAGATGGAGAAAAAAACAAAACACAACAAGATTTGACATTTCTCTGGAGTTGAAAGTTTTGTTCTGCGGTGCTATACAAATACTCAAAAGTGTTTCTCGTTCGTTTAAATAAATTAAAAACAAATGTATCTCTTAAAAGTTTTTAATTAATCAAATGATAGTGCATAATTAATATGAAGTGATAAAAATATCAATGAACTTCGATTTCAAGTGTCCAAAGTCGATTAATGATATGAAGCGCGCGCTCGCCGACGTGTTCCTCATTTGATGTGTTTTTGATGGATTTTGGATTGTTTTTTTTTTAAGTTTAATGGACGCATAACAATTTTTGTCTATTTCTGCCACTATTCCCGGAAATATTATTGTTTTTAATCGTATTAAATGACGCGTAAATCTGAATGCACTTTTGAGTATTTGTATGCCCATTAATTTGTTTAATTTTTGCCTCGAAATTTATGTCACTGGCCAACGCACACAATCTCATATTAAATAGATTTTTTTTATAAATTCTTTTCAACAAAAAAAAAAGAAATCGATCTCCAATGTTTGAAAGATTTCGGGTGTTTTGCATATGATGTCGTCTCCCGTCTCCACTGTGCATGAACTATGGTCGGATTTTTAGCATGTCGAGAAAAAAAAAAACTAATACGATGTCTGTTCGTGTACTTCCCAAAACTACGAATTTCTACGAATTTTATTTTTTTTTATATGAGCATTGACTGAACTTTGGACTAAATTCGTAGAAATTCGTAGTTTTAGGAGGTACGCGAACAGACATACGGCTACAGAAATACATGTTCAAAAAATAGTGAAATATGAAATATCTATATATTTTATTTTAGTGCCCTTTCACACGAGGAAACTGAGTTGCCAGCAACTTTTAGTTCCATGGTGAGAAGGGCAGGAGGAAAGAGGGGCGAACAGAATCTCCCCGGTCGAGGATTTGAGGAGATTTTTTGACATTTCCTTTCACATCTAGGTTTAGGTGTGTTCAACCAATAGACTTTCAAAGGAAATTTCAAAAATTGCCTGGAGATTTGTTTCCTTGTGTGAAAGGTACAAGAGATTTTTAAGGAGATTAAAAGAAAACGTCAAAAAAATCTCCAGCAACTTGTTTCTTCGTGTGAAACGGGACTTAGTTTCCAAGTTTAAAATTCTGTTCATGTCCAGTGGAGGCGGAATACATATGAAAAAAAGCAAGAGGGAGAGTGTTTAGAAAAGAAAACCACGCATTGTTAGCTGCCAAGATCCGAATATTTTTTTGATATTCGTGTATTTTTTAGATTTTATTAATTTTGAAGATTTATATACGGGGTGTTTTGCATATATGATTTCATCGGTCGGATTTTGAGAAAAAAAAAAATAGTACGACCAAAGAAATTCATGTTCAAATAGTGACCCAAGCAATCAAGCATATATTTTAGTTTCCAAATTTGATATTTTGTTCATGTCCAGTGGAGGCAGAATATAGATAAGGAAAAAAAGCTACAGGGAGAAGGTTCAGAAAAAATTATCGCATTGGAAGCTGCCAAAATCCGACAATTTTTGGCATACATATTTTTTATGTTATTCCTTTTTTTAATAGATTTAATTAATTTAGAAGATTCTTGTACGGGGTGTTTTGCATATGATTTCGTCTTCACTGTGCAGTTACTACTCTCGGATTTTGAGTATTCTTAGGAATGAAAATTAATGCGGCCATAGAAATCCATGTTCAAATAGTGACATACATATCTATATATTTTATTTTGCTAGTTTAATATTTAGTTCATGCTCAATGGAGGTGGAATATACAGTGTTGGACAGAGAATTAGCACACAATAGTGGATCGGATTTAAATAAGGAATATCTTTATTTTTGTTATGTTCTTGGAACATAATTTATTGAAAACTCTTTAATTCAATATTAATAAACTTAAATATATACAAAAAAAGATTTCAGCAAAATAAAAACAACAAAAAATCATTAAATAAAATTTGTTGGTGTGATATGAGGTGGTCACAAAATTAGCACAAGTACGAAATAAAATAATCTATCACTAAAACAAGTAGTTTTTTTCTAATATTTTGTTGGGTACCCTTTCTGCTTTAACACAGCCTTAAACCGCCGAGGAATACTCGCCTCTAGTTGCTGGCATTGATGAACAGGAATGCTGTTCCAGTTATCCCTAATTGCCTCCAAAAGTGCTGCTAGATTCCTTGGCTTCCTTAGTCCAACCTGATATTTAACATCGTTCCATACATTTTCTATGGGATTCAGGTCAGGACTCTGCACAGGCCAAGGCAAAAAATTGATTTGCTGATCACTAATGCACTGCTTCACCAACCGGGAAGTGTATAAAGGATCATTATCATTCATGAATGTCCATGATAATGGTAAATTATCGTCTGCAAAGGGCTCCATATGGTTTTCAAAAATGCTCTTGTACTGATGCTGGTCTATTTGCTGCTCTATTTTCGAAATAGGCCCTACACAGCACCATGAAAACGCAGCCCACACCATAATACACACACCACCGTGTTTCATAGTTTTAACTAACGTGGATTAATATCTTGCTTTGGTGGACACCAAACATAACGCTTTCCATGAGACCCAAATCGATTTAATTGAGAGTCATCACTCCAAAAAACATTTTTCCAAAATGATAAGGATTTGGATCCGTACTCCGGTGAACTTAAGCCTGGCTGTAATATTTTTTTTTTTTGACAGCAGTGTTTTGTAGTGCGTTTTCATGGTACGGTGTAGGGGCTATTGTAAAAATAGAGCCGCAAATGGACCAGCATCACTACAAGAGCATTTTGGAAAACCATATGGAGCACTTTGCAGACGATAATTTAACATTATCATGGACATTTATGCATGATAATGATCCTTTATACACTTCCCGGTTGGTGAAGCAGTGCATTAGTGATCAGCAAATCAATTTTTTGCCTTGGCCTGCGCAGAGTCCTGACCTGAAACCCATAGAAAATCTATGGAACGATGTTAATATCAGGTTGGACTAAGGAAGCCAAGGAATCTAGCAGAGCTTTGGGAGGCAATTAAGGATGGCTGGAACAGCATTCCTATTCAATAATGCACCTAGAGGCGAGTATTCCTCGGCGGTTTAAGGCTGTGTTAAAGCAGAAAGAGAACCCAACAAAATATTAGAAAAAAACTACTTGTTTTAGTGATAGATTATTTTATTTCGTACTTGTGCTAATTCTGTGACCACCCCATATTACACTAACAAATTTTATTTAATGATTTTTTGTTGTTGTTATTTTGCTGAATTCTTTTTTTGTGTATATTTAAGTTTTTTAACGTTGAATTAAAGAGTTTTCAATAAATTATGTTCCAAGAACATAGCAAAAATATAGATTTTTCTAATGTGTGCTAATTTTCTGTCCAACACTGTAGGTTGTTAAAAAAGCTACAGGGCGAAGGTTCAGAAAAGAAAAAAATTACCTATCGCATTGGAAACTGCCAAAATCCGAGCATTTTTGGCATACAGAAGTAATGATGAAACTTATTATACACAAAACTATCAGAAATTTGAATCCATGTCTCGTTGCAGGATTATTGCAAGTTCTATGTACAAAGCGCTGTCATTTTAAATAACATACTTCATAAGGATTATTAAAACGGTTCTGAGTTTCCAAATAAGTTCTCTAAGTGCTTCTGAAAAAATTTTCAATTCCCTTAAAACTAATTTTGTAATTTTTCAAGAAACTAATGAATTTTGTAATATTAAATTTAAAGAAAATTTTGTTACAACTAGAAATGGTTTTTAAAAGTTTATTATTGACGAATGCTTCAATCAATAAAATTAAGTAAAATGTTTTGTACATAAAAGTTACAAAAATGTCCAAAAAATCTTACGATTTCTTGTAGTGTTATATATAAAACGATGTCATTTGAAAACAACTTAAGTGATTTGGATTACTAAAACGGTTCTGTTTTTGAAATAAAGTGCTATAAGTGATAGGACTTGTTAAATACATGCCCTGTTGTCGTGAAAGAAGTTTTACTTCTAGCGCGTGTACATAAGTACACACACTCTTTTTTTCTGTCTAGCTGGTTATGTAAGCTATTACTGTGCGAATACTCAGTTTTCCTGATATTAATTTTCTATACAAAAAAAGATGCAATGCACATGCACGTTCAATTTGATGCACTGCACCCTTAATTTGAAAACTTAGCATTTGCTGCTGCAAAAATTTAAAAAAAAATATTTTTTTCTCATAGCTGTTTATATAAGCTACCACTATACATAATTTCAGCTTTCCTGGTACCAGTTTTCTATACGAAAAAAAATGCAGCGTACGCGGGTGCATGGTGGAATACTGTATCCTTAACACAAAAGCTGCTGGGTTTCCCCCCGCTGAAAGTTCAGCTGCTTGTTATTTTTGTGTAACTGATGGTGATAGCTATCACTACACCAAAGCTCATCTTTTCTAAAATCAGTTTTATTTTCGCATTTTTTGCAATGTTTATATGAGGAGCGGGGGTATATCCCCCCACTCAAAGTTCAGCTGCTTGTGTTTTCTCGTTTACCTACGACCTCATTAACGTGTGCACAGAAGCTCACCTTTTCTGAAATCAGTTTTTTTTTTAATTTTTTTACATGTTTGGGCACCTGCTGTGGCCACACCCACCGCTAGTCAACGCTCTGATTTTAGGTTTATTTTACTGTGATATCAAATGAAGCATATGGGAAAGTTCCAGCCTTTCTGGAATCAGTCACTCAAAACGGTCACTGGCTCCCGGACTATAAGCAGTGTTGCCATAATTTCAAATTTCATTATGCTAGATTTCAAATTTTATAATGCTAAATTGTATGGAAGCCCAAAAAACAGAATGCTAGATTTCAAAATCCATTTAAAAATACATAGTGCACAAAATATCAATGTTTATTTTTTCATAAATACTCTTTTAACATAACAAAAATTATAGTTGATTCGAATATTAGTACCTTTGGCTAGGTATTTTACTACTTGATATTTGAAACATCTTTGTTTACACTGAATCTAATCCGTGCGTATTTTTGAATTCAGCCAATGATGGACTTCGTCGGGCTAGTGAATAGTCATTCATACGCAAATAAACTGTCTTGAATTTATCTCATAAATCAACTAATATTACATTAATTTATAAAACAAATTTACTGACTCAACGAAAAATTTGGTGGTGCAATGTACTGCTTCACCAACTACTATTCAGTGGCCCAAAGAAATCCATCATCGGCTGAAATGTATATCAGTCAGCCGTCATATTTGAAATTCATAAGATCAAAATTTAAAAAAAAAGTTAACAATTTGGCGCTAGATTATACATAATTGATTAATTTCTTAAATCAAATCTAGCATTCAAGAATGCCAAACAAACACAGATAATGCCAAAAAAGCATTTGGCATAATTTTAAAATTTAAAAATGCTTTTCACTCCTGTATTATGCTAGATTAAGCATTTATAATGCCATTATGACAACGCTGATCTATAAGTGGAGCACCGGAGTTGCCTGAGGCGTCTTATCAGATTATGTCACCACATTCTGTTTTTTTTTTTATTCCTTTCCTGCAAGAATGCGTTTCATCTCCGAGTTTTCTTTTTGGCCAGTCCTCAGTTTTCTAGTTACTCAAACCGTAAATAAGATCCTATTCACTGGACAGCAACCATCTCCTTTTCTTCTTGTCGCGTGATGAAGCTGAAGATCGCTGCACCGAAAGTTAAAATATTTTTAGGAGAGGATCTGGACGTATTGTGAAATTATTTTTCAAAAATTTAAAAAGGATTGTGTTGGGCATGAATTTTTCTAGACGTGATGTCTTTTCTTTTTTTTGTATTGTGGTGTTTAATATTTTGTTTTTATCAAAAATCGAAAAATGTAGCTCCCTTTTTGTTTTGGGAGAGGATCCCCGCCACAAAAATAGTTTTTTGAAAAAAATAAAATATGTCATAAGTAGAATGGCTCAAACTACAGACGTGATGTTTTTTATTTTTTTGTTTTTTTGTACTGTTTAGGTTTTTTAGTATGATTTCTGAACAAAACTTTAGACCCTTAAAGCTTGGAGCTGAGATATGATAGGAAGAAAACAAGAACATCAATATAACGGTATTTTGGAACTCTAAACGTGATTGATTTTATTTTTTTTTTTTGACGATTTAAGCTCTTTTTTGTTGTTTTTATTAACAAAACAATGCAATTTTAGTAGCAAATATTTAAGAAAAATAAAGTTAGAAGCTAATGGATTTTTTAAGGAAACTTCAGTGTGCTTATATCTATTAGATAATCTGTAATGTCAAGAGAGTGTAAGGTTCAGGTACGTTGTACGTACAACAGTCGGAAAAAGTATTTTGACAAAAAAAAACTTCGCAATTTTCCTTATATCTTTTTTTTATTGTTTGAAAAAATCTGGAAAAGATATACATATGATAATGGTATCAAGCGACTAACTTCCAAAAAAACATACAAAAGTTAGATTTATAATTATAGTTTTGAAAATAAAAATTGTATTTCAAAAACGTATGGAGGAAAAAGTATTTTGACAAAATTAAAAAGGCTACCAATCACCGGTTAACTTTTTAGTACAGGCAGTGAGGACTGGTTTTTAGTATACTTTTGGATGCAGAATTCAAACCCGTCATCCGTTTGTGGCTATCAGCTCGGGATTTCACAAAATTCCCGTTATAAAATGATCAAAAATCGTTCTTTTTTTCAATTATTGAGACCTCGAAACATCTTGAAATAATTATTTTTCAAAAAAAATTTCGAAACTATCTGAAAGCAACAATCTTCTCTTTCAAATGTCAGTCTATATCTTTCCAATATCTTGTTTCCTCTCTGACCAATCCCTTATTGAAAACTATGCTTTTGGCATATTTCTACCATACACGATTTATTTTACATTAAGAAATATCGAGTGAAGACTCATATTTAGCTAAGAATTTCTCGGAAAGTAAGTGTGATTTTGAAAAGATTTAAACTGATATTTGAAAAAGAAGATTGTTGCTTTCAGATAGTTTCGAAATTTTTTTTGAAAAATAATTATTTCAAGATTTTTCGAGGTCTCAATAATTGAAAAAAAAAAAAACGATTTTTGATCATTTTATAACGGGAATTTTGTGAAATCCCGAGCTGATAGCCACAAACGGATGACGGGTTTGAATTCTGCATCCAAAAGTATACTAAAAACCAGTCCTCACTGCCTGTACTAAAAAGTTAACCGGTGATTGGTAGCCTTTTTAATTTTGTCAAAATACTTTTTCCTCCATACGTTTTTGAAATACAATTTTTATTTTCAAAACTATAATTATAAATCTAACTTTTGTATGTTTTTTTGGAAGTTAGTCGCTTGATACCATTATCATATGTATATCTTTTCCAGATTTTTTCAAACAATAAAAAAAAGATATAAGGAAAATTGCGAAGTTTTTTTTTGTCAAAATACTTTTTCCGACTGTTGTACGTACAACGTACCTGAACCTTACACTCTCTTGACATTACAGATTATCTAATAGATATAAGCACACTGAAGTTTCCTTAAAAAATCCATTAGCTTCTAACTTTATTTTTCTTAAATATTTGCTACTAAAATTGCATTGTTTTGTTAATAAAAACAACAAAAAAGAGCTTAAATCGTCAAAAAAAAAAAATAAAATCAATCACGTTTAGAGTTCCAAAATACCGTTATATTGATGTTCTTGTTTTCTTCCTATCATATCTCAGCTCCAAGCTTTAAGGGTCTAAAGTTTTGTTCAGAAATCATACTAAAAAACCTAAACAGTACAAAAAAACAAAAAAATAAAAAACATCACGTCTGTAGTTTGAGCCATTCTACTTATGACATATTTTATTTTTTTCAAAAAACTATTTTTGTGGCGGGGATCCTCTCCCAAAACAAAAAGGTAGCTACATTTTTCGATTTTTGATAAAAACAAAATATTAAACACCACAATAAAAAAAAAGAAAAGACATCACGTCTAGAAAAATTCATGCCCAACACAATCCTTTTTAAATTTTTGAAAAATAATTTCACAATACGTCCAGATCCTCTCCTAAAAATATTTTAACTTTCGGTGCAGCGATCTTCAGCTTCATGTCGCGTGAAATGTTTGTAGTCACCGAGTTAATGACTCTGCATCTAAGTTTAAGTACAGATCTCTTCTTTGATATTGAGTTTAGTTTAACTATGTCTACGCAAGAGGCAGACAAAATTGATCTAAAATAACAAAATACGAGCTTTTGAAATTGTATTTTTTTTTGTTTATAGCCACTGAAGAAAGAAGAGATATCAAGACCTGCAAGTTCTGTCAACAAGGCAACCCACCCAGCTTTTGTGGAACAATACAAAGTAATGGAACAACATTTAGAGATTAAGTTCACAGATCACGATGGCCATTCAGAAAAGCCACGGGGAGCTGTTTTATCATTAACGCTTGGTAGGTACTATTTTCTTTATTTTAATTTACCTTTCTGATCAAAACGTTTGCCTTTTAGGACTTATGGTCACAGGAGTTATTATTATCATGATAGGATGTCGCTTACGAACAGTCGGGCGTCGAAGAAACCGCCATGGTGGAAAAGTTCCTTATGCACCTGATGAAGATTTTCTAGTAAATGGAATGTATCTGTAAACATGCAATAAATTATGATTTCTTATTATATATACTGGCAACATCTTTTATTTAAAAGCACACAACTAACGATAGATAAATAGTCTGTTGAATAGGCCTTTTAAAAAGGAACAATTACGTGCAAGGGTTTTTGTTATCCAATATGTTTGTTTGGACCATAAGCACACTTAAAACCTTAAATGCTACTAAATTCACCCATGCGTTTCTGAGAGAATGGTCACACTGGCCACTTTTCAATATTTTTGGTATAACTCCAAAACTAAGCTGAATTCGACAGTTTTACATTTAAAGTTTTTTGTTCAAAAATAAATTTTCTATTGAAATGGATAGTTAAAAAAAAAATTTATAAAAAATTTAAGCAGGAAAAGTAAACAAAAACCTAAAAAAATCAAGGATTTCTAAATTTTTTAAGAAATTGGGCATAATTTTTTTTCGAAGCAAAAATGCGGTCAAGACATGCATAGACAAAATAAAGAAGAGACTGAAGGCTTAAATATGACCTGTTTAAAAAGTAATATATGTTCAAATTTGACAGAGATAAGCCCATTCAAACCTAAGCATTTTTTTATAATTTTCGCAGTTTTGGTCCGTAAGCCCTTTTTTTGGTACAATATGGCAAATTTCATATTCTGAAAAATGTTCGAAAGCAATATTTTGATATTATATGACATAACGACTTTAGAGAATATTTAGAAAGTATATATGCTCGCAATTTTGTTTTTCGGCAGATTTTAAAAGCTTTCAGACCTACAGACCGAACGGCTGGTCTCATTAATGTAAGATTTTGTAATGGGTGCTTGGAGTGTTAAAAAAGCTGTGAAAAATGATAAAAAATGGTAAAGTTTGAATGGCTATATTTATGTCAGTTTTCAAATAATATGCTTTTTTAACATGTCAGATTAAGGTCTTAAGACTCTCCTTTACTTTGTTCAAGTATGTCTTGAGGGTATCTTCGCTCCGAAAAAAGTTATACGCTATTAAGAAAAAAATTTAAGAAACATTGATTTTTCGATCTTTTTATGTTTGTTTTCGTAAACTTTTCCTGCTTAAATTTTTTTAATGAAATTTTCTTAGCTATCCATTTCGATTGAAAATTAAAATTTGAACAAAAAGCTTTAAGTGTAAAATTGTCAAACTAGGCTTGGTTTCCGAGTTATACCAAAAATATTGAAAAGTGGCCAGTGTGACCATTCTCTCAGAAACGCATGGGTGAATTTAGTAGCATTTTCTGTTTTCAGCATGCTTATGGGCCAAACAAACATATTCAATAATAAAAACCCTTGCGGATAACGGCGAATCAGTAGACGAACGAATATAATCCTAACAAAAAATAAAAAAGGAAAATAAAATAAGGGATGTTTTTTAGAAGTGTGATTTGCAAGAAGAAATAAACGCATATAATTTCATGCTATAGTCAAGAATCTAGCTTTATTATAAAGGTAAGGGTTAGCCTTTATGTTTTAAAAATGATTTCGGGCAAGTGGCCGCCGTCGACCACCAATTTTCGACGCGATGGCGAATGGACTCATTCGGGTCTTCTTCGATACTCTGCTCCACAGTAGTAATAGGGTCTTCGGTGCGCACTGTTTGGCGTCTTTGAGGATGCGCATTATCCAATAGAGTAAACGTTAACGTGGTGCGAAACCGATCCATGGTTGCTCGAATTACCGACTTTGCTGGGCGATTATGTCGACCAAATATTGCACGTGCGCGCGATGCGCGAATAAATTTGCACAATTTGCAAACGCTGTTCAGGAGTAAGGAGTAAGTCTATTCATTATGAAATAGCAAACCCAACTGAGCATAAATCAAGTGACAGCCATCAAAAAGACCAACTCCGAAAAAAGTATTGCCAGATTGAAAACCACACGCCTAAAAAAAAAAAAATTACAAATGGTTATTGGTGCAATTCAGCTTATCTTTAAACTTTAACCAAAAACTCATTCAAAAATAATTTAATTTTCGTATTACATCAACTGCAATCCGTTTATCCCGTCCGTTTATCCCATCGCGTCGAAACATTCTAGATTCGTCTTTTGTTTTGTATGTTCGCTGTGGAAAACTAGAAGGTAAGAAAGTTAATCATCTTGCTTCTCCGTAGCGAAAGAATAGCCAGGATTCAAGTAAAGGGATTCGTTCAAGAACAACGCAAAAAGTTCATCATCTCGCTATCTTCGTACCGAAAGAATAGCCAGGATTCAAGTAAAAGCATTCATCCAAGAACAACGCGAAACCTGCCTACCTAGTCTGCGGGAAGTGGGATGTTTTCTTTTGTTAACAACCAGAGAAGATACAAAAGAGTTCTTCGGGACTATCGAACAAATAGTTGGTAAGAATTGATTTTTGTTTATCTGCCTCTTACATCCGCAGCTGAGTTGGGTTTCAAGTGAATGTGCGAAAGAATTTTTGGAAACTATGAGGGTCGCAGGACTTAGTTTTTCTGTGCTTAAATTATGTACCTATTATATTCTTCTCAAAGTAACAGCTCTCGAAGCTTCAAAAATCGAAAGCAAAAACCTTTGACAAAACTCAAGAATTTCCAGTTCACATACTGATGTGAAAAAACTTTTCAACTCAAGAAGCAAGACCACACTCTCAGAACCATTCAAGATCCAGGTATCCTTCACACAATGGGCGGAAGTCATATGGTCGTCCCAGTTCAAAATCTCAAAACATCAATTACAAAGCCCAGGGAAAGGGAATAGAAAACTGTTGCTTAAGATGTGGGCGAAACAATCACAAGGTTTCCTCTTGTCGGACTGACAAATCTCAACTTAGATGTAACTCTTGCAAAAAAGAATGTCTTTCAACTCTTTTTTCACAAAACAGAAACTCTAACCATCCGACAAATGCTATCAATGTTGAAGATTGTTCAGATAATTCAAATGAACAATATGGACTTTACAAGATAGAATCTATTGAACACGAAATTTATTCGAAATGAACAACTGCGACAAATATCTCATTGATGTACATATGTATCTCTAAACAAAAAGACACAAACATTCAAAGTCGACTCAGTTGCAGAATACTCACTTCTAGCTCAAACTGATTTTCAACGTCTTAATCTAAACTTACCCTTGGGAAAATTTCAAGTTGCATCCGATCATTCAGGCGATATAATCAATCCATTAGGCAAATTATCTCTTAATGTTGCTTACGGTGGAAAAGAAAATATTGGTGAGTTGCATATTGTTCCAGATGGGCATGATGCTCTACTTGGTAGACAATGGATAAGAGGTCTAGATATCGAGCTAAAGAAAATTGATTCAAATAAGTCTAACCCGTCACCTGCTTTTCAAATCCAACCCAATTATTCAAACGATGACATATTCAAACAATTTTCTTTCATTTTTGAAGAGTAAGTCGGTTTTGTACCAGATTTTCAAGTGTTACCTCAACTCAGGAAAGATGCTAAGCCAATTTTTACCCGAGAAAGAAACTTGCCATATGCTCGGAAAGAACAAGTTGACAAAGAATTAAACTCTCTCGAAAAAGAGGGAATTATAACGCTAGTTTTCGCAAGTGATTGTGGTTCTCCACTGGTAATCATACCGAAACCTGTACCGAGATTCAGCTAATTCGAAACCGCAGGGAGTGAGTGAGATGAGTCACTTTTCGTCGAAAATCGATTCAGCTAGCAAAAGTGAGTGAGTGAGCGAGTGAAATGAAATGTCAGATTACTCGCCAGATATTTCTGCAGTGAGAGTTTGGATTTGGCCTCGAAAGAGGAAGGTTGTGCCTCGCACAACCTCCCAGTTTTATAAAAAACAGTAACCGTAAATTATTTTACTTAATCACCCCGTTAGCCGTTTACCGACAAAACGGTATTCCCGAACCACGTTAGCCGTTAACCGAGAAAACGGTCCTACCCCTCACAGCAACCTAGCAGTTCTCAGTTCCTGCATAAGCAACCTCTTCAACCGATCCAACGACTCCAGCAACAGATCAACGTTCCCGCCGAGGAAACGGAGTACCAAGCAGCCCCAGTCTGCTTAACAACCGATGCTGCCTCACCAATCAACCGTGTTTTATTTGTGCTAATTTTATATTTTATCATAAAACTATCCAACTACATTCATTTAAATTTTTCACTTTCCACCAATAACAGTTTAAAAGTAAATTCGTAATCGTTAGAAAAATGTTTGTTTGTATGTTAAAATTCCAGGCGCATTAAGCACTCTGCTTCTACTTAAAACCGTGTAGAGCGCTCTCGCTCTAAAAAGAAATTTCTTTCATGTGTCTTCTACACAATCACTAGATTAAGAGCGTATTCGCTCATATTCGCTAGCAATGTACATATATACATGTATATTATGTATTTCTCTGGTGTTATTTTATTAGTTTTAAGTTATTTTAGGCATCTGTACATATGTATATATGTATTTTTGTTGCATTTATAAGCCAACACGCAACCGCTAGGTAATGCTTCTGATCAAGAGCAGGCTTACAATATAATTAACTTATATGTCAAATGTCCGCCACGAGGCTAACCATAAAAAAAAAAAAACGGAGAAAGAAGGCCATACATTACAGCCACTTTTGTACAAATTTATTGACCGCTAGAATTAAGAAAAACGATGTAACTGATTTATAAGTCTCAATAAAATTCAATTCAATTCAATTTCTGCAGTGACTTGGTGTATGTGTTGGTAAATTTCCAGTTTTGGATAGGTATGTCTGCTTTTCTCAAGAATTCCTATTCATGCATAGGTAACGCAAAAAAAAAACAACAACGTAGATAAAAACAACTACCCTTTTATTGATTCTTAAATCTTATTTTATTATCATATTCACATATGTATGTATATCAAATAAAATTATATTCTATTCACTTTCGACACTATTTAGCTTTTTATTTCTCAAGGGTGGAAACTCACTTCAAACTTTAATTACGACAAAAAAAATAATTGAAACAAAAGATACTCCATTATTAAAAATTCCAATATTTACATTGTTGTATTTATTATTTCATTTCATTTCGCGTAACGAGTGTGACAAGGAGGTAGAGTTTAGCTCTTTTATATTTATTCTTTGTCTTATGTTCGAAACTTTATTCGAACTTACTCATTTCACTTAAATAGCTGAATCACTTTTGCGAGTGAAGTGAGATGAGTCGGCGAGTAAGGCGAATCATCTCATCTCACTCGCTGAAATAGCTGAATTTAGGCACTGATGTGTCGATTACAAGTGTGGTGAAAATGTACGTCTAGTTCAAGCTAATCATCCAATAAGACGAATTTATGACGTTCTACATAGCCTCCGGAATTCTAAATTTTCCTGTAAGTTAGACCTGTACAAAGCTTACCTCTATTTGAAAGTTGATGAAGAAAATAGCAAAATTCAAACAATCTCAACTCATCGAGGCACTTATCGCATGAATCGTCTCAGTTTTGGTATAAAGACAGCACCTTCATACTTCAATTGAATACTATGTCAAATTCTCAAAGGACTTCAAGGAGTAGAAGCTTACTTCGACGATATTCTTATTCACGGTCCTTCACGCCAAGAATGTCTTCAAAATCTTGTTGCATGTCTACACAAACTCATTAAATGTAACTTACACGTCAATAGAAAAATGTTCATTTTTACTCTAGAAGATTGAATACTTGGGGCATGTAGTTGAGTTCAAAAAAAAAATAAGCAAGTCTCCAGAAAAAGGACGTGCTATAAAAAATATGCATTCTCCCCCGAGTCCAGTGGTCCGTTCCTTTTCTCTAAAATGTTAACAATTGTTAACAATTGTTAACATTGATCGTTCCTAAATTCTCAAATTGTAACATCGTGTAACATTATGACGTCATAAAATCGTTCCTAAACTCAATGTTGAAGTGTCAGAATGTTACACTTTGTAACAATTTCCAACTCATCTCCTCGACATGAATTGAAAGTGTTGAACTGTCAAAAACAGCTGAAACTGCAATTTTTTATTTTGTGATTATCTTTTGTTTACTTTTCGTTGTTTGGATTTAGAATTGTTAGAATTTTTGCAAATATGCGTTTTTAATTCAATTAATTTTACTGTTGTTTTTGAGTTTTGAATAGTTTTATGATAAATTTACTTTTTTTCGACATTGCATTTTATCAATTCCGTGATTTTTGGTAAAGAAATTTGTGCTCATAGTTAGTTAAAGTTAATAGAAATTTAATTTAGAAATTATATGTATTTACTTTCAATGAATTTTATGCAATAAATAGTTTTTTCTTGATTATTCATTCTAAATGCATTTCGATTTTTTTTCCAACCTTGCCGTTTGACAGATCAACAATATTTTCAACATTGATCGTTCCTAAATGAAATGTTACAAAGTGTAACATTCTTAACAATGACATTCCAACATTTTTTTTTGACACATTAATTGTTAACATTTTTAGAGAAAAGGAACGGACCACAGATGAAGTCAAACAATTTCTCGGACTAGTAACATCAACCAAGTCTCATGCTCTACGCTGTCTTCTGAAGGACAAAAATGGTTTTGGTCTACAAAATGTGAGTCAGCTTTCTTAAATTTGAAAACAGAATTGTGCAGTGATCAAGTTCTCATATACCATTCAATTCTACCTTACCAATCGTACTAACTACAGACGCTAGGTCTTATGGTATAGCTGCCATATTGAGTCACACTTTGAACGGGCATGAAAAACCAATTAACTACGCTGCCCGTTCCCTAACGAAATCTGAACAAAATTATAGCCAGTTAGATCGTGAAGCGCTTGCGATTGCGATCATATTTGGTGTCACTCATTTCTACTAATTTCTTCGGTAGTCATTTTCTACTTGTCGCTGATATCAATCATTGACAAGAATACTTCATCCTTATAAAGCATTACCTCAGATGACCTCAGCTTGACTTTTAAGATATGCTTCATTTTTGACCGGATTCAACTATTCTGTAAAACTCAAACCAGAAGAAGCTAACCAGAATGTTGGCTGTTTGTCTCGTACACCAATTCAACACATTTAAATTTCAACTGACCAAATAATTTATGAAGAAGTCAATACGTTGTATGCTGAAACAAATCTTGAGCAAATAAATTACAGCTCAAATCATCAAAGAAGAAACTATAAGAGATTCAGAACTTCAAAAAATAATCAATGACTTACAAACAAGTTCCATTAATTCCGACTTTACACTTAAAGATGGAATTATTTTCCGGAAAGATAGAATTCTTATTCCACATACCCTGCGCTCAACAATACTCTCAGAACTTCACGAAACTCACTTGGGTATCACTAAGATGAAACAACTTGCTCGGCGATTAAACCCACCAAAAAAAAGCTCCAGTGCACCCGTGGGATCCGCCTCAAGACAACTGGGAACGTGTGCATATTGATTACGCTGGACCATTTCAAAATTATTATTTTCTGGCTTGTATACATAGATGCTAAATCGAAATGGGCCGAAATTAAGATAACAAAGGATGTACCCTCTTGTTCAAGTACCATTGAATTGCTGGAAAATATTTTCTTAGTTCATGGATATCCCCAAGTTATGGTATCTGACAATGCTTCAATTTTTCCAAGTGAAGAGTTTCATTCATTTTGTTCAAGTCATGGAATATTTCAAAAGTTTATTGCTCCGGAACATCTTACAACAAATGGACTTGTCGAAAGAAATATTCAAATGCTCAGACACCTATTTAAAGCTCTCGCAAACGACCGAACTCCAATCCTAATCAAAATACAGAGAATTCTTCAATGTTATCGAGCTACACCCCTTTCTTGTGGAAAATCACCTGTGGAAAATTTACCTGCATAGGAAATTAAGGATACGCTTTGATGTAGTTTGTCCTTATAATCCGCAACCTTCTAAGCTTGAATTTAAACCTTCATGTTTAATACAAGTGGCAGAGAGAGTTCAAGTAACAAATGGCAGTTTGGAGAAGTAGGAAGAAACTTGGAAAGCGTCACTACCTCATCAATCTTGACTATGGTCGGATAGTCAAAAAACACATCAACCAACTTCAATCAACACTGGTTAAAAAGAAATCCGTGTCATTTGGACCAACTCAGAGCTTCAATATTCCAAGACCAAGCAAACCTTATCATGTTCCTGTCTTAACAGATAACTCTCTTCCATCTACAATATTAAACAGCTATCAACCTTCAGCTCAAAAAGAAATAAGAAGATCAACCAGAGACAAACGTCTTCCAGACCGGTTTGGTGATAATGTTGCTTGCTGAATATGTTTAAATAAGTGGGGGAGACTGTGGTGTTCTTTCTATAAAATATACTTACTGAAAAGTGTACTGTCTTAAATATAAAGAAACTCAGTTATATGTTTATTTCAATTCAATAATTAAATTTTCTAATATTATACTTCGATAGAGTTTTCTGTTATTGTCAAGACTTTTTTTTAAATATATTATGTTGTTTTGTTATTTAATCGTTGCGTTTCTCTTCAATAAGATACACCCCATAAAATGTTTGTTTCACTTCAGCAGCATAGTAGGCTTTAGTACTTCAATTATAATTTTTCAAAAAGTTTAAAAAAAAAAATTCTTTCCAGAAAAAAATAAAAAAATAACAATTTGATATCACAAAATGCGCTGTTCAGTTTCTGAATGTAAGACAAATAATGAAGGAAGTATTAAGGAAAATAAATGTTCTTATTTTTCCATTCCAAAAAAATGAACAATTGTCTAAATAGTGGATAGCATTTTGTAATAGAAAGGATGATTTCCCACCAAAGAACGAAAGAATTTGTGGAAAAACATTTTAAAGCAAGTGATTTTGCTCCCAAGAATAGTTTCATCGAAGAGCAAGGATTTTCACAACTAAGGCGTTTGAAACCAGGAACAATCCTATCACTCAGAATAGAAAAAAGACCAAGGTAAGCCCCAAAAACTTAAAGGTATATTTCTCCATATTTTGTTTCCGCAATCTTTTCGTTTATAATTTCGTTTTCGAGATGGACACCCCAGAAAATGTTCGTTTCACTTCAGCAGCGTAATAGGCTTTAGTATTTTGATTAAAAAATTTAAAAAAGTTTTGAAATAAAATTCTTTCCAGAAAAAAATAACAATTTGATATTATAACAGTAAGTAAGACAAATAATGAAGGAAGAAATAAGGAAAATAAATGTTCTTATTTTTCCATTCCAAAAAAATGAACAATTGTCTAAATAGTGGATAGCATTTTGTAATAGAAATGATGATTTCCAACAAAAGAACGCAAGAATTTGTGAAAAACATTTTAAAGCAAGTGATTTTGCTACCAAGAATAGTTTCATCGAAGAGCAAGGATTTACAAAACCAAGGCGTTTGAAACCAAGAACAATCCTATCACTCAGAATAGAAAAAAGACCAAGGTAAGTCCCAAAAACTTATAGGTATATTTCCTTGGATGAATTTAAATTATATCTGTACCTACCTTGGTTCTAAAAGCGCCAATGTTCAATTTTTCAATTTTTGGAAAATCGAAAATTTAGCCTTTAAATTTCTAAAAATGCATATTACTTTTGAAATTTTTTTCTATAACCATCGTTGCCCTGTTGAGAAACAATTGGAGTACATTTGGCAATATTACAGAGAAGGACATCTTCCGCTGAGTCAAAAAGTGTACTTAAGTCAATATTTTTAAAAGTGGACATTGGCCCTTTTAGAACCAAGGAACAGATATATAGGTGTATATAATTAAATTTTATAGTTTTGCTGCAAAGCTGGCCACGTCATGTCACCGTCGATCTATTTACCTCGACTCGACTGGATTTCAGATTGGCTGAAAATCCAAAAGGAACGGTGGCCCAATGTTTCCACCTGGTGTAAGACTATGATATACGTTGAGGACACATTTCAATGTACTCCACAACCAATTGCTCCAGAACAATGTTGAGGAAATCAAATGATAGCGCAACTTCTTGCCGAAACCCTATACCTGTTTGGAATAGGTCGGACTTTGGAGGTGCTTTTCACTATTTGCATATTGCAACGTGTATTTTCACTATAACTGCGAGTATGGTGTAGTGGTGGTCTTAGAGAAAAAAAGCATACTTGACTGTTATATTATACTACTTATATATATGAAGGGTCCAGGGGAAATACGGCTTAAGTCCACTTTAATTGATTCCGAGGAAAACGTAGTTGTAAATATATTACTAAAATAATGGATAATTTAAAGAAAAATAAATAAAACTAACAATTCATTTTGTTGAGCACGAAGTACTCAAGTAAGCAAACATATATTGATTTTAACATCTTGAATTTTTTGCATGATAAGCTGACATGAGTCAAAAGGACCTTCGATGTTTTAAACAAAATTTTGAATTTTTTGATTTGAAATTTTCTTCTGAAAGAACCGGACATGATAATTGGAAACGGTTTTTTGCTTTTTATTCAGACACCTCTAGATTTTCAAAATAGAGTTTAAAAATAAAATAATTTTCACAAGCGTGACATTGGACCGTTTTTGCAATTTAATTTGTTAGACAGGACCTCGACCGGATGTAGTTAGAATATCTAATTTTTTTTGTTTTAAATATTGACCTGACGTGTCGCTAGGTCTATTCACAAGTTTTTCTTTTTTTAATATCACTTTGTTTAATTTTTGGAGCAAAAAAGATACTTTTGGAAAAAAGTTTTTTTAAAAAGTGTACTATTTTGCGAGTTTTCAAAATCATATCCTACATCAGATAGTACCCATACAAATCTATAAGATGTCATCATTAGTTTAATTTTTTCAAAAAGTGGACTTGAGCCGTTTTTCCCCTGGACCCTTCATATGTATACATTGTACAACATACATACATATTATTTGATTGCAGAACCAAACCACAACCCCTTAAAGAGTCAAATCGATCATTTGATCTGAAAGTGGATTAAGATTTGAATCCACCTTCACCACCACCAGTGACTAATTTGGAAAATTTTTAAGGCAATGTCGATTCAGCTTTGGCGGGCAGTATCGACATCAGTATAATTTTACCCTCAGCTCAAGCCAAGAAATCTTCTACAGTTTGTGGTACATAAAACAGGGTATTCTTACCAGCACAAGCGACAAAATTGAAACCTTTTTTTTTTAAGAAGTACCGATTCAGATTTACAAACACAAGAAAATGGCAGTATGGACTCAGCTTTGCCAGCTGAAATGTCTTTTAAAACTTGTGGTACCCAAACAGGGTTATCTGATGATTCACTTTGCAGTACGCAAACTGCTCCTTCCTATACAGACACTCAGTAAGTAGCACAATTTCCTTTGTTTAATGCTGCGCTTATGACCTTATATACTAATAATTTTTGATTTTCTGCTTCTTAGATTATTCAAAAGAAATTATAAGACTGAAGCTGCAGGATTGGAAGCAGGAGCAAGTTTTGAAAACTATTGGCAATATCTTTACCAAAGGCCAAATAAAAAAAAAATGGAATGCCCTGTAAAGCGAATGCGCTGGTTGGAAGAGGACATAGCGAACGCTATAACAATTCATGCCTTAGGCCAACCGGCATACCGCCTTCTTTTAAAAAAGAGTTTCCATTATCGGCTGTTGTGAACTTAAGAAAATGGTGTGCAAAATAGACATGTACCCGGACTTAATATATTGCGTCCTGAAACTAATACAAAAAATTGATATGAAGCCAATTGACAAAGTATCTGTCATTTCCTTTGATGAAATGAAGGTCAAAGAAAAAATATGCTTTGATAAAAAGAAGGAAGAAAACCCTAAAAGCAGCCAAGTACGTGCAGGTTGCGATGATACGTTTCCTTTTCGGAAATTGGAAGCAACTAATTTTTTAATGATTTTGACCGGAAAATGACTGAAAATTTACTGCTTGAGATAATAAGCACCATCCATAGCTGTGGTTTTGATGTCATGGGAATGGTTTTTGACGAAGGTTGTGGGTTATTAAGGATTGTTGAAGGAACTCAACATATCAGTACCCCAATCTTATTTCCCCAACCCAGTAGATCCATTTAAGAAAATATACGCTTTCGCCGCTGTGCCTCGTCTTTTGAAATTGGCGCGGAATCATTTTGTTGACAGTGAAGGGATTTTGCTGGATGGAGAGCTCATTCATGAAGGCATAATTGACAAGCACTTATCGCAAACGAACAAAAAATCCGTCTTTTCTGTGGCCTACAAAATTACCCATGCAAGATTGAACATACGAGGGGTAGAACGCCAAAAATCAAAATTTGCTGCAAAGCTATTTTCCCACACCATCTCCCAGGCATTAATACACGCAGGAAGTTTGGGAGTTTTTAAATCAGAGAGTTGGATCAAGTTGCCCCGAATTTTTTAAACAGGTTTGCATATAAAATTTGTTTTAAACTTATTTTGTTTAATTTTAAGGTGAATGTTTGTTTTTGATGCCTTGAATGTCAGGACACCGTACAAGGACAGTCGGGAACGAGTCCAAGGATTTGGTCTCTCGGAGTCTGTTCAGTTTGACATTGTTGAATAAATGTCCGCCAATGTTAAATATGCGTGTCAAAGGAAAATACGCAATGATGCCTTTTCAAAAAGGTACTTCTTATATTTTCAATTTTCCTTATGCTCAATATTAATTCTTGATTAAAAGGTATTCTAATCACCAAAAACTCCCTAAAACTCCTTTACGCTGACCTAAAGTCCAAATATGAAATATCATATTTATTGACGTATAGGCTGAACCAAGATGTCCTTGAGAACTTTTTTGGGGTAATTAGTTCCAAAGGGGGCTTGCATGACCATCCAGATCGTTTGGAATTTAAAGACTTTGGCCTTACATTCTTGGTCGAAACGAGGGAAGCCTTTCAGCAAATGGTAAGGAAATGTCATACTAAACTTAAATTGATATTTTATCACACGTTGTTCCAGGAAACACTATGGTGGATGACACTCCTGACTTGGAAGTTGCCTCCAATCTGAGCACCGATCTGATCGGTTTACTAGCTCCCGAAGCAGATCCTGATTCTGTAGAATCTGTTGAAGAGATGGAAGCGTTGCAGTACGATGGCCTTGATCACCTAGCAGGCTATATCTGCAAAAGGGTAAGAACGCCAACTTAGTGGTTGAAAACTCCAAGGTCAAAACGGAAAGAGACGAGTCATATACTTGGACTAACCAGTTGACCGAAGGTTTCTTGCACAAACCGAACAATAAAATGATGTGCGAGATGGAGAAAATGGAAGCCATCTTCAACTCTTTCAATGGCAAAGAAATTGTATTTTCCTGTGATTATATAAAAACCCTTATAAGCATAGCTGAAGGCATTGACTGTGACAGGAAAGTAAAAGAGCTTTTTTTCCGGTCCAGAATGTACTTCAGAATAAAAAGCTTGAATAATCAACAAGAGGAAAATACAAGAACAAGAAAAAAAAAGATGATTAAAACTGTTTCATAAGTAATATTTTTGTTTATTTGTTCAAAATATTAAATTTGTCTTTTTTCATTTACACCACAGAATAACAAATATTGATTGATTGAGTTCTAATCTTCAATCAAATCAATCTTATCTAATCCTATCCTAAAAACCTTTCAAACTAAAAAAAAACCAATAAGGTAATTGAATTTATCAATGTTTCCATATTTTTAATTTAAAATTTCAATCAACAATATCCCTATAAGAGTGGAGTGTACTTGCGTGTTTATTTATTGAAAATATTAAATTTGTTTTATTTCATTTATACCATAGAACTACAGATACTAATTGTGGTAGTCAAATGACAACAAAAACTCCAATACCAATAAAAACACCAAAAACGACAACTGCGAAAGTACCAAGTTATAATCACACATCAATTCTTATACTTTTATACTGACTGGGTTGTTCATATTTGTAAACAATTTCTCTAGTTCTACTACCTTTACTTTTTACTGTTATGAGCCCTAATCTAAAATCTACTATGTACCTACATTATATCATTGCAGTATACAAACTTCAGTATAAAGTCTCACTTCATGAACGGACATAGGTTACATATCCTACTCATTCTTCCGATACCCATTCTATATTTTCCCCTTTAAACTCAATCCATTTCCCATAGAGATACAGTTCAGTAAAATTTGTGAATGCAAAGCATTTTTATTTAATATCCAATTTCACTTGACTTTCCATGGAAATCAAGTTTATTAACAACTCCTAATGCACGCGCGTTTGTTATGCCTTGCAGTCATTTACCTTTGCTTGTAACCCGAACCATACAAACATAAAATTTATGATAAAATAATTTAGTATAATATTGTTTGTAAAACAAATTTGCTGGGAGTGCAGTTTTATTAAAATAAGAAAATGTATTTTGTAATTGATAAAGTTGGCAGTTAGCAGCAAAACGTGATAAAATAAAGACACAACCTTTTTTAAAAACTCTTTTTGCGTAACTCATTACATATCTCATATACGTTTGTACATTAAACAGATTAACATACAGAATTAATTTAGATATTTTTCGGGGTGTATGCTGCGCGAATTTCATTTGATATGGGGAGGTTAATACATTTTTACGTTTTATTTTGAATGCATTCACTGGATCCAATTTAAAATATTTGCTTTCCATTTCAATCTTAAAAAGAAAAAAGATGCTTTGTCTAAAAAAACTGCTATTAATGCCTTAAATGAATAATTGCAAAACATTTTATGTTATTATTTAAGGAAAAGTTGTTTTCAACGGCAAAATATATACAAAAAAAAAAACATTAAAACCAACCACATAAAATGACACAAATTTGCTATAGGTGCCCTAACTGTAGTATTGCAGTTTTTGCTTCATAAATCAAAACTAATCATTTTGAAATTAAATTAACCATCTTTTTTATTTCTAGTCTAACAGGTTACATTCATATTATCACAAATACAAATATGACGGATCTATTATTTATTTATTCATCTTCGGATCTGTGTCATCGTTTTGGGAGGGGTACACTTGAGAAAAGTGCACGTTTAATTGTAAGTTGAAAAAATTTCGACCAGAACATATTCTAGTTTTAATATACCTTTTTACTATCTAGATGTCACAACTCCAGAAGTCAGCCCCTGTGATCTCCGGAACTGCCGTCGTCAATGACTACTTCAAAGGTTTCTCTGGAAGAGTACAAGTGGTCTTGTTTCTATATCTATTGGATTTTACCTTTGTCTGTTCAACCGAAATCATTGCCTTCTCTGACCGTGCAAAGGAATTCCGTTCTATGGTGCTGAAGACTTCCACCAATTTTGCATAGCACAAATATGGAGGACTTGGCCAGTTGGAAATTGCACTGCTCGCCGACAAGTTTGCTCGTGATTAAGCTGTATTAGACGAAGAAAGTAACCTTCCCTTCTGTGGATTGTTCATCATTGATGGCAAGCAAGACTTCCACCAAATAACAGATTATGACTTACCTGTTGGCAATACTGTGGAAACTCTTCGTCTGCTGCAGGCTTTCTAATTCATATGAGCATGGTGAATTTTGCCCCCAACTGGAAGTCAGGCAACAAGTCATGGGTCACTTCACTGATCCAACTGATCTGAGGAGAACTTTTCTGGCGGGCACAAAGAAGACCAGGCAACAAGTCAATGGGTCACTGATCCAACTGATCTGAGGAGAACTTTTCTAGCGTTCACAAAGAATATTAAATACATTCATTATCTTTGTATATATTTCCTCATTTATTTTATTAAAATTTGCTTTTTTTTGTGTTAATGTGTACATGGAAGCAAACAAAACCTTTAATATGCTTATTTTTGTATGTTTATTTATTCTCTTTTGTAAATAAAAATTTATCTAGTAGATTTAAAAATTAAAACATCAATGTTCTAGAAAAAAAATCTATTTTCAAATTGAAGAAACTGATCAATCTCACTTGTAGTCGATTATTAATTATCTCCAAATATTTTTGTATTAGTCTGAGCAATTATCTAAATAAGATTATAATATTATATTATGAAAATATTGTTTATTTCCCAGTGGGAAATTTTCAAAAATTCACCAAGGAATCCCCTGCTATTTCCTCAAGGAACGGAAGTTATACCCAAGGAATTTGAGGTGAAATCATCGAGGAAATTAACATGGGGTTGTCATTGGCATTCACCAAGTGATTTTCTTGGTGAATATTCAGTAGTGAAATCACTAAGAAGGTGTAACTTGCTTATTCCATAATTAATTGCATTTTATGAAACATAGCGTGAATATTCATCAGTGATATCACTAGGTACATGGAGTTGCTTTTTCACCAGGCCATTATCTTTTTTTAAATGAAAAATGTCATGAATGTTCACCAAGGAAATCACTTTGTGAATGGAACCTACTTAATCATCTAGTGAAATCATCAACATCGGTAGTGTACTGTCTAATTTAGTATTAAAACGAACCAAAAAGAAGTCAAATCAAAAGTTATATTTACGTTTTAACAAACGCAATTTGAGTAATGTTCAGTTCATCTTACATTGATTTTCTTACAGGAAGTCAATGTGAACTTTATCTTACAAAATGAGAACCAAAAAATCACAAGCTCAGGACTCTGTCCATTACTATTCATCGTTGAAAACCTCGTGCTTCTCTAGGCATGATTTTTTGCAATGAAATTGTATACTGCATGGGAAGCATTGAATTCAGTTGAATTTTTGCACCAAGTAAAAGAAAGGGTGATGTCATGAAAATAATGAACTGGTGAAAAAGGCAAAACCTTTTTCTAATGAAATCATTACATGCCTGTTCTTCGTAAAAAGTATTTCATGAATTCATTGTGCTATTCACCGAAATTTTTCCTTGAGGACGAAATTTCCTACTGGGATATCATTTATCACCAATATCTTCTTAAAATTAATATTGTATGTATTGTTATATCATTTTTCTAAATTAAAAAAAAATAGTCTTCCAATCAAAAAGTTAACTTTTTTTTATTTTGAAAACCAAAGGAAATATGTACATAGGTAAGCTTAATGGAGTTATTTGACTGCCAACTTAAATAAACCGCTGTTGTAGCAACATCTGTTTCGAGGACTTAAGGATCAACTCGATTGCGCTTGAATCTCATTGTGAACTATTTGAACTAGAATAAGAAATGGTTTACTGCTGTAGCGTCGATATTCGTCACTTCTCTCACGATTCTAAAGAGCAGGACCACCTGGCGACTTCCAACGACCATTCTAATCATCAGCAGTTCCAATTGACTCAAATCGTCCTTCGTAATAGAGCATCCTATGTGCTGGCATTTCTCTGTATCACTACGGCCATAAGGATCCAAGCCATCGGCATTTTGAGATTTTTCTTCTTGGCATCCTCTTGACTGATTTCTTTGCTCACTTGTTTATATTATTTACATAATTAATTATATCTGTGGTGTTTTGTAGAAACATGATAACTCCATAAAATATTTGCATCCGTATACCCTTTACATCAAGCTAGAGCCTAAATGGTTTGACCAATTTTTTTTTTCAAATTTGAAGTATTTATTATTATTATAATTATGTTCCCAATTTGAAGACAATCGGTTGACTCGTTAAGGCTCTAGCTCGATTAAAAGTGGGCGTAAAGACGCAAGTATTTTATAAAGTTGCCATGTGTCTACCAAACGGCAAACACCACAGATTATATTCTCTTCATCTGCTTCAAAAACGAGGGCATCTTTATCATGTTTCTTTACTAACTCCTCTTTATCCGATTCCACTGTTCCATTATACTTTGTTTAGTGGGTCCTTGATGTCGCTTCCCTTTGCGTGCCACTTTCTTCGCTGCTTGAGCTAGATAATCCAGATTCATTAGACAATTTGTTGATCTCTTTGGCACTCCCAGCTTCAAAGTTTTTATCGCTTGATTATAACGAAGATGATGAGAAGCCTCATCTCAATGTGGATAGCACTCTCAATGAACGTGTACTTTCACACGATAAACGCAATATTGCTCTGTCGTAATCTGACTGCGGGAACTCGCCGATCCTATATTATTCGATTTGGATCTCTTTGATATTGTTGACTTGTTGGATCACTGATTTAACCGACTAAGATTTCCAGCAATTGTTTCCTTCTGGGCTCGATGCTCGTGAAATATTCAGCCCTATTATGAGTTTCACGTGAACAACATTCCACCCGGAAAAATTGTTATTTCACTTTTCGCTTATTGTGAGTTTCACCCGAAAAATCAAAATTCCCCTTTTTTGTGAGTACTCATTTCGGGCGGAATGTACCGTAATTAAGATTTTAAATTATCACTTATTTTTTGAAGGTAAACAAAAGATAAATAGGTGGTGCTGGTGCCCTTTGAGCAAGTTTTTTGTTTATTTTAAGCCAAGAGAAGTTCAGGCGAAACTCATAATAGCTTTTAAAATTCCGGGGGAACAAACATTTTTCGGGTGAAATATTTTCCGGGCGAGACTCATAATAAGGCTGATTATCATTCTTGGAGAGACAACACCTTCTATGTTCACTTAAGTGTTCTCAGTATCTGCTACAAAATTAATAATCTGCATCAGCAAATGTATCCAAAACATTTATATTAATGCAAATAATCAAACAAAAACTGACAAACAAAAACTGACAAATTAATAAACAAATGAAATTTAAGACAAGAGATGTCAGATGTGACACCTCACAAGCACAGCCATTTTCAATTTTGACAACCTGCGCAATATAATACCTTAGATTTGT
The DNA here is from genome assembly GCA_963921185.1 of Dasysyrphus tricinctus. Taxonomy (NCBI): domain Eukaryota; kingdom Metazoa; phylum Arthropoda; class Insecta; order Diptera; family Syrphidae; genus Dasysyrphus; species Dasysyrphus tricinctus. Next base: position 176,813,384 of record OY992531.1, on the reverse strand, counting down.
GTACTGTGTTACGCAGCGATAGACCATCTTATGTGCAATGCGGTACTCGCTTCGCCATTCAGCCTTTCGTTAGCCGTAACACTCAATTTTCTTGGAGGTGGTGCCTACCAAAGGCAAGTTGGTGCTGACTGGTCAGCTCCCATGGCCCAGAGTACAGTTTGTGAAGTCATCTCTTCTACATTAAAAAAATGCAGAGGATATTGTGTCTTAAAATAAAATTTACTTTATCGAATTCGGAAGCAACCAAAACGTACTTTTATGAGAAGTATCACATACCTGGAGGTAGATTTTTGTTTATCGTTAAAAAATATTTAATTTGCTATTTTCCTAGTAATCGGCTGCATAGATGGAAGTCACATTATGATTATCCACCCATCGGAAAACGAGCACGTTTATTTCAACAGAAAAGGAAGACATAGTCTTAATGCTATGATAGTTAGTTAACTTTGTCATTATTGTATTTTTTTTTAATGTACCTATACATCATATTTGTCTTCATTCCAAACATGTGACGAGAACAAAAAAATTCTATCAATAAATGCTTAATGTGGTGGTAGTGTTCACGACAGAGTGCTCAACGAGAGAAGTTAAATGTCGACTACTGTGCAGACAGAGCATCATCGTGGCTTCTAGGTATAACACTTTTTTTAAATAAAATTTTCAATTTAGGTCTATGACTATTCACATTATTCATTTTATTCCCAAAGGTGACAGCGGTTAACCCTTAGAACCATTTCTAATAACACCTTATAGAAACGCAGCAGAAAATTCTCCAGAAGCTCTCTTTAACTATGTACACTCCCTAGGAGTATTAGCGAAAGATGTATTGGAGTAATGAAAAGTACTTTATCTTTGTCTTCTTTAATTATTATACCATGAATTGAAATTAATTTTAATTTTACTAACAGCTCGATGGAGAATTGCCTTAGAAAAAAACTGAGATATTCCCCAAGAAAATCAGCACAAATTGTAAATGTCGGTGCTGCTCTTCCCAAAATATGCTGCGAGCATAGAGTTCCACTGCCAGAAGCAGTATTGACAATTTCACCATCTGATAATTCAAATAACCAGCAAGCTGAAAATGCAAGGAATGAAGGAGCAAGAACCAGAAACAGAATCAGAGATGACCTGTCGGCAAAAAGTCCAAGACAAAATAAATGTAAATGTATTATAATATATATATATGTACATATATTTTTTAATACATTAAAAGAGTACAAACTAAATCAACAAAAAAAACTCATTAAAACAAAAACATCGCAAAAATTCACAGCATAGATTTGATTCTTATAGCAAATATACATATATGTTGTATACATACAGTCGGGAGCAAAAATGAGTACATGTTTGTAACTGGCGCACTTATTGATGCACAACAACAGAAATAATAAAGTAAATTGAAAAAATTTGTTTGCCCTGTATTTTATGTTCAATTCTTAACAAAACGGCTTATAATACATAACGGAAAGGAGCAAGTTCTAAGAAAAAAACAAATAAAACAAAAATAAATCGCATGTACTCAATTTTGCACCAAGCGTTAATCAGCAAAAATATCGAAATTTGCCGTTAGATTTGCAAGTTTTTGGTTTGTTTATGACTTCCTATATCTTTTTTAGTTTGAGATATGTTTAATTGCGTATGGTTAGAACTTTTACCAGCGTATTTTAATAAATGAAATAAATAATTATACAAATTTCATTGCTCTTTAAGATTACGAGGAAGCTATCACGACAGATTGAGGACAGTTTTGTAGTCATGACAAAAAGTGGCTTCTCGACACAAATGATAGCTAAAAAGCTTAAAACAAGCCAATCGGTGGTCATAAAAGTCCAGAAAATGCGAGTTATTGTTCCTAAAGCACAAGTCAAAGGCCGCAAAAAAAATTTTGACGGATGCGGCAGCCCTCGCAGGATATTAGATATGAAAAGGAACAAGTGTTTAACACCAAATCATGCTTCTTATGCAATAAATAAGCCCGTTAGCCGAGAAACTGCAAGAAGAACCCTCAACGACATTGGTTATATCTCAGCGGTTAAAAAAACAAAACCCTGCATTGTCGGAAAAAATGCTAAGGTGTTGTTAAAGTTCGACAGAGAACACAGAAATTGGACATCTGACCACACTACACGTTTCCAATTACCTACTGTCCAATTTCTGTGTTTTCTGACGAACTTTAACCGCACCTTACCATTTTTACAGACTATGCGGGCTTTTGTTTTTTTAACCACTGAGATATAACCAATGTCGTTGAGGGTTCTTCTTGCAGTTTCTCGGCTGACGGGCTTATTTATTGTATAAAAAGCATGATTTGGTGTTAAACACTTGTTCCTTTTCATTTCTAATATCCTGCGAGGGCTGCCGCATCCGTCAAATTTTTTTTGCGGCCTTTGACTTGTGCTTTAGGAACAATAACTCGCATTTTCTGGACTTTTATGACCACCGATTGGCTTGTTTTAAGCTTCTTAGCTATCAGTTGTGTCGAGAAGCCACTCTTTGTCATGACTACAAAACTGTCCTCAATCTGTCGTGATGGTTTCCTCATAATCTTAAGGAACAGTGAAATTTTTAGAATTATTTATTTCATTTATTTAAATACGCTGGTGAAAGTTCTAACCATGCGCAATTAAACATATCTCAAACTAAAAAAGATATAGGAAGTCATAAACAAACCAAATACTTGCAAATCTAACGGCAAATTTCAATATATTTGCTGATTAACGCTTGGTGCAAAATTGAGTACATGCGAATTATTTTTGTTTTATTTGTTTTTTTCTTAGAACTTGCTCCTTTCCGTTATGTATTATAAACCGTTTTGTTAAGAATTGAACATAAAATACAGGGCAAACAAAATTTTTCAATTTGCTTTATTATTTCTGTTGTTATGCATCAATAAGTGCGTGAGTTACAAATATGTACTCATTTTTGCTCCCTACTGTATATGAAATATATTTTTATTTATATTTTTTGAATATATAGGTAAGGAGTTATTAAAATAAAATTGTGCTGGCTCATTTCTTGCTTAACTCGAAGATTCGGATCTCATTTACAGCTTTGGCCAGCTCCAACTCCATTCTTTTCAGTTGGAGTTCTTCTTTTTTCTGAACATTTGTACACTTTATTTCCTTTTGCTTCTCCTGGCATAGGAAATTAACACAATCCTTAAATTCACTAATTGAAGTGTTGACTGTTTGTAAAGTTTGCTGGAGCTCCAGTTGCTTTTCGGCTAGAAGCGTATTCTCCTCGACTTTTGTTGGTGCCTTGCTGCGTTTGGAAGAAGACGCTGGGGTCGGCGTTGGTTTCAATGCCACATCAACTGGCTCCGAAAGGAGTTCTTTCAACACATTATCTAACTCTACAAATTAAAAAAAAACAGTAAATTAAAACATTGAAACTAACATTTCTTGCAACTCACTATGTTCATTGCATCCGAATTCCGAAACTGGATACTCCACATGTTCCCTTCAATGCCACATGCTTGGAGTATTGCCTCGTCGACACTGTCCAACGCTTTTTCCGTGAAAGGTCCTCCTCCCGTTTCTGCAATTGATTTTGTATTTGTAATTAATTGTGTCTGCGCGTTGTATTTTCGAATGCTCCAAATCTGGGCAATGAGAGGACACCCAGGGCTCAACGAACAAACCTAATTTACATATTATTCAAAATTTACCTATTACTAATTTTGTTTACATGTTTCTTTTCAATACTTTCCCTTCCTGTGTAGTTATCTCCGTCTAAGTCCTACCAACTAATGGAACCACAACTGCAACGTGCAACCACATTTTTCTTATCAGGCCACGTACCAGAAGCCCAGGAGAATCAGACGAAAAAATGGTAAAATTAGGAAATAATTCTTATAAAACTGAATTTCGATGGAGAGCTCCGTTTTACTTTACCTTCGATGGACAACATTTTTCGCTTTATTTGTACTCGGGCTCATCTCCTTATTATAAAATAAAACTTTTGGGTGGAAGAGGTAAGGAGAAGGCCATTTTTTCAAAAACGGTTGTGAGCTGTGAGTTTGTTTTCTTATAACTCATTCCAATTTTACTTAACAACGAATAATTGAGGAACCAGAAACTTTCAGGTGGTCTCAATATCTAAATAATGAGCTATTAATGAAACCTAAAAGTTTTAGCGTTTCAAAATTTGACTTTTGATTTTGACCGTAAAGTGATAAACAAATATTTTTTGAAAAAGGTACATATCTATCTAGAAAACTCTTATTTTTTTCACAAGTCTAGCTGGCCTAAATTTAAGCTCATAGAATCTTACACAAAGAAGATTATTACAACAAATTTTGGAAAAAATGGGCACAAACGTTACAAAATAATTATTGATATCATTTCAACACTTTCTTTCTTTCATATAATTTCATGAGCTAAGATTTAAATCTTTTGAACAAATTAACGGTTTTCAAGATACATATTTATAAAAAAAAGTTTTTCCTCAATTTTACTGTACAAAATCCAATATCAAATTGAACCTAATATGCTGATGCAAGTAAAAAAGTTTATACCTAAGGGGGCCCCTAAAAAATATTTGATACGGGGCCCCCAAAGTGCTCGCTACGCCACTGGATTATATCCATTTGAACGAGATAATTTTTTGTGAGATTTTGACAAAGGCCTTGCCAAAGTCTGTGGCAATGACATCAACCTCGTTTTTATTTTCTATTGCTTTAAAAGTATAAGAAACAAATTCTGTTAAGTTAGTGGTCGTAGATTTACCTTTGACGAACCCGTACTGTTTGGTGGAAAATTATGACTTGCAATGAAAATATACATTGTCGAAGACTATACTTTCGAACAGTTTAGGAATGCACGATAATTTGGCGATTGGCCTATAGTTTGCAACATCTGCTTTACATCCCTTTTTGTAAATTGGAATGATGAAAGAATCCTTATATTTTAATGGAAAAATCCCTAAAGAGATTTTTGGAAAAGAAAAGCCAGAGGTAGGGCCAAATTGGCTGCACATTTCTTTAAAACAATCGCTAGCAAACCGTCTGGGCCGGATGAGAAATCATCCTTAAGATTTGTTATCTTTTCGACCACTTCACCAACATTAATACTTATTGAAACTAATGATGTTCGATTACAACTATTCAAATAGTTGAAGTAGTTTAAATCTGGCTGTACCTTAGTAAACTAGTCTGACCCATATTCCCCGATGATTCAAGAAAAGAACATTTATCTAATATGTCTTCCTTCAGGCGAGAAGAATTTACCTGGGGTGCGGAAATGATCTGGTCTTCTAAGTAGGACGCATATATTCTTGCCAGGTCTGCTATTTTAAACACTGAAAGATTAGATGCGCATCTTTTGTATCCTTAATAAATTCAATGATACTTCCTAATCTTTGGGCTTTTGTTTCTGCTTTTGAATTATTAGGGACTTTTATTCCATAGGTGTACCTGGTCATACAAATCTTGTGGTAGAACAGTTTATCCACCGCCTTGCATTCTAATTGCATCAGAATTCTAGTGCCAGCTTTCTGGGCTGCCTTTGCCTTTAATTTTGCAGTCGAATCATTGTATATGAAGTCTATAGTATTCTCATGAAGAAAAAAAGCTCTTGGCCATCTATGCGTCCAAATGTAATACTAATTTTTGTTAAGGGATCTCGGTAAGGCGATCACAGCGAACCTATCGACCAAATGTCTGCCTACAAAATCGTGTTTCATGAGAATACTATAGATTGGATATACAATGGTTGAATTACATTTATGCAGTTTCATTCTCCCAGTAGCCTTGCCTTCACAAACAATGCACACAGGCTCAACCCCGCCTTTTCGAAGTAGCGCCGAAAACTGCCTTGTGTGTACTGGCCGGACCGGGGCAATCTTATTATCTCCGACCAATGTTATCAATCTTTGTAATCTGCTGTTGGAGCATTTAATATAGCAGCTTAAATGCCAAACAGCCTTGATAATGCCTAAGTTAACCTCAATACCATCAACGCCTTGTAGCTGGTATAGTTCAGTTAGGCATGGCAATTTTCCTAACTGGAATTTGGGTAAATTTCTTCCGAGCAGCGCATAACCTTCATCTTTTTTAGCTCTTTTATTTTCGTGGGGGATACGAATGACCTCAGATTTTGCATCGCTTTGACATAGGACGCATCCCAAGTAACATTTTTCCTCTCATAAGACTCTGCCAGATTCTACGTAGATTATTTTATGGGAGTAAAATATTCTCTGGTAGTCTACTACAAGATTCTTATGCGATAGTTATAAGCGTTAAACGGCCTAGTTACCAGAGGCAATTTTCTATTTCATAACAAGAGTAAAAGATTTTATATGAGATTTGATATCTCGTTAACAGATTTTTATTTTTATCAGGTCAAAAAACAATTTATTTTTGTAAGAGTATTTATCTTATGAGGGAATCAATAACATTATGTTTGACTTATACCTAATATGGACATTATTATTAGTTGTTTTTCACACAATTGGACCAAAATTTGATTGCGGTTGAAAATTTACTATCTAATATTTACATTTTACCTCCAAAAAAAACAAAGCGCTATCAAAATAATGCATATTTCAATTATTTTGTTTGTATTTTTTCTTATCTTTTTTTCTCATGTTCACTTTTTTGGCAATAGAGTATCTTTACGCAGCACTTTGAACTGTCGATGGTGAAGGGTCAATTGACGAGAATGAAGTAGACCCAGTTCTTTCTACTATAGCTCAATTGATTTATTTCCATGCTCGAAAGAGAACCAGGTGTAAGGGTACTACCCGCCGCCACAATGCAGCAAGAGAAACTCCCACACCAGTGTATCTTGCTTGTAAGTTATACGGCCAGACCAGAAGCAAGGAATTGGTGGATGTGGCTTATGCACTGGGTATGAGTGTGTCGTATTACCACCTGCAAACCATACTAACCGATAGAGGAAATAGAGCCGCCCGTCAGTACCAGCACGACGGTGCTATAATATAGTGATATAGACACTTCCTCAGCCACAGCTCTGGAATCCTTCCATGGGACAGCTATTAGTCTTATGCAACATGGTCCAGCTGGTAAGTAGTCTTTCGTTTGTGTGCCCTGTTTTACTTCTTAAAATGTGAGCATGATGGGTGGAGGTTGAGCAATAATGTTTTCATAGGTGAAAAACGTGAAGTTGTCTTGGACTCTCAACGTCAACGAACAATAATTGTAGACCTCCCAGTACAATATTCAGTTGTCCCTCCCTTGTTACTAGATCCTAAGTCTGTTCTGTGTCCTGCTTTGAGCCCCAGCCATCCTGAACCATCAGAAGAAACCAACCAAAGTTTGCTGGAATCATAGTGGCTTGAAAACTGCCGCCGTGACGATACAAAAGCGTCCACCTGGCCAGGTCATTACTCGCGGGGGTCCCTTCCATGTGAGCATCGAACACGGTTTGCCATATTGCCCTTGTTCAGGGAAAAGTCCGCTTCCCTGTCCATGATGGCTCATGGGATGGGCGTTATTGTAAAAGCTACAAAGCTGCTTAATCCACTACAGGTACGAAATGTTAGTATGTTAGAAGTGTTTTACATATTTGAAGTAACCATGTTTTCTAAGGTCCCTGTTATTGTTGGCGACCAGCCACTCTATGCGTTATGTAAACTTCTTCAGTGGCTTCAACCCAAATAGTAGGGTCGCTTAGCAATAAAATCTGTTTTTGTCGGACAAAAGCATCAAATTTTTTTAGGTACTACTTAGGTGCATTGCTTGAGATTTAGGGTAGGACCCAACTCGGCGGTCAGCCATCTTGGATTTTATAGCCGCCATTTTGAAATTCAGGTATATTATTAATATCTCGGCTTCTATATCACTTAGGATCCCAAACTTGATGTCTAGATACACATTTTTGGGGTCAGGGAATACAACCACAAACTTTTCAAATGTTAAAGTTTGCAAATATACGAAGGGGGCATGGGGGTCATGACCCCCTTGATCCAAGACAATCATATATTATATTTAGGGTTGGATAATATAGGTATATACACAAGTTGAAAATGTATGTATGTAAGCTTATTCAAGGAGGGAAATGGGGGGTCATGACACCCCCCCCCCCCTCAGAGCCCAGGAAAAGGTGTACATAAAAAACAAACTTCATTTAAACACACAGAAGTGCAAAAACTGACACCTACGGTTAGCCCAAATTATTTCATAACCGTAATGTTACCGTTTTTACGGCTAGCCCAAGTTATTTCATAACCGTAAGGTTACCTTTTATGAGACCATGATAATATTATTCGCGAAGACTGTATGTTTTGTCGTATCGAGCTTTTCTGAAAGGAAAGTGAATAAGTTAAATGCAAATACAAAATGCAGATTTTCATCATCTTGGACTCCATTCAACATGAAAACAGAAATAGAAAAAATCTTAAAATATCATATAGATGATCATAAATCAAATTTAAAACTTAATTTCTTTGTCAGCTGTTTTAAGCAATATCTATGTTTTGGTTAGTTGTCTAAATGCGAGCATTTACGCAAGATTTTTCTAAGTCCCCTATTACACGATGATTCTTTGCCTCTGACTCTTTTCGAACATAATGAATAATGGCTGTAGTAGGTGTATGGTTCGTACTGTTGACACGGACGTGGTGGTAATCCTCATTGGCAAGTTCCATCACCTGATGAACCTGTGCACAAATTTGAAGATTTCTGTTACCTTTGGTACGGACAGATCATTTGATTATATAGACATCAATGCTATTAACGAGAAACTGGGCGTAAAAAAATCCTTGGCCTCCCCGTATTTCACAGTTTTACGGGTTGCGATACAACATCTTCATTTTTCGGACGAGGCAAGAAATCTACGTGGGAGGCATGGAATTGTTATCATGAGGTGACACATACCTTAACATGCAAAGCATTACATCCCTACACAGAGCTTGATGGTGAACATTTAAATGGCTAGAACGCTTCACCGGTAATATTATATGATAAATACAGTAATTCGGACCAGCGTTGCCGAAAATATTTTTTTGAAAGTGCCATTGCCAACAATAGAAAGTGCCATTTTAGGCCAGTGGGTGCCACCAACTGATTTTTGATGCAAATTAAATTTTCGATTAATATTCTTCGTTCAAAAACATGCATTCAATCCAATGGGTTTCTTTCTTTATTCATTTAATGATTTTATTTATCTCTTTATTTCTGGGAGCAAAACAAAAATCATACAAACTTCAAAAAGAAGTGAATAATGTTGCAATTGAGTTCAACTGATCTCCGGATGGCAGTTTAAATAAAATATGTATAGGATTTATCGAGATTGGATTAAAAAATTGGATTGATGTGAGGATTTATCGAGCGAATAATATAGAATTGGATTTGGTTTTCATTTTTGAATTATCTTAAATCTAGATTTAAGTTTTGACTTGAATTAATCGTGTGAATAATAAATATAATATCTAATAAGTATAAGTGATGCCAGTTTTGGTGTATAAACATTCTAAGAAATATTTGTTGTGTGAATATTTTTTTTTACTACACCTACTTCAAAGTGCCATATGAAGTCTTTCAGTGCCACAGTGCCATCTAAATGAAAAAGTGCCATAAGTGCACGATCGTGCCACATCGGCAACGCTGATTCGGACAGTGTAAATGATGTCAGCAAGGAGCTGTTTTGTCAGAAGACTAGGACAATGGAAAAACTTCCACCAACAAAAGATGCACTACTTCAACCCTCAAAGTGGGCTGTATATATCAGGCAGGAGTATGATGTACCAGTGAACACATTCAACAGTGAGCTCCTGGTCTGGAAGGCTGGGACTGGACTCAGAAAGAAGAAGGTGGATCATCATCCTATATGAAACACATTACCTATAGCTTCAAAGGCATGTACTGAATTGGTGAAATGTAATTGTAAGAGTCAAAAAGGATACACTGGTAGATATGCTTGCAAAGCTGCTCGTTGGAATTGTACTGATCTTTGTAAATGTCAATGCTTGAAGACGACATAAGCAATCCATATAGGTAGATAAATGCAATTCAACATCTTTCATATGTGATTTCTCTTGTATTTAAATTTTATATATTAATATGTATGTACACGTAATAAATAAATAAATAAATTGGGTGGCGCAACAGCTCGTGGAGAACCAGGGCCTAGTGATTTGCAACTCACAACCATTCCTGTGTGGGTGTGCGTGTAGTTGGCAGGAATAGAGGGGACCTACAGGTTTTTGCCGAGTCCGAACGGCTAAATGAGAAGCACTTTTTCATGACAAGTATACTCTTGGAGGATTTGTCAGTTCCTCGCAAGAGGCAGAACCTCGGATAAAACATTTCTGTTTTTAGGTGGCACGGCTGGGAATCGAACCCACACCTTCGGCATGACAGTCCTACGCACTAACCATCATGCCACGAGGTACTACATTTACATGTATGTATGTACATTAGGGTGGTCCTTATATAGGGTTTTTTTGAAATTCCAACTTGGATAGGCATCAAATGACTCTTAATAGAGAAACAAAGTTTTCCCAATTTTTTCAGATTTTTATTTCACCCCCCTGGACTCCCTTTTCTCACCTCAAGGTACATATAATGGAGTTAGGGTGATTCTTATAAGACCCGAACAAAAATCAGAACTTATAGATTACACTCAGACGAACAAAAAATCGTACTGGAGAGGGGGTCTATTTCCCCCCGTTCAGGCGGGAGGGGTAATTTTATAAAAATTTGACCCAAAATAGAAAAAAATTATTAAAAAACAACGGGACCACTTACAGTGGCATGCTATAGCTTTTTTTAAAGCCATGAATCCAGTCTCTAATATGTTTTTTAAATCAAGTTTTAATTGTAAATAGTTTCTGAAAAAAATAATTTTCAAACGAAAAAAATTATTATTTTTGTTTTTATTTTTGAGTTTGAAAATTATTTTTTTCAGATACTATTATCAATAAAAACTTGATTTAAAAAACATATTAGAGACTGGATTCATGGCTTTAAAAAAAGCTATAGCATGCCATTGTAAGTGGTCCCGTTGTTTTTAAATAATTTTTTTTCTATTTTGGGTCAAATTTTTAGAAAATTACCCCTCCCGCCTGAACGGAGGGAAATAGACCCCCCCTCCAGTACAATTTTTTTTTCGTCTGAATCTTATCTATAAGTTCTGATTTTTGTTTCGCGTGTTATAAGAATCACCCTAACTCCATGTTTTGTACCTTGAAGTGAAAAAAGGGAGACCAGGGGGGTGAAATAAAAATCTGAAAAAATTAGGGAAATTGTTTTTCAATGTTTTGAATCGAATGAGGGCTATCCAAGACAATGTCCAATTTAAGGACCACCCTAATGTACATGTACATATGTATATCTTATATCATTTTCAACCTTATATCTTAGAATTTAATATTTTTGTCACTCGATTTAATAATTGGATAGTTTGTTATTAATATATACATACTTATACAACCTAAAGTAAATGTATTTGCATTTAACTTATTCATTTTTCTTTCAGAAAAACTCGATACGACAAAACATACAGTCTTCGCAAATAATATTAAAGTAACATTATGGTTATGAAATAATTTGGGCTAGCCGTACGACGAGTCAGTTTTTGCACTTCTGTGTGTTTAAATGAAGTTTGTTTTTTATTTATACTTTTTCCTGGGCTCTGAGGGGGGGGGGGTGTCATGACCCCCCATTTCCCTCCTTGGATAAGTTTAGTCAGATACATGTTAAACTTGTGGATATATATTATCCGACCCTACATATAATATATGGTTGTCTTGGAGCAAGGGGGTCATGACCCCCATGCCCCCTTCGTATATTTGCAAACTTTAACATTTGAAAAGTATGTGGTTGTATTCCCTGACCCCAAAAATGTATACCTAGACACCAAGTTTGGGATCCTAAGTGATTTAGAAGCCGAGATATTAATAATATACCTAAATTTCAAAATGGCGGCTATAAAATCCAAGATGGCTGACCGCCGAGATGGGTCCTACCCTAAATCTCAAGCTATGGACCTAAGTAGTACCTGCAAAAAATTTGGTGCTTTTGTCCGGCAAAAACACATCATCTCGAAATTTGACGCTAAGCGACCCCACTAAAAGAACTGGGAGAAGAGAAGATTTATGTCATGATGGGTGCGATGCACATCGAAATGGCTGAGGGGAGTGGTTGGACTACCGCACTTGTAGAGCTGTGTCAATCGTGATTGATTCGGTCTTTGTGACCCGTTCTTCACAAAGAATGATTGATTGCAATCACGGCAGACCGAATCAATCGATCCCAATATCAATCATTTAAGTTTTCAAAGAGCGAGATATGTTTCGTTCATTCCACTCATTCTCAATCAATCCATTTCCACACCAGAATACTGAACGAAACAAAAAACACATACAATCTCAATCTCTATTTACGTGAATGAAAAAACACCATAGGAAAATAAATTGATATACATACCTATCCACATCTACTATTAGCTTAGCTACACTTCATTTCCATTTTATTTCGGGTCTTCTCTTTCTCGTATGTATTTGTGTTCATTTTGTCTTCATTCTTTATAATTTTGTCTATGTCTCTATCGACTATGCGCAATACATGTTTGGTTTTGGAGAATAATTTGATTGAGATTGAGATTGAGTTGAACGATATCGTTCATTTCGTTCATATCGTTCATACGTTCATTTGAGATTGATTGGAATTGAGATCCATTGTGGACCAAGACCAAATCAATCTCATCGGCATTGTGAACGAATAGATCTTTGTTTAAAATAAAGATATGATTGAATTCAAAAATGCAGTTCTTCTTAATTAATCGTATTTTCAATGCATTTGCAATTAGCGGAAAGTATTATAGTAAATAATTATTTTAAGTAGGTAAGCACTTTTTAGCTTTGAAAAAAAAAAAAGAATTTAGGTGAAAGTTTTTGTTTTGGATTAAGGCCTATTTAAAAAAAAAAAATAATGCCCACATGAAAATTTTAAATTATTTTTTCTAAGATATAAATTCTTCCTTAAATAAGGATTGAAAACATACTGTAGCTATGCAGATACAATTGAATTTTTTTTTTAATATGCAATAATCAAAGGAATGATTGATAAAATGATTGATTGAAAAGATCGAATCTTTGGTCAAATCAATCATTGATTGATTCGGTCTTTCAAAATGAACGATTGGCACAGCTCTACGCACTTGCACAGGCTGGCATCACCACACAAGGAAGAGCTGATGCTGTACTGTCCGTAAACAATTTAGATAGAGCCAGATACACTCACCAGGTAAAAATATTATCATTTCGTTTTTTAGTCGACGTAGTAAACAATATCATATATATTTAAAACTGTTTGTTATGTCTTTAGGTTGGGGCTGCAGCTTTGTATTCTCTTAAGAGAAAAGCCTACGAGGAACATGCACGTGCAATTTTATTTGAACAGTGGTGCATCCAAAAAAAGGGGCACACCACAATTTAGATATTGGGACATAGTGCTTAAAATGCAGCTCACGTGTTTTCAAATGGTTCATGCACTGCGTAATCCCAACTTCCAACTTTTCAATATGGCTTTAGTGCGCATTGCACCGTTTTTCTTTGCTCTAGACCAGTGTTTTTCAAACTGTGGGTCGCGACCCAATAGCGGGTCGCCAAGAATAACTAGGGGGGTCGCGGTCGCAAGCAAGCAAGGTACAAGGTACTAAAAAACTTAACACATCATTTTTTAGTGAGACTGTACTGTTTTTCTTTTATTAAATGTTCAAAACTTGGTTGTATCTTTGAGGCGTTAACAATTTCCTATTGAAGGAAGGGAACGTGAGTTCACATAGGTATGAAGTGGTGAATGGCACTAATAATCTTAAAGTTTCTTTTGCCAGCTTTAGATATTTTCCTCTTCTCTTGTCTTTATCCATAAATTATCAATGGTTCTTACAATGAATTCAGAACGTACCATCGTCGAGAATTTTCTGAGCCCAGGGAAAAGAATCATACATTTTTGTTTGGACATATTCTGAACACAAACGAAGTTTTGCTAGGAATCCTCTGATTTTGGTTTTTTGCAGTAATAATTTTTTTGTCTCCCTTGGAGGCTCGTATTCAAGATGTTTAAGTGGTCAGAAAGATCAATGAGAAATGATAACCTTAAAAGCCAAGTGGGGACAGAACAATGATTTGTTTATAGCTAGATTTTGAATCTTGTACAAACATCAATTAGCTTTTAATTCCAGAACTCGTGTCAATTAGGCTGAGCCCACAGCAGAAATGAAGTATGAATGCAACCTCGAGGATAATCATGTTAGCCGAAATTGGTTTTTACCCTTCGCTAGATAAGCTCCTTGGATCACATAACATGGAATCCGAGACCATTTGAGTGTTTGGTTCGCCCTGCCAGATCGTTTAAAAAATTCAAAATTCCAAGTGAAAAACGGGTTTTTAACAGTCTGGTAGGGTGAACTATATACTCAAATGATCTCAGATTTCGTGATATGGGATCCGAGGAGCTTATCTAGGAATAGAAAGGGATGAAATCCAATTACCCTCGAAGCTGCATTCATATTTTTTTTTTTCGATTTACTGTTTTATCACTAAGGCTCTGGTTGTGAACTACAAGACATCGATTTTTTGAATAGCCTTTAATGAAGCTTTCGACGCCTATACTTCTTTTTTTGTTATCAATTACACCCAAAATCTGCTGTGGGCTCTTAATATAAACTAGTATCGCCCCGTGGTCGAAATTCGACCTTTCTCTATTAATGTTTTAATGGCAACATATTAATATAAAAATTAGATTCTGCCAGAGCGATTGGCTATACCTTTGAAATAAAAAAAAAATTGTGAAAATACGATGCCATTAAGTCAGTTAAAAAGGGAGATATAGAAAAGTGTTTACGTATTAATATAAATACCTTTGCTTTTGACAACCATCTGAGCTCTGTTTGACAAAGAAGATTTTGATGGGCTCGATTTATGACGCTTTTTAAATAACTGACAAAGTATTATTATGAATATGGGGGTCGCCAGAATATGTTTACTAACAAAGGGGTCACGTACTCAAAAAGTTTGAAAAACACTGCTCTAGACCATCAGAATTATGCGCGCTGGCTTCCGATGTACATAAGAGACAACCATAACCTAAAAAAGTTACACCTTTCGCTCTGGAAAAAGTTCACTAAGGGATACTTTGTGGCACACAAAACTGGCAGGAATTTTTTCGCAATCCCCCTAGATCAGGCACATGAGCAACTAAATGCACTTTTGAAGGGGGATGTAGGTCATAATGGAAGCTAGGCTTTTCTACTTTACAGACGTGTCTCTTTTATTTCTATTTTAATCCACATGCATGTGACTGATCTTAGTTGTTTACCTTTGCAGGCATGGTTGGTTTAACGGAGAATGCCGCAGCTCTTCTTAAATTTATACTAACTGCACCTGAAGGAGTTGATATAACAGAAAAATTTGAGTTGAATACTCTTAACAAGTGCAGTCTAGGTGGTGGTAATCATCACCTTGATAATGATCGATCAACAACTGTTTTTTTGAGACACAAGTTAGCTCTGGAAGAATTTTTGGAAAACGCAGGTAAATTACTTTTTTAAATTAAATAAAGGTCAATTGGCAAAAATATATGGAAGGTGGTAGGAACCAATTACAATGAGATATATGTACGTAGTAAAATAACACAGCTTCCATAGTTACTATTGCAGTACCTACATACAAATACTTTTCCAACGACATTGTATGTATGTCTCATTGTTATAGGTCTTGAAGACCGTTTTTGTTCTATTCTCCTAATGTAAAATTTTTGATGTGCTCATTCGCATTATTTTATTTCAGGCAATCCCTTTGCAGGAGAGTGTGGTGAACTCTATAATATTGACACCCGGAAGTCTTGCGGAAAATAGGTCATAGAGAGTGTGATGAGTATAGAGGATCTGGGGAGGACCCAGTATGAAACCTACTGCTTAGGCGCCAGTTATAGCTATCATTGAAACTCATCATTGAAAACTTTAATGATTGATTTTGAGACGTTTAGAAAGCAAAATCATTCATTATTTTGATGGACGATTAAAGTTCAAGACTTCAAAAATATTTCTAGTAAAAAAAAATTTCAAATAGGCCCAACTTTCCACAAAAATTGACTTTTGATTTTTCAATGATCATTGGTAAGGTAGTTCAGTCATTGAAATAAGAAAAGTCTTTTTATGTGGAAAGTTTGACCTATTTGAATTATTTTTTTGGTTAGATATATTAATTAGGTCTTAAGGTTTATTTTTCCATTAAAATAATAAACGATTTCCCTTCCTTAGCGTCTCAAAATCAATCATTAAAATTTTCAATGATGAGTTTCAATGATAGCTATAACTGGCGCCTTAGACAGGCTTGAGAAAGGCTGTTTATCTATCCGTGCTGCGATAAAAAGAAACAATTTACCAACCTTTGCACGTGTCCGAAAAGTAAATCCAACATTAGACAAGGCTAAGCAACAGATTTAATATTTACAAGAGAACTTAGACCTTATGAATCGGATGTGGGTTGCGTCCTCCAGCAAACAGCCAGGAAAACCCAAGGAGTTTTTTGCTCAGGAGATTTCAGAGTTCCCTCCTGCTCTTGCCTTAAGTAACGGTGACATGAGGGTCACTAACAAGGCAGACCTTATAAATGAGTGCCTTGCACCACTTTTAACAATCAGACCAGACAGAGCTCCGCAAGTAGACGCCAAAATTTTCGATGGTGCTGTTTTATTGTATTTATTGAAACCAAGTGCAACTTGTGTACTATTTTCAAACTACAGAGAGAATGTATTTTATTCGTACCTCCAAAGAGAGCCTCATTGTGTAGCTCGGATGGACATTGTGTGGGACTCGTGAGTACTACGAACTTTTTACGGACAAAAAGTGGTCGGTTCTTATCACTGATTTTCTAATTGTTTTCAGGTATCTAGAGAAAACGGCGAGAGAAAGAAGAGGCGTCGGTGTTAGGATGCGTGTTGCTCACGACACTAAACTTCCCAAAAAGTGGCAAGAGTTCCTGAGGGATTCTGAGAACAAAAAGGAACCTTTCGAGTTTCTCGCTGATGGTGTTCCGAGGAATGATCAGGTGATCTGGTACTCAACGAAAGGGAGAGTGTTGTCACGTACTCTACCCGGGGTGACTTAAGTAGTTTGGCACCTTGCAATCATGAGGAGGCCGATACTCGAATTTTCGTGCACGTCGCTGATGCCGCACATGAGGGCCATTCAAGGGTAATGGTCTACTCTCGTGATACGGATGTTGTCATCCTTGCAGTATCTGCTTTTGTGTAGCTGGATGGTGTTCTGGAAGAACTATGGATTCGGCATACTTCCAGTAAAGAACATAGATATATTGCAGTGCATGCGCTCGCCAACACGTTGGGTAAGGAAGGCAAGCAATTCAAGCACAACATTATATTTGCTTCTCCGGCACGTGATGTTAATTTTACAACTCTTTTGCTCTTTCAGGTTGCTTTGCCTTGTTTTCTCGCTTTCACCGGCTGTGATACTATTGAGTGTTGATGCCATCTATACAGTTGACAAAAAAACTGCATGGAAGACCCTTGCTTTGGTTCCAGAGGCGTGGCAGGCACTTAAGGAACTAAAAATCGGAAATATTACAGGTACCCGCGAAGTACTGCAAAAGTTTGTAAATGCAATGTACTCACCGTAAGTCATAGAATAATTTATTTAATATCTACATATACAATATACAGAATGTAAATTTCAAAAATCAACTATGGAATATCTATAATATACAGGGTGTCCTGTAAATAATGGATAACCTTGCAAGTGGTTATAGCAGGCCTTATGACCTTTCCAGAAAAAAATATTAAAAAAAATATTTTCCCAGTGTTTACTTTGTTATGATGTTTTTTTTTCCAAAAGTTATTAAAAAGTACTACTTTCCTCAAATACGTGAATGCTACGACCATGGATTTACAATTTTTGCTATTTTTTTATTTTTGTAATATTATAGAATAACTGTTGTAATAGATAAGGTGGTATAATTTAATAGTAGTTATTGCATTTTTTTTATTATAATTTTTTTAAATATTTTTTTCAGTACAAACATTTATTTTCAAAAAAGTTTGACCACCTCCAATAAATTAAGCTTTTATGAGAACATGAATGGCCAGTTGCTTAAAAAAGTTGTCTATTCAATGCACTTTCCAAAATGGTATAACACATGCTTGTGTATTAACAAAATAACCAAGAAAATTTGTCAATGATCTAATAAAGCAGCTTTTGACATTTTCGCAAAATGTCTATTAAAATGTTACAATAACCTCCAAATTTGGGTTGGACAAAGATTTTCTCTTTTAATGAAGGGGTAAAAACTCGAATTAAGGTTTTGAAAGCCCAACCATTTGGCCACCATATTGAAAAACGAGTTCAAAAAAGTTTTTCGTGGCAACTTAAATTTTACTAGCATTAGAAAAAAAAACTTTGCTACAAATTTGCAGCAAATTCAATTCTCTTCAATGTATGTTAACACACTTTTTGCTCAATAACAACAATTGACAACGTCCGATTCCTCAAGTGCCTGCATGATAGCCGAAAATTGGATGTATTTGAAAGCCTATACATACACAGGAATGCTGCAGCTTTAAACGCTGATATGGGCAACATTGAGTCTGAGTTGTTCGTGTTATAATTTTGTCTCTATCTGTGTCTTCCAACCCCCCTCACTTCTTTTAACTATGTTATTGATATTCCTCTCTTTTCGTTCACACCTTTTCATATTCTAATATTTTATTGTGTAACTTAACTACATATGATCTGAAAAAATGTAACAATGTATTTATGTAATGAAAGCTTTCTTTAAAAAAGAGATTTTGCTATTAGTCGTGTTGCTGATGATGGCTGGTAGACCGGCCGAAAAGCATCCAGAGCCATATGTAGTTTTTTAAATAAATAAATAAATTGTTTTAAAAACCTTTTAACTTCTTAATCTCAAATTAATGGTGTTTTTATTTTATTTTTATATGTTTGAGAGATTACGTGATTCTGAAATAATAATTAAATAACAATTATAGGTTGCGGATGCAAGGTGGCTTGCGTTGGGATGTGTAAATGCCGAAAAGAGGGCGTTAAGTGCGTTGTGGGGCTGTGTAGCTGCATCTGCGTTGCTTCGCATTAAGAATTATTGTTTTCAAACTAATGGTAGCAATATACCTTATAAGCTTGTAAGTGGCGGATCCAGGGGGGAGGGTCATGACCCCCCCCAGAGCTCCAGAGAAAAGAAGAAATACGAACAATCTTTACTTGTTATTCAACACATAAGAAGACAGAGATAAACTTTTTGGGTAATTCCATATATTTTAGTATAGTTTAACGAAAACCATGACCTATTAATGGTTAGCTTCTATTTTCTTTAGCAAATTCTAACTTCGTAATGATATGGTCAGGAAATAAATATTGACAAAAGTTACTGGTAGCCCTGGATGCGCACCCTCTTAGATAATATATATAGGGTGTCCGCCAGTCATGGTTTTCATATGCGGTGGTTATAGTTTAAGAGCCAGTGGTCGGCAGGCTTACTGTATTTCAGTACGATAAGTGGAGCCATTCTATTAGACTTCCTGAACATGCAATGGGCATTCCAACGGAGTAACAAAAGTCAAAAAATCGACCTGGAAACGTGATAGCAGTATGTCCACCCCTTGATATGTAAGACTTTATAGTTGTTTTTATTCAAAAATAGTAAAGACAGGCACATGGTGTAGTATATCTTGGAGTTATACCTTCGGGTCTTTTATATTTTACTACAAAATAGTAAATATAACCAAAAAAATAATTTTCAGACACCTGTTGCAGTACCTGGATTTTAAACGGGATTTTGAAATAAAAAAAAATAAGGAAAAATCTCCATTCAGGTTTAACTGTTTTTTTTTTTTTTTCAAATAAGATAAAATGTGTTTCCTGTTAATGTTTATATTTGAAAAAAAAATATTGGCAGACAAATGGTGAAATTCCTAGTTTTTTAACAGAATTTTGTAAAATAGGCTTTAAAAATCTCCATATAAGTTCTACTGTATTTCAAAGTTAAAAAAAAAACACAGTTTTCACTGTAGGAATATATCTGTCTTTTTGATATGTTGATACTTAATTTTAATTTATTATAAAAAGTTATGTGCTGATACTTGGTGCAATACCCAGATTTTTAACGGAATTTAAAAAAAATGTCCATACAAAACCACTGTATTTCATAGCAAAGACAGCTTGTTTTGTACTAAAGCAATATATCTGCCTCTCTGGTACATACATTTGTATACTCTTTTACATTAGAAAACAATTATAGCAGAAACCTGGTGCAGTACCTGGAATTATAACGGAATTTTGAAAAGAAAGCTTTGAAAACTTTATACAAGCTCCGATGTATTTCAAAAACAAACAAAAAAAATTTAACAAAAGCCATATGTATGTCTACCTCTCTGTTATGTGAATCCTAATACTCTATTAAGAACAAAACTATAGCGATCATATGTTGCAGTACTTGGATTTATAACAGAATTTTGAAAAAGGTAAAAACCCTTTTTCAAAATTCTGTTATAAATCCAAGTACTGCAACATATATTAAATCCATACAAACTCTCCTGTATTTCAAAAGCAAAAAGAAAAACAATTTTAACTAAATCAGTATGTCCTACCAGAAAAAATTATAACAGAATCCTGGTACAGTACATGTATTTATAATGGAATTTTGAAAAAAGGCTTTGAAAAAATTCCATACGAATTCCGAAAAAAAAAATAATTTTAACTAAAGCAATATGTCTGCTTCTCTAATCAGCAAATCCTGATACTCTATTTTATTGGAAAAATTATAGCAGATACCTGGATTTATAACGGAATGTTAAAAAAAGCATTGAAAAACTCCATACAAATTTAATTGTAAAAATATGTGCAGATACTTGGTGCAGTTCTCAAAGGAGAATGGGCATTTTTTGGCGGTAGCGGCCATCAATGAAATTAGTGTCAACTTTTACTATGGGCGTTACATTGCACTTCATCTAGAAAAGAAGATATTTCAATGTTAATATAATGCAATTGCATTATGGAAACATCGCATAGAAATTATATTATTAGTGCGTGTAATGCTTTATCCTAACTTCAAAACATATCGTGAAACTGTAGTATTGTATTTTAGGGGATTTCAGAAGCTCTCTAGGTCACGTTGAGGGTTTAAACAGATCCAGTACGGATTTTAACAGCTTTTTTATTTTTTTAAATATATCGATACCTTCCCGTAAGAATGTATAAAGCGATATTTCAAAAATTTTAAAGGCATCGAAAAAAATCTCTGGTCCAGTTATTTATTTATGTATTTTAAAAAATTAAAAGACTTGGAACGGGATTTTCAACTCAAAATACCTCTAAAAATCTGTTTATTACAACAAAATTGCAAAAAAAATAACTGAATAAGTGAACAAGAGGTATTTAAAAAATTTTATTTAAAATTTTGAAAATGTCGTTTAGTACATTCTTACGAGAAGGTATCGATATTATTTTAATGAGGATTTGATCATTAAAAATAAAATCTCTGGACTTAGGGAAAATGACAGAGCATCATTTCCCATTTTTAAAAAATGAAATGGAGTGATTGTACCCTTGACAAAACAAATGGAAAAACCTCTATTTTCAATCCCTCGTCCCTTCTACGGGCGCCGAAAAAATCTTGCCAGACTTTGATATTCGATATGAAGGTGCATGCACCTACAAACCCTCATACTCATATTTTGGTTATGCGTTCACCCACAAAATTTGCTGCCAGCTCTAAGTCTATTATACTCTCATAATTGGGTGAAAAGTATGAAATGGAGCTAAATCACGTTGATAAATAAGTTTTCCAGCAGCCAGAAATTTGTGCACTATTACTCTAAGCAGGAGAATATAGTCTTATGGCCTGGTCACGTAGTGAGTGGCAGAGCCGCATAGATCTCTGATCATGCCTTCGACTGTAATAAAGTCTTGATAAAATTGGACTTTTTGTAATCACCAGATATGTAGTAACTTCAAAGCTATATATTTCAAGAGGTTTCAGTTCAAATTAGGTATGATGTTTCAATCTCATGACCCCCCAAGCTGAATTCCTGGATCCGCGCCTGGTTATAATGCAATGGTTCGGTGAACCATTTATGTATTAATAAAATAATAATAGAGCAAAGACAATGAGGCATATTCATAGATGTTGGCTAAGCTGTTGCTAGGAAAAACTAGAGTCTATCCTATGGGAATTTCATTACAAAAACTCCTGTTTTTGCTAGCAACAGCTTAGACAACATCTATGAATATGCCCCAATGTTTATAATTTGTATTTATAAGCCAATGACACCAGCAGAAGCATACACTCTAAACCCACTCACAAACAAACAGTCACAGGGGCGCCCACTGGCGCTGCTGTTTATAAGAAACGGCTATAAGTGAACAACTGAGTTCCCCCTCCAGGCTTTCATGAGTGAGGGAGGGTATAAACCAATACTTTGATACTTTTTTTCAAGTATATGCTGATTTACTCACGTCATCGTGCGTGTGTTTTTTCGATCCATATACCGATATAGAACGATTTTCGGAGTTTATCCCTAGTTAAGCAGACAGTACCTCCTCCTCCAAGTCTGACAAGGTTTCCATGGTGGAAACACTTCTGAAAAATTACCTCAAGCTATGTACATGTACATTAGGGTGGTCCTTATTTGTAAGGAGGAAAAAAATTGTTTGTTTTTACTGAGCACCATTTTTTTCTGTTCTTCTACATTTAAAACGTGTGCCAAAAAAATTTCATTCTAATCAAAATTCGTGCTCGGTTCGAAATGCTCATCGCGCGCTGCTTCCATTTTATGGTCGGCATTCTCGACCTTCTGAGCAGTCTATTCGGAAGATTGTGACCAAATTTCGCACCAAATTTACTTTGTTGGACATTAAACCACCAACACGTTTACGTACTGTGCGTAGTGAAGAAAATATTGCGGCCGTATCAGCTAGTGTGACAGAAGACCGCGAAATGTCGATTCGGCGCCGTTCCCAGCAGTTAGGCCTTTGTTACAGCACTACGTGGAAAATTTTGCGGAAGGATTTGGGCGTAAAGCCTTTTAAGATACAGCTGGTGCAAGAACTAAAGCCAGCCGACCTACCACAACGCCGAATTTTTGGTGAATGGGCTCTTGGAAAGCTGGCCGAGGATCCGCTTTTTTATCGAAAAATTGTGTTCAGCGATGAGGCTCATTTTTGGTTGAATGGGTACGTAAATAAGCATAATTGCCGCATTTGGAGTGAAGATCAGCCAGAAGCATTGCAACAGCTACCAATGCATCCCGAAAAAGCCACTGTTTGGTGCGGTTTATGGGCCGGCGGCATTATTGGGCCATATTTCTTCAAAGATGATGCGAATCGCAGCGTTACTGTCAATGGTGAACGCTACCGAGCGATGATAATAAACTTTTTTTTGCCCGAAATGGAAGTTCTTGACTTGCATGATATGTGGTTTCAACAAGACGGTGCCACATGCCACACAGCACGCGAAACAATGGCGCAATTGCGAGGCGAGTTTGGTGAACAGTTAATTTCACGTTTCGGGCCGGTCAATTGGCCGCCTAGATCGTGCGATTTGACACCATTAGATTATTTTTTGTGGGGGTATGTCAAGGCTAATGTCTATAGGGACAAGCCCGCTTCGATTGACGCACTGGAAGCCAACATCCATGCATTCATTCGTGAGATACCGGCCGATATGTGTGAAAGAGTATGCCAAAATTGGACTCAGCGGATGGGCTACCTGAGATGCAGCCGCGGTCAACATTTGCATGAAATTATCTTTAAACATTAAATTGCAAGGTTCAAACTATCGATTCAAATAAATATTTCATTCATTTTTTCGAATTTTTTGTGTTTTTTTTTTTTTTTTTAAGTTCTAAACCTCTTAAAAAATCACCCGTTATTAACACGTGCCGCAATGAGTTTGAAAATTTGAATTTTCATAAAATCGACCAAAACCGGGTGCTATTAAAAATTTAATTTGCAGAATTAATAAAGTGCACTTTCAAATCTGTTACCTACTCTTGCTTCAAAATAAAAAAATAAAACGCCCGACTGGGTGGCACGTTCTTGCTCAAAAAGTTCAATTTGCTTGGAAATTAAGAATGTTTAAAAATATCCGAGTAACTATATAAACATTTTTAAAATTATTATCGAAATCTTTTGAGCTGTTTTTAAGATAGATAAGGTTTTTCATAAGGGTTGTGTAGCAAGTACCGTTATTTTTGGAGATAAAACAGTATTTAAATAATCCCTAACTCTCACAGGGGCATCAACTTTAAGCTCAATGGGGCACGTGTTAACGTGATTTAAAAAATAAAAAAAAATTGGGTAGTGTTTTAAGATGTCAATTAACAAAAAAAACGGGTGCTCAAAAGTTTTTAAAATAAGGACCACCCTAATGTACATATTATCATTGCACAAAACCTCAACCCGTCAGGTTAATACTTTAGGTTTCAGTTCCAGGCCCATTATAGGGGGTAGTGCGCAGAAGGGGGGGGGGGTAAATATTAATGGTCCCGAAGCCAACACCAATTCATTGATACCCATATCGATGATCAAATATATACCAACGCATTTCAGAGGGGGAAGAGGGTAAACGAGGAATGCCTTCCTGTATTTTCAAGTATGCTGAATCCAGCGAGACATCATCCGATGGATGGTTCTCATTCTACATGCCAATACAAATAGTAAGTTGGCAGCCCCTCCCCAAAATCTGACAGTGTTGCCAGCGTTGCAACGATTTTTGAAAGTTAACTTAAAAGATGTGTTATAAGTACGGTGACCATCCGTCCCGGTTTTCCCGGGATTGTCCCGTATTTCTATAGCCTGTCCCGGTTTATTTTTTAAGAAACCCGGGACGTACAAGTGTCCCGTATTCAGGTACTTATAGATTATTTGTCCCGTATTTGCACATTCTCTATGCAACGTTACGTAAATCCTTATTCATAAAATATTTTCCGACTCATTTTATTTACAATACTCTTGTGTCAAAAAGAGCATGAAAAAGATAAATCTATTACGTTTAAATGTCTAACAAAAATATCAGTATGTAGTCACTATTCTATTTAACTCAGAGTTAACTCTGCACTGAAAAACTGGGCCTTATTTTAATAATGAAATTAAAAATGTTAAGTTTATTTTTTTTTAATTTTTAGTTTTGTTGTGAAGACATTATAATTTATGTAAATTTTCGTTTTTTTTTCTGTTATTATGTTTTTCTTTAATATTTATTTTAGATATTACATACAAATTATTGAAAAGTCCAATAATTTTTCACGTTTTTAAATTTTTACTTTTTTGTCCCGGGTTTTGCTCCCAGAAATATGGTCACCGTAGTTATAAGTGAACAAAAAATAAAGTCGTCATGCTGAAATAGAAGGTTGGTTTCATTCACCCCCTCCCACTAGTGAGGGGAAGGGGAAGAGGGAGGGAATAACATGTTCCTGAAGCCGAGTCCAATTCATCGATACCCCTATGGGCTATTGATTATGTCATATAATAAGGAACTAAGACGTTCATGGAATTTTATTGTAAAAGTCATCAAAGGGGTCATTGAAGATGAGAATAAGAGTGCTATTAAATAAGAGGGTGCATTTTGGAGAGGGGGGTGCAAAAGCACCCTTTTTGGTTTTTTGCATATAACTCGAAAACGAAGCAACATTTGGAAATCATTTTATTAACTTTTTTTGCAGAAAATAAAATTTGCCATCAAAATGGATTTTTGAAAAAATAAATTAAAAAATTTTTAGTTAGCTAAATTTTTTGGTTTTTTTAACGTATTTTCTTATTACTTTTTTACCAGCAGAGATGATATAGGCATTGTTTGATATAAAAGAAAGATAATTAAATTTCCTGTAAAATAAATTATTCAAAAAACGGTTTGGATAAAAATCGACCGAGAAATAGTCGTTCAAACTAGGCTGATTTAAAGTTTTTAAGCCTTATGAATGGCATTTTTGGCTATTTTGATGGACTTGTTAGATTATACGCTCAAACTGGGTGTATTAGTGAACCATTACCAATTAAGTCAAAAATAAAAATCAAATTTCAAATTTTTCACACTTTTAGGGTTGCCATCTATTTTTTTTTTTTTTCAAAATTTAGAATAATTGCCAAAATCAACAAACTTGCTCTTACAAAGTCGGGTTTGAACAAATGTTAGCTTATACCTTCTCGAATATTAAAAAAATAGTTCCAGACAAGTTTTACGGTTGAAAGTCCTTGCCAGACGGGCTCAACATTTTTAAAGTAGGTATTATAAGAAATTACTTTTTTTTTATTTCAAATAACTGTCAAACCTTGTTTTACAAAGCCGTGTTTTCAATATATGTTAGCTAACGTCTCCTTAAGTAGAGATAAAACTGTGCCAGACGAGTTTGGCTGTCGAAAATGCATGCCAGACGGCCTTTTATGTTATAAAGTTGGTGATTTTGTTTCCTTTTGTTTTCTAATTTTTGAAATAATTATCAAAACAAACAAATCTACTTTCACAAACCGAGGTATTTGGTAGTTTATGCCTTTCGTTATATGTATGGAAAATATAGTGCCAGACGAGTTAGGTGTTTCAAAATAAAAAAAGTAATTTCTTTAATACCTATACTTAGAAAATGTTGAGCTGGTCTGGCAAGGACCTTCAACCGTAAAACTGGTCTAACGCTATTTTGTTCATGTTTGAGAAGGTATACGCTAACATGTGCTCAAAACCCGGCTTTGTAAAAGCAAGTGTGTTGATTTTGACAATTATTTTAAATTTTAAACAAATTAGATTGCAATCCTAAAACTGTGAAAAATTTGAAATTTGACTTTTATTTTTGACTTAACTGGTCATGACTCCCTGATACACCCAGTTTAAGGTAATAATCTTACAAGTCCATCAAAATAGCCAAAAACGCCATTTAGAAAGCTTTAAAAACTGAACACCAGCCTAGTTTGAACGACTATTTCTCGGTCGATTTTTATCCAAACCGTTTTTTAAATAATTTTTTTTACAGGAAATTTAATTATTATCTTTCTTTTATGTAACGCAATGCCTATACCTATCTCTGCTGGTAAAAAAGTTATAAGCAAATACGTACAAAACCCAAAAAAGTGATTTTTCACATTTTTTTGCAATGATTTTTTTTTTAAATTAGTTAACTAAAAATTTTTAATTTATTTTTTCAAAAATCCATTTTGATGGTAAATTTTATTTTGCACCCCCCTTCTCCAAAATGCACCCTCTTATTTAATAGCACTCCGCGGTTTTCTCATCTTCAATGACCCCTTCGATGATTTTTACAATAAAAACGTCTTTCTTCCTTATTGCCCTGTTTTTTAGGGTATAATCAATAGCGTACTATCTATGGTCAAGTATACAACATTTATGAGAAAATGCTATAAACGCATTAACACAACTCCCCGCCCCCCTACGCATATGAAAAAGAGAAGAAGGTAAACGAATAATGTTTTCCTATATTTGTAAGTGTGATGAATCCAACGAGACATCTCGCGGGTTCGTCCGATTCTTGGTTCTCGATACGCGGGCCAATATATAAAAGATTGCGGAATTCATATGTGGTATATTAGCAACCCTTCTCCTCCAAATGTGACAGTGTTGCCACCGTACCAATAATTCCTAAAAGTTACCTTAGGACATCGACTATTATTAACGAAAACTCAATCCGTCAGGATGAAAGAAAAGGTTAGTTTTAGCTTCCAGACCCATTCTAGTCGGGTGGTAACCCTCTTTTACTGCACTCTGACAGTGTTGCCATCGTGGCAACACTTCTTAAAATTTACCTTAGGACATGTTCTTATCGTATACTGAAGCTTAACCCGTCAGGTCAAAATGAAAGGTCGGCCTCGCTAACAGCCCCACTATCAGGATAATAGTGATAAAGAGCTGTACGACATCACTTTCTTGTGTATCATTGGCCACATTATCTCGGTTTTCTTCATCATCGTAAAAGTAAGTCCTCCTCCAAGGCACTTTCAAGTATGCCTTCATATAAGGTGTGTTCCTTGACGAGTTTCAAACAGTTTGAAACCGCCAGATTTAGTGCGAACACGTTTCACAAGTGAAAAATTGTACTGGTCCGCACTTAATCTGGCGGTCTGAAACTGTTTTAAACTGTTTGGGACTAACCAAGGAACAGGGTTATAGTGTGTAGAACATAGCACACGTTTATAATTTGTGCCGATTTTTGAGGTGAATACTAGACTGTTTAAAAAAAAAAATTTGTTTCCGATTTTCTTGCAAACAGGCTGAAAAGTTTCAGTTAAGCAAAAAAAGCAGTCTGTGAAAATTTGAGCTCTAAAAATTCATGTTTACACATGCCTCATCGCAGATTTCGGTTTTCCATACGGTTTGTATTGAAAAACACCTGTTTGTATTTGGAATTTTATAACTTAATAATGACAAGTACTTAAACTAACGGCATACGTTTTTCTTGTAGAAAATTGAACATTCTACAAAAAAGGTCTCGACATGTTTTATCATAAATCCAGCCGTTTCAAAGTTACAGTCAGTCAAACTCATTCCATAAAATTACCATACATTTATTTAACGTAAAATAAGCATTTTTTTAGTAATTGAAGATATAATGGTAGCTAATATCACTCTTATCGAAAAATGATTTAAGACCTTTTTTGTAGAGGACTAGTTTTCCTTTGAAATGGTGCCTAACAATATTACTTAACTTCAATTAATACAATTATATATATATTACAATAATTAGTCGCTTTTAAATAGATTTTTTAGTGGTAAATTACATAGAAATTCCCTAATTAAACTCAGCAGACAATTTTTTTAAACAGAAACTAAAATATACTCTTCCAAAGGTTTTTGGGGTGCTGAACTCGAATCAGAAGTTAAAAATGTTCTATTTTGTCACGTTTAGGAGATATTGCCATTTATTTATTGCCATTTTATTTTTTATTTACGGAATTTCTATGTTATTTACCACTAAAAGATCTATTTAAAAGCGACTAATTATTGTAATATAATTGTATTAATTGAAGTTAAGTAATATTGTTAGGCACCATTGGAAAGACAAATTAGTCCTCTACAAAAAAGGTATTAAATCATTTTTCGATAAGAGTGATATTAGTTACTATAATATCTTCAATTTAAAAAAAAAAATGCTAATTTTACGTCAAATAAATGTATGGTAATTTTATGGAATGAGTTTGACTGACTGTAACTTTAAAACGGCTGGATTTATGATAAATAATGTCAAGACCTTTTTTGCAGATCATTCAATTTTCAAAAAAAGGTATGCCGTTAGTTCAATTACTTGTCATTATTAAGTTATAAAATTCCAAATACAAACAGGTGTTTTCTCCCATACAAATCGTATGGAAAACCGAAATCTGCGATGAGACATGTCTTAACATGAATTTTAAGAGCTCAAATTTTCACAGACGTCTTTAATTGCTCAACTGAAACTTTAGAGCCTAGTTGCAAGAAAACTTTTTTTATACAGTCTAGTGAATACTGTAGTACTCTGGACAAATCCAAACAGCAAAATCAACCACGGAAACAAACCATACCCTCCATCACCTGTTTTAAAAAAGTGAATAATGAAAAACGGTGATGCAACAGCTCGTCAGGGCAGTCTTAAGAATGGATGCGACCTTAAATTATATACTAAATCCAAACGGCTCATGTGAGAAACACTTTTCATGACAAGAGTATGCTTAAGGAATTGGTCTCGAAAGAGACAAACCTCCCACATGAAAGCCCTACGAACTACAGACTACTGTACGAATGTGACAAACAACAGAATGTATGTTAAGGGTCAACCATCTAACGTTTTTTTTCAACTAGTGCTTATTTCGTGAATGGTAACACTTAGCTCATGTCTGATTTGACAGATAATTATTAGTTTTATCCTTCCGCTAAACGAATATGGTTGTGTATACGCTTGAACAACGCTGGGAAATGCCGATTTTGCCAATTTTGCCGATTTTGCCAGAAAAAAATCATCTTTTCAGATGAAGCTCATTTTGATCTTGGCGGGTATGTAAACAAGCAAAATTGTCGCATTTGGGGCAAAGAAAACCCGCACGCATACATTGAAAAGCCGATACACTCAAAACGAGTCACTGTTTGGTGCGGATTTTGGTCCAGAGGCATAATTGGGCCATTTTTCTTCGAGTGGCCGTTACAGTCAATGGCGATCGTTATCTGGCCATGTTGAACGAATTTTTGTTCACAAAAATTGAAGAGGAGGATATTGGCAACATTTGGTTTCAACAGGACGGCGCTACGTGCCACACAGCCGTAGCTACACTCCATGTAGTAGTAGCATTTTCAAAAAAAGAAAAGTTATTTGGCGGACCCTTTACCTAAAACTCTGAGATTTCTTTCTCCATCATTGAAGAGATTTTCAAAATAAGAACTTGCTTCCGTATGGGAGCATTGGTTTGACACTCTGCAAATTAGACCATTAGCTTTTCAGTTTGGTACTCGTCCACTTTTGACGAATGAAAGCCCAATTTCTGCAGAGTGGAAAAAGAAGCTATTCACTTTAGAAGAAGGTGATGTATTTTTAATTAAATTCAATAAAACAGGGTTTTACTCATCTGCAGTAAAAAATGAACAAGCTGCATCAGCAATAATATTAAAAAACAAAAACTTACAACTTAAATTTCGGACATATATTTTCAATTTTGACAACCTTTGGGAAAAGATTTACATTTTTTCTCTTTTTGCATGTTTTATTCAAAAAAAGATAAGATCTGAAGCCGAAAGATGAGATCTTTCTAGTTTGAGAGATTTGATCTGCATTTACCCCTACATGCAAACATTCTCCTGTCAAACGACAAATCGAAATAGTGTAATTTATTTGTTTAGTATTTTTTGTGACGACGCCATACGACATTTTTATGTGTATGCGTGTATTCATGCTATATGTGAGTAAGCTGAATGTTCTCAAAATATGCCCAGATGTTTCATTCAAAACCAAAATTCTAAATTTTAAAATCAAATCTTTCAAATTTCAATGAAAAACGACATAAGTTCTTATTTAATTTATGTTTGTACTATGTATAAGATTTAATAAGGTTTTCAAGTCTGAACGAGTTTATGTTATTAAAATACCAGTATTTTTTTGGTAAATTAATTTCTGTTAAAAATGCAGTTTTTGAAAACTTAAGCTTTTCCTTCGTTTTCACATTTACTGTGGAAGTTTTTGATTTTGGTACTCCACTTTTTTTTTGCAAATCTACTTTTTATGTATGTTCTTCGGGCAACTGTTAAAATATATTTCCTATGCAGCCAGACACCTTAAGTGGGACCTAATGTCAGTCCGACACCTTTAAAGTTTACAAAAAAATATTTTAATTCACGTTTTAGTATCAAAGCAAAGGTTGTATGTACTTTGGGCTGCCTGGAGGGGCTTGTTGATTGAGGACGTAGTCCATCCTGGGCTTTGAGCGCCATCAAAAATAAGTAAGTAATGACTAAGCATACGAAAGTATAAAGCACAAAACATTTGTCGTATTTTTTAAAAGTTCTATATAACCTCTTCTTTCTTTACGGAAAAACAAAAAGAATTAAAAATATATTCTTAAAAATCGTAAATGCATTCCATCACAAATTTTTTGGAAAAAATTACTTCGTGATGTAAAATAACTTAAAATAAAGCGATTAGATTGGGTTTATTTGAAAACCCCACGTATAATGAGGATAGTAATTCATCGCAGACCTCAGAAAAAGAAGAGTCTGGTTTCTAATACAAAATACAAAAATGTGTGGCCTGGTTTTGGCGGCGACTTCAATCTAGGCACTTACAAAAAATAAACGACTTCACCAAACATTCCAGAAAAACATATTGGACATCTTATTCAACAAAATTCATAGCTTATTGACTTTTTCGCAGCTAAAGGTATAAGCTTGTAACAGAACAATCTGGATTCAATTCAAAGAAAAACTTGAAACAATGAGTCAAAGAAAGAATCTGTGAATTCAAAATTGATTCACTTAGTAGATTCCTGGGTGCTTCTATCGAACACTCCTTATGAAAAGCAACCGAAAAAAATCTTAGACCATTTTTAGTAAATTCAGCTACAAATAACTTACAGTTTGTTTATACAAAAGACAAGTGCAGTACATTGAATTACGGATGTTGTAGAAAATGCATCATATGAAAAATTAAGGAAAAGGTTTTCCGATAAGCACGATTCAAAAGGGTAGGGTTAAATCCCGCGGAGTTGACGTGAATTGACCACCAAAATCGTGCGATTTAACCACGTTAGACTTTTTATTGTGAGATTTTCTGAAGTCGCAGGCCTATGCCAAAACAATTACCTGCCGCCAATTACTTTACCTTTTTCTGCAGTAAAATGTGAAGAAAATTTGCTCGCATCTTTTTGTTGAAAAACTTTTGCTATACTGCTATTGCTATACTTACACGTCTATTGTATGATTCAAGTAAGTGGCTAAGCACAATGGTGTAGCTGTAGCTATGGCTTCCAGTACAGTCAAAACAGGCACAAGATACGGAAATATTATACAGAGCTACAATATGTAGTTGTAAATGTAGCAAAAAAGATATGGTTTAGTAGAAATTGAACAAACTTCAACTGTTGACACAAACTACAGCTACATTCATTGTGTTCTAGGCGTTAAGAGTAGCGGTATTTTTTTTGTATAAATTATAGAACATAAAACTTACCTTGACCGTAACTTCTTCTGTCGCCCAATGAATATGCATAACAGCAGAGTAGCCCGCGCAAATAATTGATTTATGTTCTAGAATCAAAACTTGGGCATCAAAGATTTTTCCTATTGTAATTGGATTATGGAAATCACATAAGACAAATCCAGGTGAAACATCTTCTTCTTCAATTCCCTTAAACGCAAATACAAATAATGTAGAGCCACTTATAGTTGCTTAAATTAAAAAAAAAAACCTTCAGTTTAATTTTAACATTTTCTCCAGGACCCACAGCTGTTACTTCATCATCATCGGTCCACACTTGATCCACAGATACTTGCGTCTGCAATTAAATCCCATAAAATACATATTTTAAATTGACTTTCATAAAAATTCTTACCCTATTGGGCATCAGTAATAGATTTTGTCCCTTCTTTGCGCATCCTGATTCAACTTTTCCCATAACTTTTTTTTTTTTTTTTTTTTTTTTTTTTTTTAATTCAATTTTTATTTTTCCATTTTCTTAAAACTATCTTAAAGCTAGACAAAAATTCATAAGAACTAGCCTACTTATCAATATCTTACAACTAACTTACTCTCCCCATTCGGGCGCTCTAAGTTAAACTAATAACTTAATGCTTTTTCGGCCTAATAACTATCTTAAAACTAGAATTCATATTGGTTTTATTTTTCACTAAGGAAGAATTGAAAAAAAAAACTTGGTATCTTTATCTTTATTTTTTTTTTTTTGTTGTATATAAAACTTACAAACTAAATAAAACTAAATTAAAACTACTTAAAACTAATTAAA
This sequence comes from Dasysyrphus tricinctus, assembly GCA_963921185.1. Taxonomy (NCBI): domain Eukaryota; kingdom Metazoa; phylum Arthropoda; class Insecta; order Diptera; family Syrphidae; genus Dasysyrphus; species Dasysyrphus tricinctus. The sequence continues at coordinate 176,779,968 of OY992531.1, read as the reverse complement.
ACTAATTAAAACTAAATAAAACTACTATAAAACTACTTAAAACTACTAACAAGCTACTTATAAACTACTTACAAACTAGAACAGCCACAGCAAGCATTTTATGGTTTTTGTATTTTTTGTTTGTGTTTTTATTGGTTTTATAATTTTTTTTATGTTTTTATTGGTTTTATATTTTTTTTTTTTTGGTGCCACCCTGACTGTCCCTGCTTAAAACTAACTACCTAAACCAATGTAAGTCGGCCATGGCATAGAAAAATGCATAGTCAACTTTTATATATCCGAATTAACTTCTTGTTCAGGTTTCAACCACCAGAACTGGTTCTCCTGCCTTACCCTATCTCTTCGGTCCCGATCGGACACAGTCCTACTGAGCCGAAGGTGCTCCGCTCCGTGTTGTGCGAGGACGTCTCGATCATAAAGGAGCCGCCGATCTACAGTTCTACGGCCGATGTGGTAGATTAGCGGAACCGCCGCTCTATCCTGGATCAGCCCTCGACTGTCTAAATAGAGGAATGCATCGGGTGGAATAAAGCCGCTTAGACGCACACTCTCGTAATAGTCGTTTTTAGGGTAATAAGCCCCAAAAATTAAGCTGTTGGTCGAGGACATTGCTCTTGCAATGTGACCTCGAATAAGCTTCAGCAAGAAATTATCTATCCTGTTTATGTTGGCACCGTTGTATAGAACCAGGTTGGAATAATAATGTTTGTACTCCGACTCTGGTGTTCTGTGTAATCCAAGGCAGCGTCTAAGACACTGCCTCAAACACCCGAATCTTTTCCATTTGAGATGGGGCAACGTTGAACCAAACTGGGCACCCATAGGCAATCATCGGCCGTATGAGGGCCATGTAGCAAATCACCTTCACCCTTTTGTCAAGCCGGCTGCTATAAAACAACCGTTTCGTCAGGGCAAAAGCTCCCCTTAGCCCTGGACAGAGCAGCATTTATATGTCTGTCAAAATACAAATACTGATCCATTCAGATGCCAAGGTACTTTACTACACTTTTACTCGCCAGTGGCTGTCCATTTGGCCCTACGATCACCAGCTTGCGCCAGTTCTTTCTCGTATCCCTTGTGGCTCCATGCAGTGGAGTCCTAAACAAGATAGTTTCTGATTTCTGGAAGTTGATTTTCAACTTCCAGTCATCGCAATATCGCTGAATCTCGAAGTCACGCTGCAAAAGAATTCTGATGACCTCGACTTTTGGAGCTGTTCTGTACGCAATTAGATCGTCGGCATACGCAATTGCCTGAGTTAGACTACTTATCAGATCGCTGGTGTAAATGCTGAATAGAATCGGCGAGTTGACCGCTCCCTGCTGAAGACCATTTTTAATATTAAAGGTTGTGGCAGAAGTCACATTGCCACTCTTGACAACAAACTTTCTACCATTGAGCATATCATACAGCATATATAATAGTGGTTTACTAATGCCAAGTCTGGTCAGCTTTAGATAAAGACTCTCTAGCCATACGGTGTCGAAGGCCTTCTCCAAATCAACCAGACAGGAACCCGTACACTGCTTTTTAGATTTGTTCCATTGGACATCAGAAACGAGTTTAGACGCGGCATGAATGGTGTCATGTCCCGCCTTAAAACCGAACTGATTATCCGGTATGATATTATTGTCCTCTGCCCACTTAGATAGAGCTCTATTGATAACTTTTTCGAATACCTTGCTGATACTCGGAAGAAGACTTATCGACCGGAGATTCGCCGGATTGGAGTTGTCCTTTCCCTTTTTCGGGAGAGGATGCACCACAGCTGTCTTCCAACGCACTGGATAATATGCATTGTTCAGTGCGTTGTTTAACAGTGTGGTATAAATGTCTTCTGCTTCCTGTGGTAAATGTCGAAGTACAACGTTGGATATGCCATCGACTCCTGCTGACTTCTTCTTCTTTAATGAATCGAAAATGAGCTGAAGCTCCACCTTCGTAATTAACAGGGAACTGGGCCCATTTCGCTCGACGATTATGGCGTTTGCCAAATGATCTTCATTGAACCTGGTAAAACCGAGGTTCTCTGATCGCCATTGCGTTATGTCATTCCGAAGGTAGAAGTGGTGGAGCAAGGCTCTGTTTTCCAGGTCATGGTTCGGGCGAATGCATGCATTCACCTTGTATCCCATAACAACTGTTCCAATATCCTTGTACTTATCAACAATGGGCGTAATAAATGGTACATCTAGTTTACGATTCAACGAAGACAGTTGGTCAATAAATGGAATAAATGCAAGTCCCTTATACTTATACCATGATCACAGGCACTCGGGAACCCAATCTCGAAGACCTGCACCATTTAGACCTGAACAAGGCATGAAAGTCAAATCTAGTCATGTGTCAGTACAAATATTCTGTAATATTACTTAATACTAATATATCTGTTAACAAATATGATAATATTTAAACCGATATAATAATAGATATCACTAATATATTTCTGATTTAAGGCGATTTTGACATTTTGAAACTTAAATTGTGAAACGTGTACTCATCCCACCAAAGTTATTAAGGTGTCTTTGAATAGAAATATACAGTCCCTGCATATTATTTGAGCAGGATTTAATTACTTTTTCTATTGCTTAGTAATGCTAATACGGTTTTAAAGACAAAAAAGAAATTTTAAAATTAAATAAAGTGATGTTAATAGTGACATGTCTTTTAATAAAATATGTACATATTATATCAGTTATTCACCTATGTAGTTATTTTTATTATCATTTAAAAACATTAATTTCTTAACCTTTTCAGGCTTAAGTCGAGATCTTCTGTTAGATATGAGTTCTCCTGAACTGATGTTGCAATTATACAACAGTGCTTTTGGTATATTTTTGAAAGGTTGGGATAGGTATGTCGCTGATTTCGCCACCATACATTAGGACTTTCTTGTCGATTAATCATTGTATGTTTCATATAACATTTAACTTCATCAAGAGCTTCAACCCTTGAAGACCTGATTGGTTGTATTTTTGAAATAATTTGGTCCATATCATCCCAGATATGTGTAAACATAGCCTTCGTTCGATTGTACGGTTGATGAAGAGCCAGGTGTCGGTTGTGTTTCTGCATCAGAGGAGGAGGATTCCTCCTCGTTGATTCAATTTCTTTAATAAATCAATTCAACAACTTTATTTTATTCCGCATCAGCGGCGGAACTATTTTAGAACAGATGTAACTTGTACCTTGGGTACAAGAAAGTACATATTCCAAATGTTCCGCTGAATTCGATGTTAATCCTGGCGTTCCGATGTTTATTCGCTATGTTATCTAGTTATCCCAAAAATTTTGAGATAACTTGAGTTGTTGTTGCGTCAGCGGTCATCAGCTGTTTTTTAACATGGGATTACAACAACACAAAGCTATTCGGATAACTGAGAATTAACATCGGAACGTGCCCAATGAGTCGCTTAGCTACACCTTCCTTTATGGCATTTCCTACCTGCAGTGCTGTCTGGTGAAATGTGACATCATTACAAATCTTATTGTGATATATTTGTGAAAGCATTTTGTTGAAGATAATCACTAAACTGCCCGTAAGATACTGTTCGCCGCTTATTTGCGCTTTCACGTCGTTCAAAGGTTTTAGCACTCTACAAAATTTATTGCATAGCAGCCACTCATCCGACGTTACGCTTTGTAGGGAAGAGCTACTACTATCAAGTAAGGCCATTGTTGTCAGTAAGGCTTCCTTTAGTAGTACCGCTCTTTGCAACATATCGAATGTTGAGTTCCAACGGGTTGCAACATCAATTATAAGTTTCTTTGGCTGTGCTATATTTGTTCGCAATTGGTGTTTAACTAACCTTTCGGTTGCTGTTGTGCTCCTCCTAAAATGGCTTACAATACCTTTTATTTTTCCGAGAAAATTTTTGACCTCGGGTATTGCTAAGGCATTTTTAGCAATTAAATTTATGGTGTGCGCGTAGCAACCTAAATTTTTAAGTTGCAATTCTTTTATTGAATTTTTGACGTTATATGCATTGTCCGCAACAGTTAATCTGACTTCACCTATTAAGTCCCACTTGTAACGAATTTTAGATGATGAGAGTATAATATATATATATATCTTGACTAACAGTAAGTTGACAAACAGCCCCACGTTGGGTGCTATCTGTAAGGAACTAAAATTACTGGATACACCTATACAGGTACGGATCTGGACGTTAAAAGTAGAATGAATAAAGCTCGTGCTGCCTTCGGTACCCTGTCCCCAATTTGGAAATCCAGTCAAATCTCCTTACGCACTAAGTTGAGATTCTTCGAATCCAATGTCAAATCCGTGCTGTTATATGCTTGTGAAACCTGGAAAGTCACGTCTACTATTTCGAAGAAAATGCAGGCTTTTGTGAATCGCTGTCTTCGCCACATCCTAAAGATTCGCTGGCCACAAATAATATCAAATGAGGAATTGTGGCGCAGGACAAGACAAGAGCGGCTGGACGTCGACATAAGAGAGCGTAAATGGCGTTGGATTGGTCACACACTGCAATGCAGTCCTTTGAATGGAATCCTCAGGGTGCACGGCGGGTTGGAAGACCAAGAACAACATGGAAATCAACTGTCCTAGCGGAAGCAGAATCCCAGAGAAAGACATGGCCACAGCTAAAGTACCTTGCAGCAGACCGTGAAGTATGGAGACGTTTTGTTGACGCCCTATGCCCCAGCCGGGGTTACAGGACACGATGATGATGATGATACCTATACATAAACACACTACCACGACTCCTTTACAGAAGTGAAGAAAGACAAAAGACCGGCTTAATCATAAGTCTGAACAATCGCCTCACTTCACCTTTGAATCATGGTTGTGACTTTACTGCAATTGCAGTAGATCTACTGCCGTTAAATAAAATCTACTGCGCTTTTGGTTTTAAGAAAAACATCATTCAATAAATGTAAATGTGATCCACAAAATATTTGTACAATTCTATTACTGAATGCAGTCAAACTCATTCTTCTTGATGGAACTTATCCTATTCTATATTATGATGCGGGTGACATAACTGCTTTTTGGGTCAAACTAAATAACGAAGAAAACGATTTTGGGGAAAAATAGTGTGCCGCAGCAGAACAAAACAAATTAAATACAAACACTTTTTAAAAATGTTATTCTGTGTAAGGAAATGGGTGACGTTGATATTGATTGTTAAGAGCCTTCCGCCGGTCATATAGATATAGACCACTTTAATCAGTTTTCGTTCGATAACGGACAGTTAAAAAAAAACATTGAAAATCTTGCTTTTTAAATAATGTTAAGACTAGCGTTGCCAGACGTCCCGGTTTACCCGGGACTTCCCGGATTTCAAGCATAAATTTAACTGTCCCGCCGGGACAACTTTTTTCCCGGGTTGTGACCTAAATTCACCAAAAAATTCCAAAAGGTATCTTTTATTAGTTGGCAAACATTGCATTAACAACGCTACATTAAAATTTTAATCAATCTTACCAAACTTAACGTAGAATGGGAATGAGGAATAAAAACGTAAATAATAGAACATTTGTAAATCTGATGCAGTTTAAAGTTCTCGTGACCTTTAGTCCAAATGACATTTTGGCAATCTGACAGCTGCTATTACTATCATTTAAATTGGAAAAATAAAATTATAATAAAAACATTTGCCAATTTGTTTCTGGATTCCGAAAGAATTTTAGTTCTATTTTTTATCAGCTAAGCATACGGCTTTCAGTCTTTGATTAAAAATTGATAAAAGCATTGAATTCATTATACTTAAAATAAAATTATACCTACTTAATAACGTCAAAGTGAGATTTTGAAACAAATTGGTTTAAAAAAAATATTTTTTTTTTAAGTTTTAGTTTGGAAATTATTTAAAAACAAAAATATTTACAAAAAACAACTTTTTCAAGAAATAAAATTAGGGAATGGATTTTCCGCTTTAAAATATTATGGAGAGAATAGATTAGATTTTCTTCTTGTCTCGGTTAAATTTTTTTTGTCCCGGACAAAATTTGTCAATCCCGGGATTTTCCTTAATTGTGGCCATATGCCCCGTCGAGCTTCGAGAACAATATGGCAACCCTAGTTAAGACTGATATGAATATAAATGTTTGAATTTTTGTTTTGTTATGTTTTTTATAGAGAAATGAATATTTATTTTATTATTTTAAATCATTCATGTTATTTCTTATTTATATTTCGACAATGTCAAAATCTACTGCGAAAAAGGTAAATCTACTGCGTTTTTTTCCCAAATCTACTTCGACCATTTTTTCAAAAAGTCCCATCCCTGCTTTGAATATGCCTCGATGTCTGGCATACTAAACTTCCAAACACCAAAAGAAAATCGTCGACTATCTTAGTCGAGTTATATCAAAAATCACTATAATTCACAAAACCGTCATGATAAATCGATGTCTGGCATACTAAACTTCCAAACACCAAAAAAAATCGTCGACTATCTTAGTCGAGTTATATCAAAAATCACTATAATTCACAAAACCGTCATGATAACTCAATGATAACTCTCCTTCCTTGGTTTCTATATTTCAAACTGACTATCATAACTCTAAGCTAAACAGACACCGATCATATCCAAAGGATTAGAAGAATGAATATAGAAGCGCTCTCGGTTGATAACATCTTTTCTATTCATTCACTTTCTTAAGGAATCTCTCCCCACTCTATCATTGTCACTACTCTCTTTCTGGTTAGTTACTAAAATCGAAAGTAAAAACAACTACACTAAATGGGGTTGTTCCCGCTTGACAGAATGACAGCCACAATAGGTCTGCTGGGTGCACGATTGCTTAGCTCGCTGGATGAGGGGAGGATCTTGCAGCTGGAACACGAAACTGTGTTACATTATTTACAGACCTGTAAAATCCTTGCTGTTCTGGATTAACATAAATGGTTGGTTTGCTAGGCCCGATTATTAATGTGTGTAACGTTAATATGTTTAGATAACTTATCCCGGGCGTTTATTTATTTATTTTTGTATATGAGCGTTGATTCACACTCAGTTATAGAGAACTCGGTTGTTATAGCCTCTCGTCTTGAGCATAACTTAGCCCGCCCTATTCTATTAGCCGTACTAATAAAAAAAAAACTTGGTTTTCATTTCGTCTTGTGTTCGAAAACCCCTGAAATCGGAAGACAAGATGTAATTGCTCTTCCTTAGCCTATCTAACCCACCCTCATGAAATATCACGAAATCAACTCTCCGTTTTATCTGGCCGAATGTGAGTTTTTCAAAGATTACCCATGCCTTAATGTGCCAGAAAAATTTTCCAAAAGAAAATTTCCCTCGCACTAACTTACTTATTATCATCATATCCAGTACTCTTTCATCCCTTTACGAAAATGAATTATAAACTCATATTTATATTTAGCAATAATTAAAATTTTATTTAAAGTTTGTTTTCTTAACTCTAACAATTTATTCCTAAAATATATAATGTATCTTTATCTATAGTTATCGTTAATTCAATAACCAAAAATAATTTCTCCACTCATTCAAATACTAAATTTTAGTTTACTAAAAATCTTAACTCAAAATATTTCGAGGATCTAACAAAAGAGTATTCATTTCACTCCTTCAGATCTTAAAAGTCGACGTACTCCTCGACTCAACTAAAAGTAACGTCTCGCAATTTTATATTTTGTTTTGTTTAATAAAATTATAAGTGTTTTATAGTCTAATCTTTTCTGTAAAATTTGTTTATAGTCGATCTATTGTTTTGTTATAATGTATTCTTATATGCGTTTCATACCGTCTGTGTATGATAATATTTCAAAAAAATTCCAGCAAATCTTGTTTTTGTTTTCGAGTCACCCCAATATTTAAAAAACAGTTTGTTTATCAAAATATATCATAAATAAATATATTCAATAGCAATATAATTTAACAAAATAAAAATGACTCACTAGATCTTATCCATAGTAGAAGTGCACTTTTACATTGATGTTGATCTATCTGCATACTTTGATGAAATGATTATGCTTGATTGAAGTTCAAATTGATTGTTAGTTATGTTATGGATTTTTGAATTTTTCGACTTTCCTTTATGATTATTTTCAGATATTCACCAAATGATTTGCCCCGGTATTCATAAACGCAAATGAAACACAAATTATCTTTAATCAGTGAGTTAAGTGTCAAATCATATCAATAAATCAAAATTCATGGCATTAAACTAACTCACCAAAGTAGGTACATTAAACAGGTAATTAAGTTAAAAATACTTCTGTCATTGTTGCCAAAAACTAGAGATAAAAAGAAACAGACGCTTGTGACACACATGCTATCTACAGCCTCAAATGAGAGAGTGTATGTGCGAAAGTTCACATTTAGTGAGAAAGTGTATGTGCAGTGCCATAAATAGTCTTTGGAAAGAGCAGAGTTCTTGTTGATTGTAGTAGATTTTCGTTGAGTTTTTGAACTTAACGTGGATTAGCAGTTTATATTTTTTATTGATATGAAATTTTAATTCGTGAACTAACTTCTGATTGACGTTTTAGTTAATTTGTGAATTAGAAGATATTTGAGCAGTTTTTATTGATAGGGCTGTTGGACTTTATGATTTAAATTACCAGAGTGGAAAAATTTACATTCATTTTCGTTATGTATCTTTCTAACTCTACTCTTAATAAATCTTAAAATATAATAAGGGTATTCATGCAACAGCGTAAACTCGTCGTAAACATCGTAAAATTGTAAACTTCGTAAATCTGTCAAATTCTTCATACAAATTGTGACAGAATTACGAAGTTTAAAAGTTTACAATGTTTACGACGACCCTTAATCTAAATTTTGTCTACTCTGAACTTTTACTATATTTACTGTACTTAATTTATTACAATCATTTTTCAGTGCTGTGTAATTACCTTTTCTTTACTTTATTCTTATTCTATATGTTCGACTCTTTTGTTTTTGTTTGCTTTCCGTTTTACCTCATTTTTCTTTAATATAATTTTTTTGGCTTACGTTTCATCTATCACTTTATTAAATCTACACTTTCTATCTTTGCTTTTCAATAATTTCTTCAATTTTTCTTTAACTTTACTTCCTGTTCCCTAACAGCCCTATCAATAAAAACTGCTCAGATATCTTCTAATTCACAAATTAACTAAAACGTCAATCAGAAGTTAGTCCACGAATTAAAATTTCATATCAATAAAAATATAAACTGCTAATCCACGTTAAGTTCAAAAACTTAACGAAAATCTACTACAATAAACAAGAACTCTGCTCTTTCCAAAGATTATTTATGGAACTGCACACACACTTTCTCACTTAATGTGAACTTTCGCACACACACTCTCTCATTTGAGGCTGTAGATAGCATGTGTGTCACAAGCGTCTGTTTCTTTTTATCTCTAGTTTTTGGCAACAATGACAGAAGTATTTTTAACTTAATTACTCGTTTAATGTACCTACTTTGGTGAGTTAGTTTAATGCCATGAAGTTTGATTTATTGATTTGATTTGACACTTAACTCACTGATCAAAGATAATTTGTGTTTCATTTTCGTTTATGAATACCGGTGTAAATGTTTTATCTTTTATCTCTCTTTGATTATCTCGTCATTATGTTTCAGATAATTTAATCTCAATCAAAAATTTTTTGCACATTTGTTGCAAATTTATCTAAACCTCATTGCTTTAGTTTTTCTGGTATTATCATATGTATCTACTTACATGTATTAGCTTTTCTATCAATCTATATGTTTAGCGATCGAGTCATTTATGATTCTCGCTAGGCGGTTTTTCTTTTTCAGAATTTTTATGGTAGGTTAATATCATTTTCTACTATCTACACAGCACTATTTTTTCACTAGGTTTTCACTGCACTTATGTAGATAGAATAAAAAAAAATAACCATAACCACTTCTTAGATACAAATACCAAATCTTTAGTTATGTTTCCTCGGATAATCTTTTTTTCTCAAAGCGGTTCCACTGCCCACTATCGGCTTTCACAGAAGATGACAATAGTTATAGATACTTAAATTATTTTAATATCTTGATTGAAGTTCTCGTTGATGATGTGCAACTACAATTGCGACTTGACTGATGATATAGTTTGCCTATTACTTGACTGATGTTATGGTTTTTATGACTTGATTGGCGAATTATAAAATTTACAGGTTTTCTCGTTTTCGGTGTTTTTTTAGCTACGTGACTGGATAACTGCTTGAAGAATGATCTCATCTCAGTTCAATGTACTCTCATTGAGAATACCCAAGACAAAAATGATTGCGGTTATACTAGTTGCAGAACAAATAACCCCCACGTGTTGCGTATATACATGGGTGACAACTGTGTCTATTCTATTTTCTTGCGTTTGAGTACCGCTCCAACCAAATCCTGGCTAGAAATGCCGAAATGGTGTGAATGAAATCGAATTTTCTCTAGAAATTGAATTCTTAATCGAGATGAATTAAATTCGGTTGTCTGGCCGTTGTTTGTATGCATGTATCGGAAGTTCTCGGACACGTGTGTCTGTCTTCCTCGATTTTCTTGATGTTTTATTTCTTGAGTTTTCTTTCTTATTTTCGCAGGTGGCCTTGTTCACGAGCTAAAATGACGAACCTACGTGGGAAATAAAAAAAGAATATAAGTTTCTTGTTATAGCCATTCCACACTATCCCACCGAGTATTAACACATGTCAAAAAAGTGTGAAGAAATCATGTATAATAGTGTGGAAACAAAATATAAAATTTCATCACACACAAATTGACAGCGCATCCGACACGATTTGACATGTGTTTATACCTGAAAATATTTAGGATCGGTTCTAAAACCATCACACTTTCTATCCCACTTGGGCGTTTGAGGTTATGGTGAAACTGATTTGCATTGATGCAAGTGTGGAAGCAAAATATGAAAATCATTTTCATCACACAAAGGAGATGGCCAAAAATGTATGGACAAAAAACCCAGAATCGACAAGAACGAAATGTTAGCCAATGGGTACCTAATAATAAGCAATTGACGTCACCAAAAGGGCAACCCCGAAATCCATCTAGTATATGAGCTATGAGCCACCAAATACGACTAGGTATAGGAAAATCTCCTTCGTGTTTTTTTGTTTTTGTATAAAAGATGGCTAATCAAATGGTATACAGAAGTTGTGTGTGAGATATCAACGATTTTTATGTTTCATACAATGGTCAGTTTTAGCCATTTAAACAGAAAAAAGGTAGTTTTTCAAAAAAAAAATGGTAGTCAAGATGAAAAACCAGAGGTCAAGTTAAAAAAATCCAAAAACTAACAAATCTCTTAGATCAATATGAAAAACTAAAAATTCAATAAATAACAATACAAATAAAAAAAAAATATCCTACTAAGACTAAAATTATTTGTTCCTACTTCACATAGCTAATAAAACAAGCATCTAGATATAGCTTGAAATCGTGGATTTTTGATTTTTAATTATAATAGTTTTTGCTAAATCCATTTCATTGTTTAGTTTTTTTGTTTATATTTAACAATAAATACCAAACTTTCTTAACCATCATCTGTAATAAACTATTCATAAAATACTGTTTTGGACAGATTGTGCATTAATGTAAGTTCGAAGTTTTAATCTCTTAATATAAATGATCCCTGATGGTTTTTCGATCTAACGATTACATATTTTTGATGTACTTATTCAGCCTTCAAAAACTGCAAATGAATTTTTTTGTCGACTCTGGGTTTTTTTGGCCATCTCCTTTGGCAGTCTTATGAAATTCTTTCCCACTTTATTCTGTCATGTGTAAATACTTTGTGGGATAGTGTAGAGGCACTTTAAGGATGGTTATATGTGCTCATGTGCTTTTCACTATTTTATGTTCTTTTCTTTTGGTTTTTAGCTTTCTTTTCGTATATATGTAGGTTTTTTTGACTTAAGCACTCTCTTTAGGTTGTTTCACTGATTTAAAAATACAAATGATTTACCTTATCAGATTCGCCCACCAAGGCAATTAGCCTCGCTGTTGGTTTATTAACCTGAATGATTCAAAGATTATTTCACTAAAGGATGCTTAAGATTTGTATGAATGTTTTACCACTTACCAAAATTAGAAATGAATCTAATTAGATGGACTGATGTGATTGGGATTACGGCCAGGCCAGACAGAAAAGAATGATGTCTGTCGACGTCGTTAAATATGGAAACTCAAGCGAAGATAGCTACAGCTACATGGTACAACATGAGAATGAAATGGAATAGTTCTGTTTTCCTCTGTTTGCATCAGACTTAATTTTGGTCAGTTCAGCTTCTTGATAGTTTCTTATGCTATGTTTCCACCTAAGGTTTATCTCAGTTTAGATTAAATAAATCTTTTTGGTGTTTCCATCGCACAAAAAGATTTAAAAAAGATTAAATCTGACAAAACTTTCAAAAATGCAAATGGCGCTTCAATTTTTGTATGAAGTGTGAAAGAGACAGAATGTTTTATTCGTGTCAAACAATGAAGAACTGAATCGTGTCTCGAATGAATCGTTCAGCACCATGTTAAAATAGGTTAGTTCGATTTGCAAAACTATTTGTCCTAGGAAGATTTAATAAGATTAATTTCTAATCTCCAAGATTAACGAAATATATTTGTATGGTAAATCTTCAAGATTTAAAGAAGATTTGAGGTAAATATTATTAAATCTCAGATTAGCGTTAGGTGGAAATGTAGCATTATTAGATTCTGTTTGTATAACAGTTGATGTTATAAGGGTTTGCTTATTTTGATAAGATGATGCCTTCGATAATTATTCAAAGAAAAATTAGTCTTATCAGAAAATAAACGACAATAATATACTCTGGGTGTTGTTTGAGTTATTTATAAATTGCGTTTACACGTTGAAGGTGTACGTCTACTTTGGTGATGTTGGAAACAATAATAGTTTGGTATGTAATGTTACCATTAGCCACATTTTATTATCCACATGATCTGATCCTGATCATTTTCTAACACGTGATTGCAAAAACAACGGGATCCTGCTTTTTATCTGGATCTATTTCAATGATCCAAAAATTGCTATTGTGAATGTGTCCAATAGTGCCAAGAAAAAGGCAACAGACACGTCAAAGATAAACAAACACGAGTCAAAAAGAGACAGGTTTATAAGTAAGATCCTGTGTGTTTTATTTATCATGATCAGCTCCGGATCAGATCACGAGGATAATAAAATGCTGCTATTATTCTCCTCATAGCCTCAGAAGTTGAGCTTTTAAAGTGTATCTAGGTCTTTCGAATGTGAGAAGTTGATGACCGTTTTCTACACACTGATCAATTATATTTTGAAGGGACACATATAACATACTCTGCTGACCACTGATGGTTCCAAAAGTGGGTTTTGACAGCGTTTATTCGCCGCCATCTTTGAAGGTAGCTGATATGAGAAACCTCCGCTGCTGGCTCCGAAACTGCTTTAAGCGATGACCCAATCAGAAAATGTGCTGGCGTTAGCGCATCGAGGTCATTGGGATCTGCAGACATCGGAGTTATTGGTGTCAAATTCATAATTGCCTCAATCTCCACTAATGCTGTCATCAACTCTTCGACTGATAGCTTTGCACCACCTAGGCTCCGATAGAGATGGCCCTTCGCAACTTTAACGGCAGCTTCCCAAATCCCACCAAAGTGGGGTGCCCTGGGGGGTATAAAATGAAAGTTTATGGAAGAATTCGAACAAAAATTAATTATATTTTGTTGATTAGATTTCTTGAACAACATATGACGCAATTCTTTGAGTTTTGACTGTCCGCCAACAAAGTTTGCCGCATTGTCACAATGGATGTCTCTAGGAAGACTTCTGCGACCTATCATCCTTTTCAAAGCTCCTATAAAGGCATCAGCTGAGAGGTCCGACACAGCTTCGAAATTGAGTGCTTTTGAAGAGAAGCAAACGGAAACAGCGATATAGGTTTTATACGGCATCTTGCCGCAAATTTTTAAATATGTAAGTATTGGACCACAGAAGTCCACTTCTGTACACAACATATAAATGGACGTGACGGCGTCAACCTTTCAGCAGGAAAATCTCCCCCTCCTGGGGCCCTACTATGTTACTTTTTTCTACTTTCGAACCCATTCGAAAGTACATAGTTCTCAATGCTAATCATAAGTGGTAATATGTATGAAAGTGGGCTAAAATTTTAGTGCTTCCGACTTTGTGCCACGGAATCTTGAATTAGCGCTTCTCTATTTCCGTTTATAAGCGCTGGCTTATAAACTAGCTGAGATTTCGCGAATTCGAACGTTTTTTGTACAATCGAGTTACATAGTTGGGCCCCTGCTCAAACAATTTCGGCCTAGATCCTGCACAATGAGGACATTTTCGAAGCGTCTGCCGTGCTAACTCTCGAACATTAACCAACCAAAATCGTTGTCTCGTGAAGGCCACAAGAGCCTTTGGACTAGCATGGTAGTTCCAATAATGAAGATGTTTGACGAGTGTTTTACTGAAACGGCAATCCTTTGGCAATAGAAATGAATGCTTACTTTCCTCTGGAATGTTCGCGTGCTTCAGTCGTCCTCCCACTTTCAGCAAAAGAAGTCCATTCCTGTCCTCTATAAACGGACTCAAAGATTTTATGGATCCTTTCAACGATGTATTCGTTTTGATTGCTTCGATTTCCTTAGCAAAGTACGTCATTTGAATCAAACTATCGATAATCTGTAGAGAGTATTATAGCTCTTCAGCTGTCAAATTATCACCTGGGAACGGGATTTTCCTTAATGGGCAAAGGCAAAGATTCTTACAACTTTTGTATATGAACTTACTCCATTTATTATATCAACATAATGGTTTTGGACTTGCTGTTGGCAGCTCAAAACTGTTTTTCTTTTCTCCAATGAGATGTTCTCTGGAGATGGAAGAATTTCTAATGAGGTTGGCCAGTTTTCATCCTTTTCAACTAAGAATGTCAGACCCTTGAACCAAATCGAGTTCTTCAATTCATCCACTCTGCATCCTCGCGATACTATATCTGCAGGGTTGTCGTTGGTTGGAATATGTTTCCAAAATACCTGATGCTTCGTGTTTCCTGAATTTCCGCAACCCTATTTCCAACAAACGTCCATATTTAGTTTAGTCAATGCGTGGATATCCAGTGAAATACAATTGACGAATCAGTCCAAAAGAACGCTTCAGAGTAACTTGTATCAATAACCTTTTGAATTTTCACCCAAATTTTGGGTAAAAGATGGGCTCTAGTCGAAGAAGTAGTTTCTTTTTAGCTGATACAACCCTTGACTTGGCAACTAAAAGCTTCACCACCACTGACCCAAAGTATCTACGCTTCTCAGATATATGCAACAGCCATATGCTTTCATGGATGCATTTGCAAATTCATGTACCTGATAGCTTTGTTTATTTTCCGAGAATATGTAACGAGGAACCGAAAGATTTTGAAGTGAGTGGAGGTCTGTCATGAACTGACGCCACTCGTTGTCAATGGTTTGTGGAATACACTCATCCCAGCCTACCTTTTGTATTCAAAGTTGTTGTAGCAGAATTTTCGCTCGAATAATGATGGGGCTAAGCAAACCCATCAGGTCGAAAAGAGATGACGAAAGAGAAAGAATGGATCTTTTAGTATATTTACTGAAAGTCCGATTTGGCTTAAGGAAGAAACTGAATTCATCAGCAACAGGATTCCAAGTAATGCCTAAAGTGCTTGTTAAATTAGACTCAGTCAATTTTATCGCCTTTTGTTTAGCTTCCGCAATCAAAGAATTGTGGTTGCTGTTCCATTTTGACAGCTCTAACCCAGCTGAATCCAAAATTGAAATGATTTCGTTCCGTTTTGTAGTTAGGGTATCTCAATCGTCTGCTCCACATAAAAATCTGACTTTAGACAACAAACTTGAATATTCAATACTTAATCACCGAATGTTTGAACGTCACTTTATGGTCGTTATAATAAACGTTAGGATTTTTTAGAATTCTTATTGAACGCAAGAAAAATCGATAAAAATACTAAAACACAAGATCTTTATTGGTTTTAAGATTTTTTATTTTATATCGAATGCATTATTCACACTAAAGATTAAGAGGTTAACAAACATAAAGTAAACAGTTTAACATAATAAAGTAATACCAAAAGTCAAAGAGAGAACACAATGAAAGAAAGTGAAATAATATTATTTTTAAAAGAAAGTATTAAATTATAATAGCGTTTTCGTTTGGTCGTCCGGAAGCATTCCGAATGCGTTGAGAGATTACTTCTTTTAATTGATGATTGATCAGAATGTTTTTTAACTAATTTTTAAATTAGATCTTTGCTATACCCGTTTACCTCAGCTAAATGGAGAGTAAAATCATATTCAATTTTGAAATTGTGTAGACTAAAGGGAAGGCGGCATAGTCTATAAACCATCGAATGAAATGCTGCGATTTTATTTTGGTGTGTACAAAAAGAATCAAAAGTAATATAGCGATCAGTAGAGGTCGGCTTTCTATATACTGCAATTGAATATTTCTTCCGCTACATATGATAGACCGAGAGCTGTAGGCGTACTATTTTCATCTGTGCGAACTACATGGTATCAACCCGGCAGCGATTTAGCGGTTCCTTAACCACCAAAATGCACTTTCAAAATGCAAAAAAATGAGCGAAGTTAAAGTGTTTTATATCGCTCCAAATTTTGTGGGCGTACTATTTGCAGCAGTGCAAACTACATGGTAGCAACCTGGCAGCGATTTCGCGGTTCCTTAACCACACAAAATGCACTTTCAAAATGCACCAGCAAAAAAGTGGTTTATACCGCTCTAAATTTAGTTCACTAACACTTAGTACACGTGCAAACTGAATACCACCAACTTAGCACTAGCAGTATTACGACGCCCCTAAGGCCACCAAAATACGCTTTCAAAATGCACCGACAAAAGAAGAAAAAATAGAAGGTATTTTGTGCCCCCCGAAATATCATAAATTTTTGCTCTGTATACGTACAAGCAACATGCCATCAACCGTTAGTACGACCCTAAGGTTACCCAAATGCACTTTCAAAATGCACTTAAAAAATTATAGTATTTTATACCACTATAAACTACGTCCACTTTTGGTCTGTACCTGTACAGGCCACATGCCATTAACCTGGCAGCGTTATGGCGGTCCTAAGGCTACCAGAATGCACTCTCAAAAATGCACTTAAGAAATTAAAAAAAACATAAGTGACTTATACAAAAAAATAAAATAAAAGTGTCTTATTTAAAAAAAAGTATCTTATACTGCTCTAAATTTCGGTCACATATGCTCTGTATGTGAACAAGCCACATGCCACCAACCTGGCAGCGTTACGGCGGTCTTAAGGTTACCAAAATGCTCTTTCAAAAATGCAATTAAGAAATAAAAAAAATAAAGTGTCTTATACTGCTCTAAATTTTGGTCACATATGCTTTGTACCTGTACGAGCCACATCCCATCAACCTGGCAGCGTTACGTTACCAAAATGCACCTTCAAAATGCACTAAAAAATAAAAGTTTTTTATTCTTAAGCAATACAGTGTACTTAGGCCCTGGTCCATCCCGGATCCAAGTCATTCGGGTCTATTATCGTATCCGATCGTAACAAATTTTTCTCCGATTTGTACAAAATCTACGAATTTTCTATCATCATAGCCGTTCCGATTACTCAATCGTAGATTCCTCAGACAAAATTCAAAGTATGCGTTGAAATGTCAAAATGAAAGCAACGCGTCTCGATTTCATGCGGTGTATGGCGATTGTTTTGTTACTTATGTATCTCTCCGATTGTCTCCGACAGTCAAATGCTTGCGGAACTTTGGCGTATGAAGACGAAGAAAAATAAAATTTATTAAAAAACAATCAAACGTGGAATCTGCAGCAGGAAAAGAATTGTAAGTAAAATTTTTTCCATATTTGCATCGATATTAATGCACTGTCCATGATTCTTTCACAATGAAAATTAGTGTTTATTTATTTGACATGGCTGCATCTGTTGTATTTTTAACCATTAGCTAATTTTTGCAAATCTGGATGCTAGGTTTCGATTTTCAGGATAGTTTAAAAAAAATCAAGACAAATACTTTTTTCCGTTTAACATAAAAGCGTATAAGAACGCACGACGTAAGCACATGTTAAAATGATGATACAAATGATGGATATTTTTCATTTTATTTAGTAAGTTTTACTAAAATTCTTCGTCGCTTTCATTTAGCTCAGTTTCAAAATTATCTTCTTCAGACACTTCTTCATCTTCTGCTTCTGTATCTGTGACAAAAAGTGTAGAACGATGGCATTACTTTTAAACTGTTCATAAGAATTAATTATTAAAATTACCTGATGATAATTTATCACTCTCAAAATTAGGATCGGCTAGTATGCTGAGGACTGATGAAGTGAACTGATCTCCTTCAAACCATCGGAAATTAAATTTACCATCCACTTGTATCCAACCATTATTTTGCGGTATGAGTGACGTAGGATATTTTAGATTTGCATTTTGCCAAATGCTCGTAATGTATTGTGTGCGGAGTATTTGTTGAAAAAGCTCCCTTCTGCATGGTGGTATTGAAGAGGAATCGAAGCTTTTTAACTTTTTTTGAAATTTTTCGTTCACATCGTAAGCTTTGTAGGTTTGGCAAAATTTCTCAAAGCGTCCAGAGTCGACATCTTGAACATTTTTAAAGCCATACATTTTGCAGACAAATGATTCAATTATTTCAAAATTTTTATCACGATCTTCAAAAGTATGTGCTTCACCGAGTTTAACGAAAGCCTCTTGAAATGTTTTCGATTCGCACAATAATTCAAAAGCATATGTGACCGAAATTTAGAGCAGTATAAGACACTTTTTTATTTTTTTTTATTTCTTAAGTGCATTTTTGAAAATGCATTTTGGTAACCTTAGGACCGTGCGTCGTAACGCTGCCAGGTTGGTGGCATGTGGCTTGTACATATACAGAGCATATGTGACCGAAATTTAGAGCAGTATAAGACACTTTAATTTGTTTGTATTTCTTAAGTGCATTTTGGTAACCTTAGGACCGCCGCCGTAACGCTGCCAGGTTGGTGGCATGTGGCTTGCACAGGTACAGAGAATAAGTCACCGAAATTTAGAGCAGTATAAGACACTTTTTTTTAAGTGCATTTTTGAAAGTGCATTTTGGTGACCTTAGGACCGTCGTCGTAACGCTGCCAGGTTGATGGCATGTGGCTTGTACAGGTACAGAGCATAAGTGAACGTAGTTTAGAGTGGTATAAAATACTTTAATTTCTTAAGTGCATTTTGAAAGTGCATTTTGGTAACCATAGGGTCGTAGTAACGCTCAAATGGAACGAACTGATGAGCTGTTGATCTTAGGCGACTTTAATCTTTCAAACCTGCAATGGACAAAATCTTCAGACTTCAACTGTTTATCGCCTGTTAACCCATCCTGTAATAATGAGTTCACTATTATTGATGGACTAGCCTCTTGTGGACTGAATCAATTCAATGGGATTGCTAACCACTTCGATAAAATATTGGACTTAATCTTTTTCTCGGAAGCTATTAACACCGACACATCTGTAACCCCTGCCGAAACTATATTACTAGATGAAGACCGGCACCACCCGGGCTTAGACATAATGCTAAATATAAATCTTCCCAACATTCTACCTAGTTCAAATGAAAAACTTGAGTTTAATTTAAAAAAATGCAATTTTGATCAACTAATTAATTTATAGTGTAATGTTGACTGGAATCAAATCCCTTAACATAGTAATACTGACGATATGTGTTTAAAATTTTATAATATACTATTCAACTGTTTTTATGAAACTACTCCACTGCGTAAAATTTGTATAAGTTCTAAAATACCACCATGGTTTAATACTCAGCTTAAGATCTTGAAAAATAAAAGAAACAAAGCATGGTTAAAATATAGTAAATCCAGAGCTCATGAAGATTATAGGGCATATTCCAAATTGAAATTTATGTTTACAGATTATTCTAATGCCTTGTATCGTGACTATATCGTAAAAACTGAAAATGTTCTATAAGGTAACCCAAAAAACTTTTGGAGTTTCGTGGGTAGCAAAAGAAAAGTTGATGGCTACCCTAACTATATGTCTTTTAAAAATACTACTAGTCATGAATTGAAGAAATTGCAAACATGTTTGCTAAATTTTTCAAAGATGCCTTTGTAGTATCTTGTTCTCACGAGCCCATGGATCCACTCATTCCTAACCCTAGTTTTTCACACCTTAATTTAATTTATCTTTCTATTTGCGAGAATTCGATTATCCAAAGTATTCTTGAACTCGACGACTGTTTTAGTCCTGGTCCTGATGGTGTACCATCTTGTGTATTAAAAAAAATGTGTGTCTCAGTTGTCCTATCCTCTACATATTCTATTCAATGAATCACTTAAATGCTCAATGTTCCCTGTTTTGTGGAAAAGTGCTTTTATAAAAGCGGTTCATAAAAAAAGGTCGAAAAATGACATCATAAATTACCGCCCTATTGCTAAACTTTCTGTCATTCCGAAACTTTTTGAGTCCATTATTTGTAATGTGTTATCTTTTAATTGTAAATCTATTATTTGTGACAACCAACACGGGTTCGTCAAAAACAAGTCAACTGTTACAAACCTGTTTCATCTTACTTCTTTTCGTCTTGATTCCTTCGAAGATCGAAAACAAGTAAATTGTGTCTTTACCGATTTTAGTAAGGCAAAGGCTTTTGATAAATTGTGTCATAAGACTTAAACCAATAAACTGAAGGCTTTAGGGTTCAATGAAAATTTTGTAATGTGGATTTCGTCGTATTTGGAGAATAGGTGTTATAGAGTGAATTTTCGAAATGAGCACTCTGATCATTTTATTGTTAACTCTGGTGTTCCACAAGGCAGCCATTTAGGTACATTATTATTTATTTTATACATGAATGACTTGACTTCGATTATTAAAAATTCCTCTATTCTTTTATATGCCGATGATATAAAATTTTTTAAAAGAATAACCTCTATAAATGACTGTTCAACACTCCAAGATGATCTTTATAGGTTAAGGGAATGGTGCAATACAAACCGTCTTCTGTTAAATATTGACAAATGTAAAACAATGACTTTTACACGCAAAAAAAGTATGATAATTTATAATTATATGTTAGATTCTTCTTCTTTATGTAGATTGTCTGTTTTTTCTGATCTTGGCATTGTTATTGACACAAAATTAACCTTTGTCAGCCACTAGCCTATATTGTAAAAAAGGCCAATGAAATTCTGGAATTCATAAAACGATTTACTCGTGATTTCCAGGACCCATATGTTCTAAAGCTTGTATATGTTTCTCTTGTAAGGCCGGTACTTGAATATGGATGCGTGGTATGGGCCCCTTACTACAAAGTTCACATAAATAGACTTGAATGTATCCAGAGAAGGTTTATGCGCTTCTATCTTCGTTTTCTTCCGTGGTCCCATAGGCATGCTTTACCTCCTTATGCTCAAAGACTCACGTTAATTAATCTCCCTTTACTCTAAAAACATAGACAATATATCCAGCTTTGCTTCGTTATAAAATTGATAAATGGCTCAATAGTATCTCCATCAGCTCTGTGTCGTTTGAATTTCAGCTACAGTACAGTCAGACAAGCTTAAGAAGACAGTTGCCTATATGTCCGATCTTCAGTAGAACAAACTATGGTGTGAATAGTACTTTAAATCAATTGATTTCAGTCTTCAATAAATATATTATTGTGTATTTTCTTGTATAAATGACAATGTCAAAAGTTGTAAGTTCAAAGAGATCTTTTTCAATACATCATTGTAATTGACTAAATTTAGAGCGGTATAAAACACTTTTTTTTTGCTGGTGCATTTTGAAAGCGCATTTTGGTGGTTAAGGAACCGCGAAATCGCTGCCAGGTTGCTAGTAGTTTGCACTGCTGTTCACTAGCTCTCGGTCTATGATCATTAAATCCAGTAGTCAAAGTATGAACGATGTCGGATTCCTGTTCAAATGTAAATTTAATGCTGTCGTATCTGCTGTTTAAGATTTTAAGAACATTTTTAACGTCTTTCCTTTTAACCACCGCGAAAGTATCATCGACGTATCGCCACCATATCCATGGAACGAAATCTTCTTTTCTCAAGTCAGACTCAAACATGGATATAAAGGGCTTCAGCAACTAAGGTTGACAAACTATTACCCATACTACAACCCACATCAGAGCTATAGAAAACATTTCTAAACTAAGAAGTAATAGCAGCTTTTAAATAGTTTTTAAAGAAGTTTTAACCATCGAGTCATCAATTCATGCAAATTTTATTTATTTATATTCCAAACTCATTAAAAATACTTAAATTTGTACACAAATAACCATTTTCCCTGTGGCTACGACAGGAATAACTAGTCGTAGAGAAAGATTACATAATTTCCGTTTCATTCGGATTAAGACAATAGCCCTGTTTTTTAGTGCACTTTTATCTTCGCTTAGAAAAAAGTAGCATGTTAATTACAACAAGAAACTGGTATAATTCCGTATTGTTGTTGCATTTAACATGCTACTTTTTTCTAAGCGAAGATAAAAGTGCACTAAAAAACAGGGCTAATATAGTAGGGTGTTTCATTATTTTCAACTCTGGAATTTCCACATCTAATACCTCCAAAAAGCTGCTTTACATATTAAAATTAAGTTCTTCATTTGAAATTTTCGTTTAAGTCATTGGCTTTAGCTCGCTAAAAAAGCTTGAAAAGAACACCAAAAACGTATGTTTTAGGCTATTGATTATGTCCTAAAAAACAGGGCAATAAGGAACTAAGACGTTCATGGGACTTTATTGTAACAATCTTCAAAGGGGTCATTGAAGATGAGAAAACCGCGTAGAGCTATTGAATGAGAGGGTGCATTTTGGAAAGAGGGGTGCAAAAGCACCCTTTTTGGTTTTTTGAAAATAACTCTAAAACGGAGCAAAATTTCGAGATAATTCTAAAACCTTTTTTGTAGAGAATAAAATTTACCATCGAAATGGATTTTTGAAAAAAAATTAAAAAAAATTTTAGTTAGCTAAATTAAAAAAAAAAAATTATTGCAAAGAAAAGCGCAAAACCGCATTTTATGGCGAAAAAAACGTTTTTAATCCTTTTTTAGATATGGTTATTTCGAAAAGGTTTCTTTACAACAAAATTTGAGTGTCATTTTCTTGTTCAGTGTCATAAAATTAGCCTATAACATTTTTTTGGATAAGTCAAAATAGATTTAAGAAAAAATTATTAATATCTGTCGCACTTGAAAATTAAAAATATAATTTTGAGTCATTTCGAATTTTTAATTCAAATTTTTACTGCCTTAAATTTTTTCTTTTTAATTGTTTGTATACTTTTAGCAAAATTATTTAAATTAGTTAAATCAACTCAGATTAACTATAACCATATCCAAGCAATAGAAAACACAGTTTTCGAAAATAAACCTTGTTGTTTAGCGAGCCAAAACACCATCTGATTTCAAAAATTTTTCATATATTCTTATTCCTACGATTCTAACGCAGCTTTTGGCAGGTATTAGATTTTAAATCTGCACAGTATTTTTTTCGCCATACCAAAGTGACACACCCTACTAATAAAGGCAATATTATTGCTCAATATGAGGTATTGCACATTAATATTGACCGTGTTAGGGCAGTATTGCGCAATAATTGCGATACGATTTGTTTTCACGCAATATTATTGTTACTGTTTATTGAGCAATAATATTGTTTATATGATTGTATAAGTATACTTGTAAAGTGTGCTGTTGCGTGTGGACCAGGCTTAAGGCCCGCATAAGAGCTACTCATTTTCACGCCACTTTTTTTTTAATTTTTCGGGCAGTAACATTGTCTGGTGTAAGCAGGTGCGGATACAGGGGGGGCAATGGGTGCAATTGCCCCCCCCCCTGGGCAAGAATGAACGAAGCATAAAATATGAATTTAATAAAATGTAATCAAAAAAAAGGTTATTTCGTTATACATTTATAAAAATTTTCTTGGCAGCGCAGCGTTGTAGCAATGAGTGGTTGTTAGTTGGCCGCTGGCTGACCAGTGGCCTATTTCACCAGCTTACAAATTGTAATTTACAAGTGATTTTTTACAAAATTTGTAGAAAAATCGATTTATTCGGTTTCACAAAATGTTTTTTTTACAAAATTGTAATTGTAATCTACAAAGGGAAATTCTTAAGAATATATTAATTTCTATTTCACAAAAAGTAATTTTTATTTGTAATTTACAAGTTACAAATTTGTGGAATCTCACGTTTTTTGTAATTTTCTGTGTCACCAAACTAAATGACATTACAAATTTGTTCAGTTCTTGAAAAAATCTTACAAGAGAAAGATCGTTTGTAATTTCATCTACAATTTTGTAATTTGCCGATAAAATTTTCTTTTTGATTCTGAAATCGTCTCTAAGGCGGATGCGATAGTGATGCAAGTGATCATCTTGTGACAAATAATAGGAAAACAAATTACGAAATTTCAGATTTGTTCGCTTCTAACGAAAAGTTTCGCATAAAGCCTAGTTTACAGTTCCCGTACGCAAAAATCTAAGCAAATATTCTCGCATGTCAAAAATAATTGAGGTGAAATGTAAAATTAATTGTTTGCATGATTGGTTTACAGTTTAATGCAAAAAAAAACTATGCTGTCATAGAATGTCATGCAACACAATGGACCGGCAATTGATTTGCATGCCAAAAAAAGTGTAGTGAATAAAATATTTTTTTTTGGTGGTCTGTCTATACTTCCAAAAAAAAAATATATTCACCTCAAGACATTATATTTGCATGCAAATGGTTTTTGCATCCAAAAATAATTATTTTCCATTTTTAGGCCTATTGTTTGTCAATTAAGGGTATATTAATGACTCAATGGGTGGTTTAGGCCAAGGCAAACGTTTTTCGCCTTTAATATTATTCAACTTGGTGCGCAGAATAGGTGGAAAATCGTTTTGAAAATTTTGATTTTTTTTCGCATCGGAACTGTAAACTATGCTTAAACGTGCAAAGCAGATGAAAATCATACCATAGATTACTTTCCATGAGTCTGTGCAGTGATTAAAGATATTTTTTTTAATCATTCTGCATTAGCCAAAGGAACATGAAAACAATTACGGACGGTTCTATAATATTGCCGGTAAGACATCAACTACAAATAAATATGAGTTATTTATTTTATGAAATGCGTGCAATGATGAAGCACTTATTAAAATTATTTTACATAAAAAGTTTCAATCAGCATATTTCGTTAGACACGGCATCTTGAAAAAGAGGGTGAAAAATGGCTTCCATGATATCTGGAGATACAATCAATTTGATCAAAAACTAAACTTGAACTTTTTAGGTAAAAAATTAATTTCGTTACAACTTATGTCTATGTTCTTTTTACCGTAAATTTGTCTTGATAAAATTAATTGAAAATAAAATATTACGCTTTAATAATATTATTTTCGAAAACGTTCATCTCTTTTCAACTGTAACTTCTTTATTTTCAATTTAACAGTAAAAAGTATGTTAACATAAACTGTAGATGACTTAATTTTCTATAAAAAAAAAAGGCTCATTTTTTTAGACTAACGGTTCTTAAGATATCTTGGGAGTACTTTTATCCCTATTTTTCAAAACTGTGAACAAATGGTGGAGCTTTCAACCCCGAAAATTGGGTTTATACTCACACTGACCCACTTTATACATAGAAAAAGCCTTGTCCTACCCAAAAGGTGGAGTGCGAAACACTTTATCTCAATCTCATATCTCATTTTTTAGATATTATCTCTAAATTTTTTATTATCTCTAAATATTTAGATATTTAGAGATCTTTCTCATTTAAGATATTTCCATATGCAAAAAAGCCATATCTCATTTAAATGAGATATAAAGCTATCAAAATGTTGAGACGGGAACTTAGTTGTCTCGGGAAGTACAATGTACCTTAATAAAGTCCACATAAATATATTTGTTCTGGGGGATTCTTTATTAAAGAGAGGGAAAATCTGGGAAGAAGTTGAAAGATTTGAGCCAAAATTCCGATTTGGTGTAATTGAGGTATATACACTAAGTATGGTATATGATTTAAGGGTATTTTTTAACGCTGAATCCAATAAAAGCAAAACCGAAATGATACAAGCACCATTAACAAAGTTATGGTCCTTTTCAAGCAAAAATCAATTTTTGAAATCTTTTTTTCCGTAGAACAGGTCAAAATGTGACTGCCACAAAAACACTATTAGACAAAGGATATTTGTTTGGACTATTTGGATTCTTGGTTGCCATGACAAATTCAATATTTTTGGCGAGTCTCATGGGTGTAAGAGTTTTTCCGTGGGTGTTATGGTAAACATTCTACACTTGCCCATACCCCTTAAAAAAACACCCTTTCACCTTGGATATTTTTGGGAACTGTCTTGATTCTTAGTTCGTATAACAAATGGAACATTCACTTTAAATTTCATTAACATACCTTCATTTTCAAAGGGTTTTCGATAATATTTTACCTGTTGTACCTGAAAAAAAGTAATCATTACGTAAAAAGGACTATAACTTTTTTAAGGTGGTTATATCATTTTGAATTTGTTTTCATTAGATTCAGCGTTTAAAACTACCCTTAAATTATGTATCATATGGTTAGGTTGTACCAAAACAAATATTTTAGTTTAATAGACCTCCAAGTTCTCCACGTCTGCACCTCTTCAAATGCATCTATACAAAAAGCCAATGCGGGGATTTTGAAGGACTTTGGATATGTTATAGAGGTTGCAATTCTGCGTCGATTCCAATTTTAATATTTCATGAATTAATTTTTGTTGAAATAAATAGATTATGTACTTTATAAATATTCACTTTATCAAACCCTGTGTATATAAAATATATGTTCATATTATTTTATTTATCATTTCAATTATTTTATTCAATTAAATAAATTTATTCTGTTTCTGGAGCTCAAGCTGTGTGGTCGAATTTCTTGATTTTAGTTCTGTTTTCTGCACTGATTCAATTTACTTTTTTATCAGGTTATTGGCCCAGGCACCCTATTGAAATGGCATCAAATATATTGGTTGAAAAATTGAAGGGCAGAGAAAACTATGACGTGTGGAAAATTGCTGCAAAATCTTATCTAGTCATTAAAGGACTATGGAGCTGTATGGAGACAGAAACCTACAAATGCTGCTGAAACGGAGAAGGACCCTGAAAGCGAAATCTGAGCTGATTTTACTTTTGGAAACCCAAAACTATTCAACATTGCTGATTCAACAACCGCTAAGAACGCTTGGGACAATCTTGCTAGTGCTTTCGAGGATACTGGTTTATGCAGAAAAGTAGAGCTATTAAAACAACTGGTACAACTGAAATTGTCAGAATGTGACCATATGGAAGACTATGTCAATAAAATGGTAATGACATCCATCAAGGTGAAAAAGGCTGGCTTGAAAATTGACGATGAGATCGTCGCCTCTTTGATGCTAGCTGGTCTTCCTGAAGATTTCAAACCTCTTGTAATGGCAGTTGAAAATTCCTCCTCAAAGATGACATCTGATTCCGTCAAGACGTTACTTTTACAGCAAGTTCAATATAATGGAGTTGATTCTGTTCAAAAGTCGATGTTGAGCAAGTCTCTTTAAGAAGAAATTGAAGAAACCCACATTTCGTTGCCATAACTGTGGCGACGTTGGACATTTTGCTAAAAATTGTTCGAAAAAGAAGGGCAAAGATAAGAAAACAGAATGCCTATTCACAACATTTTTGGTAGATGGAAGCAGCTCCAAGATACATGGTATGTGGACTCTGGTGCATCTGCTCATATGAATATGAAGAAAGGGATTCTACAGAACCAATATGAGCCGTCACACAAAGAAATAGTTGCCGCTAACAATTCAAAGATGTCAATAGAAAGTGTTGGGGACGTGAAGATTTCACTCCTTAATGGCAATAATAAAACGAATGCAACCATCAAAAACGTACAATATGTGCCAGACCTATGTGCGAATCTGCTTTCAGTAAGCCAGTTGGTGAAAAATGGTAACAAGTGAATTTTGACAAGAATATTTGCAAAATTCATAATAAGTCCAACAAACTCATCGGTACTGCAAGCCTTGTCAACCACATGGATAAGCTTAATTGTAAGCTTGTTGAAGGAGTTGATAGTCATGAAACTGCATTGAAAGTGGAAGTAGGTGAAGAAATCTGGCATCGTCGTTTGGGAAACATATGCAACGAGAATCTCCTAAAGGGTCAAGTAGCTGTAACAGGAATGGACTTTTCTCCTCACGGTCCGTCGAAGTGTATTGTGTGTGTAAAAGGGAAACATGCACGAGCTTCGTTTGCACATACTGAAAATCGTGCAAATAACATTTTAGATTTGATACACACCGATATTTGTGGACCATTGCCTGTTAATTCTTGGACAGGATGTAAATATCTTCTGACATTCGTTGACGATTTTCAGCCGCAAAGTATTCGTGGTTCCGTTGAAGCAAAAAACCTGACGTTTTTCAAGAATTCTGCAAGTTCAAAACCTTTGTTGAAAACCAGACCTCAAGAAAAATAAAGGTTTTGCGGTCCGACAATGGTGCAGAGTACTGCCACAAGCGTTTTGAAGAATTCATATCACAGTGCGGAATCCAGCATCAAAAGACAGCACCGTATACCCCCGAACAAAATGGCGTTGCAGAACGGATCAACAGAATTCTGGTAGAGAGAATCAGGTGCATGATAATAGGACGCAAACATCTCGCAACGTTTCTGGCTGAAGCAGCGAATACGGCATCGTATTTGATAAACAGGATTCCTTGCAGATCAAATCATTCACAAACTCCTGAGGAACTCTGGTCAGGAGTGAAACCCCGATTTATCGCTGCTGCGCGTTTTTGGCTGCAAAGCCATGGTCCACATTCCGCATGAAAAACGTAGAAAACTCGATGCTAAGTCAAAGGGAGTGCATGTTTCTGGGATACTCAAAGGAATCAAAGGCTTATCGATTGTGTGATGAAAAGAGAAAACATAATTATCAGCCGAAACGTCATCTTTTTCGAGTCTGATAATTTCAAGAAGTTTTCAAAGAACAATTTGAATTCAGGGGAGAAAAGTGAATTCGAATTTCAAATTGTTGAAACTGATGATCTAACCGAAGTTAATGTGCCAGGTGTAGTGAACACATCAGCTGATGATCTATCTGATGTCAATGTGCCAGCTGATGTTAACTCATCTGAAGATCTAACTGAGGTTAATGTTCCAGTTATATCTGAGAATGCTGAAATTCTTTCTGAAGTCCGGCCTGAAAATATTGCAATTGAAGATGATTCTGATGAGCTTGAGTATTGTGATGCTGAGATGATTGATGATGAGACCGAATACAATAGAGTTGCGGAAATTGAAAACCGAAAAGCCAAGCAAACTGAAACTGTCAAAGAAGAAGCTGTGCTACGGCGGTCTGAACGTATTTCCAAGTTAAACCAGGCTTGTTTGATTGCAGAGTTGAAGATGGCAGGATCCTGAAACTGTGGTCAGAGGCTTTGTCACGCTCAGATTCACAGCACTGGAAGGCAGCGATGGAAAGTGAATTTGGATCGTTACAAGAAAATAATACGTGGGATTTAGTTCATCTACCAAAAGATAAGACTGCAATTAGATCTAAATGGCTTTTTAAGGTTAAACGCAAAGAAAATGGGGATATAATGAAATATAAGGCACGACTGGTATGCAAGGGCTATTCCCAGAAAGAAGGCGTTGACTATACGGAAACTTTTTCTCCAGTAACGCGTTATGCATCAATAAGATTTTTGATTGCTTTGGCTGTTAGATATGATCTGAATATTTGCCAAATGGGACGCGGTTACAGCATTCCTGAACGGAGAACTAAAAGAAGAAATGAATATGGTTCAACCAGAGAAGTTTTCAGATGGTACTAGTAGAGTATGTAAACTTCGAAAATCCTTGTATGGTCTTAAGCAATCCAGTCGCGTTTGGAACGAGAAACTAAACAAGTGCTAAGAAAATTTGGTTTGATACGTTCTGATGCAGATCAGTGCGTGTATTATAAAATCAACAAAAACCAAATGATTTTCGTCGCTGTGTATGTTGACGATGTTTTTAATACTTTCAAACGACAAATGCATTGAGGGGAGCTTAAAAGCAGTTACTTTGTGAAAATTTCAAAATGAAGGATTAGGGGAAGCTTCCTCAATTCTTGGGATCAGAATATCTCGTGACAGGTCAGCTGAAACTATCGCCATAGATCAATCTCAATACATTGGTGATATATTAAATCGATTTGGTATGTCAGACTGTAATCCAGTGAGTACCGCGCTTGATTCAAATCAAAAAATATCTTCAAAAATGTGCCCATCGTCACCTGAAGAGCAGAAAAGGATGTTGAATGTGCCCTATATGGAAGCAGTAGGTTGTTTATTATATGCGGCGCAAACCACAAGGCCTGATATAAGCTACGCCGTAATCTTTTAAGCAGATACTCTTCGAATCCTGGTCAGGCACATTGGGCTGCTATAAAACGAGTTCTTCGATACCTTAAAGGCACAATTGATAAAAAGCTTGTGTATAGGAAAACAGGCAGTGAATTACAAGGATATTGGCGATGCTGATTGGGCTGGTGACGAAGATGAGAGAAAGTCCACATCTGGTTATGTATTTACAATGCAGGGAGCACCAATATCATGGACTTCTAAACGCCAATCAACATTGAAGCGTTGAGAATGAGAAGGGGGTCAAGTGACATTTTTCGATTTTTGGTTTTTTTCCTAACCAATAATGATGTTTATTGACAACTTAAATTTTGGTCTAATTCTTGTGTCTCTATGCTATTACTTACAAAGTTAGCTTCAGACAAAGGGGTTAACTACACGTTTGTTTTGAAGTTTTTTTAGGCAAGAAGGGGTTAAAATCACTTAACACCCACTTAACCCCTTAATTCAATAGTAACCGAAAGATAAAATACGAAGTAATATATTTTTTTTTTTGCATAAAGGTGGTAAGTGCACACTTGTTAGGTTATGTTCGTATACTTCCCAAAACTACGTATTTCTTCGAATTTTATTTTTTTTTATATGAGTTTTGACAGAACTTTGGGCTGAATTCGTAGTTTTGGGAGCAACGCAAACAGACATGTTCACTTTATGCAATACAAGAATGATACCCACCTTTCACTTGACCCCTTTTTCATAAAAAAATAAATTAAATTCATTTTCGCTTAAAGGGGTCAAGTGCTGAATTGTTTGTAAAAACACCAACTTCTAATGAATTTAAATAAAATTGGGTGATTTACTAAAATTGTACATTTTTTTTCTTTTTTTATGGCTTTTTTATAAGCTTCTCTCGATTTCAGAAAAAAAGTTATAAACGTAAAACTTTAAACGCTTATAACTCAAAACATCAAAAATGTCACTTAACCCCTTCTCATTCTCAACGCTTCAATTGCACTTTCATCAACAGAATCTGAGTTGCTAGCTGTTGTATTAGCAGTTCAAGAATCTATATGGTTAAAACGTTTGGAGGCAGAAATGCTTTTAAACCACCCGAAACAAATGGTTTTATATTGCGACAGTAAGAGTACAATACAACGTATTAAAAATAACTCTTATTCACCTCGAACAAAACACATAGAAATCAAAACCCAGTTTATCCGGGAAAAAATGGAAAAGGGTTCGATTTTATTAGAATACGTTCCTTCAAATGAAAATTTAGCTGATGCACTAACCAAAGGCTTAGTGAAATTAAAACTTGAATTAAATAATAACTTGCTTGGGATTTGTTAAAAAAAAAATTTATATGTACTACGTTTTGTTTATATAACATTAAAAAAAAAAAGAATGAAATATTTTAATTTAAAATGTTTAAAATTATAAATAACTCATTCAGGGGAAGTGTTGAAATAAATAGATTATGTACTTTATAAATATTCACTTTATCAAAACCTGTGTATATAAAATATATGTTCATATCATTTTATTTATCATGTCAATTATTTTATTCAATTAAATAAATTTATTCTGTTTCTGGAGCTCAAGCTGTGTGGTCGAATTTCTTGGTTTTAGTTCTGTTTTCTGCACTGATTCAATTTACCTTTTTATCAATTTTTTCAACCTCGGAACCCATTTTTCCTGGCCTATCAGTTTTTTCAGAGGAGCTACCAATTTCACTCCTTTCATTACAATACATTTTTCCACTGAATGTTTTTTTTTTTATTTGAGACTGAGATTATGATATGATACACGTTTTTTGCATACCAAATTAAGATTTGTTTCATTGTAAATGCTCAATCTCATTATCTATAGCTCATTCCTAGAGCTCAGTCTCATGAGACTGAGTTACTTCTTTTTGCATTCCACCCAAAGTGCAAGGTTCGGCCGAAGTTTTGTTACATTTCAATGGACTTCAACGGATAGATACGTTAATTGGGCTGGAAGTGTTCACGATGCACGGGTATTGCGAATGAGTCCGTCATTTTTGAAATTTGAAAATTAACAACATCTCGAAGTTACATACATACTTCCAAGTTCCAATTCTTTTCAGTTAGGCCCTGTATCAATTGCGTTAAAAGTATGGTTAAATGTGATCCCATGACTAAACTTTGACATTACTAAGGTGAACATAGATGTTAAAATCAAACTTGCTCAGGAGCTAGTTAAAATTTTAGCCACTGGCTAATTTTTGACATGTATATGTTCATGAAGGAGTGAGTGAGATATATGTAGATAAGTATTTTATTTTGCTGTCGTGAAGTCAAAATAAAATAAAAGTCAAATGAAAATATGAAGGAATATAGGCAAAAGCCTTATGTTATAATAAATTTTAGTATGAATTCAATTATTTTTCTTATAGGGTATTTAAAAGCATCAAATTTTAGGCGTAGGTAAATGTTTGTGGCACTTCGACTGACCTTTTAAAATTTCGAGTTTCTCTTCGCCTTTTGTTTGAATTACCTGTGGTAAATTCTGGATAATGCAAAAGAAATGTACCTATTCAAAATATTTTTCAGATGATCATTAATTTTGAAAGTGAAATTATTTGTTTGGCGTACTGCCGAATGCAACCATAAAACTAATGGGAAATATATGCTTTGAAAAAACCCATTTCATTCAATTGACACATCAAAAACCTTAAATTTTATTCCACGAATGAAAACGGATCAAATTTAACTGGGATCAAATTGAACCAAAACTTTAACGCAATTGACACACATAGCCTTAAAATACCATGAGATTTGAAAGTTCCATAAACTGTTTGCTACTCTATTAATTTGGCATTATGTGAGCTTCCCAAACAATACTTTTTATTTATCCCGAATTTAACTCGCGATGAAAAATGTATTTTGCACATTCATCGGCTCTTTCCTCTTTGCATTAACTCAGTGGCAGCAGCTTACAAATTTGTAAACAAAAAATTGTAGTTTACAAGTCTTGCTAATAAGTGGTGAGACGGAATTTTTTTGTAGTTGTAAACTACAACTACAATTTCCCAATTTGTTTTACTCTTTGTTACAAATTATTTGGAATTTTGTTTGTAGCTGGTGAAACAGAAATTCGATTTACAAATTTGTAATTGTAGCTTACAATTACAAATTTGTGATTGTACCTAATTGTAATTTGGTGAAATAGGCCACAGGTTGAGTTAGGCGCCAGTTATAGCTATCATTGAAACTCATCATTGAAAACTTTAATGATTGATTTTGAGGCGTTCAGAAAGCAAAATCATCTATTATTTTGATGGACGATTAATGCTCAAGACTTAATCAAAAAAAATTTCAAATAGGTCCAACTTTTCACTAAAAATGAATTTCAATTTTTCAATGATCATTGGTAAGGTATAGTTTAATCATTGAAATAAGAAAAGTCTTTTTATGTGGAAAGTTGGGCCTATTTGAATAATTTTTTTGGCTAGAAATATTAATTAGGTCTTAACCTTTATTCCTCCATCAAAATAATAAATGATTTTATTTCCTAAACGACTCAAAATCAATCATTAAAATTTTCAATGATGAGTTTCAATGATAGCTATAACTGGCACCTTAAGAAAAGTTCCGCTATGCACAAATAGTCTTCAAATCTATTGATTGGAAAGCTTATAACTTCGGTTTTAGCTCTCGATCTTCAAAGTTAGGCCTGGTTCACACGTGCGAATGAGCAGTGGCGTATATATTTTTTCATAGAGCCTTTCACACGACGCACAGTGGATCGCCTTCATATAATTAGACGTAAAAAATCAATGACATAAATTGCAAAAAATTCAATTTCTTATCTATAACGGATAACTGTTAAGTCTGAAAACAATTTTTTTTTCTTGTTTTAACCAGTTAAGTATAGAATAAATGATCTCCAAAAGTGAAGGTGAAAAGTCTTTTTTTGATCTGGTGCATTGAGGTTATTTAGACAAATAATTTTTAAAATTACAATTTTAATTGAAATTGAAAAAAAAAAATGGCAGATGTTCGTGAAGGTATGTGCTTTTATAAATCTGTGTTGAAATTGTCTTCATGTTTGTTTGTTGAATTTAAAAAAATGTGTCATTGAAATAGCAAAAAAAACATGTTTTTTCCGTATTTGTTTTGGAAAATCTAAATATGTGCTTAAGGTTCCTTTAAAAATAAATTAAGTGTTTTGGATAGCTGTGAACGTCTTCTTTCTAGAAATATATATCATATACCTCGCAAAGATTTGCAAAGCCCTTTTTTTGCCCACTTTTCAGGAAAAGATTTCTGCGGAATTTTTCGAAGTTTGGTGTTCGAATTCCAAATTGACTCGAACAAAAATACTTTTGGAGTATATTTCAAACAAGTTTAACACATCAATACGAAATAACTGTTTAAATACTGCTTGGCTAAAGAGAATTATCAGTTCAAAATCAGCCCAATTTTGATTTGAAATGGAAGTCGGCTGGAAATCGATGAGACCGGTTTATTCTAAATATAAAAATTGGCTAGAGGAGTTAGAAATTTTAAAAGACATAGAAAATACAATAGAGACTGAAAATTACAACCCTAACGAAGATTCAACCAGGCATTTAACGTCTGGAAGGCCAAGAAAAAGTTTTGAGGCTTGCGGAGAGTACTCAAAGTGAAAATTTATCACTTTTTCATTCATTAGTGACGCCAAAAAAAACAGGTGCTTTCTATGAAATTATTGGCCATCTCATAAATGGCCTGGCCGACTTTGTACAAAGTTCTTAAAACCATCTGCAACACTACCCGAACATTCCCTCGAAACTTGGTGTCAAACACTCCACTGGTACAAAAGTAGTGATTCATCAATGGATTTGCTTTCCATATTCATAGATAGCTTTCTTTCGATTTTTTTTGTTAAATTATGTTACTATTCTAGATTTATGAACATTTAGATGGAAACAGAATTTTTCCCGAAAATATTAGAATTTTTCACGTCCTAAATGTATGGAGTCGATCCACTGTGCGACGTTTGTACGGCAAGAAAACGTACTCAGCTAAGTACGTTTATCGAATACTCAACGGACTTATCAAAAAACACGAATGAATTGTGACGTATCGTCTTCCAGTGGCGTTTAGTTTTATATAGTCTCGTTCACACGGTTTAAATCCACGTTGGGTATTTGTTCGTTGGCATAGTATGAGCTTCAGTGGAGAGAAAAGCCGATGTACACAAAAAAAAATTTATCGACCGATATGGTTGGTTTAAAAAAATTATAACTCCGGTGATACTCATTGGATCTTGTAGGTTAAGGTCTTAAAATAAAGAAGAGGAATGAGGCAATAAATATGCGTTTTTAGTTTTTCAAAATTATAAAAATTTTCATCAACATTTGAATTTAGAATAAAATAAATGGAATTGAATAGCGCTTTATTCACCCTTTTAGTATGAAAATTTTTGCCTCTCCTCAATGATTTTTTCACACAATATAGCCCGTTATGTCAGCTTTCTTTAAAGACCTTAACCTTGAAGATCCATTCAGTAGAACGGAAGCTATAATTTTTTAAAGCCATCCATATCAAATTCTAATAAAAAAAATTCCATGTAGATAACGGGATCTTCTCGCTGGTGGATGGTCGTGGACAATGGTCCAAGCAGGTAATTTCAATGCAATTGTTTTGATTTTTCGATCAATTTAAAATCAAGATTGTGTCGCTTATATACCACGTACGATAATGAATGGGGTATCAAAATAACCGTAATTTTATTTATATGTTATATTTAAAACAACAAGAAAATTCATCAATGCACTAAACAGATATGAGTTCATATGTGAAAGCGCTCAAATAATGCCGTTATCTCCGTCCAACGGTATTCTAGGACTCTTATTTTTTTTAATTTATATTTAAATTAATATTTTCTATCATCCGTTCAAATTTCAGCTTTCTAGCCCTTTCCCTTAAAAATGTAAAAATAAAATACTTCACAAATTCAAACTTTTCCATTCATTTTCATTATACTGCAGCTATTCGAGTTTTAAACGAATAAATATAAATATCATGTGAACACCCGATTTTTGTTCGGTAAAAACCGAATGCGATAAAAAACGTGCGGTACAATCTCGTGTGAACCAGGCCTTAAGGTCTTTCATTAAAAGATAAATGTCAGGCTACATAACTGTATAACATTTTATGGGAAAAGTCAATTTATTTCATACTAGCGAGCAGATTGAATCCCAAATCGATTTCATTTTCACTTTTCAAAAGGCTTTGAATGAAAAATTTCACAGTTTGAAAAACAACGTTTTAAACTTTTATTGCTCCACCTCCAACCCTACTCTACAAATTTTTTAGTGTTTTTATAGTTAAATGTAATGGTAGAGGCGGCAGGGGCACTTATCTAAATTTTCAACCATTTTGATTTTAATTAAATTAGCTTCATAAATGTCTAACTTTGCTTCAAATGCTCGGATCTATAGGATAAAGATATCTAACTAAAGTTAAAATAATATACTACATTTGTGTATAGAAGCTATTGAGAAATATAAAAAAAAATCACCCTAAAAGATGATTGAGTTCTTTTCATAATAAATATCTAAATGTGCGTTTCCATTGAGGGAGTACTTTCACTAGAAAACTCTCCGATATCTGTCTTCCCCACTGGTGAGCTTATTTCATGACTGTCTGTGTCCACTTTCGAGTTTTATTCTCAAGAACTTCTTCAGAGCTACCCGCCGCCTTTTTACTCTGAAATGGATACGAACCTTAAGAGTATGCACATGTGTTTCGAGTTTGGCGCTGTACGCAGCGATGCGTGCAGACGTGCTGCACATCTGTTTTAGCCATAAGATAAGTTTTTGATGTATGTTAGTACTCCAGAGGATTTTGTCGATTTCCTGGATGCGTTTTAGGAACTTCCGTGTTTCATATCATTAAACTGCCGAAGAATACGAATCCAACGAAGAAGATTGGAGAGAAACCAGGAAACGACTACAGCAGTCACTGCCGAAGAGAAGTTGGATGGAACTTTTTTACCTAAGGAAAGGACAGTTGTTTCGTCACTTCGATTGTCAAATGACCGCCATTTTTCGACGCGCATATTGCGTTGTATCGAACTGCATGGGTCTGGCAACTCTGCAGTCTATGTTTTGAGCTTATATGAAACATTTATGTTAAAATTTAACGAAGGCTAATTATATTGTAAATGAAATGAAAAGAGTGGTTTTTTCTTTGTATTTTCCACTATAATCATTGGCGCTGAGTAATAGATCCGAATCTAGCTAAAGTCGACTTTAACAAAAACAATAATTTCACTTTTACATGCTTAGATTAGATAAGAGGATCAGAGATTAGATGCTTGAGGTGCTTCTAAGTCTTTGTTAAAGTAGACTTTAGGCTAGATTCGGATCTATTACTTAGGGCCAATGTGTTTTATTTAAATGTCAGAAAGTTTCATCTCGGTTTTGATCTATAATTTTTAGTTTAGCTTAAATACAGCTATTTTCAAATTAATGCAATGGTTTTTCTTGCACAAAATATTTTTTTATCAACGTCCTTCAATTTTCTTGCAAGCGCATTTGACGTTTATGAACAAGTTCTCCGGCTTCTCAATATTTTTATTGCCAACTCGATCTTTTTACTGCAGAATTGCACCGCAGATGATGTTTTCGAAAATGTGACTCTAGCAAACTGCATTATCGAACACAATGCTTATGCAGTTAAACTTGTATTTGCCTTTTTGAACAGAGAACTCTGGCAGTTTGTGTTTTGATAACATTCTGCTAAATGCATTCTTGACGCTGATGACGTTCTCGAAAACGGCCTTTTACCGGCAAGGCTACGTTAGGTTGTCCCAGCAAAAATAGAGGCTGGAAATTTCACTCGAACGTCATGTGTCTGAATAGAAGCATACCACTGTGCCATAATGTTTTCCGAGCATAATATTGTGGAATTACGCAGATCTAGAGGGAACTCAAAAACGCTGTAAAAATACCATGCTATAGCTACAATTTGCAAAACTTAATTTCACAAAGTTCAAATTACCCTCTTTTCGAGACACTGTGTTATGAAAAGAGTTAATTGCTTTCTTCAAATCTTCAAATTTCAAACTCATCAACTCACATTGCTTTGACTGACTAGGCGTGTACAACGGTATGAAGTGTACACAAATTTCCTATAGACCTCGTCAAGATTTTGGAAACTCACGAAAATTGCCCCCCCCCCCCCCCCCTCTGAACGAAATCCTGGGGTGGAATCGCGTAAGGCGATAGTTAATTGTTGATCATCAAAATTAATGATTTTGCTCCACGTAAGGTGATTATCAAATTGACTATCACTTTTTTGCTATGGTTTGTTGGTGATAGCTATTTAGGTGTCACTTTCATACATTTTGTTCAATTTTTTGGGCAAGATAAGTTGTGTTAGCTTGAGCTCCACTATAAATTGAAAGTTTAGTGAAAAAAAGTGAAAAATATATTAAAGTTAATATATGTAAATATATAAAATTAAGGGAACAGTAATGTATACTTCAATGCAAATGTTCTTTGAGACGAAGAGAAGAAGAAATGATTTCAGAAAAGTTCAATTGCTGAGAATCAACTTAAGGAATAAAGTAGGACCCCCGCCAGCTCGGGATGTTATTCCATGTAAAAGGAGATCATTTTTATTTGCTGTTTTGTGGCAGTCCTTAATGAAAACAATCATTTTTCTTAATTTATATTGTAACTATTGCAAGGTATGTATACTTACATTTTAACAGGAACAATATTTCAGCACAATTGAAATTAATTTTCACAACAAAACACAACAGCTGATCAAAATGAATTTTCACCAAGTTTCCGAAACTTGGGTAAGTACTGCCAAGCAATCATAAATTTTTAGCGATCTTTACGCAGAGCAAAGAAAAGTTGATGATCAAAATTGACTATCAAAACAGTGACAGTCAACTATCGCCTTACGCGATTCCACCCCTGGATCCGCACCTGGGTGTAAGGCCCGCACTATGCTATGTTTCTACTGAAACTTCCTAATCTTAGGCCATCTGCACACGACCCCTCTCGTTATAGACGCGTACTACGCTTGTGTTGATTTCAATAAATAACTGCACACGAGGCGTAAGCAACACATAAACGTCACAGCACACAAGCAGCAAATCGCCTGTGGTCCGTTCCTTTTCTCTAAAAATGTTAACAATTGTTGATGTGTCAAAAAAAAATGTTGGAATGTCATTGTTAAGAATGTTACACTTTGTAACATTTCATTTAGGAACGATCAATGTTGAAAATATTGTTGATCTGTCAAACGGCAAGGTTGAAAAAAAAAAATCGAAATGCATTTAGAATGAATAATCAAGAAAAAACAATTTATTGCATAAAATTAATTGAAAATAAATACATATAATTTTAAATAAAATTTCTATTAACTTAAACTAACTATGAGCACAAATTTCTTTAACAAAAAACACGGAATTGATAAAATGCACTGTCGAAAAAAAAAGTAAATTTATCATAAAACAATTCAAAACTCAAAAACAACACTAAGTTCAATTGATTTGAAAACACATATTTGCAAAAAATGCAAACAATTCCAAATCCAAACAACGAAAAGTAAACAAAAGATAATCACAAAATGAAAACATTGTAGTTTCAGCTGCTTTTGACAGATCAACACTTTCAATTCATGTCGAGGAGATGAGTTGGAAATTGTTACAAAGTGTAACATTCTGACACTTCAACATTGAGTTAGGAACGATTTTATGACGTCATAATGTTACACGATGTTACAATTTGAGAATTTAGGAACGATCAGTGTTAACAATAATTGTTAACAATTGTTAACATTTTAGAGAAAAGGAACGGACCACTGTCGTACAGCAGTGTAAGTATCTTCGATGACGACGGTCGTAAATGTTTAATTTTTTGTATGGACACTTTGTTTAAGATATCAGATTCATCGCAAAAATTTGTGTTAATGGTGGAGAACTATGAGCATTTGTATAATAATACATTTGCAAGAATACTCCAACGAAGACGTGACAGAAAAAGCATGGACAACAATTGCAAAAGAAATGGAACGGTCAGGTCAGTTTAATAAAAAGAAACTTTTTGTGTA
This sequence comes from Dasysyrphus tricinctus, assembly GCA_963921185.1. Taxonomy (NCBI): domain Eukaryota; kingdom Metazoa; phylum Arthropoda; class Insecta; order Diptera; family Syrphidae; genus Dasysyrphus; species Dasysyrphus tricinctus. The sequence goes on along the minus strand of OY992531.1, from coordinate 176,739,537 downwards.
TAGGGAAGAGGGGGGGACCCTAGGACACTTTTTACGAAAACCAACCTGGAACACTCATACATCACAATATAAAATTTATTCTTCAATGACGTTGTTCTTTGGTATTTTTCCATGGAAATAGATGCCCTTTCATACCGCACTTTGTATTTTATACATACATATTTATTTTTCTATTTAAGTTATAAGTGTCCAAATCTGCCCCCCTAGAGTTTTGGAAAGCCCTGGGGCAGTTTTGGACATGCGTTGAAAAAAGAATTTAATCAAGTTTTATTCCTCATTAAACAATAATAAATAATTTCAAAACATAACATTAGTTAAAATAAGTCGTAGAAGATTTTCTTTCTGTAATGCCTTAGCGTACTGGAAAGGAAGATTATTTGCTTGAAGATAAACCAGGCTATAATTCATTTTCGAAGACTTGATGAAATAAACGTCTATATCTTCTTCCGAGGTGCTAAATACTTGGGCGACAGTATGTTTTTAACTTTATCCACTGTTCACTTTTTAAAACGCTATTTACTAAAAATGCTTACGTCTTAGATCCAAAAAAAATACAACGGGTACCGGAATACAAACATTTATTTTTAATTATTTTTTAAAAGCTGACATCGTTCCAAATGTCAAGAATTGCCACAATGAAATTTTGATTAAGTATTAAAAAGTTTTTGTTTTGATACTTTTTTGGCCGTTGTCCTGAGCCGCTCCTGTCCTAAACTACCCCCCTCTCCCCTACTTTTATCTTATTTATTATAATTTGTTCATATACAATAGTTCCACTTCCATGATAAAGCATGCCATGACATAAAATGCAAAATCAAAGATTTCTGCATAAAATGTTGTTTGACGATACACTTCGTGTGCAGAAGATTGGGCGAAGAGAAGTCGTCGCAACATGACGAATCTTGTACACGTCTCTGACGCGACGTTTCGTGTGCAGAAGGCCTTAGTTGTTTTAATCTGTGTAGTATTTTCACCTCACAGAAGGATTTAAAAAGAATTACCTTTGCAAAAAATCGATTTTCGAATGAATACATTCAGCGTGATATGTAAAATTATTGGTGCTATGAATATAATATTCTGTTGAGTAAAGGCCTGGTCAAACAGAGGGCGGTCCGACGATCATTGTAAAAATTTACAAAGAAAATTTGACCGTTGCATTCTTACTTTCCCAGTAAAGCATTGACCGTCCCGTCTGACCGCGCTCTATTTGACCAAGCCTTAAATCTTCGAAATTTGAAGAAGAAGAATCCAATAATTATCGATTTATTAGTCGCAGGAAACATAGTATGAGGCGTCAAGTTGTTCGTTCATTTGAAGAATCGTTTCATAGCTATATCTATATTGCTTGCATATTTGGATCAATTGTTGGAAACTTCATGGTCCATGCCACTAACTTTTATATAATCATAACATTTCTATTCAATTCACTGATTTCAGCAGGAAACCAGACATACAGAGTATATAAGAAATAATGAACACCTTGATCTCAATCCACTATGCCAAATCTTTTCTATCCTTCTACTCTTTTTAACTAGTGCCGTGAGATTCAGGTTGCATTTAAAAGACCTTAGGTCTTGCAGGCATATAGATAAAATTATTATTATTATTAAGGAATGAAAAGCAATCACAAGCTCAAGTTAATAGTCTAAGAGCTACCAGCCACTTTGACTAACCTACTAGACACAAGGCTACAACTTTGTGTATGCTTGATTTGGGACTAGTTAAGTATGAAAACCACGGTCTGGCAGGGTTGCCGCGGTCGAAAGGTTGCCATCTGATTTTTTCAAAATGCAAAAAAAGGGTCAAAATTAACCTACTCGCACAAGGCTGAAACTTATTTATAATTTAGTTTATACATTCTTATGCATGAAACAAATTATGCCAGACGGGTTTGGCGGTCGAAAGTGCTTGCTAGACGAGCCTAAAGCTCTTAAAGATTAATAAAAGATATTGGATAACTTGAGAAATTTGTTAGGTACAAGGCTAAAACTCAGTGTATTCTATGTTCGTGAACAGATTAGTCAAAAAATAAAGATCTGAGAAAATTTCCGCAATTCTAGGGTTGCCACCTATTTTTTCAAAATGTAAAAAAACTTCCAAATGCAACATATCTACTTTTAGAATGCTGATTTTTGAATTTATAGTAACTTATGTCTTTTTGTACCTACATGAAAAAAAAGATGCCAGACCAGTTTTGGTGGACGAAAATACTTTGCCAGAAGTGTTTTTAAAGTTGGTATTAAAAAATGTCATTGATTAGTCAGAGAATAATGTATTAAATATAACACTTTAACTGCGTATAATCCTAATACATATTAAATCGAGTCGACAAATTATCATATGGTTCTTTTACTGTAGACACAGGGTTGCCACATATTTTTTCAAAATTTTATAAAATTGAAAAAACTGAAACACCAACCTACCTAAAGTTTTCGCACATATGTTAGCTTATGCCATCTTGTATATAAGAAAAACATACGATTTTCGAATGAATACATTCAGCGTGATATGTAAAATTATTGGTGCTATGAATATAATATTCTGTTGAGTAAAGGCCTGGTCAAACAGAGGGCGGTCCGACGATCATTGTAAAAATTTACAAAGAAAATTTGACCGTTGCATTCTTACTTTCCCAGTAAAGCATTGACCGTCCCGTCTGACCGCGCTCTATTTGACCAAGCCTTAAATCTTCGAAATTTGAAGAAGAAGAATCCAATAATTATCGATTTATTAGTCGCAGGAAACATAGTATGAGGCGTCAAGTTGTTCGTTCATTTGAAGAATCGTTTCATAGCTATATCTATATTGCTTGCATATTTGGATCAATTGTTGGAAACTTCATGGTCCATGCCACTAACTTTTATATAATCATAACATTTCTATTCAATTCACTGATTTCAGCAGGAAACCAGACATACAGAGTATATAAGAAATAATGAACACCTTGATCTCAATCCACTATGCCAAATCTTTTCTATCCTTCTACTCTTTTTAACTAGTGCCGTGAGATTCAGGTTGCATTTAAAAGACCTTAGGTCTTGCAGGCATATAGATAAAATTATTATTATTATTAAGGAATGAAAAGCAATCACAAGCTCAAGTTAATAGTCTAAGAGCTACCAGCCACTTTGACTAACCTACTAGACACAAGGCTACAACTTTGTGTATGCTTGATTTGGGACTAGTTAAGTATGAAAACCACGGTCTGGCAGGGTTGCCGCGGTCGAAAGGTTGCCATCTGATTTTTTCAAAATGCAAAAAAAGGGTCAAAATTAACCTACTCGCACAAGGCTGAAACTTATTTATAATTTAGTTTATACATTCTTATGCATGAAACAAATTATGCCAGACGGGTTTGGCGGTCGAAAGTGCTTGCTAGACGAGCCTAAAGCTCTTAAAGATTAATAAAAGATATTGGATAACTTGAGAAATTTGTTAGGTACAAGGCTAAAACTCAGTGTATTCTATGTTCGTGAACAGATTAGTCAAAAAATAAAGATCTGAGAAAATTTCCGCAATTCTAGGGTTGCCACCTATTTTTTCAAAATGTAAAAAAACTTCCAAATGCAACATATCTACTTTTAGAATGCTGATTTTTGAATTTATAGTAACTTATGTCTTTTTGTACCTACATGAAAAAAAAGATGCCAGACCAGTTTTGGTGGACGAAAATACTTTGCCAGAAGTGTTTTTAAAGTTGGTATTAAAAAATGTCATTGATTAGTCAGAGAATAATGTATTAAATATAACACTTTAACTGCGTATAATCCTAATACATATTAAATCAAGTCAACAAATAAGCTGTTATATTCTTGAATATGAAAAAATATATCCATTCATCTTTTAAGACTTTTTAGGCCCGTCTGGCAGGAACTTTTGACCGTCCGTCCGGTCTGATATATTTTTGTTTTCATATTAAGGAAGATATCAGCTAACATATATGTAAAAATCAGCTTTGTGCGGGTAGGTTTGCAATTTTGACAGTTTTTTTGAAATAAAAAAAAATAAAAAAAGGATATTTCTTACAATACCATCTTTTAAGACTTTAGGCCCGTCTGGCAGGAACTTTCTACCGTCCGTCCGGTCTGATATAATTTTTTCATATTAAGGAAGATATCAGCTAACATATATATAAAAATCAGCTTTGTGCGGGAAGGTTTGCAATTTTGACAGTTCTTTGAAATTTAATAAAAAATAAAGTAAAAGGATATTTCTTACAATACCAACTTTTGAAAATTGAGGCCCGTCTGGCAGGAACTTTCGACCGTCCGTCCAGTCTGATATATTTTTTTTCATATTCAAGAATATATCAGCTAACATATATGTAAAAATCAGCTTTGTGCGGGTAGGTATGCAATTTTGACATTTTTAGAAATTTAAGAAAAAATCAAGAAAGGATATTTCTTTTAATACCAATTTTTTAAATTTTAGGCTTGTCTGACAGAAGCTTTTGAGCGTCTGTCAAGTATGTTTTTCTTATATACAAGATGGCATAAGCTAACATATGTGCGAAAACTTTAGGTAGGTTGGTGTTTCAGTTTTTTCAATTTTATAAAATTTTGAAAAAATATGTGGCAACCCTGTGTCTACAGTAAAAGAACCATATGATAATTTGTCGACTCGATTTAATATGTATTAGGATTATACGCAGTTAACGTGTTATATTTAATTCATTATTCTCTGACTAATCAATGACATTTTTAATACCAGCTTTAAAAACACTTCTGGCAAGCTTTTTTCGTCCACCAAAACTGGTCTGGCATCTTTTTTTTTCATGTACAAAAAGACAAGTTATTATAAATTCAAAAATCAGCATTCTAAAAGTAGATATGTATGTTGGAAGTTATTTTACATTTTATTTTACATTTTGAAAAAATAGCTGGCAACCCTAGAATTGCGGAAATTTTCTCAGATCTTTATTTTTTGACTAATCTGTTCACGAACAAAGAATACACTAAGTTTTAGCATTGTATCTAACAAATTTCTCAAGTTATCCAATATCTTTTATTAATCTTTAAGAGCTTTAAGCTCGTCTGGCAAGCACTTTCGACCGCCAAACCCGTCTGGCATAATTTGTTTCATGCATAAGAATGTATAAATTAAATTATAAATAAGTTTCAGCCTTGTGCGAGTAAGTTAATTTTGACCCTTTTTTTGCATTTTGAAAAAATCTGATGGCAACCATTCGACCGCGGCAGCCCTGCCAGATTGTGGTTTTCATACTTAACTAGTCCCAAATCAAGCATACACAAAGTTGTAGCCTTGTGTCTAGTAGTTAGTCAAAGTGGCTGGTAGCTCTCCGACTATAATTTATAGTTCGTTGTCTAAAAAACTTGACCAGGGCCTATTTCACGGCACATTATGTACATCACACATTACATGTGATGCATGTTTTTGGAAAGGGGTCCACATATGACCCATTTTTAATTTTTAATGCAAATATGTAGGTAGAAATAATTAAAAAAATGTAATTCAAAATTTACATTGATTTCTTTTTTAAGGCTCATACACATGTACATTGTATGTGCCATGAAACGGGCCCCTAAAAGTAAACATGAAGATTCCGATATCAAATCTCGAATAACGAAATCCCGCATTTTTTTTTAAATCTCGAATAACGAAATCTCGGAAATTTAAAATCTTGTTTTTCATAATCTCGCAATTTAAAAATCTCACTTTTAACAATCTCGCACCGAAAAATCTGGCAAATTTCAACCAAAATCTCGCAATTTAAAACTCCGCAAATCAAAGTCTCGCAAATTCAAATCTCACAGTAACGTATTTCTCTGGGTTTCGTACTGAAAAATAAAAATCCTGGAAATGGAAAACAAAAACTGGGAAGCGAAAACTTTTTTTTTCAACTTCTACTGTTGAAATTTTTTTTAACAATCAAAAAATGTAATTTCCTTATACAAACAAAAAACAAAATATAAGCTGTTTTTTTTTTTAATATAAGAGATTTATATATTTTTTATTTTTATTTAATTTAGTAAATTTTATTTTTAAGCAAACGAAAGGCCAAACTGGAAATCTAATATCTTTGTTCTCTCTTGTTCTCTTTACAATATTTAAAAAAAGAAACAAAACCAACGCGTAACATTCGCTGACCACATTTTTACTTGCGATATAGGTACTATAGGGCAAGTTTTGGATTCGTGCAAAAAAAAAAATTCGAGATAACAATCAAACATGACATTACGATGATAGAGAACACGAAAAAAGTGGGTGGCACAATTCTGTCTATCTGTCTGTCTGTCTGTCCGTACCTCAACCTACAGCCTAAACCACTGAAGCGATTTTCTTCAAATTTTGAACTTAATGTTTTCTTGTAACTCTCCAGAGGGGAAATTGAAATTTTTTTTTAGCTCAAAAAATAACGGTACTTGCCATACAACCGTTAAGGAAAAGCTTATTTTTCTCAAAAACGGCTCCAACGATTTTGATAAAAAAAAACAGTGTATTACTGTAGATATGATGTACCTTTTAGTAAGAAAAAAAATCACCAAAAACATTTATTAACGGTACCTGCCATATAACGGTTTTTTGATTTTTGGTTTTCTCATTAACCGCTCATCCGATCTCAATAAAATTTTTTTCACAAAAGCTTTGTTAGAATATAAATAAAACTGCATACCAAAATTTTTGAAAAAATAAATTTTGGATTTTTAAAAAAAAGATTAAATTTTTTTTTTTAAATTCAATATTTCAAAAACGGGTTGATGAATTAATTTGAATTTTCAGTTTTAAATGTATATTAATATAAACTCAAAATTGGCATACCAATTTTTTATTTTAAAATTGTTACAAAAATTTTATATAAAAAAAAATTAATTTTTAAGAAAACGGCTCCAACGATTTTATTTTTTTTTTGCATATATTCATATTTGTTCAAGTAATCAAATGGCATACTTTTTTTTGAGCTCTAAGTTATTTATCAGACTGTTTATACAATTAATAGAACGATTTAAATGCTTTTTATACTTTTTCTATAAATACTTGAATATTTTTTAAAGTTCTTAAGTCCCACACAACTTGAACATAAGAGCAAGTACGTGCGATCCAGTCGTGCATTTTATTTTCATTGTTTATCTGCCATGTTTTGTATCATTTCAAGTGATTTGCTATGATTTCGCGTTGGATAAGGAGAGCCTTAAGGCTCCCCCAAACCAACGCGAAACATTCGCTGACGACAGTTTTTTGTTGTTGTTTGACGTTGTATTTTTGTCATATTTAATGCTATTGTGAATGATTCGCTGCGAATTCGCGTTGGTTTGGGAGAGCCTTTAATAATTTATATATAACAGTATGGTCTAAAAGTAGGTAGGCACGGGATTTATATAATATGAAAAAGGTAGGATGTCTCAATTTAATTGGATTGCAACAAATACATTTTTTTAATCGAAACCTCACAGATTAAAATCTTTCGCGAGATTTTAATTTGCGAGATTTTGATAAAAAAAAAATATTTTTGTTGAAATCTAATTAAATTTTGCGAGATTTTGATTTACTAGATTTAAGTTTACGGGATTTCGTTGTTGCAGGATTATGAAAAGCGGGTTTTGTAATTGCGAGATTATGAAAGGCGGAATTTTGTTATTGCGAGATTTATTTATGCAAGATTTCGAAAGCGAGATTTTAATTTGCGAGATTTCGTAGTCAATCATATCAAATCAAATGCTTAAAAGACATCGTATCTCTTTAAGAGATAACATGTTCTCTTTTCTTGTTCCGGTATAGGTACTCTCTTTTCTGCAAAGATATTTGTTTGTTCTCTTTTTTCTATGAACATCAATTCCATTTCATCTTGCTAAAATTGTATTTAATTTTTCTTTTCATATACCTACCAATGTGAATGCGTCAAATGATATCTAAAAACGTTGAGTATCTTTAAAAACAGACACTTTTAAGCTCGAAGAGATAGGTATTATATTTTTCCTGGATACAACTTTGAAATAAATTAAAATGGAAGGAATTTGAAAATCGAACATCATAAATAGATAACGAATTTTTAAAATTTGAAAAATATACCGAGCAATTTACGAAGCTGTGTGAAATTTGTTGAGCTTTGATTGCAATCCGTGAAAAATATAAATACTGAAAGAATATTTAACCAAGTTCATGGTCAATGAATAACTTAAAATTTGTATTCTAAAATCTGTTTCTCTGTCTCTATTATGTACATATAGGTGTCTGGTTAATAATAAAAGAAAACAAATTAGGTATTTAAAATTTAAACTATGATAAGACAAAAGAAAAATAATAATATGCCATTGATGAAGACTAGCAGAAGATTTCAATAAAATTATTTCAGCTTAGGCTTCAATTCTTCAATCCTCAAAAAAATAATTCAGCCGAAATTTAATCATTCGCAATTAATTCCTTTACTTGCGTTTTACACGTTTTTAAAAGACGCGCACACAGTCATTCATTTTTGTTCAAATCAACATTTTGTCCTGAATGCTGCAAATTCTCTCGTTTATTTCAATCTCTCTGTTCATCCTCATTCCTCAAGGTCGAGAGACAGAATTGAAACACGGGACGTGTCAGTGTCGACTCGTTTTGCATCCTTGCTTTTGTCTTATTTCTCAGTTTTGGTATACACAATTCACAAAAAAAAATAGTGTAGGTATATCATCACTACCTATAGATAAGTTTTAATGCAACACTTGTTTTATTTTCAATAATAATAATAAAAGTAATTATTATTCAGAAACTGTAATGATATAAAGTAATTAATCAAAAATAATCTGGTTATAATTTATTTTCCCTTTTATTCCAAGTTAAATAAACGATGCACGATGTTCAATTATTGTACTGGTATCATTGCTAAGAAGCTGGTGGCTAAAATCCCGGCAAATGGAGTTCGATTGTTTAGTAAAAACCTTACCTTAAACAAATTTATTTCTCACTCGCCAAATACTTATCTGGATAAGAGTATTTTAAATCGGTACAAGAACTTAAAGATTTCTTCTAAACACATTCAGGCAACATATCTGTGGATCGACGGTACTGGAGAACATTTAAGATTAAAAAAACGAGTTTTGGAGGCTCCATGTAGTGCTGTGGAAGAATTACCCAAATGGCAATACGATGGTAGTTCCACGTACCAAGCAACGGGTCAAAATTCAGACATTTCACTAATTCCGCGTGTTATTTATAGAGACCCTTTCAAGGGAATAACAGATGATATCATCGTTATGTGCGACACATATCAAGCAGATGGACAACCAACCAAGTCCAATAAAAGAAACTCTCTCATGAAGGCCATGGAAAAAGTAAGCACAGAAGAACCATGGTTTGGAATTGAACAGGAATACACGTTACTTGATGTCAACAAACAACCATTTGGATGGCCTATGAATGGCTTCCCAGCACCTCAAGGGCCATATTACTGTGGTGTTGGAGCTGATAGAGTATTTGCTCGTGACATAACAGAGGCCCATGCCATCGCATGTTTATATGCTGGAATTGAATTTGGTGGAACAAATGCTGAGGTTATGCCAGCCCAATGGGAATACCAGATAGGCCCTTCTATGGGAATGAAAGCCGCCGATGATCTCTGGGTATCACGATACATTCTTCATCGCATTGCAGAGGAGTTTGGAGTTGTTGTTACCTTAGATCCAAAACCAGTTGAAGGGCAATGGAATGGAGCTGGTGCGCATACAAACTTCTCAACTAAATCAATGCGTGCTGAGGGTGGAATAAAATACATTGAAGAGGCCATACAAAAACTTTCCAAACACCAAGAACGTCATATTCGTGCCTATGATCCACGAGAGGGTAAGGACAATGAGCGTCGTTTGGTTGGAAGGCTTGAAACTTCGAGTATTAATGAGTTTTCGTGGGGTGTTGCTAACCGAGGTGTAAGTGTTCGTATCCCAAGGGGTGTAGCAGATGCCAAAAAAGGATATCTGGAGGATAGACGACCCAGTTCAAATTGCGACCCATATTCTGTGTGTGATGCAATTATTAGATCTTGTTTATTGGAATAAAATTGTTTTACTTAAATTTTTTAGTATATATGTAGGTACAATATTGTTGACGCACGAATAAAAATGTATGCATATTATATATTATTAGATGTCAAATTTAAATGTTCAATATTAACATATCTTCAATAAATCCATCCGGCTTAATGTATGAAGCAAAATTGTTTAGTTTGTATTTTTTCTTTTTCTTTGTTTTAGTTTCGAAACAGTGAAAAATGCTAAAGGCATGCGTTTTCTGAAATGAAATAAGACCACCATTTGAGTTTGGCCTTGACATAAGGCAATGTTTATTTATTTATTTATTCGGGTTTCAATTACTCCCAAATAATAAAAAAAAAGTAATCACTGGTAAATCTTTTGCATTAATAAACAAACTAGCAACAAATCATTTATTTTTTACTGAAGAGAAATATGGTAAACAAAATAAATAAGCAAGTTAGTATACAATAGTATCATAACTGAAAAGAAAAATATTTTTTTTTACAATTATTTCATAAAAATGTTCAAAACCTTCAAAAACCGATATCGTCAATATGAGACTATTCGTCATATTTTTGAAAAATTTCATATCATTAACGATAACGGTAAAAAAAATTAAAATTAAAAAAAAACTGAAATTATCGATAGCTAAGAGATTCTTCGTAAAAAAATTCATCATCTCATCGACGATATCGGTTCTTGAAAATTAATTTGATAGTTGTTTTGTCGTATTAATAAATAATATTAGGCTGCTGTCCCGAAAATTGACCACAACTGCCAATTGTTAGTTTTTGTCATCATTTTTTGCGCAATTACAGTTCTATACTTCAAAAATTGGGTAGTTTGATGATTAAAAAATCAGCTCTAAAGCATATGTATATACATATGTACATACATATGTAATTATTATTAGGGTGTCCCGTAAATAATGGATAGCCTTGCAATGGGCTATAGCCGGTCTTAAGACCTTTCCAAAACAAAATATTATTACCAATTAAAAAATATAAAAAAAAATAAAGTGGGGTTTTGTGTGTAATTGTCCACACAAGTGCAGTACATGCTGCGAATTATACATCAGTTTACATTGAATAATTTTAAATGGACAACAACAACTTGTGTGTGCTACCACCACCTCGATCTGGGAGCAAACCATGAACCTTGCGATTCAGAGGCCGACGCACTACACACTGTGCCACTGAAGCCACATGATTAACTCAATCCCAATGCAGGTTTCGTTGTTTATCAATTGCAACAGCAACTAGCATTTTTATAAACACTAGTGGCGGATCTCGTGAAACAGCTATAATTTCAGCCTATATACTTGCTGGTAACACACACAAGTAGTTGTTCATTCAAAATTATTAAACAAAAATAAAATTGTTCATCCCAAGTCGTAAGGTTCACGTATGTATTTGAGGAAAGTCTTACTTGTTAACAATTTTAATTAATTTTATTATTTACAGGATACCCTGAAATTTACTATATTAAATTGATAGGTATACTACACAGTACACAAATCTAAGGTATTATCTATACTGCGCAGGTTGTCAGTCGAAAATAAAAAGAAAAGAGAAATAAACACACGTAAAAACAACAACAAATTAAAATTGAAATTGTAAGAAATAAAAATGGCTGGGAGCGTGATGACTTAAACACTCGTAAAAACAACAACAAATACTGACATTTGACACAAATTTTGATATATGCGCAGAAGAAACAAAAATCAAAACTCTAATGATATTACCTTTAATATGTGTACTATACATGGTGCCCATAACTCGGCATCCAAATTTTGGAGGATGATTTCTAGAATCATTCTTCTAAAAAAATTGTATAGGGGAAAATTCTATAACCCCCTGAGGCAGGGGGGACAATTTTTGAAAAATTGGCTTTAAATAAACTGAGGTTTGTCATCTTATCGAAAGAAACTGTCATCTTAACTAAATGTATACATAAATGTCAACATTTTTCAGAATACTAATTTACATTTGAAATTATTAATTTTTAGTTTTTTTACTGTGACAAATAAATAAACTGAAATGACTTTGTTTTTTTTTGTCAAGTAGTCTTAGATTTTTTTTTTTTTGCAATTTTAGCTCTAAAGAAAAAGTATATGTCATCTTAAGCAGAACACTGTGGCATATGTGGAATAGATTTTTTGTTTTAAAGGGCTCTGGAGACGCTCGAAAATGGTGCGAGTTAACATGCATATGTTTGTAGTTCGACTAAGCTCCGCAGACAGTGAAACCGAGCGGAGACCAAACTACTCGAACTTTATTATTCGTACGATTTATACGTCATTATTCAGAATGTTTGACATTTTTCTATTTTATTTTTAAAATTTAAAAATTGAGGTTCAAAATTAAACATTCGAAGCCTGTCAACAAACAGTCGAATTTGGTACGGCGAACAAAGAGCTGCACCCTCGAACATCGATGAAAATCAAACTCCTTTTAATTTTGGTGAGACAAAATTTTTGTTTTGTGACACTAAATAATTTATAATCGAACCAGCCCGCAGACTAATAAAATCAACTAGAACATAGTACTAGAACCATGTTCTCTCGCACAATGTTCGAGCGCCTCCAGAGCCCTTAGCCTTGAGGAACAATAATATGACAAATATTTGAAGTTACTGTAACCTATGCAGAAAGAATTTTTGTTTTAAAAGAGATTACTGAAAAAAATTAAAAGTCACTGTGGCGTATGTGGAATATTTTATTTTTCAAATAAATAATATAAAATATTATATGTACATACATACATATGTACATATGTAGTTTAATTTGGCGGATGTGGAACATGTTTTATTTTAAAGATTAATACCATTCCAGCCAACAACACGCACCCAGGAATGTTTGAGGGTTGTAAGTCACTAGGCCCTAGGGAGAATAGGACAAAACGGTCTACAAGACTAATAACGACGAGGTTAATGTCGTTGGAAGGTATTTTTTGTGTACTACAATAGTTACTATGGAGGCTTACTTCAAATCGATTTATGAAAAAGGTTATTCGCTAAATAGGATTGTGTTCTGGTGCATTCTTGTATGAATAAAATATATTTAGTATAGGCAAAATTTATGAAAACTGGTCAAACCCATAACGACAATATACATATACATGTCATTTGAAAGGTATTTGCATTACTTACACTACCTTTCAAAGCAGTTCAATTCAAATCACTGTGAGAAAAAAGTTATTCGTAAACAAATGAAATATTGTGGTTCATTTCAGTGAGAAAAATTTTATTTTTTAGTATGGGCAACAAAGCGAGAACGCAAGCTTAACCAATAACAACGGGACGTATGTCGTTGGAAAGGTAATTTTATGCACTACAGTAGACAATTAGGCAGGTTATTTCAAATATCTATGTGAAAAAAGTTATTCGCTAATTATTATAACCCATGCTCCATACATTTTAGCCGTGTTTTGGTGAAAGTGATGAGCAGCGCAGCAATAAAATCTGAACAAAACGCTTTTATGCACTTTTGTATACACTTCAGAGTTAGTATAGACGGCTTTCTTGTAGCCTACCTGTAGGTGGTTTCGCCTACCATTTGGATAGTATAGCCTACCTTTTGGATGGAATTGCCTACCTTTTGGATGGTATAGCCTACCTTTGGTGAAGGAATATTTACTCACCAACCGAGTTGAGCGCCATTTTTGGTATTGCCTACTTTTAGGATAGTAATATTTACTCTACAACCGAGTTGAGCGCCCTCATTCATTTCACGATTACAACATTTATATACACTCTTTGTTCACTTTGATTACTGCCCAAAATTATATGCACTCTTAAATGTGTTGTTGTTTGTGTGTAAAAATTTGCTGCGCTGCCTATACACACTCTTTCAAAAAACACGACTTTTATCTGTACCAAGCAAAATTCACTAAAACAGCGAATAACTTTTTCCACACAGTGATTAGAATTGAACTGCTTTGAAAGGTAATGCAAATACCTTTCAATAAGCAAATACCTTTTAAATAAGTTGTTATAGTAACTATTATTGTTAATAAAAATATCTTTTCAACGAAATACATCTTATTAGTATTGGTTTGACCAGTTTTTATACATTTTGTCCACACTTAAATGCACCAAAACAAAACCTTGGTTAGCCAACAACTTTTTTCACACAGTGATTTGAAATGAGCTACCATAGTGAATATTGAAGCGCATAAAAATACCCTTCCAACGACTTACGTCATACATTTTTGCCGATTATCCTTTACTTATAATACTACGATAAGAAAAAAGTTACTGTTATTCTAAACAGAGCCTTAGCACATAAAGGGTGTCCAGCGGGCATTTTTAAACTTTAAATTGCGATTAACGAAATACTAGCGGGTTGAGGTAAGCAGGAGGGGTATCATCCAAAGCGCAGGATTTGAGTAATTTTTAGTCGCCATAAGTCACTGGTCGGGAGCGCACCGCGAGTTTGCGATGGAGCAATATTTGAAGTGCGGTGAATCATTGGTACGTGCGCGTCGCGCTTTATGTACTCATTTTAATATTCGAAGACTAAAGGTAGAACTAGAATAGGCGGAAGCTGTCGGAAGCTTATGTCAAAACCGACCGAAAAGTCAATTTCACAAGTGACCCATAATTTACTTAAGTGGTTGGAAGTGACAAAAAAAAATAATTGTTTTTTCAATGTTTATTTTCTCATACTTATTCACAGCACAGAGTGATAATGCTTTTAATTATTTATTTTGCGAAACCACTAAAATTCGATGTGATATAAATTAACTAAAAGATAATTGATTTGACTTCACTCATTCAGTCATCAAACAGAAAAAAAAAGTTGAAAACTATGTACCAAGCGCCAAGTTCTTGTTAGTTTGCTTCCACCATTTTGATTTTGCATTCGCCCACTTACGAAAGAGCGGTCGTTGAGCGCTCTGACTTCCGACGGCAAAAGTTAACGAAAACTAAACGAAAAGTTCCACTTCGCAATTATGTGCGCGTCATATAAATTTCTTGTTTTCGCTCGGTTTCGTACGACCACTTAAGTTGGCTTCCGACTATTCTAGTTCTACCTTAAGTGATGGGCCGACTATGCAACTTATCTGGTCGTGAGTACAAAGATTCAGGCAAGAAGGCACAGTGCTCAATAGACCTATTCCGGGTTAAAATTCAGTTGTGAATGTACAAATTGTAGTTTCTGTAACTCTACACAAAAAAGATTAACATACAGTGACTGCCATTAATATTCGGTTTTCTATTTAATATTTTATGAAAGTTCTTTGGTTGTTCTTAAACGCATAATATTCATCAACTTTCTTAGCAGAAATTGTTCATGGTATTTTAGTATAGCTAAAATCGACATATGGTTCTAAATGGAGGGCACTACGTGTCACACAGCTGATGGCAAAAAAGACATTCTACATGAACGATTGTAGGGTAGGGTATGGTTATTTCTCGTGGAGGTGACGTGAATTTGCTCCAAGATCATGTGATTTGACCACATTAGATATTTTCTCCTGAGGTTTTCTGTATTGGCAGATCTAAGTACGCTGCGCTCCACTTGTTTGAGAACACTATTTTCGCAATCGTTTTTTCTCGA
Organism: Dasysyrphus tricinctus; assembly: GCA_963921185.1. Classification (NCBI taxonomy): domain Eukaryota; kingdom Metazoa; phylum Arthropoda; class Insecta; order Diptera; family Syrphidae; genus Dasysyrphus; species Dasysyrphus tricinctus. The sequence goes on along the minus strand of OY992531.1, from coordinate 176,724,003 downwards.
TGTCTGTGTGAAATATTTTTCCTGTAAATGCTTGATACCTGTGAGTAGGTATACATATTGTCCAATAAAAAAGGATATCGTTGAAGGGGTGACTTGGGAAATCCATAGGAATTTCACATGATTTATGTATTAACTGCCAAAAATGGGTATAAAAGTTTGCGTCACTTGATTGCAAATATTCATTTGCAAAAGCTAATATCGTTCATTTTTTCTTAAAAAAAGTTTTAAATATTTGGGAAATGGCCGAAACCTATATTTTATCTTAAATTTAAAGTATAAATGTGCTCTGGAAACACTTTGACGGTATCAAATACAGGGACAATAGATGATTTCAAGGAACTGGTACCTTCAGGCCGTGAAATAGCATGGAGATTTGAAGGAAGTGGTATGGCCGTGAAAAATTAACTAGCAGATACAAAACACGTTGGTAACAAATGAAAAAGACGCAGAAGCAAAGAAAAATGGAAGATGAAAGAGAGGGTGGCCAAAGACTGCATGGTGTCGGAATTATGTTGAACGAAGAAGCGAGGCGTAGTTTGATCTCCTGGGCGCCCATTTCTGCGAGATTAATGACAGCAAGGTTTCGTTCAAAAATTCGTAACGTCACAATAATTCAGTGCTACGCCCCGACAAATGAAGCGACAGAGGAAGACAAAACCGCGTTCTACACTCATCTTAACTCGGTTTACAGTAGTGTTCCGAGAGCCGACATCATAGTCGTTATGGGAGACCTTAATGCCCAAGTCGGTTCAGACAATTACGGACTGGAACGCGTGATGGGAAGAAATGGCTTGGGGTCACGGAATGAAAATGGTGACTTGCTTGTCGATTTTTGTAACGCGAATCGTCTTGTGATTGGTGGGACTGTAATTAAGCATAAGACGTGCAACAAAATTACCTGGGTGCATCCAGATGGTCAAACCGAAAACCAAATTGATCATATCATGATTCAGCAGCGATGGAGGAAGTCTATGTGTGATGTCCGGAGTATAAGAAATGCCGATGTGGGAAGCGACCACCATTTGGTTCTGATGAGTCTCAAACTACGAACCGCTGCCGTACAAAAACCAGCGCAGGATGCAGCAAGGAGCTCAAAATTCGTTACTAATGCTTTGAATGACCCCAACATATGTCGAAACTATGTCACCACCCTTAACGACAGAGCCTCGTCATTAAACGGAATCCAGCATTCAACAATTGATGAGATGTGGGGTGAAATTAAAAGTGTTTTTATGGAGGCTGGATCTGAAACTGTACCCAAGCGAACCAGACGTAGAGACTCTTGGATATCCCAAGACACCTGGATAAGATCGAACTTCGCAAATCGTTGAAAATCCAAATAAATGCCGAAGCAGATATTCAACGAAAGGCTGACTTGCGAAGAGAGTACCGCATTGCACATAAGATGGTCTATCGTTGTTTGAGACGTGACAAGAGGGTGAGGTTAGATGGGCTCGCAGATAATGCGGAAATCGCTGCCAGAAGAGATATCCGGGAATTGTACCAAATAGCCAAAGATGTGATCCGGAAAAAAAGCAACACCAATCATCCTGTAATGGATGTGGATGGCACACTTTTGGTATCAATTGAGGATCAGCTTCGTAGATGGAAGGACCTTTTTTTGCCCTGCTAAATGAGGATTCAGTTGAGCAGAGTGCTGAAGTGCCCCAACTAAACGAGATGCGCAGGTCCTATAGGGGTATTGACATCGAACCCCCGTCAGAATCGGAAATCCTTACATCAATAAATCTCCTCAAAAACAACAAGGCAGCTGGACTGGACGGAATACCAGCTGAATTCCTGAAAGCCGATCCCGTAACAGCGGCTAGTATTTTACATCCGTTGATACAAAGCATTTGGGAAAACGAATGCTATCCCAGGGATTGGAAGGATGGTGTGATTAAGTTGCCAAAGAAAGGTGACTTAAAGAATTGCAACAATTGGCGTGGTATCACCGTTTTGTCCGTTTTCCCAAAACTTATGGCAACCATCATTCTCGAGCGAATAAAGGATAGAATCGAGTCTACACTCAAGAGGCATCAAGCTGGCTTCCGCAGTGGTCGATCATGTGTCGACCATATCAACACCCTGCGTATCGTCCTCGAGCAGTCGATGGAATTTCAATCACCGCTTTACCTCATGTTCGTGGATTTTGAGAAGGCCTTTGATCGAGTTAACAGAGAATGTATATGGAGATCGTTGCTTGGTAGAGGAATTCCACCAAAAATTGTTGCCATTATTAAAGAGTCCTACAACAACACAAGGTGTTTTGTTTTGCACAATGGGCAGCTTTCCGACTCCTTCGTAGTGCAACAGGGTGTGAGACAAGGGGATGTTTTATCGCCAATTCTCTTCCTGCTGGCGATGGACGACGTATTGACGGCCAGTGTTGGTACAGCTGAGCGACAGGGCATTCAGTGGAGACCGTTCGAAAGGCTCAGTCATTTAGACTATGCCGATGACATATGTCTACTGGCAAATAACATCAGTGGGCTGAACGGGATGTGCCAAACGCTGCAAGTGAAGGCAGAGTCGAGTGGTCTAAGAATAAACAGCAAAAAGACAAAAATAATGCTCACAGGCCGCTCCACACAGCAGCGTATTATTCTACAGGAGACACCAGTTGAAGTAGTGGAACAGTTCAACTACCTTGGCAGTATTGTCTCTGCAAACGGTGGTACGGATCTGGACGTTAAAAGTAGAATGAATAAAGCTCGTGCTGCCTTCGGTACCCTGTCTCCAATTTGGAAATCCAGTCAAATCTCCTTACGCACTAAGCTGAGATTCTTCGAATCCAATGTCAAATCCGTGCTGTTATATGCTTGTGAAACCTGGAAAGTCACGTCTACTATTTCGAAGAAAATGCAGGCTTTTGTGAATCGCTGTCTTCGCCACATCCTAAAGATTCGCTGGCCACAAATAATATCAAATGAGGAATTGTGGCGCAGGACAAGACAAGAGCGGCTGGACGTCGACATAAGAAAGCGTAAATGGCGTTGGATTGGTCACACACTGAGGAAACCAAACGATGCAAGTGCAAAGCAGTCCTTTGAATGGAATCCTCAGGGTGCACGATGGGTTGGAAGACCAAGAACAACATGGAAATCAACTGTATTAGCGGAAGCAGAATCTCAGAGAAAGACGTGGCCACAGCTAAAGTACCTTGCAGCAGACCGTGAAGGATGGAGACGTTTTGTTGACGCCCTATGCCCCAGCCGGGGTTACAGGACACGATGATGATGAGTAAGCAATTAAATAAATAAATAAATGTTAAGCCAATGATAACACTCAGCGTATGAAAATGGAAAAAATACAAGTCTAACGGCAACGACATAAGGAACTTCACATGAATTTTGCCAGGGGCCTTTTTGCTTGGAGCAACGAATGGAAATAGGTTGTCTCTCCGGATGAAAAAAGGTTCAATATTGACGTATCCGATGGCTAGAATTTTTATTTTTGATTTAAGAGAAGTGAAACTTGTTTTTACAAGTATTCTCAATCGTACGCCAGGTGATATGGGGTTCAGCGCTATGGAATGGGAATATCTAAAGATAACAGACATTGCTGAACTTGTACCTTGAATTTTACAAAAGGATAACATACATATGCACACATCCAGGGTAGCTAAAAGCTGCATTCAGTCAAAAAACGTGTAACTTTTGCCACGGCCACCCTATTCAACGGACTCAAGCATCATCGAAAAGTTTTGGACCTGGCTTTATCTAACATTTTATGAAGCTGGTAGATAGTTTGAAGATAATGACGCCTTAATCGAAGCTATCTGAGATACCTGGAGCAAGATTTTACTTGATCTAAACTTAATGATTCAATTCCAAACCGTCTTAGGCCCTAATTACAAAAAATAGTGGGCGTACTCATTACTTATTGACAAAAAACATAATAAAGAAATGTTTATAAAACAAAAAAGATTACATATATTTTTGTTAATTTTTCGAAAGATTGTTTTAGTGGCCTCAATCTAGTGACGCAATTTTTGATACCATTTTTTGCAGTTCATTCATATCACTTGTGAAATTTCTATGAATTTTCCAAGCTCCCCCTTCACCGATATCTTTTCTTATTGGTCAAGGAAACATGAAAAACACAGGTATTCATCGATAAAAAACGATTGCGAAAATAGTGGCCTTAAACAAGTGACGTGCAGTGTATGCACTTCCAAGTCAACATAAATAAGGCCATCGCCCAAATTCAGCCGGAACTATGCGGCAAAGGCATTGAATTGACCTCGCGGATCCATGCCACCCATGGGAAGTCGCGGAAGATATTTTGAACAATGTCATATTCCTACATTTTTTTTACATCACTGATAGAGCGGAAATACAAAATTCCCACCCATCGATATAATGCATTAGGTTTTTACTAAATGATATAGAAAAACTTGGTCGTCCACCTCATATACTTTTAAGGGTGTTACCATCCATCGATATAAAGGATAAAACCAACGTCAAATTAACTTTCACCTTTCAGAATTGCAAGATCCTCCGAGTCACGGATTGGCCACTTTCTTGTGAGTCACTTATACAAATTAATAACATACTGGTAATCCACAGGCCAGGCCATGAGCTCTCAGAAGTTCATAACTTTTCCGTACCATATTTTATCAGTTGTTACAAGTAACTAAATTAACTGAAATTATGGTGAAAGCTCATTGTTAGCTTCAATTGTTGGAGTCAAATCTTTAACAACAATATTGATTATGTGTTTAAAAAACTTTACCAGTTTTTGCAGTTTCTTTAAAGGTATAACATTTTCCATTAGTAATTTTAGATCGAAAGTTATACCCACTTTAATCTAACATTCGAGTTAAGGTAACCGAAAAAACGTTAGTGCTTCTAACTTTTAAAATGCAGCTCCAATTTGTATTTTTTTGTATGTTTGTTTTAACATATTATTTAAATTCATAGACGTTCTGGAAGGGAGAAGCAACAATTTGTATTTTTAAAATTACAAGAATTATTTTGATGAACAAAAAAAAGAAATTCACAATACTGATTGATACTTTTAATAAATATTGGTAACTTGTTTGAGTAGAAGGAGCAATTTTCTGTAAAGGTGGAAAATAATATTAAAAAAATTAAACAACTTCGGTTGAGTTCATCTAACAGAAATTTGTAGATAAAAATGAAACATGAACAAAATTATTTGCACTTTATATAAAAAAATATTCACTTAATTATAAGAACAAAATAACAGATATACATATCGATACCTTCCCGTAAGAATGTATTAAGCGACATTTAAAAAATTTTAAAGGCATCGAAAAAAACCTCTGGTCCAGTTATTTATTTATGTATTTAAAAAATAAAAAAAGTTTGGAACGGGATTTTTAACTTAAAATGCCTCTAAAGATCTGTTTATTACAACAAAATACCCAAACAAATAATTAAATAAGAGGTATTTTAAACATTTAATTTAAAATTTTGAAAATGTCGCTTAATACATTCTTACGGGAAGGTATCGATATGTATACACGCAGAAAACCACCTTCATTGTTATTCTTAATTGGATGTTTTACAATTTGAAATACTTGTTTTATACATAGAATTTTATGTATGTACCTTAACCACTTCTAGGAGGGAGGGTATAAGCTCCACCGAAGAATAAATCAAAATATTATAAGCAACCTCTACGTATTTAAAAAAAATTAAGTATTTGTAGGAAAAATTCAGCAGCCGAAAATACAATTCAGGAGTGCAATATGATTATGAAAAACCTTCAGTTAAAAGAAACAAAATATACAAATCAAAAGAAATTAAATATAAATAAATTTTACTTACAAATATTGAAATTCCTTTAGCTAACAATAATTTCGTGGTAGATCATTTTTCATATTTGTGATGAAATGCAGTTGAGATTTCCATCCATTATTCATTCACCAATCTTCCATTTCCATTTCACTCCTTCTACCAACGTTGTTTTCAATTTGTAATAACTATTACATAATGTTCTAAGAAAAACTCAAATTTTGAATTTTGATTCCATAAATACAAGAGACAATAACAAAAAAAGAATGATTTTTGGATTTTACTTAAATTCTTATAATTTAATTAACATTTATATTGATATACATTATAATAATAAATTAAATTCTAATATAAAGTTTTCAATTTAGTTTTTGCGCTCTAAGAAATGGATAGAAAAAACTTAATCAGTATATTCGACCAGGCGTTAAGACTTCTTCATAAAGATAAATAATTTTCCATTCCCTTGGAAAACAAAGAAGCTATTAGAACAAAATTTATATTTCTGGATGAGACAAAATTAAAGGAAAGTAAAGCGAAAGTGGGTCTACTTCAAATGTTCTTTAATAAGATCGGGAGGAATAGACAGATCGGCACACTTGGCTCAGAAGCATTTATAAAAAAAATAAATTCTTATTACTATTTGGTTGTTTTAGAGTTTATGGAATGTAAGGAGATGCACATGCTAACAACTAGGTATAAATTCCCAAACATATTAAAAACAACAAAATAGCGGTGCCGTGTGCTTCTTTCTAAATGTATTCATCTGCCAGTAATATATGGTCAAGAATAGAAAATATAAAAGGATAGTTTGTTGCAAAAATTGTCTTATATTTGGTGTGGGTTGCATCGGGAAATATATTAGACTTAATGGAAACAACAAAATGCAATGAAACCAATTAAACCAAACAATAGCTGCGTTCTGGTTTTACTCGGATAGCCTTTCAAGGATGTTGTTTTTTAACGGGTAAAATTAGATAGATTTATAAGTATCACAAAAGAATATTCATTTCCCCTTTTTTTAAATCGTTTTGCGCCTGGTCTATTTATTCGACTTTAAAAATTTATTTCAGTGAAGTCACTTCAGTATCAGGGTTACGAAAGTTTAAGCTCCCTTTTATCGTAATCCTTCATTGAATCCACAAATCAATAATGAACTTGTGAATTAAAGAAGATCTTATGAATAGAATTTGATCTAAATTTTAGATTGATATTAAGCCTATGAATTTTACTTTCGTTTTTTAATTCAGAAATCGGAATGAGCTTTTAGACTTTTACATTTCTTAAATTCATATATTCGTAACCCTTATCAGCAAATGGAAGCTGCATATAAATTATATATAAATACAGAAGGTGATTAAATTATTATTGCCACCTTAAAATATTTTCTACTGTCAGAAACGATAATCTGCATTTTATACTTAACAACCGAAAATAGTTTATTTTTAAGGTAGTCGTAATGATTTAATCACCCACTGTATACAAGTTGTTTTATATAAGATGCATCACAACTCTAGTGCGAGTAGGTAGAGTCGAAACAAGAACAAAATCATAAAGGAAGAGGTTCTCTTTTTTTTTGATAAAATAATGTTTAAAATTAAAATTTTGAAAAAGCTATTTTAATATTGAATGTGTTTAGCAATTTTTAGTTTAAGGCTTAAAACCAGATGATATTTTCATGTTTGGACATCAATAAAAACTATTCAAAGCAAATAAAAGTTATAGAAATAAAACTTAAAATATAAATAAATAATAAATAAAAGTGGTTGGGTCGACCTTCTATTCGTTACCCTCTGATTAACATTTGTTGTTGTTGTCTACATATTGTATCTAAAGCCAATAAACCAAAAGCGGCAGTTAAATTTTATTTTGTTAAAAAAAAATCCGTGTTTCTTTATACAAAATTTTAATGAACCAAAATGTGTTGTAATTTTCAATTTGTTTTAACTAGATGATCATTTGGCTTTAGTGTTTGACTTTAATTGCCAATTTATAGTATTGAACATCTAAAACGAAAATAATAATTAGTAACTTAGATTTTTGACAAAAATCTCTTTGATTTTTCATTAAAAATTATGAGCTTCAAATTTAATGTTTCGAGGACTACTTATTGAAACATGATTTAAAATAAAATTAAAAATGCTTTACTTTAAGAAAGCTATACAGCAGGATATAATAAGTAGTGAAGTTTCTTTTCTTAATAAGTCTACTTCATTACTTTTGTGGTAGTATTTGAGAAAAGTTCACAAAAAAGTTTCGGTAGATGTTGTTGTTGTAATTTTCAATCCGAAATGAAACATAGAGAAACACAATTGGGATGTTTTTAGATTGTTTCTGGGTATATAAATGTTGCATTTGACTTCATTGCTTGTGTAGTCTCATAGTAACGCATACAAAATTATGCAATTTCAATTTCATTTACGCACTTATTATTTTGGGCTCTATTAAAAAACCCAAAAAAAAAATTATTGTTGAACCTACATATTTGTCCCCGTTATTTCATTTTCCTTTACTACATTATTTGACAAATCATCCTTGACGATTAGCTGATTTGTTGTTTGACAAGCAAGAAAGTGTAGTAGCTAATATGTTCGAGTAGATTTTTGCTGGAAGGATGAACAAAATTTTTAAAAAACTCTGGCATCTTCGTGTCAGAAAAATATAAGGAAACACGTTTTAGGTAGATTTGGGATACCGGGGGATATTACGAGAGAGTAAAAAAAGAGACCTAATATTAATTTCTATTTTAAGTCAATTTTTGTTTTCCCTCCCACACGATTTGTTTGTTTCGACTTAGGGTTTTTATGCATCTTATGCAAAACACCCTGTACATAATATTTACATATTGATGAATATATATATATGTATATATATATTTTATATATATACAAAAAAGAAAATCGATATTAATAATTTAGCTCTACAATCAATTTATCAAATAGAAATTAAAATAATAATTTATATAATAATTTTAACTATACATTTCTATTGTATTTTTTTAACTTAATAAGAAGAAATTAAACTATTCGGGAAGATGCTTCTTAATCCAGCCTTGAGGTTCGGCATAGTTGTAGCCGACGTCAACTCCATTTGTGGAACTTGTGGGAAATGTAGACGGCCTACGCATGTAGTATTGACTTGAAGCAGGTGGAAAGGTATTATTGTCATAAACCTTATTGCTGCTGTTGTTACTAGCATAGTTTGGAAGATATGGAGGCTGATAATAACCATACGAATATTTCGACATTTGCTGATGATAATTTGAATGAGATGAATCGGAATTTTCATACAAATTTTCATTGTAAATATTTTCGTTTCTATTATTAAAATTATACAGCGCAGTAAGGGAACCATTGTCTTCGGACGGCGGATGCGCTACTGCTGGATGCGGATTGTTATGTTGGTAACTAGGATTATAGTTTAAATTATGGTGATAAGAAGAATCTTCAGCATCTTTACTCGTTGGTACATACGGCGATGGCGGCGGCGGATTGTATTGTTCAACTGAAAGGAGAAAAAATTAAATTAAATTAATTAAATGAATATATTTTCCAGATTGTATCGCTATTATTAAAATATAATAATGTACCATTAACGGTATCGTTTATAGATTGCTGATGCTTGTCGTTTTTATCGAAACAGCTTAAATCACAAACTGCAGTTGATGGATATGGTGCAGGAATATTGCTTATTTTAAATGCTTGCTTGTATAATTCTGGAGACTTATTTTCCCATCGTTGAGGAGTCGATAACGGTGGGAAGTGTTGGTTTTCTGGGTTATGTGCAGGAATCATATCATAATTTGAATGATTTGATGCACTTCCATAAAGATAATTACGTTGTTTATGAATATAGTTAGCTGGAGGTGACGGTTCTAGTTTAGACTTTGCTTCAAAATCGTGATGGCTATGTATTGATGGATCCGCAGGTTTATCTTGCCGCATTGGATGATTTTGAATCAATAGTTCTGGATTATCCTGGCGATACTGATGATTTTGTGTTGGTATATCCAGTTTATTTTGGTGAAACTGATGGTTCGGTATTGCCGATTCCAGCTTTTCGTGACAATGCTGAGGCCCTTGTAATATTGGTTCGGCTTTATCTTGAAGATATGAATGCTTTTGTGTTATTGTATCCTGCTTTTCCTTGCGAAAACGATGATTTGGTATTATTGCACTTGTTTTATTTTTTCGAACTTCTTTAAGTATTGGAGGCATATTGTTTGGAAAGATTTGTGGTACTACATGTTGTTTTACTGGAGTTGTTTCCGCACGTTTTTTCGGACTGGTATAAGACAAATCAAATGAGTTCTCCGAACTATCATTAATACTATCATTTATCACAATGCAATCATCATTCTCTGAATCTTCACTTGCTTGATCGGTCCCAGCGCGGCAAGTATCTGTAAAAAACCAACAATAAAATTATGTACATACGTAATCATAGCTGTATTTTCGTAATAATAGACTCGTTTTCGTTAGATATCTCCATATTACTTCGTTAACGGTGCTGCGATGAATTTGAAATCATTTTGAATAATTTGGAAGTATGAAACACACACGAAAAAAAAAAGATTGCTTTAGATAATTGTCACAAAAACACGACTATGGTAAAAAAAAAAAAAAAATCCTCGCGTTTTTGGAAAGTTCAGCTATATTCTGGTATATATTATATGTGTACGTACAATGTACAACAATTTATTTCGAATCGCACATTTGCTATAAGACCGGAATAACTCAAAAATTGACGTTTTTAAACTAAGTGTAACATTGTTATAATAATGTTTTTTTCTTTCTGTTTGTATTACGTTTGACATCGATATATCTTCTCAAGTTCAAATAAGAGCGCTTTTTGGTATATTTTTCACGGATACGAAATTTTAAATCGCATTTATCTCCTAACAACAAATTTTGAGTTATTTTCAAAACGATATCGCCCAAACAATAGTCATTTTCAGTTTTACGGAATGCAAGACTATCGTGAAAACGTTATCGTCGGATGACGATGGGAATCGTTTAAAAATCAATTTAGTACACAAACTAACCAACAGTTTTCTAGCCGATTTATGAGCTCGAAATGGTAAACGTATGGTTTATGAGAAAAGAAAATCACAAGGATTGTTTGATTTGACATATCAAAAAGTCTATGTAAAATTGTACTATAATATTATATGGCATGCAAATACCATACCATACCATACCAAATATTTAAGAAAAGCGATTAAAAGACGAAAATTAAATTAAAGCAGTGTTAAATGTAAAACTTGTCTAAAACTTCTTCTACTCGTCGTAAAAGAATGCCATACGAAAATATTGGTTCCTTCCTGTGGATTTGTTTTCTACACGTTATTACCTAAAAGTATTGATCAGTTAATTACCTTCTTTAAAAGGTAAAGCATCCAATGCTGGCAAACTCTTTTTCTCAATTAATTGCGAGTTCGTCAATTTCTTCGCTTGTTGCATTTTGTCCTTAGCTGCTTCAGCTGATGTTTTAATAGCGATTATTTTACCACTTTCCAATTGCATATAAACACCTTTAGGGGAATTAAGAACCATTACTTTTTCTCCTGCCTTAACGACAATGTTTGATGAGTCATTAGAATTAGTAGGTATTGCGACATCTAAAGGGGGAAAAAGATGTTCATTTGAAATAACTCATATATTTATATATTAAGAAAGCAATAAAAACTTAAAAAACAGAATTCAAAATGCATTTAGCAAAGCATAAGGAATATTGTAAGAAACAAACTTATGAAATCAATGCACTATAGTATACCTATTGGGAGCTTCATTTCTTGAGAGGACATTCCTTGTCGTTGCCACACTTCAGCCGGAATCCACCGAGTTAATTTCATATTTGAGCTTTTAAATGGTTGATTGATTCTATTTTTGAAAATCTGAAATTATTGACATACATTTTATTAAAACACACTTCATTTAAAACGAAATTGACTTACCTGCGAGTTAACTTTATTCATCACGCAGTCCCTATTTTGAACAACATTGTGAACATTATGAATATTATGGATGAAGTGATGTGGTTTCGATGAAGCTTTTTTCTCAATTTCATAGCCACGTTTGGCCAATTTCTTTTCAGTCTGAGAAAGTTTTTTTTCTTTTCGATCAATTAATAAGCTTTCGTGGTAAAATGGTTCTTTGGAAAGAATTGATTTATATTTGGTTAACATACTACGCATAACCTCATCGGAATAGTTTTCAATTGGTTGTTTAAATTCAGTACTTTCATCTTCTTCCACTTTGTCGTAGCATAAATTTGTTAGTTCTCTTATTGATAAATGGGCATCGGGATTACATTCGTCGACAACTCTATCTGACATTCCCTGTTTTTTAACTTGTCGGTCGTAAATGTTCTTTTCTAAGCAATTGTCCATTACTATTCGGTAGACAAAACACCTTTTTCCTTGACCATACCTTAAAATTTAAAAGTAAACTCAAGTTAGATTATATGAAATAACCGCCCAAATAATAACTTTCCAAAATTTATATGGACATGAGAACTTTTTTTCATATGAAAAATCTCCCCATAAGTAAGGACTTATTTCATGGGGTTTTGCGGACTTATTTCATGGGGTTTTGCGGACTTATTTCATGGAGTTTTGCGGACTTATTTCACTATTTTATTTTATGATGAAGTTCATTGCAGAAAATATTCCATTGCTAACATGCGTTATTTAATTTTAGGAAGTTAAGGGTTTTGTTAGCTGCATGTTGTGTTGTGTGTAAATAAATGCACCATGGGGTCGAAGGGGGTCGTGGAGATGGCGCGGCGACCAACGCCGTCTACTAACCAAGAAAATTGATGATACATACCTATTAGACAAAGAGCCCACAGCAGATTTTGGGTGTGAACGATAGCAAAAAAAGAAGTATAGGCGTCGAAAGCTCCATTAAAGGCTATTCAAAAAATTAAAGTCTTGCAGTCCACAACTGGGACCTTTGCGAGAAATATTGCATCGAAAAAAAAATATGAATGCAACTTCGAGGATTATCATGTTAGCCGAAATTGGTTTTCACCCCTCCCTAGATAAGCTCCGAGGGTCCCATATCACGGAATCAGAGATCATTTGAGTGTTTAATTCGCCCTGCCGGACTGTTTAAAAAAAACCGTTGTTCAGTTACAATTTTGATTTTTTTAAACGGTCTGGTAGAGCGAACTATACACTCAAATGGTCTCAGATTCCGTGATATGTGATCCAAGGAGCTTCTCTAGGGAGGAGTGAAAACCAATTTCGGCTAACACGGTTATCCCCGAAGTTGCATTCAAATTTTTTTTTCGATGCACTGTTTCTCGCAAAGGCCCCAGTTGTGGACTGCAAGACTTTGATTTTTTGAATAGCTTTTAATGAAGCTTTCGACGCCTATACTTCTATTTTTGCTATCGTTAACACCCAAAATCTGCTGTGGGCTCTCGGTCTATATAGTTAATTGGAAATGAAGATTTATTATGAACGGGTTTTTGAAATATCAAATAGCTCCAAATTTATACGAATAACGGCTTTTGTCTCGAAATTCGACACCATTATTCTCTCAACCTACCGAACATCGCTCTCAGTTGGAACTGAAAAACAAAAATCCTGCAAACCAACTAACGAAACCCGAAAACGTTACCCAAAAAGTATTTTTAACAATTTAAATTTTTTTTTGTAAATTTTGCGAGAGCTTAACTGGCAAGTTTTTAGTTCGCGTTATGTTGTAATTGCAAGATTGTTAAAAGTGCGATATTATGGTTCTAAGATTATTAAAAGCGAGATTTTGTAATTGGGAGATTTCGTAATGCAAGATTTCGAATGCGAGATTACGTATACAACCCGATTTCATTACAGATGTGGGTGGATGCCACGCCTCCTGAATGGAAAATTCCAATTTTTAATTTTTTTTCTTTCTAAGTACTTCAAACCCTACCAACCTACCAATTTTCATCGTTCTACAACAATCGGAAGTGCTCCATATAATTTATAAGAATTTTTAAGAAAGTGGGTGGATGCCACGCCCCCTGAATAGAAAATTGCAGATTTTCGATTTTTTCCTTTGTATGCACCACAAGGTACAAGGCAGACATTACCGCGATCCAGGAGATACGATGGATAGGATCAGGTATAACGAAAAGAAAAGATTGCGACATTTATTACAGCTGTCACCAAAGACTGCACATGCTAGGATGCGGATTCGTCGTGGGAAATCGACTCAGATCGAAAGTTATCGATTTTAAGCTGATAAGCGATCGCCTGGCTGTGATCCGCATCAAAGCTACCTTCCAAAACATCAGCCTAATATGTGCACACGCCCCTACCGATGAAGCTGAGGAGTCTAACAAGGAGGAGTTTTACGACCTCCTGGACGGAGCCTACGGAGCCTGTCCGGAGTACGATGTCAAAGTCGTGCTCGGAGACTTCAATGCTAAAGTCGGAAAGGAAAACATCTTTGGCGGATTAGTTGGAAAGCACAGCCTCCACGAAACGACAACAGACAACGGCTTCCGACTAATCGACTTTGCTGCAGCTCGTAATACGGTGATAAGTAGTACTAGGTTCCCCAGGCGAAGGATACACACAGCAACCTGGCGATCTCCAGATGGTCGAACGGCCAACCAAATCGACCACGTGCTAATTGGCGCAAGGTACGCATCGAACATCTTGGACGTGCGAACTTTCCGAGGTGCAAACGTGGACTCCGACCACTTTCTTGTTGTGACAAAGTTCAGAGCCCGACTGTCCAACGAAAAGAAAACGAAGACCGCCCAAAGAAAGAAGTTCAACATCGCATGTCTTAGCACATCTGAGAAAGCCAGAGACTACAGTGAGCAATTGACCGGGAAACTCTCTGCCGTACACCCAGCCACAAGCGTCAACAACCAGTGGAACCAGTATCGCGACATTATTAAAGAGACAGCCGAGACCACCATAGGCTATCAACCACCCAGAAAAAAGAACCCGTGGTATGATGATGAATGCGCGCTTTTGAAGCAGGAGACGGAAAATGCACGAAAATGCTGCAACGGAAAACAAGAGCAGCAAGAGAGGAGTACCGTGAAAAGAGAAGGAAAGAGAAAAAAACCCTGCGTAGAAAGAAAAGAGCATCCGCAGCCTCTCAGCTCAAGTATCTCGAAGAGTCCAGCACCGCCACCAACACCCGCCGGTTCTACAAAACAGCCAAGCAACTGGCATCTGGTTATAGGACTGGCACGCAAGCTCTTCGAAACAGCGAAGGGAACCTAGTCACCGAAGCACAGGGAATTGTAGACGTGTTTAAGCAGCATTTCCAGCAGCTGCTTAATGGGCATTATGTAGAGGAGGCAACAGAGGAACAAAGAAGCATTAGACCAGTCAATGAAGATCCAGTCCCAGCACCCAGTACTGAAGAGGTTAAGAAAGCCATCCACAAGCTTAAGAACAACAAATCCGCCGGCTCGGATGGCCTACCAGCGGAACTCTTCAAGTATGGAGGAGATGTTCTGGTAGGGTGCATGCACCAGCTCATCAACCAAGTTTGGGAGGAGGAAAGTATGCCCGACGACTGGTCAAATAGCTCCATATGCCCAATCTACAAAAAAGGCGATCCTATGTCCTGCAAGAACTACAGAGGCATATCCCTGCTTAATGTTGCCTACAAGATCCTATCCAACGTACTATGTGAGCGTCTAAAACCTTTCTGCAACACTATGATCGGCACGTACCAGTGTGGCTTCAGGCCAGGCAGATCAACGATAGACCAAATCTTCACATTGAGGAAAATCCTGGAAAAGACCAACGAATTTCAAGTCGAGACCCACCACCTATTCATCGACTTCAAAGCCGCATATGATAGCATAAGTCGCCAAGAGCTTCTATTGGCGATGTCGGAACTCGGGATCCCGAAAAAACTGATCCAGCTATGCCGCATGACGTTACAAAATACGCGGTGCAACGTGCAAATGGGTAACAGCTCATCCGAGTTATTCCAGACGTGTACAGGGTTCAGACAAGGAGATGCGCTATCATGTGATTTCTTCAACCTAGTCCTGGAGCAGATAGTGCGCAAGAGTGGTGTTAACATGGAAGGCACTATCTTTAACAGGTCTAATCAACTGCAAGAGTGGTGTTAACATGGAAGGCACTATCTTTAACAGGTCTAATCAACTACTTGGTTATGCGGACGACATCGACATCATCGGCCGTTCCAACAGAGCTGTACTTGAAGCATTCACAGCTATTGATGAACAGGCGAAACGCGTTGGTCTTGAAGTGAATGAGGACAAAACAAAGTATATGCTATCATTAAACAATCATCTCATCTCATCTGTCCATCGCCTAGGACAAAACGTCACTGTTGGTAGCAGTAATTTCGAGGTAGTCAAGGAGTTCACCTACCTCGGAACAAACATCAATCCCACGAACGACACCTTAGTGGAAATCCGACGAAGAATTACCCTAGCGAACCGCTGCTACTTCGGTTTGGCCAAACAAATGGGTTCAAAACTCCTTTCTCGAAAGACAAAGTGCACGCTATACAAAACTCTAATTTTACCAGTTCTACTCTACGGCGCCGAGTGCTGGACGATAAGTAAAAAAGGGGAATTGATCCTGGGCACTTTCGAGAGAAAAACTCTACGGCGGATATTTGGTCCTATATAACGCTCCAGCCAAGAAAATCTTCGAATCCCAGCCCCCAGGTTCGAGACGACCAGGAAGACCGAACCTCCGCTATAGGGACCAGGCGGTCACAGACGCAAGAGCGCTTGGTCTCGACGACTGGAGGGAGCGTGCGAGGGACCGCAACCGATGGAAGACCGCAATATCTCAGGCAGAGAACCTTCATGGATCGGGAGCCGGATAAGTAAGTAGTAAGTATGCACCACAAGGCGTGCGTCGTGCGAAATTTCAAGTTTCTACGATGTCGGGAAGTGCTCCATAATTTTGATGATCTGTCAGTGAGTCAGTCAGTCAGTTACGGTTTTTGCGATTTTTGAAGTCCTATATCTCGGGAATTACTAATGCTATAGAGTTGAAATTTGGTAAGCCACCTGTGTTTGATCAGCTCGGCAAATACTACGAATTTCAAGTTTCTGACTTTATTGGTACTAAAGTTAGAGGCGTGTTGAAAATCGCCTGAGTTTGTTCCTGTAAAAAGGGTGTAGTGCCACGAACTTGGCTGGGCACTACCGTGCCCTTTGATCATCTGGATCTCGTAAGACTACCGATTAAATCTTTTCAAATCCTCCACTTCAGCACTTTGCAGTTATGTAAGTAGAATGTAGATAATTCGCGTTTTATATATCAGAATGAAGTTCTATAATTTTTTTATGAATTATATTTTCATTTAAAAAAAACTTAGATGTATGAACAATTATATATACACTAGTCAACAATATTAAAGGAACACATTTTTTTTCAATTTTTGTTAGCGTTTTTTGAAGAGCTGTATCTTTGTGACGAGTGGTCGTATTGAGTTGAAATAAAAAGCATTTTACAGCTTTATGTTTTTTGTTTCGAGATTTGTTTGCAAACAAATTTTTTTGAAGTACCGTTATTGCGTTATTGCAAAAAATGAGACGAGACAACAAAATTATTTTGTTTTTATTTTTTTTGAAGGTCCTCATTTCTATGGATACATTTTTTTGAGTCAATTAAATGTCATGATCAGATACCTTGTTTATTCAGCTTCAATTCAGTTTTTTGTTGTTTTCGTACGATTTTTTTTGACATTGTTTATCTGACTTTGAATGAAAAAAGATACTTTTAGCCTTGATTACCAATATCTCAGCAAATAATGACGTTATAAAAAATTCAAAGACAGTTTTGGAAATTTGAAAAAGCGTTTTACAAGATTTTTTTATGATTTTGTAGAAATTATTTTTTTTACCGTTCACCGTTAGTTTAAAAAAAGTACTAAAAACCGAAGTTTTGTGGTCTTTTCGTAAATCTTTTTTTTTCGTTGCAAATATTGATTGCATGGCTTGCGTTGGTATGCAAATTTATAGACTTTTAAATCATCAATATTCTTGTAAATTTTCAAATTGATTCATCGAACCGTTTTTCCTCACCAAAACTTCAAAGTCTTACAAACCAGGTAAAGGAACAAATTGTGGTGTTCCTAAACAATGCGAAGTTGTCATCAAAATGACAAGAAAACCGCAATTCCAGTGGATTTTTTTCACAGTTTTGCATTAGTTAGATACTTTTTTGAATGGAAATGAAAAAAAAAATACATTTTTCAAAAAAAAAAAAATTAAAAAAATCAAGTTTTTTTGTTTAAAATTTGTTTTGAATTAATTTTTTTTATTTTTTTGTTTAATGTACTTTTTATTTCATTTCAATTCAAAAAAGTATCTAACTAATGCAAAACTGTGAAAAAAATCCACTGGAATTGCGGTTTTCTTGTCATTTTGATGACAACTTCGCATTGTTTAGGAACACCACAATTTGTTCCTTTACCTGGTTTGTAAGACTTTGAAGTTTTGGTGAGGAAAAACGGTTCGATGAATCAATTTGAAAATTTACAAGAATATTGATGATTTAAAAGTCTATAAATTTGCATACCAACGCAAGCCATGCAATCAATATTTGCAACGAAAAAAAAAGATTTACGAAAAGACCACAAAACGTCGGTTTTTAGTACTTTTTTTAAACTAACGGTGAACGGTAAAAAAAAATAATTTCTACAAAATCATACAAAAATCTTGTAAAACGCTTTTTCAAATTTCCAAAACTGTCTTTGAAATTTTTATAACATCGTTACTTGCTGAGATATTGGTAATAAAGGCTAAAAGTATCTTTTTTCATTCAAAGTCAGATAAACCATGTCAAAAAAAATCGTATGACAACAACAAAAAAATTGAATTGAAGCTGAATAAACAAGGTATCTGATCATGAATTGACTCAAAAAAAAATTATCCATAGAAATGAGGACCTTCAAAAAAAATAAAAAAAAAATAATTTAGTTGTCTCGCCTAATTTTTTGCAATAACGCAATAACGGTACTTCATAAAAAGTTGTTTGCAAACAAATCTCGAAACAAAAAACATAAAGCTGTAAAATGCTTTTTATTTCAACTCAATACGACCACTCGTCATAAAGATACAGCTCTTTAAAAAACGCTAACAAAAATTGAAAAAAAAAATGTGTTCCTTTAATATTGTTGACTAGTGTATTTTACTGCCGTACCGCTGTGAACTGCTTTTTGTTCCTTGAAATACTGCTTTTAGTGCAGGCTTATTAACATATTTTTACTCGTAAAGAAAAATTGTTAACAGCAGTTTAACCATTGAAAATAGTGAAGGGGGCTATAAGGAATGTAATCAAAATCTATTTCCCAGCAGCAGAGTTGGAGGGGGATTTTGGGGTGAAAAAGAGGGGGGAAATCGTATTATGGCATTTTCCGACTAAAGTTGGCCCCAAAATGAAAAGTGTTCAATGCAAATCATTTTTAAACCTATCCTCAAAATTTCCGAGATATTGGCGAAAAACCGTATTTTTTTTTTGTTTGTTTGTTGTTTTTTTTTTGTTATTTTTTGCCAAAAATAGTTCAATTTAAATGGAACTTTGTGAAAATATATCTTGTTGTGTCCTTAATAACCACAATTTATTTCAAGCAAAACCATTAATTAGTTTTTGAGATATTCAATTTTGTTTGCAAAAAAAAAATATATTTTTTCAAATGAAAAATGTACTTCAGAAAATCATTGTACAGAATTCATTCAAGGATCATTAGTTTTGTTTTTGCACTTACTTTTATATAAAATAATGACAATGTATAATAATCATAATCACGAACAAAAATGCGAAAAAAGCAAAAAAATCATTTCGCATCAACTAATTTTTTAATAATGGTTGATAAGTTGTTAAAATTTTTTGGAAAATTTAAAAACCAATCACACTATTGAATTCTACGGAAAAAAATACATGAAATAGAATTTTATTATTTGACTTGAGACAAAAGTTTTTCCGATGCCGCAACGATATTGCTAGAAATATTCATTTCAGTACATACAGTTTTAAATGAAAAAC
The DNA here is from genome assembly GCA_963921185.1 of Dasysyrphus tricinctus. Classification (NCBI taxonomy): domain Eukaryota; kingdom Metazoa; phylum Arthropoda; class Insecta; order Diptera; family Syrphidae; genus Dasysyrphus; species Dasysyrphus tricinctus. Next base: position 176,704,239 of record OY992531.1, on the reverse strand, counting down.
AAAAATAATATTACAAGAGCCGACACCAAATTTTGGGAGTGGATGTATAACCAGAATCTTAGTAAGAAGGTTTATAGGTACATGTATTCTGATATGTATCAAATACCAAAGTTTGGCAGGTTTTTTTCTCAGCCTTTGGTGGGGATGGGGGTTCAAAACCAGCTTCATTTGATGGTCTGTCATTTTCCCTTAGTTTGAAGACTTTTACCTTGATGATCCAATCAATAGGACTCATGATATTAGCTTTTAAGCTTTTAAGCTTTATCGGCTTTTTTTGGTGACTTTATTTTGTTGATTTTTGTTTTGTTTGAAATATTTGAAAAAAGGGGTGATAAGGTCCGCATAAAATGGTTATATCTTGAGTTTTATATATCATACTGTCATGATTGATTTTATCTATACTCCATAATTATATTATAAAGATGAAACATTTATTTGTTTGTTTGTTTGTTTTTACCTATGTAGGGGGTAATCTTTAAAAATATTCAACCGATCCTTAAAATTTTTTAATAAATGGAAAGATATAATGTCCCTGAGTATAGGCTCAATTTTATTTGGATACAAATTAATTGCAATGTTAAAATCTAAATATTTGTACTTTTTTTGGGGTAGATAGAGTTTACTAAGAGGATATTGTCTTCATATAAGGGTAAAAAGGGTAGAAATTAAAAATGGGTATATGATTTAAAATACTTTTTGATTTGGGAAGGATATTCTTAAAGGCTTAAGGACTGAAGACACTTCAATATTTAAATACTTACTGTGTGAAATGGGGTTTGTAAAATATGGAATCTGATTTTAAACGTCCTTTTTGTATTTGAAAGGTTATATTTATATGTAGAGGATGCTAGCCCCGAGCAAAGCCGGGGCGGGCCAGCTAGTTTTATATAAAAGTTAATCTAAAAACAAAACTAATGATCCTTGAATGAGCTCTGCACGATGATTTTCTGAAGTACATTTTTCATTTTAAAAAATATATATTTTTTTTTGCAAACAAAATTGAATATCTCAGAAACTAATTAATGGTTTTGCTTGAAAAAAATTGTGGTTATTAAGGACACAACAAGATATATTTTCACAAAGTTTCATTTAAATTGAACTGTTTCTGGAAAAAACAAAAAAAAAATACGGTTTTTCGCCAATATTTCGAAAATTTTGGGGTTATGTTAAAAAAAATTATATTTATAAAAGTTGTAGATTTTTACGTGATCTACAAGATTTCTATTGCACACTTTTCATTTTGGGGTCAACGTCGAAAAACGCAATAATACAATTTCCCCCCTTTTTCACCACCAAATCCCAACTCCAACTCCGCTGCTTGAGAAATAGATTTTTTTTTACATTCCTTATATCCCCCCTCACCATTTTCAATGGTTAAACTGCTGTTAACAGTTGTAAGTTTTTTCTTAATTTCTCGAAAACTATCAGTTTTTTTGGAAAAAAATGGAGGTACAAATTGTAGCTTATGTAACTCTACACAAAAAGATTAACATATTATTTTTCATACAATCAATAGATTCAGAGAAAACCGTGCAAGAACTTCATAGTGGAGCAAATTTTGTCAAAAAATGTATTAACAACTTCACTGTCCCCATACAATTTGATTGAAACACGTCTCTACGTTCATTATTTTGTATCAGAAATAAAGACATTACCATCACGTCCCATGAATCACATATTAACATATACTTAACGTATTCTTACTTGAAACATAAATGGAAAAATGTCTAAACTTTAAAAAGGTAAATTATTGTTCTCTGATTAATTTTATATCATTTTTGTATTACTTTCTTGTTGTTTTTAAATTTGTTTGTTAAAAGAAATATAAAGATTCACTGATAAAAAAATGCGTTTTCTTAAAAATTTTTCCATTTTTGTTTGCAGTTATGTTGAGGACTATATATAACCTCCACATTTATATTTAAAATATTTCTTTGAGGCAATTTTGTCATGTAATACAGGCGTTATTAAAAATATAAGTTCTTGAATCATATATGATTCATGGACGCTGTAAAAACGGTACAGAAAAAAATCTATGTATCAAATGTGATTCATGGGACGTGATATGGAAGTTTTATTTTCTAAACAAAAAATATGGACGTAGAGATGTTTTTTGACCGGTTTCTATGGGGACGTAGTATAGTTTTCATTAAATAATACTTTTGAATCATATGTGATTCATGGACGTAGGAAACACGGGACAAAATAGATTTCATGAATCATTTATGATTCATTGGACAGTGAAGTTGTTAAAATTTCATTAATCGATTGGCACAATTTTTTGTACGATTTGAGTTTGGTTGCATCTCTTCATTATAAAACCAAGTTTTTGGGGTGCCCAGGGTAAGGGGAAGAACGCCATCTTGAAAAAAAGTGATTTGGTTTTTATTCAACAACTCGATAGATGACGCTACACTTAATCTCTTCAGGGACGAATTTATCACATGAAAACCAAATCCAGTTAATTTATTTTTACTTTAAATTTATTGAAATAATATCAAAAACAATTCATTAGTCGAAAAAAAAATATTTTTTTTTTTTATTTTTTGACGAAATATAAAATGTACACATGTGAGGCCGTTTAGCTTTAATGGGTCTCTTCTCATTATGAATGAAAAGATTTCATACATTCTGGGCACACCGGCTCGTAACGTTTTTCGCAAATATAGCGAGTTGTTTTGATGCAATTTTTTTCACGACACCTTAGAGGGCTTTTCAGTTGCATTTTCTTTGGAAAATGTCCAATGGAGTCCATTATGATTTATGTAAGAACCTTAGTCCAGTTTTTTACTTTTCAGGAGGTGGTTCCCATGCAGAACTGGGTCCGCCTAGTTTTTAATTCTGATCACTAATTTGAATTTCTGTGTTAGCCAATGAAGTTTTAGAGTCTTCTAGACGAATATGACTTTGTTTTGCCTTCACGAAGCAAAATCCACGAATTGGCGATTGCTTCATTCAAAAAATTAAAAGCTATTTTATATTAAATTTTGTTGTTCAGTCTTCTTGCAACTATTTGGCCACCTTTCCAAACATTGCTTTCACGCATAATAGCTTTGGGGCAAATACAAAGAACAAAATATTATTTATTATGAAGCAAAAAAAGTACTGCTCAACGATAACCGTACACACATGTGGACATTTATTTTTTCTTTTAAAATAGAACTTAAAATTTAAAAAGTGACTTGAAATTAATATAATACGTTTAATGAATACTATATATCCTAATTCCCTTGAGTTTTTTTATAAATAATTTATTTTCTTCAAATTACACGAATGAGCTTTTCTGTTGGGAGGCCACATTCAAATTGTAATGCTTACTTAATTACCTAGTTAATAAAAACGCTACTAGTGCTACCAATACGTGTTAAATTGATTTGTTATTTTACCATGAAGGGTTTCTACATAAACGAACTGTAAGAGAAATGTAAGTTTTTTTTATTTAGAAAAATTGTACAGAAAGAAAAACCAAACGTACACATATGTGCCAGTATCCTTGAAGAGGTTAAGTTACACTTTTTTGTACTGTAATTACAGTTATTTGTAAATATCTCAACAAATTTAATTTTTTTCAAAATATTAATAATTTTATATTATTGCTCATAAAATTCTACACAAGAAATAATGTAATACATTTTTCGTAGGAACAACAGATTTTGAGAAAGAACGTTCAGAAACGTTATAATAAGAGCTTTTTATTGTAATGAAAAACGGTACCTGCCATATAACGGTTTTTTGACATTCGATTTTGTCTTTAACGGCTGGAGTGATTTAAATAAAAATTTTAGTGCAAAAGCTTCTTTAAAATATTAATAATATTCCATTTTAAAATTTTGAAAAAAGTAATTTTGGATTTTTAAAAAAATATTCAAATTTTTTTTTTTTTTTTTTTTTGAAAAATCAATATTCATGTTTGTGTTTGTCTCCAAGTTCTATTGGATTTTAAAAAGGAAAACAAATTTGTGTTCTCCATCATGAGGCGTTAGCTCTAGTTTCAGGGTAGGTGTTGTAGTTGTCTGCTTTTGCTATTTCTTTAATTCATTTATTATTAATCAGCCCAATTCTAAATGACAATTCTCGGAAAAATATTTCTCTTTTCCCTTCTCTCTTATTCTAAATGAAGAATTCCCAAGAACTTTGTTCCCTTTTCCCTCTCCCATATTCTAAAGAACTTCGAATATGGGAACAAGTTCCCGGGGAAAAAGTATGCATTCTAAATGCCAAAAAAAGGGAAAATGTGAATTAATTTGGTGCGAGATTTTTTCCGACAAATTCAAATAAATAAAATATTAGATTTTGTTTTTCGAATTAAAATGTATTAATATTTCAATTATTTTTGAGGTCAATTACAAAAATCAAGTTTTTCTGAATCAAGGAACGCTGCTGATGCGAAACGAAATTTTTAGTTGGTTTCCAACAAGACAACGAAATGCTTACGAAAACGAAGCATGAGATGTTTCGTTTCGCATCAGCAGCGTACTAGGCTTAAAGCGTGTTAAATTGATTTGATATTGGAGATTTTCAACGTGTTTTTTTATGAAATAAATAAAAGATATTATTTTGAATAACTTAAAAACACTTATTTTATTTATTTATTCACTTAAATGCATTTCGGAAGCAATGCTTCCATCGTCAGTAAGTTTTATATAAATAATAATACAAACAAAATTTTTGATTGATATTAAATACAAATAACTCAATACAAACAAAACAAACTACACAAACAAATTTATTGTGAATTTAGGATCTATTATAAATTTTTTTGAAAATTTGATCTTTTATTGGTCCATCGTCACTATTCATTAAATTATTTCTATTTTAACTTACAAAATTTGAAATTAATTCGAAATGTTAATAATCCTTATGAATTAGATGCATATGAATCTCTTTACATTGTTAAAAATAGAAATAATTTAATGAATAGTGACGATGGACCAATAAAGGATCCAATTTTCAAAAAAATTTATAATAGATCCTAAATTCACTATAAATTTGTTTTTGTAGTTTGTTTTGTTTGTAATTGAGTTATTTGTATTTAATATCAATCAAAAATTTTGTTTGTATTATTATTTATATAAAACTTACTGACGATGGAAGCATTGCTTCCAAAATGCATTTAAGTAAATAAATAAATAAAATAAGTGTTTTTAAGTTATTCAAAATAATATCTTTTATTTATTAAAGCGTGTTGATTTTCATATGAGTTTAGATAAACATCTGCCCTAGCTATGACATTAGAATTGTCTTGGGTGATTTTAATGCCAAACTAGGAAGAGAAAACGTCTTTGGTGGCACAATCGGGAGATACAGCCTGCACGACACCGCATCCGATAACGTATAATGGTACTTTGATGTTTCCAGCAGAGGTAGTGCTCAAGTCGTTCCCAGGGTTCAAGCTAAAGAAAAGTACTTGAAACTTTAGCTCCTTTGATTATTCTTTCTTTATTTACAAAGTGTATTTGTATTTCTAAAAATCTTTTTTAACAATCAACAGCATCGGCAAAACAAACCATCCAACAACCCAGCAGTGCTATATTCACCACACCAACTTCGTCGGGTGTGGTAGGTGTGTTGGTTTCACCTTAATTGCGTGGTCCAGCTTGTGTGCTACTTGCTTATCGTTATCACTCGAAGTTTAGTTGCTTGTTGTCTTTGGGGATGGCACAACTCAATTGGGTGCGTGATCGGCTGGTGGAGCCGCGATACGCGCTTCTGTATGTAATGATAATGTTGAATTGGTAAGGCTTCATTACAAACGGACTCAGGTTAATCGACTTTGCTGCGGGGCGAAACGTTGTGGTAGCTAGTACGCAGTTTCCGCATCTCGATAAACATAAGGGGACTTGGCGAATTTCTGGTCAATCAGCCGCCAACCAAATTGACCACATTGCGATCGACGCAAGGCACTCAGTATCAAGGATGTCCGAACGTTCCGACGAGCCAACGTTGACTCGGACCACTACCTCGTTGTAGCCAAGGTAATGCTACGGATATCCAGACCAAAGTCAAAACAGGGAAATACTGTGAGGAAGTTCGACGTCGGACGGCTACAGTCGCAAGAAATCGCCAGGTCCTTTTCCGATCGAGTCTTTCGCGCTCTCTTAAATAGTCCTTTTCCACCAACTGCAAATATCGACAACCAGTGGAAAAACGCCCAGGAAGCTATCAGAGATGCCGCCTCTGACGTGCTGGGCCTCGCACGACCACCACAGCGAAACCCCTGGTTCGACGAAGAATGCCGGCATGTACATGCAGCCAAACAACAAGCATACTTAGCGGCGCTGCATAGAAGGACCAGAGAAGAACTTCCCAAGGTTACAAGGCCCGAACCGAAGCCTGCAAGGACGATCAGGGGAACATCGTGGAGGAATCGCAGTCGGTGCTGAGGATATGGAAAAATCATTTCTGCAAATTGTATAACGGCGATGACAAACCGAATTCCACTACCATGCAGATTGCACCATTTAACCTGGAGGACGTAGGCCAACAATTCCGTCCACCCGATCTCGACGAAGTGAAGATAGCTATATCTAAACTTAAGTCCAATAAAGCTGCTGGAGCTTATGGCCTTGCGGCTGAGCTATTCAAAGCGGCTATGTCTAGTTTTGGCATCCCTGCCGAGCTCGTCCGTTTATGCAGGATGAAGATGGAGAATGCACGCAGCTTCATCAAGGTCGGCAAAGACCTCACCGACACCTTTGATGTCAAAAAATGTTTTAGGCAAGGCGACGCGCTGTCATGCGACTTCTTCAACATCGTTCTTGAAAGAATAGTTCAAAACTCTCACGTCAACACTAGAGGCACAATCTTTCAAAAGTCCGTCCAATTACTCGCTTACGCTGACGACATTGACATAATCGGACGAACGAAGCGTGAGTTCAGTGGTGCTTTTGTTAGCATTGAGAAGGAAGCCAAGAAGATGGGTCTTACGGTGAATGAAAGCAGAACGATATATTATGCTGTCAACAAGAAAGGACACCCAATACCGACATCTCGGACAGAACGTCACTGTAGACAGCTATAATTTTGAGGTGGACAGAGACTTTGTCTACCTAGGATCCGCTATAAACTCAGCGAACGATACCACTGCTGAGATCAAACGAAGAATTACTCTTGCCAATCGCTGTTTCTTTGGGCTAAGAAGGCAATTGAGAAGCAAAGGCCTCTCTCGAGCTAAACTATCCCTGTATAACACGCTTATCATTACAGTCCTAATGTATGGTGCAGAGGCATGGACACTGTTAACGGTGGATGAGAACGCGTTAGGCTGTTTTGAGAGGAAAATTCTCCGGGCGATTTTTGGTCCTTAATAAGATTAGTGGAAGTGATTAAAATAATCTTTCCTTTCCTTCGGCTATTTTTGGATTTTTGGTCCCGATACAACAACGAACTGTACGGGCTGTACAGCGACACCGACTTAGCCACAAAAGTGAAAACTTACCGACTGAGATGGCTGGGTCACCTGGAGCGAATGGACACCAATGCTCCGGCCCGGAAAGTCTTTGAATCCAACCCTTTGGGAGAGCGCAGTAGAGGTGGCACACGTGGAAGAGGACCTCAACCAACTTGGCGTGCGAAACTGGAGACAGCTAGCTAGAAACCGAGCCGATTGGAAGAAGCTTTTTGGTTGAGGCCCTGGTCCACCACGGACTGTAGGGCCACCTTAAGTAAGTAAAGTAAGTAAGATAAATATCTGCCATCAATCCACTAAAGGCAGATCCCATGGCTAATCCTTCCTTTTATACGTAGTATAGTGCCAACATTTCTTGAATTACAGGAAAATGTTGCATAAGCCTCTCCATCAGTTTTACAGGATAATTTAAGCATGTATGCATAGGAGAATGAAGTTAAAATATTAGGAGAATTTTAACATGTATGCATAAGTGAATGAAGATCAAATATCACAAACTATACTCTGTCCAACCAAAAATGTCAGTACAGGGAAGATACCTTTGCCTCTCAGTCTGCTTGCAAAGATTTCACAGGGTTTCCATACTTTGAATTATAAATTGCCGAAAATCGGAAAACAATGTGAATATGGTTACCATCGTCTGATTTAAAACATACTAAAAACAAATGATTTTTTTTTCACCACACCACACCTTGTCTAATGAATATGATCACGTAATGCACTGTGAATGTTTCAAAACTCCGTGTATATAACTTATATATATTTTTTTTGATGGTTGGTTTATACTTCCAAAAAAAAATATATATTCACCTCAAGGCATTATTTCCATGCTAATGTTTTTCGCATCCAAAAATAATTATTTTCCATTTTTAGGCCTATAGTTTGTCAATTAAGGGTAAATTAAAGACTCAATGGGTGGCTTAGGCCAAGGCAAACGTTTTTCGCCTTGAATATTATTCAACTTGTTGCGCAGAATAGGTGGGAAATCGCTTTGAAAATTTAGACTTTTTTTCGCATCGGAGCTGTAAACTTTGCTTAAGATACCAAAATCCAAAAAATTTTAACGGCTAATTCAGAAATACCAAAACAAAAAGAGTACAATCAAAACGTAAACATTTTGTCCCACACTTTTATAAATTTAATCTCAAAAGCATCAAAACTGAAAGTTCTTTGATAAAAACCACTGAAAAAGCTCTATTGTATTGTTTTCAATTGACAAAGGCAAAGGCAACCCTCTTGAATTGTGATTTTCTTTGTTTCATTTCACACTTCACACAGCGAAGATAGAAGCGAAAGCGAGTATAAGATCAGAATGCCTTTGGCGTTGAAAGAGGACGGTCATGTTGGAGCATACGAAATTCTTCAAAGAATCACAACGATTCCTGTATGTTAATCAGTGGGTTAATATTTTTTTTTTTTGGCAGATTTATTATTTTAGTGTTTTCCAGTCCAGTCAACGAAGACTCAAAATTATAAAATAAATGCAATAAATTATGCTCTCTGGGTTATTATTTAATATGGTAGGGGTGACCCCCAGGTATTACATACTAAAAGTTCCCAGCCCAGGGCCGCGAGCTTTAGCCAGGAAGGTTTTGCTCAATTTTCTCAGAAACTAGAAACCCTACAACCATCTCGTTTTCAGCATTCGACTCAAGGCTAACAGTAAGATTGAATGATAAAAGACAATTTACTACTTTATAGTGTAAAATAAAAAAAGAAAAATCATTTAAAAACATTTTTCAATTTTTTTTATTTATTTTGAGTTTTCAAACGAATTTTTCAAAAATTGTAAACTTGATTATTAAAAGAATCTGTTTTAAGCTTTTAAAAAAGATGTAGCACAATATTGTAAGTATTTCCGTTGTTTTTAAATAGCTATTTCTCTATTTTTAGTCAATGTTTAGGGAATTTGTCCCCCTTATAGAAAGGAGGGGGAAATACACCTCCCCTTCTAAGGAATTTATTTCTTAGGATATGTCCAAAAATACTTTCATAAAGTATTCCCGCCTGGAAAAATGGCAAGTTTTTGTCAAGTTTAATCGAGGCACTGGAAAGGCTTCGGTAGGGAAAATCTAGACAAGGCAAACTTGTCAAATACTCGGGAGGCCCCCGCTAGTAAAAACTTGTTGGATAGGTCTTGTTATCCCATCACAAATACCCCAAATATGACAAAAACAAAAAAACAAATATTTTATACCCATCATACAATGGTAAGACAAATTAAAGTATATACTTTTTCATTTTCAACATTGCACAACTGTATTGCGAAATAGCTCAGTAGTTAAGGTATAGTATTGGCAATCAGAAGATCGCAGGATCCAATCCCAGTAGACAATTTTTTTATTTTGTTGTCTCTCGAGGAAAAAGGGTACTTCACTGGCGAGGCCCTAGGGAATTTCTAGAGTTTCTCTTGCTGGGCACTTGCTAGTATCTATGTAAAACTTTCTAGCCCCTCGCCAAAAACTAGATTGTTTTTCCAGCCGGGTTGGCCTGTAACTTGAAAATATTCTGTGTACTTCTTACCTTTGAAGAAACAGTGTTTCTCATATAAAAATAAACACCATATCAAAAAAATATATAAGGACATTTTAAACACAACCAGCTTCTGTACACTTCAACTTGCTCTCATGACGTCACTGAAATGACCATAAATCAATATATACGTACTTTTCCTGTTATTTCTGGATTAATCGATCAAAAACCATTGATGTTGTAAGACGAAAACATTGTTTTTAATTTTTTTTAATTTTCTTCTCCCCGTATCTTTCTTAACCTTGCTCCTACCGAAGATATGAATATGACCTTTTTTGTAGGAAATGTATTATTCTTTCATTTTGTAGTGTACACTTTTCCGCTCAAACGCTTAGTTTTCAAAATATTCCTGAAATATTACAAAAGGGGACCTTTAACCCCCCCTCCTGGCTATAGCTCGCGGCCCTGGGCTGGGGACTTTTAGTATGTTATACCTGGGGGTCACCCCTACCACATTAGATAATAAACCAAAGAACATGATTTATTGCATTTGTTTTTCCTTCGTTGACTGGACTAATTGTATATACAGTAGGGTGTGTCATTTATTTCAACTCTGGAATTTCCACATCTAATACCTCCAAAAAGCTGCTTTACATATTAAAATTAAGTTCTTCATTTAAAATTTTCGTTTAAGTTATTGGCTTTGGCTCGCTTGAAAAGAACACCAAAAACGTTTGTTTTAGGCTATTGATTATGTCTTAAAAAACAGGGCAATAAGGAACTAAGACGTTCATGGGATTTAATTGTAACAATCTTCAAAGGAGTCATTGAATTTAATTCTGAAAACTTTTTTTGTAATAAAAATAAAATTTACCATCGAAATGGATTTTTGAAAAAAAAATTAAAAAATATTTTAGTTAGCTAAATTAAAAAAAAAATCATTGCAAAAAAAAAGTGCAAAACCGCATTTTATGGCGAAAAAACGTTTTTAATGCCTTTTTAGGTATGCTTATTTCGAAAAGGTTTCTTTACAAAAACTTTGAGTGTCATTTTCTTTTTCAGTGTCATAAGATAAGCCTATAACATTTTTTTTTGGATAGGTAAAAATTGATTTAAGAAAAAATTATTAATATCTGTCGCGTTTGAAAATTGTATAAAAATACAATTTTGAGTGATTTCGAATAGAATTTTTATTTCTAATTTGTATTGCCTCAAATTTTTTTCTCTTTAATTGTTTGTATAACAACAGCAATAAAATAATTTAAGGCAATTCAATTTCAATTTTTGTTTTATTGAACATTTCTATTTACAATTGGCTTAAAAGATAATTTATAACTAAAAGATACATTGACAAATAATAAGATTTTGCTGGCACATAAGGGGCCTAACGCTATACATTGATTAAATATAAAATACAAACTAGATTTATAATATATGTAAAAACTTAACATAAAAGTCGGCTTGACTTTGTCGTCCTCGGGTTGTTCAATCCCGGTTGTCCAGTGGCGGTATATTTATTTAGGGTGGGGGTAGAGTTGGTGTTTAGCCACGATAATGTGCCGACCCTGGGTCAGAGTAGAAGGGTACTGCTTCATCGTTGTATGTTGGAGCTATATCCAGGATTTCCCTAGCGCTTATGTACCTTGGTGCTGGATGTCGTTGTTGGTTTGTCATCCTTTTCATCAGTTGATTGGGGTGATTGGCGATGTTTCTAACCAGCTTGTCGGCAGATAGTAATAAATACTTGTCTAGGGGGACTACCTTAGCCTCATAGTAGAGTTGCTCGTTCTTGAAATGCTTACGCCGTTGACGATGGAAGTACAGCCCAGTGCAGATCCTCAGGATTTTCCTCTCGAATATTTGTAGTTCCTTCATAGCCGTTTTGGAAATGGTGAACCAAACTGGGAAGCTATAACAGATGACTGGTCTCAGGAGTTGCTTATAGATTAAAACTTTTGTCTGTTGGCTTAGTCCAGTTTTCTTCTTCATCAGCGGGTAGAGGCGGTGGAAAGCAAAATTGGCTTTTTTGAGGACAGTCCGTGAATGTGGGTTGAATCTCAGCAGCTCGTTCAAGTTGATGCCTAGGTATTTGGCGCTACGTTTGGCTGCTAATCTAGTTCTGTCTGGGAGTGCTAGGGTGATGTTTCTACAGCTTCCAGCTGAGCGACCACGTCTGCCCCCCGGTTTTCTGAAGCAGACAAGCTCCGATTTGGATGAGTTGATCCGAATACCCCATGTGGTGTAAAATTGGAAGAGTTTGCGGATATGTGCCTCGACTTCTCTGACAGCTATCAATGGAGAGTTTGATGAGCAATATGTAAGTGAGTCATCAGCAAAGAGAAGGTTCTCGCATTCACTTGAAATTGGTTGGTCAGAGGTCATGATGTTATAAAGAAGTGGTCCAAGTTTCGACCCTTGGGCAACTCCAGCCCTGATGCTTTTCACTGTCGATTTGCAGGTTTCGCGTTGCACGAAAAAGTTCCCGGAAGAAAGAAAAGAAAATATAATTTTGATTAGCGCTAAGGGAAAGCCTAGTATGTGGAGTTTATGGATAAGGGCTTCAATCCATACACTGTCGAATGCTTTCTCGACATCCAGGAAGCATCCGATAGTAACTTGATCGCTGTTTAAGGCTGTGGTGATGTCGTGATGAAACTTCAGGAGTGGATGCAGGGTGGAATGTTTTTCCCGGAAACCGAACTGCATGTCTGGGATTATGTTGTTTTCACTGCTGAACTTCTTCAGCTTCCTGAGTATCAGCTCTTCCAAGAGCTTACTTAGATTGCTGAGGAGGGATATCGGCCTGTAGTTGGTGATCATATTCCTTTCACCTTTCTTGGGAATAGCCACGATTTTTGCAGTTTTCCACTTCTGGGGAAAGTAGCTGTTGTTGATGCAGTTGTTGAATATGATGGCTAACAACACCATCACCATGTGTGGAAGCCTTTTTAGAACAAAGCTGGATACCCCATCCGGTCCAGCTGACTTCTTTGGTTTGGAATTGTGAATTATCTCAGCTATCTCCTCTGGGGTGCTCAAGTTTGGGCTGTCGACTGGATCACTTGCAGGATTGGTGTCGCTAAACATTGCTTTGTCCAAGGTGGGCATAGTAATTGTCTGCTGGATGGATGCCTCAATTTCGCCAAGGAAGACTGGGTCATCTGATGGACTTGGCATGAAGCTTCCTTGAAAGTGGGAAGCGAAGGCTTCAACTTTTTCCATTTTGTTTTTATATTAACATAAATATATACACATAAATAGTGGTAAAATTGTGGTGTATAAAACAGAAAAATTAACTTTGGTGCAACCTTAGCACACATGTTTTTAAGGTAGTTTTGAATGCTGAATCAAATGCACGAAAACCAAGTCGATACGACCGCCGTGAAAAAAGTTATTGTCATGTTTATGTAACGATGACTATATTTTCAGTATAAAAGTAAAATATTACCGGAAATCAGTTGAAAATAATGGTCCGTCGATGAAACATGGCATCAATGGTTCATTTGTCACGAAAAACAATAATAAGAAGTCTATAAAAATATCTGTGGTTAAAGGGTGTTTTTTTTTTTGGAGGGTTGGGGTTATGATGGGATTATTACCATAAAACCTGTGACAAAAATGGTACGCTCATGAAACTTTATAAAAATGAACTATCAGAATGAAGAATCAAAAGAGTATGAACGCATGTAAAAAAATTTCCATTAGACAAATCGGACCAATTACAATAATTTCCAATGGGAAGTTAAAAAATAAAATGCACGACTGGGTCGCACGTACTTGCTCTTATCTTCAAGACACTGCGGGTTTAAGAAAATTGTATATAAAAACATGGAAATTATGAGAGTAAAATATAGAGAAGCATGAAATACGACATTTAAATTGGCTAAAACAACTCTTTTGACAGTTTGAGGTGGAAAAAAAGAATGCCATCTTAATTCTTGATTGAATATGATTGTATGGGAAAAAAATTTAAATCGTTGGAGCTGTTTTTTTAAAAAAATAATTTTTTGTGTATAAAATGCTTACAATATTTTTAAGAACAAATTTTGGTTTGCAAATCGAAAGTATATATTTATGTGTACATAAAAACAAAATTTGAAAAAAAATTGTCAACCCATTTTTGAGATATCGAATTTTCAAAAAAAAAAATTTAAACCTTTTTTAAAAATCCAAAAACTTTTTTTTTTGACAATTTTGATATGCAATATTATTTAATCTTATCTGAAATTTGTATATAAAAAAATGCATCTAAATCCGTTTAGCCGATAACGAGAAAATTCAAAAGAAAAAAATACGTTCTATGACAGTTACCATTAATAGTTGTTAAGTGTAACATTTTATAATTCTTGGTAGTAGATCGTACTAGTTTTAGTATATGAAAAAAGTTTAATCAAAATCTTGGGAGTCGTTTGTGAGAAAAAAAAATATTTTCCTTTGCGGTTTTTTAACTTTTGTATGAAAGGTACCGTTATTTTTTCATAAATGTTAAATTTTTTCTAAAAATATTTTAAAGAGTACTAAAAACTCCTTAGTATCGAGTTTCAAAAAAATCGGTTATGTTGTTTTCGAAATATATGATTTTACAAAAAAATAAAATGCACGACTGGGTCGCACGTACTTGCTCTTATGTTCAAGACACTGCGAGTTTAAGAAAATTGTATATCCAAACATGGAAATTATGAGAGAAAAATGTAGAGAAGCATGAAATACGACATTTAAACTAGCTAAAACAACTCTTTTGACAGTTTGAGGTGAAAAAAAAGTATGCCATCTTAATTCATGATGGAATATGATTGTATGGGAAAAAAATTTTAAAATCGTTGGAGCGGCTTTTTTTTAAATTAATTTTTTATATATAAAATTCTTAAAACATTTTTAAGAACAAATTTTGGTATGCAGATTTAAACTATATATCTGTGGTGTTTGGTAGAAACATGATAACTCCATTTTAAAATTTGCGTCTTTGCGTCCACTTTACATCGACCTACAACCTAAACGGGTGAACCGATTTTCTTCAAATTTGAAACATAATTTTTCAAAGGTTATGTTCATAAGTATTCCAAATTTGAAGAAAATCTGTGGCCTCGTTTACACTCTAGCTTGATTTAAAGTGGGCGTAGAGACGCTAATTTTAAAATGGAGTTATCAGGTTTCTACCAAACACCACAGATATTTATGTGTATATAAAAACAAAATTTGAAAAAAATTGTCAACCCGTTTTTGAGATATCGAATTTTCAAAAAAAAAGTTTGAAACTTTTTTTAAAAATCCAAAAACTTTTTTTTTGAAAATTTTGATATGCAATATTATTTAATCTTATCTGAAATTTGTATATAAAAAAATTCATTTAAATCCGTTAAGCTGATAACGAGAAAACTCAAAATAAAAAAATACGTTCTATGACAGGCACTACTAATAGTTGCTATGTGTAAAAAAATTTAAATCGTTGGAGCTGTTTTTTTAAAAAAATAATTATAAAAATACGTTCTATGACAGGCACTACTAATAGTTGCTATGTGTAAAATTTTATAATTTTTGATGGTAGATCGTACTAATTTTAGTATATGAAAAAAGTTTAATCAAAATCGTAGGAGTCGTTTTCAAGCAAAAAAATATTTTCCTTTGCGGTTTTTTCACTTTTGTATGGAAGGTACCGTTATTTTTTCATAAATGTAAAATTTTTTCTAAAAATATTTTAGAGAGTACTAAAAATGTCTTAAATAAAGAGTATCAAAAAAATCTATGATGCCGTTTTCGAAAAATTTGATTTTCCAAAAAAAATTTTGAAATATTTTTTAAAAATCCAAAAAATATTTTTTTCAATAATATTGGTTAAACTATTAACATTTTTTGGAAGCTTCTGTATAAAAAAAATAATTGAAATCGGTCATACCATTTTGAAGAAAATCAAAAATTAAAAAAATGGTTCCTTGGGAGGTACCATTAATAACCATTTTTGAAAAATGGTTTTCCACCAAAAGAAAGCCTTTACTAAAATAAATTTATTGAATTTTTTTTAAGAAAAGTTGTCGAGCCGTTTTTGAGAAAAATATGATTATGTAAATTTGCCAAAAAAAAAAAATGTATGACAGGTACCGTTATTTTTGGTTCTAAAAAAAAATGAAAAAAACGTGTCGGCAGAATCACCAAAAACCACTAAGTACCAAGTTTGAAGAAAATCGATCGAGCCGTTTAGGCTGTAGACGAACAGACAAACAGACAGAATTGTGCCACCCACTTTTTTGGTGTTCTCTATCATCGTAATATCATGTTTGATTGTTATCTCAATTTTTTTTTTTCACGAATCCAAAACTTGCCTTATAGTACCTATAATCGCAAGTAAAAATCATTTTTTAAAAATCCAAAAAATATTTTTTCAAAAATGTTGGTACACAAAACTATTTATATTTTTTGGAAGCTTCTGTATAAGAAAATAATTGAAATCGGTTGTACCATTTTGAAGAAAATCAAAAATTAAAAAATGGTTCTTTGGGAGGTGCCATTAATAACCATTTTTGAAAAATGGTTTTCCACCCAAAGGAAGCCTTTACTAAAATAAATTTACTGAATTTTTTTTAAGAAAAGTTGTCGAGCCGTTTTTGAGGAAAAATCAATTATGTAAAATTGATAAAAAAAAATTGTATGGCCGGTACGGTTTTTTTTAGTTCTAAAAAAAAATGAAAAAACGTGTCGGCAGAATCACCAAAAGCCACTATGTACCAAGTTTGAAGAAAATCGATCGAGCCGTTTAGGCTGTCGACGAACAGACAGACAGAATTGTGCCACCAACTTTTTTGGTGTTCTCTATCATCGTAATATCATGCTTGATTGTTATCTCAACATTTTTTTTTGCACGAATCCAAAACTTGTCTTTTAGTACCTACATACAGTGTTGGACAGAGAATTAGCACACATTAGTGAATCGGATTTTAATAAGGAAAATCCGTATTTTTGCTATGTTCTTGGAACATAATTTAGTGAAAACTTTTTAATTCAACCCTGAAAAACTTAAATATATACAAAAAAAGAATTCAATAAAATAACAATAACAAAAAAACCTTAAATAAAATTTGTTGGTGTAACATGTAGTGGTCACAGAATTAGCACAAGTACGAAATTAAATAATTTATTACTAAAACAAGTAGGTTTTTTCTAATATTTTGTTGGGTACTCTTTCTACTTTAACACAGCCTTAAACCGCCGAGGATTACTCGCCTCTAGGTGCTGGCATTGATGGATAGGAATGCTGTTCCATCCATCCCTAATTGCCTCTCAAATTTCTGCTAGATTCATTGGGTTCCTTAGTCCAACCTGATATTCAACTTCGTTCTATAGATTTCTATGGGATTCAGGTCAAACCTCGCCGCAGGCCAAGGCAAAAAATTGATTTGCTGATCAAAAATCCACTGTTTCGTCAGCCGAGAAGTGTATTAAGGATCATTATCATGCATGAATGTCTATGATAATGGTAAATTATCGTCTGCAAAGGGCTCCATATGGTTTTCCAAAACGCTCTTGTACTGATGCTGGTCCATTTGCTGCTCTATTCTCACAATAGGCCCTACAACGCACCATGGAAACGCACTACAAAACACTGGTGCCATACAAAAAATATTACAGCCAGGCTTAAGTTCACCGGAGTACGGATACAAATCTTTATCATTTTGGAAAAATGTTTTTTGGAGTGATGAGTTGCAATTTAATCGATTTGGCTCTGATGGAGAGTGTCATGTTTGGCGTGTACCAAAGCAAGATCTTAATCCACGTTAAACTAGTTAAAACTATGAAACACGGTGGTATATGTATTATGGTGTGGGCTGCGTATTCATGGTACTGTGTAGGGCCTATTGCGAAAATAGAGCAGCAAATGGGCCAGCATCGGTACAAGAACATTTTGGTAAAACCATATGGCGCCCTTTGCAGACGATAATTTACCATTATCATGGACATTCAGGCATGATAATGATCCTAAATATACTTCCTGGCTGGTGAAACAGTGGATTTTTGATCTGTAAATCAATTTTTTGTCTTCGCCTGCGCCGAGTCCTGACCTGAATCCCATAGAAAATCTCTAGAACGATGTTGAATATCAGGTTGGACTAAGGAAGGCAAGGAATCTAGCAGAACTTTGGGAGGCAATTAGGGATGGCTGGAATAGCATTCCTATTCATCAATGCCAGCACCTAGAGGCGAGTTTTTGTGGGGCGTTTAAGGCTGTGTTAAAGCAGAAAGGGTACCCAACAAAATATTAGAAAAAAACTACTTGTTTTAGTGATAAATTATTTAATTTCGTACTTGTGCTAATTCTGTGACCACATGTTACACCAACAAATTTTATTTAAGGATTTGTTGTTGTTGTTATTTTGTTAAATTCTTTTTTGTGTATATTTAAGTTTTTCAGGGTTGAATTAAAGAGTTTTAAATAAATTATATTCCAAGAACATAGCCAAAATACAGATTTTCCTTATTAAAATCCGATTCACTAATGTGTGCTAACTCTCTGTCCAACACTGTATATCGCAAGTAAAAAGGCTGGGTGCGACCCACTTTTTGATAAAGTTTTTGGTATTTTGTCTGCTTTAAAAAAAACTGTTAGTTGAACTCTTTTAGAAATTGAATCAATTATTTACTATAAACTAGTGCATAAAATAAAATTACCCCGAAATCAATATCTGTATTTATTCGCAAGATATTCGAGCTAAATAACTTTTTTCAACAATTTTCAACAGTTTTTTTTATATAAAAAAACCGTAAGTTGATCTGCTTTTATATTTTTACCAATTCTTTAGTACGTTAGTATATGTCAAAATTTTCGATTCGATACATAGGACCAACTACACTACAAAACTTCCCATGGGATTTTGATAAAGGAGACAACATGCTTCCCACCGGTTCTGAACTTCTGTGCCCATCAATAAGAATTTTGAATTAGTATATATGTAGGTATAAGTTTTTTGTTGTGACAGATTTTTGGTTATGCTCGAATAAAGGCCCCACTGTAAAAGGTATGAGATAGCTTATGCACATTTAAATAAAAAACCGAATATATGCAGTCACTATTCAGTAACCATAAAAGTTTCGCCGACTGAAGTCAACATAAGCAAGAGCGTCTCTAGGTATAAATACAGAAAAAAACAAAGGAGACAACATTGAATCCATGCCTCGTCGATGTGCTGGAGTGATTGAAAATTGCTAAAGTTCCCCCTATAGCCTTAATTTACTTATGCGCGTATAACCAAAACTTAAAAAATACTTCTCAGCTCTCCTCCAACATTCAGTTTTCATTATTATGTTCCGCGTTTCTTAATGTAATATGTGAATCTGCCAGTGCCACAGTATTAAGTAAAAGGTTACATGTACAAATTTGAAGAACGAAATCGATTCGAGAAAAAATTGATTGACCGACCGCGGCACTCGATCCAGTTGAGTGATCACCAGATAAACTGGAACTTTTATTTTTCACTGTTCATTTTTGTTTTTTTCAACAGTATTGCAATATCACCCGAAACAAAACTTTCAATCTCAATTACGCTCGAAAAAATAGTGTTTAATGATCTGCCTGCTTTAAAAATGCTTTGCTTTGAGAACTAATCGCTACACGGCATGTTTGAGCTGCTTGGCGAATCAAACAGGTTGAAATCTACGTGACTGTTGCGCAAAAGCAGTGCGATCAACTTTGTCAACCACAATTCTTTATATCCGTACGTGGAAAAATAAGTGCTTCTGCACATTACTCGTATACAATTAAAAAAAAAAAGCTACCACTTTTTTATCAAAAAAAAATCAGTATACAACGATTGGTAGCCTTTTATGTACTTCATTGATTGAGAGTGAATCTCTATTGCTTGGAAACAAAAAAAAGTTCTGAGCTGAATCGTAAAAAAGTTACAACTTAAGCTTACCTGTAAATTCTATGAACAGCTTGCGTATCATGACATGGATTCCAACTAGCGTCAAATACAACAACACGATTGGCCCCAGTTAAATTTATTCCTAATGAGCCAGCTCTTGTTGAAATCAAAAATAGTTTCACATCAGAATTGCTGTTGAATTCATTCACAAGTTTTTCCCTTTCTAATGAACTCGTAGATCCATCAAGTCCTATTAAGAAAAAAAGTGCATTTATAATCAGTAAGGATTTGAAACAACAAATTATTATCAAAAATCTTACGAAAATATGAAATGTTCTTCTTCCAATGTTTATCAGTTTCTGGAATAGTAAGGCCTTGCAGAAAAAACTCCATCAAATTCAAAGTCAATAAACTCTGACTAAAAACCAAGACTCTATCACCCACTTTAATACTTTCTTCCAAAATATATAAAAATATCTGCATTTTGGGAGACGTGCTTACAATTCCTGGTTCATAGTCCTTTATAAGAGCTATCGCCCAATCATAGGATATAGTATCATTGCCAGATTTCGTTTCGATCTTAACAGGTTTAGTGATACTAGAAGTGATATTGTTGCTTCCTGGTTGAACATTGGAATTTGTTTTACATTGCTCAAAACTTCCAGAACTATGAACACTCCCAACTTCAAAATCTGCATTTAAATCAGATTTTACAAACTGGACTTCTTTGGTATCCAAATCAACGATTTCCGATGAACATTTTAAACTATCAGCAAAAAGTAGAGGTTTTTTAAGCATCCCGATCAATTTAGGGTGCTGAGCATCAATATGACTGGTATCATTTTCTGGCCAAAGGGTATTGTTTTGGGCTGTCTCAGGAGAACATAAGCTCGTATTTTCTTGGAAACCCATTGTTGGGGTAGCAAATGTTCCATTCCCGGGCACATTCGATAGTCCAAAATCATTTGCATTCTTAGAAACAACCTTCGGCTTTGCTACAGATGTCGACTTTAGGGCCGTTTCATGCTCATCAATGTCCAAATCCAAGTCCGATTCCCTCTTTTTCAAAAAATTATACAATACATCTGGGTGATTCCATATTTTGCAACAAACAGCAAATGCTTTTAGGGGATTTGGAACTTTCTTTTTTCGAACGACTTCATTCATAAAAGCATCATACAGCTGCCTTTGGAATTTCGTCATCTTAGTTAGAATGACATATTCTAATTTTTGAGGGAGAGAGTTCTGTAGCACAGAATCCGATCTTCGCTGAACAAATCCAACTAGTAACGAGTGCAGGACATGAGCTCGGTATCGCATAAGCTTTATATCTTCCGGTGTTGAATCAATACACTGCCCATTTTGAATTGGACGTTCAAACATGTTGCAAAATTCCGTTTTAGAACCTAAATAATTGGGTCTCACAAAATCAACCATACACCAATACTCTAGAAGATTATTCTGCAAGGGATATCCGGTCAAAACAATTCGACGTCGAGTACGAATTTGTTTCAATGCGATCGATATTCCCGCATGTGCGTTCTTAATCCTATGACCTTCATCGCAAATAACCAGATCTGGACCAGGTCTTACCAGAGCCGAATGCATATTGTCCAAAAGTCTCTTGTGTTCAGAATTCTCAAGAGATTTTTTTCCATCTTTCCTTTTGATTATTTTAAGTCCAAGGACACGAAACAATTCATAGCCTATAAGAAGAACCCCACCTTCAGTATTCCAACGGCTAATTACTTTAGATCTCGAACTCATAGTCTTATGTTGATCATTGAGAGCAAAGACTTTAAAATTCCTCGGTCTAACCTTTTCGGGACAAGATGATTCCTCCGGAATCCATAAATTATATTCTTTGACCCAATTTTGAATAGTGTTAATGGGCATAACGCAAAGAATAGTCTTCGAGTCAGTGTGCCTTAAAAATATGTCAGAAAAGCTCACAACTTGTAGTGTCTTCCCTAGTCCCATGGAATGCGCTAAAATACACCCGAATCCAGACGAATTATTAAACCTCTTTGTCGATTCGATTATATTATCGAACAAAAACCTTACTCCACCGATCTGATGTGGTTTAATTATCTTTGCTATTTGAGGAGCTAAAAAAATATCTGGTTCGCTTTCGACATGTCCAACGTTAACCATCACTTTTCCATGTTCGTTTGGAATGTTCAAAACATCTCTAACATGAAGTCCACTATTGTGATGATCGTCAGCCTCGTCGTCCAAGCAATCATCACTATCCGAGAGAATGATACAATCATCCTCATCTGACGAACTATCTATTGTTACAACTTCCTGTTTTTTATCCGATGGTGGATCTTTGGACTCATTAGAAAACCATTGGTTCCAAAGTATTTTATCAGACTTTTTCTCTTCCAGTCTTTGGAGTTTATCCTTCAGTTCAAAACTAGTTCTTTTAATTTGCTGTGGTTGGGGTTCGATGGGTTCACATGAAGCCAAAAAGTCGTCGTCTTTAACTTCATGTACTCCTTCGACCATAGACTCCAGAGCGGAATGAAGGTATTTTTGTTTAACCAGTTTTTTCAGGCCCTGCACTCTGGCTAAACGTTCAGATTCTTCGCGTTGGGCATTTATTGTAATTGTGTCAAAATTGTTTTCATTGATAACACCCCGGATGTTCTTACGCATGTTATGAACCTTCTTTTCATCAATATTACTTTCGATTTGATAGTCTGACTTGCGCTTGTTGTTGGTTGGTGGAGCACCATTGGTTTGCTTAGCCGTCATTGTTGTGCTAGAATCATCAATAGGAGGAGTACAATCTTTTTCAATATTTACCGGTAGTTCAATCTTGGGTTTTTCTTCAATATTTTCATTTTGTCCATTTTCCAGATTCTTTGAAACAATTTTTTCGTCTTGAACCTTATTCTCTTCAGCATCGATGGTTTGTTCGTGTTGTTTTTCCAGATCCGTTTTTGGATTCGGATCATTAGTTGCATCCTTTTCAATTGGAATATTTTCACCATCATTAAGACAAGTGCCTGTGTGTGGCTCAGCAGTAATTTGTGTCGTCCCAAAAAATTCTTCGCACGTTTCGTTAATGCACTTTGAGATATCCATTTTCAGTCAAAATCGTATTAAAACCGTATTTTATGTTACATTAAACTATACTTATTCGTTTAAGAGTTCATTTATGAATAATAAATCAACAATTTAAACGCCATAATTAATAAAATATTTTATTTTCAATTTTTTTGTTTATTCTTTCGTATATGGAATATGGCTTAAATAGAACCACACAAAATAAACAGAAAAAAAACTGTCAATTCAGGGACCGACTTTTTGGTCGTTTATCTACACTATGGACAAGTTCCAAAAGTTATCGTAAATATGAACCAATTCAGCATCAGTTGCCCTTCAAGTGAAATCACTGTTCATACTTTAAGCCGGAACCACACTTATGTCGTTTTCGATTCGACGTTCGTAGTTCTCCTTTTGCACTCCATTTTCACTGCTTTTACTCCAATAGCCTTCGATTGGATTTCGAGTAATAGCTGTGTTTTATTGTCTTCTATCGGGATACGGATCTGGATCTGTAGGCTTGTTTTTTTATCATGGGTCTGGACCCATGTTCTATAACTTTCGAATCGATAAAACTTGTCGAGAAACGTTGAGAACTGATGTATGTATGTATGTATTTTTTATTGAGACTTTTTCTTTGACATTTACGATAATACATGTGTTCTTAATACTATCTCTTTCTTGATTTATACGAATTGGAGGCTGTAATGTATGGCCATCCTGCTTATAGGCTATTTAGTAAGAATGCCAACATGGCTTGACAGTTTCGTGAATAGATAAAATGGTTCTTGCTCTCGGAACTTTGTGAAAATTGATTTAGACGATTGTCTTTAAACTAAGAAAAATATACAATATTTACAATACGAAAGGAGGATACAGAAAACAGATAATTGACATTTAATATAAACTTGATTAGAATCTGATTTAATTATCGAATATACCTTTGAATGGTAAGAGAGTTTTATGAGTTAACATTTGTTGACATTTTTGATACTTAAGTGAAGTTGTTTGTTTACAATTTTGTTTTTCTTTAGATCTTTTTTTTAAATGAGTTTGAAATTGATTTCTAGCAATACAGTCTGTTTGTCAGTGTTTACATGACTAGACATTGAGTTTATTTAAAATTTAAAATTTTGATAAAGTAGGGATATGTTTATATTTTTTATATCTTTTGGTTTTTGAATTGAATCTTGAGATTTTGATTTAAGGTGTACGTACATACATTTAGATTTTAAAAATTTCTTTTAACTAATACAAACAATTTATGTGGCAAAGCAAACATTGAGAGTGAGTTAAGTCCAGCGATTATATAAAACTAAAGTAAATAAAAAGATAATATTGGGTTTAAATTTTAGATTTGAAAGTAGTTAAGTTGTTAAGTGTTTATTTGTAATATTTTGTTTCTTGAATCTTTTCGTTTCGAATTTCCATTTTTGTTTTTATTCTTTTTTTTTTTTAGGTTTACAATATTTTGTTTTGAGTTTTTGTAATTTTCTTATAGTTTATAGTAATTTCTCATTTCTTTTTCATGTCTCGACTGAAGATTTCAGGATTCTGTGGACTTGAATCAGCCTCTATTACTACCTCCAATGGAGGTGGAGAAAAAGTTGGACAATCCATCGGGAGCTGGATGGGAGTAACGATTAACTATCCCAATCGGGGATGGGTAAGGGGACTCGAACCACGAGATGTTCTTTTGGGAATTATATATTCCTTTAATCAAGTCATTATCTGAAAAGTTAAATTTGTCTATGCTTTTTTTCATAAGATCAGTAGTGTACTTGACCAGAGGAATAATACCTGAATCATTATAAATAAAGTTATTTGAGTATCTTTTGTTTCTGGTTTTAAAATTTTTGCCGATGCAAAGGCGTATGATTTTCCGTTCGAAAACCTCGAATTCTCTGATGACGGTGGGAGAAATGCTGAACCATACCGGGAAAGCATAGATCAGAACCGGTCTTATTAATGTCTTGTAAAAGAGAAGTTTAGTCTTCCTATTAAGCATAGGGTGTCTCAGAAAGGGCATTAACATGTTTGAAAGATTTCTGGCTTTGGATTTATTTTTCCGGGCGTGGATGTTAAATTTCAGTAAGTTATTGAATTGGACGCCTAGGTATTTCAGGTGGTTTTTGAACTCGATGTTTACGTTGTCAATGCTTAGCTTAAGGTTTTTACTTTCTTTTACCACTCCTGAAAGTCCTTTACCACTCGCATTTCTAAAGCAGATAGCCTCGGATTTGCTTTTATTTATGTGGATACCCCATTTTTTATAATAATCATTGATTATAAGAAGATGTTTTTTGAGGAGGTGTAAGGCTTCGGATGGGAAGTCTGCAGAAGCGAAGACTATGGTATCATCTGCGAAGAGAATGGCTTCTGACTCAATGGAGTTGTTTGTGAAATTTGTGTGTGGGAAATCGTGAAGGAATAGGTTATACAATTTTGGCCCCAAAATTGAGCCTTGGGGAACGCCCCGGAAGGAATGACATGATTCAGATTTGGTTTGTTGAAGCTGGATGAAAAAAGATCTGTTAGAGAGGAAACTATGGAGCATGTTAATTAGGTGTGGTGGGTATCCCATTTGTACTATTTTAAACATCAACCCATCCCTCCAGACGCTATCAAACGCTTTCTCGATGTCGAGAGAGCAAGCCGTGGTGCATTTTTTCAGTCTTAGATTGGTTGTGATTTCGTTATGCAGGTACAGGAGTGAGTGTACTGTGGAATGCCCTTTTTTAAAGCCGAACTGATGGTCGGGGATGAACTCAATGTTGTCTTCGGAATGAGTGTCGAGTTTTTGAAGAAGAACTCTTTCAAGGATTTTCCCCACATTCGACAAGAGGGAGATTGGCCTGAAATTATTTAGCGTATAGATGTTGGGTTTTTTAAGTAGGGGTAGGATTTTAGCGGATTTCCATACCGTGGGGAAATAGCCATTATTTATACAATTGTTAAGTATAATTGTTAAGAATTGTATGGCAAGTGGGGAAATTTTTTTAAGGATAAAGTTGGACAGGTTATCTGGTCCGAAGGATAGTTTGGCTCTGAGACTCTTGATAATATTAGTCACTTCGGAGACAGAAGTGAACAGGTGGTTGTGTTGGTTAATGGCCGAGTTTACTTCGGAGAAAATAAAGATTTTCTCTGGTTTTGACTGGTTTAACCGGCAAATTTCATCGTGAACGATGTTTCTAATGTTAGGGTCGTGAGATGGGATCATTTCGAGGTAAAGTTCTTTGTAGAAGTCTCTGAAGGCCTCAACCTTTCCGGCTTCATCGGTAATGGTATGCCCTTCGACAGATATTTGATCACAAATGAATCTTTTTTTTTTCCCTGTTAACTTCGCGGCTTCTTTGAATGCATGTGGCCCTGGCTTGACATTTGCAAGCTTAAGTCCAATTTGGTTGTTAAGCCAAATGCTTATTTTTTCTTTAATGATGATTTTTAGTAGAGAAATCCTGTTTGCCAGGGCTCTGTATTCACTGCTTACTCTGTTCAAAGAGCGGTGGAATATTTTTTTCAATTCTTTTTGCCATAAATGTTTGGTTTTGTAAAGGGCATCGATATCATTCGGGAGATTGTTATATTTCTTGAAGCCTCTGGATAGGTTGGAGGAATGGAGATCTGCTGTGTTGGAAACAGTTTCGTTAAAGAAGGTGGTTTTCTGGTCAATTTGGGAATTAGATAATGAAGTGAAGGGTGAAAGCTGGTTTATACTTAGAGTGAGATCTAGGTCGCTTCTAAAGTTATTCCAGTTAGTGTTTTTAAATGATCTCCCAAATTGCGGTTCTACCACTGAGAGGATAGTGTCGGAAAGGGTCAGATTAAGTAAAGCTGGGAAGTGATCACTGAAAGAGGGTAGGGTGTTTATTGAAAAGTTTTTTTCAAAACTGTTAATGAGGTTTGGTGACACTAGGAAGTGGTCCAGGTAGGCGGAGCTTCTTGGAAAAGTTGGGTCACTTGGGGTGATGTTTATTAATTGTGGATTGTGGAGGTTGAACCAGTTAATTATGTTCCTACCATTTTGGTTAGTTTTGGAGTCACTCCAAGCAGGATGCCTGGCGTTAAGGTCACCACCTAGTATTGCTCCATCGAAAGACTCTGAGAGGCTATTGATTTTGTTGAGTTCTTCAACAAATTGGGTTGATTGACAGTTGGAGGGGAAATATAGTGACCCCAGGATTATTTTTTTTGGGTGATTATTAACTGTTACATTGATATAAATGAATATGTTGGGAAAGTTGGCATTTGGAAGTAAAATGGGGGTGTATTGTATGGTGTTTTTAATGGCAATGGCGACACCTTGTCCGTGTGGGTTGGAGAGGAAGTTGTAGTTGTCCAAGTTTACTTTGTGTCTGTTTGAAAGATGCGTCTCCTGTATGAACGCGATCGCTATGTTGTTAGCAAGGAGAATTTTGTTAAGTTCAATTCTCCTGCTTTCTTCAATTAGGGACGAAATGTTGTAGGTTAGGATTTTGAGGGCCATTATGGTGTGTTAAGAAGAACCTCGTTAAGGAGGTTAAGGTAGTCTAGCCGTTTTTGCTGTAGTGAGCTGCTGTTATTGATATTTTTTACAAAATTTTCAATTTTTAGTAGAAGATCAGAGACACCGATGCCAAAAAGAACTTTTGATAGGTCGAAGAATTGGCCTAGGAAGTTAGTGCCTTTAGGTTGAGAGAGACTCAAAGACTCAGGTTGATTTTGGTGGGAGAAGCTAGCGTAGGAAAACTGGTTTGGTTGGGAGAAACCCAGAGGAACGGTTGGTTTCGGATGAAAGTGACTTGCATAGGAAATTTGTGGCAAGATGGAGTTAGACACGTTTTTTGCGAAGGCTATACCGCTGACTTTCTTTTGTTTTGCTTCAAGAATACTTTTCTTTTTAGTCTGAACGTAGGTTTTGTATTTTGGACAACCTTTATAGTTGGCAGGATGTTCGCCATTGCAATTGACGCAATGCGCCTTAGAGCCCTGAGACTCTGTAACCGGACATTCGCCTGGGGGGTGCTTGCCGTCGCATTTCACACATTTATAATGTTTGCCACAATTTTTGGCCAAGTGGCCGAAACCTTGGCATCTCCTACATTGTAGGACGCCGTTGTTTCCTCTGGGTTTCTCCCATGTTATTTTGGTGTTGAAAATATAACTTATTTTTATTATCTCACTGGACAAGATTCCAGGTTTGAGTCTAATTAGGAAAAGGTTGGTGCAGAAGCCAAGACTCCTAGAACGCTCAGTCGTGAAGACCGATACTTTTTCTATTATTCCCGGTATTATATTCTCAAGCTCGTTTTG
Source organism: Dasysyrphus tricinctus (assembly GCA_963921185.1). NCBI lineage: Eukaryota > Metazoa > Arthropoda > Insecta > Diptera > Syrphidae > Dasysyrphus > Dasysyrphus tricinctus. Next base: position 176,676,159 of record OY992531.1, on the reverse strand, counting down.
AATTTCCGTTTCATTGAATTCGGAGGTTAAGCCTCTAAGTATGAGATTTTGGGTTTTGTCATTTTTTAGGGTGAACGAGTAGCCCTGAATCTCCTTACTCTCCCTAATCTTCGCCATCAACTCCCGATGGATATCTTCGCTATCTACGTAGAGTTTGGAAACTCCATTTTTAATGTTTCTAATATAAAATTTAAAGTCTCCTGAAATCTTTTGGAGATCTCTAACTAATTCTCTAGTATTCGTATCAATAAGGAAAATCGCTGGACAAAACTTACCCGAATTAACTTTAGGTTGATTATTGATGGAAGGTCCTGTGTTGAGCTCTCCCTCGTCAAGTGGGCGTTTGGCGTTGTTGCTGGTGGGGGCGATGTTGCTGTTAGTGGCTAAGTTGCTGGTGGAGGCTGAGTTGCTGGTGGAAGCAAAGTTGTAGGCGGTGGTGGTGGTGGCATCTAAGGAGTCAGTGGTGTTGGTTCCAGTGGCAGTGGTGTTTACGTTGGCGTTTGATTCTGCTGGTTGCTCTTCAAAAGCATCTGTTGGTTGAGTAGGGATTTTTGATGAGTGCTTGGACGTCAATTTGATTCTTTTGGTGAATTGAAGGTCGCTGAGAATGGCGAATTTATTGGAAAAGCTGGCTTCTGGGGCAGGGAGTGAGCTTGGTGGTACTACTATGCCGTTCTTTACCGGAGACCATGAGTCTGAATCTGACTCCTCGTCTTGGACATCCATGGAGACAAAGTCCGCCATTGTTTTTGCACGTTTGCTTCTTGAATTTTGTGTAGGATTATGGGGGGATGTTTCACCCTTCCTGAGTTGCAGCAGGAGCTGCGCGGCGCGTACCCTGTTGGGGCTGTTTAAATGTTGCTGGGATATAGCATTGCTATTTTTGTCGAGTACTTTTTCCTTTTTCTCGGGGATGGTTGCACTCCCCATAGGGAGGCGGGCTGTCTCGATGATTTTGATTTAGAGGAGCCGCTCGATGAACGTGGCTTTGCGTCTTGCAGACGAGAGTCGTCAAAGTGGTCAGACGACCATGTGGTTTTGGGAAAACCCCTCAAAAATGACGATTGCGAGAAAAATTAACTAAAATTAATTTTAGGATGCAAAGGTGGAACCTTTATTTTTTAGAAAATTAAATTAAACTTTTGAAATTTTGTAGGATGGTTTAAATTATCGTGGATTAAAATTTTTTCCGTTGGATGAAAAATTGAACCGCTCACTCTCAAAGTCTAAATTCTACCGTTGAGAACTGAAACAAAATTCATTTTATCCCATCATCGGGCTTCTGTAACTTTGACAATCGTTAATTTTATCGACTGGAACAATCGGAATAGAAATCCTGGAAAAATTCGATAAAAGGGGTACTGTATTTTGGAAAGTCGATAAGTTTTTCATTTTAAACGTCAAAACTTATCGCTGACCTAGCTGGCGAGTAAGTTAAACAAGATGAAATTCTGAGCTTTATTTAATTTCTTTTTCTTTCAGATAAATATATGAACAATTCACTGGCATGGAAAATAAGTGAGTAGCACCACGACCAAAGACCATCATCGAAAAAGATGCCACTTTTGGGTAAGGAAATGCTTGAATTTAATTCACAGCATCAAATGGAGGTGAGTGTCTGATTGATTTTTTATTATAATTATCTTACGACATTCGTAATTCTTATTCAAGGATCGCTGTGGATGTTGCTGCATCATCATCAACAATGATACAAACGTGGGAACTGCTCGCGGCGTTTTAAGAAGAAAAACTACCTTTGGGTGTAAGCCAGCAGCCACATAGCTGTTTTCTCTCAACATCACCAGCAGGCTGGTAATCTGAACAATGTTTGGCTCTTATGATTTGGTCATAGCCCAAGTAATTTACTCTGCTTTAACTTTTAAACGTCAAACATGTAACATGTGTTAAAAGTTAATCCAGATCCAGATCCCGATGATAAAAAAACACGCCTTGTATTGACTTTTAACTCGAAGTGCAAAGCAAAATAATGGGAGGTTGTCAAAATTGTTTTTGTAGCACATGTTAAAAGTTAATCCAGATCCAGTACCCATGTTCTGTAACTCAGGCGATAACTTTTCGCATCGTTAAAAAATGAAACAACTCATTCCTCAGCTATCGCCTCTGGAAAAAATTGGGTTTCTGTAACTGAGCGCGATAAGTGAAATTTCGGAACAGTTCTGACTGGAATTTCCAATGGAAGGCGATAAGTAAAACTGTCACATTGACATTGCAAAACCAAAACAATTCCATTTTTTCATATTCAATTTTTTCAATTTCATATAAAAATAGTTTCTTCATGTTCAGGGATTGTATATGAAATGACGAAACTATTCCTATATGAATTTTTTTTGTAATTTTTGCTAGAATTGAAAATGGATTTAAAGACCAGTTGGAGGTCTTAAATTAAGAGTCAGAAGCGTTTCAATCGTCCAAAAAAAGTGAGTAATTTAGAAATGACAGCATTTTATAACTAGCACTTACATGACTTTCAGTGAAATTTCACTGAAATTCTTATAAGTGTTAATTGGAAAACAATGTCACTGGAAAAGTACCTGCTCGATTTTGATGATTCAAACGCTCCTGAGTCGCAAATTCGGTGATATGCTGAATTTCAGAAATAGTTTTTAGTTTCAACAAATATTTCAAAAAAATTTTCTATAAGAATAGTTTCTTCGCGTTCAAGGACTGTATATGAAATGACGTAACTATTCCTACATGGATTTTTTTTAATTTTTGCTAGAATTGAAAATAGATTTAAGTACCACGTAGAGGCTCTAAATTAAGACTCAGGTCAGTCATCGAAAAGAAGAAAGTAGTTTTTAAATGAAATTGCTTTGTATCTAACACAAGGACTTCAATTAAATTTTTGTAAGTGTAAGTTACAAAACGATTTTATTTGTAAACTCGTTGCTGCACGTGTATTACTGAAACGGTTCTGAGTTTCAGTTCTTCTAAGTGATTCCTAAAACCTTTTTCAACCCAAAGAAATATATTTTAAAAATTTTCAACTACGAAACGTTTCATAATTTTCATGAAAAATCGATATGCATTTCAACAAAATTGATACTTACATAATATATATAGGCGTATATCATTTGAAAACCACTTGTTCGAAAATGATGATTCGTTTTCAAAGTTGTAAAGGTCATTCTGCTAATGGCAATGTGTACAGAGAAGTTTTGATCATATACGTAAGTAAAAGCAAACAAAGTTAGTAGAAAAATTGAACCTCAATTTGTTTAAGTTTATTTGAAATCGAGTATAACAATTCACTTTAAAGAAAAATCCTAAGATTAAGGAAATAAAAGTTGCTGAGCAAACAGATGTGAATATCGTTTTTGAAATAGTACGCTCATGTACGCTTTGCTTTTTTGTGTCTTCCAAGGGCCTGAAAGAAATTTTACGTAACTTCCTTATTTTCAGTTGCTCGTGAATAGAATTTAATTAATTTAACGCATTAATAAAGAATTCATTTCTTAAGAGCTAAGTAAGTTTTTCACAGAAATGCAAGATATGTATGTATGCATGTATGTACATTATGTGTGAACCTCTTTTTTGTTAATAATGAAATGCAAACTTAAAAGTTATTTTAATTTGTTAGTTGATTTATTAAAAAAAAAAACAAAATAAAATAGGTATCCATAAGGTACTTAATATAACAAAAATAAAATAAAGCCACTCCAAAATAACTAAACCAAAAAGAACAAGGAACAAAGAACACCATTAACAATAAAATCACATAGAGAGATGAATATAAACTTAAAATAATTGAATATGAAGAAAATTTGAAAAGAAATTCTTCTGTTTAAGTGGAGTGACCGAATATATAATTCAAAGTTAAAAGTTCAAGTGAGCTCAACTATCGTACCTGGGCGAAACGCAATCATGGAGTTGAGCTCACTTGAACTTTTAACTTTGAATTATAAACTTAAAATAACATAGAATAAAATAAGGCCAATTCAAACAACAATCAATTAAATAAAGAGCAAATAAAAGCGAAACAAACAAAAATAATAATAATTAAAAAAGTTATTAACGTTTTAGAATAGAAAGAATTTCCTTATTTATGGAAATTAGAACATCAAGTTTTTCTACAACAGAGGTGTGCATAGCTCTTGCCTCTTGTAGTTCACTTTCATAAGTGTGCTGGTTTTTTTTTGTTTGCTGCTTGATGCTTCTGGCAGTTCATCATCTTCAGTCTCTACGGCTGCTGCCCCATTTTATGTCAGTCCAACACTGAAATGGAAAGACATAGTTTTCATAAATAAAATTGTGTTGTGTACGTAATATCATTCATACCTTTTTCCATTGCTCCATCGATCTTATATTAGGCCCTTGGGAGTTGAGCCGGGAGCTTAGGGACTCCCAAGTTTCATTAATATTTTGCCTGCTGTTGGAGTCAGCAAATTGTCCGCGGGCAAAGGATTTAAGGCTCTCCCAAACCAACGCGAAACATTCGTCGACGACGCGAAATCATTCACAATAGCACAAATTATGAAGGAAACACTATGCCAAACAACAACAAAAAACTCTCTTTGCGAATGATTCGCTATGATTTCGCGTTGGTTTGGGAGAGCCTTTATGCTCAAACATAAAGTCCACCAGAGTCTCCTTTTGATTTTTTGATATCCTTGCGCATCTCTAAAAATATATATTGATCAATAAAGTTTCGAAATTAGTTAATTATTTGTCCAGTTTATATTTCTGAGGGCTCGGAGAATTTCCCCAGTTTTGCTGTCAAATACTAAGTAAAAAAAATTTAGGATTCGTCTGCTCAGTTGAGCGCTCTGATATATAAACTGAACAATTATTTTGCTTACCTTTTTTGCCTCCGCCATGTTTTGGCTTTCGCCTGCTTTTAATTAGGTGATAAGTTTTGACGTTTGATGTGAAAAAGTTATCGCCTTTCGAGCTTACATAACACCATTTTATCGCACTTTCCAGTGATTTTCATTCCAAATTGTTCCATGCGATAAAATTATCGCATGCCAAAGTTACAGAACCCCGATGATGCGATAAAATGACTTTTGTTCCACATTTCAACGTTTCTCGACGAATATTATCGATTCGATAGTTACAGAACATGGGTACAGATCCCGATGATAGTAAAACATGCCTAATATTTTCGGAGTCTTTTTCTGTTGATGGCAGCGTTGCCGCAATTGCAGTAGATCTATTGCATTTTTCTTCGTAAAACCAATCACTGCCTTTGAATCAAATACACTGCACTTATATTTTTTATCATTCAACAAAAACAAAACCACAAATAAACATTAAATTCTGCATAATTTTTTCAGTCACCGGCAGACGTGAATTGGCATGAAAATAAACCAGTAAATGGGTGGTAAAAAGGTAAAATTCAAGTGAATTTTATTCTCTGCTTCGTGCAATGCAGTCTGATGTTGCGGATTGCAAATAAGCGCTTGACAGTACTCAGAAAATAGCTTTGTTGGTCGCGTAGAATATATAAAATGCAAAATTCCTCACTTTTCCTTTTAAAAAGTGGACTGAATCTTTTTGGATTCACTTGCTTAACTATTTTTTGGCGTAGTGAATTTAACAGGGTATCCCACATTCACTGCCGAAGAGAGAAACCATGGGTTCCTGAGGTAATTTTACGTCGAAAAACTTAAGAGGTAATTTTCTCGTTTCCGCTTCGTTTAAAAGTTGTACGGCTTTTTTGATTTTAGAAACCCTTTCTTTTAATTGGCTCTATTTCTGGCAAACACCGACTGATTCTTGAATTTGTTTTTATTCGAGCAACAATTTTCAACTGTTTGAAGTTGTTCTCTAAAGCCTTTACTTCATTTTTAAACTTATTTCTTACTGGAAAACTTATTTAAATGATGCACAAAGCTTAAATTTTGGTTTAAAAAACACTTTATATATTCTTTTTCACAAAACATAATTGCGTTAGCGGCAAACAAATTATTCTTACTTTTGTAATTTTGCAAAAAGTGGCCAGTGTAGTTAAGTCTTTATTTTTGTAATTTGGCAAAAGCGGATGAAAAGAATACAATTATAATACTCAATAAAACAGCCTTCCACTTGCTTTCCACTTGCATTTCCACTTGTTTTTCTCCCAACTTGCTTCACTACTGGCTTCTCACATCACTCCCAAAAGTGATTTAGTTTTGAACATCAGAAAGAATAAATATAAAAGAGCCAAATTCTACCTCCTTGTTACACTCGTTACGTTTGATATTCCGTTTCACATCTAATGGACTAATGAACGCGAAATGAAATAACAAATACAACAACGAAAACATTGGAATCTTAATAATGGAGTTTCTTTTGTTTCAATTATTTTTGTTCGTAATTAAAGTTTAGTGTGAGTTTTCACCTTTGAAAATAAAAGCTTAACAGTGTCGAAAGTGAATAGAATATAATTTTATTTACTATACATAAATGTGCATATGATAATCACATAAGATTTAAAAATCAATAAAAGGGTAGTTGTTTTTATCTTTCATTTCACTCGCTCACTCACTCACTTTTACTAGTTTCATCGATTTTTGACGAAAAGTGACTCATCTCACTCACTCCCAGCAGCTTAGAATTAGCTGAATCTCGACACTGGTGACCAAGGAGGCCAATTAACAGGGCCTCTCTTGCCCATCCATCGCCCGCTTGGGAAGTTCTCATTAAGAAGATTGCGCGCAACGATATTTGTATAAGAGGAAAAGAAAAAGAGAAATCTTTTGACTTCTATGTGAGGAATTCTGCTTATATTTTATTAAAACATAAACAACTAAGTGCCAGTTGTACAAATATTTAATTTGTGGTTCAGCAATTTTAACTCACCGACTTTGGCGAACTAAGTGAGGTTCAACGGTGGTTCAAGCATTAAACTGGTAACTATAACATATTTGAACAAACCTTGAACAATCGTTGAACCTCTGTAATTCTGCCAAAATCAGCCAGTAAAAATTGTTGAACCACAGATAAAAATCTGAGTCACGTGTGAACAACAACTGGCCCCAGAAGTTACAGAAGTCCGTCTCGTTTTGCTTTACATTAACTTATTTTTGATGTGTCAAACTAATTTTTGGACCATTGAAATAGATCCAGACAAAAAGCTGGTGGTGATTAAATCCAAGCTCCCCGATATCGAAACATTAATCAGATATGTTGACCTGGAAATCAACGGCTCTTTTTTACCTGAAAAACAGGACTACTGTCTAAGATATGGAGACAAATATGGATTTGTGCTTTTGAGTGAAAAAGTGTATTGTTTTAAATAAGTAATCTGGAAATGCAACTTGAACAACAGCCCTGTTTTTAAGTGCATGTTTATCTTCGCTTAGAAAAAAGTAGCATGCTAATTACAACAACAAACTGGTATAATTTCGTATTGTTGTTGTATTTAACATGCTACTTTTTTCTAAGCGAAAAATGCACTAAAAAACAGGGCTATCATATAAACAATAGCCCTGTTTTTTACTGCACTTTTATCTTCGCTTAGAAAAAAGTAGCATGTTAATTACAACAACAAACTGGTATAATTCCGTATTGTTGTTGTATTTGACATGCTCCTTTTTTCTAAGCGAAGATAAAAGTGCACAAAAAAACAGGGCTAATATCTAATGATAATCTTCTGACATTTTACCTCCATAAGTTAGAAAGTAAATCGTCCAAAGTAGTCAATGAAGCTATTGGAAACTTCTTGAAAAGGAAATCTTTTTCAAGATGGAGACAATGCAAGTATGTCGCAAATTCTGTTTCTACGTCAGTGTCTGCAAACTTACACAAAAGGTGTTCACACGATGTGCAAAAACTGTCCCAAAAGTCGCAAATGCATTTGCGATCAAGGTGCTCACACATCATGTGTCCGCAAATATGATCGCAAATGTTTGTGGTCTATATGCGAGGTGTTCAGACGATGTGCTAGAAAATCCGCATATCACCCAATTCCAATCATATGCACGTTTGCGAACACATATTTTCTTGGGTCGCATATTGCTAAAAGAATAAAATAAAAAATAAAATAAAATAAAGAAAAAAATGTCTGTAGTTTTTCCTTTTTCCCTAAAAAAAAAGACAAAAAGGCATCTGGTTCTTAGCGTCTCATTCCAACCTTTTATTTCCTTTTTAAATCAAGTTGTTTTTCGGGATAGTTAAGAAAAATTAAATTTTAAATACTAAATTGCGAAAAAAAACTTAAATTTGTCTGCTCAAAGTCATCAGTTCAACATCTTTAAAAAAAAAGACTTGAGGGACTTCACCCTACAATCCATACCTATTCCTCTCAAAGGACCGGTTGTACAAAAGTGGTTCAAATATTTTTACTGGCTGATTTTGGCAGCATTACTGAGGTTCAACCATGGTTCAAGACTCAAGTATGTTAAAGTCGCCAATTAAATGCCTGAACTATTGTTGAACCTCAGTCCATTCTCCGGTCGGTGAGTTAAAATTGCTGAACCGCGAGTTAAATAATTATTGTACAACTTGCCGAAATCTCCATTTGAATTTTAGGAATTTTGCATATTTTCATACTAGGAACTTTTACACGAAGGCACTGAAAGAAGTGCATATGTATTTGAAAGAATCAAAAATAATTTGGAAGAAAATGTTGGAGAATGAGAATACTTCAGAATAGTACAAATTTGTTTGAAAAAATTAGCTGGAGAAATAATATAACCGTTTGAAAATTCACATAAATGTTCGCAAATGTGTGAGATATACAATGTCTTTTTTTCAGGCCATCGCAAATGCCTGGGACGGTCGCAAATGCTCGCACATTACTGCAAACTGTCACAAATAATATGCTAGGGTGTTCACACGATATGCAAAAAAGACGCAAACTAATATGCTACCTGGGTGTCGCATATGATTTGCAAATTGTTTGCGAGCATGTGGGGACTGTCTCAAAAGGGTGTTCAGACGATATGCGGTCAAAAGTAGCAAATGATGACGTTAAAATGACGTCACAGTCGCAAATGTTTGCGGCTTTTATATGCCGTGTCTGCTCTTAGCTTAACTGCTTCACAATCCATGTCAAACTATTGTTCTTTCTATTTCCTTTTATGTGGGTTGTGTTGCCTCCGATATAGATGCCACCAGAATATTTGTGCAATGACTTGAACTAAAAAGGTTTTTATTCGTCGAGCGATGATAGAGAAGTCGAAAAAAGTGGGTCTCGCAATTCTGGCTGTCTATCTATGGGGCTACAGCCTTAACGGCTTAATCGGTTTTTTCAAACATTGTACATAGCGTTTTTTTGGTCATTCCACCACACTTTTTTTCATTTTTCTTAGAACTGAAAATAACGGTACCCACCATACAATTTTTCTTAGAAATTTGACATATTATCATTTTTTTCTCAAAACCACCTTCACAACTATTCTTAAACAAAAGGCTATCTTTGGGTAGAGGACCATTTTTCAAAGAATGGTTATTAATGGTAGCATTTTTTTATTTTTGATTATCTTCAAAACGGTACTTATTATTTCAATAAATTTTTTCCAAAAAATATAAGTGTGTGCCAAAATTTAAAAAGAATATTTTTTAGATTTTTGAAAAAAATTTCTAATTAGAATATAGAATAGGATAGAAAATGTGATTTTATTGAACAATAATGTTTAGTTTTTCACAATAGTAGCATTGGCTTTTGCCGTCAGCCCGAAAAAAGAGAAAAATATACATACATAAGTATCTTATAACCTCTTAATTTTAACATAAGTTTGATTTAAAATTCTTCATTAATTATTCGTTGCCTATATTTTAGTGCTAATTTTAAAAAGCTATATAAGTTCATCCAGTTGTCTCCGTTTAAAATTGATTTAACTTCTGATTGTAGTAAACTGTTTTTTCCCCAATGGTTTCTTCTTATTTCGTTTAAGATTGGACATATTCCAATAAAGTGGTGGATATCCTCTTTTTCATTTAAGTTGCACATTGTGCACACCTCACTGCCCTGTCTGTATGGTGTATAATTTAAGCCTAGTATTTCACTTCTGGCTTTAAAGATAGTTGATATTACATCCAAATTATATCTATCGTGAAAGTAGTTTTTCTCTTCAAGGTCATGGTGAAGAAGTTTATAGATTGCTCTAGATTGACTTTGTTGTGCTTATACTCTAAAATTTTCGTGGGTTGATTCTTCGACCTTTATGAGCAGCTGCTCATAGCAGCTGGTTAGCTTTTAATGATGGACTTTCAGGGACAATTTCTATATTTTGCTGATTTCCCAATCTTAACCATTCTTTGAAAAACTGTTGATTTCGATTTATTTGGTATTTTGCTACAATTTTAGGTATTCGTTGATCCGAAAGTTCTAGTACTTTAATCATATAAAGGAAATGTAATTTTAACGTGAAAATATATAACGGTGGCAGTCCAGTTTCCAAATGAAGCATATATGTAGGCGTGCTTTCGGGTAGTCTAAAAATTTTCTTGATGAAATATCGCAGTAATTTTTCCACTTCCTCGTACTGAAATATTCCCCATATTTGCGCTGCGTAGCACATAATCGATCTGACTACAGCTTCAAAGACCTTATACTTGGTACTTGTCGCAATATTTCTTTTTCTTAGTATATTCTTCCAGCTACTGTTGATTGCTTTTTTTGATTTGCTGGTGTTCACCTTAAGGTTCCACAAAGTACAGTATTGATGGAGCTTATTTATCATAATTTGCATCATGGAAGGAGTCTGCGCGAATAAAACAATGTCGTCCGCATAGAGAAGAAGTTTGATGACTGTGATGATTGAATTCGATTCCACCAGGGAGAAACGTAACCAGATCGTCCAAAAATATTGAGAACAACAGTGGGCTGAGAAGACATTCTTGTTTTACTCCCAAGCTTGTTCTGAACCAGTCCGATAGTCTGCTTCCGTCCCAAACTGCGGTTGAGTTTTCCTCATAGAGACTTTGTATTATTTTTATCATTTTTGACGATATGCCAATGTTACTTAGCTTTAAGAACCAAAAGATTTCAGGCCAATAAGCCTATCCTCTTTTCTTCTTAAAACCTTAGAAAGACTTATAGAAATTCACATACGCTTAAAGCTTAATGACAGTGTTCTCTCGCAGGCCCAACATGCTTACATGAAGGGCAAATCTGTTGAGACAGCACTTCACGAGGTGGTTAGCACAATTGAGAAATCAATAGAATTCAAGGAATTTACATTGGGAGCATTCCTTGACATAGAAGGGACCTTCAATAATGTTGAAAACATTGCAATTCGACAAGCCCTAAACTCGATGGGTATCGATCCAAGGCTCTCAAATTGGATTGACTCCATGCTTCAGACGAGACTTGTAAATGCACAAATGGGTCAAAGCAAGCTTAAAGTAAGGACGTGTAGGGGCACTCCACACGGGGGGGTTTTATCTCCCTTGCTCTGGCTTCTGGTCGTTAATCAGATCCTTGTTAATCTCAATCTCAGCGGGGTCAAAGTCGTGGCATATGCTGATGATATTGTAATTATGGCCTCAGGGAAATTTGTCCCCATACTGTGCGAGCTCCTACAAACATCCCTTAACAAGCTCAATCACTGGGCCAAAAGCTGTGGACTTAATGTCAACCCACTCAAGACAGAACTAGTTTTGTTTACAAGAAAACGCAACATTCCAAATATAAACCCCCCCACTATAAATGGGACACCGCTCCATATAACTGGTACGGCAAAATATCTTGGTCTGATTATTGATCGTAAACTCAACTGGAAAGAAAACATAAAAGAAAGAGAAAAGAAAGCATCAATAGCATTCTATACTTGCAGTAGAATCTTCGGTAAAAGATGGGGTCCAAGCCCTAAAACCATTCAGTGGATGTACACAGCCATAATAAGGCCAATCCTGACATACGCATGTTTGGTTTGGTGGCCAGCCTTGGATAAGGCAACCAATCTTAGAACCATGACTAAAATTCAAAGACTAGCATGTATCGGCACAACCAGTGCCATGAGAACTACACCAACTGCAGCCCTAGAAACATTCCTCTCACTAGCCCCACTCGATCTTTTTACGAAAGAGATGGCGGCCAAAAGTGCTCTGCGACTTCAACAATGCAATAATTGGAGAAAGGGCCTTTACGGTCATAGAACTATCATGAGATATACCGACATAAACATTCAGACAGACTACACATTACCGCACATTGATTTTAATCCGGTAGCCCTAACAGATATTCCCACAAGGACACTCTGGACGGAAAACCGGGTCATAAACAATAATCATGTTTCGGTCTTCACGGACGGCTCCAAAACAAACGAAGGGGTAGGGTCAGGCATCTTTTCAGATAACCCACCCTTAGACAGAACAATAAAGCTTCCAGATTTCTGCAGTGTCTTCCAAGCGGAAGTGCTCGCAGTTTGTGAGGCTGCAAAGAGCCTTTACACGTGTGAGCTGGTTAATAAAAATATTGACATTTTTATTGATAGCCAGGTGGCAATCAAAGCCATTACCTCAGTTGTGACAAAGTCAAAACTGGTTGCTCGTTGTCGTGATGAGTTGAAATTACTTAGCCAATCAAATACAGTCACCCTTCGATGGGTCCCAGGACATCGTGACATATACGGGAACGAAATGGCAGATGAATTGGCCAAAACCGGGTCATCTCTTGATCCGAGCCAAACTGACTGCTCTGTTCTTATGCCACTAGAGCAAGAAAAAAGAAGAATTTGCCAGAATTTCCTCAAAGTTGCCAACGACAGATGGTCCACAATTGATACCTGTCGTATTTCGAGGAACTTATGGCCGGATATTTCAAAGAAAAAAACTGAGTATTTACTCAAGCTAAGCAGGCCTCAACTATCCCTATTGGTTGGAATCCTAACAGGTCACAACACAATGGGAACCCACTTAAGCAGAATGGGCATCGGCTCATCTGACTTATGTAGAGGGTGTCAGGATGAAGAGGCAGAGGAGGGCTCAATTCACTTCCTCTGTGAATGCCCCAGCCTAGCCAGAACTAGAAAGGCAGCCCTCGGAGAATACTTTTTCGACGAACTGGGCGACGTCTCGTTTTTGCCACTAAAAAACATCCTTAAATTCGCTCAGAACTCAGGATGGTTCAGGGAGGCCCCCCATACCTAAACTTCCAATAATCCATTTCCTTCCCCCTCCTTATACCTATCTTGACCTACACTCAGGGGAGCGCAATGGATCCATTGAGATCCGAGTGAGGTGATGCGAATTTCTCGTATCATCACCCCATTTAACCTAACCTAACCTAGCTTTAAGAAAAGAGATCTTCTATCTAAAGAGTCGAAAGCTGCCTTGAAGTCAACGAAGAAAACAAACAGTTTTGTACCTTTATCCAGATATGTTTGGGCAATACTGGTCAGCGTGAATATATTATCCACCGTCGAGTAGTCTTTGCGGAAACCTGCTTGGAATTCACTTAGTAATTCGTTTTCATGTATACACTCCGACATCCGTTCTAAGAGAATTCCCGTAAATATTTTCATAATCGAGTTCATGAATGAAATTCCTCTGTAGTTGTTTGGGTCTTTGGAATCTCCTTTCTTAAAAAGTGGCAAAATTATATTTTTCCTGAAGCTTGCTGGGACTTCTCCATTACTAAAAATGTAATTGTAAGCAATCGCAAGTTTTTCAATAAATTCGGTTGTGGCGTTTTTGAAAAACTCGTAAGGAACACGATCTTCTCCTGGAGCTTTGTTTGTGGTGCATCGGAGAATTACCCTTCTGACATCCTGATCATTTATCTCTCTATCCAAAGCTGGTATTTCCAGATATGGAAGGGCATATTCAATTTGGTTGGTATCGCTATGTGGGTTGAGTAGTTTTTCGAAATGGGCACCTAATACGTTCGCATCAATTTGAATACTTTTCGTAAACTTAGACCCATTTATTTCCTTCGCCATTTTCCAAAACGAGCAAGTATCTTTGATTTTCTCGAGTGACCGCGACAAATATTGCATATAACACTTTTGCTTGTGCTTGCATAGGTTTTTGTACGACCAATTAGCTTCTTGGTATCTTATTTTTTTGAATCTCATTTCTTGAATTTTTCAATCTTCGAAGACACTCAAAAGATTTTTTTCGTGCTGCAAAGCACTCCCAATCAAACCATGGTTGTTTGCCTTTCCATATTCTTGCTGATTGAAAAGGTCTTGCAGCTTCCAATATACAAGTTGTGAGAGAATCCGTACATTGACTGAACCGAACATATTCGTCTCCTAATGACCTTAGTTTATCATTGAGGTTTGATTGATAACGTGCGCACCAGTTTTGTTTCCATCTCAATTTTGGAAGTAAACGATTTTCATTCGGGTTTCTTTCTGCATCCTCGAAAATGTTTACTGATATAGATATCGGTAGATGATCGGAGTATACTAAATCACGTACTTCAAGGTCCTCTATACACTCAATTCACTTGCCACGCACAAGACAGTAGTCGATTGTTGAGCAAGAACTTCCTCTTATAAAGGTGAAATGTCCCTCTTTGTCGCTTTTAGATCGCCCATTTAATAAAGATAAGCTTAAAGATTCACACATTTCGATAAATTTTTTCCCATTTCTATCAATTTTTTGGTCCACTGCGCATCTAACTTCGCTTAATATTTCTGGAATATACGAGTACTCCATATTTAGAATTTGGATATTTCCGACTCTCGCATTACAGTCCCCTACCACCGTTACATCTTCTTCACCGAACTCTAATAAAAAATTATATAATTTAAGAAACTCATCCATCCAATGATTGCAGTTGATATACTGGGAAAAGTTTAATACTTTCGGATTTAAATTCAATTATGATTCTATCAAGAACATTTACACATCGAGCTCCGGTAACTGCCTCGAAATCCTTTTTTATGCCATATACGGCACCTCCACTCGCTCTCCCGTGTGTATAAACTCTAGTTGCTGGTATCCATTAAAGTTTGTGATCAATAAAATAGTTTTCGAAGTTTTGAAAATCATTCTCCACAAAAGTTTCAAATAATACAAAAATATTATGCTTATTAATTTGTACAAAAAAGTCATTACATAGAAATTTGTTACTTAACCCAGATACATTATATGAAATTATTTTGAATGAAAAATTACTTAAACGAACATTTAAATTTGTGTTTATTATAATTGATCAATTAAAATTACATTTAAATTTTTATTTTTTTGAAATTGGCTGACGGCATTATTATTAAAAACGATGTAAGCTAGGCCTTAAAGGTATTACAGTTTGAGAACCACTTGCATTTTCCAGCGGCTCCACCATTAAGTGCCTATCTGTTGCCCTTCAAGCAAAGGAGTCCGTTTTGGATCCGCAAACGTAGTGAACAACGTATGAACGACTACGTTTTCGATTCCAAATGTGGATCCTCAAAACTGCGTTTTACGGCTCAGATTAGTATGGAAATTAGAATCACCACGGACCCACTTGCGCATGCGTTGTGAGATACAAAATTCACCATAGTTAGCAAGTACCGAAACCAGTAGGTATGAAGAGAAAATTCCCTTATCGAGTTCTAAATTTCCTACAAGCAACAACCAACAACCACAGACAAAGGACAAACAAACAACAAGACGAATTTTTTTCCTTTCAAAGCACATTTATTTGGAATTTATACAAATATTAACAAAAACAAACTTATTTGCACTAGCAAAGATTAAACAAATTCCAATTGCATTAGTTTGTATTTTTGACCGAAAATGTGTAAGTTTTCACAACAAAACGAATTAAAACAAGAAATGATCTTCACCGCACGACTTGCAAAAGTAAACTAAAAAAAAAAAAAGTGGTGGAAAAAAATAAAATCCCCGTGAGAGCTCATTTTTTAAGGATCCAAGCAGCACCGAAAAAGTTGGGTCAGTAAATATGCTTGAAGGGTGGTAGTACTGAGCTGTCACTTTCGCCTTCTGGTTGTTGAAGTTGTTGCAATCGAAGCATTCCTCCATCGCTGTCACATCTTAGATTATTATTTTCATCGAAATAAAATAAATTATCTTCAATTTTTAGCGTATCGTCTCGCAACTGTGTTTTAATTTGTTTGTTTTTTGATGTGATGTTTTGCCTTATTTGTATTAAATCCTTCTTCTTTCCCGCGTCGTGGCTGGGTAATCCCTGTGAACCAAAATTCCAGTGCCCTTCAGCTTACTAGTGGCTTGAAGTATTCGATTAACATCTTCTCTGTTTTGCAATTCAACGACAACGTTTTCAATATTTGCATTTGCAGATCGGATTTGTCTGACCGAAGAAACGACTGTTTTACTATCGGTTTGCAGTAATTCCAAGCATAATGTGTTTGCCTTTTCAACAGCCACAACTCCCTCATGTACTGGCAAGTGCATCACAAGGTTCTTCTCATTTGCCTTCCTCGACAACCATTGAACTTGACGTTCCAGTGAAACGCATCGAGACTCCATTTTCTCTAATTTATTTTGTAGGGAGATGTTGTCTTATTTCAGCGCCTGAATGTTGTGTACAATCGTTTCCAAATCAGACTTCTTCGGCATGTCCACTAGTTTTTGGTCCAATATAGTTACCAAAATGCTTTTGATTAGTAATCCTAGATCCTGAATTGCCATATTTCCAACCGAGACAATCTCGCCCTCATTGTTTTGCTTTTTGGAGGGAAACTCTGGCGGACTTGGTGATATCTGCGCCAAATTTCGCTTTGGTCCACACAAGGGAAGTTTGTCAGTGGTGTTAATATCTTGTGGGGGTGTCCGTTGCATTTTATTGCGGTTTTTTTTTTGCAGATTGTGCTCTACGCAAACAATAAATTGTCTTTTTATAAGCAAATAACTAACTCACCTTGTATTTTTTGACGTTTTTTGGTTTATTTTTTCGTTAGCTTTGCACTTTTGTTTATTAAAGCAATTATTTTGCGAATTTATCAAACTTTTGGCCTTTTAATATGGGACTTTGAGGAAATCACGACTTGTACACTTGCTCTCTTTCTCTCTCTCTAAATTTCTAATTATTTTTTTTTGAAAATACGATATCTCAAAAACAGGTTGACAATTTTTTTTGTGAAATTTTATTTTTATATGCACACAAATAAATACTTAAGATTTGCATACCAACATTTTTCCTCAAAACTGTTTTAAAAATTTTATACATACAAAATTATTTTTTTTTTAAACTGCTCCAGCCATTTTAATTTTTTGTTCCATACAATCATATTCAATCAAGAATTAAGATGGGCTTCTTTTTTCACCTCAAACTATCAAAATAGTTGTTTTAGCTAATTAAAAAATTGTATTTAATGCTTTTAAACATTTCTATGTCCTTATATACAATTTTCTTAAACCCTCAGCCTTTTGAACATAAAAGCAAGTGCATACGAGCGACCCAGTGATGCATTTTATTTCTTAAACCATAGTTTACAGTTCCATAGCCATTTCCGAAACTATTTTCCATCTATTCTGTGCATAATTGTATAACATTCAAGGCAAAAATGTTTGCTTTTACTTTAGGCCAAGTAAAGTCATCCACTGACTTCTTAATCCACCCTTAGTGCCCTTTCGCACGAGGAAACTGAGTTGCCAGCAACTTTTAGTTCCTTGGTGAGAAGGGCAGGAGGAAAGAGGGGCGAACAGAATCTCCCCGGTCGAGGATTTGAGGAGATTTTTTGACATTTCCTTTTACATCTAGGCTTAGGTGTGTTCAACCAATAGACTTTCAAAGGAAATATCAAAAATTGCCCGGAGATTTGTTTCCTTGTGTGAAAGGTACAAGAGATTTTTAAGGAGATTAATAAGGAAAGCGTCAAAAAAATCTCCAGCAACTTGTTTCTTCGTGTGAAAGGGGACTTAATAAATAATCTTTAGGCCTTAAGCCTTAACTACATTGGCCACTTTTTGCAAAATTAAAAAAGTACAAATATTTTTTTCCCACTAGCGCAGTTCTTTTGTGAAAAACAATAAACAAATTCTTTTTAAACCAAAATCTAAGCTTTCTGCATCATTTTTATAAGTTTCCCAGTGAGAAACACTACCCCAAAATGAGTTTGAAATTTTTCACTTCTGTACTTTTTCACTTTTTAGGCCAATGCATTTAATGCGCGAAACAGATTAACCTAGCACCAGCACCGTCTTCAGAGAACAGCATGCTGGCCAGCAAATATTTTTCAAACACATTGCCACCAGCATCGTCATTTCATGTGCTTGACTTTTCACATAGAAACGAAAGTAAAAACAAAAACAAAAAAAAAGTTCCATGTCCAAGGTATTTTATTTTTTGCAGTGTGGTTCCCCTGAATATTGTCCCCTTTCACACGAAGAAACAAATTGCTGGAGATTTTTTTTTCTCCTTGAAAATCTCTCGTACCTTTCATACGAGGAAAGGTACGAGAGATTTTTGAAATTTCCTTTGAAAGTCTATTGGTTGAACACACCTAAACTTAGATGTGAAAGGAAATGTCAAAAAATCTCCTCAAATCCTCGACCGGGGAGATTCTGTTCACCCCTCTTTCCTCCTGTCCTTCTCACCCAGGAACTAAAAGTTGCTGGCAACTCAGTTTCCTTGCGTGAAAGGGCACATTGTTGCGGAAAAGTTGTCAGCAATGCACCAAAAACAGCAAATTTAGGACTTTGGTCTAACACCGCTGTTGACGGTGCTGGTGCTGAACGATTTAAATACTGGTTCTAAAACAATGGCCGCCGCTGTTGCTGGTGCTGTTGCTGATTCAATCTGTTTCACACTTAAAGCATAGTTTACAGTTCCGATGCGAAAAAAAAATCAAAATTTTCAAAATGATTTTCCACCTATTCTGCGCACCAAGTTGAATAATATTCAAGGCGAAAAACGTTTGCTTTGGCCTAAACCACCCATTGAGTCATTAATTTACCCTTAATTGACAAGCTATAGGCCTAAAAATGGAAAATAATTATTTTTTGATGCGAAAACCATTTGCATGCAAATAATGCCTTGAGGTGAATATATTTTTTTTTTCGGAAGTATAAACCGACCATCAAAAAAAAAAATATTTTATTCACCACACTCTTTTTCGCATGCAAATCAATTGCCGGTCCATTGTTTTGCATGACATTCCATGACAGCATTGTTTTTTTTTTTTGCATGAAGCTGTAAACCAATCATGCAAACAATTAATTTTGCATTTCACCTCAATTATTTTTGACATGCGAGAATATTTGCATAGATTTTTTTTTGCGCACGGGAACTGTAAACTAGGCTTAAAGCATAGTTTACAGTTCCCATGCGAAAAAAAAATCAAAATTTTCAAAACGATTTTCCACCTATTCTGCGCACCAAGTTAAATAATATTCAAGGCGAAAAACGTTTGCCTTGTCCTAAACCACCCATTGAGTCATTAATTTACCCTAAATTAACAACCTATAGGCCTAAAAATGGAAAATAATTATTTTTGGATGCGAAAACCATTTGCATGCAAATAACGCCTTGATGTGAATATATTTTTATTTTTGGAAGTATAAACCGACCATCAAAAAAAAATTATTTTATTCACCACACATTTTTTCGCATGCAAATCAATTGCCGGTCCATTGTTTTGCATGACATTCCATGACAGTATAGGTTTTTTTTTTGCATGAAACTGTAAACCAATCATGCAAACAATTAATTTTACACTTCACCTCAATTATTTTTGACATGCGAGAATATTTGCATAGATTTTTTTTTGCGCACGGGAACTGTAAACTAGGCTTAAGGCTTTACAATAAGAAACTATTATTTGTAGATGCAAAAATATTTTCCCCCATATTATTAAACGGCGGATAACAACATGCTAGCGTTTATACATCTGTTAGCTAGTAATTCTTATTAACAAATGCGTAATAGTCTGTGATGTGTGTTAACGTACAGATAACTTTAACTAGCCAGATTCCACGTATAATGAACGGATAACTTCTTAACACATACACGCACGCGTATGATAGCACCGTTTACTACTACCAGTATACACTTCGTAAGGCAGTGCATGCATGTGACACATGTATTAGAAAATCACCATAATTTGATGAAGTGGTGAATTTGGTGATGTGATAAATACTGGAAAGATATCATATCTTTTTTAATAAGAAAAGTTATCAAGCGGACAAGTTGTCTATCCGTGTGCCAGTTAATACGTGTGTTAGGGAGCGGATACCAGCTTTTTATTAATACTGCTGTTTGAATGCAAATATTGCTGTGAGGTGAATATATATTTTTTTAAGTCTAAGCCAAACAAGAAAATATTTTTGTTCACCACTTTTTTCTCGCACGCCAAACAAATATCGGTCAATGGTTTTCCTGAAAGTCCATGAAAATCGGTTTGTTTTTGCATGAAACTGTAAACATGAACAATAATTTTGTAATTTTTGACTTGCAAAAGTATTTGCATAGATTTTTGATCGCACGTGAACTGGGTACAAGGCTTTTTCTCGCATGATCTACTATTTATTGATGTGAAATACAAAATAATTTTTTGCATTGGATTACAATTTCATGCCATTCATCACCATTGCTGTCATGGAATTTTATGAAAAGCGATTGACAAGCGTGCGAGAAAATAGTGTGGTGCATGAAAAATATTTGTTTGTATGGTTGGTTCTACTTCCAATTTTCGTTTGCATGCTAATGGTTTTTGCATTCAAAAATAATTGTTCTCTATTTTTGGGTTTGTACATTAACCCCCATATTAATAAGCGGCGGACAACAACGTGCTAGCGTTTATACATCTGTTAACTAGTAATTCTTATTAACAAATGCGTAATAGTCTGTGACGTGTGTTAACGTACGGATAACTTTAACTAGCCAGATTCCACGTATAATGAACGGATAGCTTCTTAACACATACACGCACGCGTATGATAGCACCGTTTACTACTACCAGTATACACTTCGTAAGGCAGTGCATGCATGTGACACATGTATTAGAAAATCACCATAACTTGATGAAGTGGTGAATTTGGTGAAGTGATAAATACTGGAAAGATCATATCTTTTTTAATAAGAAAAGTTATCAAACGGACAAGTTGTCTATCCATGTGCCAGTTAACACGTATGTTAGTGAGCGGATACCTGTTTTTTATTAATACTGCTGTAAGTGTAGTACGCAGATCGAGCTAAAATTTCACTCCCATATTTCTCTCCAAACATCAGCTAAATATCCAAGCTAAATTTTGACATAAGATTTTTGTGGAGATTACATCGCAGTAAACAGCTGTTTTTTGAAAAGAAATTTTATTCAACAATTTCATAGAATTTTATTTCAATATTTCAAGCGAGTCTTATCAAATAAAATGGGTTTTTGCCTTTGGCATTGAAAAATCGTTTAACCTTGAATATTTCTCGTTCTCAATTTTGATTTCACAAAGTAAAATTCACATAAATCTAAACAATCTGTCACAATTTAGCTCGAGAATTAATGTGCCGAACAATTATTTCACGCACTAAATTTTGACAGATAAGAGTTGTACAGTAAGAAACAAAAATTTGATTTTTAGCTGGAGCTGCGTACCTCTCGGCTAAAATGCTTGGCTAAATTTTAGCTTAGCTAAATTTTGGAGAGAATTTTGTATGGGAGCGAAATTTTAGCTCGATCTGCGTACTAGGCTTTAACTATAATTCAGGGAAAATAAAGACTCAATGGGTAGCTTAGGCCAGGGCAATTATTTTTCGCCTTTAATATTTTACAAAATAATATATATATATATATATCCTATACATCTGATGCAAGTTCAAGTCAGACGCGTATTTAATTTATCAGCTTATTTTCTCAGTTAATTTCTATAATGAATACCAAATGTGGAAAATGTAATAAATTAACAAATAGTGTTGATCTCGTATCATGCTGTGTGTGTGGTACAAGTATTCATAATGAATGCACTAATTTTCAAAAGAATGAACTTAATTTTTTAAAATCGAGTGACAATATCTTCTTTAAGTGTGATAAGTGCAAGACCAATGACTCTTTGCCTGACTGCATACAAAAAATTAATGATCTCTTTGTCTTCTTACAAGAAAACATAAAAGACTTGAATAAATTCGGCTATTCTTTTGATTCTAATGCAAAAACAAAATTGCCTAGTGTTAAAGTAAAGTCTAGTTCTAGTGCTTTAAATTCAAGCAGGAACATTCGTGTTACAACTCGTGTGCAAAGAAAACCAAAGGTTGGTGACCTCTCTGTTCGCACAAATTCATCGTCTCCTATGAATCGTCTTAACACGAATCGTAATGATTGTTCTCCTGCTATTGCTAGCACTTCTCGCTTAAGCGCTACCGGTGTATTAAAAAAAAATAAAGTTAATCTCTCATCTTCTGTCCCGAATCTTTCATCGGTTAATTCTGATTCTGATAAGAATGTAGTTATTTTACCTAAAGATAATTGTGGGACTATAAATGATGATGCTTCTGAAGCTGCTGTTGTTGATGCTGTTGCTGGATCTCTTTCACTATCTGCACATGTAGATATGATTGATAAGAGTCAACCCAGTCTACCTGCTGTGATGACGGTGGCCGGTGATATAAATTCAATAGGTGTGCTTGAATTTACTTTGGTGGACGTTGACAATTGTGCTATACATGAGAAACCTTCTTCTGCTGATGAGGAAGTTGTTGTTGTTCCTGCAATTGTTGTTGATGCTGATTTTGTTGCTGGTGGTGCTGGTGATGATGTTGTTGTTGCTCCTGCCGTTGATGATAATGATCGTGAAGTTGTTGTTGCTCATGGTGGCGTTGATGACGTTGGATCCATGCCTCTAGTTGATGGCAGTGCAATTAATAAAGCGCCCACAGGGCCTGTTTCTGATAATGGTAGCGATGTTGTTGCTGTTCATGCTAATGTTGATGACGTTGAATCCATTATCCCTGTTGGTGGTGCTTCAATGACTAACCAAATACCTACAAGACCTAAACAGATTGGAGGGATAAATTCTGAAATACGTCATAATTTTAAAATTGCCAGAAACCTGAAATGGTATCATTTGGGTAGTTTTCTATTGTCTACTACTACTGATGAAATAATTGATTTCATTTCGACGAATTTGAGTATACATCCGACATCAATCTTCTGTCATAAGCTTGAAAACAAAACTCTTCCTATGCGCAACAGGGTAAATTTTAAAGTTGGAATTCCTTATGAGACGGCCAGAAAAGTTTTTGATCCATCTTTTTGGCCTGTTGGGGTTAAAATTCGACCTTTTGTATATATGCCAAAAAACCTGCCTGCGGAAACGGATCAAGGAATGACGTAAAAACAGATACCAATTCAGCTTTAAAAATATACTATCACAATGGTAGTGGAATCCGAACCAAGATAGCTCAATTGTTCAATCTCGCTTGCCATACTGATTATGATATAATTATCATCACGGAATCCTGGCTGTACAGTGGAATACTATCAACCGAAATATTTGACTGTCGCTATTACAATGTTTTTCGTTCTGACCGATGTAAAACCTCTCTGGAACGTGGTGGTGGAATAATAATTGCTGTCCGAACTACTCTTTGCAGCGATGAAACAAATCTGCCTATTAAAGACATCGAACAAATATGCGTTCGTGTGCAAATTCCATCTAAGCATCATCTTTATTTTATAGTGAGTTATGTTCCCCCTAAAAGTAGTTTAGATTTATATGAGAAGCATATTCATAATATTGATTTTATAAATTGTAAAAACTCAGTTTTTGATAATTTAATCGTTTTAGGTGATTTTAATTTATCTGATATTGTTTGGACATGGTCCGAATATGAAAAGAGGCTTATTGCTTGTAATTTAAACAAAGATTTTGAAATAGTTTTTATTGATTATATTTACTCATTAGGCCTATGCCAAGTCAA
Organism: Dasysyrphus tricinctus; assembly: GCA_963921185.1. Lineage (NCBI taxonomy): Eukaryota > Metazoa > Arthropoda > Insecta > Diptera > Syrphidae > Dasysyrphus > Dasysyrphus tricinctus. The sequence continues at coordinate 176,652,443 of OY992531.1, read as the reverse complement.
TTCTGTACAAAATTCTTTAATGAAAATATTAGATCTTGCTTTTATTTGTTGTGATGAATTTAATGTAGATGTAACAACAGCTCCATTTTCCTTATTAAATAATTCTCTTCACCACAAAGAAATTCTTATTGAAATTGTCCTGTATGATTACCAAAAAACTCAAGTAAACTCATTTGAAAATAGTTTTAAGTTTTCTAAAGCTTACTTCATTGAACTTGGAAATTACTTCTGTGGTATAGATTGGAATATCGAACTTAATTACTCTGATTTAGGGCAAATGTATAAACGTTTTGTAGAAATTTTATTCACGGGTTTCAATCAATTTGTTCCTCGTGTCCAAGGAAGGAAATCTTCGAAGCCTGTATGGTACAATAAAAGGCTCTTAAATCTGAAGAACGTTAAAAATAAAGCATTTTCTAAATTCAGAATGACGGGTTACCAATCGGACTATGATGTTTTTAGTAGACTAAGGAAAGATTTTTCCGTTTTAAGTAAATTTCTGTACAGAAATTACATAATGAATATTGAAAATAATATTAAAAATAACAGTAAATCATTTTGGTCGTTCATTAATTCCAAGAGAAAGTCATCTGGCATTCCTCAGATATTAGGTTATAATGGAGTTAAATCATCGGACATTGATACTCATTTGGAGTTGTTTGCTAGTTTTTTTGAGTCTGTTTACTCATGCCCTAAAAATTCTTTTTTGTCTAATCTGGAAGAAAAAGTTGACATTGGAATAATTCAATTGAGATTTGAGGAAGTGTCCTTGGCTCTTCAGACTTTAAAACTCAATTATAGCTGTGGTGCTGATGGTATACCATCATGCATTTTGAAAAATTGTAGTGATTCCCTTTGTTTGCCTTTGCTGACAATCTTTAATAAATCTTTGTCAGAGGGTTTATTTTTAACTGAGTGGAAGGAAGCATTTCTTGTTCCTATATTCAAAGCTGGTTCTAAAAATCTTGTTGAAAACTATAGGGGAATTTGCAAACTTTCATCCATTCCCAAGCTTTTCGAAAGTCTGGTTAAAAACAAAATAGAGTTTTTGACTAAGGAATGTTTGTCTGAGTCACAACATGGCTTCGTATCTGGGCGGTCTACTGTAACTAATTTGGCGGTGTTCTCGTCATATGTCTCAAATGCATTGGAGGATAAATATCAAGTTGATGCAGTTTACACCGACTTTAGTAAAGCGTTTGATTCAGTTGATCATAATATTTTATTGAAAAAACTTGAATATTTTGGCTTTCATTCTCAGATGCTTAATTGGGTTTCTTCGTATTTGAAGAATAGAACACAACGTGTTATAATCGAAAATAAAGTTTCAAGAAGTATAAAATGTACTTCCGGTGTTCCACAAGGAAGTCATCTCGGTCCTTTACTTTTTATAATATATATCAATGATATAGTTGATGTAATACAAAATTGTAATTATCTTCTATATGCGGATGATTTAAAACTGTTTTTAAAAACTAAATGCATTGATGACTGCCTGAAAGTTCAAAATGATTTGGACCGCATTTCCAGTTGGTGCTCTCTCAACAGCTTAAAATTAAATATTGGAAAATGCAAAACCATAACATTTTCCAAATCACTATCTGCTATTAAATTTTCATATAACATTAATTCAAATCCTTTGATTAGAGTAAGTGAAATTAAAGATCTTGGAGTTATTTTTGACAACACACTTTCTCCAAAAAAACATATTGATTTTATTGTTGCGAGAGCGAATACTTTAGTTGGATTCATTAAAAGGAATAGTAAGGATTTTAGCGACCCGTATGTTCTGTTAACTCTTTACACCTCTCTGGTTAGATCAATAATAGAATATGCAGATGTGATTTGGAATCCATGCTATAAAGTTCATTCTATTAGAATTGAACAAGTTCAAAGGCGGTTTACAAAATACGTTTTCTTTAAAATGCGCTGGAGTTTTATTCCTGATTATAAAGCTAGATGCCAATTGCTAGGGATTAAATCACTTCAATCTAGACGTAATATTCATGATGTAATTTTTGTACGGGATATTCTATGCTATCATATAAAAAGTCCTTTCCTGCTTTCTTTGGTTTCCTTCTATGTACCATCTAGACATTTAAGAACAAGAAATTTTCTTTTTGAACAAGCCCATAGAACAAATTATGCAAATAATGAACCAATATCACGAGCTATTTCCGCGTTTAATGAGGTTTGTGTTTCTTTTGATTTTAATTTATCTCGTGATAAATTTAAAAATGAATTATTGTTAAAATGTATTTTCTAAATTATCTATTATCTATTATTATAATTTGTTTTAGTATACGAAGTATATTATTTATTATTATTTTCATTGTTATTATTATATATTACATTTATAATGAAACATCTGTTAAGCAGAAAGCTTGTAGATACAAAATAAATAAATAAATAAATAAATATATAAATATATATATATATATATAAATTATATATAGTATTAAATATATCAAAGGCTCTCCCAAACCTACGCGAAATTTTACCGAATCTTTCACATAGACAGTTTTTTGTTGTTGTTGAGCATCGTGTATCTCCCATATTTTGTACCGTTGCGAAGATTCGCTATGAAAACTTTAAAGATTTAAAATTGGTATTCACACTGCCAAAACCAAGACTTTAGCTCATATAAACACAAACAACTGCCATTGTGTTTTAATGTGCTTGTATTTCTTTTCACCCAAATATCAAATACAATATCATACTATCTCTTTTTGCCTGGTTGGCGTTAGAGTGAAAGATCATAGTTTGTATCAAAATACTGTTCACCTTTGTAGGGTGAAAGCTGAAAATGGGTCTATTCATATAGCTAAGCTAGCATCGATACAAGATTTCATGGGGAATGGGGAAATGTGATGACTTGGGCTGAAATTTCTGAAATCCGAGATTTCACTTTGGTGAAAACATAGTATAACGAATATTTTTTTCTTACCACCAAGTACATTTTTATTCGAAGTAACTTTTTACAAATCTGAATACATAGTTCTTTGGAATAGAAACACATAAACTTGGCGGTGAGAAAAGAAAATCTTCAAAGAAAAAATGTCCATGTTGTAAACAAAATTTTAGTTTTCGTAGACAAATTCCCCTATATTATAAACGGTGGTTAACAACGTGCCAGCATTTATACAGCAGTTTTAATAAAAAAAAAACTGTGTGCTAACTGGCACACGGATAGACAACTTGTCCGCTTGATAACTTTTCTTATTAAAAAAGATATGATATCTTTCCATTATTTATCACTTCACCAAATTCACCACTTCGTCAAATTATGGTGACTTTCTAATACATGTTTCACATGCATGCACTGCCTTACGAAGTGTATACTGGTAGTAGTAAACGGTGCTATCATACGCGTGCGTGTATATGTTAAGAAGTTATCCGTTCATTATACGTGGAATCTGGCTAGTTAAAGTTAGCCCTGTTTTTAGTGCGTTTTTTTCTTCGCTTGAAAAAAAGTTGCATGTTAAATACAACAACAATACGGAGTTATACCAAATTGTTGTTGTATTTAACATGCTCTTTTTTCGCAAGCGAAGATAAAAATGCACTAAGAAACAGGGCTGTTATCCGTACATTAACACACGTCACAGACTATTACACATTTGTTAATAAGAATTACTAGTCAACAGAAATGTATAAACGCTAGCACGTTGTTATCCGCCGTTTATTAATATGGGGGATACATTTTTGTTAATTTGTAATTCTTATTAACAAATGTGTCTGTGACGTGTGTTGACATACGCATAACTTTTACTCGCCGAATTTCCGTGTATAATGAAATGGAGAGATAACTTCTTAGCACATACACAGACCGTTTACTACTCCCTGTATACACTTCCAGCAGTATTCATAAAAAACTGGTTTCCGTTCCCTAACACACGTGTTAACTGGCACACGGATAGACAACTTGTCGGCTTGATAGCTTTTCTTATTAGCCGTATTTTATTATCTACATGATCTGATCCGGATCAATTTCTAACACGTGATTACAAAAACAACATGGGATCCTGCTTTTTACCTGGATCTATTTCAATGATCCAAAAATTACTATTGTGAATGTGCCTCAATAGTGCCAAGAAAAGAGGCAACAGACACGTGACAAATAAACAAACATAAGGCGAAAAGAGACGCGTATATAACTAAGATCTTGTCTGTTTTATTTATCATGATCTGATCCGGATCAGGCATGCACTGCCTTACAAAGTGTATACTGGTAGTAGTAAACGGTGATATCATATGCGTGCGTGTATGTGTTAAGAAGTTATCCGTTCATTATACGTGGAATCTGGCTAGTTACAGTTATCCGTACGTTAACACACGTCACAGACTATTACGCATTTGTTAATAAGAATTACTAGTTAACAGATGTATAAACGCTAGCACGTTGTTATCCGCCGTTTATTAATATGGGGGTTCGTAGGGCAGTACATGTATTTGACACATGTATTGGAAAATCACTACAATTTGATGAAGTGGTGAATTTGGTGAAGTGATAAATACTGCAAAGATATCATATCTTTTCTATCCATATGCCAGAAGATCAAACACAACCGCCAAAAAATCGTGGTTAAAAAAAAAATTGTTTTTATCTAATAGTTCAAAGTTCGACGAACAAATTTAAACGTCAAACATTTTCTTTCATTTTTTTTCGTTGAGGAACTGTGTACTTACAGCCCTATTCTCCCCAACATCACACATCACAATTTCACAAGTCACAAGAAGTGGTGAAACTGGATTTTGTGACTTTTCCGTATTCTCCCCCTACTTGCCATCACAACTTGTGAGAGTCCCAAAAACTATAGAAATTGTGATTTCCTCCATAGCAGGGGCCACATTCTGCAAATTGGGATTTATCTGTGTACATAGAAAATCATGCACACATCGATTTTTGCGATTCCGCAAGACTGAGCTTAATATTTTTGACGGAGATCGTGTACACTATCAGTCAAATTTATTCACAATTGTTTTGGGTGTGAATAGAAAGTGTACACGGAAAATCATTCACGCTTGCGGAATTGGGCCCCGGTCGCAGCTTACAATTTTCTTGCGTTTTCATAAATCATTGTCCCTGATCACACGTGAAGAAATTCAAGCATTTTCTGCGATTTGTGATGGTGAGCGGGGTAACTTGCAGAAGAGGGAGGGGGATGAAATATTTTAAAATATTTGAAAATATTCGGTGTAGAAAATTGACGTTCTCTTTTGTGTTGCTTTTCCTATCCAATCCAACCAATCAAATCGTGTCTTTCATTATGAAAATACGAAAAACACAAAGAGGAGAACAAAATCTGCAGAATAATTTTCTTCACATCTGAACACTTTCTTTCTTCACGTGTAAGCAAGCACATTGAAATTTTTAAGCGGAAAAAATTGCGTTTTGCTTTTGCACTGATCAGTTTCATTCACATTTTTGTTTGCAAACTGTAAGGTGATGAAGAATAAAATAAATTCTCCTACACCACGGATATTTTTTTTCTTACCATCGGTTTATCAAAAGAACTGTATACTAAGCTCAAAGGCTTTCCCAAACCAACGTGGACTCATAGCGAATCATGCAGAATAGTACAAAGTATGACAAATACACTACGCCAAACAACAATAAAAAACAGTCGCCGGCGGATAACAACGTGCTAGCGGTTATACATCTGTTAACTAGTAATTCTTATTAACAAATGCGTAGTAGTCTGTGACGTGTGTTAACGTACGGATAACTTTAACCAGCCAGATTCCACGTATAATGAACGGATAACTATTTAACACATACACGCACACGTGTGATAGGAACGTTTACTACTTACTACCAGTATACGCTACGTAGGAAAGTGCATGCACGTGACACATGTTTTAGAAAATCACCACAATTTGATGAAGTGGTGAATTTCGTGAAGTGACAAATACTGGACAGTATTTCTTATCTATCCGTGTGCACGTTAGCACGTGTGTAAAGGAGCGGATAGCTATAGGCTTCTTGGTTAAGTTCACTGCGATTGGTTATAGAGTTGCTGACGTGTGCACTCTTCGGTCAACAAGCGACTAAAACCATGCTGTGGTGAGTTTCATCGTGAGTTTTCTTTTGACGATTCCCATATAATACCAAAATTTGATCGAATCACAATAATTTTCACAAGGAATAGTCTCAAAACCTTGTGACACCTAACAAGGGGGAGAATTAACGTCCCAATTTGTTGGTAGGATAGTTCAGAACAAAATGGCAGACCAAGGCATAAATGTTGAAATGTCCCGATGTCGTTTTTATCACCAAACTCCATATGGACATACAAAAAAACACAGCTAGTATAACAAATGTCGTTTTCGATTGGATTTTCTGACTGTTCTACTCCTTTTTGATTCCAATAGAATATGAAAACATCGTATTGTCAAATTTACACACACACTACTGAATGACGCCATATTATAAAATGGCTTCTTAAAGCATTCATCACTTTTGAGAAGTAGAAGTAGTAGAAGTAAAATGACAAAAGAAAAGGCGATAAAAAAAGGGACCTCAAAATTGGTTGCTTCAAGGGAGGTGTGAGTGAGTGAGTGAGTGAGTGAGTGAGTGAGTGAACATCCGCTTTTACTTCCAATTTCCCAGGGTTGTAAGCTTGAGTATATTATAGTCCTGTTTTTTAGTGCATTTTTATCTTCGCTTAAAAAAAGTTGCATGTTAAATACAACAACACGGAGTTATACCAAGGGCCTATTTCTCAGATCATACATCACATACATTGTATGATTTTGACAGTTCTGTTGTATGATTTCTGTTTCTCAGATTTGTTGTATGATCCACTATCATACAACAATGTATGACTGGAGATTACACTGGAAATATTGGAATATTGTATGATTCTGTTTCTCAGAATTTTTTCATACACATCATACAACAAATTAACCTCAAATGTATCATACATTTCATACAGCAAATAAAATTGCTGTTTTCCCTTCACAACATTATAAAACCACATTTGTTTTTCATTTTGTCTATTTATTCTTTTTATTTGGCATCAAGTTACTGCATTATTACAATGTATTAATATAGTTTTTGTATTCACAAATATTTTTTTTTAAATTTAGCTTGAGGTGAAAATCGAAGCCAAACTTTATTTTACTATACAAAGTCAAAAAACTCAAAGAACACGAACTATAAAAATAAAAGCCTACGAATCACTCTTTCATTTTATTTTCACATGCTAAAAGAAAACAAAAATCACAAACAAATTGAATGACAATGAAATGTCAAAGTCATACATTTCATACAACAAACAGAAGTATCATACAACACTTCCAATGAAATCTGAGAAACTGAAAATTGTATGATGTGTATGATGTATGAGGATGTTGTATGTTGTATGAAATGTATGTGATGTATGATCTGAGAAATAGGCCCCAAATTGTTGTTGTATTTAACATGCTACTCTTTTGTAAGCGAAGATAAAAATGCACTAAAAAACAGGGCGTATTATTCTCAAAGGTTGTAAATGAAGTTTTGGACTCTTGGAATGCTACTGGAATATCGGTTATCTTTATTAGTTTTCATTCCAGTAATTCCACCGAAAACCATTTTCTTTTTGGCTCTTGACAAATGACAAGTACAAGGTACAGCTAGGCTAGTCGTATCGGTATTGTAAAGTGATGTGAGCCGCGAGTTCAAGGTCAATTATAAAATTAAAAAAATTGTTCTTAAATAGGTCGAATGAGATTATTTAAATAGAACCTATGCATTTCTCGTTAAATCGGGAAAGTAAAAAAGTTAAAAGCAGTGTATATTTAGTTAAAACTTAATCAACTTCACGTTCGTGTAAAACAAAAGTGTCTGTGTGTTTTCCTAGTCACAACGAAACCATCGTTGGGTTTTCTTTTCTTAAAGTAAATTGCAAAAAATTTATTAGGTTTGTTATGAAACATTTTATATATGTAGGTATTCTATTTGTTATAGTCGTAACTCTTAAATTTTACACATAAAACTACATCGTTTAACACTTGTGCGCATCAAGCTGTCAAATGAAACAAGTGAAAAATTTCAAGTCAGTTGGTAATTTTGGTGTGGTCTGATTTTACCATTTTGGTGTTTTTTTGCGGCAGAAGAGTGGTGCAGGTACAAATCAATTTTTTTAATCTTCAGTCTGCCGATAGAAAAACGAATACATGTTGAAAACGATAAGATAAGTCAATTATCGAAGACAATTATCTATTTATGTCGCTGGTCTTCACTTGAATTCAATTTCAGTTCTAGTTGTGTTATACTGTCCTGTGTTTATTCGCTCCAGTTTTGGTGTTAATTTTGTTGGATGTTCATGTAATACAGGTATATAATTTTCATATATTTTCCACATCATACGGCTTTACCGAGATTTATCGTATGATTTTAAGTAGGTATCTTGTCGTTTGTGGCGGTGGTGGTGGTGGAGCTTACTGTCTTGTGGTATCTAGAGAAAACGTTTTGACGTAATATAATTGCCTTTTGGCCATGAAAATTGTTTAAACTAAAACTAAGTATCAACAGCAACAGACTAAAATAGAAGAAATAGTTTAGTTGCTAGCATGCAATGTGGCGCCACCGCAACGTGATGTCAATTTATTTCATTATTATAATTCGATGCATTTTCTCCTTTTCCCAGAAAAAAAACTAGAACCTTGAGACTTTGCACAATAAATTGAACTATGTGCCCCCATCTAAATGCGATGGTGATAAACTATTCCGATTGACTAAATTGTTATCACTAGATTGTGAATTGTAATACGCTCTCCTCATGCTTAACTGAGTGATCGAATTTTTATTTTCCATTTATTTTTATTCTCAAAGTAAGAAGTTTTTTTGCTTGGGTATTTTTAGGGAAACACCTGATCATTGAAACATAAATACATGACTCAATGTGTCTTACTTTATTGATTTCAATGCGTCTTGTCAACATTCTTAGGAAAATCATATTTTATTCATATACAAAACTGCGATAAATTTAACTTTATCTAAACTCGTTTAGTTATACAAATTTTAAAATAACTGCGCCAAATGAATGTACCTACTCCATTTAATGTGAACTTTGTAATTATAGGTTTCTATCTATACTTTCTGAGAATGTAATTTCCAGTTTTCTTGATGTTTTCATTGGCGGGAATGAAGATTAGGGTTTATCGAAGTTGATTTAGAAATAAATGACGAGTTGAAATTCATAGAATAGGTTATTATAAATTAATGAATTTACCTTACTATGGTAGCTTTAAATATCCTAAACAAAAACAAAAGATACAAAAATCTAAAAACATACGGCCTCATGATCGAAGTGAAAGATTAAAAATGCACGACTATTTCGCACATACTTGCTCTTATGTTCAAGTGGTTACGAATCTTAAAATTGTTTGCAAACATAGGTGTTATTAGACCCCAATTTTGAAGTGCATTAAATTCATTCTTTTAGTTGCTTAAAAAATACCGAACTACCAAAATAGATTCGTTGAAAAAAAGTGATATCTTGAACAAATGCGACTTAAAGCATCGTTGAAGTGTTTTGTTTTTATACAATAATTTATGAAATTATAGTATTATGAAATTCTTAAATCATTTATAAAAAACAATATTTTTTTAAATATGTATATAGGTATAGGCGATTCTCCGCAAAATGATATTTTTGTGAGTGCAAAATTTACGAAAAAAAATGTTAAATTTCTTAAACTTGTTTGGTTGATCTTAACCAAAGTTAATGATGAAAGTGGTCGCACTACGAGTGTAAATTTTGTTTACACCAGATCTTAAATGTAAAAATGAACAAATGCCAAGGTAGTGACACGTTACCGATTGCCACGGTAGTGACATTTTCATAATTAAATCCACTTTTCAAAAAAACTGTTACAGTCAAAATATTTTCCGAGCAAATTTAAGTTAAGTCTGCGAACATTGGTTCGATCCGTGAATAAAAAAGAGTATGGTGTTCGAAATAATGCATGCCACGGTATTGACAATTTTTTTCGGGTCAACCTGCAGTCATGTTTTTGCTTCTCGATATCATACACACCAATCTGGAGAGACTCATGTAATTGCTGATCAGAATCGTTGCAAGTATATTACAATCCACCTTAAAAGACAGCTGTATGAACACGAAAACGAAACTAAAATATAGTGCAATGATGTTTACCTATATATAAGATGAAAAATAATTTGGTTCCGGATTATCTACAATCGTTCATTGTCAACGTTGATGAGGTGCAACCATATAGCTTGCGAAACAATGACAACTTAAGGCCTAGTAGATGTGTAAGAAGTAGTACTCAAAATTCTGTAATGTATTTGGGATTTAACTACTTCAATAGCCTTCCAACTGAGATAAAATCTGAGCTAAGTATTAAGTTTTCGACCTCATAAATTGAGTTTTTAACAGTCTAGGGCAAATATAGAGCCCAATCTTCTGCGACGCAAAGATGGGTACTCTTGGCTTAAGCCGAGATGGTTGCTGAAACTCTATTAAAAAAAAAAAGAAAATTATTTGATTCGATTTGTAACCTTAATTATATAAATACAGAATATTATAGCTGCAGTTATACATACATAATATTAATTTGACGTAGGAATCTTACTCAATTTTTTTTTTTTTAATTTAAGTCGAGTTCTTACGAGGTAACTTCAGCTTTGGACATATCACGGTAGTGACATTTGAGGTGTAAAATTTGAAGAAAATGCTTAGTAAATAACTAAAATATCCAAGTAAAAGTTTGCTGAGAATCACCCATACATACATATATGTTTGTATGAGGGTTGGGTCCGGAATCAAATATGGGTCATAATTCTGTTTTTAAAATTCTGGCAACAAAATTTCATACATTTTCTAAGCAATTTTTCTTTTACAATTTATTTACAATACATACTTTGAACAAGTAAATTCTTATAAGGGAACATTTGTACGTTATTAATAACGCTTTTTATTTTACAGTGCATAGGTACATATTTTGAAACACAGAATTTTGTTTTTGCAAAAAAGTACCTATCACAATTTCATAAATCCTTGAATCAAATTATTATTATTATTTTATTTGTTATATATTTTTTTACATTGAAAGTATTAAGAATGACAAAAGACCTCAATATGATGATTAATCCAAGTGAAGTCGCCTCGACAAAACGCCAATTTGTATGGCCGAATAAATTTTTTGAAATGGCGGGTATTTTAAACAGGAAATGATTCTCAAAAACAAGCAAATTGCGCGAGTCGTAAAACAAATACTCTTCTTACTGCAGGGTAATTCCATGAAAAAGTGGAAATGAAGATAGAAAAATGGAAAATTTATCTCGCCCCCTGTCTATTTTTCGCTAGTTTTAAAACTAGAATTACAAAATATCCTACAAGTAATAAGCATACGGCTAAAAATAAAATAAAATTATAACAGGCTTAACCCTAAATTTTTAAATTAAAAACGTAAAATAACGTGAGTTACCGACTTTTTGTAACGTGAGTTACCATGTATTTTAATAAATTTGTATAAAATATTTTCAATAATTTAAAATTTGTGTACAGATATAATCAGGCTGATAAATTCTTATATCTAATTCAACAAACCAGTTTACCTTTATTGGTTTGTTTAATTTTTAGAAAATAAGCATAGTACTGCTACAAAACCCGTGTCCGAATATGGTAACGTGAGTTACCAACATGTTTTAGTATTTTGTACTAAGAAAGAATTTATTTTTCCCAAAAATTTTATTTTTTCCTAGAAGTTGAAATCATTACCATGTATAGAATTTATATTTTGTTTTATTTATATTTATATAAGTATGGAAATTTTAATGAAAGAGAGCGTGAAACTCTCCCAAATGTAACGTGAGTTACCATGGAATTGCCCTGCAGAGAATCCCCAAGCTTAGTTTAGTATTGTGTTAAATAATAATATATATATACATACGCTTTATGTTAAAAGGAGAATGCGCAAAATATTGCAAATCTTCACCACGAACGAGGCCTGTGTAGTTCGATAGCCCGCTATACAAGGAGTCATTTTTAATACGGCATATTTTTGGCTCTATCGAGTATGTGATTATTTCATAATAAATGGTGAGCAATACCCACACCGACAGTGGGAAGATTTCCGGTTTCATTGATACAGATGCCTTCAATGGATATTGGCATGGGTGGTATATTTTTCTTGACCAACAGAAGACAACTTTGTGTTTTCGAAGCGTTAAATTTTAGACAGTTTTTATACTCGATTTTATAACGCTTTCAAGATCGGAATTTAATGAGCTTATCATACGCCGCCGTATCAGTTCAACAATCCAGAAACAGGGCTAAGAATCTGGGAACGAATACACTGTAAAGCAAAGTTAAATTTGCAGTAAGGCGAGATCAGACAAATTTGTGTTTTCTTGACGATAGCGACTGTTACTGTGACGGAGTATCGAAGAAAAGTTTTTGATATTTTCACGCATTACCGAAAGTTTTAACTACCTTTCGGACATTGTAGTAATAACCTCTTTACAGCCATAATCGTACCAAAAGTTGTTTTTTTAACTTATACTTTAAGTCATGTTAGAGATAAAAGTTATGATTCAATTGAGAATAATGCTTATTATATCAGCACTAACTAAATCAAACAAAATTATCTACTTTCTTACATAATTTTTCTCAGTTTAATCTCGATCAGCACAGCAACGTTACGCTTCTAAAGTATAGTGTTATAGTTCTTGTACTTACGCTTAATTAATTTATACTGCAAATCTGTCATGCTGGTTGGGTTAAAAATCCAAAAATGGAACGACTCACACTTTTTTCAATTGCAATTCCTGTAGACCTAACCCCTAAAGGATTATCGACAAAGACTAACTTGTAAAATCAGAGTTGTTTAACAAAATTGTACTGGCGTAATTTTAATTGCCTGCATTTGAAAATTCCAGGTTTAATACAAGAGGAGACTGCTCCTAATTCTGGCACAAAAAAGTTGGCTATTTTTATAAGTTTACTTTGAGCTTTCACCGAAATTGGTCATAGTTAAAACACGTTTCATCGCTTACTTTTCGAAATGATATTCAAACTGACACAAAAACATACTTGTGTCAAATCTGCAAGCTTGTTTACAACATTAAAACTAAAAAAATATAATTATAAATGAATATAATGCTTATAAGTAACAGTATGTATATATTTCTAATCAAATATTAAATGAACCACTTTATATTCATATTTTAGCATGGATAGTTTCTGGATTCAAGGTGCAATAGGGGCTATTAATGTGATATCGTTTGTTTATGATATCGTAACACTACCCGTTTACCTCGTTTTGCAACGACCATGGAAACGACGACAGGATGCCAGGAGAGTAAAGGTATGTTAAATTATTTTGTCTAAATGTCTAATAAAGTAATCACTGGTTTAAATTTATTCACATTGAAATTCAAAATCTCGTTACTTGTGTTAAAAAGTTATAAACTCATTGATCTCTGATAAAATTTTTTTCAGTGAATAGCTCTCGCGTCTAAATTTGCTAATTTCTTGCACACGTAGAACGTAACATGTTGAGAAATTAGTCCAGTCAACGAAGACAAAAAATCATGTTGTCTGGGTTATTGCTTTAACTAATAAGGGTGACCCAAGATATAGTCTACTTTAAAGTCCCCATTTTAGGTCCACGTGCGTTAGACTACATCGTCATGTCGAATTTGTTGGTTTTTAAATTATATATATAGATAGATCTTTAATTAACTATTCGAAAAAAATATATTACATAATAGATTCATGATAAAGAATTACAAGCATGGCATAAAAGCCGTCTGCCGGATATTATCTAAATTTATACATTAGAAAGATTCACAAAATCAAAAATAATAAAAATATACAAACTTGAAAAAAAAAATACATACGAATAAAATGATATCAATAAACATTTATGTACATACATATATATCACAATATAAAATGCAATTTTGTTTAAAATGCGATAAAGTTTTTTTAAATAAACATGATTAGCTAAAATAATGAACATGATAAGAAACGAAGTCTTAATCACAAACAAAGAGTTTATATCGGTTGTATTAGTCCAGTCATTAGGTAATTTGACCTTGCGCGCAGTGGCACTGTCTGATTTTTTTTTCATGGATCGATAAAGGCTCATTTAAAAAGCTTAAATCCAAATTTGTACCACCTGACAACTTTTTTTTACCAAAGTTATTGGTAAAAATGTGTTTTTTTGCCATTTTTTCGTCTTTTGTGAATATCTCGGCTGCAGTATGTCGCACAGAAAAAAATAAAGTATGGATTTATTTATAATAAGATTTGCTATTATATTATAAGAAAATTAATTTGTTTAAACAAATAAAAAAAAGTTATAGTAAGTTGAAGTAAGTTTTTATTGTTTGAAAATCACTCTTTCTTGATTATTAAGAAAAAAGCTCATTTAACGATGAGGTTTTTATTTTTTACTTTTAAATTCTTTGTAATTACCTACAATTTAAAAAAATTCAGCCCTTAACTACTAACACAAGCCGAGAAATAAATTTATGAACATAGGTAAGTCGGCGCCCCCACGCAATTTTATGTTTTTAGGTTTTATTTTATATCTCAGCCCCAGTATGTCGCAAAGTTAAAATTAAAAAATGTTATTGTTTATAATAATTCTTTCTATCAACTTGCGTTAAATTCAATTTGTTTAAACAAATAGAAAAAAAGTTGCAGTCCATTAATAGGTTTTTTTGTGTTGATTTTATACCTTTTTTCATAACTATTGAGAAAAAAACTGTATTTAACGGTACTTTTTTTCAGGTTTATTTTTTTTTGTAGTCCTATAAATTTTCTATAAATTAAAAAAAATTTGTCCATTACGACAAACAGGAGCCAAGTTATTCATGAATTAAAAATGACGCGTCAGTTTACTAACGCATAACAATATTCTTTCTTTTTTTTGTGAATATCTCGACCTCTGTGTATGCATGGTATGGAATGAAACTGTATTATTTTAAATAATATTCATTATAGACTTAAAGGAATTTTATTTTCTCCAAGTAGATATCTACATACCTACAAAAGTTAAAGTTAGTAGTAACTAAGTTAATTTTTTCTTATTCCGCCCATGCTAACTCTTTTCCGCACCATTTTCCGCACCACCCAAGGGGTAGAGTATGAAGCGCGTTTTTTAAATCTTATGGTATCCCCTGTAGGCCTAATCCACTGCAAAGGTCAATAATTAAATTGGTCTTATTCTCAACCGTTTTGGGGGTGAGGGTATTTCGTTTTCACTCTCTTCATTAGTGTTATGACATTCAAGGTTTGGTCTCTGCTCTGTTTCATTTTCGTTGGAAAAAGCTGTTGTCGTGAGCACAAGGTCGTAGTTTTCCTCGTCTTCGGAGTCATCAGCAATATCAACTACGTTTGTAGCAGCTTTTCCCGCAGCAGATCTTGCAGACGGCTGAACACTTCAGTCCGGCTTTTCGACACCCGCAGGTTGCACCGCATTGTTTCGTACACGTGCAGGAAATCATGTCGATGAGTGTGGGTGGGATCGTCGGCCCTGAAGCCAACACCGGCTCCAATCCTCTTGAATTTTGTTTCCAGTATTTCCCAACCAAGCTAGTACTTGATGGAATGTCCGGAATGAGTGTTGTTCTGCTGCTGATTCTGTAGGTGGCAAAGAAGCAGGATCGGACTTGATTATAACACTCGCGCGTGAGAAAAGATGGTCCAGCGATGTTTCCTAACTGCTTCCTCCATATAGTGCAGTAAATACATTTTTCCCCACAGACGCGGCTTCTTCGGATTTAAAGAAATTAAAGATTTTCTATTATGCAGAAAAAAAGGGGAAATTTAATTTACCCCTACTAGGACTATAGCGGATGAAAATAAAAATCAGAAAAAATTAGGGAATTTTCTTTTCTTCATTTAGAGGCGATTTGGGTCCATCTGGGATAACCTTTTTTTTAACGACCACTCTAATGTACATATGTATGTTCTTTTATGGATTGCTCGACTCTCATGAATCTTACAAGGCTCAATTTTTGGTAGATAGAAGGTAGAGTACTCCCCGCTTAATTGCACCGACCATTTTGTCTAATTTTTTGATCAATTAACCGGGCAGTTCAATTGACCGAAACATTAACATGTTTTTAGTTTCTTAGCTATGGTTTTTTTTTGAGATCAATTAAGCGGGAAAATCAAATAAGCGAGGTGCAATCAAACGGGGAATACTGTATACCTTTATCGTTCTTCTTGAAAAATATCTTCGAAATCGTGGCTTTTCAGTCTCCCAGGCCTTAGAAGATGCAGACATCTTTATAATACAAAATGCACTCACGCCCAAAACGGTTGAGAATAGGACCAATTTAATTGATCTTTGCAGTGGATTAATGGTGCGGAAAAGAGTTAGCGTGGGCGGAATAAGAAAAAATTAACTTAGTTACTACTAACTTTAACTTTTGTAGGTATGTAGATATCTACTTGAAGAAAATAAAATTCCTTTAAGTCCATAATGAATATTATTTAAAATAATACAGTTTTATTCCATACCATGCATACACAGAGGTCGAGATATTCACAAAAAAAAAGAAAGAATATTGTTATGCGTTAGTAAACTGACGCGTCATTTTTAATTCATGAATAACTTGGCTCCTGGTCCTGTTTGTCGTAATGGACAAATTTTTTTAATTTATAGAAAATTTATAGGACTAGAAAAAAAAAATAAACCTGAAAAAAAGTACCGTTAAATACTGTTTTTTTCTCAATAGTTATGAAAAAAGGTATAAAATCAACACAAAAAAACCTATTAATGGACTGCAACTTTTTTTCTATTTGTTTAAACAAATTGAATTTAACGCAAGTTGATAGAAAGAATTATTATAAACAATAACATTTTTTAATTTTAACTTTGCGACATACTGGGGCTGAGATATAAAATAAAACCTAAAAACATAAAATTGCGTGGGGGCGCCGACTTACCTATGTTCATAAATTTATTTCTCGGCTTGTGTTAGTAGTTAAGGGCTGAATTTTTTTTAAATTGTAGGTAATTACAAAGAATTTAAAAGCAAAAAATAAAACCTCATCGTTAAATGAGCTTTTTTCTTAATAATCAAGAAGGAGTGATTTTCAAACAATAAAAACTTACTTCAACTTACTATAACTTTTTCTTTATTTGTTTAAACAAATTAATTTTTTTATAATATAATAGCAAATCTTATTATAAATAAATCCATACTTTATTTTATTCTGTGCGACATACTGCAGCCGAGATATTCACAAAAGACGAAAAAATGGCAAAAAAACACATTTTTACCAATAACTTTGGTAAAAAAAGTTGTCAGGTGGTGCAAGTTTGGATTTAAGCTTTTTAAATGAGCCTGTATCGATCCATGAAAAAAAATCAGACAGTGCCTCTGCGCGCAAGGTCAGGCCCTTTTTCACGACGTGATGACTGGACTATACATATATCTTTGAATTAATTTTTCTGCAAAAAATTATTTCATATTTTCACTATAAGCATTATAAAAGGATATGGGGTATAAATGTTAAGGGTTATCTACTTCCTTATTTAGTAGACAACGCTGCAGGTAATATTATTTTACAGTGGCTGATACAGTGCATCGCTAGACAATATTTTGAGTGCTGCTTGGTAAGGAGAGGGACACAAGTTTAGTCAACTGCCAGTCTGGGATGTGTTCCGGATACCATCCTCTTAACGTTTTGAACGTTATATGATGTCTGATATATATAGGCAAATCGGGAGCAGTAAAAGTTATTTAATATCATTTTTTGCGCCTGCACAACAGGCGCTTGCCTTTTTAACTTGAAAACAGGGATGGAACACCCTGAAGCCAGCAAAGTCAACCAACTTTAAATATAGGATTTCATATTATATATTGTAACTTTAAAACTTGCCATCGCCCCCTTATGTGCTAACAATTAAAAAAAAATATTATTTTATGAACAAGTTATAAGTTAATTCTTTAAGACAAATTGCAAATAGAAAGTTCAATAAAATTTTTAAACAGATGAACATACTTGCCACGTGATTACGTGAATGATTACGTGAATGATTACGTGAATGATTACGTGAATGGCAAGATGATAATAGTGAACCTGATGATGTTGAAGTATTGAGCATGAGTACTTACAACTTGTTAAATATCATAATGACCATAATGATACGTTATCATTAAATTGTGAAAATAGTATTTTTGTTGCCCAGTCTCCAAAAAAGGATACTGCACTCCTTAAAATAGTCTACAAGATCTTTTTTATCGTATTATGTACACGCCTTAAGCTGTTCGTCAACAACCTGATAGGTCCGAATCAGTGTGGCTTTGGCCAGGAAAGTTCACCATCGATCTTGAAAAAGAAACCAACCACCTTTTCACAATATGGAGTGATATCAGTGGCGGTTTTGTGAGTACTGAATGGTCAATGCGGTCAAAACCATTGTTTATACTGTCATCAAGCAAGGACACCCTACACTGATGTCTTGGACACAACGTTGTTTATACTGTCATCAAGCAAGGACAACCTACACTGATGTCTTGGACACAACGTTTTCATATTCGATTTAGTTGTAGTTGTAGATTTTGTTTATCTAGACTCCGCTATCAACTCATAATGCAATACCAGCGCTGAGATGAAACGAAGAATTACTTCTTACAATCGCTGACTCTTTGGGCTAAGTAACAAACTGAGTAACAAAGCCCTGTCTCCAGCAACTCAAGTATCTGGTTATACTACCGTGCTTACAAATTTAATTTGTATTTGTGTGATATGTACTTAAAAATAAGATTTCCACTACAAATGGCTCAAAATCACGAATGGGAATATCATTGCATGTTTCAAGCTATTTGTTTAGGCGCCCATACTTAGCAAACAATTAAAAAACTAATTTTTTTTAGTAACCAATAAACTAACTGAAACTTGTATGATAGATAGATATGTAGATAGATAGATATTTACTAATTAACATAGTTTATGACTTACAATTAAGACTTTTGATATCCTACAGATATGTATGTATATATGATGTTATCCAATACATATTTCAGTCTTACAAACTGAAATGTGTTTTTTTTTAATAAATTAACATTCGTTACACATTTAACTTGGTAATACAATTGAGTGAAGATATTAGAGTCTTTATAAAAAGTTAATTTTGGCAGTTAAAAAAATTGGCAATTTTAAATCTTGCACCAGCGATATTATATAATTTTTGTTCTATCGGTTTTCAATATTTTTTAAAGCCTTTATAAATAAGTAAATTTTGGCAGTTAAAAACAATTGGCAATTTCAAATCATGCACCAGTGACATTACATCAGTTTTGTTTTATTAAGGTATCGTTTTTTAATATTTTCAACATTATTTAATAATCAATAATAATCAAGCAAAATCGTCATGTCAAAACTACTAAAATGGCGATAGAGCCTTTTTCTTAGAATGGTAGTATAAGACAATTGTCAATCATTCTGTCTTATATAAGGTGAAAAACATGGACCTTGTCAAAGATAAATGAAAGCGTTCTACCCCCTATTTAATTAAAATGATCATTGTGTATAGTTCTATATAATAAACCTATACAATATACAGTGGACTCCCGCTAACTTGAACACATACGAAACCACGTCAGTTCAAGTTAATGGATTGTTCAAGTTACTGGATTAATCCAACAAATGATTGTTTCTTGCGTTTTTTGCCCAAACTTGACACTTTTTCCTTTAATATTAGCTTTTGTTTTGCTTCATAAAAGGTAATATTTAAATAAATAAATAAGTTCAACATTAAAAGAATTAAAAAAAACTTTTCCCTTTCTTAATGTGCTCAATATTTATTCCTACCCTTAGCTTGAGTTTCAAAATTCTAATTTATTTTCCCGTTTATGAACGTAGTGAGCTACAAAAAGGAAATTTAAATTAATCAAATACATTTTTTTTTTTGGAAATTTCTGTTCAAGTTTCAAAGATTTCAAGTATCTTAACTGTTCAACTTATAGAGTTTGTAATGGAAAAATTCAAGTTACCGAGCCTTGAAAATTGCCTGTTCAAGTTATAGAATACCTACAAGGGAAAAATAGCATGTTCAAGTTATTGGATCGTTCAAGTTATCGTATGTTCAAGTCAGCGAGAGTCCCCTGTATTACTGTTTCCGTTATTTCTGGGTAATAATAATACATTTATACATGATTTTTGTTATTTGTTTCGCATTTACAACCCACATCTTCCTTAGTATTGCTTCTTACGAAAATATGAAAACAACAAATTTATTTCATATTGTTTTTTTTCGTAATACGCATAGTTTTCGAAATATTTACGTAAAACCAAAAAAATGCAATTCTACCCCCCGCCGACCATAGGCTAAAGGGTCTTCGTTGACTGGATTATGTATTTATTTTTCAAATATTTTTTGTTTTTAGAATGCTTATTTGCTTATTCACGGGTTAGGTATTTTTCATCGTTGCAATATCAAAACTAATTGGCTTTACGTCTACCTTCAGCCATGGAAAACTATTTCATTTTTTTTTTCTTATCTTTGTGCAAGTGGTTCTAAATAATGTGTACTATATTTATCAAAATATAATTGAGATTGGGCAATAAATGTATTTTTGTTTTCAAGGCGAAAGTAGTGAAAAAGGATGAAACTCAAGTTACCTACAGGACAATCGAACCACCACGTGAAGTGCATGTTAAAATGTTGCAAGCCAACATAAGCACACTTGAAAACATGTTTAATTATGTTGCAAAAACTCATTCAACTAAACGTTGTCTTGGAACACGTCAAATTCTAAGTGAAGAAGACGAAGTTCAACCAAACGGCAGAGTATTCAAAAAATATAATATGGGCGATTACAAATGGAAAAATTTTATTGAAGTCGAACGTTTAGCAGCATCATTTGGTCGTGGTCTTCGTGAATATGGACAAACACCTGGTACTAATATTGTAATATTTGCCGAAACAAGGGCCGAGTGGATGATTGCAGCACATGGATGCTTTAAGCAGAATATGCGAATTGTTACCGTTTATGCGACTCTTGGAGATGAAGGCGTTGCCCATTGTAAGTTAGCACTTTTTGATGCTAAATCGAGTTTTCTAATTGTTTCTTGTGTAGGTATAAATGAAACTGAAGTCACTGCGGTGATTACAACTCATGATCTATTACCAAAATTTAAATCGCTTTTGGATAAAACACCAAACATCAAAACTATTATTTATATGGATGATCAATTGCGTAAAACAGAAACCACTGGATTTAAAGACGATGTTACGCTTATTCCCTTCTCTCAAGTTATACGTAGTGGAGCTGATAGTAAATTTGGTAAGTTCGATCTAGCCTAATGATTCAATTAAGATTCAATTCTCCTTTTCTTTTAGAGGGAGTACCACCAACCGCCAGTGATATTGCTATTATAATGTATACTTCTGGATCAACTGGTACACCAAAAGGTGTATTGCTTTCACATAACAATCTTATTGCAACAATGAAAGGTTTCTGTGATGTTGTACCGATATATCCAGATGATGTTCTTTTGGGGTAAGTTAATATTATTTAAACTTGTAACGAGAGCCATACTTCGTTATAAATAACAATAAATTGCTGGATGTGCTATCTAATTAAGTTCGTCACAGGCGAGGATGCATTCATTTTGGTACTGCAGTACTTTTAACTTGAAACCTTTTTACTGCTTTTGTTATTACTTATAAAGTCCTTAGACTTTAACTAGTTTTTGTGACAATATTAGAGTTTTGTCTGATTAGTTATAAATAACGCCACAGGGTCATACAGGATCTTCAAGACAAATTCATAATATTGTCTTATGACCCAACCGAATGGATTGACATGCAGGGATAAGATGCCTTTTTTGCCTTTTTGTATTTTTTGTCTATTTACCCTATTTTTGCTTCAAAGCTCCCACCAATTCGTTTTCGTTCTTCACTTTTTCGGAAATGAGGTTCTCCCTGATAGAATTTCATAGACTGGAAATATTTACCCAAAAATCTCTGGAGTACAGCTATTATTTTCATCAAGTGGACATGTTTTCTCAATTTTAAAGAATATCATTGAAAATTTGGTAAATGCTTTTGGTTTTATATGGGACTTAACGTCAATTCCAAACTTCCCAAAAACGTTGAAGTGAAGTGATGTATTGTATTTAAATGGGCTGCACTTGTTTTTGCCTAAGTAAAGGTCTGTTAGCTACTTCAAAGTGCAGGAAGTACAACAAGAAGTTAGTTTTTAAAATAATAGAATATGAAGTAGAGTGATTGAATATCTATAATTCAAGTTAAAAGTTCAAGTTATTCTACTTGTATGAAAATTGAACTCAATATAAACAGAAATAAAATTAGTTTCTCTGTCTGTCGATCAAAGATTACAGAAAAGGGCATTTAATATGATTATTTAAAATATCACTAATAAACGTAGTGGAATAAATTTTCGTCTATTTGCAATCGACCGAAGGCCAAGAAGTACCAAAGAGATGACACTATTTAGTTGGACTTGTCCAAAAGAACGAAAACACATTTGTATCTATTAATTAAAATCAAAGATTTGTGTACATATTTTCAAAAGTACCTACATATTTCGATTTTATCAAATTTATAAGTTATCTTTTTATATTAATTGAAATTCGAAGGTAAAAATATACGTTTAAGATTAAAATCTTTAATTATAAAGAAATAATCACTTTATTGATAATATTTATTATTTTAACTGCGAACATATTTACTAACGTTTCGTAACGTATATAAGTGAAGCACTGGTTCGAAATCATGTTGAAATCAACAGATGCGGCGTTCAAGTTAAAAAGTTTGCACATGCGATTGAAAGGCTCGTGTGTGCCATAGCTTGTTCTGTGAAAAGGAAAGTGAAAAAGTTCAAATCTTCGCAGGTGGTGGGATCCTCCACGGTAATTAATGCCTACACGGGCTAACAAGTCAGGCGCATCAATTTCTCCATTGATAAGTTGATACAAAAATACCAAAACATTATTGAAACGCCTTTGATACAAAGTTTGAAGTTGCAGAAGCTGAATTTTGTGTTCATAAGGTGGAAAGTTATACGGATCAGCACAGGGTAGACCTTTCAAGGCAAAACGAATGAATCTATGTTGTATTGCTTAAATACGAATTTAATGGATTTCGTAGAAGGGTGCCCATACTTGGGAAGCGTACTCAAGATGGGGCCGTACATAAAAATTGTATAAGGAAAGAGTAACATACGTATCGGTAAATTCTTTTTCCCAGCGTTTTATAAATCCAAGCATGGAACTTGCCTTATTTACAATATAATTAATATGTTCAATGAAACCTAGATCAGAACTAAAGTGAACACCCAGATCTTTGAAGCTAAAAACACGACAGAGTGTGTGGAATAATCAAAAGCACTCACTATTCGATTTTTAGAGAAAGTTATAGTTTGACATTTAACTGGGTTAAGAGAAAGACCGTTTTTCCCACACCAAACATTAAAATTGTCAATATCAGCCTGCAAGAGAATGTGGTCAGGACTAGAACGTATTATTTTAAAAAATTTCATATCATCAGCATAAATAAGAATATCACTACATAAAGCAACATAATTTATAGCAATAATGAAAAGTAACGGACCCAGATGGCTTCCCTGGGGTACACCTTAGTGAGCATTGAATGAGTTTGAAAGGACGTTTCTAAATTTTACTTGGTAAGATCTATTTTCAAGGTATGATTTTATCCATGCTATACAAAAACCGGAGAACCAAAAGCTTTGCGTTTGAATATAATACTGTTGTGTTTAAGCTGGTCGAATGCCTTAGAAAAATCAGTGTATATGCAATTCATTCCCGTTTTCTAATGCAAACGAACATATATGTAAAAACGTAAGGAGATTTGTTACCGTTGATTTTCTTCTCACGAAGCCATGCTGTTGATCACATATTATATTCTTAGTATGAAATACTAAGCTCTCGCAAACAACTTGTTCCAATAGTTTTGGAATGCAAGAGAGCTTTGGGCCTATAATTTTTGATATCAGTTTTTTCGCCCTTTTTAAAGATTGGTGCAAGAAACGATTTCTTCCATAAAAAGGGAAAACTGCCTCTCCCTGAAGAAAATTCAAATAAAAATTGAAGGGGTTGAACTATTACATGTTTACACTTTTTCAATACTATATGCGGAATTCCATCTGGACTAGATGAGTAATCATTTAATAATTAGAAAAGGTCTAAAACTTCCTCATTACCATATATCCAAGCAGTTTGGCCAAAACGTAATTATGCAGTTTTGGGCCATTTGATTTGAATGTACCGAAATATTCAAAAACAAATCTTCTTTCGCAGAGTGGCCTTAAATTCACATTACAAATACTTTAAGTATAATGTTTGGTCAAAATTACATAACAACATTTATTGTTTTGAATGTGCAAAATTTTCGATTTTATTTTTAACTCCAAATTTGTTATTATGTATTTCTATTCGTGGCACATTTATGCATTTTCTTATTCTAATACCTTTGCCGTGAATCCAACTTTAGCTTACTATTGTTTTTTAATTCTTGAAATGCATTTATTTCAAGAATTAAAAAAATATCTTGTAATATTAATTGATAAAATTGTTTCAATTTAAACATCTTTATTTTTTTAAAGTTTTTTTAAAAATATTTTTCTTGAGAAGTGGATATCTCTTTAGTCACAATACGCCTGCTTACTCAATTCGCAGTAACGATAGAAATCTTTCTGTCATTCCAGTGCATAATTGTCATCAATTTTTAAGCTTCTATACTTCAGCAGCACCTAGACTTTTAAACGCGTTACCTTTTGACATTCGAAGCATTCGTTCTGCTCATTTATTCCATAAAAATGTTAAAAAATGGCGTTTTGACTTTGATTTTGAGGAAGTCAATAACATCATCAGAATTATGTTTTAAATTTGTACTCACATTTAATTTCCCTTTAACACAAAAAAGAAAAAATAAATAATAATAATAATCTTAAATCTCTTACTCTTTCGATACCCCACAACATTTCTTAATGTATTTTCAATTTAAATTTATGAATAAGTTATACTTATTTGGTGCTTTCGACTCTTGTCATAAGACAACAGATTGTACCTTCTTCTTCGTTCTCTATAATGAAAAACACTTATAATTAGTAAAATTATTGTACTTATACTAAAGTTTTTTTTTGAAGATGGAATTAACTAATTGTAATGTTTCTTTTTTGTATTGCTAATTTTGAATGTAAAAGAAGAAGTAAATAAACTAAAACTGAAACTGAAAAAAAGAAGGATAAAGAAAAAAGAGAACAAATACTATCATTACAAATAGTATCCACGACTATGTCGCACGAACTTGCTTATGTAGTTCAATGCTTTTGCGAGACTAGACATTTTTCAGTAATAATAACATTATTTTCTGATATTTTGAACGAGAAAATGTTAAAAAATTGAGCACAACTAAAAATACTGAAAATATGTTTAAATGCAATGTGTTATTGATCCTTCTAGAAGTTCCAAAACTCAATCAATCATTATAATGAAAACTTGAAAGTCAGGGAAATGACACAGAAAATGATGTTAGGGGAATGACTCCGAAGGGTGTTTTATGAGAATTAAATCGAAGTTATAAGTTGTTTTGTACTATGTAACATGTAGGTAGACGAGTAAACTTGTTTAATTTGTATACCACATGGTTAAGTAAAAAACACGTGTTAGAGGAATAACAAACTCGCTAGACGAAATAAAAGTCATTGCCTTAACTTGAAATATAAAAGACAACGAAGTTTTTTTTTCAAACTCTTGCTTCAATTTTCATAAAGAGCAATTTTGTCCCGTTTAGCAAAAAAAAAATTAGTTTTCTATTTTGAGTCTATATATTTTTTTTTAGTTTCCATTGGGATAGAAATGCTCATTTTATGGGGGACATTTACTTAATAGCTATCGTTTTTAGTTTCGTTCATTTTATGGGGGACATTTACTTAAAAGCTATCGTTTTTAGTTTCGTTGCTAAAATTCATTGTAGTGTGGTAAGTAGGCCTGGGGGCACGTCAGGGGAATGACATATTGGGTGTTTAGATGGAGATAGCGGGTATGATAATTTTTTAAACTTTTTTTTTTAGGGTGAATGTTGGATCCCGTTTGTTTTAAGACATCCTACTAACAAACTTATAATATAATCTTTTATTTCGGTTCAAAAATGAAGGAGACTGAAATATTAATATTTTGAAAAATTCACCCATATGTATTATTTAAAAAGAACTTGATCTTTAGACAAATATTTTCATGATCAATCGATCAACATCGTTCGTCGTCAATTTTTTCAAAGTGGTAAATGCGTTTTAAATTTTCTGAGGTCGAAAAAAAGGATTTTAAAAGTATAACGCTGAATTTGAGAAACGTTCACGGGATAGCTTTTTTGAATCCGAACAAGGGATAATCCCGCGAAACAGGATAGATACGAGCATTATTCATGACTCATATACATAATATATCATCACATGAAAACAAGCCACAGTGCTATCTAAATACTCATCTTTTTTCCTAATGTTTATTTATTCTTCATGTATTTAATGTCTTTTCTTTACATTACTGATATCATTTACAAAACTAAGTAACCATCTACTGGGTAAATTCATGTTTCCGAAAACAAGTTGTTCAATGGGTAGTTGCTCTTCTGTATTTTATAAAATGAAAATATGGAAACCACAACCGGTAGACATGTATATATATACAGTTGCGGTCAAAACAATAGTAGTACAAGTTAAAGAATTGCGTAACTTAAGTTTTGTAAATTTTATATTGCGCTGATAGTAACAAACTGTTGCATTTTGACTTAATAACATTTTCTTAATGAGCGGGTACACATACATTTTTATTTGCAACGGTAATATGACAAATAAGCAACCGTTATTAATCAAAGCTACGAATTCTGTCGGTCAAAATAATAGTAGTGCAACGGTTTATGTGAAGAAATATTATTTTTCTCCCTTATTTCTTAAATTAAACATTTAAAAAAACGTTGGTTTTTGTTTATCCATAACATCTTCATAGTTTTTATTGAAAAATTGGTCATATTTTGCCAGCAATGGGCAGAGGCAAACACCGAACACCGGAATAGCGTGTCTTAGTTAGAAGACTGATATGGAAAGGCAAAACTTATGCGCTGGTTCAATGCCAAGTTTAATGCTCACCAACAATGGTAAGAAAAGTCATTATTTAACTGCCAAAGTCAGAAAATGGCGGGCGGAAGCCGCTTTTGCCACCAAAGTTGATGAAACGAGTCATCAGGCATTTAAAAATCACTCCCGTTACGCCAGCTTCTGAAATTAAAGGCATATTTTATGTTATTGCCATCAATGAAACGGTTCGTAGAAAGTCACGAGAACATGTTCAAGCCGCCCACAGCCTGGAGGGGTACCATTGTTGACAAAAAACAATGTAACAAAAAGATTGAAATTCGCAAAAGAACCACTTTGACTGGCCTGCATCAAATCGGAGTAATGTTCTGTGGTCAGACGAGTTCAAGATTGTTTTATATGGTGGAAATTGACCTCATCAATATGTAAGAAGGCCAACAAACACAGAATATAATCCACGTTTCAAAGCAAAAACACTTAAACACGGAGGAATCAGCATAATGGTTCGGGCATGTTTTTCCTTCTATGGTGTTTTTCCAATACACCAAATTGAAGGTATCATGGATTTGGAAATCTGTATTAAGATCATCCAGGAAGTAATGCTACTCTATGCTGAAGATGAAAAACCCACTGAAACGTGTCTTTCAGTGAGACAATGACCCAAAGCCTACTAGTAAACTTGCGAAGCAATGATTCCAGGCAAATAGAGTTGATGTGATGGACTGGCCGCACAGTCTCCGGACTTAAATCCCATTGAGAACTTGTTGTGCGATGCAAATAAATATGTTGCTAGTTGCCATCCAACTAACAATAAAGCCCTTTTGGAAGCTATACAGCACTCATGGAGCTCGATAAGCGTAGAAAGGTGTGAAAACCTGATAAACTCGATGCAACGCGGTTGTGCTGCTGTTTTTTTTCCAACAAAGGACTTGCGACTAAGGCGCCAGTTATAGCGATCAGAAAAACCCATCCGAAAAACTTGAAACAGTATGAAATTGATTTTTTTTCTGATGGTTGTTTATAGCAATCAGAAAAAATGTGTCAGAAAAACTATATTCTTTGCAAAACAAACAAACAGCCGCCCAAATTTTTTCTGATTGAAATATCAGAAAAACTTTTTCGGATGGAGTTCTTTCAGTGGAACAGAAAAAAATTGGAACACAAATCAGTGGAATGATTTGTTCCTTTTTCTGTCAAAAAGCAATCAGCTGATACGAAAAATGAAATTTCATCCGAAAAACAAATAAATCCATTTAAAAGTTAGTTATAGCGATCAGAAAAAAAACCATCCGAAAAAAAGAATCATTGAAGTTTTTAATACTTTTCAATTAGATTTAATAGCCAAATGATACATCAATGGACGTGTAATTCAGCGTAGAATTTTTTTCGCGAAACAAAATTGCCAAACAAATAACTTTTCATGTTTTAAATGGATTTATTTGTTTTTCGGATGAAATTTCATTTTTCGTATCAGCTGATTGCTTTTTGACAGAAAAAGGAACAAATCATTCCACTGATTTGTGTTCCAATTTTTTTCTGTTCCACTGAAAGAACTCCATCCGAAAAAGTTTTTCTGATATTTCAATCAGAAAAAATCTGGGCGGCTGTTTTTTTGTTTTGCAAAGAATATAGTTTTTCTGACACATTTTTTCTGATTGCTATAAACAACCATCAGAAAAAAAAATCTATTTCATACTGTTTCAAGTTTTTCTGATGGGTTTTTCTGATCGCTATAACTGGCGCCTAACTGTGAGTTTAAGGTTCAAACCCTCAACTAAATCTTATGAAATAAATTTTGCCCTAAATTTAATTTTTTGTGATATTTAAAGGTGTATTATCTGCGCACTACTATTTTTTGACCGCTGTTCTTCAAAAGTTCTTTAATAAATTTGAAAATATCTTATAAAATATTATATTTGGAATTTTTTCTTTTTTCGAAAATAAAAGCTTAAAAACACCAATTTGAAAATCACATGGGTATTAATTTCTTAAAAATTAAGGGAGCAACTTTTTTTCAAGTTTGATTTTTTATTAAGGAGTACTACTATTATTTTGACCGCAGCTGTATGTCTTGATTTATTCATAGAACAATAACTATTAAAACTAGATTTAACCCAGTCTAAAAGACAGCGCTACGATTGACAGCAAATACAAATTTCTAACAACGAAATCTCCTATTCCTTAAATAAATTCTGGAAAGTTCTCGCAATTGAAAGTTTGAGTTATCAAAATCATTTTCACATGCTGCCTTATTTGTATTTGTATTTCAATGTGAGATTTTAATTTTCGAGATTTTAGTTTTCAATTTTTTTAAAACGAGAATCGAAATGCGGTCGTCTAGAAAATAGTAAATACTCTTCTGTTTTGTTTTAGATTCCTTCCACTTGCACACGTTTTTGAACTCCTTGCCGAAAGTGTCTGCCTTTTAACCGGAGTTCCAATTGGCTACTCAACACCATTAACACTAATCGATACCAGTAGTAAAATTAGAAAAGGATGCAAAGGTGATGCAACTGTCCTGAAACCAACTTGTATGACTACAGTGCCGGTATATTGAATAATTTTTTATAAAAGCTCTAAAATTTTGTATGTTCAGTATCAATTTTTAGCTGATTTTGGATCGTATTACTAAAGGAATCAATGACAAAGTTAATGCTGGGTCACCCTTCCAAAAAGCTCTATTCAACTTCTGTTACAACTATAAAGTGAAATGGGCTGCACAAGGATATCAAACACCATTTATTGATAGGTGACGTAGATATTTAAGGCCCTCATTTTGAATAGCGAATCAAACGTTAAAAGCGAATTGCCTTATCACGGTATTATCGATAGCGAGCTTCCGCAATCGCTTCAAAAATCAATGCTGCCAACAATAGCATTAATTTTTGAAGCGAATGTGGAAGCTTGCTATCGATAATAACGTGATAAGGGAATTCGCTAAATCATTCGCTTTTAAGCGAACGTTCGATTCGCTATTCATAATGAGGGCCTAATTTTTGTTTTTCACTTTATTTTGAATATTTCTTTTGGGATTATAGGCTAGTTTTTAAAAAAGTAGCCAAGTTAATGGGAGGACGAGTTCGAATAATGATGTCTGGTGGTGCACCACTAGCGCCTGACACTCATGAACAGATTAAAGTTTGTCTGTGTGTGGATCTAGTTCAAGGATACGGTTTAACTGAAACAACATCTGGAGCAACTGTAATGGACTGTAAGTAGAAATGTTTTTAACTTCATTTTAAAAGCTTGACTACGTTTTTATTCTTTGGAGCATCTTTATTTTTGGCTTAAGCCTAGTACGCAGCTGCTGAGAAACGAAAACGAAACGCAGCGAAAAAATATTCATTGACAGTTACACCAATTCATTAAATCAAAACAAATGCAACTAAAAAAAGACAGGCAGCCACACTAATAAAAGAAAAAACAATAATACACACAAGAAAACACAAATGTCATTTGTCCGCACACAATAAATGGCCTGGGTAATTAATTGTGTGCGAAGAAAGAGTGTAGACTTCTCCAAAAAATATGCAATAATTATCAATTTCGTTCATGGAACAGCGCACTGCAGAACGAAAACTGTTCGTTTATGATTTCCTTGTGTCATTTTTGTATGGGATTTTTCGTTTCGCATCAGCAGCGTACTAGGCTTGAATATTAATAATCTTAATGCTTAACCGGCTCCCAATCCATGAAGGCCAGCAGCCTGATACCCGGCAGCCTTCCATCCTCTACGATCCCGAGCACGCTGCTTCTAGTTATCTAGACCAATCTTTCTGGTATCCGCGATGGTTTGGTCTTTAAACCGGGCTCGGATTGAAAGACTTGGCTGGAGCATTATTGTCCATTCGCTTGATGTGTCGAGTCATTGTAGTCAACGTTTTTTGATTTTCTGGACTACATCGGCATCTTGATACTCTTCCATTTACCTTTTCGCACACAGGACGAAATATCCAAGAATTTTTCTTTGGAAGGAACCAAGTATCAGCTCTCAATTTTGGTTTATCGCCCAACACTCGGCGCCATTAAGCATAGAACGTGAACTTCGTTTTCGTGTGAGGTGTTTTGAACCTATCTGTTGCTAGGGTAATTTTTCGTCGGATCACTAAGATGTCGTTCGTGGGATTAATGTTTACTCCTAACTACTTCAAAGTTGATGCTATCAACAGCCATGTTTGGTCC
Organism: Dasysyrphus tricinctus; assembly: GCA_963921185.1. NCBI lineage: Eukaryota > Metazoa > Arthropoda > Insecta > Diptera > Syrphidae > Dasysyrphus > Dasysyrphus tricinctus. Next base: position 176,621,200 of record OY992531.1, on the reverse strand, counting down.
CAACCGGTTGACAGATCTTTCAGTGTTTGTTGATAGCATGTATTTGGTCTCATCCTCGTTTACTTGAAGACCAACAAGTTTCGTCTGTTCTTCAATTGCCGTAGAAGCCTCTATAACGGCCTGTTGAGAGCGGCCGATGATGTCGATAGTGCCTTCAGTGAATATTAATGATAGGAATATTAATATTTTGCACTTAACACTGAATCCCTGCCAAAATATATTTCAATAATAATAATGCTCTTTTTCAAGTTATATTTTAATAAAATATTTTTTTTTTAATGGTTCAACGTATTTATTACATTAAATTGTTTAATGGTTAACGCGCTGGATTGTGCATCTGGAGGTCTGGGGATCGAATCTCTACATTGACCATCAACAAATAAAAATATCTTACTATGAAACAGAGGTTTTTTGTCAATTATAGACGTACCTTCATATCGTCGGCTTTCTGTCGAAACCTCGTAAGCCTTAAAATGCTATTTTAATATATTTCAGATCAAAATAAATCACTGATTTCAAATATTAATGTCTCGTAACTGTGTCGTGGTTCCATTTGGTTCTATCAACCAGTTTTAAAACTCATTACTTTTTAAATTGGTTTTTTGTGTCTTCTAAGCAATTTTTCAAAACAGACTTACGAGTTTTTGACAGAAAGCCGACGATATCGTCACCTGATTGTAAGAACTTTTTTATTTTGGAGAAAGTAACTTTCTTAAGTACCTAGCTACCTCAGAACGATGAACACTTTCTTTTTTACCTACACTTGACTATGTCGGAATTATATGATACGAAAAGTGTAAAGTTGGTCATACACGACAGAGCCAACGATCCAAATGGCCCCGTGCCGATCCAAAACACTGGGCAACAAATTTTGACTTTGGAACGGTATTGTTGAAAAGTGACTTTTCTCATAGTTTCTGATGCGCTGAATTCGAAAATAAGCATGAAAAAATAAATTAGTTCACGTTTTTGAAAAAAATGATTTATTAAATTTTGTGCACAAAAATAAAATAAAGTAAAAAAAAATAATTTTTACTATTTTATTATATATTTTATATATATATTTTGGGAATCCGCCAGAGTTTCAAAACCTAAAGTTTCGAAAGGCAAAGTTTCGAAGGATAAAGTTTCGAAAAACCAAAGTTTCGAAAGGACAAAGTTTCGAAAAGATAAAGTTTCAAAAATCAAAATTTCGAAAAACGAAGTTTCGAAAGGAGAAAGTTTCGAAAAGTCAAAGTTTCGGAAGAAAAAGTATCGAAGGACAAAGTTTCGAAAAAAAAAGTTCCGAAATCCTCGGAACTTCGTTGTTCCTTGAGCGATTCAAACGAGATTGACACAGGTGATAGCTGATACGGAATAAGAAAAGAAAAAAATATTTTAAAAGTAGGGTGCTCCAAAAATATGTCAAAATATTGCAACTTCGTTGTTCCTTGAGCGATTTAAATCAAATTGACACAGGCGACAGTTGATATAGAATTAAAAATAAAAAAATATTTGCATTTGGGTGTTCCAAAAAAAATGTCAACTTCGTTGTTCTTTGAGCGATTTCAACGAAATTGACACAGGTGATAGCTGATACGGAATTAGAAAAAAAAATATTTTAAAAGTAGGGTGCTCCAAAAATATGTCAAAGTATTGCAACTTCGTTGTTCCTTGAGCGATTTCAATCAAATTGACACAGGCGACAGTTGATATAGAATTAAAAATAAAAAAAGTATTTGCATTAGGGTGTTCCAAAAAAAATGTCAACTTCATTGTTCCTTGAGCGATTTCAACGAAATTGACACAGGTGATTTAGAAAAAAAAAAAAACATTTTCAAAGTAGGGTGTTTCAAAAACATGTCAATATATTGCAATTTCGTTGTTCCTTGAGCTTGAGCCTGTGTCAATTTGATTGAAATAGCTCAAGGAACAACGAAATTGCAATGTGTTGACATATTTTTGGAGCACCCTACTTTGAAAATATTTTTTTCTTTTCTAATTCCGTATCAGCTATCACCTGTGTCAATATCGTTTGGATCGCTCAAGGAACAACGAAGTTCCGAGGATGTCGGAACTTTTTTTTTCGAAACTTTGTCCTTCGATACTTTCTCTTCCGAAACTTTGACTTTTCGAAACTTTCTCCTTTCGAAGCTTCGTTTTTCGAAGTTTTGATTTTCGAAACTTTATCTTTTCGAAACTTTGACTTTTCGAAACTTTGGTTTTTCGAAACTTTATCCTCCGAAACTTTGCCTTTCGAAACTTCGTTTTTCGAAACTTAGTTACTATTTCATATATTTTATTTTAAGTTTAAAAATTGACCCTCCCATATAATAGAGGGGAGATATGCCCCCTCCCGATAAATTTTTTCAGGTTATGACACAACATACAAGCCCGATTATTTTGATGCATCTTATGCAAACTCTGCAAATCAAAGTGTGAGTCATAGGAGCATGTGATTAAACTAACGGTTGAATTTCGAAAAACTGAACTAAGATTAAGTCTTACGCATGGATCTGTATTCAGGATGACTAGACGAATAAAAATTAGTTGAAATTGTTCATGATACTTTTTCACAATTTCCCAGTGAAATCGGTCGTGTGTAGGTGGGGTGAATCGGCCATCGATCCATTTGCATTTTCAGCCAATATTAAATCCAAATAAGCCAAATGGATCGGATGGCTCGGTCGTATATGGTCAACTTAAAAAAATTATATAAATAACATAACGCTTTTTCTGAGATATTTTAGATTACAAAATTCAGTTTCCTAGTTGTTGCACCCAGGTGATATTTTAGTGAAATTGAACTGGCAGTCGTGTAGGTAAAACACATGCGAGGTCATTCCGTCATGCCATTTTTCCCTTAATTTCATCTCAATGTTAAAATTGTTGTATATTAATTCATTGATTCAAATATAGCTATACTTTGTTATCATTTCTATATTAATGGATGTTGGATACGTGTTTAAGAAGTATTGTATATTTAGATCGAGATATGTCGTATGGTCGTGTAGGAGCCCCGCTTACAATGTGTGACATTCGTTTAGTAAATTGGGAAGAAGGAAATTATAGAGTTACAAACAAACCATATCCTCAGGTAACTAATACAAAATAAAACAAAAGTTTCCATTTTTATATCTCTATAAATGTATATTTCTTTTTCAGGGCGAGATTGTTATTGGAGGTGATAGTGTGTCTTTGGGTTATTATAAGCTTCCATCAAAAACCAAAGAAGACTTTTTCGAAGAAGATGGAAAGAGATGGTTTCAAACCGGAGATATTGGTGAAATGCATGCTGATGGCGTACTTAAAATAATTGGTATTTTTTTGTATTTACCTTTTCGACTGGAACCAAAAATAATTTAGCTATGCAATTGTTTGTTTTTAGACCGGAAAAAAGATTTAGTAAAATTGCAGGCGGGGGAGTATGTGTCGCTTGGAAAAGTTGAGTCGGAACTTAAAACTTGTCCTATTGTAGAAAATATCTGTGTTTATGGCGATCCTTCAAAGCAATATACGGTAGCATTGATTGTACCTAATCCAAAGCATATAGAAGAGTTAGCCGCTAAATATGGATTGATATCGAGGTCGTTTGAAGAATTGTGTACATCACCTGTTTTAGAAAAAGCTGTAATAAAAGAAATTGCAGAGCATGGAAAGAAATGTAAGTTCTAAATACATACTTATGAACTCGTTAAAAAAAACACATTTTCTCTTGGAATTTAAGGTAAACTGCAAAGATTTGAAATTCCTGCCGCAATAACACTGTGTAAGGAAGTGTGGTCCCCAGATATGGGTTTAGTAACGGCAGCCTTCAAACTCAAAAGGAAAGATATTCAAGACAAATACCAACACGATATCAATAGAATGTATGCTTCGTGAAAATGACTTAAGATATATAATAAAATTTAATATAGCCTAAAAAACTTTCACTGTAAGTTTACACTGCAATAGGATCCTATAAGAAAAACAAAGAAGAAAAAACATTAAACTATGAGAAAAAAAAATACTCTGTTTATTTACTGCTTTTAATGAGTTGGACATATAAATGTAAAATACCAAGATCAGATTTGATTAATAAGATAGGCAAGTGAGTTTTCCTTTTCATAACGCAATTATATATTGACATTTTGAAAGGTACTTCTGTGCAGAATTTAAAGTGGAACTATAGAAAATTCTCGCATGGTCAGTTTTGTCGTATAGAAAGAAGTGAATACAAAACTATCATTTATTTTACATTTCTGAAATGTCAACTCACCAAAATTAAGCAATATCTTAATTTTCATTGGACAGCTGGCCAATCAAAAATACGAAAAACTCAAAATTATGAACTGAAATTGATCTGTCGAACGCGCCCACTTGAAAAAAAGAGTGAAGTTGGCTGCGCTCAGCTATTTGCTCTATTCGCTCGGTCTTTTTATCCTGAGCTCATAGAGCGTACTCCGAGCTAGCTCTGATTTAAAAAAGAAACACAAGTTGAGCGCTCTGAGTACTCGGAGCTAAAAAAGAAACACGGATCTTTTTTTGACAGCTCAGAGCTATTCTCGGAGCTAAAAAGAAAAACGCCTAATGAGTACATCAAATATTGGTTTGCTTACTTTTGTTTCAAGTCGAAGCCAAAGGACATGTATTCAGCAATGACTGTTGAGCAATTAACATCAGTAGTTTCCATTTTTTTTGAGAGGTGGCAACTCTGACACTTTCTCGTTCGCCTGTGTTCTTAATAAGCTCCGAGTATATTTAATTTTTAAATCTGTTTAACCAAATAAATAAAGACCTTGTTTCATTTATCTGACTCAATATTTAACGCAAATTTTTATGTGAGTGAAATGTGAATAGTTCTTTAAAGTTAAATTAAAACAAAAAGTTAAAATTTCACAAAATCTCAAATTATTGCATTGAGTGAACATGCTCCTTTTTTATCATCAATCAACTCTCATTGCTCCCGTTAATATTTGTTGTTTCTATCCCCTGGTGAGTGAAACATTTTTGGTATATGTTCTGCCTCTGAAGCAAATCTTGAGGCTACATGCATCCGAATTGTTTTTTTTATTACATGCAACACACCTATACCTAAATCAAGTGGCTGTGCTTTTTCCAAATTGAAGCTTGACAAAGCCTTCAACTTCAACTGAACTATACGAAGTGTTTACAATCATGGAATCTGAGTGCCGATTTGTCTAAAACAATAACAAAGTTTTAGGCTTACCTTTACGGATCGGACAAAGTCACTCATTGTCATCATCTGTCATAATCATACTCACCACTGTTGGATTGTATGTCGAAAGCGTTATACACAAGGGAATACCGGAACCTTTCTCAGAAAGGGTTTTTGGAAAAAATAAGCAGTACACTAGTAACCAAAACTTTTGTGTCTTCGCTAAAATAAGAAAAAGGCATTCAAAACACGTTAACAAAAACTAACGGCTCTTTAAATATATTAAAATTATTTATTTTTCAATAAATATTTTTATTTATTAAATCATTTAATACGAAAATTTGAGAGGGTAACTAATGCCTCATGCAAAAAACGAAATTTATTAGAAACTTCACCAGAATTCTCAAACACAAAAAAGAAAAACTCCTTTGCAAATATGTCGGTGGCAAAAATGACCACTGCAGACCTTAAAAATTTGTTTGAAGAAATATTAGCCGATAAATTCAAAGAATTTCCTTCAAAAATAGACTGACCGTACGTTTAATGAAATTTAAACCCTCAAAATATTAAATGAATCTCTTGCGAAAGAAATTGAACAATTGAAAAATAAAAGCAATGTCATGAAAAACAAAATGGAACTTCTAGAAAAGCGCTTGAAAGAAACAAATGGAACTTTTAGAAAAGCGCATGAAAGAAACAAATGTAGTTTTCTCAATCCCAAATGAAATGTGCAATAAGGGCGACGTCCATACAATTATCAACGATCTGGCCAAAAATACCATGAATCTTCTTGATGATGTAACATTGCTCCCATCCAAGGGAGTTCAACAATTGGTAATGGTTGGTACTAAAAGCAAAGCCATCGTTAGTCAACTATTGAAGTACTCAAGTCATCTGAAAGGAACTGGAGTATATGTGAACCCTGACTACACATAAGACGAACTCAAACGCCGACAATATGTTCTTCAAATAAGAAGAAGTATAAAAAACAAACACCCAACAGCAACTCCACTAATACGAGGCCTGAAATTGATTGTCAACGACAAGCATTTTCACACAACAGGAGAGGGTACTCTTATGTGTGACAACCGTGATGGTTTGGAGGTAATTCACGAGATGTTTGGTGCCATCAATACAGAGGAGCATGGACTGTCTCAATCACAATCATCTGTCAACACGTCTACTGGGACGCAGCCATCTACAAGCTCGCAGCATATTCAGAAGCAGAAATACAATTAAAACAGGGGCCAGATTCTGTAATAAACGAAACGAAAGCGAAGGCTCGTTTTTCAAAAACGAAAGAAATCGTGCGAAAGCGAAAGTTGGCATTGCATATCGCATTTCGTTTAATTTATTTGGTTCGCTCAAGTTTGAGAGCCACTGTTTTTCATTGCCTACTTTTAGGTGCCTTGAAGTTAGAGATGACATAGATACTTACTTACTTACTTAGGTCCTCGGACCTGTTACGTCCGTGAGTTTCCCCTTGCGGGGCATATGGCCTCCACTACTCCTACGCGCCATCGTGTACGGTTTCTGGAAATGTATTTCAGCTCTCTCCAACTTTTCCCCAGTTGTGCAGATTCCTCTTCGACCGTTCTTCGCCAAGTACTTCTAGGTCGGCCCACTCCTCTGCCTTGCTGCGTGAGAGGGTTCCATTGCATAGCTTGACTCGCAATGCACTCGTGGCCTTTTCGAAGCGTATGTCCAATCCACTGCCACTTTCGTTTTCGTATAATAGAGTCGATGGGTTCCTGACCTGCCCTCGCATGAAGTTCATCATTTGAGATGCGGTTAGGCCAGAAAATCCGCAAGATGTTTCGCAGACATCTATTTACGAACGATTGCAGCTTTCTTGTGACAATGGGTGTTACTTTCCAAGTGCTGCATCCATAAAGAAGCACGGATTCTACATTGGAGCGAAACAGTCGTAGCTTGGTCGTTAGGCTTATAGAGTTGTTTCTCCATATTTTGGACAGCATCCCGAACGCAGCCTTTGCTTTCCCGATACGGCTGGTTATATCTAGCTCGGTCCCGCCATCAGTAGAGACAATACTCCCAAGGTATTGAAAGCTCTCTACCATCTCTACTGGTTGTCCAGAAATATCTATTTGAGTTGATGAGGAAGTTCCAAGGCTGATCCTTTTTGTTTTCGCCGTATTGATCTTGAGCCCGACGGTTTCAGCTTCTCTCTCCACCCTTGTTGACATTTGATGGAGATCCATGATCCTATGAGAGAGTAAGCATACGTCATCCGCGTAGTCCAGATGTTTCAGCTGTGATTGCAGATTCCACTGAATTCCTCCATTTGCAGTCGACAAAGCTGCATGCAGCACATCACTTATTACCAGCAGGAACAGTATTGGTGACAGTATACAACCTTGTCTAACCCCACTTTGGATTTCAAATTCCTCTGACAATCTTCCTTTATGCAGAACGTGACATTTGGATCCTTCATATGTAGCCTTGATAATAGCAATCAATTTATCCGGGATGCCCCTCCTGCGCAAAGCAAGCCAAATAAATTCTCTATTGACACTGTCAAACGCCTTTTCGAAATCGACGAACAGCAGGTGAAGTGGTGATCGATATTCAACGCACTGTTCAATGATGATCCGCAAGGTGTTGATGTGGTCCACACAGGAAGATCCAGTGCGGAAACCTGCTTGTTCGGCGTCAAGCGTGTCTTCTAGGTGGTCTTTTATTCGCTCTAGGACGATTCTTGCTATAACCTTCGCTACAGCAGGCAGCACGCAAATTCCTCTCCAATTTTCGCACTGTGTAAGGTCTCCTTTTTTTGGAAGCTTGACAATCATTCCCTTTTTCCACTCCTCAGGAAAACTCTCTGTTTCCCAAGCTCTTTCTATGAGTGGGTGCAAGAGCTCAGTCGATGTTGTTGGCGCTGCTCGTAAGAGCTCTGCGGGAATACCGTCAAGTCCAACCGCTTTGTTGTTCTTCAGTGCTCTAATTGCGGTTGAGATTTCTTCTCTACTGGGGGCTACAGTGCGTATTCGGGAATTTGTTACTACGGACGGGTCATTGGGTGTTGGGTTGACTTCAGTGGTGAAAACACGATTTAAAACCGCAGAGAAGTGCTCCTTCCACCTTTTGAGCTGGTCCCCATCCGAAACTAGCAGTGATCCGCCTATGTCCTTTACCAGGTGTTGTTTAGAGCTTTGGACACCTGTAAGCTCTTTGGTAATCCTGTAGACGGTCCTACTGTCACACCTGCTTGCGGCCTCTTCTGCTTCTGTTGCCAATGCGTTGATATAGGCACGCTTATCACGACGCACGCTACGGTGAACTTCTCTCATCTTCATGCGATACGCAGACTCTAGCTCGTTTCTGCCTGCTGCTGGAGTTGCTGCAATGCGAGCTTTGAGCTGTTTTCTTTCTTCGATCCTAGCCCAAGTTTCTTCGGAAAGCCAGGCACTGTTTCTTCCTTGCGACCGACCGACTATACTTTCAGCACCTGATATGAAAACATTTTTCACAGCACACCAATGGTTTTCGATGGAGGTGGTCTCCGTGCTACTGATTGCTCTCAATCCTTGCGAAAGGTGGTCCCCTAGTTGTTGGCAGACTGCGGGATCCTTAAGTCTATCGGTGTTGTATTTAGGCATTCGGGTGTTTTCTTGGGATCTCCGAACTGCAGCTGTTCGTAATCTTACGGTAGCAACCATCAAATGGTGGTCCCGGGCAATTCCCATGTCTGCACCTCTTCTGTTTCTAACGTCCTGAAGACTGCTTCTAAATCGCCGACTGATCGCGAAGTGATCAATTTGGTTGGAAGTTGCTTGTCCGTCCGTCGACACCCAACTGATTTTGTGGCACGTCTTGTGTTCAAACATGGTTCCTCCTATAACAAGGCGGTTGGCGTTACAAAAATCGACAAAACGTTCGCCATTGTCGTTGCGGTTTCCAACACCATGTTTTCCCATTACATGTCTAAGCCCATCGTTGTCATTGCCAACCTTGGCATTCAAGTCTCCCATTACCATTATGATGTCTCCACGTGGTGTACTATCATAAGCAGCACACAGCCGATTATAAAAGGACTCCTTCTCCTCGACAGAAGAGAGCTCCGTTGGGGCGTAACACTGTATGATGGTGACGCGACGTACTCTTGTCCGGAACCTAGCTTTCATGATCCTGTCATCTAAGGGCTCCCAGGAAATTAAGCTCTTGAGAGCTGTTTTAGAAAGCAGCAATCCAACGCCAGATTCACGGTTACTTCCAGGTGCCTTTCCGGAGTAGAGTAGTACAGTGTTACGAGTTGGTGACTTATTTTTCCCCGAGCCTAACCATCTAACTTCACTGATCCCTAAGATGTCCATCTGGTATCGCATGAACTCCTTCTCTAGTTGGAGGAATCTGGCATTTTGAGGACCTTCACTTCCGTTATCGAGAAGCGTCTTCACATTCCAGAAACCAATCTTTGTCCGGGTACAATAGCCAAAAGTCGTCAACATGTTATCGTTTCTTATCCGAGGCGTAGTGTCGGTTTCGTTAGCGGAGTTGATTTCAGTTTCGAAGAATGCTAACCTCCGAAACCTATCCTAGAAATCTAGGCCTTTCGCACTTGTAATTTTAGCCTATTTACGTATATAGGGATACGCAAATAGTTGATGACATAGATGCAGATGGTGAATAGTCGAACACAGAAAAGTGGTGGAAAAGTAAAAATAAATATATAATTTAGGATACAAAATTATATATATAACTTGAACGAAAGCCTCTACAATTAATTAAGGAGAATATAAGTATCATTTTTAGCCATAGTCGTCTTGATTCAAAACAAAGTAGTTATTTTTTTTTATATGGTGGATTTTCATAAATGGTAAAATGTGGTGAAAAACAAGGCACACATCTCTAGGCCTGGGAAAATAAACGAAAATAATAAATAAAATAAAACAATTCTGTTGCAATTTGTAGGGAAGTCATAATTTAGCCAAATAACGCTTATCATGGCTTAATTGTTATAAAACTATTGTAAAATCATTTCTTCTTGGTGTAAAATCTTTATTTATATATTTCATATTATTTGAGGATGGGTTTTTAATGATGTTTGATATTAATCTTGATGAATATTTGAGACCGTGAGTGAAGGTGGTTTGTTCGTAAACGATTTTTTTTGCTTTGCTAAAGTGATACATACTTTTATATCTTATTATTGTTAACTAAATGCATCAGAAGCCATCATGATTGTAAATTCGTTAAAGCTTTCCAAAAATATAACTTAATTATTTTTAATCTTAGAAACGTGAAGTAAATAGCTGTCGTTTAAGTTCTTTCGCACGCACGATCGAATTCTTTCGTTTTTAAAGTTACATGAAGCAAATTGTTCGCACAAACGAAAACGTTTGTTCGTTTTTGCCATACAGAATGTCACCCCAGGGTTGCCGTCTGTCAAGCAAGTAGAATTAATAATCTTAATAGTGAACAAAATGAAAGTAAAAATATAAATATAATTTCTTATAATATAGCTGGTTTAGGTAACAAATTATTTATAGTAAACTTTTTTGAATTTGTAAAAAAATATGATGTATTCTTCCTTTTTGAAACTTTTTAGACCGAGAGCCCACAGCAGATTTTTGGTGTGAACGATAGCAAAAAAAGAAGTATAGGCGTCGAAAGATCCATTAAAGACTATTAAAAAAATCAAAGTCTTGCAGTCCACAACTGGGGCCTTTGCGAGAAACAGTGCATCGAAAAAAAAATATGAATGCAACTTCGAGGAAAATCGTGTTAGCCGAAATTGGTTTTCACCCCTCCCTAGATAAGCTGCGCGGATCCCATATCACGGAATTTGAGATCATTTGAGTGTTTAGTTCGCCCTGCCAGACTGTTTAAAAAAACCGTTTTTCACTTAGAATTTTGAATTTTTTAAACGGTCCGGTAGAGCGAACTATACACTCAAATGGTCTCAGATTCCATGATATGTGATCCGAGGAGCTTCTCAAGGGATGAGTGAAAACAAATTTTGGCTAACACGATTATCCTCGAAGTTGCATTCATTATTTTTTTTCAATGCACTGTTTCTCGCAAAGGCCCCAGTTGTGGACTGCAAGACTTTGATTTTTTTAATAGTCCTTAATGGAGCTTTCGACGCCTATACTTCTTATTTTGCTATCGTTCACACCCAAAATCTGCTGTGGGCTCTTAGTCTATTTATAATAAGTGAACGAATAGAACATTTTAAAAAATATTTCAGTGAATATAACTTACACTGGATACCTGCTACTCGTGAACATAAGTTTGGTAGAGCCATAGGTGGATCTTTGTTTGGTTTTAAGCACGCTGTCGATGGTAGCTTTGTTGAAGTAGATGGTCAATCATGCTTAATAATCAATAACCTAGGTACAAAATATTTTATTATACCCACATACCTGAACTGCAACTTCTGGGATAACGATTTTAATGGTCTTCATGATTGTCTGCTCACTCTTCAATCACAAAATGCGATGGTTATTGGTGACGTTAATGCTCGTATAGGGAACAAACAGATAGTTACGGATGAAAGTAATTTTATACGGACAGACATAGTGAACACCCGAAATTCGAAAGACCAAACACTTAACAGAAATGGTCGACTATTTTTGGAAATATGTCAAGCAAATGATCTATTTATTCTAAATGGATGTAGCAAAAATGATTCTCTTGGGGAGTATACCTTCATTGGTGGATCAGGAAAATCTGTGATTGATGTTTGCGCAGTTTCTAGAGAATGTATGAAGTTAATTCTATCTTTTCAAGTAGGAGTAAAAACATTCTCCGACCATATGCCCCTTTTGGTAGACATCAGACTTAACACCACCGCAGTACATCAAGAAATATCGCTACCACCAAAACTTGTGTGAAAAGATAACTTAAGTTCATTGTACTCAACCAACTTAGTAAACAAAATTGAGAGTACCTGTCAGATAACTTTAGAAAATCTTGCCGAAGAAAAGATATGCTTTTTAAACAACTGTATAAAGCAAGTTGTACCTGTAAAAAACATCACAACAAATTCTAAATACCAGCAGAAGTGGTTTGACCATGAATGTTTGGCTGCAAGAAAAGTTTCATTTGATCTTCTTCGTAAACTAAGGAGTTCAGTCGGCGATCATAATGAAACTTTAAGAATAAGATATATCACCGCCAATACAAATTACAAAGAACTATGCCGTATGAAACGCAAACATTATTTTAGCTCAATAGCCTTAGAGCTTTCTCACACAAAGGACAGTAAGAGTTTCTGGGCAAAAATAAAATCACTCAAAGGCCAACATTTTATTTGTGGGATACACCTATCTGCTGGAGAGCTAGCTGAGCACTTCAAGGTCTTATTAAACCCATACCACTCGAAAGAGTGCAGCTTTCAATATGCTGAACCATTTGTTACTGATGACCTACTTGACAGGGAAATAACTTTAAGTGAACTGCAACTGAGTCTGTATGACACTAAAAATAGAAAAGGGCCTGATCGAATTCCTAACGAATTTTATAAAAACGCTCCCCTCGAGTTTTTTAACACATATGCTTGATGCCTTCAATTTTATATATAATACAGGTAACGTCTCTCAGGTATTCAAAGATGCCATCGTGTATCCGATATATAAAAAAGGTGATGTTAATTTGTCATGCAACTATCGGGGAATATCATTTATGAACTCAACAGCCAAAATTTTTTCCTCAATTCTTCTTAATCGAATAAATGATTGGATAGATAGAAACGAAGCTCTGAGTGAGTATCAAGCAGGTTTTCGTAGGGGATATTCAACGATAGACAACATTTTCACTCTAGCAACCATCGCACAATACTTTTTGAGACCACAAAAAAAGTTGTACATATTTTTTGTTGACTTTAAAGCAGCTTTTGATTCAATCGACCGCAACGCACTATTGTACAAACTATCACAAAAAGGAATATCTACAAAGCTGCTTAAAGTCCTCGAAAATATGTACAAAAATACACGGCAAACTGTATGGGATGGAAAACACACCTCAGAATGGTTCGAAACTACAACAGGAGTGAAACAAGGGTGTCTTCTGAGTGCAGTATTGTTTTCATTGTTCATTGACGATATTTCTTCGTATCTACCTGCAGGAGTAAGTATAGCAGGAATCAAGATAAAAGTGCTCCTTTATGCAGATGATGTCGCCTTGTTAGTTGAATATCCACATAGCATGCAGTTGATGATCAATAAACTCAATGAATTTTGTAAAACCTGGAACCTTTCAGTAAATTTGGAAAAATCAAAGATCATGGTTATCCGTAACAGGCAATCAAAATTAGGGAATCATGAAAAATGGTTTTTTGATGGTGAAGCAATTGAAACAGCCACTCAATACAAATACCTTGGAGTTACTCTGGAAGCAAACATGCGTTTTTCTTACCATCCAGAAACAAAACTGGCGGCATCGAAGAATCTTATAAATGCTTCCTAGTCCAGTCAAATTAGTATTTTATATCAACAAAAAATACTGCGTCGAATTTTTTTTTTGTTTCTTAAAGAGTACCTATTGGAGATTGTAAATCCAAAAAGTTCGAACAAAAAGCGCCCATGCGTTGTCCGCCATTTTGAAAAAGGCTTTGGAAAGCGTGAACTCGATTTTCTCGGCTCCTGTCATATATAGAGCTGTAGTTTTTTTTTAGGTTTGTACGTTAAAATATCTTCTTTAACTTTTGTTGAGAAAAAATTTGAAACCTCTTTCCAAAAAAAAGTTATCGACAAAAAACTGTCGAGCTTTTGAAGTAAAAAATGGTTTTTAACGTTTATCTCGCCTCATGTTCATCTGATCGAAAAAATACTTAAGTTGTTTTTTATAGATCACTTTATTTCCTACATTTTGGTATATTTAAATCTTATGTGCGACAAAAACTGTAGGAAATATAACCTGTCAAAATGGCCAATATCCTGCGAAAATTAAAAAAAAAGAAATTTACTCACGTTTGAAAATTCTCAAATTTGATTATGTTCATTACGAAATTTAAAGAAACAGTTCAAACTCTTTTCCACACCACCAACGGGGTAGAGTTACGGCGAATTTTTTCAATTTGGTATCCCCAGGAGGTATAATCCACGATTCAATCGTTTTCGTTTCTATATCAGCCTATCGATAGCTCAATGTGGCATAGTTTTTTCATGTCGTTCTCCTTTTTTTTTGGGCTAGGCGTGCCAACATCAATGATCATATCAACGTTGTTAGTACTGCTGGGATCGTCATTGGTAGTTTTTTCAATGTTTTCAGGTGAGGAAAAGTCTTCACATTCGTCTTCATCTTCCAGTAAATTTTGCAAGGAAGGAACATTCTCGCGTCAAACGTCAAAAAAAAACTAAGTTTAATTTATCTTCATTGCCTCCTAGTGCAGCAGCTGCTCGGCAACACACATTCCGTACTTACCATCAAGTACAGACTTGGATCAATGTTCACCATGACCCACTAAAATGGGGTTGGAAAAGAACTCCGACAGGATTAGAGCCAGTTACAACCACTCAAGATCCAGCTCCACAAAGCATATGCAAACTATACCCTGCAAATGCAAGGGCCAGTGTGGTCGAGCTTGTGGCTGTCGGAAATCTGGTCTGAATTGTTCCTTAATATCTTTCTACTGCAGTGGAAAAACATTACGAGAATGTTCCTTCCTTCCAAATTTACTGGAAGATGAAGAAGCATGTGAATACTTTTCCTCACCTGAATAGATTGAAAAACTACCAATGACGATCCCAGCAGTACTAACAACGTTGATATGATCATTGATGTTCGCACGCCTAGCCCAAAAAAAAAAGGAGAACGACATGAAAAAACTATGCCACATTGAGCTATCGATAGGCTGATATAGAAACGAAAACGATTGAATCGTGGATTATACCTCCTGGGGATACCAAATTAAAAAAATTCGCCGTAACTCTACCCCGTTGGTGGTGTGGAAAAGAGTTTGAACTGTTTCTTTAAATTTCGTAATGAACATAATCAAATTTGAGAATTTTTCAAACGTGAGTAAATTTCTTTTTTTTTTAATTTTCGCAGGATATTGGCCATTTTGACAGGTTATATTTCCTACAGTTTTTGTCGCACATAAAATTTAAATATAAGAAAATGTAGGAAATAAAGTGATCTATAAAAAACAACTTAAGTATTTTTTCGATCAGATGAACATGAGGCGAGATAAACGTTAAAAACCATTTTTTACTTCAAAATCTCGACAGTTTTTCGTCGATAACTTTTTTTTGGAAAGAGGTTTCAAATTTTTTTCTTAACAAAAGTTAAAGAAGATATTTTAACGTACAAACCTAAAAAAAAAATACAGCTCTATATATGATAGGAGCCGAGAAAATCGAGTTCACGCTTTCCAAAGCCTTTTTCAAAATGGCGGACAACGCATGGGCGCTTTTTGTTCGAACTTTTTGGATTAACACTCTCCAATAGGTACTCTTTAAGAAACAAAAAAAAAAATTCGACGCAGTATTTTTTGTAGATATTTTGAATTAATTAATTTAATTTTACTGGACTATCCTGGAAGAATATAATTGGAAATAATGAAATCATAACCTCAGCTAAATATAAGGTCTTTGAATCAATTATGCGCTCAGTGATATGCTACAGCTGCCAAACTTGGGGATACTTTTTCGTTTACCGATGAATACACCAAACTACGTTCTCATGTTAGAAACAGGACTACTATCGCTTTACAATTATACTTTCAAGCTGCATTTTGATTTCATCCTTAAAATACTGAGATCGCCGATGAGTAGAATCCTTCATATACTTACAAGATACATAATTTACAGGAAAGTAGAGTGGGCTAATGAATGGAAAACTCTATCAGAAAAATATAGCTTCAACTTTAATATACAATATGAAGATCAAGGAGAGTTGAAACGAAACCTATATAAATTGCTAGAGATATATGACATTCAACAGCGCAACTAATACATCCAACAAGCAACTCATTCTGTCAATAGGCTGATCTACCCCGAGCTTAGCTTTAGTCTAAGCAACAATAACTATTTTAGTGACTCTAATAGTATTCAATCGATATCCCTAATTTGCAGAGCTAGGTGTGATATGTTAAATTTAAATGGTTCAAAATTCATTAAAAAGAAACAAATCTTTGCACGATATGTAATATGAGAGCAAAAGAAGATACTTTCCACTTTTTAGCAATATGCCCTATCTACAGGGACCTAAGATCCATCTACTTTGGGAAGTTGACTTTGACAATGGAGCAAGCAAAGACCATACTGAATGGAGCTAACTGGGCAGCCCTTTCTAATTATTGACATAAATACTGAATATCGATAGTTAGAAAAATTTTATTACAAAAACAAAAAGATTATAACACATACCATACATACATCATGTTTTTATATGTTTTAAAACAAGTTTTAAATTTTAATATTGTAATTACATACATACATAATATTAAAGAAACATCTTCGTTGTACTACATCTTTTAACATTGTTCAAAATATTTTCTTTATTCTCTGAATATCATTTAAATTTATTGTTTAATAATTCATATAAATTAATTAATCGTTTCAATCCGGCAGACGGCAACGCCATAGCCACAACTTTATTTAACTCATAATAGCCGCGTTTTATTATCGCTCATAACCCATATGGTTCACCTCGTGAAAATAAAACGATGTGGGTTAGTGCAAAAGCAGTGCTGTATATCAGTCTCTTTTTTTCTTATGTTTATTTGTTTTTCATGTAAGCACTTGTCTCTTTTCCTCTCTATTCCTTATACTGCTGACAAATCGCTGACATCCATTCACAATGGTAAATAGCCCTCTGCCGGCCAGAGTGAAAACCTCTATCTGGGTTATTGAAATTAACCTCGATAGAAACCTAGATCCCATGTTGTTTTTGTAATACATGTTAAAAGATAACCTCGACCCAGACCCAGAGATAATAAAACGCAGCTAATATCTATAATCTAATCTAGTTTCCATTTTATAACTCAACTTCTTCTTTTAACAAAGCTAGAAACTCAGACGGCTTTTTTTATCGATTTATTTAATGCAATCGGTATACTCAGTGCACTCTGTTTATTTCCTTCAGTTAACATTGCACTCATTTTGCCATCCATTGACCGAGTTGAATACACTAACTGCTTCTTATGGCCTCTTCACACAGAATCAAAATCTAGATTTTGAGCCAATATCCCAAAATATCATCAAAATTATCTACCAAAAAATCATCTCAAAACCTCCTTGGTCCATTCACAATCACACCTTTTTATTTTCAAATAGAAGAGAGAAGATGTAAAAAAGAGATTTTATATAATTATTACTGTAGTGTATTTGGTAATTGTCCTTTTTATACTTTACAATGCAGTTGAAAATTCTGTAAGGAATCAGTTTTATGACCTCCGGAACAGAACTTACAGAGCCTACCTTGGCGGATTAATTGGCAGGCATAAAATCCACGAAGAGACAAGTGATAACGGCCTCCGGCCAATAGACATTTCACAACCTCGTAATACGGTGATAAATTGTACTAGTTTTACAGGGCTGCGAATCCACAAAGCAACCTAGCGCTCCTCAAATGGACAATACGCACACCTAATCGACCATGTGCTATCGACGAAGGCATGCCTCTAACATCTTAGACGTATGTATTTTGCGAATCTACATTGCCTTGTTGCGGCAAGCTTCATAGCTCTAATGTCAAATGAAAAGAAACTACAAACCGCCCTAATAGTCTTGTCAAATTAACTAAAATAAGAATAAGCTAACTGCAACAGAACTTCTGTAAATAGGGTCTTATTGAAAATAGTATCAAGTGTGCTCAATTCAACGAACGTTTTCGTGTAATCATCAGACGTTTTGTCCTCCATTTAGAGTCCAATGTATGTGTGCCATTTCAGGGTTTTAACCTGGTAAATGGCAACCTTACTATAAACTAAAGCTGAACCTCTCAGGTTGAAGTGACAGGTATGTTCTTATATCGTGCACTAACGTCCTCACTATTAGAGGTCGAGGACCAGATGCGTTTAGTTTGAAATGCTTTAACTTCTCAACGATTAAGGTTACGAAGAAACTTGGTGTAACTTATCTATGGCAAACTGAATCAGCTATCCGTTTCTAAAACAATTTTTTTTTTCTAAAACTTACCGTTTTCGAGATGTTCCGCAAAAACTAATTTTCGTGACCTTTGACCCCTTATAACTGACCTAGAGGTAGACTGATAGTTGAGGACTTTTCTCAGATTATAGGTATTTCAGGATTATAGGCCTGTTAGTAATTTTTTCCTTGAACAAATTTATTCTTACAGCGTCAGTAAACTGACACGTCATTTTTAATTCATGAATATCTCGACTCTCGTTCGTCGTGAGGGACTACTTTTTTCAATTTATAGTAAACTGATAGGACTACACAACAAATTTAAAACTAAAACAGAAAGTTCTGTTAAATATAGTTTTTTTTCTCAATAGTTATGAAAAAGGGTATTAAAAGCAAGACATAAAAACGTATAAACCAACAGTAAGTTTTTGTATATTTGTTTAAACAAAATGAACTAAACGCAAATTTATAGAAAATACTTATATAGAGATAATTTATATAGAACTTACTGACGATGGAAGCATTGCTTCCGAAATGCATTCAAGTAAATAAATAAATAAAATAAGTGTTTTTAAGTTATTCAAAATAATATCTTCAATATCAAATGAAGAGAATACTATTATAAACAATCAACTTTTTAAATTTTTACTTTGCGACATACTGGGGCTGAGCTATAAAATAAAACCTAAAATCATAAGATTGCGTGGGTGCGTCCACTTACCTACAGTGGCTCACAATGAAAATGGCCCACCCTTTACCAAATTAACCAAGTTAATCGAGTAAAATAAAAAAAAGTGTGTGTATCAGCTGCGACGCACGACTGGAGTTTCCTCCTTCAGATCGATTGTCTAATATCGAATTCCTTACAACCAAATAATCGATTTTTTTCTAAACAGAATCGATTTTTTTCTTAACAAAATCGATTTTATTCTGTCAAAACAAATCTTGCATTTTCAGCAAGATTTCAAATCGATTTCACACACTAACAAGATTTGGCATTTCTCTGGAGTTGAAAGTATTTTGCGGCGGGTTTAACAAATGTTCTAAAGTGTTCGTCGGTCATTTAAATAGATTAAAAGCATATAAATCATTAAAACTAATTTTAATTCCTCAAAAAATAGTGAATGGTCAGTTAGAAGTTATAAAAATATCAACTAACTTCGGTTCAAAGTGCCCAAAGTCAATTAAAGATATAAATCACGCGCTTGCCGATGTGTTTCTCGAATGATGTGTTTCTTGGATGAATTTCGGTTGTTCTTTTTACTTTAATGGCCACATAACTATTTTCTGTTTATTTTTGCAACTTTTCTCGGAAATGTATATGTTTTTAATCTAACAAAATGACGCGAAAAACTGAATGCACTTTGGAATATTTGTAACAAATTTGTATGCGCATAGTTTGTTTACATTTTTGCCTCAAAGCTACTGTCAAATGACACACACACAATCCTACACGAAAAATTTGATTTTTTGTATGTTCCTTACAACCAACAAAAAAAATCGATTTGAAATTGTTGTAAGGAATTCGACATAAATAGGCACAGAAAAGGCTTACTAGTCTAAGAAAAAAATCAATACCATATTAAATTGTAAATAAACGAATCAATGAAAATACCTTAAAAAAGTATGTATTTTTATTTATTCTATTTATATTTATTATGCGAACGCAAAAGGAATCAATAGAGAACTCGTTCCTTTCATTTCAACCGTAGATCTGTAACTGTGCCTCTCAACCGATACACTCAAAAAATTTCGTGTGTAAATACTACTAATTTCTGCGTCCATTCTACGAATTTTATTCGTGGTTTTTAGCCACGAATAGGATTCGTAGAATGGACGTAGTTTGGTTCATATTACTAATATTTTATTCGTTTTCGTACAAATGGAAACGTTTATCTTACGAATACTATGATACATTAACGAATGGTTGTTATACCCATTCGTACATAGTACAGTGCTATTCGTATACTGTACGAATAATATTGTAATATTTACCAATGCTCTTGTTATTCATTCGTACATAGAACAGTGCTATTCGTACATTGTACGAATACTATTGTAGTATTAATGAATGCTCTTGTTATTCATTCGTAGATAGTACAGTGCTATTCGTACATTGTACGAATATTATTTTAATACTTACTAATGCCCTTCTTATTCATTCGTAGATATTATAGTGCTATTCGTACATTGTACGAATATTATTGTAATATTTACCAATGCTCTTCTCATTCATTCGTTCATAGTACAGTGCTATTCGTACATTGTACGAATATTATTGTAATATCTACCAATGCTCTCCTCATTCATTCGTACATAGTACAGTGCTATTCGTACATTATACGAATATTATTGTAATACTTACCATTGCTCTTGTTATTCATTCGTTTATAGAACAATGCTATTCGAGCACTGTAAGAAATTTTTGTAGAACCCCATTGAATTTGATTTGCGAACTTCCCCTAAAGTTCAACTGTTAAAATAATAACAAAAGTTATATAATATTAAAAGTATAAAAAACGTTTATATTTCATGCAGTTTTTAAAATAAATAAATTACTTAAAGGTATGTGTCCATCTATAGGTATATAGTAAACAAACTATAAAAATAATTTTATAATTCATGCTCTTAGTTTTTAAAATAAATTATTTACTTAAAGGGAAAGACTTCATTTAAAACACTGTCGCAAAACTCATTGATATTGTCCAAAGCTCCATCCTTTGACGATCCGAAAAAAAAGTAAAGCCGGAATCGATCTATAAACGTATTTCGATATTATCAAGAATTTTTTCGAATTCAAATTATTTGTAGCTTACCAAACGAAAACCATCAGATGATTTATATTGGGGCCAAATGTCAATTATTTGCTTGGATGATTTTTCAATTTCCTCAATCGTATTCATGCGTGTACCAACGCATCCAGCCCAATGCTCGTCTTTTAGATTTTAGAAGATATTCAACCGATCCCATATCCTGTATCTACCTTCTGTATCTACCGTTACAAATAAAAAAATTCAATGAGACTATTAATAATATGCAAAAATTTAATCAAAAAGACAAATTTGTTCTACCGGCAGCACACTACACTAAAAACACGTTCGAGTCCTTTGAGGGAATGCAAAACTATGACCAAAATAAATAACGGGTATTACGGTTGAGATTTTTTGACAATGATCTAAGCTTCGTACATTGTACGAATAATGCGTACGGTCACCCACTAAAATTGGTTTCTTTACTAATCATTAGTAAATAGAACTTATGTAATTTTTAAACAGAACGAATTATTCGTACATTCTACAAATAATGCGTACGGTCATCCCTACTCTTTTTTCACTAATGA
The DNA here is from genome assembly GCA_963921185.1 of Dasysyrphus tricinctus. NCBI lineage: Eukaryota > Metazoa > Arthropoda > Insecta > Diptera > Syrphidae > Dasysyrphus > Dasysyrphus tricinctus. The sequence goes on along the minus strand of OY992531.1, from coordinate 176,599,668 downwards.
CTAGTAAATAACACTAATAAATGCACTGGTGAAAGTACGAAATTATTCGTAGGGGAAATAAAAATACATTATGTTTTGAACTTCAGGTTAAATTCAAAATTATTTTTAGGCTAATACTATTATGACCAAGGAGAAGCCAATTAATAATTATTAATTTCCTTGTTCCAAGACTATAGATTAAAATAAACTCTCTTTCACTTTATAAAAAATCACTTTATTGCCTTAACATTCAAAATTGAAGTGAGTATAAAATCTGCTAGCAGAAAACTTTTAGCCTCGGTGTCTTTGTTCTAATTATCAATCAGCTGTGTTATATACTTTACATGATAGTTCAATAACCTTTTAAAAGAATAAATCATTATACATAATAATTTAATACATTTAAATCTCTTGAGTATTGATATTAGTGTTAAATTGCATTATTGAAATATTATGGTATACATTCACATAATTCTATGTTTTTGTCTCAACAATGCCCCCTAAAGGTTATTTGTAGAGTGAAAAGCTAACTATATTTATTTTTTGCTCATTTAATGCGACCATTATGAACATTGTTAGAATGCGTTAGCAAAACATATAAATCTTAATTTACTTGATATGAAAAACAAGGACCAATATATTAGAATCTACTTTAGTTTTTTGACATTTAGCCAGTATTTTCTTATCTTCCGCCGGTAAAGATCGTCTCCCGGGCTTAAGTTATAATTTAATTGTTTAAAGTAGTTTTAAGCTATTATTTTGTATATAATTTTTATATTAGTTAAATAGGTATGATATAAATGTTATATACAACAAGCAATAAAGTGAAAATAGTAGAATTGAATTACAAAATTAATGAATTATGTTGTTTGATTATGTTGTGAAGCAACATGCTCCCGGGCCGCAAAGTGTTCAGTTTGGTGTTGTGTTGTTTTTGTTTGGTTTGGAATGGCCAAAGATGCTATCCATGTGCTTTGTTTTTCATATTTGTGCTTGTGGCAGTTTATTGCTTGAGCCGACGGAATTGTATGCTAAGTTGAAAATCCCTTGGAATGGTTATTTCAATTAGAACCTGCTAATGGATGCTCATCCTCAGAATTTTCTCATGGAAATAAATAAGAAAAGTATAAATATTGGTTCAAAACAAGAATAAGTATACTAAAATATAGTTATCTGTTTTTTTTAATTCTTTTTGTTTATTTAGCTATGAGTTCATTTTGTTGGTTGCTTTGGATTATTAATATTTTATGAAGGAAGGTTTTATATGAGATTATTTAGTGTTCATAGTTTATAATTCATAGATAATGGGCATTATATGGATTAGATTAGGGTTGACGATCATTTTCAAAATTTATTTAATTAGAATACATTGTTTTTTGAATGAGTTTCACGCGCACTACGAATTCGATATTGGCAAGGGGGACAATTTTGCGATTGGGCGTTTGAATATGGATTTATGAGTTTTAATAGTAACGACTCGCGTAAGTCCATCCGAACCGGGATGCAATTCGAGATCACGCGGGTCACATACCCAACAACGTTTACGTCATATATGTGAAGTTCACGTTCCCTTTTTCTTGATCTTTTTATTAATTCTTTATTGACCTGGTTTGATAGAATGCAATCCAGTGTTCCAATAACTTTGTTTACTAAATAATAACTTACATTACTCAACCTACATTTAATTGTTGAGTAATAACAAGTAACACTTATTCTTTAACCTGAATTGCTTTTTGGCAATTCAGCATAATACACATTGATTCGAAGTTGTTTGTTTTCAATGTTATTTTTAGTCTTTAAGTAACCCTCCAAACAAAACATTAATTTTTTGTTAACTCTTGGAAATCCAAGTAAAAGTTGTTTTCTTTAACCTGATAATTTGTCTGGCGCAGTCGGTAGGATTTCCGACTAAGTATTGTGCGAAAATTTACTTCAGTGTCAAAATATTTATTCCTTCTAAGGATTAAATCGGGAATCGAACATTTTTTTTCACGGTTAAATTAAAGAATTGCAAAATAGAACGGTGTCAATCCAAGAAACAAAAATAAAGAACTTGAAGACTCAAACAAACAAAACAATATTGTTAAAAAGTTTTAAAAGGTGTTCATAATAAAAAGTACCTATTCTTTTCTATAAAAAAAAAATGGCAAACCATATCACGGTAAAAGACCTTATAACTGAAGCTCGATCCGTCCCAGTGTTCAGGGGAGATGGATCATACGAACTAAGTTCATTTTTGTCAGAGGCAGAAAATATCGCGGCCCTGGCAATAGAACAAAACAGTAGAAATTATATCTACAACATCTTCATCGCTAAGCTGCAAGGAGAAGCAGCAATGGCAATAAGAAGACTCCCCGATGACAGGAATTGGGAAGACATAGGAGTCCAGGAACCCTATTTGAAGCTTAAGGATAAAGCAGACAGTGTCAAATACAGCAACGTAAGTCAATTTTATGTAGAATTAAGAGATATTTTAGATAAACTTAACCTTAAGTATAAACTTGATTTTGAAAAGCCAGTAGAGTTTAAGCCACAAAATAATGAGAAGAGTATCTTAGAAAAATTTTTAAATAAAATAAATAGATCTGATAGTATGTATCTTCGGATAAAAGATGTTAAAACTTTAGAAGAAGCTTACTATAGCTTGGTCGAAACTGGTATTAATGACCATATCAAAAGTGAAGGCAATCCAATTAGACAATTTAATTTTAAAAATCGAGATAGTCAAAATAATCAAACTCGTACCTACCATAACAATTATAGGTACAGTGAAAATAATCAAAGATACAATAATAATAATAATAATCAAAATAGAAATTCAGGTAGATACAATCAAAGTCGTGATGAGACATCTCAAAATAGTAATTGGAATACAAACTATAGTAACAAAAACAGATCTCAATCTGCAAATTTTTCGAATAAGAATTCAAATCCTTTCCGTAATAACTCCCCATCTACCTCTCAAAGTCAACAAAGAAGACAAGAATCTGTGAACACAAATCAAAATGTAGAAACACTAGGAAATTTTCATTTAGTGCCTCGGGAAACTCATTACCAATAGTAAGCTTAACCGTAGAAGGAAACAAAATTAATTGCTTAATCGATACAGGTTCATCAATATCAATCATGAACTCCCATTTGTTTCCTAATAGAATGCGTAAAAACATAGAAATCCCAATAAGAATGTCGACTCTAACCGGAGATGAAGTTATAAAACAAGAACTGATAACCGAGCTTCCGGACGAGTTTAATGAAATTGCCACAATGAGTTGGAAAATTCTTACAATAAGAAATAGAAATTTTGACGCAATTATAGGACAGAATTTGTTGAGCCCCCTCAAGGCATTAATTAATTTAGAAAACAACTCCATCACAATAAACAATAAAACTACTTATTTTATTTTTGCTTGCCCTTATGAAAATATAATCCAACCTGAGACATTGGAAGTAAACCATTCAACCCTTTTAGAACAACTGAATTCAAAACATTTGAATAACGAAGAAAAGCAATATTTAAGCAAAATTATTAAAAATAATAAAGATCTCTTCTTTCAAAAAGGACATAACCTAACGTCCGTTAAAGAAGTTAAACATCAGATAATAACCAAAAATAGTCTGCCAGTGTACTCAAAGATTTACAGATTTCCAAAAGTACACGAACGTGAAGTTGAAACGCAAATAGAGGAAATGCTCGAGCAAGGTATTATTCAACCGTCAAGTTCAGCATACAACTCCCCTATTTGGGTAGTCCCTAAAAAAGTCGACAATTCTGGCATAAAAAAATGGCGAATTGTTATCGATTATAGGAAATTAAATGAAATTACTGTTGACGATAAATTTCCAATTCCTAATATCGACTCATTATTCGACAAGTTAGGAAGGGCTCAATACTTCACGACCCTCGACTTAGCAAAGGGATTCCACCAAATTTTAGTTGATGAAAAGGACAGGGCAAAAACAGCATTTTCTACACCTCAAGGCTATTATGAATATATACGAATGCCGTTCGGATTAAAAAATGCTCCCGCCACTTTTCAGAGAATGATGAACCATGTTTTAAGAGAGTACATCAATAAAATCTGTGTAGTTTATCTTGATGACATTCTCATATTCAGCACTTCATTTCAAGAACATACCGATTCAATAAATAAAATTCTAGACAAATCAAGAGACGCTAATTTAAAGATACAAGTGGATAAGTGTCGTTTTTTTGCTAAAGAAACCGAATACCTTGGTCACATTTTAACTCCTGAAGGCATTAAACCAAATGATAAAAAGATTGCAGTTATAAAGAACATTAATATCCCAAAAACAAAGAAAGAAATTAAAAGCTTTTTAGGTCTAACCGGGTACTATCGCAAGTTTATTAGAGATTATGCTAAAGTAGCGCAACCGTTAACTAAGTGTTTAAAGAAAGACAGTAAAATTTGTATAAATGACAGTATGTATAAAGAATCATTTTGTAAACTTAAATCTTTAATAACAGAACACCCAATTTTAAGGTATCCCAATTTCAACAAAAAGTTCACCCTTACGACCGATGCCAGCCAATTCGCATTAGGAGCTGTCCTTTCACAAGAGGGACACCCTTTATGTTACTCTAGTCGTACTCTTAACGTGCTTGATTACACGTGAAGAACGAAAGTGTTCAGATGTGAAGAAAATTATTCTGCAGATTTTGTTCTCCTCTTTGTGTTTTTCGTATTTTCATAATGAAAGACATGATTTGATTGGTTGGATTGGATAAGAAAAGCAACACAAAAGAGAACGTCAATTTTCTACACCGAATATTTTCAAATATTTTAAAATATTTCATCCCCTTCCCTCTTCTGCAAGTTACCCCGCTCACCATCACAAATCGCAGAAAATGATTGAATTTCTTCACGTGTGATCAGGGACAACGAGCACGAAGTGCGGTACAGTACTATAGAAAAAGAACTGTTGGCTATCATATGGGCATGTAAATACTTCCGCCCCTACTTGTATGCAGTAAGATTCACAATCCAAACTGACCACAGACCACTTAAATGGCTAGACTCTCTTAAGGAACCAAATTCTAAGCTACAGCGCTGGCGTATAAGGTTAAATGAATATGAATATGACATCGAATATGTTAAAGGTAAAGACAACAATGTCGCTGACTTTTTGAGTAGATTAGAAGTCCATAATAATGAAACTGATACAGATTTGGCAACTATACACAGTGGATTAGAAGATGTAGGTGATTATATACCAATTGCAGATAAAATTGTAAATGTTTACCGATCACAAATACATTTAGTAGAAAATAAAATTCAAGAAATTATTATAAGAAACGAACGTTTCAAACAAATATTCATCTCAAAAGACGATATATCGAATGAAACTTATTTAAATGACATTTTTAGAAGATCAATAAAAAAAGGAGTTACAGCTATTTATTCAGAATTAGCAGATTCAGAGTATAACAAAATTCAAGAAAAGCTTGTTGAATTATTCAGTAATGATAGAACAATAAAGTTTATAAAATGTAACAGAAGAGTTGTAGAGTTAGAATCTGAAGATGATGCATTAGAAATAATAGAGAAAACACATAATGAGGGCAATCATAGAGGAATTATTGAAAATTACCAAGAGATTCGATCTCAATATTTTTATCCAAAAATGAAAGAACTAATCCATAAATTCATAAATAATTGCGATAAATGTAATTTGGCCAAGTACGATAGGCATCCACTGAAACCTGAGTTTCAAATTTCAGAAACACCGAAAAAACCTAACGAGATTATTCATGGAGATTTGTTTATATCACAAAAGGAAGTATTTCTAACAACAATCGATAAATTTAGCAAACATTTGATGGCAACAAAAATAAATGATAGAAATTATATGACTTTTATAACAGCTTTCCGTCAAAGATTCTCAATATTAGGTAAACCCAATAAAATCATATTAGATAATGAATTTAATTCTTTAAACTTACGAAATTTTTTTAGAGAAGAAGATATTATTGTTCATTTTTCATCTCCAAGATCTCATACCGGTAACTCAGTTGTAGAAAAGGCTCATGGAACTCTGAATGAACACATAAGGCTTTTGAAATTGCAGGACAGAAATTTGACCCCTGAAGAAATAATTTTAAGATCTGTTGAAATATATAACCGTACAATACACTCGACAACACAGTTAAGACCAATAGACTTTATCACAAATAAAATAAGCCCAAATCAATATCCAAAGATTTTTGAAAAAACAAAAAAGAAGAAAGAAAAACTTATAAATAAGTTAAATAAAAAGCGTTGTAAAATTGAGCTTCAAAATAAGGAGGAGATTTTAGTAGAAAACCCAGACATTGCTAGGCATAAAGAACAACCTAAGTATAAGAAAATCCCGACCACATTTAGTAATGGAAAATTATTAGACAATAGAAATAGAAATGTCCATCCAAGCAGAATTAAAAGAAATTATAAATTCTTTTCAGATAATAATGGTTCTAATGATGTTCCTCATGCTGATCAACCCGACAACAGGAGAGATACGAATTGAGAAACTCGATACTAACTCGGGTTTCTCGATGATAAAACAGGAAACAATAAACGTGATCGAGCAATATCAAAAACTTGTTCACGTTATTGACGTAGCACAACTAAAAGAAACTATTATCAGGGTCGAGGACAATATAAAAGATAGCTTCGATAGTATAAAAGATGCAGTATATTTTAATCAACTAAAAATATCAGTAATTTGGTTGAAACACAAAGTTCAGTCCATATTGCCTCATAGACAAAAAAGGGGATTATTAAACATTTGCGGCAATGTTTTAAATTGGGTTTTTGGGGTAATGAACAACGACGATAGGGAAGATATCGAAAAACATTTACAGTCAATAGACGAGAATTCCCACAATGCTATCACGAACCTTAATTCTCAGACTCATATCAATCTGAAAATGCAAGAAAATCTAAAAATCATTACAGAATCTGTTGTTTCAAATCAAAAATTAATGTCCAAACTCTATAATTCGGTAACAGAAATGGACAAATCAATCCTGAAACAACTGCATTTCATGCAAATCTTGACTGACTTGAGAATTTTAGGAGATGAGGTTGAAAAAATTTAGGATAACATTGTATCAGCAAAACAGGGAACTATGAGTAGATCGTTTTTAACGGATGAGGAAATAGAATTTTATAACATCGACTTTTATAAACTTCAACAAATTAGTTGTCACCTTGGATATGTTAAAAATACTTTATTCTTTGTTCTCTTAATCCCGGTTTTTAGCCAAGAAGAATTTACTCGATATAAATTAATACCAGTTCCGAACAATGTTCATGAAGAATTAATATTAGATCAAACAGATATTTTAATGTCAAAAAATTCAGTTTTTCTAAAAAATGATGAAAATTATATCAAACAAATGAAATCTCCCAATGCCTGTATAATAAATCTCTTGAAAAGCAAATATGAAAATTGTAAAAGTAAAATAAATAATCAATTTGAAACAATAATATTAGAGTTAGGAACGATATTATTAAAAAATGCTAATAATGTAACACTTTTAAATAATTGCAACTTCATGAAATATCAATTATACGGAAATGTGTTAATAACTTTTAATAATTGTACAATCAACATTTCCAACGTGCAATATACTAATAATGTAAAAGAAATTAAACAAAGCATAATTGTTCCAAATTATATTGAAATAAATAATGTAACTAAACAAATTGAATTGCACAAAATACATTTAAGCCAAATTGAAAATACAAAAGAAATCAAAGAAATTAAATTTTTAAGCAAAAAGCAAGAGATAGTTATTTTTTCATCACTTAGTTTTACAACTATCTTGCTACTTGCCATCTTAATTTTAATATATATCAAACGAAATCGAATCAATGTGAAGGTTACAAACAAAAATTTTAAATCTAGTGACGTTCAGGAGAACGCCAAAACTAACGAAGGGGGGGTCACATACCCAACAACGTTTACGTCATATATGTGAAGTTCACGTTCCCTTTTTCTTGTTCTTTTTATTAATTCTTTATTGACCTGGTTTGATAGAATGCAATCCAGTGTTCCAATAACTTTGTTTACTAAATAATAACTTACATTACTCAACCTACATTTAATTGTTGAGTAATAACAAGTAACACTTTTTCTTTAACCTGAATTGCTTTTTGGCAATTCAGCATAATACACATTGATTCGAAGTTGTTTGTTTTCAATGTTATTTTTAGTCTTTAAGTAACCATCCAAAATAAAACATTAATTTATTGTTAACTCTTGGAAATCCAAGTAAAAGTTGTTTTCTTTAACCTGATAATTTGTCTCGCGCGAGTAGCCACAATGACGGTGGTAAATTATCTTCTTTGACTAAAACGTTGTCTCCAACAGTGATGTTTGGTTGTTTGTTCAGCCATTTTGGCCGTTGTTGCAGCAAGTGTAGGTAATTGGTGCTCCATTGTTTCCAGAACTCTTAGTTTAGGCGCTGTAGGTATTTCCACCTGTCTAAATTATTTGCCTTTCTTTCTGTGTAGTTTCGATCTGGTAGCGAAATTAATGAATCTCCTATCAGAAAGTGAGCTGGAGTTAAACGGAAAGATCATTTGGATCTGATGACATTGGGCATAAAGGTCGTGAGTTAAGACATGCCACGATCTGTGTGAGGAGGGTCGCATACTCTTCAAATGTTAATTTCGAGGTTCCTATGGTTCTTTTCAAGTGGTGCTTTAAAGATTTTACCCCTGCTTCCCACAAACCACCGAAGTGTGGGGCTGATGGTGGGTTAAAATGCCATGTTGTGTTGAGTGTTGCAAGTGTTTCCGAGACCGCGTTTGACCATTCCGATGAAATAAATTTACTGTCCCTTTTAAGATTATTATTAGCACCCTTAAAGTTTGTGCCACAGTCACTAAAAATGTTTGTGCATATACCTCTTCTTGATACAAACCTTCTATAGGCTGCAATGAAAGCTGTTGAGCTGAGATCGCTGACCAGTTCTAAGTGGATGGCCTTTGTTGATAGACATACAAAAACTGAAATGTACCCTTTTGAAAATTTGGTACATCTACCTTTCCACAGTTTTATTTCCACCGGTCCAGCATAGTCGACACCTGTGTTTGTGAAAGGCCTGGTGATAATCACTCGTTCCATGGGAAGGCTTCCCATAAGTTGTGTTTGCATCCTTGCATTAGGCGTTTTCCTTTGGAGGTGGCGAAGTACTTGCAAGTACTTTGCCAGCTTTTTTCAATGGAACACATCAAACTGCTTTCCCATGTAAAATGTATCTACTCGCGCATGAGAGCATGTGCAGTTGGTAGTACTAGATAAGGGGTTTTCATCTACTCGTAAGTACTTCGCCACCTCCAAAGGAAAACGGCTATTGTGTCTATGGCACCTGACGCATTGGTAGATTGTTGATTTTACTAATCTCTTGAGATTGGTAATCCAATATACATTTCGTATCTCTGCCATCATAAGTTGTTGACCACCATGGAGAGTGCGTTGGTGTACATCGCAAACAATAAGTTTCGAAAATTGATGTTGATCTTTTAATATGATAGGATGTCTTTTGTCGTATGATTAATTTGCATTTGAGAGCCGACCTTCTACACGAAGAATGTCATTCCCATCCAGAAACGGATTTAAGCTAGAGATCGAACTTCCTTTAGGCAAAATGGTTTGTTGTTTAAGTGCATTAATTTCTTCGATAAAAAGTTCTTCTTGGACAATTTTTATGATACGATCTTTTGATGTGATCAATTCATCAGGTGAAATTGGAGTATCATTCAATGGTGAACGTAGTTTTGATTGTATTCTCTTGATATAGCGTTTCCATATGGCTATACTACGAATAAGGTGTTTCAAAGTTGAAAAATTTCGAAAAAAATCATTGTCAATAGACGTACAGTATACAGCGATTTGACAAAAGCTGTTCAATGTATCCTTGAGTTTTTCGTTATAGAATGATGATATAGTTTTATCCATCTGGTGTACCTTTTTTGTTTCTTGGCCCGTTTCCAGTGAAAAGTTGGCTGAAGGTTGCTTTTCGGTGAATCCTTTCAAGAACTGTGCCACCACATTTCATTGTTGATGAGGTCCCTTGCTGTGGATCCACGTGACCCGATGTCAGCTGGATTTTCCTTGGTGTTAACATATCTCCATACATTCGGACCAGTTAAGTTTTGAATTTCGGTGACACGATTGGCGACAAAGGTTGTGCGTATTGCTGGATTTCCCTTTATCCAGGCTAACGTTATCATTGAGTCTGTCCATGCAAAGATGTCAGATGTATCAAATTGCATGGACATTACTATACGCTTCAAAAGCTTAGTAAGTAAAAGTGATGCTAAAAGCTCTAATCGAGGTAATGAGACGCATTTAACAGGTGCTACTCTTGTTTTTGAAGCAATAAGGTGTATGTGCTCCTTTCCGTTGCATAAAATGCGTGCATATATTACCACAGCGTATGTCTTTTCAGATGCGTCACTAAACCCATGCAATTGAATCCTGGAAGAGTCTTCATACTCTATCCAGGGAGGAGTTTGTATTTCTTGTAGAAGTTTTTGGTAAGTTTATCGACTTCCGGTAAATTAATTTTAAATGTGAAACAGTCTCTTGCCGGATGCCATTGGATGCCTAAAGTTTTGATTGAGTCTGTGGTGCCTAAAGTTTTGATTGAGTCTGTGGTGTCAAAATCGAAGGGAAGGTTGATTTCCCTTTCATCTTCGGGAATTTCCTGAATAATTTTTTGGGAATTGCTAACCCATTTCCGGAGTGGAAAACCTGCAGATTTCAAGGTTGAACGTACCTCTCTCTGTAAAGTTAATGCATTTTCTTCAGTATCTGCTCCGTAGATCAAATCGTCCACGTAGAAACCCTCCAAGATGGCCGTAGCCACATTAGGCTTATCTCTCTTGACATCGTCAGCAAGCTGTTGCAGGGTTCGCACAGCTGAGAATGGAGCTGAAGCCGTGTCAAAAGTAACGGTTGTAAGAGCGTACGTTTTGATTGGCTCACATTGTGATGATCTCCACAATATAAGTTGATATGAAGTATCTTCTGGAGCCATCCAGATTTGTCGATACATCATACTGATATCAGCAACTAAAGCTATTTTAAACTTTCGCCATTTTGCGATAAGATCAATTATGTCTGGTTGTAGACGTGGCCCTATCATAAGACAATCGTTAAGTGATAGCCCATTTGAAGTTTTACATGAGCCGTCAAAAACTACACGAAGTTTTGTTGAGGTGCTGGATTCCTTCAATACAGCATGGTGCATGAGATAGTAAAATTCTCCAGATATATGGATTTCATCCATCTTAACTTCTTTCATATGCCCTAAGGCAATGTATTCATTTATACAAGTTGTGTATAATTCCTTATATCTGGATTTGATGCTAACCGTTTTTCGATTTGGAAGAATCTTGCCATTGCTGAGCGTTTTGAATTTCCTAATATGGGGCGTAAGTTCTTTTTAAATGGTAAACGAACTTCGTACTTTCCATCAATTCGGCGTTTGAATGTTTGATTGTAGTGTTGTTGACAACTTTCTTCTTCTTGTGTGTGTTTTCTTATTTCAAAATTTTCTTCTATTTCCCAAAATTTATTTAACTGAAAGTTTAGGTCTACTTGATTGTGAAGAGTTTGGACCGTTATCGGGTTGTTAGAGTTAGTGCATCCTGTCAGAATCCATCCTAACTCTGTTAGTTGTGCCACAGGGGTACCGATATTCCCTTTGATAAGGCCCTCCAAAATGATTGAAGAATAAACATCAGCACCTATCAACAAATCTATTTTTCCAGGAACATAGAAGGAAGGATCTGCATCTGGAAGATTTAAAATATGATTCCATGCATTTTCTTTAATCCTTTGGGTTGGAAGTAACGAAGTTAATTTATTAAAGACGAAAGCTTTTATGTATTATGTATGAAAATTGTCAATTTCACCATATGATGTGAGGTGCCTGTTGACGTTTTTCCAAGTCCTGTGACATTGGTTTGAACCTTTTGTCTCTTGAGCTGTAAAAGTTGAGCAGAGCTTTCTGTTATGAAAGTAGCTTCTGAGCCTGGGTCTATAAGTGCCCTTAGAATGTGTTGCATTCCATTTGGAGTGAATACCTTAACTAATGCTGTGGCTAGCACAGCCTTTGCTTGAATTTGATAAAAGTGATTCGCATTTGATTTTGTGTGAAGAGAGTTTATACAGTATGATTGTTGATCATCGTTGAAAGCATTTGAAATCGGTTGATTGATTGATTGATTTTGAATGGTTGGAGCAGGTTGATTCATGTTTTGAGTGAAGAAACTTTGAGTACTTGGATTTATATTAAAGATGAGTTATTGACCAATTTGGATATTCACTGAACAAATATAGGTGGAGAAGATGAAATCTTATTTTTCCTTCGGCTTTTATGGTCACAATGGATGTAGAAATGAAACAATTAAGTTAACATTTACTTTTCCCGACGTTTCGGCAGGGGTTGCTGCCTTCTTCAGGGGAACTTTATTCAACATAAAAAAAAAAACAAATGATTATAACAATTGTGTGACAAATTTTTAGCAAGTCTTACGTTATGTTAAGAAAACAAATTATTTACGTTTTACATTAAGTAAAATTGAAAAGTTTTAGAAATAAAGTTTGATAAAACTTGTACACTTCGAATTGAAGTTTGGCCTTTTTCCTTTAAAATAAAACAATAAATTGACGTTTAGTCGGAGACAAGTAAGCAGTATACAGCGGATATGTTTTGTGTGTCAAGTTTGCGGTTCATGTTGTTGCTGTTGTTGATGATGTGCAGCGTTTCGAGTGTGTATCGTTTAGACGCATGTTTCTCAGTCTGAAGAACTTTGACATTATCAAAGTCGGGAAAGTGTCCACTTTCAATAATATGACTGGCTAAGGCAGTCTTTCCAGGGTTGTTGGATTTGATGTCAGATTTGTGGTTAGACATGCGTTGCCGAAGGAATTGTTTAGTAGTGCCGATATAGCATAGATCACAAGGATCATCTGGTTTGCCTTTGCAATTAATTTTGTATATCACATCCGTGGCTTTGTCTTTTTCCGGTTTGACTTTGAGCTTGGTAAAAAGATGTCCAAGAGTTTTATTTGATTTGTAAGCCAGAAGTGAATCTTTTGATTTTGTGGCGACAACCTTTTTGAAGTTCTCAGTCAGGCCATGTACATCCGTTTTGACTTCGTGGGATTTGTTTTTTTGTTTGTGTATGAGGCCACGTATTACGGAGTACGGAAACCCATTTTCACGCAGGATTCTTCCCAGTCTCTTTGGGTTTGAAAGGGTAGTTTTTGAAATATAATATATACCAAAATGCTATCCCACATGTCTACGGGTATTTCCAAATTGGCAAGTGCGTGAATGCATTCGATACTAGTGTCATGCAGAGATTTTAGAGCAGAAGCTGATTCAGTTATAATTTTCTTTTGCTCTAAGAGATTTCTTAATTGTGTGTTAACGAGTTTTCTTTTATTTTGAAATCTGTCTGTGATTATCTCCCAGGCAGATTCATAGTTTTTAGTTTCAATGGGTAAATGCTGTATAAGGCGAGAAGTATCACCCGTTAGACAGGTTTTCAGATACTGAAGTTTTTGGATATCTGAAAGATCCTCATTTTTGTTGATAAGATTATCAAGATTGATAAGATTATCAAAACTCAATCCAATCCTCGAAACGACCTGAGAATGATTTTATTTGGATGCGCGTAAGACGTACGTCTGAAGAAGCTGATTTTGTAGTGTTTAAATTATTTGTGCAGTTAAAGGCATTCATTCATTCTAATGATATGGTAGCTCTTTCAGCTATGAGTTTTTCTTTATCGTCGTTTAAAACCCCGATAAATTTATAGAAAACGCGTTTAATTTTAAAAAAAGTTTCATCGGCATAATATTTTTCTTTTAACGGATCGGCAGCACTATTTGCAATGGCCATGTGGTCTTTCTTGCACTTTGCAAAACTTTCGTCCAAGTCTTTAATGCACGCGTTCACATACCCCCTTGACTTACGCGACGCGCTGTCTTCAATATAATCGTCTAAATCACTTGAAGTTTCAGCAAGATTTAAAACTTGCCCTTCTATAAGCTTGGCTAATTTCGACATGTTTGATTATATATATGTATATAAGTATATATTGATACACTGCACTATTTGATTTTATAGATTCCTTATATTCAATTAAATTATTTAATTAAATTAAGGATAAATTTAATCTGCAGACCAAGTGTCGACGATAAAGTTTATTTTTTATGAAATATTTTGTATTAAAAAGAAAAAAAAGGTGGACAGAATTGAAATTTCTACCTTGAATTTCCTTTGTTGAAAAGAACCGCCAAATTTTCCATTGAAACAGGATCTTCTTGATCGAAACTGTATGTTGCAGGTTGATGATGAACTGGAGTCGGTGTCCTATTTGTCCTCTAGCACCGTTGGATATCTCCGTTGAATGTCCTTTGTTCTTTGTATAATCCCTCGTTGAAATTGCTCTGGCCGCAATTAACACTTCTTCTTCTCGTTGGACGATTACTTTGATCGCACTTTTCTTTTTATTTTAAATTAATTTAAATCCACACTTTATTCACTGCTTCTTATTTAAAGCTCGAAGGACCATGTTTTGAACTTCAGGTTAAATTCAAAATTATTTTTAGGCTAATACTATTATGACCAAGGTGTAGCCAATTAATAATTATTAATTTCCTTGTTCCAAGACTATAGATTAAAATAAACTCTCTTTCACTCTATAAAATATCACTGAAATATTATGGTATACATTCACATAATTCTATGTTTTTGTCTCAACAATGCCCCCTATAAGTTATTTGTAGAGTGAAAAGCTAACTATATTTATTTTTTGCTCATTTAATGCGGCCATTATGAACATTGTTAGAATGCGTTAGCAAAACATATCAATCTTAATTTACTTGATATGAAAAACAAGGACCAATATATTAGAATCTACTTTAGTTTTTTGACATTTAGCCAGTTTTTTCTTATCTTCCGCCGGTAAAGATCGTCTCCCGGGCTTAAGTTATAATTTAATTGTTTTAAGTAGTTTTAAGCTATTATTTTGTATATAATTATTATATTAGTTAAATAGGTATGATATAAATGTTATATACAACAAGCAATAAAGTGAAAATAGTAGAATTGAATTACAAAATTAATGAATTATGTTGTTTGATTATGTTGTGAAGCAACACATTATAGAGACCACTTTCAAAAAAACTCCCGTTCTTAACTTTTATAAATAACTAGCACTATTTTGTTAATAATTTCGAAATATTATTTTCCTTCCTATATTAATATATATTTCACAAATCAGATTTCCTATACCGGCGCGGCGCACTTCACTAAAACACGTTCGAGTTCTTCGAGGGAATGCTTAACTATGACCAAAATAAATAACGGGTATTACGGTTGTGATTTTTTTGAAAATGATCTTAGCTTCGTTCATTGTACGAATAATGCGTACGGTCACCCACTAAAACTGGTTTCCTTACTAATCATTAGTAAATAGAACTAATGTAATTTTTAAACAAAACGAATTATTCGTTCATTCTACGAATAATGCGTACGGTCATCCACGAATCTTTTTCTTTTTACTAATGATTAGTAAATAACACTAATGCTCTGGATGAGAGTATGAAGTAATTCGTAGGGGAAATAAAAGAAAATTATAAATATAACTTTCACTATAAAAATACTTCTGTTAGTAACTTTCATGTTTAACTAGCAGTTAACTCAATAAATATTTTATTCAAAAATTTCTAAATAATATCTACCTTAATTTATACTTACCACAAATAAAAATTGTAATTGCACTTCACTTAAACTTGTTTGAAACAGTGGATTAATGGATTTCTGTTGTAAAATTTTAGACTCAACTAATACTCGTTCATTGTACGTATAATGCGTACGGTTGACCTACGAATGAATTTTGTCTACTAATATTAGTTTTACTTCGTTAATAGTACGAAACCATTAGTATATACTACGAATGCAATGCAAAAAATTACAAAGTTATTCGTACGTGAAATTAACGAATATTTGTATTTATATGTACACAATAATTCGTAGAATGCACTCATACCAACTGTTAAATTTGTGTTTACAAATATAATTAGTATATAAAACGAATTAATTCGTAAATACTACCACAGGTATTAGCAACACTTCACGAATGAATTTGTAAAAATATAACGATACAAATACTTCGTATATTTCACAAATATTCGTACATTGCACGAATATGTTTGCCACGAATGTCATTCGTAGCCATTTTACTAATATTTTTTTTGGGTGTATAAATCCATTCATAATATTATTTCTTCAATGCTAATTTTTTTTAAATTATTCACAGAATTATAAGTTTTTAATTATTTAAATTAACAAGTCGCCTAAGAAAAATCATTAAAATACGATTCGAATTAAGTAAATTAAAAGATAATTTAAGATTTCACTCTAGTTAGTCTGAGCACCGTCAATGGAAGCGCCAGTGTAAACACCCTTATCTATTGTACTAGATTTTTCATTGTGAATGAAAGAATACTAGGTTGAGTGCGAGTGACATGGATTGGATATATGTACATTTCTTCCACTTGGCCAAAAAATGTATACAAATAATTTCATTATGTACCTACTTATTTTAAGTGAGTGCGAGTGGAAACAAAATGCATTTAAATTTCTTTTTCTGGTGTCGCTTTTTCGTTTCATAAAATTTAAAAGTAGATTTTACTCCTCATATTTTTTTCATACCGGGGGCTATATATGAAAATCGATTCTTAACGAGTAAATCCCAAAAGTAAAAATTTATTTCCAATAGAGAATAAATTGTAGTTTCGTTTCAAGAAACATCAAAGCTTAAAAGAAATATTGAAAAATAAACGAAAAACAGAAATAACAAAACAAAGTAAAGTAACCGGTAAAATAGTACGAAAAGTCTATCAAATAAAAAGAAATTATGAAAACTATGGTAATAATCCCACCATAACCCCAACCCTCACCCCAAGCCTCAAAAAAACCAGTATTTTCTGTTGGTTTCCTGTAATAACTATTTTCACGAAAGTCGTATCGACTCGGTTTAAGTGTCATTTGATTCAGCATTCAAAACTACCTTAAAAACAAGTGTCATATGCTTAGCTTGCACCAAAGTTAACTTTTCTGTTTGATATACCCAAAGCAAGTTTCATGATGGTACTAATTTTTTGTTTTATTTATCCTATTTTACCTGTACTATAATTATTTCATCTCACAGTGAAAATGGCCCAGTCACGTTTTAGTTGTAAAAATGGTTAGTAAACGCGTTTTGAAATCTTGTTTAGTATTTTGTAGGGTGTCCTTTTTGTCTCATAACTGATTTAAGTCAATTTGGAACTGATTCAACTAGTTTTTTTTGGTAATTCGTGCAGTTATACTCTTTTCATGTCACTTTCGTTGAAAATTTCATGTTTCTGAATTTCAATTTCCAATTTTTTCTAAAAATAAGATTTCAATATGCGTTTACTAACCTTTTTATCGGTTACATTATTTCTTTTTAATTCGCCCAAAACCCAAAGTACCACAATTTACGGGATGTGGTTCAACCATTTAGAGTACGAGATAAGAGACCGCCAACACTAACCGAGTCAAACTCTGCTGGGTTCCTGGACATAGCAATATAGAAGGGAATGATATAGCAGATGAACTGGCAAGGAAGGGGTCATTGTCAAATGCAAACAGTAGTAGCCAATTAGACACGGGACTAGACATCCCGATCGGCGTAATTAAAACGAAAATGGACCTAATAATGAAAGAGCAAATCAATAAATCCTGGATTACCAGGAACGATTGCGCTATCTCTAGAAGTTTATGGCCTAGAATTAATGAAAAGGAAACTCAGTATATTCTATCGCTGAGTAAAAAGAACATTAGAATCTTGATAGGTGTACTAACGGGTCACTGCGCCATTGGCACAATGGCCACCAGATTGGGTGTACTCGCACCCGACTGTTGTAGGAGCTGTCAGGA
This sequence comes from Dasysyrphus tricinctus, assembly GCA_963921185.1. Classification (NCBI taxonomy): domain Eukaryota; kingdom Metazoa; phylum Arthropoda; class Insecta; order Diptera; family Syrphidae; genus Dasysyrphus; species Dasysyrphus tricinctus. The sequence continues at coordinate 176,581,688 of OY992531.1, read as the reverse complement.
TGTAGAAGAAATAGAAACCATTAAACACCTGCTCTGCGATTGTCCAAACCTCCAAACAAGCCGCCTCCGCTACTTGGGAAACAGGTTTGTTGGAGAACTGGACGATCTAGCGCAGGTCTCAATGGTAAATATGAGGAAATTCATAGATAGCACAGGCTGGTTCGTAAATGAGCCAGTCTATCTGAATCATTAGCTTAGGAGCATCTCTGCTTTCTTATTGTAAGGGGATCACAATGGACCGACAGGCCCCCGTGTACGCAACAGCCCTGTGCTGTGCACACCCCTCCTAACCTAACCTAACCTAACCTTTTTACAACTAAAACGTAACTGGGCAATTTTCACTGCGAGATGAAATAATCACTTTCCTTTGTTATTTTCTGTTTTTCGTTTATTTTTCAATATTTTTAAAGGTTTTGATGTTTCTCGGCTTCTGTTAATAGTAAAGGTCTGATTTTTTTCTTAATTGTAGGACAATAAAAAGGACTTTAAAAATAAAAAAATAAAACCTTCATCGTTAAATGAGCTTTTTTCTTAATAATCACGAAAAAGTAATTTTAAGCAACAAAAACTTACTTTAACTAATTATAACTTTTTTATTTGTTAAAACAAATAATTTTTTTTATTATAGAGTAGCCAATGCTATTATGAGTAAAGGCATATTTTATATTTTTATGTCCGAGATACTGGAACCGAGATATTCACAAAAGATCAAAAAAATTCGAAAAAAACACTTTTTTACCAATAACTTTGGTAAACAAAAGTTATAAGGTGGTGAAAATTTGGGTTTAAGCCTTTCACATAAGCCCCTATCGATCCATGTAAAAAACAGACCATGCCTGCGCGCAAGGTCAAATGACGCTTTGACTGGACTATAACCCTACACCTCTCAACTTTACTTTTGAATTAGAGACCAAGTTGTTCAGGTAAGCCAACCTTATCATAAGAAAGTACCATATTCAAATTATTTACATAGATACTTACTTACTTAAGGTGGCGTTACAGTCCAGGGTGGACCAGGGCCTCAACCAACAAGCCTCTTCCAGCCAGCTTGGTTTCTAATAGTTGGTTTAATAGTGTCCATGCCTCTGCACCATACCTACATCAGGTGGTCAATTCTCGATCTGTGAAACTGTGAAAGTGTGAAGTGATTAATAATGATAACGCCTTCACGCCAAATGCGATGATAAACTGAAACAAATTGTGCTCATTTGATACACCCAAGTTCCCATCTTGGTATTTCTATGACGTCACAATCATCTTTTCCTATGAGCAAGTGGTAGCATTTTTCATATTAGTACTTTACTTGGACGGCTGTTTTCATAACGAGTTCGGGAATCGCCTTGCGCGTGTTTGTGAAGTGATAAAATGATAAAACGCTGTGAAGACTGAAATGATAACTTTGTTTTCATTTCATAGTTTCACAGATCGAGAATTGATCCCCAGGACCGGGAAGATAAGCGTGTTATACAGAGACAGTTTAATTGCTCGAGAGAGGGCTTTGCTTCTCAATTGCCTTCTTAGTCCAATGAAACAGCAATTGGCAAGAGTAATTCTTTGTTTGATCTCAGCACTTGTATCGTTTGCTGAGTTTATAGCGGATCCTAGGTAGACAAAGTCTCTGACCACCTCAAAATTATAGCTGTCTATAGTGACGTTCTGTCCGAGACGTCGATGTTGGGTGTCCTTTCTTGTTGACAGCATATGTATATTTCGTTTTGCTTTCATTCACCGTTAAACCCATCTTCTTGGCTTCCTTCTCATTACTCACAAAAGCACCACTGACATCGTCCGATTATGTCAATACGTCAGCGCAAGCGACTAATTGGACGGACTTTTGAAAGATTGTGCCTCTAGTGTTGACGAGAGAGTTTTGCACTATTCTTTCAAGAACGATGTTGAAGAAGTCGCATGACAGCGCTCGCCTTGCCTAAAACTTTTTTTGACATCAAAGGTGTCGGTGAGGTCTTTGCCGACCTTGATGGAGCAGCGTGCATTCTCCATCATCATCCTGAATAAACGGACGAGCTTGGCAGGGATGCCAAAACTAGACATTACTCTATATAGCTCGTCTCTATAGATGCTATCATACGCAGCCTTGAAATCAATGAAAAGGTTGTTGACGAATGGCTTCAGGCGTTCACAAAGTACGGCAGAGAAGATCTTGTAAGCGATATTTAGAAGACTGATGCTTCTGTAACTGCGGTGCAGTCCAGAGGATCGCCTTTCTTGAGGATCGCTGATGTTCTATTCATCGGGCATGCTTTCTTCCGAACATATTTTACAGATGAGCTGGTGCATACTCCTAACCAATTCGTTGCCTGCCGCTTTGAATAGCTCGCCCGCAAGGCCATCAGCTCCAGCAGCTATAATAGACTTAAGCTTAGATATAGCTATCTTTACTTCGTCGAGATCGGGTGGACGGAATTCTTGGCCTACGTGCGTCGTCCAGGTTGAATTGTACAATCTGCATGGTAGCGGAATTTGGTTCGTAATCACCGTTATACATTTTGTAGAAATGATTTTTAAATATCCTCAGAACCGACTGCGATTCTACCACGATGTTGCCCTGATCATCCTTGCAGGCTTCGGTTCGGGCTTTGTAACCTTGGGAGGTTCTTATTACTTTTTGGTAAAACTTCGGAACTTCATTCCTGCAATGGCATCCATCTAATTCCTCAACCACCACAAACATTAGTCTCTCTTTCCGTCTCCCTGATCATTGTAGCGTGTTCCAAGCGGAAATCCTGGCGATAAAAGAAGTTTTATCTTGGCTCAAAGAAAACGTAATATCTACTTTAAATATCCGTATCTTCTCAGATAGCCAAGCGGCCCTTAAATCACTAGGCTCTGTTTCTACAAACTCCGTAACTGCCCGAAATTGTCGATCGTCTCAATGGAGATGGCAGAACAGTTCAACATTCACCTTTTCTGGGTGCCGGGACACAGAGATATTCCAGGAAACTGTAAAGCCGATGAACCATGCCCTGCTCTTTCTCAAAGACGTAAAATATACTTAGGAAATTTTTTCTTTGACGATCCCAGTGATTTAAATAAAATCGACATTCACAGTCTCCATCGCTTAGTTAAAAGCTCCAATTGGTTTAATTAGCGAGGGTCATCTCGCAGTCTTTATGTGGTATCACAATGGGCTTATTATGGCCTAAGTGTGTCAGTAGTTTTCCTGGCAGCCACCTTAACCTAACCTAACCTAATTCCTCAACCGCACGCTTCTCATGGTCTTTCTTTGTATGCCTGTTGTTTGGCTGCATGTACTTGCCGGCATTCTTCGTCGAACCAGGGGTTTCGCTGTGGTGGTCGTGCGAGGCCCAGCACGTCAGAGGCGGCATCTTTGATGGCTTCCTGGTAGTTTTTCCATTGGTTCTCGATACTTGCAGTTGGCAGCAAATTTCTATTCAAGAGGGCGCGAGAGACTCGATCGGAAACGGACCTGGCGATTTCTTGAGACTGTAGCCGTCCGACGCACAGTGTGGCCAAGGTGGAAAAACCCCTATTTTTCAAGGTGTTAAATTTTGTGCTGTGATATAGTTTTCTTACAGTATTTTTCATGAGGAATCTGGCTGTGTTAAAGGTTTCGGGGTCAAACAAATGTTTTCAGCTTAAATAAGGGCTTAAACTGGTACTTTAAAATAATGAGCTTTAAAGGTAATTTTTTGCATCATTTTTCCACCTGGTATTTTATTATTTTGAATTATAATACGGTGACCATATTTTAGAAAGCTGAATAATGAACAAAAGAAAAAAGAAAGAAAGTTCAACTCAATCTTCAATCATTTATTCCATTTAATAATAAATATACATATAATCCCTGAGGAAAAATGGCTCAAATTAAAATAGAATAAACTTTAATCAGTTCAGTCTTTGCCTTAAGCTTAGTACGCTGCTGATGCGATTTATTATTTCTTCGTTCACTAACTAAAGGCACGTTAGCATCATCAGTTCCTTTCATTACATTTTTACGTTCCCAATGTGTGCGTTATTGTTTTTGAACAAAATTAAAGAAATACAGAACAAATAATGAACAACTAATAAAATACAGAACATTTACATGTTTTCGAGTACAAAATAATTAATAATGAACAACATCTTCAAATACAGAACAGTTCATTATTATAATGAACGGATGGTCACCATAATTATAACATATATACAGGGTGTCCTGTAAATAATGGATAACCTTGCAACTGGTTGTAGCAGGCCTTATGACCTTTCCAGAAAAAAATTAAAAAAAAATATTTTCCCTGTGGTTACTATGTTATGATGTTTTTTCCAAAAGTTGTTAACAAGTACTACTTTCCTCGAATACGTGAACGCTATGACCATGGATGAACAATTTTTAATATTTTTATATTTTTGTTATATTCTAGAATAACTGTTGTAATAGATGGGTGGTAAAATTTAACAGTAGTTATTGCATTTTTTTTACTATAATTTTTTAAAATATTTTTTTCAGTACAAAAATGTATTTTCGAAAAAGTTTGACAACCTCTAATAAATTAAAATTGTATGAGAACATGAGTGGCCAATTGCTTAAAAAAGTTGTCTATTTAATGCACTTTTCAAAATGGTATAACACATGCTTGTGTTTTAACGAAATAACCAAGAAAATTTGTCGATCATCTAATAAAGCTGCTTTTAACATTTTGGCAAAATGTCTATCAAAATGTTACAATAACCTCCAAATTTGGGTTGGACAAAGATTTTCTCTTTTGATGTATAAGGGGGTTCAGTGCAAGTATAAAACTCGATTTTAGGTGTTGAAAGCCAAACCATTTGGCCACCATATTGGAAAACGAGTTCTGCAAAGTTTTCCATGGCAACTTAAATTATATTAGTCTTAGAAAAAAAACTTTGGTACAATTTTGTAGCAAATTCAATTCTCTTCAATTTATGTTAACATACTTTTTGCCCTAAAGTTATAAATAAAAAAGTTATAATCAAAATTTAAACATTGAAAAAATTCATAAGTTTTTGATTATAACTTTTTTATTTAGAACTTTAGGATAAAAAGTATGTTAACATAAATTGAAGAGAATTGAATTTGCTACAAAATTGTAATAAAGTTTTTTTTTCTAAGACTAATATAATTTAAGTTGCCATGGAAAACTTTGCAGAACTCGTTTTTCAATATGGTGGCCAAATGGTGGGTCTTTCAACACCTAAAATAGAGTTTTATACTTGCACCGAACCCCTTTACACATCAAAAGAGAAAATTTTTGTCCAACCCAAATTTGGAGGTTATTGTAACATTTTGATAGACATTTTGCCAAAATGTTAAAAGCAGCTTTATTAGATGATCGACAAATTTTCTTGGTTATTTCGTTAAAACACAAGCATGTGTTATACCATTTTGAAAAGTGCATTAAATAGACAACTTTTCTAAGCAATTGGCCACTCATGTTCTCATACAATTTTAATTTATTAGAGGTTGTCAAACTTTTTCGAAAAACATTTTTGTACTGAAAAAAATATTTTAAAAAATTATAATAAAAAAAATGCAATAACTACTGTTAAATTTTACCACCCATCTATTACAACAGTTATTCTAGAATATTACAAAAATAGAAAAATAGTAAAAATTGTTCATCCATGGTCGTAGCGTTCACGTATTTGAGGAAAGTAGTACTTGTTAACAACTTTTGGAAAAAACATCATAACATAGTAACCACAGGGAAAATATTTTTTTTTAATTTTTTTCTGGAAAGCTCATAAGGCCTGCTACAACCAGTTGCAAGGTTATCCATTATTTACAGGACACCCTCAGTCATATTTATTAGATTTTCTTAGAACACGCTTGGGCAGTTGTCCAGCTAGTCAATGCCTAAATAGTTTAGGCAACTTGTTATTTATAAACGCAATCCAACAATTGCCCAAATGTGGCCTCATTTATTCACTGACATGCCTGTATTTATTCATTTTTGAATGAATTAATGAATTTTAGTACGCCTTATGGCACGTTCAACTAGCTTTTCATTCATTTCAAAACTAGAAAATTAGAAAACCAGAAATATTTGCCCACCTTATTCATTAAACGTGTCTACTTTCAAATAAGATTTGGACAACCAATTTCAGTAGATAAGTAGTCAATCGGTGCTTAGTATATATAAATAACATTTTGGAGTTGGACAGGTGTCTAAAGTTAGACATCGCTTGGAATGGGTTTATAAATAGCACTGCCTGTATATTAAATTAGTAGATATCTTGGCAAGAGTACGATAACTTAGGCGCCAAGAAATAATAACGGTTTTTTGTAGAACAGTTCAATACAAGCATTTTTTTCTATGGGAGGGGGGGGGTCTATCTCACCCCGTTTGGGTGGGAGGGGCAATTTCATAAAAACAGTACCAAAAATTAAAAAAAATATATTAAAAAATAACGGTAATACTTACAACAAAATATGATATCTTTATTTAAAGCCAATACTTTGTTCTATTAGCCAATTTTTGAATCAAGTGAAATCTATGTATGGTTTTTGAAAAAATGAATTTTAAACTCAAAATTTGCGAGAAAAAACCATAAAAAAAAGGTTTAAAGTGTAATTTATTAAAACTGTAAAATTATATATAATTTTTTTTTCTGAAATTCGTTGCTCTAATTAATTCTTAATCAAAAACTGAAAACTAGATGATTCTATGTCTTCTAGTTTTTGAAAAAATCGATAATTACTATAACTAATTTTGTATGGAATGTTTGTTTTTTGCTTGCTTACGTATTACGGCTGGCGTATAAACAGTGAGGTATGTATGGGGGGCATGCTGCCCCCCTGCAACCCCCCCGCTTGGGCACATTATAGGATTTGGGGTAGGTGCGAGGTTGGGTGTATGCAAAGTTTCTTTTGCATTTAAAGAATCTGGATTAAGCAAATATATACAAAACAGTTGAAATGTTCAAAGTATGCATACCCACTTAGATCATAAAAAAAACGAGCAAACATTCGAGTTTTGTACGGTAGTAGTTTTAGTAATTTTCAATTTTCTTAAAAACTAGAAGACATTGAATCATCTAGTTTTCAGTTTTTGATTAAGAATTAATTAGAGCAACGAATTTCAGAAAAAGAAATGATATATAATCTTACAGTTTTGAGAAATTACACTTTAAACCTATTTTGTATGCTTTTTTCTCGCAAATTTTGAGTTTAAAATTCATTTTTTCAAAAACCGTGCATAGATTTCACTTGATTTAAAAATTAGCAAATAGAACGGAGTATTGGCTTTAAAAAAAAGTATAAAACTTACCTATAAGTATTACCGTTATTTTTGTATAATTTTTTTATTCTTTAAGTACTTTTTTATGAAAATTCCCCTACTGACCAAACGGGGGGAGATAGACCCCCCCTCCCATAGAAAAAAATTCTTGTATTGAACTGTTCTACTAAAAACCGTTATCATTTCTTGGCGCCTAAGTTATCGTTCTCTCCCCGATATCTTAAAGGTATCTCCTTGAAAAAAAATGTCCTCGTTTATAAATTTTAATGGGAAAATTGGGCCAACATTTGAAATTCGGGCATATTTCTTACTCTTTTAGCCGTACAAAAAAAGCTCCACCTTCCTTGGGTCTAAATTGTGGTGTAAATTTCATCACCAGATTCTGCCAGTTTTGCGCTCAGTGAATAATTCATTATAGAAAATAATAAAATGTGTTATTTAAATATGTACTCGTAGTACGGTCGAAGTAGGTTTTTGGTGTCACAAACATTGCAATAGGCTGGACCTTGCTTGAATTCAATTGTTTCTGAAAATCTTGAGCATAAAAATAAAAGTTGCAGTACTCTCCCTCCCAGCGCTTCCCCCCGTTTTCAGCCCCTTTATTTTTAAATCGATTTGTATCAGTTCTAATAAATAATGCGAGAAACAGATTGGCACAGCAACTTCAACAGCAACTTTGACAACCAAATCACTCATTTTAGAGCCAGTGGTTTAAAATGGCGTTGAATACATTGGGCGCGTTCGGCGGCGTATCTTAAGCGATCCGGATTTGTTTGTGTTGTTGTAATCCCATAGGAAAAAACAGCTGATGAGTGAAGCAGCTGATGTGAGAAAGAAATCTCAAGCTATGCAAAAAATTTCAGTATACTCAACTATCCGATGGAAAATTTGAAGAACAGCTGACTTTGCTTAACAGCTGACTATTTATTTGTATTTGCGATTCCACATCAGATTTTTTTTTGTTTGAGCAAAAACATTTGCAAATTATATTTAAATGCATATTAAAATCATTTGCAATGCAACTTAATAATAAATTTTTCATACAGACGAGATTTGGTACAAAATAATTTATGTAAGGACACAAAATCGTTGCTGAAAATTACAATTTGTTTTTCCTTTTGTTAGCTGCCCTCACTCTTTTGACAGCAAATCCTCGCGTTCCAATGTTTATTCGCTATGCTATCTAGCTATCCCAAAAATTTTAAGATAACTTGAGTTGTTGTTGCGTCAGCTGTTATCAGCTGTTTTTTAACAAGGGATTACAACAACACAAAGCTATCCGGATAACTGAGAATAGCCAGCGGAACGTGCCCAATGTTACGTATCCAGTTTTGGTCGTCCCGCAACGTATCGGATTCTAAAGTATCTCAGCTACCCTATCGCTTTACCAGCCGAACGCGACCATTAACACAGTAACATCGACACCGACATCCACAACCACAGTACACATATTAAAGGTAATATATTGCGCATGTTGTCAAAAATCGGTTGTCAGATACTGAACAAAAAAAACAGATTAATCTTCAGAGACCTTGTCAAATTGACAATGGGTACATTCAATGCCTCAATTTCAGTCCTGAATCTTCAGATTTCTGAATTCTGGCCAATCAGAGGCTTGGAAAATCAAGAAAACTGAAAATCTAATTGTAAAAATTGGAAAGTGTTGAACATGCCATAGTACACACACAATGAACTGACAGGGGTCTCTGAGATTTTGACACATGCGCGAACTTGAACGAAAATGGGCACGTTCCGCTGGTTATTCTCAGTTATCCGGATAGCTTTGTGTTGTTGTAATCCCTTGTTAAAAACAGCTGATAACAGCTGACGCAACAACAACTCAAGTTATCTCAAAATTTTTGGGATAGCTAGATAGCATAGCGAATAAACATTGGAACGCGAGGAATGAAAACTCGGATGATATTACCTTTAATATGTGCACTGTGACCGACATCGACGTTAGACCTAAACTCTAAATTCGATGTCGCTGTGCAAATGCTACCAACTTTAAGGCGAGGTTTTTCAGGTTTATCAACACTCAAATGCAAAAGTGATAACCGATTTTCAACTAATTTCTTTATTTGTTTTTATGCTGTCAAAAACGCTGTTCATCTTGTAAACTATTTCACATGACTTTTGATGTCAAAGTTTTAGATGCTGCCAAAGTTGCTGTGTCAATCTGTTCCTCGCATAAATAACTTTTTTTCACACTTATTTGAGTCGATGCATAAAAAAAGAGGAGAATATTAGGGAAGAGGAGTTCTTGTATTATCACAATAACTTTTTTTTTATTCATTTAAAACTTTAGTATTTGAAGCTCTTTCTTATTATTTATTTGTTGGAATCAAAAAATGAAATAATTAGTTTTTAGTTTCATTTCATTTCATTCCATTTCATTAAGGTGTTATTTTAATCTCTAGAAATGGGGCATAATTTCACTATCAAAAATACCCCCATTTTGGGGTTTTGATTTTTACTTTGGGGTCTTAGAAGAACCGATTTGTTTTAATTTAAGTGGATTTATTTAATCAAGTGAATTTGTTTGAGTAGATTGGGTAATCAAATAAAGATTTGATTATTTTATCGTTGCAACTTAGATATAAAAATGAGTTTGTTAAAGATTTCCTATCGCGATTTGTGTTATGTGTTTTTTCACTTAAAAATTATTTGTCCGAGAAATTTATAGACCTACATAGAAGATGAACAAGTGGAAGCTATTATGACAGAGATTTTTAGAGATTTAAGGCTCATCTAAATAAAATTGGGGGGCATAAAAAGGATTTAAAAAAAAATGATTGGTGGGACAATGAGTTCATGTCTGCACTCCCAGGCACTGATAGATCCTATTCATGTCCATTGACAGAAAATAGAGGAGGTAGGCCAGAAAAGAGTGTGGACAGAAGTTAAAAAAGTATAAAGTATTTTCGATACTAAATCTGAATCAGACTTTCAAAATTAAGTAGGATCACCTTTAGTCCTTCACACTAAATGGAGCTACGATGGTTCATCCAGTCAAAATAAATTCAACCAAAGATTTTTGGATAACCAGGAAGGAGTCCCAGATTCATACCTTGGTATAACATCTCTGGTTCCCTTTAAGCTAATAAGCCTGGATGGCAATAAAAATTGCTATTTTTGGGAAAATCCTCGTCCTTCTTCGACCAACTTTTGTCGGGTGTTGAATTTTCAAAACAAAAAAGAAACCTCTGAATTAATCATAAAAGAAAAACAACGAGTTGAAACCGAAATAAAAGTGCTTCATGATACAACTGTGACACGTTTCGAACGTACTATAACGGTGCATCATGAACTCTATATTACTATGATTGATAGGATAGTAGCACAAGTCGTTACCAAAACGGCTTCAGCGAGCAACTGCACTATATGTGGAGCAAAGCGTACACAATTGAATGACTTGACGAAACTCGGTTTAATGCCATCAAACGACGAAGCTCTCAAGTTAGGTATGTCCCCGTTGCATGCTCGAATCCGCTTTATGGAGTTTCTTTTAAAATAGGATACCACCTTGCACCTTGCACTCAAATCTTGGAGAATATCATCCACTAAAAAAGAATTGACGGAGAAAACTAAGAAACGAATTCAAGATGCATTGAAAAATGATTAATGATTAATAATAAGGTTAACAAATATCGGTTAACTTTTCGACACGTGAAAGTAAGAGCCGTTCTAAGGGTAATTTTTACGCTGAGCTCAAATCCGTTATCTGTTTTTCGCTATCAGCGGTAGCGTGGCTACCGCGGTATCAGCCGTATCAATGATACGGGGCCCCCGATATATAGGGGCCCCGAGATTCAGAGTATTTAACGTGTGAAAGAAATTTTTCATTTGGATGCATTCGATACACAATTTTAAAAGGTTCGCTCGTTGAAGTTTACCAAGAGTTGACTCAGGTTTTCTTGACAACCACAAGAATTGCTAAAAAAACTGTGTGTTTTCGGTTTTCAAAAGACACAAAGGGTCCTCAATTGTGAAATAAGCAAGAATCAACATTTTCTTATAAAATTAATAGAAACAAATCACAGCTTCCATTTTCTATTTCTATTTATAATTATTAAAGTAAATATTGTATTCCTTGAATTTCTATTAAAAAAAAATGAGAATTTCCTGCAGCACGTGAATCCACAAAAAAATGCCACCTGCCACTTTGACAATTTATTCTTTACCTTAACTCTCCCCCCAGCAAGAATCCTAGATCTACTTCAGGGCGAGTTCAGGGTGACCCTAGGTGTCAAAAAACACAAAAATTGCTGGTTAGGTCTAAAACTTTCAGGCAGTCTCAACTCAATATCTAAATAATTAGCTATTATTGAACCCTAAAAGTTTTAGCGTTTCAAAATTTGACTTTTTATTTTGACCGTAATGAGACAAATATATATTTTTGGAAATATGTACATATCTAGAAAGCCGTTATTTTTTCTCAAATCTAGTCGGCTTAAATTTAAGCTCATAGAATTCTACACAAGAAAGATTAATACACTATTTCGTTAGAGCAACAGATTTAGGAAAAAACGTGCACAAACGTTACAAAATTATTATTGATATATCTTTCAACACTTTCTTTCTTTTCATGAGCTAAAATTTAAATCTTTTGAAAAAATTAACGGTTTTCGAGATACATATTTATAAAAATAGCTTTTTGTCCTTTCAACCGTACAAAATCAAATATCAAATTAAACTTATCTAATATGCTGGTGCAAGTAAAAATAGTTTATACCTAAAAAAGGGGCCCCTAAAAATTGTTTGATACGGGGCCCCCAAAGTGCTTCCTACGCCACTGGCTATCAGCTCTGGTTTTCGAGATATTACCGTTAGAAAATGCAAAAAAACCGCTTTTTCGCCATTTTTGGGGTTATGTAACTATGAGAATTGATTTTGTTTTTAAAGGTATATATTTGTAATAGTACTAATCTTAATCTTCAAAATTCAGCCTTAATCGTTCCAATATCTGTTTTACTTATTGAGAGACATTAAATTAGTTATTAGTCATCATCTGACTACATATAATTATAAAAATTCTTACGTCATTTTCGACAGGAGCAGGTAAAATATGTTCTAAAAAGAGTTTTTAATGTGTAGATTTCAAATCTGAAATCTATTTTTTGCTTTCAGCTCAACTTATGGAAATAAATTAAAAAATCACCCGTTTTTGACCATAGTTTTTTTATTTGAAATAACTCTTACAAATCAAAACAAAGTGTAATGAAACTGCACGGTTGATATAAAGTTTGGTCTGTTTAACGTACGAGAGATCAACAATATTCGCTTTGATGGTATGTTACATCATTCCAAAAACTTTTGTAACTTTTCTCTATTCTTTCTAAATCTTGGTGAAGTCGCTCGCCTTGTTCATCACAATGTATTGAAAAATGCAACTCAGGATTTCCCATAAATTAAAAGAGATATTGACCAAGATTAAGATTAGTACTTTCAGAAATCTGTACAATTAAAAAAAATAAAAATCAATTCGCATAATTACATAGCTCCAAAAATGGCGAAAAGTTTTTTTTTTGCACTTTCTAACGGTAATATCTCGAAAACCATAGCTGATATGGAAAAACGGATAATGGATTTGAGTTCAGCACCCTTAGATCAACTTTCAACTCGTACTTAGTCGTGTCGAAAACCTTGTAAGCCTATGTAATTGATGCAGTAAAACAGGGATTAGGTACAAGTAATGATGGGAACACTGCACGTAGGTTTTTTGAAAATGCTAATTGCACTGCCAGGATAACCAAAGTTGATCCAGTCTTGATTCGGAAACTGGCTACAATACTATGACTTATTTGTTCTTAATCCCCAATTGATTCTGACAAATTTCGGGCCTATTCTGAACAAACAGCAAATTTAGTAGTGTCTTTTCTACCCTTAGAACTAAGTATCTTCAACAGTCCATAAAATACTTTTTCACGGTGCTGATATAATTAATAGTCTAGCTTTACCCGTTTGCATTCTTTCAGAAGAAGCTCAAGAAGCACGCAACAAGGACTATAAATACTAAAGAATTGAAATAAATGAAGATGTTTTTCATTGCATCATGATTCCATCTGATCCTCTTATTAGTTACCTCAGGCCAGTGGCTACAAAAAAATCTTTTGTTAACTGATGAAGCTAAAACTTTGCTAGTCTAGTTTTTATTTCAACTTGAATTTATTTTGTATTTTTTGTTTATTTCGAAGGACTTTAGTGTATTCTAATTCAGTTTTTGAATCAAAGGGCACGGTAGTGCCCAGCCAAGTTCGCGGCACTACACCCTTTTTACAGGAACAAACTCAGGCGATTTTCAACCCCCCTCTAACTTCAGTACCAATAAAGTCAGAAACTTCAAATTCGGAATATTTGATGAACTGATCAAATACAGGTGGCTCACCAAATTTCAACTCTTTAGCATTCGTAGTTCCCAAGATATAAGACTCCAAAAATCGCAAAAACCGTAACTGACTGACTCACTGACTCACTGATTCACTGACTCACTGACAGATCATCAAAATTATGGAATACTTCCCGACATCTAAGAAACTTGAAATTTCGCACAACGGTAGGCCTTGTGGTACATACAAAGGAAAAAATCGAAAATCTGCAATTTTCTATTCAGGGGGCGTGGCATCCACACACTTTCTTAAATATTCTATAAATTATATGGAGCCTTTCCGATTGTTGTAGAACAATGAAAATTGGTAAGGTGGTAGGGTTTGAGGTACTTAGAAAGAAAAAAATTGAAAAATTGGAATTTTGCATTCAGGGGGCGCGCGTGGCATCCACCCACATTCTTAAAAATTCTTATAAATTATATGGAGCACTTCCGATTGTTGTAGAACGATGAAAATTGGTAGGTCGGTAGGACTTGAAGTACTTAGAAAGGAAAAAATAGAAAATTTGGAATTGTCCATTCAGGGGGGGGGGGGGGGTGCCATGCACCCACTTTATCAGAATTGCTATTATTTGTATGGAGCACTTTCGGTTGTCGTAGAATTATGAAACTTTGTAGAGCGGTAGGGCTTGACTTTCACCTGGCAAAATAAATCTTTGCAAAAAGGAGTGAAATCACAACAAAAACATAAATGTTAAAAAAAGAGCCAAGTTCTTATGTGTACAAGAAACCTGTGGGTAAAAAGTCAGCCAAAAAAAGTAATGAGATCTAAAATATATGCCAAGTTTTAAGTTCAAGAAGTTTAATATAAAATATCTTAAGTAGATTAATATCGAAATAATTCCAAATCATGACAGAAATTTGGTAATTAATGATTACTGATTAAAATTTGGTGGATTTACTTGGCAAGTTTTCTCTTAAATACTCACTTAATCACAAATTTAAAATGTATGAAAACTTGACCAGTGAACCCACCAAATTTTAATCATTAATCATTAATTACCAAATTTCTGTCATGATTTGGAATTGTTTCGATATTACTCTACTTAAGATATTTGATATTTAACTTCATGAACTTAAAACTTGGCATATATTTTAGATCTCATTACTTTTTTTGGCTGACTTTTTACCCACAGGTTTCTTGTACACATAAGAACTTGGCTCTTTTTTTAACATTTATGTTTTTGTTGTGATTTGTTTTTCATATACGAGTATGTATTAATTAAAGCGGTCCATTTACGTTGAAAGGACTTTCCGACAAATTTCAGTCGTATACGACAGGTTCTACCGTGAATTTCCTTGTTGTACTTTGTACATTGGACCGTGCGACTAACGACAGGTTGGAAGTCCGTTGAAAATTTCAACGAACCTTGTTACACGACCGAATGGTTGTATAGTGAATGGCAGTTTTTGAGACAGTCCTTACGACCGAACTACTCAGTCTACGAATAATCTTCAAGCTATATGCACGTTTTTATTTTCTTTCTAGGAGACGAAATAAATAAAAAACAAATTAAAGGCATTTTTTGACACACCGTTTGTTAAACTGGTTCGCAACGTGTGTGCGTACTTTCGACAGTCGTTGCAACAGTCCGATCGACAGCCTGTGTGACAGTCTCAACGTGAATGGCCCGCTTAAGAAGTAAGTACACAGACTTTTTTTTAATTTAATTGACATCACAGAAAGCTTAAACTTTTATTTTATTTGTTCATATTAGTTAATTTATTTTCAATTTTCTTGTATTATGTTTTTATTACTAAAGCTATTTTAAATTGTTGCTAATCGAATTTCAAATAACCGTCCAAAGTTTAAAGAGAAAAAGACGTATTTTGTTTTAATAAACATTAATAATTTGAAAGGTAATTTAGCTAAATGGATACTTCTTAAAATGCTTTCTATAAATTTGACATTTTTTAACCAAAGAAAAACTTAAAAATTAGTTTTTAGTTTTTTGAAAAATGTACTTTTTATTTCATTTTAAGTAAAAAGTATCTAACCAATACAAAAAAATGAAAAAAGTTGACGGAAATTTTTGTTTGTTGTTGTAGACGACTACGCAATATTAAGGAATATTACAAGTTGTTCCTTTAATTGGCTTGAAAGACTTTGAAAATTTGGTGAGGAAAATTGGTTGAGTGAATCAATTTAAAATTTACAGCATTATTTACACTACAAAAATCTTAAAATCTTCATACCAATGCATGCAATCAAAACTTGCAAGGGAACAAAAGATTTCCCGAAAGACCCCAAAAAGTAATTTTTAGTACTTTTTAAACTTACTATGAAGGATCAAACAAAATAATCTCTTCAAAATCTTAATCAAGTAATTGAAATTTCCAAAACTGTGCTTGAATGTTTATGACGTCATTATTTACTGAGATATTGGTAATCAAAGCCGAAAGTATTTTGTTTTCATTAAAAGTCAGTCAGCCATGCAAAACAAAATTGTACAACAACAACAACAAAATTGAATTCAAGTTATCTAACCACTACATTTGATTGCCTCAAGAAAAAAAAAAATATCCATTCAAATGACCTTCAAAAACAAACTGTCTCTGGTCAATTTTTGTAATAACGCAATACAGGAAGGAAAATTATTGGCAAACAAATCTCGAAGCAAGAAACATAAAGCTGTAGAATGTTTTTTGTTTCAACTGAATACGACCACTCATCACAAAGATACAGCTCTTCAAAAACACTAACAGAAATTGAAAAAAATCTTGTTCCTGGTAATTCTTTTGAAGTGTATACCAAACATAAATGCAGCTCCAACGCATTTCCATTGACTCTAGTCAAAAAACAAATAGTACCATTTGATTCAGCGGACAACAGTACATATAAAATGATACCATTTACAGGTGAATCGCAATCAA
This sequence comes from Dasysyrphus tricinctus, assembly GCA_963921185.1. Lineage (NCBI taxonomy): Eukaryota > Metazoa > Arthropoda > Insecta > Diptera > Syrphidae > Dasysyrphus > Dasysyrphus tricinctus. The sequence continues at coordinate 176,565,203 of OY992531.1, read as the reverse complement.
TCTTCCGATTGTGCCACCAAAGACGTCTTCTTTCCCTAGTTTGATATTAAAATCACCCAAGACGATTTTGATGTCATAGCTAGCTAGCATTGCCCATATGTCTTGTCCAGGAGCTCGTAGAACTCGTCCTTGGTGTCGTCAGCTTTCTCCTCTGTGGGGGCATGCGTGCCTATGAAGCTGATGTTGGCGAACTTAGCCTTGATACGAATTCTCGTGAGGCGTTCGTTCACATAGTTGAAACTTAAGACTTCTTGCCAAAGTTTGCCTCTAACAACAAATCCACATCCAAAAAGACGCTGCCCTTGTGGTCGGTAACAGTCACCGTAGTAGATATCGCAGTCTTTCAGTTTTCTTTTGCCCGGCCCATCCCATCGCACTTTTTGGATGGCGGTGATGTCTGCTTTGTAGCAGTCTAAGGCCTCCGCTATATGTTCGGATGCACGTGGTTTATAGAGAGACAGAACATTCCACGTGCAGATCAGAAGTTCGTTGGTCCTTTTTTCGTTTGCTAGGTTCGTCAACAGTAAATCCGTCCGTATCCGAGGCTTGTTGTTGCTTCGCAACTAAAAAACTTTACGTGGCCGGGAAGTCACCCCGACGGCGACGGCATGACCCCCAACCTGGAGGACCAGACCCTTGTAATATTAAGATTAAGATTTAAGATTTAATTTTATTTCAATTGATAAAGTACAAACTTAGAAATAAATACAAAGATTAATAAGCATGGCTCATAGGCCGTCTGCCGGTTAGTTTTCTACTCTTAACATTGTGAGAAAAAATACAATAAAGGTATTATACGAGTTATCCAAAACTAAAGATTATAACTGTTATATAAACAAAAACAATTTCAGCAAAGAAAAATAAAATGCCAGAATGTTACTTTACATAATAATAAAAACAAGATCCCCTGTCATCATAGCTGGGAGCTTTATATTTAACAGTTTAAAGTTTAAAAATATGTATTGGTTATATCCAAGCTTTTAGTTTAGCTAAAACAAAATTTATAATGTAATTGGATCTAAAAAGATAGACAAAAGTAATAAATATTATAATCTATACATAATAATAAATTAAATAAATTTAAAGAAGCGAAAAGAAAAAAATTGAGTATAGTATAGTAAGGATAAAAATAGAATATAATACTTTTAACGAGTGTTATACAATTCTAAAGCTTTTAGTTTGGCTTAAACAAAAAAAGGGAGCAAATTAAAGACTTGCAATATCGTATGGTGTTGAGCTTTTAGTTTAGCTAAAACAAAATTATATTAGATTTAATTCTAACGTTGATCTAAAGAATATTGACGTATGTATTTCGATATGAGATTGAATGTGAGAAAAACCGAATGAGAAGCCTCCAACCACATTCTCCATTCAGAACACCTAGACATTCTTCCAATGATAAAAAATTTTTACTAAAATACAATCTTCGGATTTTTTGCAAGATTGGACATAGGGCCAGAAAATGAAAAATATTTTCAGTTTGATTGAGGTTGCACAATGAACAATTGGGATTAGTATCAATCCTGTGTGGCCTATAATTGAGCTCTAGCATCTCCGTCCAGGCTTTGAATATCAGACTCATCTTCTCACGGTAAACTCATTTCGAAAGTAGTTTGTTTCCCTCAATCTGAGGTTGAGTTTGCTGTATATTGTCCTCGACACAGACTCCCTCACCCTATCGAGACAGCTCTGGAACATTTGATCATCGATGATAGAAATGCACTCGTAAAGAGCAGGCCTCCAAAGATCTGGGCTATCTACAGAAAGGGTCAAGGGAAAGTTGTGCGCCGAGGCCAACTCATACCAGTCCTTAAAAGGGGTATACTGACACCTTAATGAGACTAAGAGAATCCTCTTTTGCAGATTGTTGTTTGATCTTTGCATTACCTTGATGATATAGTCTGCATTTGCCTTTAAGCTCTTTATAAAAATTGGAGACAGTCCCGATTCGACGTGTATTGCATAAGTAGGCGTGTTTGATGGTAGCCTAAAGATACGCTTGAAAAAATATCTTTGGACAGCTTCAATTTTTTCTAATTGCTTGTATCCATAAACTTCATTGCCGTAGCAAAGACAGCTCTTGATGGTTGCATCAAACACTTTAAACTTGGAAGCTGAATCTACATGTTTGTTATTAAAGAAATTTGACCACATACAGTTTATTGCTGCTTTTGCCACACTTACTTTATTTTTTATGTGAACACCAAGATTCAAATTGTGTGTTAGTGTGAAGCCTAGATATTTGAATTCACTCACAACTTCTATATTGGAGCCATCGAGGGTCCAAGTACGATCATTTCTAGTGCTACGATTTTGGGATCTAAAAACCATTATTTTAGACTTCTCAGCGTTGATTTTGAGGTCCCACATATCACAAAAAAGTTTTAGCTTGTTTATTTGAAGCTGAAGTGTGACTGCATTATCAGATAAGATTACAAGGTCATCCGCGTAAAGCAAAACTTTGATAAATAAATCGCCAAAAGTAACGCCACCAGGGATATGATCTTCAATATCGTTTATAAAGAGAGTGAATATAACTCCAAGGGCGGGGAGCCGGATTAACCGCTCCATATAGGCCTGAGCTCCGAATGTGTCGTAGTAGTGTCGTAGTAGCCCGTATAAGGTGTTCACTATAAGTGGTTCAGCCTGCCTGGAACTGTAGACGCCACTGTTGAATCCATCTGGGGAATTCATCCGCTGCCACCTTGATAAAAGGAGAGGTGCCTTAGAGCAATTTCACACATAGCGGGCAACCGGGTACCCGGTGCCGGCTAACCGGTCGTTTGGGAAGCTTTCACACATGCCGGAACCGGTTCATTTGTTGAAAATCGGGTAACCGATGCCGGCTAACCGGCTGCTGGGCATATATGAAATGGGCCTTAGTGGGAACCCTCCCCCGGTTTCTGTCTTCAAGACTGTTAATGACACCGTTGATTCTCTATGCTGAATTCATCCGCCGCATAGAGAGGTCAATCATTTCAGGAGGGCCAACATGAATGAATGCTATCCATTTTGTCCAACCAACATAGAATATACACACAACAAAGATCGCATAAGCAACTGGAAAAGTAAACCCCACCCTAATTACATATAAGGAGACTTATGTGGTGTTGCCACCGTAAGAAAAGATTAACTTTGAGTGGAAGTGAGATAATGCTATGGCCCGATGAATCCGTCACGCGTTCGACTTCAGCGGCCAAAACTGACACCTAGATTAAAACACAATCAGCCTTATTCATTAGATTCCACTAAACAGATGAATAGTTATGCACTGCATAAGGACTTTTGTAGCCACTATTGAATGTTGCATGGATTCTTATTCATAAAACATTTTTCAATCCATTAAAGTTATAATGGACTTGTGTAAAAAAAGGACCAAAGAGCGAAAATCTATTACATTAAGCCGTCATAATATAGCTTGGCTGTCACTCAGCTGTCTTTCTAAAGAAAAAAAATTGTTAATGCTTTGAAAACTTTCAATTCAAAAGATAAAAATATTTGAAAATGGAAGACAGGCCGAAGGTCAAAAGAACCCGTGCTATTAACTGGGATTCGTCGGACAAGGTATCAAATTATCAGTTACTTGTACTTGTAAGCAACTTGATAAAAGTACTTTTGTTTATCTGCAGATACTCTAATTGAGGACAAAATCTAAATAATGGAGAACAAAAATTGCGACACCAGTACATCACGGATGAGCAAGTACATATGCGTGGAGAGAGATCACCAATAAGTAGATATATACATATAATTCTTGACAAAGTTTAATGTCTATATATTCTAGTTTCAATACCATGAGTGCGACGCACGTTAGAGCTGTGTCAATCGTTCATTTTAAAAGACCGAATCAATCAATGATTGATTGGACTAAAGATTCGATCTTTTCAATCATTCATTTCATCAATCATTCCTTTGATTATGGCATATTATAAATTAAAAAAAAAAAACAAATTTTCAATAGTACGTACTAACTACAGTATGCTTCAATCCTTATTTAAATAGGAATTTATTTCTTAGAAAAAATAAATAAAAATGTTCATATAGGCATAATTATTTTTTTTAAAGACCTTAACTCCAAAAAAAAAACTTTCACCTGAATTCTTTTTTTTTTCAAAGCTAAAAAGTGCTTACGAGTACTTAAAATAATTATTTACTTTAATACTTTTCGTTAAATGCAAATGCATTGAAAAAAAAAGAACTGCATAGTTGTGTTCAATCATCTCTTAATTATTAACAAAGATCTATTCGTTCACAATGTCAATGAGATTGATTTGGTCTTTGTCCACAATGGATCCCAATTCCAATCGGTCAAATCTCAAATGAACGTATGAACGATATGAACAAAATGAACGATATGAACGATATCGTTCAACTCAATCTCTATCTCAATCAAATGATTCCAAAGCCAAATATTGCTCATGGTCGATAGAGATAAAGAAAAAATTCATAATAAATGAAGACAAAATGGCCACAAATACGAGAAAGAGAAGAGAAAATGAAGTGTAGCTAAGCTGGTAGATGTAGATATATGTATATCAATGTATGTTCCTGTCTCCTGTGGTGTGTTATTTTTTTCATTCACGTAGATAGAGATTGAGATTGTATGTGTTTTTGTTTCGTTCAGTATTCTGGTGTGGAAATGGAGTGATTGAGGATGAGTGGAATGAACGAAACATATCTCGCTCTTTGAAAACTTAAATGATTGACATTGGGTCAATCGTGATTGATTCGGTCTTTGTGACCCGATCTTCACAAAGAATGGTTGATTGCAATCACAGCAGACCGAATCAATCATTCTTTGTGAAGATCGGGTCGCAAAGACCGAATCAATCACGATTGACACAGCTCTAACGCACGTCGAGGGAGACAGCCCAACTTCAGGCGCAGTGGCGAGGCACAAAAATGAAGGCCAAAGCATCTTTTTCCGCATATAAAAGAAGCGTCAATGCAACAGGAGGCGGGTCACCAACAATATTACCTAACTCCGAAAATGATAAATTGATGTCACTCATTCCTCATGAGTTTGAGGAGCAGGATAATGGGTTTGACTGCGATATTGTTTTGTATATAGGTATATTCAATAATTAAAACAAATAAATTGTGTCTTACTGCACACATAATAAAGGAAAATATTCCCAGTTAAAGGGACACAATGCTGCCGTACAAAAAGAGCGAAACTCAATCAAATCAGAACGGTCCACTGGTAATACTCAACATTTAGTTCAAACCAATAATATGATGCAAACTCAAAAAAATAAAATTAACTTTCATTCATTATAGAGTACTAGTAATCAATTTGATGATATTGAATTTTTGGAATATGAATTCCCATCACCTTCACCACTACCAGCTTCACAACTTCCACCAGCACCACTTCCAACAGCTTCGCCTCCACCTTCGCGTTTGGATTCCAAGAAAATAATGTAAATCTTTCAAACGGAAGGTAGTAATCAATTAACTTTTCTCCTGCTCAATCATAATATTGTAATGACTTTCCATATTTGAACTATAACGAATCCGCAAAGCAAATAATCGGACACAATAAAGCTTACGGTCGCAGTGCAAACATACCCTTATTAGCTTTAATTATATAAACTCTCAAACGAAAGAAGTGCCATCTGCCGGATTATAGCAGATATACCAGCCGTCAAATAAAAGCTTTTGGAAGGGAAATTATTGGGAAATTTCCCCTACGGAAAGCTCTGGAAGCAGAGACCAGAACCTTCCACTACTTTCCAGAGTTTGTCAAACAAGTATAAAAGGCACATGTTTGAACGGCAGCGAGACAGTATGTTTTTAATCGTGAATGAATAAAGTTGGTTGTAATAAAAGTGAAAAGTAAAGTTTGTGAATTAATTCCAGTGGTGAATAATAAATTGTTTTGTTTGTAGTAAGAAAAAGTAAAGTGTTTTATTTTGAGAAATAAATAAGTGGAAGTATTAAATAAAGTAAATAAGTTTTATTAACGAACCCGAGAAAATATTACAATATGATTTTTTTTCTTTTCATCTCAGAGAAACAGCAAAGACGACGAACTTCTAAAACAGGATTTTTTTGAGTTCGCCAATGAGAACCGCATGCACGAAAAAAACCTCATGCAGGTTGAACATGAGAAAAGAATCAAAACCTTATGAAATGGAGAGAAGACATCAAGACGAAATCCATCAACTTAAATTAAAAATGATGGAAGAACAAAACCTTAATTCTAGATATGTACGAGTGTACCTACATATTTAAATGATATGTATGACCTTATATGATTTTTACTTTCAGACCCAGAGCCCACATCAGATTTTGGATGTGAATGAGTGCATCAAAAGCATATTAATGCAACCTCCATAGTTATTGTAGTTACCAAAATTGGTTCTCACCCCTCTCTAGATAACGCTAGCCTGATCATAGATCCCGGGGTCCAAGACAATTTGAATGTGCAGTGTGCCCATCAGACCGTTTAAATTTTTTATATTTTACTTTGAACTTTGAATTTTTTAAATGATCTAGCACGGCAGTCAGTGTTGCCGCTGAGGAATTTAAAAAAGTCGCATAAAAAAGGGTCAGCAGGAAAAAAAAGTCGCACTGAGAAAATTTTTTATAAATATCAAAAACAATCAGAATACGTATTCAAGTAAAGTAAAGTTAAGTAAAGTAAAGAAAACAGTATTTTTGTAGTTTTCTTTCTTAAACAACTGACCATAACAATAAATCAGTTCTTATATTCATTCAAGTTCTATTCAACTTCACAAACACATCTAAATCTGTAGTTTTCGTATAGGTATTAAGTCCAAAAATTAATTTGCTTCTTCACATCCACGGTTGACTTAACATCGAGCTAAGGCCTAAAACCATTAACCAATTTTATTCAAACCTTATGTATATTTTTTTTTTAAGAGCATTTTCATAAATATTTTTATTTTGAAGAAATTTGGTTAGCTCGTTTAGGCTCTAGCTTGGTGCTAAATGGACTTGAGTTATCCTTATAATATTTGTTACGTCAGGCTTGAAAGTACCTGCGCTTAATGTGCTCAAGCTGCTTGGAACTTAAGAACTTTGGCAAATGGAAAAGTAATAACAGAAAAACTATAGAAAAAAAACATTGAAATATTGAATGTTCCAAAAAAAAATAATTTTTAACAAAATCCAAATTTTTTTTTCAAAATTTTAATATGCAATATTATTAACATCTTAAGGGTTGCTTTAAAAAAATATTGATTTTAATCGTTTGACCCGTTAATAAGACATTTTCAGTTTTGGGGGACGAAATCGTTTTTGAGATGAAAAATTGAGGCAGTCACTCAAAAAGGGGGACTTATGGTAACCCTACGTTAAAGCTGTTTTGAGATATACAAGCTTTTCATTAACGGTTTTATGGCAAGTATTGTTATTTTGAACCAAAACCTCTAGACTCTAGAGGATCACCAAGAAATCTTATCTTCAAAATTTGAAGAAATCGTTTCAGTGGTTTGGGCTTAAAGTGGAGGAACAATAGCGCAAAATAGTGCATTATTCAAGAACCCGGGGAACCTGCTCCGATTTTGATAATTTTTTTTTTTTGAAATTTAGGAAATTGAAATTAGAAAAAAATTTACAATTCAAAAATCGACGCTCTCCACAGGAATTTTTTTAAAAATTGAAAAACCAAATTTTTTTCAACAACAAAATAATTGTTCCTATATTTGCTTTGAACAATTAATTTTACTTATAAAACACACTTCAAAAGTTAATAAAAACATTTTAAATAATTTTACTAAATATAAAAGTTCAAAGCCCAGAACAGTCAAACCCGCTTATAGTCACAAGGAGATGACAAACCATGCGTTTTCAGGCGGCAACTGCCCTGATACTAAACGATTTTTGCTATTCGGCGATTGGGATGATAAATAGGTCTTCCTGTGTTTTTGTTGCTGCTTACACTTATTCAAAAAATATACACTCCGCTTCAACCGAATAGACACAGAATTTTGTAATGGTGCTTTGTCCTTTGTCATTAATGTATCACTTGATTTTGCTTTTTGTTTGTTTGTGACGTTGGAAAAATAAATCAGAAGGAAAAAAGCAAAGCTGTCGCTTTTTTCATTATATGTAGCTTCATAAATTCGATCCGGCATGGAATCCTTAAGTCGCATTATACACTGCGCGTCTCTTGTTTGCGGCTACTTTTTTCACAATCGTTTTTTCCCCTCAAATATCTGTAGGAAACTTTTTCCTGGGTATACATACTTTCCGATAAAAAAAATGTATGCGTCACTTGGTTACTCCGTCAGAATCTTCCAAGTTGTTTTGGACTTTTATATTTAGTAAAATTATTTAAAATGTTTTTATAAACTTTGTAAGTGTGCTTTATAAGTAAAATTAATTGTTCAAAGCTACAGGAAAAATTATTTTGTTTAAAAAAAATTGGTTTTTCAATTTTTAAAAAATTTCCTGCTGAGAGCGTCGATTTTTGAATTGTAAACTTTTTTCTAATTTCAATTTCCTGAATTTCAAAAAAAAAAAATCATCAAATCGGAGCAGGTTCCCCGGGTTCCGAAATAAAAAGCTAGTGCTCCTCCACTATTAGGTCGAGGTAGAAATAGACAAACAGAATTCTTCCATACACTATTTTGGGGTTCTCTATGATCGTTATGACATATTTAATTATTAGATACCTCAATTTTCTTTCGTCTGCACATTCGTGCCGTATAGGCAAATATGAAAAAATGTGGGGAATATTTCATAACTTTATTACTGGACTGTTAATCTACGTTAATATGTAGAAAATTGAAAAATCGAATTGGATTTTCAAGATAGAGGTTGCGAGATTTGACTCAATTCCACTGACCGTGTTCGATCTCGATGAACCAAGTCGAAATCAAATCATAATATATATACCTTCTTCATATAAATGGAAAATTGGAAAGTTTTTTATAAGAACAAAACAAAGAATTTAACACTGTCCATGCAATTTTTTAGAGATGGGGTCAGAAAAGTCGCGAGATATATAAAAAAGGGTAAAAAGAGCTAGTTTTTTAAAAAGTCGTCTCATGGTCGCATGAGGAAATGAAAGGGGTCAAAATGCGACTAAAGTCGCACAGCGGCAACCGTGACGGCAGTTACACTTAAATGGTTATAGATTCGGTGGTCTATGGGGGGCATTTTTAGGGATGGGAGGAACCAGTTTCGGTTTACCTACACAATTATTCTCGGTATTGTATTCATTTTTGTTTTCGGTGCACTGTTTAATCACTAAAGCCCCGGTTATAGATTGCAGAACTTTGATTTTTTGAATAACCTTTAATGAAGCTTTCTACTCCTATACTTCTTTTTTGCTATTATTCACATGCAAAATCTGCTGTGGGCTCTTCGTCTATTTTGTAATATTTGTATTTAGTTCCTTTCTTCTTTTTTTTAATGAATTGTCATAATTTTTTTCTGTGAAGTATTTAAGTTCCTTTTTTTTAGTTTTTTTATTGACCGCATTTTATTATCCTCATGATCTGATCCGTATCATATATCATGACTCATGATAAATAAAACAGACAGGATCTAAGTTACCCGTCACTTTTTGACTTATGTTTGTTTATTTTTCACGTGTCTGTTGCCTCTTTTCTTGGCACTATTGAGACACATTCACAATAGTAATTTTTGGATCATTGACTAGATCCAGATAAAAAGCAGGATCCCATATTGTTTTTGTAATCACGTATTTGAAATTGATCCAGATCAGAACATGTGGAAAATAAAATGCGGCTATTGTTATTGTTACTAACATTATTTTTTTCTTCGCATAGTGCCATATATGTATTAAGTTTTTTTTTAATACGTAAATGAATTGAAAGAAAATCAAAACAAAATTTGTCCATTTTATTTTTATTTATTTTTTTTTTTTACTTTTTAAACATCAATCATGGAATGGGGTAAATGTATGTAAATGTCTTTATGTAATGGAAACAACGCCAACGGTCGAAGAACTATAACTTTGTCACCATTCAAATGTGATATATTAAGCAAACAGAATTTTTCCTTTATAGAAATCTTTGAATTTTTACGCCGTGTTGGGATTGGATTTAACAAATTTGACGTCATCGTAGGAACCTAAAAGGTGAACATCACAGCCTTCGATTTCTATTTTAAAACTGAGCATTGTAATGACGTTAGTCATTTTGGCACGAATTTGTTTTCCGGTTAAAAGTTCCAAGCGAATATCTAAACAAAAAATACACATTATCTCAAAAACTGTTGGTTTTATAAACTGTTGGTTTTATAATTAGTATTGCAATTAATTACCTGAACCTATGTATATCTGAAAGTAAGCCATCTTTGACTAGAGAATTCTTCAACAAAACTCCACTTATATTTATATTCACATAGTCTTCTTCCAGATATTCGCATAGAAGCCCAGCTCCGGTAAGTACTTTTCCATGCATTCAATAATTTGTGAACTTTCGAAATTGCAAACGATATTATCGAAACAGTAGGGATGCGCCATTTGAGGGAAATGAGAAAAACGTTTCTCCACTAAAAATACATCCTGATCGCCAAAATCAACAAAATTCACTTTGTATCTGCGGAGCATTTGATTGCATGCCATGACACGAGCCCGATACAAAATATTATCCTTGCGATAGCGAACAATTACATTGGCACCAACTTTAGGTGGAATTTGCTTGCTCGGTTTGTTGCGGTAGTGTTAAGTTATTCATAAAATATTTATAATGTTCTACGAAGATACACAAATGTTATAAAAAATAAAACACGAACTAAGCCTAGTAAAAATGAAAGAAAGAAAAACGGTATCAAAACAAATATAACTAATTTTTTTCCGTAAAAGCTTCCTGTTGTAATTTTGCATTTAAAAATCGTGGAGATAAATTCTTGTTTTGGTTGTAAAGTGTGTTTTCTTTTTATTTTCATCGTAACCTGTTTTTTTGTAACTGGAACCCGAACCGAACTCTTATTCAAACGATCCGATCTTTGATCTCTATTTCCTCCCAATTGTACTGGTTGATGTGTGGATACCAGCGAGTCTTATGTTCACTGGAACTCGATCGAAAATCTCTGTTTTCAACTGAGCTCGAACTATAATTACTACATATAACCATTGTATATCCTATCTATAGTATTCTCATGAAACACGATTTTGTAGGTAGACATTTGGTCGATAGGTTCGCTGTGATAGCCTTACCGAGATCCCTTAAGAGGCCTCTACCCAAAATGTCGAACTCAGATTCGAAGATCAGAACTTCGAATCAAAATAAAAACCAAAAAAGTCACTCCGCATGAGAGAAGGAAAAAGATACACAGCAGAGTAATAGAAGGTACACATACACACATACCTTTCTTTTATTTTCTTGCTTTTTTTTGCATGCATTGTCTGCTGTATGTGGTATGTGTTTACTTATTGGCGTCTACATGTACATACGTTCTACGTTTATCTTGTGTATGAATGAAGTATTGGGTTGTATTTTTGTTCACTCGTAGTGAGATCGGTGGAACATTTGAAAAACGAAAAAAGGATTTTCTATACATAAATGGAAAATTGGTGATGTTGACCTTGACTCAGATTTATCTAAAGTTATTGTTGTAGTAGGTAGATCGTAGATGTATTATTCTTCCCTGGCTTTTATTGAAGTTTTAAAGTTAGTTAAAAACACATTGCATTTTATCTTGTTATTTCACATTTCGATAAAATTAAGAAAAAGAAAACTCTTTTGCACGCAAATAAATAAAGTTTTTTTTAATTTAGTTTTTAATGCAAACCCAATTCACTGCAATTTTGTATGTCAAAATGTAATGAAGTTTTGGTTACTAGGTACCTACCTACATAGTAACTTTGGGGTTGGCACTTGGCAGTGGCTGTCGTCGCGTCGTGTCGTTTGCGCTGTGCTGATTTCTGTAGGAATATGATAGTTATGGGGTTAACCATTAGTAAATTCAGATTTCCATCTAAAAATTGATTTTTTTCTTTGCCAACGGAATGCGATTTGAAATTGATTTTTTTTTCAATCTATGTATTTGTATAGTTTTACGTGTATGTATCTCATTATTCGTAACAATTGGCATTGGTCCACTTTTCGTAAAGTAATACCTATTAGCTTCTTGAATTAAAGTCTCCTTTTTCTGTTAACAAATATTTTCTTCATGTTTTGAGCACAATTTTTACAACCGATAAAAAATATAAACCTTTATTTGTAAACTAACAGCTCAAAATTATTTTGGTTGGTATTAGTACAAGAAGGATTTTTTCGCCCAATGGAATGCACAAATTGATTTGGATCTACCAAAAAGCAGATTTTGACAGATCCAAATCAATAACTAAATGTACCTAGCATAAACTATAAGAACTTTTGGTTTACTATTATATGAAGTAAGGACCTATTAGGAACCTACCTACTTCTTTTAATGTTTTGATTTTGTTTTGTCCAATTAAATACGTGAATATGTAGGTAGAAGATTTTTTTAAATCTCCCTACAACCAAGCCCACTTTATCATGTCTCTATAAGTAAATAGCTGTAATGACCTGGATGAAATTTTCAGAGTTTATTCCTGTGAGCAAGAAAACTTAAGAATTTTTTTTACTAAAATCTACCCACTTTTTGTATCTTGATTTCTCAAAACTGGCTCTAAAAATAATTGTAAGAATAACAAATTGTTTTCTATGAGTGGGGGCCAGTTAAATTAATTTTCCAGATACGAAAATCTTGCAGCAGGAAAATAGTTAAATTGAAATTTTATTGCACACAAAATTCCTTGACTGCTTTGTCATTCATTCGTGTAGCATGCATTTGTGTTTCAAATTCGTTGAAAACACAGTAAATAATCTATTTGAAAACATTTTCCTGATGCGTTTTCCTGATCGCTATAGCTGGCCCCTGAGGAAAAATGAAGGTGATTTTTTTTAAATACACCCACAGCCATGCCCACTTACAACATGTCTATATTTTGGAAATTTTCACAGTTGATTTGTGTGATCAAGAAAAAGATTTCGCTTACTTTCACGCCCGCTTTTCAAATCTTGATTTCTGAGAATGGTACTAAAGACTACTGTAGGTAAATAAAATGCACGACTGTTCAAGACACTGCAGGCTTAAGAAAATTGTGTATAAAAACATGGAAATTATGAAAGAAAAATGTAGAGAAGCATGAAATACGATAATTAAATTAGCTTAAACAACTCATTTGACAGTTTTAGCTGGAAAAAAAATGCTTTCTTAATTTTTGATTGAATATGATTGTATGGGAAAAAATATGTACAGATTAACTTTTATAAAATTCTTAAAAAAAATTTAAGAACAAATTTTGGTACGCAAATCTAAAGTATATACATATTTATGTGTATATAAAAACAAAATTTGAAAAAAAAATTGTCAAACCATTTTTGAGATATCGAATTTAAAAAAAATTGAAACTTTTTTTAAAAATTCAAAAACTTTTTTTTTTATTTTGATATGCAATATAATTAAATCTAATCTGAAATTTATATATAAAAAAGGATCTAAATCCATTTAGCCGATAACGAGAAAAATTCAAGATAAAAAAAAACGTTCTATGAAAGGTACTATTAATAGCTGCTAAGTGTAAAATTTTATAATATTTGATAGTAGGTTGTATTAATTTTAGTATATGATAAAAGTTGAATCAAAATCGTAGGAGTCGTTTTTAAGCAACAAAATATTTTCCCTTGCAGTTTTTTAACTTTTGTATGGAAGTTACCGTTATTTTTTCATTGATGTAAATTTTTTTCTAAAAATATATAAGAGAGTACTAAAAAACTCTTCAGTATCGAGTTTCAAAAATTTCGATCATGTCATTTGCGAAATATTTGATTTTCCAAAAAAAATTGGAAACATTTTTTAAAAATCCAAAAAAAAATTTATATTTCTTGGGAGCTTCTGTATAGCAAAATAATGGAAATCAGTCGTACCGATTTGAAGAAAATCGCAAAATTAAAAAAATGGTTCTTTGGGAGGTACCTATACCATTAATAACCATTTTTAGAAAAATGGTTTTCCACCCAAAGAAAGCCTTTACTAAAATAAATGTATTGAATTTTGTTTGAGAAAAGTAGTCGAGCCATTTTTGAGAAAAATACGATTATGTAAAATTGCTAAAAAAAATTGTATGGCAGGTACCGTTATTTTTGGTTCTAAAAAAAAATGAAAAAATATGTGGGTATAATCACCAAAAACCACTATGTACCAAGTTTGAAGTAAATCGATTATCGATCCAGCCTCTTAGGCTGTTGACGAAAAGACAGACAGACAGACAGATATACAGACAGAATTGTGCCACCCACTTTTTTTGTGTTCTCTATCATTGTCATATCATGTTTGATTGTTATCTCAAATTTTTTTTTTGCACGAATCCAAAACTTGCCTTATAGCTAGTATCTATACCTTCTACCTACATATATCGCAAGTAAAAATAAAATAAATAATAAATTGGGTGGGTAACAGCTCGAGGAGTCGTGGATAACCAGGGCCTAGTGACTTACAACTCTCAACCATTAATGTGTGCGTGTTGTTGGCAAGAATGTTTAAATGAAGGCACCTACCCATTAATTATTGTCCTAAAATTGGGAAGAACGTTCCTCCTAGAAACAAATTCTTATAAAAACAAATCTATTTACCTACTAAATCTGGCTTTTTCGCAAATACAAATACCTTCCTACCTACATAAATTTATCTATAGATTCTAGACAAATAGGTACGTAGGTAGGAAGGTAGGTAGGAATGGCAGCCACGAGCATTACTCTCGCTCGGTGACCCAATTAGCGAGGTACGTATGTATGCATAAATAAATTTCTGAAATTTATTTATTATTTATACCAACATTATCATAGAATTAAAAATCCGTACGTACCTAATTGGTAACGTAAATATTCCTTATCATTTTTATACATAACACATAATTTTAATTATTTCGTCCTCTTTACACAAATTAAGTGCTAGAATGACACAATTATTTTAATTCTTTTCCAAATTGTAAGTTTAAAAACTTTTGTTTTCAAATCAAGAAACTCTGTCATTTACTAATGTATGCTTCTTGTCATTTTTGTATTCACTGTATAAATAAATAAATAAAACAAACAAAATATATTCTTTCCCCAGCACTAGAAGTCAAAACAGAAATTTATTAAATAACAAACTTTTCCTCATTACTTTACATATTTTCCTACGTGGCACAAAAATGATCGGAACAAAAGAAAGCGAAAACTCTTGCAATTATTACAAGATCGAAACGAACGAAGCAAATGTTCCTGTCATTACCACGCGCCCAAAAGAAAGCAGGCATGTTGACAGCAAAAAATGACAAAAGAATAAACCGCCACCAAGTCTACCATTGCAATCACAGCAAAAAAATACATATCCACCCTCAAACGTAAAAACAGAGAAATCCATCCAAGAAAAACCATTCCGAAACATCCCATCATATAGATACATACATACATTAGAATGTAAACAACTAACACATTCACAAAATTCATTCACAGAAAAAAAAGATAGAATGCATACCCAAAAACCAACAACAAAACTAGATACACTTGCGCTTACCCTGCAAATACCATCCACCACCGTCACCGACCATGGTTCTGCTCCCATATATCTATCTACACCACATCTTATCTGAACCACTCATACATACAAACACTCACTGGCATTTCAAATTTGTCATACTTTTTTTTGTTTATTTTCCAATCTTCGAAAAAAACCATCTTGTAGCCGATAGGTGAACTAAAAACCGCCAGTAAAATAAATTAACGACTTTTGTTCGAAAATAAAGACTTTTTTAAAATTTGTTATTTTGCAACAATAGATTAATTTTAGACATTTTTTTATATTGAAACATTTTAAGATAACATATTTTTCATTTGGGGAAAGTTATGTTGTTTTTTTCATATAATTACGCATTCAAAAATGCATTAGAAAATGAGCAATTTGGATGTTTTTCAAGAGTTGATTATTCAAAAATAGAGCCCAAACTTAAAAATCTACCTAAACGTTTATCTAGTTCTATTCATTAACTATAATATCACGTAAATATAATATGTATTTTCCACTTCAGTTTCTCAGAATCTTTGTTGAAGCTGAGCAGTTTAGTGAAACTTTCCGAAAGAGGCTACCGAAATATTAAAATAAAATGAGAAAAAAGTAAAAAAAATAAAAAACAATTCGACGTTTCTATAGTTTAAATGTCATTCTTTCATAAGCACTTTAGTTTTTTCCCAAAAGTATTGTATGGACTTCACAACTTCTGTTGAAAAGTGCCCCATTTCTCGTTTTTTGCAAAATTATGGGTGGAGGCCTCTTAAGAGTGTTCCGAACTGAACAAAACCAGTCATTTGCTAACTTTTTGTTTTGCGTATATAAGACCAGTTTTTTTCATTTTCATCAGATACTTTGATATATAAAACTTTTTATTTTTAGTAATTGGTCACTAGTAGGCGTTTTATTGTACTAAAAAAAGCATTTTGTAAAAGTAACGGATTTTAACTTCCAAATTTACATAAATTTTCTGTCAAGAAGTGGTTTTTAGGAATTAAAAATATCAATATCAGATGATACAATTATGATTATATAATAAATGAGTACTGTAAAAAATGAATTGAATTTATATCCACTGCAAAAAAATTTGTCAAAAAAATACCGTTAGGTATAAAAATGCGTTTTTTAAAAATCTACAAGCATTTTTATTTTGTATTATTAAAATTTGTATAAGGTACAAAATTAAAAATGTTCTCCAATAGTGGCATAATAAAAATATGGAATTTTATGTTATTAAACATTGTTTTGCAAAAAAAGCTATAGTGTAAGCTACATTTGCTTTGAAAAACAGCCATTTTTGCCATTTTCTCGTTTTCTTAGAGGCTTTTACCAAAAACAAGAGCACAAAATTAAAATTTTTTCCAATGATGGCATAGAAAACAAGTTTATCTGTCCATAAACACCTTAATCGTTTTGAACGGACAAGTACACGCTTCACAATCTTTTTCATGAAATCACCATTTCAGTCCGGAACACTCTTAACAAAAATTAGTATTACATTTGGACGCATAGATGGCCACGAGCTTTTTTTTTCATGAGAATACTATAGAATTTATATACAATGATATAACTACAAACTTAGATATCAATTAAAAAGTAATATTCGTATTATTTTAGATTTTTGATTGTACTAACTTATTTTAGCGAACACTTTAATTACTTTATTAACAAAGTATTCAGGCAACAAAGTTGGGGTTTTCACAACACATTAGCATTTAATTAGATACAAGTGCATATATCAAAATAATTATTTTAGTCTGCCAAAATAAGGGACGTGATGTTTAAGCTTTCCTGAAACAGTTTTATTTTTGACAAGGCACCTAAAACCAAACGACAGTGATGGTACTGGCTCGAAAACTGGCCGAACAACACTTTTTGAGTTCAGGACCATATTCCCTACTTTTTCAAAAATAAAAATAAATAAATTGGGTGGGGCAACAGCTCGTGAAAAACCAGGGCCTAGTGACTTATAACTCTCAACCATTCCTTAGTGCGTGTTGGCAGGAATGGAGGGGACCTACAGTTTTTTGCCGTGTCCGAACGACTAAGTGAGAAGCACTGTTTCATGACAAGTATACTCTTGGAGGATTTGTCAGTTCCTCGCAAGAGGCAGTACCTCTGATAAAACATTTCTGTTTTTAGGTGGGACGGCTATAGTTTCCAATGTGATTTTCATTCTTCAAGTTCTACAAAGTTTATAAATAATTCATTAATTCAACCAAGTTTCGTACTGGCTCCTGTATGCTGTGTCATTTGTATTCTCTATGGACTGTGGCATTTTTGTATATGTGACCCGTTTTTTATCTCGGGACTCGTTTTGGGATCAAAACTGCCAAGCAACTGGCATCTGGTTATAGGACCGGCACGCAAGCTCTTCGAAACAGCGAAGGGAACCTAGTCACCGAAGCACAGGGAATTTTAGACGTGTTTAAGCAGCATTTCCAGCATCTGCTTAGTGAGCATTATGTTGAGGAAGCGACAGGGGAACAAAGAAGCATGATACCAGTCAATGAAGATCCAGTCCCAGCGTCCAGTACTGAAGAGATTAAGAAATCCATCCACAAGCTTAACAGCAACGGATCCGCCAGCTCGGATGGCCTACCTGCGGAACTCTTCAAGTATGCAGGAGATGTCCTGGTAGGGTACATGCACCAGCTCATCAACCAAGTGTGGGAGGAAGAAAGTATGCTTGACGACTGGTCAAATAGCTCCATATGCTCAATCTACAAGAAGGCGATTTTTTGTCCTGCAAGAACTACAGAGGTATATCCCTGCTTAATATTGCCTACAAGATCCTATCCAAAGAAAAGGGTGTTTTTTCAGAGGTATAGAACTTTGAATTGGAATAAAACAAAGATAATTTTTTTAAATTGAAATGAAATTTACTCTATTCGAAAGATTCTTCTGGCATTATAATTTAAATATGATTTCTGGCTCGGACGTAGTCTAATCTGGAGGTCTAATTTTCGATGACTTTTTCCAATTTAGTTGTGGCCGTATATCGGCAAAACAGCGGCGTCCTCCAAGTAGTCAATCGTTTCGAGCTTATCGGCAGCGTAGACTAGCGACTTCACATATCCCCATAGAAAATAGTCATGTGGCGTAAAATCGCACAATCTCGGAGACCAATTCACGAGTCCGTAACGAGAAACTATGCGGTTACCAAACGTTTCTTCAATAAATCAATAGTGGCATGAGATGTGTGACATGTCGCGTCGGCGTCGTCTTGTTTATACCACAGCTCCTGCACATCATGGTTCTTGATTGATGAACGAAGTTAGTAATCATGGCCCTATGGCGGTCAACATTGACTGTGACGTTCTGGCCAGCATCGTTTTTAAAGAAGTACGGACCAATTATTCCACCAACCCATAAAGCACACCAATCAGTCAGTTTTTGTGGATGTAACGGTGTCTCAACTAACACTTGAGGACTATCATCACTCCAAATACGGTAGTTTTGTTTATTGACGTACCCATTCAACCAAAAGTGAGCTTCATCGCTTAACAAAATTCGCTTATGAAAACTGGGATCAATGGCAATCTTGTTTTGGACCCATTTAGCACAATTTGGAAGCGTTGTTCAGGCGTCAGTCTATTCATGTTGAAATGCCAATCCAAACTAGAAATAAATAACTAGACAGCTGACAAAATGGCCGCTAGTTAAAATTGTGTTGCCAACTTTAAGTTCTATACCTCTAAAATAAACACTCTTTACTATGTGAACTCAAGTTAGAAGTTCAAATGAGCTCAACTCCATATTGTGTTTCGCCCAGGCACGATAGTCATCTAACTGATGAGCGCAACGGGCGAAACGCAATATGGAGTTGAGCTCATTTGAACTTCTAACTTGAATTATATTCAGTCTAGCTATGCCACATGACTTTACAAAATACCAGCTATTTAAGACGTGTAAAGGGTTCAGACAAGGAGATGCGCTATCATGTGATTTCTTCAACCTAGGCCTGGATTAGATAGAGCGCAAGAGTGGTCTTCTCAACCACTTGGCTATGCGGACGACATCGATATCATCAGCCGCTCCAAGCGAGCTGTACTTGAAGCATTCACAGCTATTGATGAACTGGCGAAACGCGTTGATCTGAAGTGAGTGAGGACAAAACAAAGTATATGCTATCAACAAACAAAGCCTCATCTGTCCATCGCCAATGATAAAACGTCACTGTTGGTAGCAGTAGGTTCGAGGTAGTCAAGGAGTTCACCTACCTCGGAACAAACATCAATTCCACGAATGACATCTTAGTGGAAATCCGACGAAGAATTACCCTAGCGAAGCGCTACTACTTCGGTTTGGCCAAACAAATGGGTTCAAAACTCCTTTCTCGAAAGACAAGGTGCACGCCGAGTGCTGGACGATAAGTAAAGAAGGGGAATTGATACTGGGCACTTCCGAGAGAAAAATTCTTCGGTGGATATTTGGTCCTATATGCGAAGAGGGCGATTGGAGGAGCAGATTCAATCGTGAATTGTACGAGATGTACCAAGATGTGGATGCAGCTCAAAGAGCCAAAACACGTCGACAACACTGGCTCGGCCATATCGAGCGAATGCATAGCGCTCCAGCCAAGAAAATCTTCGAGTCCCAGCCCCAGGTTCAAGACCACCAGGAACACCGAACCTTCGCTATAGGTACCAGGCCGTTTCAGACGCAAGAGCGCTTGGTCTCGATGACTGGAGAAAGCGTGCGAGGGACTGCAATCGATGGAAGAGCGCAATATCTCAAGCAGAGACCCTCCATGGACCGGGAGCCGGATAAGTAAGTAAGTAGTAAGTAAATAACTGTTATTTCTTGATATTCAAACGGTTAAAAATGCGAAAATTTATGAGAAGTTGCAATGCATTTAAAGCCTTATTCATATACGCATCAAGGAAGAGCATAGCGCTATACACTCGTTATAATGCCTCTGAACGCATAAAACTTATGCAACGTTACATAGGCTCATCTATAAGCATTTGGAGGTTGAATAGTGGCTACATAAGGAGATTTAAATATCGAAATGTCATTTTGACATTTCATTAAGGAAAAGTATACTCGGATTCAATTCTACCTATCATTTTTCTAGAATAAGTTAAAATACGAAAGTGAAACAATAAAAGTAATACTTAGCTCGGCTTATATTAGGTGGGCAGTGCAGTTCTCTCAGTGAAAAAAAAACAAAAAATTACTTCTACTATATTGTGACTAACAATACAAAAATGTCTTTTAGTTTCACTTCATTTCTTAATGATTGGAATGCCCTGAACAATATTATTCCAAGACCGCGGTGCCAAAAATTTACAAAAAAAGAATCAATCCCATGAGCCTTCGAAATGAAGATTTTAAAAAGAAATATCGCTTTACAAAAGAAAATATGAGAAAGATAATTGACATTGTGCGCTTGGATCTCAGCGGGGACAATAGAGGAGGTCATATTCCTGTAGAACTTCAAGTGATGGCTGCTATAAGATACTGGGGACGAAATGAGGTATAAATGTTTAGTTTATAATTTAGAATAAGTACATTGTAAACAAATTGGATGATTGTTTCCCTGCTTTATTTTCTCTCCTCCGCAAATTTGAAAAGCCAACACTTTTCCACTGTTCCTCTTGTAAGCTCAAATTTCACCTTTCGATATAACAGCCAAATTCTCCTAGAAACTTTGATTACGAAACCAAAAGATTCTGAGAGAAACTTATCCTTTGTTCCCACCAAGACGAAGATTTCAAATTGGTGGAAAAAGACTTCATTGAGATTTCAACGCAATCAATGGAAACACCACAATTCACAATCACAGCTTTTGAAAAAAACTCCCGCTTCTGTTATGATCGCGTTTTTTTATTTAAGAAAGAGTTTAAATACTCTTTCGATTTGAAATCAACGATTTCATTCTTTTAAAATCCTTAAAAAAACTAAATGGTATGTACTTTTTTATATAACAAGATTCAAGACGATGGAGGTGACATTCATGGGTTCAGCCAACCGACCATAAGCAGCATATGTACGCGGGTTGCGAGAGTATTAACCTCCAAAAGAGAAAGATTATGTAAAAATGCCAACAATACTATCTGATCAAATGAGAACTATCAACAAGTTCGTCGAGTTACGGAGGTTCGCCCAAGTAATTGGTGCCATTGATCAACCCACATACGAATATCAAAAGTTGGTGGGCCCTCAGGCCAATATTATATCAATAGAAAGGGATAGAATAGAAGTGGTGTGTGACGCATCTCTTAAAATCAACGATATTGTTTGCCGATGGAGCGGAAGTACCCATGATGCTCGGATCTTTAGGGAAATCCGAATTAAACAACGGATTGCGAATGGTGAATTCAGAGGTCGACTACTTGGAGATGGTGGCTATGGTTGTACCAGCACCCTTTTTACCCCGGTCTTGAATCCTCGAACGGATGCTGAAGTTCAGTACAACATTGCACACATTGTGACTCGAAACATAGTGGAAAAGTGCTTCGGTCCTTGGAAGCAAAGATTCCGAATCCTGTTGTCAGGTATGAGATGCTCATTAGAGAACGCAAAAATAAAAATAATCGTACTAGCAGATCTACACAACTTGGCAATCGACTTTTAGGACCATCTTCCATCAACAGGTATAAATTTAGATTAAATTAAAAGAAAAAGCTGTTTATTATAATTTTCCTAATGTAGAAGATGAAGACCCTTCAAATGATACTAACCAACCACCAGAAAACCAGGAAAGATTGGAACACCAAAGTAGTCAAAACGTTGCTTGTAGTGTTTTTAGAGCAATTCTTTTCATCTCGGAACTAACCAACCCTTACCTATGAAATCCTATTCACATTATTCAAACTGGTGGCAATGCTGTGACATAGATACACACGTTGCATCCTTATCTTGATCGGTAAAGTTGTCCATTTGTCTTTTTTATTCAATTCGATTGTTCCTAATATTATCCCTGTGCTTAGATTTTTCCTTGCGTAATATGGAAAAAGAAATGAAAAAGCATTAGTCAAGAATCTACCAATAGTCTTATTTGAGTATTTTAGATGTTTTCAATTTAGCTGGAAAAAAGAAAGTTTGTTAGGTGAAAATATCTTAATGTCTAAATAAAGGTCTTAGAAATGGTTCTTGATTCCTCAATTGTTTTTTGAGAAGAAGTATCGAGGTAGGGTAGGCATTTTCAATATGTTTACGGGTGAGTGTACAGCCTCTAAGGGGACCCGAACAAAATATCAACACTCAAATCACAAAACAAAAGGCCGCATGCAAGAAATCTGTCCAAAGTAAATAAATACAATTCTGTGGCCCTGGAGTCCATAGGCGCTACATAAATTGCCAACACGCTTCGAAAAAGCAACGTTGATGGAATTTTAGCACTGATCTCTATAATACACTGGATAGTGTATTCCTTATAATGTATAACAGTTTCCTTGCTTCCATTTGAAGATGACAATTAGGTGGTCGGCTTCATAATTTGACGTATGAATTACACAAAAAAAAAATCCAGATAGGGGTGTGCGATATTGAAACAACATCGATTTCAACATCGAAGACCAAACATCGATGTCAATAAATATCGAACCGAAAACATCGATGCTACTTAACATCGATGTTTTTTCCAGGTGTTTTTGCTTAAGTTTTTTGTTTGCCCAAAGCAAAAAATGCGTCATGCTATGCTCTAGTGAATTTTTTGCTGGTGCCGGCTATTTTTTCTTAAGTTTCTTAAAATCGATTTAAGTTTTTATACAAATGAAAAATATGAAGTCATAAGCAAGGTATTTCAACTTTAAACATCGATATTGCAAAATAATGATGCACAGAAGCTTGTGTGCTAAAACCGCGTGTAAGCGGTATCTTTCTAGGCATCAATGATTTTAATGGGTGAAATGTGAAAATCGATGTTAAAATATGTATTTTTCACTGATGAATATCAACAAATTTAATAAAATCAATATTGCAAGGCAATTCATGGTGTTAAGCTGTTATGTGTGCCCTTTTTGAAATCCAATACTTCAAAATCTTGTTTCACACGAACGTGTGCGCAAGAGCTTGCATGGTGTAAACTGCGTGTTGCTGACCATCGATAATTTAAATTCATGAAAATCGATACGAAATATGTATTTTGCAGTAATATTTCATGGAATATTGTGTGAACTGTTTTCTGTGGCTTTTTGGAATATATCGATATTGCAAGACACGAAGTTGTGTGCAAAAACTTGCATTGGTGTAAATTGGGTCTTTCTGGGCATCTATTATTTCAATGCGTGGAAATCGATGCTAAAATTTGTATTTTGCAAAATATATCGTCCACAGATTTTATAGAAGCAATATTGCAAGTATTTCATGTGTACACTGTTATCTAACGATATTGCAAGATATTTTTGCTTACAAAAGTGTGTACAAAAACTTGTATGGTTTAAAATGCGTCTTACTGAGCATCGATGATATTAATGCTCGAATATCGATGTAAAAATATTTCTTTTGCACAAATAAACACAAAACAAATTTGATGGAAGCAAAATTGATAGGCACTTGTAAAAATGTGTAAAATTATCTGTGCCTTTTTGCACATACGAAGTTTCGTTGTGTTTCTGAATTTTTAAATTTGGTTTGAAAGATCCTTTGATAACTTGCTTTTTCAAAAAATCCCAAATGTTACAGATGATTTAAGAACTATGAAAGTCACTCCATCTAATTTTACTACCAGAATCAATCATTTTCGTACTAACTTTTTGTTTGTTTTTTAAGCCGATGTTTTGGATGTTAATATCGATGTTGCAAAACATCGAAATCTTTATTTCGATATTTTGCAAATATCGATTAAAATCGCTCATCCCTATTTCCAGATGTCTATCTGAAGAAAGGGAAACAGACCATGATATGAAAATATAAACTTTTGTGGAAGTTTGTTTTATTATTTATTACCTTTAAGTTATTCACTGTGTCCATTTGGTATATTTTTTTTAGTATAATTACATAGTGGAATGAGATAAATCATTGCAGTTTGCGAACAAGTTGAGCAAAACAGCTAATGAATAATTATGATGAGGAGGATGCGATTGCATATTCTGCGTTTTTTTTTTTAATGATTTTACCTCCTTGTCACACTCTTTACGTTTGTTATTCCGTTTCATTTACTCATTATTGAATGAATTTAAATTACGAACACAACAAATGTTAGCAAACAGATCTCGGGGGGTGAAACGAACGGAGATTTGATGTCTGTTTAATGGATTATCTTTGCATTACATGCTATACAGTTATACTGGTATACAAAAAAGTGGTCAGCTTCATAATATAACAATTCTTCAAATGGAAGCAATATTTTTGTATCGATACACTATCCAGTGTATTATAGAGATCAGTTAATTTTAGCCACAAATCCTTTCTTTGACCTTTCATTATTTGTTGTTTTTACTTAAAATCTTATATTTTAAACTTTCAGGTGGATCTGCCGAAGCCTGGAGCACGAATAGTGACAGTCCTACCCCAACCAACAGTGTTGCCGAGCGTCATTGGGCAAAATAATCTCTTTGGCAAGGATTACTTGGTGATGAACATCGCCAACTATTCGGTACGGAAGAAGAATCCTCGTCATAGTTCGGACGATGATAATGAAGGCGATCCATTTTACTACCACCCGAACAAAGCGAATACTATCAAAAACAATTCAAAGCTGTGCAACATAATCCGAATGGATTACTTTCTGGTTACATTGCTAGGTAAAATAATTATTACATGTAGACAAAAAAACTCTTTAATTAAAAAAAATTACAGGTTCTCTGAAAAGTCTCAAATTCCTGTCAATGAACTTCGTCATATTTGGCAACTTTGCGATGTAACTCGAGATGGTGCACTCAGTTTGGCTGAATTTACTGCAGCAATTAACGGACAAACTCTTCGGGATTAAACATGCCCCTGGCACGACGTAAAATCGAATCCTTGCTAGCATCATATGGATGATCTTTGGATGGAATATCCAACACAGCTGGAATAGGTGAGGTGTGCGAGTCGAGGTAGTTCTTATTGGTGAGTATGATGTTGATAGTCGATGTCATCGCATTATAAGAAACGCTTGAAGCAATCCTCAATTTCACTTACTGGTGTATTCTTGTGTCTTGTCCACAACCATGAAATTGGCGTGACGATTCTTGTTGATTTCGTCAAAGCAATAAGTATATGCATAGATCTATTGTAATGGGAACAAGATATCTAATGCTCTTGGCTTCGAAGCATGATCCTGACAAAGTTCCTTATATTGCCCGGGAATATGTCTATCAATTGGAATTTACGTAATAGATTTTGCAGTTGGTTTTTGATTTTTCTTTGACTTGTTTGTTATAAATTAATGTAGGGGTAATTATGCCGATGCTTGGTTTCACTATGAGAAACGCTACAAAGAGGATCTGATTAATGGCAATACCAGTGGGAAATTCGTCGTTAGACTCGGAGGAGCATGTGAAATTGTGTAAGGCTGGACTTGCTCGAACTTCAATACGAACAGGAGACTTAAGACGTGGAGTAAGTTCTTTTTTGAAACTAAGTAAAATTAATCAAACCCGAAATAAATTAAATTCTTTCACCTGATCCAGTATGCAGTGGAGCTTGACTGGCTGAACAGAATGCAGACGGAGCTGCAACTGGAGCTGCAACTGGAATAGCTGTCAAAATTTTGAATACACACAAATTCAATGATGCGAACAGAACACGACGCAGCTGCAGACGGAGCTGCAGACGGAGCTGCAGATGCAGCTGGACCAACTTTTAACTTTTGCTGGCAGATTTTTTGACGTTTCTAAATTGCGAGCAAAATGAATTGTTTACATGTGGGCGCGTAAAAAAATCAGTTCAAAAAAGTTATTTCCTGTTACCACTTTGCAGGTGACTTGGATGCTGTAGTTTGTATATATGTATATTGATCAACTGCAAGACCCACATTCAGTTTTAGAGATAGTACCCAAGTCGCGGTCAGTTGAAGGTGCAAAAATGTTGGCATAGTTTTTCCAGAAAATTGGAAACATGTAGCAAGCACTGTAGTTTTTGGTTGTGTCCAAGAGGTTTTTCACTAGCTGCATATGGCAAGAAAACACTAAGGAAACTTTAAAATCAAACGACTCCAATAAATTTTTAGCTTGTTTTTATTTTCAAAACCAAGATTTTATCTATATGTATATAAATACGCTTAGCAAAATGTATGGAAATTCTTTCAGTACACTTTTCTCCGTTAATACTAAACGCAAAAGCATGAATTAAAAAATGGAAATTCCAATTTTTGTTCAAATATAACTCATATTAAAGAAATACATGTTTTTTGTACAGTAAACTTCGCTTTAAAAGCTATAAACAAATATTTTTTTGTTTTAGTATTTAAAAAAAAAAAACTGTGCCCAAGCGACACACTTGCACAATGGGGAGAGAGAACTCCAGAGGGAGTTTGAAGCCTCTGGACCTCTAAGCTAAATGGTCGAGTTTCGACCACAGGGCGGATACTAGTACTCTTGAAATTTGATTGAATTAGATTAAACATATTTGCATAAGTCAATTTTATTAAATGAAAATGTATATGACATAAAAAGGAACTTTTATTGATTCAATAAAAACACTTAAAAACTACATATAAAATAAATAACACACACTCATACCTAACTAATTAAAAAATACAAAACTAAAAATCACAATTCATATTAAGAAAGTTTATTTATATTAGAAGGGAATAGGTATGCCAGAGAATAAAAAAAAAGTCACTAACATTAAAGTAAAAACTATATCACGAGTAATAACAGAAAGTTCATGAGTTCCAGAAACGATGAAACTGATAAATAAATAATAACAAAAATCTTAAAATCACATAACATTACAACAAGTCAAAGCTTAAATCTTACAGCCTTTTTTAATTGGTGCAGTTCTTGTTTTTGGCTTCGCTCCAAATCGTAGATGTTTTGTTTTTGGGTCCGCTCCATTAAAATTTTTAATTTTTTCTTCACGATCCTTCCTCATAAATGATTTTTCTAATTTTCTATTCTCGATAGCAAAATCAGATAATTCTTGTTTGAGGAGTCATTATCTTTACAGGTCGTCTAATATACACAAAGAAAAATCATCAAATGATTACAAAGAGAAAAGTCAATTTGATAAATTACCTTCCGTTTGAATGATTTTGGTTTATGTTTCTTGGAAGCAGGGGAGTAGCCAGGGGGGGGGGGGGGGGTGTGGGGGATTGTACCACCCCCCCACGATTTTCAAGAGTCGGCAAATTCAGGAAGCTAAATTTAATTATTGAAGCTATTAAAAAAAAAATAATAAACCAGAAATTTTACAATGTTTTTCGGAAAAAGTTAAAAAAAAGTAAGTTTGTATTTTCATTATAATTAGGTTTTTAAACTTTTAAATGTACCTATGCAAATCGACATTTTTGCCGATTGCAGATTTTGAAAATATGCCGAATAATTAAAGAGTCGGCAAATCAACGAAGCTTCATTTCCAAACAATTATGAATAAAACGAGCCTAAGCATTTTTGCCGATTGCGGATGTCGGAAATTTGCCGACTAATTCAAAAGTCGGCATATCAACGAAGCTTCATTTAAAAAAAAAATTTTAAAACGAGCATTTTACTGATTGCGGATTTCGCAAATATGCCGACAAATTCAAGAGTTGGCAAATCAACGAAGCTATATTTTAAAAAAATTAATAAAGCGAGCATTTTTGCCGATTGCGAACTTCGCAAATATGCCGGATAATTCAAGAGTCGGCAAATCAACTAGCATTTATGCCGATTAATTCATGAGTCGGCAAATCAACGAAGCTTAATTTGACAAAAAAAATAATAAAAAGAGCATTTTTGCCGATTGCGAATTTCGCAACTATGCCGACTAATTCAAATGTCGGCAAATCAACGAAGCTTAATTTGAAAAAAAAAAAAAAAATAATAAAACGAGCATTTTTGCTGATTGCGAATTTCGCAAATATGCCGACATTATTCAAGAGTCGGAAAATCAACGAAGCTTAATTTGACAAAAAAAAAATTAATAAAAAGAGCATTTTTGCCGATTGCGAATTTCGCAACTATGCCGACTAATTCAAGAGTCGGCAAATCAACGAATCTTAATTTGAAAAAAATTTAATAAAACGAGCATTTTTGCTGATTGCGAATTTCGCAAATATGCCGACTAATTCAAGAAAAGCCATTGTGAATGAAATTAATAAAGCTGGTATTTTTTCTGTTATGGTTGACACAACTCCAGACTCGTCACATCAAGATCGACTTGCTATTAATGTTCGATACGTAGTGAAAGCAAACGAGATACTTATTCCTATTGAACGTCTTCTGAAAATGGACGTCGTCCTAACGAAAAAAAAAACGGGAGAAGAATTTGCCCAAAAAAGTAGGAATTTCCATTAAAAACATTGCTTTTCAATCTTATGACTTCGCCAAAAACATGTCCGGAAAGTACAACGGTACGCAGCAAAAACTATCGGAAAAATGCGATAAGATAATCCCTTACATTCCATGCCAAGCGCATCGTATTAATATATTCGTAGAAACAGCATGTAATTCGAGTGTGTTGATTAAAGAGTTTTTCAATGTTTTGGAAGCATTATATTTTTTCTTCTACGGCAGCACAAAAAGTTTTCAATGTATGCGTGAGGAATTCAAAAGCATTGAAAATTCATTGCAACTGAAAAATTTGTCAAAAACTCGATGGACAACAAGAGCTGAGACAGTAAAGGATGTTTGGATATCTTTCGAAGGCATTGTACATGGTTTTGGATTTTGATTTTATAAGCCCGTTATATTTTTGTAAAAATGTCATGTTTAAAGTAAAAAAATTGACAGATGCTGTATTGTTGATTCGAAGCACAATATCATTTCAACAAATGAATGACGATGACGACCAAATCGATGCATTAAAAAAAAGTTCATCTTCATTCGCTGAGAAATTAAAAATAAATCCAGAGAATTATTTTCTGAAACATCATAGAACACGCCGTGTACCAAGAAGAATCGATGAAAATCCAGAAACAGCTTTCGACTTCGATTTCCAAACATTTTATCGAAAAGAATTTAGAACGGTTTTGCAAGTTTTGACGACGTGTATAAACGATAATTTAAAAGATAATTTTTCATCTTTCGAATCTTTTCAAAAGATTTTTGAAATTCCAGTCGACAGAGGCAATATCACAATAGAATCAGTGGAATCCATAATGAAATTGGAGCCCCTATTTTTTAAAGAAGATCCAGAGTGTTTGCTTTCTGAGTTGCAAATTCTTCTTCATTCATCCACAAATTGTATAAATTTCGAAGACATTACCAAAGTTGTTATCAAGTTGAAAATGGTAATTCCCTTAGGGCACAAACTCATTTGCTTCATTTTAACTGCTCCTGTGACATCAGAACGATCATTAAGTAAATTAAAATTAGTCTCAAACTATTTGCGCACGACAATGGGTGATGATCGTTTGAATAATTTGATGCTGCTTTATTCTTCGAAAGATAAAGTAGACGAAATTATTCTTAATGAGGTCGTTGAAGAATGGTCCTTATTAAAACACCGCCGAATTAAAATCTAGATAGTACAATGTTAAATTAAAATATTAAATTTTCATTACAACTTATTAAGTTGCTGCAATAAAATAATAATAAATATAAATCAATAAATTTTATTATTAAAATTAATTTATTATAAAAAATTTGCTATATTATTAAAAATTGTTTATTTTAAATAAATAAACTGCTGCAATATTAATAAATTAATGTATTTTATTATTATAAATGACTAAACTGCTGGTGCTGATAGAATAATGCGTTACTTTAATTTTTGTATAAAGATTGTTAAATACCTATACCTAAACAAAAAAAAATTGCTGCAATAATAATATAAATGTTCATGAATTTTATTCGTTGTTAAAAATTATTTCTTATTTAGATTAATCGTTGCAATAATAATATTAATTTATTTATTCCATTGTTATTAATTATTTATTATAAATAAATACATAATCCCAAAAATAATTGATATCTTATTTTTCTACCAAATAATAGTTTCCAAGATTTTAAAATTGTTTCATGGAAAATCATTGCTCCTAAGCTTTTTAAATCTCTTACATCAGCTGAAGGCGGTTTTATTGAAAAATCTCGCATTTCAAAATCTCAAAAGTGTGGCGAAGTGAAGATTTGAGCTAAAATCAATCAGCCCTATCAGGAGTTTCGCCCGAATGTCATTCCACTCGGAAAAAATCCCTTTTTTTTGTCCCTTATTTTGAGTTTCACCCGAAAAATGCTTAATCTACTTATACAGTCGGCAAATTTTTAAAATAAGTCGGCAAATTCCTAAAATAAGTCGGCATTTTATTGAAAGTCACCCCCCCACGACTCGAACCCTCGCTACGCCACTGCTTGGAAGTATCCAAACACGGGGTTGGAGATACAACTGAGCGCGACGGCGAGATGTATTTGTTGGGGGTTTCATCTTCCAGAAAATCAATTTCTCCAATAAAACATGTTGTCTAAAGACATGTCCGTTTAATATTTAAATTCATAATAATTTAGATTTGGAGAAATGTTGAACCTTATATTACGTGTTCATTAGACCAAATGAGGTAATTTCGTTGGAGTTTTCCAAATTAGATCCCAAATTACCTACCTCATTTCTAATACAAATTAAAATTTCGAAATGAGATAATTTCAACTTCAATTAGGTTGGATGTTGGAAATTTGGTGTGAACAAATCGAACGCACCTAATTGAATATGATTGAATATCAATCGAACAGCTTCTGACAAAAATGTCACACATGAAGTTTAAACTTCAAATATTTTATTTATTTATCGGGAATAATAAAAAATCAAACAAAATTGATTAATTAAATAGCTTTTTTTAATACAAAAGAAATAGAATATTATTTTTTTCAAGCTATGGAAAACATACAAAAAAATACTTTCCTAGTTAAAAATATTTGAAGGCAGAATTGGTTTTTAAAATGAAAAAACTCGACTAAAGTGAAATTGCAAAACATGGATTCAAAAAGGGGGCTAAGGTTAACCATCACCGTGTGGTATGGTTTCCATTATTGTATTTCAATAATTTAACATGAGTGCTAGGGGTGGAGGTGGGACTGGGGATTCCCTATCATGCTTGGGGCTGCAACAGAATATGTCAGTAAACTGTCAAAAAAGATGTCCATATCATGTGGCTCCGGTAGCATCTGCCAGTTTATCTCTTCGAAGTACCTTTCTAAGAAAACGTAAAAATTCCTATAATTTTAAGCAAACATTTTCTTTTTTTAATTTTATTTTGAAGCTATTTTATTTATTCTGTTTTCTTTACATATATCTATTAGTACTTAATGCATATTATAAACATTTATTTAATATTTTAGATTTTGATTTTGAGCTCCTCTACCACCAACCAACCATGCCACCGACTACGAACCAACACCCGTGCCGAGATTCAGCTATTTCAGCGAGTGAGATGAGATGACTCGCCTTACTCGCCGACTCATCTCACTTCACTCGCAAAAGTGATTCAGCTATTTAAGTGAAATGAGTAAGTTCGAATTTAGTTTCAAACATGAGACAAAGAATGAAAATAAAAGAGCTAAATTCTACCTCCTTGTCACACTCGTTACGCAAAACGGAATGAAACAACAAATACAACAATGTAAACATTGGAATCTTTAATAATGGAGTTTGTAGTATCTTTTGTTTCAATTATTTTTTTTGTCATAATTAAAGTTTAATGTGAGTTTCACCCTTGAGAAATAAAAAGTTTAAAAGTGTTTAAAGTGAAAAGAATAAAAATGTACTTAATATAATATATGTGCATATGATAATAAAATAAAATTAAAGAATTAATAAAAGGGTAGTTGTTTTTATCTACGTTGTTGTTTTTTTTTTATTTCGTTTCCTATCCATGAATAGGAATTCTTGAGAAAAGCACACATACCTATCCAAAATTGGAAATTTACCAACACATACACCAAGTCACTGCGGAAATATCTGGCGAGTAATCTGACATTTCATTTCACTCGCTCACTCACTCCCTTTTGCTAACTGAATCGATTTTCGACGAAAAGTGACTCATCTCACTCACTCCCTGCGGCTTCGAATTAGCTGAATCTCGGCACCGAAGTCCTGTCCGATCTGCAGATTCGCCAGTCTGCAAAAAAAAAAACAAAAAAGAAAGTTTTCAAACTCAGGTTATAAAATAATGTATAGAGTTCGAGAGGCAATAGAAAACTTCAGAGCTATGTAAAAGGACTTCCTAGGCGGCAGATTATAATAGAAAATTTAATTTTTTTTCTTTTTAAATAAAAATAAATGTATTGTTTTAATGATGTGTTTTGGTGATTATTTTCGAACTATAAAAGAGTTTTCAAATTCAATTATTTTTATTTGACCAAGTTAAAATATTTGGTTGTTGAAGAATCTGGTTCCTCTTCGGCTGTTTTGGTAACTGGATTTGCAATGAAACTAGTTTATTTCATTTATTTTCCCGACGTTTCGACAAGGGTTGCTGTCTTCCTCAGGGGATCTTTATTGAAACAAAAAATCACAAACACAGTTGAACAAATTTGTTTGAACAGTTTAAAAAAGAAAAGAGTTGATAGCAAACTTACATTTGAAATTAATAAAATAGGTTTCAAGCAAAATTTACATTAAAACGTTTAAAAAACTTTTTATTATTTAAAAAATAAATTAGTTATAAAATAAATATTTTGTGAACGTGTACCTTTTATGCAAAGTGTCTCTCCGTTTGCAGAATTTCTACGTCATCAAAATCTGGGTGTTGGTTGGTCTGGACGCAATGATTCGGCGGTGCTGTCTTTGCGGAACTTCTACTATTAATGTCCGATTTGTGACCAGCCAATCTTTGCCGCAGGAACTGTTTGGTTGTACCTACATAGAAAAGGTTGCAACTTTCATCAACTTTACCCTTGCAGTTGATTTTGTACACAACGTCAGTTTTGTTGTCTTTCTCTGTTTTTGGCTTCAGTTTAGTAAAAAGTGAAGCAAGTGTGCAATGCGACCTAAAAGCCAATTTCACATTTTTGCAACGGTCGGTTACAACTTGTTTTAAGTTATCAGCCAGTGTTGGAACATAAACGATGCTTTTGTAAACGACATCTTTTTCAATGGTGGCTGAAATTTCAATGTTGACTTTGTTTTTGAAGCGTTGTATCAAACTCCTTATAAGATCATAAGGGTAGCCATTGTTAGCCAGAATTTGAGTAACAGTGTTCAGATTTTTTGAATGAGTAAATGAGTAAATGAATAACTGCAAAGTTGGACCCTAACTGCAATTTTCTAACTAGCACAGTTGCTGAGAAAAGGATATGTACTGCTAACTTCACACTGATGTTAACAGTGCAAAGTAAATTTTTCGATTTGTTTGTCAAATTTGGACGTACAAATTTGAACTTAGGTTTTGCTTGAAGTGAATAAAAAACTGCAAATTTGGACCCTAACTGCAATTTTCTAGGTGGCTCAGTTGCTGAGAAAAGGGTGTGTACTGCTAACTTCACAGTGACGTTAACAGTGAAAATTAATTTATTCGATTTTTTTTTTCAAATTTGGACTTCAAAATATGGACATTAATTTTTCTTGAACTGCAAATTTGGAGCCTAACTGCCAATTCCTAAGTATCACCGTTGCTGAGAGAAGGACTTTTATGCTAACTTTACAGTTAGCAGTACAGTATGAAATTTTTTTTAATGTAAGGATTTAAAAATTATTTTTTTTCTTTTCTTGAACTGCAAATTCAGAGCCTTATTTCAGGCACTGCTAACTTCACAGTGAAGTTAGCAGTACAGTCAGTTATACCACTATTTGGTGAACTGCAAAACCCGGAATAGAAATGCATAAAAATGCAAAAAAAAATGCAGATTCCTGCCATGGTCCCATTGGTCTAGCTCAAAAATGTTATGGCAACTTTACACACGTTCGTCAGACGATCATCGTCTTACACGATGAGAGCCCAGGCAATTTTTGAAATTTCCTTTGAAAGTCTATTGGTTGAACACACCTTCACCTAGATGTGAAAGGAAATTTCCAAAAAATCCCTTCAAATCCTCGACCTCGACCCCTCTTTCCTCCTGCCCTTATCACCTGAACTGAAAGTTGCTGGCAACTCAGTTTCCTCGCTTGAAATAGGCCAGGAAAAATGGGTTCCGAGGTTGAAAAAATTAATTCATGAATTAATAAAATTGGAATCGACGCAAAATTGCAACCTCTATAACATATCCAAAGTCCCCCAAAATCCCCGCATTGGCTTTTTGTGTAGATGCATTTGAAGAGGTGCAGACGTGGAGAACTTGGAGGTCTATCAAACTAAAATATTTGTCTTGGTACAACCTAACCATATGATACATAATTTAAGGGTAGTTTTTAACGCTGAATCTAATGAAACCAAATTCAAAATGATACAACCACCCAAAAAAAAGTTACAGTCCCTTTTAAGTAATGATGACTTTTTTTCAGGTACAACAGGTAAAATATTATCGAAAACCCTTTGAAAATAAATGTATGTTAATGAAATTTGGAGTGAATGTTCCATTTGTCATACGAACTAAGAATCAAGACAGTCCCCAAAAATATCTATGGTGAAAGGGTGTTTTTTTAAGGGGGATGGGCAAGTGTAGAATGTTTACCATAACACCCACGGAAAAACTCTTACACCCATGAAACTCGCCAAAAATATTGAATTTGTCATGGCAACCAAGAATCCAAATAGTCCATACAAATATCTTTTGACTAATAGTGTTTTTGTGGCGGTTACATTTTGACCTGTTCTACGGAAAATGCGATTTCAAAAATTGATTTTTGCTTCAAAAGGACCATAACTTTGTTAAAGGTGCTTGTATCATTTTGGTTTTGGTTTTTTTGGTTTCAGCGTTAAAAATACCCTTAAATCATATACCATACTTAGTGTATTTACCTCAATTACACCAAATCGGAATTTTGGCTCAAGTCTTTCAACTTCTTCCCAGATTTTCCCTCTCTTTAATAAAAAATCCCCCAGAACAAATATATTTATGTGGACTATATTTATTCTTGGTTGCCATGACAAATTTAATATTTTTGGCGAGTTTCATGAGTGTAAGAGTTTTTTCGTGGGTGTTATGGCAGACATTCTTCACTTGCCCATCGCCCTTAAAAAAACACCCTTTCACCATGGATATTTTTGGGAACTGTCTTGATTCTTAATTCGTTTGACAAATGGAACGTTCACTCCAAATTTCACTAACATACCTTCATTTTCAAAGGGTTTTCGATAATAACGGGTGATTTTTTAGCTGGTTTGGTTTTGGCAACACTGGTTTTGACAGCTGACGTGTGCTTAGTACCTTGTGTCACTGTCAAACAGCTTCAGTTTGGTTTGCAATTTAACCATGGATCGTCTTACAAATGAACAACGCTTGCAAATTATTGAATTTTACTATCAAAATTCGTGCTCGGTTCGAAATGTTGTGTTCAGAAAATTGTGTTCAGCGATGAGGCTCATTTTTGGTTGAATGGGTACGTAAATAAGCATAATTGCCGCATTTGGAGTGAAGATCAGCCAGAAGCATTGCAACAGCTACCAATGCATCCCGAAAAAGCCACTGTTTGGTGCGGTTTATGGGCCGGCGGCATTATTGGGCCATATTTCTTCAAAGATGATGCGAATCGCAGCGTTACTGTCAATGGTGAACGCTACCGAGCGATGATAACAAACTTTTTTTTGCCCGGAATGGAAGTTCTTGACTTGCATGATATGTGGTTTCAACAAGACGGTGCCACATGCCACACAGCACGCGAAACAATGGCGCAATTGCGATGCGAGTTTGGTGAACAGTTAATTTCACGTTTCAGGCCGGTCAATTGGCCGCCTAGATCGTGCAATTTGACACCATTAGATTATTTTTTGTGGGGGTATGTCAAGGCTAATGTCTATAGGAACAAGCCCGCTTCGATTGACGCACTGGAAGCCAACATCCATGCATTCATTCGTGAGATACCGGCCGATATGTGTGAAAGAGTATGCCAAAATTGGACTCAGCGGATGGGCTACCTGAGACGCAGCCGCGGTCAACATTTGCATGAAATTATCTTTAAACATTAAATTGCAAGGTTCAAACTATCGATTCAAATAAATATTTCATTCATTTTTTTTTTTTTTTTTTTTTTTTTTTTTTAAAGTTCTAAACCTCTTAAAAAATCACCCGTTATTTTACCTGATGTACCTGAAAAAAAGTCATCATTACGTAAAAAGGACTATAACTTTTTTTTGGGTGGTTGTATCATTTTGAATTTAGTTTCATTGGATTCAGCGTTAAAAACTACCCTTAAATTATGTATCATATGGTTAGGTTGTACCAAAACAAATATTTTAGTTTGATAGACCTCCAAGTTCTCCACGTCTGCACCTCTTCAAATGCATCTACACAAAAAGCCAATGCGGGGATTTTGGGGGACTTTGGATATGTTATAGAGGTTGCAATTCTGCGTCGATTCCAATTTTAATATTTTATGAATTAATTTGTTCAAGGTTCCCCATACGATTTGTGCTATTTTTCCTGGTCTAAAAGGAGACTAACTGGAAATAATGTCGATCACTGCAATGGGGATATGTGTATGGTCGACCTTATTTCCCAATATAAGACACATGTAGAACGAAGAAACCAACAAAATTCAATTTTATTTCCAAGAAAAAGTAAATTTAAATGTATGAATGTTGATATATGTATGTATGTATGAACATGTAACATAAACTTTTAGTAATCACTATGCGGTAAAGTAAAGCTTTATATTTTAGTTGAAGGTATGTAATATTAATGAGAATTTCTTTTTCCATCCTATGTGATAAAGATGGGAAAGGAGGTGCGGGCAGCGTGGGCGCCATTCACCCGGTTCATCCACGCGCGCCGGCCGTCCATGCATATGCGAAGTATACACTCAAATAATCGTTGTGAATGGCACTCCACTAACATAAGGTTATTTCAAGTTATTGAACGGGTTTATTCAGCTATATGCTCAATCCTGTTTAATATCACTGCAGTTTATTTAAGAGGCCCATTTATCATCGCACCTCTTCCATAGTAGTTCTTAATTGAACCACTTAATTACAACTGATATCTGCCAACTTATGAATGTCTTTACCATCATCTTTATACGGTAACGTATATAAAGTACTATAAAGTATGATGTGATCTGTATTTATGCAGATGACATTGCGAAACAACATCAAAACTAGCAGTCGTCATTATACTATGCTAAAAGCTAAGCTAAAAAAAGAAACTATTTTATTTTAGATTTTTCTTTACGGGGATATGTTTATTTAAACGCAAAAACAACCATGTTGTCAAACTATATTGTATGGTCTTCAAAATATTTTAAAAACTTGTTCCGTTTCCATCAAGCAATGTTGTCAACAATGTTGATCCATGTAAATCCCCCTTTTCATTATTCGTTAGAGGGGGTCATTAAGAGCCTATGTGCAGTTTTTCGGTAAAATTGCCATGGAGCTAAGGCCGCCAACATGGATTTAAGGAAAAATTAGGTTTTAGTGAATAACTTCATTATTTTTCACTTTTGACAAAAAATATTAAGAATAGCTGAAAGTAAATGTGATTCTATTAAAATGTATGAAAGGCATACGCAAGTTGGGGACAAGATAGGCACTTGCCAAACCTGAGACAAAATTCCGCAAGAGAGAGTTTTTTTTTACAAAGAATGTTGTAACTACACATCATTTTTTTTGAGATTCTGCAGATGTGAGTTTTAAAGTTTTGGCATATAACGTGTGGTACACTTGACGATCTTGACGAAATGAGGATAGCTATATCTAAACTTAAGTCCAATAAAGCTGCTGGAGCTGATGGCCTTGTGGCTGAGCTATTCAAAGCGGCTGGCGATGAATTGGTTAGGAGTATGCACCAGCTCATCTGTAAAATATGGTCGGAGAAAAGCATGCCCGATGAATGGAACCTCAGCATTGTTTGCCCGATCCTCAAGAAAGGCGATCCTCTGGACTGCACCAACTACAGATGCATCAGTCTTCTTAATATCGCCTACAAGATCTTCTCTGCCGTACTTTGTGAACGCCTGAAGCCATTCGTCAACAACCTGATAGGTCCATATCAGTGTGGCTTTAGGCCAGGGAAGTCCACCATCGACCAAATATTCGCACTACGGCAGATCGTAGAGAAAACCCAGGAGTTTCAAATCGATACCCACCACCTTTTCATCGATTTCAAGGCCGCGTATGACAGCATCTATAGAGACGAGCTATATAGAGCAATGTCTAGTTTTGGCATCCTTGCCAAACTCGGTTGGCAAAGACCTCACCGACACCTTTGATGTCAAAAAAGGTTTTAGGCAAGGCGACGCGCTGTCATGCGACTTCTTCAACATCGTTCTTGAAAGAATAGTGCAAAACTCTCACGTCAACACTAGAGGCACAATCTTTCAAAAGTCCGTCCAATTACTCGCTTACGCTGACGACATTGACATAATCGGACGAACAAAGCGTGATGTCAGTGGTGCTTTTGTGAGTATTGAGAAAGAAGCCAAGAAGATGGGTTTAACGGTGAATGAAAGCAAAACGAAATATGTGCTGTCAACAAGAAAGGACACCCAACACCGATGACGTCTAGGACAGAACGTCACTAGACAGCTATAATTTTGAGGTGGTCATTGACTTTGTCTACCTAGGATCCGCTATAAACTCAGTGAACGATACCAGTGCTGAGATCAAACGAAGAATTACTCTTGCCAATCGCTATTTTTTCGGGCTAAGAAGGCAATTGAGAAGCAAAGCCCTCTCTCGAGCAACTAAACTGTCCCTGTACAAGACGCTTATCATCCCGGTTCGGATGTATGGTGCAGAGGCATGGACACTGCTAACGATGGATGAGAACGCCTTACTGGTGAACAGAATGCAAGACGCAACTGGAATAGATGTCAAAAAAGCTGCAGTAGATGTCAAAAATGCTGCAGTAAAAGTTAAAAATTGTTCAACTCTTGCAGCTCTGGCTGCAGCATTTTTGACATCTATTCCAGCTCCGTTTTGCATTCTGTTCAGCCACTTAGGCTGTTTCGAGAGGAAACTTCTCCGGGTGATTTTTGGTTCCGTCTGCATAGATAGGGAATGGAGAAGAAGATACAACAACGAACTGTATGGGCTGTACAGCGACACCGAACTAGCCACAAAAGTGAAAATCCAACGACTGAGATGGCTGGGTCACCTAGAGCGAATGGACACCAATGCTCCGGCCCGGAAAGTCTTTGAATCCAACCCCGTTGGACAACGCAGTAGAGGTGGACAGCGTAAAAATTGGCGCACGAAAGTGGAAGAGGACCTCAACCAACTTGGCGTGCGAAACTGGAGACGGCTAGCTAGAAACCGAGCCGGCTGGAAGAAGCTTGTTGGTTGAGAGGCCCTGGTCCACCCCGGACTCTAGCGCCACCTTAAGGAAGTAAGTAAGTAAGTAAGTGGTACACAATCAGTTAAATTTATTCCCACTTGTTTTGGATATGAATAGAGTGTAAAGGTACACTAAAAATCATTAACGATTGCAAAAAGTACCCCCTTGGAAATCAGTAGAAAATATTTGAGCTGAGTGGAAACAAATTTTAAACAATAATTGATAAACATTTCTTTTATTATGCTACATTTCCACCTAACGCTAATCTGAGATTTAATAAGATTTACCGCAAATCTCCTTGAAATCTTGAAGATTTACACACACAAATTTATTTCGTTAATCTTGAAGATTAGAAATTAATCTTGTTAAATCTTCCTAGGACAAATACTTTTACAAATCGCACTAACCTATTCCTGTATGGTGCTGAAGGATTCATTTATGACTGAATTCAGTTCTTCACGGAGGAAACATTCTATCTCACTTCCTCTTTATGCGAAAAAATGAAACACCATTTGCATTTTAAAAGGGGCTATCAAAGTAAATCTTTTTGTGCGGTGGAAACACCAAATAGATTTATCAAATCTGAGCTGAGATAATTCTTTGGTGGAAACATAACATTAATTGAACAAGGAGACGAGTGCAATAAAGTCCAAAATTTAAATGTAATAATATACAAAGTAACAGTTTTCTTGAACAACAGTACCTTGCGTGGCCCTGTCAAGGGTTCAAGGAATTTTAACTCCCTTTTTTGGTTCTCTGGACTGTTCACGCAATTCCGTTGCCCCGCTTATGCTACATTTCCACCTAGCGCTAATCTGAGATTTAATGAGATTAACCTTAAATCTCCTCTAAATCTCGTAGATTTACCATACAAATTTATTTCGTAAATCTTGAAGATTAGAAATTAATCTTGTTAAATCTTCCTAGGACAAATAGTTTTACAAATCGAACTAACCAATTTGTACATGGTGCTGAACGATTCATTCGAGACTCGCATTCAGTTCTTCATTGTTTCACACGAATCAAACATTCTGTCTCATTCGCACTTCATAAGAAAAATTGGAACGCCATTTGCATTTTTGAAGGTGCTGTCAAATTACCATTTTAAAATCTTTTTGTGCGGTGGAAACATCAAAAAGATTTATCAAATCTAATCTGAGATAAACCTTTGGTGGAAACATAGCATTATAGCATGTACCTAAGGTCATCAGACAGGTGCCAGGGTCCTCTGTATGCTCAAGCAACTCCGTCGCTCCCTTTAGGGTATGTAGAGTCATGAGGCAGGTGTCAATGTCAACAATTTTTAGGTTGCCCGCTTAGGGAATTTACTCCTACCGCTCACGTTTATAAAATCATATGTTGGTTTAGATTCTTTTTTCAAAAATAGAGATATGCAATAAAGTCCAAGCTCTTGCACCTACATTAACTTTTAATTTTTTTATTCGAGCATATTTATAAGACCGTACATACACTTTACATTAAAAAATTGACTATCAAATCATTCTCATACGCTCGGTTTGTTGTAATATTATGTTTGCTTTGGGATATTTATGATTTTACTAGGTAAGTAGATAATTTAAAGTCTTGATATTTATAGTTCAGAGCGCATCGCCCGAGTGCGAGTATCAGTCATAAAACTTTATCAAAAGCTCGCCTACTTACCATTTTTAT
This sequence comes from Dasysyrphus tricinctus, assembly GCA_963921185.1. Lineage (NCBI taxonomy): Eukaryota > Metazoa > Arthropoda > Insecta > Diptera > Syrphidae > Dasysyrphus > Dasysyrphus tricinctus. Next base: position 176,523,633 of record OY992531.1, on the reverse strand, counting down.
TGTAGTTGTAGTTAATATTATTTGCCTTTCATATGATTTTACTTCGATCATATTTTTAATTGCATTTAAACAATATTATCCGATGCTTAATTGCAAAGCTGTGTCCATAAGGAGAGACTACGAAGGTAATTTGTGAATATTTTTCTTATTATCATTGTTATCAGAGGGTATCAAATCCCAGTGACTGTTGTTAGCCCAGCACTGCCAGAGATTGGCTGCTCATTTATTCATGTTGTCAATGCTAAACATGCAGACAAATTAACTGCCTACTATTCAAATTAAAAGAGTCTTAGAATATGATTTTTTTTATGTGACAGGAAAATGCTAGTTGTGTTCGTTTAATTTTTACATTGTTACTTAATAAATAAACCAACTGTATACAAATTAATCGAATTTTAAAAAGTGAAGAAATATTTGTGATCTCTTTAATCAGTGTGTGACTAAAATAACCAAGAAATAATATAATACTTAATCAAAGCTATAAGCTCTTATAAATTTATTATGAAATCTAATGGACGAACGTATGTGCCTGAAACAATACCTGGAACATCAACAAATGACAATTACTTATTACTTCTAAAGTTTATTGACATTTCAATATCGTCAGTGATTATAGCGCCTTGCGTAATTGCATATTGGAGGGGGACTTGGGAACTGATGGAACTTATTTTGTTCCCTCAAAACGCTGGTACTTCCGCTTTAATTTCATTTGCAGTGGGATGTTTTGGGCATATATTTTTTACATTATGTCAAAATAGTTTAAAGAAATCCATTGATCCTGATAAGAGGAGGTTGACATATTATTTAGGATCACGTGGCTATACGGCTATTTTTGGAATAATATGTGTAAATATGTGGCGAGGTGCTTGGAACCTTTGTGACCTCTTAACCAGTAGAACCTCACTAGGAGTAATAGTAATATTAACATTAATCGCGTTATGTCTTTTAATCGCAACCAGAACAAGTCGCAATCTAACGGCTGCTCCGTTTGTTGTAGCCATTGATAGCAGACAAATTTATTTCGATATTTCGACATTTTTTAACACTCATGTAAGTATAATTGAGAATCCTATACATCTAAATAAAAATATGATCTAAATTAATGTTTTTGGTACTTTATCTTACCGAAAAAATACCAATATTCAAATGTTAGGGACAGTCTATAAAAGCTTTCCGTTTCAAGAACCAGACCGAAGTTTTTTGGCGCTCTGAATCGAAGTTTGACATCAGAATTGTTCCATCAGCCAGTCTCTCGGCATATAAAAAAAAAAAAATCAAAAATACCATGTTTTCAATTTATTTTACAGTAAGTACATTATAAATTGACCCGGATCCAGACCAATTAATTATTGGACTCAGCATAAATACACTGCTCTACAAAAAATGCCTTACTTTTTGGTACGAAAATTCAAAAGTATTCGGCACATTTTTAGGCGTTGAATTCAAATGCGCCACCCGTTGGCCCAGGTTCTTGGTATAGTGCATATAACATCATGTCAATTGAATAAACTCAACGAGAAGGTGACACGTGGAGAAATAGCCACCAAAATCCTGTAAATCTCTCTGCCTTCACCTAAGTCCCATTTTATAAAATACAATTTATAAGTAAATTTGATAGCGCAAAAGCCCGTGGAGAACCACGGCCTAGTGACTTACAACTATCAACTTTCCCTGAATTACGTGTTGTTGCCAGGAATGGAGCAATGGAGGGGACCTAAAATTTTTTGCCGAGTCCGAACGGCTTGATGAGAAGCACTTATTCATAAAAACAGATAATCTAGCAGGGTTTGCCAGGTCCTCGCAAGAGGCAGTACCTCGGAAAAAATATTTCTGTTTTTAGGTAACTCCCATTTTATACAGGTGAAAAAAACTAATACATAACATTTTTTGTTTTATTAATGTATGAGGAAAAAGTAATCTTAGATTTACAACACCGAAAGAACGCAAGTATTTCCGCCATTAAACACGCATTTTGTTTTTCATAAAACATGATAAGGAAATAGATTGTTAAAATATAGCAGAATTAATGAAATATTTTCAGTTGTTTAAAGCAGCTTAGCTCTTGAAGAATTTTGTCAAATATAGAATGATTTTCAAAAAAAAAAACAATCAATAGGAAAACCGCAAATAATTTGGAAACATAGCGGAAACATTCCAAAGTTGGAACTCGTCAAAAGTATCCTCCTTTTTACTATCCTTATAATAAGAATATTGAATATTATGGTATGCCGTGGTGTTTGATAAGATTGTATGAGAAAAAGCTTTTCTATTAATTATTTTTTATTTCGTTCTTTTTATTATTATTTCGAAAAGAGCTTTCGGAATTGGATTTTATTTTAAGATCCAGATAATTCTTCTTGGTAACTTTATATTCTTTGGATATACATAGGTATTAGGTATGTGGCAAGTTTTGGATTTGTGTCTGTCTGTCTGTCTGTTGAGGTACCTCAACCTACAGCCTAAACCACTGAAGCGATTTTCTTCAAATTTTGAACTTAAGGTTTTTTGTAACTCTCCAGAGGGGAAATTGATTTTTTTTTGTTTAAAAAATAACGGTACTTGCCATACAACCGTTAAAAAAAAGCTAATTTATCTCGAAAACGGCTCCAACGATTTTGATAAAAGATAATCAGTGTGTTATTGCATATATAGCGTATTTTAAGATACACAAAAAAAATTCCAAAAACTGTTATTAACGGTACCTGCCATATAACGATTTTTTGATTTTCTATTTTATCTTTAACGGCTCAACCTATTTAAATAAATTGTTTTATACAAAAGCTCCTTTGTAATGTCAATAATATTGCATATCAAAATTTTGAAAAAAGTAAATTTTGGATTTTTTAAAAAATATTAATTTCTTTTTTGAAAATTCAATATTTTGAAAAAAAAACGGGCTGATGAACTTTTTTGAAATTACGTTAGTAAATGTATATTAATAAATACTCAAAACTGGCATCCCAAAATGTTGTTTTAAAAATATAACTAAAATTTTATATATAAGAAAATAGTTTATAAGAAAACCACTCCAACGATTTTTATTTTTTGTTTGCATATGTTCCTATTTTTTCAAGTAATAGAATGGCATACTTGATTTTGAGAGCTAAGCTATTTTACTAGTTGCTTATACAATTTAAAGAACGATTTAAATGCTTTTTATATATTTTTCAATATATAGATTAGAAACAAATTTTGGGCTATTTTTCAATTTTTTTGTTTTAAATATTATTTTTAGACGTAATGTGATCTTATCTGAAAGAAATTTGACAATTTTGACGGCTGGAAATTGCCAATCTAAAGTTTTTCGAATCTTTGAGTAGTTGATCTAAAATTTGGTTAGCAACTTCCCGCCGTAAAAGTTGTCAAATTTCTTTCTGATGCGCTTGTTGAATTTCGGCGAATTAAAAAATCATTTTCCACGCCAATTCATATTACAAACTAATGAAATTTGGTACACTTAATGATTTGAGGATGCTTAGTTCAGTGTTTTAACCACTTATATAACCGTTAAAATTTGAAGGTCACGATGTAGATCGCATTAATTATTCCACGAAGGACCTTGCTTTGGAATTTTTTGATGGGTTTCTCATTTGTTTTCTTTGTACAGCCCCAAAAATGGATGCCATATGTCCAAACGGGTTTCAGCACTTGCTTATATTAAGAACATTAGTTTATTCTGGAAAGATAGGTTAGAGTTCTTTCCTAGTAACCAGTACATTTATCTGTACTGCAAGTTTAGTTCTTCTCTTTTCTTTTTGATGTGTTCTCAATTAAATCTTAGCATCCAAAGTCTTTCCCAGGTACTTGGCTGTATTGAAGTAAGGCTGTACTGTTTATAAAAATTGGAATATTGTTTATGTTTTTGTTTGTAAAGTTTATATGCGTCGATTTCGTTTCGTTTAATTTGGTCCCAAATTTTAAAATAAAAAAAAAGTACTATAGGATTCAGGAACTGAATCTAATCCCGAATGTATTCTTTCATATAAAAATTACTCCAATACTGACTTGTACAAAATTTGAAGAAGATAGCTCAAAATGTTGAGAAAAGCTCCCATGGGATTAGAATACTGCCAACTGTCAGTATTCTTAGCTTGATGTCAGAATTAAATGATGCAACTAGAAAAAATATCAACATTATTTAAACTATTTCTTTAGATTATTTTTGATTTTTTCACGTTTGACCTAAAATTTGATTGGCAACTTCCAGCCTTCCAAATTGTCCAATTTCTTTCAGATTCGATCAGATTAAGTCTTAAAATAGCTAATTTCCAATACAAACAATTTAAAAACTAGTACCAACTAATTGTTCCAATCCTTTGGGATCACTTCTCAAGATTTTGGACTATCTTCTTTAAATGTTGTGCTTATCAGTCATTTTTATATGAAAGTATACATTCAGGGACATATTTAAGGACATTTCAAATAAAGACTTGGTTCAGTTTAGTTAAATTTCAGTCCTAATCTTAAGCTGTTCATGAGGGCCGGGGGCCCGATTCCGCAAGCGTGAATGATTTTCCGAATACTCATCCTATAATGTGTACCTCGACATTATCTATCAATATTTTTAAACTCACTCTTGCGTAATAACAAATAACGATTATGTACACACAGGTGTAGCAGGCACCTACACAAAGAAAACTCATGCTTGCAGAATTATGGCCCCTGTAGCCAGTAGCTGAAAAATTGTAATTTTTGATAGAAGAGAGCCAACGTGAGAGAATAAAAATTTCCAAAATCAATTTTCTGTCCAAGCCAAGAAGTCTCTTATTACAAAAATTCACAAGTCAGCTAAATTTCAATAATGAGTAATGCGGTAGTTATAGCTATCATTGAAACTCATTATTGAAAATTTTAATGATTGATTTTGAGATATATAGAAAGCGAAATCAGTAATTATTTTTATCCCAAACTAAAGCTCTTCTCTTAATTACACTGTGAGTGTGTTTCTTTATTCATTCTGAGCCTTCAGAATATTTGGAATGAGCATTTTGCGTTTCTTTATTCTATGGAATATTCCGGATAAACCATTTTGTTGTTTTTTTTTATTCATTCCGGAACATTTGGAATGCATTCTTGTTATTCCATTTGAAAGATGGAATAAAAGGAATAAGGTGCGTTCAGTGCAATCTTTCACCTTTGAATTCTCATTTATGGAAGATACGCACGGGCGTTATTCACTTTAAAATAACAAAAAACACGTCTCGCACCACATTGCTATGCATTTAATGTTATTTTGTACTCAGTTTGCATTTCAGCAATAAAAAATTACGTAAAACAAAAATATATTTGTTTCGACATAGGTATCAACGAACAACTTTTGCTTCCAGTTTGTTTCTTTATTCATTCCATTGTGGATATTCTGGATAAATATTTCATCTATTGCTATTCCGGAATGAATAAAGAAATACACTCTGTGTGACAAAAGTTAATTTTTTGTATCTAACATGAACCAAAGTATACTTTTCTGATAGTTCTTGATGTACTGAATTCGAATTTCAGAATTGCACTAGCACGTTTCTGAGATATTCGAATCCAAAATGCAAGTTTTTAAGCAATTTTCTCGAAGTAGTTTTTTCGAATAAATTTTTATCGTCAATCGGAAGAATAAACATTTATCTTTGAAATTCTTTTTGAATCTTTCAAATACCTTCATTCGTCTTGTAGAAATCATCAAATCGTCAGCCTTCGCCTTAAACCACCGTACTCAAAAATATGGTAAGCTCATACATTTCAATCGAGGACTTCGAAGAGCATAATACACATATTGATAAAAATCCATCTACATTTTATAAAAAAAAAGTTTCATTAGAGTTTTGATTTTTGTTTTTTCTGCGCATATATCAAAAATTGTGTCAAATGTCAGTATTTGTTGTTGTTTTTACGTATATTTAAGTCATCACTCTCCCAGCCATTTTTATTTCTGACAATTTCAATTTTAATTTGTTGTTCTTTTTACATGTGTTTTCTTCCTCACGCTCACAGCCATTTTTTATTTTCGACTGACAACCTGCGCAGTATAATACCTTAGATTTGTGTACTGTGCTGTGTACCCACATCATTCGGCAATTATAGTTTTAATTAAATAACAAATTCAACACAGCTTAAATTATTCATGTTAGTAAAACCTTGTCACACTGATTTCAGTTTGGCTCAGCCTTTCACATAAAATGAGTTTTATTATTTCAAGTATTGAACTACCAATGATCATTAAAATATTCAAATTCTTTCAATGTGGAAGGCTGGGCTCATTTGAATTTTATTTTGTCTAGAAATATTAATTTGGTCTTGAGCTTTATTTTTCCATCAAAAAAGTTAATAATTTTGCTTTCTAAATGCCTCAAAATTGAAGAAAAAATTTTCAATGATGAGCTTCAATGATAGCTATAACTGGCTAAGAGAATGAAAGGCAAACATCATGTCGAGCATGTCAATTACATTAGGTTAGAATGTTAGATATTCAAAAATTAGAAGGTTCATATATCGAAACAATTATTGGTTTCAACTTAAGAATAATATGGTTTGGTCAAAGACTGTCTTGACTTACTTCTCAAATTTAATTTATTTCCAGTCGCCTTCTGTTCGTGTACATAGGTACCTCCTGAAACTACGAATTTAGCTTAAAGTTCTGTGCAAGCTTATATACAATTATTGGTTTCAATTTAAGAATAATATGGTTTGGTCAAAGACTGTCTTGACTTACTTCTCAAATTTAATTTATTTCCAGTCGCCTTCTGTTCGTGTACATATGTAGGTACCTCCTGAAACTACGAATTTAGCTTAAAGTTCTGTGCAAGCTTATATATAAAAAAATAGAATTCGTAATTTTGGGAAGTACACGAACAGACATAATAATTCGGGTTCTATAACTAATTGCCGTCGCTGCATATTTAAATAAAACTTCCTTTGTACGAATATATTTAATTGGTAATTCTGGCCGATAGGGAATGTATTTTTTTTAGTTCAATTATATTTTATTATTATTTAATATATAATATTAAATTTATAGTCTAGTCCCGTAATAGGACGAAAACAAAAACGAAAACCTACCCTCATAAAGGTACTATACAGGGTGTCCTGTAAATAATGGATAACCTTGCAACTGGTTGTAGCAGGCCTTATGACCTTTCCAGAAAAAAATATAAAAAAAATATTTTCCCAGTGGTTACTATGTTATGATGTTTTTTCCAAAAGTTGTTAACAAGTACTACTTTCCTCAAATACGTGAACGCTACGACCATGGATGAACAATTTTTACTATTTTTCTATTTTTGTAATATTCTAGAATAACTGTTGTAATAGATGGGTGGTAAAATTTAATAGTAGTTATTGCATTTTTTTTATTATAATTTTTTTAAATACTTTTTTCAGTACAAAAATTTATTTTCACAAACGTTTGATAACCTCTAATAAATTAAAATTGTATGAAAACATGAATGGCCGATTGCTTAAAAAAGTTGTCTTTTTAATGCACTTTCCAAAATGGTATAACACATGCTTGTGTATTAACGAAATAACCAAGAAAATTTGTCAATCATCTAATAAAACAGCTTTTAACATTTTCGCAAAATGTCTATCAAAATGTTACAATAACGTCCAAATTTAGGTTGGACAAAGATTTTCTCTTTTGATGTGTAAAGGGGTTCAGAGTGCAAGTATAAAACTCGATTTTAGGTGTTGAAAGCCCCACCATTTGGCCAACATATTAAAAATCGAGTTCTAAAAAGTTTTCCATGGCAACTTAAATTTTATTAGTCTTAGAAAAAAACTTTGGTACAAATTTGCAGCAAATTCAATTCTCTTCAATTTATGTTAACATACTTTTTACCCTAAAGTTAGGTATAAATAAAAAAGTTATAAGCCTAGTTTACAGTTCCCGTGTGCAAAAAAAAAACCTACGCAAATATTCTCGCATGTCAAAAATAATTGAGGTGAAAGGCAAAATTAATTTTTGCATGTTTAGTTTACAGTTTCATGCAAAAAAAAAAACATTGCTGTCCTGGAATGTCATGCAAAACAATGGACCGGCAATTGTTTTGCATGCGAAAAAAGTGTGGTGAATAAAATATTTTTTTTGGATGGTCGGTTTACACTTCCAAAACAAACATTTTTTTTCACCTCAAGGCTTTATTAGCATGCAAATAGTTTTTGCATCCAAAAATATTTATTTTCCATTTTTGGGCCTATAGTTTATTATTTATGGGTAAATTAATGACTCAATGGGTGGCTTAGGCCAAGGCAAACGTTTTTTGCCTTCAATATTATTCAATTTGGTGCCCAGAATAGATGGAAAATCGTTTTGAAAGTTTTAATATTTTTTTCGCATGGGAACTGTAAACTATGCTATAACCAAAAACATATGAATTTTTTCAATGCTTAAATTTTTTTTCGAAAATGTTTATCCGGTGAATCGTACAAAAAAACTATTACTTAAAATGTTGTCCATAGTAATGATAACAATTTAACATACATGGTACATGGAGTTGCATCCGCACCACACAGAAAGTTGTAAAGCAGCCGGGAAACTTGAGACACCTACATTTCTTGTTGTTGAAAACCGAGTTATCTTTTCTCGATCCAAATGTAAACCGAAGGTATTGCATGCGATTTCACAGGTGTTACCTAAAAAAAAAAACTCAACAAGATTTCAAATTTATTGGTTGGTATCAGCGGCGTAGCTACCTAGGGGCAAACTGGGGCGGCGCCCTAGGGCCCCGAAGGTTTGGGGGCCCCAGAGACTGACAGAAACAATTTTTCGAAGCGAAAATAAAATTTCATCTTGACTTTAAGAAAGTTTTTGCTCAGTTTTTTTTGGATATTAAGGGTCAGTTTCAACACTTATGGATTAAGTCTCAGATAGCCTATCACGAACTGCTAAAAGTTTCCGTCCTAATATTTTGAATTTCACCTAAAATAAATCCGTCGCGGTTCATACTGAATTTAAATCTTTAAAATCAGTCACATTTTAAATTAAAACGACAAGGATTTTCAGTTTTGACAACAAAAATTTAATTTTCATTATGTTTTTGATTTTTTATATTGTTCTCAAATGTCAGCCTCTAGTAAAGATTTTGACTTGTGAATAAACTTCAGAAGTATATGTTGCTATTTGGTGAGAAGTTCAACTAGAAAAAATGGAAGTATATCGCGATATCGTTTTAACAGATCTTTTAACGTGATCGATGCAAAACAAAAAAAATCCATAAAAACTGACAAATGGGATCATAAACGAACAATGCCTTTTTTGACTTTGCTTCTGGTACACGGTAATACGGCCGAGATTGATTATTCTTGCAGATTATTGGGAAATGGTTTCATTCTTTTTTCGGACAGAAAACATTTCATTTATATTCACCCCGATTACAAAATCCAATGAGTGAGCGGAGGGAGTCAGACTCAGTTCTGACATTTCGCTCATAGTAAAAATGTCAGAATTGAAACTGATTCCGTCCGCAGCTCATTCATCGGATTCCGTTATAGGCGTGATTATTATTAATAACATATGTATATAAGTATATGTGTAGCAAAATGGCTTTTGAGTTCTATTCGTGTTTGTTATTTTTGTCGTTTCTTTTTGTGATTTACATGCAGGTATAATAATAGTCAGTGTTTCTTGTAGACGTGAAGTTCTTATTTCTTCTAACACTAAATGCTTGCGTAATGTGGACTGTTTTTTTACGAAAAAGTCATTCCATATGAAAACGTCTATCGAAAAAACCAGCACATCTCCGATTTTGCTCCAACTTTGAGAGATGCGACCAAACGTCGATTTTATTCGATTCCAATTGATAAAGAGCAAAAGTGTGTGTTTTTGTCACTGCAATCAAAAGAAATACAAAAATCAATGTTTTGCAAAAAGACGTACAAAAATGGAAAACGTCATAGGAGAGGGGATACCTTACCTGTTTTTTTTTGTATCTTTAAGACTTTTAAGAACAACAAAATCAAGTAATTTTTCATAATAAAATAACGGTTTTAAAAGTCCAATTGACCTATAGTTTCGCTTCCTTAAGTCACCTATGCACGCACAATACATAAAAATAACAAAACCAAATTTCCAGGATTTAAAGTTCAAGGTTAGTACTATATCCTGAAACCTTCACGTCAAACACATCTGAGATGTGCTGGCTTTTTCAAAAGACGTTTTCATATGGAATGACTCAAAAATAAAATGTTTGAGGCTAAAATTCCTTATAGATCTTTTATTTTTTCAAAGGAAAAACAAAATGTTTGTACTGCAAAACTGAACTTATCATGAAGGCCACAAAAATGTATTGGTTCATTAACGATTTTTTGAAACATTCCACAAACATTTCTGTTCTTAGCCACCAATTTTTTGCTATTATAAATAAACTGCATTCTAAGCTTTAAAAATTATATGCCTTACGGACATATTGTGCTGACAGTTTTTGTAAAAAAATTCCTATTACATTACATACCTATCTTCTAAACTTTCTCTTTTTTTTGCTATAATCAAGAACGAAACCGATTTTTGTAAAGGGGCCCTATTTTATTTTCTGCCCCAGGGCCCTCACCTACCTAGCTACGCTACTGGTTGGTATTCATTTATAAAAATCAAAACACCAGTGCTCAGACAAAATTTTCGCACTATAGATAAATGCAAAGTACTGTGCAAAAATTGTAATGTTTTCAGCGGTACTACTAGTGGAGGAGCACTAGGTTTTTATTTCGGAACCCGGGGAACCTGCTCCGATTTTGATGATTTTTTTTTTTTGAAATTTAGGAAATTGAAATTAAAAAAAAGTTTACAATTCAAAAATGGACGCTCTCAACAGGAAATTTTTTAAATATTGAAAACCCAAATTATTTTCAAAAATAAAATAATGATGACAAACCATGCGTTTTCACGCGGCAACTGCCCTGATACTAAACGACTTTTGCTCTTAAATATGTCTTACTGTGTTTTTGTTGCTGCATAACTTATTCAAAAAATATACACTCCGCTTCAACCGAATAGACACAATATTTTTCAAAGGTGCTTTGTCCTTTGTTATTAATGTATCATTTGATTTTGCTTTTTGTTTGTTTGTGGACGTTGGAAAAATAAATCAGAGGGAATAAAAAGCAAAGCTTTTTTTCTCCAACTTTCTTGCAAAGTATTTTCACATCGAAAAATTCAAGTGAATAGACACAAATTTTGAAATTAGTTATTAATGTTAACGGAAGGATATAAAATAAGGTTTTCTTGGTTAATTCTACTATTGAGTACCTACCAGGGCCAGACAGACCAGCACTATGTGCAAGCGGTGCAAATGCGCAGGGAGCTGAACCCAATGGGCCAAAGCCACTATTCCTACCAACTTTTTGAATTTCAAATCTTTGTAAAAGCTCTCAGTTCACACCAATTTCGAAAGCCATTTTTATTTTATTCCGAATTTAAAAAAAAAGATTAAAGGTTTATAAATACATATGTATATTAACTTCTATTCCAAAAATAAGTCGATGCGCTAATCCATCTCGGGCCGTCCCGAGTACCTACTGCCGCTGTTTTTCTTTAGCTTCATAATTCGATCTGGCATGGAATCCTAAAGTCTCTTTATGTAGTCCATCTAAATTTCGGGCCAGGGATGTCCTGCTGAATAGTTTATGGGTCCAAAAATATACGAAAATATAGGAAAATTTCTTTCCCGGATTTTGTATATGTAGGTAAGTTATTGGTATCCAGTTTTCAGGTTTGATTAGCTAAAATGTTCTGCATACCATTCAATGACCTTCTCTAAAATTATAGAACTAGGGTTAATAACTTCCACAACTAACAGAAGTAATTGGGTTGGGGTCAAAATACTGTATGGGTCATAATACTGTATTTAAAATACTGTATCTCAAAATACTGTATTTCAAAATACTGTATGTAGGTACAAAATACTGTATGATCAAAATACTGTAAGTCAAAATTCTGTATTTCAAAATTCTGGTTGGTCAAAATTCTGTTTCTCAAAATCCTGTATTTGAAAATGCTGTAAATAGGCTGAAAAATAAAAATCGTTTTGATAATGTAAAAAAGTGCGCACTTTTTTACATTATCAAAACGATTTTTATTTTTCAGCTTATTTACAGCATTTTCAAATGCAGAATTTTGAAAGCAGAACACTTTTTTAAGAATATATCATAATAATTTTTCATGAGCATAGTATTCTGATCAAAGGGCACGGTAGTGCTCAGCCAAGTTCGCGGCACTACACCCTTTTTACAGGAACAAACTCAGGCGATTTTCAACCCCAATCTAACTAAAGTACCAATAAAGTTAGAAACTTCAAACTGATCAAACACAGGCGGCTCACCAAATTTCAACTCTTTAGCATTAGTAGTTCCCAAGATATAGGACTTCAAAAATCGCAAAAACCGTAACTGACTGACTCACTGACTCACTGACAGATCATCAAAATTATGGAGCACTTCCTGACATCGTAGAAACTTGAAATTGCGCACAACGGTAGGCCTTGTAGTACATACAAAGGAAAAAATCGAAAATCTGCAATTTTCTATTCAGGGGGCGTGGCATCCACCCACTTTCTTAAATAATCTATAAATTATATGGAGCATTTCCGATTGTTGTAGAACAATCAAAATTGGTAATTTTCCATACAGGGGGCGTGGCATCCACCCACATTCTTAAAAATTCATATAAATTATTTGGAGCACTTCTGATTGTTGTAGAACGATGAAAATTGGTAGGTCGGTAGGGCTTAAGGTACTTAGAAAGAAAAAATTGAAAAATTAGAATTTTGCATTCAGGGGGCGTGGTATCCACCCACATTCTTAAAAGTTCTTATAAATTATATGGAGCACTTCCGATTGTTGTAGAACGATGAAAATTGGTGGGTCGGTAGGCCTTGAAGTACTTAGAAGAAAAAAAAAAAAATTGAAAAATTAGAAGTTTCAGTTCAGAGGGCGTGGCATCCACCACACTCTCAAAAATTCTTATAAATTATATGAAGCACTTGCGATTGTTGTAGAACGATGAAAATTGGTAGGTCAGTAGGTCTTAAAGTACTTAGAAAGAAAAAATTGAAAATTTGGAATTCTAAATTCAGGGGGCGTGGCATCCACCCACATTCTTTAAAATTCTTATAAATTATATGGAGCACTTCCGATTGTTGTAGAACGATAAAAATTGGTAGGTCGGTAGGACTTGAACTACTTATAGAGGAAAAAAATCGAAAATTTGGAATTGTCCATTCAGGGGGGGGGGGGGGGGGGGGGGGGGGTGACATCCACCCACTTTATCAGAATTGCTATTATTTGTATGGAGCACTTTCGGCTGTCGTAGAATTATGAAACTTTGTAGGGCTTGACTTTCACCTGGCAAAATAAAACTTAACAAAAAGGAGTGAAATCACAACAAAAACATAAATGTAAAAAAAGGAGCCAAGTTCTTATGTGTACAAGAATCCTGTGCGTAAAAAGTCAGCCAAAAAAAAGTAATGAGATCTAAAATATATGCCAAGTTTTAAGTTCATGAAGTTTAATATCAAATATCTTAAGTAGAGTTATATCGAAACAATTCCAAATCATGACAAAAATTTGGTAATTAATTATTACTTGAATCAATAATTCAACAAGTCCAATCCTTAATGCTAAGTCTTCTACTTGGCTGATTTATTTCAGTAGTATATAGAATTTGTATTATAAAACCTTCTTATATAGAAACTATGCCTGACCCCGGGCAAAAAAACTTCCAGCTTAATGATTAGGAATTCTAATCTTGTTGGATATAGTTTACAGTGGATTTTCGTTGAAAAATTCATGTAAGTTGAACTGAACTTAAAACAAATTGCGTCTGACAAAGCCCTCACTATGTCACTGATGAGTTCAAGTGAGTAAGCCGAACGAAACGCCAATTTGTAGGACTAAAGACCATAAAAAGCTATTTTGAATCATTAATTATTACTGATTAAAATTTGGTGGATTTACTTGGCAAGTTTTCTCTTAAATACTTACTTAATCACAAATCTTAAATGTATGAAAACTTGACCAGTGAACCCACCAAATTTTAATCGGTAATCATTAATTACCAAATTTCTGTCATGATTTGGAATTGTTTCGATATTACTCTACTTAAGATATTTGATATTAAGCTTCAGCAATTGCATAAACAGATTATATAAGCTTATTACTGACCTGAAAAACGAGCTTTTATTTGCAAAAGCGCAATGGGAAAGTGTTAGAAATGGTGGTTTTTTTACGAATTCTTTTTATGAGAACTGTTCTTAGAAATAAAAATATTGCACGTGTAATGAGAAAGATTAATGATTCAAACCATATTAGTTACTTAAAAAGAATAGCAAAAAATCTAGGTTTATATTAAAATTTTGCTTATAACCTAAAGTTCATCTATTCGTTATCATTAATAGTCCAGTCAAAATAGACATGTGACATGTGTGGTTTTTGATGTTAATAATTTCTGCTCTCAACTGAGCTGGTGATAGCAGAAGAGGGCTGATGGTTCCATAATGTACTTCAGTAAATGTGTCGAGAATAGCATCCTCAATTCGTTGCAAATTTAACGCCATGATCATTTATTGCATTGCCAAGGACGTAAAGATTTGGTAAATTCTTAGTTGATTTGTCGTTTCTCCAATTCTCGCGATGATGTGTTTGACTTGGTTTTGAAGTACAATCATGCGTTCTTTTCCTTCGAGATGATCTTGTTTCATTATGTTGATGATGGAGTCTATTATGGAAGTCTGATTTCTTAACATTGTAAATAGAGATTTATGGTTTCGGATATTTCTTCAGCGTATTCGGAATCAAGTAGTCCAAACAGCAAATGCGCTAAATTGCCGACTATGTTGATAGCCGCACGTGAGACTCGATGCTTTGAAATTAAGTTGGTGTCTGTTTGTAGACTGTTCTTCATATTTGTGAAGTGTGTTACTAACGCACTGCACGTTGTTCTTAACTGCAGTTGGTTGCATAGATGTTGAAGGGCAGTTGTTCCATTGTTGAATGCTTCCATCTCTGATCGCTAGGTCGAAATAGACAGTGATTTTCCATTCATTTGCAATTAAGTTTGTGGATCCAAGATTATCGAAATATATTCCTGGATTGTTGTCAAATCTTGATATGTTTATGGGTGATGCACAAATAATCGGTAGCAGGAGCAATGATAGTATAACGGTGGTGACTAATGAAACGTGTGATGTCCTTCTTCGTTTTGTCGGTGATTCTACGGTATCATTCACCAACGGTTCGGGAAGTGGAGTTACATCCTGTGAGTCGTCAGTAATATCATCGTCCTTGAACAGTGGGGCTAAGCGATGGATTGGTCGTTTGAGTATTCCCGATTTAGTTTTTACATTGACTACTCGAACAACATTGTCGTCACTCTTGATGACTTGGACAATCCTTCCCAGCGGCCATTGAAGTGTTGGCTTTGATTATAACCATGTCACCAACACTGATGTTATGCTTATGCTGATTCCATTTGTTTCTTTGCTGTAGTTGATTTAAGTATTCATTCGACCATCGCCTCCAGAATTCATGTTTCAAGTAGCAGATTGAATTCCATCGATTCCGAAGATTGATTTTTTCTGGAGCAGAGTCAGGATCGACCTGAGCAATCAACGGTTCGCCAATTAAGAAATGTCCTGGTGTCAAGGCCGCCAGATCGTTTGGATTGTAAGAGAGAGGAGTGAGTGGTCTAGAATTGAGGATGGCTTCGTCTTCAGTGACTATGGTTTCCAGTTCTTCATGTGTAAGTGACGATATGGATACTGTTTTGACTAAAAGATGCTTAGCTGTGGAGCTCTTGGTGGGATGAATTTGAATGTTATTCCCTTGTTGCTGCTTGCCTTGATTATGGCTTCTTTTGCTTCAGGGGTGTGTAGTACACTGTTTAGTTCTTGAAGTTGATTCTTTGCTCCCACGAAGTTGGTTGCATTGTCACAGTAAAGGGTTTGAATTCGACCACGGCGACTAATGAATCTCCTTAGTGCTCCCATGAATGCTTCTGTCGTTAAGTCAGTTACTATTTCTAAATGAACTGCCTTAGTTGCAAAGCAACAAAAAACTGCTAAGTAAACCTTGTGTGGCTTCTTTCCTCTGACTTTGTAGTGTACCCACAGGGGGCCACAAAAATCCACACCAGAGTTTAAGAAGGGTCTATTTGCTGTGACGCGATCTGCTGGAAGATTTCCCATTACTTGAGTCATCAATTATGGTCTGGTTTTGGTGCATCTTATGCAGTTATGAACAGTGTGTCGAGCCATGACCTTTCCCTTAATTGGCCAAAATTGCTGCCTTAGAATTGAAAATAATGTTTGTGGTCCACAGTGGTTGTGCTCATTATGTTTCATCTTGAATAGCAATTTCGTGATGGGTTCATTATATGGCATCAATATTGGGTGTTTGGCATTGAATGAGATTGATGCGGCCTCTAGTCTGCCTCCAACTCGTAAGATTCCATTTTCGTCTAAAAAGGGTGCCAGGGTAATTAATGCGCTGGATCTGCATAATCCTCTGTGATTCTTGAGGTCTTGAATTTCATTTCTGAATTCAGATGATTGGATTTGTTTTACGATTACCATGAGGGATTCATTGAGTTCTTTAGGCGATAATGTTGTTTGTTCTACTGGAACTATGTCTCTTTTCCAGGCTCTATTGGTGAACCGGAGAATGTAGCCCATCGTGTGTTGGAGAAATTTGAAGAAATTTCGATGTTCTATCTGGTGAATCACTTCACTTGAGGAGTTTTGTTGCCATGCTACTGCCACTGTGTGTTTTCTTTTTCGTTCTAGATCGGAGGGTACTTCTAGCTCCTTTATGAAGGGTTGATGCCATGCAGGAAGAACGGTCCATAAAGCCACATGCTACATGACATGAAGCTAGCTGCGGATATTCCCCGAGATAGAAGGTCTACCGGGTTTTCTTTGGATGGAACGTGACGCCACTGTGTTGCCAAGGCACATTCTTGGATTTTTGCAACTCGATTTGCAACAAACGTGTGGAATGATGATGAAGTAGAATTGATCCATGATAGTACGATTTGTGAATCTATCCAGAAAAATATTGGTGTGTCTCGAAGTCTTAAGTCTTCTCTGACTCTTGTTGTAAGTTCGGCTCCTAGCACTGCAGCGCATAGTTCAAGTCTAGGAAGAGTTTGTTTTTTAACCGGAGCAATTCGTGACTTGGCACAAAGTAGTTTGACGATTATTGTGCGATCTTTATAAGTTGAACGAAGATACACAGCTGCCCCATATGCTTGCTCTGATGCATCCACAAAAGTGTGGATTTGTATGGATGTAGGATTATTTTGGTTGAAGACATGCCTGGGAACTCTTGCCTGATTGAGTGCTGACATGCTGTTTCTGAAGACAAGCCACTCTTCCCTTAGATGTTGGGGTAGGTCATCATCCCATGAAAGTTTTAGGTGCCACAGCTGTTGCATGAAGATTTTGGCTTTAACTACTACTGGGCCAAAGAGTCCTAGTGGATCAAAGATGCGTGCTAGATCTGAGCTTACTGAACGTTTAGTGATTGATATAGTATCGGGTATCTGTGCTCTTCCACATAATTGGTCTGATTTCGGTTGCCAGATTAGACCTAAGGTTTTGATTGTGCAATTGATTGAATCGCTGAAGTCAAGACTGACCTCTTGGTCCTCAACTGGGGTGTCTTTTAGCAATGATGGATGGTTTGCACACCATTTACGGAGCTTGAGTCCAGCACTGTTGAGTAACGAAGTGACTTGAGCTTGTGCTTCTTTCGCCAAAGGGATGCTATCTGATCCACTAATGCAGTCGTCCACATAGAAGTCATCTTGAAGTATTCGAGCCCCAGTCGGTTGTGTAATTTTGTTCTGGGTTGCTAAATACTGCAGAGATTATTTGCTTAGTAAGGTGCGGATGAAGTTCCGTAAGTTACTGTTTTTAGCTTATAGTATATAATCTCTTCTGATGATTGCCGTCTCCATATGATGAGTTGATATCCTTGATCTTCTTCGTGAACCAGGATTTGCCGATACATCTTCTCGACATCTGCTGTAAATACATACTTGTGCATGCGAAAACGAAGTAGTATTGACAAAAGTTCACTTTGAACTGTAGGACCGGTGTGGAGGATGTCATTGAGTGATAGACCAGATGAAGTTTTGGCGGAAGCGTCAAAGACCACCCGTAGTTTTGTTGTACTGCTATCAGGCTTCAAAACGCAATGATGAGGAATGAAAAAGTGTGGTCCTCGAATGCTGTCCGGTTTGATTTCTTTCATGTGTCCTAGAGATTCATATTCGTCCATGAACTTGACATAATCTTCTCTTAGTTTAGGATTTTTGTTGAGTCATCTTTCTAATGATATGAAACGATTCAACGCTATTTGCTTTGAGTCACCTAGGGCTACTCCATTTTCTCGAAACGGTAACCTAACGATGAAACGTCCGGTTTCTGATCTAGACACATTTTGAGTGAAATGTGACTCACAATATTTTTCTAACGATGTCATCTGCTTAGGTGTATTTTCGAAGTCATCAAGCCTCCAAAATCGTTCAATTAGTTCGTTAGTTGATTCCTCTTCACAGAATATGCCACAGGTGGCTGTGTTGTTTGCTGTGTCTTCAACCTTTCCAGCTACTACCCAACCAAATACGGTGTTTTGTAAAATTGGCATCTTTGCACCAATTTGTATTTGTTCGGGACGAATAAAATGATGATAGAACTCTGCTCCCAGCAGGACGTCAACCTTGTCGGGTCGGTGGAAATTGGGGTCTGCTAAGTTGATATTTTCAGGTATAGACCAGGGGCCTATAACACAAAGCTACAAGTACTTATAATACAAGTCAATCTTTACAAATGTAATGAATTTCTGTAACACAAAGCTACAAGTCGGCTGGCTCTTTTACAAGTGTAATGAACATTCATTACAAGTGGGAAATTGTGCAATTTCCCTCTTTCTGTAACACAAAGCTACAAGTGTAAAGAAAAACTAAATCTTACTTGTAGAATAATCGATGAAATCTTACAGGTGATTCAAGACTTGTAGGATGCAGAAGATGTATTTTAAAATTCTAAAAAACAATCTTTTCAATTTCAATAATTTTTGTTCATCATGATTATTGCTGTTTTTTACCAAAAAAAAGCTTCAATCGTCAATATATCAATGTAGATCACAAACGATCCCAATTTAAGGAAGTGTAAGTTGCTTTAATAGTCTCCTTCACCATACATATGTATATTTATGTACAATTTAAAAATGTAATTATTGAATGTGCCTCTTCTTCAAATAAAATGCACATTGGATCGTTCTTTTAATTGTATAAGCAGCCTGATAATAACTTAGAGCTTTAAAACAAGTACGCCAATTGATTATTTGAAAAAATGTGAATATAAGCAAAACAAAATTTAAAATCGTTGGAGCCGTTTTCTTAAAAAATAATTTTTTATATATAAGATGTTTGTAACATTTAAAAAAATATGGTGTTTGCCAATTTTGAGTATTTATTAATATATACATATAAAACTGAAAATTCAAAATAATTCATCATCCCGCTTTTGAAATATTGAATTTTCAAAAAAAAAAAAATTGAATCTTTTTTCAAAACCCAGAACTTATTTGTTCCAAAATTTTAGTATGCAGTTTTATTTATATTCTAAGAAAGCTTTTGTGCAAGAAATTGAATTCAAATCGGATGAGCGGTTAGTGAGAAAACCAAAAATAAAAAAAAACCGTTATATGGCAAATACCGTTAGTAAAAGTTTTTGGTGATTTTTTTTTCTTATAAAAAGGTACATCATATCTACAATAATACAGTGATTTTTTTTTGAGCCGTTTTTGAGATAAATAGGCTTTTCCTTAACGGTTGTATGGCAAGTACCGTTATATTAAGAGCTAAAAAAATTTCAATTTCCCGACTGGAGAGTTACAAAAAACCTGGAGTTCAAAATTTGAAGAAAATCGCATCATTGCTTAGGCTGTAGATCCAGAGATAGAAACAGACAGAATTGTGCCACAAACTTTTTTCGTGTTCTCTATCATCGTAATGTTATCTTTGATTGTTATCTCAATTTTTTTTTACGAATCCAAAACTTGCCCTATAGTACCTATATCGCAAGTAAAAATGTACAGTGTTCCCAGCTTTTTGTGTAATTTTTAGATCAGATAACCGAAATACGTATTTTATTTACATGTTTTTATTTTGATGGCATCAGTTTTTTAAGATCACCTTATATAAATCAATTAAGCGAGGTTCAATTCACCAGGGAATACTTTATAGCATGTCTACATGCATAGATGCAGGGCCAAATCTTTATGAATTGTGATAAAGGACTCTACCTTTTTAGTGCGGAATTAAACACGAATTTTGAATTTATAATGTCTTAATCTCAAATATCCGAGCATTAGAAGCAAAGCTATAATTTTTTGAAGCTATAGAAGAAGAATAAAATCGACGATTTTTGTTTTATTAAAATGAATTTTTTGGTGCAAAATTTATTGAAATGTCCCTCCCGTTGCATTAAGCCTAAGTACATCACTCACAAATTTGTAGAAGAGGAAGAGGATTGGGGTAATAACTTGGTACAATACATATTTTAAAATGGTATAAGTTTTCATTCACTTTTGCATTTTGAAAAATTAAAATTAAATTGGTGGGAGACTCAATCTGCCATTTAGTATTAAATTTTGTGTTCCTCATCAAAAAATTGAATAAAAAAATGTAGTCTTATATTTACCCTTTATTTAAAGTTCTTAACTTTGAAGATCGGATAGTTATAACCAAAGTTATAAGCTTTCCAATCGGTCGGTTTGAAGGCTTTTTGTGCATAACAGAAATTTTCTACACTGGATCTTGTCGGTCGATCGCCGACGAACACTCAACTCGTTGCATGCAGAATGGAATGCCTACAAGTGTAGGGAAATTTTTGTTTCTACAAATGTAAGTTTTTTTTTTTGTGTAACAGAAATAATCTACACTTGTAAGACTAACATAATCCTACAAGTGGCTCTTGGCTTGTAGACTTGTAGCTTTGTGTTATAGGCCCCAGGATGAGGTGTCCAGGTTCTGTGTGGGTTGAGGTGATACGATGTTTGGTAATATAAAGGCTTCTAGTCTGCAAACGAAACTACCCATTGTGGATTGAAGCTTGATATTAACTCTGTGTGTCGTGCTTCGTGTTCTTTTACCAATGCCTTCAATGCATAGAGATGATGGTGTTGGCGATATGGATAAACGTTTAATAAGCCTCTCAGTTATAAGGTTTATCTGAGAACCTGAATCTAAGATGGCTCTAACTTCACATGTTTGTCCGTTATTTGCTGTGATAAGAACCATTGCGGTGGCCAAGAGAACATAGCCTTGTTTGTTGTTAAGTTGTTGGATGGTGGCTACAGTAGGCGGTGATGAGTCTCCCCGTTCTGCTGCCATTGATTTGGTGGATGTAGCACCTGCTACGATGATTGAGGATTGATTTGGTTTCTTTTGGTCTGGATTTGAAGAACTTGTCCTTTCTAAATGCAATAAGGTATTGTGTTTACCTGAGCATTTAATGCAGCACCGTGATGAGCATGATTTTGCGGTGTGATCACCCTTGAAGCAGTTCACGCATAGGTGTCGTCTTTGAATCCAACGCAGTCTTTTAGCCGCTGACATCTTGAGAAATTTGTCACAGTAGAAGATAGGATGATTCTTTATCCCACATACCTTGCAGTTTTCAATGTTGGAGGTAGCTATTGTTGTCACCACCTTGGCCTTGTCCTTTCCACCAACAGCTTTTAGTGATTCAAATCAATTTTTCAAAAACTTTAGGAATTGGTCCATCGTTTGAAGGTCTCTTGGGTTTTCAAGCGATTGTTCATAGAGCAGGTGGCTTTGTCGATCCAACTTTTTTATTAATATATCGATTAGCAAAGGGGCCCATGATGCTGTCTCGATGCCAAGAGTTTTGAGTGCTGCAAGGCATTCATGGATTACATCATGGAATTCTCTAATGGCCTTCATTTCTGGATTGACGTTTGCCAACCCAATAATCCTTTGGATGAGTGCTGATGTTTGAGCTCTTTTGTTGCTGAAACGATCCTGAAGGATGTTCCAAGCAATGCTGTAGTTATCTTCAGTCAGCTCGAGGTGCCTCATCAATCGCTCTGCATCACCGGACACGTTTGTTTTCAAATACCACATTTTTTGGATGGGTGGTAATGGCTGATCGTGAATCATCTTTGTGAAGATGTCTGAAAATGTTTGCCATTTCAGAAAATCACCGTCGAATTTTGGAATTGACATCTTGGGCAACTGAATCGCTGGGCGGTCAACTGCCTGTCTTGATGGATCGATTTTTTGATTGCTTGATGATGCTGATGATGCCTTGCTCAGAAAAGCTTGATTTTGTAGAACTGATGCTTCCAATTCTGTATATAGCTCCATATTGTAACCTTGAGCTTCTGGGTTTTCAGAGCTTTCCCAAATTGAGTAGTGGATTTCCTCAACCTGGTTCCAAAGTCTGTTCATAGATTCCAGACATTGAGTAGGCGCTTCTTCTTTGACCTTTCCGTTGATAAGTCGGGATAGGGAATTCATGAGTGCCTTTTGCCTTCTCATCAGTATATTGATTGATGAATTGTGATCTAAAGCAAGATCTTTATTTGATGTTGATGCGTCTTTAAGTTCAGCTTTTTCTTCTGCTGTTCCCTTCGGCACGACGCTAAGTTTGGTGTTGTTACTGGCCTCTACTTCTATTTGCGCCAGTGAGTCACTAAAGATCTATTTGTACTTTACATATAAAGTCTTAATTTGTTCGAAATACTTTGATGTAAAGTACTGGTGATCTAGTGATATATCTGGTATGATTCGAATTCTGCCATCTGTAGCTTCGAATTCTTCCCATACAGCATTAAGACGATTGAGTCTCGATGCAAAGTACTCTCTTGTAGTTTTGCGGGTGGGAGAATCTTTCTTAAAGTTTTGGATGATTGATTGGATTTCTTCCCCTGCTCCGCGTTGAGTAGCACTCAAATTATCCATAGATGATGGAGGATGAATTGTCGGGGTCACCAAAAATGTTGGATCTTACTGTACAAACAATAAGATATATGAATCTGTATATAATTGCTTCTTACTGTACAAAACAATAAGAACTGACGAATACAAAATGCAGGCACTTGAAACCTGATCTTGTGGGAAGATCGATCGAAGTAAAGAACAAAACGATTGTAATTTAAATGATATTTATTGTTGGGTCAATTGCCTCTTTTATACTTAATACTAAATGCTTACAAAGGTATTTAATAGTAAAATAAAATTAAATATGTATATGGGTCGATGTGGTGTTCGATCGTTGCACTCAAGTTCCAACTATGCATCTGGTCAGCTCTTTTCGGTGGTTCGGCGTTGATGTTGGTTGTTGTCGTCGGCGATGTTTTGTAGGTTGCTTGATTGTTAACGATGTAGGTCAGCAAGGTTGATAAGTTATTTTGTGTTGCTTAACACTAGCCAAAATTTCGTTAAGGCTGAAAATTGGTATAGACATTTCTTTTGACATAACAAATCAGCTGCGAAAAGTCCTCGTCAATCCCACACGAGCATAAAAAGTTATTGAAGGTCAAGTGTCGAAAAAAATGGTTTTTCACTTATAACTTTCAAACGGTAAATGCTATTGAAAAGTAGTATGAGTAAATTTAGTAGATCAGGCAATTTTCTACAAAAAATATTGACACACATTTTTTCGTAAGATAGATGGTTTAGGATATAGAGCTGTTTTAAAAATGGTAAATTGACGAAAATAGCGGTTTTTCGGGTATAACTCCATATCGGTAAATAATTTCGGAAAGTGTTTCAAGTAACGTTTGTAGACCATTTGACTCTTTACAAGAAAATATTTTAAAAAAATCAAAAAATGTACCGTTAAAAAGATATAATTATTTTAAGAATTTGGTCAAAAGCCAAAAATAATGGTTTTCTGATTATTGCTCGTAAATGACGAAGTTGTTCAAAATTAATGTATGCCTAATTTGTAGATGTTAAAATATTCTGCTTAAAAGATTGTTACACTTTTTCCTTACGAGTGGTCAGTTACAAGATATTGCGATTTCAAAATGGCCAAATGTCGAAAATGTAGAATTTTCACGTATAACTCTTAAACGGTAAACGCTATCGTAAAGTACTTTATGCAGGGTTTGTACATAATGTGGTGTTCGACAAGAAAAACTAATTTTTTTTTTCTAAAATTTATCAATCAAAAGATATAGTTATTTTAAGAATTTGGTCAAAATTTAAAAATAACGGTTTTTTAATTTTAACTTTTAAATGGCTAAGTGATTCAAGAAAATTTTAGATTGAGTTTGTAAAGATTAAAATGCACGACCTAATAAAAAGTAAAATTTTATCTCATACGAGTGATTGGTCAAAAAATATTGCAATTTAAAAAGGGCCAAATGTCAAAAATATAGGATTTTCATCTACAACTCCTAAACAGTGAATGTTATCAAAAAGTAATTCGAGCTAAGTTTGTAGATAATGTGATACTCTACAAGAATTTTTTTTTTCTAAAACTTACAATTTAAACGATATAATTATTTTAAGTTCTTATAAAAAGTTAATAACACTGATTTATTCCCTTTTACTCGAAAATGACGAAGTTGTCTAAAGATAATATATGCTCAGTTTGAAGACTATAAAATTGCCTACAAAATTAAAAGTACCCAAGGAATAATGCACAAGCCACAAGGTATTGAATTTAAAAAAAATGAAAAATAATCATTTTCTGCATGATATGGTGTGGAAAAGAGTGTATATCATGCAGAAAGTGATTATTTTTCATTTTTTTAAATTCAATACCTTGTGCATTATTCCTTGGGTACTATTAATTTTGTAGGCAAAATTATAGTCCTCAAACTGAGCATATATTGATTTTAGACAACTTCGTCATTTTCGAGTAAAAGGGAATAAATCAGTGTTATTAACTTTTTATAAAAACTTAAAATAATTATATTGTTTAAATTGTAAGTTTTAGAAAAAAAAATTTTTTTTCTTGTAGAGTATCACACTATCTACAAACTTAGCTCGAATTACTTTTTGAAAACATTCACCGTTTAAGAGTTGTAGATGAAAATCCTATATTTTTGACATTTGGCCCTTTTTAAGTTGCAATATTTTTTGACCAATCACTCGTATGAGACAAAATTTTACTTTTTATAAGGTCATACATTTCAATCTTTACAAACTCAATCTAAAATGTTCTTGAATGACTTAGCCATTTAAAAGTTAAAATTAAAAAACCGTTATTTTTAAATTTTGACCAAATTCTTAAAATAACTATATCTATTGATTGATACATTTTAGAAAAAAAAATTCTTTTTTCTCGTAGAACACCACATTATGTACAAACTCTGCATAAAGTACTTTACGACAGTGTTTACCGTTTAAGAGTAATACGTGAAAATTCTATATTTTCAAAGTTAAAAGTTCGGTCACTCCACTTAAACAGAAGAATTTCTTTTCAAATTTTCTTCATATTCAATTATTCTATATTTTCGACATTTGGCCATTTTAAAATCGCAATATCTTGTAACCGACCACTCGTAAGGAAAAAGTGTAACAATCTTTTAAGCAGAATATTTTAACGTCTACAAATTGGGCATACATTCATTTTGAACAACTTCGTTATTTACGAGTAATAATCAGAAAACCGTTATTTTTGGCTTTTGACCAAATTCTTAAAATAATTATATTTTTTTAACGATACATTTTTGGATTTTTTGATAAATATTTTCTTGTAAAGAGTCAAATGGTCTACAAACGTTACCTGAAACACTTTCCGAAATTATTTACCGTTAAGGAGTTATACTCGAAAAACCGCTATTTTCGTCAATTTACCATTTTTAAAACAGCTATATTTCCTAAGCCATCTATCTTACGAAAAAATGTGTGTCAATATTTTTTGTAGAAAAATGCTTGATCTACAAAATTTACTCATACTACTTTTCAATAGCATTTACCGTTTGAAAGTTATAAGTGAAAAACCATTTTTTTCGACACTTGACCTTCAATAACTTTTTATGCTCGTGTGGGATTGACAAGGACTTTTCGCAGCTGATTTGTTATGTCAAAAGGAAGGTCTATACCAATTTTCAGCCTTATCGGAATTTTGGCTAGGTTTGCACATTTTTATGTCTATTTTGACTGGACTATAATGTACAATAGGCCGGAGCGCTGATGTATGGGGAAAAAATTAAATTGGAATATCAAAAACATACCCCCCGCAAAAGTTGTGTCAAGTCTTTTTAAAATTTTTAAGATTTTTTTTTAATTTTAAAAATTACCGCTAGGGGTCGCGCATCGCAGTTTAAAAAAAAAAAAAAAAAAAAATTAAATATATTATATACCCCTTTATAACTTCGTTTGGGTCATTTAATTGGCTTTAAGAGCACTTTTTACTTTTTTAAATGTCCACTAGGGGGCGCGCACTTCAATGAAAGAAAAAACAAAACCATACGTGGTAGAACAAAACAAACGCCCTTAGTATCTATTAATTTTAGGAAACGCTTTTATTTTTTTAAATTCTAGATTATAAGAAAACCAAGTACAATTGTTGTATTTTTAATTTGTTTTTTTTGTAAGTTTTATTTAATATAATTTTTTTTTTTTTTTCTATATTTGGAAGTTCTTTTCGTGAAATTAAAGTATTTTTAATGACTCCATCCCTGTTCTTAAATCCACAAACAGTTTGGGAAGCTTCAGTCACCAGCTTAACCGCTCTTTCAACTGCTTGGCTGTGACAAGGAAACTGTTTAAAAAAGTTAGATTTGGTAGTTTCTTTTTGTCCCACAATATCCCAAAGTTCTTCTTCGGTAAAATCTTTTAGTACTGGAGGCTCAGTTAAACGGTGATTTTCAGTTTTCCACCAATCTATTAACTCGAAATATTCACCTGCTTCGAATTGAAAGTTTGGGAGCTGAAACTTTCGGACAAATTCTTCACTGGTGTTGCTGTTGACTGCTGCTCTAGCCTTAAGTACGCGGCGAAGACCTAGCTCTCGAATATTTTTGCGGTCATCGAACAACATAGCTACTAAAATGTTTTCGCAGTGTCCAAAATATCCATTCCGTGCGAAAACACCATCTACGATTCCTTTCAAATCATTTGGCAAATACCTTGTCAACTTTATAGATTTGAAAAAATGTTTCGCACCATACACGAAAGAAGGTTGAGATTTTATGTCAAACCACATTACTGCGTACACTTTAGCAATATACTCAACTATTTGCTTTAATGGCTTATCCGGGGATTGTTTTGCAACATACACTCGAAGAATGCGGTTAGCAGTCGTAAGCCATCTCGAATGTACCATTGTTCCAGGGTTTTTCTCGAAAATTGAGCCTTCTCGGACACCATCGTTTATGGCTTTGCATATTTCATAAAAATACTTTTGGTCCGAGCTCAGACAAGCCAATGGTATTTCCGGTAAATTTATTCGAACTGCTTGATACTGAACGACGCCTAAATTTTGACAGTTCTTTAAGTCATTTCCAATTTCTCCGGAGTATGCGCTTGGCCCAGTTGTTTTACCGTACAGTTTCTCAAACAAGTGTCTCAAAGGTAACTCGTTGGCATGAAGTAAGCAAATAGACCATTGCAAAGGTCGCTGTATTTTCGTCTCAATTTGCCGAATGATTCCACCTCTTACCCCGGTATTAACATTGGTACCGTCGCATCCAATAAGTTTGAGACTATTTACTGATATACACGATTTTTCCAAGAAGTTTAGTATCTCATTGGTAATTGTCTCTGCTTTCCCGTTGTGTGGTGTGATATGACCCAGGTACTGGCTATCAGGTTCTCCAATCAACACAATATGCTCTTCAACCACATTGCCTTTGGCTGTTTTTGTGATGTCCTTGCGACCGTCGAAGTAAATGCCCACGGGATGCCGGTTAGAACTCTGATCCACTTCCATTCTTTGTTTGGATCTCTCCCTCCTTATTTTGCTTCTATCAACAATATTTGACCGATCCATATCATTAATAACTCCATAATCCGTTAAGACGGCTGTAACAATAGTTGCTGTTGCCCTATCAGATATCTTAAATCTGTCTGCGACCTTCGCAACGTTCGGGAGAGATTTACGATTTAAATTACAAACCGCTTCATTCTCTAAACGTGGTTTTTTTTCTGGCGAGGGTGACATTGAGATCACAGATTTGATGTCGGAATTAATTTGAGTTCCATCGTCTTCGGTTATACATTCAGCTTGGGTGTTTAAAGTGTCTGAAGGTGAAGATGTAGAGCTTGCAAATCTTCTTGCGAGAGATCTTTGGAGCTTAATGGTTCCAGGAACATCAACTGTCCCAATAGCCATTTTTCTTTGAGATCTTTGATCTTCCAGGAAGGAGCGTTCTTTTACCGGAACTTTTTTGTCTTTTGGACAGGAACAACATTTAAAATCAACGCACTTACAAGCACTAATGTCAAAGAGTCTTTTGGCATCAGTTTTGAATTCCTTTAACTGTTGTTGAAATGCATTGCTGGTTCTTCTGGCTTTCGGTGTTTTTATGAGAGCACTCTTTTATCGTTGAGTTTATGAATCATGTTTTCAACACTGAACTTACCAACTGTTGGAATTGAAGAAATCACGTATATTTCCATGACCTTCGTAGCTGCGAGCGATATTCGCTTCCTCGATGAGTTTTCTTCATCTTCGAGGAAGGTAAGGTAGCGACAAACATCTTCGTACGTTGGCAGCACACGCAGCGATAACATTTTCCCAATTCCAAATACCTGGCAAGTTTTGTTTTGTGAACGAGTATCCATTTAATCTCTAGACAAAAATTCCAGCAAATGTATTAAATTCACTCAAACATTGCAACGTTTTGTTTTTCAGGGCACTTTTGAAATTACTTTACAAGACTTACCTTTTTTTTAAAATAAAGTTGATATAAATAAAGTAATCCAAGGTGAAACTTTAATGTTCGAATATTCTTTTGTTTAACAAAAAACGCGAGTGAAAGCGAAAGGTAATTCGATTTAAATTGAATTCAAATAACACGAAATGCAAAGCCTACTTTTATTTTATTTAAAACCGAAACGGTTTTTTTTTTTTTGAAAATAGAAGGCAACTTTGTTTTTCATTTTAAATAGTTTTGAATTTTCTGAACTGACAAAAATCATATTATTAAATTGAAAATAGCCTTCAAAAAATGTATCTAAAAAAACTTGTCATTTAAATTTTTTGTATGAACTAAAATTGATTGCTTTTTTGTTGGTTTTCCAACGTTGAAAACCTGACACCGAACGATAAAAGAACGAAGAGCTTTTAAACAATGAATAAAAACTTCTTCAATTTGTTCATATTGATACATACCTAAGTTATAGAGCGACGGATACACTGAAAAAAAAAACAAAAAAAAACGAAAAAAAAAAATCAAAAACAAAATTTTCTCTCGCACTGCGCGACCCCTAGCGGTGAATTTAAAAAAATAAAAAAATTCTTAAAATTTATTTTTTAACCATACGCAACTTTTGCGGGGGGTATGTTTTTGAATTTCCAAAAGTAAAAAAATCACTCCGCCCTAATGTACAAGGAGTTTTGTGATTTTGATTTGTTTTCTTGTAATTTTTCATTACATTGTTTTTGTTAATATATTTTTACATACAATACATAGATAGTTATATAATTAATATTGCTTATTATTAATTTACTTATTTATGACTTCTTAATGTATTCTGGTTTTACATTTGTTTGGATTTTCAATAAATGATATAGGTACATATACATAAATCGAGTTCTGCTTTTTGTTTTTTTTTTATTATGGAAGTTTAAGAACGGAATTATGCAAAAATAAATTTTGTTTAGATACAGAATTTTGGGATACAGTGTTTTGCTCGTACAGCATTTTCAGGTGAATAATTTTGAGATACAGTAATATGAGATACAATATTTTGATCATACAGTATTTTGTACATACAGTATTTTGAAATACAGTATTTTGAAATACAGAATATTAACCATACAGTATTATGACCATACAGTATCATACAAAATTTTGACCATACAGTATTTTAAAATACAGAATTTCGACCCGCTCCCTAAAAATCACCTACATACTGAAACCGCCGCCGGGCCTACAAGATTAAGCCTTTTTTAAGTAGAGAGAATTGGGTTGCTTCAGGATATTTGTTTTTTTAATATATTTTGAATTGAATTGCATCAGAATTGTGGAACTAAAAGCGACTTTGGAGCAACATTTAATCTTGGTGATTTTATAACAAAGTTTCATATACATACCTACAAAATTTGGCTGATTAACTATAAGCCAGCTCTTGAAGATATTTTTTAATTGTCATATTCCGAAAATCTTAAGCCTTGGGGCAGTAGTTAAAATTTTAATTTTTAAAAAATATTTTGGATTCTTGTTGGCCGGGTTCCAATCAGCGTTGCCGGAAAATATTTTTTTATAGTGCCATTGCCAACAACAGAAAGTGCCATTTTGGGCCCCTGGGTGCCACCAACGGAATAAGTAAAAAATATCTTTTGACTTGTATGTACATATGTCGTTTTTCAGTGTTTAAAAGATTTGATTTTTTTGCGAAAAGATTAGCACTTTGTCTATTCTTTTCATATTTTATCCAAGAAAGGGAGATCTCAAGATGGAAGCTGATGCTATCTTTCTATTTTGGGAGATTTGATCTGTTTTCATCCCTACATGCATACATTCTTCTGTCGAACGTCAAATCGAAATTTGACAATTTGTTT
Organism: Dasysyrphus tricinctus; assembly: GCA_963921185.1. Taxonomy (NCBI): domain Eukaryota; kingdom Metazoa; phylum Arthropoda; class Insecta; order Diptera; family Syrphidae; genus Dasysyrphus; species Dasysyrphus tricinctus. The sequence goes on along the minus strand of OY992531.1, from coordinate 176,492,938 downwards.
GTTTTTAAATATTTGTTCTGAAAACAAAGTGTTTATGTCCTACCTGTGTTAATTGTCTTTTCGTAGATACTACTCAAAATGATGCCCAGATGTTTTATTCAAAAAACCGATTCGGGATTTTAAGATCAAATCTTTCAGATTCTAATGAATATGGTATTAATTTAAAAGAGTAAATATTTTGACAGATGACAATTAGTAGAGTGTTGCTTTGTGGGTTGTGTTCCAAATTATACAAAACTATTATTATCTATATGGAACTAAATATTTTAAGTATGCAAGTGTTGCTTAAAAACATTCTAAGAAATATTGTTAGCTTAAACAACATCAAAGTGCCATATGAAGTCTAAGAGTGCCACAGTGCCATTTGAATGAAAAGATGCCATAAGTGCACGATTGTGCCACATCGGCAACGCTGGTTCCAATACAACTTTTATATACCGCCCGGACATGGTTAAAAAAAAATGTATACTATTTTTTTATCAATCGAGCCACCCTAATGTATAACTTGCCATATAGTACCTATAAATATCGCAAGGAAAAAATATGTTACAAAAATGTCTATTATTTCTCTTTGTACTACAATTTGTAAACAATTTAGAACTTTGGTAAATTCTTTACGATCGATATAATTTTAACTATATTACAACCAGTTTTGTGATCTTTGTATCCATTTCAGAAATTCCATCGATCTGGACTTTACATTTTGGATACATTTTTCTCAGCGATCTTTGTCGGAACACTAGTCGTAATAGCATGGAGAGGAGTTTGGGAGTCCCTTGATATAGTTGTTTACAAAAAAAATGCTGCAATGTCAGCTTTTGCGTCACTGGTAAGTTTTAAATTTTGCGTTTTATTTTTAAAAAGAACTAATGTAAAATGAAACAGCATGAAGAGAGCGCATAAAATAATAATAAGTACAAAAAGTGTGAATATGGTATAAGAGGTTGTGGCAAAAATGGTACAGGGAAAAGGGTAAATTTAAGAACTTTAATAATCGTGCTAGCTGCAATAACAAGCGCGAGAATAGGGAGTGAGATTCTTTTCTTACGTTATTGTTCGCCTCCAATTTCAAACGCATTACAATTACCAATAACACAGTAGTTGTCATACCATAAATCAGCGCAAATTGTACATAATATTTAGCTGCGTTTTATTATCTCTGGGTCTGGGTCGAGGTTATCTTTTAACATGCATTACAAAAACAACATGGGATCTAGGTTTCTATCGAGGTTAATTTCAATAACCCAGATGTTTTCACTCTGACTAGCAGAGGGCTTTTTACCATTGTGAATGGATGTCAGCGATTTGTCAGCAGTATTAGGAATAGAGAGGAAGAGAGACAAGTGCTTACATGAAAAACAAATAAACATAAGAAAAAAAGAGACTGATATACAGGACTGCTTTTGCACTAACCCACATCGTTTTATTTTCACGAGGTGAACCATATGGGTTATGAGCGATAATAAAACGCGGCTATTAGCTGCGTTTTATTATCCCCGGGTCTGGGTAACATGTATTACAAAAACAACATGGGATCCAGGTTTCTATCGAGGTTAATTTCAATAACCCAGATACAGGTTTTAAGTCTGACCAGCAGAGGGCTATTTACCATTGTGAATGATGTAAGCAATTTGCCAGCAGTTTTAAGAATAGAGAGGAACATAAGAAAAAAAGAAACAGATATGGAGCACTGTTTTTGTACTAACCCGCATCGTTTTTTTTTCACGAGGTGAACAATATGGCTTAAGAGCGATAATAAAACGCTGCTTTTATCGGTTTTAAGCAAAATTGTCCCCACAATCGATAATGTATACAAGGCTTCAGATCTCAATAAATTTCCGTGAACTTTATTTTGAGTGATATAATCCCAAAAATTTAAAAAAAATGTGTCGTTAGGTTAGGTTAGGTTGAAGTGGCTGCCAGTCGTGGAGACTGACACACTTAGACCATGAGTTGGTCCATTGTGATACCACATGAATCTAGGAAACCCTTTTCCTTACTCGGTGAACCATTTGGAGCTTCATATGAAGCGTAATAGACTGCCAATGTCTAAGTTTATCAGATCACTAGGATCATTGAAGTAGAACTCACCAAGGTGAAGTCTTCGTCTATGAGATAGAGCAGGGCACGTGCATAGAAGGTGAGGGATCGATTCTATCTCTTCCTCATCCATACAGCTTCTGCAGAAATCGTTAGCGAATACGCCAAGACGCGTTGCGTGCTTGCCTATGAGACAGTGTCCGGTTATAACACCAATCATGGAGCTGATGTGCAATCTGCTTAGAGATATCAAACACTTAGATCGCTTTAAATCCATTACTGGCCAAATTTGTTTTGTTGCCAAACAAGTGGTGATGTTGTTCCACCTAAGATTTGTTCTCTCTAAAGCATCTTGCTTCAGCAAAAGTTTACATGTAGCGATGGGTATACCTATTTCTGCCTTACTAGGTAGAAGAGGTAAAGTTGTACCATTTTTAGCGAGTTTATCGGCCTTACAATTACCTGGGATGTCCCTATGCCCCGGCACCCAGCACAGGTGAATATTAAACTGCTGTGCCATCTCCAACAGAGACGAACGGCAATTTAGGGCTGTTATAGAGTTAGTCGGAACCGATTCCAGGGATTTGATTGCTGCTTGACTATCCGAGAAGATGCGGATATCTGTAGTTGATATCACGTTTTGCTTCAGCCAAGATAAGGCTTCCTTAATCGCCATAAGTTCCGCCTGGAACACGCTACAATGATTAGGAAGACGGAATGAGAGACTTAATTTTAGTCTTTCTGAGTACACACCGCCACCCACCCCTTCATCAGTTTTCGATCCGTCCGTGTAGATATGAACCGATTCATCTTCCAAGAAAGCCATATCCTCCCAGAGGGTTCTAGAAGGAATGGTGACTTGAAAGTTTAAACCGAATTGTGGTTTTGGGATGGTGTAGTCAATGTGACTAGGTAGTGACCTGAATGAATTCAGAATGATGGAATGGCCTATATTATTGTTGTACCATTGTGAGGAAGCTTGTAGGCGTATGGCTGTATTTGCAGCCACCTGTTTGCTAAAGATATCGAGGGGGGTCAGATATAGCAGAACGTCTAGAGCAGCAGAGGGTGTCGTGCGAAGCGCACCACTTATGCATAAACAAGCCGAGCGTTGTACTTTGCTTAGTCTGTCGCAGTTTACCGCTTTATCTAGAGCAGTCCACCATACTGCAACTCCATATGTGAGAATCGGTCTAATCACCGATGTGTATAGCCAATGAGTAATACGAGGTTGAAGGCCCCATTTGTTCCCAACGGTTTTTTTGCATGAGAAGAGTGCCACTGTGGCCTTCTTGACTCTTTCTTGTATATTAGGTTTCCAACTTAACTTTTTGTCTAAAATAAGACCCAAATATTTTGCCTGATCAGTGAATGTTAATGGAACACCTTTAATAGAGGGAGGATCTACATGAGGGATTTTATATTTCCTTGAGAATAGAACAAGTTCTGTTTTATGAGGGTTGACACCCAGACCACACCGGTCTGCCCAATTGGTTAGCCTATTTAAAGCGTTTTGTAAGAGTTCTTTTAAGGTGGTAGGATGCTTTCCTGATACGGCAATAGCAACATCGTCCGCATAGGCAATCACTCTGTAACCCTCCTCTTCCAGGCATATTAGCAGCTCATTTACCACCAAGCCACCTGTTTGCTAAATATATCGAGGGGAGTCAGATATAGCAGAACGTCTAGAGCAGCAGAGGGTGTCGTGCGAAGCGCACCACTTAGCGCGTCGACATTGTTAAAAGCGCCTTCTATATCTAAGAAAGCAACCATGGTGTACTCTTTATAATGGAGGGAATATTCTAAAGTTCTTACTAAACTATGTAAGGCAGTTTCTACAGATTTCCCTTTGCAGTAGGCATGTTGACTCGTAGACAAAAGTCGCGTGTCAATGCATGATCGTATGTGGATATCAATCAATCGTTCAAATGTTTTTAGAAGGAATGATGATAGACTAATAGGTCTGAGATCCTTTGGGTTTACTTGGGAGCACTTTCCAGCTTTGGGTATGAACACAACCCTAACCTCTCTCCAAGACAAGGGGATGTAGATGAGTGCTAAGCAGCTAGTAAAGATAGACTCCAGAATTGGCAGAATTAAATCTTTATTCATCTGGAGTTCGGCTGGTATTATGCCATCTGGTCCCGCAGACTTGTAAGGCTGAAAGCTGAAAATGTGTCGTAGTCTAAGAAAATTTTAAAGATAAAAGGTAATACATACTAATTTTAATAATTTATGCATATAAAAAGTTTCTTTACAAAATATAACCCTTGTTTTTTCTTTGATATTTGTTTGTTTACATTGATTTTGACGAAACAAATAATTGCAAACAAACTTCGTGCAGTAACAAACCCATTTTTACTGCCTAAAAGCTTTTATTTTGTTGTTACAAATCACTTTCGAGATGGCCTCCCCTATATTACCCCGGGCAAGCGAAACTTTGATTTATAATAAGAAGATACATATGTTAGAGATGAAAACTACTTTGTTGATACCTTGATATTATCGTTGTTCATAAGATCGGGGATCTTTGAATTATATTTCTGTGAGAATGTCATATCTGAAGACTATAAAAGGGAGTTTCTGTTCTTCTGGAGTTCATTCAAGTTTGGACTGTGAAGGAAGTCAGCCAATGGTGCAACTGGCACAGAATCTAAGTCTTCTAACACATATATCCAAGCACAAATATTTACAAAAATTTAATAAATTATTTCACTAAACTTGCTGCACCATGAAGTTCTTTCAGTTTCTCTCTTAATATATTGATTGTATATAAAAGTTCATTTTTTTTTTGCAAAACTACATACATAAGCCAGAAATTGTACCTACACATTTCTTTCAGAAGAATTGATAGTTTTCAAGAAATTAGGAAAAACTGAACTTTCCCCCCACTCCTTAAATGTTTTGCACCGGCTCTACTTTATGGTACTTTTTAGGAAACCAAAATTAAGCTTTGTTGGAATTTTTTGTACCTTTTTACAATATTGACTTAAGTTAAACTTTTTAACTTAGCGGAAGATGTTCTATGACTGAAATAAAGGAAAACATGCTCCAATTGTTTCTTAACAAGATACCTATGGGTTTAGAAAGTTTAATGCAAGACGCAGCAGATGTCAAAAATGCTGCAGTAAAAGTTAAAAATTGTTCAACTCTTGCAGCTCCGACTGCAGCATTTTTGACATCTATTCCAGCTCCGTCTTGCATTCTGTTCAGGCAGTTAATTTGTATTTTTTCCATCGATTTCGTAGATATTTGCACATCACCGAGAAATTGCAGTTTGGCTCCCAAATGAACAGTTATTTTAGCTGAGGAAGGATATTGAGAAATTGGTCCAACAAATTTTTGTCTCAGCAATCTCCGAAAAAATCTCAATGCTCAGGTGAAATTTTCTGTCCCACTTAAAAAATCTCACTATTCAGATTTCATTTGCTGAGACCCGCCTTGTGATAAGTTTACGCAAAAGTTTGTATGAATGACCTTTTTTTAATTGGTTAAATGCTGTGTATATACAAATCGTTTAATCGTCATAGATTTTAATATATACCTAGAGAACCAACTTCGCCTTCAAAAGTGAAGCTCGGCCACCATTTTATTGGAGGCATTTACAAGAACAATTCTATTGTGTTTTGTGTTTTGTTTACTTTTTGCAGAGGAAATTTTTTCTTAAATAAAGTATTTGTATTTGTTTAATTGGTTTTTTTATTTATGAAACGTGATTTTAAAGTGTGCAAGATTGCAAAAATATAAAAATACCTAGTGCTGGTAGTGTCTATGCGTGCAAATACAGTAACAAGAAAAAATGGTATTTTTGCCATATTTATCTGAGTAATGACAATAAATTATATCTGCAATTAAAGCCAACAATTTAAGCTTTCTTTTAATACCAAAAAATGTACACGTCATCACAGAGTTTTAAAAGATATCAGTGTACAAAAGCAAGACTAAGAAAAAATTTCTCACAAGAAGTTAAATGTAAATATCTCAAAGTTTATTTATTAAACGTAGCTATATAATTTTGTTACTGTTTAAGAGATAACAAAAATACCTTTCATTTGATACAAAAATCATTTTATTACCTCTTCTAAATTCCAAGATATGAACATTTATTTAGAGAAACCACTAAGGGATTTAATTCGATTGTTTACGTTTTTTGCCTCCAACAAAATGGTCGCAAAGCTTCACTTTTTCTCTGTACAAAAGATCCTATGTTGGCCATCTAGGTATATATTAAAATCTATGTTAATCGTAGCTTAACATGTTTGGATGTGACATTCCAGTGGGCCCGGTCTGCTTACTTGACCGCCGCCGACCTGCTTCCGGTTGTTTGACGAAGAATAATACCAGAAGCTTACCGTTTTAGATTAACTTCGTCATGCTGAGAAAAAGGTGAAATCTTTGATATTAAGTTCGGAAAATTTGTTGAGATTGTCGAAAAATGGCTTTCCGTGTTTTTGTGCTCTCAATCGACGCACGCATCTGCAGACGGAGGTGGACAAGTTCGCCAACTTTTAACGTTTGCTTGCAGCTTTTTTGACTTTTCAAAATCGTGGTCACGATCGAGTCGAATTTCAACTCAAAATCAAAACAAAATCTCTTTTTCAGCTAATATGAAATGTATTTAGAAATATGTGCAGTGACATTATGGGCACGTACAAAATACCATGTACGACACTTTTTGACAGCACTTCCAGCTGTACCTCCAGTTCAAAGTGAAGGACTCTATTGTTTTCAGCCAGTTATCCAGCCTTGCCACATGTTCTCTTATAACCCTGCCTTTGCCTATGTCTTGCCTGAGTCTGCATATCAGAATAATTATTGTTCTGATTATGCGGGCAAAATCTTCCTGGATATAGTGCAGGTGCTCAACCTACAATTTGATTCGGAAAGATAAATTGAATTTACATAATTGCCATTCACAACTCGAACAAAATCACCTTCCAAAGAAAATTCGTTGGGGAATTTTGACAAAGCGCAAATCATTTCTCATACAAATTTTGACAACCTTTTAATTAATGGTAAACGTATGTACTCACCTATCAACGCTTTAGGCAAATGATACACAAATCCGGTACATTGTTGCATGAAAATTTATATGTAGAAAGGTAGGTACCCTTATTAATTATCATTTTTATTATTAACAAGTAAAATAATTGTTTCGTCTTTATATAATAGCAAAGATTTCTGACTAAGATTCATTTTAATAGATTATAGGATATGGAATAGTTGGCACAACGTTTATCTTGCAACCGTTTTTTCGTTGGTTATGTGAACATTCCAGTGGAACTTTAAAACTATTTTTAGCAGACACATATTACTTGATGAGTTTTATGGGATCAGTCAACGTCTGGCGCGGAATTTGGATGCTTCTGGACCAATACTTATATCCAGGTATAGTGTTTGTATTGATTCTAATAATACCCAAGCATAGGGTGTCCATCTAGGCCTTTATAAAAAGAGAAACATTTCTGCCCAAAGCTTTAAAAAAAGAGAACTCACAATTAAAAACTAAGAGAACATCAAAACTAGGAAAAATTGAAAAAAATGTATTCAACATTATGTACGCTGCTGAGGTGAAACGAAAATTTTCTTGGGTCTCCAACTCGAGAACGAAATCAGAAACGAAGTGATTGCGAACAAATATGGAGATTTAATTGTGGTGTAGTCTCCATGTTGTGTGGATTATGAAATCGTTTATATATTAAATAATAAAATAAATTATAAAAAGAAAACTTTTTTAAAAACTTGTTTTATTTAATTTAACTTAATTTAATTATATCACAACATAAATTAATTAAAGTAGCGACGCGTTTCGGATTTAATATTCCATCATCGGGCTTTATGCTGACGAACTGTGGTGTTACTAAGCCAAAGTTGGTGTATGGTGTAATATTGTTGTTGAATTTTAAAGTATTGTTTTTCGGTTTATGTATTTGTCTCTTTTTATCTTGTATTTCCGTATTGATGTTTAATGGCGGTGTCGTATAGTGTGTTGTTTTTAATTGTCAATTTGTCGTTCAGTACTCTGTCTTGTTCCATTTTGTTTGCTTTGTAAATTTCATATTCTTCAAGTGCGTCAAGTGTTGTCCCTTTTCTACATACGTGTAAAGGTTCCAAGTTGGTGTCGAAGTTGGTGTAATTGTGGTTGTTGTCCATTAAATGTTGTGCAAATGTCGATTTCGTATTAGGTTTCGGTTTATGTTCTAAGAACCTGTCGTAGAAGGTTCTACCAGTTTGTCCAATGTAGTAATTGTCACAGTCATTACATTTAATTTTGTATACGCCGGAGCATGCTTTAATTTCTGTTGTAGTTTTTTGTTTAAGTATTTTTTCAATGTTGTTTCTTGTTCTAAAAGCAATGTTAATGTTTAGTTTTTTAAATTCGTATTGTAATGTTTGCGGGAGTAGGTTGGTGTAATTTATGGCTATGTATTTCTTATCGGCGGTGTTTTCTTCGTTTATTATGTTGTTATTGTTGTTGTTTTTAATTTTCTTTTTCTTTTTGTTTATTAATGTGTCAATAATTTCTGCTTTATATCCATTTGCTATTGCTATGTGCTTGATGGTGTTGACTTCTTCTTCATAATCTTCCTTTTTCATGGGCACATTGAAAAGCCTATTGATAAAGGCGTTGAAAGCTGCCATTTTTTGCGATTGTGGGTGATGAGAACTATTATGTATAGTTATATCTGTTGTTGTAGGTTTTCTGTAGATCTTGTAATAGAGTTTGTTGTTGTTGTTTTTACTAATGTTTAAGTCTAAGAAATTAATGTTGTTGTTGTTTTCGATTTCTGCAGTGAATTTTATGTTATTGTTTATATTGTTCATGTAGTTTTTTAAAATTTCAATTTGTCTATATGTACCATCAAAAATAACAAAAGTGTCATCAACATATCGTGTGTAATGAATTATTCTATTGTGTTGTTTATTGTTTCTAGATAGAATGTATTTATTTTCGAAGTGGTTGAGGTAGATGTCTGCCAATAATCCGCTAAGAGGGGAACCCATTGCAAGGCCTTCTTCTTGTTTGTAATATTTACTGTCGAAGGAGAAGTAGTTTTGTTTTAATATAATTTTTAATAATACAATGATTTCATCTATTTGTTGTTGGTTAATTTTTGCGGTGATAGTGAGATTTTCTTTTAGAATATTGATTGTTTCTTCTATTGGGATGTTTGTGTACATATTAGTTACGTCGAAAGAAATTAGTTTATATTGTGTTGATATGTTGATATGCTTAGTTTGTTCTATAAATTCTGTGTAGTTTTTTATGCTTTTGTTATTTTGTATGTTTATATTTGCTTTGATGATTTTTTGTAGTGTTTTAGCGACTTTGTAGCAAGGTGCTGTTGTATAATTTATTAAAGGACGGATTGGTGTTCCTGTTTTGTGAATTTTTGGTAAACCTGTGAATAGTGGGGCTTGTGCATTCGGTTGTTTTATTTTTATTTTGTTGATGTTGGAAAATATGTAATTGCATTTGTTGATGGCCTTGTTAATTTCTTTGACGTACGTTTTGGTAGGATCATTTTGTAAATTGTGTATATTGTTGTCGTTGAAGAAGGTTATGGTTTTGTCAATTTGTTCTTGTTGGTCAAGTATGACAACTGTATTACCTTTGTCGGCTTTCGTTATGAATGCGTTATTGTCTATTATTTTCTGTTTAATATTTTTCAAATTAGTTATGTCTTCTTTATACTTATTTTGGATTTTATTGTGGGTTTTATTGTTTTTAAGAATGTGTTTAAGTTTTTTGTTGAAATATTACAAACAAGAAGAAGGCCTTGCAATGGGTTCCCCTCTTAGCGGATTATTGGCAGACATCTACCTCAACCACTTCGAAAATAAATACATTCTATCTAGAAACAATAAACAACACAATAGAATAATTCATTACACACGATATGTTGATGACACTTTTGTTATTTTTGATGGTACATATAGACAAATTGAAATTTTAAAAAACTACATGAACAATATAAACAATAACATAAAATTCACTGCAGAAATCGAAAACAACAACAACATTAATTTCTTAGACTTAAACATTAGTAAAAACAACAACAACAAACTCTATTACAAGATCTACAGAAAACCTACAACAACAGATATAACTATACATAATAGTTCTCATCACCCACAATCGCAAAAAATGGCAGCTTTCAACGCCTTTATCAATAGGCTTTTCAATGTGCCCATGAAAAAGGAAGATTATGAAGAAGAAGTCAACACCATCAAGCACATAGCAATAGCAAATGGATATAAAGCAGAAATTATTGACACATTAATAAACAAAAAGAAAAAGAAAATTAAAAACAACAACAATAACAACATAATAAACGAAGAAAACACCGCCGATAAGAAATACATAGCCATAAATTACACCAACCTACTCCCGCAAACATTACAATACGAATTTAAAAAACTAAACATTAACATTGCTTTTAGAACAAGAAACAACATTGAAAAAATACTTAAACAAAAAACTACAACAGAAATTAAAGCATGCTCCGGCGTATACAAAATTAAATGTAATGACTGTGACAATTACTACATTGGACAAACTGGTAGAACCTTCTACGACAGGTTCTTAGAACATAAACCGAAACCTAATACGAAATCGACATTTGCACAACATTTAATGGACAACAACCACAATTACACCAACTTCGACACCAACTTGGAACCTTTACACGTATGTAGAAAAGGGACAACACTTGACGCACTTGAAGAATATGAAATTTACAAAGCAAACAAAATGGAACAAGACAGAGTACTGAACGACAAATTGACAATTAAAAACAACACACTATACGACACCGCCATTAAACATCAATACGGAAATACAAGATAAAAAGAGACAAATACATAAACCGAAAAACAATACTTTAAAATTCAACAACAATATTACACCATACACCAACTTTGGCTTAGTAACACCACAGTTCGTCAGCATAAAGCCCGATGATGGAATATTAAATCCGAAACGCGTCGCTACTTTAATTAATTTATGTTGTGATATAATTAAATTAAGTTAAATTAAATAAAACAAGTTTTTAAAAAAGTTTTCTTTTTATAATTTATTTTATTATTTAATATATAAACGATTTCAAATATGGAGAGTTTTATCAGAAAGATGTCAAAACAAGTTAAAAATAAGAAAAAAATAAAAATCTTAAGTCAATTTTTATTTCTCGTCTGATGTGAATTCTTTTTTTTTTTTGTATGTTCGTGTCGTCTGTTGTGGTGCTAAAGGTTCCAAATAATTGTGTTCTTCAGTCGGTACTTTTTTCGATTTTCATTTTCAAATAAAATTCAACAGCAAAATAAAAAAAAAAACTGTCAAATTTTCGTCTGAAATAATGTTACGGTCAATTAATTTAGCCAGTTTATATTTCTTAAGGGCCCTGGAGACGCTCGAACATGGTGCGAGTGAACATAGTTCGACTAAACTCCGCAGACACTGAAACCAAGTAGAAACCAAAGTACTCGAACTTCATTATTCTTACGACTTAAATGTCATTCAAAATATTCACTGTCACATTTATTTAATTTTCTTTTAGGTTGTTTGGCATTTTTCTTTTTTTTTTTTAATATTGAAATTCAAAATTATACCCAAATGTTCGAGTAAACCTATAAAACCGGTCCGCAAATAGTCGAATCTGGTACGACAAACGATTAGCCCCACCCTCGAACATCTATAAATATCAAACTCCTTTTGTTTTTGGTGAGACCAAATTTTTGTTTAGTGACACCAAATAATTGGTACTCGAACCAGCCCGCAGACAAGTAAAATCAGCTCGAACATAGTACTCGAACCATGTTCACTCGCACCATGTTCGAGCGTCTCCAGGGCTCTTAAAGGGCCCTGGAGACGCTCGAACATGGTGCGAGTGAACATAGTTCGACTAAACTCCGCAGACACTGAAACAAAGCAGAAACCAAACTACTCGAACTTCATTATTTTTACGACTTATATGTCATTCACAATATTCACTGTCACATTTATTTTATTTTTATTCAAGTTATTTGACATTTTTATTTTTATTTTTCATATTGAACTTAAAATTAAAGCAAAATGTTCGATTATACATACGAAACCGGTCCGCAAACAGTCGAATTTAGTACGACAAACGATTAGCCCCGCCCTCGAACATCGAAAAATATCAAACTCCTTTTGATTTTGGTGAGACCAAATTTTTGTTTAGTGACACCAAATAATTGGTACTCGAACCAGCCCGCAGACAAGTAAAATCAACTAGAACATAGTACTCGAACCATGTTCACTCGCACCATGTTCGAGCGTCTCCAGAGCCCTTAAGGGCCCTGCGAGTGAACATGGTTCGAGTACTATGTTCGAGTTGATTTTATTTGTCTCCGGGCTGGTTCGAGTATCAATTATTTGGTGTCACTAAAGGGCCCAGGAGACGCTCGAACCTGGTGCGAGTGAACATGGTTCGGGTACTATGTTCGAGTTGATTTTACTTGTCTGCGGGCTGGTTCGAGTACCAATTATTTGGTGTCACTAAACAAAAATTTGGTCTCACCAAAATCAAAAGGAGTTTGATATTTATCGAGGTTCGAGGGCGGGGCTAATCGTTTGTCGTACCAGATTCGACTGTTTGCGGACCGGTTTCGTATGTTTACTCGAACATATCGGTATAATTTCGAGTTTCAATATTAAAAATAAAAAGAAAAATGTCAAACAGCCGGAATAAAAATAGAATTAATATGACAGTGAATATTTTTAATGACATATAAGTCGTAAGAATAATGAAGTTCGAGTAGTTTGGTTTCTGTGTCTGCGGAGTTTAGTCGAACTATGTTCACTCGCACCATGTTCGAGCGTTTCCAGGGCCAGTAATTTTTCTCCGCTTTTTGACAGAGCAGGAGGATAAAATATAAACACAATTCTTCACATAGAAGTCAAAACAACTCTCTTTTTCTTTTCTTCCTATGTAATTTACTGCGAAAAAAAATATCTGAGCAAGCGTATCCAAATATTCCAGTCTTAGTTTTTAAGGGGAAAAGTGAGAAATTTTTGTGAGGAATCGTGTTTATATTTCTGAGTCCTCTGAGCCCTCTGAGATCTCAGAAATATAAACTGGCTAATTGTGTGTGAGAAATATGTATGTGGAGACTTGGTTCTTGTATTGAATAGAATTTTCTGTTTTATTGACATTTCAGCGTCGAACTGCGTACCTTCTACATAACAAAAATCTCTACGAAATTTTTCGTTTACGATTTCGTTGTGTCAATTTCTGTATAGAAATGTTCGTTACGCTTCAGCTGCTTTAAAAACAAAAATTAAACTTAAAAAAAGTATCATCATCGTGTCCTGTAACCCCGGCTGGGGCATAGGGCGTCAACAAAACGTCTCCATCCTTCACGGTCTGCTGCAAGGTACTTTAGCTGTGGCCACGTCTTTCTCTGAGATTCTGCTTCCGCTAATACAGTTGATTTCCATGTTGTTCTTGGTCTTCCAACCCGTCGTGCACCCTGAGGATTCCATTCAAAGGACTGCTTTGCACTTGCATCGTTTGGTTTCCTCAGTGTGTGACCAATCCAACGCCATTTACGCTTTCTTATGTCGACGTCCAGCCGCTCTTGACTTGTCCTGCGCCACAATTCCTCATTTGATATTATTTTGGCCAGCGAATCTTTAGGATGTGGCGAAGACAGCGATTCACAAAAGCCTGCAATTTCTTCGAAATGGTAGACGTGACTTTCCAGGTTTCACAAGCATATAACAGCACGGATTTGACATTGGATTCGAAGAATCTCAACTTAGTGCGTAAGGAGATTTGACTGGATTTCCAAATTGGGGACAGAGTACCGAAGGCAGCACGAGCTTTATTTATTCTACTTTTAACGTCTAGTTCCGTACCACCGTTTGCAGAAACAATACTACCAAGGTAGTTAAATTGTTCCACTACTTCAACTGGCGTCTCCTGTAAAATAATACGCTGCTGTGTGGAGCGGCCTGTGAGCATTATTTTTGTCTTTTTGCTGTTAATTCTTAGACCACTCGACTCTCCCTTCACTTGCAGTGTTTGGCACATCCCGTTCAGCCCACTGATGTTATTTGCCAGTAGACATATGTCATCGGCATAGTCTAAATGACTGAGCCTTTCGAACGTTCTCCATTGAATGCCCTGTCACTCAGCTGTACCAACACTGGCCGTCAATACGTCGTCCATCGCCAGCAGGAAGAGAATTGGCGATAGAACATCCCCTTGTCTCACACCCTGTTGCACTACGAAGGAGTCGGATAGCTGCCCATTGTGCAAAACAAAACACCTCGCGTTGTTGTAGGACTCTTTAATAATGGCAACAATTTTTGGTGGAATTCCTCTACCAAGCAACGATCTCCATATACATTCTCGGTTAACTCGATCAAAGGCCTTTTCAAAATCCACGAACATGAGGTAAAGCGGTGATTGATATTCCATCGACTGCTCGAGGACGATACGCAGGGTGTTGATATGGTCGACACACGATCGACCACTGCGGAAGCCAGCTTGATGCCTCTTGAGTGTAGACTCGATTCTATGCTTTATTCGCTCGAGTATGATTGTTGCCATTAGTTTTGGGAAAACGGACAAAACGGTGATACCACGCCAATTATTGCAATTCTTTAAGTCACCTTTCTTTGGCAGCTTAACAATCACACCATCCTTCCAGTCCCTGGGATAGCTTTCGTTTTCCCAAATGTTTTGTATCAGCGGAGTAAAATACTAGCCGCTGCTACGGGATCGGCTTTCAGGAATTCAGCTGGTATTCCGTCCAGTCCAGCTGCCTTGTTGTTTTTGAGGAGATTTATTGATGTACGAATTTCCGATTCTGACGGGGGTTCGATGTCAATACCCCTATAGGACCTGCGCATCTCGTTTAGTTGGGGCACTTCAGCACTCTGCTCAACTGAATCCTCATTTAGCAGGGCACAAAAATGGTCCTTCCATCTACGAAGCTGATCCTCAATTGATACCAAAAGTGTGCCATCCACATCCATTACAGGATGATTGGTGTTGCTTTTTTTCCCGATAACATCTTTGGCTATTTGGTACAATTCCCGGATATCTCCTCTTCTGGCAGCGCTTTCCGCATTATCTGCGAGTCCATCCAACTTCACCCTCTTGTCACGTCTCACACAGCGGTAGACCATCTTATGTGCAATGCGGTACTCTCTTCGCAAGTCAGCCTTTCGTTGAACATCAGCTTCGGCATTTATTTGGATTTTCAACGATTTGCGAAGTTCGATCTTATCCCAGGTGTCTTGGGATATCCCAGAGTCTCTACGTCTCGTTCGCTTGGGTACAGTTTCGGATCCAGCCTCCATAAAAACGCTTTTAATTTCACCCCACATCTCATCAATTGTTGAATTCTGGATTCCATTTAATGACGAGGCTCTGTCGTTAAGGGTGGTGACATAGTTTCGACATATGTTGGGGTCATTTAAAGCATTAGTAATGAATGTTGTGCTCCTTGCTGCATCCTGCGCTGGTTTTTGTACGGCAGCGGTTCGTAGTTTGAGACTCATCAGAACCAAACGGTGGTCGCTTCCCACATCGGCATTTCTTATACTCCGGACATCACACATAGACTTCCTCCATCGCTGCTGAATCATGATATGATCAATTTGGTTTTCGGTTTGACCATCCGGATGCACCCAGGTAATTTTGTTGCACGTCTTATGTTTAAATACAGTCCCACCTATCACAAGACGATTCGCGTTACAAAAGTCGACAAGCAAGTCACCATTTTCATTCCGTGACCCCACGCCATTTCTTCCCATCACGCGTTCCAGTCCGTAATTGTCTGAACCGACTTGGGCATTAAGGTCTCCCATAACGACTATGATGTCGGCTCTCGGAACACTACTGTAAACCGAGTTAAGATGAGTGTACAACGCGGTTTTGTCTTCCTCGGTCGCTTCATTTGTGGGGGCGTAGCACTGAATAATTGTGACGTTACGAATTTTTGAACGAAACCTTGCTGTCATTAATCTCGCAGAAATGGGCGCCCATGAGATCAAACTACGCCTCGCTTCTTCGTTCAACATAATTCCGACACCATGCAGTCTTTGGCCACCCTCTCTTTCATCTTCGCCGGAATACAGCATTCTCGTCTGTCCAGTGTCTGATCTGTATTCAGCTCTTCCTCTCCACTTAGTTTCGCTTATGCCCAGGATACTGATCTTTAGGCGAAGCATTTCACGCTCAACCTGCTCGTATCTACCATCGCTGTACAAGGATCGAACGTTCCATGCTCCGATTTTCGTACGTATGCGGTAGCCAAAAGTAACATTTGCGCTTCTTGAAAGACTTCTTCTATTTGTCAACGATTCATTTATTATTATGGCGTCTTGATTGACCCCTTGAACAGAATGAACGTAGCTGCAGCTGGTAGCAAGAGTTGAATTTAGTTTAACTTCTGCTACACCATACATTCCTTGCTACATTTACAGCTTCTCATTGTGGCACTGTATACTATTTTTGTATCTTTCTACTTTGACAGTGCTACACGCGACAACTACAGCTACACCATTCTGTTCGGCCAGTGACGCTCGTACATGAAGGATGCCGCACCCCCAAATCCGATGTGCGGTTTACTGCAGCCGAAGCTACAGAAGGATTTTCTATAAAAAGATTACCTCTTGGGGACTCATTTCCATTTGTTGTCATAATTCATGTCTTTGCATATATCCTTCCACCATGGTGTTTTCCGAGATATGATTAATAACATACATAAGCTCAGATTTGACAGGCACACCCGCCTTTTGTATGGTCAAACACATAACTGCTCGAGGCCGCCCACTATGGAAAAACAGACGCCTTTTGTAGCCGCCCAATATGGGTTACAGACGCTACCTGCTGCTGCCGTTGGCCTTTTACCAAAAATAGCTCCTCCGCCACCAGACTATCATGCCGTTGACCGCTACCTGCAGTTCATCCGCCTTAAGGGGGCTTTTAACCATCCCGAGGACAAGTTTGTGCCCTGACCAGCATAGCTGGGTTGTCTGCTTATCCCGGCATCCATTCGGTCCCCCTGCACGTTAGCGTTACCCGCCCTCTACCACGCGGAGGTGTGCATAGGGATTTTCCTATCATTGAGCCTAGGGCCATATGGCGTCCTAGCACTCTCAAGTACTTTTAGAGGGCAAAAAAAAGTATATTATGTAATAAATTAATGTAAATGTTGAATTCAGTTGCGTATCTAGGATTTTGTTATGGGGGGAGCAAACTATTTTTTTAGTGACCAAATTGTGAGGTAGTTTTGATTTGTTTCTACTATACATTTATGTATGTACCCTGGTTCTAAAAGGGCCAATGTCCAGTTTTTTACAATCTTGACTTAAAGTAACTTTTTGACTCAGCGGAAGATGTTATACGACTGTATAAAGGGCAAACGTGCTACAATTGTTTCTTAACAAGATACTGATGGTTAAAGAAAGTTAAATTTTCAAATAATATGGCTTTTTTAACATGTCATATTAAGGCCTTAAGACTCTAGTTAACTGTGTTCATGCATGTCTTGAGCGTATCTTTGCTCCCAAAAAAGTAATGCACAATTTAGAAAAAAATCAAAAAATCTTTGATTTTTCGATTTTTTTATGTTGGTTTTTGTTTACTTTTCTTGCTTAAATTTTTTAAAGAAATTTTCCAAACTATCCATTTCGATAGAAAATTTAATTTTGAGCCAAAAGTATTATACAGGGTGTCCTGTAAATAATGGATAACCTTGCAACTGGGTTATAGCAGGCCTTATGACCTCTCCAGAAAAAAATATAAAAAAAATATTTTCCCCGTGGTTACTAGCTATGATGTTTTTTCCAAAAGTTGTTAACAAGTACTACTTTCTTCAAATACGTAAACGCTACGACCATGGATGATCAATTTTTGCTATTTTTTTTATTTTTGCAATATTCTAGAATTACTGTTGTAATAGATAGATGGTAAAATTTAATCGTAGTTATTGCAATTTTTTATTCTATTTTTTTTTAATATTTTTTTCAGTACACAAATTTATTTTCAAAAAATTTTGAACACTTCTAATAAATTAAAATTGTATGAGAACATGAATGGCCAATTACTTAAAATAGTTGTCCATTTAATGCACTTTCCAAAATGGTATAACACATGCTGGTGTATTAACAAAATAACCAAGAAAATTTGTCAATCATCTAATAAAGCAGCTTTTAACATTTTCGCAAAATGTCTATTAAAATGTTAAAATAACCTCCCAATTTGGGTTGGACAAAGATTTTCTCTTTTGATGTGTAAGGGGGTTCAGTGCAAGTATAAAACTCGATTTTAGGTATTGAAAGTTTCACCATTTGGCCACCATATTGAAAAACGAGTTCTGAAAAGTTTTCCGTGGCAACTTGAATTTAATTAGTCTTAGAAAAAAAACTTTGGTACAAATTTGTAGCAAATTCAATTCTCTTCAATTTATGTTAATGCACTTTTTACCCTAACGTTATAAATAAAAAAGTTATAATCAAAATTTTAACATTGAAAAAATTCATATGTTATTATATTTTGATTATAACTTTTTATTTATAACTTTAGGGTAAAAAGTGCATTAACATAAATTGAAGAGAATTGAATTTGCTATAAAATTGTACCAAAGTTTTTTTTCTAAGACTAATTAAATTTAAGTTGCCACAGAAAACTTTTCAGAACTCGTTTTTCAATATGGTGGCCAAAGGGTGAAACTTTCAATACCTAAAATCGAGTTTTATACTTGCACTGAACCCCCTTACACATCAAAAGAGAAAATCTTTGTCCAACCCAAATTGGGAGGTTATTTTAACATTTTAATAGACATTTTGCGAAAATGTTAAAAGCTGCTTTAAGCTGCTTTATTAGATGATTGAAAAATTTTCTTAGTTATTTTGTTAATACACCAGCATGTGTTATACCATTAAAGTGCATTAAATGGACAACTTTTTTAAGTAATTGGCCATTCATGTTCTCATACAATTTTAATTTATTAGAGGTAGTCAAACTTTTTTGAAAATAAATTTGTGTACTGAAAAAAATATTTAAAAAATTATAATAAAAAAAATGCAATTACTACTATTAAGTTTTACCACCCATCTATTACAACAATTATTCTAGAATATTACAAAAATAGAAAAATAGTAAAAATTAGTCATCCATGGTCGCACATAGGAGTATTTGTATGCAAAAACCGGACAAAATTATTTTTTGTCTTGATTGCAATATTTTCATCTTAAACCATGTAATAATTACCGTTTTTAATAAATTTACCCTCTTTTAAAACAAAAAAAAATTTCAAGTTTTTTTTTTTAATTTTTCAACTGGAAACAAGAAAAAATGCATACAATCGGATATACGATATAACTAAAAAAGATAAAAAGGATCAAAGTTGCAGCCAATATTTTTTTTTAATCAATACTGGGAGCTTTGCTAAACCATATTTTATACAAATAATTACCAAATAACTCCAAAAAATAAAAAAAAATGAGATCCCAAGGAAAAGTAACAGCACAAATAGTCAGTTTGAATGGACATAAAAGTGGGAATACGATATGACAAAAAACAACTACATCCGCAAATATCCGCAGCCAATTCTTTTTGAAAATAAAGCTTGATGGTTTATTTTATCCACCCATATACAAATGAGAGCCCAATTCCACCTACATCTTTAAAAAAATTACTTCCCAATGAAAAAGAACCAACAAAAATAGTGTGTTTTTTTTGCATTTTTAGAACAAAAATTCGAAAAAAATATAAATATTAAAATATCTGTCGTAAAAATGGCTCAATATAATAGTGAACATCTGTAGTTGATTTTTATATACCAAAAATTTCATCAGACTACACAAAATTTTTAAGAAATAATTTAATAAAATGTTTCAAATTTTTTGAGGGTTGATTACAAAAAGAAGTGACAAATTCTTAATCGAATACTTTGAACTAATATCATAGCCAAAATATGTTGAGCAATAAAAAAAATTTTTTAGCCTATTGTTCCATGGGATCTTAGCTATTGTCTGGAAAAAGTTCCCCTTTCAATTTTGACACTTGAAAAATCGACTTTTGGCCGAGTTTTGTAGGCAAATACTCCTATGTGGGTCGTAGCGTTCACGTATTTGAGGAAAGTAGTACTTGTTAACAACTTTTGGAAAAAAACATCATAACATAGTAACCACTGGGAAAATATTTTTTTAATATTTTTTTCTGGAGAGGTCATAAGGCCTGCTTTAACCAGTTGCAAGGTTATCCATTATTTACAGGACACCATGTATGTAAAATTGTCAAATTCGGCTTAGTTTTCGAATAATACCAAAAATACTGAAAAATGGCCAGTGTGACCATTCTTTCAGAAACGCATGGGTGAATTTAGTAGCATTTTCGGTTTTAAGCATGCTTATGGGCCTAACAAACGTATTCAATAATAAAAACCCTTGCACGTAACTGTTCCTTTTTAAAAGGTCTATTCAATAGGCTAGTAAATCACATTTGAAAAACAATTGAAAGCATATACAATTTTCAACAAAATTTGTTTAAAGGTTTTTTCTACGACAACCTATTTGGACAAATGCATTTTTTAGACTAATTTTGGGTTATATCTATTATATCTCGAGTTAGTTTTTTTCGAATAAATTTCTATGTTCATTCTGAAGAATGCAAATTTCCCTTAAAAACTTTTTTTCAATCAATTATATCCTTTTTCGTAATATTTAGTTATAATAATAAACTCCTATGTGAACTTAAGGTCGCAATTTTATAAAAATAAAAACAAGAACTGACTTCAAGCCCACATAGGAATTTATTTTTTTCAATCTTTCAAATACCTTCATTTATTTTTGGGAAATCTTAAACTTTCTCATAACCGAATGGGGTTTTTCGGGAACAGCAAAAATACTAACGCTAGAGCCTCAATGGGCATTTTTGCATCATTGTCTGGCATTTTTGTCACGAAATTTCAGCCGCAAACCTCAGATTCGAAAACATCAAGAAGACAAAAATCGAAATTAACCAACAATTTACATGGTATAAATACAATATAACTGAACTATTATGTATATTAATGTAGTAAAATAATTATAAAATCTAAGGATTTCAAAATTACTAAATTATGTCAATTTTGCTCCGCAAGATAAATCGATGATCTGATTGACATCTTTTAAACGACCGTCACTCACAGTGATCATGGCTTAGGCTTTTATGCAGTTTTCAGTGTTTATTTAAATTTTTTTAATGCTTCCCCCCCCCCCCCCCCGTAGTTACGCCACTGGTTTAATTTATTGCAATCAAATTAAGCTCAAAAATATATTTTTAAATAATAATTATAGAATCTTTTAGCCAGATCTGATATGATTCAATTGTTATCTTCCCGCTCGTCCAAAATCATTGTCATTTTTCTTTCTCATAATTTTGTCCTACTATCGTTTAAATTTTGAAGAGTATTTTTCTTTTATTATCAAAATACATAGAGAAACAAGATCATAATACAAATGTTTAGTAATATTTGTTGTCCATTGACCACCAATCGGGGTTAACATTCTTTCAGTAATTGCATTTTGTCCAGGGGTTGTAAAAATATTTTAGACAACTCCATAAGTTCCTCAATTTTCGAAAATTTTAAAAATTCCTTTCAAACCACGATGTTCGACTTTCTACCATTTATATGTATTTTAAGTCTATATTTGAGGATACTCAACAGTTTTTTATATTATTTGAAGCAATCACTTTGGTACTTATGTATATTAGGGTGGTCCTTAAATTGGACATTGTCTTGGATAGCCTTCATTCGATTTAAAGCATTGAAAAACAATTTCCCTAATTTTTTCAGATTTTTATTTCACCCCCCTGGTCTCCCTTTTTTCATTGCAAGGTTCAAATAATGGATCTAGGGTGATTCTCTTAACACGCGAAAAAAAGTCAGAACTTATAGATAAGATTGAGACGAAAAAAAAAATTGAATAGGAGGGGGGGTCTAATTCCCCCCGTTCAGGCGGGAGGGGTAATTTTCTAAAAATTTGACCCAAAATAGAAAAAAATTATTAAAACATAACGGGACCACTTACAATGGCATGCTATAGTTTTTTTTTAAGTCATGAATCCAGTCTCTAATATGTTTTTTAAATCAAGTTTTTATTGTAAATAGTTTTTGAAAAAATAATTTTCAAACTTAAAAATAAAAACAAAAATAATAATGTTGTACGTTTGAAAATAATTTTTTTTCAGAAACTATTTACAATAAAAACTTGATTTAAGAAACATTTAAGAGACTGGATTCATGGCTTTAAAAAAAGCTATAGCATGCCAATGTAAGTGGTCCCGTTGTTTTTTAATAGTTTTTTTCTATTTTGGGTCAAAATTTTAGGAAATGACCCCTCCCGCCTGAACGGGGGGAAAAAGATCCCCCCTCCGATACGATTTTTTGTTTGTCTCAATCTAATCTATAAGTTCTGATTTTTTTTCGCGTGTTATAAGAATCACCCTAACTCCATTATTTGAACCTTGAAGTGAAAAAAGGGAGACCAGGGGGCCGATTCTGGTTCTGTGAAAAAATGAAACGAACAATTTTTCACGCTTTCACACTAATTCCGATTCCCGTTCTGTGAAAATGTGCAACCAAACATCAAAAACTTTCATTATGAATAATTTGCTTTCACGCCGTCGCGTCATTTGGAAGCGAATATCCAAAATGAAAGCGTGAATACGAACAAGCAATGACAAATTCAATCATATCTCTCTCTCTGTCAAATCCATACAGAAAAAAGTGTTCCTATCTCACGCATTTCTCTGTTCTCTTCAAAAACACAAGTATATTGAGAGAATCGTGCAGTTTTCAGGAGAAATGGTAAGGTGGTTCTAGCATCGATAATATAGTTTTCATTCACAGAACCACAATCGCTTATTTGTGGCAAATGAATCGAAAAAGTGAAAGCAATGGTTGGCAGCGAATGTGAAAACGATTTATTCGATTCACTTTTTCACAGAACCAGAATTGGCCCCCAGGGGGGTGAAATAAAAATCTGAAAAAAATAGGAAATTTTCTTTTCTCTATTTAGAGTCATTTGATGCCTATCCAAGTTGGATTTTCAAAAAAACCCAATATAAGGACCACCCTAATGTATATGAATAGGAAAATTAAATTGAATTTAACTGAGACAAAATGAAACTGAATTTCATAACCAAAAGAAAACAAAAAGATCCTTGAAAAACAGAGTGTGAACAAGATCGGAACAAAAAAAAAAGAATATGTTCTCTTTAAAAGAGATACGATGGACACCCTACAAGCACATACATAAAGGTATTTCTGTTAAAAGAAGATAATATTTATTTTTAATAATTATATTGTGCACTACAATACAATTAAAAAATGCATGAACTATCCAAGTGATGTATCAGATGTTTTAGGTATATTTGAGTATACATCGGAAAATCGTACTTTAAAAGTTTTAACAAATTGTCAACAGATTTTTACAAATTCATAGATTCATAGATTTTTAGCTCTCTCCAACACCCTAAGATTTAATTTTTTAGATGCTGGAGGACATTTTTGCTTTTTAAGGTTTTCTTAAAAAAAAAGAAAAGTTGAATATTTATTTTCCTGAGGGTGAACAAATGGAGCCAGTGGAAAACGAACCCTAACAGCCCTATTCTGGCAAACCGCACTGATACCTTACAAGTCGCAACAACCTCACAAGGTGATTTGATTTTGTATGATTTTCGAACCTATTCTACGAAACTATCGAAACGGTTATCTCTTTCTGAATAGGTCACAGCTAAAAAGGAACACTTGTGATTTCGAATATTACGATATTTACATATTTGTTTGTTTTTTTTTTCTTAATTTCTTTCTCCTTAAAAAAATAAAATAGGCATATAGTCCAGTAAATAGAGAGGTCATATTTGTAGGAAATTTTATTGTCTACAAACTTTTCTACCACTTTTTTCCGTAAAAATGTACCGGAAAGAAGTTATAAGCAAAAAACTGAAAAAAGTGCCGATTTTTTGTAGTTTTTCCAGGATTTTGAAGGGGGCGGAGGGGGCGTGGTTGTGGATGATATCGTTTCACCTCCGGAAAAAAAGTTTATGTGCCGCCCATTAAATTGTTACAAAAACCCCCTGAGTATGTGCATATGCTTATGAAAAACCTCAAAATATCTGATTATTCTATTAAGAAGTTATCTATCGGAATAAAAATCATATGTGAAACTATTGAATCATTTAATGCTGTTCTTAATAAACTCAACGCAGATAATTGTCAATTCTTCTCGCATGATTTGAAAACCACGAAAGCTTTTAAAGTTGTTCTCTATGATTTGGGAGGCATAGAAGCAGATGAACTTAAAAATGAGCTTATAAGACGCGAACTTAAATGTGTTGAAGTAAAGAAAATAATTAAAAATTATGAACACTATAGTGACACTTTTTACATAATCTCCTTTGAAAATGGATCAGTCAAATTGAATGAACTTAAGAAAAACTATCGTTCTATATTCCACACCCAAGTCAATTGGAATTATCAAAGGAAAATTAAAGGCAAGTTGACCCAATGTCATAACTGCCAAATGTTTGGCCATGGCGAACGAAACTGTCACATTAAAACTTACTGTGCGATCTGTGCTGGAGCACACAAAACAGCCGAATGTGATAACATCTCTATTCATAAGTGTGCCAACTGCAACGGCAACCATAAAGCTACTGATTCAGCCTGTGCAAGCAGAGCAACGTATTTGCAAATAAAAGAAAAAAAATCATCTCGTTCTTATTCAAACTTATGACCAAGAGTTTCATTCTCTGCGCAAGCTTCCTCGCAAAAACCGGTTTTCTATGGTTCAATGACCGACTTTCCATTGCTGCCTACGCCACAAGGGCAACGAAGAAAGGTACAAAGCAGAGAGCTTGCAAGTTCCAGCGCTCAACACCAAACAAGCAGCGTATGGGATAATAGTACACACGCTGCCGCCGCAACCCCTTCATTTGCATCTGCCCACAACAACTAGCTTAGCATCAATGCATCAAATAACAACAATAATAACAACAACTCATCTTTATTTTCGATCGAAGAACTGAATGCCCTTTGTATGGAAATGATAACTAATTTATCTGTTTGTAAGAACAAAATAGAGCAATTTAATGTGATCGCGCATTTAGCTACTAAATTTATTTATTCTAATGATAAGTAACATGCTAAATAATCATATAAATATAATTACTTGGAATGCTAAAGGAATACGTAACAAATATTTAGAATTCTTAAATTTCTTAGACAGCAACAATGTAGACGTTGCTTTAGTAACTGAAACTTGGCTAACAAGTGAAATAAGGCTGCCATCTTCTGATTTCAGGTGCTATCGTGTAGATAGAACTGAACAGAGGGGTGGTGGCGTTGCAATTTTAATTAGGAAATCAATCCAACATTCGCTCTTACCTGTTATAAAAACTCGTTTGGTGGAGAATATAGGTATAACGATCAGGCTTATGAATGGTAATGAAATTAAGGTTTTTTGTGTATACTTTCCCGGCGGATCTTCATCAGATTCATAAAGAAAGGTACTCAAACATGATTTCAAACAATTATTTACTTTGAATGGGCAATTTTTATTTGGTGGCGATTTTAATTGTCGCCATAAGGATTGGGGTTGTAACAGGGCAAACGCCTGGGGTAATTTGTTAGCAGCTGTGTCACTTGTCCTACCAATAAATATACTGTTTCCTCCTAGTCCTACGTATTTCCCTGCTGGTTCTCGTGGTTGTCCGTCCGTTCTCGATTTATTTATTACAAATATTCCTAGTCAAATATCGCAACCAATTTCTGTTAGTGCTTTGAATTCTGATCATAACCCTGTTTTTTGTCGTCTCCCTTGGTCGGGACATAAAAAAGTGCAATATATTCAACAGCTGAATAAAACGAATTGGAATTGTTTTAAAACAAATATGAATATTAATCTTCGTGATAAAACCACAGATCTGGGAAAAGTTTCTTGTAATAGTGATGTTGATTATATTGTTGAAGGTTTTACAAAAACTATTTTGTCTTCTGTTGATAGATGTGTGCCCAAGGTATTAAAAAAAGATGATTATCTAAATAAAAAACTTCCTATTCATGTCTTGGAACTAATTAAATTGAGAAACATTCATAGAAGAAGCTGGCAAAAATATCGCCAGCCTTTCTATCGAAATATGGTTTCTCATTTCAACCAGCTGATCTCTAGTGAAATTCTTAAACTCCGCACTGAAGAATGGAACAAAAAATTAAAACAACTTGACAAAAATGGAAAACCTTTTTGGAACATTGTTAAAATAGTCAAGAACAAAAAAAGAAATATTCCATTTTTGAAAGATTCCGGACAAATAATTTTCACGGATGTAGATAAAGCTAATTTGTTTGCTAGGCACTTCTCAACAAACCACTTGGTTTCTCAAAATCTAGGAGACAAGGAAACAAATACTTTGGTGGATAGAACAATCGATAGTTTCGATGCTTCCAATGAATTGACGCCCTCATATGCATTCGTCGTAGATGATGATATTAAAAACATTATTATAAATCTTAAAATAAAGAAATCAGGAGGGGTTGATCAAATCAAAAATATTTATTTAAAACATCTTTCCGAAATTGGTATAAAATATCTCACTTTTATTATTAATGCTTGTTTTAAAACAACAATACTTTCCAACTACATGGAAAATGGCAAAAGTTGTGCCTGTTGCCAAAGCCGGAAAGGCTTCTGACATTACTGGCGGCTATAGGCCAATAAGTTTACTAAGCAGTATAAGTAAAGTTTACGAGAAAGTTTTGAAAGAACAAATTCTTAAAGTTGTGCATGAGAAAAACATATTCCCCGATGAACAATTTGGCTTTAGAAGGTCTTACTGCACTTCCCATCAAGTTGAAAGAATTTGTCAACACGTTAAAGACAACCGTGCGTTAGGTAAATCAACTGGAATGATCTTATTGGATATAGAAAAGGCCTTTGATTCCGTGTGGCATAAAGGAATAATTTATAAAATGATTAAATTTAAAATTCCTTTATACTTGTTGAAAATAGTGCAAAGTTTCTTGTCAGATAGGTGTTATAAAGTTTGTGTCAACTGTGGCGTTTCTTCGTTAGTTACGTTCAAACTTGGTGTCCCTCAAGGCTCCGTTCTTGGCCCACCATTATATAACTTATATACATCTGATTTTCCATCCATCCCCTTATGTCAATCAGCTATTTTTGCAGATGATACAGCAATATTTTCTTCAGACAAACTTGCTCTTAATATTGAGAGGAGTTTAAAATTGGCTGTTGAAATATTGGAAAGATATTATATTAAATGGAAAATAAAACTGAATGCTGAAAAATTTCAAGCTTTCTTTTTCTCACGTTATCTTCCCAGTAGCCAGATTCAAATAAATGGAAAGGATATAATTTGGGAAAAATCTGTAAGATACTTAGGGATATATCTTGACACTAAACTAACGTTTAGTGAACACATCAATTATACACTAAAGAAAAAGAGCACAGCAATTAAATTACTTTATCCTTTCATTAATCGTAACTCCGCATTCACAAATGAAAACAAAATTATAATATTCAAGGTAATATTCCAAGCAATTTTACTTTACGGTTGTCCTGTATGGGGAGAAGCTGCTTTGTGTCATATAAAAAAACTGCAGGTGGCACAAAACAAATTGCTTAAAATGATGCTGAATCTACCTTGGCGTCATTCAACTATGGATCTCCACCAAAGAGCGAATGTTGAGTTGATTTCTGAACGAACTCAAAAGCTCAAAAATAACTTTATGTATAGCTGTGATAGTTCTGATAACCCTCTTATTAATCAGCTATATGGTCAAAATCTGTGATAAAAATTTGTTCTTTGTTCTTTTTTCTTTTTCTTTTACTTTGCTTTAACAATTTATATGATTATTATTTATATCTTGTCTGTAATTTTTCTTTTTTTGGGTTTATTTATTATTTGTAGTTGCATATTAATTTGTTCAATTATTTATTTATTTTTTTGATAAATGTTTATATTATTTATTTATTTATTAATTTATTTATTTATTTATATATTTTGTTTGTACTATCTTATATAATTATTTACATATTTGTTCATTTATTTTTATCATTAATTTGTTAATTTATTAATTTTGTTTTTTTTTTTCATTACTTATTTAAATTTTTTTTATTTATTTTTTTACCATTTTATTTATTTATTTACTTATTTATTTATTTATTTATTTATTTATTTATTTATTTATTTATTTATTTATTTTTATTTATTTATTTATTTATTTTTTTGTTCATTCATGTATTTATTTATTTATTTTCTGGTCAATTTTATATCTATTTATACACATATCCATACATGTACTTACATTGTTATTAATTTATTTATTTGTTTATTTATTTATTTTTGTTTGTATACAATTATGCATGTACAAAATTTACTTTTGTATTATATATTTCTTTATTTTGTTAGTTTACTCTTTTATTTTCCAATTATCATACCTATTTGTTTAGTTTCAATCTTTTCATATAATATGCAATCTAGTCACTTTTCTTTTTTTTTCTCTTATTTCCAAATTAAAATTGAAGGTTTTAAATGCATATTTCCTTCAAATAAACAAATTCTCAAATGTATATTCTTAATAAAACGATAATGTTTCAGATGTAAGATAAGTATATTCATATCTCTGAATTGTAAAATGTGCGGTCACATAACCTTTTAAATTGTTTTGCAAATAAAATATATCTATCTATCTATCTATCTAAATAAGTTTGGAAATTTGAAAGGAGTATACATACAGCAAACATGGTGAACAAATTCTTGTTAGAGGGAAATTCGACTTTGGGGGAGTTCGACTTAGAGGGTGTCAACTGTAGTCACATGGAATTGGTAGTCAGTTAAATTATCTACCAGATTGATTGTGAACAATTTTGCCCTAAACTTGACGGTTAAGGAGTTATTGTGCTTAAAAGAGGGAAAATACTGAAAATCTTACAAAATACGAAATTAGTCTTTTTTGGGAGCTCCATAGCGCCGTTTTTAGTGGTTGTACAAAAAAAATTTCTTAGTCATATTTGTAGGAAATTTTATTGTCTACAAACTTTTCTACCACTTTTTTCCGTAAAAATGTACCGGAAAGAAATTATAAGCAAAAAACGATTCTAAGATTCTCTGAGAGGGTTTTCCCACAATGTTATCGAATCACAACAAATCTTACAAGCAATACCTCACAAGAACTTGTGACTTGTGAGCCATCTCAACGCCAGAATAGGGCTCCATTGATTTTGTGAGGTTTTCGTATTCTGGCAGCAACCTTACAACTTTCGAACCTTTAAACAATTCGCACATGTTTGCCTCATGAATTTAGTTTAAAAGTAAATAATTGATACGATGTGGTCGGAAAGACACAGGGACATAGGGCCCAGGGACATAACGTCCAATATTTGATTAGTGGCTTATGTCCCACTTGAGTCCTTGAGTGGGTCATAAGGCTGAAATTGAATTTGGGGCTTATGTCCCACCCAAGTGAGATCCAAGCCCAAAATAAAAATTTTGGGGGTAATTTCCCACCAATAATGGATAGGTATATAGGATAAATTCAAAGTTTCTTTAAATCCAGGTTCTTGAAATGCAAATGAAACGTTGCATACACTCAACCTCGCACCCACCCCACTGTTTATTCTCCGTAAACTTGGGTGCCAGCACTGTATTTATGTAAGGCATAAATAAGATCAGTGCTAGCACCCAGCCTTACGGTGAATAAACAGTGAGGTTTGTATGGGGGGGGGGGCATGCTGCGCCCTGCATCCCCCATACTTGGGCACATTATAGGATTTGGGGTGGGTTTGAGGTTGAGGTTGGCAAAGTTTCTTTTGCATTTAAAGAATTTTTGAAGAACACAAAAATTATCGAAAAATCTTTAGGTATTCTTCTGTGGCTCTAAAAAAATTTAGGATTTATGTCCCATTTTTTGAAAACATATTTGGGGCTTGGGTCTCACTCAACTCAATTTTGGCTTTATGACCCACGTAAGTGGGACATAAGCCCTAGAAAAAAAAATTGGGCGTTATGTCCCTGAGCCTTATGTCCCTGTGCTGCCGGCCGCTCGGAAAGTGTAAAAACAATTCGAACATGTTTGCCTCAACTTGTGATCCTAACAAAATCTATCAAAACTGATCTCCTTCTAAAAAGTAAAACTTAGTACTTCGAATATTACGACATTAACATGTTTGCCTGTTTTTATTTCTAAGTGCTCCTCAAATAAAATAAGTAATTACAAAACGGACTGAAAAATAAGATTTGTTTGCATGCGTTTAGCTAATTTATAAAAAAAAGTCAAATAAATCATAGGTCTGATCCATTACTTTGAGTTTCTGTGATTTTTGGTCCGAACTTCTATCAATTTTTTTTTTTTGTATATGAACTTTAACAGAACTTTGGACTAAAATGCGCAGAAATGCACAGGAAATCACAGAAATTCAAAGTAAAGGAACAGCCCTCATGTTCGTAATCAAGAAGTGCGTTTAATAGAAATCTAGAATATTATAGCTGTGTTTAATGAAGAAAAACTGGATCAGAACAGAGCAGAACAGCACAAGTGTGTGAAAAGTGTCAGAACAAGAAAGAACAGAAAACTGTAGCTTTGTAATGACGGGATTGACCGTTGACGCTGTCCAATTTCAAATTTAAAAATGTTTCAATTATAATTTGTTTGCAGTAATTTTCAATTAAAATTTAGTATCAATTCACACTTTTTTATATTCGTTTATGTCTTTTTCTTCATGTTAAGTCCAAAAAAATAAGAAAAGTACCTGTGTGATAAATTGTACCTTATTATTATCCCAATCAAACAAATCAGCTGGTACTTTGACATTTCTCACTCACTTCCTCCCCCTGAAAAGTAGGTGCAGGAAATATTATTCTTACTGTTCTGAAAAACGTCATGGAACACAAAGTGACAGAATGTAGAACAGTTTGGGTCAAGGTTTTTAATCATAGAACATACAATCCTGTGATTTTCTGTTCGGAACAGATTCATTAAACACACCTTATGTAAGACCCACCTTTTTATTACAGTCGCCCAATAAAAGCTCGAAAAAGCTAGAAAATAAAAACAGCAAATAGATAATTTAAAGCAGGTATAGAAGGTATTTTTATTGATGACTTTTGCGTCAATTTCAATGGTAATCAACTTTCTCAAAATGTTTAACTACACAAATCGATTTCTTTTTTACTTGAGGCGTGGTAGTGCTGGCTTTTTCTCCTTTTTGCACTTCTTTAGCCTCTGCTGTTGGTATTTTAATTTATAACTAATGACAATCGACGATGAGAAGTACAAAAAAAATCAACATGGTTGTCAAACGAAATGAGGTAATTTAGATGAAAACACTTTTTCTGCAATTAGCGAAATTTCTTCATTTCGGCTCTAATGAAAACGTAGTATAAAATAGTTTTTATCTAAATCTTTCAGTTTCAACAATTTAGAAAAGAGAAATGGGATATTTAAGTTAAAATTGAGTTTGCCTCATATCCAAGATGTCAAGATGCAACAAAATCGGTGCACTTACATTTCAAAGTGAAACAAAATATTAGCCAGGATACAAATTTTAATTTTGTATTGAAAATTATTAAGCCAAATTAAAAATGATGAAAAGAGAAAGAGGACAAAATTATAGAAGAGACAAAAATTTACTAATTGATACTATCACTACTTTCAAAAGTATAGTGGAAAACAAATCAACTGATGGAGTCACTATGGTGGAAAAGAATAGAGCTTGGGGAAGGATTGCATTACACATGTATAACTCCACATCAGCAACCTCAGTTGAAAGGACATCTCAGCAAGTAAGGAGCACCTTTAAGGTAAGTAAAAATAAAATAAATTACAAACGCAAGTCATTAAATGCTTCTTAAATTCTATTAACAGATTGAAGTTAGAGGTGGACCATCAACTTCGACACTGAGTTTTCTCGATGAAAAAATTGCTGGGGTTTTCAATTCACTCGGAACTTATGCTCACTCACAGAATCGTTACACCCCGACTCCACAGGATATACAGATATCCAACATCACAACCACAATCCAATCAACAATCAGCAGATTTTTTCTCGCTGGGCAAATCATGTCATGTCGTTTCATTTCTCTCTCACCACTACTTCTATTTTTTGCAATAATACATGCTCTTTAGACACCAGATAACAGTAAAGAGACTTTTTTAATATCCAGCTACCTCGAGATACAAAGAACACCAGAAAAAAACTCACACGCACGTGAAACATCAAATCTCATGGCTAAGCTTTGAACAGCATACATGTCTTGTTCAAAAGTTGGTTTTCTTCGACATGTCGTCGACAAGACATGGATTTTTCTGGCTCCATTGGATTATTATTAGACATGTTCATAGTTTTGGCATCGTTCATGGCAGGTGGAGCCAGCATGTTATGATTCGAACTCAGATTTTCCAAAACTTACAGCAGTAAGAAAAAAAACTTCTCTTGATGTGAAGTTCGTTGGTGAATACCAACTCATAACAGTTTACCCGAAGAGGAAAAGCTAAAACATTGAATTGACTCCATCAACACCACCTAACCCACCTGCTCCGTTTCATTTCCAAGGTCAAAAGAGAACGAAATAAAAAAAGTTTTTCAAAATGCAAATAGTCAAAAATTGTCCAAGCAAACACGTGAAAAATAAATGCGATGAACTTTGTGCCGCCTGGAAGTTTTTTCCATCCGCTGACCACGAGACGCGCGCAACCCATACCATGTCTCTGTATCAGCTTAGACCTCTATTACACGATGATTCTTTGCGTCTGACTCTTTTTGAATTTTAATGAATGCGAAGGTGAAAAAGCATCGGATTTCACCTTCGCACTCATTGAATTTTGACAAGAGTCAGACGCAAAGAATCATCGTGTAATAGGGGACTTAGGATATCATCATTTCGCTGGACTTTCACCTTCATGAGCAGAGTCAGAGGCAGAGGTATTCATTGAAGACTGTTCACTGTTATATCCTGGATTTTCACCTTCATGAGCAGAGTCAGAGGCAGAGGTATTCATTGAAGACTGTTCACTGTTATATCCTGGTTGTAGCTATTTGGAAGCTAGAATTTTCAGATGAAGTTATGAAACGTTTACATTGCTCGTAGTATGTCAACATTTCAGAGGTGGCCTAAACAAGATTATACGGTAAAAAGGAAACATTTCTTGAAGGGTCAAAGTTACTTTGATATTCATGCCCCCCTGAATTACAAAATGAAGCTCTTTACATTTGTCCGTTGTGGCTTTTTCACGTTTAGATGTGTACTTAACTGTAGAAGAACTTTTGCACATAACCACTCACAGCATTCATGAGATTAACACTGAAAGAATTGAACAAAATAAAGCTAATTAGACCGAAAACATTCTAATTTATAAACCACCGTCCCACCGACGCAATTATTTGTTGAAAAAAACGTTTGTACAAAAATAAATATAAAAATGACACACAAACTTAAGACGCGAAATTATAAATTTGAATTTATACAGCTGGGTGGTTCTATTATATTTTTTTTTCAGTAAGGAATTCATAATAAACATCTTTTTGTCAAAAATACATCTATTAGTAGATTTGATGTTGCAGTATTGTTTTCAGCTTTCAGGGTTAAATTGGAACTGCTGGTTTTAAAACTTCTGGATCATTTAGGCCAAGGGCTCTTCATCTTTAATATTAATTGTGATGTCATGCAAAACAGCTGTTTCAACAATGACTACCATAATAGTTCTAATATCCACAACGAAAAGGCATAGCAACGAAAAGGCAAGCGCTTTCAATAACATTACTCGTTTTGATTTGAGATCTGTTGAAGTTAATCTGAGCTGCAGAATAATGGTTTATTACTGGGGTCAGTAAATAGTTTCTACGTGTGTACACTGTACATAGATAGACACCATCTCCAAGTAGATAACATTTTGGGAATTTATTGTGTTTGATTCTAGTACGGAGAACAGAATCATAAACAAATATTTGGATCATTGTTCCACTGATGCTTTGGAAAGTCGGATGTTGGAACCTCATTATGAAATATGAAGTCAATATCATCATATTCGGAGGATGGATTCCTGTGAACGCGAAATGCTCTTGGATGTATTGCTCTTCATCCTCAGACGATTAGAACCAATTTATTAGACAATATGAGCCAACTTACATAAGACTCTCCTTAGCCGTCTTTTTTTTTTAAGTGAAAAGGCAAATATAGAAAAGCACATTTGCATACAGCTCATTTTAACTAGTAAATTTACTTTTGATCAACTATTTAATGACTTTTTGCAGAACAATATAGACATTTAAAAGTTAACTGTGAACATGTCAGCAAAATCCATTCAGTAGTCTCTTAGTCTATAAAACACAAATATACGAGCGAATCCTTCAATTATTATGATGGATGAATTTTTGTATTTATTATTCAAAATCGGAGAAAGAACTTCATATTGCTAAATTTCATATTAACTAACGAAGAAAATAAATGTGAGGACCAGTCAGTAGTTTAAACGTGGTTCAAATTTTGATCCGTGGCTCAGCAATTTCAACTAATTGATTTTGGTGCATTAACTGAGGTTTAAGGATGGTTCACAAACATGAAACTTCTTTCATATACTTGAACCATGAACTATCGTTGAACCTTGTTAATCCGCTAAAATCGGCAAGTACAAATTGCTAAACCACAGATCAACATTTTAACCGGATAACCAGGTTCGTACAACTGATCCTGGGAAACCAAAAAAGAAAATAAAGGTTAATAGGTATTCTGAAAATAAAATGCCAAGTTTAGTCATAAATTTATTTATTATTAAATTTATATTAACAAAACTATGTAATTTTAAATCTTTAATGTTTGTTTATGTTTTGATTTATCTTTTAGATAGTCCATTAAAAAGCTGTCTTGCATCACATTTAATACCATTTTTAATTCTGACGTTCTTAAATTGCGTCAATTCTATACTTGTGCGTGGCATCGCAGTTGATGGTGAAGATGTGGAGTTCCCAATTGCCTACGTTAAATTGCTCTTTCAACAACAAAGAAACCGTAAATATGTTGAAAAATATAGAAAAGACGGAATAAGCCCACTTAAAGAACGAGAAACATTAATGTAAAAATGTTTGCTAAAATTCGAAGTATTTTACTGTACAAATGTATGTATATAATATTTAACGAAATAGTAGATACGTAATTTAATTAAAGGCTGCTGCTTTATAATATGTGTATAACAAGTGTATTGTGTTAATTATTTGTTGACAATCAAAACATTCTTGCGGGAAGGCATCGATGTTTTTTTTTTCAAAAACTTTAAATCTCTAGAAGTTCGTTTCCGATAACTTTGAAATTTTGACTCAGTGCAGAGTGCAGCATTCGAATACGAGCATGCTTTAACATACTTTATTTAAGACAATTGGACGTGAAAGCAACACAAGCTAAACTGATAACACTCAGATGTCTCAGTCAAAGTCTACAGAACAAAATTTCTTAGCTACAGTTTTGACATACAGAGGATTTGCTAAGAGATTCGATTGGAATTGATCCGCATCATCTACCATACCATACCATACTTATAGGGTTCTTTGTTAAAATTAACAAATAAAAATTGACTGTTGTGTTTGCTCTTTACCAGTTACATAAGTATTGACCGGCCCGTGCGTCGCTCCGGCCCGAACTTTGTTTAACCAGGCTTTTAGTGAGTAAAGTTCATTATTTTTATATTTTCATTTATGTATCTATTTCTTAATTCCAGTGGAATTGGCGTTGTGTCGGTGATTTTCAATTGAATTAACTATAAAGGTAAACCGCACTCGACGGAACTGCACTTCAGCGGAACTGCACCGCAACTGGGAACGGAACTGAGCAGAATTTCATGCCACGGCATAGTTGGTCAGATTATCAACTTTGCCGCATGGTACCGTGCCGTGAAGTTCAGTTGTCGATATAGCCAGAGCTGCCGTTTCATTTTTTGAGAAAGCAGTACGTCGAGGAAACAAAGCAGTACGTAGCAGTAAGCAGTAAAATATGTAATTATTGTTCATACATTTAATTTAAAAAAATGAAAATAAAGTTCCAAAAAAAATGATAGAGCCACATACACTCTCATTACCTATTTTCTTGCAACGTGTTATACTACGTTTTCACCTAAAGATTATCTGGGATTTAAGGAAAAAGATTTATGTGGTCTTTCCACCGGACGAAAAGATTAAAAACAAGATTAACTCTGACAGCACACTTCAAAAGCAAAAGGGGTTTCTTTTTTTCTTATCAAGTGGGAGTGAGAAAGAATGTTTATTTGTGTCAAACAAAGGAGAACTGAATCCAGCCACGAATGAATCCTTCAGCACCATATAAGAATAGGTTAATTTGATTTGTTCAACTTTTTGTTCTAAGGAGATTTAACAAGATTAATTTTTAATCTCAAAGGTTTACGAAAACAATTCGTATGGTAAATCTTGGAGATTTAAAGGAGATTTGAGGTAAATGTTATTGAATCTTGGTTTAGTGTTCGGTGAAAACGTAGTATTACAGTGGTGGTGTTCTAAGGATTTCATTGCAGACAAAACTCTTGTTATAGCGTTTGAGTTTGTTTTTCTCAAAATCTGTTGCGCTTAAGAAAAAAAGTAAAACCATCTTTTTTGTGGAGAATTTCATAAGGTACAATATTTATGTGCAAATTTTTTTTTAAATTTTACTGAACTTTATCCTGTTACAATTCAAGATCAAAAGACCATTTTTGACCCGCTATAACTTCAAGACCAATAATTCTACACAGTCCATTATTATTTCATTTTCTAAAAGTTTCTCATTTTGCAATTTTGTTGTAAAATGGAAAATGATGACCTCCACCAAAATTCAGCCTTATTTTTTTTTCTAAAGTCTAATTTTCCTTGGCTAGGTATCTAGATATAAAGATACAATAATAAAATTGGACAGTTTATTGCTTGACAGATGTATGAAAGACTCATTTCTACAGTGTGTGGTATACTTAGTTTCGAATGTCAAAAAACAAATCCTTAAGCTGAATTTTTTCAGGGCAGAAAATAAAATCTGTAAAATTAGATGATTTCAGAGTTTTTGTTTTTCAATCAATTAGCCTTATTGTGAGTTTTACTTAACTTTTTTCGTCTATCGTAAGTTTCACCGACGAATGTCTAATGTTCGAAAATTTCACTTATTATGAGTACTCCTTTCGAGCGAATTGTATTGTTAATATAAAAGTAAAATGTGCACTTATTTTTTGGTAGCGTATGTAAGAAATACAATGGTTTTTGGTGCAAGGGAATTTCGGCCAAAATACGTAAAAGCTTTTAAAAATCCGAGTGGATAAATTGTGGGCGTAGCTATCAAGGGTTTTCAACTTTCGGTGGGTATTCATAGACGGCTCATAAACAGCTCTTAAGTTTATGAGGCTCATAACTCACATAATATTCGTGCTATTCACCAATCACCAACGCCTCATAGCCTTTTTACGAAGTCCGAAAATGAGAACAACCATCTCTTCACCAAACACCCTTAAACTGGGAAATCAAACAGTTTTCAAAATTGAGTGACGGATAGACGTCAAACTAAAATCAATGAAATAAATATAAAACTTCCAAATTTTCGCTGCTTGCATTTTTGATGTATCAAATCCTGTTCTTTGGTGTGTCGCTATTGGTTATAAGCTTCCAAATACAATGAATGCCAATCTAATATGATGAATAGCATGACAAAACTGTGCGTTTCGGATAAATTGCCTTCAGGAAAGGTGTTCCTCAACAGTGATCGACCTTTACTTCACATCTACATGAACGAGCATGAACGAGGCAACTTTTGGGACACTGGCATGGTATAAAAATACAAGGTATTAAATGCTTACTGGTGCTCAGGAAAATATTGACGCCCAGGGGCCTAATTCCGCAAGGGTGAGTTTTTGTGTGTACACGAAAAAATGTGTACACACCCTCTCGTTCAGATTCCGCAACGTAGAATGTGAGTTTTTTTTTGACAGAAACTGTGTACACAACCTAATAAATTTAGTCATGGTATTTTCCAACGTGTATTTGAAATTTAAATTTAAATTTGAAATTGGAAGGGCAAAAAAGTTAAATATATATATGGAAGAAACCAAGAAATCAAAAAAAGCTAGTGAAGAACAAAAAGAATTTCTTGTAAATTACATGGAAGAGAATCTAGAGATTGCCTAAGAGAGGTAAGTTCACAGATGAATATAAAAAAAGAAGCCTTGTTAAAGGCGTCTTTTAAAAAAAGCGGTGTGAATGGCTTGAAGAAACGCAAAGCTCTTACACCATTTGAGGAAAGGGTTTTAAGGCTATTAGCTCCCTTATCAATAAGCGGTTCAAGTGTCCATGAGCTTTTATCAACCTCACAGGTATGAAATAATAAAGGTTATACACTCCTCTTATATTTTGTAACCATTTTAGATCAAGACTACAACGACACCGACTTCCTTGAAGCCTTCGAATAGTGCCGAAATAAATGATAAGGTCATGGAAGTGCCTAATAAAGAGGAGGAGGAGCAACTTTCTAGAACTTCAGCAATGCTCTCCCAATCATTCATCACTCCAATAGAAACATCTGTGAAGTCAAGAAAAAGAAAAAACGCACCAAGCGAAATAGCCAATGAAAAGAATTCATTCGAAGAAAAGATCTTGAAGAGGAAAAGTTAATTTATATAAAAAAAAATAAACCTCGAAACCCAGGACCAAAGCTTTATTTGGAAAAAAGTTTGTTTCCAAGAGCAACTTTTGGAACACAAAAGAAAAGAAATAGAACTAAAAGAAAATTTGTTTGTTTCTACAAAATTACTATAAGTTGCATTGGCCGCCTTAGCTATTTCATCTTCATCTCTTTTTACTTGCGATTATAGGTACTATAAGGCAAGTTTTGGATTCGTGCAAAAAAAAATTTTGAGATAACAATCAAACATGATATTACGATGATAGAGAACACCAAAAAAGTGGGTGGCAAAATTCTGTCTGTCTGTCTGTCTGTTCGTCTACAGCCTAAACGGCTCGATCGATTTTCTTCAAACTTGGTACTTGGTGGTTTTTGGTGATTCTGCCGACACGTTTTTTCCATTTTTTTTTTAGAACCAAAAATAACGGTACCTGTCATACATTTTTTTTGGCAAATTTACATAATCGTATTTTTCTCAAAAACGGCTCGACAACTTTTCTTAAAAAAAAATCAATACATTTATTTTAGTAAAGGCTTTCTTTGGGTGGAAAACCATTTTACAAAAATGGTTATTAATGGTACCTCCCAAGGAACCATTTTTTTAATTTTTGATTTTCTTCAAAATGGTATGACCGATTTCAATTATTTTTTTATACAGAAGCTTCCAAAAAATGTTAATAGTTTTGTGTACCAACATTTTTGAAAAAATATTTTTTGGATTTTTAAAAAATATTTCAAAATTTTTTTTGGAAAATCAAATATTTCGAAAACGGCATTATAGATTTTTTTGAAACTCGATATTTAAGACTTTTTTAGTACTCTCTAAAATATTTTTAGATAAAATTTTACATTTATGAAAAAATAACGGTACCTTCCATACAAAAGTGAAAAAACCGCAAAAGAAAATATTTTTTTGCTTGAAAACGACTCCTACGATTTTGATTAAACTTTTTTCATATACTAAAATTAGTACGATCTACCATCAAAAAATATAAAATTTTACACATAGCAACTATTAGTAGTACCTGTCATAGAACGTATTTTTTTATTTTGAGTTTTCTCGTTATCAGCTTAACGGATTTAAATGAATTTTTTTATATACAAATTTCAGATAAGATTTAATAATATTGCATATCAAAATTTTCAAAAAAAAAGTTTTTGGATTTTTAAAAAAAGTTTCAAATTTTTTTTTTGAAAATTCGATATCTCAAAAACGGTTTGACAATTTTTTTTCAAATTTTGTTTTTATATACACATAAATATATACTTCAGATTTGCATACCAAAATTTGTTCTTAAAAATGTTTTAAGAATTTTATATACAAAAAATTAATTTAAAAAAAAACCGCTCCAACGATTTTAAAATTTTTTTTCCCATTCAATCATATTCCATCATGAATTAAGATGGCATACTTTTTTTTCACCTCAAACTGTCAAAAGAGTTGTTTTAGCTAATTTAAATGTCGTATTTCATGCTTCTCTACATTTTTCTCTCATAATTTCCACACATTGAATATACAATTTTCTTAAACTCGCATTGTCTTGAACATAAGAGCAAGTACGTGCGACCCAGTCGTGCATTTTATTTTAACATCACATGCGCCTCCACTGCGTATGAGTGATATGCGTACTAAGAAACATGTCTATCAATTTTTATTTTCATTTAGGAAGTAGTTGGCCAACTTCATCACTATCTGAAGTGCTTATCGTCCCAATGGTACTTTCAGTCAAGGTGAAAAGCAAAAACTACTGAAGTCGCAGAATTCCAAAGATGTTGAAGAGGATGGATAAGAAAGAAACTTGAAGGCTCTTTCCCATAATGATTGTTTTGCTCTGCGTTGTGTAACTTCACGTCACGACACAACCGAAGTGAGAAGCAGATATTGGAAGCAGTTAACGTTTAACGGATAGTAATAGATGTAATCATTGAAAAACTAGATATTATTTACCTTTCTTTTTTGCCAAATTTGAATTGGGTTCTTGCTTTATTAAATTAGTTTTTTTCTTTAAATCAAAAGTTTACTGATAGTTACATTGTTTGATTTTGTATTTAAATGTTAGAATGAAAACTAGAACAAAAATTCTTTCCATAGATAATAATAATAATAATTAATATTTGTTTTTTTTTACATAAAAACACAATGTAAGTTAGCCATTTTCTCTATAATATTTTTAACCCTAATATCAATTTTTATATTTTTTAATTTTGTAATTTGCAATTTATACTAATGTCCATTGTTTTCTTTAATGTGTGCATAGAAATAAAACCTGATGATGTTCATAATAATGAACGAAACGTCGTTTTAAACAACATTTTGTGTTTAATTTAATTTGAAAAAAACTGACCTATAGCCCATGTTGCGACAAATTCGGCCGGAACCCAAGACCTTTGTTCAAAAAGCACAAGGACAAACAAATTGGTTTGTGTGCTAATTACAAAACCTTTATTAGGAACAAGATGCTAATTTCTATGGTTTAAATATTACAATTTATAAACTTACTTAGTCTTTTTCGTACTTACAAAAGTTAATTCTATGATATATGTACAATATTAATTTAAAAGAAAGTAAGGCAGGTTAATCTCGTGGCGAGTAGAGGTTATGAAAAGAATTCACCTAGAACGATCGAGAATAGATTTGACATTTTTGACTTGCAGAAAGTGGCTCCATCAAGCAGTCAATCCGCGAAACTACTTTATAAGGCTGCGTGAGCATCATTCTTAACACTCCCCCTTGGTAGTTCCGCCTGTGGACTGGTGTCTTCTGGAGCTTTGACATCAAGGACTGCCAATTTGACTGCAGGCCTTTCATATACTCCGCTCTGAGTTTGGATGACGGCACTTCTTACTTGATCATCGTTACCTTGACTATTCGTCCCTTAGGCCAACTGTTTCTTGGACTATTTGGATCAACGACCAGGACGATGTCGCCAACCTCTAGAGGTTTCGTGGGTGAAAACCATTTAGTGCGTCTGGTAAGCGTAGGCAAGTATTCTGCTACCCAGCGCTTCCAGAAGCGGTCCGCAAACTGCTGCGAGGTAAGCCAATTTTTACGAAGCACTTTGACGTCATCATTGAAATCCACTAAAGGTTTTGAACCACAAGCCGAACCCAGTAAAAAGTGGTTCGGCGTGAGAGCTTCCGGATTTTCAGCATCTATTGGAATATATGTCAAGGGTCTTGAATTGAGAATATTTTCTGTTTCTATGAGCATGCTTCGTAAAAGTTCGTCATTCGGATTTCGTGTCGGCGCAATAGCATACAGAACATTTTTAATGGAGCGTACTAAACGCTCCCAGCTTCCGCCCATATGTGGAGAGCCCGGTGGTATAAATTTCCATTGAGTGTTTGTTGTAGTGAGTCTCGACTAGTCTGTCTCTCTGGATGTTAGCAGCAGCTTCTCGTAGTTCCCGTTCCGCACCATGAAAGTTAGTGCCGTTGTTACTATGAAATTCGATAGGTGTACCTCTTCTGGCCATGAAATTACGAAGGCACAGGATGCATGAGTCTGTCGTCAAGGTATGAGCTACCTCAATATGAACGGCTCTTATGGTAAGGCAGGTCAAGAGAACACCCCAGCGCTTTTCAGTCCTTCTACCTAGACTGACCGTTATAGGGCCAAAATAGTCTACCCCAACATACGAAAATGGTCGACAAAATGAGGCGAGTCGTGCAGGCGGTAGAGGTGCCATTATTGGTGGGCGTGGTTGAGCTCTTTTGTTTTTGCATGTTTGACGGCTTTGAGGGCAGATCTCATATGAGAGATGTAGAATCTTTGACGAAGTACGTTCACCACTGTCTCGTCATTTTGGTGTCCGTATCGGCAATGTGCATCATTTATAATGAGTGATGTAATGTCATGCAGTCTCGGGAGAATAATTGGTTGCCTTACATCTGCACTGGTGCCTTCTGCCAAGCAAATTCTTCCGTTGGCTCGAACGATATAATTTTCGTCCAGGAATGGATTCAGATTAAGGATAGGACTACTTTTCTGAATATTACGGTTCATTGATAGGTCGGCGATCTTTTCTGCATACTCAATTTTTTGTGCCTCTCTCAATAATGAGTTTTCAGCGAACAGAAGTTCTTTGCGTGAGAAGTGGCCACTCACCTTGGGTAACTTGGTTCTCTTAGTACTCGTATTATGGATAAACCGGTGCACATACACCGTACTTCTAAGCACTTTAATCCAGGTGGATGATTCTTTGAACCGGTACATGTTTTCCTGGACGTAGGTATGAATACCGAGGAAATTCGTCTTCAGCTCTTCGATTGTGGAACCTGTAGATTTTTCTTTCGGCCA
Source organism: Dasysyrphus tricinctus (assembly GCA_963921185.1). NCBI lineage: Eukaryota > Metazoa > Arthropoda > Insecta > Diptera > Syrphidae > Dasysyrphus > Dasysyrphus tricinctus. The sequence continues at coordinate 176,449,912 of OY992531.1, read as the reverse complement.
TTTATCCGGAGAGAGCTTCAAAAACTGTGGTCCATTAAACCATCTGCTATTGTTTTTAAGATCTGGGGGTTTTTGCCACTTCGTAGCTTCATCGGCTACATTCATTTTGGTGGGAATCCATCTCCACTCATCAATTTCGCTTAGGTCCAATCGAAGCCAACACAAGACTGTTTTGGAGTCCGACCAGAAGAAACGACGACTGAAGGAAATTCCATGTGACTCGGCAATACATTTCGCAAACCGCGCACCAAGGAGGGCTGCTTGCAACTCAAGGCGAGGAATTGAAAGTGATTTTAAGGGTGCTACTCGTGTTTTTGCACCTATTAGGCTAGTCTCAGTGAGTTCATTGTTGGAATTTCTGATGTAAGCCACAGCAGCATAGCCATTTTCGCTGGCGTCAACAAAAATATGTAGCTGTATTTCAGAGCCCCACGATAGAGCCACATAGCATCTTGGTATTTTAACGGTCTCCACTTCGGGTAGGTGTTTAATCCACTTCATCCATTTTTTGTATTCTTCGTCTTTGATTGTATCGTCCCACTCTATTTTAGAGTGCCAAACCTCTTGAAGAAGAATTTTGATGTACATGAGAAAACACGCAATCAGACCCAATGGATCAAAGATAGTCATCATTACTCTTAAAACTTCACGTTTGGTGGGGCGCCGTGATCCAAAGAGAATGTCTTTCTGATTTGGGTTAGAAGTAAGTTTGAATGTTAGGCAGTCTAGAGATGTGCACCACCACATGCCGAGCACTTTTTCTGTCCCTAGCTCGAGATTGCTATTCATGCTAATCTGCTCTGTTGGTTCAGATCCGAGTGCCTTTAAAACATTACATGAATTGGAAACCCAGTTTCGGATGTAGAAACCACCGTACTGATGGATATGTCGGATCTCTTGAGCAAGTTTGGTCATCACAGTCCACAGTACACATATCTAAGGTATTATCTTGCGCATGTTGTCCGAAATGAGAACTGTCAAAGAAAGAAAAGATGGCGGCCTTACGTGACCCCGTCCGCTGTATTACAACGACAACGAAGAAAATAAACACAAAAGGGTAATTAAAATAACACTAAAAACTAGGAAGGAATGTTGTTTGCATGACAATATAATGTTAATAAACACTAAAAAGCTTGAAATAATTGTATTTGCTAATAAATAAGTAACAAATGAACACATAACACACAACAAATTTTGATGTTAAACTAGTAGGGGTCACGGGATTCGCCATTTTCCACTGATTTTGATGGATGCGCAGAACTGAACAAAAATGAACACGCTAATGATATTACCTTCAATATGTGTACTGTGAGTGTATCCACCCCTTACTTACAAATAATAATTTTTCTTTTTCTTTTTCTTAATTTATTTATTAAATTTTATTAAATTCAGTGTTTTCGAGTGCACAATTAATTCGAATGGGATGAACAAAAAATATGAAGTTGCACTGCAGCACAGTACACATATCTAAGGTATTATCTTGCGCATGTTGTCCGAAATGAGAACTGTCAAAGAAAGAAAAGATGGCGGCCTTACGTGACCCCGTCCGCTGTATTACAACAACAACGAAGAAAATAAACACAAAAGGGTAATTTAAATAACACTAAAAACTAGGAAGGAATGTTGTTTGCATGACAATATAATGTTAATAAACACTAAAAAGCTTGAAATAATTGTATTTGCTAATAAATAAGTAACAAATGAACACATAACACACAACAAATTTTGATGTTAAACTAGTAGGGGACACGGGATTCGCCATTTTCCACTGATTTTGATGGATGCGCAGAACTGAACAAAAATGAACACGCTAATGATATTACCTTCAATATGTGTACTGTGATCACAGTCATAATGTATGTGTCGGGCTTTCCATCTTCGTTCCGGCCCCACAAGAATCGCTGATAGTGTTGGTCTTCTTTTCGGATTTTGAAACATTTCTTTGATATCTCCGCAAATTGCTATCTTCTGCTGTCTAAACTTGTAAATAACTGAAGTAAGAGGCGTTAGTTGGTCGGGACCCTTGAGGAGCACTGAATTCAGTGGTGTTCCACGAACTGCTGCAGCAGCGTCCCACACTATTCTAATTTTACCTGGCTTATTAGCATTTTCAACGGGAAAGATTGGTAAATACCATGATCGACTTTGATGTTCTAGTAGCTCCTCCGCTGTTACTTTTCGAGCATATCCTTTTGTGACATATTCTTCAATTTTACTATCTAACAATGTTGCTAGATCTGGAGATCGCTCCATCCGTTTTGGAAGACATTCTAGTCGTCGTCTGGCCATCGGGTAGCTATCATCAAATCTCCAAAGGAGTATCGTTTCAAACCTACCATCTTTTCAAACGGTGTGGGTGTTGAGCAGCTCTAAAGCTCGAGCATCATCTTGTGACATCACAGTGTTTTCCCACTCTAGGGCTCCAAAGTTGTCTCTTCATCACAAATAAAGTCCTTCACTAATCGACGTAGGTCTAAGTCGTTACAGTCACACATATGGAAACTGTGAGCTTTTATGTGATTTTTTGTTTCCTTGATGTAGCTTCCGTGAACCACCCATCCTAGGCGAGTTTTAGTGGCAATAGGTTCGTTCCAGCCCCCTTCTTTCGATTTTAACGGATGTCCAAGTTGGGCGTTATTAACTCCAATAAGTAACCGGGGTACAGCTTCATCGTAGGACTCAAGAGGAAGTCCCTTTAAGTGTCCAAACTTCATTTGGAGTTCGTCGTGATTGAGAGTTTGAGCTGGTATAGCAAGCTTCTGCACTGTGTGAACATTAGAGAGTTCGAACCTTTCTGCGTTCTTTTTGATGCTGGATATTTGTAAGTTGATAAGTTCAGAACGACTTTCCAAGCGGGATGTGTTCCCAGTCCACTTCAAACATAGTGGTCGTTGCTCTCCTCGTACGTTAAGCTGTCTTGAAATCTCTTCATCTAGCAGGGTAACGGATGATCCATCATCTAAAAGCGCGTACGCTTTAATTTTAACTCCATTTCCATAAAGAAATATTGGTACAATTCGAAACAAGATAGGATCTGTTTTCTATCTCATAGAATCGGAGCGGTGTTCGGAGTGAACTGCAACCGTGCCAGTGTTAGGAGGAGATGATGCGGTTTGTGTTTGATCATTGTGGAGGAGCTGGTGGTGTTTTAAAACGCAGTTATTTTTTCCACAAATAGTCTCTGACCTACATCTGTAGTTTAGGTGTCTTTTAAGACATTTTTTGCATAATTGATGTTTTCTCACCTCTGCCCATCGGCCGGTGCGGTTGAGCTGTAAAAACTGCTTACAAACCGCTACCGAAGCACAGTTGCAACCACAAATGCAGCACTTGTTTTCCGATCTAGGAAGTTGCTTTTCGTTCTCTGTAAAATTAGCGTTTACAATGCCTCTATTTTTCCAGTTTTTATTTCGAAGTTTCTTTTCTTCTGCTGATGAAGAGGGAGCTGAAACGAGGACTCCATTAGCCGCTTCAGCCATCGCGTACATCCAAGTACTGAAATCCACAAGCGTACATGTTGGTTGTGATTGCTTGTGAATTGCCCAATTGAGACGCAAAGCGGGAGGAAGTTTATCGACAAGTTCTTGTAGCAGCGTGGGATAGTTGAGATTATCATAGATACCAGAGGCCTCAAATGTAGCACGGTTCTGCACTGCTATGGCAAAGGTAACTATAGTCTCTAGTTTTTCCGCTTTCGGCGGAGGAGTAGCACTTATGGTTCGAATCAAGGTGTTAATGATGAGTTCCGGTCTTCCATACAACATTTTCAGGGTCTCAATAACACGACGAACACAGTTTGGCTGTATTATCAGACATTTCACTGCTTCTAGTGCATCACCTTTTAAAGCTCTATGCAATCTCAAAAGGTTCTCCTCATCACTAAAACCTCCCAGTTCTGTACTCCGATTGAAACTCGCAATGAAAAGTGGCCATTCGGAGGGATTTCCATCGAAAGTTGGCAAGTCACGGATTAAATGGCGCGCTGCTAAATGATTTTTTGTTAAAAAAATATTTGAGGGCGTATGTTGTTGAATGTGATCGAAAGAGGGCAAATGTATGTAGGGCTGTTGATGAGCTACATTCACTTGCGATGGCAGCTGTACGTTTGGTTGTTGATGAGTTACCTTTACTTGTGATGGCAACGAGAAATTTACGGTTGGAGGGTTCTCATTAAACGATGGCGCAAAAGTTGACCGTTGTTGGTGTTTAGTTGGATTAGGTTTCGCAACACTAGTAAATTGATTGGCCTGTGGTAGAACTGTTGGGTAAGTTGTTTCCCTCGCACCATTGCTCCACGTTATATTCATGTGTTGAGAAGTAGTTGGCATGAACTCCAGTGGATATGGTCCATTCGTCGTGGAGTGCAAGTAATTTCTCTCGGGTAATCCAGAAATCCACTTATCTACATTTTCTTTCGACGCTTTTATGTTATCTACCTCTTGAGTAGCTTCATCTTCCTCTTCAGAAGAATCGATGACTTGACTCATGATTTGATATTTTTTATTTAGGTATTCGGATTCCCTGTTTTTTCTCAGTCTGAGTTCCTCCTTATCAAGATTTTCTCGCAGCTTCTTTTCTTCTTCTATTTTCTGCAGTTCTATTTGGAGCTTCTTTGATGAAAACTTGGATGATCTTGAACTGGATGAGCTTTTTGATTTCGGAGTTTGGTTCGGCTTACTACATAAAGCTGATAACAAAGGCGCATTATATGTTATGGTTGAAATACTTTGTTGATTAGGCACTAGCGTCATGGCATACGGTGGAACGTTTGCCAAACTGAAAACACTTCGATCTCCTGTATTGGCAAAGGGGTATGAATGAAGAGGGTTCGCACTTAGAACCGAAACGGCAACAGGATTGCTACACACAGCGGCAACTTCGGTCGCATTATGTGCAGAAACTGTGGCAGCAACTTGAGTATAAGCAGCAGCGGTCGGTGCTGCTGGTAAAGGTAAATGCGGTGGGTTAAAACCAGTGGCAAGGTTTCCACACTTAGCAGCATCTTCGGTCGCACTTGGTGCAGAAACTCTTGAGATAGCTTGATTATTGGCAGCTTTTGTCAGAGCTGCTGATGATTGGAAATAGAACGGGTCAAATCCAGTAGCAGGGCTTCCACACTTAGCGGCATCTTCGGTCGCACTTTGTGCAGAAACTCCTGTTGTTGCGTGAGTATGGACAATGATTGTCGGTGGTGCTGATGATGAAATATGCACCGGGTCAAATGCAGTAGCAGGGCTTCCACACTTAGCGGCATCTTCGGTCGCACTTGGTGCACAAACTTTTGTTGTTGCATGAGTATGGACCGTGATTGTCGGTGTTGCTGATGATTGAAAATGCTCTTGGTTAGATCCAGAAGCAAAGTTTCCACATTTAGCGGCAATTTCGGCCGCAGTGGGTACAGAAACTGGCTCTGTACTTTGGACCTGCATAGCGATTATTGGTGGGGGTGATGTTGGGAAATAGAGGGGCTCTCCACGTTAAGAAGCAGCTTCGGTCACGCTTGGGACGCGTAACATATGGGCGCTTTGTGAACACGTAGCAAAATTTGTTGCTAGTTGTTGTGGCGGTATTTGGCTTTGGTTATTGGCTTCGACCAACCCCACAGCAGATGCGGAATTCGCTCCTGAAAAGCTAGATAAATACCTACTCTTACCTGTGCATTTATGGCATAAATATGATTTTTCTTGAATGCTGTTGTTTACTCCGGCACAACCAAAATGGTTCCAATCGTTGCACTGGTCGCATTGAACCATATCATCAATGGCATCAGGTTCTTCGCAGCTGCGGCAGTTGTAACCCTCTTTCTGGGCCAGTTTCTTAGTGGATGATTTTGGCGTTTTAGGTGGCATCTTTTTACCTCAGCAGCAGGACTTCACTTAAGTTTTGTAAAATGTTGCGACAAATTCGGCCGCAACCCAAGACCTTTGTTCAAAAAGCACAAGGACAAACAAATTGGTTTGTGTGCTAATTACAAAACCTTTATTAGGAACAAAATTTTAATTTCTATGGTTTAAATATTACAATTTATAAACTTACTTATGTCCAGTTGCACCAAAATTCACTAAAAGCGGTTTTTGCTAAAATGGAGTTAAAATTTATCGGACTGATAAATTTATTTGGGTTGCACCAATCTCTTTCACACATTTTTTAGCTAAAATGCAGTTCGTGAACCACCCCTGGATTTTATCATCTGTTTATTAAACCGAACGAACAAAATTAGCAAGTGCAAGTGAGAAAGCAATAAAGAAAATATGAATACACAATAAACAGAAACAAGGTATTCTCATTAGATACAGCCAATGCGCCATCTTGGTGTTTTTTATTATTATTTACTATTTTCTTTTTTTTAGAGAAACTATGAAACTATTGCACACTAATATTTTTCGACACACTGTTTGGAAATTATGAACCCATATTTTAGAGTGACGTCATCGAATTCAGAAAATGAATTTCTCTGTGAACCTGAACAACTCTTCGACGTCTTTTTTTGTTTTAGTTCGTTATCAGATGAATACATGATGACCAGTATATAATAATTCTGGAATAATTTATTTATTTAAGTAGTGATCTATAAATAGGAAACGTAATACCTTCACCTGTTGTTATCGTTATTTTAATTTGGAATGAACAATATTGCATCAAATAAAATTGAATTATTTTTGTTTGTAGGTAGTCAGATATGTTCGTTTAAACTTGCTTTTAAAATTTATCTGGAGGAAAATGGAATTTTAGTTTATTGGTTCGTTTATTGGCCTGTTAGATTTATAAGTGGTTGGTGCAACCGATAAATGTCATTTTAAAATTAAACGAAGCAATAAAAATTTAAAAGAGGTCGATGCAACTGGCCATTAGTCTTTTTCGTATTTACAAAAGTTAATTCTATGATATATGTACAATATTAATTTAAAAGAAAGTAAGGCAGGTTAATCTCGTGGCGAGTAGAGGTTATGAAAAGAATTCACCTAGAACGATCGAGAATAGATTTGACATTTTTGACTTGCAGAAAGTGGCTCCATCAAGCAGTCAATCCGCGAAACTACTTTATAAGGCTGCGTGGGCATCATTCTTAACAGCCCATAAAGCATCTCCCAAACCACGCGAAACATTCGCTGACGACGCGAAATCATTCACAATAAAGGCTCTCCCAAACCAACGCGAATTCGTAGCGAATCATTCGCAGAGACGATTTTTTGTTGTTGTGTAGCATTAAGTATCTTTCATATTTTGTATTATTGTTAATGATTTCGCGTCGTTGGCGAATGTTTCGCGTTGGTTTGGGGGAGCCTTAATACAAAATATGAAAGATACACAATGCTACACAACAACAAAAAATCGTCTTTGTGAATGATTCGCTACGAATTCGCGTTGGTTTGGGAGAGCCTTAAACCAACAACTAATATAATAATAATTAATAACATAATAAACGAAGTAATGAATGAGAACGCAATAATTGAAATAAATGTGTATACTATTTGAATTTTGAAATAGAAGAAACCTCGCGATTCATCTTTTATATTTTTCTGTTTTTTTTTAGTCAGCTGCCTTTCAATTTACTTTTTTATTCATCTAACTTTCGGATCCATTTTGGTGGATTGCATCCATCTTCTTCGTGGCCGCTTAAGATGCTTGTACCATTTTCAATTGCATTAGTCTTATAAGTATTTACAGCTGCGTCTTCAATAAAAGTCTGAGGATTTCCATTTAAGGTATTAATCTACTATTCTTACTTAGATTCTGTTATAATTTAAGTAAGATAGTGATAAATTTCCAAACTATACATAAGACTATACCAAAACTCACTAAGACCAGGCAGATAATAAAAATTACTAATAAAATATATTTCTATTAGAAATCTATTATTAATTAATAAAGAAATATCTAAAGAACGTAAATATGTACCACCAAAAAGATTTGATCAGCCAAAGCCATAAACCTAACTAGAAATACTTGAATTGTCCATTGTCACTACAAAACTTACCCGTATTTTGTGGGTGTGATGATGAGCTGACATGTGGTTGGCCTTGCCTTTGCATACCCACAAGAAACATTGATTAAGAACTGCTGTTTAAATAAATAAATAATCCCACGCCTCTATCCCCCCAGATACCGCACGCGCTGGGGTCCATTTACACCGAGTACGACGCAAATTCGATTGCAAGTCGTATCGGCACTTATTTATGTTTTAAAAATTAAATTATGTTAAAATAAAGATAGTTATTATGCTATGTTGTTGCCAGCATAGCACAACAACTTCCTTTTAAAGCGATGCGAAGGATATTATTACTGAGAGATAAGAGGTTGGGTCTGCTTAATACAAGCAGTTACAGTTTTAAAAGTAAAAAATAGAAAAAATTAAAAAAAAATAATATTAAAAAAAAGGATCTAGCAAAAGCAGATCGCTAGTTGAAAAGTCAAAAAAGTTCAATTATACGTAAAAGTAAAATCTAAAATTTAAAATTTAAAATTGCAAATTAAAATTGAAAAGCATGCTAAAGGCATTTGTCAGGTTAGTAGAGTTAGTAGTTTCAGTTTCTCTCAGTTAAGGTTATAATGAAGGCAAACATTACTTTACTGTATTATTCAAACTAGTGAAATGAGGAACCATAAAGAATTTTTTTTTTTGTGATCTTGCTATGATTATAGTCGAAAATATTAGAATTTGAATTCACTTCCCTCAACATTCTAGTTACTGGTTCATTTCTACCATAATCAGTTCTGTGAGGGGCTTGATGGAATTGGGGTACTGATCTTAGAGAATGTAAGTTGACGTTAATACTCATTACCTCAAGAAGGGCAGAAGAATCAGTAGCACCAGATAAAATTTGATGCACAAAAATTATGTCAGCCACTTCACGACGTTTTTCCAGAGATTGTAGGTTAATGAGCCGCAACCGATCTTGATATGGGGGCAAGTTGTAGTTGTCAACCTATGGGAGTCCCCTAAGAGCAAAACGGAGGAATCTACGTTGTATTGCTTCGATTCGTTTGACATGAACATGCTGGTAGGGGGACCATACTTGGCTTGCATATTCAAGTAAAGGTCGTACAAAGGTTGTATAGAGAGATTTTGTAACGTAAGGATCCGAAAACTCCTTAGACCAACGCTTGACAAAACCAAGAGCAGAGTTAGCACTAGCTACTATGTTGTCATAATGGGATCTGAAATTGAGCTCAGCATCACAAATAATACCTAAGTCCCGAATAGTTGTTACTCTTGAGACAAGGTCAAGATTGATATAGTAGTCCCGTGGTGGTGGACGGGAGCGTTTGCGAGAGTATGTGATTGCTTGGCATTTTCCGACATTAAAATAAATTAAATTTGTAGTACCTCGTGGCTTGATGGTTAGTGCGTAGGACTGTCATGCCGAAGGTGTGGGTTCGATTCCCAGCCGTGCCACCTAAAACAGAAATGTTTTATTCGAGGTACTGCCTCTTGCGAGGAACTGACAAATCCTCCAAGAGTATGCTTGTCATTAAAAAGTGCTTCTCATTTAGCCGTTCGGACTCGGCAAAAAACTGTAGGTCCCCTCCATTCCTGCCAATAAAACACGCACACAGGAATGGTTGTGAGTTGTAAGTCACTAGGCCCTGGTTCTCCATGAGCTGTTGCGCCACCCAATTTATTGTTCTAAATTATTTTTTTGACACCAAACAAAAAAATTATTCAGGTCCTCTAAAGAGGTAAAGAATCATTAGGCGAAGAAATTGCTCTAAAGATCTTCATGTCATCCGCGTAGATAGAAAGTTCTGATTGCTCAATCACAGATTCCACGTCATTGATCGTTAGAATAAAAATAATCGGACCCAGATGACTACCTTGAGGGACTCCTGATCTTGCAATGAAAGGATCTGATACTGAAGATCTAAGCAAGACTCGATATTTACGATCTAACAAGTATGATTCTATCCATTGAACAAAACCAGGAGGAAAACCAAGAGCCTTTAATTTGAACGAGATAATTTTGTGTGAGATTTTGTCAAAGGCCTTGCTAAAGTCTGTGGCAATGACATCAACTTCGTTTTTATTTTCTATTGCATTTAAAGTATAAGAAACAAATTCTGTTAAGTTAGTGGTCGTAGATTTACCTTTGACGAACCCGTGCTGTTTGGTGGAAAATAATGACTTGCAATGAAAATATACATTGTCGAAGACAATACTTTCGAACAGTTTAGGAATGCACGATAATTTGGCGATTGGCCTATAGTTTGCAACATCTGCTTTACATCCCTTTTTCTGAATTGGAATGATGAAAGAATCCTTCCATATTGATGGAAAAATCCCTAAGGAAAGAGATTTTTGGAAAAGAAAAGCCAGAGGCAGGGCCAAATTGGCTGCACATTTCTTTAAAACAATCGCTGGCAAACCGTCTGGGCCGGATGAGAAATCATCCTTAAGATTTTTTATCTTTTCGACCACTTCACCAACATTAATACTAATTGAAACTAATGATGTTCGATTATAACTATTCAAATAGTTGAAGTAGTTTTCATCTGGCTCAAAATTACTATCGGAAAAAGCAAGACCGAAAAAATTGGCAAATAAATTTGTTATAATTTTAGAATCGTTAGAAGAATGATCTAAATAATTAAAAGTAGTAGGATAACCATCAGACTTTTTCTTGAAGTTTATAAATTGCCAAAATCGTTTGGGATCTGTAATTATATCAAATTGCATTTGATTGATATATCTGTCGTATAGCAATTTAGAAAGAGCTGAAAATTCATTGTACGCATGTAGATAAAGGGAGTAGTCATTGTCTATTCTAGATCTTAAATATTTTTGCCAAAGGCCGTTTCGCGAGTTTCGGAGTGTACGCAGCTCCTTTGAATACCACGGAGGTGACGATGATGTATTTTTCTGGGGTCCATAAGGTACAGATAGGAACAAACATTCGAAAATTGCTGAATAAAAGTTAGTGGTGAGTATATCAATACAAAGAATGGTGCAAAATTAACTTCTGTCGGTACCTGTACCCTCTGCTTGAACGTTATATTTATATTGACATTGTTGAATTCTTGTCGTGGTGATGTACTGTTGTAGATGGGTGGTCCGTTTTGAACGTATTGACCCGGAGCAAGTCCACCGGGGGTAGTCCCAGTTTTTAATTCAGGTAGAAGCTTTGGTTGCCATGTTCGGACTTGGCTGCTGGCCATTAATGGGCGGTGGATGGTAGGTTTGGTTTTTCACCGAAAACAAAATGACCTACTTGAGAAATAACTAAACGAAAACAATTTTAATATTTAAAATAATCTCAAAAACAATTTTAGGAAACTAACCTTTCTGGAGCTCGTCCACCTGATTAAGCTGAAGTTACATATATTCTGACTAGAATTTCTGGGCTTGGAATCTCAGCATGATGATATTTGAGCTTCTGCAAATGACAAAAGATTTCTTACAGCCCAGTACCGCACAATCGCAGCCCTTACCTAAGGCACCCTGCACAAAGTCAATGCAATATCATCTTTTCCGAAAAAATCTATAGTACCTCCTTTTTATCGTTCAATACTTTTAGCTTGCTATTTCAAACGTCGTTCAGTCGCATGACTTACTGCTTGCAACACATATTTTCTGTGTTTGTGATCTTCACAGTTCATAACCATTGCTGTAGTATGCTTGATGAGGTCCTTCTTATCAGTATCAGATTCTGGTATGTGGTCAATAACATTGCTTGCACTTGTCAACAGAAAACACTTAGGTATAGTTGATCTCATTGAGCAGCCAGCGCTCCCAGATAATTATTGGTTTTTTGATACCAATGATCGAATTTTCAATGCAAAGGTTCAATAAGCACGATGATCACAAAGTTGAATTGGAGTACAAAGAGATTTCGAGGTTTATTTGTGGTATTTGTATCTTCTGATTGTGACTTTAAAATTAAAAATTGTAACTTGACCTTGTGTGGTTGTGCGTTGTTTACACACAAGGTTTAAGTGCGCATTTACTCAGGGTGGATGGCAGTCAATGTTAGTATGCAAGTGCAGAATCATTGATACTCGAAAACTTCCCACGTACATTCACATTAATGAGGTGTTTGTACAGCAATTAAAACACAATTTCGATTTGTTTATATATAGTCCAGTCAACGAAGACTCAAAATTATAAAATAAATGCAATAAATCATGCTCTCTGGGTTATTATTTAATGTGATAGGGGTGGCCCCCAGATATAACACACTAAAAGTCCCCAGCCCAGGGCCGCGAGCTATAGCCAGCAGGGGGGGTTAAAGGTCCCCTTTTGTAATTTTTCGGGAATATTTTGAAAACTAAGCGTTTGAGTGGAAAAGTGTACACTACAAAATGAAAGAATAATAAATTTCCCACAAAAAAGGTCTTACTCATATTTTCGGTAGGAGCAACGTTAAGAAAGATACGGGGAGTAGAAAATTCAAAAAATTGAAAAACAATGTTATCGTCTTACAACATCAATGGTTTTTGATCAATTAAACCAGAAATAACCGGAAAAGTATGTATATATCTATTCATTGTCATTTCAGTGACGTCATGAGAGCAAGTTGAAGTGTACGGAAGCTGGTTGCGTTAAAATATCCTTATTTATTTTTTTTCTGATTCAGTGTTTATTTTTATATGAGAAACACTGTTCCTTCAAAGGTAAGAGGTACACAGAATATTTCCAAGCTAAATGCCAATACTTTATGAAAGCATTTTTGGACATATCCTAAGAAATAAATTCTTAAGAAGGGGAGGTGTATTTCCCCCTCATTTTTATAAGGAGGGGCAAATTCCCTAAACATTGACTGAAAATAGGAAAACAGCAATTTGAAAACAACGGAAATACTTACAATATTGTGCTATATCTTTTTTAAAAGCTTAAAGCAGATTCTTTTATTATATAGTCAAATCAAGTTAACAATTTTTGAAAAATTCGTTTGAAAACTCAAAATTAATAAAAAAAAATTGAAACATTTTTTAAATGATTTTTCATTTTTTATTTTACACTACAAAGTAGTAAATTGTCTTCTATCATTCAATCTTGCTGTTAACCTTGAGTCGAATGCTGAAAACCAGACGGTTGTAGGGTTTCTAGTTTTTGAGAAAATTGAAAATTATGAAAACTACTTCTTTTTTGGAAACGCTTAGTAACAATTACTCAACAAAAATTATTTAAAAAAAGGAGTTTTCATAATTTTCAATTTTCTCTAAAACTAGAAACCCTACAACCATCTGGTTTTCATCATTCGACTCAAGGTTAACAGCAAGATTGATTGATAGGAGACAATTTACTACTTTATGATGTAAAATAAAAAATGAAAAACCATTTAAACAAATTTTTCAATTTTTTTTTTATTAATTTTGAGTTTTCAAAGGAATTTTTCAAAAATTGTTAACTTGATTTGACTATATACTTGCTCTCATGACGTCACTGAGATGACGTCAAATTTAAGAAAAGATTGACTAAAACTCCAAATGCGGGTGCGGGCCATTTGGGTAATTTGCTGTATGGCCAGTTTGTGAAAACCTTACCAGTATGAATCCGCTCATATTGACCACTCTTGTGTGTCTTTAAGAACTCTCTTTCGTAGTAATATAGGTACATACAAAAATCTTGGACTGGTGAATGTACATATATCGTAGTTCAGTTATTGGTATTAAAACTAGCGACAAGACAAGTATAATATAGTGGGAATATGCCCCTCAATATTTTGATCAATTAATAAAAAGTAGTGGAGCTATTGAAGCTGAAATAAAAAGTTATATGATAAAATATTGTCAGAATTATCTATATATTTAATATTTTACCCCATTGCAGAATCGAAGTAGAAAAAAGGTATGTTTTGCAAACAATTTGAATGTATTGTGCTGCTCCAGATTACAGCTGTGCATTCACTTTGTAATTATAATGAATTATTAAAAGTTTTATGTTCTTTTGCTTTAGACAAAAATTAAATTTAGATAAAATTTATTAAGAAACAAATTAAGAAAGATAAGCTTCTCATATATTTTGGCTGGCCTTCTCTCAGTATGTTGTTATTGTTATCGCTTTAGAAAAAAACTTTCGCGTTTGTTTGATGTTTCAGTTAGATCAGATTCAGAAATATCAACAGGAACATTTGCTTTTGTAAGAATGTTATGTTGAACAATACAAGAGTTTATAACTTTTCCCGCTTTTACAGGTTCAAATCCGAGTATTCTGTGCGAAGATGACACCGAAATCTGCTTTTAAAATTCCAATACATCGTTCTTTTTTGTACCTCGTTGTTTTAGGAGCAATATTGTATTTTTCCATTGCTATATTAGATGTTGTCCTACATGGTGTCATTAACTATGGTTGCTGGGGAAATCTACTGTCTCTGAGGAGCCAAAAATTTCGTTTTCCTTCTAAATACTTCGTCTTGAAAAATTCTTTTAATGCTGATCGGCGCCAAACATATACATCATGACATGTTCCAGGAGATTTAGCACTCGCATCGAATTATTTATAGAGTGACATCCTTTCCGACAGTAGGTGTGTTTTATTGGAAAAGCTATCCGCAGCACAGTGACATTTTATATGAATTACAAAAACAGCATCGGCAGCAAAATCGCTGCCGATAAAAGTTAAAGTAGAATCCCACTACCGATAAACTTTTGACGTTTGTTCGAGTATCGAACTCAATTGAATAGGATTTTTGTGTTTCGTCATTGGTACGACTGGTACTTTTATGTGTCTCGAATTCTCAATGGCTATGTTCATAGAGTAGAATTATGTTGAATGAATGGCCCTGTTTAGACTGTAACTTTTCACTTCGTCAAGACCATGTTTTTGTAGAAGAAATCGGTAGAAAGAAATTTCACCCATAAATTTACGTCATGGTGGCGTAGTGAGCAATTACAGTCTAAACAGGGTCGTTTGTAAGTGCATGGTTGTTTTGTTTTACCTTTTCGACAAAATGAAAAAATGATCCTATCCTATGCTATGCTAAAAAAAAACGCTGCCTTAAATTAGTTTAAAGTGCAAAATTTAGCATTTTTATTTATAAGTGACAAACAAGATATATTCTGCCGACTGTCAAACGATAATTCGCAAACCACAAGATCAAGACGCATTTCACAAAGCATTTTTCTTCACATTTTCTTCTATAGGCAACCAAACAAATTACTCAAGGGAATAGAAGGTCAAAATTCACGATCATTCGCAGCTCATATGAAAAGCTCTTTTTGTAAACCTTTGGTCTATAGGGACCAGTTTGTATAGCCAGTTTGTATAAGTCACTGCTTTTGGTGGAAAGGCTACTTGTTCAAACGTGGTTCAAGCTTTGATGCGTGGTTCAATTATTTTAGCTCACTGATTTCGGCAGTTTAACTGAGGTTCAACAAGGGTCAAGCTTGAAATTGTTATTGCAACATACTTGAACCTTGGGATCATCGTTGCACTTCAGTAGATCCAATAAAATCGATGAGTCAAAAATGCTGAACCATGGATCAAATTTTGAACCAGTTAGTACAGCTGAAACTAACTGAAGTTCAAGGAAGGTTCAGGCTTATTTGGCTACTAATGTACTCAGTTAATCCGGTAAAATTGGTGAGTTAAGAAATTTCCAGTGGAAAACTAGGTAAATGCATTAAAATTAGCCATACAATCATGTCCTTATTGTAATTTATAAAATTATCGCTAATAAAGTCATCTACTCCATGTGTATTGAGCCTGTTATTATACGACGACTTTTGAGTCATGACTTTTTTCAAAATTAAATGAGTGCAATTGAGAAAACAAAATTTGATTTTACTTTCACAATATTAAATTTCGAAAATCTCAACTAAAAAGTCTTCGTGTAATAGCAGACTAAATCATGCCTTTTTTACTTTGACCATAGTCTGCCAACACACCCCTACCTCTTTTCTTTTCTTTTATAGCTGCAAAATCTCTGAAAATGGCAAATAAAGAAAAAAGGGACACAAACATTTGATTGAAAACATTAATTATATAAATATGTAGTTATATTTCCCATTTAACTTGCAAATATGTTAGTTTTTGTTAATAGTTTTGGTTTATTTCTACTTTTAACTTTCACAAAATACACTTTTGTGTCGTGACAGCTGTTCAGGCGTACCATATTGCAAATACAAAAATATAGGCCGCTGCGGATGCGTTTTTATGGAAATTTCTCACTGTAGGTACTATATATAAAATCCCAAAAAAACACGCCTAGTAATAAGTGTATATTTAACATGGCTTGGTGCTGTTATTTTAATGTGCGATCCATCTATAAGTGCTTGCTTATACATGAAGAACGAAAGTATTCGGACGTGAAAAAAATTATTTTGCAGATTTCGTTTTTACTTTGTGTTTTTCATAAATTCAAAACGGTGGAAAATAAAATTTGTGGTTCTTATCCATACCAGTACCTACGTTTTGTAACTCTCGCATCGATAAAATCAGTCGAGAAACGTTGAAAAATGGAACAAAACTCATGCATTTTGTTTCAGTTTTCATCGTTTCTCGACCAGTTTTTTCGATGCGAGAGTTACAGAACGTAGGCACAGCACTTACAAAGGAACGATTGGATTTGAACCATTCAAAATGGCTGTGGTATAGTGACTGGTGTTGATTTTTGTTCGCAAAGAGGGCGTGGAAAATATTGAACTGGGATACTTCAAATTGAAAATTTTAAAAGAACGGTTTTTTTTTGTTGCTACTGCTAGTGCAATAATTATGTGATGCATATCGTGGGTATCTCCGTATGGAAGAGAACTGTTTTATCATCATACTCAATTTTGTGAAGCCGTACATCCAAAAGCAAAACACAGATACGCTTCTTGGCCACAGGAGAGTCCTTCAGGAGCTTGACATACCAAACCCGTCTGTCCTTGGCCTTCATTTCACAATGTGTGTATGTGTATGAGTATGACATAACCACTTTTCCGTTCTATTTTGCAGTTTCCAACATCTACAAGTGAATGGAGAATTATTGCCGATAGTTTTCAGCTCAGATGGCAGTTTCCGCTTTGCATAGGGGCACTAGACGAGAAACATATTGCTTTCCGAGCTTCCAAAGAAGATGGAGCATTCTACCATAACTACAAAGGATTCAAATTCAATAGTATAGTACTACTAGCACTTACAGATTCCACCTACAGGTTTAATTTCGTGGATATCGGGTGTAACGGGCGCATTAGCGACGGAGAAGTGCTGCGTCGTAGTGACCTTCAACATCTTTTATCTGCGCCAGAATCGTATCTTCCTCCTCATACAATTATTGGAGACCAAAGATTGTTGCCCTACAGCATTGTTTCTGATGATGCATTTGCTTTGGAAAAGCATGTTTTGAAACCATTTCCTTATAATAGCCCAGAAAAGGAAAAGAGGGATTCCTACAAATGACAATTCACTTGAGGCCAGATAAAGTAACTCAAATCACCCAAGCGGCCTGTGTCCTGCACAACTTTTTAATTACAAGAAGTAATGATGTATATTGTATATACCGAGGCGAAAAGCTGAAAAATCTCAGTTTCACAACAAGAGTATTCTCAACCACAAAGTAGAATCATTTCAGGTTGGCTGGGTAAATTCGGAATCAGTTTGCGGAGTATTTTACCCATGAGGGTGCCTTGCCATGGCAAGACCAATACATCTAAATAAAACGTTGGCAACGAATATAATGGGGCACATTCATAGACATTATTTGTTTAAACTACTGCCAGCACACTTGAACTATATTTTATTGCAACTTCAGCATGTAAAATCCAGTTTTGACTAACAACAGCTTAAACAGTATCTATGAATATACCCCAATTTATTTTTTAATTTTATCAACGTGTTGAAGAAAAACATAAATAAAAAGCATTCAATTGTACATTTAAAAAAAAAAAATCTTTATTCACGAATTCCATTAATTGCAGCTTCAATCCTTCAATCTATGAGGAGAATTTGCGGTTTGTATTCAATTCTATTGTAGGCTTGTAAGCTCAGTCGGAATAGACAAAAAAAATGAGCTGAAATGCAAAAAATTAGATAGGGGATTTTTTTTATTTTTATCGTTAGAGGGGTTCATTTAGAGTCTAAAAAAAGTTTTCGACTTCCTAGCTCCATTGCGTTAGCCGCCATCTTGAATTTAACGAAAATCGGTTTTTGTGAAATAAATCGCCTATTTTCAACTTTTGAGCAAAAATGTACTTAACATAAATTGTTCAAAATTTAATTATCTACAACTTTGATCATAATCTTTTTTTGTCTACGATTGATATTTTTCGACTAAATAAAAAAAACCTATTTTAAAATTTGTTCTCGTTTAAAGCGCATCATAAACATTTTTCAAGTAAAAAAAAAGTTATTTATTTTTTTCGACTCATTAGAAGAGGATGACATAAGGAGTTTGAAAAAAAGTTTTCTTGTTTTTAAAGAAAATCGATGTTTGTGAAAAAACTCGCCTAATTTTAACTTATGAGTAAAAATGTGTTTGACAAAAGTTGTTCAAAATTTAATCATCTACAACTTTGGTAAAATCTTTTTTTGTCTACGATTGATATTTTTCGACTTAATAAAAAACAAGTATTTAAGACATTTTATTTCGGTTACTCTGAAGTGCATCGCATAAATAAGCATTTTTAAAGTACAGGGGGTCTGCCGGGAAGCTATACTACTTTGTTTGTTTATAATTTTTGATTAAATGAAAGAGAATGGATCTTATATTGATAAATGTTTTATTAAATGTCGGCAGTTATGTATGAAATACAATAAGGTAAATGTCCGCCTCTGTTAGTCTCACAAATGCGAGCTCTTTTGAGCACATTTTTCATTACATTCTCACACATTTCACGCGGTATTTCATTAATTTCATCACGAATATTTTGTTTGAATTGCTCAAGCGTTTCTGGTTTGTTTGCATAAACCTTGCTTTCCAGATATTTCCACAAAAAGAAGTCCGGAGCAGTCAAATCAGGCGACCTTGGAGGCCAATCAACATCACCATTTCTTGCAATAACTTGTTGTGGAAAGAGGTCTCGCAGTAATTCCATTGTAATCCTGGCTGTGTGCGATGTGGCACCGTCTTGTTGATACCACATGTTAATCAAGCCCAAAGCATGCAGTTGTGGCGTTCAAAAGTTTTTAATCATATCACGATATCGATATTGAAGACCAGGCTCCTGAGCACGGCGTCGAATTGAGGTTGATGGATTGTTTTGAACACTTCCTTGAGTAAGCAGATATATTCAGCCGATCTTGCAGTACGTTGTGGTCGATGCTTGGGCCAATCACCTACAGACCCTCTTTCTTCGATATCATTTACTACACGATAAATAGTGCGTTTTGTTGGCACGTTGTTTCTCCCAAAAATTTTACGTAACTTTCTCATCGTCACAGTATTCGATGTTTTAACGATTGAAACACGTTGGTTTATCGAATATTTTCCATAATAAATTTTCCACGTGTCTACTTCACGACTGCCAAATATGAATTGTCAAGACTAATGTTTACCAAAATGGCGGCAAAACAAAGTAGTACCTATACCTTCCCGGCGGACACCCTGTACAAACAAAAAAGTTATAGGTATATTTTAAAATAGGTTTTTTTTTTGATTTAGTCGAAAAATATCAATCGTAGGCAAAAAAGATTGTAACCAAAGTTGTAGATAATTAAATTTTGAACAACTTTTGTTAAGTACATTTTTGCTCAAAAGTTGAAAATAGGCGAGCTATTTCACAAAAACCGATTTCCGTTAAATTCAAGATGGCGGCTAACGCAAAGGAGCTAGGAAGTCGAAAACTTTTTTTCAGGCTCTTAATGAACCCCTCTAACGATTTAAATAAAAAAGACCCTATCTAATTGTTTGCATTTAAAATTTTATTCCGACTGGGCTATGTAAATTCAGTCTTTTTTTATTCAAACATTCCATCCATTGCAGCTTCGATCAATGAGGAGAACTTGCAGTTTCTTTTTAATTCAAATGTAGGCTTTTTATTGTTCTGTAAGTATAAGAAGTACATAATATATAAAATAAATATTAGTTAAAATTAATTCACTATCAGTCGCACGAACTTGCTCTTGTAGCTCAAGATGGATGCTTTTATGACTTGTGACTTGCCAAGTCGAACGCTTAACTCAAGTTGACTTTTCAAAAATAAAAACTGCAATTATGTTCATAGTATGGACAATTTGACAGATTTACGAAGTTTACAACTTTACCACGTTTACGACGACTTTACGCTGTTGCATGAATATTAATACCCTTATGTATATATTAACTATGGCAATGAAACGTTTTCAAAAAGACACAAAATCAGTAAACAAGAACCATTATTATGAGGTGTTCATAACAATAGGCAGGTAAATTTATGCTTAATTTGGGGATTTTAAGCTCTAAGACCAGCTTATTTTTCAAAGAAAAACGAAAAAGTTCAGGGGGATTAAAAACTCCAATGTTGGGTAATTTATGTTTTAAATGTGCCTTTAATTTCACAAAATTGTTTATCTTGACTAGAGCTGTGTCAATCGTGATTGATTCGGTCTTTGTGACCACAGACCGATTCAATCGATCCCAATATCAATCATTTAAGTTTTCAAAGAGCGCGATATGTTTCGTTCATTCCACTCATTCTCAATCAATCCATTTCCACACCAGAATACTGAACAAAACAAAAAACACATACAATCTCAATCTCTATTTACGTGAATGAAAAAACACACCACAGGAACATAAATTGATATACATATCCACATCTACTATTAGCTTAGTCCAGTTTTACACAGCGCATGTTTGCCTTGCATGCTTGGAGTGCGAAAGAGAAAGATAATGAAATAGAAATAGAAGAAACTAAACATGCACGGGTAGGACTGTCCCTGCAACTTTTTGACGTTTCTCTTTGTCTGTATTCTTTTTGTTCTTATTTTGCTACATTTTTGTTCTGGATGTAGCTCAAACCTGCAGATAGCTGTCAAAATGATTCGCAATTCAAATAACAATGCGCAGCTCGAACATACTTCGTGTAAGAATGCGTGCATTACCGAATGCAAGTTCAAAAGGAAATAAGCAAGAGTTGCGCATTAATTTCATGCGCTGTGTGAAATTGGACTTAGCTACACTTCATTTCCATTTTATTTCGGGTTTTCTCTTTCTCGTATGTATTTGTGTTCATTTTGTCTTCATTCTTTATGAATTTTGTCTATGTCTCTATCGACTATGCGCAATACATGTTTGGTTTTGGAGAATTATTTGATTGAGATAGAGATTGTGATTGAGTTGAACGATATCGTTCATTTCGTTCATATCGTTCATACGTTCATTTGAGATTGATTGGAATTGAGATCCATTGTGGACCAAGACCAAATCAATCTCATTGGCATTGTGAACGAATAGATCTTTGTTTATAATAAAGATATGATTGAATACAAAAATGCAGTTCTTTCTTTACGATTAATTGTATTTTCAATGCATTTGCAATTAGCGAAAAGTATTATAGTAAATAATTATTTTAAGTAGGTAAGCACTTTTTAGCTTTGAAAAAAAAAAAATTTAGGTGAAAGTGTTTGTTTTGGATTAAGGCCTATTTAAAAAAAATAATGCCCACATGAAAATTTTAAATTATTTTTTCTAATATATAAATTCTTCCTTAAATAAGGATTGAAAACATACTGTAGCTATGCAGATACTATTGAATTTTTTTTTAATATGCCATAATCAAAGGAATGATTGATAAAATGATTGATTGAAAAGATCAAATCTTTGGTCAAATCAATCCATGATTGATTCGGTCTTTCAAAATGAACGATTGGCACAGCTCTAATCTTGACTAATTTTATGGTGAACTTATTCCATTATTATTCTGAACACTTGATATTAGATATATAGATTTTGTAATTTGTATGACAATTTAAGGTGGTCAGCACAGAACTCATAACATTATGAGCAGTTTCTTCACTTAAATTGCCTTGCATGTATGCTTGAACTAGCAATTGCTTAATAGCTATAGTTCTTGTCAAATTCTTGAATTTCTTCCAGAGTCATTTCCGGCAAGTTTGGTAACTTTTCCACAATTGGCCAACGAATGTTCCCTAACACTCAGGGAAATATCTCTGAAAAACGAAACAGTCAATAATAAAACTGCATATTCAAAAATAGAATGGCTCAATATTTCTGTACCTTGGTTCTAAAAGAGCCAATATTGATATTTTTCAATATTGACTACTTTACACTTTTTGATTCAACGGAAGATGTTCTACGACTGTAATATGGACCAATGTGCTCCAGTTGTTTTTTAACAAGATACCGATGGTTGTATGTAGAAAGTTTAATTTTCAAAATTTTCGATTTCCCAAAAATTTACAAATTGGGAATTGCATATTGGCCCTTTTCGTACCAAGGAAGAGATTTACTCCATTCTCTCTTTCCTAAATTAATCCCTTCCAATAGAAAATAGATCCTCAAATCGAAACACGGCCTGGGTTCACGAAATATGCTTCCCGAACTAGTTGATACTGGAGGTTAAACAGAAAGAGTTCCTTGAGCGGATCCTGCACCAAAAGAGAGCCCTGTTCCGGAAAAAATCAAAGTCCCAGAGGTGGCTGTACTAGTAGCAACCGCAGCTGATGAAAATATTGATGCTGTAGATGCTGAAAAAGTGGCAAACACACTAAGCACATGTACGTGCTGCAACTTGTCCAGTAGTGATTGATCCTTGGGTTGGAGATGGAGTTTCAAATGTTAAGCTTGAACTATAATGCTCGGAGGGGCACTTAAGTGGTCGGAAGAAAACAAGCGAGTACAAGAAAAGCATATACTTCACTTAAGTAAGACTGACATTTCGTGAAATAAGAATGTCAAAAAGGGATAGATGATAAGTACATTATGGGTGTGTTCCGATATTGACGCTACGGAAAGCTACTTTTCGTTGGTTTTTGACATTACTTCAGTGGCTTACCGACCATTATAGTTCTACCTTTATAATTTGTGTCGAATTAGGTGCCAAGCTTGTCGATGAAGTTGTTGGCGTCGTGGTTGTTGTTGTGCTTGAAGTTGCAGTACTGTCTGCAGTTGAAGATGTACATAATGTATTAATAGTTGCTTAAAAAGCAGATTTTTAGGTTTCACTTGATAAACGAAATCCTCCAAGGCCAGATGACTCACAGATCACAGTATACTTCCAAATTGATTTATTATCTGCCGATGGATCAGTCTCATAGGAGGTTGCACCAAACATATTTCCGTCTAAAAATAATGGTTTTAACTTTTGGCAGTAATATGAATTGTTATTAAAAAATTATAATAAAAAAACAATACTGCTTTCAGGAGTATCTAAGTCTATTCATTATGAAATGGCATACCAAACTGAACATAAATCAAGTGACAGCTGTCAAAAAAACCAACTCCGAAAAAAGTATTGTCAGATTGAAAACCACACGTCTTTAAAAAAAACGCCCTTTATAATCGAAGACAATGAAGATGAAATACTAGGACCCTTCCTTAGTAAATTAATGCTTACCTTGTGAAATAAAATTAAATTAAATAAATTGGGTGGCGCAATAGCTCATGGAGAACCAGGGCCTAGTGACTAACAACTCACAACCATTCCTGTGTGCGTGTTTGTTGGCAGGAATGGAGGGGACCTACAGTTTTTTGCCGAGTCCGAACGGCTAAATGAGAAGCACTTTTTCATGACAAGTATACTCTTGGAGGATTTGTCAGTTCCTCGCAAGAGGCAGTACCTCGAATAAAACATTTCTGTTTTTAGGTGGCACGGCTGGGAATCGAACCCACACCTTGTGAAATAATTTACTAATTTAATATTTTTATAAAAATAGGCAGAATTGAAATGTTTGTGGTGAACGATCTGCTTGCGAGCTCCCCCCTTGTAAATATACTCGTGACAAACGAAACAGCTATACTCGAAATGAAAATTATTTTGAAGCAACAATTCTAGGACATAATTTGGATGAAATCCGAGACCATTTCCAATGAGTCGAAGTAGTTTCGATTTAAGGCTTAATTAAAATACATTTATAATAAAATTTGATTTTTTAATTTTGTGTAAGGATGGAAAAGGTGAGAGCCATGAAGGGATTGTTGGACTGAAATTGAAGCTGCTGTTAACGTTGTGGACACTTTCTGTCTGCCGGAGACCGGTTCAACCGTGCAAAAACCAAAAAGTTCCGCTTATCATGCCTTCTGCGAGATTTTAGATGTGTTGTGTTCACTCATAACAGAGTACATCACTTAGCCAACTGCTTCTGGATACAAAAATATTTCCTACGTGAGTACCTTCATAGAACTTACATGTAGGTACTTTTCCGATCAATATAAATATAAGTACATACACAAATTTAACTTTTAAAATACTGGCATTTCGAGAAAAATCTGGAGGGTATATCCCAGGCATAATGGGTGCAATAGATGGGTGCCACATACAAATTCAAACCAAACAGCCAGTTAATAATCCAATCGACTATAACCGAAAGAATGCACATCCTGTAATTCTTCAAGGTAAATCTTCAATACATAATGTAAAATAAAAATGAAATATTGTGTTACTCTTCTTATCTGATTACTTTTAGCTGTTTGTGACCATCTAATGGTTCTTACGGACATATTCGTAGGAGCTCCTATACGGTTGGACAATGCAAGGGTTTACAGGAACAACCTACTTTACCTAAATGAAAGAGGAAGCCAAGCGCAAAAGCGGAACTTTTTACTGTCTCTATTTTGAAAACAATTAAAATCATTTTAACTTCGTTAAGAGAAGTTATAGTCAAAGCGCCAACAACAAAACTCAAGTCAAGGAAAGTTGTTACTTCGAGATGTTGAACCATTAGCCGTTTGTCTGCCTACCTAAACACGAGCCGAACAGGTGTAAAATTTGACGTACATTTTTTACGTCGATTTATTTCAATGCCTTTTGGTGGGAGAGAATAAGTGTGCATACAAGAAATATTTAGCTTGCAATTTTGAACAATTGGTGTCATAGGTTCATCTTCCTAAGTGAGTTAAAAATCTAACCAAAAACCAAACAAACAAATAGATGAAATCGTCAAAACTTAGAAATAAAGACTTCACTTTAAATGCATACCCCTTATTAGCCACAACCAGTCGAGTAGCGTGAGTTTCTGCCGCCCGGGGAAAATTTTGCCGCCCCCTTCCCTTCTCAAATTTATAAATATGTATTCAAATGCAAAAACTTTGAACTACATAAACAAACAAATTCTACAAAATTTTTCGGCAATGCTTAATTTATTATTTATTCATTTCCACTTCTTTCAAACTCAATGAACACGCTTGCGTCAATTTATAACAGCAGGCATAACAGAGTTGTAGATCTTAAAATTCTCTACAAAATAGCTTAAAATGATACTTTTTTCTAAAACTATCTCATTTTCCGAATAAATGTTGTAGGTATCAGTAAATTAATTAATGCTTTTTTTAAAGGTTTTGGTCCAAAGAAAATTTTGTTTATGAACAAAATATTTCAAATGATTTCTCATCGTCGAACTCAAGATTTTGATTGATAGGGAAGACGAAAAAGTGGGTCTCACAATATTTCTGTCTGTCTGTTTGTTCCTTCGGCTACAGCCTTAGCAGCTCGAAGGATGTTTTTTAACAAAAAGTTAGGGTACCTGCGACCTGCGACTTGCCATCATACAATTTTGTTTAGCAATTTAACTAAATCTTATTTTTCTCAAGAACAGCTGAACAATTGAAGCCTGATTCACAATGCGACGGGAAAACGAGACGAGAGCGTGACGTGATTCGCTGTCATCTTTTTCTAGTTATAAAATCGTTTCCCAATTCACAATGCGGCGAGATTCTTTACAACGAAAACTTTTTTGTTAAAAATAAAAATAGTAAAAATTATCCAAAAGAGCTTTAAAGACAACAGATTAGGAATTACTTGATCTTTTAATTTCAAGTTATCGTATTTTTTCTTTATAAAAATACTTCCATTATATAAATAGCTTGTCAAAAAAGAAAATCGTCGTCTCGTCGCGTCTTTATTTCAATTTTTCGAATTCTTGGCGTGACGTGACGACGAGAAACGCTTCATTGTGTATATCCTCATATACTTTCATTGTTTGAAATTCGTTTGACAGCAACGACGGGATCTCGTCACGCTCACGTCTCGTTTCCTCGTCGCATTGTGAATCAGGCTTGGTTTTTTTTTTTTTTTTAAGCATACAGAAACTTCTAAAAAGTTAAAAAAAAGTCCTTAGAACCAAAGCTTTCAAAAAAGTATTTTTTGGACTTTCAAAGTAAATTTCAAATTTTTAAAATATTTATGAATACATTAAAATTTGCAAAAAATATTTTCCTATAAAAAAATTAAAATAAATTTTTTTTATAAGTTTAATTTGTATATGCATTTTTTTTTGTCTCCAAAAATTAAGCATGAATTCAGATGGCATTTTTTTTGTCACTTCAATCGAATAAGAATAAACAGAAAGGGATGCCAAAATTTAATAATTATGCGAACTGCAGAGCACTTTCGGTAATGCTACATTTCCACCTAACGCTTATCTTAGATTTAATAAGATTTAGCTCAAATCTTCTTTAAATCTCAAGGATTTACCACACGAATATATTTCGTAAATCTTGAAGATTAGCAATTAATCTCGTAAAATCTTCCAAGGACAAATACTTTTACAAATCGAACCAACCTATTCTTGTATTTCGCTGAAGGATTCATTTATGGCTGAATTCAGTTCTTTACAAAGGAACAATTCTATCTCACTTCCTCTTCATAAGAAAAAATGAAACGCCATTATTTGGATTTTTAAAGCTGCTGGCAAAGTTAATCTTTTTGTGCGGTGGACAGTGGACACAAAATAGATTTATTAAATCTGAACTGAGATAAACCTTTGGTGGAAGCATAGTATAATCAGCAAAATAAATTCACGTATTGGTATTTCAATTCATGAGGCCGTGGATTTGGTCATTGATATTCAATGCATAACCTTTCTGATCACGACATCACGTAGACTCCCACCCGGATTGTAAAATCAGTAATTCGCATGAATTTATTTGTTGAGGGCGGCAAATTTTTACAGTTAATACCTTATACTTAATTAAATTTTTTCCGCTCCGTATATAGTGCGGCAAAGTTTGCCACCCATCATAAAGTGCCACCCAGGGCGGACCTCCCCCTCTGCCTTCGCGCATCATCACTGGCCACAATTCAAGACAAACGTCTTGGTCTTGGCATGTTTGTCACAATTTGTTGTATGTATTCTGGGCCCATTTTTTGCCATTCTTGTTGCAACCTTGTTTTTAATTCATTTGTTGGAGATGGTGGATTCTCCCTCACACGTCGCGTCGTCGGTCCAGTTCTTCCCAAAGATTTCTTATATGGTTGAGTTCAGGCGATTGTGCAGGAGTTGAAATAACTTTTGGTCAATGTTTTTGGGGATCATTTTCTTTGTAAAATTTGAAGGACCACGAAATAGTAAATTTTTCAGTCCTTAGTCTTGCATTTTCTCTAAGAATCCTCAAATCCCAAAATTTCCCACTCCTTTGGCCGATACACAACCCAACACCATAACATGACCGCATCCATGCTTTACGGCCATACCATGACTCTTCCATCGGATTCAAAAATGTTGAATTTGCTTTCATCGGCAAAGAAAACATCTTCTCACCTCAATGGATCCTTTTGTAGGTATTCTTTCGCAAAATTTTGACGAATGAGGCGGTTACGCAAGCTTATGAATGGCTTTTTTCCTAACCACCGACAGGTGAATCCTTTAGCCTTAAAGGTTCGACGAAAAGTTGACTCCGACACAATGTTTTTCCGTATTTTACCAAATCTCAGAAGGTTATCTCATCTTGTGACTCAAAACACAATTCCGTATTCCGTTCACATTAAAAAAGTGACAAAAACAGTTAAAATTAATAATAAATATATGTGAGGCTATCCAAATGTTACTGACTGTATGAATTTTGACATAACTTTGGACTTATATGCGCAGAAATGCACACAAAATCCAGAAATTCAAAGTAAAGGGCCTCTGTATAAATGTTACTGATTGAAATTTTCTGAATTTACTTGCCAAGTTTTCTTTTTATTTCTTAGTTACTGACAATTTAAAATTTCTTAAAACTTGACCAGTGAACCCACCAAATTTCAATCAGTTAGCATTAAATACTGAATTATGTAAATTTCTTCATGCTACGGATTCTATGGGTTGGGCCCATCAATCAATGGATTGAGCTAATGATGTAGCTTCGGTAGCGTGATGTGTAGTACATCGGCCTTTGATGCGATTGGTATATGGTTCACTGACTGACTGATGACGGCAAAGAGTTTTTAAGCAACTGAAATTGCAGTGCAGATTTTCAAATTTCATAGGTCTGTGGATGGATGAAAATCTGCAGAATGCAGATAAATCAAGTTGAATGCTTCTTTTTCGCATCAGACCCACCTCTACAACATCCTCCCTCTGACCCACCGCCAACATAGATCTATTAAATTTATTTAAAAAAAAAGTTGTTTCTTTGTCCAAGTTCTAGACCAACCTCCAGAGCCTCATCCGTCAGACCATACTCCGTAAGACCCATCACCAAAAAAAAATCTGTGAGTTATTTAAAAAATAGTTGGTCCTTTGTCCCACTTCCAGACCAACCTCCAGAACCTGCTCTTTCAGACCGTACTTCATCAGATGAATCTTTGCCACAATTCGAATTTTACCTTTCATCACACATTTCTATAATATTGTAATAACTTTCCATATTTGAACTATAACGACTCCGAAATGCAAACAAACGGACACAATAAAGCTTACGGTCGCAGTGCAAACATACCCTTATTAGCTATAATTAGAGCAACTCTCAAACGAAGGAAGCGCTATCTGCCGGATTATAGCAGATTTACCAGCTGTCAAATAAAAGCTTTTGGAAGGGAAATTATTGGGAAATTTCCCCTACGGATATTTCTGGAAGCAGAGACCAGAACGGTCTCCTTATTTCCAGAGTTTGGAAAACAAGTATAAAAGGCACATGTTTCAACGGCAGCGACACAGTTTGTTTTTAATCGTGAATGGATAAAGTTGGTTGTAATAAAAGTGAGAAGTAAAGTTTGTAATTCAGTGGTGAATAATAAATCGTTTTGTTTGTAGTACGAAAAGTAAAGTGTTTTATTTTGCGAAATAAATAAGTGGACGTTTTGAATAAAGTAAATAAGTTTTATTAACGAACCTGAGAAAATATTACATTGGTGTCAGAAGTGGGATAAAACTTATTTTATCTGTGCACTCAATTTATTGTGTGGAAAGTGAAAAAAAAGACAATGGGTAAATCTTTGAATGATTTAAATTTAGTGGAACTTTAGGCAGAACTGAATAAGCGAGATCTTCCTACTGCTGGAACAAAGAATGATCTTATAATTCGTCTGCAAGAAGATTTAAGAAGATTTGGAAAAAACCCGGACACGTTTATATTCGACATTGAAATGGAAGAACAACAAGAGCAAGTAAGTACATCGGGCATGACCAATATGCTGTCTCAGCTGCTCGCAAAATTTGAAAGCCAGGAAAAGAATCTTCTCGAACGATTCGAGCAACAAAGCCAAGAACAAAAGAATCTTCTAGAACAACAAAGCCAAGAACAAAAGAATCTTCTAGAACAACAAAGCCAAGAACTAAAGAATCTTCTAGAACAACAAGGCCAAGAACAACGCAATGAACAAAAGAATCTTCTCGAACGTTTCGAACAGCAAAGCCTAGAGCAGAAGAATCTTCTAGAACAACAAAACCAAGAACAAAAGAGTCTGCTCGAAAAACACGAAAAGAATCTTCTTCAACAATTCCAAGAACAGACAAATTTACTCGAAGGTAAGTTAGATGCCTTTGACAACAGAATTGTTGCCCTTGACGAGCGAGTCGATAGACAATTTTCAACTGTCTATAAGCAATTGTCAACAGTAGAAGCAAAGTTCGAAAAAATGGAAGATAAAATTGAATCCATTACTAAGGAATTAGACAAAGTAAGGAAGATGAAGGTTCGAGAAAGTTCTGGTGACTATCCTAGGAGAAAGGAGATGCATCCACCAACCTTCGATGGACAAACTTCTTGGTCAATCTACAAGAAGCAGTTTGAGGCAGCTGCAGCAACGAACCGCTGGGACGACGAAGACAAATATATAGCTCTGACGCTTGCGCTTAGAGGAACTGCTGCTGAGCTGCTGCAAACCATACCAGCAGAAAAGAATGGCAACTTCAGCGCTCTTGTTCAGGCCATTGACAAACGCTTTGGAGATGGCCATATGCAAGAAGTCTTCCGTGTTCAACTCAATACAAGAGTCCAGAAAAGGGGAGAAACTCTGCAACAGCTTCAAGCAGACATCGAACGATTGGCGCATCTGGCATATCCAGCTGCAGGAGATGAAATCATTTACCAATTTGCAACAGAAGCCTTTGTTCGTGCTGTTTCTGACATCAACCTTCAGCGAGCAATTCGAACTGCTGGCAAACGCACGCTTCCTGAAGCACTAGCATTCGCCCTCACTATGGAAGCAGCAGAACAGGCTTCTCAAGGAGTCCATCGGTTGAGAGAACTAGGAGTTGAGGAGTGTTCTTGCAAGAGAACTGCATTCCAAAGAAACCAGCGAGATGGACTTGCTCGATGCTGGAACTGTAACAAGATCGGACATCTTCAACGCCAGTGCAGACTGCCACCTAGAAAACCTCCATGTTGGAATTGCAACAGGACTGGGCATCTGCAAAGCCAGTGCAGATTGCCACCTAGAAGACCATGGAAAGCAGACTATAAGCATTGCACGCATGAAAAAGAAAAGGAAGTTGTTTCCATCCAGCGACTGAGAGCCTATCCCATTTAAGATTGGAGTAAAAGGAAAATGAGGACTGCGCAAAAAGATGGCTCGGGAAGCGATATATATCGCCCAAAAGTGACTCCGCTGCAGTTAACTCCTACTCGGCGAAAGGGTGACCAGCGTGATTCCAGAGAAAACTACAAAGTTGGAGCGGACGGATTTCAAGTGTGCATGGATGTCAGTCATTTCAAGCCAAATGAGTTAATGGTCAAAACTGTTGGCAACAGCGTGGTAGTGGAAGGTAATCATGAACGTGAAGATGAACATGGCTACATAAGTCGTCAGTTTGTACGGAAGTACCAGCTACCAAAGGGGTATGATGCCAAAGATGTCATCTCAACGGTTTCAATGGACGGTATCCTGACAATCAAAACTCAGCAGGCGGCATTTAAGAACAACGAAAGGATAGTGCAAATTCAACAGACTGGCCCCATGAATCGGAGTGATAAGGGAAATGAAGAAGAAAGGCTGAGTGATTTTGTGCCTTAGTTCGGGAGAGGTTCTCCTTTAAAAATAACTTCGAGATCTGAACACGTCTAATCTGTCACGTTTCTGACGTTTGATATTTGACGTTTATCAATTCAATTACACAGCATTTAACCAAATGAATAAAAATGTCGTTCATGCAAACTATGGCGTAAACTTATCATTTTACACAAATCGTAAACTTACGACATTGCAGGAATACCCTTCATAATAATAATTTTAACTATGTGCCTGTAAGTCTTTTTAAAAGCAATCTGAATTGCAAGGCACTATATGAGATAGAGAGAGGGAGGATAGGAAAGATTTGGCACAGTAGTTTGAGATCAAGGTGTTTATTATCTTAAACGAATTCCCACGGGAATTTTGTATTTGATCCTCCAGGATCAATTTTTAAAAAAGGACGTTAAAACTAACTAGAAATTGGCATTTTGAATTAAATAATTTCCTTATTCGAAGCTTCAGATCTATTAGCACTGGTGGGGGGAAATCTTCGGCTATACGACGATACTATACTATTGTTATAATAATAATACTGACGTCTCATCAAGTGAGAAACCCTTCTTAAACCATTAAAATGCCAATGCAGCAATTCTGCATTTATATTGGCATTTATAATTCTTCTTACTAGCTAGAGGTATATATACAGAGTGTCCGGAAAACATTGGATAATCCTGAAACAGTGCTGACCTGTCTACCATCGAGTGCACACTTGTCTCTGTAAAAGTCTTGTCGAAGGAAAAAGTTCGTCTCGTCCCCACCGTGTCTGTGTCTTCTTTTATTTTATTTGTGCTATGTCTCACACCCCCAAATATTTTAAGTTAATAAATTTTACAATAAAAAATTAAATTAATAAATATAAAAAAAATAATCAATATATATCAAAAGCAAAAACTAATACAACATACAAAAAAAAAAGTCTCGCGCCGCAATCCAACACAATTCAGTGCAAGTGCAATCAATAAACAACAACAACATCCATACTATGTGCAAAAAAAAAATCAAATCAACACATCACAACGAGCGGTAATCCTTCTTTTCCTTCCTCTTGTATTCTTACGCAGTCCATTTGATTTGATCATTGTAGCATTGCGTGGGGATTCTCTCGCAGTGCATGCAGTGATCAAGTTAATTTGGTTCTCGGATGGATAGCTGTTTGTCAACTTAGTAACCAGGGGCGGATCAAAACATTTTATTGCTAAGGCATAACACTAGTAATAAATTGTTTTGTGAAGTCAGATTGGGACTGAGATTGACACTCATCTTAGATAGTTGTCTGGGTTGGTTTTTGTTTAAGTTATTGAATATTTTTAAATGGTGGGTAATTTTAGGGTCGATTATTGTAACATTTGTGGGCTAAGAAAGAATTTCTGTGCTGCGTATGTTTATACTGCGTTAAACAGGCCAGCTGTTTTGGCACTGAGTGAAACTCAGGTAGGAGATAATACCGATCATATGGAATTTAACCTACATGGGTATAACTTAGTGCCATTATTCTTTTCCCATCACGGTCTCGCTATCTACATAAGAAATGATGTTGCGTACCAACTTCAACCACAATATGGCTTGTGCTCAAATACAAACTTCAATTTCATGTGGTTTAAATTTTCGGTTAATAAGCACATCATACATACCTGTTTTATTTATCGAAGTCCAAACTTGGACAGAAATTCAACTTTTAACGAATTTGATGCTCTGTCCGACTCCATCCAAAGAATTGTTTCCCATTATCCTCACACTGAAATCGTTATTACGGGCGATTTCAATGTACACAATTCTAGTTGGCTTCACTTTTCGGGTCAGACAACACCCGAAGGAAGGTATATTGAGGTCTTCGCTGAGTTAAACCAACTGACCCAGCTTGTTGTCGAGCCAACTCGAATCCCTGACGTTGCAGGTCAACCCGGGAACACTCTAGACTTGTTTCTTACCTCTGACCCTGATAAATACACTATTAGTGTATTATCGCCTCTAGGCACGTCAGACCATTGTGTCATATCTGCAAATTTCTCGTGCCAACAAAATCCAGTTAAAGAACAAAGCCCAAAGAGAACCGTTTGGCAATACGAGAAAGCCAACTGGGACGGTCTCAATGATTTCTTCAGAAACTTTAACTGGTCACTATGCTTCCTCGATAGTGACGTAGACTCCAGCGCAGATATGATCACAAATCTAATTCTTCACGGGATGAGAAACTTTATTCCGAATAGGATAAAGTCTATCAAACCGAAAGAAAATTCATGGTTTGATCCGAGCTGTAAAGAGGTTATCAGGGTTAGAGATGTAAGTTTCCGATGTTATAAAGCCAACCCTACTGAGGAAAACCGGAATAAGTTCAAACAAGCTAGGAAGACCTGTAACGCCCATATTCAAAGAACCAAATTTTTGCATGACCAAAAACTACGGCAAAAAATACTACAATGTCCCAAAGGTAGTAAAAATTTTTGGTCATTTGTTAAAAACATTCGTAATACTACTTCATCTTCGGTTCCAACGCTCGTCTTCAATAATACTCCCTACGTCAGCTCACTAGATAAAGCCAATTTGCTTGCAGCACAGTTTGCTGTTAATTCGACGCTGCCAGAGAGTGTTATGACTCCTCCTGTACTTGAGAGCGCTAACGATTTCATGGGACGAATCTTCTTTCGCACTTGTGCAGTTGCAAGAGTCCTTAAAGATCTTGATATACACAAATCCGCTGGCCCGGATAGTATCCCTCCTATTTTTCTGAAGAGGTGTTCTTCTACGCTGGCAAAGCCACTGCGTAAGCTTTTCCATCTGTCCTACTCTACAGGTCTCTTCCCGAGTGGATGGAAAACAGCATTTGTCCAGCCTGTCCCTAAAAAAGGCGAATCTTCTTCACCCACTAATTATCGCCCAATTGCACTTACGTCCCTTCTTTCCAAGGTCATGGAAACGCTGATAAACTATCAGCTTAAGAAATATCTCGAAGAACGGAAGCTTCTTAATGACCGGCAGTACGGCTTTCGTAGCAATAGGTCCACTGGTGATCTGATGGTATATCTCACCGAGCAGTGGAACAAATCTTTACATCGTTTTGGAGAAAGTAAGATTGTTGCACTTGATATTTCAAAAGCATTTGATAGAGTTTGGCATCAGGCTCTCTTATCGAAAATGCGTGCATTTGGTATCGATGAATCTCTTCTTCGCTGGATTAGAAACTACCTTTCGGAACGCTCAATACAAGTTGTATTGGATGGTTTCAAGTCTGATATTCATAAAATAAATGCTGGTGTGCCCCAGGGCTCCGTTTTGTCTCCGACTCTCTTTCTTATTTTCATCAACGATCTCTTGTCTGAAACTTCTAATCCATTAAATTGTTTTGCTGACGACAGTACCCTCAGCTTTTCATATTCGTTTTCAGATTCACATCCTTGTCCTTCGGATGTGGAACTTCAACGGCAGCGTATGATTAGCTCATTAAATTCTGATCTCGACAGCATTGTTCAATGGGGAATCAAAAACCGCGTAGAATTTAATGCTTCAAAAACTCAATGCTGTCTCTTGTCGTTAAAGCGGAACCCACCCCCTATGCCGCTATCCATGAGCGGCACTTGCATCGAAGAAACCGAACAGCTTTCAGTCCTCGGTATGTGCATCACAGATCACCTTTTTTCGTTCAGTGTACTTTTTTTTATTTAATTTACAGTTTTCACGACCACGACTACAAATGGATGAACTCTACCGATTTTCTTTTGTAGCAATTTTCTAGATTATTGGTGCCAAAACATAATCGGTAGAAAATTTGAATAGCTCTTGGACTTTTTCTTATTAAAATATAATAAATTTGTTTTTAACTCCAGAAATTAAAAAAAAATGAAAAAGTTTAAGCATCTCTGGCATAAAAAATTCATATGGAAAGCCTGTGGCAAACTTTTTAAAAAATTGGCGCAACAAATGCAGATTTCAGAATGGTATAA
This sequence comes from Dasysyrphus tricinctus, assembly GCA_963921185.1. Lineage (NCBI taxonomy): Eukaryota > Metazoa > Arthropoda > Insecta > Diptera > Syrphidae > Dasysyrphus > Dasysyrphus tricinctus. The sequence goes on along the minus strand of OY992531.1, from coordinate 176,414,744 downwards.
TTTTCTACAGTACCTAGAGTAAAAAGGTTATTATTAGTGGTGATATACAAAAATCGATTTAATAAAATAATTTACTTCGTTACATTGTTTTATGCTTTTGAATACTGCTACTAAAAATGAAAGAATTGGATGAAGAACAACAACAATAGATAATTGTTAAATTTTGTATTTACACTAGTCAACAAAATTAAAGGAACAAATATTTTTTCAATTTTTGTTAGCGTTTTTTGAAGAGCTGTATCTTTGTAACGAGTAGTTGTATTCAGTTGAAATGGAAAGCATTTTACAGCTTTATGTTTTTTGTTTCGAGATTTGCAAACAAATTTTTTTGAAGTACCGTTATTGCGTAATGGCAAAAAATGAGACGAGACAACAAAAATTTTTTTTTTTATTTTTCTTGAAGGTCCTCATTTCTATGGATAAATTTTTTCGAGTCAATTAAATATCATGATCTGATACCTTGCTTATCCAGCTTCAATTCAGTTTTTTTGTTGTTGTCGTACGATTTTTTTGACATGGTTTATATGACTTTGAATGAAAAAAGATACTTTAAGCCTTGATTACCAATATCTCAGCAAATAATGATGTTATAAAAAATTCAAAGACAGTTTTGGAAATTTGAGAAAGCGTTTTACAAGATTTTTTTAAGATTTTGTAGAAATTATTTTTTTTACCGTTCACCGTTAGTTTAAAAAAAGTACTGAAAACCGACGTTTTGTGGTCTTTTCGTAAATCTTTTTTTCCTTACAAATATTGATTGCATGGCCTGCGTTGGTATGCAAATTTATAGATTTTTAAATCATCAATATTCTTGTTAATTTTCAAATTGATTCATCGAACTGTTTTTCCTCACCAAAACTTCAAAGTCTTACAAACCAAGTAAAGGAACAAATTGTGTTGTTCCTAAACAATGCGAAGTCGTCATCAAAATGACAAGAAAACCGTAATTCCAGTGGATTTTTTTTTACAGTTTTGCATTAGTTAGATACTTTTTTGAATTAAAATGAAATAAAAAGTACATTTTTCCAAAAAAAAAAAAATTTAAAAAATCAAGTTTTTTTGTTTGAAAAATTTTTGAAATTATTTTTTTTTTTTTTTTTAATGTACTTTTTATTTCATTTCAATTCAAAAAAGTATCTAACTAATGCAAAACTATGAAAAAAATCCACTGGAATTACGGTTTTCTTGTCATTTTGATGACGACTTCGCATTGTTTAGGAACAACACAATTTGTTCCTTTACTTGGTTCGTAAGACTTTGAAGTTTTGGTGAGGAAAAACGGTTCGATGAATCAATTTGAAAATTAACAAGAATATTGATGATTTAAAAGTCTATAAATTTGCATACCAACGCAAGCCATGCAATCAATATTTGTAAAGAAAAAAAAAAGATTTACGAAAAGACCACAAAACGTCGGTTTTTAGTACTTTTTTTAAACTAACGGTGAACGGTAAAAAAAAATAATTTCTACAAAATCTTAAAAAAATCTTGTAAAACGCTTTTTCAAATTTCCAAAACTGTCTTTGAATTTTTTATAACATCATTATTTGCTGAGATATTGGTAATCAAGGCTAAAAGTATCTTTTTTCATTCAAAGTCAGATAAACCATGTCAAAAAAAATCGTACGACAACAACAAAAAAACTGAATTGAAGCTGAATAAGCAAGGTATCAGATCATGACATTTAATTGACTCAAAAAAATTTTTCCATAGAAATGAGGACCTTCAAGAAAAATAAAAAAAAAAATTTTGTTGTCTCGTCTCATTTTTTGCCATTACGCAATAATGGTACTTCAAAAAAATTTGTTTGCAAACAAATCTCGAAACAAAAAACATAAAGCTGTAATATGCTTTTTATTTCAACTCAATACGACCACTCGTCACAAAGATACAGCTCTTCAAAAAACGCTAACAAAAATTGAAAAAATATTTGTTCCTTTAATTTTGTTGACTAGTGTATTTCGATTTTCAAAGCAAGTGTTCAAATTGCTTTTCTCCCACTCTGATATGCATAAATCTGCACCTCCTAATTAAGCTCGGTAATTTCTATAGCAACTGCTTCGATAAGCCTTCGGAGCTCTCCTAGGGATCTTATGGGCTTGCTGCACAGTACACAAATCTAAGGTTTTATACTGCCAACGTTGTCAAAACTGAAATAGAAAATGGCTGTCAACGTGATGACAAAAACACACGTAAGAACAACAACAAATTAAAATGGAGATTGTCAGGAATAAAAAATGGATGTGAACGTGATAACAAAAACACACGTAAAACAACAAAAAATATTGACATTTGACACAAATTTTGATATAAATGCGCAGAACTGAAGACAAATCAAAACTCTAATGACATTACCTTTAGAATGTGTACTGTGGGCTTGCTGTACATTTTTCTATCATGCAGTCCCAATAAAAAATAAAATGCACGACTGGGTCGCACGTACTTGCTCTTATGTTCAAGACACTGCAAGTTTAAGAAAATTGTATATACAAACATGGAAATTATGAGAGAAAAATGTAGAGAAGCATGAAATACGACATTTAAATTAGCTGAAACAACTCTTTTCACAGTTTGAGGTGGAATATGATTGTATGCTAGCATAAATACAGTGCTAGCAGCAAGCATTACGGCGAATAAACAGTGAGATATGTATGGGGGGGCATGCTGCCCCCCTGCAACCCCCCTGCTTGGGCCCATTACAGGATTTGGGGTGGGTGCGAGGCTGGGTGTATGCAAAGTTTCTTTTGCATTTAATGAATCTGGACTTAAAGAAACGCACATTAAAGTGAAATTAACTTCCACAAAAAAGTGAAATTATTACTCACTTTCAGTGGGAAGTAATTTCACTTCAAAAAAGTGAAATTAGTTCCCATTAGTGGTGAAGTTAATTCCCATGTGAAGGTAGTTCCCGTGAAGTTAATTCCCTGCACCTATTATTTAATCTTATCTGAAATTTGTATATTTATAATAATAATTATATAATTATTTAAATCCGTTAAGCTGATAACGAGAAAACTCAAAATAAAAAAATACGTTCTATGACAGGTACTACTAATAGTTGCTATGTGTAAAATTTTATAATTTTTGATGGTAGATCGTACTAATTTTAGTATATGAAAAAAGTTTAATCAAAATCTTAGGAATCGTTTTCAAGCAACAAAATATTTTCCTTTGCGGTTTTTTTAAATTTTGTATGGAAGGTACCGTTATTTTTTCATAAATGTAAAATTTGTTCTAAAAATATTTTAGAGAGTACTAAAAAAGTCTTAAATATCGAGTTTCAAAAAAATCTATGAAGCCGTTTTCGAAATATTTGATTTTCGAAAAAAAAATTTGAAATATTTTTTAAAAATCCAAAAAATATTTTTTCAAAAATGTTGGTACACAAAACTATTAACATTTTTTGGAAGCTTCTGCATAAAAAAAAATAATTGAAATCGGTCATACCATTTTGAAGAAAATCAAAAATTAAAAAAATGGTTCCTTGGGAGGTACCATAAATAACCATTTTTGAAAAATGGTTTTCCACCCAAAGAAAGCCTTTACTAAAATAAATTTATTGAATTTTTTCAAGAAAAGTTGTCGATCCGTTTTTGAGAAAAATACGATTAAGTAAATTTGCCAAAAAAAATGTATGGTAGGTACCGTTATTTTTGGTTCTAAACAAAAAATGAAAAAAACGTGTCGGCAGAATCACCAAAAACCACTATGTACCAAGTTTGAAGAAAATCGATCGATTCAGGTACGGCCAACTTGGGGGCCACAAAATTAATTATTTTGCTGGTATTTCACATGTCGATTGGTATGATCCTAATACGAAAATTTAGTAGTACATCGTAGCATATTGGTTAGCGCGATGGACTGTTATGCCGAAGGTCTGGGTTCGATTCCCAGCCACTGCCACCTAAGAGCAGAAATTTTTTTTCCGAAATACTGCCTCTTGCGAGGAACTGACAAGTGCTCCAAGAGTATACTTGTCATGAATAGGTGCTTCTCACCAAGACGTTCGGTCTTGGCAAAAAATTGTAAATCCCCTCTATTTCTATTCCTGCCAAAAACACGCACACAGGAATGGTTGAGAGTTGCAAGTCACTAGGCATAGGTGTTCCACGAGTTGTTGTGCCATCAATTTTTTTTTTTTTTTATTACAAAAGTTTCAGTTGTTGACATATTGATTGACCTAAAAGTTCGCCTTGTCTTTAAAGATGATTTATTTTTTGCAAAACCACGTAATAATGCAAAACATTTCTCGGGCGCATGTTTGCGTGTTTCTGGAATTGATTCTTTCTTAAATCCAGAACAGATTTTTTGCGAAGGAGAACTTTCATCTCGTGCCAAACGAACGTTTTCCAGATGCATTAACAAAACAGAGCTGCTTAGATTCTTCACAAAACATCACTGTTATCTTGTGTTTTTCCTGCTTGTTAACCTTAGACTACAGTTCAGTTAGACACTGATTATAAAATGACTACCACTTAACTACGTTCCATTATGAATACTTACAGTTTCTAATATTTATCAAACAAGAACTATTGTTTTTAGTAGGTACCTTAAATTAAAAGAAATTAAGATTTAATTGCATTTCCAAAAACATGTAAGGGTTCCGTTTATTTCGAAATACATATACATAAAATCACACGTACAACATAAATAACAGTATTCGTCAATAAATATGACTATAAACAGATTTATTTTTGACGATGTAGCCAATATTTCTTTTTAAAAAGATCTCTAAAACAACAATAAATATATGTTATAAGTTTTTAACAATTATATGTATGTAGGTATATAGTTTTTGGCATAAATTGTCCTCAAACAGGTCCTTCAAATACAGAACAAAATATAAATGTAATCAAGATATAGTTTTTTGTTAAGTCAGTTATACTTACCCAAAAAAGTTTACTGCCTATTAAGAAAATGAAGTACGTAGTGCAGAACCAGATCATAGCAATATTTGTATTCCGTCTTTAAATATAAAAAATAATAAGGTTTACAATTCGAAACTTTTAATATGCAAATTAAATTATTGGAGAAAATTGCCCTTACATAAAGCAAATTCAAATTAATAAATTTATTCAGCCCTATTGCGAGTTTTCCCCGAAGAACATTCCACGTCCAAAATATGATATTTCACTTTACATGTGTTTGCGAGACTCAAACGAAAAATGTTTGATTCTTGAAAAATGTCCTTTGTTGTCAGCAGTCTTTTTATTTATGCATTTCAGGAGAAGACAAATTTATCATTGAGTCTTCAATTAATCATTGGTTTCTACCAGGGGCGAACGCAAGAACAAATTTCGGGGGGGTGATTCATAAATATATTACCTTATGACCTTCTATGCACTCCACATATTTTAGGTACTTGAAGGTTTAGTTGCATAAAAATCGAAATATAGAATGATAGATAATACTTACACTTTACCTACGATAATTTAAAATTAAAATCTCGAAGAAAACCGTCAGCAAACAAAATGGAAAATATTCTTTTCCGGCAACGGATTCGTACGAACGCCTCACGACAATTCGCATCAAGGCTAAGTTCGGCAAGATCAGCCTGATATGCGCGCATGCCCCCACAGAGGAGAAAGATGACGACACCAAGGACGAGTTCTACGAGCTCCTGGACAAGACATATGAGCAATGCCCTAGCTATGACATTAAAATTGTCTTAGGTGATTTAAATGCCAAACTAGGAAGAGAAGACGTCTTTGGTGGCACAATCGGAAAATACAGCCTGCACGAAACCACCTCCGATAGCAGACTCAGGTTAATCGACTTTGCTGCGGGGCGAAACGTTGTGGTAGCTAGTACACAGTTCCCGCATCTCGATATACATAAAGGGACATGGCGAATTCCTGGTCAATCAACCGCCAACCAGATTGACCACATTGCGATCGACGCAAAGCACTCCTCCAGTATCAAGGATGTCCGAACGTTTCGAGGAGCCAACGTTGACTCGGACCACTACTTCGTTGTAGCCAAGGTCATGCTACGGATATCCAAACCAAAGCCAAAGCAGGGAAATACTTTGAGGAAGTTTAACTTCGGACGGCTACAGTCGCAAGAAATCGCCAGGTCCTTTTCCGATCGAGTCTCTCGCACCCTCTTAAATCATCCTATGCCACAAACTGCATGTATCGAGAACCAGTGGAAGAATTGCCAGGAAGCCATCAGAGATGCCGCCTCTGACGTGTTGGGCTTTGCACGACCACCACAGCGATACCCCTGGTTCGACGAAGAATGCCGACAAGTACATGCAGCCAAACAACAGGCATACAAAGCGGCGCTGCATAGAAGGACCAGAGCTGCTCGCGAGCTCTAGGAGCAGAAGAGGAGAGAGGACCACAAGCTTCTAGGAAGGAAAAAGAAAGAGCATGAAGCGTGCGATCGAGGAAATAGAGGGATGCCACTGCAGGAATGAAGTTAGGAAGTCTTACCAAAAGGTAAAGAATGATAGGAAAATCCCTATGCATACCTCCGCGTGGTAGAGGGCGGGTAACGCTAACGTGCAGGGGGACCGAATGGATGCCGGGATAAGCAGACAACCCAGCGATGCTGGTCAGGGCACAAACTTGTCCTCGGGATGGTTAAAAGCCCCCTTTAGAGGGATGAACTGCAGGCGGCGGTCAACGGCATGATAGTCTGGTGGCGGAGGAGCTTTTTTTCGTAAAAGGCCAACGGCAGCAGCAGGTAGCGTCTGTAACCCATATTGGGCGGCTACAAAAGGCGTCTGTTTTCCCATAGTGGGCGGCCTCGAGCAGTTATGTGTTTGACCATACAAAAGGCGGGTGTGCCTGTCAAATCTGAGCTTATGCATGTTATTAATCATATCTCGGAAAACACCATGGTGGAAGGATATATGCAAATACATGAACTATGACAACAAATGGAAATGAGTCCCCAAGAGGTAATCTTTTTATGGAAAATCCTTCTGCAGCTTCGGTTGCAGTAAACCGCACATCGGATTTGGGGGTGCGGCATCTTTCATGTACGAGCGTCAATCAAGACGCCATAATAATAAATGAATCGTTGACAAATAGAAGAAATCTTTCAAGAAGCGCAAATGTTACTTTTGGCTACCGCATACGTACGAAAATCGGAGCATGGAACGTTCGATCCTTGTACAGCGATGGTAGATACGAGCAGGTTGAGCGTGAAATGCTTCGCCTAAAGATCAGTATCCTGGGCATAAGCGAAACTAAGTGGAGAGGAAGAGCTGAATACAGATCAGACACTGGACAGACGAGAATGCTGTATTCCGGGGAAGATGAAAGAGAGGGTGGCCAAAGACTGCAAGGTGTCGGAACTATGTTGAACGAAGAAACGAGGCGTAGTTTGATCTCCTGGGCGCCCATTTCTGCGAGATTAATGACAGCAAGGTTTCGTTCAAAAATTCGTAACGTCACAATAATTCAGTGCTACGCCCCCACAAATGAAGCGACAGAGGAAGACAAAACCGCGTTCTACACTCATCTTAACTCGGTTTACAGTAGTGTTCCGAGAGCTGACATCATAGTCGTTATGGGAGACCTTAATGCCCAAGTCGGTTCAGACAATTACGGACTGGAACGCGTGATGGGAAGAAATGGCTTGGGGTTACGGAATGAAAATGGTGACTTGCTTGTCGATTTTTGTAACGCGAATCGTCTTGTGATAGGTGGGACTGTATTTAAGCATGAGACGTGCAACAAAATTACCTGGGTGCATCCAGATGGTCAAACCGAAAACCAAATTGATCATATCATGATTCAGCAGCGATGGAGGAAGTCTATGTGTGATGTCCGGAGTATAAGAAATGCCGATGTGGGAAGCGACCACCATTTGGTTCTGATGAGTCTCAAATTACGAACCGCTGCCGTACAAAAACCAGCGCAGGATGCAGCAAGGAGCTCAAAATTCATTACTAATGCTTTGAATGACCCCAACATATGTCGAAACTATGTCACCACCCTTAACGACAGAGCCTCGTCATTAAATGGAATCCAGCATTCAACAATTGATGAGATGAGATGAATTGGGTGAAATTAAAAGTGTTTTTATGGAGGCTGGATCCGAATCTGTACCCAAGCGAACGAGACGTAGAGACTCTTGGATATCCCAAGACACCTGGGATAAGATCGAACTTCGCAAATCGTTGAAAGTCCAAATAAATGCCGAAGCAGATATTCAACGAAAGGCTGACTTGCGAAGAGTGCCGCATTGCACATAAGATGGTCTATCGTTGTGTGAGACGTGACAAGAGGGTGAGGTTAGATGGGCTCGCAGATAATGCGGAAAGCGCTGCCAGAAGAGGAGATAAACGGGAATTGTAACAAATAGCCAAAGATGTGATCGGGAAAAAAAGCAACACAAATCATCCTGTAATGGATGTGGATGGCACACTTTTGGTATCAATTGAGGATCAGCTTCGTAGATGGAAGGACCATTTTTGTGCCCTGCTAAATGAGGATTCAGCTGAGCAGAGTGCTGAAACGAGATGCGCAGGTCCTATAGGGGTATTGACATCGAACCCCCGTCAGAATCGGAAATACTTACATCAATAAATCTCCTCAAAAACAACAAGGCAGCTGGACTGGACGGAATACCAGCTGAATTCCTGAAAGCCGATCCCGTAACAGCGGCTAGTATTTTACATCCGTTGATACAAAGCATTTGGGAAAACGAATGCTATCCCAGGGATTGGAAGGATGGTGTGATTGTTAAGTTGCCAAAGAAAGGTGACTTAATGAATTGCAACAGTTGGCGTGGTATCACCGTTTTGTCCGTTTTCCCAAAACTAATGGCAACCATCATTCTCGAGCGAATAAAGGATAGAATCGAGTCTACACTCAAGAGGCATCAAGCTGGCTTCCGCAGTGGTCGATCGTGTGTCGACCATGTCAACACACTGCGTATCGTCCTCGAGCAGTCGATGGAATTTCAATCACCGCTTTACCTCATGTTCGTGGATTTTGAGAAGGCCTTTGATCGAGTTAACCGAGAATGTATATGGAGATCGTTGCTTGGTAGAGGAATTCCACCAAAAATTGTTGCCATTATTAAAGAGTCCTACAACAACGCAAGGTGTTTTGTTTTGCACAATGGGCAGCTATCTGACTTCTTCGTAGTGCAACAGGGTGTGAGACAAGGGGATGTTTTATCACCAATTCTCTTCCTGCTGGCGATGGACGACGTATTGACGGCCAGTGTTGGTACAGCTGAGCGACAGGGCATTCAATGGAGACCGTTCGAAAGGCTCAGTCATTTAGACTATGCCGATGACATATGTCTACTGGCAAATAACATCAGTGGGCTGAACGGGATGTGCCAAACGCTGCAAGTGAAGGGAGAGTCGAGTGGTCTAAGAATTAACAGCAAAAAGACAAAAATAATGCTCACAGGCCGCTCCACACAGCAGCGTATTATTTTACAGGAGACGCCAGTTGAAGTAGTGGAACAGTTCAACTACCTTGGCAGTATTGTTTCTGCAAACGGTGGTACGGATCTGGACGTTAAAAGTAGAATGAATAAAGCTCGTGCTGCCTTCGGTACCCTGTCCCCAATTTGGAAATCCAGTCAAATCTCCTTACGCACTAAGTTGAGATTCTTCGAATCCAATGTCAAATCCGTGCTGTTATATGCTTGGGAAACCTGGAAAGTCACGTTTACTATTTCGAAGAAAATGCAGGCTTTTGTGAATCGCTGTCTTCGCCACATCCTAAAAATTCGCTGGCCACAAATAATATCAAATGAGGAATTGTGGCGCAGGACAAGTCAAGAGCGGCTGGACGTCGACAAAAGAAAGCGTAAATGGCGTTGGATTGGTCACACACTGAGGAAACCAAAAGATGAAATTGCAAAGCAGTCCTTTGAATGGAATCCTCAGGGTGCACGGTGGGTTGGAAGACCAAGAACAACATGGAAATCAACTGTCTTAGCGGAAGCAGAATCCCAGAGAATGACGTGGCCACAGCTAAAGTACCTTGCAGCAGACCGTGAAGGATGGAGACGTTTTGTTGACGCCCTATGCCCCAGCCGGGGTTACAGGACACGATGATGATGATGATGGTTTTTAAATGATCTGAAAACTGGATGACTTGAAGGTGAAAATCTCCTTAAACAAATTACGGTATGTCGAAATTTTATTTTTCAGTTTCAGTTAACAATATGATAAAACTTTTACCCAGGCCACTAGATGGTCAAGAAGAAGATTTTTGTATTTTTAATGCACACATCAAGAAAAAGTTTATTCATAGAACGAGATATCTTCATGGACTGGTTAAAAGATCTCATATCAAAGAATGGTTAACATATCTGGTCCAGACACCTTTATATAAGTATTTTGATATCAAATTAGATGATTCCTCAATTCCTCACAACTAATGATAACATGATAATTGATTACATCAAATCTGCAGATCACATGACACCTGTTGACCCTGACTATGTACAAGCGCGAATACATATTGATGAGTTAAGTGAGCACATTACACTTGATGAAAGTCTTAAAGCTCAACAGCTAACTCTTATGTTAAACGAAGATAAATTCTATCAAATCGCTCCAGGTTAAAATAACACTTCAATGAGTTTACTGTTTCCTCTGATAAATATGGAGAGGAATTTTCATTTCCAGCCATTTACTTAGGACAATTTCGTGTGTTCAGAGATTACGTTACAGTGACCCCATTTATGATGACAACCAGTGCATTGCGTCGTTCCGATAGGAGGGGAGTGACACCAAATAAACTTCTTTATACTGATATGAAGATATTGCGAATAGGTCTTTGTGATGGTTTTTAAGCTTCAAACATATCGGCACGAACAGCAATATTTTTAAAGAACAGGTTCTATCTGAAGATTATATTAACACCTTTTAAGAGAGCAACTTAGCTTTTATAAAATCGATACCTAATTGATCAGTGCATAAGCTGGATCTGTTTGCACTGATGCGCCAATTGGAAAAACCAACCATGTTTTTGACGATCAGTGCTAACGAAATAGGCTGTTCGCATCTTTTAAAGCTTCTTTATAAACCTAATAATAAAGGAGAAATACTGACGAATGAGCAGATTTAAACTTTAAATTACTTTCAAAAAACAACCTTGGTCAATGAAGATGCGGTAAGTTGCGCAATTTATACAAGAAGTTGGTTAATATCATTATCTTAATTTTACAATCGAAGAAAGTAAGTCCGTTTGGAAAATATAGAGTTCTTCATTACTTCAAACCCATTGAATTTCAACATAGGGGTAGTCCACACGCTTATTTATTATTATGGTTGGATAATGCACCTAGGATGCGTTGGGGACGAACTATGAAAAAGCGATTACCTTAATTAATGCTCTTATCTCAGTAAGTTCATCAGAATCTTCTGGACATAAACTTCAAACTCATAAGCATACTTTCACATGCTATAAAAATTCTCGCGCGAATGCTCGGCAATGCAGGGTCGAGGCGCTTTTCTTGCCTATTCGCGAAACAACCATTCTCATACCTCTAGAGAAAGAAGAAGCTGCTTGGTTTTTATTACGGGAACCCATGTCCAAGGCGTCGGCGTCGGTAGCTGTTGATTATATACCTACTTACTGGCCACAACACCGAGATCGAATCAGAAAAACTCTAAAATAACTAGCACAACTTGATGATGATGAAGATGATATACGTATATGGGAGGAGAATTGGTTTGACAAATACGAAAAAAGACCCGATGAACTGGACCACGTCACTCTAGCCCAGTTTGTTTCTCGGTATAACGTCACTGCTTCAAGAGATGTAAAATTATGGAAATTTCCAAAAATTATAAGATATCGAAGTTATAAGAGAATTATCGGAATATAAGAGAGAAATGGTTATTCTACATATTCCTTTTAGGATTAAAGACATTAATATTCTGGCAGACATGAAATTTCTACGTATTTTTGACGAAAATGAAGCCGTTATAATGGAATGAAGAAAAGAACTCGAATCTAATTTAGATATTGCCAAAACTATGGAAATTTGCGCTCGATTATGTCGACAAGAAATAATTGAGGATCATCGAATTCAGGTTTATGTCGAGGATATTTCTGATGCGTATCAACACCTAAATTCACAGGATCATCGAAATCAGGTTTATGTTGAGGATATTCCTGATGCGTATCAACACATACATTTATTTTGAAATAAATTTGTGCGTAGTATGTCCATGGATGAGAATGCTGAGCCCAGAACGTGAAACAAATTTGCTCAAAAAACGAAGTAGAAGTAGCAGATAATAATTAAAAGAATATATATGAAAAAAAAACTTATTTATTTCAATTTTTTTTATTCAGAAGGAAAATATAGAATTCTACCATTGACTAGTTATTCGTTTAACCCTAGAAGACTAATCATATTTTTTAGTACATAAAGACTAATCATTCGTCGAATCGACGACGCAGTGTTTAAACCCGATTTGTTGCAAAAGTAATTGACAAATTCTTGTTATTATCAATAACTTATTCTCTTTGATTTTTTACTTTTATGTTCCATATACATAAGTCTTTTTTTCTTATTTTCTATAGGAACACTTGATTTATGAGATCTTTTTTTCTTATTTTTTTTTAAATAAAAATAATTAAAAATAATGATTCAAAATAACAAAAACGTAAACATTAATTCATAAAAAACGAGTAAAAATAACAATAATAGTAAAAAAAATTTATTTGTACATTTGGTGCAAACTTCAATTTTGTGTTTTCCGCATATGTTTATATTGCACTTTGCACATTTGGATTTCGTCATACACCGTTTTTTTTTGAGGGACACATTATGCCAATCTTTCTTTTTTCGGGCTAGTTTCAATTATGATGTGCTCTGTTGAAGATTGATCATTGTTGGTAGTATTAAGTTGAATTTTAGTCCTGAGAGTTTTCAACACTAAAAGTTACATTAAAGCTAATGTTCGTCGTTTCGACTAACGATCGTCCCATTTTTCCCTAAAAAAACCACCCTTACCTAAGCACACAAGTCGCCAAGCTTCCGCATACAACAAGAACTCATGGATGACTAGAGCTACACGAAAAACGAAAGCGATTGCGAAAAAGGGTAAAGAGAAATTCAAGAAACAAAAAAATGCGTTCGTCGAATCGACGAACATTAGTCTTCTAGGGTTAAGAAATTTTTTTAATTAAAGGATAATTTTCACAGATTTCACACATAAGTTTATTTGCAATACAATTTATAAAAATAAATTGGAACTTTTTGTTTTAAATTCTATTAAATTTTCCTCTAAATGAAAATATTACATACATTTATAAAATACTATACTATTAAAATTGTGCATTAAATTTAAGCTAGTTTTTAAACGCAGGAGAAATAAATTGCTATGTTCGTAGCAGATGCGTAAAAATAAATGAATGAAGTAGATCTACTACATATGAAGTAAGGAGATACTCATCTCTGAGAAGGTATGTCGTGCGTGAGTGTCCAGTTCGCATACAAAATTTAATGGCCTCCACATCAAACCACCTCTTGTGCACCGTAAATTTGTCCGTGTGCTCCAAAAATCCATCGGAATCGGATAGCGTGCATTGAATTAGGGTTGCCACGTCAAAAATCACTTGTATAGCCCAATTTCAGAATTCTTGTAGCCAAAAATTGCTGCCCTAAACTAAATGTAGGCCAAAAACTAGCCCAATCTCATTTTAAAACTAAAATTTCTTATACATTACACGTTCTTATTGTTTTTTAGAATAACTTCTAAGAGTAAATCCCTTCAAATTTAAATATATTGTTGAGCTTATGTACCAATTTTCTAAAAAACAATAAGACAAAACTATCAAATTGGGCTACTTTTCTCAAATTCTTGTCGCAAATGCAGAAGAAAAATAGTCCAATTTATGATAAATAGCCGAATCTGACAACCCTGGGTTGAATGTGAAACAAAAATTTGTGTGCGCCCGGACTTCCACTATTCCACACTCACTGACGTTGACGTATATTTCTTACATCTACATAAATATTTGCGCCGAATACGACGCACAACGAAAATTTATATTGATCAGGACGCGGCTTTAGACACAGATTAAAAACTTGTTTAGTTTTATATCAGAGCGCGCAGCAGACGAATCCAAAATTCTTTTTACTTAGTATTTGACAGCAAAACTGGGGAAATTCTCTGAGCACTCAGAAATATGAACTGATAGCTAGGTTTGGCATTAGAAAAGCCTTCCATGACAATTTTGACCCTACAGCGTTATTCTATTGCAAATTAAAATAAATTTTTGGGTGTTTGGAAAAAGCACCCAAGGCAAAGGTGTCCAAATCAATTTGAAAATAATGCTCAAATAGAATGTTTTTGTAATTTATTTGCTCATTTTGTGTGATTTTTTCTTTCTGTAATGAAATGAACAGTAGCATAGCTACCGCGGTATCAGCCGTATTAATGATAGATTCAGAGTACTTGACGTGTGTAAGAAATTTTTCATTGAGATGCATTCGATACACAATTTTAATAGATTCGCTTGTTGAAGTTTACCTAGAGTTAACCCCGGTTTGCAAACAAAAAACTATGTTTTTCAATTTTCAAAAAACACCAAAGGGTCCTCAATTGTGAAATAAGCAAGAATCAACATTTTCTTAAAAAATGAATAGAAACAAACCACAGCTTATATTTTCTATTTCTGTTATGTTATTATCAAAGTAAATAGTGTATTCCTTGAATTTCTCTTAAAAAATGAGAATTTCTATTTTGTTATTATCAAAGTAAACAGTGTATTCCTTGAATTTCTCTTAAAAAATGAGAATTTCCTGCAGCACGTGAGTCCACAAAAAAATGCTTGGGGCTCCGGCCACTTTAACAATTTATTTTTTACCTCCACTCCCGCCAACAACAAACCTAGATCTATTTCAGGGCGAGCTCAGGGCGACCCTAGGTGTCAAAAAACACAGAATTCAGGGTTTAAGAAAAGCCTTGGGGTGACTTCAGGGCTCAACGAACAAACCTAAGTTACATATTATGCAAAATTTATCTATTACCAATTTTGTTTACACGTTTCTTTCCGATACTTTTCCTTCCTGTGTAGTTATCTCTATCTAAGGCCTACCAACTAATGGAACCACAACTGCAACGTGCAACAACTTTTTTCTTATCAGGCCACGTACCGGCAGCCCAGGAGAATCAGACGAAAAAATGGTAAAATCAGGAAATAATTCTTATAAAACTTAATTTCGATGGAGAGTGTCACGGTAAAATTTGCCGTGACAAAATTTGCTCTTTCAGTTACCCAAATCCTTTTCCCGCCTTTCCGTTTCTTATTCTTCCCTTCAGGTGTTTCTTTCAACATGCTGAGAGAGAGAGAGGGGCAGCCATGGTCCATCAGCCATCGGTTCACTCTCTCAGTATGTTGAAGAAAGCAATATGGTTGATATACGAGTGGAGGAGTTTTCCTCTCACTAGTTGACAGACGGGCGGTCTGCTACAACACTTTTTCTTATCAGGCCACGTACCAGTAGCCCAGGAGAATCAGACGAAAAAATGGTAAAATCAGGAAATAATTCTTATAAAACTGAATTTCGATGGAGAGTGTCACGGTAAAATTTGCCGTGACAAAATTTGCTCTTTCAGTTATCCAAATCCTTTTTCCCGCCTTTCCGTTTCTTATTCTTCCCTTCAGGTGTTTCTTTCAACATGCTGAGAGAGAGAGGGGCAGCCATGGTCCATCAGCCCTCGGTTCACTCTCTCAGTATGTTGAAGAAAGCAATATGGTTGATATACGAGTGGAGGAGTTTTCCTCTCACTAGTTGACAGTTGGTCCCCTAATCCAAAATGACCGATTGACAGATAGATGGTCTTCTCAACAGAAGCGCGGGTGACACTTGGTCCCCTAAGCGGATATTAATAATTTTGAGAATGGCCGAGGGCCCAACATAAATACATAAATCGTTATATTCCATGCAAAATGTACAAAATGGAACGTTATTTGCCAATCCCTAACTCTTCCCCAAATCTAACAAAAGCCCACCGACGTAGTTTTCTTTTTTTTTTTTTAAATCGCGTATTAGAAAATAGCTGCCAACTTTTCCTTCGAAAAACATAGTCAAAAATCATCGGTTACTCTGCTGCCATAAATTTCTCCTTATTTTTGTTTGATTTAGTACGCGAAATTTGGAGGGGACAAATGTATTCAGTAAGTCAGAATTGAACTTCCTTCTGAATCATTGACATTTTGTTTTTCGGTTTGACTTTCTCAAAAAAAAAAAATGGCTGAATGCGTTCATTGTTTTCGCCGCTCCTGGAAGTGAAACCAGCGATCGGCGAATTCTACATTGACTGTGCATAAGGCCTGGGATATGTGCGAGTAAGTAGGACCGCTGGATTTCGTCAACGGTAGCAATCTTCACCAACTTAGCTGAGAGTAGCTTACAATGACGTGATAGAAGTCCGCGGCTTCCGATTGGCTGAAAGCACGGGGGTTGAGTGCAAGATGTAGTTCGAACAGACATTAAAAAATTCTGGACGGGCACTTCTTGACAGAAGAGCGTATCGAAGAGTTGATTTTGATAAGAGAGAGTTGAAGCGAAGAAGGAAGGTGCCAAGAATTTAGAAATTTAATTTTGGATAGTGGAAATTAAAAACGAAAAGTTAATTTTTTTGAGAAGTTGAAGAAAAGGTGAAAATTAAAGTGAGGTTGGATAGCAAAAGTAAGGAGAAATTGGTGAAAAAGGTGGCAGAAAATTCGAAGAAGAATCGACGCAGAGGGAATCGTTGGCAGTTAATAAAAAAGATAAGTAGTGTTTGATTTTCTTTATAATAATTATTGTAGTTCAGTTTCCGTTTTTCCTAAACTCCGAGATGGGTAATTAATATAAATCGGTTGGCTTTTGTTTCGTTTAATTCTTCTCGAAATTGCGAGACGTGTGACCCATTCAGAATTTTCCGTTGGTTTCTTTCGGGGCATGACGGTCCATTCTGTTCCTTAAATTCTTTGTTATATTTTCTTTAAAAGATCTTGGGTTTTAATCCTACTTGTAAGGTTTCCCAAGCAATTCAAAAGCATTAAAAATCCCTATTACAAATACAAATTCTTTTCTTCTTTTTGTATTCGATATTTGCTTTCACAGTCGGTTCCGCTCCGAAGGTTTGTAACGATGTTTGTATGTCAATTTCGTTGAAATGTAATTTTGAAATATCACCTCACCGGAGGCGAAGATATTAGAAATATCACCCAAAATTCCACAAAGAACAATTTACCTGCAAAAGTTCCGAGTCAACAAAACACAAACAACAAAATATTGAGACGTAAAATATGTTTCAGGTGAAACTCACAATAAAGCAGATTAAAAACCATTAATTTAAATTTATACGTGTACTTACCATGTTTTCAATCAATTGAGGCCTATGCCTTCGAACAGTTTTGACTGCTTGAAAAACATCGACTTCACCGTGTTGAATTACTTGTTCTATACAGGCATTAGCTGCACAATAAACCCCTGCTCTGCTTCTTCCATCTCTGAAAAGAATGTTATTTAATTGAAGTTCAATAAAAATAAATTAAGAAGTAATGTTTGTACAATATCTAACCCACTTGGGTTTACAACTTAATCCCTATAGCGTCGCTGTTTAAGAAAACCGGTATAGCTAAAAAAAAACGTGATTTTTGAGTTACTGATACCAATCGACTTAAAGAAAATTGGCATAACTGTACCCCTTCAGAATCCCACTAGATGAATATTGTTCCAATCTTGACTTTGAAAAATATAATAGAAAATGCTTGGAAACCGAAACTTTGAATTGATTTTTAAAGAATAAAGTTTTTTTATTTTCTTAAACAGCGACGAATATGCCTATAATTGTTTAGTTTCCTTTTTTAAGTACGTACGGTGTTACTACGCATACTGGTCCATAATCGGTTTTCCTCCTCCAGCTTTCAACCATATTCATCAAATATACCAACGAATTTGTGGAGCTTGGCACCTTAAATTAAAATAGATATTTAAATATAATAAAAATAATCATACGATTCGTAAGTAGGTATACTTTATGGCCCATTGGCCAGCATGTTAATTGAAAAAATTGTACAGTTCTTGTAGGAGCCTTAACTCCAGCCATCATTTCTGTAAGAGACACAATCTGCAAGGAGAATACATCAAAATCAAGTCAAATGGTATTTCATAATTGTTAAGTTTTTGGTATTCCAATTTATTTTATTTATGAAAACATGCATGTTTATTTTGTGAATTATAATGAACAATATTCATATTATATTATTACTACAGGCCAGTTGTACAAAAGTGTTTAAAATTTTGGTTCAAGCATGTAGATAAGTAGCCATTATAATAACCTTGAAACTTGAACCATGGTTGAACCTCAGTTAATCAAGAGATATTAGTGAGGTTAAAATTGCTGAACCACAATTTTGAACCACGTCTGTGCAACTGGCTATAAAATTAATTTTAAATCCAAAGTTGTATTAAGTTTCTTACTTTCTTGTTTATTTTATATTCCCATTGTTTTATATTAAGATACTTCCTCGATGAAGCATAATGAACGGAGAAAACTGGTCCATATTTTTCCATTTTTGACTGAAATGGCCAAAAAGATGGATACTGCTGAGAATTTTGTGGAGGTTGACAAAGAACTACTACTGTAGAGCATTCATGATCATATACTAGAGACCAAAACTCGCCAAGCGTATGTTTCATTGGCCATTCTGTTACAATGTACTCTCTTGGTTTTGTATAGCCCTAAAGTAAAAAAAATAAAAAAATTGTATTATATAAAAAAAAATTTAATGTTACCTTTTGTTTTACTTCTTTGAAAAGGTAACATTAAATAAATAAATAAGTTCAACATAAAAAGAATTTAATAAAAAACAAATACTTTAACACACAAAATAATTAACTTACGTCAACAAATACGGAGTTAATGTAATCTGTAAAAGCATTTCCTTGAAATGATGTCAAATACGGTCGAAAGTTATCAGCTAAAATTCCAAAGAAAAATTACTTAATCACAAGCATTTTGTTTCAAACAAGGGGTTATTCCCCCTTTTATAGGTTTGTTTCATTTCAATTGCTAAATTTTGAACCTCGAACACTCTTCTTGCAACATCAAGTACGCACAGAAATTCTAAGAGGATATTAAACATTTCGATTTTAATTAATTATTATTTGGAATAGAGTAAGATACCCGGGCCGCCAGACAAACGTCATTTTATCAAAGCTGAAATTTTTTCAGTGAATTCCCACTAGGGTATAGGTATGAAGGAATGGATTATATGAACCTTGAAATCGGGTGCGCTTAGGAGGTATTAAGTGCTAAAGGTGCATAAAATTGATGCAAAATTATGTTACCTAGTATTATATCAAAGCTGTTTTCTTGATGTGTTTTATAGAAAGTTGTGATAAACTTATTTTGACACTTGCCAGGGGCCTACATTGGAACCTAATGTCGGCCAGACACCTTTAAATATGGCCCTAGCGGCCCTTGGATCTTGGTCTAGATTCTAGAAGATCTTTGATGGTTTTTTTTTATTATTTTTGAATTTTTAGTTTTAAAATGATGATTAAAAAATCATCGCAAGAAATAGAAAAGCTGCTGGTGTTCGAGAGAATACTCTATAGTATTCTCATGCAACACGATTTTGTAGGTTGACATTTGGTCGATAGGTTCGCTGTGATCGCAATTTTGTGAGTGACTTTATATTAGGTAATACAATAAATGAATTTCATTCGATTTTGTATTAAAATGTTGGTAGTCCCGAAATCCGGGATTTTTCCCTTTGTGGGTTTTCAGGATTTTGTGTTGTTTAGCTTTTGAATTTCGGGAATCTGCCCAGGCCCACTTCCCCATTAAACCTTTTTTCGTTTAAGTTTGAAAATTAAGAAAATTCATTATCTGGGGAGGAGCCCTCCTCCTATCACCTCCGATTATGAGCTTTCGGTTTTTTCAGGGAATTGCAATCAAATGCTCTTTGCTGAATTTTGAGGCAAACAGCGTACAGCCGTTCAGGTTTATATCATTTATATAATGGATATTTTATGTAATGATTCTGACTACATACCTATATCGAACGATGATTATTTTTACACAATTTATTTGATTTCGTTGGAGAAGACTTTAAATATTTGTACAGAATAAGATATGCGAAAAAAAAATATAAATTGAAAATATATTTACGTGGAACACACAAGACGTCTCTATTTTTCTCCCGATTATCCGCTCGATGTCCACCAGCACAATCACCAATTGAGAACCTTTAAATAAAAAATATTTATGTAGATTTTAGCTTAAAATAACAATAAAAGGATGGAAAATCGAAAATACCATAATTTTTTTTTTACAAAAATCTTTAGATAACACAAATGCTTTAAAAATCAAATAGTTCCTATAAAAAATAGACGCCGACTGTTTCCGCACACAATAAAACAATGGTGTGCGAAAGAGAGAGTGTAGACTTCTCCAAATAATCTCTTACAATTATCATTTATGAAGAATGGTCTGTCATTGCTAGAGGTTTCATATTCCAATAGCAGTTTCCACATTGCCTAGGTGTCAAATCCGACGGGGTCATATAATACAATTATCAGGGATAAAACAGCATCATCTTGCTTGAAATGTGTAATAACATTCACGTAAATCAAAGTTTTGTTTAAAAAGTAGACTTGAGTTTTAAATCCAAGCGATCTTGAACAAATAATTTCCAGTGATGATTACCTTCCGAAGGATGAAATTGTGACGTGTTTCCATTAACAAAACCCATTGTAAAGTAGAGCTGTAACGAATCGTATGTATTCGTTACTAACATACGGGTATTCACTTTGATACCGAGTAACGAAACGTTACTACCTAAATAATCTCGTTACTCGCATGTTTCGTTACTTTTTCAATACAATACAAAAAGTACTATATCGGATATCGTATCACTCGGACTCGTCGCACGTACGGAATGAATTTGAAATGGCGTATCAAGCAAAACTGTTCTTATACCGATATCAAACGTACTACATTATACATACTACATAGACATACCATATACCAACTAACTAGACACAGGCAGAAAGAAACTAGAGTAACGTTTCCTTTTCCTCTTGTTGTTTTGCTTTTGAGTATGGTTATGAAAAATTTGAACTGAAATGAATATGAAAGGGGTTAGGTTTCTGTTTGGTGGGAGTCGGGATTGGGAGATTTGGTGTGAGGTGGTCTAGACTTGTGAGGTGGTCTGGATTCTGGACAGAGGTGGGAATTTTTTTTTTTTCAAAAATTTATAAAAATATACTTTTTTTTGAGAAATTTAGAAAAAAAAACTACTTTTTTCTAATTTTTTTTATAGAAAAATATTAACTTTTTTTTGAAAAAAAAAAAATAGAAAAAACAAATTTTTTTTAAGGAAAATTTCAATGAAAAAACTAAACTTTTCTCAGCTTTTTTTTCGTTTTTTAATTTTTTTCGAAATATGAATGATAGGTACTGTTGCTCAAAAGAAAACTAGAAATTGGCGCCTGCCAGACGACTTTAAATACCCGGAGCGGAGCAACGGAGTTGCGTAAGCGGGACAGAGGACCCAAAGAGGAGGGTTAAAATCCTGAGAACCAGCGAAGCGGGTCAAGCAAGGTACTGTTGCTCAAGAAAACTTGACATTGGCGCTCGCCAGACGACTTTGAATACCCGAAGCGGACCAACGGAGTTGCGTGAGCGGGACAGATGACCCAAAAAGGAGGGTAAAAATCCTGTGAACCAGCGAAGCAGGCCACGCAATGTCAAGAAAACTTGGCAAAGAAACTCGCTATAAGTGTCATATTCATAATCTAAGAAGTGCCACCTTTCAATTGATGCATCGCATTATATGAAAAATTGACTTTTATCTTTAAACGCGATTTGCGGCTAAACTAAGCGTCCTAGAGGCATCAAAGTTGACACCTTTAAACTTGATTAGCGACTAAACTAAGCATCCTGGCGACTT
Organism: Dasysyrphus tricinctus; assembly: GCA_963921185.1. Lineage (NCBI taxonomy): Eukaryota > Metazoa > Arthropoda > Insecta > Diptera > Syrphidae > Dasysyrphus > Dasysyrphus tricinctus. Next base: position 176,392,842 of record OY992531.1, on the reverse strand, counting down.
CAATGCAAAAGAAAGTTTGCGTACACCCAGTCCTGCATCCACCCCAAATCCTATAGTGAGCCCAAGCAGGGGGGTAGCATGCCCCCCCCCTCCATACATACCTCACTGTTTATTCGTGTTTATTCGCCACCCAAGGTACTATTGCTCAAGAAAAACTGACATTGGCGCTCAATTGCTGCATCGCATTATACGAAAATTCGACTTTTAGCTTTAAACGTGATTTGCGGCTAAACTAAGCGTCCTAGAGGCATCAAAGTTGACATCCTTAAACTTGATTTGCGGCTGACCTAAGCGTCTTAGTTACTTATAAAATGCATATTCGTGTTCTAGGAAGTTCTAAAAAATCAAAAAATAAGTTGGTAAAAACAGTTTTTTCCTAAACTTTCATAAAAATATATTCAGTTTTGCTACTAAACTTTCTCAACTTTTTAAATTTTTTTTTTGTAAATAGGAACTAATTCTTTTTTTTTGAGAAATCTTTAAACACGATTTGCGACTAAACTAAACGTCCTAGAAACATCAAAGTTGACACCTTTATCCATGATTTTCAGCTTAACTAAGCGTCTTACGCTGTGCCTTCATTGGCAATTTTTGAGGCAATTGCAATTGATATAGGAATGGCAATTTATTGCTTGGGTGGGCATTTTCATTACCAGGCAATTTCAATTATAAAATGTGGGTATAGAAATATTTGACAGCAAATGCAGTCAAATGCTGTTCAAATCCCCTGTTTTTAATAAAATTTAATTTTAATTTACTATATTTTGTTATGTGCGTACGTATATTCTACGATTTAATTGAACAAATCAATAAAGAAGCCATTCACAAACACGGAGAACTCCATTTTTCCTCAATTTATTGCCTTGACGATGGAAATCAATAATTGCCTCTCATCTTCTGGGCAATATTGCCATTGACAAGCGTCTCCATTTGCACTACTAAATACAATAGCAATGAGTGAGGCAATTTACTGCCTCAAATATTGCCAATGGAGCCGCTGGGTTAGCGACTTTTAAAATGCAAATTTATCTTAAAAATACATTTGGTGCAAAAGCAATTTTTTTCAAATTTGTAAAATAAATTTACAAAAAAAGTTCTTTTTTTATAAAATTTAGAACAAAAATTTTATGTTTTTTTCAATAAATTTTTCAAAAAAAAAAATGTAGATGTCCCAGTTCCAGACCAACCTGAAGAAAATCTATACCAGTTCCCAGGAGCCAAGACCTGCCTGCGATATGATGCCCGCCGTAACATAGTCATCGACGCCGGCCGGCCGTCCTGTCCGTCATCGTCATGGCCATCGTCATCGTCGTGACGGTCATCGTAGAAATATTTGTTTTGAAAATATATTTGTCTGTTGAAATTCTATCTCAGAAATCATTGAAGGAACAACGAAGTTGAAAAATGTTGAAATTTTTTGTGAAAAACCCTGTTTTGAAAATATTGTTCTTTTTAATTCTGTCTCAGTTATCACCTGTATCAATTTCATTAAAAATTACTGAAGGAACAACGATGTTCGAAAATGTTGACATATTTTTGAAACACTGTTTTGAAATACATAATTGTTTTCCTCTTAATTCTGTCTCAGCTATCAATGTGTACTGTGTCAATTTCATTGAAATCACTCAAAGAACATCGAAGTTGCAAAGTATTGACATACATACATATTTTTGAAACACCCTGTTTTGAAAACATTTTTTCTGTTGAAATTCTGTTTCAGCTATCACCTCTGTCAAATTCATTGAAATCACTGAAGGAACAACGAAGTTGAAAAATGTTAAAAATTTTTGTAAAACACCCTATTTTGAAAATATTTTTTCTTTTTAGTTAGGTATGTCTCAGCTTTCACCTGTGTCGATTACATTGAAACCATGAGAGAAGGAATCATATTTTATCATTCTCCGAACCTTAGTTGTTATGTAGTCCGAACCACATACAAATACATAATCATATTCGTATCGTTACAATAAGAAATCCGAAATGCGAAATGCCTTTTCGATTTTCAGGGTATCTACATACCAATATAACGAAAGTAACGAGAGTAACGAGTAACGATACCAAAGTAACGAGTACTCGAACCAAAAGTAACGTAAACATGCGGGTACTCATATTGTCGTTACTTTTACAGCCCTATTGTAAAGTAAAGATTTTGGGTTCAAATTGAAGCCAATTTAGTTGTTTAATTAATCGTAATACGCAAATTCAGTCTTAAATTAGGATAAAAATTTTCAATAACTGAAAAAAGTGTGAAAAACCGGCGGTATTTTAGATGTTGTGACAATGTTGCGTTCGGCGCTCGAGGTCGAAAAGCTAGATTATTCATAACACCTCCGCTATAAATAATTAACTGGGCAAAAACTCCCAACTACCAGATTTGATGCCAGGTGCAAGGTCTCCTATCCTTTGTCAACCAAGGTTACCGCACTGTTATTAGTGAAGCATAGATTTCGTTATTCTTATTTTTCCCAAAAACTAGAAGATTTTTTAGCAGCATTGAATATTAAAAATAAAAAAAATACCAAGTAAAGCCCGTATTACACTATATTTTTCTCTCATTTTTAATGAACTGCAAATGAATTAAAAGCAGAACGTACAATTTCTTATTCGAACTTCGAAAGGTGAGTGGGTACGCACTATATCCATAAATGTAAAAATTTATGAAAAATGTGACTTTCAAATAATATTCTGGCAGATTTTTCTTGACATTTCAGAATTAAAAATCAAAAATAATTTTAAGGTACACTCAGTCACAAAAGAAAATATATACATTGAACACTACAGAACACTAGTTTATGATGTATATTCACATATTGGGACACATTTAGACCGAGAGCCCACGCAGATTTTGGGTGTGATCGATAGCAAAAAAAGAAGTATAGGCGTTGAAAGCTTCATTAAAGGCTATTCAAAAAATCAAGGTCTTGCAGTCCACAACTGGGGCCTTTGCGAGAAACAGTGCATCGAAAAAAAAATATGAATGCAACTTCGAGGATAATCGTTTTAGCCGAAATTGGTTTTCACTCCTCCCTAGATAAGCTCCTCGGATAACATATCACGGAATCTGAGACCTTTTGAGTGTATAGTTCGCTCTACCGGACCATTTCAATAATTCAAAATTCTAAGTGAAAAACGGTTTTTTTAAACAGTCTGGCAGGGCGAATTAAACACTCAAATGATCTCTGATTCCGTGATATGGGATCCGCGGAGCTTATCTAGGGAGGGGTGAAAACCAATTTCGGCTAACACGATTATTCTCGAAGTTGCATTCATATTTTTTTTTCGATGCACTGTTTCTCGCAAAGGCCCCAGTTGTGGACTGCAAGACCTTGATTTTTTGAATAGCCTTTAATGAAGCTTTCGACGCCTATACTTCTTTTTTTGCTATCGATCACACCCAAAATCTGCTGTGGGCTCTTAGTCTAATTGTAATTGTGAAAACTAATTTAGAGAAATTTTTTCTCTTTCTCAAAAACACTTTTTATCCCTTTTTTGCTCTGCTGACACTTTGATTGTTTTAATGAGAAATAAAATTAATAAAAAATGTAGTGTCATACGGGCTTAACATAAAATAAAAAAAAATAAAGTTATGGGTTTGTGTGTATATGGAAATCCACACAAGTGCAGTGCATGCTACAAGTTATAAATACATCAATTAATATTGAAACATTTTCGAATGAACAACAACAACTTGCGTGTGTTACCACCAAGTATATAGGCTGGAGCTATTTCACGAGAGGCACCTCGATCATCAGACTTCTTTAGTGGTGCTTAGTCTGGTTATGCTCGTATTAATTGAAAAACTCTTTGCCGTCAGCTGGGAGCGAACCATGAAACTTGCAATTCAGTTTCAGAGGCCGATGCACTACACACCGCGCCACTAAAGCCATATGTCTTATGTTCTGCTCAATCCCAATGCAGGTTTCGTTGTTTATCAATTGCAACAGCACTAGCATTTTAATTAACACACACAAGCTTGCTATTGTTCAGTCGGTTTCTTTCTTTTTTCCCCGTGCACCGGTTCGTAAGCCAACAATTCGTTGGTCATACAAGGGGGGGGGGGGGGGGGGGGGGGGGGGGAAGAGTTGACACTGATCAAGAATTCATTTACTTACTGCGTATTTGTCATTAATCGTTATCATTAAACTGTTAATTACACTACTTTTAGTTATAACTTTATTATTGTGCTTGCTTACACGTGAAGAATAAAAGTGTTCAGATGTGAAGAAAATTAGTCTGCAGATTTTGTTCTCCTCTTTGTGTTTTTCGTATTTTCATAATGAAAGACACGATTTGACTGGCTGGATTGGATAGCAGAAGCACCACAAAAGAAAACGTCAATTTTCTACACCGAATATTTTAAAATATTTCATCCCCCTTCCTCTTGTGCAAGCTACCCCGCTCACCATCACAAATCGCAGAAAATGCTTGAATTTCTTCACGTGTGATCAGAGACATTGATTCAATTTGAAAGGCTGTCTCTCTATAAAATCGACCATTACAGAAAAAAGCGCGAAAATTTCGCGTTTTTTGAATTGTAACAATGCTGCGTTCGGCGCTCGAGTTCGAAAACTTGGATTATTTATTAACTCAACTCAGCAAAAATCAGAACTACCGGATCTGACGGAAGGACTGATGTATATAATTACCGCACTACCTAAAAAATATGCTGGCAGCGAGGATACAAATTTCTTTATTAGTATTTACCTGGGAGTTTGCTTACAAATTTGTAAATACTCCTTCTGATATTCGTTGACTCGTGTCGTGGGATCTTTTATCGATTTAGCTTTTAAACGCTCTGAAAGTTCACTTACAGGAAACCAAGTATTTCCCGATATAACATGTTCTTCAAGAGTATCGTACACAAACTTGTACTGATCCTGAAAATATATAAAAAGCACTTTTAAACAAGGAAATAAAGATATTTGGGTCAGCAAAATTCTAATAATTTCTTTTAGATTGGGACCCACGCAGAGATTTACCTTCTGCAGTACATATATATCCAAAGTCCCCGAATTCCCTGCATTGGTTTTCTTCCCACCCCTTTACTAAAAAGAATCCCTTGCATCATAGAAATTTTTGTAAGGACTCTTCTGGTTGTCGTTTCTCATTATAAATAAATATACAGGGTGTCCCGCACCTGAGTGGAAGTATCTTAGGGTGTGGTTCCTGGGTATATTCTAAGAAAAAAATTGTATGGGGGGAAAGTTGTATCTCCCCTCCCTGAGGCAGGGAGTGAGAAAAAAAAATCATAATTTTTTTTAAACAAATTTGACTTTGAAATTTAATTTCTCAAAAACTATTCGCTTAAACAACTTGACTAAAAACCAAATGTAAGAATGGAGTATTAACTTTCAAAAAACTATAGCACATTATTAGATGTATTTTCGTTGATTTTTAATGTTTTTTGGGCATTTTAAGTCAATTTTTTCAGAAACTGCCCCCCCCTGCCTCAGGGAGGGGAGATACAACTTTCCCCCATACAATTTTTTTCTTAGAATATACCCAGGAACCACACCCTAAGATACTTCCACTCAGGTGCGGGACACCCTGTAAATTCCAAGTTTCTTTCTAAACGCTTTTGGTTGTAATTTACCTTTTATATTAAAAAAAAATCATCAACACATAGATAAGAGGGGCTATAGAAGACCCCAGGAAAAACATTAAATAAGGCCCCAAAAACTTAATACATATATAGAGATTTTTTGGACGGTTGACTAGTTTAGTCAGAAAGTTTTTTTTTTAAGTTCTTAATAGCTTGAAATATGCTCTATTTAATTAAATAAGATATCAAGTTAGACAAATCTTAGACAACCGATGCAGTTGTCCAAGTTAGATAGCTTTAGGACAACAGCAAATAAAGTTTAAAACTTCATATAATTGGACGGCTTTATAAATTTAGACAAAAATTATAAATAAAAATAACACCAAACAATTCTAATTTTAATAATCTTTTTTTTGACAGTAATGGCGCAACATTTAAGTTGAATTAATACGATGTTTGAGCTATTTAAGACTTGACTAAAATTACGTTCTTGCAAATTTGTAATCAAGTTTAGAATATGATGTCTCTAGCTAGCATCTTATTAAAGTTAAAATCATCGAATGTTTGTTTTGATTTTTAGTGCCGTACAAGCTTCATAGATGACACTTAGACATTTAAAAATTAACATGAACATTTTAAGGCATGTTCAGCTGCAATTTATAAAAAAAAGTTGGCTTAGTATAGCACCTTACTAGTTAAAAAGGATTTGAAATAAATAAAAAGGTTATTGCATTGATTTAAAATTAGCCAATTGTTAAATAGTAGCTGATTACAACTTAACATTAGGACGATTAAAATTTTATGCCAACTTTTGTCCTTAAAAGCGCCTCTCATCTTAGCCGTTCGATTACATTCCTTATACCGACTTTCAAGTTTCAATTGAAAACCTACCTCAATTACGGGGCCTAATTTCCTGGAGCTTTACTTAACGCTGCTCGTATCACGTTGTTTTTGATTTCAATTAATTAATGTAATTAATTGCGGGGATTTTTGAGAGACTTTGGATATGCTGTAGATAGAGGGTGAAATTCTTCAAAATTAATAAATTGATTTCATTGAAAGAACAACTACCAAGTTTTCGATCAAGCCTTTCCTGGACTGTCGCATTTTCTTCAAGTAACCATAAACGTGAAATGATTCTTCTTCTTCAGCTAACTCGAGATTCGAATCGATTGATAAATAAACTCCAGAGCGTCCACCACCATCACTAAAATGATATATAAGTATTGGAAATAATAGCTTAGAGTAAATACATTTATAAAGTAGGTAGGTTTGTGTATTGGGAATACCATGCCAGATCACCGAGTTTTTTAATCGATCCTCTTCGATAAAATAGGTGAATATTTTCAGTTCTATTATACGTTATCAAAGCAACTTTTGTACCAATTTCAAGCCTTTTCTTCCAAACTGGTATTGAGTAATCGATTTTTTCAAGTAATAATAGACTAGTAATAAATATTTTGCCAGTTTATATTTCTTGAGCACTCAGCAATTTCCCTCCGTTTTTGACAAAGCAGGGAAATAAAATATAAACAGAATTCCTCACATAGAAGTAAAAACAACTATCCTTTTCTTTTCTTGTTATTTAATTTACTGCAACAAAGAATAATTGAGCAAGCAAATCCAAAAACTTTCAGTCTCAATTTTTAAGGGGGAAAGTGAGGAATTTTTGAGAGGAATCCTGTTTATATTTCTGAGCGCTCTGAGTCCTCTGAGATCTCAGAAATACTTACTTACTTAAGGTGGCGCTACAGTCGGGGGTGGACCAGGGCCTCAACCAACAAGCTTCTTCCAGCCGGCTCGGTTTCTAGCTAGCTGTCTCCAGTTTCGCACGCCAAGTTGGTTGAGGTCCTCTTCCACTTGCGTGCGCCACCTTTTACGCTGTCCACCTCTACTGCGTTGTCCCACGGGGTTGGATTCAAAGACTTTCCGGGCCGGAGCATTGGTGTCCATTCGCTCTAAGTGACCCAGCCATCTTAGGCGTTGTCTTTTCACTTTTGTGGCTAGGTCGGTGTCGCTGTACAGCCCATACAGTTCGTGGTTGTATCTTCTCCTCCATTCCCCATCTATGCAGACGGGACCAAAAATCACCCGGAGAATTTTCCTCTCGAAACAGCCTAACGCGTTCTCATCCACCGTTAGCAGTGTCCATGCCTCTGCACCATACATCAGGACCGGGATGATAAGCGTCTTATACAGGGACAGTTTAGTTGCTCGAGAGAGGGCTTTACTTCTCAATTGCCTTCTTAGCCCGAAGAAACAGTGTTTGCAAGAGTAATTCTTCATTTGATCTCAGCACTGGTATCGTTCGCTGAGTTTATAGCGGATCCTAGGTAGACAAAGTCTCTGACCACCTCAAAGTTATAGCTGTCTATAGTGACGTTCTGTCCTAGACGTCGCACATAGGAGCATTTGCATGAAAAAACTGGTCAAAATTATTTTTTTGTCTTAGTGACCTAATTTTCATCTGAAACTTAAATTTATACCGTTTTAAAGTATTTCCATTCTTTAAAACAGAAATAAATAATTGTGGGTTTTTTTTTTATTTTGTCTACCCATGGGCTTATGGATATGTGTGAAACTTCTATTACATTTTTGACCAAAAAAGGTAATAAAACAAATCAATTTTTTTTAAATCGAAGGTTGAAGGTTTGGTTTGCCATATTGCATACGAAAAACACTTAACCTTAAAAAAAAATACATAAACTTCTTGACTTTTTGATGAATCAATGTTTGCCCAAGAACATAGATATTAGTCGATGAAATCAAATAAATCAAACGTTGAAATTAAGTATATACCATTGTCTCTAACATTCATTAATAAAATTTTTTTCAAAAAACATAAAACACCAACTTCAAATTGGTGAAAATAGAGCGCATTGCAAATGCAGGCGTGCCTACTAAATTGGTCTAGATTCTGACTAGCTGTCTGAAGAGGTGGTGTGGTGGGGGTCAACTTTGAGACTGGTTTATGATAATACGGTTAATCAGCTACGAGCAATACCAATTTGGGGGGCTTTCAAAATAGTTTTATTTTTTCAATTTTGTCCGGTTTTTGAGGTAAAATGCTCCTTAGTGCGTCAGTGTTGGGTGTCTTTTCTTGTTGACAGCATATACTTCGTTTTGCTTTCATTCACCGTTAAACCCATCTTCTTGGCTTCCTTCTCAATGCTCACAAAAGCACCACTGACATCACGCTTTGTTCGTCCTATTATGTCAATGTCATCAGCGTAAGCGAGTAATTGGACGGACTTTTGAAAGATTGTGCCTCTAGTGTTGACGTGAGAGTTTTGCACTATTCTTTCAAGAACGATGTTGAAGAAGGCGCATCAGAGATCTCAGAAATATAAACTGGCTAATTGATATCCTAAAAACTTGGGTATCATTTTATAATTGAATGTAGTTTCAGCAAAATAAAAAAAAAAATTAAATAATTCGGAGTAATTTTGACTCTGTTATTAATATCAAAAGTTCGAAAAACTTAAAAAAAAAAAAGAAAATTTTATATAATAAAACCGAGATACTTTACCTCAAGTATAAGTGCCGCACTCGCATAAGTACCTCCTTTCCCTTAGAACCAAAATATTTAAGTACTTTTAATATAAAACTGCTTTTATAATTAACTTTCGCTTAACTGCTTTACCCTTTGCCTCTTATTTTGTGTACCTACATATACTTATTTTAAAATTAACCTGAAAATGCTTCTTTGATGTGCCCGTTTAAGTCGATTCCTTAAATAACGGCTCGTGATATGTACCTTTAGCTATTTTTGAATTAAATTCTTACCTTCCATTTTAATGTTTGTTTCTGTTTTTTTTATTGAATGGTTCTGAGCACTAAAGACGGTTTTATAGCCGAAATCGGATAAGAACCTATTTATCAAAATGGGTCGTTTTTAGTGAGGCACTTATCCGGGATTTACTGTATCTTTGAATTTCCGGTGAGCTGATGTGGCAGCTTGAATGGATAGCACGTCAGACTTATTCAAAATTTCGGTAGGTTCAGGTTGACATTTTCGTAAAAATGTTTGAGAGCTTAGCCAACTTTCTACTAGCTCTTTTTTTGTTGCTGAATGAAAGTTTTGGGTTTTGCGCAACTTTGTAGGGGTATTATCCACCTACTCATTTTTCAATCCCAAAAAAAAACATCGAAAACATTTCACGATCGAATTGTATTTGTCACAACTAATTTATGGCAAATAATTAAGCCATAAACCATCAGGTATAAGAAGTTCTTACTGATTTTCGACAGGGTGTTTTTCTAACTTGATATCAAGTTAGCAAAGCACCCAAAAAAACATAGAGCACATTGAATGACAAATTCGAAATTTTCACAACTTATTAACGACTAGTTATCCACCTACTCATTTTTCGATTCGTCATCGTTTCTTTACTAACCTGACACTAATATACATATTTTGTACTAATCTATCATTAATTGAAAATTTTTCATTTGAAAAATAGATTCCTCAACACCAGTTTGGAATAAAAGGCTTAAAATGTTTATGCAAGTTGCTTTTAATAAGCACAAAACATGTCTGAAAAAATTATCGAAACCAAAGACAGTCGAATTAAAAACTCGGTAATTTGGCATGGATAGCGCATTGCACTATAAATTGTAACGTACTTACCTGCAATGAACCAGCATTGGACCTCGTATATCACTTGCTTTTATTATGTTGCCAACAACTGATCGAACTCGACGTCGGAATTCTAGAACAGCATTTGAAAATGGACACGAATGTGAATACCATTCAGTATAATGAAACTGGTAAATCAGCCTCTCTTCGGTTACTTCACCAGCCTATAAATGGTTTATTATTTTATTAAACAATTAATTTCAAACCAGTAACGAGTGACTCAATTATTTAACCTCGTTTTTTTTATAAAGTCGAAATGTCCGAATGTGGAAATTAGCAAGTTGTTCTTCTTTTAAAATGTTTATGTTAATATCTCCATATGCTTCATGGGTCTCCATATTAGGTGGCCAGTATTGAACACACATGACCTAAAATAAAAAAAGGCGTTTATCATCGTCAAATCATCGATAGGGCAGTGAAGACCAAATTTTTGAGGCGATGAAAAATAGCTAGATATTATTTCGTTATAAGTGTGCTTATGTATGTATGTTAAATATATTATTTTTAATTTTTCATAATTTTGTATGTTTTCTTATATATTTGTTCTCTAAGCTAAGTATACAGTTCTTTTGAGTAAAAAAATTCTTCAAGGTGAGAAAAAAAATATTTTCCACAAAGAAAAAATGTCCGTGGTGTAAATTTTTTTTTTATTCGCTGTCAGTTTACACTTTCGAAAAAAAAATCTCAATGAGACTGATCCATGGAAAATCAAACACAAATGCCAAACGCAATTTTTTTCGGAAAAAGAATGTCAGTGACATTGTTTTGCACGAAAAAAAATCGTGGTGAATATAAAATTTGTTTTCTTTGGGTAGTTCACAGTTCGATAAAAAAATGTGTACGTCAAAACAAATTTTTCTCGCAAAAAGCGCTCCCATAAGAAATACATGTAGTTTTTTTTTGTCAAGGAACTGTATACTTAGCTCTATTTTTAATTTGAAAGTCCTCTTTTTTATAGCTTTTTCCCTATTACACCAAATAAAAATAACCATGCAAATTGGACTGTGAAGTTAACGTTAGTAAAACTACAGTAAACCTTTGGATTTTTTTAAAAGTGTTTAAAACAACTAAAACACATTTCAAAGCGAGTTACAGCAAAAATAAATAGTGGCCAACTTTCCATCGGGTGATCGGCGAGTATAGACAGATATATTGTTCTTGCATTAATTACCTTTGTGAAATCAAAAGTTTTGGTCAGCATAATAATAACTATAACATTCTCTTGCCACACCATTTTCCAAAACTCATTAACTGTTTCTTCAGTAGGCCCTTGGGTAACAATGTAGGCATTTGGCTTCAAAAGGCTCTGAAATAAAATTTATAAACAAATAAAAAGAACTTTGAGTAAGAAAATATGTAGATATGTATATCATGTACATATAGCATGTTTTATTAATTTTTAAATGTAGGCATATCAACAATATTTTGCTTACATTTTTAGCTTACAATAAAGTGAAGTTAATATTAAGAAATAAAATGCACGACTGGGTCGCACGTACTTGCTCTTATGTTCAAGACACAGCGGGTTTAAGAAAATTGTATATAAAAACATGGATATTATGAGAGAAGAATGGCTAAAAAAACTCTTTTGACAGTTTGTGGTGGAAAAAAAGAATGCCATCTTAATTCTTGATTGAATATGATTGTATGGGAAAAAAAATTTAAATCGTTGGAGCGGTTTTTTAAAAAAATAATTTTGTATATATGTATAACATTCTTACAACATTTTGAAGAACAAATTTTAGTATGCAAATCAAAAGTATATATTTATGTGTATATAAAAACAAAATTTGAAAAAAAAATTGTCAACCAGTTTTTGAGATATCGAATTTTCAAAAAAAAATTGAAACTTTTTTAAAAATTCAAAAACTTTTTTTTTGAAAATTTTGATATGCTTTATTATTGAATCTTATCTGAAATGTGTATATACAAAAATTCATCTAAATCCGTTTAGCCGATAACGAGAAAATTCAAAAGAAAAAAATACGTTCTATGACAGGTACCATTAATAGTTGCTAGGTGTAAAATTTTATAATTTTTGGTAGTAGATCGTACTAATTTTAGTATATGAAAAAAGTTTAATCAAAATCGTAGGAGTCGTTTGTGAGAAAAAAAATATTTTCATATGTGGTTTTTTAACTTTTGTATGAAAGGTACCGTTATTTCTTCATAAATGTTAATTTTTTCAAAAAATATTTTAAAGAGTACTACAAAACTCATGAGTATCGAGTTTCAAAAAAATCGATCATGTCGTTTTCGCAATATTAGATTTTACAAAAAAAATTTGAAACATTTTTTAAAAATCCAAAAAATTCTTTTTTCAAAAATGTTGGTACACAAAACTATTTATATTTTTTGGAAGCTTCTGTATAAAAAAAATAATTGAAATCGGTTTTACCATTTTGAAGAAAATCAAAAATTAAAAAATGGTTCTTTGAGAGGTACCATTAATAACCATTTTTGAAAAATGGTTTTCCACCCAAATGAAGCCTTCACTAAAATAAATTTACTGAATTTTTTTAAAGAAAAGTTGTCCAGCCGTTTTTGAGAAAAAAGCAATTATGTAAAATTGATAAAAAAAATTGTATCGCAAGTACCGTTATTTTTGGTTCTAAAAAAAAAATTTAAAAAGCGTGTCGGCAGAATCACCAAAAACCACTATGTACCAAGTTTGAAGAAAATCGATCGAGCCATTTAGGCTGTAGACGAACAGACAGACAGTTAGACAGAATTGTGCCACCCACTTTTTTGGTGTTCTCTATAATCGTAATATCATGTTTCATTTTTATCTCAACATTTTTTTTTTTTGCACGAATCCGAAACTTGTCTTATAGTACCTATATCGCAAATAAAATGGGACTATCATCGAACAGATTGTAACAAAAGTAAATCCTTTGTCCCCTATTGCACGATGATTCTTTGCGTCTGACTCTTTTCGAACATAATGAGTAAAAAAGAGAAAAAAGATGAGACGGAAGACCAGCTGCCCTGTGAGTCGTGGGCCAAGGTTTTCGCGACTCTTTTTGACGTTTCTTTTTAGCACTACCGTATTTTCCCATTTTTCGTATACATACAGTACAAACCACAGCAGTGAAATTCGCAATAAAAGAGAAATGTCAATTTTATATCAAGCGTTGAGAACCACAGTGTAATAGTGCGTGCCTCACAGGATGATTTTCAAAGAGAAATTCGAAAAAAGAGTCAGACGCAAAGAATCAACGTGTAATAGGGGACAAAGGATTTACTTTTGTTACAATTAGGTCCCAACATAATCCAAAATCCATACATTACAATTGCTTTAAACTGGGAATATATTTTTAATGTAATAGTGCCTATACCTACCTACATTTCAAATAGCACAAACATATTATCCGTCGAAATTAAACACTGATCAATTTTTGAAACTCTTCAAAAACGTTTGATTTGACATGAGCAGGAAAAATGAAACGAATATATATTGAACGTTAATCAGTTATCTTTATGTAGTTAGCGAGCTAAGCATGAAATCTTTTCAATACTTAAATAAACAAAACTCAATAGTCTAAGAGCTACCAGCCACTTTGACCAACCTGACACAAGGCTACAACTTTGTGTATGCTTGATTTGGGACTAGTTAAGAGTGTTCCGGACTGAAATGGTGATTTCATGAATAAGATTGCGAAGCGTGTACTTGTCCGATCAAAGCGATTAAGGTGTCTATGGACAGATAAACTTATTATCTATGCCATCATTGGAAAAAAATTTAATTTTGTGCTCTAGATTTTGGTAAAAGCCTCTAAGAAATCGAGAAAATGGCTAAAATGGCTGTTTTTCAAAGCAAATGTCGCCTACACTATAGCATTTTTTGCAAAAAAATGTTTAATAACATAAAATTCCATATTTTTATTATGCCACTATTGGAGAACATTTTTAATTTTGTACCTAATAAAAATTTTAATAATGCAAAATAAAAATGCTTGTGAATTTTGAAAAAACCCATTTTTGACAGTTAATTTCTTACGGTATTTTTTTGACAAATTTTTTTGCAGTGGATATAAATTCAATATATTTTTCATGATTTTCATTAATTATGTAATCATATTTGTATCATTTGATATTGAAATTTTTAATTCTTAAAATGCACTTTTTGATAGAAAATTTATGTAAATTTAGAAGTTAAAATCAGTTACTTTTAGAAAAAAAATTTTTTAATACAATAATACGCCTACTAGTGACCAATTAGTAAAAATTCAAAGTTTTATAAGACAAAGTATCTGATGAAAGTGAAAAAACACGGTCTTATATATGCAAAAAAAAAAGTTAGCTAATGACTGGTTTTGTTCAGTTCGGAACACTCTTAAGTATGAACACCACGGTCTGGCAGGGCTGCCGCGGTCGAAAGGTTGCTATCTGATTTTTTCAAAATGCAAAAAAAGGGTCAAAATTAACCTACTCGCACAAGGCTGAAACTTATTTATAATTTAGTTTATATGCATTCTTATGCATGAAAAAAATTATGCCAGACGGGTTTGGGGGTCGGAAGTGTTTGCCAGACGAGCCTAAGGCTCTTAAAGATTAATAAAAGCTATTGGATAACTTGAGAAATTTGTTAGGTACAAGGCTAAAACCTAGTGTATTCTTTATTCGTGAACAGATTAGTCAAAAAATAAAGGTCTGAGAAAATGTTCGCAATTCTAGGGTTGCCACCTATTTTTTTCAAAATGTAAAATAACTTCCAAATGTAACATATCTACTTTTAGAGTGCTGATTTTTGAATTTATAATAACTTATGTCTCTTTGTACATGAAAAAAAGAGATGCCAGACCAGTTTTGGTGGACGAAAATAGCTTGCCAGACGTGTTTTTAAAGTTGGTATTAAAAAATGTCATTGATTAGTCAGAGAATAAATTATTAAATATAACACGTTAACTGCGTATAATCCTGATACACAAAAGCTCCTGCCAGACGAGCCTAAGGTTTTAAAAATTGGTATTATTGAAATATATTTTCTTGATTTTTTCTTAAATAAAAAAAAAAAAACTCAAAATAGCAAACCTACCCGCACAAAGCTGATTTTTACATAAATGTTAGCTGATATCTTTTTTAATATGAAAATAAATATATCAGATCGGACGGACGGTCGAAAGTTCCTGCCAGACCGGCCTAAAGTCTTAAAAGATGGAATTGTAAGAAATATATATTTATATATGTATACATATTTCTTACAGTTGTTTGTTATTTTTCCCAAAAGCCAGATATAAAAGCAAACAGACGCTTGTGTTGTGACACACATGCTTACAGCAATATAGCCCAGGAAAAATGAACAAATAAAATGCCAATCTGCGGAAAAATTCCAAGTAAAGATTTTGAATTCAATTATCTTTATTTGTGCATGAGGAATATGCATGCGAAAGTCTACAAACGAATCTGGCTTGCGTTAAAAGTTATTCAAGGTTATGTATCGAAAATACTGGTTTTTCGCGTATATCTAACTTTGAAACGGTTCATGCACGCAAAACTTGTATATAATGTGATTATCTAAAAAAGAAATGTTAAAACCATTTTTTTTTGTCCGACTGATGGTTCAGTCTTGAATGGGGGAGATAGACCCCCTTAGTGTTAGAAAACGTTGGTACCACGTCTCTCTATTATTTTCTATAAATAAAATTTAAATTATTTTTCAAAAACTTCACAATTTTATAGAAAAATGAAAAATATCGTTATTTTTTACTTTTGCCAATTTGATATAAAAAATAATATCTTTTCAATGGCTACTAAAGAAACAAAACTTTTGTTTTCTTGTAGAAGGTTAAATAACCTACAAACTGCATAAAAATAAAATTTCTAACATTTCCCGTTTAAGAGTGGTAAGCGAAAAATCATTATTTTCAATACTTTACCTTTTTGAAGATGTCTTGTTAGTGGTCACTCATGTGGAAAAAAGTGTGTTAATATTTTTTGTAGATTAAATTACAATCTATGAACTGAGCATGAATTATTTTATGACAACTTTGTTGTTTAAGCCAAGTATACACTTCTTTCGAGTAAAAAAAATTCTTCAAGGTGAGAAAAAAATATTTTGACAAAGAAAAAATGTCCGTGGTGTAAATTTTTTTTATTCGTCGTCAGTTTACAGTTTCCAAAAAAAAATCTCAATGAGACTGATCTATGAAAAAGAAAACACAAATGCCAAACGCATTTTTTTTTGGAAAAAGAATGTTAGTGACATTGTTTTGTACGAAAAAAAACTCGCGGTGAATATAAAATTTGTTTTCTTTGGGTAGTTCACAGTTCGATACAAAAATTTAAACTTCAAAAGATTTTTTTTCGCAAAAAGAGCTCAATAAGAAATACATGTAGTTTTTTTCGTCAAGGAACTGTATTCTTAGCTTTAAGAGTTAAAAGCAAAAATCTGGAAATTTGGGTTTTTGACGAAATTTTCAAATTATTAAAATTAGCAGTCTTAGAAAAAAACATTTTTTTTCAATAAAAGGTAACATAATTCACAAACCTTGCATAAAAATGTTTTCCTTAAAATTCACTATTTCTGAGTTAGACGCAAAAAGGGAAATCTTCTACAATATACGTTTTTTGAAACACCAATAACTTCTTAACCATC
Organism: Dasysyrphus tricinctus; assembly: GCA_963921185.1. Classification (NCBI taxonomy): domain Eukaryota; kingdom Metazoa; phylum Arthropoda; class Insecta; order Diptera; family Syrphidae; genus Dasysyrphus; species Dasysyrphus tricinctus. The sequence continues at coordinate 176,376,063 of OY992531.1, read as the reverse complement.
AGTCGGACAAAAAAAGTGTTTCAACATTTTTTGTAGATAATCACGTTATATACAAGTTTTGCATGCATTACTTTATAATACCATGTACCGTTTCAAAGTTATACGCGAAAATTTTTTTAGATCTCATTACTTTTTTTGGCTGACTTTTTACGCACAGGTTTCTTGTACATATAAGAACTTGGCTCTTTTTTTAACATTTGTGTTTTTGTTGTGACTTCACTCCTTTTTGCAAAGATTTATTTTGCCATGTGAAAATCAAGCCTTTTGCTCTGTAAAGTTTCATAATTCTACGACAACCGAAAGTGCTCCATATAAATAATAGCTATTCTGAGAAAGGGGGTGGATGGCACGCCCCCTGAATGGAAAATTCCAAATTTTCGATGTTTTTCTTTCAAAGTAGGTACTTCAAGCCCTACTGATCTACCAATTTTTATTGTTTTACAACAATCGAAAGTGATCCATGTAATTTGTTAGAATTATAAATGCTACGCCCCTGAATGGAAAATTTCAATTTATCTATTTTTTTTCTTTCTGAGTACTTCAAGCCCTACTACTCTAACAATTTTCATCGTTCTACAACAATCGGAAGTGCTCCATTTAATTTATAAGAATTTTTAAGAATGTGGGTGGATGCCACGCCCCCTGAATGGAAAATTCCAATTTTTTTCTTTCTAAGTACTTCAAGCCCTACCGACCTACTAATTTTCATCGTTCTACAACAATCACAAGTGTTCCATATAATTTATAATAATTTTAAGAATGGAAAATTCTAACTTTTCAATTTTGTTCTTTCTAAATACTTCAAGCCCTACCGACCTACTAATTTCCATCGTTCTAGAACAATCGAAAGTGCTCCATATAGTTTATAAGAATTTTTAAGAAAGTGGGTGGATGCCACGCCCCCTGAATAGAAAATTGCAGATTTTCGATTTTTCCTTTGTTTGCACCACAAGACCTACCGTTGTGCGAAATTTCAAGTTTCTACGATGGCGGGAAGTGCTCCATAATTTTAATGATCTGTCAGTGAGTCAGTCAGTCAGTTACTGTTTTTGCGATTTTTGAAGTCCTCTATCTCGGGAATTACTAATGCTAAAGAGTTGAAATTTGTTGAGTCATCTGTGTTTGATCAGCTCAGCAAATGCTGCGAAGTTGAAGTTTCCGACTTTATTGGTACTGAAGTTAGAGGGGGGTTGAAAATCGCCTGAGTTTGTTCCTGTAAAAAGGGTGTAGTGCCGCGAACTTGGTTGGGCACTACCGTGCCCTTTGACTTATACAAAAAATACAGGAGGAATAGAGGCGAAGTAAGCTAATACTACGTTTTCACCAAGAGATAGTCCGGGATTTAAGGAAAAAGATTTATGTGGCTTTTCCATCGGATGAAAAGATTAAAAAGAAGATTAACTCTGACAGCACCCTTCAAGAGCAAAAGGGTTTTAATTTTTTCTTATGAAGTGGAAGTGAGATAGAATGTTTCTTTTGTGTCAAACAATGGAGAACTGAATCCAACCACGAATGAATCCTTCAGCGCCTTATAAGAACAGGTTAGTTTGATTATTTGATTTGTTAAACAATTTGTTCTAGGAAGATTTACCAAGATTAATGTTTAATCTTGTAGATTAACGAAAACAATTCGTATGGTAAATCTTGGAGATTTAAAGAAGATTTGAGGTCAATCTTATTAAATCTTGGTTTAGCGTTCGGTGAAAACGTAGTATAAAACTGCGTCATAGGCAACTTGTTTTAGCGCTGGAGTAAAGTTACTCTGACTTAACAACACCTCTAATCCCGAAATGTTTATTTAAAAAAAATATACCTACGAGGAATAGAGGCGGAGTAAGCTAAAACTGGTTTATAGGAGGTATAAAGCCGTTTTAGTATCTTAATGTTAATTGGACATGACACCGTATGAAATATACAAAAATGAGTCGGCGCCTGATAACTTAAATGCCCTATAGACTACTTTTTCGGGAAACTGAATTAATGATGCTGTTATACTAAAGTACCGAAAAAGATAAAGTAAGATAAAGTACCGAACAACCCAAAGTACTTACCGAAAAACCCAAAGTATCGGAAAAGACAAAGTACCGAAAACCGTTAAATTTAAAGTTTTTGAAGCTGTTTTAAGATCAATAATGACGTATGGCTCTCAAGTAAGGGGATATTAGCAGTATGATGAGGTAGAAAAAACATTTGGTATTGTGATGCTTTTTTGTCGAGGCTGAGGTAGACTCGTCGGTGTCCAGGGTTTATCCCAAAGAAAGCACAAAACTTGGGTTAGGAGTTTCAAACTCCGATTTAAATATTTTTATTTATTCAAAAATTAAGTTCACAAGGTTACATACAAAAGTTGTATAGCTTAACTAACTAACACGGTATTTCGTATACTACAATGATAATGCTTATGATTTATTCTAACACGGTATTTCATATAATCTTACTAATAATAAGTACAAGGTAGGATTAAATCCCCGCCTCCAACGGCAAGTTGAAGGAAAGTCAAATCTGCTCCCGGCTCACAGATAGCGTCTACTATACACTCGAAAGGAGTGCAGAGCAGAAAAGGCGGTTAGGATTAGATCCCCGCTTTCAGCTGCAGGCTGAAAGAAAGTCAAGTCTGGTCCCGGCTAGCAGACAGCGTCTACTATGCACTCAGATGGAGTACAGAGCAGAAAAGGCGGTTGGGATTCGGTCCCCGCTTCCAGCGGCAGGCTGAAAGAAAGACAAGTCTGGTCCCGGCTGACAGACGGCGTCTACTATGCACTCAGACGGAGTACAGAGCAGAAAAGGCAGGTTGGGATTCGGTCCCCGCTTCCAGCGGCAAGCTGAAAGAAAGTCAAGTCTGGTCCCGGCTGGCAGACAACATCTACTATGCACTCAGAGGGAGTGCAGAGCAGAAAAGTCGTTTAGGATTCGATCCCCGCTCCCAGCGGCAAGCTGAAAGAAAGTCTAATCTGCGCCCGGCCAACAGATAACGTCTACCGTATACTCAGAAGGAGTATAGAGTAGAAAAGTCAATGGGAAACGTTCCCCGCCTAAGGCAAAGGCCAAAGGAAATACAATCGCGGTAAATAATAAATAATATCAATAATAAAAACGGAGGAGAAGCCTCAAAAAAAACGGTACGAGATAAACTCAAAAAAATCAGTGAAACTTCTGATGGTACACTTCGTACCCAACAGCGTGTCTCGGTTGAGTTAATTAATTTAATCCGTTCCAGAATAAATTAATTTAACTCACGGTCGGTTTTCTTCCTTATGTACACTAAATTGGTACACACACAACAAAGGCAGAAGACAATTTTGTTCGGAAATTACACTTCCCCATATTAAGTTTCCTGACAAAAGACAGTGTGAACTGGTAAAGGCGAATGGCAAAATACCACAATAAAAATATATATTTTTATTTGATGATGAATTTTGGGTATTCCATCGTTTACTTGCAGTGCATAGCTGACAAGTATAAACAGTTGCCTAATTTCGGGGGTTGATATGCGAACTTTCTGTGTTGCATATTTCGAAGATGTATTTTTGCTTGTGGATTTCGGTAGGTAAAGCGGTATGGTAAATGCAGAATGAAATTAACCTTTGAAGTTAATTTTGAACTTCTGCCGGATAGTTCAGGTTGGTGATGCAGACGTGCATTGAGGAGGTGAAATTTGTAACGCTTCGTTACAGTATACCACAGAAAGCTTCCAATTACATGCTGCTTCTCGAAACCCACCTATATACAATACATATATTCACTTTAAGAATGCACTTTGAATATGTTACAAAAGTGCTTGCATATGAAAATAATCGCCTACCGAAATAACTAGCAAAACACAGTATACAGAAAAACATTAGCTGGTATCAAAAATGGGAGGATATTTTCGTGGTGAATCATTGCAATCATTAGATATTCAGGATGTATCTCTTAAGGGAAAATTAATAAACACTCTTGAATTAAGTTAAGATCAGTTTTAATAGAAGAAGCTAAAGCGTCATCCCGTCGGTCACTGTACCCAAAACTCGAACATATTTTGAACGATCTAAACTATTTTCCTGATAAATTGAGCTTGTTTTTTATCTTAATTAAAGACCATATTTCAATGACCGGAGTTCATTGTGTAACCTGCAAGAACAAGAAACATCGTACCACTTTTTATCTGTGTATCCCATTTTAAAAGAATTACGCTTTGTATATTTCCAAGAATTAATTTTAAGTGAAACAGAATCCATAAGTATTTTAAATGGACACAACTGGAAACTTCTTGCCCAATACTGCATTGAAACCTTAAAGTATCGGAATGATTTTGTTTTTTGGATTATTGAAAAATTTTTATTCGTAGAAAAAAATACTCATTTTTGTCTGAGCAACCAATATTGATATTGTAGATATAACACGACATATTATTGTAAAAAACATTTAAAATTTACATACTTACTAAAATTAAAAACACATTTCACTTTTTTCTCTTTCTTATAAAAAAAACTGTTATAGATCAAAATGTGAACGGGTCATTATTTAAAAATATTAATTTCAGTCTCTCTCATTTTTGAACCCAAATAAAAAACATATTATAACTTTGTTAGTTGGATGGCTTAAGACAAACGTATTCTAACATTCACCCAAAAAAAAGAAGCTAAAAAAATACTATATCCGTTATCTCCATTTAAATACCCAAAACGTCACTCCCCGGACGTGTCCCAAAGCCTACTTACCACACTGCAATGAATTTTAGCAACGAAGCTAAAAACGATACAAAAAATCTAATGATGCAGTGTTTTTAACAATATGTGCACCCTCACTAAGGTTAGGTTAGGTTGAAGTGGCTGTCAGTCATGAAAACTGACACACTTAGACCATAAGTTGGCCCATTGTGATACCACAAGAATCTGGGAAGCCTTTTTCCCTACTCGATGAACCATTTGGAGCTTCTTATGAAGCGTAACAGACTACCTATGTCAACATTTACTAAATCACTAGGATCATTGAAGTAGAAATCTCCAAGATGGAGTCTTCGCCTATGAGATAGAGCAGGACAAGTGCATAGAAGATGAGGAATCGATTCTACCTCTTCCTCGTCCATACAGCTTCTGCAAAAATCGTTAGAGAATACGCCAAGACGCGTTGCGTGCTTGCCTATATAAGACAGTGTCCGGTTATGACACCTATCATGGAGCTAATGTGCAATCTGCTTAGAGATATCAAACATTTAGACCGCTTAAAATCCATTACTGGCCAAAATTGTTTTGTTGCCCAGCAAGTGGTGATATTGTTCCACCTAAGGTTTGTTCTCTCTAAAGCATCTTGCTTCAGCATAAGTTTACATGTAGCGATGGGAATTCCAATATCTGCCTTACTAGGTAGAAGAGGTAGAGTTGTTCCATATTTAGCGAGTTCGTCGGCCTTACAATTACCTTGAATGTCTCTATGCCCCGGCACCCAACACAGGTGAATGTTAAAGTGCTGCGCCATCTCCAGCAGAGATGAACGACAATTTAGGGCTGTTAAAGAGTTGGTAGAGACCGATTCCAGAGATTTGATAGCTGCTTGACTATCCGAGAAGATGCGGATATCTGTAGTTGATAACACGTTTTCTTTCAGCCAAGATAAGGCTTCTTTGATCGCCATAAGTTCCGCCTGGAACACGCTTCAATGATTAGGAAGACGGAAGGAGAGACTTAATTTTAGTCTTTCTGAGTACACACCACCACCCACCCCATCATCAGTTATCGATCCGTCGGTGTAAATATGGATTGATTCATCTTACAAGAGAGCCGTATCCTCCCAGAGAACTCTAGAAGGAATGCTGACTTGAAAGTTTTTGCCAAACTGAAGTTTTGGGATGGTGTAATCAGTGCGACTTGGGATTGATCCGAATGAATTCAGAATGATGGAATGGCCAAAGTTGTTGTTGGTCCATTGTGAGGAAGCTTTAAGGCGAATGGCTGTATTTGCAGCCACTTGTTTGCTGAAAATATTGAGGGGTGTCAGATGGAGCAGAACGTCTAGAGCAGCGGAAGGTGTCGTACGAAGTGCTCCACTTATGCACAAACAAGCAGAGCGTTGGACTTTGCTCAATTTGTCGCAATTTACCGCTTTATCCAGAGCAGTCCACCATACTGTCACTCCGTAAGTGAGGATCGGTCTAATCACCGCAGTATATAGCCAGTGAGTGATTCGAGGTTGAAGGCCCCATTTGTTCCCGACGGCTTTTTTGCAAGAGAAAAGTGCCACTGTGGCTTTTTTGACTCTTTCTTGTATATTAGGTTTCCAGCTTAACTTTTTGTCCAAAATAAGACCCAAATATTTTGCTTGATCAGTGAATGTTAGTGGAGTACCTTTGATAGAAGGAGGATCAATATGAGGGATTTTATATTTCCTTGAGAATAGAACAAGTTCTGTTTTATGGGGGTTGACACCCAGACCACACCGGTCAGCCCAGTTGGTAAGCTTATTTAAAGCATTTTGTAAGAGTTCTTTTAAGACAGTAGGAAGCTTTCCTGATACGGCAATAGCAACATCGTCCGCATATGCAATCACTCTGTTACTCTCTGCTTCCAGGCATGTCAGCAGCTCATTTACTACCAAGTTCCAGAGAAGGGGAGATAGGACACCACCTTGCGGCGTACCTCTACTGACAGACCTTCTAGCGGAAAAGCTGCCCAGTTTTGAATTGATAACCCTGCTAGTCAGCATTTGATTAATCAATTCACCAAGCGTACCATCTACCTTCAGGGATGTAGCAGATGCGATCGCATATGTGTCGACATTGTTAAAAGCGCCCTCTATATCCAAGAAAGCGACCATGGTGTACTCTTTATGATGGAGGGAATATTCTATAGTTCGAACTAGAATATGTAACGCAGTTTCAACCGATTTCCCTTTGCAATAAGCGTGTTGAGCAGTAGACAAAAGTCGCGTGTCTATGCTTGTTTGCAGGTGGATATCGATCAATCTTTCAAAGATTTTAAGAAGGAATGATGATAGACTAATAGGTCTGAGATCTTTCGTGTTTACTTGGGAGCATTTGCCAGCTTTGGGTATAAACACAACCTTAACTTCTCTCCATAACAGGGGAATGTGGACAAGGTTTAAACAACTAGTAAGAATGATCTCCAGAATTGGCAGAATTAAATCAGAATTCATTTGGAGTTCAGCTGGTACTATGCCGTCGGGTCCTCACTAAAGAATGGTTAGTTTGTTTTTAGTTGCTTTACTTTGTTAAATAGGAGCTATTAACATTGTATATACACTCTATAGTCAGTGGCGTATTTATCCTAGGGGCCATAAGGGCCATGGCCCGGGGCGGCAAACTGTGAAGGGCGGCATTCAACTTTGGATGCAAAATTAAAAATCCCCTTACAAATTTCTAAAGGACAAGTAAAGCCTAGAGGCTCCAGGTGCAATATCATCGAAATGGTGTGATATAAGTAGAATAGGTAACTACGTGAATTTAAATCAAATATATTATTTTAGAACGTCAAATGGTTTACCATACTAGTATAATGATTTTCCCCGCCTTGCCCCGTGCCACCTAAAAACAGAAATGTTCTATCCGAGGTACTGCCTCTTGCGAGGAACTGACAAATCCTCCAATAGTATACTTGTCATGAATAAGTGCTTCTCATCTAGCCGTAGGTCCCCTCCATTCTTGCCAACAACACGCGCACATGAATGGTTGAGAGTTGTAAGTCACTAGGCCCTGGTTCTTCACGAGCTGTTGCGCCACCCAATTTATATTTATTTATAATGCGACTTTCAATTGTACTAATCAGCTTTAGAGATATCAAAATAGGATCGCAACATAGGAAAAACATTAAATTGCGATGAGCCACCTCTAAATATCAATAGGCGCGTCTCACCAAATAAAATCTTTGAGCGCTCAGGGTGCGAAAATTCGAAGTCGATAACTATGTAAATGGAAAATAAAGACTGAATGTTGAGAGAAAACATTTATCGAACATGCTATTATTTTTCATTCATTTTATAAAATTTTGTGCTTTAACAGTTAAATATTTTATGTAAGTAAAGTTGAAATTTTGTTTACCTACAGAAGTGCAGTACGAGAACTATCACATATATTTTTTGAACCATTGAATGGAGAATCTGGTTCCACCAAATCATCCCGCCTCCGCCACATTTACACTGAGTCTCAGTGAGATATTATTTAGTGAGACTGACCTAATATGAAAAGCTCAAATTTAAGGAGAATAATTATTTTGATAACCTCAGTAGAAATTTTGAGAAACCATAAAAAAAACCTTTCGATTGTTCAGCGCAGCCCAATTAATATATGTCTTAAAATACTATTATAGATTGTTTAAAAGCATTCCGAGATGCTTTAATTAAAAAAAAACAAGTGCCTCACTGTTCACAGGCCTTACCCTGCGTATGTTTCTGAAAATTAGAGTGACAAATTGCAGTGAAGAACGGTCATTTTCCCGTATCCAAAAACAGACAAATTATAACGCTCCCGGATAAGCGAAGCACATTTGAACAGCTACGCACATCCCTTATTTTGCAAAGTCAAGTAATTTTTATACCTACCTAAATTTGAATTTTATTTATTTAAAATGTGCATTATTTTATTAATTTGAATTTCATTCAAAAAATTCCTACGGAGTTTTGCCCGAAGACATAGAAATCGGTTACTAGAATACGCTAATTCTCCATGAATCGAACTTAGTACGCTCCCTGCTCCCTGCAAAGAACTACACCTTCAGACTAGGAGCGGTGAATCGAAAATCACTTTAGAATAGTGGAATAAGCAGGAATTTTCACCGAAAAGTTACCTGCAACACGTTAGTTAACTTCTTTAAAAATAAATAGCTAGATAAGTTTCCATTTACTGCCTGAACAGAATTCAAGACGGAGCTGGAATAGATGTCAAAAATGCTGCAGCCGGAGCTGCAAGAGTTGAACAATTTTTAACTTTTACTGCAGCATATTTTACATCTACTGCAGCATTTTTGACATCTATTCCAGCAGCGTCTTGCATTCTGTTCAGGCAGTTAGTTGCAATCAGGAAGTGGAGTTGCTTTTAGTGCAGTTAGAATCTCACACACTTATGAGCACGTGTTTTTCGGTCCTCCTAGCGCCTTTTGGAGGTTTTACACCCACCCACAGGCAAAATAAAAAAAAATTATATTGAAAATAACGATCCATTTGAGCTACAAAGCTCATTTTTGTATAAAAACCTTTAATTTACCTAGCAATTTTGTGCACTAAGCGAATCATAGTTCTCTTATTTTGTTCGGTAGATTTATTGTTGTTTAGCAGAAATTTAAATATTCAAAAACTTTAGAGCTGTAAAATTGGGGTGTGTTTACAAGTAGGCATTTAATTTGCTTTGAATTCATATGACAAATACAAGTTTATATTCGATTTATATTTTTAGTTTTCACCGTGAATTTAAGAAAGTTCCCAGGCTACAAATGTATGGTTTGCGCAAAAACTATGCATTTAATAACACAAATTCAGATATTAATAGTAATTTTATTTCTCCGAAAAGTGTTGCAAAAATAAAGGTCGTCAGTTAAGCCATGCCTTTAAAGCCTTCATTCTGACTGAGCGAAATCGTTCAATTATAACAGTGATTGATGAATGTGGAAACCATTTTGTGCGTTGTCAAAAATATTAAAATTGTGTTTGTTTTGTATGTCTTTTTTTCACTATGAAGTGATACTAGCTTTTTTCGTTAGTTAATGGGGCGCCAAATCTTATTGGCCCAGGGTGTCAAATCTTTAAATCCGCCACTGTCTATAGTATTCTCATGCCACACGATTTTGTAGGTTGACATTTGGTCGATAGGTTCGCTATGATCGCCTTACCGAGATCTCTTAACAAAAATTAGGACTACATTTGGACTACATTTGGACACTAGATGGCTACGAGCTTTTGGATTTAAATACAATACTATTAAGTAAGTGTCCCCCATAAAATGTTCATTTCTACCACACCAATGGAAATTAAAAAAAAAATGTAGTTTGAGACTACATAGAAAACTAAGGATAACGTCAATTTTCTACACGGAATATTTTATGTATATAAAGTTAGCAGGACACTTTTGGAAATTCATTTTAAAAACTATCCTATCATTAGTTGCTACTTAATTAATTTTTTGGTTTAAGAAAATATTGGTGTCCTTCTAACTTCATATGAACCTAGAAGGACAATTTTCTCAAAAATGTAGATAAACGATCCGTAAAAAGTTGGTTGTTGAGAACTAATTAATTGCGAATTAGTTACGCAAAAAAAATGTATAGCATTTTTGATATGCGAAAAAATGGGTGTCCTGCTAACTTCATATGAACCTAGCAGGACAACTTTCCCAAAAATGTAGATAAACGATCCGAAAAAAGTTGGTTGTTGAGAACTAATTAATAGCGAATTAGTTGCGCAGAAAAAATGAATTTTTTGTTCGTTTGCGAAAAATAGGCGTATTGCGCACTTCACGTGAACTTAGCAGGACAACTTTCCCAAAAATGAAGATTAATGATTTGAAGAAAGTTGGTTTTTCAGAGCTAGTTAATTGCGAATTAGTTATGTAAAAAAAAAAAAAATGTATTGCATTTTTAGTTTGCGAAAAAATAGGTGTCCTGCTAACTTCATATGAACCTAGCAGGACAACTTTCTCAAAAATATGTATAAACGATTAAAAAAAATTGATTTTGAGAACTAATTAATTCCGAATTAGTTACGCAAAAAAATTTATAGCATTTTTGGTTTGCGAAAAAATGGGTGTCCTGCTAACTTCATATGAACCTAGCAGGACAACTTTCTCAAAAATGTAGATAAACGATCCGAAAAAAGTTGGTTGTTGAGAACTAATTAATTGCGAATTAGTTACGTAAAAATAATTTAATTGCATTTTGGTTTGCGAAAAAATGAGTGTCCTGCTAACTTCATATGAACTTAGCAGGCCAACTTTCTCAGAAAGGAGATAATCAAGCCGAAAAAAGTTGGTTATTGGCTAACTTCATATGAACTTAGCAGAACAACTTTATCAAAAATAAAGATAATCGAGCCAAAAAAAGTTGGTTGTTGAGAACTTATTAATTGCGAATTAGTTACGCAAAAAAAAAATTATTGCATTTTTGATTTGCGAAAAATGGATATCCTGCCAAGTTCATATGAAGTTAGCAAACACCCATTTTTTTGCAAACCAAAAATGCAATAAAATTTTTGTTTGCGTAACTAATTCGCAATTAATTAGCTCTCAATAATAAACTTTTTTCAGCTCGACTATCTTTATTTTTGAGAAAGTTTTCCTGCTAAGTTCATATGAAGTTAGCAGGACACCCATATTTTCGCAAACCAAAAAAGCAATTATTTTTTTTTTGCGTAACTTTCATAATATATTTTTTTTGAAATCAAATGAGTTAACATATAAGTTGGCATCTGGGAGACGGTTTCAAACCAAGACCAAATTTTATTTATTGTTTTTGATTATTGTTAAATTTTTAAATGAATTGAAGAAATAAAACTAACTAACAAACTAACTAATTTACTTTTATCCATAGATAACATTACCTTTCACTTCAAGGTAAACAAGGTTATATTACATACATAATGTAGGTATTGTATAAACTGATTTTTAATAGCCAGTTCAATTTTGAAGCACTTGGTGAAACCATAATATCCACCTTATTTTAAAGTTAAATAATGTTTTTTAAAATATTTTTTTTTTTTGTAAATCAGTCATTAGTAATTCGGACAATGATATTAATACCTTATTGTAAGCAATGCGTTGAGTTGAAGCAACAAAATATAATTTCTAAAGTTTATTGAAGTACATACATACATATATTAATTAAGGATTTTTCTTACATCAACATACGAAGCGTTAACGTAGTCTGATTCCCTTATTCCTTCTTCATCTCTCTCCAAAACAACACGATTATAATCATACGGTATGCACTTAGGGTTTTGATTTTTCATTTGGTTGTGTTTTTTGTTTGCATGCCTGTATGTGTTGCCCTCTACTTTAATTGCAGTCTGAAAGAAAAATTGGAAGATGTTTTTAGTAAAATCATAGCAAAAGTTCAATAAAGTGAATAACTATCATTGTTCGTACTATGAGTTAATATCGTCGTCATTTAATAAAAACTCCCTTATAGTCAATTTTGTTTTATTTTGACACATCTGTACTTTTTTTTTATTTTTACTGGCCAGAACTTGAAAATGTTTGATGTGGGAGAATTTTTCCTTTAGAAGTAGGCCAACATAAGATCATTGTATATAAACTCTAGAATTCTCATGAAGCCAAAAAGCTCGTGGCCATCAAGTGTCCAAATGTAATCCTAATTTTTGTTAAGAGATCTCGGTAAGGCGATCACTGCGAACCTATCGACCAAATGTCAATCTACAAAATCGTGTTGCATGAGAATACTATAGATTGTATATGCAATGATAAGATTAAGGGCACTTTGGAGAACTAAACTGTTTATATTTTATTAAATATAGATATCATATCTATGAGAGGTTTCTTGGTTTCGCCAAAAATGGACTTAGGGAGTTTTCATAGAACGACGACGACTTGAACGAGTATTCAAGTAGGTATTTTTTATGGTTAGATAGTTAAAAGAGAATAGGACTACACTGCCCTGCAAAAGTTTGGAAACACTTTGAAAAATAAGTAGATATTCAGTTTTCCTTGTAAATTCATTAACCAGTGTCGGGTGGTTTTATTCAATGTGTTTCCTTGAGAAATATATTTATGATAAAGTTTAAATATTGGAACATTTCATTATTTTCAAAAGTCTAAACAAATTATTATTATTTTCAAAAGTTTAAACAAATTTATTAATAAAGCTGTGCAGCCCTGGATATAACAAAAATTCAAGCAAATCAATTTATTTATGAGCCGAGTTTTCAATATTCAATTAAACCTTAGAGAGAACTTATAGTCCAAGAGCCAAAGTAAATAAGTAGGTTCATAAATCATAATGCAATTTATTACTGAACTGATTTTCTTGATGGAATATGTTCAGGGGTGTCCACCGAATGTTAATTCAAGTTAACGGGACGAGGGGCTGTGAGCGTCAGCCGCCATCTTGGAAAACGCGTTTTATAAAATGTCTCGTTAACCGTGCATCCTCCCTAGATAATCTCCTTGGATCGCATATCACGGAATTTAAGACCATTTGAGTGTTTAATTTGCCCTATCAAGGAGGGGGAAATATACATCCCTCCAATATAATTGTATTCTTAGGATATATCCTAAAATTATTTCATGAAGTATTAGCCAATAACTTCGAAACATTCTGTGTACTGCTTACCTTTGAAGAAACAATGGGCCCTACTAATAATCAAATTTAGTGAAGACTTAAATATTTCATTGAAATGGACCATAATGAAATGGACTCTAAATAATAAACCATACATGGTATGATCTTAATATTTAATTGAGCTCTTAACAATGAACCATAGGTGGTATGAACTCCAAAAAAATTAACATTCCATGTATGGTTCATTATTTGGGATCCATAACATTATGGTTCATTTCACTGAAATATTTAACTCGTTGCTAAATTTGATTATTAGTAACCCCCAATGTATCAAGAAAATTACATAAGGACATTTTAAACACAACTGCCTTCCTCAGATCCTTACTTGCTCTCATGACATCACTAGAATAAACATGAATAAATATGTACTTTCTCCGTTATTTTTGGGTAAATTGATCAAAAAATATTGGTTATGTACAGGGCTGTCGAAGTACTGCAATTGCAGCATTTATACTGCTTTTTGAAACTCCGTACTAACGTAATGCTAATACGACCAAAGTAGGTACTGCTTTTTTGAAAATTTGTTCACACAACATTTGGAAATCATAATCCTATCTAAAATGTTTAAGTCCTTTTTATCTGATGTTGACTCTTATAAATAGATTTATTAAAACAAATAAAATTGTATAGAATACACTCACAATGTATGTTGTTGACGTAGATTTATGGAAAAAAAATCTCGAGTTACATTTTTTACGAGTGTGTGGAGGCCAAACGGACGCTGAGGGGACGCTTAGCGGACGCTGAGTGGATGCCTAGCGGACGCCAAGTGGATGACTAGTAGACACCGAGCGGAGGCCGAGTGGGCACTGAGTGGAGGCCGAGCGGACGCCGAACCGAGGCTGAGCGGACGCTGAGCGGCAGCCAAACGGACGCTGAGCGGAGGCCGAGCGGATGCCTAGCGGACTCTGATTTGAATCCGATCGGACGCTGAGCGGATGCCAAGCGGAGGCCGAGCGGACGCTGAACGTAGGCCGAACGGACGCTGAGCGGAGGCCGAGTGGACGAAGAGCGGACACTGAGCGGAGGCTGAGTGGACCCCGAGGGGACGCTGAGCGGACGCCAAGGGGATGCCGAGCGGACGCTGAGTGGACACCGGGTGGAGGCTGAGCGGACGCCGAGTGGCCGCTGAGCGGACGCTGAGTAGACGCTGAGCAGACGCTGAGCGGATGTCGAGTAGACGCTTAGAGTGGACGCTGAGCAGACGCCGAGCTCGGCCTCTGCTCAGCGTTCGCTTGGCCTCCTCTCAGCGTCAGCTCGGCATCCGCACAGCGTCCACTTGGCCTCTACTCAGCGTCCGCTCGGCGTCCGCTCAGCATCCGCTCGGCGTCTGCTCAGCGTCCACTAGACGTCTGCTCAGCGTCTGCTCAGCGTCCACTTGGCGTCCGCTCAGCGTCCGCGCAGCGTCCACTCGGCCTCCGCTCAGCGTCCGCGCAGCGTCCACTCGGCCTCCGCTCAGCGTCCGCTCGGCCTCCGTTCAGCGTCCGCCAGGCATCCGCTCGGCTTCCACTCAGCGTCCGCTTGGCGTCTGCTTGGTATCCGCTCAGCGTCGCATCGGCCTCCGCTCAGCGTCCGCTCGGCGTCCGCTCAGCCTCGGTTCGGCGTCCGCTCGGCCTCCGCTCAATGTCCACTCGGCCTCCGCTCGGCGTCCACTAGGCATCCACTTGGCGTCCGCTAGGCATCCACTCAGCGTCCGCTAAGCGTCCACTCAGCGTCCGCTCGGCCTCCGCTCGGCCTCCACTCACTCGTAAAAAATGTAACTCGGGATTTTTTTCCATAAATCTACGTCTACAACATATGTACATTGTGAGTGTATTCTATACAATTTTATTTGTTTTAATAAATCTATTTATAAGAGTCAACATCAGATAAAAAGGACTTAAACTTTTTAGATAGGATTATGATTTCCAAATGTTGTGTGAACAAATTTTCAAAAAAGCAGTACCTACTTTGGTCGTATTAGCATTACGTTAGTACGGAGTTTCAAAAAGCAGTATAAATGCTGCAATTGCAGTACTTCGACAGCCCTGTACATAATCAATATTTGTTGATCAATCTACCCAGAAATAACGCAAAAAGTACATATTTATTCATGTTCATTCTAGTGATGTCTTGAGAGCAAGTAAGGATCTGAGGAAGGCAGTTGTGTTTAAAATGTCCTTATTTAATTATCTTGATACATTGTTTCTTCAAAGGTAAGAAGTACACAGGATGTTTCCAAGTTATTGGCTAATACTTCATGAAATAATTTAAGGACATATCCTAAGAATACAATTATATTGGAGGGAGGTATATTTCCCCCTCCTTTTTATAGGGGAGGGATAAGTTCCCAAAACATTGACTTAAAATACACTAGTCAACAATATTAAAGGACCAAATTTTTTTTCAATTTTTGTTACCGTTTTTTGAAGAGCTGTATCCATTCCTGCACACAGAAAAAAAAACGCAATGTAAGATCAACATGACGAATTATTGATTTCGATAAAAAAGATGAATTTTTTAATCAATTGATTTCATTTCGTTTTCATTTTATTTTAACATTTCAAAGCGTTAATTTATGACTTAATCCTGTTAAGTTAAAATTGAAATACAAATAAACAGGAAATTTATTTTATATTAAACAGTTTTCGCTTTGTTTTAACTTTGAAGTTGTGTTAAAAAAAAATGATTCGTATATAAATTCCAAGTTAAAAGAAATTCATGTAAAAAAAAGCGTTTTCATGTTAAAACAAACGGGCAAACACTTAAACAAAGTTTTTTATTTTGATTCAACATGTTTTTTGTTCTAAGGGAAATATTATTAAATCATAACGGTTTCATATACAAACTAATTCATGTGTGAGACCATGTTGAAATAAAAGGATTGAACTCATTTTAACATTGAAATATAAGTAAAATAAAATGATTTACATATCGATACCCTTCCGTAAGAAAGTATTAATCGACCAACATTTGCAAAAAACTAAAGGCATCAACAAAAAACTCTTGTTCAGTTATTTATTTATTTATTTATACTCAAAATCCCTTCATAAATCTGTTTAATACAACAAAATACACAAATAAATAATTAAGCAAGAGGTTTTTAAAATTTTAATTTAAAATTTTGAAAATGTTGCTTAATACATTCTTACGGGAAGGTATTGATATTGATTCCAAGTTAAAAATACCTCAAGCTTACGTTTGGCACTAGTTTTTTGCCTAGCGAGTTGGCCCAGTGGATGAGTGTTATCTCCGTGTGTGGAAGGTTCCCAGTTCAATACTCAGTAAGTATCACAAAGTATTTTTAAAATAAAATAAATATATAATGTATTCCTATACTTTCAGATGGTGATTCAACATGATAATAGTAATGGCTTAACACAATGATAAATGATTAAACATGATGGTTGTAAAGATTTAATATGATAGTCATGGCGATTCAACATGATGATCGCATCACTTCAACATAATCGTATTGATTCAGCATTCATTTGCTATGGATTCCATTTTTATTTGCAGGTTTTTTCATATTACTTCAAAATGAAAACATATTGATTCAACAATAAAAACAATGTCATTGTAAGATGATATAATATTGATTTCTCTTATAAGAAATCATGTTAAAATAAAGCGAATGCTCATTGGAGCAAAAACATTGGCAAAAAATGTTGAATAATTATTGTTTTTGTTGATTTTCCTTCGTTTTTTTTCTGTGTGTGCCAAGAAACACGCACACAGGAATGGTTGTGAGTTGTTAGTCACTAGGCCCTGGTTCTCCATGAGCTGTTGCGCCACCCAATTTATTTATATTATTTATTTATTTATCTTTGTGACGAGTGGTCGTATTGAGTTGAAATAAAAAGCATTTTACACCTTTATGTTTTTTGTTTCGAGATTTGTTGCAAAAAAAAATTTTTGAAGTACCATTATTGCGTTATTGCAAAAAATGAGACGAGACAACAAAATTATTTAGTTTTTATTTTTTTTGAAGGTCCTCATTTCTATGGATAAATTTTTTTGAGTCAATTAAATGTCATGATCAAATACCTTGTTTATTGAGCTTCAATTCAGTTTTTTTGTTGTTTTCGTACGATTTTTTTTGACATGGTTTATCTGACTTTGAATGAAAAAAGATACTTTTAGCCTTGATTACCAATATCTCAGCAAATAATGACGTTATAAAAAATTCAAAGACAGTTTTGGAAATTTGAAAAAGCGTTTTACAAGATTTTTTTATGATTTTGTAGAAATTATTTTTTTTTACCGTTCACCGTTAGTTTAAAAAAAGTACTAAAAACCGACGTTTTGTGGTGTTTTCGTAAATCTTTTTTTTTCGTTGCAAATATTGATTGCATGGCTTGCGATGGTATGCAAATTTATAGACTTTTAAATCTTCAATATTCTTGTAAATTTTCAAATTGATTCATCGAACTGTTTTTCCTCACCAAAACTTCAAAGTCTTACAAACCAGGTAAAGGAACAAATTGTGGTGTTCCTAAACAATGCGAAGTTGTCATCAAAATGACAAGAAAACCGCAATTCCAGTGAATTTTTTTCACTGTTTTGCATTAGTTAGATACTTTTTTGAATTGAAATGAAATAAAAAGTACATTAAACAAAAAAAATAAAAAAAATTAATTTAAAAAAATTTTCAAACAAAAAAACTTGATTTTTTTAATTTTTTTTTTTTGAAAATGTAATTTTTTTTCATTTCCATTCAAAAAAGTATCTAACTAATATAAAACAGTGAAAAAAATCCACTGTAATTGCGGTTTTCTTGTCATTTTGATGACAACTTCGCATTGTTTAGGAACACCACAATTTGTTCCTTTACCTGGTTTGTAAGACTTTGAAGTTTTGGTGAGGAAAAACAGTTCGATGAATCAATTTGAAAATTTACAAGAATATTGATGATTTAAAAGTCTATAAATTTGCATACCAATGCAAGCCATGCAATCAATATTTGCAACGAAAAAAAAAAGATTTACGAAAAGACCACAAAACGTCGGTTTTTAGTACTTTTTTTAAACTAACGGTGAACGGTTAAAAAAAATAATTTCTACAAAATCTTAAAAAAATCTTGTAAAACGCTTTTTCAAATTTTCAAAACTGTCTTTGAATTTTTTATAACGTCATTATTTGCGGAGATATTGGTAATCAAGGCTAAAAGTATCTTTTTTCATTCAAAGTCAGATAAACCATGTCAAAAAAAATCGTACGAAAACAACAAAAAAACTGAATTGAAGCTCAATAAACAAGGTATCTGATCATGACATTTAATTGACTCAAAAAAATTTATCCATAGAAATGAGGACCTTCAAAAAAAATAAAAACAAAATAATTTTGTTGTCTCGTCTCATTTTTTGCAATAACGCAATAACGGTACTTCAAAAAAAT
The DNA here is from genome assembly GCA_963921185.1 of Dasysyrphus tricinctus. Taxonomy (NCBI): domain Eukaryota; kingdom Metazoa; phylum Arthropoda; class Insecta; order Diptera; family Syrphidae; genus Dasysyrphus; species Dasysyrphus tricinctus. The sequence goes on along the minus strand of OY992531.1, from coordinate 176,357,413 downwards.
TTGTTTGCAACAAATCTCGAAACAAAAAACATAAAGCTGTAAAATGCTTTTTATTTCAACTCAATACGACCACTCGCCACAAAGATACAGCTCTTCAAAAAATGCTAACAAAAATTGAAAAAAAATGTGTTCCTTTAATATTGTTGAGTAGTGTAGATAAATAGCTATTTACAAGCTTAAAGATAGTAGGAATGAATCTTGCATGGTCGAAAAAAAAACCTAATCAGTCATCACTAAGCTGCGGTTTTGCCAACGATGAATATGTATGTGATCATTCCACAGAAGGTTATCTGTGAAGCACATGCTGTTGACTGAAAGCTATATTCAGTTTCTGAAGTCATGTGCAGCTGTGTTAACTTGGCCCGCAAAAATGTCCAACTTTAATTGTGGCACGAGTACGATAACTCAGGCGCCAAGAAATTATAACTGTTTTTTGTAGAACAGTTTAATACAAGCATTTTTTTACTATGGGAGGGGGGGGTCTATCTCACCCCGTTTGGGCGGGAGGGGCAATTTCATAAAAACAGTACCAAAAATGTAAAAAAAATATTAAAACATAATGGTAATACTTATAAATAACAAAGTGTTATACCTTTATTTAAAGCCAATACTCTGTTCTATTAGCCAGTTTTTGAATCAAGTTAAATCTATGCCTGGTTTTTGAAAAATGAATTTTAAACTCAAAATTTGTGAGAAAAAGGCATTAAAAAAAGGTTTAAAGTGTAATTTCTCAAAACTGTAAAATTATATATCATTTTTTTTCTGAAATTCGTTGCTCTAATTAATTCTTAATCAGAAACAGAAAACTAGATGATTCTATGTCTTCTAGTTTTTCAAAAAATCGATAATTACTATAACTACTTTTGTATGGGATGTTTGTTTTTTGCTTCCTTACGTATTACGGCTGGCGTATAAACAGTGAGGTATGTATGGGGGGGCATGCTGCCCCCCTGCAACCCCCCTGCTTGGGCACATAATAGGATTTGGGGTAGATGCGAGGTTGGGTGTATGCAAAGTTTCTTTTGCATTTAAAGAATCTGGATTAAGGAAACATATACAAAGCAGTTGTAATGTTCAAAGTATGCATACCCAGAAAGATCATTAAGAAAACGAGCAAACATTCGAGTTTTGTACGGTAGTAGTTTTAGTAATTTTCAATTTTCTCAAAAACTAGAAGACATAGATTCATCTAGTTTTCAGTTTCTGATTAAGAATTAATTAGAATTTCAGAAAAAAATGATATATAATTTTACAGTTTTGAGAAATTACACTTTAAACCTTTTTTTAATGTTTTTTCTCGCAAATTTTGAGTTAAAAATTCATTCTTTCAAAAACCAGGCATAGATTTCACTTGATTCAAAAACTGGCTAATAGAACAGGGTATTGGCTTTAAATAAAGGTATAATACTTTATTATAAGTATTACCGATATTTTTTAATATTTTTTTATGAAATTACCCCTCCTGCCCAAACGGGGTGAGATAGACCCCCCTCCCATAGTAAAAAATTCTTGTATTAAACTGTTCTACAAAAAACCGTTATAATTTCTTGGCGCCTGAGTTATCGTACTCACCCTCCAATTGTTTTTTTTAATGATGGATGACAATTATTTCAATAACTGTTTCTTAGCACCATTCAACTTTTTTGACCACCCATAGTTTTCGAGAAAATCGATTTTGCAGAATGGTGGGCCTAAATGGCCTCCCAAAAATCGATTTTGTTTTCAAATTTGGTTAATTTTTTCGATAGCATTCTTTTTGAACATTATTGACCACCTTTAAATTTTGTTGACCACCCCTCGAAATATTTTTGTTTGCATCATTTTTTTTACTAATTTTCGAACTTCGAAAGATAACCATTCTGAATAAATCAATAACTTAAATGACCACCTTTAACCTATCGAAAAGCATTTTTTTTTAATTTTGAAAGATACATAATATTATGTATTTGAGTTTGTCACAATTGTAATTTTTCAAAATTCGAAAAACGTACTTTTTGGTAGGAATTTTAAAGGGTGGTCATTAAAGATGATTGAGTTTTTCATAACAGTAATTATTAAAAATTCGAATAAATACTTTTTGATAAGTTAGAGGAAGTTAGTGGGTGGTGATACTTAAATTTTCAAAGTTGTTATTTCTTTGCGTGACCTTTGTTTCTATAATTTTAGTTGAATAGAGTTTAAGTTAATAAAATATGTTTATTCTTGCAACGCAACGTGAACGAGTGTAAGTTCTTCATCAGACAAAAACTAAGGCATTTCACTATTTATAAATACCGCAGGTATCACAAGGCCACATTAAAAAAATTTTGTCAAAACTCTTTCAAACAAAAATCAAAAGAGAATATTTAAGAAGAATATTAAAAAAGAAAGAAGATGTAGATGAAGAGCTTCGTCATCAACACCCTCATTCTCACACACAATTATTGTTTGAAAGAATAAAAAATTTTAATGTGGTTTTGTGAAACCTGCGGTATTTATAAATAGTGAAATACTTAAGCTTTGACTTGATGAAGAACGTAAGCACGTTCAAAACGTTGGAAGAATAAACATCTCTTATTGACCTACCGCCCGCTCACACTATATTCTACTTGAATTTTCCACAATGGTAATTTTTCAATTGTGGAAAAAAAATATTTTTAAAGGTGGTCAAAAACAGTCATTTTTTACCAAAAAAAATAAGTTCAGATGGGCCTAAGCATTCATTAGAACACTAAATAATTAAAAAAAAACTATGCAACTAATTCCACAAAATTTTGAAAAAAAAAATCAATTTGAAAACAAAAAATCACAATTTTTTCCAAAAATGTTCACTTTGAAATTTAATTTCTCAAAAATTGTTCATTTTCATTTAAAAATCAAAACAAAATAATGGAAAAGGAGATGACGCACTTTTGGGCCAAGAGCGTGCATGAACAAGAGTGGTATCAAAAAAAGGTGAGAGTTAGCACATTAAAATTGTGAAGTTTTAGGAAAATCGTATGTGGGGATTTTGAGTTATTGACGTTTCAAGCTCAGCTTTCCAGCTTGATATTTGTCCGTTTATAAGCAAATAAAGTTATGTATCATAGAAAGTACAAAACAAAACAAACCCCTATGTATTTGGTATCGAATGAAAGGTGAGTTTAATATCTTTCAAATGACGTAAAAATCATGATTGTAGAGCTCTCTGTTTGTGAAATAATCAATAAAACTTGAAAATTAGTATTTTTTTTAGAAACAAGTAATTTCTGAAAAATCTACAGTGACGTTGTACCTCTTTTTAAATCCATATGAAAGAACACCTTCCAGCCTTTAATTTTGTATATAATAATTTAAGATTCAGCCAAAAATAAGTAAGAAAACCACCTTCAGAAGCCTTGCTTGGGAAAATCAAAGAGCATCTCTGCACAATATGGAGTAGAGTTCCTGTTTATATGTTTATTTTTTTTTCACACAAACCTGAACAGAGTTATGTTGTGTTTTTTTTTTCAAGTTAGTCAAGAAAAGAAATACGTATGTATGTACGTAGTGCAACAACAATTGCCGGACCCTTTTACTTTAGTCAAATGTACATAAGAAGAAATTAATTTAATAACTCATATTTAAAATGAGCTACGTACAGCGCTTTTTCGTTTGCTTCATACAAAAAACGCTATCCAATAATTGAGTTAGTGTGTTGACAAATTGCGCTTTTGAGCTATTGAGTTACACACTTATGTATCAGCGCAGATAACTCAGCTGCTGCTACCCATCTCAGCGAAAGTGGGACAATGAGGCAATTCTTCAGAGTAAATGACGTCTTTATTCTTGATAGAGGTTTTAGAGATGCGATTCCAATTTTAGAATCGCATGGGTTCAGTGCTCATATGCCTGAATCCCTACTTGAAGGACATCAGCAATTAACAACCCTACAAGCAAACAAATCGAGATGCATAACAATGTGCAGGTAGGTTGTTGTTATTAATTCGTTTTATTATTATTATTATTTTTATTTTTATTATTATTATTATAATTATTGTTACTACTGTCATTTATTATTATTTTTTATTATCATCATCATCATCATCATCATCATCATCATCATCATCATCATCATCATCATCATCATCATCATCATCATCATCATCGCTTTTATAATTATAATTTTATAGGTGTGTTGTTGAAGTTGTAAATGGACGATTCAAAAGAGATTTTAAGCTATTTCGTCAGGAGTTCTTCAATCTTGCCACTCCTCACTTGATGGAGGATTTTAATAGCTGAAGAGCTATTACAAATTGCCCTGAGCAAATTGAATACTTCGAATCACCTTGGTGATTTTGTAATTGAAAACAACCTACATCGAAGAAGGGTAGTTTTTCAAAGCATTGACGGTGATATTGCCAACTTAGGTAACTTTCCCTTACTAAGTTTGGAGGAGCTACGAAAAATATCTCTGGGAAATTACCAAATAAAACAAGCTTGCTTATATTGTGGAGAACACCTCAAGGAAAACGGGAACTACAAAATAGATGTGTGTCCAAATATAGACACAATTAGAATAGGACACCAGAGTTTGAGAGGAAATAAATATCTATTGAAAGGCCGCATAAAATCTTGCCATATTACTTCAAGAGTATATTATACTTATATCCTCGTTGAAATTGCGGAAAGCACTAATAGAATCAATTCTATTAACGCTTATTACTGCAGTTGCTTGGTTGGTATGAGAACGGTCGGATGTTGTGCTCATGTTATGAGTATTGTATGGTACTTGGGGTATGCCCGTCATCAACCAAACATTACAATACCACCTGCACTTTTTCTGGACAATATTCTGATAGATGACCAAATTATTGATGAAGAATAAAATATTATTTAACCATTTACATAATATCTGTTTTTCGAATAAAAATATTTAATAAAACGTTAAATTGGCTTATAATTAATATCTATTAAAAAAATACTATCTTATTCCAAAAGTAAACATGTTAACAGGAACTCTACTATAAAAGTCCATATTGTGCAGAGATGCTCTTTGATTTTCCCAAGCAAGGCTTCTGAAGGTGGTTTTCTTACTTATTTTTGGTTGAATCTTAAATTATTATATACTAAATTAAAGGCTGGAAGGTGTTCTTTCATATAGATTTAAAAAGAGGTACAACGTCACTGCAGATTTTTCAGAAACTACTTGTTTCTAAAAAAAATACTAATTTTCAAGTTTTATTGATTATTTCACAAACAGAGGGTTCTACAATCATGATTTTTACGTCATTTGAAAGATATTAAACTCACCTTTCATTCGATACCAAATACATAGGGGTTTGTTTTGTACTTTCTATGATACATAACTTTATTTGCTTATAAACGGACAAATATCAAGCTGGAAAGCTGAGCTTGAAACGTCAATAACTCAAAATCCCCACATACGATTTTCCTAAAACTTCACAATTTTAATGTGCTAACTCTCACCTTTTTTTTGATGCCACTCTTGTTCATGCACGCTCTTGGCCCAAGCCCCATACAATTTTGGCACATCTCCTTTCAATATTTGCTTTCAAAAAGTAATAGCACATTATTGTATTTGCATTCGTTGATTATTAATAATTTTTTCCGAAATTTTCAACATTCGTTTGAGTACTTAAATGTTTGGAATCACTGAAAAAAGGCGAACGACTTACCATAAACTCCAATTTGTATAGCACAGGAAATTTCCTTCTCTGTTCACATAGTTTCAAAAACTTTCTGAGACTCACTGGCGTGCTTGGCATTGCTCGTGAAAGTGAATTTGTTTCATCTAAAAAATAAATGTATGTGTATGTATAACAATATTTATTTTCAGTACATTTCAAATCAAAAAATAAAACTACAAACCTCGAACTTCCAATCGAATTTTATCTGAAAAAGATAAATATTTTACTATTTTCTATGTTGATTTATTTGTTTATGTAAAACTTTAATCATGTCTTTCTAAAGAAAAATTAAAATTGACAATTATCTAAAAGATGTTAGTCTTAATATTAAGTTCCTTTAAAATAAATACGAATACGATTACGAATACAAAAATGGTACCTACAATTTTGGATGAATGAATTTAAATGCGAAATTTTCTAGGGTATGTATTTTTTTGAAGCTTCTTAAATTCTGGAGAAAATTCTGATCTTTCTCCTACCCCAACTCCGATATTTACCCAATATTATTTATTTTTTTCGCTCACCGAAAATCCCAAAATTCATAAAATCTTGAATTCAATATTCACTGTTTTGTTTATAGCAATATCTATAGCCTGCTACAAGTAGGGAGAATTTGACTTCCTGTAAATACCTTTTTGCATGGTTTTCTCCTGTGAACTGTGAGTTTTGAGGCATACATTTTTTTCGTTTCCAAGCCGACCCTTTAAACCAGTGTTTCCTGAACTTTTTTGTGCCTTGTACCATCATAACTTTTCCAAAATTGATTATGTCCCCCAACATTATACAGGGTGTCCCGGACCTGAGTGGAAATATTTAAGGGTGTGGTTCTGGAGGTCATTCTAAGACAAAAATTGTACGGGGGGAAAGTTGTATCTCCCCTCCCTGAGGCAGGGGGGCAGTTTTGTGAAAAATTGACTTTAAATGCAAAAATAAACATTAAAAATCAACGAAAACACATCTAATAATATGCTAAAATTTTTTGAAAGCTAAAACTCCATTCTTACATTTGGTTTTTAAATCAAGTTTTTAAGCGAATAGTTTTCGAGAAATTATTTTCAAAGTCAAAATTAAAAAAAAAAAAAATTATTTTTTCTTAAGTCGATATTTTTCAAAACTTAACGTAATTAAGTGCTTTTTTTTGTGTTCAATATTTAATGCCCTCATCATTTTTTAGTCCATTACCGAAAACCAAATGTAAAAATCTTTCTTAGTTCTTGAGAAATTAAGAAAAAACAAAAAAAACTTTTACCAAAGAAGCCCGAAAAAATGAATTTATTCATGAATTATCCATAATTTAACCCTTTTTATGTATGTCATATATATGACGTATCTGTAACGAAACCAAATATCTTAGTTTTTGCTTCGACCAATTTTGTTTGTTCCTTGGAGTTGCTTATGAATGTGGATATCCATGACGCCACAACGACGAGCGGATGCTGTGAAAAGATTAAACGTCGCGAAGTTAAAATCGCGAGAGATTACCAGGACTTTTGCAGACAACGTCTCTCTTAATCTCTCAGCAAGCCTGCCACCAGCATCATCTGCAGAGGACCATTGGAAACACCAAAATGCCATCAGGAGTGTCGCAACTGATGTGCTGGGTTTCACAAGGCCACCACAACGAAACCCCCGGTTCGATGAAGAATGCAGGCTGGAGCATGCAGCAAAGAAGGAGGCCTACCAATCAATGTTGCAAACTAGAACCATAGCTGCTGCGTGCCAAATTCAAAGTGTACAAGGCTGCTGGTGCGGATGGCCTGCCAGCCGAGCTATTTAACGCAGGGGACTTAGTATTGGTAGGGAGTATACACCAACTTATCTCCAAAATTTAATCGGATTAAAGTATGCCCGATGAATGGAACATCGGTATAGTATAGTGTGCCCACAAGAAAGGAGATGCTCTGCTCAGCTCTCTGCGAGCTGTTACCGGCGCGTTTGCAAGTATTGAATCGGAGGCGGTGAAAATGGGTTTGGCCACCTGATCCTCAACCGGTAATGGATCAGGTGATCCCTTGTGATTGCAACTTTCCGAAATCGATTTCCCTTACAGCTAAGTTTTTGCATACTACATACCAGACCACAATGTTTCGCTGCACTGCTCTGTAAATAAAATGACGATCATTTAGCAGCCAAATTATTTTTGATTTGAAGTTTTCGAAAACGACCTCATATCAATCTTACCCACAGTACATATATTAAAGGTAATAGGTTTGTTCAATGTCAGCACTGGGGGGCACTGGGTCGCCCTGGACTCGCTCTAATGTGTTTTTTGTGACACTTTTTCACACCAGTTTATTTGCACTGTGTTCGATGTGTGTTCGAGGCGGGCACTGAACTCGCTCTTACGCACCTCAGGTTTTTTCTCAGGGAAAGAAATCAGAGCTGCGAAATTGAAATCAGCTGTTTGTAAAAGTTGAATGTCAAAGGAAAAGGACTTTGCTATTTTTTATGACGATATAAATAATAAATGTGAAATATTTTGTATACTATTTTGTTACTTTTATTAATTTATATATTAATAAATACAATGCTAAGGAAAATACATATATGGATATCTAGTGCTTGCATAAAGATTTTAAAGATGCACAAAATAGTATCCAAGCACCTTAACATTTTAATCATACAAAAGTAACACTGAGGTGTTTGATGTGAAATCAAAACCCGGGCAGCCCCCAGTTTTTTGACATTTGAATGACATTCCCCAGTGCGCCCTGGGGCAGGGAACAGCGAACAAACCTAATATCTTCCGAGTTTTCATTTTCGTTGAAGTTCGCGCATGTGTCAAAATCTCAGAGACCCCTGTCAGTTCATTGTGTGTGTACTGTGGCATGTTCAACACTTCCCAAATTTAACCTTTATATTTTCAGTTTTCTCAATTTTCCTCTGAATTGCCAGAATTCAGAAATCTGAAGATTCATTACTGAAATTGAGGCATTGAATGTACCCATTGTCAATTTGACAAGGTCTCTGAAAACAAATTTTTTTTTTTGTTCAGTATCTGACAACCAATTTTTGACAACATGCGCAATATATTACCTTTAATATGTGCACTGTGAACCTCACCAACATTAAATACTGGGAACCAGGAGTGACTGCTAAGAAGCCAAGCCATTGTAATTGTAAATCGCACCACTGACATACTCGGTTTTACAAGACTACGACTATGAAAGTAATACATTTTTATATAAAAATACATTACGAAATTTTCGAAGCCTGCATTCCATTTTCAGTAAGATTCTATTTAGAGATGTAAGTTAAAACAGACCTAAGCTAAAAATTGAGTGACTGACAGTTTTCAAAAATTCAGTAGCTACACGCTAACAAAAAATTCAAATAAAATCATAAACTATCTTACCAAATGAGAGAAGGCCACTATTAAGCATGCTGAGTTTAATGGCACTTGGAAATGAAACAAGTTTGCCTGAAGAATTCTTCCTTTTGCATTTTTCCAAATCCGTGTATGTTGATGAAGATCTGAAAAAAAAAAGTTTTATAACTACATATTTAATATTACTCGTCTCACCACCCTGTGTCGAAATTCGACACCCCACACAAGCTAGCTATAAAATATTCGAAAATTGAAGTAAAAAACAGTTTTTTTTATTTATTTGAATGTTCACAGTAATAGGCAGTATAAAATTGAACTAACTAAAATGGACCCACAGTGTTTAATTTTGTGATTCGCACACTCACCGTGATCCGTGACTATCCAAATTTATAAAATTTATCTAAAGCGGCCGTATACTTTTTGAGAAAATGGTACCACAAAATTTATTTAAGGCTATTTATATATAAATAATCAAAGAGGTATAATTTATTTGGTATTTACAATTTGTTTATTTTGGCATTCTTAACATGTATGACCTATGGAATGCTTGTTTTGAAAACAAAATGAGGAAAATTCCTTCCCCTCCCCTTGCAAAAAGGGTGATGGAAAAAAGCCGTTATGGGAAAAGGTAATTACAAAGCCAAAAAACGTAAGAAAAATATGTATGTAACGGGTGATTTTTTAGCTGGTTTGGTTTTGGCAACACTGGTTTTGACAGCTGACGTGTGTTTAGTACCTTGTGTCACTGTCAAACAGCTTCAGTTTGGTTTGCAATTTAACCATGGATCGTCTTACAAATGAACAACGCTTGCAAATTATTGAATTTTACATCAAAATTCGTGCTCGGTTCGAAATGTTCATCGCGCGCATTATTGGGCCATATTTCTTCAAAGATGATGCGAATCGCAGCGTTACTGTCAATGGTGAACGCTACCGAGCGATGATAACAAACTTTTTTTTGCCCGAAATGGAAGTTCTTGACTTGCATGATATGTGGTTTCAACAAGACGGTGCCACATGCCACACAGCACGCGAAACAATGGCGCAATTGCGAGGCGAGTTTGGTGAACAGTTAATTTCACGTTTCGGGCCGGTCAATTGGCCGCCTAGATCGTGCGATTTGACACCATTAGATTATTTTTTGTGGGGGTATGTCAAGGCTAATGTCTATAGGGACAAGCCCGCTTCGATTGACGCACTGGAAGCCAACATCCATGCATTCATTCGTGAGATACCGGCCGATATGTGTGAAAGAGTATGCCAAAATTGGACTCAGCGGATGGGCTACCTGAGACGCAGCCGCGGTCAACATTTGCATGAAATTATCTTTAAACATTAAATTGCAAGGTTCAAACTATCGATTCAAATAAATATTTCATTCATTTTTTCGAATTTTTTGTGTTTTTTTTTTTTTAAAGTTCTAAACCTCTTAAAAAATCACCCTTTATATCATTAAAATTTTAAGATCTTTCTTACTTTTTTGGCTTTGCAATTATCCTTTCCCATAATGGCATTTTTCCATCCTCTTCATGCAAGAGGAGGGGAGGGAGAAAATAAAAAGTGGTCCTTTGGTTTCAAGGGTGCTGAATCCATTGAGAGTTCTTGCGTCATCATCCGGCACCTGATTCTCGATTTATAGGACAATGTATGAAATATTTCGGGATGTTAACAGGTAAGTGGCAACCCTTCTCTCTTCCTTCTGACAGTGTTGCAACCTTGGCAACACTTCTTAAAAATAAAGATATGCCGGATTTACCAGTATAATGACAAAAAGAATGAAGCTGTCCATTCTCTTGTTGTTGCTTTTGTCATTATACTGGCAGTTTTCCAATCGTGTAAATCCGGCATAAGGACGTCAACTCTAATTATAATAAAGCTCAATCCGTGAGGTCAAAATGACAGGTATGCCCTCATATCGTGCACTAACGTCCCTACTAAACTATTCCCTGTGAAGAAAAGGAAGGAAGGTCATTTATATTATTAATAGGATCCTTGCTGACATTTGACAATTTCGACCGATATGTGGAAGTTTTCAGTGACAAGGCTACACTCCATGATACTGTCAGTACTATTTATAAGGACGCGAAGGATACTGATGGCGAGGTGATTGTAAAAAATGCAGATTTGCAGGAACTTCATATCAAGGTGGTAATAGAATGCGTGATGTTTTACATACGGTCTATGCTCTATTACTTAAGTTGATTTAATTCGGATTCTTGCTATTGCATATTTCAAATACAGTATTCCCCGCTTAATTTCATCGGTCCTTTGTCCTTTTTCTGATTTTTTGATAAATACTCCCATGTGGGAAGGGTTTTTTTTTACACTATCAGATCTTTGCTAAAGAGAGCTTAGTACGAACGACATCTTGCGACCAAAGAATTGCCAAACAAAAAATAAGGTGTTCATCAGGCTCATCACTTAGTGTAGTGTTTGTACCTACATGAAATTTTTGTATTGATTACTTTTGTACTTAAATACTTTTCAATTCCTTTTTAATTCAAAAAGTACTTATAATTCTCTTTAATTACTTTTAATTACTTTTCTAAAAAAAATCTGGAAATAATAAATGTCTTAAACCAAAATCGCCGTGGTCGACAAAAAGTGGTTTTCAGTGTCGTGGTCATTGCATTCGTCTTGCTCTTATCTCACAGTGACCGTTTACATGGGGATCTGTTTCGTAGTTTTCTCGGTATGGTGTTTTGCCGTAACCCCGCTTTGGTCTCGCTATAGTCTCACAAATGTTTTTTTTTTTTTCAAAATAAAATTTTTCAAAGAGGTTAACATAAGCTAAAAACGTGGTTCAGAAGTCCAATCGTGGTTTCCAGTGTCAAGGTTATTGATTTCGTCTCGTTGTAGTTTCGCACTGCCAGTTTTCTTACGATTATGGTCTGGAATTTGGACGGGCGACTATGGTTTGGATCTGGATCTGGATCGACGGCTATCGTCTGGATCTGGAAGGACGACGATGTTGCCTCGTCGACGACGATGGTAGGTATGACAGGGATGGGTCTGTGACGGACTGGGACAAAGGTTTGAGGTGGGTCTGTAACTGGGACAAAGGATACTTTTTTTCTTTTCGAAAAATTTATTGAAAAAACAACTTAATTTTATTTTGGAAAATTCATTAAAAAAAAAACAACTTTTTTGTAATTTTTTTTTACAAATAAAAAAATTGTTTTTGCGCCAAATATCTGTTTGAGATAAAATTAAGAAAAAAAAACTTTTTTACCAACTTTTTTTTATTTTTTTAGAACTGGCACTTCCTAGATCACGAATATGCATTTTATAAGTCGCTACGACGCTTGGCTTAGCCGCAAATCAAGTTTAAAGGTGTCAAGGTGTGACGCTTAGTTGAGCCGCAAATCGCGTTTTAAGATAAAAGTCGATTTTTCGTATGATGCGATGCATCGATTGAGCGCCAATGTCAAGTTTTCTTGAGCAACAGTACCTTGGGTGGCGAATAAACAGTGAGGTATGTATGGGGGGCATGCTGCCCCCCTGCAATCCCGCTGATTGGGCTCACTATAGAATTTGGGGTGGTTGCGAGGTTGGGTGTATGCAAAGTTTCTCTTGCATTTAAAGAATCAGGATTTAAAGAAACTTTGAATTTAAAAATAAAGTTTAAAGGTGTCAACTCTGATGCCTCTAGGACGCTTAGTTTAGCCGCAAATTGCGTTTAAAAATAAAAGTCAATTTTTTGCACAAATTCATTCATATTTCGAAGAAAAATTAAAAAGAAGAACAAAAAAGTTGGGAAAAGTTTAATTTTTGATTGAAATTTTCAAACAAAGGAAAAAAAAATCATTCAGGATAAAGGTTGTTTATTTTCTAAGTGTTTCGAAAAAAAAGTCGAAAAGTTTATATTTCTATATATTTTTTTCAAAAAAAAAATTCCCACCTCTGTCCAGAATCCAACCCCCCCCCAAAAAATACTAAACCAAATTTAATCTGGGAAAAATAAGATCTCCCGCCAGAATTGAAAACCAATTTTAATAGAGAGGGCAACGAAATCTCCCACCAAACACAATCCCGCGTAAAATTCTTCTCTCTGAAAAATATATTTAATTCCAAAAGATACTTAATTCGAAATCACCAACAATATTCTTCCAATTGTATTTTATTTAAAGTATTGACTATCCCTCCAGATCGAGACAAATACATTGACCACGTCAATAAAAACCACATTTGGACGACCACGGCGATTTTGGTTTAAGGCATACATATATTATTTCTAGTTCTTTATCAAAAAGGAAATAAAAGGAATTATAAGTAGGTACTTATGGAATTAAAAAGGAATTGTAAAGTATTTAAGTACAACTCACAAAAGTACAAAAGTAATCAATACAAAAATTTCAAGTACTTTTGTGGAATTAAAGTACCAGTACAAGTACCGGTACTGGTACTTGAAATTTTTAAGTACAAGTACCAAGGAACTGTACTGGTACTTAAAAATTACAAGTACAAGGTATTTGTACTTAAATTGTATTTAAGTACCAATATACTTAATTACCTTACAGCTCTGGTTTTAGGAAGCTCTCCAAATTCAGGCATAAACTGAGAAGTCCAGATTTAATAATATTTATATTTTGTATTCATCTAGGAAGCTTCCACCTAATAGCTGTCGTACTTTCACTTTCAGGCTGTTGGAATTGGAATGTTTATAGATGATTGTAAACTGTCGTATATTATGGTAGAGAGTGAATTACTTGCAACAAGCGTTACCGCTGGGCGACTTTAGTCACACTTTGCGACCTTTTTTGGGTCCGTGCGACTAAGGGACGACCTTTTAATCAGGGCGACCTTTTTTTATTTTAAAATATCCAAAACACAAAAACAAAGGTTTCTTGAACTTGGCCATTTGAATTGGAACAAACAGAACAGAAACAATATTTCAATCAACTTTCATTCAACTATTCTTTTTCCATTTCCTTTGAAACGAAAACGAAGCGGATTGGGGCTTGGCTTGCGATTAATTGAAATTGAAATGCAGTGAGGGATTTCGAAATTGTAAGATTAGAACGCCAGTTAAGTGATGGGCTAAATACTGAACTTATAGTTTGCGATATCTATTACTAATAGGCGTGTTTTTTTATTATCGGTATCTGGATTAACTTTTACACGTAAAACAAAAACGAAATAATGGGAAATTTGCAATATTGTTTTTGTAACATGTGTTAAACGTTAATCCAGATCTTGATGATAATAAAACACGCCTAATATTACTACTACAGCTATAGCTACCTGTTACTGAAATAAAAGTTGCGTACAAAACCGTCATCGTTAAAATATAGGAACAAAGATAGCCGTTTATAGCAATAATATTAAAAAAATATGAGGAGCTTAGGAAAAAATGATAACATTTTTACTTTTTAATTTTTTTTTTCAGAAATTGAGAAAAATAAAACTAAGGTGATTCCTGTCCAGTTTTTTTTTATTTTTGTTTTCTTTATAGCATCGGTTAAGCAGACAGACTGTATATGTTGTATTTATTAGTTTTGCAGTAGGTTTTGGGATAGAGCTGTTATGTATTTAAAAAAATATTTTGAAAATGTCACCTTTTAATATAAAACCAAAATATCGCGAGAACAAATATCACTTTTTGAAATTCAAAGCCAAGTAAATAGTTTATATATTTTGTATGAAATCTTTTGTTCTGAAAGTGCCTTTTCAAGTTGAATTTTCGTTGATATATGTTATTATTCTTGACTATATATCCTTGGCAATCGTAAATTCAGGGTTTAAGACCCGATTGAAAAACAAAAGAAAAAAGTACCAAAAGTGAAAATTTCATATTTTGTTCATGTTTCAATGTTATCGTGTTAATTCGAAATCTCCTTGCAGGCAGCAAAAATGCATAACTATTTTAGTACTGATTTTGCTAAATTGTGATCCTGCTCAATAGTAATTTCAATTTTACCATTTAGATTCGATATGTCAAAGCAGCAGCAAAAAGGCGTAACAGTTTTGTTTTTGACTTTTCTTAAGTGTTATTCTCAAAATTTTAATTTTTACGATTACATTTAAATTACTTTAATTAGAATCACACTTAAGCAAAATCAATAACAAAACACTAACACAGGCTAATAATTGTTACTTAATATATGTTACTAACATATTGACCCATCCCTATAAAAGTTGAATACCTACATCGGAAAACTAACTACCTATACAAAATTAATGAATATCAACTTTTGTTATTACTTTCGTTATCCTTATCTCTTATCATCATTACTATTCTGAACGCCTATAGGCCAAGTGTTTTTGTTGTTCAAATATGAAAATATGGTTGTACGACTTTTTATTTTCGAAATGCGACCTTTTGGATAAAAGTGCGACTTTTTTTCAATTATTATGTTTTGCGACATTTTTTTTTTTTTCTTGAGTGTGACTTTTTTTTCGACCTTTCAAAAATTCTCAGCCTTAACATTGCTTGCAACTTGCAAGTGGCTCATTTAACGTAAACGGATTTATTAACTGCAAACATTTCAACAGATGTGCATAAGTGGCTGCATCCGTAACAAGTAATAGATCCCGTCTTTCAAATTTTTTACTGTAATTTGTTCTACATCGAGAATTAATAATGGCAGGGCAGAGGGCACCATGGAAAAACAACACAGTAATTACATGATATACACCAAAACGGCAACTGAGCTCTTCAAATTGTACACATATTGCCAAAAATTGCCAATCAATTTTTCACATTCAAACAGCCAAACTACGCGCGATGTCTCACTAAATATCATGACAATCTGCTTAAAAACGAAGAAATTCAACCGGGACTTAAAGCATTTTTTGAGAAAGGAAGTTAGAACTAAGATCGTTAGATTTAGATCTCGCTTTGGAGCAAACAGCAAACTATCAACGCGGATGCAGCATGGTAATTAATAGAAGTTACGCACAAATTCCAACAGTGGGCAAAAAATCACATGATCAGATCAAAAATAATTTCTTACGTATACGAATAAAGTGGATTACAAAAACAGCAAGATATTTCTGGGGACTTGGGGCAACACAAAATTCAAAAAAATCATCTGTACTTAAGGCAGAATGCTTGAAGTTCCAATGGAAGAAAATATTAATAGTTTTAATTTTTAAGTTTTCTTGGCCAAAACTTAAATTTTTGGCACTAATGTAGTCCCTTTTGACCTTCTTCAACTGTAATACAATTTATTTTTAAATAAATAAATAGAATAGAAGCATTGCGTTTCGGAATAAGCTCCATCGTCGTGTCCTACCTTTTCCACGCTGACCCTAGAGTAGAATTTGAGGAGTTGCATATCGCAGCATTACCAAAAAATGCCCGATCGGGCCTTTACTTTAAGTATTGGTCCTTTTCTTAATTTTCTGTTGTAAAAATATTATGTAGGTACAAGAGAATTGTTAAAAAGGTATGGCTTAAAAGCTGAGAAGTGTGGCCATGACAAAAACGGTTAACAATTTTTATAAAACTTCATAGCTTTTTGTTGCACTGCGTTTCTAATTCAGTGAAAAATGTCTTCAGCGAAATGTGGCCCGAACTTCTTGAAAATCGCTCCCAAAGCCCAAAAAGGCCTTAATATTTTTTTATCATTGAAATGCTGCTGCCTAGCCAAAGTTTAAGGCATTATTGCAGTGCAAATAAAGAAATATTTTTTTTTTTTTTTAAAGGAATGGAATCATTCATAAGAGAAATAAAGAAGACCATTGCATGATATAATTGTGCACCATTTTTACCCGAATACCTTTTCAATAAAAGTTAATAATTTAAAGAGTAAAATAAATGTTTTAACATTTATGTAACTGTTTTCATGTTAAATACTGTTACTGTTAAATACAAAACATCAGATTACTCAAATTTCAAAATACTTAATGTCACTTTAATTTAATTTTGATATACAGCTGTTTTTTTAAATAATACAAATATTAAATATCAAAAATCTCAAATTCAAATACGTATAAAAGCGCAATAAGGTCAAATTTATCTAATTGCACTTTAGAAAACTGAAATGGGAAAATCGTTGAAATTTGGCCTTTTTTCAAATTATGTCTTATTTAGTTTGGCATTATTTCGTGGCACCAAATTTTTGACAAACAATAATAAATTATCTTTCCAAATAAAAGCAGATGCATTTTAAAGAAAACTTTTTACCGGAAGAATGAAAAAACACCAAAACACCGTTTATAAAGTATTTGTATAATACTTTAAAACACCGTTTATAAAGTATTTGTATAATGTATGTACATCAAAACATAGAAACATTTAATTTCGAGAAAATATGGTTTTCCTTAACGATTGTTTCAGAACAAAACTACCCATGAATTGTTATATCTTGGTCCCTAACTAATGTTGTACATTATAAAGCCTACGTTTCTCAAGCTGCATGACTAGGACAACATATCTGTAAAATTATAGTTTTTTCTTAAAGCATATGCAATACGTTGTATTGTTTCTTGTTGAAGCTCAAAACTAATAATACTAAACTAATTGTAGAATTGAAAAATAAAGCAATTCAAACCTCACGGTAAGATGACATCAAGCAAACAACAACAAATAATTTTCCACATTCTCAATTTTTTCACATAATCACATCTACTATGTATGTATGTATAAGCAACCCAAAAAGGGATTGTTTGTGCTAGGTCATACCTAATCATTATTAATCCCCAAAGTGTTTTTCAAATGCATGATGTAGTTAATTATAGACACTCCTCCAGCAGCACACACATTTTCGAAATACCTCACATCTTCAACACATCACATCTTATTGTGACATCACCATTTTACATGTTTTTCAAGATTAACGATTTTTTAAAACAATCAAGTAGCAATGAGTATTGCTACTTAAATTAATGAATAGTAAAAAAACAATATTTTAAAGTAAAAGAGCGTTAACCAACCTGGATCTATGTTTCCGCAGGGCTTTAGTCTGCCGAGCCCCTCCCTTGGAAGCCACTTCATCCATATTTTAAATTCTGTGTAGGTACCTACATTTATTAAATATTTTATTTAAAAAAAGGCAATTTTAAGACTTGTACATTAATATGATTGTATATAAAGTAAATTTCAATTATTCTTACTTCTTAGATTGTTCTTAACGTGAGGCTGTCATTCTTGATATTTTTGATGTGAATACAACAGCAGAACACAAGGATTACCTCAGTAATAACTAACTAAAAGAACAATGAATTTGACGGATCCACATGTCATGCGCCCTATGCTCCGAAAAACATTTCAGATACAGAGAGTCAAAAATAATATTCTTTCGCGGTGGAATACATGTCTATAACCCATCTTCTCCACGAGCAATATTATATAGTATACCATGTGAAGCTTACCATAGAAAGTATGATATTTAAATGGCTATTCATATAAAACCTACACGGAGAGAATTCTAAAAGCATATCAAGATAAAACTGCTGCAGTTAACGAACATTAAGAACAGTTTTATACCATCGACTTAGTTCTAGTAACTTCAACCTTATGTTTGCAGTGCGACAAATTGTGAGATTTATGATCTAAGAGAACTGAACTACAAACCAAAACCATAGATCCAGGAACCAAGACATTTTTTCTTTATTTACATCAAAATTATTTATAAACTGCAATCAGTGCGGGGATTTTGATTTTAACGCGAGTGAAGTGAGATGACTCACCTTATCCTTACTGTGTTAAATGGCCCATATTCTGATACACACCAAAATTCTTTGATTTTTGGTGTCGGTGCGTTGATCGGTGTTGTGTGTGTGGCGGAGTGTTTAACATAAGTGTGCACTCATGTAGGGTGTGTATGGATCGCTTTAGGCCATCTCCTAATTGGACATCGCACCACGCGCCGCGCCGCCGCGCAAATAGTTTTGGCAAAAGTCTTTTATGACAAAGTGACTTTCACGCCTGTTCCACAAAACAACAGCTTTCTAACAAAGTAACTCTTAGCATACAAATTTAACAAGAAAATAAATTTTTGTATCACAAAAATGTCCATGTAATCATTTAACAACTTATATTTCCTTTTATAATTGATAAATAACTCGAAGAAAATTAAACGAGCGTCCTGTACCCCAAAATAAAAGTATAAAATCTTCTAAACAATTACTTAACACAGCTTCCAACAAGTGGGAAATGTAGAAATACTTGGGTTCTGTTCCACAAAGCGACAATTGTTAAAAACGATTTTTAAATTGCGATTGTTAATTCAAATTTAACTAGTGAATTCGAAATTGTAAGCTCATAACAAGTCCTTTTTTAACTTACAGTTTTGTATATCATTAAATGGTTAATTGTTCCAAGAATGTAAAAGGTACACAGGTTGACACAAACATTCTAGCAACGCATTTTCAGTCCCTGTCCCTGTTGAATTAGGGATGCCAGATTTGAAAAATTTCTTTGCGGGACAGATTCTGAAAACTAACCCACCTATCGAAAAACTGAATTGTTGTGCAGAAAATTAATTTTATGTTATTTAGGACTTTATTGCGTTCAAGTTGAGCGATGAATAACTAGCAACCAAAGTGTGATGAAACTAGAACCAGTAGAATACCAGCTAATGGTGTATATACAGTTTTGTGATACATTATCATCAATCAATCGCTTGGTCTAGCAATTAAAAGCTGTGCCCTAAAACCAACCCATTTGCTCAAATTTCCTTGAGCGATCTACCGCTTAAAATCACTTGCTCACGCGTGTAAAAAACTAATGGCCAGTTGCACCGACCTCTTTTAAATATTTATTGCTTCGTTTAATTTTAAAATGACATTTATCGGTTGCACCAACCACTTCTAAATCTAACAGGCCAATAAACGAACCAATAAACTAAAGTTCCATTTTCCTCCAGATAAATTTTAAAAGCAAATTTAAACGAACATATCTAACTACCTACAAACAAAATAATTCAATTTTATTTGACGGAATGTTGTTAATTCCAATTCCAATGAACTAAACCAAAAAAGGCGAGAGGTCGAAGAATTGTTCAGGTTCACAGAGAAATCTATTTTCTGAATTCGATGACGTCGCTTTAAAATATTTGTTCATAATTTCCAAGAGTATGTCGAAAAAATTTTAGTGTTTGTTAGTATCTATATCAATAGTTTCATAATTTCTCTGAAAAAAAAGAAAATAACAAATAATAATAAAAAAACACCAAGATGGCGCATTGTCTAATGAGAATACCAGAATACCTTGTTTCTGTTTATTGTGTATTCACATTTTCCTTATTGCTATCTCACTTGCACTGGTTAAATTTTTTCGTTCAGTTTAATAAACACATGATAAAATCCAGGGGTGGTTCATGAACTGCATTTTAGCTAAAAAATGCGCGAAAGGGATTGGTGCAACCCAAATAAATTTATCAGTCCGATAAATTTTAACTCCATTTTAGCAAAAACCGCTTTTAGTGAATTTTGGTGCAACTGGGCATAAGCAAATTAAATAGGTACTTCAAGTATAAATTATATTGAAAACAAAAACTAGAAGAAATATCATGTATGTAATTGTTTTTTGTTGATTCAAAACATAAAAAAACAGTCCTTTGATACACAAGGAGTAGATCATAGAACTAGAAAATCTTTCAGAGCAGAGAAACAGGCAACAAAAAAAAAAAAACAGAACAAAATGAGGCTCTAAACCTTTTTTAAGAGTTTACCCAAATATTGAGAGATTTTTCGTTTTTAATATTGCTGTATACATTTCCAAGATAATGTAGGGTTCAGGTTTAGGGTTCAAAAATTCTTGGTGAATCTTACATTTTAATTTGAAAAGCACTTAATAATTCTAAGATATTTTTTAACTCTATAGTTTATTATGTCAATGTTAAAACCAAATTTTGTTTCTTAATAATTAATAGCATTTTTATAAAAAATATCAACCTCTTTCAAACACTGTTTTGCGGGACATAATTCTCTAGCGGGACAAAAGTCGTTTTGCAGGACAGTCCCGCGCCTGGCGGGACGTCTGGCATCCCTATGTTAAATGCGAATGATTGTACAACATAACACTACTATGCTCTTCCGTCACTGCAGGTAGAAAAGTTAGATAAGGATATTTTCACGGAAGAAGTTCAACGAGCCAAAGGAATAAATAACAAAGCAAACGGAGAAGATATAGTAGGTAAGCTTTGAGATCTTCAAGAATGGTCCACCAGACTTTTTTGAGCGGCTATCTCTGTGGGTTGATACAAATGGATTTTTGAGCGAGTTTCAGGTCAGTTTCAGAGAAAATTATTTCACGGCAGATAACATTTTTGTCCTCACAAATATCTGCAGAACTTATCTCGGCAGTGAGAAAAACTGTATTCTTGTTTTGTGGACTTCCGTGCTGATTTTTACTCTGTGGATATAAGAACTCTCTTTCTAAGGCTAAGCAATATTGGCATATCTTCTAAAATGCTTCAGATAATAGAAGGTATATACAACAAAACAGCAGTATGGGATGGAACTTCAATGTCAGAATGGTTCAACACTTCTTCGGGAGCCAAACAAGGGTGTCACCTTAGTCCGTTTTTCTTTAGCTTTTTCCTTGATAATCATTTTCAATTATATTTAATCAAATGCATAATAAAGGCTTGATGTTTGCCGACGACATTGTCCTGCTTGCCGAAATACCAAATATGCTGCAACTGATGATCGATAGGCTTGAAACAACCACTGGAATCTGAAGATCAATCCAACAACCAACAAAGTCTAAAATAATGATATTTCCCAATAATACAGGTCGCTTATCAAGAGAAGAAAACTTGCATTTAGACTTGGGTCCTTAAGAGGTAGTTAAAAACTATCGATATCTGGGGATTACGATAACACCTAGACCAAACCTTTAATCTACACCTACAACGAAAACTTAAAGAATCAAAAAAGCTTTAAGTTGCGAATGAAATAAAATGCACGACTGGATCGCACCTATGTACTTGCTGGTATGTTCCAGTTGCTTGGAACTTAAGAACTCTTAAAATATGCAAGTAATTATTAAAGAAGTATAGGATATTTCCAGGGAAATATATTTTCCCAGAAAGGAGGTGGATACCGACAGAAAAAAGCCGAAAAAACTATAGTAAAAATTTTTAAAAATTGTTAGCGTGGCATTTTCCAGAGCCAGGGGTAGGTACATTACATAAATAACTATGGTTCTTCAATAACCCATATGATCAATGAATTCTACTCTGAACTGAACTAATAGGCACACACCCTTCGTTTAAGACAAAAAGCTTTTGCTTAGTTTTGCCAAAACTCAGTGGTTTTGTTGAGTTTTGCCAAAACTCAGTGGTTTTGTTGAGTTTTGCAAGAACTCAGTGGCGTTTGTTGAGTTTTGAGAAAACGCTCAAAGGAGATGACCCATTTTCCTATGGAGCTTGGGCCCAGGGCGTACACTAGTGAGACTAGTACCAAATGAAAGCTAACGTTTAGCCCAATCTATCTGCAAAATTTATTCGAATTCGGCTACGGAGATTTTTAGATAATTGAGCTTGAAGTTTACCTTTGCAAATTAAAAAAATCTGGCTTTTTTGCAAACAATTACTTATAAATCCTAAAGTATGGCACGTAGGATTAATATTTTGATATAAAATGAAAGATCATAAAAATATCTTTCAAATTATGTTAAACACTTTTTTCTACACCTGATATATTTTGAATAAACGAGTCAAAAACTTTTTTTAAAAATATTTTTTGAGTTACTTTCGAAAGTCAATATCTCGAAAAAATCAGTGATGACCTATATTTTTTTTTACACCACTGTAATGCCTGATTGATAACCTTCAATTTGATATATAATTAAGTTATCATACACTGGGTAAATGCCGTCAATAAAAAAAAACATGTTTCTATGCATCAAGCTTAAACATACTGCAGTTTAGTTTCAAGTCTGCGACCTTTAGGCATAGTTCATTGATTTTTATGTACTACCTTGCATAAATATATTTGCAAGGCCGTTAGGTAGTTGTACTCTATTCGCAAAGTGATTAAAAAGTTTTGATAATAGTTCTACTGATCAAGTGGTAAAGTAAATGTATTCAAGTATAAGACAAAAGTTATTATTTTATAAGTGGAATCGTTTTATAAATGAATTGTGAAAATGAGTAATGTTAGCTATTGTGTGAATTGTTCAGAGATGCAGTTCCGTGTCTACAATCTCAAGGATATAAGCAAAGATAATATAACACAAAGATGTCGCATCCAGTAGAACGAAAGTGAACCCAAAAAATAATCGGCCGTATCTGATATCAGACACGACAACATGTTGCTAAATGTTGCATTTGTCAATTTTAAGAGAGCGGAAAATCTCTGTGGATACAATTTGATATGTGAAATCTCTTCAAAATGTATATTTCAAAGACACGAATAGTATAAATGACGTACCTATATGTAGGTACATAAATTGATTTTTTTTATGAGGTCGGTGGTTGTTTTTTTTTTAGTTTTTGTGTGTTCATGATGATGATGTGTATCTGTATAGATAGACATGCAGTTACATCATTGTTGTTGGTAGCGATCTTTGAATAAAAGGAAGGTAGTAAGTGCCCAATTACACGACGACTTTAGAGTCATGACTTTTTTCGAAATTAAATGAGTGCGAAGGTGAGATCAGATGTTTTTTCTCGTTCGCACTCATTGAATTTCGAAAAAAGTCATGACTCTAAAGTCGTCGTGTAATAGGGCACTAAGGATTTTCTTATTTAGGCCTATTCAGCCAAATCTTTTATCCTGCTATGAATTTTCTGTTATGAATCATAAAAGATTTTCAGTATAAAAGATCTTTTATGATTTGTATTCAGGTTTTCGAACTTTTATAAAACTCTGTTATGAAACTTCGAAAACGAAATGAGTTAACGAACAGACCTTAAATCTGTTGTCATAATCAGCTGTTCTGTTATGAATAAAATTTATTTTCAATTTATTTTTTTTTTGTGTTGCGGAGTTCTTGTTCTTGTACTTCGTTTGCGTTAAATCCTACAACTGTAGAAAACTGAAGATTATGAGAAACCCACCGGCAGCCCAGCCAGGAGAAAAGCTAAGAGGATGCAAATGAATGGCAGAAACCAGGTGAAGAAAAGCCCCACAAAACTTGTCCAAATGAGAAGTAAAAATTTCCAGGCGTTCACTTGCAGTGTCTTTCGCCCGATGGAAGCTAGTTAGTCTATCCCACAGCCACAATGACTGAAATTCGAATGTTCTCCTTCCCAACTGGAGTGGATGAAAATGATTCGCAGCCAGCCCGAATCAAGGATCTGCCCCGATGAACTTGTTGCATTTAAAAATGAGTTTTTATTGAGTATGAAGTTATCAAGAAAATATGGTTCACCTGCACAGACAAGGATTTTTTGTCAAGGAGTCAGAAAATCACTCTTTTAATCGGTATCCCTGCTCCTGGATTGGCGGTGTCCTGACATTTTTATTTTGCACAACGATACCAGTTTGTTTGTGTTAGAAAATGTGCAGCTGGAGCTATGGACGAAAAAACGGCGGGAAGAAAAAGAAAATGCTGAAAAGTAATTATAGATGAACCTATGGCCGTTGAAGTGAATCCAATTTCATTGATCGACCAACTCCCAAAAGCGTTCTTACAAAAGAAATTCTGAACAGCGTAGAATAGTGTTTAATTTAAGCTTAAAGTAAATAAAACAAAAATACTTCTAGTTTTTAATAATGTTGTTTTTATGTGCGGTTTAGCGCTGTTGCGATGACGATTGTCATTTCTTAGTGCTTCCACTTTGGCGTGCAAATTTTCTGCGAATAATCATTGCAAGGACTCGATCCTTTTTATAAGGTGATTTGAAAGACTTTTATATCATTTAGAGGTCAAAGTCGAATAGACAAACGCACAATGATATACATAACTCAGGACATTCAACAGACTCCGCTTAAAGTTTGGAGCTTGTCGATCTGCTGCAGCGAGTTTTCCTGTGTCCTTTGTTTTCGTCTAAAAAATAGTTTTATTTTAATTTGTTAATTTGTTCATAAATTATTTTAGTATATTTTTTTACATTTGTCTCCTTTAAGAACATTTCGTTGTTGAAATAAAAGATTAATATCCATTTTTACTTGATATACTTGTGTACTTATTGAAATTTTTTATGATAAAAGTCACAAAAGTTTGTCTTTTATTCTTTTAAGAATTATAGCAGATTTAATAACAGATTTTGGCATGCTGAATACCAAAAATGCTTTTTGTAAAAGATTTTGCTCTGAGTTCGAAAGTTTGGCAGTTCATAACAGATTTCTTAGCAGATTTAATAACAGATTAAGCATGCCGAATACCAAAATCATAATTCACAAAAGAATTTTTGACAGCTTTAACTTTCGTATAGAAATTTATAGCAGAATAACAGAATAGCAGAATAAAAGATCACTCCGAATAGGCCCAATTGTGTTTGTTTTTTGCGAGGTAGTTATATCTATGTATGTACATCGAACATTGTTGGTTAGTTTGTATTCCTTATGAAATTAAAGGAAATCCTTTTTAATTAATTTATTTACAAGTGAATTCATATTTCATAACTTTTGAGGTAGGTAGGTACATACATACATAGGTACGTGTGAAATGTGTATGCTCCGATTTTTTTTATGTATATACATACGTGATAACGCATTGCTTTTTAATTTAGGCAGGCATTTCTACTTTTTGCTTGCGATATAGGTACTATAGGGCAAGTTTTGGATTCGTGCAAAAAAAAAATTTCGAGATAACAATCAAACATGACATTACGATGATAGAGAACACGAAAAAAGTGGGTGGCACAATTCTGTCTGTCTGTCTGTCCGTACCTCAGCCTACAGCCTAAACCACTGAAGCGATTTTCTTCAAATTATGAATTTAAGGTTTTTTTGTAACTCTCCAGAGGGGAAATTGAAATTTTTTTTTTAGCTCAAAAAATAACGGTTCTTGCCATACAACCGTTAAGGAAAAGCTTATTTATCTCAAAAACGGCTCCAACGATTTTGATAAAAAAAAATCAGTGTATTATTGTAGACATGGTGTACTTTTTGGTAAGAAAAAAAATTACCAAAAACATTTATTAACGGTACCTGCCATATAACGGTTTTTTTGATTTTCGGTTTTCTCTCTAATCGCTCATCTGATTTCAATATTTTTTTTTGTGCAAAAGCTTTGTTAAAATATTAATAATACTGTATACCAAAATTTTCGATAAAATTAATTTTGGATTTTTAAAAAAAGGTTCAAAATTTTTTTTTGAAAATTCAATATTTCAAAAACAGGTTGATGAATTGTTTCGAAATTTCAGTTTTAAATGTATATTAATATATACTCAAAATTGGCATACCAAAATTTTTTTTGAAAAATGTTACAAAAATTTTATATATAAAAAATTAATTTTTAAGAAAACGGCTCCAACGATTTTAAATTCTTTTTTTGCATATATTCATATTTTTTCAAGTAATCAGATGGCATACTTTTTTTTTGAGCTCTAAGTTATTTATCAGACTGTTTATACAATTAAAAGAACGATTTAAATGCTTTTTATACTTTTTCTATAATAACTTGAATATTTTTTAAAGTTCTTAAGTCCCACACAACTTGAACATAAGAGCAAGTACGTGCGATCCAGTCATGCATTTTATTTGTTTTTCAATAGGTAGGTAGGTATCCCTACTTTGATAGAACTATGTATTAGGAAAAAAGTGATACGTACATAGGCACATGCATTGATAGTTAGATACGTAGGTGCATGTAACTTGTCGTATTTTTAAGATTAGTAGGTAGGTAGGTATGTCAAGATTTCAGAAAAATAATATTGCTTTGCATCACACAGATTTTGAAAAATTATAATTTTTATGACATTTTTTAATACATAGTTTAAAAATAGAGCTTCAAAATTTCGTAGGTATTTGGAAGGTTCTAAAAAACACAACAAAAAAATGTAGAAAAAAGCCAAAACAGGTCGATAAGATAGTTTAATAAAATTCACAATTTAGTTTATTTAAATTAAGTTCCAGGTGTGCAGAAGCTATAGATTTTTTAATTTTCCATTTAAAACTGTTCGATGCCTATAAACGATTATTCGTTAGGTGATATCGTATAAAACGAAATTCGGTAATCCCATTTTTGCACAATTTTCTCAATTTTTTTTATTTTTAAATAATTTATTATCATGATTGTGACGCTTTTATACCACGTAGGATAATAAAAATGAGTATCAAAATATCCATTATTTTATTTATACAGTTATGTCACAGACATCACCCTATGCCAAGCCGCATACCGAACCACTTAACGTGATGAACGGATACAGTCGTAGATAACATAAACAATCATCTATCGATTTACTGATAACATAAACAATCAGTTATTGATTCTGAGGAATCACTTAATACAAAGCATAAACAATCAGTTATTGATTCTAAGGAATCACTTAATACAAAGCATAAACAATCATTTCCGTTGACCATTTCGAGGGAACTTCTTATCCCATATAATGTAAGCAAATATTTGCTTAATTGCATTTTGCTAATAAGATTGATTCGTCACCAAGATCCCGTTGTATCTTGCACGAATCAATGTATTTCTTTTGGCTATAAATAGCCCCACTCAAAGTAATTGAAAGTCAGTTCCTCAAGTCGTTCAGTTCCTCAGTTCAGTTCCTTAGTTCAGTTCAGTTCCTCAAGTCGTTCAGTTAGTTAGTTCCTTTTGTTCGATCAGTTCGTATAGTTCTCGCATGGTCGAGTGATTTATTAAATTACATATAATAAAGTATTAATTTAAATTATAAAGTGACATTGTAACATTTAATAATTAAAGTTACTTTTAATATAATAAAATATTATTAATTAATTAATAAAAGCAAAGTGTTTCTATAATAAAACTCCCAGTGGTCGGGAGTATAAAACGTTTTTTTTCCTAACCATTGGAACATAAAACATAACTGGCGCAGTCGGAAACGGGCCCCTTTTAACCCACGACCTGCATTGACTAATAATTATTTTTGAGTGCAAAATAATAATAACAAAAGTGATTCCAAAAACAGTGAGAACAAAAATTTTCAAAAAAAAAGAAACACAAACAAAGTGATTACTTTAAAATCAAAAACAACTAATTTAAAGCATGTTAAATAAAAAAATAAAAAACAGTGAGAACAAAAATTTTCAACAAAAAAAAAACACAAACAAAGTGATTACTTTAAAAGCAAAAACAACTAATTTAAAGCATGTTAAATAAAAAATAAAAAACAGTGAGAACAAAAATTTTCAACAAAAAAAAACAAACAAAGTGATTACTTTAAAAGCAAAAACAACTAATTTAAAGCATGTTAAATAAAAAATAAAAAAAAAACTAATGTCTGCAACTATAAAAAAATTTTAATCTGAAAAAGTGAAAAGATCATTTTACATCTGTAGCTATATATGAAGACAACTTTACCAACAGCAACTTTACCAACAGCAACTTTACCAACAGCAACTTTACCAACAGCAACTCTACCAACAGCAACTTTACCAACAGCAACTTAGCCAGCAGCAACTTCAATTAAGAGTTAGTATCCAAAAAAGATTGTTACTATATTATAAGTAAATTAAAAAAAAAGAGAAAACAACAAGAAAAAGAAAAATTTTAATTAAGTTTTGGATAACATTGAATTTCCACCCTTTTTGTCAAAATGAATTTTTTAAAGAACCCCGACCTACTTAAAAGTTTACCAGAGTTTTCTGGAAAATCCAACGAATTGGATAATTTTATAAAATCGGTCGATCAAGTGTGGAGCGCACTAAAAACCGTAGAAAACGCTCCCTTGAAAATATGGGCGCAAGTTCTAAAAAATAAAATCAAAGATAAAGCAGCGGATAGGCTTCGCTTATATGGAGACCCTGATACCTGGGAAGGTATAAAAGAAATTTTATACCGACACTTCCATGATCATAGAGACGAAAGAACTCTTTATCATCAATTAAATTTAATTAGGCAAACAGGTAGTTTGTCAAGATATTACGATGATATCCTCGCGATCATCACAGCGCTTAACGCGCGAGTTAGGCTAAATGAAGACGATGTTGATGTACGAACCTGAATGATACGTAGAAATATAAGAGAAGGTTTAGATACTTTCATAAAAGGATTAAGAGACCCTTTTAGAACCATTGTTATGTCCAGAGACCCGGATAGCCTGGAGCAGGCATACGAAATAACGCTAACTTTAGCAGAATCTGGTAGATTTGGCAATTCACAGAACAACAACAACAATAATGGTTATAATAACATTAACCAAAATAGATATAATAATAATCAGAATAATAACTACAACCAAAATAGATATAATAATAATCAAAATAATAACAATAATCAAAATTATAATTATAATCAAAATAGGTATAGCAATAATCAAAATAATAACAATAATCAAAATTATAACTATAACCAAAATAGGTATAGCAATAATCAAAATAGTAACAATAATCAAAATTATTACAATAATCGAAATAGAAATAACAATAATTTTAATAGAAATAATAATTTCAATAACAACGATAACGATAATAGAAATAATAATCTCAACAACCAAAATAATAACTTAATTAATAGAAACAATTTCGATAACAATTCCTTTAGATATAGGAATAATTCTGATCAATACGCCCAGCAAAGATCAGTTAATAGGGTAATTCCAATGGAGGTAGATCCAAATCCTTCCACTATTCAAAGAGGTTTGAATAGAAACAATAGAAATAACAGAAATGAGATATACTGTCAGGAGAATTTTCGGCCAGAAGGTATAACTCGAAAACTAAGCCGAATTTGACAATTTTACATATAATACTTTTTGTTCAAAATTAAATTTTCTATCGAAATGGATAGTTTGGAAAATTTCTTAAACAAATTTAAGCAGGAAAAGTAAGCAAAAACCAACATAAAAAAATCGAAAAAATCAAAGATTTTTAAATTTTTTTCTAAATTGCGCATAACTTTTTTCGGAGCAAAGATACGCTCAAGATATTCATGAACGAAGTGAACTGGAGTCCTACGGCTTTAATATGACATATTAAAATAGCCATATTATTAAAAAATTGACAGAGATATATCCATTCAAATTTTACCATTTCTTATCATTTCTTTATGACAAATTTTACGTTCCTAGCACCTAATACCAAATCTTATGTTAATCGGACCAGCCGTTCGGTCTGTAGGTCTGAACGCATTTAAAAACAGCCGAAAAACGAAATTGCGAATTAACATCCCTTTTATAAATTCGCTATAGTTCTAATGTCATATTATATCAAAATTTTGATTTCGAACACTTTTACGGAAAGTGAAATTTGCCATATTGTACCGAAAAAGGGACTTTCGGGCCAAAACTGAGAAAAATTATAAGGTTTGAATGGGAATATCTCTGTCAATTTTGAACAAATATTAATTTTTGAACATGCCATATTAAGGCCTTAAGTCTCTACTTTGTTTTGTCTGTGCATGTCTTGACCCTATCTTTGCTTCAAAAAAAGTTATGCACAATTTATTAAAAAATTTATATATCCTTGATTTTTTGGTCTTTTTAAAGTTGGCTTTTGTTAGCTTTTCCTGCTTAAATTTTTTCGTAAAATTTTTTGAACTATCCATTCCAATAGAAAATTTAATTTTGAACAAAAAGTATTAAATGTAAAATTGTCAAATTCCGGTTAGTTTTCGAGTTATACCAAAAATACTGAAAAGTGGCCAGTGTGACCATTCTCTCAGAAACGCATGGGTGAATTTAGTAGCATTTTTGGTTTTAAGCATGCTTATGGGCCAAACAAACATATTCAATAATAAAAACCCTTGCACGTAATTGTTCTTTTATACCTCTCATTTGACGGTCTATTCAATAGGCTATAAACATAGAATAAACGTAGATTATGAAAAAGGGATACTTACGAGGGGAACGAACAAAATAAAATTACAATTTAAACCTATAATTAAGACATATGAATACGAACTAGAACCAGGACAAATTATTTGCACAGAAGTCCCCGTGGATAAAAAACGTGGCGACATAAAAATATTACAACGAAACCTAGGCGATGTTGAAGTCTTAGACGACATATGCAGTTCTAAGAAATGGTTGGCAAAGTTAATGTTGAAAAACAAAACGAACCACCCTCTAATTTTTAGAGTTCGACAGCCATTAAAAGCCGAACGGCTTAACGATCTGGAGAGCAATTTCTGTCTAGCAGTAGAAAACTCACTGGATGTCAACTTAGCGGTTGACCGGTTTCCTAATATAAAAGCAAATAAGAAACTCAAAAAAGACAGCAATATAAATACCCAAACGGTAGGCAAAAAGCCATATAATAATAATAATAATATTGAAGGTATAAATCCTTTTGTCAAAAAGACAGGCACAGAGCCAAATACTATGAATTTTAAATCAATAAACAGTACACTCGGTTTAGAACCCGGATGGATGAGTAGTACTAGTATAGTCGGATTAGACCCCGACGTTGTAGAAGTAAGTAGTACCGGAACGGTCGAGACCCAATTCAAGGAAATTAGGCCAAATTACCGGTGTTGCAGTATCGAAGTTACCGAGAAACTTAATAAAAACGAAAGAGTTAAGGAAAATAAAGGTAAAAAACCTTATGTCATAGCGACAGGCAAAAAGCCAGAAATAAATAAAAAAGTAATTGATGAAGAAAGTGAAATTTTAAATAAAAATACTTGCGTCTTAGAGACAGGTGAAAAACTAGAAATAAATAAGGGTAAGAACAAAAAGTTAAGCAGATTAGAACTCAAAAATGGAGAAGTTAGTAGTGATACCAAAAAGGTAAAAATGAAAAATGAAATAGAAATAGATGAAATAAATTTTTCCGGACTGGAACAGATAAATAATATTAATGATATTATATCAAAAACTGATATAAAGCACCTAAATAATGAGGAAAAAGACGAATTAATAGATATTTTAACAGAATATGCAGACGTATTCAAGAGAGAGGGACAAAATCTTACTTTTACAAACAAAGTAAAGCACGAAATAAAGACTACGGATGAACGTCCGGTATATGTACAAAATTATAGCACAAATAATCATATACAGATGTCTCAGCCCCATAGAAAAAAATGTCTTAAGAAATTGCCTTACCTGACATCGCCTTACCTGACAAAGATACAAAACCCAACAGCTTAAACAAACAAAGATACAAAAGCTAGCAGCGGTAGGTGACAAAGATACAAAATCTAGAAAAAAAAATCGTTTCTCATTTCATTAGGTAAGGTACACGCATCTCTTTCTCTCTGTTGTCATTTTTGTTCGTGAACTCTATTTCCCCTTGATTTATTTTATTTTTATTTGTTGGGTTTCGTGGACTACCTCAATTCTCATGTTGTGTGTGTATTTTTTTTTTATTGCTGGCTGCTGTTTCTGTGTGCATTGGTTTGGCTCATTGGCTGGCGTCTATGTGGCTGGTGGTTATTTTGTTTTTGCATTAGGAGTTTGCGGGTTGTGAATGTGATCTTTTTTGTGAAAGATCTTTTTGTTTTGAATTGCAACTTTCTTTGGTAAAGGAAATGTGATTTGATGAATGATTTTCTTGTAGGGAAATTTTGATTCGCTTATAACTTTGGATCTACTGATTGGATCTTGATGGTTAATCCCTTTAAATAAAGGATAAATAACAAACAATATTAAGGAAGGTATATTATGTATTAATATGGATGTTTATACATACATATAAACAGTTATTATGTATAAAATAAGAAAATGAACTAAGGGTGAGGTGGACACAAGGTAAATTGTTTTTTTTTTTTTTTTGTGAGTAGGTATGAAGGAATAGGTAGATGCAGATAGGAACTCAGGTACATTGTAGGTATTTATCTACTTTATTTAAAATATAAAAGCTTATGAAAAATGTCAATATTTTGATAAGCTAGTTATTTAGGTAGATACTAAAATAATGGGTGGTTCCAAGCAAATTAATGCAACATGACAGTTAGCGGATTTCCTTTTATTAAAATTAAGATATTTAAATAATTAGATAATTAAATAATTCTAAAAAGGTTACAAAACAACAGATTTATCTATGGTTTAAATACAATAAGTAAGCTGAGATCGTACTCCATTCGCTACGAAAAAAATCATTTTACTCGTAGATTGAAATCTTCATTTATAATAAAAAAAAATTTCCTTATATTCTATTATTAAAAAACAAACTATTTTTTTAAATTTTTAATTTTTTGAAAATATAGTCCTACATACAAACCTATATACCTACTGGTTTTTAAGAAAAACCTGTATTTTTTTCGTAAGAATTAATCAAACGCCCCGATTACAGAATCCGACGAATGAGCTGCGTAGGGAATCTGACTCAATTTTGACATTTGGCTCATAGTAAAAGGTCCAAATTGAGTCTGATTCCCTCCGCAATTCATTCGTCGGATTCTGTAATCGGGGTGATAAATTGATATCGAATTTAACGTTTATTTACAGTAAAATAAATTAACCGCATGATAACCCTCAAAACGAACAAAAAATCTTTATTAAAAAATTTCATTGTGATCGAAAGATCACAGCTCATAAAATGCTCTAATTGGGCTTGATTTTGTTAAAATTTAATTTTAAAATAAAGTCGTTAGAAATGTGTTGAAATAATTATTCCAACTTTCAGGCCGAGAGCCCACAGCAGATTTTGGGTGTGAGTGATAGCAAAAAAAGAAGTATAGGCGTCAAAAGCTTCATTAAGAGCTATTCAAAAAATCAAAGTCTTACAGTCCGCAACTGGGGCCTTTGCGATTAGCAGTGCATTGAAAAAAAAATATGAATGCAACTTCGAAGGCAATCGTGTTAGCCAAAATTGGTTTTCACCCCTCCCTAGATAAGCTCCGCGGTTCCCATATCATGGAATCTGAGATCATTTGAGTGCTTAATTCGCAGTGCCAGACTGTTTAAAAAAATCTTTTTTCACCTAGCATTTTGAATTTTTTAAACGGTCCGGTAGAGCAAACTATACACTCAAATGGTTTCAGATTCCGTGATATGTGACCAGAGGAGCTTATCTAGGGAGAGGTAAAAACCAATTTCGGCTAACACGATTACCTTCAAAGGTGCTTTCATATTTTTTTTTTCAATGACTGTAAGACTTTGATTTTTTGAATAGCCCTTAATGAAGCTTTCGACGCCTATACTTATTGTTTTGCTATCACTCACACCCAAAATCTGCTGTGGGCTCTTAGTCTATTTATATTGTTAAACTTTTGAGTAAAAAAATAGATTTTTTAATAAATTGTGAGTCCATTTTCTGACTCTTAAAATTTTGTACGTAGCACTGAACAAAAATTGAATACAAATATGTGAGCTCCATTTTTGCTTATAATTGGTTATAGCTCTTTAAATACACAAATTATGAACAAATGTGGCATTTTTTATAAATTCATTAAACTTATTCTTCTTGTCACGACTGCATTTGTATTTTGTCGATAAAATTAAAAATGCGGATTTTATTTATGAAAAACAAGTTCCCTCCTTAATTGAAGATAGCGGAAAACCTCTGAAAGGAGTTGATGGTCGAAAGTTTGGATTTGAGGTAGTCCTTCAACGAACTCAAAAATAAAAAATGTCTTTCCCGTTTTCATATTGAAAAAAACCCCACTCACACTTTTGAAACACTTATAACTATAATGATGTGCGGATACCTTTCGGGCAATACAGTTGGTAAGCAATAATTGCTTATAAAAAGAAAATGTTAAGAGCAAAACTGTAGGATATAGTGATTACTAGAACTTTTGAAAGAAATTTTCGGTTAATGCTGAAAGAACAAAAATTGACTAAAAAGTGTGAACTCCATTTTTATTGCTGATAATTGGTTATAACTCTTTAAATGCACAAAATTTGAAAAAATATCATATATTGAAATTTGTAGAAATGCATTTGTTAGGAATGCATTTTTATTTTTTCAGTAAATTTAAAATTACGGATATTATTTGTTAAAAACGAATTCGCTCTTTAAATCAATATAGCGGCAAGGCGTTGATGGTCGAACATTTTGACTTAAGCTTTCTGTATGGTACTTTAACGAAGTCAAGAAAAAAATTCCTTCCCCAATCTTTTGTTACAAAAAAATTCTAAATTGACTGGATTATATTTTTAACATTATTTTTTAATAACCATTATACATATACATATGTAAATGTTCACTTCAGAAAATATAGTTTTGGTATGGGTACCTTTTCTACCTACATTCGAAGCATGGTAATTTAACTTGCCAAGCAAATGAATTTGAAGTTAATTTGAAAGTAATTTTAAATGGGAATTCTAGAAACTATTTTTGGATATGTCTTAAGAACCACTCACCAGTGTTCTGAGTCTATCCGCATGAAATTTTCTTTTGTTATAATTTGTTTGGGGCTAAACCATAGATTTACTTGACTAAAATAATAAGAATTTATTGATTTTTTATCCTGAATTTGTTTAAATCATACAGATACGAATTTTTGTGTCGTACCTACATATCTTTAGTGAATCATCCTATATTAAACAATACAAAAAATAAAGAGGTGTTAAATTTAACGCTAACAAAACCAGAGGTATAAAATTAATCATAAAAAACACCTTAAAAATGTCCTTAAAAGCTACCCACCTAACGTAGGTATGTAGTTCTTTTTTATGTTTTGACTATAGGTACATATATAGGTACCTACATATGAACATATACATAAACCTTTCTATTCTATTTATCTATTTGTTTCCTTTTCCTTATCAACAAATTCAGCTTCAAAATGTTTACAGTGCTATTAATAAAAAACGCTTATTCTACCTTTATTCCACGATTTTACTAAACCATGGACTAAGAGTCAAGCCACAGGTTAAAATTTCTCATTAAAAAAAAATGTATGTTCGTGGAATAGTAAAGTGACGTTTTGCCGTACGAGGCCTGTTAAGTATCTTGAAATTTGTACCAAGTTTCGGAAGCTTGGGTTTTTTTCCGTATAGGCTTTGACATTTTAAAATTTCAAGTCACCAAACATACCTAAGAATATTCTTGTTTATGTCTATCTAAATTATTATTAGGTATTAGGGAAAATTTAATTAAAAAGAGGAAAAGAAGCGAGAGTTGGAGCACCAACGACATACTAAGTTCATAAAAATTAATCAAACCATTTATTTATATTTTGCTTCATATTCTTCAGAACCTAATGAAATCATCATGCATAGAAACAAAATGTTATTGAAAATGTAAATCTTTTGATACCAACGCCAATAAAAAAGTAGAGTTTGCTGCTAGTTCCTTCGCTAAACCATCTGCTTCGGTGGTTTAGCATAGTAAACGTCACATAGAAGAACATAGTAACATTCTGCACTTAATCCATGGAATAAGGCTAGCCTTTCGCTATTCCGCATTTTTTAATTTGGCTGTTAAAGTTTAAGTTATTATAATCGTTTTTAACTTTTATAGCACAAATAACGCGACCTCTGGACAAGAAGGTTCTAAGTACACACACATCACTTTCGGGAAAACTAAGGTTGAATATTCCGCGTTGTATAACTTTTTTACATTTATTTCGAGGCATGTGCATATGTACCTATACTTTAATTTTTCAGAATTTTTTTTCTATTAAAAGATTTAAAATTTATTGAAAAGTTATTTAGTAATCCAAGTTTAAAAAAATCGATAGAACTTTGTTGCTCATCGGTACTTGGACGTAGGACAACAAGGTTCTTAGTTTTAATTGCTGATAGAACCTTGTGTCACGGTCTAAATATATTTTTCACAATACACTTTATTATAGTAATGGGATGCCTTGGAGCAACAAGGTTCTATCTTCAACGTAACAAGGTTCTATCTTATTTATTTTTCTTTAGTACGCAAGGTGTTATTGGGTAGTTAGATCCCTGTGAACTTACGATGGAATGAAATGTGTGAAGATCGGCCATTCCAAAGTAACGGAGAAGACAATCGGACGCTCGTAGTAAGGTTTTTCTTGTTAAAAAATCAATATTTTTTCATGAAACTCAGTGGCTTTTAAGAATTCATCACAAAGTACACGACACAGAAGTTTCACCAACAAATTATGAAATTTAGTAAGTTTATTCAAAAAAATAGACGGTAACGGAGAAGACACGTACGATTTAGAGATTTCCGACCATTGCCTTGAAGTTTAAAATTCTGCGCCGTCCATTAAGATATTTAGTTGATTTTTTTTGCACACTTTCATAAAACCAACATTTATCAAAATCCATCCTTGGTTCAATGCCAAGTTTCATTTTACAAACAGAAAAAAATATGAAAGATGGTAACGGAGAAGACAGCTAATGGTAACGGAGAAGACACGTACGATTAAAGATTTCCTTTTTGTTCAGTTATATTGAAATTCGTATTTTTAAATTATTCTCTTCAATGATAAAAGTGATTCAGGCAATTGAAATATGTGTGTAAAATTTCATTGAAATCGGTTAACGCTAACACGTGCTAGCGAGCACTTGAAATTTTTCATTCAAAACACATGGGGTTTTCACAGTTTTTACACAAAATATCAGCAAAATTGTAAAAGTTGATGGAAAATCTTTAAAATTGGCACATAAATTAACTACTGTTAAGAGTATCAAAAAAAAAATATTTTCTATAGTTTTGCATAATATTAACCCCATCAAAAAATTTAATTAAAAATCGTTGTTTTTGTGCATTTGTTGCTATTTTAAATGTAGTAACTGTTGTTTACAAAAATAAAAAAATATATTTGTATAATCCTTATGGTATTAAGCATATCTGCCAATTTTAAAGTTTTTCCATCAACGTTTACACTTTTACGGGCCCTTTGAGTAAAAGACTGTCAAAACACCATGTTTTTTATATGAAAAACTTCAAGTGCTGGCTAGCACGTGTAAACGTCAGCCGATTTCAATGAAATTTAACACATATTTTTTTTTTTAGTTACCTTGATCCATTTTAAGCAAGGGGATCAAAGAAATTCAGACTTAAAAAAAAAAAGTGCCTGTGAGTCGTTGAAATTTGGATGAGAAAGTGCAATTTTGTCTTCTCCGTTACCCTGTTTTAGACAGTAAGACATGATTTAAAAATCTATAAAAAATCCACCATAATCCCTTTTCAAGTCTTGCTTTGTATGCGGAATAATTTTACAAACACTAATATAGTTCACCATTTATACCAACTTTTGTCATTTTTCGGTAACGGAGAAAACATGAAATGTTCAGTCATTTTGAGGCGTAATACTATTTTTACAGCACTCCTATCAGAAAAATAGTTCCGAATTTAATTAGTGTATTGAAAACACTTATAAAAACCTAACTGCACTTCGCCATTTGCATCACAATTTATAGAGAACTGATAGCGGCAAAAATTCCGAAAAATGCCCAGATACGAAAGATAAAGTATGAGATTTTTTGATCACTTGCCTATTTTACAACAACAAGTAAAATTTTATATTTACAATTTTTTCGTTAACTCTAATATATATTGTAAATATTAGCATATTTAAATATATTTTTTTCCTTAATTTGAAATTGAGTTGCTTGGTTTCGAAATTTTTGGAATGGCCGAGATAGAACCCTGTTTCCAGCTTTTTCTTCAATTATTTCCGAAACAGTAAGAGATAGAACAATATGAATGATGGCAATCGAAAGAGCATAGTGGCTTTAGTACGATTCAATATGTAACTCAATTTTGACAAAAATGTTAGTTAGAACCTTATTGTCCTAAGGTCGCGAAACATTATGATTATTTGTGCTATGTGCTTTTAGAATAAAGATGCTGCGAAAAAATTACATGCATACATACATACATACCTACAGACATTATCAAAAAATTTTCAGCTCGAAAAAATACGAAAACAACAAAAATTACATGCTCAGACAGCCAAAAAAACATCAATTATTTTTTTCACCATCAGAAATATCTCTGCCACAAAAAAAAAATTTCCCTACCTACCCACAAGGCCACAAATTATATCCTATTCATGGAAGTTAACACGACACCTTCCAATGTTAAGATATACAGAAACCTTCCTGTCACTCAAATTGCTAAAGTAATCATATTCCCACTTTCCCACTGTCCCAATTAGAAAAACAATTTAATAAGCACATTCTCCTTCTGAGAATATTGCAAATAATATTGTAATTCTCAGAAATCTAAATATTATGAATTATTGTAAATCAAATTCCCATTTTTCCCACTGTCCCAATTATCAAAATAATTTAATAAGCAAATTCAAACATAAGAAACAAGTAAAATTTAGTAAGCAAATTCTCCTTCTGAGAATATTGCAAAAATGCAAATAATATTGTAATTCTCAGAAATCTAAATGTTATAAATATATGTAATTCTGAGAAATCTAAGTAAGCAAAATGTAATAGAAATAAGCAATAATTATGCTATAAATACAAGTGTGAACAATAAAATCAAGCAGTCTTCTTCCAGTACGCAACTAAGTTTGGTTTTTTTTTTATATTGAGCGCGCAATATTGTAATTCTGAGAAATCTAAGTAAGCAAAATGTAATAGAAATAAGCAATAATTATGCTATAAATACAAGTGTGAACAATAAAATCAAGCAGTCTTCTTCCAGTACGCAACTAAGTTTGGTTTTTTTTTATATTGAGCGCGCAAGGCTTAACTAACTTGGATACAATTACATCACACATTTTTTCCACCATCAGAAATATCTCCGCCACAAAAAAAATCTTTTTCTACCTACCCTCAAGGCCACAAATTATATCCTATACATGCATACAATTACAATGGAGAAATGAGTTCATACTTTTTGTTCATCGTTGCAAGCCTCAGACAAAAAAACGTAGATACCTACTCAACAACAGGTAAAGCAAAGTAAAACAAAAAAATTGCAATGATCGTTGCTTAAGGGGCAAAGCTAGCATTGCAGAAACAAAAATGAAATCGACAGAGAAGAAGAGATAGACATAGATATTTTCCAAGAGTCAAAGATACAAAATTCTGGGGAAGGTGCTTTCATTTTGTAGTAAAACTCGCTTTTTAAAAGCTTTGAAAAATATAGCTTTTTCAATTTCATAGGTCATTTTGCTCCATAGGCGTGAGACATCTGGATATGATTATTTGTGATTATAGACACCCTTATGTACATAAAGAAGAAATACAAAAACAGATAAAAGAAATGTTAGAGTCAGGAATAATTAGGCCAAGTAGTTCACCATGGTCTTCACCAGTTTGGATAGTACCAAAAAAAGATGATTCGTCAGGAAATAAAAAATGGCGTTTAGTTATTGATTACAGAAAAGTTAATGAAAAAACTATAGACGATAGGTACCCAATTCGAAATATACAGGAAATATTAGAGATGTTAGGCAAATGTTCGCATTTCACAACTCTCGATCTCGCATCAGGATTTCACCAGATTGAAGTAGATACCCGAGATATAAAGAAAACAGCATTCACAGTTAACAATGGTCATTTACGAATATACCAGAATGCCATTTGGTTTAAAGAACGCCCCCGCGACATTTCAACGCGTAATGGACGAAATTTTAAAAGATTTAATAAATGTTATATGCTTTATTTATATGGACGATATAATAATATTTTCCCAAAATTTCTCTGAACGTATTCAGAACTTACAAAAAGTTTTCGAAGCATTGAGAGGTGCTAATTTAAAAATTCAAATTGAAAAAAGTAAATTTCTTAAGGAAGAAGTAGAGTTCCTAGGACACGTGGCAACAAAAGATGGAATAAGACCTAATCCAAAAAAAAATAGAAGCTGTTGAGAATTATCCAATACTCAGAAACAAATAAAACAATTTTTAGGATTACTAGGATATTATAGAAGATTTATAAAGGATTTTGCAAAAATGACAAAACCAGTGACAGAAAAATTAAAAAAGGGTCAAAAAATTGACATAAGTAATGAAAAATATGCTAAATGTTTTAGGGATTGTACAAGTATGCTCACGTCAGAACCAATTTTAGCTTATCCAGATTTTAAGAAGCAATTCATTTTAAGTACAGACGCATCTAATTATGCTATAGGAGCTGTGCTATCTCAAATCCAAGAAGGACTGGAACATCCTTTATGTTACGCAAGTAGAACCTTGAACAGCCACGAGAAAAATTATTCAACTATAGAGAAGGAACTATTGGCAATAGTTTGGGCAACCAAATATTTCAGGCCATACCTTTACGGTACAAAATTCAAAATACAAACAGACCATAAACCTTTGAAATGGCTTATGAACTTAAAAGAGCCAAACAGTAAACTTGTCAGATGGAAATTACAAATGGAGGAATTTATTATGAAATAGACTATAAACCAGGAAAAATAAATAGTAATGCAGACGCCTTAAGCAGAATACCCATTGAAATAAATAACAACGAAGTTATAACAACTGATGCTACAAAACATAGCGCTAGCGAAGATGACCATGGATATATCCCAATTTCGGAATCCCCATTGAATTTATTTAAAAATCAATATATTATAGAAAAGTTGAGAAGCGGTGCTAACCAAATTAGAACTAGAAACATTTTTAATAAAACTAGGAAAATAATAAAGTATAAAAATTTTACGGAAACAGATATAATTCAAATTATAAAAAATCATTTTAACCCAAAGAGTACCAATGCTATATACGTAGAAGATCTTCAATTATACCTTCAAATACAAGATGTATTTAAAAATCATTTCCATAGATAAAAACGATTTAAAGTACTTAAATGTACAAAAATTTTAAAGGACATTGAAAGCGAACAAGAGCAGGATGAAATTATAATAAATTCCCATAAAGAAAACAATCATAGAGGCATTACAGAATCTTTTGAACGCATTAGAAGAGAATACTATTTCCCAAATATTAAAGAAAAACTTAGTAAGTACATAAACAATTGCAATTTGTCAAATCCAAAAATACGATAGGAATCCTTCGAAACCGAAATTTGAAAATACGGAATCACCTAAGAACCCATTAGATATAATTCATGTAGACATATTCTTCTTAAAAAAAGGTAAACCCATAATAACGATAATAGATAAATACAGTAGATATGCACAAGCATACGAACTGCAATCAAGAAATTCGATACATTTAAAAGACGCTATACTTAAATACATAAGTACATTTTGAAAAACCAAAACTTATAGTTATAGACCAGGAAAAAGCAGCAACCTCAATAGATTTCCAAGAATTTTTAAGAAATGAAAGAATTGATTTACATTTCACAACAATTAGTAATTCAAATTCCAATTCTCCAGTAGAAAGGTTTCACTCAACACTATTAGAACACTTGAGAATATTAAAAAATCATAATAATATTACAACAGATGAAGCGTTATCAAGAGCATTATTTGCATATAATAACTCAATTTCTAGTGCTACGAAATATACACCCTTTGAACTATTTTATAGAAGAATACCAGAACCATTAGAAGAAAAAGCCTTTATAGAAGCATGTAAAAGGAAAAATCAAATAATAGAAAAGCGTAATAATAAGAGAAACAATCCGAACGAATATAAAGAAAAAGAAAGGATATATCATAAATTAAGATATTCAAGAAAATTACAGCCAAGATTTAGAAAATATTATACACACAGAGATAACAAAGTAACAATTTTAGCTACTAATAATAAACAATACCATAAATCAAAAATAAAGAAACCTCGAAAATTTCAGAAACAGGATGGAAGCAACTAGATACAGACAATTTTGGACATACAAAACAAAGACTGGAAATACATGACTTAAATTACGGACAAGGACATATTTTAATCAGAGACAAAGAATTACAAGTTATTACAAGTTATAAGAAAATTCTACACATAATAGATATGAATAGTTGGGAAGAAAATTTAAATATAATCAGACAAAACATTTTTAACTTAAACTACTCGGATCATTATCCAACAATGTTACACAATTTTAATTCATTAGAAACAGAAATTGTAAGCTTAATCCCACATAATAGGAAGAGAAGAGGTTTAGCTAATATACTAGGGAAAGGATTAAAAATTATAGCAGGAACTATGTACTCAGAAGATGAGTTGGAAATTAAGGAAAAATTAGAAACCATTGAGGGCAGTAATAAAAATATTATAAAAAATCTAAATGATCAAATAAAAATAAATAACGAACTAAATAACGCAATGAAATCGGTAACAGACCATATAAATAGACAACAAGGTATAATTAATAATCAAATTTCAAATATATCGGAACAAGTTAAATCAGACTTGATAGAAATAGAACACATTCAGCACGTCTTCCAGATTCAATACGACATACAACTCTTAAGAGAGCAAATAAGAAAGGTTAAAGAAAATTTGATGTTATGTAGATTAAATGTTTTGGGCAGAGATATTCTTACTGCCGACGAATTAATAAAAAATAATATTACAATTAAGAATTTAATGTTTATAAAAAGTTCAGTACTATTATATAAAACTAAAATTATATTTGTAATAATGGTTCCAAATTACTCAAAGCAAATATTTTATAAAAACTATATTGAACCAGTACCAAATAAAAATCAACTAGAATTAGATTCAAAATATTATAATATTATATTGAATAATAACACGTTCTTCGAATACAAAGAAGATGAAACAATTACAAAGAAAAATTTAAAGATCATTAAGGAAAACTGTATATCAAACCTTCTTAAAGAAAATGCAG
This sequence comes from Dasysyrphus tricinctus, assembly GCA_963921185.1. Classification (NCBI taxonomy): domain Eukaryota; kingdom Metazoa; phylum Arthropoda; class Insecta; order Diptera; family Syrphidae; genus Dasysyrphus; species Dasysyrphus tricinctus. The sequence continues at coordinate 176,313,905 of OY992531.1, read as the reverse complement.
AGTGTAATTATAAAATAAATAAAGAAGTTGAAGTAAAACAAGTAACAAATAATATTATTGTTGTTAAAAATATACCAAGAACGAAAATTGAGCATAATTGTAATTTATACGATACATACGTAACTGGAAATAATCTTATAAAATTTGAAAATTGTAAAATAAAAATAAACAAAATAAATTATGAAACCATGACCGTGAACGAGAACTTCATCATACCTAATTTTAACGAAATAAAAATAAAAAATATTTCTTTAAACATTTCAATGCCAGAGTTGCATTTTAAAAATATTGAAAACAGACAAATCATAGAGGAGATAAAAAATAGTCATTCAGTTAATTCAAAAATTTCTTTCAGCTAAATAGCTGTTTTAATATTCATTATTATCATAATATTCTTCATCCTTTGTAAAGGAAAAAATTACAAAAAAGAGACCCATGATACAAGAGTAAACATTGAACTTAAAAATTTGGATTCTCCGGAGAAGAATCTTAAGGAGGGGGGAGTTATGTCACAGACATCACCCTATGCCAAGCCGCATACCGAACCACTTAACGTGATGAACGGATACAGTCGTAGATAACATAAACAATCATCTATCGATTTACTGATAACATAAACAATCAGTTATTGATTCTGAGGAATCACTTAATACAAAGCATAAACAATCAGTTATTGATTCTAAGGAATCACTTAATACAAAGCATAAACAATCATTTCCGTTGACCATTTCGAGGGAACTTCTTATCCCATATAATGTAAGCAAATATTTGCTTAATTGCATTTTGCTAATAAGATTGATTCGTCACCAAGATCCCGTTGTATCTTGCACGAATCAATGTATTTCTTTTGGCTATAAATAGCCCCACTCAAAGTAATTGAAAGTCAGTTCCTCAAGTCGTTCAGTTCCTCAGTTCAGTTCCTTAGTTCAGTTCAGTTCCTCAAGTCGTTCAGTTAGTTAGTTCCTTTTGTTCCTGAAGTTCGATCAGTTCGTATAGTTCTCGCATGGTCGAGTGATTTATTAAATTACATATAATAAAGTATTAATTTAATTTATAAAGTGACATTGTAACATTTAATAATTAAAGTTACTTTTAATATAATAAAATATTATTAATTAATTAATAAAAGCAAAGTGTTTCTATTATAAAACTCCCAGTGGTCGGGAGTATAAAACGTTTTTTTTCCTAACCATTGGAACATAAAACATAACTATACCTATGCGAAATTAATAAAAGCAAAAGTACCTAATCTTTGTATATAAACTCTAGTTCAAAAAGTTGGTGATGGTTCTAAATAAACTCATTCCCTAAATCTTCTTTCTGCTAAAGAGAGAAAAACTGTAAATTTCATCGAAATCAATAAAGTCCGTTTCCATGAAATCAATTACAAGAACAATTTAAGGGGTGGGGCTGACATTTTGACAGATTATAGAAATTATTGATTTGAATATGATTACCAAATTAGAATCCTAAAATTCTATTGAACGGAGATAACGGCAATATTTGAGCGCTATAACATATAAGGAACTCCTATCTCTTGAGTGCATGAATGGATTAGGTACTTTGACTTTTATTAATTTGCATAGGTATAAATAAAATATAGTATGAACTCGATTTACGCAACCCTCGATTCGTGCTACTCCTCGATTTTCGCAACCAAATTTGTAGCACGTCTTGACTCTATAAGTGCAACTTTTCTAAAATGTTACCTCGATTTGTGCAACTTCTTGTATTCATTCATCATGTATGTTATTTATCACATATTAATTTTTGTATAAATTTCGAACATTTCGTTTTCGCATTTAATAGGAATATGTTATTGTTTGTTTTGGTTTCACTAAAGTTTTTTCATAACATTGTCGTTATCTATAAGAAAATAAGCCATTTCAACTATTACTTTTATCAACAATAATACAACCCAGTAAGTGCAACAACCTCGGTTATTGCAACTGCCTCAATTTCTATTAGTTGCATAAATCGAGTTTATACTGTAATGGTTATTTTGATACTCATTTTTATTATCCTACGTGGTACAAAAGCGTCATGATTATAAATTATTTGAAAATAAATAAAATTGAGAGAAAATTGTGCAAATATGTGATTACCGAATTTCTTTTTTTACGATATCACCTAATGAATAATCGTTTATAGGCATCGAACAGTTTTAAATGGAAAATTAAAAAATCTATAGCTTCTGCACACCTGGAACTTAATTCAAATAAACTAAATAGTGAATTTAAAAGTTTATTAAACTATCTTATCGACCTGTTTTGGCTTTGTTCCTACATATTTTTTGTGTTTTTTAGAACCTTCCAAATACGAAATTTTGAAGCTCCATTTTTAAACTATGTATTAAAAAATGTCATAAAAATTATAATTTTTCAAAATCTGTATGATGCAAAGCAATATTATTTTTTTTGAAATCTTAACATACCTACCAACCTAATTATATTAAAAAAAACGACAAGTTACATGCACCTACGTATCTAACTATCTATGCATGTGCCTATGTACGTATCACTTTTTTCCTAATACATAGTTCTATCAAAGTAGGGATACCTACCTACCTATTGAAAAACAGAAAAGTAGAAATGCCTGCCTAAATTAAAAAGCAATGCGTTATCACGTATATATATCAAAAAAATCGGAGCATACACATTTCACACGTACCTATGCATGTACCTACCTACCTCACAAGTTATGAAATATGAATTCACTTGTAAATAAATTAATTAAAAAGGATTTCCTTTAATTTCATAAGGAATACAAACTAACCAACAATGTTCGATGTATATACATTAGACTGATTCAAAAAAATGAAAATGTCTTCGATTTTCAATGCCATTAGCTTTTTAGTTAGAGTTTAATGAAATAATATTCCTGGCAAAATTTCAGCCCTTTAGGTCAATATTTAGAGGTCGCTCATCGATACTTTCTGTTTTCCATACAAATCGTATGGGAACTTTTTTTTGATTCCTTCTTTATTTTATAACTTTAGAAACGGTTATCATACAGAAATGATCGAGGTAAAATCTGAAAGAAAATTTGATGTTCTTTAAAAAAGGTCCTTACTTCTTATCTAATTAATGTACTCCTCCCAAAGTTATTCAAGGTCAGAGTGATATTCGTGGTGAATTTAAAAGTTTTTTGGATTCCGTGTTGAAAAAATCTGCTATAATACAAGGTGTTTTGCAAAAGTTGTAACAAAAGGCAGACAAGAAAAAATCGTTTTAGAATGGGGGTCTATTTCCCCCCATTTAGGCGGGAGGGGTAATTTCATAAAAAAAAATGGTTTAAAAAAGAAAAAAAAGGTTAAAAATCAACGGCAATACTTATAGTGTCATGCTATTACCTTTTTAAAGCCAACAATCCATTATTTAACTAACTTTTTAAAAAAGTTGTTGTTGTAAATACTTTTCGAAAAAATTAATTTCAAACTTAGATTTAAAAAATTAAAAAGTATGATTTTATTTTTTAAATATCTTTTTGACAAATTTTTTGGCCTCAAGTATAATTTTTGTTTACCTATGGATTTCAATACCTTCCTTAATTTTTAATCAGATGCTGAAAACCGCAGGCTAAAATGTTTTGTAGTTTCTGAGAAAATTGAAAATTAAAATACCTACTACTACTACTACAGGAAATTGGGTGTTTGTAGGAAGGAACAATTTAAATTCCAGGGCGTCAAATAACAAGAAACTTGGCTTTTGTTATTTTCAATTTTCTCAGAAACTACAAAACATTTTAGCCTGCGGTTTTCAGCATCTGATTAAAAATTAAGGAAGGTATTGAAATCCATAAACAAAAAATGTACTTGAGGCCAAAAAATTGTCAAAAAGATATTTAAAAAATTAAAATACCTACATACTACTACTACTACAGGAAATTGGGTGTTTGCAGGAAGGAACAATTTAAATTCCAGGGCGTCAAATAACAAGAAACTTGGCTTTTGTTATTTTCAATTTTCTCAGAAACTACAAAACATTTTAGCCTGCGGTTTTCAGCATCTGATTAAAAATTAAGGAAGGTATTGAAATCCATAAACAAAAATTGTACTTGAGGCCAAAAAATTGTCAAAAAGATATTTAAAAAATTAAAATACCTACATATGTACTACTACTACTACAGGAAATTGGGTGTTTGCAGGAAGGAACAATTTAAATTCCAGGGCGTCAAATAACAAGAAACTTGGCTTTTGTTATTTTCAATTTTCACAGAAACTACAAAACATTTTAGCCTGCGGTTTTCAGCATCTGATTAAAAATTAAGGAAGGTATTGAAATCCATAAACAAAAATTGTACTTGAGGCCAAAAAATTGTCAAAAAGATATTTAAAAAATTAAAATACCTACATACTACTACTACTACAGGAAATTGGGTGTTTGTAGGAAGGAAAAATTTAAATTCCAGGGCGTCAAATAACAAGAAACTTGGCTTTTGTTATTTTCAATTTTCTCAGAAACTACAAAACATTTTAGCCTGCGGTTTTCAGCATCTGATTAAAAATTAAGGAAGGTATTGAAATCCATAAACAAAAATTGTACTTGAGGCCAAAAAATTGTCAAAAAGATATTTAAAAAATAAAATCACTTTTTAATTTTTTAAATCTAAGTTTGAAATTTATTTTTTCAAAAAATATTTACAAAAACCTTTTTTTTTTTTAAAGTTAATTAAATAATGAATTGTTGCCTTTAAAAAGGTAATAGCATGACACAATAAGTATTGCCGCTGATTTTTAATATTTTTTTCTTTTTTAAACCATTTTTTTAGGAAATTGCCCCTCCTGCCTAAATGGGGGGAGATAGACCCCCACTCTAAAACGATTTTTTCTTGTCTGAGTTCAACTTACACGCACTTGCCTTTTGTTACAACTTTTGCCAAACACCTGTATTATAGCAGATTTTTTCAACACGGAATCCAAAAAACTTTCAAATTCACCACAAATATCACTGTGACCTTGAATAACTTTGGGAGGAGTACATTAATTAGATAAGAAGTAAGGACTTTTTATAAAGAAAATCAAATTTTCTTTCAGATTTTACCTCGATCATTTCTGTATGATAACCGTTTCTAAAGTTATAAAATAAAGAAGGGATCAAAAAAAAGTTCCCATACGATTTGTATGGAAAACAGAAAAAAGCGATGAGCGACCTCTAAATATTGACCTAAAAGGCTGAAATTTTGCCAGGATTATTATTTCATTAAACTCTAACTAAAAAGCTAGTGGCATTGAAAATCGAAGACATTTTCATTTTTTTGAATCAATCTAATATATATAGATATACCTACCTCACAAAAAACAAACACAATAAGAAAATCCTTACTACCTTCCTTTTATTCAAAGATCGCTACCAACAACAATAATGTTACTGCATGTCTATCTAAATAGATACACATCATCATCATGAACACACAAATAAAGGATAAGCAAAAAACTAATAAAAAAAAACAACCACCGACCGCAGCAAGTCTCCTCCACACGCCACCAAAAAGCTGGAATCGCTGCATGAAAAAAATTCAATTTATATACCTACCTATACGTCATTTATACTATTCGTGTCCTTAAAATATACATTTTGAAGAGATTTCAAATTTTTAATTGTATCCACAGAGATTTTCCGCTCTCGCTCTTAAAATTGACCAATGCAACATTTAGCAACATGTTGTCGTGTCTGATATCAGATACGGCCGATTATTTTTTGGGTTCACTTTCGTTCTACTGGATGCGACATCTTTGTATTATATTATCAAAGATAATATAACAAGTAAAGATGTCGCACGTAGAACAAAAATCTGTACCCAAAAATCTAAATCACCATGGGTCCGCCAACATGTATCTAAGGTTTGAAAGCCATAAGCAACACTCAAAAGTTTCTTACATCTGTTTTCCCTCATATTCTCTCTGCATTCTTTTGCTATTTTGTTGCTGGACCTATGCCTACCAAAGGAAAAAAAATCATTTAATGTTCAGAGTTTGGCTTCTGTCAGTAGGAAGAAAAGAGATGGGTACCTGAGTATGGACTATTTTAGTTTGTTCATTTTTTCTTTCCTACAGACAGATCGAAAGGAAAATGTGTCGAGAGAATGAATGAATTGCCTGTGTTTTGTTTTTGTTTGTTTTTTTTTTTTCTTCGAGAGATTTAGATTTTTTTCTTGGTTGGGTTATTCGTCCTTGTGTATTGTTGTTGTATCTTGTGCTTGGCAAGTGCATTAAGAAAAAAAAAACGATAATGAATGAGAATGAAATCTACCTACCTACCTACTTACATACAATATAGAATTTATTTTATTTTCTGGAATCTGAAGTTTTGTCGATCAGAATCAAAACGAAAGAAATTTAAGTTTGAAAATATTAGGGAACGAATTAGGTATTTCAACTCTCATGTAAATTAGTGATTTCTTGTAATTTCATTGGTTTGATCAAAATTATGATTACGATGATCTTACAAATTATGTATTTTCGTAAGGTAGGTATTTATGTACATACTTAGCTATATCGTCCTTCTATCTGTGAGGGGGTGGGTGCTTTTGTGCGATTGTTTTCTCTAAGTACGTCGTGGAATCTCCATTTATATTTGGTTTGCAGTTTTGAATTTAGGATTTTTTTTAATGACAAGAGATTAGGTAGGAAATTAATATTTATTGTATGAAACTTGGGGACCTTTTACAGAAGATATACATATATTTTAATAAACAATAATGGTCGGTATGTTGTTTATATAATGTAGGCATAGGCAGGTAAATACATATGTATATGTATAGATTTTTGTTTTGTTGTTTTTGAAAACGGCTAGGTAAAAACCTAAATAAATTAAGTTCAGTCAAGGAACCATGCTATTTTTGAGAAAAATTGTGGTTTTAGCACTTATTTTAAGAATACAAGTAGGTAGGTACCTACATATTTGCAGATATAAAAATAATCCAAAAGAGAGAAATACTTACTAGTAGATATCTACGCAAGACAAAACATAAAATACAGACACTTTTTTCTTCTTAGCACGGCAATATTAGAATAAAACTGCTAAGTAGATTTTTGGTAAGATTCTTACATCAAAAAAATATAATTTACATACAAATGGAGGGCTCAGAGCTGTACCAAACCAAGTCATGTTTTGTTTTTTTATTTTGCAGATTTTTGTGGATACTTTTCAACTCAAGTTTAAAATAGAGTTTAAATAAGAGAATTATAAAAATAATTTAATTTAGAGAATAAACTTTAGACTTTCCTTTTTACGAGTAAATTATTCATTAATTTATGGCAGTTTATTTAATAAACCCCTTAATATCTTTGAGTTTTGTGAGCTGTGAGCCCTCCATGTACCTTCTACTTCTTATATAGGTGCATAATGTAGATATATGGTGTTGATTTCTTATTAAAAAAAAGGTAGTTACATAGGTATCTACCTACCTACATCAAATGTCTGATAGATAGATAGATTTTTATTACATAAAATAGCTTGTTTACAATATATGGTTCGTTTTGCTAAAAACAAAATTTTAAATAACAAAAATAAAAGGCTATGGCGTTGCCGTCTGCCAGATTGACTCATTGTTAAAATTTTTTACATATTTGGATAGAATAAACTATTAAGCATAACTATAACATTACTAAGAACATGATATAATAAAATTAATAAAATTTTAATTCGTTTTTCAAATCATTTATTCAAATTCATTTAATATAGTGTACCGGTAATTTGTTGCAGATTTTAAGTATCTATAAAGGTTTTTCCAATTAGTTCCATTTAAAATATACTTCGTTTGTTCCAGGGTGAGTGTTACACAACCCAAGTACATAAGTCTAAGCTCTTTGAAAATGGGACATATAGACAAAAAATGGAAACAATCTTCTTTCGCTTTGAGATTGCACAACGTGCAGAGAGGAGTGGTGGTCTTATTGTAAGGCGAGCCATTAAGGTTTAGGAGGTCGCCCCTCGCTCTGCTAATCAAGGATACCGCTTCCAGACTGTATTCATCATTAAAATAATTGTTTTGTGCAAGATTATAGTTCAACTCTGGGTATATAACCCTGTTAATAGATGATACCGCTTGCTGAGTGCAGTCGTTACGCTGGTGGATGTCAAATGCTTCTACTAAATTATAAAGTTGCTTTTTTAAAGCGAAAATGCTAGTACATTGCAGATTCAGTTCAAATCCACATATTTGAGCCAAATTAGTCCAGTCTGTCACCCAGTCAATCTTTTTTTCGAGGATATATTTTGTTAGAACAAAAGGGATTTGGTTAGAACTGTATCCCAGTACTTTTATAACATAATCGAAGTGCAATTTCAAGGTGTATATAAAAAGGGTAGGAAGACCTGTTTCTAATTGAATCATATAGTTCGGGGTATTTGATGGTAACCTAAAAATCTTTTTAATAAAGAAACGCTGGAGCTTTTCAACTTCTTCGAAGGACTTATAACCCCATACTTGGCAGCTATAGCACATCACAGATCGCATGACAGATTCATAAACTCTGTACTTGGCGGACGATGGTATATCATTGTTGTTTAATATTTTCTGCCAAGATGCATTGATTAGGCTTTTTGCTGCAGATAGTTTTTTTTCTAGATGGCATTCCATTTTCATGTTTGGCTTTAACAAAACTCCAAGGTACTTATATTCTGAGACTGTTTCAATCGCCTGTCCATCAAAAAACCATTTTTCATTTGCACTCAGTTTAGTTTGCTTCTTACACACGATCATTATTTTGGATTTTTCTAAGTTCACAGTTAGGTTCCACATTTTACAATAATTGTTAAGTTTATTTATCATTAACTGTAGACTTTGCGGAGATTCAGAAAACAATACAATGTCATCTGCGAAAAGAACCACTTTGACGGTTAAACCGGCAATCTGGATTCCTAAGGGCAAGTGAGCAACTATATCATCTAAAAAAATTGCAAAAAGAGTTGTGCTAAGAACACAGCCCTGTCTTACCCCAGATAAAGTTTCAAACCACTCCGATAACGTCGATCCATCCCAAACCATCTGGCGTGTATTCGAGTATAGACTCCTCAAAACTTTAAGCACTTTTGTAGATAATCCGCTCTGAGAAAGTTTGAAAAATAACGCATTTCTATCGATAGAATCGAATGCCGCTTTAAAGTCAACAAAAAACAAGTAAAGTTTCCTGCAGTTTCTCAAATAATAGTTCGATATTGTAGTGAGTGTAAATATATTATCTACAGTTGAGTATCCTCTACGAAAGCCCGCCTGAAATTCGCTCAGTATGCCCTTTCTCGAAACCCAAGAATTTATGCGCCGCAAAAGAATACTCGCGAATATTTTGGCGATTGCATTCATAAAGGATATTCCTCTGTAGTTACTGGCAATATTAACATCACCCTTTTTATAAATGGGGTAAATAATTGCATCTTTAAAAGATTGCGGTATATTTCCAGTCTCAAAGATATTATTGAACGTTACAAGCATATGCTCCTTAAATTCGGATGGTGCGTTTTTGTAAAATTCGTTCGATATACGGTCAGGACCTGGTGCTTTTTTTTGTTTTGCATTTTTTAGGGCAAACTCTAGTTCACTCATCGTTATTTTCTGATCTAATAAATCTTCCTGGATAAATGGTTCCGCATATTGGATACTGTATGTGGTAGGGGTTGGGTTAAGCAGTTCTTTAAAATATCTTGCTAGTGCTGCTGAATTTAAGTGTAATCCGCAAATGAAAACTGAACCCTTTAGTTGTTTTAGCTTATCCCAGAACCCCTTGCTATCGGTAGTCGATGACAGCTCTTGCGCCATACGTCTGTAATAGTTCATGCTCTTACTCTTACACAATTGCTTATAAATGCTGTTTGCTTTTAGGTACTCTGCAGTGGTTGATACGCTTAAGTTATTCATTTTGTTTGCTTTCTTTAAGAGAGAAAACGAAAGATCTCTTGCTGCAAGGCATTTATGATCGAACCACTTCTGTCGGTAGTTTCTTTCTTTTTTCTTTTGTCGGTAGTTTCTTTCTTTTTTCGAAGTATTCGAGTTCGCCACTTTTTTAATGACACAAGTTAAAATATGAATTTGTTCTTCGGTTGTATTAGACTCTACAGTGGATCCTATATTTCTCTGTAATTCGTTTCGAATTTTGTTTTGATACGGTATTTTTTCATTTTCTTTCCACATTGGCTTTGGCGGAAGTGTAATAGAGCAGTGGTCGACCGTTTCGTTATGGAGGATTTCTATAACTAATGGCATATGCTCAGATAATGTTTTTTCATCAATGGTAAAAGAATTAATAATACTTCTCCATTTTTGGGATACAGCGCAAAAGTCAATAACTGATTTACCAGGCCCTCCAATGAAAGTATAACTACCAACTCTATCATGCTTGCAGCACCCGTTTAATATAAAAAGATCATGCTCTTGGCACATTTCAATTAGTTGCCTACCGTTTTTGTTAACGACAATATCTTTCGAATTCCTTTTTTCTAAAATTTCTGGGTTAGTAAGATTATTAGTGTGAGTTTTAATTTGACATTCACCAATACGCGCACTACAGTCCCCAATCAGCATTATATCATCTAATGAAGTGTTATTTAAGAATTCATGTAAATTGTTAAAAGAAGTATCCCATAAGTTGCAATTGAGGTAAGTTGGCACAATATTATAATAATTATTTAAGATTTTAAGTTTTAATACAACTTCGTTATTTTCGTCAAAAAAACTACCTTTAACAGACCCCGATTTGAAGCCATACAAACAGCCCCCACTTGCTCTTCCAAAATTGTGCGTTCTTACAGCTGGTACCCAATACGTTTTAAATTCTTGAAAGTACTTATTATAATTGTCATAGTTTTCTTTGGTTATAAAAGTTTCAAAAAGAAAAAAAATATCATGTTCCTTTACAAATTGGAAAAAGTCTACATAAAGTAATTTGTTTGCTAAACCAGAGATATTATATGCTAACAATTTGATATTTTTAAATTCAGATATTTTGTAATTAGTATTAAGAAACTTACTATTAGATTTACTTGCTTGGCAGACGACAACACTGTCTCAAATATAGTTTTGGTTTGAATGCCCAGATGGCGCTGCACCTCCAGGTGGCTCTGCATATTGTTGGTATTTGACAGATGAAGGTGTCAAACATTTGTTTTTATTTTGTCGCTGGTTTTTCGTTGGTAAATGTCGATTTGTCTTTACTGCTACGTTAGTTTGCGAATTTGATGTTACATTAAGATGCAGATCCCCATACAATTCCTTCAGCACCTCCCATCCGTCTCTATCACCACATAAAAGATCGCCTTCCAAAGTTGTTGTGAAAATTAGTTCTTGATCAACTAACTTTAAACCTCTAATTTGTGGAGTCGCTGATGGTTGTTTTTCCTTGATAGCTCGCCGTATCTGTAGTAGTTTTTGCCTTCTACTCAATTCATCTTTGGTATAATCTGGATTGACATATACACCGGTTCCCTTCAGTTTTCCTGAATTTTTTAGCATTTGGGATACTGTTGTCTTGCTGCTTGTCTCTACCAGTACAAGCTTTTGTTGACCTTTGCGTGTAAGCTCAGTGACGTCGTCGAAATTAACATTTTGGTTAGAAAGAAGCTGCTTGGCATAATCGTTCACTGTACTATTTACGTCCAGAACAGTGCTCGGAATTGCGAAAACTATATTTTTTGCTTTGATTCGCTTCTCAAGCATCTCAAACCTCCTTTCAAGCATGTTGTTTCTATCCTTTGCAGCCTGGAGCTCGTTTGAAAGTGCAATGTTTTGATCAGCAATACTCTGCATATCGGTAGACATTTTATCAAAATCTTTTTTTGTTGGTAAATCAGATATTTTTCTGTCAAGTATACTCTCCATAAGAAGCTCAAGATCATTTATAGACATTGTAGACACAGTCATTGTTTCAGAGTTAACTTTTTTATTTTTACCTATAGTAGGTTCTGGTGACATTTCTTGCTGGCCTCGCTTAGTAGCTTTCACCATTAAGACTCTTGAAATGTTGGGCTAATTTGTATTAATTTGAACCAGGTTATTGTTTGTTTCTAGCCAGTAGATGTTTTAGTTAGGTTTTTATATAAAAATATAAAAAGTATGCAAATATCTGTTTTCGTTTTTATATGTTTAAATTTTTAGTTTTAAAAAACCGAAAACAAAAATTTCCTTCCTTAGTTTACTGGTTATCTTTTCCTCAAACCAACATACATCTGTTGCGGAAATGGTTCTGGTATTCACTATTACTATTATTTTGCATAAATATAAATGCGATTCACAAGCTCTGTAAACCTCTCTTTTCCTATTGTGACTGATAATATGGTATACGCTCACGCTGGTGTTGTTGTTGAGTAATAATGACAGCTTAATCTCGAAATTTGTTATTTTACCATGCAAAGAGAAGCCAAAGTAGTTTTTTTCTTTTTTGAGTAGAATCAAAAGAAAGCTTGGCAAAACAATACTAAAAAGAACTCACCTGTGTAGGTAAGACCAAACACTTTGTTTTTGTTTTGAATCTCTCTGTACTTGATGATGTAGACAGCGAAAATAGATATTCAGAGTTCCTCAATTCCACAACTGATATTGTTTTAGACAAATCGCCACTCAGGTTCGATGATTGTAAACACTTCGTAGAGTTCAGTTGAAGGTTTTGTCAAGCTTCAATTTGGAAATAGCACAGCCACTCGATTTAGGTATGGGTGTGTTGCATGCAATAAAAAAAACAATTCGGATGCATGTAGCCTCAAGATTTGCTTCAGTTCAGAGGCAGAACATATACCAAAAATGTTTCACTCACCAGGAGATAAAAACAACAAATTTTAACGGGAGCAATGAGAGTTGATTGACGATAAAAAAAAGAATGCTCACTCAATGAAATAATTTGAGATTTTGTGAAACTTTAACTTTTTATTAATTTTTAATTTAACTTTAAAGAACTATTCACATTTCACTCACATAAAAATTTGCGTTAATATTGAGTCAGATAAATGAAACAAGGTTTTTATTTATTTGGTTAAACAGATTTTAAAATTAAATATACTCGGAGCTTATTAAGAACACAGGCGAACGAGAAAGTGTCAGAGTTGCCACCACCCATCAAATGTCTGTTAAGATGATAATCTTGCAATTTATGAATTTGTTTTAAATTTGGAAGACATTTATGCTACTAGACAATTATACTACATATATTATTATATATATATTATAGATATATTAACTTACACGACAACTTTTTAAACTTATCTAAGACCATAATAATAGCTTTGGCCAAACTTCCTATGTTTTTTTACCTGTAACAAAAATTCAATTTTTCTGTTTTTTAACTTTTGTATGGAAGGATCTACTGTTATTTTTACACAAAAGAAAAAAATGTTCTTAAAAATATTTAAGAGAGTATTAAGAAACTTAAGTATCGAGCTTCAAAAAAATTTATTATGTCATTTTCGAAATACATATTTGATTAAAAAAATTGAAACACCTTTTAAAAATCCAAAAAATGCATTTTAAAACTTTTGGTACACAAAACAATTTATATTTTTTGAAAGCTTCTGTATAAACAAATTTATTGAAATCATTTACAAAGTTTTGAAGAAAATTGAAAATTAGAAAATGATTCTTTGTGGGGTACCATTAATAACCATTTGTTTAAAAAATGGTGTCTACCCAAAGGTAGCTTTTACTAAAAGTAATTTATTGAATTTTTTTAAAGAAAAGTTGTGGAGCCGTTTCTAAGCAAAATACGATTATGTAAAATTTCTAAAAAAAATTGTATGGCAGGTACCGTTACTTTTGGTTCTAAGAAACTGAAAAAATTTGCGGGGGGAGTGACAAAAAACACTATGTACCAAGTTTGAAGGAAATCGATCCAGCCGTCAACGGATAGACGGACAGACAGAATTCTGGGACCGACTTTTTTCGTCTTCTCTATCATCGTAATAACAAGTTTGATCAAAATCTCGAGTTCAACTTTTTTACGAATGTATTACTTGCCATGTACCTATGTTGTTCCTATGTAGGCACCTGTACCTATCGAAGAGTAAAAATTTAATTCTTTCAGAAAATTTTGTTAGAAACAAATACACGTTTAAACATGATCTCGGAATAAGCGAAAAAAAAACTTTTTTTTTCAATTTTCAAACGGCATGCAATACCTACCTCAAAAACGTGACGTGATAGAATATTACTGACTACGGACAGCACATCCAAAACCTTTGGAAAATTATATTTTGGTTTCTATTACAAAAACCTTGTTGACCAGAGTTATTAGAAAATTTATCTGTAATTTCCCAATATATAACATCCATTTCGAAGTGACTAGTTATTATAATATAATAATTGTATTATTTGAAGTGAAGAAGTATTGTTAGGCACCACTTGAAAGGAAAATTGGTCAAAAAAAAAGTATCAGTAACTTTTCAATAAGAGTGAAATTAGTTACAATATCTTCAATTACTTAAAAATGCTAGTTTTATGTTAATAAATGTATAATAATTTTATCGGGTGAGTTTGTAACCTTAAAACGGCTGGATAAACGATAAAACATTTTTGCATCTTTTTTGTAGAACGTTCAATTTACTATAATATAAACGTATATAATTAGTTTAAATACTTTTTATTTAGCCTATTGAATAGACCGGAAAATGAAGGGTATAAAGGAACAATTACGTGCAAGGGCTTTTATTATTGAATAGGTTTGTTTGGCCCATAAGCATGCTTAAAACCGAAAATGCTACTAAATTCACCCATGCGCTTCTGATAGAATGGTCACACTGGCCAATTTTCATTATTTTTGGTATTACTCGAAAACTGTGCTGAATTTGACAGTTTTACACTTAAAACATTTTGTTCAAAATTAAATTTTCTATTGACATGGATAGTTTAAAAAATTTGTAAAATATTTTAAGCAGAAAAGTAAACAAAAACCAATAAAAAAAAAATCAAAAAATTAAAGATTTCTAACTTTTTCAATAAATTAAATATATATAAGATTTAGTTCTAGGTGCTAGGAATATTAAATTTGTCATAAAGTACCAAAAACTAGGCTCTCGGGCAAAAACTGCGAAAAATGATAAGAAATGGTAAAGTTTGATTGGCTATATCTCTGTCAGTTTTTAAATAATAGATACATATACGTCATTAACATGTCATATTAAGGCCTTGAAGCTCTACTTTACTTTATTTATGAAAGACTTGAGTGTATCCTTGCTCCAAAAAAGTTAGGCGCTATTTAGGAAAAAATTTAAAAATCTTTGATTTTTGTTTTTGTTAACTTTGCCTGCTTTACTTTTCTTATGAAATTTTTTAAAGTATCCATTTCGATAGAAAATTAATTTTTGTGCAAAAAGTCTTAAGTGTAAAATTGTCAAATTCGGCTTAGTTTCCGAGTTCTACCAAAAATATTGTAAAGTGGCCAGTGTGACAGTTCTCTCAGAAACGCATGGGTGAATTTAGTAGCAATTTTGGTTTTAAGCATGCTTATGGACCAAAGAAACATATTCAATACTAAAAACCCTTGCAAGTAATTGTTTCTTTTTAAAAGGTCTATTCAATATGCTTATTATTAAGTTATAAAATTCCAAACACAAACAGGTGTTTTTTCCCATAAAATTCAATTAAATGGTATACAAACAGACTGGAAAGCAATCAATTACTTATTTATTTATTTATTTATTTATTTACTTATTTATTTATTTATTTATTTATTTATTTATTTATTTATTAATTTATTTGTTTTTTTTATTTATTTGTATTTATTTTTTTTTATTTATTTATTTACTTATGTATTTGTCGTATAATTTTTTTTTTATTATTATTATTTGTGTACTCAATTCTTTGTTTATTTCTTATATTTTGTTTATTCGTGTATTTGTTTATTTATTATATCATCTTATTATGTTCATATTATTAACTATCTTGTTTTGTAATTAAATTATTTATTTATTATTTTATTTATTTATATACCTACCTACTTATATTTACTACTGTGATACATCTGACATTGAAGCATTTTACATGTAAACAACATCTTAGGAGAGTCTTCCGCGCCTCACTTCTCCCTCCTAATGGAAAATTAAAAAATATGTGTAGTTAAAAGAAGGTTTTTAGTAGCTTTTCCTTCTAAATGAATGTATTATCTGTGAAATTATTGAATACAAATTGTAATTATTTTCAGTAGTAAGGAAGGATAAATACACCATATCTCTGTAAATTCTGCAATCTAGGTTTTTAATGGAAAGGTTTTAAAAATTTAGCTACAATAAAGATCAATCTATCTAATCGTATGGAAAGCCGAAATCTGCGATGAGGAATGTCTAAACATGATTATTAAGAGCTCAAATTTTCACAGATGTCGTTTTTCGCTTAACTAAAACTTTTGAGCTTGTTTGCAAGAAAATCAAAAAAAATATTTTTTGACACAGTCTAATTAATGTAGGTACGTAAATATAGGTACACATGCTAAAATAAAAAAAAAACGGTACAAGAAATACTTTTGATAGATGTCTAATTATTGTTTAAAACAAAAATCCCATAAAATTTACATACAATCCTACCATAGTACAAACAAAACTGTCTCTGTTTACAGAAAAATTGAATTTTCGTTACAGGTAAAAAAACATAGGCAGTTTGGCCAAAAGCTATTATTTTGGTCTTAGATAAGTTTAAAAAGTTGTCGTGTAAGTTAATATATCTATAATATATATGGGTCAATATTTCAAAACATTAATATTTTTCACTCCAAAGTGGACCCTCGCTCAAAAGAACCTATTTTGGTAGACGAACAATTATATCCCTTAATAACTCTTTAATAACCACTTTAAAAGAAGGAGTCATAACATTTGATCAAATCTAACGGTTTTTTAAGCCAGGGAAATGATAGTTGTATCAGGGGAATGACAAAAATTTATATTTAATTCGTTGATTAGATGGATATTTAATTTTGCGAATGGTTTCAGGAGTGTAAAGAAAAAAGAGAACAAATACTAACATAAAAAACAGCATCCACGACTATGTTGCACGAACTTGCTCTCGTGATTCAAGGATTTTGCGTGACTTAACATTTTATAGTAATAATCGTATTTTTTTATGATATTTTGACCGACATAATGTGAACAAATTCAAAACTACTAAAAATACTGTACCTAAATATGTTTAAATGGTATATTATTGATTCTTCTAGAGTTACCAAAACGCAATCAATCATTATAATGAAAGCTTGAAAGTCAGGGGAATGACACAAAAAATGATGTTAAAGGAATGACTCCGAAGGGTGTTTTATGAGAATTAAATGGAGGTTATTAGAAAATTAGATGTTTTATATTATTTTTCACGTAGGCCCTTGTAAAAGACACAGACGAGTAAGACTTTTTAATTTTTATACCACACGGTTTAGTAAGAAACACGCGTTAGAGGAATGACAATTTCGCTTGACGAAAAACAAAATCATTGCCTTAACTTGAAATAAAAAAGACAACAAAGTTTTTTTGAAACCCTTACTTCAATTTTCATTAAGAGCAATTCTGTACCGTTAAACAACAAAAAAAATCAGTTTTCTATTTTGAGCCTATATATATTTTTTTTTTAATTTCCATTGGTGGGATAGAAATGATCAATTTATGGGGGACACCTACTTAATAGCTCCTATTTAAAAAAATAAAGCAACTAAAAATCATTTAACTATGTTTTAGTTAGGAGGCATATATTATTAAAAAGACTGCATCATAAGATTTCTTGTATCGTTTTTAGTTTCGTTGCTAAAATTCAGGCAGTGTGGTAAGTAGGCCTGGGGACACGTCAGGGGAATGACATTTTGGGTGTTTGAATGAAGATAGCGGGTATGATAACTTAAAAAAAAAAAAAATTTCTAGAGCGAATATTAGAACCCGTTTGTTTCAAGCCATCCAACTAACAAACTTATAATAAAATTTTGTACTTCGGTTCAAAAATGAAGGAGACTGAAATATTAATATTTTGAAATATTGACCCATATATAATAATATATGTAGTATAATTGTCTAGTAGCATAAATGTCTTCCAAATTTAAAACAAATTCATAAATTGCAAGATTATCATCTTAACAGACATTTGATGTAGGTAGGTAGATACCTATGTAACTACCTTTTTTTTAATAAGAAATCAACACCATATATCTACATTATGCACCTATATAAGAAGTAGAAGATACATGGAGGGCTCACAGCTGTACCGAACCAAGTCAGAAAAAGAAAACTCAAAGATATTAAGGGGTTTATTAAATAAACTGCCATAAATTAATGAATAATTTACTCGTAAAAAGGAAAGTCTAAAGTTTATTCTCTAAATTAAATTATTTTTATAATTCTCTTATTTAAACTCTATTTTAAACTTGAGTTGAAAAGTATCCACAAAAATCTGCAAAATAAAAAAACAAAACATGACTTGGTTTGGTACAGCTCTGAGCCCTCCATTTGTATGTAAATTATATTTTTTTGATGTAAGAATCTTACCAAAAATCTACTTAGCAGTTTTATTCTAATATTGCCGTGCTAAGAAGAAAAAAGTGTCTGTATTTTATGTTTTGTCTTGCGTAGATATCTACTAGTAAGTATTTCTCTCTTTTGGATTATTTTTATATCTGCAAATATGTAGGTACCTACCTACTTGTATTCTTAAAATAAGTGCTAAAACCACAATTTTTCTCAAAAATAGCATGGTTCCTTGACTGAACTTAATTTATTTAGGTTTTTACCTAGCCATTTTCAAAAACAACAAAACAAAAATCTATACATATACATATGTATTTACCTGCCTATGCCTACATTATATAAACAACATACCGACCATTATTGTTTATTAAAATATATGTATATCTTCTGTAAAAGGTCCCCAAGTTTCATACAATAAATATTAATTTCCTACCTAATCTCTTGTCATTAAAAAAAATCCTAAATACAAAACTGCAAACCAAATATAAATGGAGATTCCACGACGTACTTAGAGAAAACAATCGCACAAAAGCACCCACCCCCTCACAGATAGAAGGACGATATAGCTAAGTATGTACATAAATACCTACCTTACGAAAATACATAATTTGTAAGATCATCGTAATCATAATTTTGATCAAACCAATGAAATTACAAGAAATCACTAATTTACATGAGAGTTGAAATACCTAATTCGTTCCCTAATATTTTCAAACTTAAATTTCTTTCGTTTTGATTCTGATCGACAAAACTTCAGATTCCAAAAAATAAAATAAATTCTATATTGTATGTAAGTAGGTAGGTAGGTAGATTTCATTCTCATTCATTATCGTTTTTTTTTTCTTAATGCACTTGCCAAGCACAAGATACAACAACAATACACAAGGACGAATAACCCAACCAAGAAAAAAATCTAAATCTCTCGAAGAAAAAAAAAACAAACAAAAACAAAACACAGGCAATTCATTCATTCTCTCGACACATTTTCCTTTCGATCTGTCTGTAGGAAAGAAAAAATGAACAAACTAAAATAGTCCATACTCAGGTACCCATCTCTTTTCTTCCTACTGACAGAAGCCAAACTCTGAACATTAAATGAATTTTTTTCCTTTGGTAGGCATAGGTCCAGCAACAAAATAGCAAAAGAATGCAGAGAGAATATGAGGGAAAACAGATGTAAGCAACTTTTGAGTGTTGCTTATGGCTTTCAAACCTTAGATACATGTTGGTGGACCCCTGGTGATTTAGATTTTTGGGCACAGATTTTTGTTCTACGTGCGACATCTTTACTTGTTATATTATCTTTGATATTATCTTTGCTCCAACCCTTTTTCTCGCAACATTCCTAAAACGCCACGAAAGACAGATACAAATACCTACTTGAAATTTAACCAAGACATTACTTCTCCAACGACACATTCATATCATGTCTACTCAGCTAAAAAAAAACATTGTATGCTCAACGCATTCTGAGATCCCAAAAAAAAATGAAAACATGAACCTGATTCAATTACAAAAAATAACAACAAAGAAATGTGACAGCGCAAGTGCGATACGCTTGACCACGATGACTAACCTCCCACTCCCACCCTCCCTTTCAAATTTTTCTGAACCACCACCGACACATGAACTTATAAAAAAATATTCATCCAAAACTCAAGTCCGGAACGAGAAAGAAAGAAGAAGAAAAAAACTATATCATGCAACACACAAACAAAAAATATGCCATATACTTTTTCCCACTTGTACTACACTCCGCCTCCCAACCTCTATGTAATAATTTTCCTATCCAGACACCGAACTGTCAACTGAAGAAAAAATGCATTTCAAACAGGTTTTTTTATATGGATATATATATATTCTGTTTCTGCTGCGAGATTAGAAAAAAAAAAAAAAACTACATACATATGTAGCTATACCATATTAGAAAAATATATATGAGAACAAACAAGAACAAAATATATGACAGCGCATGTGCGATATTTGTTCTGCAGAGAGAACAAAGAGAGTTGGCGCTGATACTGCAGTGTATTTCATCTGAACTGCAAACTTCTTTGTGTGCGTGTGGAAAGCATTTTTTTGTTAAAAAACGCAAAAAAGACCTTTTTTAAAAATGTATATAAAAAAAAGTAATGAATGTTATGACTTTTTTTATTGAATCTAATAGCAAAAATATCAAAAAAAAATTAATAAAAATAATTTAAACTTGTAAAGATTCTCCTTTTTTCACAATAACATTGCACATCTGAAAATGTTAAACTGCTATTTTTCATTAGTAAATTTAATAAAAAAAAATTTTTTAAAGGCTTATGTCTTAGATAATTCACTAGACCAATTATTAGAATGAACATCAGAAATATTAAAATTAAACCTGGGAAGCCCATGACTTTGAAGTTCAAAAATGGTAATATTGCTATTTTTCTGTTAAAAAACCCTGTTTAACAAGCTATACATGAATTCAAAAGTATTCACTGTTTGCATGAAGTCATATTCTGATATTTTTATTTTACTTCATTGGAAAAAAATAAAAAATATAAAAGTTATACTTCAAAACGTTCGTTCAAAGTGATATAATTACAGATGATTTTTTTCAAGTGTTTTTTTTTTTTTTTTTGAAGAGTCTATTCCCTAAAACCTGTTTTATATTTTCATAAAACTAAAAAAAAATAATAAAAAATTATTCTAATAGCAGTCCTGTACTTTGAAAAATTGAGTCCGATTTTCTAATAAAATAAATCACTTATTTCCTTCATAAAAGTATTAAATTTACTATATATATAATTTTAATTGATATACGTGTGTGCGTATATTCATTACCAATGTAAAAAACCAAATTTCAACAAATTGTCTTCACAAATAACAAAGTATGTAACTATTAGTGTATTCAGGGCCGGCCCGAGCTAAATTTGTGCTCTGCGCAAGCTTCATCACAAGCGCCTCTCAATTGCGGTTATTGGTGGAAGAAGTCGTTCTCATTACCCAAGGTGTAGACTGTGATATGCGTTTTTTTTTAACGAAGTATCCCCAAGAGACGAACGAGGTATCCCCAAGGGGCAAACAAAATCGCGCACATTACAAAGATTTTGTGAGTTATTTTTTACTGTGGATGTGAATAGGAAGCTTAGCATCGACTTATTTTTGGAATAGTAGATATCTGCCTTTAAATTCAGAATAAGAATGGATATCAATATTGGAGTGAGCTATTAAAAAGAATTAAAAAAGTATAGGTAGGTATAGTGGTAGTGGCTTTCTTGATGCTCGCTCAAGGCGCCCATTGGATTTAGCGCCCTGCGCATTTGCACCATTTGTACGTATAGCTTGTCTAGCCCTGAGTGTATTAGTGTAGGGTGACATGGTCGACATTGCACCAGTGGTACTCCATGCACCATGGCAAAATCTAAGATACTGACAGTTACATCCGTGTAAACTTCACATTATCTTACGTGCCTTTCCCCAAAATGCCAGTGGATCTCAGTCTGGTGCTAGTTGTTGGTACGTGCGTACATGTACAAGCCTTTTTCGTAATTTATAGTGCAAATCGAAAAACTGACTTAAGTTATTTTTTTTTTCTCACTTAAGTTGTGGTGCCTTTTTTTTTATTAAACATCGATAAAAATAATTTTTGTTGTTTTATTCATTGGTAAAATTAAATAGATTCAAATATAATTGGGTAGTTAGCGAATTATTTTGACTTGAAAATAAAGTGAGGGGGTAGTGCACAATGCACCACAACAACATGGTTCTAAATGCACCATGGTGCATGTAGTAGTAACGAATGGTTCATTTCATTTTTGAGACAAATTTTCTGAATATATTTTTGAACTAAACATACGTTCATCTATTATCCGTTTAACTGATATTAATCTAATTTCTTAGCTGTTTTTTTTTTTTTTTATGTCTTGAAGAGAAATATTTAATTTATTATTAATTTACTTTTTTTGTTATTATTAAATTCTTATATAGGTATTTTATAAGTGTTAAATGAACTTTTTTTTGCTTTTATTCTTAAAGATACAATGAATTCCCATCTGAATAATATTCAATATCACTTGAAATGCTTGCTTTATATTTAAATATTTGTTGGTGGTGCATTGTGGACATAAGACTGGTTCATTTAGTACCTACCGTGGTACACTATGCACCATTTCACTTTTTCTGAATAATCAATTTTAGATTTAAGTATATACATACTATGCAAAAATTAACTATGCACGAATTTGTCTAACAAATCCATATGAATGATGTTAAGAAATCTAACAAAAATAATTACATTTAGAGAAACTATGACCATTTGAAAAATGGGTGGTGCAATGTCGACCATGTCACCCTAAATGTAAGGGAAACCTTCCCTTAACGAAATATATTTGTATGGTAAATCTTCAAGATTTAAAGAAGATTTGAGGTAAATCTTATTAAATCTCATATTAGCGTTAGGTGGAAATGTAGCATTAGGTGGAAATGTAACATAATCGGCTTAAAATCGATGAAATTCGATCTGAGTCGATTTCGAAAAAAAGATTTACGAAAAGACCAGAAAAAGTCGTTTTTTAGTAACCTAAAGGTGAAGGGTCAAAAAAATAATTTCTTCAAAACCTAACGAACTTCAAGAAATTTTATTTGCATACAAATCTGGAAACAAAAAACATAAATCTGTAGAATGCTTTTTGTTTCAACTCAATACGACCACTTATCACAATGATACAGCTCTTCAAAAAACACTTACGAAAATTGGAATCAATTTTATTTCTTTTAATTTTGTTGGCAAGTGTATACATTTTATATAAGGCCTTGCAAAAAATTACTTCTGCTTGGATTATAAATAAACATTGGCGTAGGAAGGAATTTGTTCTGGGGTGGGCAAACAGTCAGGTCAATGCAACCAAATTTGTTAAAAAAAAAAACTAAAAATGTATTTGGGCTTCAGCATTTACGAATATTTAATTCCCATGAAGCCCACAACGACGCAATAGTACTACTACTACTACTACACACCGCGCCACTGAAGCCACATGGCTGGATCAATCCCAAAAGTTTCGTTGCTAACCAATTGCAACAATGACTAGCATTTTTATAAACAAACCTAAGCTTGTTATTGTTCAGTCGGTTTCTTTCTGTTGAAAAATTGTATTTCGATCAAATGGTAACCAATCGACCTAAAATAATTTTTTTGAGCATTCATGGAAATTGTATTGTTCCCCATCAAACACTTAGACCAGGAAAAATAGCACAAATCGTATGGGGAACCTTGAAAAATTTTTTTGGGTGGTTGTATCATTTTGAATTTGGTTTCATTAGATTCAGCGTTAAAAATTACCCTTAAAGCATGTATGATATGATCAGGTTTTACCCAATCAAATATTTTAGTTTGATAGACCTCCAAATTCTCCCCGTCTGCACCTCTTCAAATGCATCTACACAAAAAGCCAATGCGGGGATTTTGGGGGACTTTGGATATGTTATAGAGGTTGCAATTCTGCGTAGATTCCAATTTTAATATTTCATGAATTAATTTTTTCAACCTCGGAACCCATTTTTCCTGGCCTAACTGGCGATAGGTGAAGACAACTCGGTATAGATTTTTATAAAATTCCAGTTATTCGATTTGGTTCGACTGCTATAGAATAAACAGTACGTTCAGACTGAGTCGATGCCCAACTGAGTTGATACATACTGAAACCAAGCTGTAAACATTGACTTGGCCATCGGTTTAGCGATGTAACCAAAAATAAAAACCGATATTTTGAACTTTTTGCGATTTTTTTTTAATAAAAATCCTTCAATTTTTCCTTGTTTCAAATTTTTACTTAAACCTTACTACTAAACTAAATCTGAACGCACTCCAAAACAGAAAAGCGATTTCTTTTCCATTCCTAAATAAATGTTATAACATTTTTATAGTTGTGTGCCCACCTCTGCCCCCCCCCCCCCCCTCCGTTCCTACGACTATGTAAAATAAACTACTACTAGTAGTAAAATCTTTGATGTTCAAAGGGTAGACACGGTGCATTCAAGAGGACACAAGCGTCCACAAGCTTTTTTTCAAAGCGAACCTCTGTCTATCAACCAGTGGCGATTCCTCTCAGTAGGCTAGGTTGGTTGCGCCAACCCTAAAATTTCGTCTTAAATACACGTACTAAAAACAATTTGTTTGTATTAAAACTTGAGAATAAAATATCCTTTTATGTTGATAAAAAACAACACCCCAATCCGTTTAAATCATTATAAAACGCAAAACCTATTTAAATCGAGCCATTCACTGCAACCCCTACGTGCTATATTAATCCCATGCAAAGTAGGAATCCCTTTCAATATTATTTTTCTTTCAGTATTGGCCGGCCGTGTTGGCTACAAAAATTTGCGCCAACAAATCTTATACAAACTACATATTATTCCCGATGTGCTGTGTCACTCTATCTTTAAGCACAGACCCACAAAAATACCCACACAGGTTGACTCTATTGAAAGAGCCAACGCCTGGGTAGAAAAATGTGAGTTGATTGCCGACTAGTACCCACCAGTGGAGAACCTAGTTATCTGAAGCAAATGTTTTAGTTCGAATTTTATATGGTTAACTTGAAAAAATCATTACTCCCATTCTACTCATCCGATCTTCAATGTTAAGGTCTTTAAATAAAGCCAAAATGACACGCTACATTGTGTGAAAAAATCATTGAAAAGGGGTAAAAAAATTTCATACTAAAGGGGTGATTAAGTCTGCCTTCAATTCGATTTGCTGCATTCTAAATTCAAAAGTTGATGAAAAATTTCACAATTTAAAAAAACAAAAAATGCTTATTTTTTTCTTATTTTCTCTTCTAAGATTATGTTATATAATGTTTTACCATCAAACCTACATAAGCGGTGCTAAAAATTTTTTAAATGATTTTTTACAAATAAAATGCATTTTAATTAAAAAACTGAATGATTACTCAAACAAATCTGCATAAATCTTTATGATTAAGGTTTTAAAATACTGTCAGTAAGATAATCGTTAGATTTATAAAAAAAAATATTATTTTTTACATGGTAACTATGAAAAAAATGTAAAAACAATTTGAAGTAATGTTATTTTACACCTACTTAATGGCATTAATATATAAAAATTTCATATAAATATTGAACATAAAAAACAATTTTAATCAAGTATTTAAATTTAGTATTGTAACAAACCTAAACAGTGCCTTAAAATGCAAGGCGACAACATGACGATGATGTATGACGTTTGCCTTCATGGAGCTGTCAACAAAAAAAGAGACAAATATACGCCTCTGCTAAAAATAAAAATTGCGCCAAGTGACATCACGAACAGAGTTAATCGGCAAAGCTTCTTGTTCATTAACCTTTCATATTTCTTTAATAAATGAATTAAATTAAATTATTTGTTGAGTTTCAATTATTTTCAATCGAAGAACCGTAACAATTGGTGTCAGGTGTGGGGTTCTGAGAACGACATCTTAAACGAGTCTTGACCACATAACCCAGTTTTTTATTTTAACAAAATGGCCGAAGAAGAAGAACCTACAAATAATTTTCAACTTTTATTAAAGACACTTGAAGAACAATCAACTCTAATGGTGGATATGCAAAAGTCAATTGCAAAAATCAACTCGCGGGTGGCAAAAGTAGAAGCCACTCAAAATCAAACATTTATGACACGTTTGGACGCAATAGCTAACCTCTCTACTCCTACAGGTGAAGTTTCTCCGAATTCGACCATACAGCCAAGACCTTCTGGTGCTACAAACGCTAATAATGGACAATCCATTCAACAAGAACCTATCCAACAAGAGTTCCAAACAGCTGGCGGTTCCCAAATACCAGACCAAATGCATTTTGCGAATGCACACGTTCATTTTCCGTTAGCGCCATCCAATGCCAGGAGAATTCTGCGTTTTCCTCCAGATAGGTTATCATCTACGAGGAATGCAGCCACAGCCACGAACGATTGGGCAAATGCTGACCTGGGTCCAACGTCTGTATTTTTGTCACCACCGCTCGGTCAATCATCACAGATAGGGCTCCCACAGCGAATCAAAGTGCAACCTCGGGAATTTGATGGGAAAACTGCTTGGCACACATATCGCTTACATTTTGAAACTGTTGCCAGGGTAAACGGTTGGTTGAATGAGCATAAAGCAATTCACCTCGCCCCATATCTCCAAGGTACTGCTCTTGCTTTCTTTGAAACTCTTCCTGGAGATATTCGTGACGATTATTTGCGCCTTGATGCAGCTTTGGCTCAACGTTTTGGCAACGAGTACGAGCAGTATACGGCACATTGTGAGCTCCGAGGTCGAGTTCAGCGTCCAAAGGAGTCCTTAAGCGAATTGGCTACTGACATTCAACGACTCGCGTATCTCGCATTTCCCGATTGCCCTGAACACGCCAAGCAGCGTATTGCTCTCGCTCAGTTTGTTGATGGAATTTTTGATTTAGAACTACAACAAAGGGTGCGTGATTTAGCACCAGATACATTAGAAAGAGCTCTTTCAATAGCTGTGCGTGCAGAAGCCAGCCGTGTTGCTACCCGTCTGACCCGAAAACAAATCCGTGTGGCAGAGGTTCGTGATACTAGTGATGAACATCGCAACTTCGATTTTGCCTCGGAAAACGAGAATCGCGCAGCTTAAAGGAGCCTAAGCTGCAGCGAACCAAACAGAATGCTCCAAATATTCCAGCGTCCATACCCAGTTCATCTGCTAGTAAACCAAGCAAAACGATTGAATCTAATATCAAAGGTCGAATCAAATTCGTTCACAAAACCAGGTATGGATTCATCCGACGTGACGATAACAATGAGACTGTCTACGTGCCACGTAGTGAACTTCATCGCATTCGCAGCCTTATTGGTGAAGGCTTAGCAGTTGAATTCGATGTGGAAGAAGCACGGCTCGGCCCTAGAGCAGTCAACTTGAAAATAATCAATGATCAAGGTGAAAATGAAAACGATGCGGGAAACCAGAACCCACTAACTCCAAGGGGGCGGACTTAGTGGGAGAAATAGATGCTCCTTTACCAAACACAGTTCTCATTCGTTGTGAAAAAAATCCCAACAATCTGGTCGCACAAATAATAGTAAACGAAGTTAGATGCCTTGGTGTTCCTGACACTGGGGCAACCCAAACGATACTTCACCCTAGAATGGTTGCGATGCCCGGCGATGAGTGCATCGCATTCTTTTATTCAGACTGTCACAGGAGAAACCGTACCAGTAGAAGGGATTCTTGAAGTCGACTTGCAAATAGGAACATTTACAACAAAGCATCCCATGTACGTTGCAACGATTTTTGATGATTGCATAATAGGAATGGATTTCTTTCGCCGACATTCCTGTGCAATTAACCTGCAAGAAGACACCTTGACAATCGGTGGAAAAACGATAAATTTGAGACATACCATGGATAAGCAGTTTGTGGCGACCAGTCCATCTAGTATTTTACTACCCGCGCTCTCCGACTGTACCATTCGATTAGTTACTTCTGTACCCGACACCCAAACAGTTCTAGCCACGGCACTTCCTACAGCAAAGGAGATATCTCTGCAACACTCCGTTTGCAACGTAACGGAAGGAGAAATATCTGTTTGCGTAACCAATGTGTCTGCAGAAGATATTTGGCTCCACAGCATACTCCATTAATGCAGTTAGACATCGAAGCTGAAGTTTTAAAATGCCACCGCACAACAAACGAGATCACCAGTTCCAAGTTATCCACCGAATTGGTTGAAATGATTGAGAGAAGCACTTCCAGCATGACCAGCATGACTAGAGAGGAACAAAAAAGGTTAGAGTCATTTGTTTTGCGTTACCAATTTCTCTTTGCAGATACTACCTCTACACGTGGGTTGAGTTCTTCCACCAAGCACCACATTGATACAGGCATAACTCAACCGATAAAACAACCTCCAAGAAGGCTACCTTTTTCTCGACGTGCAGAAGCCGAAAAATTGTTGAACAACATGAAAGCTAAGAATGTTGTGCAGCCATCTAGAAGTCCTTGGTGTTCTCCTGTGGTCTTGGTGAGGAAGAAGGATGGTTCCCTGCGGTTTTGCATAGATTACCGCAAACTAAATAACGTGACCAAAAAGGACTCCTACCCCCTGCCACGAATAGATCTCACCCTGGAAGCACTTGGTGGCTCATGTTGGTTTGCTACCTTAGATTTGCTATCAGGTTACTGGCAGGTTGAGATGGACGAGAAAGACAAAGAGAAGACCGCGTTTTCCATCGGTACAGGGTTGTACGAATTTAATGTCATGCCGTTCGGCCTAACGAACGCTCCAGCCACTTTTCAGCGGCTTATGGATGCGGTGCTGCAAGGACTTTCACACACAGTCTGCCTGGTTTATCTCGACGATATTATCGTCCATGGCAAAACGTTTAACGAGCTCCTTCAAAACTTGGACCTCGTATTCAATCGGTTGCAGGAAGCAGGCCTCGTACTTTCTCCTCAAAAATGCTGTCTTGCAAAGAAGGAAGTCCGATTCTTGGGACATATTGTTTCTAGTTGTGGCATTTTACCTGATTCCGAAAAGGTAGCGGCAATTCAGAACTGGCCTACTCCAAAAAAGAAGACCGAAGTAATGTCATTCTTGGGGCTTTGCGCTTATTATCGTCGCTTTATTTGCAACTTTTCAGCAATCGCAAAGCCTTTAACAACATTGACTGAAAAAGGACAACATTTCACCTGGACTAACAACTGTGAAGTAGCTTTTTCACAATTGAAAGAAAAACTTACCACCTCTCCCATACTTGTCCAGCCAACCGAGGACGACCCATTTATTCTTGATACCGATGCCAGCCTTAACGCATGTGGATCTGTCCTATCACAGCTGCAAAATGGAGAAGAAAAAGTTATCGAGTACCATAGCAAAATGTTTTCAAAACCTGAACGGAATTACTGCGTCACACGACGAGAGCTTCTGGCCATTGTAAGAGCTGTAACGCATTTTCAACCATATTTGCTTGGAAGACACTTCCTTTTGCGGACTGACCATAGTTCACTCTGTTGGCTAATGAATTTCCGTGAGCCCGAAGGGCAGATGGCTCGGTGGTTGGAACGCCTACAGCAATTCAACTTTACTGTACAGCACCGTCCTGGCAAGAAACATCTTAACGCAGATGCCTTATCACGAAGACCGTGTGAAGCCTCAGATTGTCGACATTGTACCCGCTTAGACGAAAAGCAAACCCAATTAGTTCGAGCTACTGCAGTAATCATGGAGATAGCAGATCATCAGAAACAAGATGAGCATCTTTCAACTGTGAGGCAATGGGTGGACGAGGGGCAACGGCCTACATTCGACGAGATTCGAGGCATGCATCCAAATTTAAAAATATATTGGGGCATGTTTGACACGCTGCAGTACAATGATGAGACATTATGCCGACGAGTAAGCTCGAAGAATGGTGAGTACTTCCAAGCATTAGTCCCATTTTCTTTGCAGAGTACCATTCTTAAAGCGATGCATGATAGTCCAACTGGAGGTCATTTCGGCGTGCAGAAGACACTGGAAAAAATTAAAAGGAGATATTACTGGGTTGGCTGCTCCAAATGCGTTGAACAGTATTGCCACACGTGTGGTCGTTGCCAACAGCGTAAAGGCCCAGCGACAACGAGTCGTGCTAAACTCAAGCCCGTTTATGTTGGAGCACCATTTGAACGCGTTGCTGTTGACATCTTAGGACCTCTACCAGCTACTTCTCTTGGGAACAAATATGTCTTGGTTTTCTGCGATTATTTTACGAAGTGGCCGGAGGCAATACCTCTCCCGGACCAAACAGCTGAAACAGTAGCAGACGCTCTCATCGTTCACGTTTTTTCTCGTTTTGGAGTACCTTTTCAACTGCATTCAGATCAAGGAAGAAATTTCGAATCAGCTGTTTTCAAAGCAACTCTAGAGAAAATGGGCATTGACAAGACGCGA
Source organism: Dasysyrphus tricinctus (assembly GCA_963921185.1). NCBI lineage: Eukaryota > Metazoa > Arthropoda > Insecta > Diptera > Syrphidae > Dasysyrphus > Dasysyrphus tricinctus. Next base: position 176,283,570 of record OY992531.1, on the reverse strand, counting down.
ACAACAGCCTTACATCCACAGTCAGATGGCATGGTAGAGCGTTTTAACCGCACTTTACTGGATTACCTCGCCAAGTACGTTGCTGAAAATCAAAGAGACTGGGATTGTCATCTCCCATTTTTACTGCTCGCGTATCGCACTGCAGTTCATGAAGCCACTAAGCAGACTCCAGCGTTTTTGACTTTTGGACGAGAACTTCGATTACCAACTGAGCTGTACACCGGACCTCCTCCGGATCGACCCATAAGTACTTCAAACTATGTGGAAGCGTTAACTAATCGCTTAGAGACTGCATATACGTTCAACCGAAATCAGCTGCTGGATTATAGCCGACGCATGAAAGACCGGTACGATATCAATGCCAAGGCTGCGCCCTTTGCTGAAGGTGATAAAGTTTGGCTTTACGCACCAAAACGGAAAAAGGGTTTCTGTCCAAAGCTTCAAAATGATTGGCAAGGCCCCTACGGTGTTGTCGGAAAGCTCGGTGACGTTCTTTACAAAATCGTGAAGACAGGATGTACAAAGACAATTGTGGTGCACAGGGATCGTTTGGCTTTGTGCCAGCTCTCTTCGTAAGTGCCCCAACTACAATGTGCAACGACTCGTCTTATCGGCGACTGAGGGCAGCCGATCTTTTAAAAGGGGGGCAGTGTAACAAACCTAAACAGTGCCTTAAAATGCAAGGCGACAACATGACGATGATGTATGACGTTTGTCTTCATGGAGCTGTCAACAAAAAAAGAGACAAATATACGCCTCTGCTTAAAATAAAAATTGCGCCAAGTGACATCACGAACAGAGTTAATCGGCAAAGCTTCTTGTTCATTAACTTTTCATATTTCTTTAATAAATGAATTAAATTAAATAATTTGTTGAGTTTCAATTATTTTCAATCGAAGAACCGTAACAGTATAAAGACTAAATATATGTAGGTAGGTAATCACAAAGTTGTATATCCAACACCAGAGCAGGAATTAAATATTATTTGAATTTAATACATTTAAAAAAGGCCTCACTAAAACGTTAATAACTTTTTTAATTACCAACGGATTTTAATAAATCAGATTTTTTTCGATTAACAATTAAAAATACTTTTATTTTAATGTATCATACATCATTGTAGACCACGGAAAAGCTAAGAAAAAATGTACACAAGAAAAAATACCTTTAATTTTTGCATATGAAAATAATTGAAAGAATTCAGTATATATGTAACTTATCAACATTGGTAATTTTTTTTAATATTCCAAAATGAGGTGGATTATAATAATTTTAATTATTTTCAGCCAAACAAAATTATAAAAAACTTCACAAGAAATTTTAGGGGGAAACAAACTTAGGGCATCTATATAAATAAATGCTTTTCGAGCACATTTACCTGAAAAATACATAACTTGAATATTAAGGAACTAAAATACACCTTATTTATGATTTAGTATTTGTCTTAAGAAATCAGAAATATCTAAATTATAAAGCTCAATTGGAAGTAAAATATCAAAAATGTGTTTTTATAAAAGTCTCACATTAAAAATTACTAAATTAATCCCCCTTTTGGCAAACTATATGGCTTATATTTTTATCAACCAAATCCACAAAATGGATTTAATTTTTCAAAATTCTATTTCACCAATCCTAATAAAAAATTTGATATATGAAACATTGCTGTACGTTGCTCAAAAGCACAGTACACATATTAAAGGTAATATCATTAGAGTTTTGATTTTTGTTTCTTCTGCGCATATATCAAAATTTGTGTCAAATGTCAGTATTTGTTGTTGTTTTTACGTGTATTTAAGTCATCACACTCCCAGCCATTTTTATTTCTGACAATTTCAATTTAAATTTGTTGTTGTTTTTACGTGTGTTTTCTTCCTCACACCCACAGCCATTTTTTATTTTCGACTGACAACCTGCGCAGTATAATACCTTAGATTTGTGTACTGTGGCTCAAAAGCTTGAGTATTGATTTTCAATTTATTAAATAACTTTAAGAAAATTCACATTTTGATAATTTCGAAGGTAGCCGTAGAAACCAAATAAATCAAAAATTGGCGATCCAACTGCATTAAATTTGCTATTAGTCGAGAAATACTGCTTTGATTTTTAAAAATAAAGTGTCTATTGGCGTTTTTCTATTTTAGCTCAGAGCAGATCAGATCAGATTCAAAACACAAAAATAATTGAATCAAAGGGCTCAGATAATAAAATTTTCAATTTCTGAATCTGATCTGATCTGCTCTGAGTTAAAAAAGAAAAACGCCATATAGAGAGATTAATCCTCAATTTTTTAGAGCGTTACAGTTTACAGGTTCATTTTCATAAAATTTGAGTAGCTGAGAGGCTTCGAAAGGCTTAAAAGCATGTTTTTTACAATATTTACAATAATTTCATCCTTATTTTTCAAAGTGTTTAAATATATGTAATAATTAGGACTAATGTGTCAATAGAGAAAGAAATGTTGCCGAAGATAAGAAAAAGTGAAAATTTTTAGGAACCGGTTCTCGAATTTTTTTTGAAAATAGAGTGACGACTGGATTTTATGTAGGTATAGATAAATGAGTTGAATTAAAACTCATTAGGTATAGAGGTACAGTGGTGGCCATAGAATTAGAAACAAGAATTTTGTAACAATGTTAAATTGCATAACTTGTTTTTAGGAAATTTGTTGAGGTTGGTTAGTGGTTCTTTTAATAGACCATGACATAATAGTACACTTCTGAATATTTTATAAAAAATAAAAGCGTGACACTAACAGTAGAAAATTAATATTATTTATTTAACCCAAATCGCACCTGGCCATACAATTAGAAACGCAAAGAAAAAATTGGTATTTCATAAAAAATGTTCGATGAAAAATTAATATTTTGTAGGGAATTCCTTATTTTTTGTCACTGCAGCTAATCTTGTCTGCATACTTTCTACCAAGGCGCGGCATCTTGATGGGGGTATACTCTCTTAGACCTCCTTTATATTTTCAAAAAGTTCCTCAGAATTTTTTGGGTTGTTAGACTTTAGCCTTTTTTTTAGGCAGACGTGGGTCTGCCCACAAGTTCTCGATAGGATTCAAGTCTGGACTTTGGGCGGGCCAATCCAAAACATTAGTTTTTGTATCAAAAAACCACTGCTTAACAATCCGTGCTGTATGCTTTGGATCGTTATCGTGCTGGAAAACATAACTAATGGGCATGTGTGCAAATGAATAAGGCTCCATGACATTTTCCAAGATGCCTTTATAAATATGTTGGTCCATTCGACCATTTATTCTTACTATTGGGCCAACTCCATGCCACGAGAACGCACCCCAAACCATTATGTTTCCTCCTCAATGCTTAACGGTCTTTAAAGTATATTTAGGATCCAATTCCTTCTTCTGAAGGCGTCTAAAATACACTTTACCATCTGACCCGAACAAGTTAAATTTGGATTCATCACTCCAAAGTATGTTTTTCCAGAATCCCATGGCTTTATTTGCATGAAGCTTAGCAAACATCAAACGCCTCTTCAAATTCTTTTTGGAAACATGTGGCTTTTTCCTGGCAGTGCATCCACGTGGCCCATGTTCTAGAAGTCGGCGCCTTATGGTTCTAGCTGAAAGCTCTTGACCCAATTGGGTCGAAACAACCTCTTTTATTTTTGCAGAAGTCAAAAAAGGATCAGCTTATCTAATTCGGCATATCAATCAGTCCTCTTTTGGTGTGGATTTTCGATCTTTTGGTTTTCTTTTTGGGCTTTCAAAGCTGCCAGTCCTTTTATTGACTTGACTAGCATCTAATACCATCTTTTTCGAGCAACTAAATCTTGCTATGGAATCAATTGACTCGTTTTCGTTTTGATAGCACTGCACTTTAAGCTTCCGGAGTTTTCGCCCATTTTCGTCGCTGTATTTTTAATTAATTAATATTAATATTATAAAAATAATCAAAAAAAAAACTGAAAACAATCAACTCACATTGATAATAATTTTCTTTATTTTTAAATTTACCAATTCTTTTGTCGTTTCTAGTATCGTGTCCAGCAAAAATGTCGACTATAAATGAATTTTCTAAAATAACGGTGTTTTATAAACTGTTCGCGTTCAAGGAAACTCATATTTAGAACAAACATGTCACCTGTCAAAGACCAACGACACAAGCCACGCACGCTGGTGCTTACAAAAAATATTATGGTTGATAAAGTGCGTTTAGAATTGTTGTTTCTAATTCTATGGCCACCACTGTATATTACATTCAGCTTTAATCAAAGGATTATTCGTAGCCAACCCAGAACTCAAGACCAGAAATCGCCACTGCTATCAACTCCTACTCTCACCTCCAAGTGGTGAACATCGGGTGCCTAGTCCATTTAACTGAAGATGGGGTTCCAATCCCTGTGGACGGTTTTAGGGGGCAGCAAACGAGAGAGGGGGGGAGGAGTGTTCCCACTAAGGCACTTCTCCTTCATCCAGGCGGCAGCGGAAGAATTCTCAAGATGGAATCAACGGTGGCGTCTACAGTTCCAGTTACGCTGAACTACTTAGTGAACACCTTATACGGGCTATAAGCAGCGGTTAGTCCGGCTCCCCGCCCTTGGAGTTGTATAAATAGGGTCTGGTCCTCCAGGTTGGGGGTCGTGCCGTCGTTCAGACTTCCCGGCCACATTAAGCTATCTTAGTTGCGAAGCAACAACAAGCCCCGGATACGGACAGATTTACTGTTGACGAACCTAGCAAACGAAATAAGGACAACGAACTTCGGATCTGCACGTGGAATGTTCTGTCTCTCTATAGACCATGTGCAGCCGAGGCCCTAGACTGCTACAAAGCAGACATCACCGCCATCCAAGAAGTGCGATAGAATGGGCCGGGCAAAAGAAAACTGAAAGACTGCGATATCTACTACGGTGACTGTTACCGACCACAAGGGCAGCGTTTTTTTGGATGTGGATTTGTTGTTAGAGGCAGACTTAGGCAAGAAGTCTTGAGTTTCAATTATGTAAGCGAACGCCTCACGACAATTCGCATCAAGGCTAAGTTCGCCAACATCAGCATGACCATTATAGTTCTACCTTAGTTCAGCAACTATAATCGATGTGAGTGACATCTATCAATTAGTTTTGTTTACTATTTGCTTAGATATAGTTGTGTTTCACTTTTCTGCAAAAGTTAAAGTTAGGAACGCTCTTACTTTTACTTTTGTAAAACTTGAGATAAAAGATAGGATTGAGCAGTTTATTGGAAAATGACAAAACACTTTCAATTTTGTACAAAAAAGAATTGAATGTAGTTTCGGCCTTAATATTTCTATCTACTTAAATTTCCTTTTTCAAAATTTTCGAATTTCCCTCTTATAAAAAATTCTTGGAAATTCTTCCTCTGACTAAGAAATTCTTTGAAATCTGAGCGCGTTCATTTTTATTAAAAAATAAATTTGGTCGCAAGATGTCGCTTGTACTAAGCTCTCTTCGGCAAAGATCTGATAGTGTATACAAAAAATTTCTTTCATTAAAAAATCGATGTCTATTCTTGAAACACAAACAAATTCAAAATATAAATAAATTTGGAAGATATTTATGTTGGCCACGAAGCTGAAGCTTGTTTGAAAAAAGAAAATGTTTCCCATGATGATTTTGTACTATCAGACAATCTGCGATGAAATCACGTTAAGAATTGATTTCAAATATAAAAGATTGTTTGTGCTAAGATTTTTAGATCCACTCATGAAGTCTGATGAAGATATGTTTTGATCTAGGCTGCCCAGAAAAAGTTATAAACTGACTTAAACTTTTTGAGTTAAAAGCAAGAGAAAAGGCTTACAGAATTTATTTTGTAATCTATAATAGTGAATTTCGGTTAAAATTTGGAAATACATATGTTCATATTGTTTATATTCACAGTACACAAATCTAAGGCATTATACTGCGCAGGTTGTCAGTCGAAAATAAAAAATGGCTGAGTGTGAGGAAGAAAACACACGTAAAAACAACAACAAATTAAAATTGAAAATGTCAGAAATAAAAATGGCTGGGAGGGTGATGACTTAAATGCACGTAAAAACAACAACAAATACTGACATTTGACACAAATTTTGATATATGCGCAGAAGAAACAAAAATAAAAACTCTAATGATATTACCTTTAATATGTGTACTGTACTGTGGTTTATATTAAAAATCATGTGGACGAGTAGCTCTTTCCCAACTTATACGATTTTCCAGCACCCATTTTTACTCTCCCGCATAGTAGTGTGAGTAATGGGATATTTTTGTCAAAATTGTTTTTAATAAAATGCTAATCAAATCTTTCAGTTTTGAATTCAATTGTTAACAAAGAGGTCCTAAATTGGAAAACAAAGTTAGTATGTATTTTTTTTTACAACAGTTTTTCTTTAACTTTGTTATTTTTTCAAAATTGTAAATTATATTTTGGCATTTTTTTATTTGGGGGTCGTTTGCAGTAGTGGCTCTTTTTTTGTTTAAATGCTCTTTTTATTGGCTCTTTCTCAAAATCTGGAAAGGTAGCCCTGTGAGCAATGCCTTAGCTATGACATTAAAATTGTCTTGGGTGATTTGAATGCCAAACTAGGAAGAAAAGACGTCGTTGGTGGCACAATCGGAAGATACAGCCTGCACTACACCACCTCCGATAACGGACTCAGGCTAATCGACTTTGCTGCGGGGCGAAACGTTGTGGTAGCTAGTACGCAGTTCCCGCATCTCGATATACATAAGGGGACATGGCGAATTCCTGGTCAATCAACCGCCAACCAAATTGACCACGTTGCGATCGACGCATGGCACTCCTCCAGTATCAAGGATGTCCAAACGTTTCGAGGAGCCAACGTTGACACGGACCACTACCTCGTTGTAGCAAAGGTAATGCTACGGATATCCAGACCAAAGCCGAAACAGGGAAATACTGTGAGGAAGTTCAACGTCGGAGGGCTACAGTCGCAAGAAATCGCCAGGTCCTTTTCCGATCGAGTCTCTCGCGCCCTCTTAACTATTCCTTTGCCGCCAACTACAAACATCGACAACCAGTGTAAAAACTGCCAGGAAGCCATCAGAGATGCCGCCTCTGACGTGCTGGGCTTTGCACGACCACCACAGCGAAACAACTGGTTCGACGAAGAATGTCGGCAAGTAAATGCAGCCAAACAACAGGCATACAAAGCGGCGCTGCATAGAAGGACCAGACCTGCTCGCGAGCAGAAGAGGAGAGAGGAACACAAGCTTCTTAGAAGGAAAAAGAAAGAGCATGAGAAGCGCGCGATCGAGGAATTGGAGGGATGCCTGCCACCGCAGGAATGAAGTTCGGAAGTTTTACCAAAAAGTAAAAAGAACCTCCAAGGTTGCAAGGCCCGAAACGAAGCCTGCAAGGACGATCAGGGGAACATCGTGGTGGAGTCGCAGTCGGTGCTGAGCACAGTACACATATTAAAGGTAATATCATTAGCGTATTCATTTTTGTTCAGTTCTGCGCATCCATCGAGTTTTGAGCCCATGTTAGCGTATACCTTCTCGAACATGAAAAAAAATAGTGTTAGACCAGTTTTACGGTTGAAAGTCCTTGCCAGACCAGCTCAACATTTTCTAAGTAGGTATTAAAGAAATAACTTTTTTTATTTTGGAATACCTAACTCGTCTGGCACCATTTTGTCCATATAACGAAAGGCATAAACTACCAAATACCCCGGTTTGTGAAAGTAGATTTGTTAGTTTTGATAATTATTTAAAAAATTAGAAAACAAAAGGAAAACAAATCACCAACATTATAACATTAAGGGCCGTCTGGCATGCATTTTCGACAGCCAAACTCGTCTGGCACAGTTTTGTCTCTATTTAAGGAGACATTAACTAGCATATATTGAAAACCCGGCTTTGTAAAACAAGGTTGGACAGTTATTTGAAATTAAAAAAAAAAAGTTATTTCTTATAATACCTACTTTGAAAATGTTGAGCTCGTCTGGCAAGGACTTTCAACCGCAAAACTTGTCTGGAACTATTTTTTCTTTCATGTTCGAGAAGGTATAAGCATTGAATAACTACAAATAGAAGGGACACCGGGCAAAACGTCCACTAGGTGGCCTGGTTTGGCAGGCTGTCGCTGCAATCGCTCTATCAAATACAACACCCCTTTAATAAATTTGTTCCTTAAAAGTTTGTTCCTTTTGGGAAATTTCCTTAATTGCCGAAGAAGAAAGGGAAGAAATGTTTTTTTTTTTTCACAGAGCATGAAAATGAACAACAACAACGAATTGAACAGCTGTTTTAGTTTTGCTTTTAAGGTATTTTTTTCAATGCCATTCGAGGACTCAAGGTTAATGAAAATATGGGGTAGAGATAAAAATTATATTTTCTTTTCTGGGTTGTGTGTGTGTTGTCCAGTAAATGAAATTTGTTGTTAGTGTTTTGTTGCAATTTGGTATGTTAACGATGATGGCTTTGTTTTGTTTTTTATATCTTGAGATCCATAGGCAAGGAATAATAATTTTTTTTTTTTAATTTGAAAACATTAGTCTCAAGTGGTACATACACACAACACAAGTGTGCACTCTTTGATTTTTGGTGTGGTGGGTCGATCGGTGGTATATGTGTGGCGGAGTGTGTGCACACTTATGTGCTGTGAATGGGTCGTTTTATAGGTATATGCAGGAAGGTATCTGTTCCATCTTCTTTTAAATTTTTCGTCGATTTTTACGGATCCTTATCAATTAATATAGATTATCAAGTAGGTACTCAATTTTCAATTCGTACCTATTTATTACATAAATACCTGCCATCTGTCACATAAAAATAATTAAATAATGGTTTATAATTTGTTCTCATTTATTGTTTTTTCAACGATTTTGGTATAAATGTAGGTACATACATACATTGTTATTTTTAAGATTAGAAAAATAAAAATTATAAGTATTATTATGTACTTAATAAATCAAAAAAGAAACTAAAGCAACCAGTGATAGTAAAGATGTAGTTTTTTTTAATTAAAGTTTTGTTTTTACTGTAGGTACCCAAATGAAAAATGTTTGAAATTTAAAACTAAAGCCGTGAAACAGGGTGTAGAACACATTTGAAGGTATGTAGGTATGTAACTCCCTTTTTTTTTAGTAACAAAGCGATAAAAATCTTATGTTTTTCTTTTAAATAGAAGGATACACTTTAAGTGGACTTTTGAGAGGTAGATATTCTGATTTGAATTTGGCCATAATTTAATTTAAATTAAAAAATCGCATATATGTATGTACACTAGTTAAGAAAGATTCTAGGAACAAGATTTTGAATTTTTTTGTCAGTGGTTTTTGTTGTATGTGTGAGATGAGACAGAAAGCTTTTTTTTAATTTTTAAAGGTTGTAATTTTCTCGGAACTTTTATAAGTCAATCAAATCTATCGGTTATGACTTTATTCAACTATAAGTTACTAACCTTTTTGTTGTTGCCGTTGTTGTAAAATTTTGTTCGGCCTGCGATATCTGACTTTTAATCGAAAAACTTTGTTTTGATCACCAAAATCACACCTAATAATAAAAAAAAACGACTTTTTGTGATCCCTTCGTAGGTACATATATGTATATCTGTTGCTTCTTTGCAAATATTAATTGCATGGTAAATCTTAGTATGCAAATTTGTAGATTAACATATTCTTAACATTGCTGAACATTTTTATATTGAAAAAAATTTAAAAAAAACTTTAAGTCTTTTTTCTTGTCCAAGTAGTGCGTGACCAATACAAAATTGTAAATAGTTGAAAAGAATTCTATTTTTGTTTTCATTTCGATGGTGATTACACAAATGTTTAGTAAAAACACAATTTGTTATTTTCAAAAATGTTAAGAATATGTTAGTCTTCAAATCTGCATACTTATATTAACCATGCAATAAATATTTGGAAGGAAGCAAAAGATATACATACCTACGAAGAGATCACAAAAAGTCGTTTGAACTTTTTTCTAAAATAACGGTGAAAAGCCACAAAAACAAATAGTCTCAACAAAGTCTAAAATGATGATTATAAGTTGGGATATTGGTGATAAAAAAATATTAATCAATGAAGCTTGAAGATCACATATCTCAGGTAAAACTAAATATTACAACAAAAACAAGGTGACTTAAAGCTGAATACACAAGTCACCTAACTAAAGTTCCGAACAAAAAGTTTGGAGATTTTCTCACTTTGACAACCTTCAAAAATAAAAAAAATGCTTCGTGTTTCATCTTATACTACAACTTAGTACCATGAATACAAAACTAAAAACAAACATTTTGTTTTCCTTAAATTTGTTTGAATGGTTGAAGTTTGACGTCTGAGTCCGAACATTAGAATTGTATTTATTTAATTAATTAAAAACAAAAAGTAGTTTTTAAATTATTTTATAGATTTAAAAGTTTAGTCTACACATAATAAAAAAAATAAAGAATACTTTTTGAAAATGAGTGGTAGTTTGTTGTTAAGCTTAATTCAAACAACAAATACAAGAAATTATTTAAATCTTAGTATAGATAATATACAGGGTGTCCCGGACCTGAGTGGAAGTATTTTAGGATGTGGTTTTTGGGGTTATTCTAAGAAAAAAAAAATGTTTGGGGGGAAAGTTGTATCTCCCCTCCCGGAGGCAGGCAAAAAGAAACATTAAAAGTCAACGAAAACACATCTAATAATGTGCTATAGCTTTTTTTTTTTAAGATAATACTCCATTCTTGCATTTGGATTTCAAATCAAGTTGTTTAAGCGAATAGGTTTCGAAAAATTAAATTTCAAAGTCAAAATTAAAAAAAAAAGTGATTTTTTTTCTCAAGTCGATATTTTTCAAAATTTTACGTAATAAAGTGCTTTTTTGTGTTTGTACAACGCGCTTAAATAAAAGATCTTTTCCTTTCGACTGTCGCAATGCAAGTGACTTTATTTTTATTCTCTCAAAGATATGGTACCTATAGATACATAAAGTCCTTCGATAGCTTTTGTGGATTGTATTCCACATTATGTGGACTGTATAATTTATAATAGAGCTTTTGGGCTCTTGTTCTGAGGTTACATGTGTATACCATAAGGGTATGGCTTAACTTACTTTAATTTTATTAAACTTCTAACATCCACCCCCCACCTAACGGAGTGAATTACTAATGAAAAAGAAATAATACAAAGATCTTAAAACTAGATTGATGATCAATCTTCCTGGTTAGCAGTAGCTGGTCTTCCCTCATCTGGAGTAGGCTCCTGGGCTGCAATATCTTCGTTTCCCTTGTCTAGGTCTTCGTCTTGAACTGGTAGTCGCACTAGTTTTCGCACTGGTCGCACCAACTCGGTAGTTGCTGTCCTCAATTTTACCGAGCGCACAAGGCCATCTGGGCCAGGATAGACTTCTATAATTCGTCCTACGCACCAGGCATTAGGCAGGGTGCCATCTTCTTTTATTATGACTAAGTCGCCCCTTTTTAGGTTTTCCTCAACAGTGTTCCATTTATATCTGGTTTGGAGTGAACTCAGATAATCTTTTCTGAATCCATTCCAGAAATCTTGATGAATAAGTTCCATCTTCTTACTATATTGTAACTGTTTCAATGTTTTGTCACTCATATCCCTTGTTAATGGTTGCACTGCTCTAGCGCCGTTATGAATACCTGCTGGAGTTAAGTAATTCAAATCCATTGGGTCATCAGTTACCCTCGTTAAGGATCTACTATTCAAAGTGCTGGCTACTCGCATTAGAATAGTCTGATTACGCTCAAAAGTGAATCGTTGCGCTCCAACAATTCGTTTTAAATGGTATTTGGCTGATTTAACTGCCGCTTCCCATAATCCTCCTTGGAAAGGCGCCCGAGGTGTGATAAATACCCATTGGATATGATTTATCAATAAATAATTTTTTACTTCATTCGAGTTCCAAGACTGCGAAATCCGTTTCAATTCGTTATTCGCTCCTATAAATGTTCGCCCATTATCACTGAACATTTTGACTGGTGTTCGGTATAATGCTGACATCCTAGATAACGCCCATAGAAAACGCTCTGCTGTCAAATCTGTACAGCATTCCATATGCACAAGTTTTGTTGTCATGCATACAAAAATAGCTACATAGCCTACTATGGTAGTATTGCATCGTCCTTCCCATTTATGTAGTGATATGGGTCCAAAGTAATCTACACCGCAATAAGTGAATGCCGGCGCAATTGACAATCGTTCTTTTGGTAGATCTGCCATCAATTGTGTTCGCTCTTGGTGTGCATGTCGAAGACATACAACACACGACTTAATTGCCTTTAAAGCCGCTCGTCTCGATTGAATAATCCAGTATTTTGCACGAACATAGTGCAACATTAACTGAGTGTGACCGTGCTGTGTCTTTTCATGTGCTTCTTGCATTATCAATCGCACAAAACCAGTGTGAGCCGGTATGATAATTGGATGCTGCTCATCGTAGCTCACGCTCGCGTTTTCTATTCTTCCTCGAAGTCTTAGCAAAGAACGCTCATCCAGGAAAGGATTTAATCTAATTAAACTACTACTTTTACAAAGTGCCTTTCCTTCTTTCAATGCATTTATTTCTGACGAGAAAACGCTCAATTGAGTAAATTTAATCCAATATTCCAGTGCTTCATTCAGTAAATCGTTTGAATAACCAATAGATCTCAATTCTGTTTCCTTTCGTCGGTGACGAAAACATGAGAAAACGCACGCCGTCACTCGCACTAATTTATTCAAGGATGAATATCTTTCTATCAAATACTGTCCATTGATTTGTAGCCCGCAGATACTTTTGACTGTGGTACGCGCACATACACTAGGTTTAAATTCACTCTGAATTTGCACTCTCTGATTATCTTCTAAATCGCATTCATACAGAGGCCAATCCTGATGGGTTTGTTTCAGAAACTCAGGACCTTGCCACCATAATTCATTTAAGGGCAATTCCTTCGCTCTTAACCCTCTAGAAAGCAGATCTGCTGGGTTATTTTTTGTTGGAACATGTCTCCAATGCCGCACATCGGTACTTCGTTGGATCGATGCGACCCGGTTGGAAACAAAGGTTTTAAACATTACTGATTCTGTTTTGATCCAATTCAAGGTTATCATTGAATCCGTAAAACAATAGTAATTAGCATATTCAATATGACAATCTTTACGCACTTGTTCCATTAATGTTGCCAACGTTTCTGCTGCGCATAATTCCAATCGTGGAATTGATACCGTCTTTACTGGTGCCACTCTGGAACGAGAAGTCAAAAGATGTGAGTGAATGTTCACTCCATCAATTACTCGCACATAAATCACTCCTCCGTAGGCTTTCTGAGATGCATCAGCAAAACCCACCAATTCAAACGCTCTGCCACCCGAAGTCTGCAACCATCTCGGTATTTGCACACTATTTAAAGCTTCTAATTGCGTGAAGAAGCCCCTCCATTCTTCTTCCAACTCAGGAGGTAATTCCTCATCCCATTCCAATTTTCGCTGCCAAAGCCTTTGTATAAAGCATTTAGCGGTAACAACAACCGGTGCTAAGTAACCATTTGGATCGTATAACTTAGCTACTTCACTCGCCACAACGCGCTTGGTGATTTTAATGTCGTCACTCCATTCTGTTTTAATGTCAAACAAAAATGAATCTGTGCCTGAATCCCACTTAAGACCTAGTACCGCCGTGTACTCATCATTCAAATCCACCAATGCGTTGACTTCCGTCACATCTTCCCTTATAAACTGAAGTAGTTCTTCGCAATTCGATCGCCATTTACTTAATTCAAGACCTGCTTGGCCTAACATATCGCTCAATTCCTTGTATAAAATCTTCGCTTGTTCGATATTATCTGTTCCAGTAAAATAATCATCCATATAACGCTCAAATAGGGTTGCTTTTGAAGCTAATGGATATTCGACTTGGTATCTTGTAGCTAACTCTCTCATTGTACGAATAGCTAAAAACGGACTTGATTTCTGGCCATATGTTACGGTCAACAAAACATAGACCTTTGGAGTTTCTTGGTCGTCAAAACGCCAAACAATCTTCTGGTATTTCACATCTTCTTGGTGGATGAGAAATTGTCTGAACATCTTTCGCACATCTGTTGCTAACACAAAACGGTGAAATCTAAAACGCATAATAATCACATCTAAATGCTCTTGGAGATTTGCTCCTGCCAACTGAATGTCATTCAATGATTTTCCATTCGAGGTTATGCAACTAGCATCAAATACTACACGAAATTTCTTTATAACAGCGTGATGTGGTATGTAATAACCACCTGCTAGTTCATCTTCTTTCGCTTCGCGCATGTGACCTAGATTAATGTATTCACGCATGAAGTCATTATATCTTTGTCTTAATTCCGGATCAATCGCTAATCTCCGTTCAAGTTGCTTAAGTCTGTTTAAAGCCGTTAATCTAGAATCTCCTAATTCTCTGTTCTCGTCGCTCCAAGGAATACGCACGATAAAACGTCCATCGTTATTACGCTCAACTGAACCTGCAAATTGCAATTCTGCTTTTTCTTCTAGTAAAGATAGTTTCTTTGCTGAATAATCTCTTAATTCCCAAAAACGACGAATCAACTGATCGATGGTTTCCAACTTATCTTCGCTCATTGTCATAAAGTTAGTGAAACTTTTCTGGTTCGACTCCTGCCATGATACAGATCCATAGATTATAAATCCGAATGCTGATGATTGCGCAATCAATCCATTGTTACTGCGAACAATACGGTCTTCTATTATTCTCGCCCAAATGGATACCCCTAACAATAGGTCTACTGGTGTAGCCTTATTATAGTTCGGATCAGCAAGAACCAAATGCTCAAAATCTTCTACCCTACGCTCATTAACAAAATACTTTGGTTGTGGTATACTCTTTATGACTATGAAATATAATATCATATCATTAATACGCTCGTCTTCCATTGAAAACCATGGTTTAATATTGGCTTGTACTAAACCTCCATCGCACCAATTTCTTCCCGATATTCCATTTATTTCTACGGAAAACTTCTCTTTCTTCAGATTCAGCGTTCTCACTGCCTTTTCAGTGATCAAATTTACTTCTGAACCTGTGTCAAATAACGCTCTTAAAAAACGCTCGTCACCCCTTTCGTTCTGCAGCCGAATGTAACCGGTCGCGAGCACCGACCTGGTGTGGTTACGCTGCTTTAATGAAAATCCTGCTGCTTCAACGCCACCGTCGTCGAGGCCGCTTTTCCTGGTTGAAAAGCTGTTGCTTCAGCGCTTAAACCCTCTACACCTGGACTCATTCCTACTTGTTGAATCCCAATCGCACTAACCATCGCTGCTTTGTAGCATAGCATGCTATTGTGTCGCTCATTTGGACACCTCTTACAAGGTCCTCCCTTGCAACTTAAGGAAGTAGCACGATGATTTGGCATCAGGCAATTAAAGCACAATTGTAATTTTCTTACTTTCTCTCGTCGTTCACTCACGCTCATTTTCTTAAACTGTTCACATTTATACAATGTGTGTTTACCCTTACAATAAAAACAGACTAGTTCATTGTAATGATTTAATTCTCTCGCACTAGATTTGAAATCCACTTTTTTCATCATCACATTGCTGCTCGACTGATGATCATTTGCTCGACAATTGTCTTGCACTTTATTATTATGTGAAGATTTCTCTGGTTGTGTTTGAGGAACATTCGAGATGCCTCGTGCACGCCGCTCTAAAAATTTCAAAACGTCGCCCACCATTGGCATATCATGTAAATCCTGGCTAGTTTCCCACATCTGTACCGTACGAGGAGCCATACGTGAGATTAGAACGTGCACCAGTACATGGTTCCAATTCTCAACGGGACAATCTGCGACCGTTAATTGTCGCATAATTCTATTGGTCGTGTCCACCAATTTACGCAATGATTCATGCGTTTCTTTCGCGCTCTTTTCTATGTTCATTAGCTCGTCTAAATGTGCCATAATTATTCGATATTTGTTTTCGAATACTTCGACTAGCTGCTCGTATGCAACTTGATAATTCGTACCAATTGTCTGCCAACCACCAAGAACTCGCTCTGCTGCACCCGACAAAGATTTTTTCAAATAATGGATCTTTTGTGTATCTGACAGTGACCCATTATTATGTACTAAGCTTTCGTACATCGCTCTCCATTCGCTCCATTTTCCAAACTCACCATTAAATACGCTAGGTACGATTCTTTCTAATCGTATATCAGCTGACACCGCTTGTGTTGGTGCCTGAACAACATGAACTGGCGGCCCATTGCTTGAATTAGGTCGCTCTAAATCTACTTGCCGTGGTTGACCATTTTGTCCAAGGACTGATCTACGCTCTTGCTCCCATCTTTCTTGTGATTGCTGTTCTAGAACAGTCAACCGCGAAGCCAATATCTCTAAGGCTTCTAAATATGCCAATTCAACTCTTGCTCCTAGTTGGGCATACACATCAACATCCAATCGCTCTGGCTCCCTATCAAGCAGATCCAAATGTTCTGCATTGAATTTCTCAAAGTAGCCTTCCAACAACCTCAATCGCTCTCGAATTTGTATTATACCTACATTCTGCAACTCTTCACTTCTCGCAAATTCTAACGCTCTGTTAATACTAGTTTCTATAATCGTACAACGATTAATTTCCATATTTAGCAAAAAAAATGAAAATCGCTCAACAAAAATAAAAAGCCAAAATGTTTTCCAAAAAACCAAAATATTTTATATTACAGTATCAAATACAAAAAAAACTTCCAAAGAAAATCCAAGAAACAAACAAAAAAACTTTTAATTCAGTTAACGCTCCAAAGTATGTGTTGTCAGCTCAACAGCTAGCCCATCAATAAACAAAATATCATAGTCCACGCTCTTTTATATATATTTTTTCCACTCTCCATCAACGCTCAGCAGTTATTCGCATAAAAATTCAAAAAGACGCTTTCAACTGCCACTTTGCACTATATCTGTCTTCTTCTTTACTTCAGCTGTGGGCAAAGTAAACTATTGTGGTATTGCCCCACACCACACCGACGACACACACCATAACCACAGTGATGGTTTCTACCTCTCTTCTTCATAAGGCAGTTTGCGCACAAATTCCGATCCACCACTATCCTCCACCTCTCCGACAATGGATATCTTCTCAGTTTCCCGCACTCATATATTTTATGCGCACCATCGCAAAAGTTACAATATAATCTCCTCTTCTTTTCACCCAGACGCTCACGCACACCAACTTGCGCTCTCTCCACCACACTCTCCACTTTAATTTCCCGCAAAGGTTGTGGCTCTTTCTCTCTCCTACCTCTATTCGCACGAAATTTCTGCCGCGTCTCTGGGGAACTGGATTTCGAGCGGGAAGACTCTGAAGGAGAAGCCGATCTCGACTTCACTCTCTCTCTTCCACTCTTCACCACATCTGGTGATGCCGCTCTTCTGCTCGCACTCCCCATACCACACAACACATCCATACGCTCTACCTCTCTCAACTGTGCATTATAACGCGCCGTCGCACTGTTGAAGATTTCTTCAATCTGGCTGAAGAAACTATCCTCAGCCATAAACCGCTCCTTGTCCTCATGTTCTGAGACCAATTTCTGGTGTTCGTCCACGAATCGCCCATAAGAACTTTCCAGATATTTTCTTCTCTGGAGCAATTCATCCGTGGAGGCCTTTCTAAACTCTTCCGACAATGTGAACCTATCCGACCTGTGAATTGCATTTACATAGGTTCGCCGCACATTTGCATTCATCTCGATTTTTTTCCAAATCAATACCAATTGATGTCCTCTATATATCGCTCGAATGAATACTAAAATTCGCACTTCGCACATACGCCACTAAACCGCTCCAATTTCTTCTTTTTTTTTATTAAAAAAAAAAACACCACTCAATGAAAAAAAAAAACCACTAGTCCAAACACATCCGGCTCGATGGGACCAAAATGTACAACGCGCTTAAATAAAAGATCTTTTCCTTTCGACTGTCGCAATGCAAGTGACTTTATTTTTATTCTCTCAAAGATATGGTACCTATAGATACATAAAGTCCTTCGATAGCTTTTGTGGATTGTATTCCACATTATGTGGACTGTATAATTTATAATAGAGCTTTTGGGCTCTTGTTCTGAGGTTACATGTGTATACCATAAGGGTATGGCTTAACTTACTTTAATTTTATTAAACTTCTAACAGTGTTCAATATTCAATGCCCTCATCATTTATTTAGTCCATTACCGAAAACCAAATGCAAAAATCTTTTTTAGTTTTTGAGAAATTAAGAAAAAACAAAAGGTACTTTTACCAAAAAAACCCGAAAAAATGAATTCATTCATGAATTATCCATAATTTAACCCTTTTTCGGCCTTTTTTGGTAAAAATACCTTTTGTTTTTTCTTAATTTCTCATAAACTAAGAAAGATAACTACATTAAGTTTTCGGTAATGGACTAAAAAAAAATGAGGACATTGAATATTGAACACAAACTTAAGTACGTAAAATTTTGAAAAATATCGAGTTAAGATCAAAAAATCACATTTTTTTTTAATTTTGAAATTTAATTTCTCAAAAACTATTTGCTTAAACAACTTGATTTAAAAACCAAATGCTAGAATGAAGTATTATCTTTCACATTATTAGATGTGTTTTCGTTGATTTTGAATGTTTTTTTTTGCATTTGAAGTCCCTGCCTCAGGGAGGAGAGATACAACTTGCCCCCCCCCCCCCCATACAATTTTTAGAATAACCCCAAGAACCACACCCTAAAATAAATCCACTCAGGTCCGGGACACCCTGTATATTACAGAAAAGAAGAGGTCCACAAATTCGAATAGCTGTACTTCAAATATGTCTCAATATATCTAGTTTCTCTACACTTTAGCCTGGCATTTATAATTTTAATTTTAGCTCTTATTATAATACCTTTAAAGTATGATTTAATAAAATTTGTTTATGATCAGTGGATGTACAGGGGTAATAAACTTGGGCATCGCATATATTTAAAAAAGATTGTAAAACAGTTTGTTGGAAACAAAGCTGATCAAAATTTTCTTTGAAACATTTTACAATAATATCTATGAGCTTGACAAATGATTTTGAAGGAATTATCAAGCCTCCATTTGTGGTCTTTTCATATTGTCGAGCTTTGACTATGTTGAATTTACATATTTCACAACCGGTTTTTTTGACGACAGACTTTGCGATGTATCCAGCAAAATATGTTGTAGACATTTCTGAAATATTTGACGGCGTATTTTGTTCAACTTCATTGTCTAAGGATGCCTCGTCATCTGAATCGTCAAACTCGCAAATATTGCTATCTTCACATTTCACATGTTAAGTTGCATTTATAATGAAAAATTTTGAAAACAAAAAAAATCTTTAATGATATCTTTCAAATGATATTTATATGTGCCTGCATAATATGTAGATTTTTTCTTAAAAAATACTCACGTTTTCCTTTTTTTTTCATTTAAATGATTGATTTATAATATCGTTTTATTAAAAAAAACCTTTTATTTGTAGGCAAAAATTTGCTTGGATGATTAGATTATCTATGTAGGAAAAAGTTTGGCTCTTTTAATTTTAATTGGATGTCAGGATAATAACTGTAAATAAGTTTAATTTTTAACACCACTGGGAGTGAGAAATTAAAACTCACCTGCTGATAATGGAATAAAATTTAAATTAAATAAAAGAGAAACCGTTTTGTATCTTTTTGTTGCTGTATGGCGGTGAGACGGAAACCAAACACCAATATATTCAAAATGCACCTATGTGTACCTACATGTGCGTTCATTCACAAAAGAAAATCAAAGCACAAATTGAAGAAAAAAATATGTATCCTTTCTTCGCTGTATCTACATATCTACTGATATGTATCTATACTTCTAAGAAAAATACAAAAGGATTTATTTGAGACTCACTTAGCCGAGAAGAAAACCAATTATTGTGTGAAAAGGAAATTATAGCTTCATGAGCGGCCACTGGATTTGATTGGTGCGACTGTCGTTTGAGCAATGTCCGGTGTCCCCTTCTATTTGTAATTATTCAATGGTATAAGCTAACATGTGTTCAAAACCCGATTTTGTAAAAGCAAGTGTGTTGATTTTGGCAATTATTCTAAATTTTGAAAAAAATTAGATGGCAACCCTAAAACTGCGAAAAATTTGAAATTTGACTTTTATTTTTGACTCAACTGGTCATGACTCCCTAATGCACCCAGTTTGGGTGTAAAATCTAACAAATCCATCAAAATAGCCAAAAATGCCACTTATAAAGCTTTAAAAACTTAACATCAGCTTAGTTTGAACGACTATTTCTCGGTCGATTTTTATCCAAACCGTTCTTTTTAAAATGTATTTTAAAGAAAATTTGATTATCTTTCTTTCATATTTTAATGCCTATACCTATCTCTGCTGGTAAGAAAGTTATAAGCAAATACGTAAAAAAAAAAACAAAAAATGCGATTTTTCACATTTTTTTGCAATGATTTTTTTAAAAATTAGCTAGCTAAAAATTTTTTTAATTTTTTTTCAAAAATCCATTTTGATGGTAAATTTTATTCGCTGCAAAAAAGGTTATGTGCTTTTGCACCCCTCTCTAAAAAATGCACCCACCAATTTAATAGCACTCCGCGGTTTTCTCATCTTCAATGACCCCTTTGATTATTTTTACAATAAAATTCCATGAAAGTCTTACTTCCTTATTGCCCTGTTTTTTAGGACATAATCAATAGCCTACAAGCTATAGCTCAAAAGGTATTACTGAAAGTACAATATTAATGACATTTAGCAAACAAATCTTAAAAAATCTAACAAGGAGTTTTCGTTTCCTGTTATAACTATAAGAGCCATTACCTTTTGAGTCTGACAAATAATGCAAAATTGCAAAGTGAAAATAAAAGTCGTTTTTTACCTTAATAGAGATTTATACTCAATTAATCTTTAAAGTTATTTTTTTGTGAACAAAAATATGATAGTTATCCTCATACAATTTGAAATACTAATGGTCACACAAGTGAAGATTTTAACTTTTTGGAACAAATAAGAGAAGGATTATAATTTGGTGAAAAGCTTTAAAAGGGAATTTTCTGATTTATTGATGGGATTTTTTTGATAAGTACGTAACAAGCACTTGCGTGAAGATAGATGTGGTTGAATAAAAATATTTTGTTTCGTTTTAGCTGGCAACATTTTCATGGATCCATTATCGTTTTACATAATCGGGATATGTCGTGACTTTCGTTTTTGTGACTATCGTTTTTTTTTGCCTTTCGTTTCGTTTTACATAATAGGGGCCCAGGAGTTTCAAATCGATACCGATCGATACCTTTTCATCGATTTCAAGGCCGTGTATGACAGCATCTATAGAGACGAGCTATATAGAGCAATGTCTAGTTTTGGCATCCCTGCCAAACTCGTGCAGGATGACGATTGAGAATGCACGCTGCTCCATCAAGTTCGGCAAAGACCTCACCGACACCTTTGATGTCAAAAAAGGTTTTAGGCAGGGCGACGCGCTGTCATGCGACTTCTTCAACATCGTTCTTGAAAGAATAGTGCAAAACTCTCACGTCAACACTAGAGGCACAATCTTTCAAAAGTCCGTCCAATTACTCGCTTACCCTGACGACATTGACATAATAGGACGAACAAAGCGTGATGTCAGTGGTGCTTTTGTGAGCATTGAGAAGGAAGCCAAGAAGATGGGTCTAACGGTGAATAAAAGCAAAACAAAATATATGCTGTCAACAAGAAAGGACACCCAACACCGACGTCTCGGACAGAACGTCACTATAGACAGCTATAATTTTGAGGTGGTCAGACTTTGTCTACCTAGGATCCGCTATAAACTAAGCGAACGATACCAGTGCTGAGATCAAACGAAAAATTACTCTTGCCAATCGCTGTTTCTATGGGCTAAGAAGGCAATTGAGAAGCAAAGCCCTCTCTCGAGCAACTAACCTGTCCCTGTATAAGACGCTTATCATCCCGGTCCTGATGTATGATGCAGAGGCATGGACACTGTTAACGGTGGATGAGAACGCGTTAGGCTGTTTTGAGAGGAAAATTCTCCGGGTGATTTTTGGTCCCGTCTGCATAGATGGGGAATGGAGAAGATACAACAGCCAACTGTACGGGCTGTACATCGACACCGACCTAGCCAAAAAAGTGAAAAGCCAGCGGCTGATGGCTGGGTCACTTAGAGCGAATGGACACCAATGGAAGCGCAGTAGAGGTGGACATTGTAAAAGGTAGCGCACGCAAGTGGAAGAGGACCTCAACCAACTTGGCGTGCGAAACTGGAGACAGCTAGCTAGAAACCGAGCCGGCTGGAAGATTGAGGCCCTGGTCCACCCCGGACTGTAGCGCCACCTTAAGTAAGTAAGTAGTTTTTGTTTTGCAAGATGGACGATGTTTGATTTCTATTTATTTGTATACTATGTTCGTAGGAATTGGATAGATTTTGTTTCTCTTTTTTATATGCTTTGGGAATTTGCTGTGCCATATAAATGATGAATAAATCGTGCTTATCAAACAAAATCGGCAAATTAGTAAGTCCATTCAAAAAAGTATCTAACTAATGCAAAACTGTGAAAAAAATCCACTGGAATTGCGGTTTTCTTGTCATTTTGATGACAACTTCGCATTGTTTAGGAACACCACAATTTGTTCCTTTACCTGGCTTGTAAGACTTTGAAGTTTTGGTGAGGAAAAACGGTTCGATGAATCAATTTGAAAATTTACAAGAATATTGATGATTTAAAAGTCTATAAATTTGCATACCATCGCAAGCCATGCAATCAATATTTGCAACGAAAAAAAAAGATTTACGAAAAGACCACAAAACGTCGGTTTTTAGTACTTTTTTTAAACTAACGGTGAACGGTAAAACAAAATAATTTCTACAAAATCATAAAAAAATCTTGTAAAACGCTTTTTCAAATTTCCAAAACTGTCTTTGAAATTTTTATAACGTCATTACTTGCTGAGATATTGGTAATCAAGGCTAAAAGTATCTTTTTTCATTCAAAGTCAGATAAACCATGTCAAAAAAAATCGTACGACAACAACAAAAAAACTGAATTGAAGCTGAATAAACAAAGTATCTGATCATGACATTTAATTGACTCAAAAAAAATTATCCATAGAAATGAGGACCTTCCAAAAAAATAAAAAAAAAATAATGTAGTTGTCTCGTCTCATTTTTTGCAATAACGCAATAACGGTACTTCAAAAAAAATTTGTTTGCAAACAAATTTCGAAACAAAAAACATAAAGCTGTAAAATGCTTTTTATTTCAACTCAATACGACCACTCGTCACTGTTCCTTTACAGCCCTATTCTGCTATCCATCGGGGGGAATTTTCTTTGAATATCCAGTTAAGGCCGTTCTGCTATTCGAAGTGAATCTGATTCACTTGTCGGTAAAGAAGTTGGTAGTATGTGCGGTATTCTACTATTCACGTGAACAAATAGTTTCTATACAATTCCGATCCGCATATAAAAAGTTGCGGATTTGTACTTTTTGGTTGCAAATAAAATAACTGGGTCTTAAAATATGGGTAGAACTTAATTTTTCGTAAGTATATGTTACAACCATTGTGTTTTTTAACAATTTTAGAGTTAAAACAATAAATTTGAGGACGATTCATCACTTTTATTTTGGCATTAAAGTTAAACCCAGTCATCACCTTTTCTTTGCGAAACTGAAAAAAAAAGTCGTAACACCATCCATTTGCTATTTTTCCAATAATTTTTTTAAAACAATTTACCAAAACTATAAATGAACTGAACACAACATAAGATTTTCACTTTTAATCAGAGAATATGAAATTGATATTGATATTGATATTCTCTGCTTTTAATAAACAGCTGCTGCTCCCAAATGTGAAATCGGGTTGTGATAGTGCAGTTCGCCCGATGGATAGCAGAATGTAAAGGTAGTTCGAAAGTGAATCGCTTGGGTGAATCGAATCTTCGATTCACGTGAATAGCAGAATAGGGCTGTTAATATTGTTGACTAGTGTAGTACGGTTAATCACTTTTAAAGAAATTGCGTGGCGTTCACAAAAGTTTGATGTTCTTACTTTCGTCCAGTTTTTGGGTTGAAATCTTCCATAGTGCGACGTCTAGTTTTGCGATGGGATGGGATAGACCCCTTTTAACCTAGGCAATACTACAATTCACATTAGAGAAAATTTATAGCTTCTTAATTTTATAAAACTGGCAACCTTTTTTTTACTGCATTATTCACTTCAAATAACATACAACACCAACTGCATACTAAACTGACTAGCCGGAGAGATGGCTGGTGGGAGTTTATAACAGTACGGTTAATCACTTTTAAAGAAATTGGGTGGCGTTCACAACAGTTTGATTTTCTTACTTTTGTCCAGTTTTTGGGTTGAAATCTTCCATAGTGCGACGTCTAGTTTTGTGATGGGATGGGATAGACCCCTTCTAACCTAGGCAATACTACAATTCACATTAGAGAAAATTTATAGCTTCGTAATTTCATAAAATATACAAATTATTTTCTATTTTCACATTATTTAAGCCCATGTTACTCTCATTAAAAAATAAACAAACATAGTATAGAATGCATTGATAGATAGAATTTTTAAATCATTTTTTGTATTTTTATTTTATAACTGCAACATGTCTATATGACAGGAATTATTAAATATTTAGCATTAAAGCTTTATGTACAATTAAAGGCATAAAAAGTTTATTTTATCATACAGAGAAGTTATTTACAGCTTACATATTTATAACGTTTATTTGATGATAAATTAGTAAAAAAATGTTTCATTATTAGTAAGTTGTATTACTTAAAAGTTTCTTTCAAACATTCATGTTATGAGTTTTTTTTTTTAATTTCATTGCATAAAAGCAGCAAACTACGTTACCAAGTCGGATCGAGATAAAATGTTCAGTTTTATAGCATGAAAGATTCAAAATATGATGCACTCTTTCCTACTCAAAAAAAAAAAATAAAAAAAACTACTAACAATTAACTATTAGTTTTGTTTATTTATCTTGAATTTTAAAGCTGAAACAAATATGCTTTTTATAACCACTCTTGAAATCAATTAAAAAAAAACGATAACTAATGAATGATTGCAACCCAAATATCCGTGGCGGAATAACCAGGTAAATCGATTACTTAAAAAGTTCATAATTCCAGTGTACA
Source organism: Dasysyrphus tricinctus (assembly GCA_963921185.1). NCBI lineage: Eukaryota > Metazoa > Arthropoda > Insecta > Diptera > Syrphidae > Dasysyrphus > Dasysyrphus tricinctus. Next base: position 176,258,454 of record OY992531.1, on the reverse strand, counting down.
TGTTTAATATCATTCACAAAATCTAATTAATGTGGATAAAAGTTTTCAAGACAAGACTAAATTTCGTTAACTATTTTTTACTATTTATTTAATAATTATTGTTATAACTACAATTAAGTCGAGTCATCTCGACTTACCTGGTTTTTCACAACCATCACAGATAATGAAGTTTTGTTTATAGGCATTCTCTAATACAGTTGTGTTTTTAACACTTAGTCCTGAAAATAAATTAAATAAATAAGAAAACAAAAACAACATAACTTGCCAGTGTTCTGTTGATTTTGTCCAAACATTTTGTACATATTATTATTTATCTCGATCCTTAACAATTTTTCTATCCTATCTTCTCATTGTGCCGTTAAGCGGTATATATGGGCTATAAGTAGAATACATGGAGCCCTGTTGAGCGGCTCTTTGAATAGCACTTGCGTCTTGGTATTGCGATTGCATGTTCATTACACCCATTTGAACGGGAATTTGTGTTCCAGGGCTGTTGATAAAGCTTGTAGCAGTAGCGGTATTTGTTATGTAGCCAGCCGTTTGCTGCGTTGTCATCCTGTAACCATTTAAGGCGCCATAGGGCGACATCAGGTTTGGGTTGAGTGCTACAGTTGATGAACGTCCACTAGTTGACATATGTTGCACAGGTGCTGAAGAGGCATTTCGAATCGGGCGATTCTCTGAGAGAGATGAAATTGTGGGAGCCCCATTCATATTACCTGGGTAATATTTGTGATATTGCAAAGCTGGTATTTGTGGTTGCAAAGCGGTTGGTGGTGTTGTAAGATTCCTGTTCTGGTTGACAAGATGGGATGGTGGTGGAGTCATTGTGCTATGGGGATGATGGTTGTTTGGTGGTGGAGTTAAGTTGACCTGCCCCGCTGGAGATGTATTGCTTGTTTGAACTTCCAAATCATTTGTTAGTTGTTGCAATTTTGAAAGACTAGATAAATTACCAACTAATAACGATGCACCTCCTGATGTTGAGGCACCTGTTGCATTTACTTGACCTTGAGTTGCTTGGCCCACGGTTGATATACTTTGAACTGTTCCAGGAGCTGTCGTCGATGTGTTTATTTGCATAGCTGGTGCTGATGACATTGCTGTGGGTGTTGCCATCGGAACTGGTGTTTGTGAAGTGGGATTACCTCCAGCATAGAAATTGTTCACAGATGACGAGGAAACAGCACAAGATGACGGCGATGGTCCAAGGCGTTGATGAGGACTAGCTAACGCATGGCTTCCAGTCATTCGATGCTGAATAACTGTCGGCATTGAAACGCTGTTGTATGTATTGGGTGAATTACCTGAATAGTTTTGACCCATTTGAGGAATTGCTAAATATTCAGATGATTGATGCATTCCTTGGTGATGATGAACATGAGGCACAATGGAACCAGCCAAATGGCCATATTGCTGCATGTGCTGAATATTTTGATGATTTTGCTGTTGCTGGCTTATTTGTTGCATAGATTGATTAGGGCTTGAAAGTTGCTGCTGCACAGCGTTGTTGTTACTTGATGCAGTGCTTATTCTGGGTGGAGTGCTTCTACTACTTTGCCTCTGGTGGTTGTTTGTGTTATTATTGGACCGACTTATCTTTGGAGTTGATGAGCGCTGCGCACCAGCATTTGCACTTCTTACCTAAAAATAGATATTTTTGAAATAATAGAAGGATTTTGTAGTATATGGGAAACAATCCACCGACAATCTTATATGGAGGGCTCACAGCTGTACTGAACCAAGTCAGAAAAAGAAAATTCAAAGATTTCAAGAGGTTTATTAAATAAACTGCCATAAATTAATGAATATTTTACTCGTAAAAAGGAAAAGTCTAAAGTTTATTCTCTAAATTAAGTTATTATTATAATTCTCTTATTTAAAAATTAAAAACTTGAGTTGAAAAGTTATCCACAAAAATCTGCAAAATAAAAAACAAAACATGACTTGGTTCGGCACAGATCTGAGCCCTCCATATCATAAAATAATCAAAAGCGATCACTTTCAAGATTTTAATAATGATGAATTTATGTAGTATTGTAAATTCTGATTACTGATTAGTTATTATCGGCTAAAGACCATCAATCCCTGGTAAACATATGTTATTGTTATTTTCAATCACCACATTTTTAAATATATTCAATATTTCAAAATCAAACAATTAACAATCACAGGACCTGTTTTGTTTTTAAAACATACGTTAAGTTTATAGGCAATTTATTGCTTTAAAAATGCTGGAAATTTTATCCCTAATTTAATTTTTAGCATAATAGTCCAGCCATTTGGCAGTTTAACCAGAAAAGCTTCGCGAGAGTTTTCAACTTTGTTGTTTTAATAGATTTGGAGGTGCTCTTTTCGAATTTTCTCTTCATCAAAACAAAACAATTAGGATTTTGTATGTTATTGTTATTTTCAATCACCTCATTTTTAAATATATTCAATATTTCAACAAAATTCCCAATAAAAACTCAAGGCGTTTTTCTGTTGAGAAAGAAAGTTTATATTTTTATTATTAAGGAATTTTAATTCGTGAATTAATTTTATTGCTCTCCATTTGGTTATTCTCGAAAGATCCATGCTGGATTACTTTCCAGATACAAAAACTGACATCGAGTGGGTACAAAATCCATTTCTAATGAAAACCATCAAGCCTTTGACCCTGAGTATACAGGAATATGAATCCCTGAAAGATCTGCAGAGCTCCTGTATACTTGTATCATCAAAATTTGTATTTGATTCTGTATCATTAAACTAATTTTAGATTGTTATTAAGAATGAATACCCCGAGCTTGCCAAGAAAGCTATATTAAATTTGCAACCTTTTGTTACAACGTACCACTGTGAAGTAAGCTTTTCAGCGTATACTCACACGAAAACTAAATACAGATCGAGGCTGGACGCGAATACAACTTTCGGACTTAGAAATTAATTTTAAAACAATTATAAATCCAACAAGAAAACAGATTCATTCTTCACACTAAATGAAAAATTGATTTTGAAATGTGTTGTTTTTCATTTTTTGCTATTATCAGGATGGGGTTCCGAAATAAATTTGGGCATTGTTTAGGGTTCCACAGCGTAAAAAGTTTGGGAGCCGCTGGTCTAGACTACATTTTTTGTTAGAAAATTGGAAATTTCGCACTATGAAAATATATTTTTGTTTCTAATCGTATTCGAATTTAATTCGATAACTATTTACTTTTAAAACAAAAGTGTAACGGATTTTAATATTTGATGTACAAATAAAACTAAACTAACCTGCTGAGATATCTTCCTATTTTGATTTTGCTGTGACTGTTGCTGATTTGCCATATTTCCTGTGATGCCCATCAACCCTATATTCTGCGGAGGGCTCGCTGTTGCAATATTCATATTATTCTGTTGATTCGTCTGATGGATTGTCATATGCAGTGATGATGAGTTTGTTTGCGTTTGTTGCATCGAACAATCGGAAAAATGTTGCTGTTGATGTTGTATCTGCACACTAGGCGGACGAACATTCTCAACTGAGTTTTGCGATGTTATATCACTAGCTATGCTGGTGGGGGATTCTAGACCCAACTGAGCTACATCAATTTCACACTGATCATAGTGATGTTGCAGGCCGTGAACAGAATTATTCGTAGAATCCGGGGTGTACACAACCATTGATGATATTTCCGTCGAGGATGTACTCTGTTTCATATTCTCCAGATTTGTAGCTGAATTCGGAGTCAAGTCCTGACCATGTCCAGTTTTTTGTGATAGATGCTGTTGTTGCTGCTGTTGGTTCATAAGATTTAATGTGCTCTGATTGATTGTACTTGTCGATTGATTCTGTTGCTGAATAGACACACCGCTGTGTTGAGATATATTAGTCGAATGTTTGTGTGAATTTTCTATTGTTTTGATATTATTTTTGGTGTTACTCACACTGCCATTTGATATTTTTGGCTGTTGCTGATTATATTGTTGACTATTATCGTAATTGGTTTGCTGCTGTTTGCTCAAACTACAACTGCTGTTCGTGGTTTCTTTTGCAAGTTGTTTATCTTCCTTCTTGGAACTACTACTATGGGTAGAATTATTGGAAAGTTGCTTTTCTGTATTCGAGCTGCTGTTCTTTCTATCCACTCTTTGTTTTTCTTTTTGCACTGCTATTGCTTGTTGTATTTGATGGGTTTGTTGTTGTTGTTGCATGGCTAAAGTGTTTTGGTAAAGATTTTGTGAAAAAGTATGTCCATACGCCATCGAAGTGGCCAAGTCCTTGTACTTGTTTTGTGTTTTTTGAACGGCACTTGCGTCTAAGTGCGACAAGTTGTAGCCCGGATAATAGTCCCACTGCCAGTACTGGGGATGTGGAGAAGCATGATAGTTGGGCATTTGATTCATTGTGAATTGAGGAGCTATTTTATTGAGGTCAACAGTCGCGTGCGTTTGTTTTTGTTCAATGCCCTTAGTTGTTGGTTGAAACTTTTCATGTTGCGACGGCGAACAGCCCATCGATGACAAAGTCAACGACGATGTTGCAGACGTAAAGGGTATATGCATACCTCCATAAGTGTTTGTTTCCTGCTTTACCGTAGTTGCCGTTCTAGCTAAATTCGAGGTTTGATTCTTATTACTGCTGAAGTTACTGCTATTTTTATTGTTTTGCGAAGAAAGAACAGTGTTCCAAGTAGCCGTCGAACTATTGGGAGATGATGATGGGGTCTGTTGTGCTTTTTCTACTTTAATTTGATCAGTTGGCTTTTTGGGTTCAGACTTTATTCGTTCAATGCTAGCTTTTTTCTCAACATCTGGAACATCTGTGTTATTTGCTGTATTGTCATTTCTATTATCATTTTGTTGCTGTTTTTGTTTAGAGTTGGCTTTATTTATGCATTGCAACTGAAAGTTTGTTGTTCGTCGACTTTCTTCACGATCGACTATCTTTTTGTTTTCACCCGATAATTTCGAAGAAGTAAGGTCGATTTGAGGAATAGAGATTTCCGGTTGGCGTTGAACAACAGCAGCTTCCACAGGCTGAGAGGAAGTATTTTTTGATATGTTACTAGGCTGAAATACATTCTGTTGTGGTAAAGCTTGATTCTGTTGTTGTGGGTTTTGCAGATGTTGCTGCTGCTGTTGTTGTTTTTGTTGTTGTTGCTGTTTCTGCTGCTGTTGTTGCTGTTGTTGTTGTTGTTGCTGTTGATGTAATTGTTGCTGATGTAGATGTTGTTGTTGATGCTGCTGCTGTGGTTGTTTTTGCTGCTGCGGTTGGATTTGCTGCTGCGGTTGATGTTGTTGCTGCGGTTGAAGTTGCTGCTGAGGTTGAAGTTGCTGCTGCGGTTGAGGTTGCTGCTGTGGTTGTAGTTGCTGCTGCGGTTGTTGCTGTGTATGTTGTTGTTGTTGTTGTTGTTGTGTTAGTTGTTGCTGCTGCTGCTTTTGTTGTTGGAGTTGCTGTTGCAGCTGTTGTTGCTGTTGCAGCTGTTGAGTCTGTTGTGCGCAGCTTTCTTTTTGCTGAGATCCGTCCGAGGCTACAGACATTTTTTGTAACTGTTCCGCTTCTGAAGTTTCATTGGGTTGTGCTTGCTGTTTTCGGTTAGACTTACTCTGATCTTTCTCTGAAGTTCTTGATATTACTGATGATGACGCTGAATGAATAGGAGCGTTTTGCTTTGAGATTTGTTCAGTTTCTTTTTTCATTTCGGCTGGATTAGAAACTGTATTAGCCGTGTCGCCCCCGGGTAGATCAAGCGTCAGTGATTTTTCTGTTTGTTTGGAATGTGTTTTTATAATTTCGCAGTCTTTTGGGCTGTTGCAACTTTTGGAAGGAATATCAACAGCTTTTGACTCCTTGTCGTTTATTTCCATCTTATTATCAATAATAATTTGCGGTCTTTGAAGGTTTTCACACTCATTTGACTTTGGCTGCTTTAATATTGGTATTTCAGAAGTTATAGGTTCTTTCCCATCAGCTATATTTGCAGATAAGTTTTCATTTGTTGTCTCTATTACGGCACTTTCGTGTCCAACACTGGCAAGTACAGTTTGCAAACGATCAACGCAATTTTCTTTTATAGTCAAAGTACACTTCTTTTCTTCAACTGAAGTATTGTTTTGATCTGTTGGTTTTTCCTCAGTTTTTTGTCCAACTTGTGACGCAGCCATTTCAAGCGATGAACTATTACGAAAAGTTTCGCACTGCAGACTTTTCTTCGTCTTTTTTGCTACGGCATCCAAGACCTTACCATCACTCTCTTTTGTATTCAATTTTTGTTCTGTTGTCGACAAGTTCTCATTTATTGAAACATCAATAATCGATTCGACAATCGTTTCTTCTAGTTTAGATTTATCTTCTATTATAGCCTTAAAGTCTTCGCTTTTACTATCATCGGTTGTACAACTATCAGAACATATCGACAAATCTCCACGCTGTTGAGTTCCATTTCGCTTGCCTCGCAATTTGGGGGCAACATTAATAATCTTTTTCTCCCCCTGCAACAATTTTTCATTAGAATCCGTTACGGTGCGGTCTTTCTCATTTTTGGTAGATAACTTTATATCTGATTCTGAGGTTACTTTGTTTGTAGACTTATTTTTATCACTTTTTTCTACTTCAATGGATGTAGTAACTTGACTTTGAATTGCGACTGTGTTAATATGCTCATCACTTGAACACGCACCGTCTAAATTAACTGAAGTACTCGGAATCTTCTTTTTATTAAAACGCTTTTTTCTATTTCCTGTGGCTTCTTGGTTGACTTCAGCCTCACGTTTAATTGACCTTGTTGTATTTTCACTGGTATCTAGATCGATTTCATCGACGACTTCCTTGTTTGCCAAAGCCTTTGATAGAAATGTGGGTGGTTTTCGATTAGCCAAACGCATTGATCTGCTTGATCTAGATTCTTCAGCCTGGTTAATTATACCCCTCCATCTTTTTTTGCGTGTAGAAACGAGCCTTTCATGACGCCTGCGTAATAACGTCGAAACATATTTCTGTTTTTTGTCGGTTTCAATTCTGGTTCTTAGGCTTAAACGACTTTTTTTGTGTTCAACAATGACCGAAGAGGGCGGATCACCATTTTCGACAGGAGATTTACTTCTTTTCCGTTTCAAGTTAGGTTCTTCTTTCAGATTACCATCGAGAAGGGCATTTTTGAAAATAGTTCTTTTTTCAGTTTCAATTCGAGATTGATTTCTAGCACTACCAAAGGTTGTTTCAAAATATTTCATAGGTCGTGCTCGCCTTCTACCGGAAGATGTCATTTCGATTATTTCTTTGAAATCGGACCCAGTATTGGGTGAAGATGTGGTATCTTCCGCCGCAACCTTTATTGGCGTTTCATTTTTCTCCAGAAGTTTCTTGCGCTTAATAACGTTTGGTTTACCTTCGTTCACGTTTGGAACTGGTGAGGTCGCTTCCAATTTATTCTTAACGTCCAATTGTTTCGTTGTGACTTTTGTTCCCTTAACACAATTTACTGTTTTTCGGGTAGGTGTATAAATTTCTGGACTTTCCTGTTTTGCTATGGGATTTTTTTTTGTTGTCATGCTCGTCATGTGTGGATCATCATCATTGTCGGAACCTGAACAGCTAAACTTTGTCATAGTTAATGAAGTTGGTATATTTGATAGCAATGGTGTCCATCGCAGACATTCCGGTTCAATAGGGATCCTTGTTGTTGATTTTATTACTTTTTCGTTATGCTGCATGACTTTTGTCCAATTTATCTTAACATATATTTTATAACGGATATCACCTTTTTTTCGGCCCAACTTAACAAAATTGAGGAGCTGAAAAGCTAAGGCAATATCTGGTAAAAATAAGCCTGTTTTGTTTGCAAGATGTCTAAAAGTTATTTTGTCCTTATTGCGGTGGTCGTAGAGATACTCTAAAACCACAGACTTCCAATATGCATGATACGACACTCGACCCAAATCGGACAGTGGTTTCTCTGGTGTACCAAGTTGGCCTTCTTCACGACTCAAAAGATAACTAAAATCGATCAAAAATCTCCCGAAACCTTGTCGTTGATACTGCGGCATAGTCATAATGCAGGAAACATTGTACTTTTGCATGCAGTGTTTTTCTTTTGAGAAATATCCAATCAAATGACAACCCTTTTTATCGTTTTTTGTAAGTATGTAAAATAGAAAAGGTTCAACATCATAGTACAAAGTTTTATGATCCAAGAACAATTTTGCTAGCAAACAAAGGTTTTGACAGTAAATTTTGTTGATATTTCCATCAACTTCAAATACAGAAATATCGTCATTTCGATAGATTTCTGTGCCAGGTGGATGTCTCCAATAACATTTGTCTTGATGGCGTGCTAGTACAGCCTTACTTTTTGTGTACTTTAAACAAAACTCACAAAGAAATAATTTAGGAAGTCTGCAAGAAAAATTGAAAATTGTGTTATTCATATTTAAACAATTTCTTTTCGTTATTACCTTGCATATTCTTGGGGAAATCGACTGGAGTACCATGTTTGTATTTCCCACTTGCCAAATTCAATCGCTGCCGGACACCGTTCTTGTGCTGCCAAAGCAAGCGAGGGTGGACTTAATAATGTTGGGTTTATATCAGGGATAGCCAAATTAATACGTCCACTTTGATTGACAATCTCAGCTACCGCTTTTGCTGATTTTTCCCTAATAAGTCGATACATTTTAACATCTTTTTCTGTAATACCAGGAGGCATTTGAGTTTCTGAAATTATATTTTTTAGTATAAAAATAAGTACTGATTTAAAAAAAATTAGTTAAGTTAACATGTAAACTTATTAAAAAGCAAATTATTAATTAAATTAATTGGACTAATGGAAATGATTCGAAAGTTTTGGTTCTTCGTTTTAGTTGCCGTAGTAAAATTTTATTTTAGATTTATATTTTTTGTGTGTTTTTAAGCATAATTTTGTTTCATGCGCCAGTCTCAAAATGTTCATAAATTATTTTATAGACGGGATTGACGATTAGAATATTACATACGTGAAGTTTTTAATACCAGTCATTTATAGCACTAAATATGTATATCTATACTGAAATTTTAAATCGAAACGATTAAAAAACTATAGAGGTGACAGTTATGCAGTAATAAATAGTCTCAAAGAAACATTAACTAACCATTATGAAAACAAACGAAATTAACTTGAGTGATCAATTTTAAGGCGAAAATCTGTGTTTGGAGAATTCTATGGTCACATACAGACAAATTAAACTACTTTTATGTTATCATAAACTGGTCAAAATTGTGTTTCAGCGCATTTTGTGTGAAGAAAACTATCCTTAACTAGCTAATAACTTTTTTTCACATAGAGATTTTAAATGAACTCTTTTAGTAACTATTGTAAATCATAAAAATACCTTTCTAACGGTATATATCACTTCATTATTGGTCTTGGAGTTTGGTGTATCCAATTCTCTTTTGTATGGAAAAGAGAATGGCCTAAGAGCCCATTTATCACCTTAGACAAATTTTGTTTGGTCAGAAACTTTATTTTATGGCATAGAATTGAATTTAGGGGTTTGTGATTTAAAAAAAATGATTTTGGGAAATAACAGACACCCTAATATACATTTATATGCCTTCTTTCACTAATTATTCAATAACTTCTACATTTATCGTCCAATTTTGAAAAAACATTTGTTCAAATCTTTGCTAAAAAGATTGTTTTTCACTTGAGTCCTTAAAATTATTTTAAATATTTTTTTTCTATCCATACGGAGCAAACAAATCTAGAAATTTTTCAAAAAAAACTTGTTTTCAAATATTGAATGCCTGTAACTTATAAAATTTCAGTCCGACTTATACAAGCAGTACATCGTCGGAAGAAGACAGATCAGATCATTCCAAAAATACACATTTTATGTTGATTAGCTAAGTCGTTAGCGAGATTTATGGCAATATCTGAAAAAATAGGTGAGAAAATGAGTTTTGTGCATATCTCAAAAACGTCTTTGGAAAAAAAAAATAATTTTGATTTTCGTGTTCAGTGACCCAAAATTAGTCTAGAAAATATATTTTTTCTAAGGACCCTACGATGACCCAAAATTTTGTAAACTAGTGTTATTGAACTCAAACACAATTACAGATCGATTACATTATTAAAGGTTTCTTTTTTTTGTATGCAAAACTCGATAGGTCACACGATGTCAAAAGCCGATGAAAATAAAATGATAAGCTTACTATGAAATAATCACCCTTATTACTATAGTCGTTTTACTAAAACGCCAGTCAAACGACACGGCTCTAAAAGCGACATTTGGCGTTTCAGTAAAACAACTACCGTAAAAGTGGTGAGAATAGTGGCAGCGGAGATCACTTAACTTTTAGTTTCATTAAAACACCAATTGTAGTTTTTAGAGCCTTGTCGTTTTTCTGGCGTTTCAGTAAAACGTAATAAGGGTGAATAACTGTTATGTCAGATAAAAAGAGATATGACATCATGTGACACCCTTATTCACTTCTAAATGCATAGATAGAAAAAGCAACCGCCAAAACGACACGATCTAGCGATCACTTAATTCTCATGCGATACGGGTCCAGTATACCTGCATTGTAGGCTATTGAACTGCGATAAATTTGCTTGGCGGTGTGCTGATCAGGAACCCGGCGTGCTCCGTTAGGAATTTTCATGAGTGCAAACCGCGTATCTTTGGTTAATTTTTGTCCCATACAAAAATCACATAACGAAATCAAACACAAATAAACCAAAAATTTGGTTCTATTTTTCGTTTTGCAAACTGCAATAGGCTGTCGACGAGCGAAATTGATAAATTGTAGTAGATTATTTAGTCAAGTCTAAGATCGTTTGTCGAACATAATTAACTGTCCAGACTCCAGACCAATAATTAAATTTGTTCCTTCCCAAGTTTCAAACAGTTTTAAACCGCCAGATTTAGTGCAAACCCGTTCCACAATTGAAGAATTGTACTGGTCCGCACCAAATCTGGCGGTCTGAAACTGTTTGGGACTAACCAAGGAATAGGGTTATTGTATGCGAGAAAATGACATTCGTGTTTATTTTTGTTGTTTCTTTTATTAGAACATGGCTGCTTTTGTTATTTTTTTTGTTTGCATTTGCTCGTTATTTTTTAAATATGTGAAACTGTCGATACAAAATTTTCACTTGTGTTTTCTTTAGAATTTCGTTGTCCTGTTTTCCAATTTTATTATTTTTTTGTGTCCAAAATTCATTTTTTTTTTTAATTTTGAAATGTATTATTATTATTTACATTTATTTTCTGTATACAAACATTGATTGAATTCGTTAAAGCCGTTTATGAGAATATGGAAAATAAAACAAACCGTTACATGACAGGTAACCTCTAGAGAATTGCCAAAATACCTTAAGTTAAAATGTGAATAAAATCGCTTCAATGGGTAAGGTTGTAGGTCGAGATAAAGACAGACACACAGACAAACAGACAGAAAGACATAGACAGAATTGTTTCATCCACATTTTCGTGTTTTGTAATGTTTGATAATTATCTCCAATTTTTTCTTAAAGGATGAATTCAAAACATGCCCTATAATATACCTATATCGCAAGTCAAAATACATTTGCAACAGACCACAATATTTCCCAATCGCAACGCTCTAGAGAATATGAATACTACCAAAACCAAATACGCTACACCAGTGGCAGCCCTAACACCACCACAGAAATCAAGCGAGGAATAACACAATCGCTGTTTCTTCGGGCTTAGAAGGCAATTGTGTATTAAAGGCCTTTCTACACCGAATAACTATATAAAATCTTGATAATCCCAATCCTGCATTCCGGCGCTGAGGTATGGATTCTATCAATATTTAAAACCATTCATGAACAATCCTAATGTACATACATAATATGTTATGTTAATATTGACACATATAATATGCTTTTTAATTTATCTACATATTTTAAATAGTTCTTGGCAACTAATCCTGAATAAATGCCAAAATATCAACTCCTAGTCAAATAAATAAATTTTGCATCTGCTCAGTAATTCTAATACATTAATTATTGTAACCATATAACAATTTTTTTTAAAACAAAATAACCAATTTCATAAATAAAAAGGCTAAATTAAAATTTTGTATTTCTGAAAATAAACTGTTAATAGCACAACAAGCAATAATTATTTGTTCTTACCCAATTGTGGAAGACAATGTGGATTACTTAAATCAATTGATCCATCGTTTTCAAATATATTAAACTGATGACTCTTCTCCCTTAACTGCGCAAAGTCAAGTTGATTCTTAACATCAAAAAATCCATTTCCGAATTCGGAATCGTCTTCATTATAGCATCCTGCAGCATTTAGAACGGTTTTTTGTGTAAGATAAGGAACTTCATCATTGAGTGATTGTGATGCAAAGACATTCTTTTTTTCTAATGGCATCGATATTAGTGGAGTTATACGTTTTTTTATTGTTGTTTTATCTAGAAGACCATTCTGACTCAAATCGTTGGTATTCGAAGATGATGACGTGCTTTCCAAAAACAAATTCTTGGAAGTGATTCCTAAATCGCTTCTGACCGCTGTTAACGGGGAGTTTTGGCTAGAGATTGAAATTTGCTTGAAAACATCTCCTTTGTCTTGAACGCTTGGGGAAATAGTGTTATCCTTTTCAAAGCTTTTAAATGATCTCCTAGTGTCTTTTGGACTATTTGCACTTTCTGGGCAAAATGCTTCCACAGACGCAACATTACTTCCCACATCTTTACCTTTTACATTGGTACGTGAGTAATTAGAAGTTGTAAATATGTGCGACAAGCCGTCGAATAACCCTTTAAGCTGAGTATTCTTTTTTTTTATTTCTTTGGATGTTGACGCAGAGCTATTTGTTTTGGCAAATATATCAACTTCCTTTTTAGCAACGGCTGCAAATCCCCATACATTCTCATCTTTGACATTTGAATCATTTTGAAACATATTACACTTAAGTTCATCGATTCTTTCAGTTGTGTTTGATGAACTTTTCTTACTGCTTCGAGACAATGTCATTTCAGATTTGTCACTCTTTTCTGTATCATCGTCACCATCATCATCGTCGTCGCCGGATGAAGAACTTTCACAGCTGCTTCCACTTGAGTCTGTAGAACTGCTTGATGAGCAAGAGTCTGAAGAACTGCTGTCGCCTTCATCGTCATCATCGTCGTTGTCACTCGATGAACATGATGACGATGTTTCAGAAAGTTTTCGCTGACGCTCACCATGGGTTGGGTCCAACTTAATATCTAATATTGGTTGCATGGGACTATTCGAAGAACTTTTTTTCGCTTTGAGCGAATTTTGTAAGCTCATTCCTGCTTTTACGATTCGCTCGCTATTAAAAGCTGAATGCCTGAAAAACTTTTGCTTTTCTTTAGACATTTTGTCATTTTTCTTCATGTCTTGGTATTGAAATGATGTTGAGGTGGATGGCTTACTTTTCATATCTCCAAAAAGAGTTTGCACATGTTTTCTTTTAGCGTTAGACTGTAAAACATGTCTTTTACTATCTTCACTGCCACAATCAGAAAAATAATTATCTTTCGTTTTTATTTCTATACCGTCATCTGTCTCGTCTTTCTTTATATTCGTCATAGATGTTCTTGAAACCCTAGGAATATGAGAAAAGAAATTTCAATAAATTGCTTCAAACTCTTTGTTTTTTAATGCTAACCATCTTTTAGCAGTTCTATTGTCGACAGTTTTTGCGATATTTCGTCGAAGAGAAGATTCCATTGAATTATTTTTATTACAAGGTCTTTTTTTGGCATTCATTTGATTTTCCGAGCAATGATTACACCTACACAATACATTAAAAACAAAACGCCCAGTTAATGAAAGAGACTTTAAATTTACTTGTAATTACCTCCATGGACACTTGGGTTTTTTATCGGACGCAGGACTTAGGCAAGTTAAATGAAAACTTTTTTGACATAGATAACAATCGAGCAAACAAGGACCTTTGTGACGATCGTTGCAAGAATCACAAGTTTTACATTTGTAGCAATGCCATTTGTTGCCTTTAGTAGACAAAATATATAGAAGGACCTGTGATTGTGATTTACATTTGCCGGCAATATTAGCACATGTCGTATGCAGAGACATTCCACAATTATCACATGAGCTGAGTGGCTCAGGAATACCGCTGCCATTTCGTTCTGAGGTACCACAACATTGAGAACACATTGAGTCACCCTGCAAATGAGATATGAATACATTATGAAAGCAACATTTATTTTTTGTTTTTGCAAGAACTCACTTGATTTATTCTTTCTGTTACGCTTTCAGCAGTGGCTGCAGATTTGCGGGGTGTGGTCAATGAGCGTCCTTTTTTGTAAAGCTTACCATCTTGAATTAAAAAACCTGCATCTATTGCCTTTCTTATAGAGTTTTTTATAACGACTTTCAAATCGGTATCAGTTCCTAGCTCAATATTGTTAAACTTTTGTACATAGTTTTCTATACTTTTAAACGTTGATCCTTCACATTCTCCTAAGTCGTGAACGGCTTTTGCTACTATCTTGCATAAATTCGTGTTTTTTTCTATGGTGATTTTTCTTTTCGCCATTGGTGCTTTATAAGAATGCAAACCTTTGTTGTATACCTTTATCACGGCTCCAGAATTGACAGCTTCCTCAAGCTTATCAGCAACAATGTCTTCATGAAACTTGTGATGGCTGCCAATAGCTTGGCATATTCTTTGGACACTTGGCCGCTGTTTTTGTGAACGAATCTTAGCAATGGCATCCAATATCCATTGATGCCAAACATCTTGGCCAATTTCCTGAGCTGATTCCCGCATGATTTTCTATTTACCCTGAAAACATTTTACTTATATAATACAAAATAATATGTTTGAAAAAGCTAAGAACTGTAGCGACCTTAATTGGATGAAGCGATGTTACACCAGTGCTAAGTTATACAAAAAACTAAAACGATTGGGGAAAAAGAAAAAAACCATATCACTCTGTTAAATTTAAGTTTATAGATGTAATTTTTAAATAGGGAACTATTTTCAAAATCTTTTTTTTATTTTTTGTTTCATTTTCTATTCACACTTTTGGTTTTGCCTTTGCTTGTTTTTTGTAGATTTAAAATTCACATACATAATTAAAAAAAAGTACTAAGAACTGAACAGATGCAAAATATTTCCAAAAAAATAATAATTTAATAATTTTAACTATGTGATTTTGTAAATATTGAACCGAACGAGTAACTTTTTTTCCTCTTAAGTTCAAGAAACTTAAATAAACACAATATGTACTGCAAATTCAAAAACAAACTACAAAACATATCTTTTCTTCAATTGAGAAGACAGCATAATAACGGTTTCTAGTCAAGAGAATGAAATATATAGTTAATTTTGGCAACACTTCTATTAAAGTGATTGGTTTAGTTTGTATATCGTTCCAAAATAAAATAATTATATAAATAAAAATTAAATTTTACAAAAATAAAAGAGTTAAGCTTCCAAGCCATAGAAGTGAAGTGCCTGATGGACAGGTAAGAATTATAATTATTAAAAAAAAAAAAAACATATCGTTGCTGCTACCGATGTCACAAGACCTACAATAAAAGAAAAGTTGTGTACGTTAATTACCTATAAAAACAAATCAATTGATAGTTCATAAATGCTGATATTTTGAATTTTAAAGCTGAATTCGTTATAAAACTGCTCATCTCTTCATCGAAAAATGATTATTTTCTTGTAGCTCACAACAATTTGCATCATTCTCAATGATCACAACTTATATCCATTGGGTTAGTAACCATCGAATTTCAATTTTTATCAACTATCAATTGATAGTTGTTAGTCACAATAAGGGTGCGTATTATCATTGCAATAGGACCTTTCAATAGCGACCGCTTATCTTACTAAGAAAGAAGACCTTCAAAATTTGGAGTTAAAACTTGCACATACAAAATGTTAAGTAGGATATACTGAAGGAAGAACTTAGGGTCGGACACAACGATGTGAAAAGATTATTCCAACTTTTCAAAAACCATTAAGTTCAAAGCATGATGAAACTGACGTTTGAAAACTTTGACGCCTTCATTTTTTAAGCACTTACTACAGAGAATCGGACCAAGGCAATATAAATTTTAAGAAATTTTATGCTGAAAATTTGTATGCCTATACATACAGCTTCTCAACTAAGACAATTGAAATAAAATGATTTAAAAAATGGAGGCGCCACAAAGATGAGCGCTGGCGGATACCCCAAATGTTTGAACGAATTTCCGAGCAAGCTAATTAATTTTTGACTCGCTGCCGCTCGTGCCATTTATCGTCCGTTTCTCGTTTTGCTGACCAGTAGATGTAGGAACATTCATGAAGTTCTTCTCTAGAAAACATTTCCTATTGGCTCCTAGCTCGTACTTTCTTGTTCTTCACTCAGCCGAAGCAAAATCTATACGTACATGAGTGCAAGAATTGCACTATCGATGAAAGTATATGAACAGTAAACTAAAGTTTGAAAATGGGAGAAATCGAAAAATTATTGGGGCGACTTTCCATTACGGTAGCACGCCTATAGTGTTGATTTCTTTATAGTGAGCTTAGGGTCTCTATAGAATTACTATAAAATATTACGGTGAGGAAACAGTTATAAATGTGATTAAATTTTTTTTTGATTTTTTAGTACATTCTCGCGAATTACATGTTTTTTTTTCGTCACGGCTAAGGATTAGAAGTACCTTTCCTGGGCCGCTCGCTGGTTCTCAGGATTTTAACTCCTTTTTTGGGTCCTCTGTCCGCTCACACAACTTCGTCGCTATGTTCAGTCGCCTGGCAGGCGCCTATGTCAACAGTTTTTGGACATACATTTGTATGAAAAATGAAAACTTTAAAAAATTATTAAAAATATAAATAAAAGTTTCCCCACTTTAAAATTATGATATTTATTACACAGAATAAAAGTACCCGCGTATGAAAATTTGTGCTACCGTAATGGAAAGTTGAGCCAAATAATTTGTAACGTTGGTGGAGAAAACAATACCTACATAGTCAAATATGTAGGTCTGTTTTTCCCAATTCAAAGAAAATTCGAATTAGAAACAGCAAGTCATGAGGAATAATTGTTGACTTTAAACTTCCAAAAAAAAGTTGATATTTCTTTGAATTAGTTTTTTGGGTTACATATATTGGAAATTCATCTTATACATTTTTTTTTCATTTTACAAGGCCTGCATGAACGAGGTCTAATGAAGTGTCTGCATTGTTTTTTGTAGCAGTGTTACTCTTGTCTTCATTACCTGACCCGGTTCCGCTTATTCTTTTAAAAGATGGAATTTATAAATAACTAAGAATATGTAAAGTAAAGAAATGCAATAATAATAGTAATTAACAACTTGAACATTTAGTTAATAATTTGAAGATTAAATACCGAATGTTATGACGTTGATTAAATAAATGCAATACAAAATTAATTGCTTTTGACGTTTAGATAGCTAGTTTGCCTCTTAAAGTATGTAGTAGAAAATTTAACTATTTAACTGCGCAGTATTTATAATAAGGCCTGCCTATAGTTATCAAGCCAAATAAAGAAATTAAATAAAGCACACAAACAAAATTATAATGTATACATTAACCAAAATTTTAATTCACGCTTAGCTTTAAAATTTGTTACTTGGTTATGCAAAGAAAGTTTTTTTAATATAAAGAAAATAATCGATAGGAATTCATTATTATCCATTATATTTCAATTTCTATGTAGGTACCTAGTTTTTATTAAGGAAACTATCAGACACAGAAGTTGGTATAAATTACACGAAATGTGGGACGTAGGTGTATTAAAAAATTTTATAATCATGCACCAAATCAAACAATTGAAATTTTGTTTTAATTAAGAAAAAATTAAAAAAATTTCTTGTTGAAAAAAAACATTACCGGAAAGAAAAAAATAACATCAGACTAAAACGCATTCCGCCATTTTGTTCCTTCAACTTTACTTTAAAAAGAAAAAATCTTTTAGGAATAATTGGAAAAAAGAAATAACTTGCTTTGTTAACAAATTTAATTTGAGTGTAGGATTTATTGTTGCACTATTTACTCCACTTCATAATTTGTACCTTTTTTTTTAATTTTCTTCACTTGACCTGCAGCAATACCGAGTTTACTACACAATCTGTTTTATGATTACGTTGTTTTCACACCACTCTAGCGATTGATTTGTGATATTTATATTTCTTTCAAAAGACTACACTTTATTTTCGATTTTTTTCAAATTGCTAGTTTTAAGAGATTTTTGCAAATGAAAATACATAATTTATTAAGTAGTTTGCGAGATAGAAAACACATTTATTTGATTTACAATAATTGTGAATTAAAATCAATAATCTTTCCAAATGAAGTCATACAATACCCATGCACCATACTATTTCTATTTGGCATGAGGATGAGATGGAATGGTTGGCATAAGAGATATGAGTTTATTTGAAAATTTAAGTTAAGACAAGACAACACAAGAGCTGGCACCAGCTCCGCTTCAATTATGGTATGGATGACAACTCAAACCAAAGATACTCCATTACAAAGATCAAATATCCTCAATTTGGATTTTCCCCAAACGTCAGTCGCGCTAATCGTGGTGAAAACGAATGGTTGATGTTGTTCACCCTGAGGCCACACGAGGGAGTAAACACTAGCGAATTACAAAAACATTGTCCCCCATATTAATAAACGGCGGCTAACAAAGTGCTAGCATTTATATATCTGTTAACTTGTAATTCTTATTAAAAAATGTGTAATAATCTGTGACGTTGCGAATGGTCGTGAGCTTTGACATTTCTTTCACATGAGTGGTCGCCGACAGACGTGAATAGTCATACAAAATAAATCAGTAAAATGGGTGCTAAAAAAAATGAGGTTAAATTCGAGCGAATTTTTCATTCGCATATTTGTGGAATGCGTCCTGATGTTGTGGATTGCGAATAAGTATTTGGCAGTTCGCAGAAAATATTTCGGTGGCCGTGTAGAATATATAAAAATGCTAAATTTAACAATTTTAACTAATTTTTGTTCGTATTTTCTTTTTAAAATTGTAGATTGGATCGTTTATTAACTTTTTCGATAAGTTCAAACACTTATTTGTTGATATTTGCGCTTGGAATTGCCTAAACAAATTTATTTGCATTCGCAGTTCGCAGCTCATGTGAAAGGCACTTAACTTCTTTACACGTCCACGCACACGTGTGATAGGACCGTTTACTATTCCCAGTATACAATTCGTAAGGCAGTGCATGCGTGCGACACATGTATTAGAAAATAACCATAATTTTATGCATGGTATAAGAATAACAAGGTATGCTTGACAGCTCAGGCAGTTGACTCGTGACGTCATTACGAGTGAATGATCTCAATTGTTTGTCATTTATGGCAAAGAAAGTAAACAGAAACAGTTTATATTTTGAAGCAATTTGCTATTAAAACTCAAAGTAAAACAATAGATTATTTATGTTTTGAAGTTATGTTTTGTTAAATTTCAAGTAAAACAATAAATAATTTATTTTTTAAAGCTATGTGTTGGTGAACACTCGCTATGACGTCACACAAAACAAAATATGGCGACCCTTCATCTCATATACAACACACCTTGTATTTTTATACCATGAATTTTATGAAGTGGTGAATTTGGTGAAGTGATAAATATGGGAAAGGTATCATATTCCTAATACTATGTTCCCACCAAAGCGAAATCTGGGTTTTCAGCTGAAAACTTTCGCGATTTCAAATTAGTGTTCACACTGCCAAAACCAAGATTTCGTCTCATATAAACACAAACTACTACCTTTGTGTTCCTATGTGTTTGTATTTCTCTCCACCCAAATGTCAAATACAATATCATACTCTCTCTTTTTGCCTGCTTGGCATTGGAGTGAAAGATCACAATTTGTATCAAAAAGCTTTTCACCATTGTGTGGTGAAAGCTGAAAATGGGTCTGTTTATAAAGATATGTTCGCATCGATACAAGAGGTCTGTTCCTTTACTTTGAATTTCTGTGATTTTCTGTGCATTTCTGCGCATTTCAGTCCAAAGTTGTGTCAAAGTTCATATAAAAAAAATATTTTGACACAAGTTTGGACTAAATATCACAGAAACCCAAAGTAAAGGATCAGACCTAAGATTTCATTGAGATTTCAACGAAATCTCGCATTTCGAAATCTCAAAACTGTATGGGGAAATGTGAAGATTTGGACCGAAATCTCTGAAATCCGAGATTTCACTCTGGTGGGAACGTAGTATAATACTAGCCGCGTTTTATTATCGCTCATAACCCATATGGTTCACCTCGTGAAAATAAAACGATGTGGGTTAGTGCAAAAGCAGTGCTGTATATCAGCCTCTTTTTTTCTTATGTTTATTTGTTTTTCATGTAAGCACTTGTCTCTTTTCCTCTCTATTCCTTATACTGCTGACAAATCGCTGACATCCATTCACAATGGTAAATAGCCCTCTGCCGGCCAGAGTGAAAACCTCTATCTGGGTTATTGAAATTAACCTCGATAGAAACCTAGATCCCATGTTGTTTTTGTAATACATGTTAAAAGATAACCTCGACCCAGACCCAGAGATAATAAAACGCAGCTACTATGTTCCCACCAAAGCGAAATCTGGGTTTTCAGCTGAAAACTTTCGAGATTTCAAATTAGTGTTCACACTGCCAAAACCAAGATTTCGTCTCATATAAACACAAACTACTACCTTTGTGTTCCTATGTGTTTGTATTTCTCTCCACCCAAATGTCAAATACAATATCATACTCTCTCTTTTTGCCTGCTTGGCGTTGGAGTGAAAGATCACAATTTGTATCAAAAAGCTTTTCACCATTGTGTGGTGAAAGCTTAAAATGGGTCTGTTCATAAAGATATGTTCGCATCGATACAAGATTTCATTGAGATTTCAACGAAATCTCGCATTTCGAAATCTCAAAACTGTATGGGGAAATGTGAAGATTTGGACTGAAATCTCTGAAATCCGAGATTTCACTCTGGTGGGAACGTAGTATAACACTCGTTATAACTGGCACACCGATAAACAATTTGTCCGTTTGATAACTTTTCTCAAAAAAGATATAAAAACCTTTCTTTTTTATCACTTCGCCAAATTCACCACTTTATCGAATTGGGGTGATTTTCTAATACAAGTGTCAAATGCACTGCTCTACGAAGTGTATGCTAATGTCACTATGGCCTGGCACCCAACAAAGGTGAGTATTAAACTGTTGCGCCATCTCAACAGCGATGCCAGTTGTACAAATTTAACTTGAATCTCGAGTTATTTCCTGAACCAGTTGAACTTATGCGTGCGTTGTACAGTAGCGAGTCAAGAGCGAGTAAGGTGAACTCGAGTTAAAAGTCCATTCACTTGAAATGGATTATATATATCGCTAGTGTCACTGTCAGCTCTCAGTTTACTTATGGCCTTTTCGATTGGCAATCCAGAAGCGTTCGGAATGCGTGTAAACCCTTCTGAAAATGTTCTATTGGCATTCAAAATGACAGTTGTTCTCCTGAAAAGAACAGAAAACGATTCTGGATTTCATTTCAGAATCAAAACCAGAACAACTCACACATTCAAAGGCATAGTTGTCAAAATGTTGTCAAATATTGCAAGAAGTAAATTTTTAGCTAAAAATAAGTAAATTTCACACACTTTACTGTTTCTAAGAACAATTATTTTCCGTTTCGAATATTTTCCCATTTTCTTTATTGAAAATTATCATACTCGCTGTGCCCGCCAAGTTTCCAAATGTGAAAACTATTTCGGCATCCGCATGTGAAGTTGCACAAATGCAGGGATACGAAAACTTCAGAATCAAACTGCATGTGCCTGTTTGTTTTATTGGCGTTCCGGATCAGAGAGTTCTTCCGAATAGCCAATCGAAAAGGCTATTTTATTTTATAAATCCATCATGAATTATATTTGGAAAGGTTTAATGCTTTTTCTTTGTTCATAAATAAATAAAAGTGAAGTATATTAAATAGAATTTTCATTCACCCCGAGGCCACAGGGGCAAATTTTGGCAGGCAAGCTGGCTACATACACTGCCTGTTAGATTCATAATCTACATTCCACTTGGATTCCACTTGCCTGGCAAGTTGCTTGACTCCCAACTTGCTTCACTACTGGCTTATCGAAACTTCCATGCCAGTTGATAAGCAAGTTACTTGGGTTTGTTTGTGTTATGCTATGTTTCCACCAAAGGTTTATCTCAGATTAGATTAATAGCCCGATTCTCCCACTTGTGAGGAATCACAAGTCACAAGCTCTTGTGACTACTCCTTGTGAGGATTGTTGTGATTCGATAACATTTTGGTATTCTCCCCCATAAAGTCACAAGAAAACTCACAACGAAACACACCACAGCATTTTGTGAGTAGCTACTTGACTGGTGAGCGCACACATCAACAACTGTACAAGTAATCGCAACGAACTAAACCAACACACCCACAATATGTATTCATGTTTTCTGTCTCATAAATACGAAGCAAAAGAATTTCGCTCCTTTGTCCTATTCTTTACCTAAGGACATGAAAGAATACATACTGTAATGACTTTCAAAATTTGAACTAACTATAACGACTCTGAAAAGCAAACAAACGGGCACAATAAAGCTTACGGTCACAGTGCAAACATACCCTTATTAGCTATAATTATTGCAACTCTCAAACGAAAGAAGCGCCATCTGCCGGATTATAGCAGAATTACCAGCTGTCAAATAAAAGCTTTTGGAAAGGAAATTATTGGGAAATTTCCCCTATGGAAAGCTCTGGAAGCAGAGACGAGAACCTTCTACTACTTTCCAGAGTTTGGAAAACAAGTATAAAAGGCACATGTTTGAACGGCAGCGAAACAGTTTGTTTTTAATCGTGAATGAATAAAGTTGGTTGTAATAAAAGTGAATAGTAAAACTTGTGAATTAATTTTAGTGGTGAATAATAAATCGTTTTGTTTGTAGTAAAGCCTAGTACGCTGCTGATGCGAAACGAAATTTTTAGTTGGTCTCCAACAAGACAACGAAATGCTTACGAAAACGAAGCGGAAAAATATTCATTGACAGTTGCACAAATTCAAAAAATTAAAACAAATGCAAACGCAAAAAAATCACAAGCAGCCATGCTGTAATGAAAGAAACAACAAAAATAAACACGAAAAAACACAAATGTCATTTTTTCGCACACAATAAATGGTCTGGGTAATTAATTGTGTGCGAAAAAAGAGTGTAGACTTCTCCAAATAATCTGCTACAATTTTCAATTTCGCTCATCGAACAGCGTACTGCAGAACGAAAAGTAGAACTAAATTTTTAGTTTATGATTTCGTTGTGTCATTTTTGTATGGGATTTTTCGTTTCGCATCAGCAGCGTACTAGGCTTAAGAAAAGTAAAGTGTTTTATTTTGTGAAATAAATAAGTGTACGTTTTGAATAAAGTAAATAAGTTTTATTAACGAACCTGAGAAAATATTACAATACATTTTGTTCTCTTTCGCACAAGGAACATAAAGCAAGAATATAATTCAATAATTTGTAGAAACTCAAGTGAATTTTGAGCTGTGACCTGCTCTGGAGGAGATCACAGCTTTGGTTGTTTTTATGACTCTCACAAGTTGTGACTTTAGGGGGAGAATACGAAAATGTCACAAAATCAGTTCCACCACTTCTTGTGACTTGTGAGGTATCAGTGATAATGGGGAGAATAGGGCTGTAAATAAATCTTTTTGGTGTTTCCACCGCACAAAAAGATTTAAAAAAGATTAAATTTGACAGCACCCTCAAAAATGCAAATGGCGTTTCAATTTTTCTTATAGTTCAAATGAGACAGAGCATTTGATTCGTGTCAAACAAAGAAGAACTGAATGCGAGTCTCGAATGAATCGTTCAGCACCATGTAAGAATAGGTTAGTTCGATTTGTAAAACTATTTGTCCTAGGAAGATTTAATAAGATTAATTTCTAATCTTCAAGATTTACGAAATAAATTTGTATAGTAATTCTCCAAGATTTGAAGGAGATTTGAGGTTAATCTTATTAAATCTCAGATTAGCGTTAGGTGGAAATGTCGCATTAGTGAACAAATGTATCATACCGATTCATCATCATCAAGTTCTGTAATGCGTTTGATATAATATATATACAGCAGTATTAATAAAAAACTGGTATCCGCTCCCTAACCCCGAGGCCACACGAGCAAGTACTTGCAAGCAAGTTACAATACACACACATTTTTTCACTAACACATGTGGACCCAAGCAACTTGCTCGTCAACTGGCATGGAAATTTTGAAGCCAGTTGGGAAGCAAGTTGGGAGGCAAGTTGTTTGACAGAACTCTTGTCAACCTAAATTTTCAAACAGAAAGTAAATTTTTTGGCATTTTAATACCCGGAGCCGGAGGAAGTAAAGAATTTTTTAACGATTATTTTTGCTGGCAAGAGACTATGAGGAAAGGAAGTTGAGGAAGGTAAGTTAATCGATTTTGGTTTGATGATTATAAGGAATGAGTGTGCTTATTTAGAATGCGATCTCGATCAACAAAGTGTGCAGCATTCAATCAAGATTCAAGACCACATTAGAGTTCAAAATCAGAAAAATGTAGCTGGGAGTTTTCAAACCTTGCTTTCTGCAAATAAAGTTTATTAGATTAGTGCAATTGCATTGTAAATAAATATATTTTTGAAGATAAATTGATAGATTTGCCACATGTGCTCTTACGGGACATTGTACAATCAATACTGATGTGATATCAAAAGTAGCCGATGACCTTATTTCGGGAGAACTTTACGAAGAGCTAGCACCTTTCTTATTAGTTATTTGGCAAACTGGGATCGGGTACCCAGTCAAACATGAATTCTAACGAAGGTCATCAGCAATCATGCCATTAAATTGTTGGGTGGTGAGATTGGGTCTTAAAATCCCGTCCACCCGAATGATCACGTTAACAAGTCGCAAAGCTCATATGAAACCTTCCCTACTGCCATACACATCTCTATTGCTATGCATATCTGTGCAACAACTTAAAACCAGCACTGAAGATTCTTCATCACGGTTTGCAGGCAAAGTCGAACGACTTTAAAGAATCAAAATTGGTCGAACACATACAATGGACGCTGCCGTCCCACTGACTGGGTCAAAAATTCAGTGGATGTGCCCAACAGATGAAAAATTCCATTGAAAGGATTGATGCTGTTATGCTGCATATTTTGCAGTTTGCATTAGATGGTAATGCTGTTGACACAGGTTTGAACACTCGCATTGGATTAGCAGAAAACTTAAATTGCCTGAAAATGAGGCCAACAGCCCAATTATGCCAGGAAAAGTCAATCCCGCACAGTGCGAAGCTCTTACGATGCTCAGGTAATGGACAACCATATGTAGCAGAAACCATCGGAGGAGCGACTCTGGACACTGAATTTAATGTGTTCAAGCCCCTTGATGCGTCTAATACTCTAAGATCCATTAGACTTCTAGCTGATGGAGCTAGAACATTCAATTCGAATTGTGTAAGTGGTATCATGGCCAACCGTGATCGCATTGGCGAAATTATGAATGAACCTCTTATGCTACTAACTACCCTTAACCCACATTTTGGTTAGGATAAAGCAGCTAAACAGCACTTAAAAATGGAACAACTTAGTTTACTTAACAGAAGAACAACTCGTAGAATGGGTCAAGTCAAGCGACATGTTGAGACCTAAGTAAACTAAACACAATAGACCGAGAGCCCACATCAGATTTTGGGTGTGAATGATAGCAAAAAAAGAAGTATAGGCGTCGAAAGCTTCATTAAAGGCTATTTAAGAAAATCAAAGTCTTGCAGTCCACAACTGGGGCCTTTGGGAGAAACAGTGCATCGAAAAAAAAATATGAATGCAACTTCGAGGATATTCGTGTTAGCCAAAATTGGTTTTCACTCCTCCCTAGATAAGCTCCTCGGATCACATATCTGAGATCATTTGAGTGTATAGTTGGCTCTACCAGACCGTTTAAAAAATTCAAAGTTCTGAATGAAAAACGGTTTTTTAAACAGTCTGGAGGGTGAATTAAACACTCAAATGATCTCAAATTCCGTTATATGGGATCCGTGGAGCTTATCTAGGGAGGGGTGAAAACTAATTTCGGCTAACACGATTATCCTCGAAGTTGCATTCATATTTTCTTTCTATTCACTACTATTACTCACAAAGGCCCCAGTTATGGACTGCAAGACCTTGATTTTTTTAATAGCCTTTAATGATGCTTTCGACGCCTATACTTCTTTTTTTGCTGTCATTCACACCCAAAATCTGATGTGGGCTCTTAGTCTACAATCAAAACTATTCAGGACTTTTCTTTAAAATCTATGCCAAAATCATTTTACAAAACGAGTATCAAACTATTTAAATCGAAAATGAGACAAAAAAGTATGCATCATGTAGGTACATTTCCAATGAGCTGCATATACATACATACATTCCCCTCAAGGATTGACAAGACTACCGTGATATCGAGGATCACGTGGAACACCATTTATAAACTACAACAAAACCATAAATTCACAAAAATATTGTTAATGAATAAAAATAAAAATGACAATTTAGCTAAGCGATTGAAGGGTTTATCTTTTTTATCAGCTAATAATCATGGCCTCTATTTATAGTATCCATTTTGTCAATTCAAATTTAGCTTAAACGAAATACACTTGTCGAAAAAAAAAACACAAATCATGCGTTCGGTTTTGAATCAAAGGTTCCATTCGTTATCACACTACCCTATTACTTGACTATAGAAACATTATGATGAATAGCATCACTACATTATGTTGCATCAAGGAACTCTACCACACAAAAAGAAGAAAATAAATATTCTTTCTTTATATCACGTTTTCATTAGAGCCGAAATGAGGTAATTTCGCAAATTACAGAAAAAGTGTTTTCATCTATTTTGCTCATTTCGTTTGACAGCCCTGGAATTTGGGTTGATAGTTTTGACATTTCAGTTTTGTCAAATCAAATTCCTGCATTAAATTTTTCAAAACAAAGAATTCTGATGAACCAATTAATTATGTATCTTCTTCAGATTCTGGAATCTGGAGCAGGACCTCTTTTTCGATAATAAGAGAACAATATCGAATCGAGCATCGACAATACCGAACGACACTTGAGAGGGAGACGCGCATACCAAAACTTTCAGCCAAGCAGGTTCGATAGAAAGCCACTATCCAGCTTCAATTGCGAAGTCTCAGGAAAATATAAAAATGCAATAATGGGAGTATCCTTGAACATCCCATTTAGCACACTTTATCAACTGAATGTGTTGTAAGTATGTAGTGCATCAAGATTCACACATCTGTTAAATGTACCTTTCTAGACCCTGTGTACTAAAATCTACTACTCGGGAAGAAATCGACAATTTGGCTCGAAACTCGCCACCTATGGCTTCTGTAATTGGATGATCCTTCTGGTTGAAACATTAAACACAAAGAAAACCAAAACTATGCTCTCTCGAGCTACAGTTCTGGATAAATTCCATTTGGACTTTTGCTCGAAAAATGACGACCACTGGTACTGGTTTATTTCTGTTTTAAGCCGTGTTAAATAAAAAAGAAAAGAATCTTTTCGATGTCTCGTGCAAGGAATAAGGTAATTCACTTCATATACTTATTCTAATACCGCTTTAATTTATCATTTCATTGTAAATTTAGGTATAAAGAATCTTTCTTTAAGCAGCTACTTAGCTCATTTCATGGAATCTGTCTGTCACGGGAAAAACGAACATTTAAAATGTGGGAACACATGCGACTCAGCGGTATCGATCCTGCCCGAGAAGTACTACAAATATGCAATTAAATTTGGCCATATAACCCAATGCATTTATCTGACGGATTTCATAAGTTGCACATGGAATTCAATGAACTGGGCATTACACCTTTCCCGTCTGCATTCGGCACGATTGGCTGGCCCAGATTTGGGTAAGTTCCACCGCGCCGTTAATGAGCCCCACATGCTGTTAAGGACATTCTGCTTTGACGGTTTCTTGAAGTGCTTGCCAGCTCTAAGGACAAACCTATTGCAGCTAATTTAAGTGTTCTCGAACCTCGGTGATCAGGAGAGAGGAGAGCTTGTTTCCAAGTGAATAAATATCAAAATGTTAAATATTTAAAAAGTTTATTATGAGCGACATGTTGAGACCTAAGTAAACTAAACACAATAGACCGAGAGCCCACATCAGATTTTGGGTGTGAATGATAGCAAAAAAAGAAGTATAGGCGTCGAAAGCTTCATTAAAGGCTATTTAAGAAAATCAAAGTCTTGCAGTCCACAACTGGGGCCTTTGGGAGAAACAGTGCATCGAAAAAAAAATATGAATGCAACTTCGAGGATATTCGTGTTAGCCAAAATTGGTTTTCACTCCTCCCTAGATAAGCTCCTCGGATCACATATCTGAGATCATTTGAGTGTATAGTTGGCTCTACCAGACCGTTTAAAAAATTCAAAGTTCTGAATGAAAAACGGTTTTTTAAACAGTCTGGAGGGTGAATTAAACACTCAAATGATCTCAAATTCCGTTATATGGGATCCGTGGAGCTTATCTAGGGAGGGGTGAAAACTAATTTCGGCTAACACGATTATCCTCGAAGTTGCATTCATATTTTCTTTCTATTCACTACTATTACTCACAAAGGCCCCAGTTATGGACTGCAAGACCTTGATTTTTTTAATAGCCTTTAATGATGCTTTCGACGCCTATACTTCTTTTTTTGCTGTCATTCACACCCAAAATCTGATGTGGGCTCTTAGTCTACAATCAAAACTATTCAGGACTTTTCTTTAAAATCTATGCCAAAATCATTTTACAAAACGAGTATCAAACTATTTAAATCGAAAATGAGACAAAAAAGTATGCATCATGTAGGTACATTTCCAATGAGCTGCATATACATACATACATTCCCCTCAAGGATTGACAAGACTACCGTGATATCGAGGATCACGTGGAACACCATTTATAAACTACAACAAAACCATAAATTCACAAAAATATTGTTAATGAATAAAAATAAAAATGACAATTTAGCTAAGCGATTGAAGGGTTTATCTTTTTTATCAGCTAATAATCATGGCCTCTATTTATAGTATCCATTTTGTCAATTCAAATTTAGCTTAAACGAAATACACTTGTCGAAAAAAAAACACAAATCATGCGTTCGGTTTTGAATCAAAGGTTCCATTCGTTATCACACTACCCTATTACTTGACTATAGAAACATTATGATGAATAGCATCACTACATTATGTTGCATCAAGGAACTCTACCACACAAAAAGAAGAAAATAAATATTCTTTCTTTATATCACGTTTTCATTAGAGCCGAAATGAGGTAATTTCGCAAATTACAGAAAAAGTGTTTTCATCTATTTTGCTCATTTCGTTTGACAGCCCTGGAATTTGGGTTGATAGTTTTGACATTTCAGTTTTGTCAAATCAAATTCCTGCATTAAATTTTTCAAAACAAAGAATTCTGATGAACCAATTAATTATGTATCTTCTTCAGATTCTGGAATCTGGAGCAGGACCTCTTTTTCGATAATAAGAGAACAATATCGAATCGAGCATCGACAATACCGAACGACACTTGAGAGGGAGACGCGCATACCAAAACTTTCAGCCAAGCAGGTTCGATAGAGAGCCACTATCCAGCTTCAATTGCGAAGTCTCAGGAAAATATAAAAATGCAATAATGGGAGTATCCTTGAACATCCCATTTAGCACACTTTATCAACTGAATGTGTTGTAAGTATGTAGTGCATCAAGATTCACACATCTGTTAAATGTACCTTTCTAGACCCTGTGTACTAAAATCTACTACTCGGGAAGAAATCGACAATTTGGCTCAAAACTCGCCACCTATGGCTTCTGTAATTGGATGATCCTTCTGGTTGAAACATTAAACACAAAGAAAACCAAAACTATGCTCTCTCGAGCTACAGTTCTGGATAAATTCCATTTGGACTTTTGCTCGAAAAATGACGACCACTGGTACTGGTTTATTTCTGTTTTAAGCCGTGTTAAATAAAAAAGAAAAGAATCTTTTCGATGTCTCGTGCAAGGAATAAGGTAATTCACTTCATATACTTATTCTAATACCGCTTTAATTTATCATTTCATTGTAAATTTAGGTATAAAGAATCTTTCTTTAAGCAGCTACTTAGCTCATTTCATGGAATCTGTCTGTCACGGGAAAAACGAACATTTAAAATGTGGGAACACATGCGACTCAGCGGTATCGATCCTGCCCGAGAAGTACTACAAATATGCAATTAAATTTGGCCATATAACCCAATGCATTTATCTGACGGATTTCATAAGTTGCACATGGAATTCAATGAACTGGGCATTACACCTTTCCCGTCTGCATTCGGCACGATTGGCTGGCCCAGATTTGGGTAAGTTCCACCGCGCCGTTAATGAGCCCCACATGCTGTTAAGGACATTCTGCTTTGACGGTTTCTTGAAGTGCTTGCCAGCTCTAAGGACAAACCTATTGCAGCTAATTTAAGTGTTCTCGAACCTCGGTGATCAGGAGAGAGGAGAGCTTGTTTCCAAGTGAATAAATATCAAAATGTTAAATATTTAAAAAGTTTATTATGATATGTATTTACAACAAATAAAAACAACAAATAAATTATTAAAAATATTTTCTTTTGATGGCTCCAATTGCGGATAGTTAGGGTCGCAGAACTCCATAGCCTTGGTGACCCGGAGGCAGTGAGATTTTTTTTATTATAATTTCCGTAGCCTGGACTTATGAAAATTCAGTGGCATACTTGAAGAGATTTGAAGCACCGATAACGAACAAAAGAACAAAGATTGATATATTCCTTTGATACTTCTATACTCCCAGATCTTTTGCGATTAAAGAAGTTTCCTTTGAGGAAGTTGTTTCATGAGTTCACTTCCTCTACGTTCTGTTGCTGGGGCTGCTTGATAGGAAATCTCCAGTCCCTTCTCCAGCCTTTTGCGCTGTTGTGAAAAGCATCGTGGTTTTCCTCGCCAACATTGAATCGCACCGTAATCGCGACATGGCTGAAAAAAAAGAAATAAAATTATGACTAGCTATTATCTATTAAAAACAAGTAATTAATTTTACCAAGTTCCCGCACTAAAAATTTGTTTTGTTTGTTCCTGAAAATAATTACGTTAATAATTTAATATTTTGAAGCTTAAACTTCATGTTTGACATTTGTGTCAGAAGCTGTTCTATTTTTATTCAATCGCTTTCAATTAAAGGTGTGTTCGATTTGTTCAAACCTAATTTCCAACCTAATTTCGTGCAAATTTCGAGGAAATCATCTCATTTCAAAATGTGAATTTGTATGGGAAATGAGGTAATTTCGGATCTAATTTGGAAAATTTCAACGAAATTACCTCATTTGGCCTAATGAAAACGCAATATTACCCACATATTACGAATGTGGAATGCTTTGTTTTAATTGATTTACCTTTTCATTGGTATTTACAAAACATTTCAAATCAGTAAATATACATCTCTGCTTATCCTTTATATCCCCTCCTCAGTTCCATACCACTCACACTGTGTTATATTTTACCATTCCATATACATATAAGAATAGTCATAATCGTGGCCAATCATAGAAGTAACATTCAATGCATTTCCCAAAAGTGATACCAAAATATCGTCACTGTCGCAGGCAATTACAAAAATAAAATTGTTTTGAAGATTTACCTAATACGTTTGGTCAACGAAAATTTCCATGTATTCTATATACATAAATATGAATCTATATGAATCGGCCATCGAAAAATAATTATAGATAGGTACTCAAAAATTCAAAGTTTTCACAAAGTTGAAGAAAGTTCAGCAATAATTGATATTTATTTTCAAATAATTCACGCTTAACAAATAAATTCAACAAAAATATTAGGCCAAAATTAAAAAACTCTTGGGCGAATGTAACCGCATATATGTATATTAATTAAATGAACTGTTTGGAACATCCTGAAAAGAAAAGTCTTCGGATTGTTGAAACATAATGTGAGTGGCAATATCTTTTCATTCCTTTCCACTCTGTTATGACTACTTAAAAATCAAAACCATTATTTCTTCTCATCCAGAGCAACCACGAAGGGAGAAGACTGCACCAAACGAGCCTATCACTTCATGGTCTCCTTGCAGACGATTGCCTGTTTATGATCACAACCTATTCTGGACGATTATCACCATAACATGGCACTGAACAAAGAGTGAGGCTGGCACGCACCACCAAGAGGAGCAGAAAGATCTGATGAACATCGATAAGACAGCCACAACCAGCTTAGAGGTATCCTTTTCGAGGGATCATCTGCACCAGCGACCAGCGTCCCAAGGATTTTGCTCTGAGAAATGGTATCCATCATAGTTTGAGTTTGCAGGGTAGACGATAGAACAAAACATATGCTCGAGATGAGTATATGACGCCTTACAAACCCCATATAAGACATCGTATTCGTATCTGGAAAAGAAGTATTGGCGGAGGCAATTATTGTTGTACTCCTTCGGCCTTTCTTTTTACTCGTATATACTAACCCCTTCAATTTTTTCTTTGCGCTGATGGTGTTTTGAGCATCTTAAATATATTTGTAGTTCCAGGATTCTTCTACTTGAACTTCCTCATCCATGTGCCTCCGAATCCAATGCGACACAATTTAATTTGCCTGTCCGGGATCAAAGCCCTTGAGGAGTAAAGGACACCACCAAGAGGCTTGTTGATGGTTCTTCCTATCAATCCTTTAATGGTCTCTTTATGCTGATGGCGTTATAGCTTCAGGATTAACTTTTTTTTAAATGTTTCTCTTCATATGTATTTGTACTGTTTTCAAGGCATCTATCTGTTGACAAAAATTATTTCAGAAATTATATACATTATTATAATTTTTTATTAGATAAATAAACACAAACTTTTTCGTTTCCTAATGATTTACAATTTTCTTGTTTTTCAATTTTTTTGTTGTGGTGACACCTCTGTCATCTAAAAAAAAACTTGCAAGCAACTTGCTTGACAAGTTGCGTGCCGCCTACGTCACGGCAAGTTCACATATAGGAATTTGACAAGCAGTATATGTAGCCAACTTGCTTGCCAGTACTTGCTCGTGTGGCCTCAGGGTTACACACGTGTTAACTGGCACACGGATAGACAACTTGTCCGCTTGATAACTTTTCTTATTAAAAAAGATATGCACCTCTATTAGTGAACTCGGCGGATGAGCTTGTGCCACGATTCAACTCATTTTCAAGATTTTAGCTTTCGATGAATTCGAGAAAGAAAATTGAACGACTGTCGGTAACATTACCTGCACCACCGACATTTTGTTCAATAAATTTGATATTAGTGAAACCGCAAACCATTCGCTCTCCATATAAACTTTCCCATTTTACATCCGCACCTAATTTGTCGCGAATCTGTTATTAATTTTCTTTATTTGCCAGAAAATCATAATGAATAGCACGAAAATGTCAATTTAGACTTATAAATCTAAATTTAAAAGTACAATTTAGTTAAAAATAAGTATTTAACATTATTTTTGAAGAAATAAATTGTTTACAATTTGGGATGATGTTAGACAAGCTTCATGTGAGGCAACTCATTTTGACGTGAGGACTGTCTGAACACCTCTTGAGATTGCGTGTCACGTTTGAAATGTCAATTAATGACAAAAATGATAATATAGTTCGGAAAATGGTAGGGAAGTTCAGGAATCGATAATATAGTTCTTTCGGCGAGTTCATAAATTGAGAAAAAATGCGAAATCGAATCCAGTGCGAATCTGATCAACTCCAGGAGAGTAGAATATTGCGAAAATGCGAATTGACTAATCGGCATGATGATATTTTTCCAGTATTAATCACTTCACCATATTCACCACTTCATCAAATTATGGTGATTTTCTAATACATGTGTCACATGCATGCACTGCCTTACGAAGTGTATACTGGTAGTAGTAAATGGTGCTATCATACGCGTGCGTGTATATGTTAAGAATTTATCCGTTCATTATACGTGGAATCTGGCTAGTTAAACTTATCCGTACGTTAACACACGTCACAGACTATTACGCATTTGTTAATAAGAATTACAAGTTTATAGATGTATAAACGCTAGCACGTTGTTATCCGCCGTTTATTAATATGGGGGTAAGTGACTAAGCCTTTAAACGGTCTCCATTGAATGCCCTGCCTCTCTGCTGTTCCAACGCTGGCCGTCAAAACATCATCAATCGCCAGTAGAAAGAGAATTGGCGATAGAACATCTCCCTGTCTGGCACCCTGCCGCACTTCGAAAGAGTCGGATAGCTGCCCATTGTGTTAAACAAAACATCTTGCGTTGTTATAGGACTCTCTTATAATGGCAACGATTTTTGGGGGAATTCCTCTACCAAAAAGTGATCTCCATATACATTCAGGGTTGAAAGTTCAGGTCAGGGTTAAAACGAATTTTAAACTCTTTTCAATCACTCATAACGCAAAGCAATTTTAGCTTCTTTTTCATCATTATTAATTTTTATTTTTGTTTTCATTTTTATTTTCGATACTAAAATGTCAGAAAGCTGTACAGCTGCATTGTGGGCACGTACAAAAAAATTACGTACAACACTTTTTGACAGCTAATCCTTTTGCAGCTGCAGCTCCAGTTGCAGCACTCTATTCTGTTCAGCCAGTAAATTTGAGCGAATTTTGTCATTATCTGCTTTGTGAAATGCGTCCTGACGGGGCCATGTTTTCTTTTTGAAATTGTTGATAGCATCGTTTTCCTCCTCGACGGGTTTCCACCTTGTAGTGGTGGGGAGGCTTACGTTTAGGTTTTCAGCTGGCCAGCTGTGAATTTCTAAGATCTGCTTGAAGACGGTTAACACGAGTACGGACAGATTCAGGACGAGCCGAACTTGAGGACTACTCAAGGAAAGGTGAAGAAAGGAAAGGACGGCCTCTTGCCTCCGCCTGGCTATCACCCAACAGCGAGTACGCCTAACCGAGCTAGGCTAGACGACAATCCGTTACGGAAGGTTAATACGAGTACGGACAGACTCAGGACGAGCCGAACTTTGAGGACTATTCCAGTGGCGATTTCTGGTCTTGAGTTCTGGGTTGGCTACGAATAATCCTTTGATCAAAGCTGAATGTAATAAAAGCAATATGTTTTAATTTTTTTCCTCTATAATGAGTTTTAATACAACTCATTTATCTATACCTACATAAAATCCAGTCGTCACTCTATTTTCAAAAAATTTCGAGAACCGGTTCCTAAAAATGTTCACTTTCTCTTATCTTCGACAACATTTCTTTCTCTATTGACACATTAGTCCAAATTATTACATATATTTAAACACTTCGAAAAATAAGGATGAAATTACTACTCAAATTTTATGAAAATGTAACCTGTAAACTGTAACGCTCTAAAAAATTGAGGATTAATCTCTCTATATGGCATTTTTCTTTTTTAACTCAGAGGTGCTTGCTTACACGTAAAGAACGAAAGTGTTCAGACGTGAAGAAAATTACTCTGCAGATTTCGTTTTCCTCTTTGTGTTTTTCATAAATTCAAAATGGTGGAAAATAAAATTTGTGGTTATTGTCCATACCAGCGCTTTCAAAGGAACGATTGGATTAGAACAATTTAAAAGGGCTGTGGTATGATGACTTGTGTTAATTTATGTTCGGAAAGAGTGTGTGGAAAATATTGAATTGGGATACCTACTTCAAATTGAAAATATTTAAAGAACGGTGTTTTGTTTTTTGCTACTGCTAGTGCAATAATTATGTCCTTAAAAAATAGGAAAATTGGTGTTTTGCTAGGTGATGCTGCGTCTTACCTTTATAAGGCTGCATCTGGTGAAGAAAATAGAAAGAAAAAAAGAATTTGGGTTAAAGATTGGCGTATGATCCGCCAAGAACAAAGCTCATTTAGTCTTGTAAATGAGCTACGCCTTCAAGATAAGGATGCATATAGTGGGTATCTCCGTATGGATGAGAACTGTTTTGTCACCATTCTCAGTTTTGTGAAGCCGTACATCCAAAAGCAAAACACAGACATGAGGATGTCTATCCCGCCAGACGAGGTATTGTGTGTGGTTTTACGCTTCTTGGCCACAGGAGAGTCCTTCAGGAGCTTGGAATACCAAACTCGTCTGTCCTTGGCCTTCATTTCACAATCTGTTCCACATGTATGTGAAATCATCTACGAAACAATGAAAAACGAGTATCTGAAGGTAAGTTGAATTTTTTTACATTGATTTCTATATGTGTATGAGTATGATATAACCACTTTTTCGTTCTATTTTGCAGTTTCCAAAATGGAGAATTATTGCCGACAATTTTCAGCTCAGATGGCAGTTTCCGCTTTGCATAGGGGCATTAGACGGGAAACATATTGCTTTCCGAGCTTCCAAAGAAGATGGAGCAATGTACCATAACTAGAAAGGATTCGATAGTATAGTACTACTAGCTCTTACAGATTCCGCCTACAAGTTTATTTTCGTCGATATTGGGTGCAACGGGCGCATTAGCGACGGAGGAGTGCTGCGTCGTAGTGACCTCCAACATCTTTTATCTGAACCAGAATCGTATCTTCCTCCTGATACAATTATTGGAGACCAAAGATTGTTGCCCTACAGCATTGTTTCTGATGATGCATTTGCTTTGGAAAAGCATGTTTTGAAACCATTTCCTTATAACAGCCCAGAAAAGGAAAAGAGGATCTTCAACTTTCGGCTGAGCCATGCAAGGCAAACAGTAGTGCACTCCTTTGGGATTCTTGCTAACCGATTCCGAGTCCTACAAACGAAAATTCACTTGAGGCCAGATAAAGTAACGCAAATCACCCAAGCGGCTTGTGTCCTGCACAACTTTTTAATTACAAGAAGTTATGATGCATATACCGAGGCGAACAGCCGAAAAATCTCAGTTTCACAGCAAGAGTATTCTCAACCACAGAGTAGAAATCATTCCAGGTTGGCTATATATATACCTACCCCAATTTATTTTATTTTATTAACATGTTGAAGAAAAATTTAAATAAAAAACATTCAATTGTACATTTAAAAAAAATAAATTCGGTCTTTTCTTTATTGACGAATTCCATTATTGCAGCTTCAATCAATGAGAAGAATTTGAGGTTTGTATTTAATTCTATTGTAGGCTTCTAAATTCAGTCTTTTTCTATTCAAAAAAGTCCATCCATTGCAGCTTCGATCAATGAGGAGAATTTGCAGTTTCTATTTAATTCAGTTGTAGGCTTTTTATTGGTCTGTAAGTATAAAAAGTACATATATAAAATAGATATTAGAATAAATTCACAATCAGTCTCATGAACTTGCTCTTGTAGCTCAAGACGGATGCTTTTTAATAGGATCCTCTATTATGACTTGTGACTCGCCAAATCGAACGCTAGCTCAAGTCGACTTTTCAAAAATAAAAACTGCGATTTTGTTCATAGTCGCAGCGAATTTCAGTTAGATATCAACGATAAAGTCGAACACTCGATAAAGGTATAGAGTGACATTTCAATTTTGCTAAACTTTTCACATTGCGGGCGAACTTAATTTGAACGATTCGCAAGTGGTAATGCCAAATACTCACATTCGCAGAATTTATGTTGCGAGTCGCGAGTTATAATAGGTGCCTATATCTATTAAGCAAGCAATAAAAGAGTTAGAGTCAGTTTGTCCACAGCTTATCACATTTAATCAATAATTATTACCACTGGTAAATCATCATTATGTGTTACTTAACCAAAATTTAAATCAATTAATCTAGGCTGACTCTTTTATCATTGAAATCGAATAGTCTAACAGCCAACGTAAGATTTTTTAAGTGGATGCATAACCGAAATATGAGTAGGTACATATGAGGGTTTGGGGTCGTGATATGGAATACCCAGCAGTTTTTTTTTCAGTCTTTGAAATGGTTTTGAGCTTCTATTAAAGTATACTAAGTAATTTTATAAAACATTTGCAATAGAAACAAAAATTTTGAAAATTTTCCATAGAGAACTAGTTTCGTTGTTTTTTCACTTTACAAGAATATGATGAAAAGTGTTCCATACGCAAATTCTTCGAAATTTCTGATTTTTTTTTAAATGGTTTATAAAACCACTTAGTATACTTTAATTGAAACTCAAAACCATTTCAACGATGAAAATCAGGCAAGTAGTTTTGAAATGACAACGTTTTGTATGTAACACTTACAAGAATTTCATATGATTGTGCTTGAATTTCCTGTTAGTGTTATATTCAAAACGTTGTCATTTCAAAACTGCTAACCTGATTTTGATGATTGAAATGGTTTTGAGTTTCTATTGAAGTATACTAAGTGGCTTTAAAAAACATTTTTAAAAAATTCAAAAATTTTGAGAAATTTGCGAACGGAACACTTTTCATCATATTCTTGTAAAGTAAAAAAACAACGAAACTAGTTCTCTATGGAAAATTTTCGAAATTTTTGTTTCTATTGCAAATGGTTTATAAAATTACTTAGTATACTTTAATAGAAGCTCAAAAACATTTCAATCGTCGCAATTAAGCATATCGTTTTGAAATAAGAGCTTGGTTATTCTACCAATTTCAAGAAATTTCTTAATTTATCGATTTTTTAAATGAATAAACAATAAAGGTGGTTATATCCCGACACTAAAATAGGAAAACATACTGATTTCACCTCTATCAAAGGCTGACAAAAAACTGCAGACATTGGGTATTCCATATCACGATGCATACATATATGCGTACCCACAAACTCTTATATGTACCTACTCATATTTCGGTTATGCATCCCCTTCCAAAATCGTCTGTTGGCTCTTAGACTATTCAATAAATTCAATGATTAAAGACAACCTAGATTAATTGATTAACATGTTGGTTAAGTAACACAATAATGATGATTTACCAGTGGCAATAATTATAGACCAAAGATGATAAGCTGTAAATTAACTTTATTAGAAACATGTCATGAAATATCTATTGAAAATTATTGCTAAAGCTAAGTATACAGTTCCTCAAACAAAAAAAACAACATGTATGTATTTGTTATGGGAATGATTTTTGCGCAAAAAAAGGTTTGATGTTTAAAATTTTTGATCGAACTGTGAACTAGCCCAAGGAAAATAAATTTTATATTCACCAAGATCATTTTTTCGCGCAAAACAATATGTAAATGACATTATGTTTCCTTTTGCATGGAACAGTTTCATTCTGATTTTGTTTGCGAACTGTAAACTGATGATGAATTAAAAACAATTTTTTACACGACGGACATTTTTTCTCAACACCAAGTTTCTTTTTATTCAAAAGAACTGTATAATAAGCTTAAAACATATATACAAAGCAAAAAGTAAATACCTTTAGGCTCACAACTTTTGGTTTGCTTTGTAGAGATTGGTAATCAATCGAGACTTTTGAGGAAGACTCGGAAGATGATATAGCGGCCTGAGAATTTTTACATTCAGGCCATACAATTTCTGTAGAAGAGCTTGCGTCATTGGATGCTGTTTTCATAGGGCTGCGTACCTACATAAAAATAAAATCAAGAGATAAAACTATGGATGGTTTTGATCTTACATAAAATATAATGAAATAGTATAAGAAAATCGTGAGAGAAAAAGAAGGTAGGTAGGTACCTCATTGAAAATAGATTTTGATGTTGATCTAGGTGTTACATATTCCTCGTATATATCTTGGAAACAAAATTCAGAGGACGCCAGCTCCGATTGAAAGTTCCCAGCATATACATTATCTTCACGGTTAGTTAACTGTGGCTCTCTTTGTTTGGTGTTGATGGTAAAATTGTGGTTCTCTTTGTCTGGTGTCGATGATTTTATATCAATGGAGGTAAAGGACGGTGACATAGGCATTAGTTTTGGTAACGGCGATGGTGAAGGCGATAAACACGATTTTTCTGAGGAAATGCTGACTGATACTGAATTAAAGTTGTCTTCTTCTCTTCTTACTTGCTCCATTTTTGTGTGTGCTTCCTTAAGAACACCATAAATTTTCCATTTTGCGTCTCGGAATATGTCTTCCGTCACATCTTCAAGCTCTTCTATAACCATCTGAGCTATTGTTTCAGCTCTGTGTGTTTTCTGCATGAAGGACTTCGCACATTGTAGTACTTCATCCGCTTTCAACTCGTTTTCAGTTTTTTGTGTTTTTAAAGTTTGTTTTCTTCTCTAAAAAAGAAGAAATAATAATTTTGTTTTAATGTATTTAAAATAACATTTTTCAAAAAAGAGCTATGAATTAAAGCCGTGAGTCAGAATGGCGTGACTGACTTGGATTTAAAAAAAAAAATCATATTTTTAACACAACAAAAGAGAATAGGACAAAACGGTCAACAGGACCAATAACGAAGAGACATATGTGACTGGAATGGTATTTTTAAGTACTACAATTTTACTCTAGGGACAAACAAATAATTGTGTGAAAAAAGCAATTCGCCAATTAAGATTGGGTTTTGGTGCATTTTAGTATTAATCATAATGTATTAAGTATGGGCAAAATGTATGAATAATGACGAGATATGTCGTTGGAAAGATATTTTTATGAACTACAATAGCTACAAAATAATAAGTTTAGTTGAAATCCCTGCGTGAAAAAAGTTATAGTCGAAAACTTAAGTTGTTATTTTTATGCATTTGAGTAAGAAAAAAAGTAGTATGGGAAAAATGTGTGGAAGCTGGTTCAACGAATAATAACGAGATATATGTCGTTGGAAAGCTATTTGTATTATAAACTACAAAAGTTAATAATGCAGATCACTTTAAATCACTGTGTGAAAAAGTTATTCGCTTATTATTGCCAATGAATTAACATTTTGGCCGTGAAATGAGTGGCCATAATAATTGGTAAGACCAGGTTCCATGCATTTTGTTTGCACCAAAACAAAATCTTAATTGGCACTTAACCTTTTCCACGCAGCGATTTGAAATGAGCTACTTTATTTATTATTGTTGTACACAAAAATATTTATTTATGTAAATCAATGAGTTTTAATTTTTTTCTCACGCCCACCGTCATTTCAGTGTCCTTTTTTGTTGTTTTTTTACCTGATGGTTTTTTGTAATACCGAATTTTTTTTTCT
Source organism: Dasysyrphus tricinctus (assembly GCA_963921185.1). Classification (NCBI taxonomy): domain Eukaryota; kingdom Metazoa; phylum Arthropoda; class Insecta; order Diptera; family Syrphidae; genus Dasysyrphus; species Dasysyrphus tricinctus. Next base: position 176,217,399 of record OY992531.1, on the reverse strand, counting down.
ATTTCTTTCTCCATTAAAGCGCTGTCTGGTTTTTGTGTTTCTGTTTTTTCCTTTGTTGATCGATTTAAAGCCTGTAAGAGTTTTTTGTAATAAAAATGCACAGGTTCTACTTTTTTTACTTACTGATGTGAAATTTGATGTGCTTCTGCTTTCAACGTTTGATTGCTCCAGAAAAAAAAGCTCATCATAGCACCACAACATTGGCTCCAGAACATCATCTGCACCCGCACCACTTTTTTTTGACGTCTTATATTGCAGGCGTTGTTTGTTGTACTGCTGTTTTAGGGTCCTAATTTTTGTTTTAATTTCTGGAATGGTGATCCCTGGCTTGATTTTTTGAAATTCGTTGCATATTTTCAAAAGACACTCATCCTTTTGTTTTTTGTTTAAATAGTCGCTTGATTTTATACAATATAAAATGGGATATTGTTGGTAAATCTCAATAAGCGCAATAGTCTCTTTTTTTGACCACATTTGATATAATATTTTTTGCAAATAAGTAAGCTCAAAACAAAACACTTATAAGCTTGGACTTTCGTGATAAAATAAAGTTGCATTGCAAGTGCAGTACACATTACGGCAATACTCAAAACCTGTAGACGACTCAGTAACATCGGGTGTGTATTCTTCCACTGTTTTATAAGAAATGAAAATATTTTGACACATACGGAACGGTGGGAGAAGGAACACAAAAGAGAACGTCAGTTTTCTTCACCAAATATTTTCAAATATTTTTAAATATTTCATCCCCCTCTCTCTTCTGCAAGTTACCCCGCTCACCGTCACAAATCGCAGAAAATGCTTGAATTTCTTCACGTGTGATCAGGCACGAGCAGATTAGATCAGATTCAGAAATTAAAAATTTTATTATCTGAGCCCTCTGATTCAATTATTTTTGTGTTTTGAATCTGATCTGACCTGCTCTGAGCTAAAATAGAAAAACGCCAATAGACACCTTATTTTTAAAAATCAAAGCAGTATTTCTCGACTAATAGCAAATTTAATGCAGTTGGATCGACAATTTTTGATTTTATTTGGTTTCTACGGCTACCTTGGAAATTATCAGAATGTGAATTTTCTTATAATTAATTAATAAATTGAAAATCAATACTCAAGCTTTTGAGCAACGTACAGCAATAGGTCTGATCCTTTACTTTGGGTTTCTGTGATTTTTAGTCCAAACTTGTGTCAAAATATTTTTTTTATATGAACTTTGACACAACTTTGGACTGAAATGCACAGAAAATCACAGAAATTCAAAGTAAAGGAACAAACCTAATGTTTCATATGTATATCAAATTTTTTATTAGGATTGGTGAAATAGAATTTAGAAAAATTAAATCCATTTTGTGGACTTGGTTGATAAATATAAGCCATATAGTTTGCCAAAAGGGGGATTAATTTAGTAGTTTTTAATGTGAGACTTTTTTAAAAACACATTTTTGATATTTTACTTCCAATTGATCTTTATAATTTAGATATTTCTGATTTATTAAGACAAATACTAAATCATAAATAAGGTGTATTTTAGTTCCTTAATATTCAAGCTATGTATTTTTCTGGTAAATGTGCTCGAAAAGCATATATTTATATAGATGCCCTAAGTTTGTTTCCCCCTAAAATTTTTTGTGAAGTTTTTTATAATTTTGTTTGGCTGAAAATAATTTAAATTATTATAATCCATGATTTGACACCTCATTTTGGAATATTAGAAAAATTACCAATGTTGATAAGTTACATATATACTGAAATCTTTCAATTATTTTCATATGCAAAAATTAAAGGTATTTTTTCTTGTGTACATTTTTTCTTAGCTTTTCCGTGGTCTACAATGATGTATGATACATTAAAATAAAAGTATTTTTAATTGTTAATCGAAAAAAATCCGATTTATTAAAATCCGTTAGTAATTAAAAAAGTTATTAACGTTTTAGTGAGGCCGGAACAATGTACAACAAAGCATGTTTTAAATGTATTAAATTCAAATAATATTTATTTCCTGCTCTGGTGTTGGATATACAACTTTGTGATTACCTACATATATTTAGTCTTTATACTTAATTTAAATACTTGATTAAAATTTTTTTTCTATGTTCAATATTTATATGAAATTTTTAGATATTAATGCCATTAAGTAGATGTAAAAAAACATTACTTCAAATTGCTTTAACATTTTTTTCACAGTTACCATGTAAAAAATAATAATTTTTTTTTATATATCTAACGATTATCTTACTGATAGTATTTTAAAACCTTAATTATAAAGATTCATGCAGATTTGTTTGAGTAATCATTATATTAATGAAGCTATGTCGATCAGTTTTTTAATTAAAGTATACTTTATTTGTAAAAAATCATTTAAAAAAATTTTAGCACCGCTCATGTAGGTTTGATGGTAAAACATTGTATGACATAATCTTAGAAGAGAAAATAAGCAAAAAATAAACATTTTTTGTTTTTTCAAAATGTGAAATTTTTCATCAACTTTTGAATTTAGAATGCCGCAAATCGAATTGAAGGCAGACGTAATCACCCCTTTAGTATGACATTTTGTACGCCTTTTCAATGATTTTTCACACAATGTAGATTGTCATTTTGGCTTTATTTAAAGACCTTAACCTTGAAGATCGGATGAGTAGAATGGGAGTTATGATTTTTTCAAGTTAACCATATAAAATTCGAACTAAAACATTTGCTTCAGATAAATAGGTTCTCCACTGGTGGGTACTGGTCGGCAATCAACTCACATTTTTCTACCCAGGTGTTGGCTCTTTCAATAGAGCCAACCTGTGTGGGTATTTTTGTGGGTCTGTTCTTAACACCCCGACTCCACAGGGCATACAGATGCCCAACATCACAACCACAATCCAATCAACAATCAGCAGATTTTTTCTCGCTGGGCAATTCATGTCATGTCGTTTCATTTCCCTCTCACCACTACTTCGATCTTTTGCAATAATACACGCCCTTTAGACTCCAGAAAACAGTAGAAAGACTTTTTTTAATATCCAGCTACCTCTAGATACAAGGAAAACCAGAAAAAAACTCACATGCACGTGAAACGTCAAATCTCATGGCAAGCTTTGAACAACGTACATGTCTTGTTCAAAAATTGGTTTTCTTCGACATGTCGTCGACAAGACATGGATTTTTCAGGCTCCATTGGATTCTTATTAGACATGTTCATAGTCTTGGCATCGTTCATGGCAGGTGGAGCCAGCATGTAAAGATAGAGCGACACAGCACATCGGGAATAATTATGTAGTTTGTATGAGATTTGTTGGCGCAAATGTGTGTAGCCAACACGGCCAATATTGAAAGAAAAATAATATTAAAAGAGATTCCTACTTTGTATGGGATTAATATAGCACGTAGGGGTTGCAGTGAATGGCTTGATTTACATAGGTTTTGCTGGTTTTATAATGATTTAAACGGATTGGGGTGTTGTTTTTTTATCAACATAAAAGGATATTTTATTCTCAAGTTTTAATACAAACAAATTGTTTGTAGTACCTGTATTTAAGACGAAATTTTAGGGTTGGCGCAGCCAACCTAGCCAATTGAAAGGAATCGCCACAGGACTATTCAAGGAAAGGTGAAGAAAGGAAAGGATGGCCTCTTGCCTCCGCCTGGCTCTCACCCAACTGCGAGTATGTCCAACCAAGCTAGGCTAGACGAAAACCCGTCAAGGACGGTTAATACGAGTACGGACAGACTCAGGATGAACCGAACTTGAGGACTATTCAAGGAAAGGTGAAGAAAGGAAAGGATGGCCTCTTGCCTCCACCTGGCTCTCACCCAACTGCGAATACGTCCAACCAAGCTAGGCTAGACGATAATCCGTCACGGAAGGTAACTACGGAAACTGACACACTCAGGACGAGCCAAACTTGAGGACGGCTCTAGGGAAGGTGAAGAAAGGAAAGGACGGCCTCTTGCCTCCACCTGGCTCTCACACAACTGCGAGTACGTTCAACCAAGCTAGGCTAGACGAAAATCCGTCACGGACGGTAAATACGGGTACTGACACACTCAGGTCGAGCCGAACTTGAGCACTGCTCAAGGAAAGGTGAAGAAAGGATAGGACGGCCTCTTGCCTCCGCCTGGCTCTTGCCCAACTGCGAGTTCGTTCAACCAAGCTAGGCTAGACGACATTACGTAACGGACGGTTTATACGAGTACGGACAAACTCAGGACGAGCCGAACTTGAGGGCTATTCAAGGAAGGGTGAAGAAAGGAAAGGATGGCCTCTTGCCTCCGCCTGGCTCTCACCCAACTGCGAATACGTCCAACCAAACTAGGCTAGACGACAATCCGTCACGGACGGTAACTACGGAAACTGACACACTCAGGGCGAGCCAAACTTGGACTGCTCAAGGGAAGGTGAAGAAAGGAAAGGACGGCCTCTTGCCTCTGCCTGGCTCTCACCCAACTGCGAGTACGTTCAACCAAGCTAGGCTAGATGACAAAACGTCACGGACAGTTAGTACAAACGAATAGACTGATCAGTAAGTCCCAGGTAAGGAAAGGGACGGCTTTATCTGCTGCGCATGCAAATACTGACACGACAAAAGACGAGATGCATGAACCAGCTCCTGGTCCATCCAAACCATCGACCAGCCGTTGCGCGGTGCATATTGCTCCAACGGCAAACCGACCGACTCAACGATGGACTCCGTGAAGACTGCTTTGGAGGCCCAAGCTGAGCGTCGCAAGCGCAAGGTGAAAGGTCTCCTGGACGATAAACAAGTAATCCGCAGGAAAAATCGGAACGCTGAGAGGATCATCCGGCGGTTAGGTAAGAGGAACCCTGAATCCTTAACGGCCAAGGAAAAGCTAGCCCTGGATAGATCCACTCAGAGACTATCGACCACGACTTTAAGCACGGGTACGGACAGACGAACCAAGGACAAGCCGAACTTGAAGACTGCTCTTGGTGAAGAAGGCAAAGGAAGGCCTCTTGCCTCCGCCTGGCTCTCACCTAACTGCGAGTACGTCCAACCAAGCTAGGCCAGACGACAATCCGTCACGGATGGATAATACATGTACGGACAGACTGACTCAGGACGAGCCGAACTTGAGAACTGTTCAAGGAAAGGTGAAGGTAGGAAAGGACGGCCTTTTGCCTCCACCTATCTCTCGCCCAACTGCGAGTGGTTCCAAAAGAGCTAGGCACGACGACACTACGTCACCAGCTGTTTCCTCACCGGGGAACAAGAAGAAGAAAGCCAAATTCTCCCGGGTGACCATGGAGGTCCAACAGACTGAGATTGCAGACTTTGGAAACTCTTCAAGGAAACTGACGGATGATCAATGGCAATTGATAGAACTTAGAATCCTGGACGGGGTAAACAGGCTATCGTCAAGAACAGGCCTCCGCCACTCTTCGGTAGCCTCAGCACTGTCCACGGATTCAAGGTGATGACATGTGAAGACGGTAACACTCTCACATGGCTCCGAGAGTTCATCGAGAAGACCGAAGCTCCTTGGCCAAAAGCTGACCTTCGACTAATTATGCCGGATTTACACGATTGGAAAACTGCCAGTATAATGACAAAAGCAACAACAAAAGAATGGACAAATTCATTCTTTTTGTCATTATAGTGGCAGCTTTCCATTCGTGTAAATCCGGCATTAGTAAGAAGGAAATCAGCGAACTGAGCAGGCCAAAGGCAGTGCTGACACTTAAGGGACCCGTGATACCAAGAGACCGGATAGAGCGGAACCTGAACCCCGAACAACTCAGCCAGAATAAGGAGGTTGTTCAGATTAACGAACCAACCAAAGATGGCACCGAAGTGATTGTGAGTCTAAGCCACAAATCGATGCCACTTCTGCGGAAAATTGGCTACAAAGTGCGCGTTGGTACAAACCGATGCAAGCTTAGGTTCATAGCCAGTAAGAAAAAACACCTCAAGGAGGTGGTAGTTAATAACTTATCATGAAATTTTTACAAATAAATCTTCATCATAGTAAAGCTGCCAGCGCCAACCTGTGCCGAGATTCAGCTAATTCGAAGCCGCAGGGAGTGAGTGAGATGAGTCACTTTTCGTCTAAAATCGATTCAGTTAGCAAAAGGGAGTGAGTGAGCGAGTGAAATGAAATGTCAGATTAGTCGCCAGATATTTCCGCAGTGACTTGGTGTATGTGTTAATAAATTTCTAGTTTTGGATAGGTATATGTGCTTTTCTCAAGAATTCCTTTTCATGGATAGGAAACGAAATAAAAACAACAACGTAGATAAAAACAATACCCTTTTATTGATTCTTTAATTTTATTTTATCATCATATGCACATATATATATTAAATAAATTTATATTCTATTCACTTTGAACACTCTCCAACTTTTTATTTCTCAAGGGTGAAACTCACATTAAACTTTAATTAGGTATGACAAAAAAAAAAAAATTGAAACAAAAGATACTCCAAACTCCATTATTAAAGATTCCAATGTTTACATTGTTGTATTTGTTGTTTCATTTCGTTTTGCGTAACGAGTGGGACAAGGAGGTAGAATTAAGCTCTTTTATATTTATTCTTTGTCTCATGTTCGAAGCTAAATTCGAACTTACTCATTTCACTTAAATAGCTGAATCACTTTTGCGAGTGAAGTGAGATGAGTCGGCGAGTAAGGCGAGTCATCTCATCTCACTCGCTGAAAAAGCTGAATCTCGGCACTGGTCTACCTCTTGGAGAGAAGACAAATATACATTGCTCTAATTCAAGAACGCTGGATATCCACCGCTTATCTTGACATCATGCTATATGCCGTACGATGGGACGGAGGGACCTCCTGCAAATGTCACGTGCCAACTTGTTCAACGTGCAGCTGTGGAGAAATGGGACCTTGTGATAGGATGTTATTCTAATTCACATCATATTCAATGGGGCAGCACTGATATCAACGATCGGGGTGAGTCTCTTTTTGAATTTATCATAGAAAATAACATACTAGTAGCGAATAAAGGTAATGAACCAACATTTGTTACTAAGAACCGCGAGGAAGTACTCTATATCACCCTTGTGAGCAACTCGAATACTGTCTCAATAGAACAATGGAAGGTACTAAGGAAGAATCTTTTTCCGATCACAATTTAATTGAATTCTTAATACTTAATAATACAACAAACTCTCGAAAACCTTTTAGAAACTTCAGAAAAACTAACTGGGATATTTTTAATGGGGAAGTAGAGAATGAAATTAAATTGCTTAATACTAATGCAATTGATTATCCTGAGAACTTAGACAAAGCTGCCGAGAAATTCACAGAAATACTCAGCAATGCTTTTGTCAAAGGATGTCCGTGTATTGGCACAACTAGTGCCATTAAAACTACACCGACCGCAGCCCTAGAAACATTCCTTTCACTAGCCCCACTAGATCTATTTACGAAAGAGTTGGCGGCCAAAACTGCCTTACGACTCAAAGAGTGTAAGAATTGGAAACGGGGCCACTGTGGACACAGAACCATAATGAACTACACTGGCATAGACATTCAAACGGACTACATTTCACCGTACATAGATTTTAACCCAGTTGTTCTAACAGATTTCCCAACAAGAGAACTCTGGAAGGAAAACCGGGTCTTAAACGAAAATCATGTTTCGGTTTTTACGGACGGTTCAAAAACGGAAGCTGGGGTAGGGTCAGGTATCTTCTCAGTAAACCCACCCTTAAACAAATCGATAAGGCTCCCAAACTTTTGCAGTGTTTTCCAAGCGGAAGTGCTAGCAGTTTGCGAGGCTGCAAAATATCTTTCCACATGTGGACTGATAAATAAAAACATTGACATCTTCATAGACAGCCAGGCGGCAATTAAGGCCATTTCATCAATTGTCACAAAGTCAAATCTGGTTGATCGTTGCCGTAGTGAGTTGAGATTGCTCGGTGAATCAAACTCAGTCACCCTTCGATGGGTCCCGGGACATAGTGACATTTATGGTAATGAAATGGCAGATGTACTGGCCAAAAACGGTTCATCGCTTGAACCGAGCCAATCTGTACCCTGGGTACTTAAGCCACTGGAACAGGAAAAAAATAGAATTCATCAAAGCTTCCTCAAGGCCGCTAACGACAGATGGTCAGGAATTGACACGTGTCGGGTTTCGAGGAATCTTTGGCCAGATATTTCCAAAGAAAAAACAAGGTATTTACTTAAGCTAAGCAGACCTCAACTGTCTCTCTTGGTTGGAATCCTAACGGGTCACAACTCAATGGGAACCCACATGGCCAGAATGGGCATCAGCTCATCTGATCTTTGTGGAGGGTGTCAGGACGAAGAGGTGGAGGAGGGCTCATACCACTTCCTCTGTGAATGCCCCAGCCTAGCCAGAACTAGAAAATCAGCCCTCGGAGAATATTTTTTCGATGAACTGGGCGACGTCTCATTTTTGCCACTTAAAAGCATCCTAAAATTCATTCAGAATTCAGGATGGTTCAGGGAGGCAACCCTTTCCTATAACTCCCACTAACTCCCTCCCCTTACCCTTATTTACCTACATCTTACATATCCTGGGGAGCGCAATGGATCCATTGAGATCCGAGTGAGGTGATGTGGGCCACCATATCACCACCCCTTCTAACCTAACCTAACCTAACCAAAGGATGTCCATTAAAACCAGGTAAAAAAGGCAACAAAAAACCACCTTGATGGACAATAGAACTGGGCGACATTAGGAAAAAAACGAGGTGACTTTTCAATGTCACCAAGCGCACCAGATCAGACATCGACTGGGAGATCTACAAATCCAGTCAAAGAAAATTCAAAGCTGAAACACAGCGAGCGAAACGCAGCTCGTGGAGAACCTTCTGCGATGAAATAGAAGGCACCAATGAATCAGCTAGACATAGGAAAATTCTCTCCAAAGAGCCATCTACCTTAGGTTCCTTAAAAGAACCAAGTGGTCGCTGGACAGAATCATGCAGTGAAACTCTAAGACTCTTACAGCAGTATTAATAAAAAACTGGTATCCGCTCCCTAACACACGTGTTAACTGGCACACGGATAGACAACTTGTCCGCTTGATAACTTTTCTTATTAAAAAAGATATGATATCTTTCCAGTATTTATCACTTCACCAAATTCACCACTTCATCAAATTGTGGTGATTTTCTAATACATGTGTCACATGCATGCACTGCCTTACGAATTGTATACTGGTAGTAGTAAACGGTGCTATCATACGCGTGCGTGTATGTGCTTAGAAGTTATCCGTTCATTATACGTGGAATCTGGCTAGTTAAAGTAATCCGTACGTTAACACACGTCACAGACTATTACGCATTTGTTAATAAGAATTACTAGTTAACAGATGTATAAACGCTAGCACGTTGTTATCCACCGTTTATTAATTTGGGGGTTAGTTAATGCTCACTTTCCCGGGTGTAGCTCTAACCCAAGCTATAACCAGAAAACTGAGATATATACAGAGCACAGAACACCGTCGTACATTGTAACGGAAGACAAGATTAAATGGGCAACAAACTCTTTCTCCCCTTACAAATCTCCGGGACTAGATGGCATCTTTCCAATGTTACAAAGAAGTGAAAAACCTGATTACTTCACACCTGAAAAACATATTCTCAAGTAGCCTCAGATGGGGATATGTATGTACCTCAAGCATGGCGTGAAGTCAAGGTTGTATTTATCCCGAAGGCTGGTAAACCCAGCCACACGGAGGCTAAAGACTATAGACCAATCAGTCTCACGTCGTTTACTCTTAAAACTTTCGAGAGATTGTTGGACATCTACATTCGCAGCTCACTGACCCCGGAGGTAATTTCTCCAATGCAGCATGCCTATACGAAAGGCAAAAGCGTAGAAACTGCACTTCACTGTGTTGTTAATACATTGAAAAAACTTTCAAAGACAAGGAATACACTCTTGCTGCCTTTCCAGATATTGAAGGAGCATTCAATAATGTGGAAAACGATGCAGTCAGCCCTTGTAGAGCTCAGCCCCGGATCTATGGGGGGGCAAACCGGGGCCTGTGCCCCGGGCGGCAGCTTACAAGGACGCCAAATTCAATGAGAATTTCGACGCTTAATGAAATAAAATGAATTGAGATGCGGCAATGGAATATCAAATTTAGCAGTTTTTCTATTATTATTTCTCCATTTTAAATAAGTTAAAACTAAAAATTGAAATAAGAAACGAGCTATAATGCATTATTAAAAGTTTTTCAGATGTTTTTTAACAATAGTTTTTTGCATTGTATGTAAGTGTATTTTTACAAAACATTCCCTCCCCCCTAAGCTGTTGGAGATAGATCCCCTTTCTTCAATAATAAAACATTTCAACTGTGTACCTCAACAGCGTCACATAAATCCTAGTCTTGCCTAAAGAATTATTTGCTGGATGCTGACAGCTTTATTACACTGTATTTTAGATCTTTTTAATTCACAAAAAATCTAAATATCCACAAATGTAGGAAATCAGGTGCTCTAAAAAAACTGTGTAGTAAAAATTTTTTCGTTCCGATAAACAAAAAGTGAGATAAACGCTGAAAACCATTTTTACAATTTTCGACAACAATTTTTCATGATGTCGATAATTTTTGGAAACAAAAAATTGAAAAGATATTTTAACTTACAAAATCAAATAAAACATGTTACTTTCCGAGAAAATTGGATTTACCTTTTTCAACACCCTTTTTCAAAATGGCGGATAACACAAAATTTTCCACCAGCCAGAGACTGCTCTCACGCGTATCGAAGAACCAGCCAATCTAAAATTACTTCTGTTTTGACATTGCTTAGCTCTCGTACTATTAACGTTTGAAATTGTGTGTGTCAATTTCATTGAAATCGTTCAAGGAACAAAGAAGTTATAATATGTTAACATTTTTTAAAAGATCCTGTTGTGAAATTTTTTTTTTTCCGTTACAATTCTGTATCAGCTATCACCTGAGAAAATTTCATTGCAATCTCTCAAGAGAAAACGAAGTTGCAAAATATTGACATATTTTAGAAACATCATATTTTGAAAATATTTTTTTCTGCTACAACCCTGTCTCAGCTATCACCTCTGTAAATTTCATTGAAATCGCTCAAGGAACAACGAGGTCCTTAGGATTTAAAAATCTTTTTTCGGAACTTCGTACTTCGATACTTTATCTTGCTTAACTTTGGCTTTTTGAAATTGTGTCCTGTCGTAAATCAACATTTTTCTTTCTTTGGTTCAGGGAATGGATCTTCAATAGTTCTCCCATGATAAAATCGGGAACGAACCATATTTTACAGATCCTTGCAGATTTGATTCAAATGAAAACTAATTTTATTAGGAATCAAAAAAAAAAGATTCGTGGTCGAATCAAAAACAAAATTCTTTTGAATTGTTAACGAGAGAACGAATCATATTTAATCGTTCTACGAACCTTGGTTGTGTATCGTCTTTGTTTAGGCATTGTTAATTTCCCAAGGGGCACGCTAAGTTTTTGATAAGTTGTGGTGACTTCTGAGTAACATAGTGACGGTCGCATTTGTTAAAAAAGAACTAGTCACAGGAACACCACTGTAACCAAAAAAGCGCAGGGGTGGTCCTATTGTTCAACTAAATTCAAGTTACTTTGTAGTTACACGTAACACTTGTGTAATCAATGTAAATCGTTCAAAATAAGTTTCTTTATACTGGATTGCGACAAGTTTGAAAGGTTTCAGTCAAGTTCTTATTGACTTAATAGCAACAGATCAATTTGTCTTAGGGGAGTTTATGAACACTAAACTGAAACCTACAAAAGAGTTATTGAAAAGTTTTTCGTAACTATATTTTAAGTTTTTTGACATACATAACTAGTTTCAAATAAATATTTTTCAGTTTCAGAAATGTATTTCTTATTTAAATATGTAACTAAAAATGCAGTCAGACATTTGTGATGTGACAACTGTTTTTTTTTCCTCTTTTATCAATTTATTGAAATATGTAGGTTATATTAAATAATTAATTTTCAAGGTTGTAAGTATTAAATTTTCACTACGCTTGCAGTTGAATCAACTAATATTCATTGCTACCCCCTTCAAAACTTGCGCGCTCGTAAAATTGATTGAATTTAAAGTTTTTTTGTTAAAAAATTAGTGCCCTTCTATTTTTTAAAAGATTTTTTTTGTGGAAATTATTATCAAATATTAAAATATTATTACATTTTATAAATTCTGAAAGTGAAAAATCATGGTTTAAATATATTAAATTAAATAAACAATTATAAACATCTAATTTTTTGTTTTTTTTTTTTTTAAGACAGAAACATTTATTTCAGAAAAAAAAGTATGGCTGATAGAAAGTTTCCTTTCTATAACCCCATAGCAACTGATCTTTTAATTCAGTTCAGGGTCGAATTTAGTGGAATGGTTCACATGGTAAAATTCAGGATACTGATGTCAATGACGACAGCAGATAATATCATTATTAATTAATTTTTGACACAAAATAATCATTTTTGTTCCAGGAATAATGATTGTGAATAGTGTAAATTTAAGCCTAATTAGCCATGTTTTTAAGCGCATTTCTATCTTCGCTTGAAAAAAGCGAAGATAAAAATGCACTTAAAGGAAAGGCTTTTATCTGCTGGGGTGCCCAAAGGAAACAAGATAAAAAATTATTGAGATGCTTCCGTCATTTTGCCGAGATATATGAAAGTGTACAGAAATTAAAAATCGTTAAATTAGTGAAAAACCTTACTAAACTAAATAAAAGGGTGAAATTAATGCAAATAAAGTGATTAGGTATGTTACATGCAATACTTTATTTGAAAAATATATATAAAAAACATGCAATGCTGCATTAAATCCTGTAAATACGCCTATAATACGGTGTAAAAATTTTTCATTTCACAGGTAAGTTTTGTCTCATATTTTTTATAAAGTTATGCGAGGTGATGGTTCTTAGGTAAATAAATTATCGAAGAATACTTTTAAACTATTGAACACTTCTTGGCGAAGATACAAAACCAACAAGATAGAAAGGGGCAACAGCAGAAAGACATCTAAAAATATTTTATTTAAAACGTTGAAAAATAACTCTGCATTATGGTTGCTAAATGGATTTGAACGCCTTGCCATCACCAATAAAAACTTATTCGTCCCTGTGCGAAAATTTTTCATCAATCTCTATTTGTTTTTTTTTTACTGCCTCACTCACCCTCGTTCTTTTTCTTTGCCTACAATGATCCTTATGAAACTGTGAAGAAACTAACATAAAGTTTAGTTCTAAAGAAGTTTCAGAAACTTCTTTGAAACATTTACGAACAAAACATTAATAGCGCGTTCTTTTTCTTAACAAATCTTAGCTATTTTTAATTTGTCATACAAAAAACCTGTTGTTCAATTATGATATTTTTTCTTTGTTATTAAGAGTTGTGTATCTGCATTGTTTGTATCGTTGCAAATGATTCGCTATGATTTCGAGTTGGTTTAGGAAAAAGTTAAGTACTCAAATATTCATACAATTAGTACTTAAATACTCATATAATTAACAAATCAAACTCCCCTTATCAATATTTTTTAGAGAAATTGAATCATTAAGCCTACTAATACCTCTCTTTTTCATTTAAGGAGGGGCAAAATTCCCATTATAATAACATTTGTCCAAGTCGGACTATTTATGGATACAAATATGAATCTTAATAAAAAAATATCAAAAATGAAAATCGACAATAGAAAATACTGGATTGAAAAATAACTACATACATAAATATAAAATTCCAAATCCAATAAAACAAAACAATAAAATTTTGGAATAAATGAACGGTGAACGTCAACAAAAGTTCAATTTAATGAAGAAAAAGAACGCACCTCCTTTGAAACAACATGCTTTCCCTCAGTGACTGTTCAATAACAACGAAAGTGACAGACACATTTGTCATACTAGAGTTGCATATAAGTCCTTCAATAACTCCAGAAATCGAAAACAGTTTTGTGACCGTCTGCATGTATTTCTTGTTGCATTTAGGTTTGTTTCTGCCATTTTGTTTTCAAGCCGAACAAAAAGATATTTTTTTAACATGCACCTACATTAGGGTGTCGTCAATTTTCCAAAATATTGTATTAAAGGTAAAATAAAATTTAGTGGCCAAAAAAAATTTGACCAAACAAATTATTTCTCATCATCATTGAATTAAAAGTCATAATATTATTAATTAAATAATTAAAAGTCGTAATATTTTATATAAAATTATTGTTTATAAGTTTTTGATTAAAGAACAAATATAAACAAAAAAAAAATGAATAGCTGCAGTAATTACAAAAATAAAATGTGAAAACAGGAATACCTATACAAATATAAATTTGTAAGGGTTATTGACCAATCGGACACAATTTTTTGGTAAAATATTTTTTTAGGACATTCATATTTTACTAAGGAGGTGTCTGTCATTAAAAAAATATGTTGGGAAATAGACACCCTAATATATGGTAGTTATTTTTGAAGAATCTGACAGCAGGTTACAATGTAGTTGCATTTAGGATCTTATTTAATATTTCTGTCACTTTTTTACTTTGTTACAAAAGTGTTGTATATTAGTTTTACTGAATCATAATGATACGACACTTAAGAGTTACTTTGAAGTAGCAAAAGATCAAAGTCGCAAAACAGTTTCGATTTTGTTTTTGAGAACGGCTAATTAAAATTAAGTTACATTGAAACACAATGGATAACTAATCAGTTACTATTAAGCCACGCCTATTTATTTTAAGTCCCACTAAATAAGAACAGTGACCTGAATATAACAAAGTTGGAACTCAAATAATTTAAAATACAATGAGAGCATTCAACAACTCTACAAAAACTTCCGAGTTATTCTTGTGAAACCAGATTTTTGAATTTCTTGTTGCAAAATTCAAATCTGTGCCCCTTGGGTTTCTTAGTAATAAGTTGCTGAAGAGGTATGGGCTGCACATCCATTAAAAAGTTTTATTCTCCCTCGTGGCTTGATGGTTAGTGCGTAGGACTGTCATGCCGAAGGTGTGGGTTCGATTCCCAGCCATGCCACCTAAAAACAGAAATGTTTTATTCGAGGTACTGCCTCTTGCGAGGAACTGACAAATCCCCCAAGAGTATACTTGTCATGAAAAAGTGCTTCTCATTTAGCCGTTCAAACTCGGCAAAAAACTGTAGGTCCCCTTCATTCCCGCCAACAAACACGCACACAGGAATGGTTGTGATTTGAAGTCACTAGACCCTGGTTCTCCATGAGCTGTTGCGCCACCTAATTTATTTGTATTTATTTATTTATTCTCCCAGTGACAAAAAATCCAACCAAGTATATGAGGTTTTTTTTCATTTTTATCAAAAACGGTAAGGGCGCCAAAATAAAGTTTTGCCCCGGTTCGGAAAAATCGTAGATCCGGGGCTGGTAGAGCTGAATATAGAAAACTCAATTATAAATTGGACTATGTGCATTTAAAAAAAAACAGGCATATTAATACAGAACTTGGAGAATCACGTTTAATAGTATCCACATCCAGAGGAACACCCCAGGGAGGGGTGCTTTCTCCGCTTCTTTGGATACTAGTTATGAACGAAATTCTTGTAAAATTAAAATATAGTGGAGTCAAAGTAGTAGCTTATGCAGATGACCTAGTACTACTTGCGACAGGTAAATTCCCATCCACTATTAGTGAACAAATAGAATATGCCCTGTCAAAGGTCAACACATGGGCAAAGAATTGTGGGCTAATGGTCAATCCATTGAAAACTGAATTGGTTCTCTTCACTAACAGAGATTTAGATTACCATCAGTTGCAGGGACTCCACTCAAAATCTCGGATCAGGTCAAATACTTGGGTGTGATCCTTGGTAAGAAACTAAACTGGAGTCTCAACACTAAAGAGAGAACAAAGAAAGCTATGGTTACGTTCTATTCCTGCAACAGGATCTTTGGAAAATCCTGGGGACCCAATCCAAAAATTACCAGGTGGATGTACACGGCAACAGTTAGACCGATACTTACCTACGGTAATTAAGTTTGGAGGAACGCGACTGAGAAAGCAACAAACCTGAAAACCTTGACAAAAGTTCAAAGATTAGCATGCGTAGGTATTACGGGGGCGTTGAAAACCACTCCCACAGCGGGACTGGAAGCGATACTCAACTTGAGACCCCTAGATCTATTCGTGCAAGAATCTGCAGCATACAGTGCCCTGCGCGAAAGCCAGACTAAATGCTGGAAGCAAAGTACATCAGGCCATACTCAGATTCTGCAGAGATATGTGGGAAATAATGTTTGCACAGACTACACAACACTCCATTTAAACTTCAACAGACCCTTCACTCAGTGTCCCCAGACTTTCATAACCTTTTTCCCCTGTATTTATCAGCAAACCCAATTTTGTTCCCCTAATCTCCAAAAAAATTCCCCTTTTTTTCCCCTAAATAAAATTTTCATGAATATGGCATAAAAACAAAAATAAAAATTAGATATTTCTTAAGAGTTTTAATTTTAGGAATAACCTTAAAGTAACAGAAACATTAGTACTATTTGTACATTGTATATGTAGATACCTAATAGAAAAAATTTCCTTTATTATAAAAAATAGTTAAAAACCAACTTAATATCTTCATTTACAAAATGCTCAAACAGCTGAAGTTGATGCTGCAATTTGTTTTTCCTCCTGATATAGCAAGTCTTTGAATTCAGGCAATAATTCCCATTGCTTCAAATATCTATTTCTGGATTTTATTTTTGAAATGAAAGAAAACCTTCAGAAACTCAAAACTTGTAAATGGGACATTACATGGGTTATTAACCTGCGAGATTAAAATTTAGAAAAGAATGTTTAGATTGAACTTTTTCTTTTAAATGAAGTTTGACAATATTTTATAATGAGATTCCGTTTGAGTATTTAATTTTTATAAAAAATGTATTTAAAATGCTTCATTTAATAAGTTAGTCCTTTATGAATTTTTTCCCCTTTTTTAAGCTTGTCCCTCGATTTCCCCTTTTTCATTATAAAATCAGCAAAAGTGGTGCTTTTCCCCTCAATCTGGGAACCCTGCCTTCACTACCTCTTTTCCTAATAGAGAGGAGTGGGAAAACAACCAACCTTTCAGTAATGCATCTACGATAACTGTCTTCACTGATGGTTTGAAGATGGACACTGGAGTTGGTGCAGGAATTTTCTCGGAAACTCTGGGACTAGCTAGCTCCTTCAGACTTCCGGACTTTTGCAGTGTCTTCCAAGCCGAGGTCTTGGCAGTGACAAAAGCAGCTACGCAAATATCAATGATGGCGATACCACGAGCTGATATCACCCTCTTTATTGATAGCCAAGCAGCAATAAAAGCAATTTCTGCCACCGAGATACATTCGAAGCTTGTGACTTGCTGTCGCGAGGAGCTTAAGGTTCTTGGCATGCAGCATAACATAAGACTCTGCTGGGTTCCCGGTCACAGTGATGTACAGGGAAACGAGAGAGCTGATGAGCTGGCGAGAATGGGTTTGTCGCTTGATTCAAGTCAAGCCGAACAACATATCAAAGTACCAACCTGTAGCATCAAACAGGAGATTGGTAACAAAATATTAGAAAAAACCAATGAAAGATGGAATCTGCTTGAAACATGCGCCACAACTAGAAAGTTATGGCCAAATTACAATAAGCAGAGAACAGACAAAATTATGCAAATGGACAAGAAACATCTCCGTTCCCTTGTCAGCATAATCACCGGACACAACCTACTGAGATACCATAAAAAGAAAATGAGGCTCAGTACTGACGACCTTTGCAGAGGGTGCAGTGACGAAGAAGCACATGAGGATACCTTACACTTCCTTTGCAATTGCCCAGCACTCTGTCATTTAAGAAAGTAACACCTAGGAAATAATTTCTATGACGACCTAGAGGAACTTTCTGGAACTTCGGCTAATAGCCTTCTGAATTTCATCAACGCCTCTAAATGGATTGACTGCTAACAGAACACATAGGTTTTTACATTAAGTGGAATATAATTTCCTAGGGTATCACAACGGATCTACATAGATCTAAGTGTGACGGTAACGAGATCAACTGTCAGCCCTTCTACCTAACCTAACCTAGCATCGTTTATTTACTTTGTCGCAAAAAATTAAGCAGAATTAGTTGATATTTGCGTTTGGAATTGCCTAAAAAAATTTATTCGCAGTCGAAGATCTTAGGTTATGTTTTAAGTATGTATTTTCAGTCAATTATCTGTTATTATTTATTTCTTTTTCGTAGATACAAATAGAAATTTGAAAATGCATATCTCCTGCGAAAAAAAGTAAATCTACTTACTGCATTTTGTTTTTGGATCAACTTCGGAATTTTTTTCAGCCAGTAAATTGGGCAGTCTGTCAAATTTTGAGGAGTGGAGAAGCAATTCTCTCAGTGAAGTTAAACTGTGCAAAAGTACACGAACGCATACAACCAATATTTCTAACACTTTTTAAACGTTAACAAAATTGATTGATTTTGAGATGTTTAGAAAGCAAAATCATTTTTTATTTTGATGGACGATTAAAACGCAAACTTGATTAATATTTCTAGTCAAAAAACAAAAATTCAAATAGGTCCAACTTTCCACAAAAAATTACTTTTAATTTTTCAATAATCATTGGTAAGGTAGTTCAATCATTGAAATAAGAAGTGTCTTTTTATGTGGAAAGTTGGGCCTATTTAAATTATTTGTTTGGCTAGAAATATTAATAAAGTATTAAGCTTTATTTGTCCATCAATATAATAAATTATTCGACTTCCTAAACGATTCAATATCAATCATTAAAATTTTCAATGATGAGTTTCAATGATAGCTATAACTGGCGCCTTAAATTTGATATTTTTATTAATTAATTAATTACGAAGTATAAATTAATCACAAACTCAGCATTCTAGAAATTAAAAATTGAAATACACTTGAACACAAAATTTCTTTGTAAGTAAAAAATATTCTGCTTTGAAATATCAGTTTTTTATTTTTCATTTTCTTTTTTTTAAATAGTTAAAAAACTTATTAAATAAAAAAAAGGACGAACAGATAAGAAAAAATAATTTTTAACAAGAAAAAAACAAAACTAAAAGCAAACAACAGCCATTTTGTTTATGTGGTGTTGTCCTCAACTCGCAGAACACAGCACTTAGGTACCATTTCTGCCCAAACAAATTCCTTGGGCAGAGTTCGGCAAAAATTGTCAGGAAGGGGAAATGTTTTATTCTCTCGTGAGCGTTTTCTTCTGCCAAAAACTAAACATGTTTTGCGTACGCGAACAGCTTTGGGCTGAATTTGGTAGATTTGGGTGGAATTTGGCTGTTTTGTGTGAGTACGCAAACAGACCTATTATGCTCAACGCGTCATTGTAAACACTAAACAGAAATTCCTATGCTTAAACTTTTGCGTTGACAGGCAAATCTTTCAGCGCGACGCCCAACGCGGCATTGTAAAACAGCCATAACGTGTGCATCGCGA
Source organism: Dasysyrphus tricinctus (assembly GCA_963921185.1). Taxonomy (NCBI): domain Eukaryota; kingdom Metazoa; phylum Arthropoda; class Insecta; order Diptera; family Syrphidae; genus Dasysyrphus; species Dasysyrphus tricinctus. The sequence continues at coordinate 176,197,987 of OY992531.1, read as the reverse complement.
ACGCATCATTGTGAAACAGATATTCACTCGATCGCTCATCCGTTCACGGAGGACGCGTTTTGGCCCCTGAGTTTTGTTAATTAATAGTCAGGTCAAATGGTAGTTTGAAGTGGAAAGTTCTGGTGTAATTATTTTTAGTGACCCCCTTTATGTTTTTGGGGTCGCTGAACACGAATCTGAAGTTGTCCAAAAAAATTTGTTACGGCAAATATGAGAATTCGTCAAAAAACGTCGAAAATTTCGACATTTTTTGTCCTTTTTCCTTATTGCTCAAAAATTATTTTTCTTTTGCAAAAAGCGCTTATGCAGAAATAAAGACAATAAGATTACCTACAATCTACGCCTATATCATTTTTTTGTACGACTTATGGTTTCTGCGGAAACAGTCGTTGAAAAACAGCCAAAAATCAGTCATTTTTAAAAAATTGCATAAACGTTTTTTTTTTTTGTATTGTTTTCTTCATTACATGAAAAGTAGGCCATGAGTTATTATGTTATTTGCATTTTCTAATTGTAGTTGTCTAAAAGTATTATATTGCAGTGGTTAAGTGTATAAGTTTCAGTATTCCAAACAGTCAAAATGTCCATTAAAAAGTGTTTTATTTGTGACAAAGATTGGAGTATGGTGCAGTGAAAGTGGTGAATAAAAAAGCAATTAAAACGCTCTTTCAAGCCAGCAAGAAGATAAAAGACGGAAAGGGAGCAGGTAAGAAATCAGTGAAAGTGCATACAACCTGCCAAAAAAGCTATATAAATGGTAAATGGTAGGTAGAAATGGTGACAAGAGCGTGACACTAGCTCTTTGCCCAATTAGCACTGGATTGCGCCGTTTTGATACCATAAATCGTTTGACCTGTGTATGAAAGCAGTCTAAAGTGAGGATTTGCGGGTTTATTCTCTGAGGGGCTTATTCCTCAGGTGTCCCGTTCCCTGGGTTGGATGAGAGATTTCCTCCAGTGCGGGTTGGAGATCATCTTTCCCAAGAAACCAGAAAAGCGTTCCTTGCTTTGAAATAGGATGGCTGTGAAGTATGGTTGGGTACCTTGTGAGTCAGTACAAAAGACAGGAGTTGGGTCATAGGACACTCACTCGATTGGATCGCATCTCGATTAGATCAAATCTCGCTTGCTACATTATGCCGAGCTCGGTAGGTTGTAAAATAGCAACAAAGCGCGATCGATCCGACCGTGTGATCATCATTGCCATTGAGCATATGAAAGATCGTTTAGGTCCTCAAAAAAAGCCATTCCAAACGATTGTGCCTCTCATTCTGGCTAGAGCTGAACATTTACAGAGAAAATGAAGGACTGTTTCCTTTTCTTGCTGGTCTCCACAGCTGTAACAGTGAGTATTGTAAGGAATACCCAGCCTCGCCGCATGTTCTGCAATTGACCAGTGTCCAGTGCAGGTTGCTACGACCCTGGCTATGTAACGCTTGGGTCTACACATGAGATCAATTGTTCGGGATTTATTAAAGGCGGGCCAGGTCGTTCTGGATATTTTGCAGTTGGTTAAACTGCTCCACGGGCTGATCCTTTCTGGCTAGTTCATCTGCCCGTTCATTTCCCTCAATGCCACTTTGACCAGGAACCCAGATAAGAGTGACCTTGAGGTTAATATTTAGACTTGCGAGCTCATCAGTAGCCGAATCAATGGCTTTCACAGACGCCTGACTGTCTGTAAGGATGGCTGTATTACTATTTTGTTTGGTATTTTGCATGCCTCCTTAATTGCCAGTATTTCAGCATGAAATACACTAGCAAAATTCGGTAGCCGAAATGACTTAGAGATGTTGAAAGACTCAGAGAAGACTCCTGAGCCAACACCGCACTCCATCTTTGGGCCATCAGTATAGATAGTTGTGTCTAAGTCTCTCATCACGGCGTCATCATCCCAGTCCCCTCTGGATGGGAATAAGACTTTAAAATCTTTACTGAGGCTCATTTAGTGACCATACGGTTTAGCAACCCAAGAATTTGATTCTTTAAGCAGTAGCGTAGCTAGATGGGCGAGGGCCCTGGGGCAGAAAATAAAATAGGGCCCCTTTACAGAAATTGGTTTCGTTTTTGATTAGCAAAAAAAAAATGAGAAAGTTTAGAAAATAGGTATGTAATGTTATAGGAATTTTTTTTACATAAACTGTCAGCATAATAGTCCTTAAGGCATATAATTTTTTAAGCTTAGCATGCAGTTTATTTATAATAGCAAAAAATTGGTGGTGGAATGTTTCAAAAAATCGTTAATGAACCAATACATTTGTGTGGCCTTCATTGAAAATCTCAGTTTGGCAGTAAAAATATTTTGTTTTTCCTTTGAAAAAAATAAAAGATCGATAAGAAATTTTAGCCTCAAACATTTCATTTTCGAGTCATTCCAAATGAAAACGTCTTTCGAAAAAGCCAGCACATCTCATTTTGCTCAAACTTTATGAGATGCCCCTACCCCATTTGAAACATTTAAAATTCGTTTTTTTTAAGCTCGATCGTTCTAAGCATTAAAAATGTTTCTATTAAAGATGCTAACACGTTTGAAATGGCATTTTAAAGCTGAAGTATAGTAGCACAGATACTAGAGTTACATAGATATCGCATCCAGTACAAAACAAAATGATCACTTTTTCAATATTTTGTGATTGCAAGCTCTTTTGTTTCATCCTCAACTACGGATGACTTGTTGTTGACGTTTTGAATTTACTGTCGTTTCCATTGGTTTCACTCAAGAAGACACTCATTCTGAATCCAATGGAACAGTGCTTGTTACTTCTACTCAATTCTGAAGTTTTGTCTCTATATTGGTGAATCATTAAATAGAAACCTTTTGCTGGCACACAAAAAGTGAAATTGAAAACAATAGTGTATCAACCCCTAACTAACAAATAATATTTTTTCATTTTTTCCTTTTATTTTTCTTGTTTGGTTTATTAAATTATATTAAATTTTTTGTTTTCAAGTGCACAATTAATTCAAATGAAATTTAAAAAAATATGAAGTCTTACTGCAGTTTGTTTTGACGTTTGAGTTTGAATGTATTAGTGCTTCTCGAGTGGATTCTGATTTCAAATGCAGAAGCGAAATTCTCTGCTCAAAATCGTCAGAAGAGGATTTTTGTGCCAATGGAATGGTTTCAGAAGGCTTCTGACGCTTCGAAATGCTTCTGAATGTCCAATGGAAAACGGCATATGTCTATGTATGTAAATCAATCTTTTTAAGCATTATATGTGGTCCATAACTCACACAATATTGATATAACTGGGATGTAGCTCTACGTCCCACGATAAAAAAGGAGTCATTTTTATTTGCTCTGCGTGCGATATCTATGTAGTATAGTAAATAATTAAATTCACACAAAAATACTAAAGACGGTGCTGGAAATACGTGTTATACTGATTTTTTGTGACCTTCAACTGACTCCAGTGTCTCGACTGATGATATTTCTCAGATATTATAGGGCATATATGAGGCCATGAGCGCAATAGTGGCCTTACCGCATTTTTCATTATTTTCAGTAGAGCAAAAATAAGAAACAGGTTATTTTCAAACACTTGTTGCTTTAAAATAAAGAAACATAGGCTTGATTTTCTTTTTGAAATATGATCAAAAAATAAATGATTTTTTGGTTTTATATCCATGATCCTTCAAAATACCGTTATAACTTATTTTAAAGTCAGATAGGCCACTATTGCACAGAGGAAAAAATAAAAAATTTAAAATTATGTAAAGATAGGCTAATCATTTGTAAATAAAACTATGAGTTTTTTCTTATTTTTTGTTTATATACGTTGAAATTTAACATTTTTATTCACTTTCAGATGTGTTAGAATCCAAAAAAGTTTTTGTAGTATTTGTAAATTGTTATTCCTGTGATCGGTGTTAAAACTATGATGTATTAGCGGGTATTATGATATAAAGTATCAAGGTTAAAGCTTGCTAGTAGAACGAGAGCCCACAGCAGATTTTGAGTGTGAATGATACAAAAAAGAAGAAGTGTAGGAGTTAACAGCTTGAGTAAAACTTATTCAGGAAATCAAGGTCTTGGCAGTCCACAACCGGGGCCTTAGTGATTAAACAGTGCATCGAAATCAAAATAGGAATGCATTTCTCTCTAGAAAATGATCACGGAATCTGAGACCATTTGAATCTATAGTAAGCCCTGCCAGATCATTTAAAAAATTCAAAGTTCAAAGCGAAAAACGGGATTTTAAAACGGTTTGGCAGGGCGAACTATACATACACTACACACAAATGATCTCGGCTTCCGTGATCAGAGGAGCATTACCCAGGAAGGGGTGAAAACCAATTTTGGTTAGCACAATTATTACTCTCGAAGTAATCACTAATCCCCGGTTATGGACCGCAGGACTTTGATTTCTTGAATAAGTGTTACTCAAGCTGTCAACTCCAATATTTCTTTTCATGATACCATTCACACCAAAAATCTGCTGTGGGCTCTTAGTCTATACTCTATAGGCTCATGCTTATCTTTTCAAAAACAAACATGTTGAAAAAAAAAATTTTAAATGTTAAAACAATATGTAGGGACCGTCTTTAAAAATTGAAGCTCATGAATCTTGAGTAAGTTAACCTACAGTCTTTCTCTTGATATCATTCTATGTATTTGAAATTCCAATTTCAAAGTTGGGAAGAAGTGCTTTTTGGTAATTTGTATGACAAAGAATGTTTTTTTTTTTCGCCGAGCGTATGAAACTCCACCTTTTTGGCTAATCGAGGGTGATTATCAGGGTACTGACTTATGTTTAGTTCATTGCATTGATGTCACCTGTGAGCAAATAGTTAAATAATTGGCCTAACTAACAGTTTCAAACAATAAAATCAAATATGCGAGCGCAATAGCGGTCTTTAAGTGAGATAGGCCACTATTGCACTCAAGCTTTTGATTTTTTTGTGTTTGGCCTAAGTATAAAAGTCCTGTAACTTTGTCAGGAAGACGTTTAATTGAAAATTTTTAGTGCAGAACTGCTCCTTAATACACACAAATTCAATTTTTGTAATAAACTCAATTTGGATAAAATTGCAGTTAGGCCACTATTGCGCTCACGGCCTGATATCATAGAAGAAATTTTAAACATTAAGTAAAGGTGGACTTCCATCCTTGGTACTCGCATCTTTCGATAGACGTTTTTATATGGAATGATTCTTTCGTAAAAAAAACAGTTTACATTAGTGCATTTAGTGGTAGAACAAATGAGAACTTCACGCCTACAAAAAACACCGACTTTTATTATACCTACATAAAAATCACAGAAAGAAACGACAAAAACAAACTCGAATAAAACTCAAATCCATTTTGCTACAATACATAGTATGTAATTAATAGGCGTGTTCAGGAAAATGAGATCTCCGTCGGCTCAGTGTCAAAAACTGAGCAAGCGAATCCAATATTTTATTTCCTCAGTTATTTGACAGCAAAATTTCTGAGGAATCCTGTTCACGCGACTGACATGGCTGAGGGCTCTGAGATCTCATTTATCTGAATACGCCTAATAATAATCACCCGTATAACGGAATCCGATGAGTGAGCTGCGGAGGGAATCAGACTCAATTCTGACATTTTTACTATGAGCGAAAGGTCAGAATTGAGTCTGACTCCCTCCGCAGCTCAGTCATTGGATTTTCTAATCGAGGTGAATATAAATGAAATGTTTTCTGTCCGAAAAAAGAGTGAAACCATTTCCCAATAATCTGCAAGAATAATCAATCTCGGCCGTATTAACGAGTATCAGAAGCAAAGTCAAAAAAGGCATTGTTCGTTTATGATCAAGTGTGTCAGTTTTTATGAATTTTTTTGTTTTGCATTGATCACGTTAAAAGATCTGTAAAAATGATATCGCGAGAACAATATAAAAAATCAAAAACATACTGAAAATTAAATTTTTGTTGTCAAAACTGAAAATCCTTGTCGTTTTAATTTAAAATGTGACTGATTTTAAAGATTTAAATTCAGTATGAACCGCGACGGATCTATTTTAGGTGAAATTCAAAATATTAGGACGGAAACTTATAGCAATTCGGGATAGGCTATCCGAGACTTTTTGTAGTACCTCGTGGCTTGATGGTTAGTGCGTAGGACTGTCATGCCGAAGGTGTGGGTTCGATTCCCAGCCGTGCCACCTAAAAACAGAAATGTTTTATTCGAGGTACTGCCTCTTGCGAGGAACTGACAAATCCTCCAAGAGTATACTTGTCATGAAAAAGTGCTTCTCATTTAGCCGTTCGGACTCGGCAAAAAACTGTAGGTCCCCTCCATTCCTGCCAACAAACACGCACACAGGAATGGTTGTGAGTTGTAAGTCACTAGGCCCTGGTTCTCCATGAGCTGTTGCGCCACCCAATTTATTTAATTTTTTTTTTCTATCCGAGACTTTATCCATAAGTCTTGAAACTGACCCTTAATATCCAAAACAAACTGATCAAAAACTTTCTTAAAGTCAAGATGAAATTATATTTTCGCTTCGAAAAATTGTTTCTGTCAGTTTCTGGGGCCCCCAAGCTTTCGGGGCCCTGGGGCGCCGCCCCAGTTTGCCCCTAGGTAGCTACGCCGCTGTCTTTAAGTCTTAAGGCACTGCAAGATTACTAAATATTTTATGTGTAGATCAAGTGGTAGGAAGTGCAGAAAACGCTTAAGGCATCCGTTGGGCAAGACCTGTGGTACCAAAACTAGCTGTTCTTTGAACCTTTTTGAGTTTGTCGATGTTATATGCCTTGTTAAGTGCGGGCCACCAAACGATGGAACCATATGTTAGAATCGGCCTTACCACTGCAGTATACATACGTCCATAAGATCATCTTCACTGTACCATACTCCAATCTTTGTCACAAATAAAACACTTTTTAATGGACATTTTGACTGTTTGGAATACTGAAACTTAGACAGTTAACCACTGCAATATAATACTTTTCGACAACTTCAATTAGAAAATGCAAATAACATAATAACTCATGGCCTACTTTTCATGTAATGAAGAAAACAATACAAAAAAAAATCGTTTATGCAATTTTTTAAAAATTACGGATTTCTGGCTGTTTTTCAACGACTGTTTCCGCAGAAACCATAAGTCGTACAAAAAAATGATATAGGCGTAGATTGTAGGTAATCTTATTGTCTTTATTTTTGCATAAGCGCGAAATTTTCGACGTTTTTTGACGAATTCTCACATTTGCCGTAAAAAGCTTTGTTGGACAACTTCAGATTCGTGTTCAGCGACCCCAAAAACATAAAGGGGGCCACTAAAAATAATTACACCAGAACTTTCCACTTCAAGCCCCTTTTGAACACCATTTGACTAGACTATAATCTCTAGTAAAAAGAATATAAATTTTTTGTTCAGATGATTTTTTAATTATTAAATCAACAATTAGTTATGAATAAACAACAATATTTTTGAAACTAAAATGTTTCCTAAGATAATGGAAGGTTGAATTTTATGTGAAAGAGAGGAGTGATAAAAGGGGATGAAGTGTTGAGGATAGGAAGATACATGGTATCCACTATTCTTCAAAATAAATTTCCCTGACATTCCCTGACCAATTTTCCCTGACCAGAATATTAAAAAATATTTTCTTTTATAAATATTTTTTTTAAGTTAAGGTACTTTTTATATAATATAAGAGTCCAGGGGAAAAACGGCTTAAGTCCACTTATTGAAAAAAAAAAAAAAACTATATGACATCTTGTGGATTTTTATGAGTACTACTGATGATGTATTTTTTCCACAAAGGACATTAAAAATTCACAAAATGGCACATTTTCTGAAAAACTTTTTTTTTAAGTTTTGGTTTTTGCTACAAAAGTTGAACATAAGGATATTTAAAAAAAAAAACTTGTGATTAGACCTAGCGACATGTCAGCTAAATAATTTTAAATAAAAAATATCCGATATTCTTAATATTTCCGGTCGATATCCTGTCAAAATAATTTGAATTTCAAAAACTATTCAATGTAACGGTTGTGAAAATTATTTTATTCACAAACTAATTTTTTAAAATGTAAAGATGTCTAAATAAAAAGCAAAAAAAAACGTTTCCAATTATCATATCAATTCTTAAAAAAAAATCGAAATTTTGGCTCCAACCTCGAAAGTTCTTTTGGCTAATATCAGCGTATCAGGCAACAAAATCAAGAAGTTAAAATCAATATACATTACATACATATGTTTGAATAGCACTGGTCAACAAACAGCAAAAAAAACGTTTTTTTTATTTTATAACGGGAATATCTCAAAAACGTGGCCTGATAGAATTTTTCTGACTTCAGATTCGAATTCTGAACACCAAAAACCTACAGAAAAGTATATTTTGGTTTCTGTAACAAAAACCTTGTTGACCAGTGTAGTTGATTACTTTGTGCTAGACAAACATATTTTTACTTTCATTAATTTTCCTTTGAATTAAGCGTTCTCTAGTAATAAACTTACAATTTCATCTCTCTCGGCATCAAACCAAGTGGGCTTGAGCCGTTTTTTCCTGGAACCTTCAATTGCATAGGTTGGATTAGATTAGGTTAGGTTAAGGTGGCTGCCAGGAAAACTGCTGACACGCCTAGGCCAGAATAGGCCTATTGTGATACCACATAAAGACTGCGAGGTAATCGTCGCTAATTAAACCAATTGGAGCTTTTAATAAAGCGATGGAGACTGTGAATGTTGATTTTATTTAAATCACTTGGATCGTCAAAGAAAAAATTTCCTAAGTGTATATTACGTCTTTGAAAAAGAGCAGGACATGAGCAGAGAAGGTGTGGGATAGTTTCTTCCTCCTCCTCGTCCATCCAGCTTCTGCAGAAATCATTTGAGAAAACGCCGAGTCTATTGGCGTGTTTGCCTATGAGGCAGTGTCCAGCTAATATGCAATCTACTTAGAGATAACAAACATTTCGATCGCTTCGAATCCAGTGTTGGCCAGATCTGTTTCGTCGCCAGACAAGTAGTGATACCTGTCCATCTGCTGTTTGTCATCATGGAATCATGCTTAAGCATAAGTTTACAAGTAGCAATTGGTATTCCAATATTCACCTTGTTAGGTAATATTGGTGTAATAGTTCCCATCCTGGCGAGTTCATCGGCTTTACAGTGTGATGGAATATCTCTGTGTCCCGGCACCCAGAAAAGGTTAATGTTGTACTGTTCTGCTATCTCCATTAGAGACGATCGACAATGTCGAGCAGTTACGGAGTTTGTAGAAGCAGAGCCTAGTGATTTAAGGGCAGCTTGGCTATCTGAGAAGATACGAATATTTAATGTATATATTACGTTTTCTTTGAGGCAAGATAAAACTTCTTTTATCGCAAGGATTTCAGCTTGGAACACGCTACAATGATCAGGGAGACGGAAGGAGAGACTTGTTTAGTCGTTCTGAGTACACGCCACCACCCACCCCCTCTTCAGTTTTTGAGCCATCCGTGTAGAAATGAATTGCTTCATCTCTCAAAAATTCCTCATCATCCCAAGTGGATCTTGTTGGAATTGTGACTTGGAAATTTTTGCCAAAAACCGGCTGAGGGATGGTGTAGTCGGAGTGTTTAGGAATTTATCCGAATTTGTTCAGAATGATAGTATGGCCAATAGAGTTATTGGACCATTGAGAGATGGCTCTGAGATGAATAGCTGTGCTCGCTGCCACTTGTTTAGTGTATATATCGAGGGGTGAAATGTTAAGCAGTATGTCTAAAGCAGCGGAAAGTGTCGAACGGAGAGCTCCGCTGATACACATGCATACTGATCTCTGCACTTTGCTTAGCTTATCTCAATAAGTTACCTTATCTAAAGCAGTCCACCATACTGCCACTCCATAGGTGAGTATCGGTCTGATAACCGCTGTGTATAGCCAGTGGGTGATATGTGGGGACAAGCCCCATTTGGTTCCAATAGCTTTTTTACAGGAGAAAAGTGCCATTGTGGCTGTGGTGTTGAGAGCTAGATAATATCATTGACATTAGTGTCAAGATCGTTTCTGCTTACGGGGATACTTAAAAGGTCAGATTAAATTAATCTGCTAAGAGTATCTCTATATTTTACCCAGTTAGTTTTCCAATGATTCCGGAAAGCTATCTTTTTTGTAGTTTCATCGTTTAGATTGAATTGTATATACACTCCTGTTCATTTGAATAGGTTCAAAATTTTCGAGTGATGTTAACCGTTATAACTCCGAATTGAACGGACTAAATGAATTGTTGTAAATGGCTTTACAGAAAGCACCTAATGTACATTTCCACCTAACGCTAATCTGAGATTTAATAAGATTTACCTCAAATCTTACCATACAAATATATTTCGTTAATCTTGGAGATTAGAAATTCATCTTATTATATCTTCCTAGGACAAATAGTTTTACAAATCGAACTAGCCTATTTTAACATGGTGCTGAACGATTCATTCGAGACTCGATTCAGTTCTTCCTTGTTTGACACGAATAAAACATTCTGCCTCTTTCGCACTTCATAAGAAAAATTGAAGCGCCATTTGCATTTTTGAAAGTGTTGTCAGATTTGATCTTTTTTTAAATCTTTTTGTGCGGTAGAAACACCAAAAAGATTTATTTAATCTAAGGTGAGATAAACCTTGGGTGGAAACATAGCATAATGCTACATTGCCTCCTAACGCTAATTTGAGATTTAATAAGATTAACCTCAAATCTTCTTTAAATCTTGAAGATTTACCATACAAATATATTTCATAAATCTTGGAGATTAGAAATTAATCTTGTTAAATCTTCCTAGGACAAATAGTTTTACAACTCGAACCTACCTATTTTAACATGGTGCTGAACGATTCATTCGAGACTCGATTCAGTTCTTCATTGTTTGACGCGAATCAAACATTCTGTCTCTTTCGCGCTTCATAAGAAAAATTCAAACACCATTTGCATTTTTGAAGGTGCTGTCAGATTTAATCTTTTTTAAGTCTTTTTGTGCGGTGGAAACACCAAAAAGATTTATTTAATCTAAACTTAGATAATCCTTTGGTGGAAATATAGCATAATTTAAGAGCGGAGAGGTGGATTACCGTACCTGATCATCGTCAGAATGGTATCCTTGCAGGTTAGATTTGCTGGGATTCTGATGCGAGCTCTAGGTCTGCAAGGAATGTCTTCCTTAGCCACGACTTCGAGCTTAGCGCCAGGCCATAGCCCCTCTAATCTATTTACTAACAGCAAGTTTATATAGATCGTATGATCTCTGGTCATCAAAGGCGACGAGCTTGGCCCGACCTTGGTGCCACCCTGCATTCTTAAACACAACAGGCACACCTGGATTCTCCATTACAAGAGTCCAGTATGACTCCTGTAGTTTATTTGAGACCGTCGTCAATTGATCAGAAGAGATCATACCATCCACATTGCTTCTGTCGATAACAGCTGCAATAGTCTTATCCCTTAGCACGTCACTAAGGGATAAGTCTTTTATGTATAGGAGGTGTTATGCACCTTTGGTTTTTTGGGGTCCGGAATTGCTCCCTCTACAGACCGTTGTCGCTTTGACGTGAAGCCTTTGCTGGTCGTTGGGTTAGCAAGGGTGCTTTTGGCCCAAGCGAGTTTAGCGGATTGCTTCGAGTCTAGAGCGGTCAATGGAATGTTTCCAATGACTTCCACTATTCTCTCTGCGGCCCGTCTCTCGCTGCGTGAGGCATTTTTGTTTCTCTCGCTGGTGGAAGATGAGCTGTATGTCACAGGTCTGCCATCAGGGAGCGAACATCCACTGTGTTCGGACGGGGTCTGCTCTGACCAGAGGTGATATCGCATGTCGCCGATGTTTTACTTGCCAGACCAGCCCCCTCCGATCCCGTGAGAGGTCTATTTGAAGGAGTGGTAATACAGCCAAGCGTCATGGCAATATTTCCACGGTTTTGTATATGGACCCGAATTGACTTTTTTGGTTGCAAAAATCATATCTCTTAAACGAATAAAGATATCACCACAATTTTTTTTTTTATCTTAAAGGAAATTTCCAAGGCTATAAAGTTTGAGAATTTAAAGACAAAATATTTACAGGGTGTTTCAGAATCTGCTGCTGAAATAAGAAGTTTTAGTTAAGTTGGTTAACATAGTTGGTATTTAATTTTAAAAAGGTTGAAAGTCAATTTATGAAGTAATTTGAGTGTAATTCAAGTAAAACAGTGGGGAAAAAAGAAAACAACCCAAATTGAGTGAAAATGTGGCGAAAAAAAATCTTTTTTTTATTAATAGATTTTTTTATTTTATTTTTTATTTTTTTTATAAAAGAGTCCTAATAAGTATTAATAAAATATTTAATTAATAGATTACAATTCAAAAAGTAGAAAAATAAAATAAAAGGAACGAAAATTTACATACAAACATTAAATTTCTTGGAAACTATTATCTAAGTCCGGGGAAATGCGTAACAAACTTATCATTTCTGGTGAGTATTGGGCTTTCAGATATTTTTGGGTTCTTACATGTCCCAAGGAAGAAATAAGTAGATCGGATGAAATTGCTAGCATGTTAAATTAGTTTTCATTCGGCCAAATTCTTGAAATTTTGCACGTATTTTGACATCTGTATTTCTTGTAGTCTTTATTTTTGGACTCTTGGGCTTCTTCTGGCAATTCTCCAGGTGGTAGAGATTGGTATTCGACTATATTTTGACTATGGACCAATATTTTATGAAGAGTAGGTGTTAGTAGTTTTTTAGGGTACTTTTGTTTCAATTATACTGCGGTTGTTTTGGTGTACTCTCCAAATTTAACTGTATTCACTTCTTCCCTGCAATTCAAAACATTAAGTATTATTTTGATCCTAGTTATAACCTCTTCATTGACCCCAGTTATTCAAGCGGTTGCCTCCGATTGTTCAAAAAATCTCCTTGAAGTGTTACCATCATTGCTATTTCCAAATCTTTGCTTTGGTTTATCCACATCATATCCAAGCTCATCGTGAAAACGCCTTTGAATCTCTCATTTTCTTCTTATTTCTGCCTCTTTGATCCCAATAGATTCATCAAATTCCTCTCCCTCTTGTCGAAGTTTATAAGCAAGTTTCAAAATAAATTCCATGCACCTGATTCTAGCATGCAATGGAGAGATTCCATATTCGTAATTTTGTTCGTCGTTATTTAATTCATCCTGGTTATTGAAGTATTTTGGGGTTCTTTTACATATCGGACATGACCGCGTAGACTTTGTTTCTGTTAATTCGTTTAAAACTTTTCCGTCAATCATAGTTAAAAAGAACTCGTGTTTCACCAATATAGTTATATCTTCATTAACTTTATACATTGTTGGTTGAATATCTGCTATTTGCCTTTTTATATCGTTGACTGTTGTATTTATGAGGTCACTAGTTTCTTTAGCATATTGGAACATTATGGAATGAGTTGATGATGGGCGAGGGTTCCTCCAATGTTCGCAATCTGCACTATTGAGCCTGTGTGGAACAACTGATGCCATGAACATGTTTGCGTCTGTTTCACCATCTGATGTATTCATTTTTTGCTTGTACGCACCTTGTCCAGATGATCCATCGCAGCCCCATTTACTCTATAAGGTCAAACTTCTTGGGAGTGCAATTATTTGTTCCTCTGTTTTACTTTTTAACAGCCGCCTTGCAATATGATCCATCATGTCTTGAAGCTTTACAACAGCTGATATTTCCGTGACTTCGCTGTTTTCTGGAACTGCATCTTTTTCGGTACCTGTAATTGTGTTGTAGAATGGCAGAACATATATATTGTGTTTCCTCAACGAAGTTCTCAGTATTTTATGTTTTTCTTTTGATAGACCCAAATCCATAAACAAAGCTAATGCATTTTCATTACTATATTTTATGGGATCCTTTTGTGGAGTAGGAATGCTTTCCTTGACTCTTTTGACTCGAAGTGGACTTGCGGTAGAAATTGCCTTGATCACATCACTCTTCGCCTTTTCATAATTTGTTTATACCTTATTACTAACGCATCAGAGAGATTTGCAGTACTTATCTCCTCTGTTGCATTGATTAGTTTTTGCTTTTTTGCAAATGTTGCGCACTCATTGACTGACTTCCTTGGCCTTCCTCTTGATGACTTTGATGTAGTTGGTCGATCACACATTACTTCTGTTTGTCCGGTGATATGGAGAGATGAAGATAACCATTGCTCATTTTTGTTTATAAAATTGACTGCGCAATTAAAGTGTCTTAATTTTGCTTCATTTCCGGTAAATTTTCAGCGGATAGTTGGTGTTCACTTATTACGGCAGAAATATACTCATCAGTGCTATTAACTTTTAAAAAAGTTAAAAAAAATATTGTATAGTATATCCATTTTAAATTATTTTTCCTTATACAACTGCTCGATCGCTCGTTCAAATTTGAAATGATAATTCCATCCCAATGTTTTATTTTTTATACATTAAAACTAAATACCTGTACTTAAAATATTCAATTTTATGACATCCCAATAAGGTAATCTGTTTACCTACCTACAAATAGTCTAATCAAGTTAAGAACCCTTATCCATCAAAGAACCTGACAATAATTAATCATACCCGAAATCAAAAACATTCATACTTAAAAGTTGTATTAGGGGTTGCACGAAATAAGCTATAAAACCGTTTTAAAAAGCTTAGCATAAAATATTTATGTTTTCCTTCTAAATTACAAAACCATTTAATTGAAAACTAAGACTCATACCTGCAAAACAAAGAAATAACATTTTACATGTTTTCTTTTTGCACTTAAAAAAAAAACTCTGAAAAAATTAATGACTTTTTCAAATCAAATCTTTCTAGCTCAGTGTTATGTAACTTTATGCAGCTGAGTTTTTGGTTGTAGATAAAGAGATATATGAGCCGTTTTTTTTTAAAGTGGAATAAGTCCACTTTTGGAAAAAATAGAGTTTATGACGAATTCAATGAAATAATTGTATCCTCTTTTTGTATTTAAAATCTTATACTCAATAGACCACGATTTTTTCCTGAATTCAACACATACAAAAAAATTGTAAAATTTATTGAAAATATTTTTTTTTGAAAGTGGAATAAGTCCTTCTTTCGTTATAAGCATAGTTTTGGAAAATGTATAATTACGATTATTCATGATTACAACGATTTTCAGCGTGCACTATCCCCTCATAGGAATCAGTTTGGACTCTAAGAACAACATCATAGACAAGATAACTGTATTTTTGCTCTAGAAACTCGAATGACAATTCATTATACAAATTTTGATTAGTTTTCTTTTGTAAGCATAGCTGTTTATTAAGAGTAATTAGAATAAGGTGTAACAAAAGTATTGCTTTATTCTCTAGGTATATGTATATGAAATATTGTTCGTATAGGAGGGCAAGTTTTCGATTCGTGTAAAAAGATCAAACTTGACATTGACCCATAATAAAAACACACAGAAAAGTGGATGCCGCAATTTTGTCTGTCTCTCTGAATGTCAAGCTACAGCTTAGATTACTGAAGCGAAATTTGAATTTGAGTTTAATGGTAGTTCCCTATAGAAGGCAAATAGATTTTTTTTAACTCTGAAAATACCAGCTCTATCGTTAAAGAAAAAAGTATATATGTACATACATATTTAAGTATCTCAAAAACGACTCCAATGATTTTGATAAGTCTGTGAGTTGGCATGGTGTACTTTTTGTAAAAAGTTAATTTTACCAAGAACTCTCATAAACGTACCCATCAAATTGCGTTTATTTTTACTTTCGATTTGCTCATCAGCTCCTCTACAGATTTCAATGTTTTTATGCGGATTAATAATTTTACATATCAAAATTTAAAATATGGAGTTTTAAAAAGCACTAAAATTTCTGTTGGAAAATTAAATTGATAAAAAAACGAGCTGATGAATTTTTTTTGGAACCAAGGTTTAACGTATATTAGTAAATAGTACTTAAAATAAGTTTACCATTTTTTTTATTGTATGTTATATTACATACCTACCTAAATAATTTCCTCATAAATTTTATTATTCACGAAATTAAGTTTTGCTTAATTCTATATTACTTTTAACTCTAAAATAACAATTCAGTTAAGCAATGTCTATATAAAAATACGGACTTAAACTCTTAAATAACAATTCAGTTAAGCAATGTCTATATACAAATATGGACTTAAATTTTCTTGATTTTTATTTTTTATAATTTGTTATTGTTGAAAATGGAATAAGTCCATTTAGCGCTCAGGTCCCGTTAAATTTCTTGGAGAATTTTAATAAATATTTTTGCTTTTCAAAATTCAACATTTTTACAGCCTAAAATGCGTCACCTGAATTTATTAACTTTTGCCTATATTTGTGAACACATTGAAACGCAAAACTTTAAATAACTCGAAACCTGAAAAAATGGACTTATACCACTTTCAAAAACAACGGAGCTTGACAACTTTTAAAAACTTTTTTCTACTCAATGTAAAGTTGAAAAAGTGCCTTAAAAGTGGTGTTTCAAAAAACATTAAATTTAGTACTTTAAAAAATTTATAATTTTTTTTTTATTTCTGATCATAGCCATTAACACATACATATATCAAGTAAAAATAACAAAAAAAATTAACTTATACTCTTTTCCTAGTTTTTACACTCAAAGTAAAAAAAAAATTAAAAAAAGTGTTTTTTTCTCACCTTAAATATTTGTCAACTTTGACTGGCTCTACAAGCCGAACCATTCATACAAATGAAATAATTTTTTCGATTACTTGAGCTCCAAACATTTGTTAATTCAGAAAATGTAAAAGTTTTGCATTATAAGCCAAACCGAAAAATGAATTTCGCAAGCACTTTTGCCTAAACGGGCCACTGTGCACCGTCAACAGAAGAGAGGCTGACAGTCGCAGTCTCACCACTACTAACGCTGCTGTGCAAACCCACCGAGTACGGATTGTGTGTAGTACTAGCGGGAGGTACACCTCCTCCTTTACTAGTAATAGCGTCTAGATTTTGAGTCGTTCCATCATTCCCAAGAGTGCCTGGGATGATAGTCGGCTCAACAGTCCTACCGCTCTTAACTTCTTTGCTGATGGATAATTTTTCGTTTATCGCTGGCGACTTATCCTCACCTGAGGCCAAGCCCTCGCACGTAGTCGCGACACCTGCCGACTTTTGAACGTATGTCCCCGTTCGTTTTTGTTCTTTTTTCGTACTGTTATTCATATTTATTCAAATTATTTTACGCAATGCAAAAAACAATTACAATATATAATGAAGTTTTAAAAATAGTATGCATGTACTATGTATATTAATTCAATCATATTACTAACTAAATATTTTTGTTAAATTTTTATTATAAACAACTTATTCCGCTTATTTTATAACTGTTACTTATTCCATGTGGTCTTCTTCATTTTTTATACATATATCATTGGCAGGTGATGTGTCTGGAACTATAAGCTCACTTTCGCCAACGTCCAATAAGTCAGGTTCAATTTTCGGTGGGAGTTCTGGGTTATTTTCAACTAAATGTGCATTCCGATTGATATTCATTGTGGTAACCGAGATGTTAGACTGCGCATTTACCTTCGTCGTTCTTCTGGAGCTTCTACGAGAAGATAAAGGCTTCACATGTATAGTCCTTTTCCGATATCCAATAATTTTTTTTTGACTATCGTAGATCGGAATGAATTGCTGGCCCCTTGTCTTAATAGCTTTGTCCCTTGAACCGGATGACAAGTATGATTGCAAGAACTTCAAAGTACAATTAGCATCTTCCACGGAGAGTGAATAGTCACCCAGAACATCGTTCATTCGAGTTAGTCTCTCAGACCCAGAGGCGAATTTTAAATAGTTGGCATTCTGTTCAAGTAGTGAATTGATTTGTGCGCAAACAGAATTAAATACGGGACGTTCTGTTTTTACAACTGATTCTGTTGTTGAATTCTCAGATTCTGTATCGACCTGCTGTTTAATTACCGGTGGGTTAAGAGTTTTATTGGTTTCTAAATCTTTTCGGGTGATAATTTTTGTTTTCATCACAATATAAGCGGGAAGTTCGAAAATGGTAAACTTTGGACTAATATGTTCATTTCCAAATCTATCTATTGAACTTGGGCAGACATTTAAATCAGTGCAAGTTTTATTAATGCTTGTATCAGGACTTTCATTTAGTTTAATTTTATTAAGAAAAGAATCATTTGCTAAAAGATTTGTTGGCCTGAATTGTGGAACCACCGTTTCATCATTAAGTTCTTTCTTTGGTTCCACTATTTCAATATCGCAGAGACTTTTTGTACTTTTTAGTTGAATAGTAGCTTGATAAGATATGCAATTGTCTGCTAATGCCACTGGGGTTGAAATTTTCGTTAATTCTGTGATAAATATAATAATATAAATATGAATATATAAGATAACAATTAACGAAAAGCACTAACAGATTCAAAGAAAAAATTGCAAATAACAGTTTTGCAGATTATGGTTTCAATTTCAATAGCTTACCTTTTCTGGAGCTCGCCTCCTTTTCTTTTACATTTGCAGAGACCATATTCGGCTTAGGCTGACTGTTTTCTTTTGATTTAAGGACTGTCTGTCTAGTATATTTTTTTAAGAGCGCTATTCCTTTCTTTTTCTTCTCAAGATCAGTACTTTGAGACTCAGTAGATGTTGGTAGAGCCGAAACGTTCGATTCACTGACTAAAATGCAAGGTAACTTTTGAGCCCCTACTTCTTTAACATCAGAGGGTATTTCATTTGGTGGACGTTGTTTTGAATCATCGTTTTTCAAATTTGGCGGTTGTGGTAAAAGTACTCTTTCTTTGGCTAAGCCACTTGGAAGGTTTTGAGTACCTTTTTTTTCATCTTCAAAATTAATTCCATCGGTCGGACTCGGTAAATTTGAAATAATATTTTCTGTCGAATCGGGCATAAGTGGAAAAGTCTTAATACTACTTTCCACTGATGCGATTGGCTGAATAATTTTTTTCTTTCTTCCTTTTTTAGTTTTATTTTTTGTTCCTGTGGTTTCAGCTGATTCTGTAGAAAAACGTCGTGAATTTTTTAATGGCGAGTGTTCTGAAGTCGAATCTAATACAAAATTTTGTGGCATTAGAATATCTGGTTTCGAAGAATTCTTTGTTTCATCTAATATTTTTGGTACGATTGGGTTTGTACTTGTTTTCGCAGATTTCAACAGCTTTGCAACAATATTTTTACTCAGTCGAATATCAAAACCACGCGGTTCAAATATGTATGCCAATATCGGTTCCTTGTTATGTACCTAATTTAAATGTATGCAAACATAAAAATACAGAATTAGCAAACAAAATCAATCTATTAATAATTAATTAAATTATTTCTGTGAGTAAAAGTAAATACATATGTACATACATTTCTGTACATAATTTTTGTATGTGATAATAATAGGTATGTTTTTAAGTAACAAATTATTTTTTAAAGCTTTGGTTATAGAAAAATGATAAAGAAAAACATGCTTTATTGCATGTGAATATTGAATAACTGAAACAAAAAAATTAAAGGATTTCCAGATATGAAGTATTTTTATATAATTTGACCTTTACAATTTATTTGAACAAGTTTTTGAGTAAAACATTAATTATTGACCAAAGCACAATGTGCCCTTTTCCATCTCTTTTTCATGTTTAACATTGTACTGAATTGACGCTTCAAAACTAGCTTGGTTTCATATTTATGTACCAGAGGAGGACACCTTAACAGGTGGCGCACGCGTGGAAAAGGACCTCAACCAACTTGGGGTGCGAAACTAGAAACCTAGCCGGCTGGAAGAAGCTTGTTCGTTGAGGCCCTGGTCCATCCTTGACTATAGCGCAAGCCTTAAGAAGAAGGGAACAGTTAAATTTGAAGTAATACCAAGTTAAATTGACTAGATTCAGGCGAGTTGTTGCTTAAATAAGACCCATGTGTTTTAGTTTTGTCCACTAGCTTTTGAATGACTTCTGAATTATTTGGTGGATTTTTAAATAAGTTATTAGTTATCATAAAATGAATGATTGTGAATTAAAGCTATATATATTGGGGCATATTCATAGATGAGTTTAAACCTGTTGCAAACAAATCTGGAGATTATGTTTTTGAAACTTCATCAGGTAAACTCCAGTTTTGCCTAGCAACAACATAGATGTTGTATAAGTAACATCTATGAATATGAATATGCCCCATTATGATTAGGAAAATAAAAATTAGAAAATTAACACAGGTATTTTAAATTATCATTGTATTTTTCAAAAGTGAGTAAATTTCGACCTTAAGTTTCGGCCAACAATGTATGTGGCGGCGGTCGTTCAAACAGAAGCCAAACAAAAAAGAAGAAAAAAAATACTAGCCAGTATTTTAAAGCTGTTGAAACGTTCAAAGAAATTATGTTCGAATTCGCGTGCTGATCTAGCGAATTTACTCTAGTCCTTTTTCACCCCACTCGATGACTTCCTTTGTAGGACTTTGATGTATGCTGATAAACTAAAACAAATACAAAAGTCTTGAAATTGCGTTATCAGCGAGACAGGGCCAGGGCGACTTATCGAAAGCTGACGAAGAGGTCATATGCCTGAAATCGTATTCAAAGTTTAATTTCATGAACTATTCTATTATTGAAAGAGTTCTATACTTTAATAAACCAGTCAATACACTTATTGGTATTTTTGATCCTATCTCAGCCATATGGTCCAAAAACAACGGTACTTGCCATTCAACCGTTAAGGAAAACCTTATCTGTCTCAAAAAACAACTTTAATAAAAAAAAATAGTGAATTATTGCATGCATGATGTTCTTTTTGGTAAAAAAAAAAATACCAAAAACTGTAATTAACGGTGCCTGCTTTATAAAGGTTTTCTTGGTTGTTGTTGTTCATTCAAAATTATTCAATATAAAATGATGTATAACTTGCAGCATGCACTGCACTTGGGTGGATTTACATTTACACACAAACCCAACTTTATTTACTCATTAGTTGCTTGGCCGATTTCAATATCAAAATTTTGAAAAAAAAATTTATTTTAAATTCACTACATTTTTCAAAAATGGGTGTATGACTTTTTTTTAAATTGGGCTCGTTAATGTACGTTGTATGTATAAATACTTAAAATTGGCATACCAATGTTTTTTTTAATATTATAAAAACTTTGTTAGTTCCTGTTTTTACACGCCAAGTCATAAGGTTAGAAGTAGATGTTTTTGAAAAGTTAAACTGATATTACGACCGTTACATGGTTGATCCACCGAAAACATAACTTTGAATGCTATTCACAGATTATATACAAAATAAAATGCACGACTGGATCGCACGTACTTGCTCTTATGTTCAAGTTGTGTGGAACTTAATAACTTTAAAAAATATTCAAGTAATTATAGAAAAAGTATAAAAAGAATTTAAATCGTTCTTTTAATTGTATAAACTAAATAAATAAATTGGGTGGCGCAACAGCTCGAGGAGAACCAGGGCCTAGTGACTAACAACTCACAACCATTCCTGTGTGCGTGTTTGTTGGGCAGGAATGGAGGGGACCTACAGTTTTTTGCCGAGTCCGAACGGCTAAATGAGAAGCACTTTTTCATGACAAGTATACTCTTGGAGGATTTGTCAGTTCCTCGCAAGAGGCAGTACCTCGAATAAAACATTTCTGTTTTTAGGTGGCACGGCTGGGAATCGAACCCACACCTTCGGCATGACAGTCCTACGCACTAACCATCAAGCCACGAGGTACTACAAAAATTGTATAAACAGTCTGATAAATAACTTAGAGCTCAAAGAAAAGTATGCCATTTGATTACTTGAACAAATATGAATATATGTAAAAAAAAATTTTAAATCGTTGGAGCCGTTTTCTTAAAAATTCATTTTTTATATATAAAATTTTTGTAACATTTTTCAAAAAAAAAAATTGGTATGCCAATTTTGAGTATATATTAATATACATTTAAAACTGAAATTTCAAAACAATTCATCAAACCGTTTTTGAAATATTGAATTTTCAAAAAAAAAATTAGAATCTTTTTTTAAAAATCCAAACCACTTTTTTCGTGTTCTCTATCATCGTAATGTCATGTTTGATTGTTATCTCGAAATTTTTTTTTTGCACGAATCCAAAACTTGCCCTACATATAGTACCTATATCGCAAGTAAAAAAGGTATGCAATTTAATATAGTCATAAGATTAGAAGCAGTCAAAATATCAACGTTTTTTTAAGTTAAGTTTTTTTGGTATAGAATGTTAAATTTATAAATTATAAGTTATTTAAAAATTATAAGTTGTGTTTTAGTAAAAATGTAAAATAATAAATGTTGGACTGTGGAGGGAAGGGCAAACATAGATGTTTATCGCTCTGGAGGACTTTGAACCTGCGCTGTAGCTCGAAAAACCAAGAGAATTGATCAATTTGACGGCTATTATTTAACGAGCTCAACATCTTATGGGATACAATATAAGGGAAACATTTTTGTCTACCCTAGTACCCCGCGAAATACGGAAAGGCCTTAAAAAAGCATAGCACTCAATTGTCTCAGCAGGTAAGATCATGGATTAAGCTAATGTTGCGGAATGTAGATCCACTGTTCTCCACGTACTTCAAAGTGAAAATATACAAATTAAATGATACCTGGATGCAGCAACGCTTTTGTTTTGCGAAAGACTACATGACCTGTTATGTACAACTCCCTGTTGGCTCAGATGATAGCCGAAAAGTGCTAAAAATAATTTGTTTTTATTTGTTGACTTAGCTTTTATTTTGTTTTGGCCGACTTATACAGGGTGTCCCGGCAACATCGTTCTTGAAAGAATTGTGCAAAACTCTCACGTCAACACTAGAGGCCCAATCTTTCAAAAGCCCGTCCAATTACTCGCTTACGCTGATGACATTGACATAATAGGACGAACAAAGCGTGATGTCAGTGGTGCTTTTGTGAGCATTAAGAAGGAAGCCAAGAAGATGGGTTTAACGGTGAATGAAAGCAAAACGAAGTATATGCTGTCAACAAGAAAGGACACCCAACACCGACGTCTAGGACAGAACGTCACTATAGACAGCTATAATTTTGAGGTGGTCAGAGACTTTGTCTACCTAGGATCCGCTATAAACTCAGCGAACGATACCAGTGCTGAGATCAAACGAAGAATTACTCTTGAAAATCGCTGTTTCTTCGGGCTAAGAAGGCAATTGAGAAGCAAAGCCCTCTCTCGAGCAACTAAACTGTCCCTGTATAAGACGCTTATCATCCCGGTCCTGATGTATGGTGCAGAGGCATGGACACTGCTAACGGTGGATGAGAACGCGTTAGGCTGTTTCGAGAGGAAAATTCTCCGGGTGATTTTTGGTCCCATCTGCATAGATGGGGAATGGAGGAGAAGATACAACCACGAACTGTATGGGCTGTACAACGACACCGACCTAGCCACAAAAGTGAAAAGCCAACGACTAAGATGGCTGGGTCACCTAGAGCGAATGGACACCAATTAGAGCTCCCTATTACACGGATATCTAAGAACACGGATACACGTGTTCTTAGGAGATCCGGATTTGAATCCGTGTAATTATAAGAACACGGATAACCGTGTATCCGTGTATTCGTGTATCCGTGTATCCGTGTATTTGTGTATCCGTGTATCCGTGTACCCGTGTATCCGTGTATTCGGATATCCGTGTATCCGTGTATTTTAAAATCCGTGTTCCTATAGTTTCTATTTAATTTTAAACAATGCAAAAGGAAATAGATTTGAAGAAAACAGACATTTCTTATGGAATTATGGTATACATACGATGTTTTTAAATGAAGTTCGTTAAGTTAATGTGGGTTGGGTACGAAATCCCGCATCACAAAATCCCGATTCACAAAATCCCGATTCACAAAATCCCGATTCACAAAATCCCGATTCACAAAATCCCGAATCACGAAATCCCGACTTTTCTACTACTTTGCGACGGAGCATATAATTGTATCTTTCCATACGAATTAGTGCCTTGATTGAATGAGAAACAACAGGAACGAAGTTTCCTACTATTTCGCTCATTTTTCAGTACGCAAACGACTTATCATTATTTTGAATTTGATATTCTCTGTTTTGGTCCCTTGAAGAAATGAGAATCAACGAGAACGAAGCATAGTTATAAGTCGACAGCAAGTATAAGGAAATATTATTCGGCGGGATTTTGAATACTTTTTAAACATTACTTTTGGAAGAATATTGTTGGTGATTTGCAATTAAGTATTATTTTTGGAACTTAATATATTTTTGAGAGAACAGAATTTTACGCGGGATTTCGTTACTCTCCCGATTTGGTTTTCAATTTTGGCGGGAGATTTCGTTAGTCTCACGATTGTAATTGGTTTTAAATAGGTATTTTGGGTTTGGATGACGGGGTGACGTGGTCTAAACCTGGACAGATGTGGGTCTGGATCTGGACAGAGGTGGGTCTGGATTCTGGACAGAGGTGGGATTTTTGTTTTTTCGGTTCGGGTAATGGGGTACGGTGTTCTAAACGTGGACAGAGGTGGGTCTGGATCTGGAAAGAGGTGGGTCTGGATCTGGAAAGAGGTGGGTCTGGATTCTGGACAGAGGTGGGATTTTTTTTTTGAAAATATTATATTAAAATATAAACTTTTTCGAGATTTTTTTTTGAAAAATTTTGAAAAAAAACAACCTTTTTTCTAAACTTTTTTTTTCATAGAAATTTTGTTTAAAAATGTCAATCAAAAATTAAACTTTTCACAACTTTTTGTATTCTTCTTTTAATTTTTCTTCGAAATATGAATGAATTTATACGAAAAATCGACTTTTATCTTTAAACGCGATTTGCGGCTAAACTAAGCGTCCTAGAGGCATCAAAGTTTGCATCTTTAAACTTGATTTGTGACTAAACTATCCGTCCAAGCGACTTTAAATAAAGAAACTTTGCATACACCCAACCTCGCACCCACCCCAATTCCTATAGTGAGCCCAGACAGGGGGGTTGCTGGGGGGCAGCATGCCCCCCATACATATCTCACTGTTTATTCGCGTTTATTCGACACCCAAGGTATTTTTGCTCAAGAAAGCTTGAAATTGGCGCTCAATTATACGATAAATAAACTTAAATCTTTAAACGCGATTTGCGGCTAAACTAAGCGTCCTAGAGGCATCAAAGTTTACATCCTTAAACTTGATTTGTGGCTAAACTATCCGTGCGGGATTTCGTACCCAACCCCTGGATTTGGATGGACGACGATGGTAGGTATGCAGGAGGAGGGTTTGGAGGTGGGTCTGGAACTGGGACAAAGGATACATTTTTTTTTTGAAAATTTCATTAAAAAAAAAAACTTTTTTTGTAAATATTTTTATACAAAAAAAAAATACTTGCGCTGGCACTTCCAAGATCACGAATATGCATTTTATAAGTCGTTAGGATGCTTAGTTTCGCCGCAAATCAAGTTTAAAGATGTAAACTTTGATGCCTCTAGGACGCTTAGTTTAGCCGCAAATGGCGTTCAAAGATTTAAGTTTTTTATCGTATAATTGAGAGCCAATTTCAAGTTTTCTTGAGCAAAAGTACCTTGGGTGGCGAATAAAAGCGATTAAACAGTGAGATATGTATGGGGGGGAATGCTGCCCCCCTGCAACCCCCCTGTCTGGACTAACTATAGGATTTGGGGTATGAAAGTTTCTTTTGCATTTAAAGAATCTGGATATAAGGAAACTTTGAAGAAAAAAAGTTGAACAAATTTGGTCCAAAAACTGGAAATATTTTTTAGAAAGTTTTGAAAAATACTTTTTTACCAATTTATTTTAATTTCTTAGAACTGGCACTTCCTAGATCACGAATATGCATTTTTTAAGTCGCTAGGATGCTTAGTTTAGCCGCAAATCAAGTTTAAAGATGTAAACTTTGATGCCTCTAGGACGCTTAGTTTAGCCGCAAATGGCGTTTAAAGATTTAAGTTTTTTTATCGTATAATTGAGAGCCAATTTCAAGTTTTCTTGGGTAAAAGTACCTTGGTAGGCGAATAAACGCGATTAAACAGTGAGATATGTATGGGGGGTATGCTGCCCCCCTGCAACCCCCCTGTCTGGGCTCATTATAGGATTTGGGGTGGGGTCGAGGTTGGGTGCATACAAAGTTCTTTTGCATTTATAAGTCGCTAGGACGCTTATTTTAACGTTTAACCGCAAATAAATTTTTAAGGGTGTCAACTTTGATACCTCTCGGACGCTTAGTTTAGCCGCAAATCGCGTTAATAGATAAAAGTTGATTTTTCATATAATGCAATGCATCAAATGAATGGTGGCCTTCTTAAATTATGAATATGACGCTTATAGCGAGTTTCTTTGCCAATGTCAAGTTTTCTTGAGCAACAGTACCTTGCTTGGACCGCTTCGCGGGTTCTCAGGATTATAACCCTCCTTTTTGGGTCCTCTGTCCCGCTCACGCAACTCCGTTGCTCCGCTTCGGGTATTTAAAGTCGTCTGGCAGGCGCCAATAGGCCTTTTCCTTTGGAGGTGGCGAAGTACTTGCAAGTACTTTGCCAGCTTTTTTCAATGGAACACAACAAACTGCTTTCCCATGTAAAATGTATCTACTCGCGCATGAGAGCATGTGCAGTTGGTAGTACTAGATTAGGGTTTTCATCTACTCGTAAGTACTTCGCCACCTCCAAAGGAAAATGGCTAATGTCAAGTTTTCTCGAGCAACAGTACCTATCATTCATATTTCGATGACAAATTGAAAAACGAAAAAAAAGCTGAGAAAAGTTTAATTTTTGATTGAAATTTTCAAAAAAAAAATATTTTCATTCATATTTCGAAGAAAAATTGAAAAACGAAAAAAAAGTTGAAAAAAGTTCAATTTTCCATTGAAATTTTCTTCAAAAAAATCTTGCTTTTTCAAAAAATTTCCAAAAAAAGTAGAAAAACTTAATATTTTTTATAAAAAAAGCTTAGAAAAAAAGTGTGAAAAAAAGTCGAAAATGTTTATATTTTTTTATAATTTTTTGAAAAAACTATTTGCCAATAGTTTATACAAAACCAAAAACGAATCCGAATCCGTGTATTAAGGATCCGTGTATTAAGAATCCGTGTATTAAAAGTCCGTGTATTAAGAATCCGTGTATTAAGAATCCGTGTATTCGGAATCCGTGTATTAAGAATCCGTGTATTAAGAATCCGTGTATTAAGAATCCGGATATCCGGATACACGGATTTTTTTTTGCGAATAATAAAAACACGGATTCCGTGCATCCGTGTTTTACAAATACACGTACAGAATCGTAGGCTCTAACACCAATGCTCCGGCCCGGAAAGTCTTTGATTCCAACCCCATGGGACAACGCAGTAGAGGTGGACAGCGTAAAAGGTGGCGCACGCAAGTGGAAGAGGACCTCAACCAACTTGGCGTGCGAAACTGGAGACAGCTAGCTAGAAACCGAGCCGGCTGGAAGAAGCTTGTTGGTTGAGGCCCTGGTCCACCCCGGACTGTAGCGCCACCTTAAGTAAGTAAGTACAGGGTGTCCCGGACCTGAGTGGAAGTATTTAAGGGTGTGGTTCTTGGGGTTATTCTATGAAAAAATTGTATGGGGGGAAAGTTGTATCTCCCCTCCGCCCGAAAAAATGAAATTATTCTTGAATTATCCATAAGTTTTTACCTTTCGTTTTTTCTTAATTTCTCAAAAACCAAGAAATATTTTTACATTTGGTTTTCGGTAATGAACTACAAATAATGAAGGCATTGAATATTCAACACAAAAAAAGCACTTATTGACGTAAAATTTTGAAAAATATCGACTTAAGAAAAAAAATCACATTTTTTTTTTTTATTTTGACTTTGAAATTTAATTTCTCAAAAACTATTCGCTAAAACTTGATTTAAAAACCAAATGCAAGAATGGAGTATTAGCTTTCAAAAACTATAGCACATTATTAGATGTGTTTTCGTTGATTTTTAATGTTTTTTTTGCATTTAAAGTCAATGTTTCAGAAACCCCTGCGGTGTAGGACCTATGGTGAAATTAGTGAAATTAGTGCAGCAAATGAACCAGCATCAGTACAAGAGCATTTGGAAAACCATATGGAGCCCTTTGCAGACCATAATTTACCATTATTATGGACATTCATGCATGAGAATGATCCTAAATACACTTCCCGGCTGGTGAAGCAGTGGATTAATGATCAGCAAATCAATCTTTTGCCTTGGCCTGCACAGAGTCCTGACCTGAATCCCATAGAAAATCTATGGAACGATGTTGAATATCAGGTTAGACTAAGAAACTCAAGGAATCTAGCAGAACTTTGGGAGGCAATTAGGAGTGGCTGGAACAGCATTCCTATTCATCAATGCCAGCACCTAGAGGCGAGTATTCCTCGGCGGTTTAAGGCTGTGTTAAAGCAGAAAGGGTACCCAACAAAATATTAGAAAAAATTATTTAATTTTCGTACTTGTGCTAATTCTGTGACCACCACATATTACACCAAAAAATTTTGTTTAAGGATTAAGGATTTTTTGTTGTTATTTTTTTAATTTTTTTATATATATATTTAAGTTTTTCAGCGTTGAACTAAAGAGTTTTCAATAAATTATGTTCCAAGAACCTATTAAAAATACAGATTTTCCTTATTAAAATCCGATTCACTAATGTGTGCTAATCTCTGACCAGCACTGTACATTCGTCTTAAATGTCTGGATATTGAAATGGGAGGGAAAAACAGAGTTGGGCAAAGAATTCCACATTCGTGTGGTACGGCTAAAGAAAGAATCTCTATACTTGAGTTAGGCTCACAGGTATACTGATGACCATTCCTAGCAGTGCGGGTATTACGAGGAAATTGTTTAATGCAGCTAGCTACTTCAACAGAGCAACGTTTGAATAAGTAGCGATAAAACAGTGATAATCGAGAAACATTTCGTCGGTGTTCCAACGAAACAAATATTTCCGAGACTGATCTGTCACCTATCAGTTTTAAAGCTCTATTTTGGATTTTATCCAGTAGGTGCAGTGATGTTTTGGAAGCTCTTGACCAGATATGAGAGTTATACTCTAGCTTTGGGCGTATGTATGCATTAAGTTATTATAGTTCAACTTAGAGCGCCCTAATGGGCCAGTAAGTTGGTTATAAGATATTGATAAGTAGGCTAGTTTTATGAGTTTTTGTCTAGCTTTAAGTTAGTTATAAGTTGAATTGAAAATAAAAATGAATAAAACAAAATATTTTTTAGAAGCTTCTGTATAAAAAAAATATCGAAATCATTCATACCGTCTTGAAGAAAATCGAAGAAAATAACAAAAGATTGTTCTTTGGCCTCCCATTAATAACGATTTTTTGAAAAATGGTTTTCCAATCAAAGGTAGCCTTTGCAAAAAGTAATTTATTGTTTTTTTAAGAAAAGTTGTGGAGCCGTTTTTGAGAAAAACCGGACTAGGTAAAATTGCTAAAAACATGTATGGCAGGTACCGTTATTTTTGGTAAAAAAAATGAAAAAAAAACCTAACCTACATGATCTGAGGAAAGATGAGCGATTTTTGAACCGTCCTCATGGCATAAAAGGAAGCGTTATTGTTTGGGGAGCAATATCCACTTAAATAGTTTAAAGAAAAAAATTGAGCCGTCGCGGACGCCTGGCAGATGTGAAACAAAAACGTGGCTTTTGTAATACATGTTGAAAGATAACCTCGACCCAGACCCAGAGATAATAAAACGCAGCTATTGAAACTGGAATTCTTTTCTCTTAATAAAATATGACATAAGCTTAGGATACTGAATGAGCTGTACGTTTCTAATTCGAGGGAGACAGTAATTTCTGCCATACACAGTTCACTATTAGCCGCGTTTTATTATCGCTCATAACCCATATGGTTCACCTCTTGAAAATAAAACGATGCGGGTTAGTGCAAAAACAGTGATGTATGTATATCAGTCTCTTTTTTTCTTATTTTTATTAGTTTTTCATGCAAACACTTGTCTCTTTTCCTCTATATTCTTTACACTGCTGACAAATTGGTGACATAATTCACAATGGTAAATAGCCCTCTGCCAGTCAGAGCAAAAACCTCTATCTGGGTTATTGATATTAACCTCGATAGAAACCTAGATCCCATGTTGTTTTTGTAATACATGTTTATAGATAACCTCGACCCAGACCCGGAGACAATAAAACGAAGCTATTGTGACTTGAAAAATCTATACATAATGGGAAAAAGGAAGTTAAAATTAAGGGCGTGTTCAAACAGAAAACGGGCTAGCGGTGCCGACGAAAAAACTGTACACCTCGTTTTTTTTGCGCTGTTTAGTGCCCTTTCACATGAAGAAATAAGTTGCTGGAGATTTTTTTGACGCTTTCTTTTAATCTCCTTAAAAATCTCTTGTACCTGTCATACGAGGAAACAAATCTCCAGGCAATTTTTGAAATTTCCTTTTAAAGTCTATTGGTTGAACACACCTAAACCTAGATGTGAAAGGAAATATACAAAAAGATCTCCTCAAATCCTCGACCGGGAAGACTTTGTTCGCCCCTCTTTCCTCCTGCCCTTCTCACCATGGAACTAAAAGTTGCTGGCAACTCAGTTTTCTCGTGTGAAAAAGCACTTACCACAGAAATAGTGGGGGCATTCTGAAATATTAGGTCTGATCCTTTACGTTGAGTTTCTGTGATTTTTGGTCCAAACTTGTGTCAAATTTTTTTTTTATATATGAACATTGACAGAACTTTGGACTAAAATGCGCAGAAATGCACAGAAAATCACAGAAACTCAAAGTAAAAGAACAGCCCTATTATTTCTCTTTCATTAGACGATTCCTGATAATTACATATGTGACTTTTTTATTCATAAACTGCGATTGGTTTGCTGTGATCGTTAAGAATATAATTCGATAGCCAAATTTATCGAATGCAAAACCAAACGAAAACGACAAAAAAAAAAGAAACTTCGAAATGAGTCACCTCACGTGAAGCTTGTCTGAACCCCGCCAAAGAAAGCGCCAGTAACGCATGTGTAAACACCCTTATCTATTGTACTAGATTTTTCATTGTGAATGAAAGAATACAAGATTGAGTGCGAGCGACATGGATATATGTACATTTCTTCCACTTGAACTCTTCTTGCCGAAAAATGTAAACGAATGAATGAATTTCCCCATTACGATTTCAACTTTTTTAAGTGAGTGCGAGCATGAATGAAAGAGATACAAAATACTTCCCCTTTTCGTAACGCATTAAGCCACGCCCAAAATCGAGTATACCCACCGCATTAGATGTTTGACATCAAAAAAGACTGCAAATAGCTAAAAATCTTTGCTAGAATCAGTGCCTTCGAAGATGAGCAATGTTTTTTAAACAATCTCATGGATTTTTCAACATGAAAACGCCCCTATCAATAAGCTTGAGTCCTTAAATCATACATTAAAAGTCAAAACATTCACTTCCTGCCTTAACGACCATATTCACCACACCTTAACATACTATTATATCAATGGAGTGGGCTGGGGCTTACACCGAACGTTGAAGAAGGAGAGAAGCAATGCCCTAAAAAAAATTAATAATATTTTAGTTATATCCTATAATAGTACGAGAGCTATCAACGTCAAAAAAGAAGTAATTTTAGTACGGCTAGTTTTTTGATATATATTCTCTCTAACCCCCTAGATTCGCCAGAGGACCATCTGGCTGTTGGGAGGTGTTGCGTTTTCCCGCAGACACGCCATTTATAACGGTAAAATAATTATTTTCGAAGTCATTTTAGTACGGTAAATTTTTTTTTCACTGTATTCTATAACCTTTTAGCAATCTAAGTCCAGAAAGCCAGACATTTCTGCAGTTGCAAAATTCAAGCCAGATGCTTTTTGTAGATGTCCAAAAAAACATAAAGTCATAGAATTTCAGGGGGAGAGTACGATAACTTCGGCGCCAAGAAATGATAACGGTGTAGAACAGTTTAATACAAGCATTTTTTACTATGAGACACCCCTCTCGAGATAGAGCCCTCCGTCTATCAAAAACCACGTATAGATTTTACTTGATTCAAAAACTAGCTAATAGAACAGAGTATTGGCTTTAAAAAAAGGTATAAAATTTAATTTAAGGTATTACCGTTATTTATTAATATTTTTGTTTACATTTTTGGTACTTTTTTTATGAAATTGCACCTCCCGCCTAAGCGGGGTGAGATAGACCCCCCTCTCATAGTAAAAAATGCTTGTATTAAACTGTTCTACAAAAAACCGTTATCATGTTTTGGCGCCTAAGTTATCGTACTCTCCCTCTTAAATTCTATGATTTTATGTTTTTTTGAACATCTACAAAAAGCGTCTGGCTTGGATTTTGCAACTGCAGAAATGTCTGGCTTTCTGGATCTAGATTGTTAAAAGTTAATGGAAAACAGTGAAACAAAAAATTAACCGTACTAAAATGACTTCGAAAATAATTATTTTTCCGTTATAAACGGCATGTCTACGGGAAAACGCAAAACATCCCAAGAGCCAGACGGCCCTCTGCCGAATCTAGGGGGTTAGAGAGAACATATATAAAAAAACTAGACATACTAAAATGACTTTTCGAAAACGTTGCCAGCTCTTAGACTATAAGACCTTAAGTGTTCTTAAATACAACCTTAATTGCACGGCACTGGTTAGCAAGTATAGGAGGATAGGAAAACACAGTCGATTGGGATTAAGGTGTTAATTATCTCATTAAATCCCACAGATATATAGAAAAGAATGTTGTCTAGAGTGGGACTCGAACCTACATCTCTAAGTCAGCAGTCAAGCACTACATCCACTGCATCATTGCCACCCGCGATGACAAGGAAGAGATGATTCCAGCCATTAAGTTGGCATTGATTGGGCTTTAACTTGGAAGCACTGTATAATATCGAATTTTTTTAAGTTATCTTGAAAGCTGTTGGCTGCACACATTTGGCGTTTTTCTTTTTTAACTCTGAGCAGATCACGGAACTGTCAAACAAAAATTCTATGTTTCTTTTTTAGCTCAGACATATCAGAGCATAAAAAGTGTGTTTCTTTTTTCCATCAGAGCTAACTCAGAGCTTGCTCAATTAGCTCAGGATAAAATGACCGAGCGAATCGAGCGAAACGCTGAGCGAAGCCAACTTCACTTATTTTTTTAGTGATACATAATTTAAAATGGATTTCCTGGAAAGTCCTCGGACAGTCGCCCGTCAATTGTTAAAAAATTGCAAGAAATTTCATGAAATTTACCGAAAACACATGAAATGACAGCTCAGTGCTCAAGTGTGTTTCATAATTAAATCTGCGGAATCTGATCTTAATCTGCTCGGAGCTCTGCTCTAATCGCTCAGCCTCTGCTCAGAGCTTTGCTCAGAGCCAAAAAAGAAAAACGCCAATTAACAAACACAAGTTAGTAAAAAGAAATTCAAATCCTTTTTTTTTCATTTTTTGTAAGTGCTTCTAACCTTATGACCCGATAAAACTATTCAAACAAATAACTCATTAAGCTACTTTACAAGTTGTTTTATCAAAAGAACGATTTTCATGTTTTTTTCTATACATTTTGTAAAATTAAATACTTGAAAATTTTTAAAAGTTCTTAAGTTCCAAGCTACTTGAACTGTTAAAACAAGTACGTGCGACCCAATCGGGCATTTTATTTTTAATATCAACATATTCTTCATTCTATTCATAATAGATCTAAGTCATAATTAGATTGCAACTTTTCATTACGTCAAGATTATGAATTCGGCGAGGAGAAAGGAGTTCCTCACCGATCTCACCAATAAACTCATCTTCATGGAGTAGTGAACAGTCATAGTCTAAACAGAATCTTAAGCTGAGCGCGGCTAACTTCATTCAATTTTTCATATGATACGACAGATTTCTTGTTGAGGTGTTTAAGTGTGTTTCATATGTAAGCAAGTTAGTAAGAGCAGTCAGTAAAAAATGTTAACCACAGTTTGAAAGACCCCATGAAGTCCTAACCGATTTTTTTTTTTTAAATGAAGCAAAAAAAAGCAATAGTTCTAGTTCAGTACTGATAGTGAATACTTTCACTTCTATAATTTAACTAAAGAATGCTTACCGCTTCTTCATTTAGTGAAGTGTTGGGAAGACTTGTTTCCAGCACAAACTTATCTTTGCAAGAGTTTTCTATGCTTTCTGCCGCTACACGATCTGCATCATTATTTTCTTTAGGATATTTATGTTCACCCTTTTTATTAAGACTTTTTTTAACTGCTTTATCCATTGATATTGAACTGAAATTTGTACTGATAGAAGAATATAAAACATTCTCCAACTTTTGTAACAATTCTTCTTTGTTGGGATCGTTTGTTTTCAAAGAATTTTTTTGTGTTGAAGAATTAATTTCATTCACTTTCGAAGAATTCCAATTTTCTATAATATTTCTGGGCATTATTTCTACTGTTTCTTCTACAGATCTTTTATTTGTTCCAAAAGAACTATCTAAATCATTTGACTGCGTCTCCAAACACTTTTCTTTTGTTGGAAAGCGTTTTGACACAGAATCGTTAGAAATGCTTTTCAAACTTTTATCCATGGGACAGACTATGTCATTTACTTTTTGAATTGTATTGCTGGCTTTTGAAAAAATTTGTTCTTTGGAAAATTTTTCCACATTTTGTTCTCTTAGGTCTAGGTGATTTATATTTTCAACATTCGCACTTTCTTTTTTATTATTTGACGTTTTATTTGTTGTTTTTTCTGGAGAACCATCATTTCTGCCAATAGAACTATCTAAAACATGCTCCAACGTTTCTAACAGTTTGCCTCTGTTATTGGAATTTGAGACCAGCTCATTATGTTCATGACTTTCTTTGCCCTTGTCACACGTTGCAAACAGATTTGGTAAAGGTTCGATTTTTTGTAGAGGTGAAGCAACAACATTATCTTTCTCTGAAGTGCCCAAGAATTTTTCTGATTCAACAAATGTTTTACTTTCTTTGTCTTCAAGTTTATTTTCGTCTTTATTTTCAGAATGCCGCAGTACTGAATCTTTTGGATTTATTTCTTTTAGTTTATTTTTTTCTGATTCAATAAATGTTTTACTTTCTTTGTCTTCAAGTTTATTTTCGTCTTTATTTCCAGAAAGCCGCAGTGGAATTATTTCTTTAATTTTAAGGTTACTAGGTGGCTTTATTGATTTTAAACTAAAATGTCCAAATGTTAAACCAGTGCTTTTGATAGGTGTTGCTCCGCTTTGGTGAATTGGTGTTTCCGAATCGATTCTTTTCATATTTTTTGGACTTGAAAATATAACTATATCTTTTTCTTTTACCTTCTCGAGATCATTGTTTTTTGCCTCATTTACAGTAGTAATTCCAGGATTATAAGATGATTTTATACTTTCCTGCGTTGCTGTGGGAGTTTTAAGTGGTGTGTTTTTCACAGTGCAAGAATAATTGACTACATCCTTGTTTGATTCCCCCGCATGATGATTGATTTTAATTTGTGGGGCCATATGTACGGTTTTTGTCGTTAAAGAAGCTTGAGTTTCATCCTCTACATTATTTGAACTGTTCAAGTTTTTAAGAGAAAATTTAGATCTATCGGGAAAAACAAACTTTTTGCCGTTCTTTTTAACAACCAACTTGGATTTCTTTCCAATTGAATTCATTTTTCTCTTTTCAACAGAGATCTGATTTTTCTTTTTTTCAACGTTTACGTCTGAGATTTTAAGCAGTTTTTGATTTATTGAAGATTTCCTTGGGAAGTTTTCAGTTACGTTATGTTTAGCTAAAATAATTGTTAAGATTATAAAATTAAAAAGGTTTCAAGGTTTTTTTTAATAAATGTTAAATATTTCCCTATTTTCATCAAAAAATTACACAGTTATGTACTACAATAAATTAAAATAAGGTTTTTAAACATTTTCAATTCGTATAATAGGCGTGTTCAGGAAAATGAGATCTCAGAGGGCTCAGTGTCAAGAACTGAGCAAGCGAATCCAATATTTTGTTTCCACAGGAATTTGACAGCAACACTTCTGAGGAATCTTTTTCACCAGACTGAGATTGCTGAGGCTCTGAGATTTCCTTTTCCTGAACACGCCAAATTTCTATTAACTGGTTGTTAATGATATAACAAAACTCAGCAAAACATATTTGTGAGAGCAAACAAACCTTCAGGGCAATCAACTTGGACACAAATCAATGTGATGAACAGTGAGTTCTGTCTCTAAGTTTCCCCTTAGGCAAGAGATTCAATTCTAAAAAGGAATTACTTGAAAGAGAAAAATAATGTAATAAGAACAACGGAAACTATTGCAATATGTTAAAGCAGTTTTTAAAGCCAGAAATCCATTGTAATGTTTTGTTTTTGACTTAGGTAAATTCAGTGAATAATTTTTGGAAAAATAAATTTTAAATTCAACAGTGGAAAAATAGAGTTATATTTTTTTTTTACGAACAATCCGCAAAAACGTGTGAAAGTGGTCTAGAAACCAATAACAGACATACATATGGCCGTAATAACCTTTTTTTAATGAATTTTATTCATAAACTCCATCAAAATTAAGAAATAAGTGGATTTATTGTTTAGGCTTTGACCGTGGTATAAGAATAACAAGGTATACTTGACAGTTCAGGCAACTGATTCGTGACGTCATTGCGAGTGGATGATTTCAATTGTTTGTTTCGGAAAAGTATATTTTAGTTTCTGTTTAAAAAAAATTTCTGCCGAGTTTAATTAGGGAATTTCTATGTAATTTCCCACTACAAAATCCATTTAAAAGCGACTAATTGTTGTAATATAATTGTATTAATTGAAGTGAAGTAATATTGTTAGGCACTATTGGAAAGGAAAATCGGTCCTCTACAAAAAAAGGTCTTAAGTCATTTTTCGATAAGAGTGATATTAGTTACCATAATATCTTCAAATACTAAAAAAATGCTAATTTTACGTTAAATAAATGTATGGTAATTTTATGGAATGAGTTTGACTGACTGAAACTTTAAAACGTCTAGATTTATGATAAAACATGTTAAGACCTTTATTGATTTTGTTAAATGGGGTTTTAACAAATCCAAATTAGAAAGATAAACAAATAAACAAAACAAAAGATAAACAATAATTTTTTGACAGCTAGGTTTCAACCCGCGTTACACCATTGTGGACGTTATTTGCTACATGATTGAGCGATTTTAATGACAATTATAAGGTCTGTTTCTTTACTCCACTTTCTTGCTTGTCAAATAAGAAATCAGCTGATCGAAAAATTTAAAATTAAATTTTTCAAGTAGCGTACATAAAACGGATTAATTTAATTTAATTTAATTAAATGAAAATGATACAATGGAGGCAAATGTAAAGTAAAATGTGTCTTCTTGTTCTTTTAATAAAGCCTAAAATGATAAGTGCATGTAAAAATAATTGAAATTTTATAATTGTGTATGCGGTGAGCCTACCAGCAATGAAGGTAATAGGTAATTTAAACCGCAACAAACCAGAAACATCCCAAATGCGTTTCTTTACTCTTCATTT
Organism: Dasysyrphus tricinctus; assembly: GCA_963921185.1. Taxonomy (NCBI): domain Eukaryota; kingdom Metazoa; phylum Arthropoda; class Insecta; order Diptera; family Syrphidae; genus Dasysyrphus; species Dasysyrphus tricinctus. The sequence continues at coordinate 176,160,641 of OY992531.1, read as the reverse complement.
CTGGTTAAACATTACAACAACAACATCAGAAAGCTCAATCCCAAACTTTTTCCCGAAAGTAAGGAAACAGACCTATTATTGAAATTCAATTTTTCAATCCATGCCACATATCTCTGCAATTTTCAATAGACGCTTTTCGCGAATCACTACGTAAATTACCTAGAACAAAATGGCTTTAACTACACAACGACACTTAAAACCGAGTACAATTCAGTAATAAGAAAGATGATAGTTCTGTTTAAATATTATTACTTAAAAAAAAAGTTACCTGTTTTTTGCATTTGCTTGGAAGAATAAAAGTTACTTCCATATTTAGATTTCTTATGATCAATTTCCAAATCAGTGTCATGGATAATTTTCCTCTTCAGTTTCTGTTTTGCCATATCTCCCGATGACAAAAGTGACTCCAAACAAAAAATATCGTCATTGTAGTCATCTGAAACTATATTTTTATTTGCAATATTTGATTTTTTGATAAGCTATTGTAATAACCTACAATTTAATGAATCAGAACAAATATCAGATATGTCCGCTGTATCCAAGTTGAACTCCAAATTATAATCATCAACTCCATGTTTTTCAACAGCATAATCAAGAAGTGAGTCATCTTCTAAAACTGACAAATTAAACAGTTAATTAATAGGTTCAAACGTCATACCGAGAAGGGGTTATTGTTTTACCTTTATTGGAAACTTTTAAATCTCTCTTAGGCACATATTCTACGTTTGATATGGTTTGAATTTTAGAGTCAATTGGGACAAAGGGAGGACTTATCGAAGATAGCTTAAAGGTTTTCTTTAAAAAGCGATACAAAAATAATATGTATTACAAAATTAATAATGCAAAAAACAATTACAAATATTTACAGTCCTTTGAAGAGTCGGTTTAACAGTAGCAACACTCTTATATTTATCTAGCCTCTGCAACACAGGATTCTGAGTTATACGATCAAGAAATGATGCACTTTGTCTAAATTGTAGATGTTGCGTTATTGGTATAATTGAAGTAGTCGGGGTAGCTTCTAGAGGCAAAAAAAGATTTCATATAGCTTTATTTTTTTTAAATTAAATAAAGAACCATGTATACTGACCTTTATTATAGTTTTGCGCCTGTGCAGGTGTTCTTAGAACTTCAGTGTTAAGCTAGAAATAATAAATAAAGGAATCCCGTTATTTCTTTCATACATTTATGAAAAGAGGTTTTTTCCTATGTGTATGTAGATTGTATATACCTACAGGGTATCCCATAGATACCGTCACAGACGAAAACCATGGTTTTCATTTTAAGTTGAAAATACTTATGAAGTAATTTTCTCATTTTCGCTTTGTTTTGGAGTTAAACCCGTTTTTATGATTTTGGGTCTTGTTTCAGTTAACTGGTTCTATCTTTGCCAATCTACGACGGATTCTTAAATTCTTCTTTTCATTCAAAAAAGAACATTTAATAATATTTATTTAGTTATTTAACAACATAAATTAAAATTTAAAAAATTTGTTGACTGGAAAGCATAATGATGAAATCTGCAAAATTTTCTGTAACGGTTTTACTTATTTGTTTATATTTTTTGTCTCTTTCTAACCTCATAGTTTTTTATTCAATTTTATTTGTTTTAATAATTTGTTTTCTTGAATTCAATTTATTATTTTGGTTTGTTGTTGCTAATAGCTTTGAAACATACTTTTTGTGAAAAATGGTAATCAAAATTTAAGAAAATGAATTGTACCGTGCAAGCATCATTGTTTTGGTTTTCAGTCTGGTATTCAAAAAAATAACTGCTGGCGGGCCAAAAAGTACCGTTTTGTCTCCAACGATCTTTCTTATCTTAAAAATTCTCTTAACTGTTAACGGCAGTACCCTCAGCTTTTCATAAATAAAAAATAAATTTGGTGACGCAACAGTTCGTGGAGAACCAGGGCCTAAAGACTTACAACTCTCAACCATTTTTGTGTGTTGTTGGTAGGAATGGAGGGGACCTACAATTTTTTGCTGAGTCCGAACGGCTAGATGAGAAGCACTTTTCATGACAGGTATACTCTTGGAGGATTTGTCAGTTCCTCGCAAGAGGCAGTACGTCGGGAACAACGGCTGCGAATCGAACCCTCAACTTTTCATAATCGTAAACATCATTGCCGAATGGGGAATCAGTGTGGAATTTAATACATCCAAAATTGTACGAGAGCTACCAAACGTCAAAGAGGTAATTTTAGTATGGCTGTTTTTTTTATACAGTTTTGAACACGAAAATAGCAGTAGGTTTAAAATAAACGAAAAAATTATATATTTTTAACCGTTCTTATGGAATACTTGGGTTAAGGTTCAGTGTTAGGTAGACGTCGCACATACTAGCAGGATCAAATACTACCACAAAAAACAAACTTTGACTCATCTGCCCGTAAAATATTACGCTCACAGGAAATCTAACATAGTTTCTTGCAAACTGCATCCGTTTTTCTGCATGTGTTTTGGTGACGGGTGGCTTATTCTTCGGCATGATTGCTCCTAAATTTGCTTCAAGGAGTCTACTTCTCCAGTTCATATCACTCATAGACAGATTGAGCTGTTAATGAGTCTCAGTTGTCGATTTTTCTGGATTCTCTCTAGAAAATCGCACGATCATCCTTCTGTCATTGGGTGTTATTTTTCTTTCTCCATCTCGTCTTTCTGGATTTTGCGCATATTTTATAGAAATTGAGATCATTTAAGCCGAGCAACAACAAATGTTGTGTACTTGCCTTCTATGAGCTGCAACAGAATTAATTTGCACTGCCCATCAGTGAAGTGTTTAAATAAGGCCCACTTTTGCAAACAAAAATATTGAAAATGCTTGTTTATGTTCATATTTCTTTAAAAACATTTCTTCTAATACAACTGACTTGCTTTCGGCTTATAGTACTTCAAAAAAGTAAAAAAAAAATAGAATATTTACAAAATCATCATCATCATCAAGTCCTGTAACCCCGGTTGGGGCATAGGGCGCCAACAAATCGTTTCCATCCTTCTCGGTCTGCAGATAGATATTTTAACTGTGGCCACGTCTTTCTCTGGGAGTCTGCTTCTGCTAGAACTGTTGATTTCCATGTTGTTCTTGGTCTTCCAACCCGCCGTGCACCCTGAGGATTCCATTCAAATGACTGCTTTGCAATTTCATCGTTTGGTTTCCTCAGTGTGTGACCAATCCATTGCCATTTAAGCTTTCTTATGTCAACGTCCAGCCGCTCCTGGCTTGTCCTGCGCCACAATTCCTCGTTTGATATAATTTGTGGCCAGCGAATTTTTAGAATATGGCGTAGACAACGGTTCACAAAAGCCTGCAATTTCTTTGAGATGGTAGTCGTGACTTTCCAGGTTTCGCAAGCATATAACAGCACGGATTTGACATTGGATTCGAAGAATCTCAACTTTGTGCGCAAGGAGATTTGACATGAGTTCCAAATTTGGGAGAGAGAACCGAAGGCTGCGCGAGCTTTATTTATTCTACTTTGAACGTCCAGATCAGTACCACCATTTGCTGAAACAATACTTCCAAGGTAGTTAAATTGTTCAACCTCTTCAACTGGCGTCTCCTGTATTAAAATACGCTGATGTGTGGAGCGGCCTGTGAGCATTATTTTTGTCTTTTTGCTATTTATTTTAAGACCACTCGCCTCTCCTTTTAACTTCAGAGCTTGACACATCCCGTTCAGCCCGCTGATGTTATTTGCCAAGAGACATATATCATCGGCATAGTCTAAGTGGCTAAGCCTTTCAAACGGTCTCCATTGAATGCCCTGCCTCTCTGATGTTCCAACGCTGGCCGTCAAGACATCGTCAATCGCCAGTAGAAAGAGAATTGGCGATAGAACATCTCCCTGTCTCACACCCTGCCGCACTTCGAAAGAGTCGGATAGCTGCCCATTGTGTAAAACAAAGCATCTTGCGTTGTTATAGGACTCTCTTATAATGGCAACAATTTTTGGGGGAATTCCTCTACCAAGAAGTGATCTCCATATACATTCACGGTTGACTCGGTCAAAGGCCTTCTCAAAATCCACGAACATGAGGTAAAGCGGTGATTGAAACTCCGCAGACTGCTCAAGAACGATTTACAAAATACTGCTATTTTAATGTTCACTTCAAAAACGATCCCTAACGATTAAATCTACCGTTATTCTGAACGCACGAAAAACTAACTAAAGCTATGTCTTTCTTAATAATGCTTATGATTTAGGTTTTCACTAAATGCATTCTTTTTTTAATTGGAAAGTCTAGAACCAAAAATAGAAGGCCAACAATGTGTGTGAAACCACTGATATTTTCATGTTCACAGCTGCATATATGTACGTTCTCTCTAACTCCCTAGATTCGCGCGAGGCCAGTCTGTCTGGCTGATGGAGGGAGTTTGTTATTCGCCATTTTGAAAAAGACTTCGAAAAACGTAACTGCGATTTTCTCAGCAACAATTGGACGTAGCTATAATTTTTTTGTTTTGCTTTTGAAGGTTAAAATATCTTTAAAGCTTTTAGCCTTTATCTCGCCTCTTGTTCATCTGAACGAAAAAAAGTGTGTGTGTCAGCTGTGTGACGCACGACTGGAGTTTCCCCCTTCAAATCCATTGTCTAAAGGGCCCAACAAACGATCAATATTCATTGACAATAATTACTGAAGACATTATCTGTCAAAAAACATTGATGCACTATTGCCACCACACGTATCAATGAAAATTGACAATAATTTTACTTAAAATTGTATAAATTGGCCACGAGTGTGCTGCATTGGGTGTATCTGCAAATGAAAATGAAATAATAAAATTGGGTAGTAAAGAAGTGTTGTTCTTTTGAAATGCTCGAGAATTAAACCTAAAATCCAACTTTTCTTTTTATTTTGTTTTATTTTTGCCACCAACTACACAACACAAACGTCAACAAGGCCAACAAATGACATTTAAGAAAACCAAATCGATTTGGTTTCTCATCAATGTCGTCAATGTTCATTGACAATGACATTGAAGAGCATACGATCAATACTCAGCGAAAAATGAATATTGACAATAAACATTGATCGTGTGTAGGGCTGTTAATTAGGCACAGAAAAGGCTTACTAAACCTATATATTTTATACAGAAATACCTATATGTAGGTATACATATCTTAATCAGAGAATATCAAATAAAGAGACCAATCCTTCGAACGATTCACCATCTGAAAGCCATTTGTTTACATTGTTGTATTTATTTCATTTCATTTTCATTTCACATAAAAAGAGGAGTTCGACAAGGAGATCCACTATCACCACCACTTTTCTCTGCAGTATTAGAAGACGTTTTTAGAAAATTGAATTGGGACAGAAAATATGGACTTAATATATGGGGACAAAAGCTTAACAACTTACGATTTGCAGATGACGTGGTCCTTCTCTCGGACTCTCCAGATGACATTCAATCAATGATAAACGAACTTGCTTTCGCTTGTAAAGACTATGGACTATGTCTAAACTTGACGAAAACAAAAATAATGACAAACCACCTAAAAAAGGATATACATCTGAATGACAACAAAATAGAATATGTGGAAGATTACATATATTTGGGCCAACTCAAATCATTCTTAAATCAGGACGAAAAAGAGATTAATCGACGAATAAGCAATAGCTGGAAGCAATATTGGAATATAAAACAAATATTGGACTCGAAGTTAAGTGATGGTATGAGGAAACACATATTGGACTCCTCAGTTTTACCAGTAATGACGTACGGGCTCGAAACTTTAGGACTGACATCAAACCTACATGAAAAATTGAGGATTTGTCAAATAAAAATCGAAAGAAAATTGCTTAACATAAGACAAGTACAGAGAATAAGAAATGAAGACATAAGAAAAAGAACAAAAATAATCGACGTTGTACAAAGAACAAAGCTTTTAAAATGGAGCTGGGCTGGACACATATCACGAATAGAGGACCAAAGATGGACAAAGCTAGTGACGAAATGGATACCCTTAAATGATAAAAGACCACAAGGACGACCAAAACAGAGATGGGCAGACGACATAAGACAATTCAATCAAAATTGGTATAATGACGCAAAAAACCGAGAAATATGGGCAGCAATGAGGGAGGCTTATGCCGGATAAGAATTTTTATCGATGTAATATATTGAATTTAAAGATTGTATAACTTTGCATAACAAAAAAAAAAAAAAAAATTAAGAAAGAAACATGTATGATAAATTTTAATGTTATATTATGTAAATTAATAGGTTAATAAAGCTTATAATAATAATAATAATAAATTTATTTCATTTCGTGTCGAAGAATATTTGTCGATTTTCATTGAAATCTGAAAGACTTGATTTTAAAATCTAGAATTGCTGCCTTGAATGAAGCATCTGGAAATGCCCGCGTTCAACGACAGAAATCTGAAAATTCAGTACTGAAACGTAAGGTTGAACGCACAAAAATCTGAAATTTCAGCCAAATGTCATTTTTTTTTTCTGCCAAAATATTTGTCCAGTTTATATTTCTGAGGGCTCAGAGAATTTCCCCAGTTTTGCTGTCAAAAACTAAGTAAAAAAAATGTTTGCTCCGTCAGCTCAGTGAGCGCGTATGAAATATAAACTGAACAATTGTGTTTACTTTCTGATTTTACTGGAAGCGAATCTAAAAAGTACTTTTTTGGTCGGAAATCAAAAATTGAAATTAAGTTTAAACCAAAAATTAGTGACTCTGGAATGAAGTTATATGTTAGTTGACTGGAAAACACCTGTTCTTTGTTTTTATTTGGATTAATACTTCCGAAAATAGTTGAAGCCAACCAACAAATCTTAACACGTATTACCATTGTATATCCAATCTATAGTATTCTCATGAAACACGATTTTGTAGGTAGACATTTGGTCGATAGGTTCGCTGTGATCGCCTTACCAAGATCCCTTAACAAAAATTAGTATTACATTTGGACGCATAGATGGCCACGAGCTTTTTTTCTTCATGAGAATACTATAGAATTTATATACAGTGGTATTACTCCCAAATGAAAGTCTTCTTCGGGCTCTTCCACCGATCCCAATTTATTATTAATAAAAGCGGTGAAAACTATCATTTCTTGTTATTTTGTTAAATAAAGCCAAAACGCCGTGTAAAAGAAACAGTATTTATAACAATAAATTTATTTTATTCACTTACAAAAAAAAAATAAAAATCAAAAAGCCAACATGCCGTACCAAGCCGACAACAGACCACAAAAATAACTGCAATGACTATAAAGTTCAATTTCTATGTGCAGATCTTTTTTTTTTTGTCTTGTTTTTTAGCTGTCATCTGAATTTTCAGATGAAAATTTTTATCTGAAAAACGTTATGTCAAATTCCTTACAACCAAATAATCGATTTTTTTCTAAGAAGAAATTATTCTGTCAAAATAAATCTTGCATTTTCAGCAAGATTCCAAATCGATTTCACACACACTAACAAGATTTGACATTTCTCTGGAGTTGAAAGTATTTTGCGGCGGGTTTAACAAATGTTCTAAAGTGTTTGTCGGTCATTTAAATAGATTAAAAGCAAATAAATCATTAAAACTTATTTTAATTCATCAAATAGTGAATGGTCTGTTAGAAGTTATAAAAATATCAACTAACTTCGATTAAAAGTGCCCAAAGTCAATTAAAGATATAAATCGCGCGCTCGCCGATGTGTTTCTCGAATGATGTGTTTCTTGGATGAATTAGGGTTGTTTTTTTACTTTAATGGCCACATAACTATTTTCTGTTTATTTTTCCAACTTTTCTTGGAAATGTATATGTTTTTAATCTAACAAAATGACGCGAAAAACTGAATGCACTTTGGAATATTTGTAAGTAATTTGTATGCGCATAGTTTGTTTACTTTTTTGCCTCAAAGCTACTGTCAAATGACACACACACAATCCCACACGAAAAATTTGATTTTTTGTGTGTTCCTTACAACCAACAAAAAAAAAATCGATTTGAAATGGTTGTAAGGAATTCGACATAAGCAAACGTAACTTAAAGTCATCTGAATTTTCAGAATTTTTGTGACAGCTGACCAATCACAAGCCCCAAAAACTCAGATATCTGAATCCTTGAACGCACGGAATATTTTTGAGTAGATTCAGTTAACACACTTAGCATACATACACGCATACACATACAAATATCGTATGGCATCGGTAAAAATAATACAAAACAAATAAATTGCACTATATCGATTCGTCGTTTGACAAAAGATTGTTTGGATGTATGGGTGAATGCAAATCAAATCTCTCAAACTAAAAAAATCGCATCTGAAGTCTTCAGATCTCATCTTTTTTGCAAACAAACATGAAAAAATGGAAAAAGTTCAAATCTTTTCCCAAAAAGATCAAATCTTTTCAACGACATACATATGTGTGCGTTTTTCACTGCTTTTCATTAATGTCGTTTTTCATTGAAATCTGAAAGATTTGATTTTAAAATCAAGAATCGCCGTCTTGAATGAAACATCTGGGTGTACTTTTGAGTAGATTCAATTACACACATAGCACAAATACACGCATACGCATGGGTGTACTTTTGAGTAGATTCAATTACACACATAGCACAAATACACGCATACAAATAAACATCGTACAAAAATAATGCAAAACAAAAAAATGCCCAACTGCCATTTGCTGTTTGACAGGAAAGTGTTTGCATGTATCTGTGAATGCAGATCAAATCTCCCAAACTAGAAAGATCGCATCTTTCTTCTTCAGATCTCATCTTTTTTTTAATAAAACATGAAAAAGTAGAATAAATGCAAGTATATTTGCAAAATAAAGTGCAGTTATCCACCAAGCCAAGAGTCCTGCACGATATCAAGCATCAAAAAATTTAATTTTTTTTTTGAACATCGATACTAATTTAAAATTTCTTGTGCATTGTGCTTTGTATTAAAGGAGTCATTTGTAGGTGAGTCTCTGGGTTTTTTCATGACATGAGATTCTCTTGGAGGATCCAATTCTCGCAATAAGGTTTCATTTTTAGGTGGGATAGGCTAGAGTTCGATCCGCAGAACTCTGGCTTTACATTCAAATTTACATTTTTTTATAATAAATTGAAGAACAACCTCTGGATTTAGTGAACACACGGTGATATGTATAACCCCTTAATATGAAAACACCATTACATTAAATATTTTATAATTTAAGTTAAAAGTTCAAGCGAGCTAAACTTTTAACTTGAATTATAAATATTCAGTCACTCCACTTAATCAGAACAATTTCTTTTCAAATTGTCTTCATATTCTATTAATAAATATTTAAGTCCGCTTACATATGTATGTAAATGCTTGGACTTTGTTTACTCTGATACTCTTAAGACCCGTTTGCTGATACGAAAGTGATGCAGGAACCATATTATTCACACCAGGTGTAAATAAGGTTTAAGTGAACTTTAAACCTGTGTTATTAATCCCCATATTTTAATCTTTTCAATTTTAACTTTTGTTCATAATATTCACTCAAAACGCGCATTAAACTCGGTGGGTTTAATAAACATTAAAATCTTGGGTGGAATTGTTTAAATTTGACTATACGCCGATTTTAAACATACAGTGTCAATAATTTTACATTTGCCAGCATGTATTTTTTTTCTTCGTTTCTTGTTGTTGTATTTCAAATTTGATATTTCAAAATTAAAAAAAAAAAATCAAGTTACCCTAGCTATTGCCGTTTGAACACAATTGTTATTGTGTTTGAAATCAAAACTTCAAATGTGATTTTGCTTAGCTAAAATGAGTGAATGTACTGAAAATTTAGGTTAGACCCGGGTTGAACTACTTTAACAGCTCCCTGGAGGGCAATTAAATTTGAATCGGATTAAACGCTACGTTTTTATTCTTAATCTTATACCAGCCAGACCACGGGCTTTACCAGGGAGACGGACACAATCCCGAAATTTTGAATCCAGAAAACCCAAAATCCCGAAAATCCAAAATCCCGAAAACCCAGAAGCCCGAAAACCCAAAATTCCGAAAACCCAGAATCCCGAAAAACCAGAATCCCAAAAACCCAGAATCCCGAAAACCTAAAATCCCGAAACCCCAAAATCCCGAAAACCCAGAATCCCGAAAAATTATATACATTGAAAAATTTGCGCAAATTTTTCATTTTATATAATTTTTCGGGATTTCAATTTCAGGAAAATCATTTCTAGATTTTTGATGTTCATAATTTCTGTTCTATCTTAACTATATGGGAAAGGGAAAAACTGTGTTAAAATTTTCATCTGAAAAATAATTAGCTTTGAAGAAGTAAAACATAACGAGATAAAGAAGAAAACGAAAATAAATCAGAACTTTAAAGACGTTTCCTAAATATGTTCATAGATTTGCACTTACTTCGAAAATAACACTTCTTTACTTTATTTGTTAAATAAAACCATTTTAATTATATGATCAATTAAAGCCAATTTTTTATAAAAAAAACTTTATGTACGAAAGTTTTGGGAATATAATGTGCCTAGGGCACAAAACAAGCAAAGCACGATAAAAGTTAAAATTATTTTTTTTTAATTCAGAATATTAAATACAAAACAACATGCTGAAGCTCGGAAGAGGGTTTAAAAACGATTTAATTATCGGAATTCAGTTAAGATTCAGATTTGTGGGACAAAACAGTTATTAATTTGTTAAAACTATTTGACTAAGTTTCAATAAGGCCAGATCCACACTATTTGACCGATACCGATACGCTATCGCTACAATAAAATATTTGTACATAAGAAAAACTGAAAGGAGCGAAAGCGTATGTGAATGTGTAGGTACTGATTGTGTCCTGTTTTAAAATACTTTATCATGCATCGATATCAGAGCTTTAATGTGAATTTGGCCTAAAACTTTGTCAGAAAAGTCACAGTAATGGCTGTAACCTTTTACCTTTTACCTTATTTTTCAAGTAAAATTTCGGGATTTTGGGTTTTCGGGATTTTAGGTTTTCGGGATTTTGGGTTTTCGGGATTCTGGGTTTTCGGTATTCTGGGTTTTCGGGATTCTGGGTTTTCGGGATTCTGGGTTTTCAGGATTTTGGGTTTTCGGGCTTCTGGGTTTTCGGGATTTTGGATTTTCGGGATTTTGGGTTTTCTGGATTCAAAATTTCGGGAATGTGTCCGTCTCCCTGGTAAAGCCCGTGGTCTGGCTGGTATAAGATTAAGAATAAAAACGTAAATAATTTAAAATTATTTATTTTTGTTTTTGTTTTTGTGGACTCTTGAATTGAAATTCAAATTTAAAGTTTTTGCGACCTTTAGTCCAAATGCGTTTCGCCCAGGTACAACAATTGGGCTCATCAGTTAGAAATTGTTGTACCCTTCTAAGACGTATAATTTTTAGTCGATGATTACCAACACGTATAAAATAAATAGCACAAAAGCACTGTAAATTATATAATGTTCTTTCTAGTGGAATTTGGTTAAATTCAGACGCCTAGAAAAATATGATGGTAAAGCCCGTGGTCTGGCTGGTATAAGATTACGGGCCTTACCATCATATGCGTCTTAGAAGGGTACAACAACATCTAACTGATGAGCCCAATTGTTGTATACCTGGGCAAAACGCATTTGGACTAAAGGTCGCAAAAACTTTAAATTTGAATTTCAATTCTAGAGTCCACAAAAACATAAACAAAAATAATTAATTTTAAATTATTTACGTTTTTATTCTTAATCTTATACCAGCCAGACCACGGGCTTTACCATCATATTTTTCTAAGCGTCTGAATTTAACCAAATTCCACTAGAACATTATATAATTTACAGTGCTTTTGTGCTGTTTAGTTTATACGTGTCGGTAATCATCGACTAAAAATTATGCATCTTAGAAGGGTACAACAACATCTAACTGATGAGCCCAATTGTTGTACTTGGGCGAAACGCATTTGGACTAAAGGTCGCAAAAACTTTGAATTTGAATTTCAATTCAAAAGTCCACAAAAACAAAAACAAAAATAATTAATATTAAATTATTAACGTTTTTATTCTTAAAAAGGGTTTATTACCGGGCTTAACGAGTGAATATTGTGTGCTTCGGTGAAACTTTTAAGACTTAACCCACTTTTAACCAACTTTTTACTTTAAAACCGGATTAATTTAGTGAATAATATGGCTGTATTTATGTTCTACTTAAAAGCTTGTGTTCAATTTTAATATTTAATTTTCGTAACCGCAAATGGGTTTAAGTGTTTTTCAAAGAAAATAGACTTTCAATGACTGAAATAAAAAAAAATGTTTGTATTGCAAATTAAAATAATTATCAATAAAACAATTTAAAATATGATTAAAAACAAATAAAAAATGTCTTACAATTTTGACCACATTGGTTTTGTTTGTTCTTGGATTTGGAATGGAAGAACAACGCGAAATATTATCTTCGCATTCCGGACCATCCGAAGGTAATTCAGGATCTGAAAAATATTGTTAGGTTTTGCATTAGAAACAATTTATTTGCTTTTCAATAGAATATACAAAAAACTAAGAAAGAATTAATAACGGGTTGAATATTTTGTACATCAATTTGTATTGGTTTTAAGTTATAATAATAGTGGGGACGTTAGTGCAAGAAATGATGGTAAACTTGTCAAATCATTATGACGACGGTTTGAGCTTTGGTATACTAATAGTTCATGTGCAAACTTTTAAAAGGAGGAGGTTTGCTAATTACCAGATTAAAATCCCGAAATGCTATATACATGTGTCTATAAGTTGAGCAGTGGATGTCAGAAAATATTATGTATATTATAAATGATGAAACTTGGTCCACATGTTTCATTTGTCATTTCTTTCATTTATATTTGTGGTGAAAAGGTATTTTTGGAGTTTACTCCTTAAGAATCGATTTTCATATATAGCCCCCGGTATGAAAAAAATATGAGGAGTAAAATCTGCTGAACGATGAAACGGAAACGCGACACCAGATACCAGATGAAACGAAAAAGCGACACCAGATACAGGGTTGCCACTTCTCAGAAAATTTTTCCCAGTATATTTGTAAAAAAAAGTGCAGTAGATTCAATATTTTCTCAGTAAATATTTTTTTTTATTTATTTTTTTAATTAAACTAAATATGTCATTCGAACAAAACTGATAAATAAATAAAATACATATAACATTTGTTTTTCTTCAAAACAAAAAAATAAACAAAATAGCTATAAATAAACATATCATATTATTATTAATGCTATGTTCCCACCAAAATGAAATCCGAGATTTCGGTTGAAAACTTATGATATTTCAAGTTGATGGAACAAGATTTCATGGAAATTCCAACGGAATCTCAATGATAACTCTAGATTTCAACGAAATCTTAATGAAATCCCGCTCCACCAAGTCGAGAAAACCAAAATTTTCAAAAAGTACGAAGTGATCAGAGAATATCAAATAAAGAAGCCAATCCTCAGCTGTCACTTTGATTTGCCTACAAGCTGAAGCGATAAGCGAACAGCTGATGTATTAGATTTGCAAAGTATTAGTGAAAAGCAGTGAAAACGCACACATAGAATCAACTCGTCATTAAGCACAGGTCTTGTTGTTGTTGCAATTCACATCTATTCTTCGACCGTCAATGAAATAAATACAACAATGTAAACAAATGGGTTCTGGAGGGTGAAACGTACAAACAAGGCCGTAGCCAGGGAGGGAACACAGGGGTTTGATCCCCCCCCCCGAAATTTTTTGAGAAAGACATTTGTAAATAATACTTTTCCATTTTAGTATGAAAGTTGTACTCAAATTTTTGCGGTACCTAGTTATTAATTAATTTAATTTAATTAAGCTCACTATTTACATAATTTTTAATGAATAAAGGTACCTTTCTACCATCATGATTTCTTAAGTCAGCTTAAAATGAGATTCGTGTATTCTGATTCCCTCAGTTCTTGGCAAAAATTTTAAGAAGAAAACTTCAATTAAAAAAAAAAAATTGGATCTTGACAATTTAAAGTTTAAAGGCTGAATGCAAGATATGGTAGACAAAATGCCATACACAAAATGATTCACATACACAAGCTTCTTAAAATTTTGGCGACTCCAACGGTCTTAACATGTTCATCGGAAAGAACTTTTTCGACATTGAAACGTCTAAGAACTTAAACTAAAGAGATTCTACCCATGAAGATAAACTTTAAGGGTTGGAGTTATTGTCAGCTCATCAACAAATTGAGACTAACAATGAAGAAGTAAATTAATCTCTCATAGGAGTGAGTTTTGGGTACCAAATTAAATTTTTGACGTTAAAGCAAAGTTTACAGTTCCCATGCAAAAGAAAAATCAAATTTTTAAAATATTTGTTCACATATTCTGTGCTTAATTTTGTATAGTATTTTAGACTCAAAATGTTTGCCTTTGCTTAGGCCACCCATTGAGTCATTAATTAACTCCTTATTAACAAATTATAGGCCTAAAAATGGAAAACAATACATTTTGGATGCAAAAACAATTCGCATGGAAGTAATGCTGTGAGGTGAATATATTTTTTTGTTTGGAAGTGTACATATTTTTTATTCACCACACTTTATCTCACGCGACACAATTGCCCAATGGCTTGGCAGTTCTATGACAGCATTGGTTCCTTTTTGCATGAATCTATGTATGTATAAGCGAATCATGCAAGAAATTAATATTGTATTTCACCTCAATAATTTTTGACATGCGAAAATATTTGCATAGATTTTCACACAGGAACTGTAAACTAGACGTTATAGCGACGTATCTATTTTCGCGCAAAAAATGTGTTTGGAATTTGTATTTTGCTTTAATATAAGAAAATCGTTTACAGCACGGACATTTTTTTTTAGTATAATTTTTTTTCACCACCAACCTTTTATTTTTTACTCAAAAGAACTGTTAACTCAGCTCAAATGGTGAAATATTTTTTCGAAAAATTATATCCCCCTCCGAAATAATTGTCTGGCTACGGCCTTGCGTACAAAGGATTGGTCTCTTTATTTGATATGCTCTGATTAAGATATGTATACCCACAGTACACATATCTAAAAGGTATTATCTTGCGCATGTTGTCCGAAATGAGAACTGTCAAAGAAATTCAAGATGGCAGCCTTACGTGACCCCGTCCGCTGTATTACAACAACAACGAAGAAAACAAACACAAAAGGATAATTTAAATAACACTAAAAACCAGGAAGGAATGTTGTTTGCATGACAAAATAATGTTAATAAACACTAAAAATAAATAAATAAGTAACAAATGAACACATATCATCATCATCGTGTCCTGTAACCCCGGCTGGGGCATAGGGCGTCAACAAAACGTCTCCATCCTTCACGGTCTGCTGCAAGGTACTTAAGCTGTGGCCACGTCTTTCTCTGGGATTCTGCTTCCGCTAAGACAGTTGATTTCCATGTTGTTCTTGGTCTTCCAACCCGCCGTGCACCCTGAGGATTCCATTCAAAGGACTGCTTTGCAATTTCATCGTTTGGTTTCCTCAGTGTGTGACCAATCCAACGCCATTTACGCTTTCTTATGTCGACGTCCAGCCGCTCTTGACTTGTCCTGCGCCACAATTCCTCATTTGATATTATTTGTGGCCAGCGAATCTTTAGGATGTGGCGAAGACAGCGATTCACAAAAGCCTGCAATTTCTTCGAAATGGTAGACGTGACTTTCCAGGTTTCACAAGCATATAACAGCACGGATTTGACATTGGATTCGAAGAATCTCAACTTAGTGCGTAAGGAGATTTGAGTGGATTTCCAAATTGGGGACAGAGTACCGAAAGCAGCACGAGCTTTATTTATTCTACTTTTAACGTCCAGATCCGTACCACCGTTTGCAGAAACAATACTGCCAAGGTAGTTAAATTGTTCCACTACTTCAACTGGCGTCTCCTGTAAAATAATACGCTGCTGTGTGGAGCGGCCTGTGAGCATTATTTTTGTCTTTTTGCTGTTAATTCTTAGACCACTCGACTCTCCCTTCACTTGCAGTGTTTGGCACATCCCGTTCAGCCCACTGATGTTATTTGCCAGTAGACATATGTCATCGGCATAGTCTAAATGACTGAGCCTTTCGAACGGTCTCCATTGAATGCCCTGTCGCTCAGCTGTACCAACACTGGCCGTCAATACGTCGTCCATCGCCAGCAGGAAGAGAATTGGCGATAGAACATCCCCTTGTCTCACACCCTGTTGCACTACGAAGGAGTCGGATAGCTGCCCATTGTGCAAAACAAAACACCTCGCGTTGTTGTAGGACTCTTTAATAATGGCAACAATTTTTGGTGGAATTCCTCTACCAAGCAACGATCTCCATATACATTCTCGGTTAATGCTACATTTCCACCTGACGCTAATCTGAGATTTAATAAGATTTACCTCAAATCTCCTTCAAATCTCGGAGATTTACCATACAAATTTATTTCGTAAATCTTGAAGATTAGAAATTAATCTTGTTAAATCTTCCTAGGACAAATAGTTTTACAAATCGAACTAACCTTTGCTTAAATGGTGCTGAACGATTCATTCGAGACTCGCATTCAGTTCTTCATTGTTTCACACGAATCAAACATTCTGTTTCATTTGCACTTCATAAGAAAAATTGGAACGCCATATGAATTTTTAAGGTGCTGTCAAATTTAATCTTTTTTAAATCTTTTTGTGCGGTGGAAACACCAAAAAGATTTATTAAATCTAATCTGAGATAAACCTTTGGTGGAAACATAGCATAACTCGATCAAAGGCCTTTTCAAAATCCACGAACATGAGGTAAAGCGGTGATTGATATTCCATCGACTGCTCGAGGACGATACGCAGGGTGTTGATATGGTCGACACACGATCGACCACTGCGGAAGCCAGCTTGATGCCTCTTGAGTGTAGACTCGATTCTATCCTTTATTCGCTCGAGTATGATTGTTGCCATTAGTTTTGGGAAAACGGACAAAACGGTGATACCACGCCAATTGTTGCAATTCTTTAAGTCACCTTTCTTTGGCAACTTAACAATCACACCATCCTTCCAGTCCCTGGGATAGCTTTCGTTTTCCCAAATGTTTTGTATCAGCGGATGTAAAATACTAGCCGCTGCTACGGGATCGGCTTTCAGGAATTCAGCTGGTATTCCGTCCAGTCCAGCTGCCTTGTTGTTTTTGAG
Organism: Dasysyrphus tricinctus; assembly: GCA_963921185.1. Lineage (NCBI taxonomy): Eukaryota > Metazoa > Arthropoda > Insecta > Diptera > Syrphidae > Dasysyrphus > Dasysyrphus tricinctus. Next base: position 176,143,529 of record OY992531.1, on the reverse strand, counting down.
GAGATTTATTGATGTACGAATTTCCGATTCTGACGGGGGTTCGATGTCAATACCCCTATAGGACCTGCGCATCTCGTTTAGTTGGGGCACTTCAGCACTCTGCTCAACTGAATCCTCATTTAGCAGGGCACAAAAATGGTCCTTCCATCTACGAAGCTGATCCTCAATTGATACCAAAAGTGTGCCATCCACATCCATTACAGGATGATTGGTGTTGCTTTTTTTCCCGATAACATCTTTGGCTATTTGGTACAATTCCCGGATATCTCCTCTTCTGGCAGCGCTTTCCGCACTATCTGCGAGTCCATCCAACTTCACCCTCTTGTCACGTCTCACACAGCGGTAGACCATCTTATGTGCAATGCGGTACTCTCTTCGCAAGTCAGCCTTTCGTTGAACATCAGCTTCGGCATTTATTTGGATTTTCAACGATTTGCGAAGTTCGATCTTATCCCAGGTGTCTTGGGATAACCAAGAGTCTCTACGTCTCGTTCGCTTGGGTACAGTTTCGGATCCAGCCTCCATAAAAACACTTTTAATTTCACCCCACATCTCATCAATTGTTGAATTCTGGATTCCATTTAATGACGAGGCTCTGTCGTTAAGGGTGGTGACATAGTTTCGACATATGTTGGGGTCATTTAAAGCATTAGTAATGAATTTTGTGCTCCTTGCTGCATCCTGCGCTGGTTTTTGTACGGCAGCGGTTCGTAGTTTGAGACTCATCAGAACCAAATGGTGGTCGCTTCCCACATCGGCATTTCTTATACTCCGGACATCACACATAGACTTCCTCCATCGCTGCTGAATCATGATATGATCAATTTGGTTTTCGGTTTGACCATCCGGATGCACCCAGGTAATTTTGTTGCACGTCTTATGCTTAAATACAGTCCCACCTATCACAAGACGATTCGCGTTACAAAAGTCGACAAGCAAGTCACCATTTTCATTCCGTGACCCCACGCCATTTCTTCCCATCACGCGTTGCAGTCCGTAATTGTCTGAACCGACTTGGGCATTAAGGTCTCCCATAACGACTATGATGTCGGCTCTCGGAACACTACTGTAAACCGAGTTAAGATGAGTGTAGAACGCGGTTTTGTCTTCCTCGGTCGCTTCATTTGTGGGGGCGTAGCACTGAATAATTGTGACGTTACGAATTTTTGAACGAAACCTTGCTGTCATTAATCTCGCAGAAATGGGCGCCCAGGAGATCAAACTACGCCTCGCTTCTTCGTTCAACATAATTCCGACACCATGCAGTCTTTGGCCACCCTCTCTTTCATCTTCCCCGGAATACAGCATTCTCGTCTGTCCAGGTCTGATCTGTATTCAGCTCTTCCTCTCCACTTAGTTTCGCTTATGCCCAGGATACTGATCTTTAGGCGAAGCATTTCACGCTCAACCTGCTCGTATCTACCATCGCTGTACAAGGACCGAACGTTCCATGCTCCGATTTTCGTACGTATACGGTAGCCAAAAGTAACATTTGCGCTTCTTGAAAGATTTCTTCTATTTGTCAACGATTCATTTATTATTATGGCGTCTTGATTGACGCTCGTACATGAAAGATGCCGCACCCCCAAATCCGATGTGCGGTTTACTGCAACCGAAGCTGCAGAAGGATTTTCTATAAAAAGATTACCTCTTGGGGACTCAATTCCATTTGTTGTCATAATTCATGTATTTGCTTATATCCTTCCACCATGGTGTTTTCCGAGATATGATTAATAACATACATAAGCTCAGATTTGACAGGCACACCCGCCTTTTGTATGGTCAAACACATAACTGCTCGAGGCCGCCCACTATGGGAAAACAGACGCCTTTTGTAGCCGCCCAATATGGGTTACAGACGCTACCTGCTGCTGCCGTTGGCCTTTTTCCAAAAAAAAAGCTCCTCCGCCACCAGACTATCATGCCGTTGACCGCCACCTGCAGTTCGTCCGCCTTAAGGGGGCTTTTAACCATCCCGAGGACAAGTATGTGCCCTGACCAGCATAGCTGGGTTGTCTGCTTATCCCGGCATCCATTCGGTCCCCCTGCACGTTAGCGTTACCCGCCCACTACCACGCGGAGGTGTGCATAGGGATTTTCCTATCATTGAGCCTAGGGCCATATGGCGTCCTAGTACTCTCAAGTACTTTTAGAGGGCAAACGAGTGGGGGTCACGGGATTCGCCATTTTCCACTGATTTTGATGGATGCGCAGAACTGAACAAAAATGAAAACGCTAATGATATTACCTTTAATATGTGTACTGTGATGTATACCTACACTACATAATATATGTATTACTGTATTAAATATGTATGTTTAGTTAACTTTTTCTGTGCCTATTTAGACAATCGATCTGAAAGAGGAAACTCCAGTCGTGCGTCGGAGCTGACACACACACACTTTTTTTTAATAAAAGAGAAAAATGGTGAAAATCAATAAGGCCATATGGTTTCAAGTGTGTTAAATCCAACGAGAGTTGGAAAACGTATTATTTCTTAATGATGTATTTCATGAGGAAATTAATATAATTCTATGTAGGTATAATAAACTGTGCCAAAAAAAAATCGAAATTTTCGATTTTTCATTATTGGTCTCAAAATTTTGGTAGAGGCTCCAAAAATATTAATCCCCCAAAATTTGAAATTTTTATATTGATATTTAGAGGTGGCCAAAAACATGGTGATGCGTTCTCATGCTTATATCTCAGAAACTATCTAGTCCATTGAAAAGTTACTATATTAGATCGATAGAAAATTGTACGCTCTACAAAAAATTACCTAAGTAAAATGCACGTATATTGCACCGTTTCGATGATATTCCTCCAGTGTCTCCTTAGGCCACACTTTTCCCACATATGTATGGGAATTTAACAGTTTTTACGATATATTTTGTTCGCTTCAAACCTTAATTGCTATTCTTAGTTTTTATTGATTTGTATTCTATAATCATCCCTTTAAAAGACCTCATTAAAAATTACACACAAAATTAAATCTTACTAATATTATAAATGTGAAAGTTTGTTTGTTTGGATGTTTGATAGACAATCACGCTCAGATGGCTGAACAGATTTGATTTAAACTTTGAGGAGATGGCTATTTTGTATTGGAAGAAGCTATAGGATACTTTTTTTGATGATACGAAACAAAAAAAGAAAAAAATATTTGTTACCAACATAACTTCATTTTACACAAGAAAAAAAATAAATTAATTAATTTTTTACAAATCAATCAAGTCTGAAATTTTCTTTCAAAAATTTTATTAAAAAACAATAGGTATCACAAAACACAAAATATCAATTTTCCAATTTTTCAATGTATTTACCCATAATATTCTACCAAATTTCATTATTCTTCGACAAAATCGCCATTTAGTTGATAGATTTTAGAATTTCACTATTCTACATAATTGATAGATGATAACAATTCTGAAAAATTAGATGGTTGCCACGCCTCCTGAATGCAAAATCTCAATTTTTTCTTTCACATGGAAGCCTTATTATTCCGCCAAAATTTAAAGATCTATCTGTTATTATATGGAAGTGAGATTCTTCCATAGTTTTGACGATCTATCAGTTAGCGAGTGAGTGGATGGGTAAGTCAGATATATGGTTTTAGTGATTAATGAGGATCTATATATCTTTGGAACCACTAATTTGTTATGTATAGTGTGCTGTATGCATAACCCCTAGATCCTTTTTAAGTATAAGAGAATATAGAAATAAATAACAATTAGCTTAAGTCTGTCATACATAACGTTTAAGTCTTAGTCTTGTAAGTTACCTCTAACAATTAAGATCATAGCTCTTAACATTACTATCATAATTCTTAGGTGAGATTTATTGTCGCGGCTTGACTTGATTATACTCTATCCAACAAATACAGGGAAGATAGGACGTTTGCCTCTCAGTCTGGTTGCATTGGCTTGCATACATCTATCTCATGTTAAAGCTCTCACAGGGTTTCCAAACTTTGAATTATAAATTGCCACAGATTGAAGAACAATGTGCATATGGTTACCGTGGATACCATTTCAAATATATTAAAAAAATATCCAATCATCTTTTTTTACCACACCACACTTTTCAAATGAATTTGATCACGTAACGCTTTGTGCACGTTTCAAAACTAAGTGCAAATTACTTTGTTCTTCTTAAAGACTGCATTTTTAAGGGTTTATTCAGAAATATAAACAAATAAAAAGGGGACCATCAAAACGACAACGACTTTTGGCTTTCACCTTTATAAATTTTGTTCTAAAAAGTTTCAAAACCGAAAGTTCTTTCATAAAAACCACTGAAAAAGCTCTGTTGTATTGTTGCGACTTGGCAAAGGCAACTCTGTTAAAATGTTAATTTTTTGTTTTATTTCACACAGCGAAGGTAGAAGCGAAAGTGAGTATACGATCAGAATGCTTTTGGCATTAAAAGACGACGGTCATGTTGGAGCGTACGAAATGTTTCAAAGAATTACAACAACAATTCCTGTATGTTAATCAGTGGTTTAGTATCTTTTTCAGAGGCAGATTTGTTATTTTAGTGTTGTGATGGTATAAACAGGCACCATTGTTTTGAAAAAAGCTCGCACATAAGCCCTGTACTGACAGTTTTTGCTGGACAGACTATAGTTAAATAAATGCTTCAAATTTGAAGTATCTGACTTTATTGGTACTGGAGTAATAGGGGGTCAATAATTGCCTAATGCTATGTTTCCACCTAAGGTTTATCTCAGTTTAGATTAAATAAATCTTTTTGGTGTTTCCACCGCACAAAAAGATTTAAAAAAGATTAAATCTGACAACACTTTCAAAAATGCAAATGGCGCTTCAATTTTTCTTATGAAGTGCGAAAGAGATAGAATGTTTTATTCGAGTCAAACAATGAAGAACTGAATCGAGTCTCGAATGAATCGTTCAGCACCATGTTAAAATAGGTTAGTTTGATTTGTAAAACTATTTGTCCTAGGAAGATTTAATAAGATTAATTTCTAATTCTAAATACAAATTTATTTCGTAAATCTTGAAGATTAAAAATTAATCTTGTTAAATCTTCCTAGGACAAATAGTTTTACAAATCGAACTTACCTATTCTTACTTGGTGCTGAACGATTCATTCGAGACTCGCATTCAGTTCTTCATTGTTTGACACGAATCAAACATTCTGTCTCATTCGCACTTCTTAAGACAAGTTGAAACGCCATTTGCATTTTTGAAGGTGCTGTCAAATTTAATCTTTTTAAAATCTTTTTGTGCGGTGGAAACACCAACAACATTTATTTAATCTAATCTGAGATAAACCTTTGGTGGAAACATAGCATAAGTTGGATCCTGTAAATAAGGTGTAGAGCAAGAACTTTGCTGGCCATTACCGTGCCTTTAATTTAAACTATTTTTAATTTAATATTTATGATTTATACTATCTTTAATTTAATATGTATTTACTATAAGTTTGAAGAAAAAAAACTTCAATTTCAAATAACATAATGCAAACAATTAACGGTATGACGTGTTTATTCCGTAATTTGTGTGTATGAAAATGTTTGAATAATTTTTGAATAAAAGTAGAATATGTTTAACCTTTAGAAGCCTACATTAGGCGTGTTTTATTCGGAAAGCTATCGGCAGCACAGTGAAATTTTATATGAATTACAAAACAGCATCGGCAGCAAAATCGCTGCCGATAAAAGTTAAAGTAGAATCCTGCTGCCCATAAACTTTTGACGTTTGTTCGAGTATCGAACTTGATTGAATAGAATTTTAGTGTGTCGCCATTGGTACGATTGGTACTTTTATGTGTCTCGAATTCTCGATGGCTATGTTCGTAGAGTAGAATTATGTTGAATGAATGGCCCTGTTTAGACTGTTACTTTTCACTTCGTCATGACCCTGTTTTTGTAGAAGAAATCGGTGAAGAGAAAATTTTACCCATAAATTCATCGTCATGGTGACGTAGTGAGCAATTACAGCCTAAACAGGGTTGTTCATAAGTGCATGGTTGTTTTGTTTTAGCTTTTCGAAAAAATGAAAAAATGATCCTATCCTATGCTATGCTAAAATAAACACTGCCTTAAACTAGTTTAGGTGTAAAATTTAGCATTTTTATATTTTATAAGTGACAAACAAGATGAAGGGTCCAGGGGAAAAACGGCTTAAGTCCACTTTAATTGATTACGAGAAAAACGCAGTTGTAAATATATTACTAAAATAATGGATTATTTAGAGAAAAATAAATAAAACTAACAATTTTTTTTATTGAGCACGAAGTACTCAAGTAAGCAAACATATATTGATTTTAACATCTTGAATTGTTTGCATGATAAGCTGACATGAGTCAAAAGGACCTTCGATGTTTTAACCAAAATTTTGAATTTTTTGATTTGAAATTTTCTTCTGAAAGAACCGGACATGATAATTGGAAACGGTTTTTTGATTTTTATTCAGACACCTGTAGATTTTCAAATTAGAGTTTGAAAATAAAATAATTTTCACAAGCGTGACATGGGACCGTTTTTGCAATTCAATTTGTTAGACACGACCTCGACCGGATGTAGTAAGAATATCTAATTTTTTTTTGTTTTAATTATGTACCTTACGTGTCGCTAGGTCTATTCACAAGTTTTTCTTATTTTAATATCGCTTTGTTTAATTTTTGGAACAAAAAAGATACTTTTGGAAAAAAGTTTTTTTTTAAAGTGTACTATTTTGCGAGTTTGCAAAATCCTATGTGAAGAGAGCTATACTACATCAGATAGTACGCATATAAATCTATAAGATGTCATCATTAGTTTAATTTTTTCAAAAAGTGGACTTGAGCCGTTTTTCCCCTGGACCCTTCAGATATATTCTGCGGACTGTCAGACGATAATTCGCAAACCACAACATCAAGATGCATTCAACAAGGCATTTTTCTTCACATTTTCTTCAATTGGCAACCAAACAAATTACTCAAGGGAATGGAAGGTCAAAATTCACGATCATTCCCATTTCAAAATTCACTATTCGCAGCTCATTTGAAAAGCTCTTTTTGTAAACCTTTGGTCTATAAGGACAGGCATGGTTCAAATTTTGATCCGATGCTCAGCAATTTTAAGTCACTGCTTTTGGTGGAAAGGCTACTTGTACAAACGTGGCTCAAATTTTGATGCGTGGTTCAATTACTTTAGCTCACTGATTTCGGCAGTTTAACTGAGGTTCAACAATGGTCAAGCTTGAAATTGTTATAACAACATATTTGAACCTTGAATCATCGTTTCACTTCAGCAGATCCGATGAAATTGATGAGTCACAAATGCTGATCCATGGATCAAATTTTGAACCAGTTAGTACAACTGAAACTAACTGAAGTTCAAGGAGGGTTCAAGCATATTTGGCTACTAACGTACTTGAACTATCGGTGAACCTCAGTTAATCCGGTAAAATTGGTGAGCTAAAAAATTTCCAATGGAAAACTAGGTAAATGCATTAAAATTAGCCATACAATCATGTCCTTATTGTAATTATTATAAAATTATCGCCCCATTCTTGGCAGCATTCTTTTCTATATTCTCCCAGCTTAACTGGACGCCACCCGTGAGATTTAATGAGATAATAAACACCTTGATCTCAATCCACTGTGCCAAATCTTTCCTATCCTTCTACTCTTTCTAACTAGTGCCGTGCAATTCAGGTTGCATTTAAAAGACCTTAGGTCTTACAGGCATATAGTTAATATTATTATTATTATTATTATTATTATTATTACTACACGTGTAATGAGTTTGCTATTATACGACGACTTTTGAGTCATGACTTTTTTTCAAAATTAAATGAGTGGAAATGAGAAAAAAAATGTTGATTTAACTTTCACAATATTTAATTTCGAAAAAAAGTCAGCTAAAAAGTCTTCGTGTAATAGCAGACTGAATCATGACTTTTACTTTGACCATATTCTACCAACATACCCCTACCCCTTTTCTTTTCTTTTATAGCTGCAAATCAATTTTCCTATCTGAAAATGGCAAATAAAGAAAAAAGGGACACAAACATTTGATTGAAACCATAAATTCTATTAATTTATAGTTATATTTCCCATTTTACTTGCAAATAAGTTAGTTTTTGTTAATAATTTTGGTTTATTCCTACTTTAAACTTTCACAAAATTCGCTTTTGTGCCGTGACAGCTGTTCAGGCGTACCATATTACAAATACAAAAATATAGGCCGCTGCGGATGCGTTTTCTTGGAAATTTCTCACTGTACTATATATAAAATCCCAAAAAAACACGCCTATTATTTTATTGGCAGTATATTCAAGAATACATGTGCGAAATTTTAGCGTTTTATCTAACAAGACAAAAAAGTTACAGATTTTTGAGACGCAAAACGTCACTCTGGATCGTAGTGCACCTGCTGCCTGCATGGACAATTTTCGTTTTTTTTTTTTAGGAGTTAGGGTGCTTTATGAAGCCAAGTAAGGGTTCCTAATGAAGCCGCTCTCAACCAAAAAATGCATTAAGTCCTGGCAGTTTAAAACCTTTTAAAGACATTCAGTTGCATACGGACGATCATATCTTGCTTTTTACGACTTTGTTCATGTTTTATTATTCGGAGTTTTTTAATCATTTCATATTGTATTAACCTTTAATCTTTGGACATATTTCATTTTCAGATTAAGAGTTTTTTTTTATTTTTAATGTTAACAATTAATACATTTTTTGTGCGGATTTATGTATTAAGTATAATTTCATTTAAACCTACCATATGTAGGTTAGGTGTTCTATTGAATTTTATTGCCTGATATCTAAGATATCAACTGCACATTAGCAAAGAAGAAACTGAACCGGAAATTGTTTTCTTCATCTCATTCCTTATGCGAAAAAATCTTTGCTGGAAATTTTAATATTTTGAAAATATTCTAATTGAATGCCTCATAAACAGGGATAGGATTTTGCTTACTTTCCCTTTTTTGTGCGTTATAAATTATAGACTTTTTATAAATACGGTTTCAGTCCTCCTGGTTTCGAAAATAAGTATTTTATTTTGCCTTTTTTATACTATATTCCCTTTTTTGCCTGTTTTCGCGTTTTTTTCCTGCAAAGTTTTTTTTTTTTAATAAAACAAAACTTAAAATAAAAAAATAGTTTTGAGTGCCAAACATTAACTTCATTTAAAGTAAAATCAAAAACCTTGTATTTTTACTCTTAATACAATTAATAAAATAATATTATTGTATTTAACGAATTGTAAATTTTAGGAAAAAAACGGTATTATCTTCTAGAATTAAGATTATCACACAACCACAATCTACAAACTTTTTTCAAAGTTCTTTTCGATAAATGAAGCGTTTAGGAGTTGTATGCTAAAAGCCTATATTTTCGGGTTTGGGCTATTTTGAAATCTGTTAGGCTAGGACCGCAATTGCGATTTTCAGTCAGCGCGATTAAAAAATCGGTATCGCAACAAATAATTGCCATGCACTCACTTGCGGCTATCTATCGCGCGATTTTTTGGTTGCAAGAAATAGAACATAAGGCTTTTAATATGAATGCACGCACATGCGTCTATTTAATTTTGCGACAGCAAAAACGCTCAAAAAATAGATCCGGTTTCATTTTTGAAATCGCTGCAAAGTCGTGTATGTGTGCATTCACATTTAAAACCATGTCTCATTTCTTGCGGCTAAATAATCGTACGATTGAAAATTACAAGTGCTTGTGTAATTTTTTCTAGTTGCGACTACAATTTTTTAGTCGCGCTATTTTCAATCGCAAGTGCGGGCACAACCATCTAAGTCCGTTTGTTTCATTTAAACTTTCGACAATCGCATCGCCAGAAAAATGGAACAAATTTTCGACATTTAACCGTCGCGATTTCTAAGTCAAATATGCGTTCATTCTTATTTAAAATCGGTCGCGCGATTGAAATCGCAAGTGCGGTCCTAGCCTTACCGTCTACTCGTACGGGAAAAACTTTTAAATTCTTTTATGTGGAACCACAGATAAAAGAGTTACATAGATATCGCATCCAGTACAAATTAAAATTACCATTTTGCCAATAATGCTTGTTTGTAAGCTCTTTTTCTTCTTCCTCAAAAATCGGGTCGGTTGAACGAACTACTGATGACTTTTAGTTGACATTTTGTTTATGAATGTAAATTAATCTTTTTTAACATCATATATGTATAGTATATAGCTCACACAAAATTGATCCTATGCACACCTCCGCGTGGTAGAGAGTAAGTAACGCTAACGTGGACCGAATGGATGCTGGGATAAGCAGACAACTCAGCGATGTTGGTCAGGGCACAAACTTGTCCTTCGGATGGTTAAAAGCCCCAGTAGGTGGAAGAACTGCAGGAGTGGTGGTCAACGGCATGATAGTCTGGTGGCGGAGGAGCCTATCTTAAAAGGCCAACGGCAGCAGCAAGTAGCGTCTGCAATCCCATATTGGTCGGCTACAATAAAGGCGTCTGTTTTCCCATGATGGGCGGCCTCGATCAGTTATGTGTTTGACAATACAAAGGACAGGTGTGCCTGTCAAATCTATGCTTATGTATGTAATTAATCGTATCTCGGAAAACACCATGGTGGAAGGATATATGCAAATTACTTAACAATGATAACAAATGAGTCCCCAAGAGGTAATCTTTTGATGGAGAATCCCTCTGCAGCTTCGGCTATTTTAGAGGTGTGGGTTCGAGCCCCATTATAGGCACATTCTTTTCTATATTTGCCCAGCTTAATTGGACGCCATGCCACCCGTGGGATTTAATGAGATAGTAAGAACCTTGATCTTAATCCACTGTGCTGAATCTTTCCTGTCCTCCTACTCTTTCTAACTAGTGCCGTGCAATTCAGGTTGCATTTAATTAACCTATGGTCTTACAGACATATAGCGAAAATTATAAATTATTATTATAACAATTATTCAGTGCTACGCCCCCACAAAGGAAGCGACCGAAGAAGACAAAACCGCCCAAGTCGGATCAGACAATTACGGTCTGGAACGCGTGATGGGAAAAAATGGCTTGGGTTCACGGAAAGAAAATGGCGATTTTCTTGTCGATTTTTGTAATGCGAATCGTCTTGTTCTAGGTGGGACTGTATTAATATGTATTATAGCATAAAACAAAATCACCTGGATTTATCCGGACGGTCAAGCTGAAAACCAAACTGACCATACCATGAAGTATAAGAAATACCGATGAGGGAAGCGACCGTCATTTGGTTCTGATGAGTCTCAAACTACGCACCGCTGCCGTACAAAAACAAGCGCAGGATGCAGCAAGGAGTCCAAAATTCAACACGAATGCTTTAAATAACCCCAACATTTGTCGTAACTATGTCACCACCCTTAACGACAAATATTCGTCATTAAACGGAATTCAACACTCACCAATTGATGAGACGTGCGGTGACATAAAAGGTGTTTTTATGGAGGTTGGACCCGAAACTGTACCCAAGCGGACGAGACTTAGATACTCTTTGATATCCCAAGAACTTCGCAAATCGTGGAAAATTCAAATAAATGCCGAAGCAGATGTTCAACGAAAGGCTGAATTGCGAAGCGAGTATCGGCTTGCACTAAGACGGTCTATCGCTGTGTGAGACGTGACATGAGGGTGAGGTTAGATGGACCCGCAGATAAAGCGGAAAACGCTGCAAGAAGAGGAGATATCCGGGAATTGTACCAAATAGCCAAATATGTTATTGGGAAAAAAAAACAACACCAATCATCCCGTAATGGTTGTGGATGGCACACTTTTGGTATCAATTGAGGATCAGCTACGCAGATGGAAGGACTATTTTTGTGCCCTGCTAAATGAGGATTCAGTTGAGCAGAGTGCTGAAGTGTCCCAACTGAAAGTCGATCCCATAACAGCAGCTAGTATTTTACATCCGTTGATACAAATCATTTGGGAAAATGAAAGCTATCCCAAGGCTGGTGTGATTGTTAAGCTGTCAAAGAAAGGTGACCTAAAGAATTGCAATAATTGGCGTGGTATCACTGTTTTGTCCGTTTTCCCAAAACTAATGGCAACCATCATTCTCGAGCGGATAGAGGATAGAATCAAAGATAATATAACATAAAGATGTCGCATCCAGTACAAGGAAAGTGAACCAAAAATTTTATGCCCTGTACGCGATATGGCGTACACCAACATGTTGCAATCGGCAATATACATAACGAGAGCGAGGAAGCTCTGTGGATACAATTATAAATTGAGTTCTCTTAACTATATCGCATGGGTACCTGCTTTTGTTGTTGGTTTTTTGGTATGAATTCTGTCTTTTCTTTTCATTGAATGGATCTTATCAAGCGGTGGTGGTGGGTTTTTTCTTCGTTTTTTTTTGTATCCTTTATATGTGCGTGTGCATGGGTACATTTGCAGGTTACCTATATTTTTGTGGTTTGTCTCGATCTTTGGCAAGATTTTTTGTAGGGCAGACAAATATGTAGGTATGTAGGTAGGTATATGAGAAAAGATATCAATAGGGGGGTTTAGATGGGCCAGCATCGCTTGACAGCATGGCTTGATGGAAATGGAACAAGTATTCAAAATCTTTTGAAAATCATACAACATTGGCTGTCAAGCGGTTGTTTCTTGCGTTCAAATGATCAAATCAAGCCATGTTGTCATGCAATGTAAACCCCCCTAATGAGAAGTTTTTTCTTTGAAGGATTTCTCTGTCTTTTTTACTTTTGAGGGTGGAGAATATATTTTTTTGCTATGGTGTTGCAATGGTAGACTTGGTGGCGGTTATTTTTTTTTTCTGTGCGTCTCGATCTTTTCTAATAATGGCAAGAATTTTCGTTTTTTTAGTTTCGAGAATATTGGTTGGTACCTATACAAGAATCTGTTTTTACTTTTGGGGTGGAGAATGTAGTTATGTAGGTAGGGATACTTACCTATTTTTTGTGTGATATTTATTTAGGTAGGTATTTATTGTTTTTATTCAGTTAATAAAAATAAATACCTAGGTACCTACCTACTTACAAATATAAATGATAGAAAGATAGATAGGTAAGGTAGGTATTCTTGATTTAACGCAAAACATAATTTTAGAAAATGAAAGAACTAAATAGAGAAATAATAGGTAATTCTGTACCTATGCATATATTATAGGTAAACTAAATAAATGTGTAGGTACATATATACCTATATAGGTACCTACATAAGGGTAATTCCATGAAAAAGTGGACATAAAGATCAAGAAACGGAAAATTTATCTAACCCCCTATCTATTATTCGCTACTTTCTAAATTAGAATTGCAAAATATCCTACAAATTACAAGCATATGGCTGAAAATAAAATTAAATTATATAAGGGTTATCCCTTAAGTTACCATGTACCTATTTTACCTATTAAATTTGTATAAAATATTGTAAGTAATTTTAAGTTTCTGTATACTTATAAATAGGCTGATATATTCTTGTGTCTAATTAAAAAAGCAAGTAAGGCTTTATTAATTTGTTTAGTTTTTAAAAAATGTGCAAGGTACTGCCACAAAACCCGTTTCCGATACGGGCAACGTGAGTTACCCACATGTTTTTGTATATTTTAGTTAGAAAGAATTTTTGTTTAGCAAAAATTTAGTTTTTTCCCAGTAGATGAAATCATTACCATGAATAAAGTTTATATTTTGTTTCATTTATATTTTATACAAGTATGAAAATTTGAATAAAAAAGTAAGTAAAACTCTCCCAAATGTAACGTGAGTTACCATGGAATTGCCCATAATTACATTTATATAAGGATTAAGATTAGGAAGATAGCTATGGATTTTGATGTGTAACATCTTAGTACCTAATCGGTTTAGGGGAAAATTCTGGTTGAAAAGAAAAAAATTGTTAAAGAATGACTATGTATTTGAATTTGTGTACCTAGTGGGTAGGTATTTAATTTGTATCTTTTAAAATGGTGGGGCTAGAAGGCTGACATTTTGACAGATGATAGAAATTATTGATCTAAATATTAACACAGCAATTTAGAATCCTGGAATCCTGTTGGAGGGAGAGAGCGGCAATATTTGGGCGTTTTAACATATGAACTCATATCTCTTGAGTGCATGAATAGATTACTTTTGTTTGTCTTAGTTTCGCATATAAATAAAAATAGGTATAGTTATTTTGATACCTTATTTTGAATCCTACAAAGTATAAAAGCGTCACAATCATGATTTTGAAATTAAAAAAAAATGTGTTGAAATTACCTGCTTGAACCATTGCCCATCAGTACCATTGCCCATGGGTACAAGAACAACTTATCTGAGCTGAATGTTTTTATTCCAATGTGATATGGTTTGCTTTACAAAATCAAAACTCTTGTCAATTCATCGGATCTTCAGGAATAAGGTCTGTTAATAAAGCAAACTTGACATTATACATTCTGTGAAGAAATATTTTAAGAAGTTTTTCTTAATAAAAGAGTGAATAAGTTCCCTCAATTCTAAATTCAAAAGTTAATGGAAAATTTACAATTTGAGAAAACAGAAAATGCTTCTCAATTTAATTTCAATTTATTAATCAATTAAGAGCTAGTTCACATTGTGTTCATTTCAAAGTAAAAGCAAAAAATCAAAAATTGCCAATAGCTACATTAAATTGGCTATATGTAAGTCGAGAAATACTGTTTCGATTTTCAAAAATGAAATAGGTACCTATATATGGAAGGTAAAAACTCATTTAATTTTTAAAGCGTATGGTTAGAGGCTCCAAAACGATTAAAAACAAGTTTTTCACTAAATTTACAACTAAGCTATTATTTTTCAAACTATAGTCAAAATTTGTATTTTATAATAATTTTTACTAAAAACTGGTTATGTTGGTGAAGCAAATATGTTTCATTTTTTATAAAAATTTTAATTGATTTGCATGAACATGCAATTATTATAAGCTGTGCAAATTAGTTAAGAGAGAAACTATCACATAGAAAATCAATAAAAACGTAAATATATACTTACAGATTTAAAAGGTTAATACCTAATGATTTTTTTAAATTTTAATTTATGCTTCAAACCTATGTTGGTACAGTAAATAAATAGCATTATAATTTAACAAAAACTTTACTCGATACAAAGAGATGTTAGGTTCACATCAGCGAATATACTCCTGGATTCATACGCTTTTTTTATTCTTTGAAAATTATAAAAATATAAAAAAAATTAATGCATGTATGATTTTAAAAGACAAGTATTTTCTTAAGTAGAAATAATTTTAATTTATTAGATATCAACTCTAGGACATGCATATACATGGTACCTACATTTAATCTCGAAAAATTAAACTGTGTCTTCAAAATAAATTTGTATTAATCCGTAAATAATCTTGCAATCATAGGAACCTATTTTCACAATTTAGTTACCATGATTCCTTTAAACATTGAAGATTGAAACGCCTCACATCATTTATTTTATTTGTAAATATATATCCAAACCAGTCCCGCGCAAATCAATTAAAATTTTTATAAAAAATGAAACATATTTGCTTCACCAACATAACCAGTTTTTAGTAAAAATTATTATAAAATACAAATTTTGACTATAGTTTGAAAAATAATAGCTTAGTTGTAAATTTAGTGAAAAACTTGTTTTTAATCGTTTTGGAGCCTCTAACCATACGCTTTAAAAATTAAATGAGTTTTTACCTTCCATATATAGGTACCTATTTCATTTTTGAAAATCGAAACAGTATTTCTCGACTTACATATAGCCAATTTAATGTAGCTATTGGCAATTTTTGATTTTTTGCTTTTACTTTGAAATGAACACAATGTGAACTAGCTCTTAATTGATTAATAAATTGAAATTAAATTGAGAAGCATTTTCTGTTTTCTCAAATTGTAAATTTTCCATTAACTTTTGAATTTAGAATTGAGGGAACTTATTCACTCTTTTATTAAGAAAAACTTCTTAAAATATTTCTTCACAGAATGTATAATGTCAAGTTTGCTTTATTAACAGACCTTATTCCTGAAGATCCGATGAATTGACAAGAGTTTTGATTTTGTAAAGCAAACCATATCACATTGGAATAAAAACATTCAGCTCAGATAAGTTGTTCTTGTACCCATGGGCAATGGTACTGATGGGCAATGGTTCAAGCAGGTAATTTCAACACATTTTTTTTTTAATTTCAAAATCATGATTGTGACGCTTTTATACTTTGTAGGATTCAAAATAAGGTATCAAAATAACTATACCTATTTTTATTTATATGCGAAACTAAGACAAACAAAAGTAATCTATTCATGCACTCAAGAGATATGAGTTCATATGTTAAAACGCCCAAATATTGCCGCTCTCTCCCTCCAACAGGATTCCAGGATTCTAAATTGCTGTGTTAATATTTAGATCAATAATTTCTATCATCTGTCAAAATGTCAGCCTTCTAGCCCCACCATTTTAAAAGATACAAATTAAATACCTACCCACTAGGTACACAAATTCAAATACATAGTCATTCTTTAACAATTTTTTTCTTTTCAACCAGAATTTTCCCCTAAACCGATTAGGTACTAAGATGTTACACATCAAAATCCATAGCTATCTTCCTAATCTTAATCCTTATATAAATGTAATTATGGGCAATTCCATGGTAACTCACGTTACATTTGGGAGAGTTTTACTTACTTTTTTATTCAAATTTTCATACTTGTATAAAATATAAATGAAACAAAATATAAACTTTATTCATGGTAATGATTTCATCTACTGGGAAAAAACTAAATTTTTGCTAAACAAAAATTCTTTCTAACTAAAATATACAAAAACATGTGGGTAACTCACGTTGCCCGTATCGGAAACGGGTTTTGTGGCAGTACCTTGCACATTTTTTAAAAACTAAACAAATTAATAAAGCCTTACTTGCTTTTTTAATTAGACACAAGAATATATCAGCCTATTTATAAGTATACAGAAACTTAAAATTACTTACAATATTTTATACAAATTTAATAGGTAAAATAGGTACATGGTAACTTAAGGGATAACCCTTATATAATTTAATTTTATTTTCAGCCATATGCTTGTAATTTGTAGGATATTTTGCAATTCTAATTTAGAAAGTAGCGAATAATAGATAGGGGGTTAGATAAATTTTCCGTTTCTTGATCTTTATGTCCACTTTTTCATGGAATTACCCTTATGTAGGTACCTATATAGGTATATATGTACCTACACATTTATTTAGTTTACCTATAATATATGCATAGGTACAGAATTACCTATTATTTCTCTATTTTAGTTCTTTCATTTTCTAAAATTATGTTTTGCGTTAAATCAAGAATACCTACCTTACCTATCTATCTATCTATCATTTATATTTGTAAGTAGGTAGGTACCTAGGTATTTATTTTTATTAACTGAATAAAAACAATAAATACCTACCTAAATAAATATCACACAAAAAATAGGTAAGTATCCCTACCTACATAACTACATTCTCCACCCCAAAAGTAACAACAGATTCTTGTATAGGTACCAACCAATATTCTCGAAACTAAAAAAACGAAAATTCTTGCCATTATTAGAAAAGATCGAGACGCACAGAAAAAAAATAACCGCCACCAAGTCTACCATTGCAACACCATAGCAAAAAAATATATTCTCCACCCTCAAAAGTAAAAAAGACAGAGAAATCCTTCAAAGAAAAAACTTCTCATTGATATCTTTTCTCATATACCTAACTACATACCTACATATTTGTCTGCCCTACAAAAAATATCGCCAAAGATCGAGACAAACCACAAAAATATAGGTAACCTGCAAATGTACCCATGCACACGCACATATAAAGGATACAAAAAAAAACGAAGAAAAAACCCACCACCACCGCTTGATAAGATCCATTCAATGAAAAGAAAAGACAGAATTCATACCAAAAAACCAACAACAAAAGCAGGTACCCATGCGATATAGTTAAGAGAACTCAATTTATAATTGTATCCACAGAGCTTCCTCGCTCTCGTTATGTATATTGCCGATTGCAACATGTTGGTGTACGCCATATCGCGTACAGGGCATAAAATTTTTGGTTCACTTTCCTTGTACTGGATGCGACATCTTTATGTTATATTATCTTTGATAGAATCGAGTCTACACTCAAGAGGCATCAAGCTGGCTTCCGCAATGGTCGATCGTGTGTCGACCATATCAACACCCTGCGTATCGTCCTTGAACAGTCGATGGAATTTCATGTTTGTTGATTTTGAGAAGGCTCGAGTTAATCGAGAATGTATATGGAGATCGTTGCTTGGTAGAGGAATTCCCCCAAAAATTGTTGTTAAATGGGATTTGCCAAACACTGCAAGTGAAGAGAGAGTCGAGTGGTCTAAGAATAAACAACAAAAAAACAAAAATAATGCGCATACGGCAGCGTTTTAGTCTACAAGAGACGCCAGTGGAAGAAGTCGAACAATTTAACTACCTTGGCAGTATTGTTTCTGCAAACGGCGCACCGTGTGGTGAATCGCAAATCTAGCTGGACAAAATTAAAAACTCTTGTTTGTTTGACTTCTAAGTTAAAAATTCTTTACTAAACGGATTCAAATAAATAAATTGTCATAAAAAACTAAATAATTTTTTTGAGATTGAAATTTAAATAAAAAAACAGGCAAACAAATAAGTTGAGTAATTTGTCAGGATAATAGACATTATTAGTTATTTATTTTTCCTTCAAGAATTATTTTAAGCGGCGCGGCGGTACGAATCTGGACATTAAAAGTAGAGTCAATAAGGCTTGTGCTGCCTTCGGTACTCTGTCCCCAATTTGAAAATCCACTCAAATCTCCTTACGCACTAAGTTGAGATTCTTCGAATCCAATGTCAAATCCGTGCTGTTATATGCTTGCGAAACCTGGAAAGTCACGGCTATCATTTCGAGGAAATTGCAGGCTTTTGTGAATCGCTGTCTACGCCACACCCTAAAGATTCGCTGGCCACAAATAATATCAAATGAGGAATTGTAGCGCAGGACAAGCCAAGAGCGGCTGGACGTCGACATGAGAAAGCGTAAATGGTAATGGTCACACACTGAGGAAACCAAACGATGAAATTGCAAAGCAATCCTTTGAATGGAACCCTCAGGGCGCACGAAGGATTCGAAAACCAAGAACAACATGGAAATCAACTGTCTTAGCAGAAGCATAATCCCGGAAAAAGACGCGGCCACAGTTAAAATACCTTGCTGCAGACCGTGAAGTATGGAAATGTTTTATTGACGGCCTATGCCCCAACCAGGGTTACAGGGCAAGGACACGATGATGATGACGTATGTATGTTAGGCGACGATTTGTTTTTTTTTTGTTTGTGTATGAATGGTTGAATTTTATTTTACCATTGAATTAAGTTTACAAATTCTATTTAGCAATGGCAAAAGCCTTCAGCCAGATTGACAGTTGTAATGATTACATAGTTACTATTAACATTTTAAATTCTATACAATAGTTTTTCGCGAAAAATATTATTAAACTTTTGGCAATTATAATGATTTGCGAACATAAAATAGTTGTGATTTTTAAATCCATAAAGTGATTATTTTTAAAAAATTTAAAATGATTTGCAACAAAAAAAAAAAGAAAAACAAAAGCTTAGTTTTTAATTTAAAATTTTAATGATTTGAAACATAAAAAAAGGGGAATCTAACTATGCATGTACGCAGTAGCGGATCTAGAGGGGGCTATAGGGGCTGATTACACACTCGATTAGTACAGTTAATTTAATAGCAAAATACAATACATAACGATGTTTCAATTTTGTGATCGTTTTCAAACCTAAAATTTTTAAAAACACTTGATTAAACACAGAATGATTCCAAAAATCATAGATATAATATTTGTGTTTTTTTTGTAGTAGTTATTTAAACAAGGTTGGGGCTCAAAAATTTGCAGGAAAGTATGCTTTTCTAAGCCCCCAAAGGAACTGGATGAAAAAACAAAGATGAGACAAAGCAATTTGAATATAAAAACGTAGGCTTTATTTATTGCAAGCAATACAAGAGGGATGGAAAATTAGAGTTGGGGCTAACCAATTTACGCCTAAAATGTGTTTTTTCCAAGCCCTAAAGGAATTTGAAATACATGTTGGCTGTATTTTTTCCCAAGCCTTAAAGAAATTCGACGAGGTTGGGGCTTTACAATTTTACATGTAAGCTGTTGTTTTCTCAAGCTTCAAGGAAACTGAACGAAAATATGATTATGGGGCTTAACAATTTACATTTTAACTGTGCTATTTTAAACCCCTAGGGAATTGGCCAAAAAACAAGGTAGATTAAAAAAATGCTTCGTTTTTTTTTCAAGTCCGTAGAGCAAAAAATTGCTTTGCATAAAATGTTTTCGAGCAACCGAATCAAACAATTAATGTTTATTACAATCAGTGTCCTCGAAATTGAAACTAATGATTTGCAGTTCGAAGAAATTTTGACGATTTTTAATGTTTCCTTAAAACGATGCGATTTTTAATCTAAGTTTCTCTTTTTTAGCTTTCTTTAAAATATGTAATAAATAAATAAAATAAAAAAATTGATAAATATTTAATACTAGCTTACCCTCGCCCGCTTCGCTGTTCATTTAATAAAAAGTATTTTTAGTATTTAGTATCAAGTACTAATTTCGAAAAACATGAAAATTCTCCGAAATGTTCTTTAAATTTTATTAATTTAGATAAATAGATGAATTTTGTTCTCAAAACAGTTTAAAAATATCTCTTACTTAAAAATAAGGACATAGAAGTTTTGTCGTCTGCCTGATATGACAATTCATACTAAAAAGAATATTAAGAAAAGTGAAGTATAAGAATTACAAAATTATTACCTAATGATCATTAAGAATTTTATAGAAAATAAAAGATAAAAGAATACAAAATAAAGTTTGCATACATATGTTGGTATTTGAAATATTATAATTCCAGTTTGCTTTAACCTACTGTATGTGTAAAAAATGAAAATGAAAAGCCTACTAAAATAATATTAACAACTATAGATAATTGCAGCTTTAAACAATAATTTGGAATTAGTTAAAACACAAAGAAAAATACCAATTTTAAAATGATTTGAAACACAAAACAAAGTATTCAATCTTAGAGTGATTGGAAACACAAAATAAATAAATATTGTTTCAAGCTACAGTAAATGGCTGAATCTCGATGTCACGTAACGCTCTTTGGTATACTACATTTTTTGTCTTTCCATTTGTGCTGTATATACATAGCGCTGACGGCTTGTCTACTCTGGAGTATGTAACATAACTGCCCATGGGAAAATACTGGGTACTCTAAGTTTAGGCCACACACTTCTAAAAACTGTCCTTGAGCCTTGTTGATAGTCATTGCAAAAGCAAGACGAATCGGAAATTGAAGCCGTGTTATATTAAATGGCAAATCAGATGGAACTTACGGTATTCGGGGAATTAGAACGTCTTAATCCTTATATTTTCCTTTTAAAATGTTTTGCGCTTAACAGCAAGCCTAGTCCCATTTCAAAGTTTTGGTTGGCTTATATTTCGAAGCATGATGATTGGCATACCGCCTTTTAATCTCAAATCATGGGGTGGCAGCCCTGGTAAATCTAGTGAATTAAGGGCCAGTTTTTCAGTGCGAGTTCATCCTAGTCTCGGGGTTAAACCGGAGTTAACTCCAAAAACGTGTTTTTTAGTCAAATGAAATCGTTTTAACTCCGAGTTAACTCGCCTAATTTGGTGAGTTAACTCAGGCACCAAATTGAGGGTCTTTTTAGTTGTGGCGCCATCTTGATTTCGATTTTGAAAATTATTGCCAGTGCAATTCGTTGTGGCGCCATCTCTATTCCTATGCGTAAAAGGCGAAGAAGGGCGATATCCACAGCGTCGCACATCGTTGTCCTCAGAATTTTGACAGCTGAAAGATAAAGTTAATCCTCAACTGAAAAACTGTTCCTGAGTTATCTCAGGGTCAATTTATTTTCAGGATTAGCCAACTCTGATTTAACTCAGAGTAAAGCCTGAACTGAAAAACTGGCCCAAAGAAATTCTGTTGGATAATTCACTACATCATCTTCGTCTATAATAGTATCAACTGACTAAAATGATACTGTTTCACCAGTTCCATTTTGAATAGCCCAATTAATATCGTTGACATCTTTGTTTTTTCCTGCCAATATTGCTGGATCGCTCAACGAGGCATGATCTTTGTATCGCTATCCCATATTTGGAAAAACTTTTTCAATTAGTTCTTCTTTGGTTTGAGCAATCTCACAAAAATTTTCTGGTAATGTTATAAATCAATCAGCAATGGGCACTTTGCCATCTCCAATATCCAACAACTGCTTCGAAAACTCAGCAGCCGATGAATCATTTTGCAATTGGACACGAATATTTGTTGTCAATCTGATTGTTTTGACATATCTCCACAAATTAGATGATTTCAAACATGCGTTAAGTTCATCTGCTGCAGTTGATCGTGGAATTATTGGCAATGTTTGCCGAAAATCACCGGCCAATAATATTAAGACACCACCATATACATTTTGATTACCTCGCAGATCTTGGAATATTCGATCCAAAGCTTCCAATGACTTTTTTTGAGCAATTGTGCACTCATTCCACACAATAATCTTATATTGTTTTAATACTTCTGCCATTCCAGAGTTATTTGCAATATTACATGTGGGTGTTTCATTAATTTGCATGTTCAATGGAAGCTTGAGTGCAGAGTGTGCAGTTCGACCACCTTCCAATTTATAATGAGAAGACGTAGCCAAACACAAATCCTTAAAAAAATGGCACGTATTCATCAATGATATTTTAATTAATTTTTTTACTAAACTTGCTACACCAAGTAATTCATACACGTTTTTCTCTAAATCTATATTAATTGCATACAAAAATGTATGTTAATCTTTTTTGTGAAGAAATACAAAAGCTACAATTGTACTTTTCATTTTTTTCAAAAAAAAATGAATATTCGGAAAAACTGAATTTTACCCCCTTTCATCCCCCACCCGAGAATTTTTTGCCCAGTCCAAATTAAGGGTACTTTATATGTAATGTTTAAGACGTCAAAATAAAGCTATCCACCAAAATTCAGCTTTGTCGGAATTTTTTTCGTAGTTTTGCAATTTTTCGTCAAATTTTCCTGGACACCATTATTAATTTTTTCCAAGAAAACTATTGACAAAGGCGCCTGCCTGGCGACTGAAAATACCCTAAGTGAAGCGACGGGGTCGGGCGAGTGGGATAGATGACCCAAAAAGGGAGTTAAAATAATTGAAACTCGCATAGTGGGCCGGGAATGGAAAAGAGACCCTTTAAAAATAAGTGACATTTCATTTAATTTATTTGCTGGTTTTCTGTGATTTGAAGGTATGCGTTTTTTTCATATCGTAAAAAGTCAGAGTTGGCGTGCTCCCCATGATTTCAATTCATGCTCCATTGTTTCTTACAAAAAACATTTACCGAATAATATCACTTTAAATTGATTTTCTTTATTTTCGATAAAATTTTTTGGTGTGTCTAACGCACTGATGCCATTTTGTATCAACTTTAAAATATGAAAATGCTGCAAGTAAACGATAAAAAACCATTCACTTATTATTTTATTGCAAATATAATCTAAGTTGAACTGAAATTTTTTTAGTAATTCATTTAAAAAGTTTTCAATTTTCATACACTATGTTTATATAAACTATTGAAATAGAACATACGCGCCTGCTGGCGACTTAACATACCCTAAGTGGGGCGACGGAGTCGCTTGACCGAGACAGAGCACCCAAAAAGGGAGTTAAAATCCTTGGAACCCGCGAAGCAGGCCGGGCAATTTTAATCCTTAATAAGACTAAATGGAGTGTAAAATATGAGAATGCTGCAACGATCAATAAACATTAATTTTTTGGGGAAACTTTCCTTTACGGTAGCAGGCTAAGTGTTAAATTGTTCTTTACAGTGAGCTAAGGGTCTCAATAGAATAACTATAAAATATTACGGTGAAGAAACACTGTTAAGTGTGATATTTTATTTTTTAAATGTATTTTAACATTTTAAAAACAAAAATGTAATTTTTTGGTACATTTTTTGGAAGTACCTTGCCGGCATACTTCGCGGGTTCGAAGGATTTAACTCCCTTTTTAGGTCCTCTGTACTGCTCAAGCGCCTATGTCAACTGTTTTCTTGGACAAACATATATTTTGTATGAAAAATTAAAACTTAAAAAACTTAACTCACATTAAAATTATGATATTTATTACTTTGAACAATAAATCTAAAAGTATTCGTGTGTGAAAATTTTTATATTCGCTTCGAAAAAAGTAGCATGTTAAATACAACAACAATTTGGTATACCTCCGTATTGATGTTGTATGCTATATGCTATTTATTTTTATGGCGTACGAAAATTTGTATTCGGGTGGCAACGCTGATCTATTTAAATTACATTGCAAGCATCTACGTTGTTAGAAATTGTGTAAGACAAAACAAAAACACAAAAAAATAAAAATCATTCAAATCGGAGTACACGTAATAAACTTTTCAATGAAGTACCTGTCACATTGCTTTTGAATAGGCTGATCAGCACCCAATATCTCTCAACCTGATTGTCTACTTCTATACCTATAACAAAATGAAGTTCATACAATAAGCTTTTCAACGATGTATGACACATTTGTGTTGAGTATATGGGCCACCTTGCCCATTCTCCTTTGTAACTTTGATTTTCAAACTCCAATATTCATAAGTTTTTGTTGGAAAGTTATAATTTTTTTAACTTATAAACCTGCTTCTAAAAAATTCCTTTCAAACAAATTTTTTTTTAATTAAAATCGGAGTTTCCGAACTCGAGTTATAACAACACAAAAGAAAAATAATGATGATAGTAATTGGTAGGATCATTCAAACAAAATGGCGTGGTTGTAAATGGTTGCTTTAGCTAATATCAATACCATGTTTTAGTCACTATCTTTGGAACGCGGTAAAATTTTGCTCCCATACAAAATTCTCCCCAAAATTTTGTCTAGTATTTTGGGTACGCAACTCCAGTTAAATTTTCGTTTCTTATTGTACATCGCCAAGATGCCTGTCATAATTTAGTCCATTAAATAATTGTTCGTCACATTATTCTCAAGCTAAATTTGTACATCTTATTTTATTCATGAGATTAAGGTGGACTTTACTTTGTTAAAATGAAAATCGAAAACGAGAAATATTCGAGTTTTCTCGAATTTTATTTTATCAAATTTACTTGAAATAGTTAAAAAAAATTCTTTGAATTGTTTGAGTAAAAATTGTATTCAGAGAACAGCTGTTTTATATTCAGTATAAAAAGAAAGGCATTTGAACTATCCTAAAAATTTTTTGTACAGTGTACGTATTTATCTTGTTATTATCTACAGCTGGTCCTTTTCCATGGATAAAACTTTTCATTAAGTATGTTTTTGAAACAATTGTCTGACTCTGCCGACTGGCTTACATTCTGAGAAAAGAAAATTAGGATTGCGAGAAAATAGGAGCTTCGAGCATTATGATGATTTAGTTTAATTTTCCAATTACTATTTAAATGAATACCATCTAATAATTAAGTCCATGAAATCTTGTTTTATTTTTCAGTCGTGGTTAATATTCATATCATTCATATCATTTGGATAAATTGAGGCCGTGAGAGCCATAGTGGCCTAACTGCATTTTTCATTCTTTTTAGTAGAGCAAAAATAAGTAACATATTATTTTCAAACCATTGTAGTCTTTAAAAATTTCAAATACTTGCCGCTTTAAAATATAGAAACAGTTTTGATTTTTTGTTCAATATGATAAAAAAAATAAATAGTTTTTGATTTTGTATTATTGATTTTTCAAAATACCGTTATAACTGATCAGATAGGCTACTCTTGCACTCAAGCTCTTAATATTTTTGTGGTTGGCCTCTTAGTGCAAAACGTTCTATAACTAAGGCATGGAGCCGTCAATTCAAAAAATTAAAATGCGGGAATATTTTTTTAGTAAATACAGATAAAATGTTCGTTATAAACTCAATTTCGATAAAATTGCAGTTAGACCACTATAGCTTTCACGGCCTCAATTAACTCTATGCGGTCAGTTTCATTTTTTGACCGCGGTTTCAATTGACGAGTTAAATTCAACTGCGTCCTTAAAATACATTTCATTTTATTTATTAACCGGCAGTTTAAAAAAGGAAATAAGTCCAAAAATTCAATGTTATAAATAAAAACTTTCTAAGTTCTCGCATAGTTAGTTTTTGTTTTGTATTCAAAATTTGTTTTTATAGTTGTATATTGACTTTCAGATCAGTTCAATAGTGCATTATTTGCTCAAATACATGATGGCGCTTATTCCTTTCTTCAAACTGCCGATTCAACTATATAGTAGGGTCGCTTAGCAAGAAAATCTGTTTTTGCCGGACAAAAGCACCAAATTTTTTTTAGGTAATACTTAGGTCCATAGCTTGAGATTTAGGGTAGGACCCATCTCGGCGGTCAGCCATCTTGGATTTTAGAGCCGCCATTTTGAAATTCAGGTATATTATTAATATCTCGGCTTCTAAATCACTTAGGATCCCAAACTTGGTGTCTAAGTACACATTTTTGGGGTCAGGGAATACAACCACATACTTTTCAAATGTTAAAGTTTGCAAATATACGAAGGGGGCATGGGGGTCATGACCCCCTTGCTCCAAGACAATCAAATATTATATTTAGGGTCGGATAATGTGTATACACAAGTTGAAAATGTATCTGACTAAACTTATCCAAGGAGGGAAATCGGGGGTCATGACACCCCCCCCCCCCTCAGAGCCCAGGAAAAAGTATAAATACAAAACAAACTTCATTTAAACACACAGAAGTGCAAAAACTGACGCGACGTACGGCTAGCCCAAATTATTTCATAACCGTAATGTTACCTTTTATGAGACCATGGTAATATTATTCGCGAAGACTGTATGTTTTGTCGTATCGAGTTTTTCTGAAAGGAAAATGAATAAGTTAAATGCAAATACAAAATGCAGATTTTCATCATCTTGGACTCCGTTCAACAAGAAAACAGAAATAGAAAAAATATTAAAATATCATACAGATGATCATAAATCAAATTTAAAATTTAATTTCTTTGTCATCTGTTTTAAGCAATATCTATGTATGTTTTGGTTAGTTGTCTTAATGCGACCATTTATGTACGCAAGATTATTCTAAGTCCCCTATTACACGATGATTCTTTGCCTGTGACTCTTTTCGAATGGCTGTAGTAGGTGTATGATTCGTACTGTTGACACGGACGTGGTGGTAATCCTCATTGGCAAGTTCCATCACCTGATGAACTTGTGCACAAATTTGAAGATTTCTGTTGTCTTTGGTACGGGCAGATCATTTAATTATATATACATCAATGCTATTAACGAGAAACTGAGAGTAAAAAAATCCTTGGCCTCCCCGTATTTCACAGTTTTACGGGTTGCGATACAACATCTTCATTTTTCGGACGAGGCAAGAAATCTGCGTGGGAGGCATGGAATTGTTATCATGAGGTGACACATACCTTAACATGCATAGCATTACATCCCTACACAGAGCTTGATGGTGAACATTTAAAAGGCTAGAACGCTTCACGGTAATATTATATGATAAATACAGTAATTCGAACAGTGTGAATGATGTCAGCAAGGAGCTGTTTTGTCAGAAGACTAAGACAGTGGAGAAACTTCCACCAACAAAAGATGCACTACTTCAACACTCAAAGCGGGCTGTATATATCAGGCAGGAGTATGGTGTACCAGCAGTGTGCTCCTAGTCCGGGAGGCTGGGGCTAGACTCAGAAAGAAGAAGGTGGATCATGGGTTCCTGTATGGAACACATTACCTATAGCTTCAAAGGCATGTACTGAATTGGTGAAATGTAATTGTAAGAGTCAAAAAGGATACACTGGTAGATATGCTTCCAAAGCTGCTCGTTGGAATTGAACTGATCTTTGTAAATGTCAATGCTTGAAGACGATATAAGCAATCCATATAGGTAGATCAATGCAATTCAACATCTTTCATATGTGATTTCT
Source organism: Dasysyrphus tricinctus (assembly GCA_963921185.1). Classification (NCBI taxonomy): domain Eukaryota; kingdom Metazoa; phylum Arthropoda; class Insecta; order Diptera; family Syrphidae; genus Dasysyrphus; species Dasysyrphus tricinctus. Next base: position 176,115,533 of record OY992531.1, on the reverse strand, counting down.
CTTGTATTTAAATTTTATATACTAATATGTATGTATGTACATGTAATAAATAAATAAATAAATTGGGTGGCGCAACAGCTCGTGGAGAACCAGGGCCTAGGGACTTACAACTCACAACCATTCCTGTGTGCGTGTAGTTGGCAGGAATAGAGGGGCTAAATGAGAAGCACTTTTTCATTACAAGTATACTTTTGGAGGATTTGTCAGTTCTTCGCAAGAGGCAGAACCTCGCATAAAACGTTTCTGTTTTTAGGTGGCACGGCTGGGAATCGAATCCACACCTTCGGCATGACAGTCCTACGCACTAACCATCATGCCACGAGGTACTACATGCTCATGTATGTATGTACAATTGTACATGTACATATATCTTATTTCATTTTCAACCTTATATCTTAGAATTACATATTTTTGTCACTCGATTTAATAATTGGATAGTTTGTTATTAATATATACTTATACAGCCTAACTTAAATGTATTTTGCATTTAACTTATTTCATTTTTCTTTCAGAAAAACTCGATACCACAAAAGATACAGTCTTCGCGAATAATATTACCATTGTCCTCATAAAAGGTAACATTACGGTTATGAATTACGGTCATGACCCCCATGCCCCCTTCGTATATTTGCAAACTTTAACATTTGAAAAATATGTGGTTGTATTCCCTGACCCCAAAAATGTATACCTAGACACCAAGTTTGGGATCCTAAGTGATTTAGAAGCCGAGATATTAATAATATACCTGGAATTTCAAATGGTGGCTCTAAAATCCAAGATGGCTGACCGCCGAGATGGTCCTACCCTAAATCTCAAGCTATGGACCTAAGTAGTACCTAAAAAAAATTTGGTGCTTTTGTCCGGCAAAAACACCATCATCTCGAAATTTGTCGCTAAGCGACTCCACTAATAGTTTCGGTGTTAAAAATCGTTTTTGATAGGTGTACAGTTTTAATACTTACTAAATCGTTGCATGTTTCATCTAATAAATCTCCCTCAATTGCATTTACAGGAAATTTCTTATGAGTAATTAAGTGTTTCTGAAAGAAATTGAAAAAATTGGTATGTTTTACCAAAACCAAAATATAAGCATCTATTTAATACGCTTAGGAAAATCGTTCGGTACACTTTTCTCCGTAAATACTCAACGGAAATGCTTGAACTATATACCGTTGAAAAGGTTTTATCCCACAGATGAGTAGCCGTTAAGGTAAGAAACGCTTATTTTAATTTTTTTAGGTTATTGAAATTAATCTTTTTAAGGGTTGGGCTCAGAAGAATGAAATTTGAAGAGATGATGAAAATCATTGATTAGGAGATTTGGTAAATAATTGATATTTCTAATTTACCATGAATCGGAGAAATTTACTATTCATATATTTTTGCTCAAATAACACTCATATAAGAGAAATACATGTTTATAGTATAGTATTCTTTTAGCTTTAAATGCTATAAAAAAGATACTTTTGTTTCACTTATTTTTTTTGTTCAAAAATTGATTCGTTTTTAATTATTTTCATAGCTCTTCTTTAAATAACCATTGCAATGGTGATTTAGGGCTAGGATTCTCATGCACTTAAAAATCGAAATATGTACTTAAAATATGCCCTTAAAAATGGAAAATATGCACTTAAAATTACCATTTTTCCGAAAAATAAAATGAAAACAAAATTTTTCTTTCAGTTTTTATTAATACAAATTTAATTCAGTCTAAAAAAAAAATAAAGATAACATCGAAAATTAATAAAACCAAACAACAAATATTTTTATTAGAAACGTTAACAATACATATCTTTCAAAAATGAAAAAAATGAACACTTACACTTATTACACTTTTTCATGTTTTCATTCACATGCGTAGAGGTAAATAAGAAAACTATGTTTATAGTTTTCAAAAACAAAACATTACCTACTTGGCCTTTGAAAACTTTTGTAAAAAGAAAAAAAAACGTTTTACTTCAACTGACAGAGTAAAATGAGTGTTTTCAACAAATTTCAATGAAATAGCTTTCGTTAGTGTTGCTCAGATTTAATGCATTATTTACGCTTTTCATTGTAGAAAAGCCTTCGTTTTTTTTTTTTAAACAGTCTTTTTTTATAACTGCACCAATAGGGTTGCGTTAGAGTAGAGTCGGGGCACATAATGCATTATCTCTTAAACCGGTTTCCCGGTGACCACGCTCAATGCAATTTGATGCGAAACGTTCGGGTGTGAGTACCAAAGTGCACTCTTTAAACTTTTATAACGCGGCTAATCCGAAAAATAATAATCTATTATGTCTCTTAAACCAACTAATCGACCTATAGACGGAGAGCTAGCGAACCGATTTACTCACCTCATTTTAGCAAGGCTAAAACTTTGGTCATAGAAAGATTGAGGCCCGACAGTTATAAAAATGTCCGTCTTTAACTCCGGTACCCTCCATGAGGCCTTAAGTTTAAGGCTTGAAGTTGTAAAAAAAAAGTGCCTATTCACCTCATTTTAGCAAGGCTCATCTTTTAATATATCGTTCATTGATTCAATATATACACGAAAATAACAATGTAAGACGTTTTAGCCCTCCATGACATGCTGTAAGACGCTCGTGTATATGTAAAAAAAAAGGACCCCATTCACCTCATTTTAGCAAGGCTGATATTTACACATAATTAAGTTGACATAAAAACAAACACACATTTCAAGTGTAAGACGTTTTTTCGGTCAATAACCCTCCGTAAGGGACGCTGGAAAACTAAATTTCGTTTAAGTCAAGATAGCCAGTAAAAATTGATTTTTTTCAAGGATTAAATTTGTAACAGGCTGATTTTTGGTATACACGTTGGGATTGGCGTTACTTATAACGTGTCAAAAGTCCTCAAACATCCAATGCCCGCTAGTCCCATTAGAGGGGTCAAAGATCACGAAAATGGGTTTTTTGCTAAATATATCGAAAACGGTACGTTTTAGAAGAAAAAAAATGTGTGAGTACCGGGACTCGCGTGTGGAAGATGTGTAAACATTCGTTTTCACCTGAAGGGTAAGGATCGGGTCATTACCACGTATGGCAAAAATTAGGAATCTGTAATACAAGCGCTAAAACAAAATGGTTGCACGACACAAATATAATGAATTTTACCCATTAAAAAACTCCTTCCGAGAAAACTCTTCCGCAAATAAACCATCACAAATTAAGCTACTTCAATTAACTTTATGACGTCACAAAGTTGTTCCTGGATTCAAAGTTAAAGTGTCAAAAAGTAACTGAGTATATTTTTCCAACCTATCTCTTTGATACTGAGTTGAAATGGTTAATCCGTCAAAGCAGCTGAAATCACGATGTTTTCATTTTGAGTTATCTTTTGTTTGCTTCTACGATCGTTCGGTTTGGAATCGATCTCATTTTTGTAATATGTAATAGTTTAATTTTGTTATCCCCCAGATCTGATCCGGATTAGATTATCATAATAAAACAAACAGGATCCCAGTGCGACAAGAGTGTTATACACCTATCCGATCCCCGTTTATCCTTTTGTTTCTGTATTTTCTCTCTACTCTATTATCTATTTTCTCCCTATCTTCAACACAAAAAGTCATCTACCTGTGAGAGAAAAAAACTCATTTTTGCAAAAAAAAGTACAAAGGGTGTATGGTTAGAATTAATTTGCAAATCGAAATCCAAAAGCAAGGTCGGATTTTGTGTTGTTTTTGTAATACATGTATGCATATACAATCCAGATCAGATCTGGGGGAAAATATAAAGCTAATATATTTTTATTTTTATTGATTTACCGTCGATAGTGAGTTTGGAAATTTTTTTCCAGGTCTTGCGCCATTTTTTTATCTGATTTGATCGATTTGTACTAAAAAAATTTGTGCAAGTAATGAATGATAAAAAAATTGGAAATATTTTTGCTTTAATATTCAATTTGTGCTAGCATGAAGTTAAATGAAATTTAATCTGAAAAATGTATACATTTTCGAAGTGCTGATAAAAGTTCTTTCCAATAATGAAATCACAATTTCTTCTTGATTTTTAATTCCAAATCTATGTCGACTTTTTTTCACCCAATTTGTTTGACAGATCAGCCATATTTTTAGCTTTTGTCGTTTCCTAAATGAAAAGTAACTCAAAGTAACTTTTTTAAATATGACATTACAAACACTTCTTTTTGACACAATATGACATTTCAAATCAAGAAATTGCAAATAACACTTAATATCACAAACCAAAATTGTGACAATTGCAAATAACACTTAATATCACAAACCAAAATTGTGACAATTTTGGTTTGTGATATTAAGTGTTATTTGCAATTTCTTGATTTGAAATGTCATAATGTGTCAAAAAGAAGTGTTTGTAATGTCATATTTAAAAAGTTACTTTGAGAGATTGCAGAGATTAACATCAAAATTAAATTTCTAGAAAAAAAGGAACAAAATCTTCACCTTGCAAAATGTATGTCAAATATCTCTGTCAAGATATGATTGCATCTTGACATCCAATCAAGATATGAAACGGAGTGACTCCATTAGATATTTAATGTTAAGACGAACATTCTGAGAGAAATTATCTACTGTGGAGTCGGGGGTGTAAGGAATTCACTCCACTTAGCAAATACCAAAACCATTAGGTATAAACGAAAACTACCTTACCTATTCGAGGTTTACAGAGTTCTACTTACCTACAACAAACAAAATGGTTCTAAAAGGAACCGTGAGCCCATATCCGTTACAGCCGATTTTCAATTTTACCCATACCGAGGCGCTAAGATGTTTACACATCAAAAATTGTTCTACAAACATGTAGCTGAGGTAATTTCCAACAAAAAACAATTTCCAACCAAATTGTTCTTAGCATTAATCGTTACAAAGTTACAGTACTTCAAAGATTCACAGTATTCCAAAGAATGCTTTTTCTTGCACACAACCAGAATGGTCGAGCGCTTTGTGCGTTTTTTTTTTTTATTGTGTTATCCCCAGGAGGCCTATTCCACAACGTTTGATTAATGAATGTGTATTTTTAAATTAATTTTTCATTAAATAATATAAAAAATCTGCATTGTATGATTTTTTACAGCCAGTTGAAGATGACATTGATTATAACAATGTGATATACATACATCATAGATGGAGGATTTTTGCTGCATCGTGTTGCTTGGAGACGGTTTGCAATAGCTACATTAGTTATGTTCAAAAAAGTTTGGAAAAAAAAGTTATGGTTGTTTTCGATGGTTACAAGGATCAAAAAGTAGTATAAAATATATATAAATATATAAATATCGGTGGATATTTATTTGATGCATCAATGATGGTTTCACCTTCTCAACAACAATTCTTGTGAATGCAAACAACAAAAATCATTTACTTGCTATGATTTGTGAGAAATTTGAGGCAACGAAATATTTCCTACGTGGCTGGGCGATGCCGATTTTTTGATTATCGAAACAGCTAAAGAGCAATCCAAACGCGCACTGCTATTTTTGTTGGCGAAGATGTTTTGAGTTGCTGGCAATACTGATAGCAAGAGCTTTTCCTGACAAGAAAATTTATTTCAAAAACCCTGGCAATGGTTTAGCTGAAACAAAGGTATATTCATTGTAAAGCTTACTCATATACCCAAAATGTCAAGTCAAAATTCTATGTTTGCATTCATTTACAAGATTCAACTTCGGCTTTATAATTAAAGCCAAACTAAAATTCTTCAAACTATTTGAAAAAAAGTGAATATCTAATGAAAAATGGCGGAAATATTTGCCAAACCCAATTGTTCTTCAAAATATTATTTCTGAAAACGGCTTAAATATACCTACTCCTTGCATTTTACAAAGCACCAGCAGAAGTGGATTCCATCGATACACTAAGGTATTCAACATTTATCAGATTGACAATGCTAAATAAAGCTGTGCAAATTATCTTCCCTTCCTCAAACTTTTGGTGCTGCTAAATAACATTTATATACATATACGGTTATACCTTCAAGTTCAAACTTGGCTTGGGCACAAAGGTATAAAGCCAGAAGACTGGGGTTGGACATTAACAAATAATATTTTGGACCCTGTAACAACTTTGCTTCAACCACCTCCAGATGAACTCCTTTGTACAATATTTTGTAACTGCCGTAAAAGTTGTGGTTGTCGAAAAGCATGACTACATTGCTCTCTTGATTGTGGTCAATGTCATGGACAGTCATGTACAAACTCTATCAAAATTGATGTACAAGAAGAAGAATTGAATGATGATATTGGAACAAATACATTTAATGCCACAAGGAAACACGGATCACCAAATATTAAATGACGATTAAATAAATTTAGTTCAATTTTTTTTTAATGAACAATGAATTTTAATACACACCACAATAAAAAAAACGCACAAAGCGCTCGACCATTCTGGTGGTGTGGAAGAAAAAGCATTCTTTTGGAATACTGTGAATCTTTGAAGTACTGTAACTTTGTAACGATTAATTGCTAAGAACAATTTGGTATGCATGAATGTTTTTTGTTGGAAATTACCTCAGCTACATGTTTGTAGAACACTTTTTTCTTCTAAAACTTACCGTTTTCGATATATTTAGCAAAAACCCATTTTCATGATCTTTGACCCCCCTAACGGGACTAGCGGGCATTGGATGTTTGAGGACTTTTGGACACGTTATAAGTAACGCCAATCCCAACGTGTATACCAAAAATCAGCCTGTTAAAATTTAATCCTTGAAAAAATCAATTTTTACTGGGCTATCTTGACTTAAACGAAATTTAGTTTTCCAGCGTCTTACGGAGGGTTATTGACCGAAAAAAACCGTCTTACACTTGAAATGTGTGTTTGTTTTTATGTCAACTTAATTATGTGTAAATATCAGCCTTGCTAAAATGAGGTGAATGGGGTCATTTTTTTACATATACACGAGCGTCTTACGGCATGTCATGGAGGGCTAAAACGTCTTACATTGTTATTTTCGTGTATATATTGAATCAATGAACGATATATTAAAAGACGAGCCTTGCTAAAATGAGGTGAATGGGCACTTTTTTTTTACAACTTCAAGCCTTAAACTTAAGGCCTCATGGAGGGTACCGGAGTGTAAGACGGGCATTTTTATAACTGTCGGGCCTCAATCTTTCTATGACCAAAGTTTTTAGCCTTGCTAAAATGAGGTGAGTAAATCGGTCGCTAGCTCTTGGTCTACTAGGATTTTCATCTTAAATTCGATTCGACAGTTTTTTGAAAAACATGCACGAAAAATATGAAAAATATGCACTTTAAAATATGCATTTATTATGAAAATATGCATTTATTTTGAGAATATGCTTTTTGCATAACATATGCAAAATATGCACTAACGATTGAATGCCATTTTAAAGGAAATTTTATGATTCGTAAAGATAATTTGGTCTAAGGCTTCTAAATGTTGTGAGAAAAAACATGCATTTGCATGGAAATCCTAGCCCTAGCTGATTAGCTTAAAAATCCAATTTAAAAATGTAATTTCTTTTTTAATTGATTTTATTCATTTACTCACAAAAAATTAAGAAATATATGGATTTATTGTTCATAGTCTTTGCCTATGAATATTTTTGTGTATGTCTTCTTAAAAACAATTCTACATTAGCTTAAAAAAGCGATAGTCCAAAGCGAGTTATACCCAAGCTAAGTACAGGTTGTCAAAACAACTTTTGAAATAGACGCTTGTATTATGTAGGTTGCGTTAGTTGGACAGAGGACTCCAGAGGGAGTTCAAAACTACCCAAAGTATGTCGGTAACAGAAAAATAATGCCACTGGAACCAGGCTGGCATTTTCTATTTATACCAGATCTATTTTCGAGAGCCCGCTCCTCCTTTTCAAAAGACTTTTTAGTCCATTAACCTTGTTGTTTCATAGAGGGAGACCTGGCGTCAGATCAGGCAGTTCTGATTTTTTGCTGAGTTTTGTATGATGTTGGCAATAAAACTAAAAAATAGTTTTCGACCTCGAGTGCCGAAGAAGAATGACAATGCAAAACATACATATATTGTATTCATTCTTTGACTTGTTGTTGTTGTTTTATTGTTTCAAATTTTCTTTCTTGATTCATTCCTCAGTGTATAATTGTTTAAACGCTCGCTGAAGATGAGCCCTCAATATTTATGGCTCGAAATGCATCCGATAAATAATAAAGAATATTAAAACTCATTTAGACATCGTGTTTTGTATTTTTATCGATAGTTTGCGGTCAATAAGAAACTTTAAAAAATTCCCACGTAAATTACAACGACCACAAAGTTACGTTCAAAACATTCGGTGATTAAATATCGAATAATTTGTTAAAAAAAAAAAACGAAAATGATTTGAAATTAACTAAATTTACATCAATTAAAGCCCAGAATCGTCTCTGTAGACCCAAGAGTTTTCACACAGACAAGCGTTTCAAAAATGTATCAATAATAAATTTTTAACAATAAATACCTAGTATAATTCACAGTATAATGAAAAGTACAGTATGCTTGACATAGGTCTTAATGATGATTAAAATGAAAGATTATTTAATTTAATTGTTCCCAACGTTTCTATGGGGGTGTTGAAGTCTTCTTCAGGGGATATTAAAGTTGTAAGCAAATATAAAAATAAACAATGTTTTGAAAAATTCAATAATTGAACAATTTAAAACAAATCAATAAATAAACACTTCAGACGAAGTTTAGTCCATAACCCAAAGTCAAAGTTTATTTTCATCGGCTTCGTTGGTTGTAATGATGATAAAAAAAGCTTAGGGGTTAACTCGCCTCTTGGTTCTGTCAAGCGTTGGTCTAAGGAGTTTTCAGATCCGTATCTAACAAAATCTCTACACAATCTTTGCACGACCTTTACTTGAATATGCAAGCCAAGTATGGTCCCCTACCACCATGTTCATGTCAAAAGAATCGAAGCAATACAACGTAGATTCCTCCGCTTTGCTCTTAGGGGACTCCCATGGGTTGACAACTACAACTTGCCCCCATATCAAGATCGGTTGTGGCTCATTAACCTACAATCTCTGGAAAAACGTCGTGAAGTAGCTGACATAGGGATGGGAAAAACCGGCCGGTTAAAACCGAAAGCGGTTATTTTGCTTCGATTAACCGGTTTTTATCGGAGATTTTTTTATCACGGTTAAAACCGGTGTTTTTCCTAAAACCCAATAACCGGATCAAAAAAAAACCGGTTATTTGCTTTGACATTTTCATAGCACCTCCGAAATAAAAAATACAGAAAACTTCTTCGAAACAAGGATTCGTTAACCAATGTGACTTGCTTTCGTTTTCAACCATCACATTTTTCACTACTTTCGCCGTTTATAAGCAGTTATCCTAGCATTGCGTTTGGTTAGAGTTCTATTTTTGAACCGGTTTTGGGCCAAATGAGGTCATTAATAGTTGTTCAGTTGAGTTTTAAGGGAGATGAAAATTAATTGAAGAATAAATGGCTTCAGTATTTTATTTCATAACAAAAAAGTTTAAAGACCTAAACTACGAAAGTCCTATTTGAAGATATTTAAACTAAAAAGGTATACCTATATTTTTATAAAAAAAATATATACAAATGAAAGTACCCAGTTAAATTTTTTGTCAGAGCAACTCGAGTAGTTGGACGAAGCTTATTTCTGTTTGAAGTTAAAAGTGCAGAGTGAATTCAAACTTTACCTCAAGCAGGCTTTATTGCGAAGATTCTTAGTAAAATGTATTTATTTGATTTATATTTTAGCCTGATAACAAACCTTTAAGAACAATTTTTCTAAAAAAAAAAGACCGAAAACCGGTTGTTTTAAAAACCGGTTTTTTTGTCCAGTTTAAAACCGCCATGGTTAAACCGGATGGAGGAAAAACCGGTATAACCGAAACCCGGTTATTTGAAATAACCGCCATCCCTAAGCTGACATAATTTTTGTGCATCAAATTTTATCTGGTGTAACTGATTCAAATGATTCCTCCTTTAACTAGTTGGTATAATAAAGTAAAGTAATGATCATCATGAGAACTGAAAGTACTAACTCTACTAACCTAGTAAATGCCTTAGCATGCTATTCAATTTCAATCAACAAATTTAAATTTTAAATTTTACTTTTTGACTTTTTAACTAGCGATCTGCTTTTCCATGATCCTTTTTTCGAGTATTAATTTTTCTTTTTAAATTTTTTTTCTATTTTTCATTTTTTGTAACTACTTGTAGTAAGCAGAGCCAACCTCTCATCTCTCAATGATATTATTTTCAAATCGCTTTTAAAGAGAAGTTATTGTGTTATGCTGGCAGCAACATAACTATCTTTATTTTTAGTGCAGGCTTATTAACATATTTTTAATCGAAAAAAAGAAAATTGTTAACAGCAGTTTAACGATTGAATATGGTGAAGGAGGCTATAAGGAATGTAAAATAAATCTATTTCCCAGAGGCGGAGTTGGGAGGGGCGATTTGGGGGTGAAAAAGAGGGGGGAAATTGTTTTATTGCGTTTTCTGACTAAAGTTGATCCCGAAATGAAAAGGTGTTCAATAGAAATGTTGTAGATCCGGCAAAAATCTACAACTTTCATATTAGTCACTTTTTAACGTAACCTCAACATTTCCGAGATATTGGCGAAAAACCGTATTTTTTTCTGGGTTTTGTTTTTTATTTTTCCAAAAATAGTTCAATTTAAATGAAACTTTGTGAAAATATATCTTGTTGTGTCCTTAATTAGGACAATTTTTTTCAAGTATAACCATTGATCAGTTTTTGAGATATTCAATTTTGTTTGGAAAAGAATACTTTTTTTCAAATGAAAAATGTACTTCAGAAAATCATCGTACCGAGTTCATTGAAGGTTCATTAGTTTTGTTTTTAAATTTACTTTTATATGAAATAATGAAAACATATAGTAACCACGTACAAAAATGCGAAAAAAGCAAACAAATCAAGTAATTTTTTAATAATGGTTGATAAATTGTTAAAAATTTTTTGAAAATGGCAATTACTAATCACACCATTGAATTCTACGGAAAAAATACATAAAACAGTTTTTTACTATTTGACCTGAGACAAAAGTTTTGCCAATGCCGAAACGATATTGCTATAAATATTCATTTCAATATAAACAGTTTTAAATGAAAAACCAAATAATAGTACAGGAAGCCGACACCAAATTTTGGGAGTGGATGTATAACCAGAATCTGAGTATGAAGTTTTAAAGGTACATGTATTCTGATATCAAATACCAAAGTTTGGCAGGTTTTTTCTCAGCCTTTGGTGGGGATGGAGGTTCAAAACCAGCTTGGTTTCCTATTTAAATTTAATGGTCAATAACTCTTCAATGCATTTTAAAAAAAAATAGGAAATGATGCTCGGTAATTTTCCCCTAGCCTGTAGACTTTTACCTTGATGATCCAATCAATAGGACCCATGATATTAGCTTTTCAAGCAAACCTTATCGGCTTTTTTTGGAAACTTTATTTTGTTGATTTTTGTTTTGTTTGAAATATTTGAAAAAAGGGGTGATAAGGTTTGCATAAAATGGTTATATCTTGAATTTTATATATCAGACTGTCATAATTGATTATTTTATATAAAAGTTAATTTAAAAACAAAACTAATGATCCTTCAATGAAGTCGGTACGTGATTTTCTGAAGTACATTTTTCATTTGAAAAAAAAGTATTTTTTTCCAAACAAAATTGAATATCTCAAAAACTGATTAATGGTTATACTTGAAAAAAATTGTCCTAATTAAGACACAACAAGATATATTTTCACAAAGTTTCATTTAAATTGAACTATTTTTGGAAAAATGAAAAATAAAAAACAAAACCCAGAAAAAAATACGGTTTTTTCGCCAATATCTCGGAAATTTTGAGGTTACGTTAACAAGTGACTAATATGAAAGTTGTAGATTTTTGCCGGATCTACAACATTTCTATTGAACACTTTCCATTTCGGGGCCAACTTTAGTCAGAAAAGGCAATAATACAATTTCCCCCCTCTTTTTTCACCCCCCAAATCGCCCCTCCAACTCCGCCTCTGGGAAATAGATTTTTTTTACATTCCTTATAGCCCCCTTCAACATATTCAATCGTTAACTGCTGTTAACAATTTTTTTTTTTATAAATGTGTAAAAAGCCTGCACTATTTTAACATGATTTAATTTTAATACATAATGTAGGTGCCGATATGACTTGCAATCCAAATTGCCGTCGTACTGGATGAGCGTGCGGTATCTGGGGGGATAGAGGCGTGGGATTATTTATTTATTTATAAAATGAAAGATTATTTCATTTAATTCTCCCAACGTTTCGACGGTGGTTGCCTTCTTCTTCAGTGATATTAAAGTTTTAAAAAATTATAAAAAACAATATTTTGACAAATTCAATAAATATTAACTTGAACAATTTAAAACAAATTAATAGATAAACACTTCAAAAAAAGTTTAATCCATAGTTATATCAAGAAAAGGCTCTAAACTCAGGTTAAACCCCGCACTAGGATGATCTCGCACTGTAAAAATAAGCCCTTAAGAGAGCGATTTTCACATCACCATATCTTTCCCTGATTGCAAGAACTAGGTATAACTTGATTTGTCTTTATTTTGGAGGGAGCAACTTTCTCATATTCCTAGCTACATAGTGTTTTTATTTTTTCTTTTTTACTGTTTCACAAATATCCTACATTTGGCTGTTGTAATTGTATTGTATGAAAAGTCAAGGAAACTACCTTTGCATAGTAAAATAATTGTTGCAGATATTTTAAAACTAGAAAATCTAGTTACATAGTCCTTGCAATCAGATTACGATATTGAAAATTTTGTTGGTCTATGACAGAGGTTCCCCAACTTTTTTTTTTCTCGTAGACCACTTTCAAAATTAACCTTGTTTCGCTAGACCCCCTGCCTGCAACATTTTTACCATATTTCCAAAACTCGTCAAAAAAATGTGGAGATTAGATCTAAAGATGGAAATCTGCGTCGCAGCGTTCCAACCCTAAATTCGGGCGCCACTTTGCAAGTCTCGATACGCGTAGCACTGAAAATCGAATATCGTCGGCTTCAATCCTCGTAAGTCTGTTTTGAAAAATTGCTTAGAAGACAAATTTAAAAGGTAATAAAATGGAATTCTTAGATCGTTAAAGGTTTTTAAACTGGTTGGTAGCTCTAAAAGGTACCATAACATAATGGCGTTTTTCTTTTTTAACTCAGAGCAGACCACGGAACTGCCAAACAAAAATTAATTGTTTCTTTTTTATCTCACACATATCAAAGTATAAAAAAGGGTGTTTCTTTTTTCCATCGGAGCTAGCTAAAAATAGTTTAGGATTAAATGGCCGAGGGAATCGAGCGAAACGCTGTGCGAACCCAACTTCACTTATTTTTTTATTGATATATATGTAGTTAAAAATGGATTCCCTGGACAGTCGCCCGTCAACTTCAAGGAAACAAATAATAATTTTTTGTTTCAGTTTTTGTGTTTATTTAGGAACAAATATAATTATTTCTATTTTTTTGTATGTGTTTTGACAGCAAATTGTAAAAAAAATTGCAAGAAACTTCACGTTACCAAAAACCCCTATGAAATGACAGTTCAGTGCTCAAGTGTGTTTCATAATTAAATCTGAGGAATATGATCATAATCAGCTCGGAGCTCTGCTCTGATCGCTCAGCCTCTGCTGAGAGTCAAAAAAGAAAAACGCCAATAGTTACGAGAAATTGATATTTGAATTTCGTGATTTGTTTTGATCTGAAATACATTGAAATGACAGTTTAAGATTTATGCGGTTTTGACAGAAACCTGATGATATGCAAGTTTTTACAAGTAACAGTCGCTGATCTTCTTAAAATATAATTTATAAAATAATCAAGGGAGGTTTTAAAAAAAGGGAATTAATGCTAAATAAACAGGCTATCTGATCCATATGCCAGCCTGACTCGTTTCAAATTATGAATTACGAAGCGTATGAAATGCTACATTTGTATAGGTACCACTCACTTCTAATTCTATAACTAGCAACTTGCATTTTAAAATGGGTCATTGGTTACTATTGGCCTTTCTTGTTCTGAAAAGAAGACACAATACATTTGGATTTGATTTCTGAATCAAAACCAGAAGTGTTCATTGTAAATCGAAAAGGTCATACATATTCAGCAATAAAACAGCATTTGGGAACCGATTACTTAAATCTTCGACTCAGCTAAACAAATATTTTCTCATTTCTGGGCCTAGAAGTAGGATTGTATATAATTAAAGCTCTAATTTGTGTGTTGAAAAGTATTAACTACTACATATTGGGAAGCTACTAGCTGAAGTAATACCCGGACAAAAATGATTAATTGATTGAGCCTAACAAATTATTTATTTAAAAAAATTATCGAAATATAACTAGCTACATACATTTAAAATCTAAAATAAGTTAATACCTATATACATGCTACATAATCAAAGTACACATATTTGATATTGTTTTGTGTACTCTGCTACATAAGCATAATAAACAGAAATAAATTAATGCAAATCGTCTTAATTAGTTAATTGACTTCCGTAAATATTGAATTTAACTACTTAATATAGGAACATGCTTCTATTTATGTTGTAACGAAGATTGAAAATGCAGGACTAATGAGTGAATTCTTTAACCAAAAAAAATCTTTTTTTACACTTACTAGGTAAAATGAAATCTTCATATTCTTCCAAATATTCAATGTCTTCCATTCTGGGAAGAGGTAGGTGCTGGAACTGTTTTTCAATATTACAAACAATATATTTGTTTCATATGTATATATTGATATCAAATTATGTTATTTTTCTTTTAAATAAATTTAATAGAGATAGACTTCGATTAATATAAAACACTGAAAACTATTTATTATCAAAACACCTTCCGTTCTTTTGTAAATAAAAAGAAAATATTTTAAACTAAATACATTTTGACATGATTGTGCTATAAACAGAATATGCACATCAATCTTTCCAATCCCAGTTCCATTGCTATAATTTATAAGCATCATTCCAGATCAAGCCGTTTCTACATTACCCGATTTTTCCAGTCCGATGTTTGTTTTTTCTTTTGTGGGAATTCGGAATGTTCACCGAACCTCAGAATCAAACGAGCAAAATAGAAACCAAAAAATAAAGTCGTGAGCTTGATAACACAAAGAAGAATAAAGAAGAATTATGGCCAGTTGCACCGACCTCTTTTAAATATTTATTGCTTCGTTTGATTTTAAAATGACATTTATCGGTTGCACCAACCACTTCTAAATCTAACAGGCCAATAAACGAACCAATAAACTAAAGTTCCATTTTCCTCCAGTGCCGAGATTCAGCTATTTCAGCGAGTGAGATGAGATGACTCGCCTTAAGGTAGAACTAGAATAGTCGGAAGCCAACTTAAGTGGTCGTACGAAACCGAGCGAAAACAAGAAATTTATATGACGCACACATAATTGCGAAGTGAAACTTTTCGTTTAGTTTTCGTTAACTTTTGAAGTCGGACGTGAGAGCGCTCAACGACCGCTCTTTCGTAAGTGGGCGAATGCAAAATCAAAATGGTGGAAGCAAACTACCAAGAACTTGGCGCTTGGTGCATAGTTTTCAACTTTTTATTTTCTGTTTGATGAATGAATGAGTGAAGTCAAATCAATTTTCTTTTAATTAATTTATATCACATCGAATTTTAGTGGTTTCGCAAATAAATAAATAAAAGCATATCACTTTGTGCTGTGAATAAGTATAAGAAAATAAATATTGAATAAACAATTATTTATTTATTTTTTTCACTTCCAACCACTGAAGTTCATTATGGGTCACTTGTGAAATTGACGTTTTGGAAAGCTACTTTTCGGTCGGTTTTGACATAAGCTTCCGACAGCTTCCGCCTATTCTAGTTCTACCTTTACTCGCCGACTCATCTCACTTCACTCGCAAAAGTGATTCAGCAGCTGTTTAAGTGAAATGAGTAAGTTCGAATTTAGTTTCGAACATGAGACAAAGAATAAATGGGCGCGTTCAATGTTTGAATAGATAAGATAGCCTATCTAGGATAGCTTTGTATCCATGTATGTGTTTGAACGCAGGTCAGCTGTTGCTTACATTTCTCATAGGATAGCTTCGTATCCTAAAATTTTTTAGGATAGCTTGGGATCTCTTTTCTGCCAACAGCTGTTTCGTCATCAGCTGTGTTTTAACAAGGGATTACAACAGCACAAACCTATCCAGATCACTTTAGTTCGATGTTTGAACGTGGCCAATATAAAAGAGCTAAATTCTACCTCCTTGTCCC
Organism: Dasysyrphus tricinctus; assembly: GCA_963921185.1. Classification (NCBI taxonomy): domain Eukaryota; kingdom Metazoa; phylum Arthropoda; class Insecta; order Diptera; family Syrphidae; genus Dasysyrphus; species Dasysyrphus tricinctus. The sequence continues at coordinate 176,099,303 of OY992531.1, read as the reverse complement.
ACTCGTTAAGTGTGGTACACATTAGGCGTTTTCCTTTGGAGGTGGCGAAGTACTTGCAAGTACTTTGCCAGCTTTTTTCAATGGAACACATCAAACTGCTTTCCCATGTAAAATGTATCTACTCGCGCATGAGAGCATGTGCAGTTGGTAGTACTAGATTAGGGTTTTCATCTACTCGTAAGTACTTCGCCACCTCCAAAGGAAAACGGCTATTATCAAACCTGAGTATCAGCCATGTTGGATATCAAACCGAACTGACAATAGGCGTGTTTTATTATCATCGGGATCTGGATCCGGATTAAGTTTTACACGTAATACAAAAACAAAATAATGGGAAATTTTCTTAAATTGTTTTTGTAACACGTGTTAAAAGAAGATCCAGATCCAGATCCCGATGATAAAAAAACACGCCTAATGTGTACACGCTGAATGATGGTTTGACACTCAGAACTGCCTGCTCACAAAATATTTTGATACTGCGTGACAACCCTCGGTTTGTTGGGTGGTTGCTCGATGATGTGTACACAATTTCATTCATGAGCCGTCATTCACGGAACAAAACAAGAATTTTTGTAGCGAATCAGTGGAAAAAGTGCAAACAAGGTAAGAAAAAGCTCGTGTGTGTTATGTAAAAAAGGAATCAACACGATTCGTTGCGGAAATAGCATCAAAATAAAAAGAAACAATTTTCTGCGAGTAGTGGAATTTCTTTGCCTGACGCCCAACATAACTGATAAGTGTGTACGCGAAACTTTTCACGCAGGTTTGATATCCAACACGCGTGACACTCAGGTTTGATAATGTGTACCACGCTTTACGCAAAACGAAATGAAACAACAAATACAACATGTAATAATGGAGTTTGGAGTATCCTTTGTTTCAATTATTTTTTTGTCATAATTAAAGTTTAATGTGAGTTTCATCCTTGAGAAATAAAAAGTTTAAAAGTGTCGAAAGTGAATAGAATATAAATTTATTTAATATATATGTATGTGCATATGATAATAAATAAAATTAAAGAATCAATAAAAGGGTAGTTGTTTTTATCTACGTTGTTGTTTTTTATTTCGTTTCCTATCCATGAATAGGAATTCTTGCAAAAAGCACACATACCTATACAAAACTGGAAATTTACCAACAAATACACCAAGTCACTGCGGAAATATCTGGCGAGTAATCTGACATTTCATTTCACTCGCTCACTCACTCCCTTTTGCTAACTGAATCGATTTTTGACGAAAAGTGACTGATCTCACTCACTCCCTGCAGCTTCGAATTAGCTGAATCTCGGCACAGATAAATTTTAAAAGCACGTTTAAACGAACATATCTAAAGGGCCCTGGAGATGCTCGAACCTGGTGCGAGTGAACATGGTTCGGGTACTATGTTCGAGTTGATTTTACTTGTCTGCGGGCTGGTTCGAGTACCAATTATTTGGTGTCACTAAACAAAAATTTGGTCTCACCAAAATCAAAAGGAGTTTGATATTTATCGATGTTCGAGGGCGGGGCTAATCGTTTGTCGTACCAGATTCGACTGTTTGCGGACCGGTTTCGTATGTTTACTCCAACATATCGGTATAATTTCGAGTTTCAATATTAAAAATAAAAAGAAAAATGTCAAACAGCCGGAATAAAAATAAAATTAATGTGACAGTGAATATTTTTAATGACATATAAGTCGTAAGAATAATGAAGTTCGAGTAGTTTGGTTTCTGCTTGGTTTCAGTGTCTGCGGAGTTAAGTCGAACTATGTTCACTCGCACCATGTTCGATCGTCTCCAGGGCCCTTAACTACCTACAAACAAAATAATTCAATTTATTTTGACGGAATGTTGTTAATTTCAAATTAAAATAACGAAAACAACAAGTGAGGCATTTTGATTCCTATTTGTAATTCACTACTTATAAATAAATTATTCCAGAAAAATTATAGACTGGTCATAGTGTGTTCATCTGGGGGCTATTTCTCAGATCATACATCACATACATTGTATGATTTTGACAGTTCTGTTGTATGATTTCTGTTTCTCAGATTTGTTGTATGATCCACTATCATACAACAATGTATGACTGGAGATTACACTGGAAATATTGGAATATTGTATGATTCTGTTTCTCAGAATTTTTTCATACACATCATACATCAAATTAACCTCAAATGTATCATACATTTCATACAGCAAATCAGATTGCTGTTTTCCTTTCACAACATTATAAAACCACATTTGTTTTTCATTTTGTCTCTTTATTCTTTTTATTTGGCATCAAGTTACTGCATTATTACAATGTATTAATATAGTTTTTGTATTCACAAATATTTTTTTTAAATTTAGCTTGAGGTGAAAGTCGATACTATTTGTAATTAATTAACGCTAATTTTGTTAAGCAATTCAGAGAACGAAGCCAAACTTTATTTTACTATACAAAGTCAAAAAACTCAAAGAACACGAACTATAAAAATAAAAACCTTCGTATCACTCTTTCATTTTATTTTCACATTCTAAAAGAAAACAAAAATCACAAACAAATTGAATGACAATGAAATGTCAAAGTCATTGATTTCATACAACAAACAGAAGTATCATACAACACTTCCAATGAAATCTGAGAAACAGAAAATTGTATGATGTGTATGATGTATGAAGATGTTGTATGTTGTATGAAATGTATGTGATGTATGATCTGAGAAATAGGCCCCTGATAACAAACTAATGCCGGATTTACACGAATGGAAAGCTGCCAGTATAATGACAAAAAGAATGAAATTGTCCATTCTGCCGGATTTACACGATTGGAAAACTGCCAGTATAATGACAAAAGCAACAACAAAAGAATGGACAATTTCATTCTTTTTGTCATTATACTGGCAGCTTTCCATTCGTGTAAATCCGGCATATGATGTATGAAGATGTTGTATGTTGTATGAAATGTATGCGATGTATGATCTGAGAAATAGGCCCCAGGTGCTATTATAAGGCGTTTTCCTTTGGAGGTGGCGAAGTACTTGCAAGTACTTTGCCAGCTTTTTTCAATGGAACACATCAAACTGCTTTCCCATGCAAAATGTATCTACTCGCGCATGAGAGCATGTGCAGTTGGTAGTACTAGATTAGGGTTTTCATCTACTCGTAAGTACTTCGCCACCTCCAAAGGAAAACGGCTATAATTGGTGATAGTGGCTATCCGTTAAGGAAGTGGTTGTTTACTCCAAACGTCCCAGTTGCTGTTGAAGACGGAGTGGCAAGGCATCGTTTTGTATGCAAACTTAAGAAAACTAGACAAGTTGTTGAGTGCAGCCTTGGGAAGTTAAAAGAAATTTTTCCTTGTTTAAACGGACTGCGCTTACGATCGGCACTTAGCTGTGCAAAAGTTATAAATGCATGCGTTGCATTGTACAACATGAGGAAAAAGATGACCAATGAAAATGAAATAGTTTTTCCAAACGATGACGATGACGACGACGGTGACATTTTCAACGAAGACAACAAGAACCCACTCAGCGAAAATGACAATAATCAAGCAATAGTGGCGTCAATTGACTACATTAATAGGTCTGTTCCTTTACTTTGAATTTCTGTGATTTTTTGTGCATTTCTGCTCATTTTAGTCCAAACTTGTGTCAAAGTTCATATAAAAAAATTTTTTCACACAAGTTTGGACTAAAAATCACAGAAACCCAAAATAAAGGATCAAACCTAATATTTTCAATAACTAGCCAAACTCAATTGGCCCATTGGTGGTGGGGTAGAGATGGAGGAGGAGGTAACAATTTACTTACTTACTTACTTAAGGTGGCGCTACAGTCCGGGGTGGACCAGGGCCTCAACCAACAAGCTTCTTCCAGCTGGCTCAGTTTCTAGCTAGCTGTCTCCAGTTTCGCACGCCAAGTTGGTTGAGGTCCTCTTCCACTTGCGTGCGCCACCTTTTACGCTGTCCACCTCTACTGCGTTGTCCCACGGGGTTGGATTCAAAGACTTTCCGGGCCGGAGCATTGGTGTCCATTCACTCTAGGTGACCCAGCCATCCCAACTAACAAAATTGCTTCGCATTTCAGACATTATAGTGTTATTTGTTTCTATAGCGCGCCTATTACCCTCTGACGTGAAGTAAGTACCTTATTGGAGTAATACTGCTTCCTTGACTATTTTTTGGTGCAAATTTTATCAGGTTGATAGAAGCGATATACCAATGTTTCTATAATCTCTCTTTATTGCTTTTATGAAATGACGACGGAGCTTTTGTTCTATAGTCATCCTATAAAATTATTATACGATCTCTATGTTAGTTTTTGTTACTTGCTAAGTTCAGGCACAAACCATTTCTGCTGTACTAGTAAAAACACAAACCACTTCTGGTATACTAAAGAGTATAGACACAAACCAGCAGTGTGGAGAAAGTGAATACGTTTTTTTTCATCGTAATTATGTTCTTCCATGGCCGAGCGGTTAGCGTGGTGGACTTTCAGTGCGAGAGGACCATGGTTCGAATCTCACAGAAACTTTGTAATTTTTATAACTTAAATAATATCTAATAAATTCTAAGATTGTATTTCAGAAAAAAACTTTCAAATAAAATATCAGAAAATTAATAAAATAAAATAAAAATATAAACAAATGAATATAAATCAATTGTGAAATATTTTTTTATTTATTTTCCACCTTCTTCTATAAGACCTCTAAATTGAGTCCAGTAAGTGCTTTCCGGGGCAACTGAATTTAGTCCATAAGGGTCCAATAGGAGCATAAAAAGTGCGCCCTTTCAATTCTATGGACTATTATATAATGCTTATATGATTGCAGGAGATGATTATGGGAAGTTTCTTTGGATGATTATAGGGGCAAAATTGTTAGTTGGGATCTTAGTCGTTGGCTTTTCACTTTTGTGGCTAGGTCGGTGTTGCTGTACAGCCCATACAGTTCGTGGTTGTATCTTCTCCTCCATTCCCCATCTATGCAGACGGGACGAAAAATCACCCGGAGAATTTTCCTCTCGAAACAGCCTAACGCGTTCTCATCCACCGTTAGCAGTGTCCATGCCTCTGCACCATACATCAGGACCGGGATGATAAGCGTCTTATACAGGGACAGTTTAGTTGCTCGAGAGAGGGCTTTGCTTCTCAATTGCCTTCTTAGCCCGAAGAAACAGCGATTGGCAAGAGTAATTCTTCGTTTGATCTCAGCACTGGTATCGTTCGCTGAGCTTATAGCGGATCCTAGGTAGACAAAGTCTCTGACCACCTCAAAATTATAGCTGTCTATAGTGACGTTCTGTCCTAGACGTCGGTGTTGGGTGTCCTTTCTTGTTGACAGCATATACTTGCGTTTTGCTTTCATTCACCGTTAAACCCATCTTCTTGGCTTCATTCTCAATGCTCACAAAAGCACCACTGACATCACGCTTTGTTCGTCCCATTATGTCAATGTCATCAGCGTAAACGAGTAATTGGACGGACTTTTGAAAGATTGTGCCTCTAGTGTTGACGTGAGAGTTTTGCACTATTCTTTCAAGAACGATGTTGAAGAAGTCGCATGACAGCGCGTCGCCTGGCCTAAAACCTTTTTTGACATCAAAGGTGTCGGTGAGGTCTTTGCCGACCTTGATGGAGCAGCGTGCATTCTCCATCGTCATCCTGCACAAACGGACGAGTTTGGCAGGGATGCCAAAATTAGACATTGCTCTAGCTCGTCTCTATAGATGCTGTCATACGCGGCCTTGAAATCGATAAAAAGGTGGTGGGTATCGATTTGAAACTCCTGGGTTTTCTCCAAGATCTGCCGTAGTGCGAATATTTGGTCGATGGTGGACTTCCCTGGCCTAAAGCCACACTGATATGGACCTATCAGGTTGTTGACGAATGGCTTCAGGCGTTCACAAAGTACGGCAGAGAAGATCTTGTAGGCGATATTATGAAGGCTGATGCCTCTGTAGTTGGTGCAGTCCAGAGGATCGCCTTTCTTGAGGATCGGGCAAACAATGCTGAGGTTCCATTCATCGGGCATGCTTTCCTTCGACCATATTTTACAGATGAGCTGGTGCATACTCCTAACCAATTCATCGCCAGCCGCTTTGAATAGTTCAGCCGCAAGGCCATCAGCTCCAGCAGCTTTATTGGACTTAAGTTTAGATATGGCTATCCTCACTTCGTCAAGATCGGGTGGACGGAATTGTTGGCCTACGTCGTCCAAGTTGAATGGTGCAATTTGCATGTTAGCGGAATTCGGTTCGTCATCGCCGTTATACAATTTGCAGAAATGATTTTTCCATATCCTCAGCACCGACTGCGATTCCACCACGATGTTCCACTGATCGTCTTTGCAGGCTTCGGTTCGGGCCTTGTAACCTTGGGAGGTTCTTTTTACTTTTTGGTAAAACTTCCGAACTTCATTCCTGCAGTGGCATCTCTCTAACTCCTCGATCGCGCGCTTCTCATGCTCTTTCTTCTTCCTTCTAAGAAGCTTGTGTTTCTCTCTCCTCTTCTGCTCGTAGAGCTCGCGAGCAGCTCTGGTCCTTCTATGCAGCGCCGCTTTGTATGCCTGTTGTTTGGCTGCATGTACTTGCCGACATTCTTCGTCGAACCAGGGGTTTCGCTGTGGTGGTCGTGCAAAGTCCAGCACGTCAGAGGCGGCATCTCTGATGGCTTCCTGGCAGTTTTTCCACTGGTTCTCGATGTTTGCAGTTGGCAGCAAAGGACTAGTTAAGAGGGCACGAGAGACTCGATCGGAAAAGGACCTGGCGATTTCCTGCGACTGTAGCCGTCCGACGTCGAACTTCCTCACAGTATTTCCCTGTTTTGGCTTTGGTCTGGATATCCGTAGCATTACCTTTGCTACAACGAGGTAGTGGTCCGAGTCAACGTTGGCTCCACGGAACGTTCGGACATCCTTGATACTGGAGGAGTGCCTTGCGTCGATCGCAATGTGGTCAATTTAGTTGGCGGTTGATTGACCAGGAATTCGCCATGTCCCCTTATGTATATCGAGATGCGGGAACTGCGTACTAGCTACCACAACGTTTCGCCCCGCAGCAAAGTCGATTAGCCTGAGTCCGTTATCGGAGGTGATGTCGTGCAGGCTGTATCTTCCGATTATGCCACCAAAGACGTCTTCTCTTCCCAGTTTGGCATTAAAATCACCCAAGACAATTTTAATGTCATAGCTAGGGCATTGCTCATATGTCTTGTCCAGGAGCTCGTAGAACTCGTCCTTGGTGTCGTCATCTTTCTCCTCTGTGGGGGCATGCGCGCATATCAGGCTGTTGTTGGCGAATTTAGCCTTGATGCGAATTATCGTGAGGCGCTCGTTCACATAGTTGAAACTCAAGACTTCTTGCCTAAGTCTGCCTCTAACGACGAATCCACATCCAAAGAGACGCTGCCCTTGTGGTCGGTAACAGTCACCGTAGTAGATATCGCAGTCTTTCAGTTTTCTCCTGCCCGGCCCATCCCATCGCACTTCTTGGATGGCGGTGATGTCTTCTTTGTAGCAGTCTAGGGCTTCCGCTAAATGTTCGGCTGCACGTGGTCTATAGAGAGACAGAACATTCCACGTGCAGATCCAAAGTTCGTTGTCCTTATTTCGTTTGCTTGGTTCGTCAACAGTAAATCCGTCCGTATCCGAGGCTTGTTGGTGCTTCGCAACTAAGATAGCTTTACGTGGCCGGGAAGTCACCCCGACGGCACGACCCCCAACCTGGAGGACCAGACCCTTACAATATAACTCCAAGGGCGGGGAGCTGGATTAACCGCTCCTAGGCCTGAGCTCCGAATATGTCGTAGTAGCCCGTATAAGGTGTTCACTAAGTAGTTCAGCCTAACTGGAACTGTAGACGCCACCATTGATTCCATCTTGAGAATTCTTCCGCTGCCGCCTGGATGAAGGAGAAGTGCCTTAGTGGGAACACTCCTCCCCCCTCTCTCGTTTGCTGCCCCCTAAAACCGTCCACAGGGATTGGAACCCCATTCAGTTAAAGGTACTAGGCACCCGATGTTCACCACTTGGAGGTGAGAGTAGGAGTTGGTAGACAGAGGTTCGCTTTGAAAAAAAGCTTGTGGACGCTTGTGTCCTCTTGAATGCACCGTGTGTCTTTGAACATCAGGTAACAATTTAAACATAAGCAAAAAAGAAGCGCATGTTCAGATGGTTCATATCCACCGATTATTGTTTTTACTATTTTCAGTACACAACAGATAAAAAACCAAGTGGTATAATAGCTTTGGAATATATTTGCGTAAGTTAATTGGAATGTAGTTTTATTAAAATAAATGTTTATAATGCTTTTTTTTACTAGGTGAGGGAAATTCATGACAGAAGTAAACCCCATTGCTTTGAATTGTTTGCAACAGGAATTGTTTGCAACAGGAAGGCTGATTTTATTAAGGCAAGAGCATTACCAACGGCAGCAACCGGCACATCGTACATCAACAACAACATTTCTATGCAGATTCAGTGAGTGATTTCATAGTTCTGAGCTACAATCTTCGTGATCAGACAAGACATCATGTTTCCTTAGATCATAGGATAGTATCATCCTGGTTATCCGCCTGCAAAAAATTACTCATCTACTCCCAAATCAACGCCATCAGTTTAATTTGCAGTGGAGCCCGACGCTCGGGCAATTAACAGAATCTTAGTTATAGCATGGCACATGTGGCAGTGACAAGTTCCGCTCTCAGTGGAATAATTTATTCCGCAACAAGTCAGTCGGGTAAACCAATGGCTGTGCGAAGTATGTCAAGTGGCTACGATGTTACAACAACACATCTACTCCCAAACACAACCCAGTCAGCGTTACCGCTGTGCCACTTTAGTGTCAAGTTGCCACTTTTTTTCAGGCTGTGCCACCGAGCCACCACCTTTCAGTCTGTGCCACTTTTTATTCCCCACAAGTAAAACTAAAGTTAGCAATTCACCATGCCATTTTTCCATACCTTTTCATATCTTTCATTCTTTTAAATAAATTACTATTTATTCATACTTTTATTTATTTATTTATGTTGAATAATAATACAAATTGAACTGTTAAATTTTTAGTTTGTAGCTTACGTTGCAATTAACCTTAAAATGATTGTTAAAATTATGTGTTTTCTTCAACTCCTATAAATTCGTTGAGATGAGTGTGAAATTTTTTCCCTTAAGTCAATTTTCATACATATAATTATGGTGTTGTTTTGTTTTTAATTTTAAGTGCCACCTTTTTTTCTCGAGTTCCACTTTTTTGCCACTTTTTCAAAATATCCTACGGTAACGCTGAACCTAGTGTACATCCGGAACTTATGGATTTCAATTGCTTTCAGCTGTCCCATTATTATCATCATCATCGTCCGCAACATCACCACATATCGTAGAACCTTCATTTTATTTTTGGTAATCAAATTCTTTTACTTTCCTTAAAAAAAACTATCATTGCTTGTTATAATAATTTTGATCTTCTATTTTTGTTTTGCGTTATGTATAAGTTTCTCTTACGTTTTTTAAACTATCATTCATAAATTTTGTCTTTGCAATATTATTTTTTATTTTATTGAAAGGTTTTCACTAATTCGTCAGATTGATTTGCCAATAGTTAAAATAAATTCAAATACAAATTTATTACATGTTAAGAAATAGTTTTATATGGAAAATTTTCGAAATTTTTGTTTTTGTGTAAAATAGTTAATAAAACTACTTAGTATACTTTAATTGAAACTCAAAACCGTTTCATTTGTCAAAATCGAGCAAGAAATTTTGATATGACAACGTTTTGTATCTAACAGTTACAAGGAATTCAATTAAAATCATGAGAAATTCTTGTAAGTGTTACATACAAAACGTTGTCATATCAAAGCTTCTTGCTCGATTTTGACAAATGAAACGGTTTTGAGTTTCAATTAAAGTATAGTAGGTAGTTTTATAAACTATTTTCAACAAAAACAAAATTTTCGAAAAATTTGCATACTAAACAAGTCTCATCATTTACTTGAACATTGAAAAAATGACGAAACTAGTTTTATATGGAAAATTTTCGAAATTTTTGTTTTTGTGTAAAATAGTTAATAAAACTACTTAGTATACTTTAATTGAAACTCAAAACCGTTTCATTTGTCAAAATAGAGCAAGAACTTTTGATATGACAACGTTTTGTATCTAACAGTTACAAGAAATTCAATTAAAATCATGAGAAATTCTTGTAAGTGTTACATACAAAACGGTGTCATATCAAAGCTTCTTGCTTGATTTTGACAAATGAAACGGTTTTGAGTTTCAATTAAAGTATAGTAGGTAGTTTTATAAACTATTTTCAACAAAAACAAAAATTTCGAAAAATTTGCATACTAAACAAGTCTCATCATTTACTTGAACATTGAAAAAATGACGAAACTAGTTTTATATGGAAAATTTTCGAAATTTTTGATTTTGGGTAAAATAGTTAATAAATAGTTTCATACGTAGATATTTATCATACACCTTCGAAGAAAACTAAAGAAACTGACGACCCAACACTGTCCACGCGAAGAAAAAGTATTCTGAAATCAGCTAGTAGTCGTGTTGGTGAGTCTGTGTGGTTGAACTTTTCTTTTCAAAGAAAAGTAATAAACTTTCTTATTAATTTTCAGCTTAGGGAACTCCAAAACGAAGCATCCAACTTTCCAATATTGTTGAGAGGAGAATTTACAAAAATGATGATGCTGTTATGTCGACTCCCAAAAGAAGTCGATCTCGAAAGTCAAAAGATAACGATCAATCCGATGAAGATTATTCAGCACCAAAAACTCCAACTCGTAGCAAGAGTCCAGCAAGCAAGCATACATCACCAGAAGCCAGCCAAATGACACCTTCACAAAAACTTAAACTAATGCGTTCGGGCAGCTTAAAGCCAACTATCGATAGTCGTCAGGTATCGAAGACGGATCGTCGCAAATCTGATTTGCAAATAGCTCGTGAACGGTTGCACGTGTCAGTGGTGCCCAAGAGCTTACCATGCCGTGAGACAGAGTTCCTGAACATCTATACATTTCTCGAGGGGAAAATTCAAGACCAATGTGCTGGTTGTAGGGTAAACTGGGGCACATTTGACTCCGGGGCACATTTGACTTTGCGATTTTAGGAATGAACTCGGCCTTTAAAAAGAAAAGTTGGGATGGTGAACGAAGCCTTTTTTAATATGTAGAAACGTTATGAACTTTGGTAGTTTTGCTTCAACTCTCTTTTGAGTAACACGTGTTTTTGCGAATTCGGGATTTTTGATGTAATTTCTGACCACCGGTATGTAAGAGTTTTGTGAATAAATTAAAAGAGTTTTTCTTATTGTGAAAAAATATTTTGATAACACTCTACGTAAAATGTTAATTTTTAAAGAAAGTTATGTGAAAGTAAAACATTAATATAAAAAAAAATGTTAAAAGTTATAAAGAACTTTTGGGGCACCTTTGACTTTTGCAAAGGGGGCACATTTGACTCTTGTAGGGGTACATTTGACATTTGTTATGATCTGTTATGCTAATATTTGTGTTCTAAATTTTGTATTCATGTTTATTTTGAAGATATGGTTCGAAATTACAAGAGAAAAACAAATAGGAGTGCAATCGACGAAGAAAAGGTGAAGCGGGCTATTTCAGACATACGTAAAAAACTTGAAACGCAAACATCAGCAACTGAAAAATATGGGGTAAATAGAACCACATTGATATGCGTTTGAAAAAGCAGGATCCCTTAAAAGTTTGGTCAGATTCGGGTAATGAAAGTAGCTCTGACGAAGGTTTCACTTTTCAATCGAAATATACGCCGCGACAAACCCTTACGAAGCTGCAAGAAAAAGAATTGGTAGAATATGTGAAGAAATGCTCATTTCACGCATGCGGCTTGTCAAACGATACTTTCAAGAAATTTGTGTATGACTTTATTAAGGCAAATAACATTAGCTGCCCATCAAGTTGGGAGAACTCAAAAAAAGCAGGAGACGATTGGCTTTACGGATTTTTGAAACGAAATCCGGAACTATCGCTACGTAAGCCCGAAAATATGAGCCTAGCCAGGCTCAAAGGTTTTACAAAATCAGCCGTTGATAATTTCTTTCAAAACCTTCGACAACTTTAAGCACAATATTCATTCGACCCTAAGGACATTTACAACTTAGATGAGACAGGAATAACAACAGTCATGGATTCACCAAAGGTAAACCTAGAAACCATTAATTTACTATTTAATATATATTTATTATGTCTGCCAGGTCCTCGCAGCAAAGGGTCAGCGTTCTGTCGCTCAGGCAGTATCTGCCGAGCGTGGCTGTTTGGTGACAATGGTAGGCATAGTGAATGCATGTGGAAATCGTTTGCCACCACCATATGTATTCCCTCGCATCCGCCAAAACGAACGATTTTCAAATGGTTGCTTTCCTGGATCGCTTATTTTGAATTCGAAATCTGGATGGATGGTTTCCGATCTCTTCGTCGATCTCCTAAAACATATCCAACACTTCACTAACTGTTCAAAGGAACGACCAATTTTGATAGTTCTTGATAACCATGCATCACACTGCAGTCTTCCAAGCATTGACTTTTGCCGTGATAATGGAATTATTTTACTATCTTTTCCACCACACACGTCACATCGACTTCAGCCATTGGACGTTTCAGTTTTTGGGCCGTTCAAACGTTTCTGTAAGAAAGCATTTAATGATTTTCTATGGACCAATCATGGAAAGCAAATAACAATTTACGATGTTGCAAAACTAACCAACCTTCCGTTTCAAATGGCTTTCTCTTCAAGTAATATATTAAATGGCTTTCAAGCAACTGGAATAAATCCCTACAACTCTCAGATTTTCCAAGATAATGAATTTTTAGTGGACACTATGCCAGATGAAGAAAACTTACTCGAATCTGTTTCAGCCACTGAAAGCAACACTAATACGCCTTTAAACACACCTACATCTGCAAAATCTCCATTCCCATCTCTAACACCTGAGGATGTAAGACCCATAGCACGATTTAGCACACCAAACAGAACCGGTAGGAGTGGATGTTCACGAATTCTTACAAGCTCCACGGAAAAGCGTCGAGTACAAGAAAACGAAGATAAGAAAAATGCAAAAAACGCTAAACGAACGCTTAAACTTTTAAGCAAAGGTGAGAAAAAGCCAAGCAAAAAAATTCTTAAAAAAGCGCGCCGACTTGAATTAGACTCGTCGGATGAAAGCGATAGAAGCGTTTCCTATGCTGAATCTGATAAATCTGTTGCTTTTATTTCTGACCAAGAAAATTTCGAAATAGAAAGAACAGAGCTTTTTGAATATAAGCTTACAGATGATGAGAGATTGAAAGTCGGACATTATGTTCTTGTGAAATTTGGTGAGCATTCTAAGAAGCCATTTTATTAAGCGGGGGAGATTTCAGAAGTCCACAGTGATTCTACTTACACTGCTAACTATCTACGAAAAGCCTCATTAGTAGGTTGGCTTTTTACTAAACCAGTTGTTGAAGATATTTCTTTAACATTAAGGAGTGAAATCAAATTCAAACTGCCAAATGCCACACATCCAGCCTCAACTTCTCGCTGTCGTCAAAAATATTTATTTGACGTTGACTTCGGCATACTCTATATTAAATAAGAAATTTAAAAATGTTCCTATGAATAACCTATTCCTGAAGACTAGATGGACTGATAGTTTTTTAAATTAAGTGATATTTATGTTTTATTTTTATTTTTGTAAGAAAATGGATTTATTGATTTATGTTTCTTTATATGTAGCTATTGATAAAATAAATCGTTAAGAAAATGTTTGACTTTTTTTCTCATTCCAACATTTGGCAGAATAGACCCGCTGATATTTTTGTACGCATACGATTATATGGTTAAACTGCAATTGTAAATGTTCCCCTTGTAAAGTCAAAGGTGCCCCGTGCTCGGGGCACTTTTGACAAAATGACTTTTTTTGTTTAACAAATTTAAAAAAAAACGATGCAGTTGTTATATAAGTACAATGTTCATGTGAGTCTTATATAGAATAGTCAATGTATCATATTAAAAAAAACATTAGAATTCATCTATAACTTTAGGAAATACAGACCTTTCAAAATTAAATGTCAAATGTGCCTCAGTTTCCCCTATGTATGTTTCTGGAGTTCCAGGTACCGGTAAAACTGCAACAGTGACGGGAATTATTCGAGAATTGCAACGTGTCAGTGCGGAAGATAAATTGCCTGACTTTGAATTTATAGAAATCAATGGAATGAGGCTGACAGAACCTCGACAGGCGTATGTACAAATTTATCGCCAACTTACTGGAAAGAATGTGTCCTGGGAACATGCTCATTCATTGCTAGAAAAGAAATTCACTACACCAGCTCCAAGACGGACAACAACAGTACTTTTGGTTAATGAATTGGATATATTGTGTAATCGACGACAAGATGTTGTTTACAATTTATTGGATTGGCCAACAAAGTCTGCTGCTCGTTTGGTTGTTGTTAGTATTGCAAATACTATGGATCTGCCTGAAAGACTTCTAATGGGTAAGTAGAATTTAACAGAATTAAAATGGGGATTTGTTGATGCAAGTTTTTTTTTCAGGAAAAGTGACATCTCGTCTTGGTCTCACAAGACTTACCTTCCAACCATATTCACATAAACAGCTGCAGGAAATTGTCATTGGAAGATTAGGTGGCTCGGAAGCGTTTAAAGGTGACGCTGTGCAGCTGGTTGCACGGTAAGTTTACGTAGTTTTTATTGAGAAGGTGCTTATTACACGTTATAAACTGCCGTGTTTTACTAACTTCATGCATCTATCCCGAGAGTTATATCACAACAAAAACATAAATGTTAAAAACAGAGCCAAGTTCTTATATGTACAAGAAACCTGTGCGTAAAAAGTCTGCCAAAAAAAGTAATGAGATCTAAAATATATGCCAAGTTTTAAGTTCATGAAGTTTAATATCAAATATCTTAAGTAAAGTTATATCGAAACAATTCCAAATCATGACAGAAGTTTGGTATTTAATGATTACTGATTAAAATACTGTGGATTCACTGGTCAAGTTTTCATACATTTTTAAATTGTGATTAAGTGAGTAATTAAAAGAAAACTTGCCAAGTAAATCCACCAAATTTTAATCAGTAATCGTTAAATACCAAATTTCTGTCATGATTTGGAATTGTTTCGATATTACTTTACTTAAGATATTTGATATTAAACTTCATGAACTTAAAACTTGGCATATATTTTAGATCTCATTACTTTTTTTGGCAGACTTTTTACGCACAGGTTTCTTGTACACATAAGAACTTGGCTCTTTTTTTAACATTTATGTTTTTGTTGTGATTTCACTCCTTTTTGCAAAGATTTACTTTACCAGGTGAAAATCAAGCCCTACTGCTCTACAAAGTTTCATAATTCTACGACAATCGAAAGTGCTTCATGTAAATAATAGCAATTCTGATAAAAAGGGTGGATATGGCACGCCCCCTGAATGGAAAATTCCAAATTTTCGATTTTGTTCTTTCAAAGTACTTCAAGCCCTACCGATGTACCAATTTCCATCGTACTACAACAATCGAAAGTGCTCCTTGTAGTTTATTAGAATTTTTAATAATGTGGGTGGATGCCACGCCCCTGAATGGAAAATTCCAATTTTTCAATATTTTTCTTTCAAAGTACTTCAAGCCCTATCTACCTACCAATTTTCATCGTTCTACAACAATCGGAAGTGCTCCATATAATATATAAGAATATATAAGTGGATGCCACGCCCCTGTATGGAAAATTCCAATTTTTCAATTTTTGTATATCAAAGTACTTCAAGCCCTACCGCTCTACCAATTTTCATCATTCTACATCAGTCAGAAATGCTTCTTATAGTTTATAAGAATTTTTGAGAAAGTAGGTGGATGCCACGCCCCCTGAAGTGAAACTTCCAACTTTTAATTTTTTTTCTTTGAAAGTACTTCAAGCCCTACCGACCTACCAATTTTCATCGTTCTACAACAATCGGAAGTGCTTGATATAATTTATAAGAATTTTTAAGAAAGTGGGTGGATGCCACGCCCCCTGAATAGAAAATTGAAGATTTTCGATTTTTTCCTTTGTATGCACCACAAGGCCTACCGTTGTGCGAAATTTCAAGTTTCTACGATGCCGGGAAGTGCTCCATAATTTTGATGATCTGTCAGTGAGTCAGTCAGTCAGTTACGGTTTTTGCGATTTTTGAAGTCCTATATCTTGGGAATTACTATTGCTAAAGAGTTGAAATTTGGTGAGCCACCTGTGTTTGATCAGCTCAGCAAATACTGCGAATTTGAAGTTTCTGACTTTATTGGTACTGAAGTTAGAGGGGGGTTGAAAATCGCCTGATTTTGTTCCTGTAAAAAGGGTGTAGTGCCGCGAACTTGGCTGGGCACTACCGTGCCCTTTGATTTTCTTAACTAGCGGTAACGTGCCTATTAATATAAATTGAGCATCACTGAACACCTGCACATTGTATTCACGTTTAATTACACTGTGCTTGAAAATGGAACTTTTATTTTCCGACAGACGGCACACATATCTACTAAAGATAATTCGGATATGCTGAACAAGATGGCGTACTTAGTTTTTCGATATTAGGTCAAATAAGAAAGATTTTCAATTTCAAAAATTTGCTTACAAACGATAAAAATCTTGATATATTTGATATGTTTTGATTAAAAATCGATGCTAATTGATCAAATATGTACATTTTTAGTTAAATTACAGTTTCCAAAATTTATAAAGTCAAAAAAACTTACAATTTGACAATTTAAAATACGTTTTTCGACAGAAAAAACATAATTTTTTTTATCAATTTTACCTTTAATTTTAAATTTAATGAAGTTTGTTCATTATTTGTATCTTTTTTTTTTTTAATAATTTTTTAAAATATTTTTTCAGTACAAAAATTTATTTTCAAAAAAGTTCGACCACCTCTAATAAATTAAAATTGTATGAGAACATGAATGGCCAGTAACTTTAAAAAGTTGTCTATTTAATGCACTTTCCAAAATGGTATTACACATGCTTGTGTATAAACAAAATAACATTTTCGTAAAGTGTCTATTAAAATTTTACAATACATACATTTTACAAAAGCCCCCCATTTGGCCCCCATACTGAAAAACGAGTTCTAAAAAGTTTTTCGTTGCTACATAAATTTTATTAGTCTTAGAAAAAACGTTAGTACAAATTTGGAGTAAATTCAATTCTCTTCAATTTGTTTTAACACATTTTTTACCCTAAAGTTATAAATAAAAAGTTTTAATCAAAATCTAAACATTGGAAAAATTCATATGTTTTTGATTATAACTTTTTATTTACAGCTTAAGGGTAAACAGTGTGTTAACATAAATTGAAGAGAATTGAATTTGCTCCAAATTTGTACAAACGTTTTTTCTTAGACTAATAAAATTTATGTTGCAACGAACAACTTTTTAGAACTCGTTTTTCAGTATGGGGGCCAAATGGGGGGCTTTCAACACCTAAAATCGAGTTTTATACTTGCACTGAACCGCCTTACACAGCAAAAGAGAAAATCTTTGTCCAATCCAGATTGGGAGGTTATTGTAAAATTTTAATAGACACTGCGAAAATCTTAAAAGCTACTTTATTAGATGATTGACAAACTTTCTTGGTTATTTTGTTTATACACAAGCATGTGTTATACCATTTTGGAAAGTGCATTAAATAGACAACTTTTTTAAGTAACTGACCATTCAAGTTCTCATACAATTTTAATTTGTTAGAGGTGGTCAAACTATTTTGAAAAAAATGTTTGTACTAAAAAAATA
Organism: Dasysyrphus tricinctus; assembly: GCA_963921185.1. Lineage (NCBI taxonomy): Eukaryota > Metazoa > Arthropoda > Insecta > Diptera > Syrphidae > Dasysyrphus > Dasysyrphus tricinctus. Next base: position 176,081,530 of record OY992531.1, on the reverse strand, counting down.
TTTAAAAAAATTATAATAAAAAAATGCAATTGCTACTAATAAATCTTACCACCTATCTATCACAACAGTTATTCTAGTTTATTACAAAAATAAAAAATTAGTTAACATTGTTCATCCATGGTCGTAGCGTTTAAGTAATTAAGGAAAGTAGTACTTGTTAACAACTTTTGGAAAAAACATCAGAACATAGTAACCACTGGGAAAATATTTTTTTATATTTTTCTGGAAAGGTCATATTCAAATTCCAAAATTTATAGGACACCCTGTATATTTAATCAATATATAGATATAAATGGAATATAGGTCAAATAAAATAAACAAATTTCATTTAATTTAAAATTGTAGGTAAAATTCAACAAAAAATGATGTGTTTTCTGTCGAAAAACGTGTATTAAAGTGGCGACTTGTAAGTTTTTTTTTGAATTTATAAATCTTACAAATAGAAATTTAACTAAAAAAATATATATTTGATCAATTAGCATCGATTTTTAATCAAAACATATCAAATATATCAAGATTTTTATCGTTTATTTCAGGCTTATAAGCAAATTTTTGAAATCGAAAATCTTTCTTATTTGACCTAACCTCGAAAAACTAAGTACGCCATCTTGTTCAACATATCCAAATTATCTTTAGTAGATATCTGCGCCATCTGTCGGTTTTTTGAACAAGCACAGTGTTATTATTACTTATTCTTAACTTCTTATTTTTACTTCATTTAGAAAAGTCGCCGTGGCATCGGGTGATGCTCGTCGCGCTCTTGACATTTGTCAAAGAGCAACTGAAATCGCCGATGCTCAGATAACAGAACTTAAGATTGTTAATATGATGCACGTGCAACAAGCTTTGAGTGAAATGATCTCAAGCGCAAAAGTACTGGCTATAAAAAAATGTTCCAGACTGGAAAAAATTTTCCTCTAAGCAGTTGTAGCTGAGGTAAGAAGACATAATCCAACTTTAAGTTTGCCCTTTTAATAATTCCGTATTTTACTTTGATTTAGGTCACTCGAACTGGAGTCGAAGAGACAAATTTTATAGGAGTCTATTCACAAATTGAAACTATATCTGCATTTATGGGTGCTCCGGTTCCAACTCCGGGTATGCAACAAATTTAAATTAATTTATCAAAATGTTCTTGAAATTATTTTTTTAATTATTTCTTCATTTAAAGGACTTGCTTTAAAGATTTGTTCAAAGCTTGGAGCGGAAAGATTAATCATCTGTGAACACTCAAGAACTGACATTTTTCAAAAAATCTTACTTAATGTTAGTATGGACGATATTCATTACGCCCTCAAAGTTGACTCTAATTAATTTATTTTATTATTATTATATTTTTATTTACTGTTGATAAAAAAAAATATTTACTTACCCGTACAGACACACATCAGTTATGTTAAGTTTAATATTTATTAATTAATCAAAATAAATCATGCGAAAAAAAAACAAATAGGTATGTTATTTTATAAAGTTTTATATTTAAATAATTTTATGTAACAAATGAAAGTACAAATTCGACATAGAAAAATTCAAATAAAAGAGTAATATTGTAAAACACTCATACAATACTTTTGGTAAAAATACTGTGAATATAAATAAATGATGTCTAAAAGCTATCATCAAAATCAAATAAACACTTGTTGTTAATAATTTAATTGTTGCCATTAATGTTGTGATCAGATTATAATTGTTTTTTTTCAGAAACATCATTGGCGAATTCATTGGTTTCCTTGGAAATAGAGATTTCATCTTGTTTTTGGAAAATATCCAGCAATAGATAAAGAAAACCAAAAATTTCAGCAAAATATGTATTTGCTGTTACCATTATTCCCACAAATAATGGATTGTAGTGCGTTAGTCCAATGTATCCGGGATTGAGATCGATTGTCGCCAGACTATTTGAGTTGCCCTAGAAAGTTATTAAAAAATTTAATATATACATATGTATATTTACAATCAGCGCTATCGGGAATTGCAAGCTATTGTTCAAGAATTCCGTTGATAGTTTTTTTTTTATCTGTTGCTATAAAACTAATAAACCTAGTTATATTAAGACCTATCCCTTTATCCTCAAACCGTTCACTCTCAGATCTGACCCAAGCTGGAGCTTCAAAACAAACCTGTTCCCTAGTTTTAAGCCCTCCTGAGTTTCACAAAGTCTTCCATGTGTCCCTATTCCATCATGAATTTCTCATAGTTTTAATTGAATTCCTTGTAACTGTTAGATACAAAACGTTGTCATATCAAAAGTTCTTGCTCGATTTTGACAAATGAAACGGTTTTGAGTTTCAATTAAAGTATACTAAGTAGTTTTATTAACTATTTTACAAAAAAACAAAAATTTTGAAAATTTTCCATATAAAACTAGTTTCGTCATTTTTTCAATGTTTAAGAAAATGATGAGACTTGTTTAGTATGCAAATTTTTTGAAATGTTTGTTTTTGTTAGAAAAGGTTTGCTAAAAAACTTAATATACATCAATTGAAACTTAAAACTGTTTCAATCGTCAAAATCAAGCAAGAAGTTTTGATATGACAACGTTTTGTATGTAAAAACTGACAAGAATTTCCCGTTACTTTTCTTGAATTTCTTGTGATGTTAGATAGCATTTTATGCTTTGAATGGTTAATTTAACGAGCGTCCGATATTTGTAATCCAGTGATAATCAAATTTGCTTAAGTTTTGGCATTTGGAGCGAACCTAATCTGCACGAGTCGCTATTCATAATACGAAATTATTTAAGTCGCAATGGTTTAAGTTCGATTCCCTATTCATAACTGAGTTTCTTGTTTTTTGGTATAAATTTATAAAATCGAAGCATGCACTGAGGCCAATAACAACCTCCGATCCAAAAATGGTCGATTTCAAAAGCAGATGGCTGAAAAATAAAGATATGCCAATATTTCAAGCAAGGGATAACGAAATTAAAATATACAATTTAAAACAACTTGAAATATGAGCGATACACATCCTTGTATTTTATTAAATTCAAAATTAAGTTTTGAATAATTTTAAATAATTGCAATAAATACATAGATTATAAAATAAATACACATTCAATGTTTTTTTAAAAGTTATTTAAAAAAGTAGTACCAAGTGATAAATAGAGATTAATAGAAATACTCATATGTTTACGGCCACGGTGTGATAACGTAGAATTTGTGAACATTTTCGTTAATAACTCGAAAAACTACCAACAAATGTTTAACTTTGTATGTTTTGTTAGATTTTTCGAGACATAAAGGGGCATATTCATAGATGTTTGCTAAACTCTTGCTAAGTTGTTACTAAGCAAGTCCAGAGTTTAGGCTATTCATAAATAAATTTAAACCTAAGCTTAGGGCTAAGCCTGTGGTCTAACTTTAAACATAGGAAATGCTGTGTTTTAGTAGTTATTATCACAGCCAAATGTCAAATTTGATTTTTTTTGGGAATTTAAAAGCTGAAAAAGTAATTAATATCAAATAAATGCTACGTAAACTTTTCACCCTGAAAAATCTCGATTGATACCGCAATTGAAGAAAATATAGATATTTTAGATGAGTTTGAGTTATTAAGTGAATTGAAAAATGTGCCATCAAGAAAAAAAAAATAGAAAAGAAGGTTGCGACCAGTTTTCCTGGCGTTCGTGTTTCATATTTTCTTTGTTGTTTATCTAAAAATATAGAATATTTGTTCTGGTTTGTTTTATGGACTTTTTGTTTAAAACTTTTTGTTTTTACTTTTTTCGAAATGCAGAAGGACCACACAAAATTTACACTTTGGAAATATAAGTGTATTTTTTTTTCTTCGACCTGTCATCATTTGAAGTTTAATTTTAGTAGAACACAACCTTAACCTGGGGTTCTACTAAACTCAGCTGGGAAATTGACTATGAATAAGAGCTGTGTTTACTTAACCAATAAGCCTTAAACTATAGCATAAGAAATCCCGACTTTAGTAATTCTCTATGAATACGCCCCAATGTGTCTATCTTTGTACCTTAGTTTTATCGAGTTATGAGCAAAAAAGTTTACAAATTAAACGTTATCACACCGTGGCCGTAACTATAACAAATACAAATTCATTTTTTGTTATTACTTTTTTTAAAGCAAGTGTTGTGATAAGTGATAAATATTCAGATTAATAGCAATACGTATAGGTATGATAAGGGCAACAGTGTAATAACGTTAAATTTGAAGTTTTGTTAAGACAACGAAGGAGCTTCAATTACTAGTTCAGAAGAAAATAATATCGGCTAAAAATGTAGGTACTATTCGGAAAATTTAATGGGGCAAAATATTTGTTTTTTCGAGACGAGACAAGAAAATGTCTAACTTTGTATGTTATTTTTTTTCGAGTTATGAACAAAGAAGTATACAAATTTAACGTTATCATACCGTGGACGTGACTATGACAAATACAATTTCAATTTTTGCTAACCTTTTTCAAATAAATAGTACATATTTATAATGGAAAAGTACAGATTGATAGCAATACAAAAATGGTAATGGCTAGGGTCTGATAACGTTAAAATTGTACACATTATTGCTCATAGCTCGAAAAAAAATTACACACAAAGTTAGACATAAAAGTATCAAACTTTGTATGGTGTTTTTTCAAGTTATGAGCAGATAATTTGTATACAATTTTTCAGACCGTAGCAATGACCTTAAACAGATTACTTGGCGCCAGTTATAGCTTTCATTGAAACTCATCAGTCAAAAATTGTGTTCTTTATTTTTGATGTATTATGAAGGGAAAATCATTTATTATTTTGTTGGAAAAATAAAACTTAAGACTTAATTACCATGACTTATAATATTTCAACGATCATAGTTAAAGCAGTTCAATCATTGAAATAAGAAGTCTTTTATGTATATGAAAGGTTGGGCCTTTTCGAAATTTTTGTTTAGCTAGAAATGTTAATTGAGACTTAAGATTTATCTGTCCATCAAAATAATAAATGATTTTCCTTTCTAAATGCCTCAAAAATGAAGAACACAATTTTCAATGATGAGTTTCAATGAATGCTATAACTGGCGCTTTATCATTAATAATTTACTTATCGTCGACCTCATCGTCTGAAGATAACAAATTTACACCAATATCCGTGGTGAACTTGGAAGGTGGCAAATTCAGCATTATTTCTTTTTCCCTGTATTCCAGAGTCTTAAGGTAATATGTTACGTCCAACAACTTGTCCCTTAAGGAACTCGACCGACTCTGACTGCTGGATGACGGCTGCGGTGGGAGCTGGGCCAACATTGGTTGCTTTGCACTAGGTTTGGCGTTATAGTTTTTGTCGCCATTCGATTCTGGACAACCAATTCCAAATGCAAACCTAACAAGAAAAGAAAAATAAAAAAAATTTATAATATGTTATAGGCAGAATTACTATGAATTTCTACGAATTTAGCCCCAAGTTCTGTCACAGACACCATTCATATAAAAAAATAAAATTGTAAAAAAACTTCGTAGAAATTCGTAGTTTTGGCTAGTATAGGAACAAACATAAAGGGTATTCATGCAACAGCGTAAAGTCGTCGTAAACGTAGTAAAGTTGTAAATTGCGTAAATATGTCAAATTTTCCATACAAATTGTGACAGAATTACGAAGTTTACAACATTACGATGTTTACGACGACTTTACGCTGTTACATGAATACCCCTATAAACAAACAATAACAAACCTCCTCTCCTACAATCGCCAATATGATTTTGCCAATTTCGTCAAGGAGGTCCTCGGCACCAGCCCCACCCACACCCGTCTTTTTAATGCGGTCGATCTTCGCCTGAAATTATATATGTATATATATTTGTAAGGAAATTTGATCTAGTATAAAAATCTTACCATCGCATTCCTCTGCCAATTTTGCCACGTGGTCTTTCTGAATTTTTCTCCATCGTCTTCTGTTAGAAGCCCATAGCTTGCGGCCAGGCGTGCAATCCTTGACCATTCACTCTGAATGTCGGCTTTTGTTGTTTTTGTTCCACAAAATTTTCCAAAAAGGATATCTTTGGCCGACAGCATCTCCTTCAAAACTAGGAGTTGATGCTCCTTCGTTGTCTAAATAAAATATATACAGTCAATTCCGCTTAACTGCACACCGCTTAACTGAAAAAATCGCTTATCTGAAACAAGAAATTAATAACGGAGCCTTTTTGAGCATTTTTCACGCAAACTACTTCGCATAACTGAACTCCGGTTATATGCAAACTTCGCATAATTGGAACAAATATTTTCGTCTCAAATGCTAATTTTGCACTTATTCAACTTCGCATTAGTGAAGCTACTATTGAACACTGCCACTAAATCTTTAATTGAGCACACCCCTCGGATTTGGAATGTCAAAAACTCATTTCTTGTCAATCCGTCCCTGGAGGGTACGTAACCTTAACAAATATTGTGCAATGTTGTGGAAAATAAACCAAAATAAATGTAATATGTTTTTTTGTTGAATGAAATTTAATATATTTTGACGTAATTCCGCTTATTTGAAACAAGTTTCAGTTATCCGAAGTTCGGTTAATTGAAAACTCCGCTTAACTGATACAAATTTTCTGCAATTATCGTGTTCCAGTTAAGCGGAGTCGACTGTATATAATATAAAATCAATTACCTATTTATCCGAAATTATACAAAATGTCTGTTCGTCTACTTCCCAAAACTACGAGTTTCTAAGAATTTAAGTTCAAAGTTTACTTAAAGTTCATATAAAAGTTATAAAATTGTAATTAAATTCGTAGAAATTTATAGTTTTGGGAAGTACACGAATAGACATTAAGGGTATTCATGCAACAGCGTAAACTCGTCGTAATCGTTGTAAAGTTTTAAACTTCGTAAATCTTTCAAATTTTCCATACAAATTGTGACAGAATTTCGAAGTTTTAAACTTTACGACGATTACGACGAGTTTACGCTGTTGCATGAATACCCATATTATATTTATTAAAACCAAAATATTAAGGGTATTCATGCAAAAGCGTAAACTCGTCGTAATCGTTGTAAAGTTTTAAACTTCGTAAATCTGTCAAATTTTCCATACAAATTGTGACAGAATTACGAAGTTTTAAACTTTACAACGATTACGACGAGTTTAGGCTGTTGCATGAATACCCATATTAGCTGTGTTTTTTTGCATGTCCAAATAAAATTGTGTGAAAAAAACGACAACAAAGCAAAACAATTTACATGTTAAATACAACAACAACTATGTCCATATAGAGTTAGCTAAGTCCAGATAATTATCTGGAGTTTACTTTTGTCTCGATAAAAACGGTATTGCCAGACTACCATTGTCGTTGTGCTATCGATAATTTGTATAGAAATGTCAAATGTTTGTTGGTAGGATAGTTCAGAACAAAATGGCAGACCAAGGTATAAATGTTGAAATGTCTCGATGTCGTTTTTTTCACCAAACTCCATATGGACATACAAAAAAACACAGCTATTATGTTCTACTTACTTTGCTATACTTTCGTTTCTTATTGTTCATTTCGAGTTACAAAACAAAAAAAAATAAAAATTTGACACAGCAAGGAAACACAAACAACCGCGAGAAAGAAGCGTCAAACACCAAATTTTTCTGTTGTACTAAATGTATGAAAAGATGTCATACATTCCAGTCATACAATAGAAGCAAAAATTCTGTGAAACAGAAGCTCACTGGAAATATTCCAGACGATGTTATGATGTATGACAGGTTATCATACAACAATTCTATGAAACAGAAAAGATGTATCAAAGCTGTCAAAATCATACAATTTACGATGTGTATGATCTGTGAAATTGGCCCCTGGAGTTATGTTTTGTCCCGATAAAAACGGTATTGCCAGACTATCATTGTCGTTGTGTTATCGATAATTTGTATAGAAATGTCAAATGTTTGTTGGTAAGATAGTTCAGAACAAAATGGCAGACCAAGGCAAATGTTGAAATGTCCCGATGTCATTTTTTTCACCAAAATCCATATGGACATACAAAAAAACGCAGCTATTGATCGTATCGACGGAACGCGTTCTGTTTGCCAGCCCTCAAAGCATGAAATAGATTGAACCAGCACCAGCAAAAAGCTGAAACGAACAGCTGTGATGATTATATTTGCAGAGTATTAGTGGAAAGCAGTGCAAAACGCACACATAGAATCAACTAGTCATTCAACACATCATTCAGCACAGGTCTTTTTGTTGTTGCAATTCACATCTATTCTTCGACACGAAATGAAATTACAAATACAACAATGTAAACAAATGGGTTTTGGAGGGTGAAAAGTACGAAGGATTGGCTTCTTTGTCGGCATTTACACCACCCGATTTTTCCACAGATGATCTTTTGTTCATATGTGAAGGGAGTAGAAAGTGAGGGGTAAGGACCAAATCGTCCGTTCCTGGCAAGCTCACACGATTTTTCCAGTATGTTTGCGTTCTCTTTTATACCTATCCCAGAGACTTGTGTTTTCAGTGTTGACAAGAGTTGCCACTAATCCAGCGTTGCCATTAGTGCAGATTTATCTGAATTTTGCAGATTTTCATCCCACCCACAGACTTTTTAAAATCAAAAATCTAAACCGCAGATTATGGCTGCACTCGTACCTACTTAAATATTTCGTCCTTTTCTTTTTTTCTCTTTAAAAAATCTTCAATTATTTTGCTGTATGCTGTCATCTTTATATAAAGTTCTATTCCATAAAATTAAATCATTACGATTGCACTGACTTAAAGGTTAAATATAAAATTCTTTAAGCATTTAAAACAATGTTATGTTTATTAATTGAATTAATTTATGTTATTTTATTTTAATACTTTTATAAAAAATTCTATTTAGGAAGACATATTTTTTCTTTAGAATTCTTTAGAAATCTGCATTGCAGATATTTTTCGTCATTATTGCAGATTTTTGAAAAAAATTTACTGATAACACTGCACTAATCGGAAAATTTTTCGAAGTCGATCCAAAAACAATATGCAGTAATGTATGCATTTTAAAATTTGTAGTTGTATTTTCGAAAAAGAAATTAATTGAGATAGATAATTGATTGAAAATACTTACTTAAAACATTACCTAAGATCTGCGACTCCGAATAAATTTGTGTAGGCAATTCCAAACGCAAATATTAACTAATTATGGCTTAAATTTTCCGACAAAATAATTAACGATGCTATCAACAATTTTGAAAAGAAAATATGGCCTTAAAGGAGAATAGGACAAAACGGTCTACAGGACCAATAACGACAAGACATATGTCGTTGGAAAGATATTTTTATGAACTACAATAGTTTTTATAAGGGCTTACTTCAAATTGCTGTGTGAAAAAAGCTATCCGCTAAATAGAATTGTGTTCTGGTGCATTCTAGTATGAATAAAATATATTTATTATGGGCAAAATTTATAAAAACTGGTCAAACAAATAACAACAATATATATGTATGTCATTGGAAAGATATTTTCATTACCTAAAATACCTTTAATATCAATTCAATTCACTGTGTGAAAAAAGTTATTCCAAAACTAATGAATTATTGTGGTTAATTTTAGTGTGAAAAAATGCTTTTTTTTAGTATGGGCAAAAAATGTGAACGCAAGTTCAACCAATAACAACGGGACGTATGTTGTTGGAAAGGAAATTTTATGTACTACAATAGTTAATGAGACAGCTTATTTCAAATCACTGTGTGAAAAAAGTTATTTGCCACTTGTTCCCCATGCTCCATAAATTTTATCTGTACCAAAATTCTCTAAAAGAGTGAAAAACTTTGTCCACACAGTGATTTTAAGTAAGTTGTTATGGAAACTATTATTGTTCACCTTTTCAACGACATACATCTTATTGGTATTGGTAAGACCAGTTTGTATAAATTTTTTGCACACTAAAATGTACCAAAACAAAACCTTGGTTAGTAAATAACTTTTTTCACACAGTGATTTGAAATGAACAGTGACTATTGTAGCACATGAAAATACCTTTCTAACGACATACGACTCGTTTTTATTGGTTCCTAGACCACCTTCCATACAGTTTTGCCGATTGTCCTTTGTTCAACAATTTTGAAAAGAAAATATGGCCTTAAATTTGTTTAAATTGTTAAATTATGCATTTTATATTTCCTACAATAACAATGATGATGAAATAATATGGGTATTCATGCAACAGCGTAAAGTCATCACGTTTACGTTGTAAAGTTTAAAACTTCGTAATTCTGTCAATATTTGTATGGAAAATTCGACAGATTTACGAAGTTTAAAACCTTACCACGTTTACGACGACTTTACGCTATTGCAGGAATACCCTTAATACCTACATATGTCTATTCGTGTACTTTGAATTAAATTTTTTTTTTCGTAAAACCAAAAAGTATTTGATTGGCAGTAGATTTGTTTTACGAAAAAAACACTGGTCTTAATATGCCATCTACCTCTGAATCATAGATTTTATTATATACCTAGATAACCAACTTCGCCTTCAAAAGAGAAGCTCGGCCATTGGAGGCATTTACAACAACAATTCTATTGTGTTTTGTGTGTTGTTTACTTTTTGCCGAGGAGATTTTTTCTAAAATGAAGAATTTGTAATTGTTAAATTGGTTTTTTTATTTATGAAACGTGAGTTTAAGGTGTGCAAGATTGCAAAAATATTAAAATACCTAGTTCCGGTAGTGTCTATGCGTCCAAGAACAGTAACAAGTGGAAATGGTATTTTTGCCATATTTATTTGAGAAATGACAATAAATTATATCTGCAATTAAAGCCAACAATTTAAACTTTCTTTTGATACCAAAAAATGTAGGTACACGTCATCACAGATTTTAAAAAGATATCAATCCACAAAAGCAAGACAAAGAAAAAAATTCTCGCAAGAAGTTAAATGTAAATATCTCAAAAAATTATAAACGTAGCTATATAATTTTATTACCGTTTAAGAGATGGCAAAAATACCTTTCATTTGATACCAAAATCTTTTTATTACCTTTTCTAAATTCCAAGATATAAACATTTATTTAGAGAAACCACTAAGGCATTCGATTGTTTACATATTTTGCCTCCAACAAAATTGTCGCAAAGCTTCACTTTTTCTCTGTACAAAAGATCCTCACTGATCTCTATAATACACTGGATAGTGTATCGATTCGATACAAAAATATTAGGTCTGTTTGGTTACTGAAATTTCGTACGAATTTGTACGACGTCGCACTACATTTCACAAATTCCTGTTTGTTAACTCCAAAGGTAGCAACGAGAGAGCAAAATGAGAGAGTAAGAAATTTCCCCTCCATGAAAAATCTTGCAAATTTCTGCTACACAAATTTCTGTGTGCAGGAAGTAAAAAACTGTCAAATCCACGTCTGTGTGTATTTTTGTTTGTGTGTGTCTTAAGATTTTAGTGTGATGTTCAAAGGGTAGACACGGTGCATTCAAGAGGACACAAGCGTCCACAATCTTTTTTTCAAAGCGAACCTCTGTCTATCAACTCCTACTCTCACCTCCAAGTGGTGAACATCGGGTGCCTAGTACCTTTAACTGAAGATGGGGTTCCTATCCCTGTGGACGGTTTTAGGGGGCAGCAAACGAGAGAGGGGGGAGGAGTGTTCCCACTAAGGCACTTCTCCTTCATCCAGGTGGCAGCGGGAGAATTCTCAAGATGGAATCAACGGTGGCGTCTACAGTTCCAGTTAGGCTGAACTACTTAGTGAACACCTTATACGGGCTACTACGACATATTCGGAGCTCAGGCCTATAAGGAGCGGTTAATCCGGCTCCTCGCCCTTGGAGTTATATTGTAAGGGTCTGGTCCTCCAGGTTGGGGGTCGTGCCGTCGGGGTGACTTCCCGGCCACGTAAAGCTATCTTAGTTGCGAAGCACCAACAAGCCTCGGATACGGACGGATTTACTGTTGACGAACCAAGCAAACGAAATAAGGACAACGAACTTCGGTTCTGCACGTGGAATGTTCTGTCTATCTATAGACCACGTGCAGCCGAACATTTAGCGGAGGCCCTAGACTGCTACAAACCAGACATCACTGCCATCCAAGAAGTGCAATGGGATGGGCCGGGCAAGAGAAAACTGAAAGACTGCGATATCTACTACGGTGACAGTTACCGACCACAAGGGCAGCGTCTCTTTGGATGTGGATTCGTCGTTAGAGGCAGACTTAGGCAAGAAGTCTTGAGTTTCAATTATGTGAACGAGCGCCTCACGACAATTCGCATCAAGGCTGAATTCGCCAACATCAGCCTGATATGCGCGCATGCCCCCACAGAGGAGAAAGATGACGACACCAAGGACGAGTTCTACGAGCTCCTGGACAAGACATATGAGCAATGCCCTAGCTATGACATTAAAATTGTCTTGGATGATTTTAATGCCAAACTAGGAAGAGAAGACGTCTTTGGTGGCACAATCGGAAGATATAGCCTGCACGACACCACCTCCGATAACGGACTCAGGCTAATCGACTTTGCTGCGGGGCGAAACGTTTTGGTAGCTAGTACGCAGTTCCCGCATCTCGATATACATAAGGGGACATGGCGAATTCCTGGTCAATTAACCGCCAACCAAATTGACCACATTGCGATCGACGCAAGGCACTCCTCCAGTGTCAAGGATGTCCGAACGTTCCGAGGAGCCAACGTTGACTCGGACCACTACCTCGTTGTAGCAAAGGTAATGCTATGGATATCCAGACTAAAGCCAAAACAGGGAAATACTGTGATTAAGTTCGACGTCGGACGGCTACAGTCGCAAGAAATCGCCAGGTCCTTTTCCGATCGAGTCTCTCGCGCCCTCTTAACTAGTCCTTTGCCGCCAACTGCAAACATCGAGAACCAGTGGAAAAACTGCCAGGAAGCCATCAGAGATGCCGCCTCTGACGTGCTGGACTTTGCACGACCACCACAGTGAAACCCCTGGCTCGACGAAGAATGTCGGCAAGTACATGCAGCCAAACAACAGGCATACAAAGCGGCGCTGCATAGAAGGACCAGAACTGCTCGCGAGCAGAAGAGGAGAGAGGAACACAAGCTTCTTAGAAGGAAGAAGAAAGAGCATGAGAAGCGCGCGATCGAGGAGTTAGAGAGATGCCACTATAGGAATGAAGGTCGGAAGTTTTACCAAAAAGTAAAAAGAACCTCCCAAGGTTACAAGGCCCGAACCGAAGCCTGCAAAGACGATCAGTGGAACATCGTGGTGGAATCGCAGTCGGTGCTGAGGATATGGAAAAATCATTTCTGCAAATTGTATAACGGCGATGACGAACTGAATTCCGCTGACATGCAAATTGCACCATTCAACTTGGACGACGTAGGCCAACAATTCCGTCCACCCGATCTTGACGAAGTGAAGATAGCCATATCTAAACTTAAGTCCAATAAAGCTGCTGGAGCTGATGGCCTTGCGGCTGAACTATTCAAAGCGGCTGGCGATGAATTGGTTAGGAGTATGCACCAGCTCATCTGTAAAATATGGTCGGAGGAAAGCATGCCCGATGAATGGAACCTCAGCATTGTTTGCCCGATCCTCAAGAAAGGCGATCCTCTGGACTGCACCAACTACAGAGGCATCAGTCTTCTTAATATCGCCTACAAGATCTTCTCTGCCGTACTTTGTGAACGCCTGAAGCCATTCGTCAATAACCTGATAGGTCCATATCAGTGTGGCTTTAGGCCAGGGAAGTCCACCATCGACCAAATATTCGCACTACGGCAGATCTTGGAGAAAACCCAGGAGTTTCAAATCGATACCCACCACCTTTTTATCGATTTCAAGGCCGCGTATGACAGCATCTATAGAGACGAGCTAGAGCAATGTCTAATTTTGGCATCCCTGCCAAACTCGTCCGTTTGTGCAGGATGACGATGGAGAATGCACGCTGCTCCATCAAGGTCGGCAAAGACCTCACCGACACCTTTGATGTCAAAAAAGGTTTTAGGCCAGGCGACGCGCTGTCATGCGACTTCTTCAACATCGTTCTTGAAAGAATAGTGCAAAACTCTCACGTCAACACTAGAGGCACAATCTTTCAAAAGTCCGTCCAATTACTCGCTTACGCTGATGACATTGACATAATGGGACGAACAAAGCGTGATGTCAGTGGTGCTTTTGTGAGCATTGAGAAGGAAGCCAAGAAGATGGGTTTAACGGTGAATGAAAGCAAAACGCAAGTACCTATATGCTGTCAACAAGAAAGGACACCCAACACCGACGTCTAGGACAGAACGTCACTATAGACAGCTATAATTTTGAGGTGGTCAGAGACTTTGTCTACCTAGGATCCGCTATAAACTCAGCGAACGATACCAGTGCTGAGATCAAACGAAGAATTACTCTTGCCAATCGCTGTTTCTTCGGGCTAAGAAGGCAATTGAGAAGCAAAGCCCTCTCTCGAGCAACTAAACTGTCCCTGTATAAGAAGCTTATCATCCCGGTCCAGATGTATGGTGCAGAGGCATGGACACTGCTAACGGTGGATGAGAACGCGTTAGGCTGTTTTGAGAGGAAAATTCTCCGGGTGATTTTTGGTCCCGTCTGCATAGATGGGGAATGGAGGAGAAGATACAACCACGAACTGTATGGGCTGTACAGCGACACCGACCTAGCCACAAAAGTGAAAAGCCAACGACTAAGATGGCTGGGTCACCTAGAGCGAATGGACACCAATGCTTCGGCCCGGAAAGTCTTTGAATCCAACCCCGTGGGACAACGCAGTAGAGGTGGACATCGTGGCGCACGCAAGTGGAAGAGGACCTCAACCAACTTGGTGTGCGAAACTGGAGACAGCTAGCTAGAAACCGAGCCGGCTGGAAGAAGCTTGTTGGTTGAGGCCCTGGTCCACCCCAGACTGTAGCGCCACCTTAAGTAAGTAAGTAAGATTTTAGTGTTTGATAGTGTGTGTCACGTTTGAAGTTTCGTACACAAAAGTGATACAAAATTGGTTTTTCGCGTTTGTTAACTTTGTAGCAAGCTTTCCCCTCTATGAAAGAATTTTCCCCTTCTTTCAATAATTTGACAGTTTTTGAACATCGTGCTACAAAAGTAACCAAACAAACCTAGGTCTGTTTGGTTACTGAAATTTCGTACGAATTCGTACGACGTCGCACTACATTTCACAAATTCCTGTTTGTTAACTCCAAAGTGTAGCAACGAGAGAGCAAAATGAGAGAGCAAGAAATTTCCCCTACATGAAAAATCTTGCAAATTTCTGCTACACAAATTTCTGTGTGCAGGAAGTAAACAACTGTCCAATCCACGTCTGTGTGTGTTTTTGTATGTGTGAGTCTTAAGAGTTGCCGGTAGTGTTTGATAGTGTGTGTCACGTTTGAACACAATTACACAAAAGTGATACAAAATTGGTTTTTGGCGTTTTTTAACTTTGTAGCAAGTTTTCCCCACTATGAAAGAATTTTCAGCTGGCCAGCAAATATTTTTCAAACACATTTTCCACCAGCACCGTCACTTCATGTGCTTGACATTTCACATAGAAACGAAAGTAAAAACATAAAGTTCCATGTCCAAGGTATTTTATTTTTGAAGTGTGGTTTCCCTGAATATTGTCGCGGACAAGTTGTCAGCAATGCAGCAGCAACAGCAAAGTTATGACTTTGGTCTAACGACGCTGTTGACTTTGCTAGTGCTGTTCTAATCTGTGCTGAACGATTTAAATACATTGGCGCAAAATTATAGACAGCCTATTTTAAGGGCTTTAGCATGACACAAGTTAACAATTGTTTAACTTTAATGCAGTTCTCTAACTTTTCCTGAATTTAGACACATGCTAGTAAGTGTCGCGTTAAGACCATTTTCTAAGCAAATTAAAGTTGAACTCGCCTAAATCAATGACAGTTCGTGCGACAGATGTCATTTCAGCTAGTGTGATACTAAAAAATTAAAATCAGACTTTGGTTATTTTAACTTTAATGCAAGTGTTTAAGCATAAAGTTGGTTTGACATCGTCTATAATTTAAGAAAATGCCATTTTCACCTTGTGTTACACTAAAGCTATTTTAGTATCGCGTTAACTTCTCTATAATTTTGCGCTATTGGTTCTAAAACAATGGCCGCCGATGTTGCTGGTGCTGGTTCAATCTGTTTCACGCTTTAAATGTATCAACAAAATCGTGGTATCCAAAATATTCATATTCTTAATGAAATAACGTTTCTTTGTTTGTTATTTTCAGGCAATCTTGGATATTTTTCTTTACCTGTTGCTTTTTTGTATGTACCTTTTGAAAAAATAATTAGTGTGGAGAATATAAGAATTTTTGATAGCACAATATCAGGTGATGTCGTTTTGTATTTACTGATTTTGATGTCTTTTCATTCTAATACGATTAGGCTAGTCGCGCACATGCAACTGCTACTGCAACAAAACAGTTTAGTCACAAGTTGACCGATGAGCGCGCACATGAGCAACTCCACACGCAATCGCAACGAACCTAACCAACACACCGACAATGTTTATTAAAATTTTCTACCCCATACATACAAAGAAAAATATTATCGCCTTTGTCCTATTCTTTTGCTCAGCAAATAAAAGCAAAAATTAATTTGTTCTCTTTCGCACAGAGAACATAAGTCACTTTGGAAAGAACAAAATTCAACGATGTGGTAAAATATCTGCAACTATTTGGTTGCATGTGCGCGCAGTTACATATTATTTATTCTATATGACACAAATTGAAAAACCGATTTCAGGCAATCGTCCAGTTTGTGGCAAAACACAAACTGAAAAGTTGCTCGAATCGACTACTGAATAGATTCTGCATGTGCGCGCTGTCCCATATGAGTCAATAGGATTCATTTTTGCAACCAAACAGTTGCGAAACTGAAAGTTGCATGTGCGCGACTAGCCTTAAGGTTACGAGATCTCTGATGACCTTGAATATAGGGCTCTCTACGAATACGTCAGTGTCAAGCAGCTAAATCACTTTGAGGGAAAACATTGGCGGCGGAAAATCTAATTGAATGCAAAATATTTCTTGCAAATGCTTTATAAACAAAAATTGATCAATTTTATAAACTATTATCCACAAAATAGTGCATAAAAGTGAAATAAAACAATAAATCACAAATGTTTTCCCTCAAAGTGCCATTACAAATAGAAAGAGATAGCTTGGTAGAAAGCCCTATATTGCTGTTTCAATGGAGACAGCAGAAATAGTAAGCCCCAAAAGCTTCAAAGTGGTGATGATTCTTCACATTTATGGTACAGCAGCAGCCACACCTTTCACTTGAAATTTGTAATTTTCAGTCACTTCGGCTCCTCTTCACACAGAAAGATCTTGCCTACAAAAATATTACAAAACAACATTAACCCCTATATTAATAAACGGCAGATAACAACCTAGCATTTTGTTTATATATATACATATATATACATCTGTTAACTTGTAATTCTTATTAACAAATGAATAATAGTCTGTGACGTGTGTTAACGTATGGATAACTTTAACTCGCCGAGTTCCGCGTGTAGTGAACGGATAACTTCTTTACACATACAGATATGGGAAATGGATAATTTTGGTTTAAAAAACAATTTGTAGGTATATTCTTTTTCACAAAACAACTGCGCTAGCGGAAAAAAATATTTTTACTTTCGTAATTTTGTAAAAGCTGCCCAATGTAGTTAAGCCTTTATTACGGTTCTCGAATCGAACGTTCGCTTGAAGTCGAACGGTTTGGGGATTGTAAGTTCATATTAGGGTTGGCGAATGTATTCATTCCCTAAAAATTCATCGCTGTCACAGGAAAAATTCATTACAATCAGTTTTTTTTTTGCCTTAAATGTCAAATAAACAAAGATCAAACATCAAATAATAGGCGTGTTCAGGAAAATGAGATCTCAGAGGGCTCAGTGTCAAAAACTGATCAAGCGAATCCAATATTTTGTTTCCTCAGTAATTTGACAGCAAAATTTCTGAGGAATCCTATTCACGAGACTGAGATTGCTGAGGGCTCTGAGATATCATTTTCCTAAACTCGCCTAATACATCTTAAGGCGCCAGTTATAGCTATCATTGAAACTCATCATTGAAAATTTTAATGATTGATTTTGAGACGTTTAGGAGGCAAAATCAGTTATTATTTTGATGGAAAAATAAAGCTTTAGATTAAGTTAATATTTTTTGCAAAAAAAATTATTTAAATAGGCCCAACTTTTTACATAAAAAGACTTTTCTTATTTCAATGATTGAACTACCTTACCAATGATCATTGAAAAATCAAAAGTCGATTTTTGTGGAAAGTTGGGACCATTTGAAATTTTTTTTTGACTAGAAATATTAATTAAGTCTTGAGCTTCAATCGACCATCAAAATAATGAATGATTTTGCTTTCTAAACGTCTCAAAATCAATCATTAAAGTTTTCAATGATGAGTTTCAATGATAGCTGTAACTGGCACCTAAAGTGCGGATTTTATTCAATTTTCTTCAGTTTTGATCTTAATAAAATTATTTAAATGGACATACCGCAATATTATCATAATAAATATTCCTTTTTTTGCGGCAAACAAAAAAATCCAACCTACACTACAACGGCTTTTTAAATTTGTTCAATTTGGTGTAGGTTTTGTTTGGCGTTTTAATTTTAAAACTTAATTATTTAATGGTTTTGTGTGGTGAACGTCTTTTTTGTTTTGATAATTTTTTTTTTGATTGCAAATATTTAATAAACTAATTTTTAACACAAAATCATAAGAAAGTCATGTTTTAATTATTGTTCGCCGGCCAGTCACTTACACTTTCCATTCGCTTAATTTTGATGTTTGGGGCGAGTCGACTGGCGAATTTAATACCAAATTGATTGATTCACCAGCTTTTTGGTTCGATTCGCGAACGGTTATAGGGCCCTAAATAATATTTTATAAATTAAAAAAATGTCATTATATTTTTTCTTTTTTTAAAAATTCGATATTTTAAATTTGGGTTGATAATTTTTTTGAAAATTTTATTTTTATAGCTCAGTATAGAGTTCTTTTAAGTAAAAAAAAGGCGAGAAAAAAATAATCAAATAAAAAATGCTCGTGATGTAAGAAGATTTTTGTATTCGTCGTTTTATGCTTTAACAAACACAAATGTCAAATTCAGTTTTTTTCCCCAAAAGAATGACATTGTTTGTGCCAAAAAATTCGTGATGAATATAAGTTTTGTTTTCTTTTAGTGTTGGATAAAAAACTGGATCCAGGATTTGGCTGTGGGGGGGTGGGGGCTTGGAGTTCCCTAAGACACATCTTTAGAAAAATTCTTAATCATATACGAATGCCCTACCAACCCAAATTTTCTTTTTTCAGAAAGTAGGCTAGTCGGCAGCTGAATCAAAAAAGATCTTGTATAATGCAAAAATATATGTAGGTTCTTAATAGGAAAATTCTGCAAAATTTTATGATTAGAAATGTAGTATCTGGTAGTTAGTAAGCTTCAGCTGCTTTTTTGAAAAGACGGTTTAACCAGTTTCTCCACAAAGACACATCGTATAAAAAAGTTGTAAGGATATGTTTATAGGAACTTTAAATAAGTTGGTAAGTACCTTCTTTAATTTGAATATTTTTTGTAGGATTTATAAAACCTCATCCTTAAATACTTGGTTTAGCTTTAGACAGCCGTCCACCTCCGAAAAGTTATTGATAAACTTTATAGGTTACTGTTGTCCTAAAAGGGAATTGCTCATTTTTGTATGGGGCTCCGGCCAAGAGTGAACACTAATGAATTTGGTATCATATGAAAGCTTATGTTGAGCTTGTTATATGAGTGAAATATTTTCAAAATCTGTCATGGGAGATCTGAGATATTTGAGCTTGAAGTTGGCAACTGCAAATAGAGCTTTTTTAGCTTTTTGTCGATATCTTCCGATCTAGGATATGTAAGAAAATGATATTGGTGTCAAATGAAAGCTACATTTCTGGGCTGTTCAATATACCTAAAACTATTTTGCTACTTCAAACACATTTTGAGATATTTTTAAAAAACTAAATTTTTTGCACTGCCTTTTGCACAACGATATCTCTAAAAATTCAGTGATGATATACACTTTTTTTGGCACAATTGAAAAGCTTAATTTCAAACCTTTAATTTAATATATAATTTAGTGGCCTTGCTCAAATAAATACTTACATAAAAACAAAACTTAATTTATAAGGCACTTAACAAAGCAAAGTGCTTAAAATGTGTGAAAATAAACAGATTTCTAGGTAAATTTTTTTTAATCAGGCATGATAAGTGACGTTTTATTTTTCTTTGCTTTTTCTATTTTGTACTTGCATTTCTTCTTTTATCTACAGTGTCTCATAAAACTTATTTATTTCTTATAGATTTTTTTTTTATTTTGTTATTCAATTTTCTTAATTCATAATGCTGTCTGATTTACTTGCAAGAAAATAAAATGAAAACTAATCCAAATCATAGACAGTTAAAATAATATCTTAAAACTAGACAGGGGACGTTACATTATTTTTGTGCCCTACTTAGCTTAGATACCAAATTATTATGGTGCAAAACTTTTCCTTAATATTAGGAATGGCTTCCCTATAGGTTCGTTTGTATACTTGTGCAAGTATTTAGTATGTAAGTAGTAATTGGTAACGATAGTTTTGAACACTGTTAAGTTAAAAATGGTGGTGAATATTTGTACATATTTACCATCAACAGAGCGATAAGCCATAATGATGAGCACATAAAGAGACCCACAGAATTTTTTTCAAAATTAAAAATATGTTGGTAGCGTGTATTTTCCAGCAGGATGGAAAATGCCCCTTCTTGGCCCTCCCTACCCACCTACTGATACCTACAGTTAAGAACCTAGTTTTGCGATTGCCTTGTAGGTCGAAGAACAGTGATTTTCTTTGCTCAAATCGCTCCCATTAAGACCATAATTTGGTATCTAAGCTGGGTTGGACACGAAAACAATGTAATGTAATGACAGCATTAAGAATTAAGAAAATGGATTTACAAAATATGTAATTAAAAAGAAGTTTTATAAGAAATAAATAAGTTTTATGTAACACTGTAAGTAAAAGAAGAAATGCAAAAACAAAATAGAAAAACCAAAGAAAAATAACATTTATCATAAAGAAACGTCACTTATCATGCCTGATTAAAAAAAAAATTACCTCGAAATCTGTTTATTTTAAGCACTTTGCTTTGTTTAGTGCCTTTTAAATTAAGTTTTATTTGTATGTAAGTATTTATTTGAGCAAGGCCACTAAATTATTTATTAAATTAAAGGTTTGAAATTAAGCTTTTCAATGGTGCCAAAAAAAGTGTATGTCATCACTAATTTTTAGAGATATCGTTGCGCAAAAGGCAGTGCAAGAAATGTAGTTTTTTAAAAATATCTCAAAATGTGTTTAAAGTAGCAAAATAATTTTAGGTATATTGAAAAGCCTAGAAATGTAGCTTTCATTTGACACCAATATCATTTTCTTACATATCCTAGATCGGAAGATATCGACAAAAAGCTGAATAAGCTCTATTTGCAGTTGCCAACTTCAAGCTCAAATATCTCAGATCTCCCATGACAGATTTTGAAAATATTTCACTCATATAACAAGCTCAGCATAAGCTTTCATATGATACCAAATTCATTAGTGTTCACTCTTGGCCGAAAATGAGCAATACCCTTTCTTAACTTGGATTGGTTGTCCAAGATTTGATTAACATTTTATTTACATATTTAAATAAAGCATATTTCCAACTAACGAGAAAATTTGAAAAACTTTCTAACAAGTAACCGTCTAAAAATCTAATAACTTAGACTAAAAGAGTCACAGTGCAAGCTTTTTACTTGCGATTATAGGTACTATAAGGCAAGTTTTGGATTCGTGCAAAAAAAAAAATTTTAGATAACAATCAAACATGATATTACGATGATAGAGGACACGAAAAAAGTGGGTGGCACAATTCTGTCTGTCTGTCTGTCTGTTCGACTACAGCCTAAACGGCTTGATCGATTTTCTTCAAACTTGGTACATAGTGGTGTTTGGTGATTCTGCCGACACGTTTTTTTCATTTTTTTTTTAGAACCAAAAATAACGGTACCTGCCATACGATTTTTTTTAGCAATTTTACATAATCGTATTTTTCTCAAAAACGGCTCGACAGCTTTTCTTAAAAAAAATTAAAAAAATTTATTTTAGTAAAGGCTTTGTTTAAGTGGAAAAACATTTTTCAAAAGTAGTTATAACTGGTACCTCCCAAAGAACCATTTTTTTAATTTTTGATTTTCTTCAAAACGGTAAGACCGATTTCAATTATTTTTTTTTATACGGAAGCTTCCAAATAATTTTAATAGTTTTGTGTACCAAAATTTTTGAAAAAATATTTTTTGTATTTTTAAAAAATGTTTCAAAATTTTTTTTTGAAAATCAGATATTTCGAAAATGACAAGATCGTTTTTTTTGAAACTCGATATTTAAGAGTTTTTTAGTACTTTCTAAAATATTTTTAGAACAAATTTTACATTTATGAAAAAATAACGGCACCTTCCATACAAAAGTTAAAAATCCACAAAAGAAAATATTTTTTTGCTTAAAAACGGCTCCAACGATTTTGATAAAACTTTTTCTATACACTAAAATTAGTATGATCTACTACAAAAAAAAAAATAAAATTTTACACTTAGAAACTATTAACAGTACCTGTCATAGAACGTATTTTTTTATTTTGAATTTTCTCATTATCAGCTAAACGGATTTCGATGAATTTTTTTATATACGAATTTCAGATAAGACTCAATAATATTGCATATCAAAATTTTCAAAAAAAAGGTTTTGGATTTTTAAAAAAAGTTAAAATTTTTTTTTTTGAAAATTCGACATCTCAAAAACGGGTTGACAATTTTTTTTCAAATTTTGTTTTTATATACACATAAATATTTACTTAAGATTTGCATACCAAAATTTTTTCTTAAAAATGTTTTAAGAATTTTATATATAAAAAATTAATTTTTTAAAAAACCGCTCCAACGATTTTAAATTTTTTTTCCCATACAATCATATTCAATCAAGAATTAAGATGGCATTCTTTTTTTTCACCTCAAACTGTCAAAAGAGTTGTTTTAGCCAATTTCAATGTCGTATTTCATGCTTCTCTACATTATTCTCTCATAATTTCCATGTTTTTATATACAATTTTCTTAATCCCACGGTGTCTTGAACATAAGAGCAAGTACGTGCGACCCAGTGGTGCATTTTATTTTTTCTGTTTTTGACACTAACGTAAGATTCGTACGAAAGTTAAATGGACAAAATTGAAACAAAAGAGCCTACGCAAGGGGGCAGCTAGATGTGCTTGCCCCCCTCCCTAATCAGAATATATTTCATATATTATTCAATTTTTCTTCTTTTGATGTAAACAATTTAAAGCAAGATTTCTGTAATAAAACTATTTTTTGAATGAGTTTAATCCGACCTAATCGAATTCCGGCGTGCGTCCTTGTATCTCACCTATCTAATTCTTAAAATTTAATTCCTATAGAAGAGAAAAAGAAGGTAACTAAGCTCCCTATAAAAAAAAAAAAACAATTGCAAGTTTTCTGTACTATTCCAGGAAATTAGCTAAATCAGGTTTTTCAATTCACTTTTTATAAGTTTGAGGAAAAAAAAAATTAATTTGAATATTCTGTACCTATTCCACCGAAAATGACCTTAGTCCATGAGGATTGGTATTTCGAACATAAAAATTCGTGCTCAACATTCCGATCATAAACTATTTTAACACGAATTCCATTCATATTTTTTGTCAATTCAAAGGTATTGGGTATATATTAAAACAAATATGTATATTACACTTTTTAAAGAAAAAATAAATTAACCGTTACAGCTGATTTTTACATTTCGAAAACGAGTTCGAAGTGAATTAAAATTCTTTCTCATTTCATTTAATGAATCCCGGCTGGAAAAACAATCTAGTTTTTGGCGAGGGGCTAGAAAATTTTACATAGATACTAGCAAGTGCCCAGCAAGAGAAACTCTAGAAATTCTCTAGGGCCTCGCCAGTGAAGTACCCTTTTTCCTCGACAAAAAAAAAATTGTCTTTACTGGGATTCGATCCTGCGATCTTCTGATTGCCAGTCCTATAACTTAACTACTGAGCTATTTCGCAATACAGTTATGCAATGTTGAAAATGAAAAAGTATATACTTTAATTTGTCTTACTATTGTATGAAGGGCATAAAATATTTGTTTTTTAGTTTTTGTCATATATGGGGTATTTGTGATGGGATAACAAGACCTATCCAACAAGTTTTTACTAACGGGGCCTCGCGAGTATTTGACCAGTTTGCCTTGTCTAGATTTTCCCTAGCGAAGCCTTTCCAGTGCCTCGATTAAAACTTGACAAAACTTGCAATTTTTCCAGGCGGGATATTGCTCGTGGAAAGAGCTCTCTAATCTTTCGTTAGAACACAAAGGAAATCAAAAGAGAAACTAAGGTCAAAAATCGCTTCGTCTTAAAACAGTCTTTGAAATCGTCAAAATAACCTTCGACCCACGAAAACAATCTGAAATAAGAACATAAGCTTCAATTTCTAAAACAATATTTTGATGTTATCATGCATACAATCCATATCAAAGTTATTCAGCCCGATTACTTACAGCATCCGTCGAATGAACTGCGGAGCGAATCAGACTGAATTTTGACATTTTAACTATGATCCAAATGTCTAAATTGGGCCGACTCATTCGTCGGATTCTGTAATCAGGGTGATTTCTTACACCGAAAACTGAGTTTTTTAAACTTAAGCCTCAAAAGTTATCTGGGCTTAGCTAAGTCCGAAAAATATCAAGAGGAGTTTAAGAAAAAGCTAACATTCATTCATTTTCTCAAACTTAATTGGATCTTTAAGAAATATCGAAATCCAAGGAAATCTAGGTTAAAATAATAGCATGAAAGTCAACCCCACTAGTTTCAATATTAGGGCCTGGAAAAAAACACGGCATTTAGGTATGCATACTTACTAGCTCCAAACTTGTTATTTGTTTAGTCCGATTCCTTAAAGTCTTAGAAAAAAACAAAGCTTTCACACAATTGTTAAGCCCCAACCTCCATTTTTCTCTGGACTTCGGAAAACAACAGCTTCCATGCAAATTTTGTAGCCCTTTGTTAGCCCTAACAGTGTTATAGTTTTCATCTTAGCCCCAAGCCTCAACTTTTTGTCTTATACCTTTAAGGCTTGAAAAACGTATACGTCTACGTAGGTATATTTAATTTTTTATATAATCGTCTTTTTTCATCCAATTCCCCTGGGGCTTCGAAAAAAAACACAGCCTGCATATATTATGGTTCAATTTTCCTAGGGCTTGGAAAAACACAGCTCACATGTAAATTTTGTAGCCACAATCTTAGTTTTGTTTGTGTAACTATCTTCTGAATCAGCCGCGGGGGGGGCTTCTGCCCCTATAGCCCCCCTTCTGGATCCGCCACTGAACACACGTGTAAGCTGGCACACGGATAGACGTTTGATAACTTTTCTTATTTAAGCAAGATATGATATCTTTCCAGGATTTATCACTTTCCCAAATTCACCACGTCATCAACTTATGGTTATTTTCTAATACATGTTTCACATGCATGCACTGATACTGATACTAGTAAACGGTCCTACCACACGTGTGTATGTGTAAAGCAGTTATTCATTCATTATATGCGGAATTTGACGAGTTAAAGTTTATGTACGTTAACACCTTAGAATAAAAATTTTAAGAAAGCGCCACTGTTGGAAAAAACTGCGGCATTTTTCATAATAGTGCAAAATTCGGGCACAATGAAGAAGGCACATGTTAACACAAATATAGGAACTCCAAACGTACAAAATCGATTTAATATAACAAAAATAATTTGCAATATAAAGAGCGCTTAGCAAAGAGTTGCGCCTTACAATCACCAACAGGTCACGGCTGTCGGCGAGGGCTTGGCTTCGCAAGAAGCTAAGTCGCCAGTGACAAAAAATGTAAAAAACCCGACCAAACCCGTCTTAACTAGACAACCGAATGTGCTCAACCTTGCAGCATCTCTTCTTCCTGCTCTAGATAGCTTAGCTATTGAAGGTAGGGAGACCTCGAACAGACCTCCCTCTATAGGAAGTCAAACCGAGGACGAGCTGTTGCAAGACTCGAGTCAAGAAGAGACCACGCTGAAGCTTAATGCACCCCTCAAAGCTTCGAGGCAACGCAGTAACTACAGATCCCTCTAAAAGATTCGTGAGTGCTACTGAGAAAAAGGACCCAAATACTCTCAGTTCAAGAGACAAGGCCCTTTTGAAAAAACATAGGAAATTAGTGAGGAACTATGAACGTCAGTCGGCAACGACCGCCACTGCACCCATTGTTTCCTCCCAACTACTATTGAACGCAAAAAAGCCAGACAGCGGGAAAGTAATTGCTGCCGCATCTAGGTCTATCCCTAAAAAGATAAACCGCGAACAGGCGGACAATAATTCTACCGCTAGTACTGGCTCAAAGACGAAACTGGAGACCTCCAGCAAGAAACAGCAGGCCAACGCTTCATCGAACCTGAAAAGGAACGAGAAAGCACAGGTAGGCAACTCTTCTGGGGCGAATCCAGGTTCATCTAAGAGGGCAAGATCGGAGGAGGCAACCAAGACTGAAGGTTATAAAAAGCTTAAAACAGTTTTGACACCACCCCGATCGATCTGCAGGTGGCCATAATAAGTCAAGACGACCCGGATGGGAAAATCACGGCAAAAAATTGGTAACTCGTGGAAAACGAAATCATCAAAGCCATGATGGTGACATCCGAGGATGATAGTTCTGAGGACTACACCTTTGATGGAGCTGGTTGGCGAAAGGGAATTAAAGTGGTTTGCTGTGGGGACCAGAAATCCCTGGAGTTCCTCACTCACACAATCACCAATATTGGCGAACTGTGGGAGGAGGCATCTCTTGGGGTTCTTCCCGTCACAGCTCTGCCACTTCGCCAGCAGGTTAATATATGGATTCCTCCTCCTGCCATGCATGAGGATGCTTCCGTGATTAAACTGCTGGCGAAAGGAGCTGCCCATTCTAGAATGGAAACTTCTTCATTCCAAGAAGAGTCTCAGAGGGGAAGGGACCCAAGTAGAAATTTGTAACTTCTCTGAAAATGCATACAAAATTATGGTCACAATTTCGGATAATACGTAAATATTTTGAGTAAATAGAGTTGCGGTAATTTAAGAAAACACTCTGTGCACTCTGCAACTACTTTGTGACCTTAAACATAAAATTTTCTTATTGGTAATAATATGGTAACCTTTGTAACCTAAAAAGTTACTATAAGGCATCATACAAAGTCAGAAAAACCAAATCGTAACTAAAAATGTATCTACTTCTATACTACTCATGTCATACGCTATGAAGCATATTGTGCCTTCTAGACGCTACCATTAAGTTTAAGTGTACCTTTCGGTTTATTTACACCATATTCATTTTAATGTGTGACCTTTTACAACAACTGCTACATTTAACAAAATGAGAAAATTTTTTTTGGTGATCGAGATGTCATTCAAGTGTCTTTTAACTTAAAATGCCGTCATGAAGAAAAAAACACTTTAAATTCACCTCAATTTACTATAGAAAATTAAAAACAGAAATAATAAAACCTAAGCAGGCAAGTCAAATAAAATCTTTAGAAGATATTTCAGAATACTTTCAGAGTACTTTCCTGAAAAATATTTCAACATGGGGCATCAGGTACCCACCCCTTAAAGCACCGTCTATGGTCTATAGCGGTTCTAGGTCAGTTTGTTTTTTTTTGTCATGGCGTTCGTGT
This sequence comes from Dasysyrphus tricinctus, assembly GCA_963921185.1. Taxonomy (NCBI): domain Eukaryota; kingdom Metazoa; phylum Arthropoda; class Insecta; order Diptera; family Syrphidae; genus Dasysyrphus; species Dasysyrphus tricinctus. The sequence continues at coordinate 176,053,793 of OY992531.1, read as the reverse complement.
CATGAGTATCTGTTAGGTTGCAAATCGGATTTAAACATCATAATGTGTAGTTTTCGGCACACGAGCTTGTCGCCATATTGGATCTTAGAAATATAGCTTTCCATTTCGATATAATTTGAGTATTTTACAACTTAAAAATTTTGAATATTGTGTTAATATTCATTATTTTTTGAGCGCGTAAATTTTTTGTTCCAGAAGTTTCTAATATTTATGATAAAAATGATCTCCGTTTTGATTTTAAGGGCACTATAATTCCCGTAATTTCGAAGTCAAAATTTTTAAATATTTTACATACTTCTTATCAATTCTAAATTCTTTTCTCCATTTTTTGCGGTTGTAATGCAATTATGCATGTGTGTTTATGTCTGATACATACCTATTAAATATTTTACTGCATACTTACTTCACTGCGTCAAATGGACGTAAACATACACATTTCCTTAAAACTGAGGTACTCAATTTCAATAAGTTTTGGTTATATTATACCATACTATGATAGTCACAAATAGGTAACAACGACCAAACGAGTTTATTCTCTTGCGTAGGTCATTATAGTGTTATCGTTGGCACAATTGTGTATTCCCCATTTGGTATCAACTAAGTGATAAAAAGGTAACAAATCGAGTTTTGTGTTCATAAGTACACTTTGAGTGTGTCGTTCAAATAATGATGTGTCGTCACAGCGTGGTAACATTTTACAACGAATTCTACTTGGGGAAGGACCTCTTGTTCATGATTGACAAGAAATCTGACCTTCTTCTTAAAGGGAACGAAGACGTGTTGAGATATGGTCACGGAACCGTAAAGGTAAGGAGGCATGTTAGCAAAGGGGAGTCAAAAGCTGCTGTTGGTGCAAATTAATTTGCATCACGCTAAGGCAGCGACGCACGACCTAAAGCTCTACATGTCTCAGGAGGCCGTGGATGTGGCCTTAATCCAAGAACCATGGATTCGTAAGAATCAAGTTCAAGGATTGAGGTCAAAAAACTATAACCTGTTCAACTCCACGTCAGAAGGTGAAATAAGAAGTTGTATTCTTGCGAAAAAGTCAATTAATGCTTTCTTTTTATCTAGGTACAGCAACAAAGACAACGTGGCAATCAGCGTTGAGTCCAAGGAAGGTAACTTCGTCTTGGCATCAACGTACATGCCGTACGAAGAGGAAAACCCACCATCAAAAACAGTCCACGATCTTGTGGGACACACCACAGCAAGAGGAACACCTTTGGTGTTGGGATGCGATGCCAACGCCCACCACACTCATTGGGGAGGTAAGGATGTCAATAAAAGAGGTGAGTCAATTTTTGAATACATTCTCTGTTCAAACCTTATGTTATGTAATAAGGGTAATCACCCAACATTTAGGAACAAAAACAGGGAAGAGATTCTAGATCTCACTCTTATGAGCAATAACGATAAAATTTCTGTAGGGAATTGGAGAGTCTCACCTGAGGAATCTTTCTCAGATCACTTTAGGATACTCTTTACTCTAGACAGGAACAAAAATGAGATAAAGAGCTTTAGAAACTCAACTAGAGCAAATTGGACAGAGTACACAAAATGGTTGAACGATCGTATCGACCCACCAGAGGAAGAAACGCTTTCGGCAACTTCAACCATAGATACTGTTGTTCAAAACCTTACTAGTGAAAAGAGAACGGCTTTCGAAAGACACTGCCCTATATCTCGTAACATTAAACCCACTAGCCCACCATGGTGGAACAGTGAACTTAAGAAACGAAGAACAGGGGTCAGAAAACTTTTCAATAAAGCCAAACTGAGTAAATTAGATGTAGACTGGAATTCTTATAGAGCTGAAATTAACTCATACACCAAGGAGTTAAGAAGAGCCAAAAAGGATTCATGGGCTAGACACTGTGAATCCATTGAGAATACAAGTGAGGCAGCGAGACTTCGAAATGTCCTTGCCCATAATCCCACGATTCCGGGATATATTAAACATCCCGATGGATCGTGGTCGAACTCGAGCCAAGAAACACTTGAACTCTTTATGGAAACGCATTTTCCTGACTGTAAGAGCCCTGAGGACTCAGGTTATAAACAACCAGACCCCTTAGAAGCTCTACAACCAGCACCAGAATTGGATCAGGTTATCACAGAGCAGAAGATTATGTGGGCAATAAACTCGTTCAAACCCTTTAAATCAGCTGGACCAGCCGAGATAATTCCGGCATTTCTTCAACATGCTCTACAGATAATCACCCCATGGCTTAGGGTAATCTTCAAAAGTTGTGTTAAACTTAGATACGTCCCTACCAGCTGGAGAAAGGTTAAAGTTGTCTTTATTCCAAAAGCTGGGAGACCGACACACTCGACTGCAAAAGATTACAGACCAATAAGTCTCTCTTCGTTCCTCCTCAAGACACTAGAGAGAATTATTGATCTGCATGTTAGAGACCTTCTCAAACCAAACATTTTGTGCAACTACCAACACGCTTACCTTAAAGGTAAGTCAGTGGAGACTGCGTTGCATGAAGTCGTTTCACAAATTGAGAAAAGTCTCGAGCACAAAGAACATACCCTGGCAGCATTTTTGGACATTGAGGGAGCGTTTAACAACGTAAAAACGGAGTCCATTAAATCTGCTCTGGAAGAGGTTGGAGTTGAGCCTGCCATTGTAGACTGGATTTATACCATGCTCAATGGCAGAATCATAAACTCGCGACTTGGGGATACTATTGTTGAGAAAACAGTTACAAGAGGCACGCCACAACGAGGGGTAATTTCGCCTCTCCTTTGGATCCTAGTTGTTAATAAAATTCTTACAAGATTTAGAAATCAGGGCATTAAAATTGTGGCCTATGCAGACGACATAGTAATTTTGATATCGGGTAAGTATCTTACCACCATCAAAGATATTATGGAATCCGCACTTAAAGAACTATCTTCTTGGGCAACACAAAACGGTCTCGGGGTTAACCCTACAAAAACCGAACTAGTTCTGTTCACGAATAAAAAGAAATTAGGGGATTTTACTCCTCCCAGACTAAATGACATTCCTCTGAATATGGAAGCTAAATATCTTGGAGTTATCCTTGATTCCAAGCTAACATGGAAACGTAACACAGAAGAAAGAATGAAAAAAGCACTATGCGCTTTCTACACATGCAAAAAGACCTTTGGTACACGGTGGGGTATGCGACCGCAAGTTATCCAGTGGATGTACACGACGGTAGTTCGCCCCATACTTACCTATGGCTCTATAGTGTGGTGGAAGGCTGTTGATAAGGTAAGCTATCTCAAAAACCTGAATAAGGTACAGAGACTAGCCTGTATAGGAATAACGGGGGCACAGAGGTCTACACCACAGGCAGGGTTGGAAATTATTTTAAATCTTCCAGCCCTAGACGAGTACACTAGATGCACAACAGCCAAAAGCGCATTTCGACTCAAAGAACTGGGCTCTTGGAAGCACAGCACCTATGGTCATGGGTCTACCCTACAAAGGTATGACACAATGGCTGGACTTGATGTGAAGACTGATTATATTCCACCTTTAATGGATTTTAACAAACACTTCTCTATTTCAATACCCGAAAGACATGGATGGGAACCCAACTCACTAATTAGTGAACAGGGTATCCCCTTCTATACTGACGGGTCAAAAATGGAAGAAGGAACAGGTGCGGGGGTGTTCTGTGAGGCCCTTAATATTAGAGAATCATATAAACTCCCAGATGAGTGTAGTGTCTTTCAGGCTGAGATTTATGCTATTCATAAAGCGGCAGAATTGGTACACAAGAAAAAACTGATCTCGTCCGAGATCACATTTTTCGTGGACAGCCAAGCTGCCATCAAAGCAATAGCCAGTGAGACCATAAGATCCAAAACAGTGGCAAAATGTCGAGGCATACTGAACAAAATTTGCAACACTAACCGAGTCAAACTCTGCTGGGTTCCTGGACATAGCAATATAGAAGGGAATGATATAGCAGATGAACTAGCAAGGAAGAGGTCATTGTCAAATGGAAACAGTAGTAGCCAATTAGACACGGGACTAGACATCCCGATTGGCGTAATTAAAACGAAAATGGACCTAATAACGAAAGAGCAAATCAATAAATCCTGGATTACCAGGAACGATTGCGCTATCTCTAGAAGTTTATGGCCTAGAATTAATGAAAAGGAAACTCAGTATATTCTATAGCTGAGTAAAAAGAACATTAGAATCTTGATAGGTGTACTAACGGGTCACTACGCCATTGGCACAATGGCCACCAGATTGGGTGTACTCGCACCCAACTGTTGTAGGAGCTGTCAGGATGTAGAAGAAATAGAAACCATTAAACACCTGCTCTTCGATTGTCCAAACCTCCAAACAAGCCGCCTCCGTTACTTGGGAAACAGCTTTGTTGGAGAACTGGACGATCTAGCGCAGGTCTCAATGGTAAATATGAGGAATTTCATAGATAGCACAGGCTGGTTCGTAAATGAGCCATTCTATCTGAATCATTAGCTTAGGAGCATCTCTGCTTTCTTTTTGTAAGTGGATTACAATGGACCGACAGCCCCCGTGTACGCAACAGCCCTGTGCTGTGCACACCCTTCCTAACCTAACCTAACCTATCACCAACAAACAAAAATACGTCTCTGTTTCACAGAATCGCAGTTTGACATTTCTTCTACACACAATTATATCCGATAAACCATGTGCAAGTTTTCAATTAATTAATATTTTTCATAGTCTTTTTAAAAGATGTGTTACTTAATTGGTGACTAATTAAAATACAAACAATTCACATCACTTTGCTTGAGAAAAATATAATAAAACTCACTTGTGAAAGGAAATGATTATTGTCCACCTTATTTTGGTTTTTTTTTACACAATTTCACACTGCACTTCATATTTTTTTATTGTTAATATACACAAATTTCTTAGTAAATCACTTCAAACATCACTTCAAAATTCGGTCGAATGGAATCCGTACGGATTGAAAACGAAAAACAAAAAGATACATGGATCAACAATCCGCCATATTTTGACAGTTTCAATTCCGGTATCTTTTTCTAGTACGTTTTCAATCCGTACGGATTCAATTCAACCTAATATCAGAGCATCCATCGTAATTCCCATGTCTTTTTATACAATTCTTCAAAACCATAAGCCTTTTGAACATAAGAGCAAATACTGCGACCAATTCATGCATTTTATTTTTTTAAGTATGCGATTAAGCGACTGGAGGATTTTCCTTAAATTAAAAATTATTTATATTTTTTAACCACATTTTATTCAGCACTATTTGATTTTCCAAGTTTTATCTCTGGCTCCACAGGTAATGATGTGGCGACTTTATTCGGTGCATCCGCAAAATCTGTAAGTGTTTCTTTTTTGCCTATTGATTCTATGTTATTTCCAAAGCTATTTTTCTTCGATATCATGTCGTAAATGTTTAACGCTTGGAATACCATTGAAGAAATGTCACTCGTGTTCGAAGGTAACAGCATTGTATTGTTAGTTTTTGCTAAATTATTGAAAGCTGAAATATATTGTTCGGCCAATGTTAATGAAGCAGCATTTTTTCCCTCCTAGAAAGAAACAATAAAAAGTAAATACATTTCTATTTTTGATTAATCGAATAATTATTTAATCAAATCAAAAACAAAGGATGGTGTGATTGTTAAGTTGCCAAAGAAAGGTGACCTAAAGAATTGCAACAATTGGCGTGGTATCACCGTTTTGTCCGTTTTCCCAAAACTAATAGCAACCATCATTCTAGAGCGAATAAAGGATAGAATCGAGTCTACACTCAAGAGGCATCAAGCTGGCTTTCGCAGTGGTCGATCGTGTGTCGACCATATCAACACCCTGCGTATCGTCCTCGAGCAGTCGATGGAATTTCAATCACCGCTTTACCTCATGTTAGTGGATTTTGAGAAGGCCTTTGATCGAGTTAACCGAGAATGTATATGGAGATCTTTGCTTGGTAGAGGAATTCCACCAAAAATTGTTGCCAATATTAAAAAGAGTCCTACAACAACGCAAGGTGTTTTGTTTTGCACAATGGGCAGCTATCCGACTCCTTCGTAGTGCAACAGGGTGTGAGACAAGGGGATGTTCTATCGCCAATTCTCTTCCTGCTGGCGATGGACGACGTATTGACGGCCAGTGTTGGTACAGCTGAGCGACAGGGCATTCAATGGAGACCGTTCGAAAGGCTCAGTCATTTAGACTATGCCGATGACATATGTCTACTGGCAAATAACATCAGTGGGCTGAACGGGATGTGCCAAACACTGCAAGTGAAGGGAGAGTCGAGTGGTCTAAGAATAAACAGCAAAAAGACAAAAATAATGCTCACAGGCCGCTCCACACAGCAGCGTATTATTCTACAGGAGACGCCAGTTGAAGTAGTGGAACAGTTTAACTACCTTGGCAGTATTGTTTCTGCAAACGGTGGTACGGATCTGGACGTTAAAAGTAGAATAAATAAAGCTCGTGCTGCCTTCGGTACTCTGTCCCCAATCTGGAAATCAAGTCAAATCTCCTTACGCACTAAGTTGAGATTCTTCGAATCCAATGTCAAATCCGTGCTGTAATATGCTTGTGAAACCTGGAAAGTCACGTCTATCATTTCGAAGAAATTGCAGGCTTTTGTGAATCGCTGTCTTCGCCACATCCTTAAGATTCGCTGGCCACAAGTAATATCAAATGAGGAATTGTGGCGCAGGACAAGTCAAGAGCGGCTGGACGTCGACATAAGAAAGCGTAAATGGCGTTGGATTGGTCACACACTGAGGAAACCAAACGATGAAATTGCAAAGCAGTCCTTTGAATGGAATCCTCAAGGTGCACGGCGGGTTGGAAGACCAAGAACAACATGGAAATCAACTGTCTTAGCGGAAGCAGAATCCCAGAGAAAGACGTGGCCACAGCTAAAGTACCTTGCAGCAGACCGTGAAGGATGGAGACGTTTTGTTGACACCCTATGCCCCAGCCGGGGTTACAGGACTCGATGAATATATGAAAAAACGACTGTAAACCAAGAGCTATTGCACTCTTATTTAAAATTGAGAAAAGATATCGATGTTAAATGTACTTAAAAAAATATCATAATCACAATGTTTTTTTCACTAAAAGATCAAAGTCATCAATTTTTGAGTTATGACAGTCTTGCATCAAATGAGCGATATAAACCCGAGTCCTCACAAAAATTCCTCACTTTTTTCCTTAAATACTGAGGCTGAATTTTTTTGGATGCACTTCCTCAATATTTTTTGTCGCAGTAAATTACGTAAGAGGAAAAGAAAAAGAAAGTTGTTTTGACTTCTATGCGAGGAAGCCTGTTTGTATTTTATCCTCTTGCATTGTCAAAAAACGGAGGAAAATTACTGAGTGCTCAAGATATATAAAATAATTAGTGTTTGCTTTATATTTGTTCTGTACATTAAATTATATTCTTTAAATTTCAACTTTAACATTTTTCATTATTATTGAGATATCTAAACTGAGAATAAGTCGAGAAGGAAAAGACTTTCCCTTTTTATGTATTTTCATTTCTTAAATAAAAGTCGTGTTTTAGTGGGAAAGCTATCCGTATCCGTATCCGTATCCGTATATCAGTGAAATTTTATATGAATTTAAAAAACAACATCGGGAGCAGGATCGCTGCCGATAAAAGTTAAAGTAGAATCCTGCTGCGTATAAACTTTTGACGTTTCGATTGAATAGGATTTTGGTGTGTCGTTATTGGTACGATTTATAAGTGTGTTACTACACATTATCAAACCTGAGTGACACCTGTGTTGGATATCAAATCTGCGTGAAAGATTTCGCGTACGCATTTATCAGTGCTTTTGGCCGTCAGGCAAAACAATTCGAATGGTCTCAGAAAATAGTTTTTTTTTTTTTTTTTTTATTTCGAGCATATTTCCGCCACAAATTGTGTTAATTCCTTTTTTGCATCACATACATTAACTTTTTTTTATATTTTTGTCCTTTTTCCACTTATTCGGTAAGGTAATTCGTTTTTTGTCCCATGAATGACGGCTCATAAATTAAATTGTGTACATATCATCGATAAACCACCCATCAAACCAAGGCACAGTGGTCTGAAAAGCGAATCTAGCGGGTCAAAAGTCCAAAAAAATATACATTTTATATCAGGGCAGGTAGTACATAGGTTGATTGTAAATATGTCAGAGACAATGAATAGAGTCAAATTAACTGTCAGAAGACTTTAGTTTTTAAGCAATAACACCGTTAATTGCAGACACATCATACAGTCAGTGTTCGTTCAATATTTATGATGGTAGGATTTTGTTTACCTCTTATTTGTTTGAAAAGTTATGAACTTTTTTGTTGTTATTCCCAAATGGACTTTATTTAAGGTTAGTAATTTTTATACTAGTAAGAAAGAATTTTGATAAAACATTTATTCTGTAGGCTGCAACTTTGTCTGTACAAATCTGTGCAAAAAGATTGAACTAAAATTGAGTTTGAGGATTAATATACATAGATAACACATTTTTATTTTTCATCTGCCCGTTTGGAAAAAGTAAAAATAACATCTTACAGGTTATTTGAAGACAGTGGTCTAAATTGTTCGGCTAAAAAGTGAAAGCATAATATTAGCTAATATAGTTTAACCTATGTTCAGACCATAATTTAGTTCCAAAATGAGGCATTATTTCTGTGTATTTGTTGTCTTTCAAAAATTATTAATTGTGCACATAACCATGAAATGATTATTCTCTTTATTTGGCACTTGCTAAGCTATTAAGATGTATTAATACGATTTGGACACACACACACCACTCGTTTTCAAAGATTTGGATTTTTGACCCGCTAGATTTGCTTTTTTTTTTTACACTTCAGATTCTTAGTTGTAGTGAGCTTAGAGCAAGCTGCCACCTACAATCAGAGGCTCATCATAAGTGCATGTGTTAGTGGTTAGTAAAAAAAGGCAATCTAACACATGCATAATAATATACTAATAAATACACAAAATTAAACAAAAAAAATCAATATACATACATAATTAAACAATAAACAAAATATTCAAGTCATAGTTACAAGAAGTTAAAACAATCACGACCGTGGAGCACTGGTTCGAAATACTTTCTTTAATCCCATCTTACTTATGTTAAAATCAACAGAGGAGCCGTTTAAATTAAAAATCTTGCACATGCGGTTAAGAGGCTCATCTATACCGTAGTTAGTTCTATGGAAATTAAGGTGTAAAAGTTCAAATCTTCGCAGATGGTGCGATCCACCGCGGTAATTTATGCCAATACAGGCTAACAAATCAGGAGCATCAATTTGACCATCTATAAGTTGGTGAAGAAATATTAGATCATTATTAACCCGCCTTTGATATAAGGTTTGAACCTGCAGTAGCTGGATCCTGTGTTCATATGATGGAAGGTTGAATGGATCAGCCCAAGGAAGACCTTTCAGAGCAAAGCGTATGAATTTATGTTGTATTGATTCAATACGAGTTTTATGAATTTCATAAAAGGGAGACCATACTTGAGAAGCGTATTCTAGATGAGGTCGTACATAACATTTGCAAGTCGCTTTCTTGAGAAAGTAATTGTTTGACATTTGGCAGGGTTAAGAGAAAGACCGTTTTTATCACACCAAGTAGCGAAACTGTCAATATCAGCTTGCAAAAGAAAGTGGTCTTGGTTAGCCTTTATCGTCTTAAAAATTTTCATATCATCAGCAAATATAAGAATATCACTTGAACGTATACAAGAAACAACATCATTTATAGCAATAATAAATAGATATGGGCCTAGATGACTTCCCTGGGGCACACCGGAGTGAGCCTTGAATGAGTTTGAAAGGCAGTTTCTAAATTTTACCTGGTAGGATCTATTTTCAAGGTATGATTTTATCCAGGTGATAAAAAATGTTGGAAATCCTAAAGATTTTAGCTTGAAGATAATAATGTTGTGACTAAGTTGGTCGAACGCTTTAGAGAAATCAGTATATATACAATCCATTTCATTTCCATTTTCTAACGCGTTAGAACATTTATGTAAGAATGTAAGGAGGTTTGTTACTGTTGATTTTCTTCTCACAAACCTATGCTGTTGTTCACAAATTAAATTCTTGGAATGGAATGCTAAAGTCTCACACACAACTTGTTCAAACAGCTTTGGAATACATGACAATTCGGATATAGGCCTATAATTCGAAATATCAGTTTTATCACTTTTTTTAAAAACTGGAGTTAGAAATAAAGTTTTCCATAAACAAGGAAATTTCCCTGATTTAATCGAAAACTCAAACAAAAATTGAAGAGGTTCAACCAGTATATGTCTGCACTTTTTTAATAATATTGGGGGGATTCCATCTGGACCAGATGAGAAATCATCATTAAACGATGAGAGCAATTCTAAAACAGTACTCTGTTGCACAGCGAAATTATTACAGTTCGTTTGGGCATAGGAGTGTAAATTTCTGAAATAATCTTCATCAATATCAATAGGGTTGTCCACAAAAGAGTTACGAAAATTATTCGCAAAGGCGTTGCAAATATCAATAGTTTCTTTTAACACACAATTTTCATATATGAAATTTGCGGGGTAGCCATCTGAGTTTTTCTTCGAGTTTACAAACTTCCAAAATGCTTTCGGGTCTTTTTTAAGGGATCTTCCCATTTCGTATACATGATTAGTGTATAGAGACTTTGAAAGAGATTTAAATTCTTCGAAAAGGGCAATATAAGAGTTATGGTCAACTGAAGAAAGAGTTTTTAAATATACTTTCCATGCTCTATTTCTTCTATTTCGGAGTGACCTTAACTCTCTCGTATACCATGAGTGGCAAAAGTTCGTATTTTGTAATATTTTTATAGGGATAGTATTATTTATGCAATTATTAAGTATAGTATTAAAGTTATTAACTGCTTCGTCAATATTACTAGATACTGATATACTATCAATACCAGATCTAGCTAATTCTTCTGAGAGCAACTGAAAGTTTGCCTTTCTGAAATCAAAAGTATATGAGCGATCATATGCGTTGCTATTTTCTATAATATGACTGCTCAAGTCAAGAACTATATCCAAAGGAGGATGATAACTATCTATATTAGTCATTCCAGAACTTGATTCAAGAACAAGAGTACTAATAGCGTCAGAAGAAAATACTAAATCGAGAATTCGATTTTTTGAATTTTTAATACAGCTTACTTGCTGTAAGTCAGTTGCAGTAATTCTATCCAAAAGCTGGAGCTCAGTTTGTGAAGAAGTTAAAGATGCTTCTTGAAAACATTCATCTTCAGAAGGAATCCACTCTACAGACGGTAAATTAAAGTCTCCGAGAAGTAAAATGTTGCTGTTGGAGCAAGACAATTCAATAATGAAATCTAGAGCCTGAGAGAGTTCGACATAAACTGAGTCCGAGCTTTTTGGAGGAATGTATGCATTTAATATATAAATGAATTTTGACTCTATGGCTATTTTTATGCAGATTAGTTCAATTGAGAGATTAAAAGGGAATATAACAAGTGAAGATATAAATTTATTACGAACTGCGATCAAAACACCACCTCCCACTTCTTTTGGTCTGTCAACATTTGATCCTACTGTGCGAGGGTTTTCACGCAATATCAACAAATTTTGTGAGCAGCAGTTGCAAGTGTCAACCTATCATTCAGCGTGTACACATTATAATTTATGTTTGATATTCAACACGGGTGTCACTCAGGTTTGATAATTTTACCACGGATTCATTTTTTGATACTGCCTGACAACCCTCTGCTTGTTGATCGATGGTGTATACACAATCAAAACTCATGAGCCGTCATTCACGGGAAAAAAAAAACACGAATTGTTATAGCGAATTTGTACTTTATAGGCCTCGAATTCTCGATGGATGCATTCGTAGAGTTGAGTTAAGTTGCGTGTTTTGGCCCTATTTGTACATGACTTTTCACTTCGTCATGACGATGGTTCTGTAGATGAGGTCCCATAAACCATAAACTCATCATCATGGCGTAGTGAGCAATTACAGGCTAAACAGGGTCTTTCCTAAGTGCATGGGTGTTTTGTTTTAACTTCTCGACCAAGTGAAAAAACGTTCCTATCCTAAATTAGCACGGCCTTAAATTAGTTTAAATTGTAAAACTTTGCATTTTTATAATTTATAGACGAAACAAGATATTTTCTGGGAACTGTCAAACGTTATTTCGCAATCCACAACATCAGGACGCATTCCACAAAAAAGCGAATGATAAATTTTCTCGAACTTCACTGGGCTTTAAGTTTGTAATGGTAATTACAGCATACTTGAACCATCATTAGACCTCAGTTCTGAATTCACTGAAATCGATGAGTCACAAATGCTGTACCATGGAATAAATTTTAAAACACGTTTGTAAATCTGAAACTAACTGAAGTTCAAGGATGTTTCAAGCATATTTGGCTACTATCACATATTTGAACTATCGTTGGACCTCAGCTAATCTGATAAAATGGGTGAGTTTAAATTACCAAGTGAAAACTAGCTAAAAACATTTAAATTAGCAATACAATCATATCCTTATTACACAAGCATCTGCTCCATGTGTAATAAGTCTGTTATTATACGATGACTTTTTCGAAATAAAATGAGTGCAAATGAAAAAAAATCAGATTTCACATTCACACTCATTTCATTTCGAAAAAAAGCAGACTTAAAAGTCCTCGTGTAATAGCAGATTAAATGACGACTTTTTTTACTTTCAGCATAATCTACCAACAAACCCCTACACCTTCTTTCTCTTTAAAAGGTGCAAAATCAATTTTCTTACCTGAAAATGGCAAACAAAGAAAAAAGGGAAAACATTATTAATTTAAATCATAAATTATATAAATATATATAAAGTATATTAATACTGTCATGGCCAACATTATTAAGCACCCATAATTTTTCGATCTATAGTCAAAAAAGTGAAATGTTGGCGCTGTGCCCTAAAAAAGGCTTAAGATCGGTTACGGAAGGCTAGAAAACCACTTAATCATAACAGAAACGTTGAAAAAACAAGCACAGGGAGGGTCGGCAGTCAAAAATTGTAAAAAAAAAAACTTAAAATGAACTGTTTTCTGAAGTAACGGAATATGATAAAAATCAATCTTCGCTATTTCCGTTAGAAGAAAACTCATAGAAGGTGCTCTAATAGGTTGCAAGACGATGAAAAAACCATAGCTCTCAGAAAAAAGCAAAGTTTCGCCTGAAATATTCAACAAAATGCCAGCATTTTTTCGACGAGGATTAGTCATACGTCCTGTTGTTAAATGAATCAATATTTGAAGTAGGTACGCATTAAAATGAAGCCCCGTATTTGTAAACATTAACATTTTTTCACAGTGACCACTTCACTTATTTTTCTTTTGGGCTTTATAAACAAGTTTTTTTTAACTACAGTTGTTTGGTAGCCTGGTGTAGTTCTTTGTGTGGTGGAGAGTTGGTGAGAATTCAGTCCAAAATGGATGGTACCAACGGTTTAACACGATTTAAATGGACTTTTGCCGAAAAAATCTTAAACTGAGATCTGTTGGAAATTATATATTCTTTCAATTTAATTAGTTTTCGAGCCATAAGGAAAAAGCTCCCAAAAATTCATCTTTGTATCATTTATTTCATTTTTTTCCATGTTGCGTCAGGGAATTTTAGTCGCAAACCTCAAAGTCGAATTCAGCTCCTGAAAACATAAAGCAGGAGTAAAATAAAAAAGGAACAAAGGATTATGATAATGCTCAAACTGCAAAACACTGGCTTAGATATATGCGCAGCCTTACCCTACAGTTCACCAATAAAGTATTAGTTAAAAAAGAAGTTTTCGCACCTAAGAAGAGTTCAAATAAGATCTTCCCACCAAACGAAATGGGGAATATTCACCCCGATTACAGAATCTAACGAATGAGCTGGGGAGGGAATCAGACTCAATTTTGACATTTTTACTATGAGCCAAATGTCAAAATAAGGTCTGACTACCTCCGCAGATCATTCGTCGGATTTTGTAATAGGGGTGATTAATTGATACCAACAATCAAGAGCTGCTCCGGCGCAGAAGTTACGAGAATGATTGTGTGATAAACCTGCTGTTTTCAAAACTCGGCTCGGTTGTCGTGTTACAGGCAGTTACATCAAAGAAAGTTACGAATATGGAGTTTACCATGCTTGTGATTGTAACAAGGATCTTCATGAGATGGTAAGGCAATTTATATCTTGACAAAGCGCTTATGAAATCTTCTGATGAAATACGCGCTGCTCAAATCTTGGAGGACACGGTCAAAATTGAAAACGGTGAATTCAAGACTGGATTTTTATGGCGTAATAATGAATTTGTTCTCCTAAATAGCCACCCGATGGCTCTCAAAAGACATAAAAGCTAGAAAATTAAGTCACAGTCGATATTAGGTTTGTTCGTTGAGCGCTGAAGTCACCCTGGGGTCGCCCTAAAGGTAGAACTATAATAGTCGGAAGGGCACTGAAGCTAATGTCAAAAACCAACGAAAAGTAGCTTTCCGTACCGAGAAAAGGGGAACACACCCATAATGTAACTATCATCTTTCTCTTTTTGGCCTTCCTATATCACCAAATGTCAGTTTTACTTAAGTGAGGTGCGCTCGGGAGCGCACCTCACTTCCGTAACCAAAGTTGAACGAAACTTGACGAAACCTTCCACTCCGCAATTATAGCCGAGTCATATGCTCTCCGTGTATTCGCTTGTTTTCTTCCGAACACTTAAGTGCCCCTCCGAGCATTATAGTTCTAGCTTAAAGCGTTTTTTGAAAAACCTGAATTCACCCTGACAAGCCAATTCTGTGTTTTTTGAAACCTGGGGTTGCCCTGAACTCGGCCTGAACTAGAACTAGGTTTTTTGCTTGGACGAGTTGAGGTAAAGAATAAACTATCAAAGTCGCATGAGCTCTGAAGCAAAATTGTGTTGCGGATTCACGTCCTGAAGGTAATTCTTTTGTTTTTGAAGTGGACATTCAATCAATACACAAATTAACTTTAATAATAACGTATAGAAATAGCAAATACAAAGCGCTTTGTTTATATTCATTTTTAAAACAAGTTTTGTTTCTTGCTAATCTCAACAACATAATTGAGAGCCCTTTGGTGTTTTTTGAGAACCGAAAACCCCAGTTTTTGTTTGGCAATTCTTGGGGTTGTCAAGAAACCCAGGGTTAACCTGGCGAGTGTGCCTGTCAAATCTGAGCTTATGTATGTAATTAATCGTATCTCGGAAAACACCATGGTGAAAGGATATATGCTTATATATGAAATATGACAACTGGAAATGAGACCCCAAGAGGTAACCATTTTATGGAGAATCCTTCTGCAGCTTCGGCTGCTGTAAGCCGCACATCGGATTTGGGGGTGCGGCATCTTTCGTGTACCAGCGTCAATCAAGACGCCGCGCCATAACAATAAATGCAAGGAAGCCTTGCAATAAGAGCAAATGATACTTTTGGCTACCGTATACGTACGAAAATCAGAATGGAACGTTCGATCCTTGCACGGCGAAGGAAGATACGAGCAGGTTGAGCGTGAAATGCTTCAACTTAAGGTATAAGGATCAGTATCTTGGGCATTAGCGAAACAAGTTGAAGAGCAAAATAGAGATCTGACTGGGCAAACGAGAATGGTGTATTCCGGGGAGGATGAAAGAGAGGGTGGCTAAAGGGCTGCATGGTGTCGGAATTATGTTGAACGAAGAAGCGAGGCGTAGTCTTATATCCTGGGCGTCCATTGACAGCAAGGTTCCGTTCAAAAATTCGTAACGTCACAATAATTCAGTGCTACGCCTCCACAAATGAAGCGACCGAGGAAGACAAAACCGCTTTCTACACTCATCTTAACTCGGTTTACAGAGGTGTTCCGAGAACCGCCATCATAATGTTCATGGGAGATCTCAATGCCCAAGTCGGATCAGACAACTACAGTCTGGAACGCGTGATGGGGAAAAATGGCTTGGAGTCACGGAATGAAAATGGCGATTTGCTGGTCAATTTTTGTAACGCTTATCGTCCTGTACTGGGTGGGACTGTGTTTAAACATGAGACTTGCAACAAAATTACCTGGGTACATCCGGATGGTCAAACTGAAAACCAAATTGACCATATCATGATTTGTCAGCGATGGAGGAAGTCAATGTGCGATGTTAGAAGTATTAGAAATGCCGACATGGGAGGCGTCCACCATTTGGTTCTCATGAGTCTCAAGCTACGAACTGCAGCTGCACAACGACAATCCCAGGGTGCAGCAAGGAGCTCAAAATTCATTACTAATGCATTTAAAGCCCAACATACGCCGAAACTATATCACCACCCTTAACGACAGAGCCTCGTCATTAAACGGAATCCAGCATTCAACAATTGATGAGATGTGGGGTGAAATTAAAAGTGTTTTAATGGAGGGTGGATCCGAAACTGTTCCCAAGCAGACGAGAATTAGATAATCTTGGATATCCCAAGACACCTGTGCCGAGATTCAGCTATTTCAGCGAGTGAGATGAGATGACTCGCCTTACTCGCCGACTCATCTCACTTCACTCGCAAAAGCGATTCAGCTATTTAAGTGAAATGAGTAAGTTCGAATCTAGTTTCGAACATGAGACAAAGAATAAATATAAAAGAGCTTAATTCTACCTCCTTGTCACACTCGTTACGCAAAACGAAATGAAACAAAAAATACAACAATGTAAACATTGGAATCTTTAATAATGGAGTTTGTAGTATCTTTTGTTTCAATTATTTTTTTTTGTCATAATTAAAGTTTAATGTGAGTTTCACCCTTGAGAAATAAAAAGTTTAAAAGTGTTGAAAGTGAATAGAATATAAATTTATTTAATATGTATATGTGCATATGATAATAAAATAAAATTAAAGAATCAATAAAAGGGTAGTTGTTTTTATCTAAGTTGTTGTTTTTTATTTCGTTTCCTATCCATGAATAGGAATTCTTGTGAAAAGCACACATACCTATCCAAAACTGGAAATTTACCAACACATACACCAAGTCACTGCGGAAATTTCTGGCGAGTAATCTGACATTTCATTTCACTCGCTCACTCACTCCCTTTTGCTAACTGAATCGATTTTCGACGAAAAGTGACTCATCTCACTCACTCCCTGCGTCTTCGAATTAGCTGAATCTCGGCACTGGGATAAAATCGAGCTTCGCAAATTGTTGAAGATGCAAATAAATGCAAAAGCAGGTGCTCAACGAAATGAGGATTGTGCTGAAGTGCCCCAGTTTAACGAGATGTGTAGATCTTATAGGGGTATTGACAAGGAACCCCCTACAGTACTGGAAATTCAATCTTCGATAACTCTTCTCAAAAACAACAAAGACGCTGGACTTGACGGAATCACGGCAGCTGACCCCGTCAGAACGGCTAGTATTCTACACCCGTTGATACAAGCTGCGTGGGAAACGAAGGTGAAAGGAAAGTCGAGTGGTCTAAAAATAAATAACAAAAAGGCAAAAATAATGCTCACAGGCCACTCCACACATCAGCGTATTTATATACAGGAGACGCCAGTTGAAGAGTTTGAATAATTTAACTATCTTGGAAGTATTGTTTCAGCAAATGGTGGTACTGATCTGGACGTTCAAAGTAGAATAAATAAAGGTCGCGCAACCTTCAGTTCTGTGTCCCAAATTTGGAAATCCAGTCAAATCTCCTTACAAACAAGTTGAGATTCTTCGAATCCAATCCAATATCAAAACCGTGCTGTTATATGTTTACGAATCCTGGAAAGTCACGACTACCATCTCGAAGAAATTGCAGGCTTTTGTGAACCGCTGACTACGCCATACTCTTAAAATTCGCTGGCCACAAATTATATCAAACGAAGAATTGTAATGCAGGACAAGTCAAGAGCGGCTGGACGTTGACATAAGAAAGCGTAAATGGCAATGGATTGGTCACACACTGTGGAAACCAAACGGAAGACCAAGAACAACAGTTCTAGCAGCAGCAGACTCCCAGATAAGGACGTAGCCACAGTTAAAATATCTAGCTGTAGACCGTGAATGATGGTCACGATTTTTTGGCGCCCTATGCTCCAATCGGGGTTACAGGACTTAATGATGATGATGTTAAATACAGAAACAATTTGGTATAATTCCGTATAAAAATTGGCCTGTTTAATGTACTTTCCAAAATGGTATAACACATGTTTGTTTCTACAGCCATAACCAATAAAATTGGCATTTAATCTAAAAATGTGTGTAGTTTGTGACACAAATATACTTTAGAGATACTAAATGGGCGAAACAATTGCCCTCCCCTCTCCTCTTTTAAAGAAAATATCAAAGCAAACATTTATTATATCTATGAAAACTATGGTAACTGTATTTTGACTACCAACTCTAAAAAATCAAACTTTAGGGGGGATGTGGGAATTTTTCCATCATTTTGGAGCATGACGAATACAAAAATTATGAAATAAACACAGGCACAAAAATTATTTTTTATTTTGTTGAGTTGTGTAATCGAACTGGAACGCATGCGATAGAGCGATAGTAAGTCGGCATTTACACCACCCGATTTTTCCACACACGATCTTTTGTTCATTGGTGAAGGGGGTAGAAAGTGAGGGGTAAGGACCAAATCGTCCGTACCTGGCAAACTCTCACAATTTTTGGAGTATGTTTGCGTTCTCTTTTATATTTTTTCCAGAGTCTTGTATGTTCAGTGTGGACCAGCGTTGCCACTAATAGGAAATTTTTCCGAAGTTGATCCAAACACACAATGCAGTAGTTAGATTTATTTTTTTTTCGCAGGAGATATGCATTTTAAAATTTCTATGTGCATTTTCGAAAAAGACATTAATAATAACAGATAATTGACTGAAAATATGTACATACTTAAAACATTACCTAAGATCTTGGACTGGGAATAAATTTGTTTAGGCAATTCCAAACGCAAATATCTACTAATTCTGACTTAATTTTTTCAACAAATTAAGAAAACGATGCTATCAACAATTTCAAAAAGAAAACAGGCCCCCGTCAGGACGCATTTCACAAGGCAGATAATGACAAAATTTGCTCAAATTTAAACGTTTTAAACACCATAAACAAGTAAATGGGTTTATTTTTATGAAAATTCACGTCATTCGACGCCCAAGCAAATAACGCATTTGAAAGAATAATGTCAGAATTCACAACCATTTATTTTAGTTTGCTATACGGCTATATGCAAGGCACTTGGTGGGTTTCAGGAGAAATAACAATAACAATGAGGATGAAATTATTTGTGGTTTTAATTGTTTTGAATTTAAATTTTTTTTTCGTAAAACCAAAAAGTATTTTATTGGCAGTAGATTTTTTTTACGAAAAAAAAATGTAATAGGCAACGCTGGTCTTAATCAAAGAGTACACATATTGGGCCTGCACACACGGGATGATTTCTGCCGGCAGAAAACAGAGTTTATAGGAGAGGGAAGTGAAATGCGCGGTATGAAGTGGCATAAGATCTTCTACCTTGTTTGGAGTGGAAGAACGAAATAGAAAACTAATACACACAAAACTTTCTACACACTGAGGTCTGCATAAAATACTAACACAATGAAAAGAGGTATATGTATACATTTTTTCTGCCAGAATAATTCATCCCGTGTGTTCTTGAAGTGGAGTATTGAAACAGATTTCTACCAGGCAGATATCATCCCGTGTGTGCAGGCCCTTTAAAGGTAATATATTGCGCATGTTGTCAAAAATCGGTTGTCAGATACTGAACAAAAAAAAACAAATTAATTCTCAGAGACCTTGTCAAATTGACAATGGGTACATTCAATGCCTCAATTTCAGTACTGAATCTTTAGATTTCTGAATTCTGGCCAATCAGAGGCTTGGAAAATTGAGAAAGCTGAAAATCTAAATGTAAAATTTGGAAAGTGTTGAACATGCCACAGTACACACACAATGAACTGACAGGGGTCTCTGAAATTTTGACACATGCGCGAACTTGAACGAAAATGAAAACTCGGAAGATATTACCTTTAATATGTGTACTGTGGGTCTTAATATGCCACTGATCTCTATAATACATTGGATAGTGTATCGATACAAAAATATTGCTTCCATTTGAAGAATTGTTATATTATGAAGCTGACCACTTTTTTGTATACCAGTATAACTGTATAACATGTAATACAAAGATAATCCATTAAACAGACATCAAATCTCCGTTCGTTTCACCCCCCGAGATCTGTTTGCTAACATTTGTTGTGTTCGTAATTTTAATTCATTCACTAATTAGTAAATGAAACGGAATAACAAACGTAAGGAGTGTGACAAGGAGGTAAAATCATTAAAAAAACGCAGAATATGCAATCGAATCCTCCTCATCATAATTATGCTCAACTTGTTCGCAAACTGCAATGATTTATCTCATTCCACTATGTAATTATACTAAAAAAAATATACCAAATGCACACAGTGAATAACTTAAAGATAATAAATAATAAAACAAGCTTCCACAAAAGTTTATATTTTCATATCATGGTCTGTTTCCCTTTCTTCAGATAGACATCTGGAAATAGGGATGAGTGATTTTAATCGATATTTGCAATTCCATAATAAAGATTTCGATGTTTTGCAACATCGATATTAACATCCAAAACATCGGCTTGAAAAACAAACAAAAAGTTAGTACGAAAATGATTGAATCTGCTAGTAAAATCTAGATGGAGTGACTTTCATAGTTTGTAAGTCATCTGTAACATTTGAAATTTTTTGAAAAAGGAAATTATCAAAGGATCTTTCAAACCAAATTTAAAAATTCAGAACCACAACGAAACTTCCGATGTGCAAAAGGGCACAGATATAAGTTTACACATGAAGTGCCTATCAATTTTGCTTCCATCAAATTTGTTTTGTGTTTATTTGTTGCAAAAGAAATATTTTTACATCGATATTCAAGCATTAATATCATCGATGCTCAGCAAGACGCATTTTAAACCATACAAGTTTTTGTACACACTCTGTTAGTAAAAATATCTTGCAATATCGTTAGATAACAGTGTACACATGAAATACTTGCAATATTGCTTCTATAAAATCTGTGGACGATATATTTTGCAAAATACAAATTTTAGCATCGATTTCCACGCATTGAAATAATAGATGCTCAGAAAGTACCAATTTACACCAATGCAAGTTTTTGCACACAACTTCGTGTCTTGCAATATCGATATATTCCAAAAAGTCACAGAAAACAGTTTACACAAAATTCCTTGAAATATTACTGCAAAATACATATTTAATATCGATTTTCATGAATTTAAATTATCGATGGTCAGCAACACACAGTTTACACCATGCAAGTTCTTGCGCACACGTTCGTGTGAAACAAGATTTTGAAATATCGAATTTCAAAAAGAGCACACATAACAGCTTAGCAACATGAATTGCCTTGCAATATTGATTTTATTAAATTTGTTGATATTCATTAGTGCAAAATACATATTTTAACATCGATTTTCACATTTCATCCATTAAAATCATTGATGCCTAGAAAGATACCGCTTACACACGGTTTTAGCACACAAGCTTCTGGGCATCATTATTTTGCAATATCGATGTTTAAAGTTGAAATACCTTGCTTATGACTTCATATTTTTCATTTGTATAAAAACTTAAATCGATTTTAAAAAACTTAAGAAAAAATAGCCGGCACCAGAAATTTGGAAAGCAAAAATACATTTGAGCATAGCATGACGCATTTTTTGCTTTGGGCAAACAAAAAACTTAAACAAAAACACCTAAAAAAAACATCGATGTTAAGTAGCATCGATGTTTTCGGTTCGATATTAATTGACATCCATGTTTGGTCTTCGATGTTGAAATCGATGTTGTTTCAATATCGCACATCCCTTTATGGAAAATACTTTTTTTTTGTGTAATTCAGACGTCAAATCGTCAGTTCAAAGGTAAAACTCACTAAATGCAGAACAAAATGTACAAGAAAATGAGAATGAAATGCATTGTTTTCATCCAAAAAGTCCCATTTTGCACGGTTATTAGAGGGATATTGAAAGGTATGCCCGGAACTTTATTTAAACAATTTCGGAACGTGACTTTTCAGCTTTTATAGGTTACGTACGAATGACCGACAAAAAAATGTCGACTGGTTAAAATGTCGACTTTTATCGACTTTTTTGAAAGTTCAAATACCGACTTTGTTTTTACCGACTTATTAAAATGTCGACAGTTTGAAATGTCGATTTGACAAAAAGTCGACTGCCCTGATAGAAGTCGAGAAAAATATCGATTTGTCGGAATTTTTCCCATACAGAAAAGTCGATATAAAATATAAATCGACATTTTAACCAGTCCACATTTTGACTTGTCGATATTTTGTCTGTCGGTCATTTGAAAGTAACATAAAGAACAAAGCTCTGCCTTAAATGTTTGCACGGAATAACTATAACTCAAGAATCATAAATTCTTGTCTGATTTTTTAACAGGAACTTAACAGTTTTTTGATGCTATGGACAATTTGAGACAATGTTTAATACACAAGTTCTTATTTGATTCTTATAATAATTAACTTATTTAGGTAGTTATTAATTTTATATTACCTTTTGTTTTGCTTCAAGAAAGTTAAATAGAACGCATTTTTGTTGCCTACCTACATTATACCTTATATTTCGAACTTTTAACTGCCTTATTTTCTGGATGTTTTATTATTGTATTAATATTAAAACACATTACAGACCCTGAATAATGGGCAATTAAGACGTCAAAATATATAGGTAACAAAAACTAAATTACAAAAAATGCGATTTATTGAACTATGACAATGCGATATTAGATAATAATGATCAGATCATAGCGCGTGCTTGTAAACATCATTCCCTAAACTATGATCTGATCAAAATGTCAACTTTCAAAATGTCGACTTTTAAAAAGTCGACTGTTGAAATCTCGATTCATAAAATCTCGATCACTGTCGACATTTTGAAAAATCGACATTTTAAAAAGTCAGTCAAATTTGTGTCTATATTTTGATCTGTCGGTCTTTTAACCAGTCGAGATTTTTTCTGTCGAGATTTTAAAAGTCGATCTTATGGAGTCGATATTTTAAGAGTCGACATATCGTACCCAATCCAATTATTAAGCCGACCACCTAATTGTCATCTTCAAATGGAAGCAAAAAAACTGTTATACATTATAAGGAATATACTATCCAGTGTATTATAGAGATCAGTGTAATATGCCATCTACCTCTGAATGCAAAATGAAAGGGACAGAAATAAGGTATTAAGAGGAAAGGGACACAAATCTGACTGGATAGATCGTTTCATATCGTTTCATGTAAACATTTACCCGATTTTGGGAAAAATCGTACTGGAAAAATCGGGTGGTGTAAATGCCGACTAAGGTAACTATTTTTGGAAAAAGAACGTTTGAGCCAGTTATAGCTATCATTGAAACTCATCATTGAAAATTTAAATGATTGATTTTGAGACGTTAGGAAGTAAAATCGTTTATTATTTTGATGAACAAATAAAGCTTAAGACTTAATTAATAAGGGTATTCATGCAACGTCGTAAGTTTACAAATTGTGTAAAATGGTAAGTTTAAGCAAAAGTTTGCATGAACGACCTTTTTATTAATTTTGTTAAATGCTGTGGGCACGTTCCGCTGGTTATTCTCAGTTATCCCGATAGCTTTGTGTTGTTGTAATCCCTTGTTAAAAAACAGCTGATAACTGCTGAAAGAACAACAACTCAACTTATCTCAAAATTTTTGGGATAACTAGATAGCATACCCCCATATTAATAAACGGCGGATAACAACGTGCTAGCGTTTATACATCTGTTAAGTAGTGATTCTTATTAACAAATGCGTAATACTCTGTGACGTGTGTTAACGTACGGATAACTTTAACTAGCTAGATTCCACGTATAATGAACGGATAACTTCATAACACATACACGCACGCTTATGATAAAACCGTTTACTACTACCAGTATACACTTCGTAAGGAAGTGCATGCATGTGACACATGTATTAGAAAATCACCATCATTTGATGAAGTGTTGAATTTGGTGAAGTGATCAATACTGGAAAGATATCATATCTTTTTTAATAAAAAAAGTTATCAAGCGGACAATTTGTCTATCCGTGTGCCAGTTAATGCTATGTTTCCACCAAAGGATTATCTCAGTTCAGATTTAATAAATCTATTTGGTGTTTCCACCGCACAAAAAGATTTACTTTGACGGCCCTTTTTAAAGAGCAAATGGTGTTTCACTTTTTCTCATAAAGAGGAAGTGAGATAGAATGTTTCCTCTTTGAATAACTGAATTCAGCCATAAATGAATCCTTCAGCGCCATACAGGAATAGGTTAATTCGATTTGTGAAAGGAGTGTCCTAGGAAGATTTAACAGGATTAATTTCTAATCTTCAAGATTTATGAAATAAATTTGTATGGTAAATCTTCGAGATTTAAAGGAGATTTGCGGTTAATCTTATTAAGGGCCAGTTTGTTCACACCTTGTCAACTTAAATCAATGATTATTCCAGTTGGTTATCATTGAATGCGTTTGTTCAGCAAAATTTTAAACAGAGAATCCATGATTTGAGCACTTAATTGGAGAAATCACTAATTCGCCGATTCTGTCTGATTAGCATGATTTAATCAAAGATTTTCTGGAATTTCGTTTGTTCATCATTGGTTATTTCCTGAGCGTAGGTATAAAAAAGAGAAACAAAATCTATTAAATTCCTTCGAACAAAGAACATAAATGAAGAGAAACCAAGCATCGTCCATCTTGCAAGAAAAAAATAAACAATTTGTACAGATTTTACTACAAATTGTAGTTATTTTATTTACTATCCAAAAATAAAAAGCTTTTTTGCAAGGCCTAATATAAAATATGCATAGAAAAACTACAACTGGGAAAAAATCCCATCACTAGGTTTCACAAAATGCCAGCACTACCTACACACTTCAACTATATATTTGGAAAAAAAAATCAATTAGCCGCATTAAAATAAATACAAATTTCAAGTGTGTAGCTATTCTGTATAGTAATTTAACAGGAAATAATCTTAAATTGAACACAACATTATATTTCAAGCACTGATTTTCCGTGTTTTTTTTGCACAAAAAATGTTTTTTTCGAAAGCTCACTCACACTGAAATAAGTTAATGACGGAATATGTCTGACAATTGATTGACAGATAGACTGGAAAATGGAAAGATTATTGGAAAAACTATGATTTATTAATCAAACTGAAAATTGAGTGAACAAACACTCTCTTATTATCACAGATTCATAACTATGGGTTTAACAGAATCAGTGATAATCTAATTGCTGATTTAACCCACTGTGAACAAACTGGCCCTAAATCTCAGATTAGCGTTAGGTGTAAATGTAGCATAACACGTGTGTTAGGGAGCGGATAGTCGGCATTTACACCACCCGATTTTTCCACACACGATCTTTTGTTCATGGGTGAAGGGAGTAGAAAGTGAGGGGTAAGGACCAAATCGTCCGTTCCTGACAAACTCACTTGAATTTTCCAGTATGTTTGCGTTCTCTTTTATACATTTTCCAAAGTCTTGTGTGTTCAGTGCTGACCAGCGTTGCCACTAATCAAAAAAATTTCCAAAGTTGATCCAAAAACAAAATGCAGTAATAGATTTATTTTTTTTCGCAGAAGATTTATGCATTTTCAAATTTGTATTTGTATTTTCGAAAAAAGAAATTAATAATAACATATAATTGGTTGAAAATACATACATAATTTGCTACACGGCTCATATGCAAGGCACTAAAAGGTTGGGTTTCAGGAGAAAAAACAACAATAATGATGATGAAATTATTTGTGGTTTTAATTTTGTTGATATATATTTTTTTTTTTTGTAAAACCAAAAAGTATTTTACTGGCAGTAGATTTGTTTTACGAAAAAAAAATGTAATGGGCAACGCTGGTTTAATATGCCATCTACCTCTGAATGCAAAATGAAAGGGAAAGCAATAAAGTATGAAGAGGACAGGGACACAAATCTGACTGGAAAGATCGTTTCATATCGTTTCATGTAAACATTTCACCCGATTTTGGGAAAATCGTACTGGAAAATTGGGTGGCGTAAGTGCCGACATACCATATTTGTATTAATACTGCTGATAGCGAATAAACATTGGAACGCGAGGATTGAATCAGCTGTTCGTTAAACGTCAAATAATTGGGCGCGTTCGGCTGCATATCTTTAATTCGCTTCAACTCTTTGTATACCAGGATCGAGTTGAAATGAGCTTGATTCGACTCGACTCCGCTCGGGGAGCGAAGTCGGCGAATTTGTGACGAAAAACTTGCGGCGAGGAGTTGGTTTTGCAGATAATGCATTTTGGTCTGTTTATTTGCATGTGTGTGTACAGAAATACATTTTTTTTTATTAGATACATGTTGTAAGTACTCCTGTTAATTCAATTATATTTGTTTTGCATTGAAATAAATACATCAATGCCATTCATTTTGCTGGAATCTCAATACCATTTCAACTTAACTCAAGTGACAAAAAACCTGGAGCTCCTAATCCTGTTTGTAAACGTTGTCATTTTTAAATAGAGAACCTCTCCCAAACGAACGTGAAGTCGGAAACTCGGAAGGATAAAACAAATTGTAAAGCTATTAAGGCTTTCTCAAACCAATGCTAAATACTCGGAACGACAACGCAACTTTTGCCTGTCAGAATTAATTACAATGAGAAAGTTTCTTTGTCGTTCCGAATGTTTCGCGTTGGTTTGGGAGTCTAAATAGTCGGAAGCTAATGTTAAAAACCCACGAAAAGTTGCTTTCCAAACAGCCAAAGAAGAAGTGACAAGTGCGGAATATTCCACTTAAGTTAAATGAATCATCTTTCTCTTTTTTTCGTTTCAAATTCACCAAATGTCAGTTTCACTCCCGTGAGATGGGTATGGTTTTCATGTATTCGCTCATTTTCAACCGATCACTTCAGTGAGCTATGAACAATTATATTTCTACCTTAAGATGCATGACAATAGTCGCGTTGTAAGGTAGAACTATAAATAACGCAGGCTCACGGCAGTGGTCGGATGAAAATCAGCGAATACGAAATTCATGCCCATAATGTCCTTTTCTTGATTTTCATTAACTTTTGCTTTCGGAAGGGAATAGAGCGCCCCCGAGTACACTTCACGGAAGTGAAACTGAAATTAGTTGAGGTAGGAACAAAAAAAGAGAAAGAGTGAATTATGCCTTATGCTATGTTCCCACCAAAACGAAATCCGAGATTTCAGCAAAAAATTTTCGAGATTTCAAATTGGTGCAGACGAGTTTCATGGAGATTTCGTTGAAATCCAGAGTTTTTAATGAGATTTCGTTAAAATTTCTCTGAAATTTTTTCCCAGCAGTTCAAAATATCAAAAGTTTTCAACCGAAATTTCGAATTTCATTTTGGTGGGAACATAGCATTAGTTCTGATTTTGACAGTTCAGAAAGATACTTTTCATTGGCTAATGACATCTGTTTCTAACAGCTTCCGACTGTCAAGAATCTTCCAAGCAAGTGCGAATCATTCGTTGACCACAACAAAAACATTAAAGGCTCTCCCAAACCAACGCGAAATCATAGCGAATCATTCGCAAAGACAGTTTTTTGTTGTTGTTTAGCATTGTGTATCTTTCATATTTTGTGTTATTGTGAATGATTTCGCGTCGTCGGCGAATGTTTCGCGTTGGTTTGGGAGAGCCTTAGTAACATAATAACAACACGTGTTTGTAAATGAAAACAGCACGTTGTTGATGTAGTTTCGTCGTCGTCAACGAAAGATTTGCATTGGTTTGGGTGAGACTTCATAGTTCTACCGTAATAATATACGAAAAGTAGCTTTCCTTAAGGCTATCCTAAGCCAACACAAAATTAAAGCGAATCATTCACAACGATACAAAATATGAAAGATCTCAATACTAAAAAACAACAAAAAACTATCTTTGCGATTGCTTCGCTATAATTTCGCGTTGGTTGGGCAGAGCTTTAATCGTTTAGTAAATACCCGTGTATTTTTGGAAAAGCTATCCGTAGTACAGTAAGATTTTACACGAATAACAAAAACAATATCGGCAGTGATCCTACTAAAGCTAAAGCTAAAGAAGAATCCTACTGTCGATAAAATTTTGACGTTTGTTCGAGTATCGAACTAGATTGAATAGAATTTTTGTGTTTCGTAATTGGTACGACTGATAATTTTTGTATCTCGAACTCCCGAAGGCTATGTTCGTAGAGTAGAGTTATGTTGAGTGGTTTGGCCCTATTTTGATTGTTACTTTTGGCTTCGTCATGACGATGGTTTTGTAGTTGAAATCAGTGAGGATAAAATCTTACCCATAAACTCATCCGCATGGGACGTAGTGAGCAATCACTGTCTAAATAGGGTCTATCATAGATAGGCGCATAGTTGTTAAATTAGTGCAAATTATAAAATTTATAATTTTTATACTATATAGGTGACCATCAAGATAAATTCTGCAAACTGTCAACTTACATTCGCAATCCACAATATCAGCGGCCCAATTCCGCAAGGGTGACTGATTTTCTGTGTACACATTCTATTCACACCGAAAACAAGTGTGAATAAAGTTGACTGATTGTGCATGCGTTATATGTCAAAAACTTAAAACTCACTCTCGCGGAATCGCAAAAAACGATGTGTACACGAATTAGTGTGTACAAAAGTCACTCTTGCGGAATTGGGCCCCAGGACGCATTCCACAAAGCAGCGAATGAAAAATTCGCTCGAATTTAACTTCACATTTTTTAGCACCCATTTTACTGGGTTTATATTTTATGGCCATTCCCATCTATTGGCAATCAAACAAATTACTCATGCAATTCGCAGTTCGCTATTCGCAGTTTTTTAACGTGAGTGATAATAAAAAATATCTGATTTCACCTCGCACTCATTTAATTTCGAAAAAAAGTTGACTAAAAAGTCCTCGTGTAATAGCAGACTATATGACGACTTTTTACTTTAGGCGTTTTTCTTTTTTAGCTCCGAGCACAGCACTGAGTTGTCAAAAAAAGATCTGTGTTTCTTTTTTAGCTCCGAGTACTCAGAGCACTCAACTTGTGTTTCTTTTTTTAATCAGAGCTAGCTCGGAGTACGCTCCATGAGCTCAGGATAAAAAGACCGAGCGAATGGAGCAAAAAGCTGAGCACAGCCAACTTCACATTTTTGTTCACTCATTTCAAAGGGGACGCGTTCAACACAAAAATTTCAGTTTATAATTTTGAATTTTTCGAGTTTTTGATTGGCCAGCTGTCTGATGAAAATTAAGTTATTACTCAATTTTGGTGAGTTGAACGCATCGCAATCGTATGACATTTCAGAGCTCAGGTGTGTTTCAAAATTAGATCAGAGAGCTCTGATCATACTCTGCTCAGAGCTAACTCCGATAGCTCGAGCTCTACTCCATGCTCTGCTCAGAGCTAAAAAAGAAAAACGCCTTTTGACCATAGTCTACCAACAAACCCCTACACCTTTTTTTTCTATTTTAAAGCTAAAAATCAATTTTCGGATCTGAAAATGGGAAACAAAAAACAAAGGGACACAAAAATTAAATTTAAATCATAGATTATATAAATATATAGTTATATTTCATGTTTTACGTCAACATAAGTTAGTTTTTTTTTCAATAGTTTTGGTTTATTTGCACTTTTAACTTTCATAAAATTCACATTTTTGTGTTGCCACAGCTATTCAGGGGTACCATAATTTGAAATGCAAAAATATTAGCAGCTGCCGATGCGTTTGATTGGGAGTTTCTCACTGTACTATATATAAAATCCGAAAAAAATACGGGTAATGTAGACGTTCTAATTATTTTATTTTGTATAAACTTCGTTTTAGTTCACAACTTTTATCACCAATTAATGGCAATGCGATAGTTAAAGAACACATTCAGAGCTTTTTTAGTTCTCTGAGATATCATTTATATCATGTTTATAAACATGCCTAATTCTAAAAGTGACAAACACGCCTAATTCAATCTCTAAAAGTCACAATGACGTTTGGATAAGTTTAACCAAATATTTGGTTAATTTTCCGCAGCAAAATCCTTGGATAAGATTAACCAAATTGTGTAAACCATTTCCCATACAAAATTTGACAGTTCATTAACCAAAAGATAAACTTAACCAAATCGTAAACTTATCTAAACCCTGTTCCTTGGTTAGTCAGTTTCAAACAGTTTCAGACCGCCAGATTTGGTGCGGACCAGTACAAATTTTCAAGTGCGGAACGATTTCGGACTAAATCTGGCGGTTTCAAACTGTTTGAAAGTCGGCAAGGAACAAATCTCTAGTGTTTTACGAAGTTGCATGAATACCCCTATATCCAAAAAAAATATTTCAAATATGGCCAACTTTCGACACAAGGTGCCAGTTATAGCTATCATTGAAACTCATCATTGAAAATTTTAATGATTGATTTTGAGACGTTTAGGAGGCAATGAAGCTGAATGCCAAAAACTGCAGCATCAATAAGAAAGTTCGGAAATGATAAGGTAGTTTTAAGCATCGATAATGTAGTTCTTTCGGTGGATTTAATCACCTCTATTAGTGAATTCGGCGAATGAACTTTTGCAACGATTCAACTCATTTTCGAGATTTTTGCTATTAGTGAATCCGAGATTGAAAATTGAACAACCGTCGGTAACAATACCTGCACGACCGATATTTTGTTCAACAAATTTGATATTAGTGAAACCGCAAACCATTCGTTCTCCATACAAACTTTCCTTTTTTATATCCGCACCAATTTGGTCGCGAATCTGCTGTTGATTTTCTTTATGTGCCAGAAAATCATAATGAATAACACAAATATAAATTTAGACTAATAATTCTGAATTTAAATGTATAGTTTAGCTAAAGAAAAGTATTTAACATTCTTTTTGAAGAAATAAATGGTTTACAATTTTTGGATGATGTTTAGACAGGCTTCATGTGAGGTGACTCATTTTGACGTGAAGACTGTCTGAACACCACTTGAGATTGCGTGTGACGTTTGAAATGTCAATAAATGACAAAAGCGATAATATAGCTCGGGTAATATTAGGGCAGTTCAGGAATCGATAATATAGTTCATTCGGCGACTTCACTAATTGAGAAAAAACGCGAACGCGAATCCAGTGCGATTCTGGTCAGCTCCTGGGGAGTAGAATATTGCGAATTGACTAATCGGCATGAATAACTAACTTCAACATGGGACGTGAATAGACTGCGGATCGAGTCGACTCCCCGTGAGTTAAATTTTGCGAATTTTGTAATCGACATGAATGACCGTATGAAAAATTCAAGTTTTGGGAATTTGAATACGTACTTTACAAGATTTTTCGCTATCGTTTGTTTCTTTGCAAATTTTGATTGCATGACTTGCATTGGTATGCAGATTTGTAGCATTCATAGAATCAATGTTCTTTTAAATTTTGAAATTGATTCTGCGAACCGTTTTCCTTCACCACATTTTCAAAGTTTTAAAGGGTTGAATACTTTTTTGACTTGGAATGAAATAAAAAGTACATTTTTCCAAAAAAAATTTGAACATTTTTCAAACAAAAAAACTAATGCTTTTTGTTTCAACTCAATACGACCACTCATCACAAAGATACAGCTCTTCAAAACACACTTACAAAAATTGAAAAAAAATTTGTCCTTTAATTATATTGACTTGTACCATTGTATATCCAATCTATAGAATTCTCATAAAACACGATTTTGTAGGTAGATATTTGGTCGATAGGTTCGCTGTGATCGCCTTACCGAGATCCCTTAACAAAAATTAGTATTACATTTGGACGCATAGATGGCCAAGAGCTTTTTTTCTTCATGAGAATACTATAGAATTTATATACAATGCTTGTACTTGCACTTTCGACTGTCGCAGAACGTGCCATATCATTATATAGTCCAGTCATCACGTGAAAAAGGGCCTGACCTTGCGCGCAGAGGCACTGTCTGATTTTTTTTTCATGGATCGATAGAGGCTTATTTAAAAAGCTTAAATCCAAATTTGCACCACCTGACAACTTTTTTTACCAAAGTTATTGGTAAAAATGTGTTTTTTGCCATTTTTTCGTCTTTTGTGAACATATCGGCTGCAGTATGTTGCACAGAAGAAAATAATATATGGATTTATTTATAATAAGATTAGCTATTATATTATACACAAATTAATTTGTTTAAACAAATAAAAAAAAAAGTTATAGTAAGTTAAAATAAGTTTTTATTGTTTGAAAATCACTCTTTCGTGATTATTAAGAAAAAAGTTCATTTAACGATGGGGTTTTTATTTTTTACTTTTAAAGCCTTTGTAATTACCTACAATTAAAAAAAAAAATCAGCCCTTAACTTCTAACACAAGCCGAGAAATAAATTTATGAACATAGGTAAGTCAGCGCACCCACCCAATTTTATGTTCTTAGGTTTTTTTTATATCTCAGCCCCAGTATGTCGCAAAGTTAAAATTAAAAAGTTTTATTGTTTATTATAATTCTTTCTATCAACTTGCGTTAAATTCAATTTGTCTAAACAAATAGAAAATAAGTTACAGTTCATTAAATTTTTTTTTTGTCTTGATTTTATACCTTTTTCATAACTATTGAGAAAAAAACTGTATTTAACGGTACTGTTTTTTCAAGTTTACTTTTTCTTTTGTAGTGCTATAAATTTTCTATAAATTGAAAAAAAAAAAAAATAGTTCATTACGAAAAACGGGAGCCAAGTTATTCATGAATTAAGAATGACGCGTCAGTTTACTAACGCATAACAATATTCTTTCTTTTTTTTTGTGAATATCTCGACCTCTGTAAATGCATGGTATGGAATGAAATTGTATTATTATTATTATTCATTATGGACTTAAAGGAATTTTATTTTCTCCAAGCACATACACTCCCGTTCAATTGAATAGGTTCAAAATTTTCGAGTGCGATTTACCGTTATAACTCCGAACTATGTGGAATAAATGAATTTTTGAAAATGGCATTAGAGAAAGCATCCAATTGAGAAGAGAATAAGAAAACACACAATATCAAACTTACCATCGTTACACGTTTTATTATCATTTCTTTAAATTCATATTGAAATCGTAGCACTTTTTTTCGTTTATTTGAATAGGTGCACCGCCTTTATAATCACTTTTGCTTTGAACTAGTTGAAAGTCAGACCTTTTAAAGCTATTTTTGGGCTTTATATCATGGTTTCTTTGATATGACACAGACAAATTGATAACAAACATAGAATTGGTGGAGGAAAAGCTCTTTTCGCGGCTGAGTACGCGCAAATTTATTGTTTTCATGATAAATGGCTAACGGGACATCAAATTTTGGAAAAAACTTACAGAATCATTTCTTTGATCTATAATTATCTGAAAAATAAACAAAAAGATGGTGTCGATATGAAAGGATGCAAATAACCTGCTATCTCCGCAAGTGATAGGCGAAAAAGTCTGAGGGTTGCATCTAATTCGTCGGCTTAAATGGCTAAAACAAGGGGAGAAGCTAGGTTCAGTGCCAGTATTTCAGCAGTCGAGAGTATTATTAAAAGTTCTGTATACCGAAAAAGAAGAAAATTAAATGAAACCACACCTAAACGAAGTTAGCAAAAACAAAAAAAAACGAACCGAATGCAGTTTTGTAAGCTTCATAAGACTTGAAAGAATAAGTGGCGTAAGGTCGTTTTTTCTAATGAAAAAGGGATAAAATTCAACGGAATTGATGGATTCAAATTGTATTTCCATGACTGAGCGTTTTTGTGTAACTAAACCATAGTCATACTAATAGTTCAAAACTGTGTGGTTAAATTTCTTTTCCTTGAATTCTCAAATTGTAAATTCTTTCAACTTAGCGGTGGTTTTTTTTAATTTTTTCTTCTTTTTTGGGATGAAGAACTTTATATTACACTCTTGACTGTCGAAATACTCGCACTAAACCTAGCTTGTTCCCTTATTTAAGCCATTTTAACCGACAAATAAGATCCAACCCTCAGAATTTTTGTTTATAGCTTGCGGAGGCAGAAGTTTTTTTAAATTCTTTTCATATCGACACCATCTTTTTGCTTACTTCTCTGATAAATATAGATCAAAGAACGGATTCTGTAAGTTTTTTTTCCGAAATTTGATGTCCCGTTAGTCATTTATCATGAAAACAATAAATTTGCGCGTACTCAGCCGCGAAAAGAGCCTTTCCTCCACCCATTCTACGTTTGTTCTCAATTTGTTTGTGTCTTATCAAAGAAACCATGTTATATAGCCCAAAAATAGCTTTAAAAGGTCTGACCTTCAACTAGTTCAAAGCAAAAGTGATTATACAGACGGTGCACCTATTCAAATAAACGAAAAAAAGTACTACGATTTCAATATGAAATTAAAGAAATGATAATAAAACGTGTAATGATGGTAAGTTTGATATTGTGTGTTTTCTTATTCTCTCCTCAATGGGATGCTTTCTCTAATGCCATTTTCAAAAATTCATTTATTCCACATAGTTCGGAGTTATAACGGTAAATCGCACTCGAAAATTTTGAACCTATTCAATTGAACGAGAGTGTATCTACATACCTACAAAAATTAAAGTTAGTAGTAACTAAGTTAATTTTGTCTTATTCCGCCCACGCTAACACTTTTCCGCACCACCCAACGAGTAGAGTATGAGGCGCGTTTTTTTAAAATCTTGTGGTATCCCCTGGGCCTGTAGGCCTAATCTACAGCAAAGATCAATTAACTTGGTCTTATTCTCAACCGTTTTGGGCGTGATGGTATTTCGTTTTCACTCTCTTCATTAGTGTTATGACATTCAAGGTTTGGTCTCTGCATGCTCTGTTTCATTTTCGTTAGAAAAAGTTGTTGTCGTGAGCTCAAGGTCGTAGTTTTCCTCGTCTTTGGAGTCGTCAGCAATATCAACTACGTTGTAGCAGCTTTTCCCGCAGCAGATCTTGCAGACGGCTGAACACTTCAGTCCGGCTTTTCGACACCCGCAGGCTGCAGCGCATTGTTTCGTACACGTGCAGGAAATCGTGTCGATGAGTGTGGGTGGGATCGTCGGTCCTGAAGCCAACACCGGCTCCAATCCTCTTGAGCTTCGTTTCCAGCCCCACCCTTCTGGGTCTAAAGTATTTCCCAGCCAAGCTTGTACTTGATGGAATTTCCGGAATGAGTGTTGTTCTGCTGCTGTTTCTGTAGGTGGCAAAGAAGCAAGATCGGACTTGATTTTAACACTCGCGCGTGAGAAAAGATTGAATCTCAAGTGGTCCAGCGATGTTTCCTTACTGCCTCCTCCATATAGTGCAGTGATTACATTTTCCCCACATACGCGATATCACTTTGACTGGCTTCTTCGGATTTAAAAATCTTCAAGGTTTTCAAAAGGTTACTTTTTCTAGATTTGAAAATGGCAGAGGTTGTGTCACAGCCTGTGAAGGCATGGAGAAAAAGAATATGTTCGGAAAGAGTTTTGTGTAGGAAACTTTTTGACGAATACAGGACTGTTTTCGTAGATCCTCGACCAGGTTTTTTGAAGAAAACTTTTGTAACATTTTCTCCGTATCCCGACAAAATCACCAGTAAATCAATATCTTCTCCCACAATAAATACCGAGTCAAATTCAGAACACATAGAAATGGCAGCTGCAAAAATTCCTCTGCTGACATGTCTATGCAGTTTATGAAACGAAATCTCTGTAATCAAAGCTTATTATGAAAAGCAGCGACATGTACAAATGCTGAAGGCAGAGGAAAATTGTTTGTGTGTGTGCACCCATTCACCTATGTATGTATGTTCTTTTATGGATTGCTCGACTCTCATGAATCATACAAGGCTCAATTTTTTGTAGATAGAAGGTAGAGTACTCCCCGCTTTATTGCACTGACCATTTTGTCTAATTTTCCGATCAATTAACCGGGCAGTTTAACTGACCGAAACATTAACATGTTTTTAGTTTCTTAGCTATGATTTTTTTGAAATCAATTAAGGGGGAAAATCAAATAAGCGAGGTGCAATCAATCGGGGAATACTGTATACCTTTATCGTTCTTCTTAAAAAATATCTTTTCAGTCTCCCAGGCCTTAGAAGATGCAGACATCCTTATAATACAAAATGCCCTCACGCCCAAAACGGTTGAGAATAAGACCAATTTAATTGATCTTTGCAGTGGATTAGGCCTACAGGGGATACCACAAGATTAAAAAAAAACGCGCCTGATACTCTACTCCTTGGGTGGTGCGGAAAAGTGTTAGCGTGGGCGGAATAAGACAAAATTAACTTAGTCACTACTAACTTTAATTTTGGTAGGTATGTAGATATCTGCTTAGAGAAAATAAAATTCCTTTAAGTCCATAATGAATAATAATAATAATACAATTTCATTCCATACCATGCATACACAGAGGTCGAGATATTCACAAAAAAAAAGAAAGAATATTGTTATGCGTTAGTTCATGAAGAACTTGGCTCCCGTTTTTCGTAATGAACTATTTTTTTTTTCAATTTATAGAAAATTTATAGGACTACAAAAGAAAAAGTAAACTTGAAAAAACAGTACGTTAAATACAGTTTTTTTCTCAATAGTTATGAAAAAGGTATAAAATCAAGACAAAAAAAAACCTTTTAATGAACTGTAACTTATTTTCTATTTGTTTAGACAAATTGAATTTAACGCAAGTTGATAGACAGAATTATAATAAACAATAAAACTTTTTAATTTTAACTTTGCGACATACTGGGGCTGAGATATAAAAAAAACCTAAGAACATAAAATTGGGTGGGTGCGCTGACTTACCTATGTTCATAAATTTATTTCTCGGCTTGTGTTAGAAGTTAAGGGCTGATTTTTTTTTTAAATTGTAGGTAATTACAAAGGCTTTAAAAGTAAAAAATAAAAACCTCATCGTTAAATGAACTTTTTTCTTAATAATCACGAAAGAGTGACTTTCAAACAATAAAAACTTATTTTAACTTACTATAACTTTTTTCTTATTTGTTTAAACAAATTAATTTGTGTATAATATAATAGCTAATCTTATTATAAATAAATCCATACATTATTTTTTTCTGTGCGACATACTGCAGCCGAGATATTCACAAAAGACGAAAAAATGGCA
This sequence comes from Dasysyrphus tricinctus, assembly GCA_963921185.1. Classification (NCBI taxonomy): domain Eukaryota; kingdom Metazoa; phylum Arthropoda; class Insecta; order Diptera; family Syrphidae; genus Dasysyrphus; species Dasysyrphus tricinctus. Next base: position 176,016,684 of record OY992531.1, on the reverse strand, counting down.
AAAAAAAAAATCAGACAGTGCCTCTGCGCGCAAGGTCAAATGACCTAATGACTGGACTAATATGTGCTTTCGTTGATTCGCATTTAAGATTTTATTTTTTTATATTTTAAGTCAATATTTCAGGAGGGGAGATATAGTTTTCCCCCTATTCATTTTTATTCCAGGAATCATTCCTAAAAATTAAGGGATGTCTTGTATATTGAAGCAAGCTTATCGTACATACATATTATGTGATATATAACAGTTTTAAAATAATAATAATTTGTTCAATTACAGGTCAGTAGAGTTTTCTGTCCTGCTAACCAGCCAAAGGCATTTCTTTCGAAATAAAGAATAAGGAAAACAAATCTTAGCTTTTTACTTTGGAACTTACCTCTGAGATTACTGACTTGGCTATCGTTTGAAGCCCTCTTGCTCGGGCGTCTGCAATTGCAAGAATAGCCGCTGCTTCTCCACTAGCTTTGTTGATATTCTCTTGTCGCTCCGCTTCTGTAAGTTTTAAAATATAACATTTTTTTTATAAGTAACAAAAATTATAGACCAAGTACAAATTGCGTGGAATCAGAATTACAACAAGCCCCAACTTCTATTTTTTGTATTTATATGCATAACTAAATAAACGGATTTTGTGACTATCAAGGGCTTTCCCAATAAGTTGGACTCATAAAGGGTGTTTTTCATGAGGTGTGACAAAAAGCTAAAGCGGGCAGTTTGGACTCAGGCAAGAAAAAATAGCATGGGGGTGGTCTATTTCCCTCCGTTAAGGCGAGAGGGTGAAATTTCTAAAATAGAATAACAAAATAAAAATATAAAAATAAAAAAAACAACAACTCTTACAATGTCACGGTGGCTATAGCTTTTTTAAAGGCAGTAATTGACTCTCTTATTTACTTTTAGCCCAGTCAAATAAGGAATAAATCGCATTTTTCGATAGAATCTTTTTTTATGGAATGTGTATGGGTACGCCTCTTCATTATCATTGGGATTTTTGGGGTTAGGAAATAATCGTCATCTTGAAAAAGAGATTGGTTTTGTTTTTCTTACACAATTCTTTCACATTAAATTTTACAACAAAATGTCCAAGTAAAACCTTGTAGAAGATAAAATTATCTACAAAAATAAACCATAAGAGGGGACTTTTGGCTTTGCAAAAAGCTACAAAACAATACTGTAAGTATTGGCGTTGTTTTTCTACTTTCGATTTTATTTGAATTACCAATCATGCAAACAAAGCAATTAAATAAACCCCTTCAGCGACTTTAGGTTTTGAAAATAAAAATCTGAAAAAATACGGAATTGCAGAGCCAATTTGAATTTAGACCCATCAAAGATGATCTTTTTTAGCGACAACCCTTATGTACATATTTATATGTACATTCGGGTGGTCATTATATGGGTTTTTATATTTGGATGGGCTTAAATCGGCTCTAAGGGCGGTATTCACCAAGCACTCATAAACGGCTCTTAAGCTTATGAGGCTCCTAACTCAAATAATATTTGTGCTATTCACCAACCACTCATAGCTCTTTTTCGAAGTTCGAGCACGTTTTAGTTTGTTTTATATAGGGAAATGTTCTTACTTAACTTTTTAGTTTTGCTAATTATTTCGTTCGTTTATTGTCTACTACGTTTGCGGATCCAAAATGGACTCGTTCGCTTGAAGGGGAGATAGACGTCAAATGTTGGTTTATATTAGCTGTGTCAAATGAAGAAAAACTACATCAGGGGCCCAATTCCACAAGAGTGAGTTTTTTCTGTGTACACAGAAATTCGTGTACACATCGATTTTTGCGATTCAGCAAGTGTGAGTTTTAAATTATTGACAGATATCGAATGCACAATCAATCAAATTCATTTACATTTGTTTTGGGTGTGAATAGAATGTGTACACAGAAAATTAGTCACCCTTGCGGAATTGGCACCCAGAACAGTATAAATGTGTAAAAACTGTCAGATTTAAGCAAAAAGTTTTTCTGCGATAAATTTTAGCTTATTATTATCCCAGACAAACAAATCAACTGGTACTTGTACTTCGACATTTCTCAATCATTTCCTCTACCACAAAAGTAGGTGCAGGAAATATCTTAACTGTTCTGAAAAACATCATGGAACACATATTGATAGAATGAAGAACAGTTTGGGTAAGGTTTTTACTCATGCAACACACAATCCTGTACTTTTCTGTAATTTTCTATTCGGAGCAGATTAATTATATAAACCTTTAATTATCCTATTTTTTCAAATTTTCGCAGCAAACAGACAAAAGAATTATCTTCACCGCGTGATTCATAAAAATAACTTAAAAAATTGAAACAATAAATAAGATTCCTGAAGACAAAAGGAATAACAATATGTGTGCGTGCGAGACTCATTTTTGTAAGGATCCAAGAAGTACCGACAAAATGAGTCAGTGAATTTTCTTGAAGGGTTACTTCGAAGGTTTTCGAATTAGTTTTCGGAGAGAGCGCTCATAACTTTATGAGTGGTCAGGACCACTCATAAGTCTTATGAGCGCTCATAAATATTCACTATTATTGCTTGGTGAATAGGTTTATGAGCCTCATAAGTTATGAGCCGTCGGTGAATACCGCCCTAAATGAAGACAACAAAATTCCCTAATTTTTTCAGATTTTTATTTTCATCCCCTATAGTCCTATAGTTGCCGTAGGGGTGAATTAAATTTACCCTTTTTTTGGCATACGAGGAGATTTACGTAAAGTTTGCCAAGAAATTCAAATGTAAGTGGGAAGTAGACAAGAAAAAAATCCCATAGGAGGGAGGTAATATCTCTCCAGCTTGGACACGAGGGGCAATTTTATAAAACAATGGTATAGAATAGAAACAAATAATTAAAATAACACTTACAGTAATGTTTTGTAGCTTTTTGGAAAGCCAGAAGCCCATTTTTATATTTTATTTTCAAATAAAGTTTTTTGAATAAGAAATTTCAGCAAAAATTGTTCTCAAACTTTTAATTTTAATAAAAAACAAATATTTGTAGACTCTTTTGATCCATTTTTGTTTTTGAATGCAAATAAAAAACGAATTTCATTCTTCTCCCAACGATTCGTTAGAATTTCTTACTTCTTCAGGGACTTTTATTTTTATTTGATTTTACGTACTAAATCGTACTATATTAGTAAACTGTCCTCCCAATATTGCATCTTCCCAAACGGCACTTACACAAAGTTGAAAATAAGTTCACAAATAAAATGAAATAAGAAAAAAACTTTCAAGTTAGATAAATTGACATTTAAATTATCACAGAGTTTTAGCAGGTACTTTGACAAGTGCTACAGCATCACAGTACATATATTAAAGGTAATATCATTAGAATTTTGATTTTTGTTCAATTCAGTATTCAAAATTTGTGTCAAATTTCAATATTTGTTGTTGTTTGCGTGTATTTAATGTCGTTTTTTATTGTTGAAAAGATTTGATCTTTTTGCGAAAAGATTTGCATTTATTCTACTTTTTCATGTTTTATTCAAAAAAAGATGAGATCTGAAGAAGAGAGATGCGATCTTTCTAGTTTGGGAGATTTGATCTGCATTCACTAATACATGCAAACACTTTCCTGTCAAACAGCAACTCGCAGTTGGACATTTTTTTGTTTTGCATTATTTTTGTACGACGACGTACGTGATGTTTATTTGTATGCGTGTATGTGTGCTATGTGTGTAATTGAATCTACTCAAAAGTTCGCCCAGATGTTTCATTCAAGACAGCAATTCTTGATTTTAAAATCAAATCTTTCAGATTTCAAGGAAAAACGACATAAGTCTTCACGTTCACAGCCATTTTTTATTTCTGACAATATCAATTTTAATTTGTTGTTGTATTTACGTGTGTTTTCTTCCTCACGTTCACAGCCATTTTTCATTTGCGACACTTATAGTTTTGACAACCAATTAGAATTAGAAGAAGGTTATTACTTGCTTAATTGCAAAAGCGAATCTAGCCACACGGGTGGTGTATTATTTTTTATCAAAAAAACTTTCAAATGTTCCATTGTTAAGAAAATAATTATTAATATTAAACTCTGGTGTATTATAGTTAAAGTGCAATACAATAATAATCATGTGATATACTTTTGAGCAATATATAGATCGCACACGCAACCAAAAAGTGAGTTTTGTATAGAATTAGAAAGAATGATTGACTTCCTTCAAGATTTCAACTAGAATAACACCAGCCTCAAGGACTTTGATTGACTACGTTATATCAAATAGTTCTCAATTAGCGGCAATAAAGGTCGATCATAGCTTGAAAATTAGTGACCATGAAACTGTTTAAATTCTAATTAAACAAATAAATCAGCCAATTGCCAACAAAAATATAATTAAATATTGTAATTATAATAAAGATATATTCAAAAGTAAACTAAGATCTAATCCGGTATTTCAAAATTTTGACTCTGAGCAGCCTTATAGTCTTGGTATATTGAGTGAACATTTTAGCACCGAACTAAGGCGAGAAATTGACTCATTAGTAGTTACTAAAACAATAGCTTTTAAAAACGCGGAATGGTTCAATTTTGATTTGCAACAAATAAAGCAACTAAAAATAAACTTATATAAAAGAGCTGTGATAACAAATAATATCGCCGATTGGGATAACTATCGGACATACAGAAATATGTATAAAAATAAAATTAGGTACGCAAAATCCCTTTTTATAAGGAAAAAAATTGAATCAGCGGAAAACCAAAAAGACATGTGGAGGCAACTAAAAAAGTATGTACTCAACAAAAGAAAAGATGTGATATTTGAAGTGCAATTTGAAACCAGTGATAAAATAAGCAATAGTGCAATATTATGCGAAAAATTTAATAACTTTTTCGTGCAAAGTATTTTAGAATTAAACCAATCTGTGATAAATATAGAATACGAAAATTTAGTCAATGAGTGCAATATAGATTTTAAGTTTCGTGCAATTAATTCCGAGGATTTACTGAGTGCAATACATAGAATTAGTAAAAAAAAAAGTGATTTTAATTTCTTAAATGTCAAAATGCTGCAAGAATCTATAGATATAATTGGCCCTGTTCTATTACGCATAGTTAATATCTCCCTTTCTACTGGTATCTTTCCCGATTCGTGGAAACAATCATTGGTTGTACCAATTAAAAAAGTGTATAATGCCAAAAGCTGTAAAGAGTATCGTCCAATTAATATGTTACCAACCTATGAACAAATATTAGAAAAAATAGTGCATATACAAGTTTTAGAACATATCGAGAAACCATTCGTGTGAAACATGTGTTAATTATGTGATCAGTGACTGGAAACAAGAAATTGAACAAAGTAAAATAATCGTAGCAGTCTTTATAGATCTAAAACGAGCTTTCGAAACCGTTAATCATAGTATCCTTTTTTAACAAACCGATCGCAATGCACGAAAGTAAATGAATATGTGTCTCAATCGGTTTCCATAGATATCGGTTTACCCCAAGGAGCAATCCTTAGCGTACCTCTCTTTCAAATATATATTAACGATATAGTGAAAGTTATAAAAAATTCTAAAATCAAACTCTTTGCCGACGATGGTTTAATATACATTTCGGGCCATGAACCCGTAGCCGGCTTTTAAATGAAGATCTGAGCGCTCTTGCTATATGGCTTAAGATGAATATGTTAATTCTAAATACTGAAAAAACGAAGGTTATGGTGCTTAACAATAGGTTAAATGAACAGAATCTAATCGCGGTGGATAATGTGCAGTTATAAATAGTTAATAAAATGAAATATCTGGGTTTTGTAATAGACAATAAACTAACGTTAAAAGATCACATAGACTATATTTGCAAAAAAATCTCAAAGAAAATTGGTGTTCTAAGAAAAATTAGGCAAAATATATCCATGAATTGTGCAGTCAAAGTCTACAATGTCATCCTGAAAACACATTTCGAATACTGTGGCAGTATCCTATTTTTGTGCCATCAATATCAAAAAAATAGACTACAAGTGTCTCAAAATAAGTCAATGCGAATTATCTTAAAATGTGATAAATACACGCCAATATCATTCATGGCTGGGTCGTTAAATTGGCTGAATGTTAATCAAAGACTTTTTATGTGCGCTATGATATTTGTATATAAAATCAAAACTGGAATATGTCCGAGTTACCTTCGAGAGAATGTAAGCAGCAATGAACTATCGGGGCACGACCTAAGAAACAACCAAGACTTAAGAATTCAACGAGTACGAACAACAAGAGGACAGTGAACAAGACAGTAATGGGATTTCAAACATTCAATAGTCTTCCTCATAATATTAAAAATGCAGAAACTATTCTTGAATTTAAAGGAAATATTTTGATTTATATAAGACATAATATTCAATAATTTCAATTTTCTTTATACATATATTAAACTCAGCAAAAATGTAGAATCAAATTAAGTTATTTATGTACTATGTAGATATCTTTAATGGCACTAGTTGCTAAATAAAATTAAACAAACAAACAAAGACAACCTGCGCAGTATAATACCTTAGAATTGTGTACTGTGCTACAGCTTAGCTTTGTTTAATACTGTAATGCTGTAGTACTGTCATATATAAGTACTGTCATATGTAATTCGCACCTACATGTTATGAATTTTTTAGCAGATTTTACGCGAATATTTCCTAGTATGCCAAAAAAAGGGAAATTTAATTTACCCCTACTGCGACTATATATATAATCTGAAAAAATCAGGCAATTTGTTTTCTTCATTTAGAGCCGATTTAGACCCATCCGCGATACCATCTTTTTTAACGACCACCCTAATGTACATAAAAATGAAGGGTCCAGAGGAAAACGGCTTTAGTTAAGTACAAGATCACACTTGTAAAAATTATTTGGTTTTCAAACTAAGCTCCGCAGACAGAGAAACCAAGCTGAAACCAAACCACTCGAATTGCATTATTTTTACGACGTATACATATGTATGTCATTCATATCATATACATAGCTTACTGTCACATTAATTTTAAATAATTTCTCGGATAGCCTATCCGGAACTTATCTGCAAGATAAACTTCAAATTTTGGTTTCAAATGTCTCGGATAGTGATATCCGACCGATAAAGTCTCGGATACCCTATCCGCCGGTTCAAGTGGCTGTTATCCAGAAGATACAAATATTAATGTGAAGCGTTTGGAAAAAATATAGTTTCAGAACATTTGTTCGTGGACTTTTTTAAAGAAATATAGAAACGGACGCACTTATGAACTTAACATCTTTATTCAAACATATCATTATTTATTACACCTATTAATGTACATACATACGCATATATATATTCAGCGAGCGGTTGTTAGACTTGTGCTGTGATAGGTGGCATCATTTTGCGGTATAATCACACCTCTCGAGTAAATATACCGCCACTGGACAACCAGGATTGAACAACCCGAGGACTACAAGGCCAAGTCGACTTTTATGTTAAGTTTTTACATATATTATAAATCTTATTTGTATTTTATATTGAATCAATGTACAGCGTTAGGCCCCTTATGTGCCAACAAAATCTTATTATTTATCAAAAATAATTATAAATTATCTTTTAAGTCAATTGTAAATAGTAAATGTTCAATAAAACAAAAATTGAAATTAAAATTGAATCACACCTCTCGAATCACGCCGGTTGAATTGAAATTGAATTGTGGTCTCTTCTCAATATTCCAAAATAGGTATCGTATTTTTCAAAACTTGCTTGTATTCCAAAATTCTTATTCCGATGTTGTTTTTGGAGGATTGGACTCCCCGAATGCTTAACTCCTGAGTTTCTTTTAATCCTTCGGGGTTCATACTGAATTTAAATTCTTAAGATCAGTGACATTTCAAATTAAAATGAAAAATATTTTTAGTTTTGACAACGAAAATTGAATTTTCAGTATGTTTTTGAAATAAATTTATTATTATTATTATAATTTGTAAATTTATCCACCGCACTAAGGAGTAAGTGCATGCAAAAACGAGACAAAAGACGATTTTTAAAATTGAAAAGTTGAAAAGTAAAATTTTAATCAAACGGTAGAGAAAAATCCACAGATTAAGAAACTGTATGTTTGTTTCTCTACTCCCACTAATTTGGCCACATCATTAACTCAAAGTCAGTGAAAACGGGAGCATAATTTTGTTTGCACCATCGACAAAAAAAATTGTAGTTTCAATTAATTATTTATTAAATATTTCGCAACAATTTTTATACAGGTGTATTCTAATATATTTATTATATTTTTTGTTAAAAAGTTGTGTTTAAATATTTTGTGTGATTTAATTAAAAAAACGCCTATAAAATCTATTTTTTTTTTCTTTCTTTCTTAATCGTTTTGTTGTTACTTTCCGTTAAATTCCGTTGAGTTATTTGTGTAAAATGATAAAGTGAATCATAAACAACCTTAGCTGTGATTTGTGTTAGAAAACGTGAAGTTTTAGGCTTTTTAAGCTTTTACATGAAAATACGTAAATTTTGACATATTTGAAGGACCATCCGGCTTAATAATTTTCACCAAAAAATGTTTATATGATGTGATCAAAACGTATTGAAGTTGGATTTAAAGCTAAATTGAATTGCTTAAAAAAAGGCTTGTTGTGAGGAGGGTCAACTCGAAGAGTTTAAAATTTATTTATGAAATTTATTTTGGTTTATTGGAAGGCTTATTTATAGATTTGAATTTAAGAGCAGATGGATTCGTTCTAATAGGGTTGAAAATCGTTTTTTTACAAAAAAAAATAAAACTTGGCTAAAGGGAAGCTTTGAAATTCCAAATAAATTTAGACCTGGTCGGCCCTCTAAATCGTTTGATGATCTTTGCCCTCGTAATAAATGCAGACGGACTGAAGAACTTCGTGGATTTCATCAAACAGAAAAACTTAGTTTAATTATAGTTTACAGTTACGATGCGAAAAAAAGATCAAAATTTTCAAAACAATTTTCCACCTATTCTGCGCACCAAGATGAATAATATTCAAGGCGAAAAACGTTTGCTTTGGCCTAAACCACCCATCGAGTCATTAATTTACCCTTAATTGACAAACTATAAGCCTAAAAATGGAAAATAATTATTTTAGGATGCCAAAACCATTTGCATGCAAATAATGCCTTGAGGTGGATATATTTTTTTTTTGGAAGTATAAACCAACCATCAAAAAAAAATATATTATTCACCACACTTTTTTTCGCACGCAAATCAATTGCCGGTCCATTGTTTTGCATGACATTCCATGACAGCATAGTTTTTTTTGCATGAAACTGTAAACCAATCATGCAAACAATTAATTTTACATTTCACCTCAATTATTTTTTACATGCGAGAATATTTGCATATATTTTTTTTTGCGCACGGGAACTGTAAACTAGGCTTTAGCAACACAAATAAAATTGCGGGAATCTGGTAAGGCAGTATGTGTAAAAGTCCTGAAAGAAATAACTCATTCTCCAGGAAGATCCAAAGTTTGTAAAAAAGCATCAAAGAATAATTCTATTACTTAACGAGAAAAGATGACAATACTTAAAGCGCTTTCAATTTTTGTTGAGTCAGGTTTATCCCGAAAGCAATATCTAAGAAATTGTAACAACGAGTGACAAGAAAATGTTTCGGAGTTACAGTTCACTTAAAAAAGCTAAAAGTGATTGCAATCCTGACCCAGAGTCTTTAACAGTTACGGAAACTCTGGCTGAGGTAATTTCGTGACCTTTTATTACTCAATATTTGCTGATTATTAAGTGGGCTGTAGGTCTAGTTCGTAATTATTTTTATTGTAACTCAAAGGCGACGTTTCAAACGTGATTATGTTCTTCTTCAGGCTTATAAAAATGTTCTTTTATATGGTATTTGCTTCCATATCTCCATAGCATCTAAGCTAGGTCAAATAATTGAAATTTCTGTGCATTTCTGCGCATTTAAGTACAAAGTTCGGTCAAAGTACATATAAAAAACATTTTTTGATACAAGTTTGGACTAAAAATCACAGAAATTCAAAGTAAAGGATCAGACCTTATATCTTTCATTGGGTATCTCGATGAGGGTAGGTCGTCGCCGATTAACAAAAAACATGAATTAAATAATGTTCGTTCATTCGTCGTTGGTTGCTGGTTATTGTCATGTGAAAACACCAAGAAAAAACGAAGCTAATAAATGTCAAGTTACCAAACATATACAATGTGTATATTGAGGACCCCTATAACTTACCGGAAGCAAGGATTCTTGATTTTCTTTTGCCTTCTGCAATATTTATTTCGGCTTCACGAATGCCCTCAGACTCTAAAATTGCAGCTCGTTTTTTTCTTTCAGCTTCAACCTGCATTTGCATAGCTTCATGTACTCGGTCCGGTAGCTAATTATAACACGTTATCACAAGGCAAAGAAACACTATTAAATTTCTTACTTTTATGTCGCGAATTTCATATCGCAGGCACGTTATACCCCAAGCTTCGCTCGCCTTATTAATGGAATCCACAATGCTGACGTTTAGAGATTCCCTCTCTCTAAATACCTTATCCAAGGACATCTTTCCTAATTCAGATCTCATAGTTGTTTGTGCAAGTTGCGTAACAGCAAATTCAGGATCTTCTACACCATATGAAGCTACAAGAAAATATGTTTAAAAAGATCCTTCCTTCTATAGCTCCAATCAACAAACCTTTATAAGGATCAATAATTCGTAAATACAGAACTCCATCTATGCTCAAAGTGACATTGTCTAAAGAAATCGCAGATTGCTTGGGGACGTCTATAGCTATTTCCTTCAGGCTTTGAACATATTTGATTTTATCAACAAATGGCAACAAGAAGTTAACACCGGGATCCATTATTTCATGAAAGCGACCCATTCGTTCAACAATCCATGCCTATAGTTAGTTGCAAGGCCAAACAATTTATTGAAATGTATGTATGTAGATATATTATAATTAAAAGTAAAATAAAACAAACCTCTTGTTGTGGGACAAACATTATAATAGTATTTATGGGCAAGTAGGATTTGTACCGCACCGGTAACTGAGTGATTCTTTGGCGAGCGGTCAAATTCTGAGAAGAAAAGCATATGTAATTTGAACGATGTTATAATTTTGATACAAAAAACATATTTTAAACCTTAAAAACAATATCGCTACTTAGTCTTCCAAGTCTAATCATTATTAAGTCAAATAATACAAAATAATTTAGAAACTAGATTCACATAAAAATCGTCCTTAAATAATACCCCTTCTATAAAAAAAAACCTTGTCTGTCATCAGGAGAATCCGTGCGTTCAGGGATTCAGATATCTGAATTTTCAAAGCATGTGATTGGTCGACTGTCATAAAAATTCAGATAACAAAGAGCATGATTACATGATTCATTTTTTGTTCGCTTTTTGACACGTACGTACCTTCGTGATTACACACAAAGAGTCTGATTACATGATTCGTTTTTTGTTTGTTTCGTTTTTCGTCTTTTTGACAGGTACGTACCTCCATTATTACACACAACGAACAAAATCCACACGTGATTTTGACGTTCATCAAATTTGAGGTTTATTTATTGGAAAATAGGCATTAGTAACAATTGTAAATATTTTTAAATCACTTCTTGTTCAAATTTATACCTATTTAATTATGAAAATCAATTTTTAATCTCATTATTTAAATTTCATAAGCATTCCCCACCTCTACTCATTTGTCAAATCAAAACGAAACGACGGACAAAACGAATCGTGTAATCAGACTCAAAGAAAAAAATCCATTCGTCATTTTGACGTTCAAAGAATTTGAGGTTCATTTATTGAAAAATAGGCAGTAATAATAATTAAAAATATTTTTAAATCACTTCTTGTTCAAATTTATAGCTATTTAATTATGAAAAACAATTTTTAATATCACTATTTATATTTTCTAAGCATCCCCAGCCAAAAACGCTCCTTGAGCCTGATTACCCTATTCGATTTTTCGTTCGTTTCGTCTTTTTGACAGGTACGTACCTAGTCGGCATTTACACCACCCGATTTTTCCCAAAATCGTGTGAAATGTTTCATAAAACGATATGAAACGATTTTTCAAGTCACATTTCTATCCCTATCCTTTTCATTATTTATTGCTGTCTTTTTCATTTTGCATTCAGAGGTAGATAGCATATTAGGAACAGCGTTGCCTATTTATTTTTTTTCTTCGTAAAATACATCTGCTGGCAATCAAATAGGTACTTTTTAGTTTAACGAAAAAAAAATATAATTCAACAAAATTAAAACCACAAACAATTTCATCATCATTGGGCACGTTCCGCTGGTTATTCTCAGTTATCCGGATAGCTTTGTGTTGTTGTAATCCCTTGTTAAAAAACAGCTGATAACAGCTGATGCAACAACAACTCAAGTTATCTCAAAATTTTTGGGATAGCATAGCGCATAAACATTGGAACGCGAGGATTGTTGTTGTTTTTTCTCCTGAAACCCAACCTTGTCGGCAATGGGCACGTTCCGCTGGTTATTCTCAGTTATCCGGATAGCTTTGTGTTGTTGTAATGGCCACGTTCAAACACCGAACTAAAGCGATCTGGATAGGTTTGTGTTGTTGTAATCCCTTGTTAAAACACAGCTGATGACGAAACAGCTGTTGACAGAAAAGAGATCCCAAGCTATCCTAAAAATTTTAGGATACAAAGCTATCCTATGAGAAATGTCAACAACAGCTGACTTGCGTTCAAACACATACATGGATACAAGCTATCCTAGATAGTGCCCTTTCACACGAGGAAACTGAGTTGCCAGCAACTTTTAGTTCCTGGGTGAGAAGGGCAGGAGGAAAGAGGGGCGAACAGAATCTCCCCGGTCGAGGATTTGAGGAGATTTTTTGACATTTTCTTTCACATCTAGGTTTAGGTGTGTTCAACCAAAAGATTTTCAAATTAAATTTCAAAAATTGCCTGGAGATTTGTTTCCTCGTATGAAAGGTACGAGAGATTTTTAAGGAGATTAAAAGAAAACGTCAAAAAATCTCTAGCAACTTGTTTCTTCGTGTGAAAGGGGACAAAGGCTATCCATTCAAACATTGAACGCGCCCAATCCCTTGTAAAAAAAACAGCTGATAACAACTGACGCAACAACTCAAGTTATCTCAAAATTTTTGGGATAACTAGATAGCATAGCGAATAAACATTGGAACGCGAGGAATTACATTAACCGATTTTTCCAGTACGATTTTTCCCAAAATCAGGTGAAATGTTTACATGAAACGATCTTTCCAGTCAGATTTGTGTCCCTGTCCTCTTCATACTTAATTGCTGTCTCTTTCATTTTGCACTCAGAGGTAGATGGCATATTAAGACCAGCGTTGCCTATTACATTTTTTTCGTAAAACAAATCTACTGCCAATCAAATACTTTTTGGTTTTACAAAAAAAAAAATCAAAAAAATTAAAACCACAAATTATTTCATCATTGTTATTTTTATTTCTCCTGAAACCCACCCTTTTATTGCCTTGCATATGAGCCGTGTAGCAAACTGAAAAATGCAAACGTTTGTGAGTTTTGTCATTAATCTTTCAAATGCGTAATTTGCTTGGTCATCGAATGACGTGAATTTTCATTAACCCTGAGGCCACACGAGCGAGTAATCGCAAGCGAGTTACTTATACATCGAAACTTTTTCTACTCGCTAGTCAACTGGCTTGCCTTTTTCGAAGCCAGTTGAGAAGCGAGTAGAGCGGCGAGTGATTTGACAATCAATGTATGTGCCCAACTCGCTAGCGAGTACTCGCTCGTGTGGCCTCCGGGTAAAATAAACCAGTAAATGGGTGCTAAGAACGTTTAAATTTGAGCGAATTTTGTGATCATTATCTGCTATTTGAAATACGTCCTGACGCTAGGGGCTGCAAATAATTAGCGTTTAATGGTTCTCAGATAAAACCTTATTTGGTCGCGTAGAAAATATAAATTGCATAATCTTACAATTCAAACAATTTTAAGGCCATGTTTTTAAAATTGTTGATAGCATCGTTTATTTACTTTGTCAAAAAAATTAAGCCAGAATTAGTTGATATTTGCGTTTGGAATTGCCTACACAAATGTTTGAAGTATGTATTTTCAATCAATTATCTGTTATTTCTTTTTCGGAAATACAAATACAAATTTGAAAATGCATATCTACTGCAAAAAAAAATCTAGAGCGCAAACATACTGGAAAAATCATGTGAGTTTGCCAGAACGGACGATCTGGTCCTTACCCCCCACTTTCTACTCCCTTCACCAATGAACAAAAGATCGTCTGTGGAAAAATCGTGTGGTGTAACTGCCGACCTACATGATTACACACAACAAGCCTGATTACACGATTCGTTTTTTCGCTCGTTTCGTCTTTCATCTTTTTGACAAGTACGTACCTTCATGATTACACACAACGAAAAAATTCCATACGTGATTTTGACGTTCAACAAATTTAAGGTTCATTTATTGGAAAATAGGCAGTAATAATAATTACAAATATTTTTAAATCACTTGTTCAAATTTATAACTACTTAATTATAAAATTATACTTATTATAAAAATTACCAAATTATAAATGAAAACACTTTTTCTTTTTACCTCATTTCGGCTCTAATGAAAACGTGGTATAGTAATAAGTCTTTTCCTTTGCTTTGAATTTCTGTGATTTTCTGTGCATTTCTGGGCATTTTAGTTCAAAGTTGTGTCAAAGCCCAACTAACAATTTTGCCCCTATAATCATCCAAAGAAGCTTCCCATAATCATTTCTTGTAATCATATAATCATTATATAATAGTCCATAGAATTAAAAGGGTAAGCTCCTATTGGACCTTTATGGACTAAATTCAGCTGCTCCGAAAAACACTTACTGGACTCAGTTTAGAGGTCTTATAGAAGGTGGAAAAATAAAAAAAATATTTCATAGTTGATTTATATTTATTTATATTTTTATTTTATTTCATTTATTTTCTGATATTTTATTTGAAAGTTTTTATCTGAAATGCAATCTTAGAATTTATTAGATATTATTTAAGCTATAAAAATTACAAGGTCTCTGTGAGATTCGAACCATGGTCCTCTCGCACTGAAAGTCCACCACGCTAACCGCTTGGCCATGGAAGAATATATTTACGATGAAAAAAAAAACGTATGCACTTTCTTCACACTGCTGGTTTGTGACTATACTCTTTAGTATACCAGAAGTGGTTTGTGTTTTTACTAGTACAGCAGAAATGGTTTGTGGATGTACTTAGCAGGTAACAGAAACTAACATATAGATTGTATAATAATTTTACAGGATGATTATAGAAGTGAAAGCTCCGTCGTTATTTCATAAAAGCAATATAGAGAGATTAAAGAAACATTGGTATATCGCTTCTATCAAGCTGATTTAATTTGTACCAGAAAATATTTAAGGAATCAGTAATGCTCCAATAAGGTTTTTACTTTCCGTCAGAGGGGAAATAGGAACGCTATAGAAACAAATAACACTATAATGTCTGAAATGCGAAGCAATTTTGTTAGTTGGGAGTTCATTTAAAAAAAATATTTTGACACAACCCAACTAAAAATTTTGCCCCTATAATCATCCAAAGAAGCTTCCCATAATCATCTCTTGCAATCATATAAGCATTATATAATAGTCCATAGAATTGAAAGGGCGCACTTTTTAAGCTCCTATTGGACCTTTATGGACTAAATTCAGTTACCCCGAAAAACACTTACTGGACTCAATTTAGAGGTCTTATAGAAGAGATGGAAAAATAAAAAAAAATATTTCACAATTGATTTATATTTATTTATTCTTATTTATTTATATTTTTATTTTATTTTATTAATTTGCTGATATTTTATTTGAAAGTTTTTATCTGAAATACAATCTTAGAATTTACTAGATATTATTTAAGTTATAAAAATTACAAGGTTCCTGTGAGATTCGAACCATGGTCCTCTCGCACTGAAAGTCCACCACGCTAACCGCTCGGCCATGGAAGAATATATTTACGATGAAAAAAAACGTACTCACTTTCTCCACATTGCTGGTTTGTGTCTATACTCTTTAGTATACCAGAAGTGGTTTGTGTTTTTACTAGTACAGCAGAAATGGTTTGTTGCTGAACTTAGCAAGTAACAGAAACTTACATAGAGATCGTAAAATAATTTTACATGATGACTATAGAACAAAAGTTCCGTCGTCATTTCATAAAAGCAATATAGAGAGATTAAAGAAACATATTGGTATATCGCTTCTATCAACCTTATATAATTTGCACCAGAAAATATTTAAGGAAGCAGTAATGCTCCATAAGGTATTTACTTCACGTCAGAGGGTAATAGGCGCGCTATAGAAACAAATAACACTATAATGTCTGAAATGCGAAGCAATTTTGCTAGTTGGGAAGTTTGGACTAAAAATCACAGAAACCCGAAGTAAAAGATCAGACCTAATAATTTAGATAGACATAAACAAGAAAATTCTAAGGTATGTTTGACAACTTGAATTTTTAAAATGTTAAAACCCATACGGAAAAAACACAAGTTTCCGAAACGTGGTACAAATTTCAAGATACTGAACATGCCTCGTACGGTAAACGTCACTTTAATTCCACGAATATACATTAGGGGTATTCACAAAAGTGTGACACTTTCTTGCACTACAACACCAAAATATACTGAATGTCAAATTCTTACACTTTTACACTTTTGCTATACTCCAACCCTGTTGTAAAAGAAAAATACACCATAGTAAAGTTTGCACTTGTGTATTTGATAACTCGCCAAATGTCATTCTTTTTGTCAGCTGATATTTTCTTGTGAAATTTTGTGAGTTTGCTACAGTGTAACTTAACTATAGATAAAAGAAATGCGTTCACGATCGCTTATAAAAAAATAAAATTTTACAATTTTACTAGGCTTGTTGCACCAGATCGTGATTACCCCTATTTTTTTTAATTAGAAATTTTAACGTGTGGCTTATCTCTTATTCCATGGTTTAGAAAAATCATGGAATAAATGTAGAATAAGCATTTTTTATTAACCCCGAGGCCACACGAGCAAGTACTTGCAAGCAAGTTGGCTACATACACTGCCTGTCAAATTCGTAATTTGCATTCCACTTGCTTTCCACTTGCATTCCACTTGCTTGTCTCCCAACTTGCTTCTGAACTTGCTTCACTACTGGCTTCAAAACTTGCATGCCAGTTGATAAGCAAGTTGCTTGGGTTTGTTGTTTACTAAGTGCCCTTTCACATGAAGAAACAAGTTGCTGGAGATTTTTTTGACGTTTTCTTTTAATCTTCTTAAATATCTCTTGTACCTTTCATACGAGGAAACAAATCTACAGACAATTTTTGAAATTTCCTTTGAAAGTCTATTGGTTGAACTCACCTAAACCTAGATATGAAAGGAAATGTCAAAAAATCTCCTCAAATCCTCGACCGGGGAAAATTTGTTCGCCCCTCTTTCCTCCTGCCCTTCTCACCCAGGAACTAAAAGTTGCTGGCAACTTAGTTTCCTCGTGTGAAAGGGCACTAACCCAAACAAACCCAAGCAACTTGCTTATGGGGGATGCTTAACCCTGAGGCCACACGAGCATGTACTTGCAAGCAAGTTGGCTACATACACTGCCTGGCAAATTCGTAATTTGCATTCCACTTGCCTCCCACTTGCTTTCTACTTGCACTCCACTTGCTTGTCTCCCAACTTGCTTCTCAACTTGCTTCACTACTGGCTTCAAAACTTGCATGCCAGTTGATAAGCAAGTTGCTTGGGTTTGTTTGTGTTAGTAAAAAAAAATGTTTATGTATTGCAACTTGCTTGCCAGTACTTACTCGTGTGGTCTCAGGACTCGGGGTAAAATTTAAATAGTGAGATTAAGGGTTTGTTTCACAATGTCTGAGTAAAGTTCTGATTTGTTATTCGACAGTTAAATTAACCGGAAATTAAATCCTCCCATTAACGAACTTTGCGTTTCACAATGATCGAAGTATTAAAATAATTTGTCAATTAGCTATTCGTAAGTTATTCCAGTTTTCCAGACAAAATATTTTTGACAGAATGAAAATATTCAAAACAATAAATAATAAACATCATCAAAATTCAACCGAGACTTCGAAATAGATTGCAACAAGATATTGTAATAACTTTCCATATTTGAACTATACCGACTCAGAAATGCAAACAAACGGACACAATAAAACTTAAGGTCGCAGTGCAAACATACCCTTATTAGCTATAATTATAGCAACTCTCAAACGAAGGAAGCGCCATCTGCCGGATTATAGCAGATTTACCAGCTGTCAAATAAAAGCTTTTGGAAGGGAAATTATTGGGAAATTTCCCCTACGGAAAGCTCTGGAAGCAGAGACGAGAACCTTCCACCACTTTCCAGAGTTTGGAAAACAATTATAAAAGGCACATGTTTGAACGGCAGCGACACAGTTTGTTTTTAATCGTGAATGAATAAAGTTGGTTGTAATAAAAGTGAAAAGTAAAGTTTGTGAATTAATTTCAGTGGTGAATAATAAATCGTTTTGTTTGTAGTAAGAACAGTAAAGTGTTTTATTTTCGAAATAAATAAGTGGACGTTTTGAATAAAGTAAATAAGTTTTATTATCGAACCTGAGAAAATATTACAATATTTTGGGTAATCTGCCATTTGGAAGAGATAAAGTTCTTCTGATATAAGAAAAGTGAAGCTTTAGCGATGTAAGAAAAGCTTTCGGTAAACCAGTTTCGATGTGCAGAGCATAGTTCGGCGTGTTATCCGGTAGCAGGAAACATCTTTTTATGAAGAATCGTTGTAATTTTTCAACTTGGTTGTGTTCGCGATATCCCCATACCTGTGCACAGTACAGCATAATGGCTCTAGAAGCAGCATCATATATTTTAAATTTTGTAGAATGTTTAACGGATTTATCCCTCAGTAACTTGGACCATGTTGCATTGATGGAGTTCTTAGATGATCCCAATCTATTATTTAAATGTTCATTCCAAGACATGTTGTAGTTGAAAACTACGCCTAGATTTTTAAATTGATTTGACACCTTAATTTCAGCATCATTGAAGAACCATTTTTCACAAGCAGCTCTTCGTCCCCCATTTCGAAAGATTACAACTTCAGATTTACCAAGATTAACTTCAAGGTTCCACTTTTTGCAGTATATAATAAAACTATCAATAAGTTGTTGTAGATAAGCAGGATTATCCGATAAGAGGACAATATCATCAGCATATAAGAGGGCGTTGATTTGAAGACCATCTAAAAATAGACCAATAGGCAGTTCGGCGTGTAAGTCATTCAAAAAGAGGACAAACAGAAGAGAGCTTAGTGCACAGCCCTGTCTAACACCTTTGTTAGTGAAAAAGAAATCCGACAAACCCGTTCCATCCCAAACAGCAGCAGCAGTATCCTGATAAAGAGACTTTATTATAGCGATCATCTTCGAAGAAATTCCCAGAGTCAATAATTTGTAAAATAAAGCATTTTTATCGACGTTGTCAAAAGCAGCCTTCAGATCAATGAAAAATGCATAGAGCTTCTTCTTTTGGCATAGTTGAAGCTGTATAATACATGAAAGATTGTAAACTTGGTCCACAGTAGAGTAGTACCTCCTGTAAGCAGCTTGAAATTCGTTTAAGATGTTGTTATTTTCTAACCAGGACGTTAGTCTATTTAAGAAAACGGTAGTAAATAACTTATAAAGCGTGTCCAAAAAAGACAGTCCTCTATAGTTAGACACCACATTAGCATCTCCTTTCTTAAAAAGCGGGTATATTATTGATTTTTTGAACGACGATGGTATAGTTGTAGTTTCAAAAATTTCGGTAAACAACTTATATATCTCCATAACCAGAGACGGGTTCGCATTTTTATAGAATTCATAAGGTATTCCGTCCAAACCAGGAGTTTTATTATCTTTTGAGAAAGATATGGCAGAATATATTTCGTCAGGTTCTATGGGGCAATCCAACTCAGGAACTTGTTTTTGACAAAGAGCGTATGAGATGGTAGATATATGAATTGACTGCGTTAGTAACTTCTTAAAATGCATTTCAAATTCACAGACTGTTACTCTTGTTGGAGTATTGAAATTATTGGCACGTATCTCCTTAGCAATTTTCCACCATTCCTTGGCCGAAGCAACAAATTGTAGACTTTTTGCAAGTTCTTGGAAATAAGCTCACTTTTTAATTTTACATAAAGTCCTGTACTTTTTGTTGGCCTCATTGTAGTGCTTCCTGCAGACGTCAAGGTTTAATTTTCGAAAGGCTTTCAGGTGTTTAAAAGCAGTTTTACGGGCCAAAAAACAAGCTAAATCAAACCAAGGCTTTTTGGGCTCAAATTAAATAGTTTGTCGTAAAGGAGCTCCATTTGCTTCATAGATGCAACCTTTAATTGCATTACAACGATCCTCAATAGAATCCGTTGGTTTTATTTTGGAAGGTACAAGTGCCTCGAGCTTAGTATTGTAGGCGAGACATCGGTTTTCATGCTATTTAATTCGGGGAAGACTTCTGTGACTGGAAATTGTTGTAAATTCGGTGGATTTTAAGGAGCAGATTAATGGCATATGGTCCGAAAAGGTTTCACAACCAACACTAAAGTCGTCTACAATATTTGAAGCTGAGTATGAAAGGCAACAGTAGTCAATCACCGACGAGCCTCTGCTGCTAGCAAAAGTGTATTCGCCATTTTTGTCACTAAATCCTCTTCCATTAAGAATGTATGCACCAATATCCTCAAGGAATTCCAAGAATTTTTTGCAGTTGCTGTCACAGGTTGAATCTTTGGAGCATCTCATTTCCGTAACTGATGAAGGAGGAACCGAATTGATATCCACTGTTCCTTTTAAAATCGGTTCGAACGTTAAAATCACCGCCAAGAATGAAATTTGTGGATGTAAAGTTGGAAAAAAAGTTTTTAAGAATTGTGAAATCTCTGTTCCAGTGGCTACAATTTAAATAAAAAGGTATTAAATTCAAATTAACTCCTGAAAAGCAACCTTGAAGCATGATCATATCATTTGTGGTTACAAACTTAAGTTCATAGACAGGTTCAATGATTTTTTTTTTATCCAAACAAACATCCACCACTGGCTCTGCCGAAGTTGAGTGTTTTTGTGGCTGAAATCCATTTTAGTTTAAAACCAGCTAAGTATTTTTCATAGTTCTTAAAATTTTCGGATAGTACAAATGTTTCAAATAAAAGAAAATTTCAAATTTACAAATATATTTAAAAAAATTACATAATAAAGATTTATTTACAAGACCAGCTATATTGTAAAACAAGACCTGACAGGCAATGGGTTGCTAATTATTATTATTGTTTTGATGAGTTTTAGATGCTGCCACCATGACAGAATAGGCCAAATCAGATTTGCTTAAAAGGCTTACAATGTATTCCTTATCAGCTTCATTAAATGATGTAACGATGCCATCCTTGTTGCATTTATACCTCCGCCCATCAACTAAAAGGGCCCAATGCTTGATCTCAAGCTTAAGACGAGTATCCACTTTCATAAGACATCTCTTCAACTGGCGAAGATGAAAACTCTCAGATCGTTCATTTAAAGTAAGGTCCTTATTAACTGATATCGGGGTATTTTTCAAGCAGATCGATGAAGATAAAACTGTTTTTACATCGCTTACACTAGAAAGCTCAAAAATATAAGACGGAGATTTTTGGTTGGAATAACCGATTTTTCTAACATTTTTCATGACAGCAGGGACTTTAAGTGAAGAGGTACACACTTGTTGGAATTCATGTTTTGCGTCTTCAGCATTTTTGGCATTCAACCCTCTGACTATAATATTTAGTCTTTTGGAATACTTCTCCGCATCTTCCATTCTTCTTTCAAGCATGATTTCGCCAGTTTTCAGCTTTACTATCTCCTCTTTCAGTTGTTTGTTTTCTTCTTCAAGTTCTGCAACACGCATAATAACACCGCTTATATCACTCTTTGTGGCAATATCTTTCAATTTAACATCTAAAAGTGCATCCATTTTCAATATGATTGCGTTCATCAATTGTTCATTTGCCATTACAGTGCTTGAGCAATTTTTCTTTAACGACACAATTTCAAATCCTGGCGATGTCTCTCGTAACGATCTTTTTGAATTTAAATTTTCATTCATGAGGTGAATTGAAAAGGTTGTTGAATTTACTGGATATTTAAAATAAGGTTGTGACATATATGCTACGATAACAATTTGTAAGCTTTTGGGTGGTGGATTTCAGTTGCTGTGGTGAGTTCTAGCAGTTTTGCTCTCAATTTATTTGTATAAGTCCTGTGAGCACACGCCCGAAACAAGCATAACTTTGTTCACTGTCAGGCGCAAGCGCGAGAAACATATATTTCGTTTATGGGGTTTTCCATTGGTAAATTCAGATTTCAATCGAAAAATTGATTTTTTTCGTTGCCAATGGAATGCAATTTCAAATTGATTTTTTTTTGTCAATGTATTTGTGTAATTTCACGTGTATCTCATTATTCGTAACAATTTGCATCCCTTTGTCCACTTTTGGCAGTGTAATATTAGCTTCATAAATTTACCGATTCATTTAAAACAGTTTCCTTTTTCTATTTAAATTATTTTCTTCGTGTTTTGAGTTCAATTTTCACAACCAAAATAGAATAAAATCATCAAAAGCCACATTAGAAAACTAACAGCTCATAATAATTGTTTTGGTATTAGTACAGGGAGGGGTAAATCTGCCGAAAAATTTATATCTGCAAAATTGATTTTAAAACAAAAAATAAATCAATTTTTTCGTTCAATGGAACACAATAATTGATTTGGATCTGTCAAAATGCTGATTTTGGCAGATCCAAATCAAAAATAAATTGATTTATTTTACCAATGGAAAACCCCATTAGTTTTTCTCAGAGAAGTTCTGTTTAATTATTTGATTTGTGGAAGTCTTGTGAGCACAAGTCCGAAACAAGTGTAGCTTTATTTACTCTGTCAGGCGCAGGCGCTAGAAGCATATGTTTGCATAAGATTGTCTCAGAGAATTGAGGTAACTAATTTTATTTGTAGAAGTACTGTGAGCACAAGCTTGAAACAAGCCTCCTGTTAATTTTATTTGTATAAGTCCTGTGAGCACACGCCCGAAACAAGCATAACTTTGTTCACTGTCAGGCGCAAGCGCGAGATACATATATTTCGTTTAGTTTTTCTCAGAGAAGTTCTGTTTAATTATTTGATTTGTGGAAGTCTTGTGAACACAAGCCCGAAATAAGTGTAACTTTATTTAATCTGTCAGGCGCAGGCGCTAGAAGCATTTGTTTGCATAAGATTGTCTCAGAGAATTGAGGTAACTAATTTTATTTGTAGTACTATGAGCACAAGCTTGAAACAAGCCTCCTGTTAGCACAAGCACAAATGTGATATTTGGCAACTTATATTAATGTTTTAATATAAAACAAATTAACAAAATAAAATTCATTTCGAAAAAACAAAACAGGTGGTCACCACATATAATCTTGGTGGTGCATTTCATCTGGAAGCTAAATCGAAGCTCCAGACAAGCTAACTTTGGTTTAAAGTGGTTCCAATTTGAAACTGTTTAATTATATTGAAGTATAGCTCTATGGATAAGGCGCCTGACTACCAACCGGCACATCCCAGGTTCAACTCCCATAAAATCCACCAAATAAGTAAAAGTTTTTAATCTTAATTATAATATTTGTACATTTAATTTCAGAAATAAATAATGCCTGGATGTATAATAAGGAGGAAAATGGCGAAATAAAATTAAATAAAAAGCATTATCTTATTTCCTTCATTAATCTTTTGATAATACTCCGCTTGTGCCTCCACAAAACTTCGAGAAGCTTTTTATAAGGTTTCGTAAGTATTATCAGATGTTTGAATCGAAAATAGCTTTTGAAATTAATTGCTTCCTAGTGTGTGCAAAAGCCTGTATACGAAAATATTATATGCTTTCCCAGAGCTTATTGATCAAAACAAAAGCCTGCAATAAACTTTTCTGGGAAACTAATAACCTTTAAGATTTGCAATTTTCGAATATTGTTTGTTTTTATAAGGCTTTAAGGAAATGTATTGAGTGTCTCCAATCAGCTTGAATATGACTGTTTGAAAGCCAATCGTTTGTTTCTCTAAGACTTTAAAGAAATTTATTGAGAGTCTCCAATCAATTTGCATATGACTGTTTGAAATCCTGTTGAGCTTCTCAAGTGGGCCAAATGTGCTTTTATATGGCCTTATAGAAACAATTTTGCTGAATCGGAAATAGCTTCGTTAGTCCCTTATAGAAGTAAAATTGTTAGTTGGGACGGGCGCAACAAAGAGCATGTTCATAACCATTCCAAATTTGAAGAAAATCCATAAACTCGTTTCGCTAGAAGCGATGTAAAGTGGACATAGAGATGCAAATTTTCAAATGGTGTTATCATGTTTCAACCAAACACCACAGTCACACTCGCATCTGTAAATAATTTAATTGCCAGTTATATTCGATAGTCGGTACTTCATCTGGCCATTAAAATACTCAGAACTTTAATTACTAGTTAGTCTTATTCGCATATTGTGAAACATAAATTAAATTTTTAACTGACGAATAAGTTCAAGTAGCTTAATTGAAACTATAATCAGATATTGTGAAACAAGCCCTAAAAATTTTGTTTCATAATTAAATAGCTATACATTTGAACAAGAAGTGATTTACAAATATTTTTGGTTATTATTACTGCCTGTTTTTTTAATAAATGAACCTCAAATTTTTTGAACATCAAAATAACGAATGAATTTTTTTCTTTGTGTGTAACCACGAAGGTATGTACCTATCAAAAAGACGAAAAACGAAACGAACGTAAAAACGAATCATGTAATAAGGTTCAACATTTAAAGTTTATAAGCATTCCCCACCTCTACTCATTTATCATTTCAACCGGAAAAAAAATCTTAAAATGTTCATACGTGCTTTCGTTACTTCATTCCCCCTACATTTCTACACCCCTCTCCAATGTGTCAAAAAAATGAAACACGAAACGACCGAATAATCGAATCTTGTAATCAGGCTCTTAATAGCCCTATTCTCCCCATCAACACTGATACCTCACAAATCACAAGAAGTGAGGAAACTGATTTTGTGACTTTTTCGTATTATCCCCCTAAAGTCACAATTTGTGAGAGTCATTAAAACAACCGAAACTGTGATCTCCCCCAGAGCAGGTCACAATTCACAATTTACTTGAGTTTTTACAAATCATATTGAATTATATTAGGTTTGTTCGTGTAATTTCTGGGCTAAATTCGGCAGTCCGTCAAACTTTGAGGAGGAGAGATGCAATTCTCTCAGAGAGAAGTAAAACTGTGCAAAAGTACACGAATGCATAGGACCAAAATTTGTACCACTTTTTAAACGTCAGCAAAAAGTAAACAAAATATCTCCCTAGAAATCAAGAAAACAAACCCACAGCATTGGAATTTCAATTTTTATTTTATATTCTTAAGAAAATTTGGTATTTTTTGTATTAATTTATTACAAACTTAGTATTCTGGAAATAAAAAAAAATAAAAACATGGCATATTCATAGATGTTTGTTAAACTCTTGCTAAGTTGTTACTAAGCAAGTCCAGAGTTTGAGCTATTCATAAATAAATTTAAACCTAAGCTTAGGGCTAAACCTGTGGTCTAAATTTAAACATAGGAAATGCTGTATTTAAGTAGTTATTATCACACCCATTTGTCAGATTTTTTTATGAGTTAAAAAGTTGATAAAGAAGTTTATATCAATCTACGTAAATTAAGATTTAAAAAAAATGTCGATTGATACTGCAATCAAAGAAAATATGGATATTTTAGAGGAGATTGACTTATTGAGTGATGTGCAAAATGTGCGACCACGAAAAAGAAAAATTTACAAAACGCGGTTCAATCCATTTGAATTGAACGATAAAGACTTCTACGAAAGATATCGTTTTGATAAAGAAACAGCCACATTTATCATAAATCTAATTAATATAGAAGAACTACCAAGCAAAAGAGGATTGCCTGTTTCTGGCAGCCTTCAGGTTTTAACAGCACTGAGATTTTTTGGTAGAAATGTCCACCAGAGTGATATAGGTAAGGACAAATCCATCTTTTTCTAGAGCAGCAGATTGTACATATACAAATCCCCAATTTTTTAATTAAAGCTGATCTTCATGGAATTTCGCAACCTACGGTTAGCAGAATAGTCACCAAAATTGCAAAGAAACTGGCACTACAATTGCCAAACTTTGTAAAATTCCCATCAACAAGTCAGGAAGTTCAAAAGACAAAATCTGATTTTTCCAAATTGCTCAATTTCCCGGAAAGATTGGCACTATATATTGCACACACATACGCATAAAGTGTCCGGCAAAGATCGTAGGGGAAGTTTCTGCAGGTCATTTCCTAAATAGAAAAGGGTATTATTCACTTAATGTCCAAGTATGTACCTGTGCTATACTCCTTCATTATTTTAAAAAATTATAAATTTTAATATTTTTAGATTGTCTGTGATGCACAGTGCAAAATTGTAGATATTGTTGCACGATCTAGAGGTTCCAGACATGATGCTCCCATATGGAGCACCTGTAGTTTAAAAAGGCACCTGGAAGACACCAGAAGCGCCCATAACGGAGTTCTTCTTGGAGACGCTGGGTATCCCTTGTCTAATATTTTATTTACTCCCGTCAGAAATGCACAGGTACCACAGGAATAAAAGTATAACAAATGTCATATCGCGACCAGAAATAAAATGTGTTTAAATGGACAGATCAAATCTAAATTTCGATCTATTTTTGAAAGACTCAGAGTTGATTTAGACACTGCCAAAAATGTTGTTGTAGCAGTATCAGTGTTGCCCAACATATCCAAGGAAAGAAATTTGTCATGTGAGTACCTATTCATTCATATCATTTCAAATTTTTCTGCGGACTTTTTTAAACCAACCCTGAAAAAGAAGTTGTCTTTTTGGCTTTGTATTACTGAATACCTTTCCGCTCGATGGAAACATAAATATACAACGATTTTAATTCCAATTTTCAATGTTTGGAATCTGACTATTACTCGACTAGTGCACCTACAAGTTGTGTTTTGACCAAAACGGACTTCCTTCCTGCCTAATTATAAAATAAAGCTTTTCGCAATTAAATTCTATTTATACTTACTATACGTAGGTATTATAATAATTTAAGAATCTATAGAGGAATTCCTTTTACCTTTATAGCTTCATTTTGACCTTTGGTGTTATCGTCCACGTACACTGTTTGTTTTTACCCGTATTCAAAACAACGAGGCTGTAAACAAGAAAATCAGCCACGAACAACTAAGAAATTCAAAGCCCCTTTGAACTGTTGATGAACTTTGTTCATTGTTTGTGAAACAACGTTCACCGAATAATAAGAACGAAGGCTTAAATGCTGCTGGTACTTGCTCACTTATTTAAGACTTTCCCAAACCAACATGAAACATTTCAATTTATTATTATTTGAGATGAAAACTTTTTTCATTTCTGTTCCTCAGCCAAAACTACTATTCATTTAGACGATTGTAATTTTTCTATGCGGTGTTCAAATACGAAAGTGGTAAATAAATAAAAAATAAAAAAAAGAATGTTGATAAAAGTTAGGTAAAATAAATTAAAACTTGTTATTCTTCACTCATTTTAATAAGTTTTTGTGTTTTATCGGTTCCAGTTCAGTGCACCGCTTATAAAAAAGTAAACAATAACCGCAAAACAAAAAATAAAAATTTCCGTGGCCATCAACTCCTCAAAGGTCTTTCTTGTCACAATCTGATCCTATTTTTCTGTTGGTTTCTGATGGGGCAACAAGGCAATTCTCCTCAAACGTAACCATTTGGCCGGAAGATGCAAACAATCTGAACAGCAGTTGTATACATCTGCTCCGCGATTTCCCCACAGCTTTTGAAAATAAATTTTGGATTCGTTTGCTTAGGTGAGCATTCTGAAATTTGGATATATTCATAAACTGAACAAATTAAATACAGCAAAACAGGAAAGAGGCTTTTCACGTTTCAGCTATGTTTTTTTTTCTTCGCATTTAAAAAACAAGAGATAATGTACATTTGTTTTTATCGTTTTTATATCTCTCTGGTTTCTTTTTCGGTAGAGCATAATAATAGTCCAGTCATATTGTGCTTTTGCCATGCAAATTGTGGGTAGCTTAGATTTTATTCCTGCTTTATGTTTTCGTGGGTGCTGAATCCGAATCTGAGGCTTGCGACTAAAATTTCGTGACGCAACATGGAAAAAAATACAAAAAAATTATGCAAAAATGCATTTTTTTAGTTTTTCACTTATGGCACCAAATCTATCATTCGTAAATTTCATCAAACTACACAATTCCCAACACAAATCTCTGTTTAAGGTTTTTTTTGCAACTACTCATTTTGACTCATATGTTTATGTTATGAAACTGATGATTTGTTGATTGGACATTTGAAAGTCCTTAAGATTCTATTTTGTAATTATAAATAAAAGATGTTATTTTGAATAACTTAAAAACACTTATTTTATTTATTTATTTACTTAAATGCATTTCGGAAGCAATGCTTCCATCGTCAGTAAGTTTTATATAAAAATTACTGACGATGGAAGCATTGCTTCCGAAATGCATTTATATAAAACTTACTGACGAAAGTGTTTTTAAGTTATTCAAAATAATCTGTTGCAAATAATAATTGGCTCGTCGTCCGAGCAATCTGCTTTTGAATAAAACGCACTCTTTAAAAATCAGTGAATGGTTTATTCTCTGTAATAATGACAAATAATTTGTTTATTAATATATAGAGAAAACAATAAACATGTTATATATTATCTTACTATTTTTAGCAGCCTTATTATGGGAATGGCCTCTGCTCTGCTCGAACTTTATTTGCACAATGAAATCAGTTAATGAAAAATACGGCGACACGACAGGGCATATGACCCTTTTTCAAAACTCTACGCAAGTAAGAAGCATTACTTCAGAAAAAGTATTCCTACACTCTGCTTCGCGCACTTTTTGACATTTAAAATGAGTGAATTCAAAACCAAAGAAAATATTGTGTTCTGTTCAATTTGGAGCTGGAGTAGAGACCGTTTCCATTAGGGTGTAAATACACTTGAGCATTTTTTAACATCCCGACCCCCGTGAGGTGCCCGGTTCCACCACAGCCTCACCAGTAACATTCAGTACAGCTAACTTCACTGCTGGTCTTCGAAGTGTTCCTGTAGATGTCTTGACATCAGCTGAACGTACCTGCTTATCTGGTCCGATAAATACTTTTACGATTCTTCCTCGCACCCATTGGCTTCTCGGAACGTTGCCATCGCAGACAAGAACGAGGTCTCCTACTTGCAGATTCGGAACTTCGGCAAACCATTTGCTTCTCTTCGTGAGTTCTGGTAGATACTCTTTAATCCACCGACGCCAGAAACGGTCTTTTATCTGCTGGCTTACTCACCATTGCTTTCGGAGACAAAGAGCTCTTTCATCAACTGGTCCAGGAGTCTGTGTTGAGTTGGTAACACCCATCAAAAAATGATTAGGAGTCAATGGCCTCTTCCTCCTCGGTTGTAACAGGAAGGTGTGTGAGTGGGCGGCTGTTGATTATCCCAACTAACATTTCAGCTTCGGTTCGGCGTTACTGAATAGGCTTTCTGATTTCCTTAAGACATTTGTAAAATTTCGTTAAGCATAAAAAGGAGAATATTATAGAACTTCGAAAATGATTTCGGAAAATCTTCTTGGAGGCCCCGTACGCAGATCTCTTAAAAGCTTCAAATTCTATACGATCCATAAGAAGTTTAAACGAGCGCTATTCGAAATCTTAGTGAAATTATGGTTTTGACAGATAGCTTCAGAAATGTTTCTATAAAAGTAAACACGCAAGTGCAATAGAAAGTCTTATAATACCTATTAGAAGCCGACAATACAGCTCTTACAGAGGTTGTAGGAAAATGGGGGAACAAATATAATTCTTTTTACTTTCAATTTCTTTTGAGTGATTTTTACCGCATTTAATGTTTGTTAAACCTGAAACTATTATTTTTTTCAGTTATTTGTAAATTAATGAATTGGAAATAATTATAAAACACAAAGATTTTTCTTACCCGTCTAGGAATCGAACACGGAACTCCTGCGTAAGAGTCCATCACTCTACCCACTCAGCCATCTTAGATATAAAATGGAAGATGCAAAAACTTAATCAGTATCTTCCAGTCCTACATGCTGGCTCCACTAGACATGAACGATGTCCAACATCCAAACCACAATCCAATCAGCAAACTGATTTGTATGGATATGTCACTGCACGGACATGGATTTTTGAGACTCCATTGTTTTTTTTTAAACCTGTTCATAATCCAACCATGGCTCATGCCCAGTGGAGCCACCATGTTAATAACAAATTTTTTTTTCAAATCGTGTGTTTATTATTGAAATTAAAATCTGAAGAGCTGAGTGGTTGTTTTTAAATTCAATCGCCCATTGCCTGAGGTTAAGTCTAAGCTTTTGATTTTTTCATCTTCGTCATCGCTTTCTTGAAAACATTAATCATTAAACTCGTGTGTGTTATCCCTCATAAAAGTTTCGCCTCTCATGCTGGTAGTGGGGTTCATATCTAAGTACAGAATGAATATTTATATTTAAAAGAAAATTATAAACAGAGAAACAATGAAACACACTTTAATCTTCTGGCTCTGGAGATATTTGATTTATCCATGAAAGACTTATTAAATCTGAACATTCTTGCCGTCACGTCGTTGTCTTTCATTTGCATTCTTTTGAAGATCTAAGTTACGAGCTCTCTGGAGTATTAAGAAACGTCTCACCGCAAGAGATCTATAATAATTTCCCGACTTTTTCATTTTTTCCACGAAGTAGACATATTCACGCAAAAAAATTTCACAAACAATTTATTCAATAAACGAAAATTTATCAATGACTTCATTAAAATGACTTTGACAGATTTGAGTCTCTTTAGCATAGACTGACATTTTCTATTATGGTTCGTTAATAAAGTCTGAGTCTGCGAAGTATTCGATAAGGCTTCCAGCAAATTGTAACCGAAACCTTTTAAAGACAAAGTGACAGGAGCTTCAATTAAATTACTCTATACAATCTTTATAAAGTGACAGCTTCATGTTTCTTCGTTAATGTTATTAACAGAGGTCTATCCGAAACAAAGACGCTAGTCTCGTTTAGCTTTCTATATCAAGCTTTCAAACGACTTTAAAGAAGCAGTTATTGAAATCATGACTTCTATTAGAAATTTATTTTTGATGAAAGCTTTATAGAAGCTTTATACATATCCAGACTTGCAGCATATCGATATTTCTAAGCTAATAGAAACTGAAATGTTAGTTGGGTATGTTTTCTGCCTCGATAAGAGCACTCACCAGCGTTTCAGGTCTTGGTGCAAGTTCATTGAGTGTGTACGCCAAAACTCTCTTCACAGACCGAACGAGTCGCTCCCAACAACCACCAGCATGTGGATTTGAAGGGCAATTATTGAACTTCCACTCGATCCCCTTTGAGGAGAGTTCCCCTTTGATAGCATCGCTGTCGAAGATTTCAGCTGTTAATAGTTCATTTTTTGCGCCTATAAAGTTGGTGCTATTGTCGCTTCTTATGCGTACCGGTATGCCTCGACGGTTGACAAAATTCCGGATGCATAATATGCAAGCGTCTGTTGACAAGTCAGCTGCTAATTCGAGATGAATGGCCCTCACGGTCAGACAGGTGAACAGGGCTATCCAGCGCTTCTCCTTCCGACGTCCTATTGTCACGTTAACTGGGCCAAAATAGTCAAGTAAATGGACTCATAAAGGGGGTGACTCGATCTTCGGGCAGAGGTCCCATCAACGCACGGTGGCAAAGGACAAGTAGCAAATGGTGTTATCATGTTTCAACCAAACACCACAGATTTATTTGTTTCAAAGGTCACACTCGCATCTGTAAATAATTTAATTGTCAGTTATATTCGATAGTCGGTACTTCATCTGGCCATTAAAATACTCAGAACTTTAATTACTAGTTAGTCTAATTCGCATATTGTGAAACATAAATTAATTTTTTAACTGACGAATAAGTTCAAAGTAGCTTAATTGAAACTATAATCAGATATTGTGAAACAAGCCCTAAAAATTTTGTTTCATAATTAAATAGCTATACATTTGAACAAGAAGTGATTTACAAATATTTTTGGTTATTATTACTGCCTGTTTTTTAATAAATGAACCTCAAATTTTTTGAACATCAAAATAACGAATGAATTTTTTTCTTTGTGTGTAACCACGAAGGTATGTACCTATCAAAAAGACGAAAAACGAAACGAACGTAAAAACGAATCATGTAATAAGGCTCAACATTTAAAGTTTATAAGCATTCCCCACCTCTACTCATTTATCATTTCAACCGGAAAAAAATCTTAAAATGTTCATACGTGCTTTCGTTACTTCATTCCCCCTACATTTCTACACCCCTCTCCAATGTGTCAAAAAAATGAAACACGAAACGACCGAATAATCGAATCTTGTAATCAGGCTCTTAATAGCCCTATTCTCCCCATCAACACTGATACCTCACAAATCACAAGAAGTGGTGAAACTGATTTTGTGACTTTTTCGTATTATCCCCCAAAAGTCACAATTTGTGAGAGTCATTAAAACAACCGAAACTGTGATCTCCCCCAGAGCAGGTCACAATTCACAATTTACTTGAGTTTTTACAAATCATATTGAATTATATTAGGTTTGTTCGTGTAATTTCTGGGCTAAATTCGGCAGTCCGTCAAACTTTGAGGAGGAGAGATGCAATTCTCTCAGAGAGAAGTAAAACTGTGCAAAAGTACACGAACGTATAGGACCAAAATTTGTACCACTTTTTAAACGTCAGCAAAAAGTAAACAAAATATCTCCCTAGAAATCAAGAAAACAAACCCACAGCATTGGAATTTCAATTTTTATTTTATATTCTTAAGAAAATTTGGTATTTTTTGTATTAATTTATTACAAACTTAGTATTCCGGAAATAAAAAAAAAAATAAAAACATGGCATATTCATAGATGTTTGTTAAACTCTTGCTAAGTTGTTACTAAGCAAGTCCAGAGTTTAAGCTATTCATAAATAAATTTAAACCTAAGCTTAGGGCTAAACCTGTGGTCTAAATTTAAACATAGGAAATGCTGTATTTAAGTAGTTATTATCACACCCATTTGTCAGATTTTTTTATGAGTTAAAAAGTTGATAAAGAAGTTTATATCAATCTACGTAAATTAAGATTTAAAAAAAATGTCGATTGATACTGCAATCAAAGAAAATATGGATATTTTAGAGGAGATTGACTTATTGAGTGATGTGCAAAATGTGCGACCACGAAAAAGAAAAATTTACAAAACGCGGTTCAATCCATTTGAATTGAACGATAAAGACTTCTACAAAAGATATCGTTTTGATAAAGAAACAGCCACATTTATCATAAATCTAATTAATATAGAAGAACTACCAAGTAAAAGAGGATTGCCTGTTTCTGGCAGCCTTCAGGTTTTAACAGCACTGAGATTTTTTGGTAGAAATGTCCACCAGAGTGATATAGGTAAGGACAAATCCATCTTTTTCTAGAGCAGCAGATTGTACATATATAAATCCCCAATTTTTTAATTAAAGCTGATCTTCATGGAATTTCGCAACCTACGGTTAGCAGAATAGTCACCAAAATTGCAAAGAAACTGGCACTACAATTGCCAAACTTTGTAAAATTCCCATCAACAAGTCAGGAAGTTCAAAAGACAAAATCTGATTTTTCCAAATTGCTCAATTTCCCGGAGTGATTGGCACTATATATTGCACACACATACGCATAAAGTGTCCGGCAAAGATCGTAGGGGAAGTTTCTGCAGGTCATTTCCTAAATAGAAAAGGGTATTATTCACTTAATGTCCAAGTATGTTCCTGTGCTATACTCCTTCATTATTTTAAAAAATTATAAATTTTAATATTTTTAGATTGTCTGTGATGCACAGTGCAAAATTGTAGATATTTTTGCACGATCTAGAGGTTCCAGACATGATGCTCGCATATGGAGCACCTGTAGTTTAAAAAGGCACCTGGAAGACACCAGAAGCACCCATAACGGAGTTCTTCTTGGAGACGCTGGGTATCCCTTGTCTAATATTTTATTTACTCCCGTCAGAAATGCACAGGCACCACAGGAATAAAAGTATAACAAATGTCATATCGCGACCAGAAATAAAATAGAGTGTTTAAATGGACAGATCAAATCTAAATTTCGATCTATTTTTGAAAGACTCAGAGTTGATTTAGACACTGCCAAAAATGTTGTTGTAGCAGTATCAGTGTTGCCCAACATATCCAAGGAAAGAAATTTGTCATGTGAGTACCTATTCATTCATATCATTTCAAATTTTTCTGCGGACTTTTTTAAACCAACCCTGAAAAAGAAGTTGTCATTTTGGCTTTGTATTACTGAATACCTTTCCGCTCGATGGAAACATAAATATACAACGATTTTAATTCCAATTTTCAATGTTTGGAATCTGACTATTACTCGACTAGTCCACCTACAATTTGTGTTTTGACCAAAACGGACTTCCTTCCTGCCTAATTATAAAATAAAGCTTTTCGCAATTAAATTCTATTTATACTTACTATACGTAGGTATTATAATAATTTAAGAATCTATAGAGGAATTCCTTTTACCTTTATAGCTTCATTTTGACCTTTGGTGTTATCGTCCACGTACACTGTTTGTTTTTACCCGTATTCAAAACAACGAGGCTGTAAACAAGAAAATCAGCCACGAACAACTAAGAAATTCAAAGCCCCTTTGAACTGTTGATGAACTTTGTTCATTGTTTGTGAAACAACGTTCACCGAATAATAAGAACGAAGGCTTAAATGCTGCTGGTACTTGCTCACTTATTTAAGACCTTCCCAAACCAACATGAAACATTTCAATTTATTATTATTTGAGATGAAAACTTTTTTCATTTCTGTTCCTCAGCCAAAACTACTGTTCATTTTGACGATTGTAATTTTTCTATGCGGTGTTCAAATACGAAAGTGGTAAATAAATAAAAAATAAAAAAAAGAATGTTGATAAAAGTTAGGTAAAATAAATTAAAACTTGTTATTCTTCACTCATTTTAATAAGTTTCTGTGTTTTATCGGTTCCAGTTCAGTGCACCGCTTATAAAAAAGTAAACAATAACCGCAAAACAAAAATAAAAATTTCCGTGGCCATCAACTCCTCAAAGGTCTTTCTTGTCACGATCTGATCCTATTTTTCTGTTGGTTTCTGATGGGGCAACAAGGCAATTCTCCTCAAACGTAACCATTTGGCCGGAAGATGCAAACAATCTGAACAGCAGTTGTATACATCCGCTCCGCGATTTCCCCACAGCTTTTGAAAATAAATTTTGGATTCGTTTGCTTAGGTGAGCATTCTGAAATTTGGATATATTCATAAACTGAACAAATTAAATACAGCAAAACAGGAAAGAGGCTTTTCACGTTTCAGCTATGTTTTTTTTTTCTTCGCATTTAAAATACAAGAGATAATGTACATTTGTTTTTATCGTTTTTATATCTCTCTGGTTTCTTTTTCGGTAGAGCATAATAATAGTCTAGTCATATTGTGCTTTTGCCATGCAAATTGTGGGTAGCTTAGATTTTATTCCTGCTTTATGTTTTCGTGGGTGCTGAATCCGAATCTGAGGTTTGCGACTAAAATTTCGTGACGCAACATGGAAAAAAATACAAAAAAATTATGCAAAAATGCATTTTTTTAGTTTTTCACTTATGGCACCAAATCTATCATTCGTAAATTTCATCAAACTACACAATTCCCAACACAAATCTCTGTTTAAGGTTTTTTTTTGCGACTACTCATTTTGACTCATATGTTTATGTTATGAAACTGATGATTTGTTGATTGGACATTTGAAAGTCCTTAAGATTCTATTTTGTAATTATAAATAAAAGATGTTATTTTGAATAACTTAAAAACACTTATTTTATTTATTTATTTACTTAAATGCATTTCGGAAGCAATGCTTCCATCGTCAGTAAGTTTTATATAAAAATTACTGACGATGGAAGCATTGCTTCCGAAATGCATTTATATAAAACTTACTGACGATGGAAGCATTGCTACCGAAATGCATTTAAGTAAATAAATAAATAAATAAAATAAGTGTTTTTAAGTTATTCAAAATAATATCTGTTGCAAATAATAATTGGCTCGTCGTCCGAGCAATCTGCTTTTGAATAAAACGCACTCTTTAAAAATCAGTGAATGGTTTATTCTCTGTAATAATGACAAATAATTTGTTTATTAATATATAGAGAAAACAATAAACATGTTATATATTATCTTACTATTTTTAGCAGCCTTATTATGGGAATGGCCTCTGCTCTGCTCGAACTTTATTTGCACAATGAAATCAGTTAATGAAAAATACGGCGACACGACAGGGCATATGACCCTTTTTCAAAACTCTACGCAAGTAAGAAGCATTACTTCAGAAAAAGTATTCCTACACTCTGCTTCGCGCACTTTTTGACATTTAAAATGAGTGAATTCAAAACCAAAGAAAATATTGTGTTCTGTTCAATTTGGAGCTGGAGTAGAGACCGTTTCCATTAGGGTGTAAATACACTTGAGCATTTTTTAACATCCCGACCCCCGTGAGGTGCCCGGTTCCACCACAGCCTCACCAGTAACATTCAGTACAGCTAACTTCACTGCTGGTCTTCGAAGTGTTCCTGTAGATGTCTTGACATCAGCTGAACGTATCTGCTTATCTGGTCCGATAAATACTTTTACGATTCTTCCTCGCACCCATTGGCTTCTCGGAACGTTGCCATCGCAGACAAGAACGAGGTCTCCTACTTGCAGATTCGGAACTTCGGCAAACCATTTGCTTCTCTTCGTGAGTTCTGGTAGATACTCTTTAATCCACCGACGCCAGAAACGGTCTTTTATCTGCTGGCTTACTCGCCATTGCTTTCGGAGACAAAGAGTTCTTTCATCAACTGGTCCAGGAGTCTGTGTTGAGTTGGTAACACCCATCAAAAAATGATTAGGAGTCAATGGCCTCTTCCTCCTCGGTTGTAACAGGAAGGTGTGTGAGTGGGCGGCAGTTGATTATGTTTTCTGCCTCGATAAGAGCACTCACCAGCGTTTCAGGTCTTGGTGCAAGTTCATTGAGTGTGTACGCCAAAACTCTCTTCACAGACCGAACGAGTCGCTCCCAACAACCACCAGCATGTGGATTTGAAGGGCAATTATTGAACTTCCACTCGATCCCCTTTGAGGAGAGTTCCCCTTTGATAGCATCGCTGTCGAAGATTTCAGCTGTTAATAGTTCATTTTTTGCGCCTATAAAGTTGGTGCCATTGTCGCTTCTTATGCGTACCGGTATGCCTCGACGGTTGACAAAATTCCGGATGCATAATATGCAAGCGTCTGTTGACAAGTCAGCTGCTAATTCAAGATGAATGGCCCTCACGGTCAGACAGGTGAACAGGGCTATCCAGCGCTTCTCCTTCCGACGTCCTATTGTCACGTTAACTGGGCCAAAATAGTCAAGTAAATGGTCTCATAAAGGGGGTGACTCGATCTTCGGGCAGAGGTCCCATCAACGCACGGTGGCAAAGGACAAGTAGCTTTATGATGCAAAATGAACACCCATTTCTTTGTTTCTTGATCGCAGTCGCAGATCGTAGACTGGGTATCCAAAATGTGTGTCTAATTTCATTGGCAACTGTATCGTCCTTTTGATGCCGCAGACGACAGTGGAAATGACTAACAATCAAATTCGTTAACTGGTGATCTTTAGGCATAATAATGGGTCGTCTAGCTGAAAACGGTATTGTGGTGGCAGCATCGATACGTCCATGCACTCGTAACAAGCCATCATCATCAAGGTATGGAGTAGGCTTATAGATGGAACTTGTTTTTTCAACCTGCTGATTACTACTGAGGTGGCATATTTCTAGGGCAAAAACATCGCTCTGTGCTTCACGGCACAGAGTTCTAAGGCAGATAGTTCGCCCTTTTCTGTTGATTGGTGACGACATTTACTAATAAACTGAATCACCCAGGCTGCCGTCCTTCTCAATCGTAAATATTTCGAGAACCTAGATAATTCAAATAGTGGTGTACTCACTTGTGTATGTAAAATGAATTTTGTCTTCATCTCCTCCTTGCAGATATAGCTTTCAAGGTCATCTGGTTGTGCTGGCCATGAATTTTCAGGCATTTGGAGGAACGAAGCTCCATTTATCCATTTATTGTTGACACGAAACATTGGAGGATACCGTGCACGTGTCGCTTCGTCTGCTGGATTCAGCTTCGTTGGGATCCAACGCCATTGACTAATCTTGCTGCATTCCAGTATCTCGGCAACTCAAAACCCAACAAATTGCTTCTGATGACGAGGATCTGAACAAAGCCAGCTCAATACTGTCTTTGAATCGCTCCAAAATACGTTATCGTCTGGTTTCAGATTATGGCATTCGACAATGGAGTCACGCAATCTAATGCCCAAAACCGCAACTGACAACTCTAAACGCGGGATGGACATTAACTTTTTTGGGGTGCATCTTGTTTTCCGGAAATAAATGTTACGCTTGCCTTTCCCTCGTATTCTATCCGCAAATATATTACCGCACTGAAAGCCTCTTCACTGGCATCGACGAATGTGTGAAGAACAATACGACTGGCCGCTGACAAAAAAGGGTGGTGACATCTGGGAACTCGTAGCTGCATCACGTTAGGAAGTTCTGCTTTCCATTGACACCATTTCTTGAAAATTTCATCGGGAATTGGCTGGTCCCATTCTATTCCATACCTCCATACTGATTGCCACAACAATTTAGCGTGAACGACGAAGTTAGCAATCATACCGTACGGGTCGAAGACGGACATGGTTACACCCAAACATTCTCTTTTAGTTGGGCATTTTTTGCCTGCCATAATATCTTCACTGACACGGGAGGGAGTCACCGCAACAGGCCTCATTCGAAAATTATACAGGATTGTCATCAACGGTTTCAAGTCATCTGGTCCTTTAAGAAGCACCGAATTGAGAGAGAGACCATTTACTTTTGCTGCCGCATCAAAAACCAAACGAACTTTGGCTGGCTTGTTCGGATTCTTCACCCCAAAATGCGGAAGATACCATGTTCTTGGCGTGTGCACTTTAGCTTCTCCATATGTGAGTCTTCTGGCGTATCCTTTTTCTACATAGCTGGAAATTATGGATTTATAAGTATTCGCAAACTCAGGTTCTCTACGAAATTTTTTTTCCAGGCTGCATAACCTACGCCGAGCCATGTCGTAACTATTTGGCAATTTTATTGCATCTTGCCTCCACAGCAGCCCAGTCTGGTAATGATCATTAATCTTCTTAGTCGATCCCGATAGAATATCAAGCGCTCTTTTGTCGTTTCCGGATATTGGCATCTAAAGTATTCATCTACCATTCGTGTCAACTGACTTTCTTCTTCTTGAGTTTCCTCATCACTATGAAGAACGAGGACCCTTGTGGAATGATCTCCTCGTGTTGTCGTCTTTCCATACACCACGAATCCCAATTTTGTTTCTGTCAGAATTGGCCCAGCATCATTAGGGGGGTTTACATTGCATGACAGCATCGCTTGATGGAAATGGAACAGTATTCAAAATCTTTTAAAAACCATACAACATTGCTTGTCAAGCCGTTGTTTCTTGCGTTCAAATGATCAAATCAAGCCATGTTGTCAAGCAATGTTGGTCCATGTGAACCCCCCTATTGGACCCAAAGGTTCGTATCGGAACACCCAGATGACAGTTATCAAGCCCAATCAAAATTTGTGGACAGGCATTGTTGTACTCGGCGACAGGGAGAGAAGATAGAAATTCAGTTGTATTTTGTGGGTCAAGATCTGATGCATTTAAATTCCGCAAGCTTAATTGATTGAGAGTTTGCGCTCCCTCCATCTTAAACCTCTTAGCTCCATCCATATCTGCGCTAATATGCAAGTCAACGACAAAGGACTCGTTTGTGAAAGACTCTTGTCCAAACCATTGAAGCTTCAAGTCTG
Organism: Dasysyrphus tricinctus; assembly: GCA_963921185.1. Lineage (NCBI taxonomy): Eukaryota > Metazoa > Arthropoda > Insecta > Diptera > Syrphidae > Dasysyrphus > Dasysyrphus tricinctus. Next base: position 175,976,629 of record OY992531.1, on the reverse strand, counting down.
TCTTGCGGCCTTTGAGGCGCAACTCTTTGGCCAGTTCAATAGTAACTGAAGAGCCCTCATCGAGAGGAGCATATGTCCGAACTTCCACGCCGTCACCATAAAGCCGCACTGGCAGCACTCTAAAAAGGATTTTATTATCCTTACCTTTGTTGCAACTCAGAATATTTTGTTCTATAGCAGGTGCCTTGGTGGTAGTCTGTACAGCTAACATCTTTTTCTCGCTGGATTCATGCAACGAAGGATGATGTTTCTTCTCACAGTCATGTATTCCGCAAGATTTCTTCATTCTACAGGAACGCACGCTGTGACCATATTTGAGGCAACAAAAGCACAGCCTCTGCTTCTTCACTAAAGTCCATCTAGCTGAGGTGTCGGAATCGTCATAGACTGAACATTCCGAAAGCAAATGTTGCGTTTTCTTACAAAGGCGGCAATTCTGATTGAAGTTGACAGTTGGTACTCGTTGCTCTGCAGCATGAAGAACATTTCTTAAATTTGCTTTGTGTCGAACCTTGAGCTGCGGTTGTGAAGAAATTGGAGTAACCAAGCAAATAAGTCTTGCAGCTCTAGTCAACCATTGTTCAAAATGTCTTATTGTGGGAAAAGGCTGGAGACAGATGCTTCTTTGAGCCCACTCTAGCTTCTTGCTCATAGGTAGTTTACTAATAAGCTCATCAAGGAGCGTAGGATTGGCTAGCAGTAGCGTCATTCCATTTGCCTCGAGAAACGTGGCCAGGTTCTGGACCTTGGTCGCAAATATGGTATCAGCAACTCGAGTTTATCTTCTGGAATCGGTGTTATTTCACTTGCCTTGAGTAGTTGACTTCTTACTAGAATATCTGGGCGGCCAAAACGAAATTCTAAAGCTGCCATAGCTTCATTAACATTATTCGGGTGGATTAGCATTGCTTCAACAACTTCCCTAGCTGCCCTTTTAGGCAGTTTTGTAGGCGCAAAAGGTTGTCCACATTCGTGTAATTAAACATCACAGAAGAATCTCGAAAGGCTGTGCAAAATAATGGCCAGTCTTCGGGCCCCCCATTGAACTCCGGAAGGTCATGAACTTTCGTGTAGTTGCAACTTGGCACGTGTGCGAAATGCTATTACCTCCTACACTGCATGGTGTCGTCACTACTGGTGGTGTTGTCATCGATGGGGCAGATGGTGGTACAATGGGATTCTGGCTGAAGGCCTGGAATCCAGTCAATGATGGCAAGAACGTAGGCACATATGGAACACATGTCGAGGCTAATTGTGCTCCATTATCATATGCTAATGGATATGAAGACACATACGGTTGTGATTGCATGTATGAAATACCACCCCATGGGCTGGGCATATTCTGTGGCAACCCAAGTCCAGTACACATAGTCGACGCAGTGGTTGTTGTCATCACATTTGCTGCACCAACCGAGGATGTAGTGGAATTAACTACATAATCGTTCATTTTGCTTTGGGCAGTCACCACTGAAGTTGTGACGATGGAGTTATTTTGCTGACCGGCAAGAACTTCTTGTAACCAAATACGTTCTCCCTTCTCGATGGCTACCGAAGACAATGCTATTTCAAGTTGCAATCGCATATCATCTAATTCCCTCTAAATAGCGTCTGCAGACGTTGACGATATGGGTGACCTGAGCATTTTCTTTTTTAAGTTGGTGTCACTATCACTAACTAGTGGCAAATCTTCTGACTCAGAGGAAGAAAATTCTACCAAATCATTCGGGTTAGAATTCTTTGGGTTAAGTCTTCTACTTCTGCGTGGTCGACCGTCGGTTTTTTTCGGCATAGATACGACCAACGTTCACCTTTCGCTGGCTGCGAAATATTTCTTGGAAAATACTTCCAAATCCGTGGAGCAACCTCCGCAAACGATATATATATATATATATATATATATATATACTCGTATGCCTTTGGTGTTTCCGCTGGCTGCGAAAACTCTCACTGGTTAATTTATAAAACCAGAAACATAAACATGTGCTCGGGAACTACTGATAGCTCCGTTTTCTGATTTCCAATTGTGTTATTCTTTATTAAAAATAAGAATAAAATTTGTTGCAAATAATAATTGGCTCGTTGTCCGAGCAATCTGCTTTTGAATAAAACGCACTCTTTAAAAATCAGTGAATGGTTTATTCTCTGTAATAATGACAAATAATTTGTTTATTAATATATAGAGAAAACAATAAACATGTTATATATTATCTTACTATTTTTAGCAGCCTTATTATGGGAATGGCCTCTGCTCTGCTCGAACTTTATTTGCACAATGAAATCAGTTAATGAAAAATACGGCGACACGACAGGGCATATGACCCTTTTTCAAAACTCTACGCAAGTAAGAAGTATTACTACAGAAAAAGTATTCCTACACTCTGCTTCGCACACTTTTTGACATTTAAAATGAGTGAATTCAAAACCAAATTCTGTTCGATTTGGAGCTGGAGTAGAGACCGTTTCCATTAGGGTGTAAATACACTTCAGCATTTTTTAACAATATCTTTTATTTATTTCATGAAAAAACACGTTGAAAATCTCCAACATCAAATCAATTTGTAATTATAGAAAATATAGCTAAATTGAATAGCAGGACAGGAAAGAATTTTCGCTGACACAATTTATTGGATTTAATAACAAGGGTGGCATCCAGTTAAAAATGGTGGACTATAGAAAAGGCTGCTTAGGCTTAAGCCCCCAACCGCGGGCAGGCAGTTAAACACTTCATCCACTGGAGCATTTTCACCAGTTTTCAACGTTGACAGTGAACTTTTGCGTTGGTTTGGGAGTGCCGTTATATGTCTTTATTCAGATTACTGACTTCATAACACTGATCTCTATAAAACACTGGATAGTGTATCGTGTATCGATACAAAAATATTGCTTCCATTTGAAGAATTGTTATATTAGCTGTGTTTTTTTGCATGTCCAAATAAAATTGTGTGAAAAAAACGACAACAAAGCAAAACAATCTACATGTTAAATACAACAACAACTATGTCTGTATAGAGTTAGCTAAGTCCAGATAATTTACTGGAGTTAACTTTTGTCCCGATAAAACGGTATTGCCAGACTACCATTGTCGTTGTGCTATCGATAATTTGTATAGAAATGTCAAATGTTTGTTGGTAAGATAGTTCAGAACATAATGGCAGACCAAGGCAAATGTTGAAATGTCCCGATGTCGTTTTTTTCGCCAAACTCCATATGGAAATACAAAAAAACGCAGCTATTATGAAGCTGACCACTTTTTGTATACCAGTATAACTGTCTAACATGTAATACAAAGATAATCCATTAAACAGACATCAATTCTCCGTTCTTTTCACCCCCCGAGATCTGTTTGCTAACATTTGTTGTGTTCGTATTTTAAATTCATTCACTAATTAGTAAATGAAACGGAATAACAAACGTAAGGAGTGTGACAAGGAGGTACAATCATTAAAAAAAATGCAGAATATGCAATCGCATCCTCCTCATCATAATTATTCATTAGCTATTTTGCTCAACTTGTTCGCAAACTGCAATGATTTATCTCATTCCACTATGTAATTATACTAAAAACAACAACGTTATTAACATCCAAAACATCGGACTAAAAAACAAACAAAAAGTTAGTACAAAAATGATTGATTCTGCTAGTAAAATCTAGATGGAGTGACTTTCATAGTTTTTAAGTCATCTGTAACATTTGAAATTTTTTGAAAAAGGAAATCATCAAAGGATCTCACAAACCAACAGCCGAAAGAGCAAGCAAACAAATTAACGATTTAAATAGTGGGCCAGGTGCATTTGGCCAAGTCAATAAAATTGAAAAGCAATTCAAGTGAGGGCGCTGCAAAACGATTCACGGGCCCAAAAATTGCCCGGCATTCAATAAAGAGTGTAATGAGTGCGGGAAGAAAGGACATTTTAGCGTCGCGTGCAAGTTTAAAAATAAAAGTCAAGTTCACAATAAGAAAAAAAATAAAAGAAATGTAAAGTAAAAAAAAAAAGTAAACGCAATCGATGAAAGCGTTTCAAGTGATTCGTCATCCGAAACCTCAAACTATAAGTTCGTTGGGTCAATTCAAAAAGTTAATTCCATTTTCAGTGACAAATGGACAGAGAAAGTGCGCGTCGGTAATAAAATCTTAAATTTTAAATTGGACACTGGAGCGTTTTGCAATGTGCTGTCGCTCAAAGCAGCAAACGATTGCGGAGAGAAAATAAACACCTGTACAACAAAAAGGTTAATTGCATACGATGGTGGTACGATAAATGTTTTAGGGGAGGCTAAAATTAAATGTCGTACAACTCGTAAAGAAAATAATGCTGACAAACTGGTAAGTTTTAAAATAATTAAAGAAGACTTTCAGGCAGTGTTAGGGGGGGATGAATGTGAAAAATTAGGGTTTGTCAAGCGTGTCAACAAGGTTGGGATGCTGCAAAAATTTCGAATATGACATCGATTTTATTGAAAACCCAAAGTTCAAGATTATTTCCGCACGTAAAATCCCTTATGCAACAGAAAAAAAAGTGAAAGCGGAGCTGCAAAACATGATAAAACTTGGTGTCATAAGGAGCGTAAGCGAACCAACACCAGCCGTAAGCCCAATGCTCGTCGTAAACAAGGGTAAAATTCGAGTATGTATGGACCCAACGGAGTTAAACAAAAATATTAAAAGACGAATCTACCCAATGAAAACAGTTGAGGAAATTGCTGCGAAAACACACGGTAGCAAATATTTTACAAAGCTAGACTGCCAAAAAGGATTTTGGCAAATTAAAGTAACAGAACGCACATCAAAATATTTGACTTTTTCTACTCCATGGGGTCGCTTTAGTTATCTTCGTATGCCATTTGGGATATCATCAGCTCCGGAGGTTTTTTCGGAAATAATGAATCGTACATTAGAGGGAATAGAATGTTGCGAAGTAGGCATGGACGACATATTTATACATGCGCCCACCTTGGAACAATTACGTTGTACCACCCAGCAGGTAATAAAACGCTTAGGCACTGCGGGGTTTAGTTTAAACGATGAAAAATGCGAATACGAAAAGACAACAGTTAAGATTTTAGGATACATTTTCATGCAAAATGGCTACAAATCCGATATTGATAAAGTAAAAGCTATATACCAACTTAAAGCACCGTCATGCGTTAAAGAGCTACAAAGAAATTTGGGAATGGTTAATTACCTTGGCAAATTTATAAACAATCTCTCAGAACTCACAGACCCACTGCGAAAACTACTTCACAAAAATATGGCGTGGTGTTAGGAACAAGAACACGAAAAAGCTTTCGAAAAAATTAATAAAGTCCTCACAAGCACGCCAGTATTGACCTACTATGACGTCAACCAACCAGTGAAGTTGTCTGTTGACGCGAGCAGTAAATCCATGGGTGCATGTCTAATGCAAGGTAATAAGCCAGTGGCTTATGCGACAAGAACTTTCACGACGTTGCAACAAAACCAACCTCAAATCGTAAAAGAAGCTCTGGCAATACGTTTCGGATGTCAAAAATTTCACGAATACGTTTGCGGAAAGGAGTTAGTCATAGAAACAGATAATAAGCCATTGGAAACAATTTTCAAGAACTCTATCCAAAATGCACCGATTCGTCTGCAACGCATACTATATGATATTTTGCAATATACACCGAAAATCACATATGTTAAAGGAACACTTATACCAATCGCGGATACTCTCAGTCGAGACTGTGAAACGGACGAAGTTGAAAGTGAAGAATCCTGTGAAATTAGCCTGATATTTGCAATCGGCGATGAACTACGTGAAAAAATAATAAGAGAAACAGCAAAAGACATAGAATTAAATACGCTTAAAAATACAATTATGAGTAAATGGCCTGAAGATCCGCAATTTGTTCCAAAAATTTTACGAAAATATCTACCGTTCAAACATGAAATAACTTATGAAGAAGGAATACTGCTCAAGGGAAGCAAAATTATAGTACCTGAGAGTTTAATACAATCACTCATAGCAGAAGCTCATACAGGTCATAGTGGAATTTCGACGACAGTTCATCGTATTCGCCAGAGTCTTTTCTGGAATGGTTTAACAGTCGATGCAAAAAACTTCGTCGAAAGATGTGCTGTGTGCCAGCAAACACAGAGAGCAAATCAGAAAGAACCACTAATATTGCGTGATATACCTGAATATGCTTTTCAACTAGTCTCAACAGATATATTTAAATTTAAAGGTGAAGACTTTTTATTAATCGTCGATCACTATTCCGGATTTACGGACTTCCGAAAACTAAGATCATCGACATCAGCTGAAGTAATTTTATTGTTGCGTCAATGGTTCTCGGTCCATGGTATTCCCGAAATTTTAGAGTCTGATGGCGGTCCACGGTATACTAGCTCAACATTCAAAGACTTTACCTCCAGTTTGAAGTTTAAGCATCGAATTTCTTCACCACACTATCCGTGATCGAACGAATTTGCGGAGCGAAACGTTCAAACGGTTAAAGACATTCTAAAACGTTGTTGGCGAGATAACACTGACCCATATCTTGCAATATTATTACTACGAAATACTCCACGCAACGAAGTATTAAAATCTCCGGCTCAACGATTGTTTAGCCGCCAAACAAGAACAACAATACCTAGAGATAAATCAAGCCTGCAACCAAATATAGTAACAGCTGTTACAGAAGAACTGAAAGAATTGCGCGTGAATCAAAAACGTTATGCAGATAGAGTTTCACTGCCACGTTTACCACTTCAAAAAGGCGAAAATGTACGTATGCAAACGAATCACCGAGAATGGAAACCAGCTAAAGTAGTTGAAACGACTGAACACCCAAGATCAGTTATAGTTGAAACACCCGATGGACGGAAATACCGTCGAAACAGTATTCACCTCCATGCCACAAAAGCTATAATACCATCATCACTGGAAGAAACCGAAAACTTTGCCGAGCAAACAAATTCTCAACCACTGCAAGCATCAACATCACAAGCAGCACAAAGCGAATAAAATGGAAAGATTCCAGAAGTTCCAAACGAAAACATTTCAAATACAGAATTAAATACTAAGGTCAGTAGGTATGGCAGAAGAATCAAAATAATTGTCAAATATGACCCATCAAATTAAGTAAGTGTAAAAAAAAAAAACTATATGAAAATAAAACAAAAAATTTTATGAATATGAAAATTTAAAAATTTTGAAAAATAATTAACTATAAAACTGTATGAAATATCAATTTTAAGTTTATAAAACAAATATTCCAAAATGCCTACTAAATTTAACTGCCTATATGAAACGAAACCTATTTTCATTTTATAAAAATATAAATTTTCAAAAATAATAAATTATAAATCCTTATGAATTAAGATTAGTTTTCAATTTATAAAAAAAAAGAAAAAAAATAAACTATAAAACTGTATGAAATAAAATCAATTTTAAGTTTATAAAATATAAATATTTAAAAATACCTACTGAATTATAAAACAAATAGAGAATGCAATCCCGGCTTGTTTTTTCAATCCCGGGATTTCGGGATCCAAAAATTTCAATCCCGGGATCCCGGGATAATCCCGGGATTTCAAAAATATTTTTTAAAAAGTTATTCAGAATATATTTTTCTTTGAAGTTGGTCGTTTTCCAAATTAAAAACGCTTTTCTGAGTATGCAGAGACTTAATACTTTTACTTCGGCCTCCGCCTGGCAAGAAAAATAAGTTTATGGTTAAAATATTTTTATTTAGAAGAAAAAAATCGTTATTCTCTTTGTTCTCTCACAAAACAGAAAAGTTCTTAGGACATAAAGAAACAAAATATCTAGTTATTTCATAAATGCTTGTATTGAACTGTTCTACAAAAAACCGTTATTATTTCTTGGCGCCTAAGTTATCGTACTCTTGCCATCAAAAATGCTGCAAGAGTTGAACAATTTTTAACTTTTACTGCAGCATTTTTGACATCTATTCCAGCTGTATTCTGTTCAGGCAGTAAGGCTAGTTGCAGGAAGCTGACATTTATCGGTGCTCAGCCGCACTTTAAATTCTAAGAAGTCAATAAATTAAAGTTCCATTATCCTCGAATAAAATTTTAACGAAAATACAAATGAGTTGATGAGAACCAAAACTCGTAATATCCAGAAAAACTCGCCATAATTAAATTTATAGTTGTAGATTTAAGACTGAGACATTGTAAATTAAACGACACTTAACGGCCTTGCCGCGATAATTAGATGAAATCAAAACTATTTTGATTATTTTCCCCGACATTTCGACCAGATTTCACTAGTCGTGGTCACGGGTTGACTGATGGCTTGTGGGTGGTGGGTGGGTGGTTGCCATCAGTTAACCTGTGACCACGATTAGTGAAATCTGGTCGAAACGTTTTATTTACATAATTTAATTTAATTATTAAATATCTTTTAAATGAACCTTTAAGTGTGATTTTCCTTCAAACAATAACAAAATATTTCTAACTTATTAAAAATTAAAGATTGTGGAAAGTTTTTCTGATATGAATTTGACAAGTTTTAGTTAACAACTGAACTGGGTATTAAAATAAAATAGATAAATTGACATTAAAAAAAAGTATTATTTCTTGTGGAATATGTTTTTATTTACTTAAAAACAATATTTTATTCAGTTGTTTCCAAAATAAAATGAATATTCTTCATACTTTTTGAATTCAACTGAAACCGACATCGATAGAATCATTGACTTATTAGGTATATAAGAAAATCAATGGATTGAACAGTCGTACGGTTACGCAACGAACAAAAATTTAACAATGGAGGACAACCAGTTTTGAATAAAAATTGTTGGCAAATTGTTCCTGTACGAAAGTCTAAATGCAAGCAGGACGAAAAATTTTATTCGAATATTTAAGCCACCAATCCCGGTAATCCCGGGATTGAAGCATTATAATCCCGGGATTTTCGGGATCCAAAAATGGCTCGGAATCCCGGGATCCCGGGATTCGGGATTCGGGATCCCGGGATTGCATTCTCTAAAAACAAAACACATCGAAACCCCAAATAGCACAGGTAAAATAGCACAGGTAAAATATGTATTTTGCACAATTAATAGCTGTGTTTTTTTGCATGTCCAGATAAAATTGTGTGAAAAAAACGACAACAAAGCAAAACAATTTACATGTTAAATACAACAACAACTATGTCCATATAGAGTTAGCTAAGTCCAGATAATTAACTGGAGTTAACTTTTTTCCCGATAAAACGGTATTGCCAGACTACCATTGTCGTTATGGAGTTTGGCGAAAAAAAACGACATCGGGATATTTCAACATTTGCCTTGGTCTGCCATTTTGTTCTGAACTATCTTACCAACAAACATTTGACATTTCTATACAAATTATCGATTACACAACGACAAATGTAGTCTGGCAATACCGTTTTATCGGGACAAAAGATAACTCCAGTTAATTATCTGGACTTAGCTAACTCTATATGGACAAAGTTGTTGTTGTATTTAACATGTAAATTGTTTTGCTTTGTTGTCGTTTTTTTCACACAATTTTATTTGGACATGCAAAAAAAACACAGCTAATACATGTTTGTATTAAGCGTGGTACACATTATCAAACCTGAGTGTCAGCCATGTTTTATATCAAACCGAACTGACAATGTGTACACGCTGAATGATGGTTTGACACTCAGAACTGCCTGCTCACAAAATTGTTTGATACTGCGTGACAACCCTCGGTTTGTTGGGTGGTTGCTCGGTGATGTGTACACAATTTCATTCATGAGCCGTCATTCACGGAACAAAACAAGAATTTTTATAACGAATCAGTGGAAAAAGTGCAAACAAAATAAGAAAAAGCTCGTGTGTGTCATGTAAAAAAGGAATCAACACGATTCGTGGCGGAAATAGCCTTAAAATAAAAAGAAACAATTTTCTGAGAGTAGTAGAATTTCTTTGCCTGACGCCCAACATAACTGATAAGTGTGTACACGAAACTTTTCACACAGGTTTGATATCCAACACGCGTGACACTCAGGTTTGATAATGTGTACCACGCTTTATAGAGATCAGTGCGACCACCTAATTGTCATCTTCAAATGGAAGCAAAGAAACTGTTATACATTATAAGGAATACACTATCCACACTGATCTCTATATATAACTGGATAGTGTATTCCATAGAAAGTATAACAGTTTTTTTGACTCCAATTGAAGATGACATTTGTCAGGCATTCTCACTTTTTGACGTCTGCTGAGCACAAAAAAAAAGTAATTTGAAGAAAGATTTTTATATGTAAAAATAATAAATTATTTTTTTTTTTAAGTTCTTTCGGAATCTGAACGAAACTCCAATGCAGCTCTTCAAATTCTCGAGAACTGGGGTTTGCCGACATATCTATCGTGCCCCAGGAGGTGGTCGATCGTCAGTTCGAGGAGCAACTTACATTCCTTCGCCAGGAAAAAGATTTGTGGAGTGTCAATAATCCCCTAAAGAACTTAATGATTTACGGCTTCAATTCGTACCACGATGCCAGCCAAAAACGGCAATTATGTAGCGGCATTTGTGGCCTCTAAAACACCAAGTTCACTCGCTGGTACAGTAAATCCGTGGTCCATACAAAGCGGTAGGATGAAGTGAATGGGCTGTGTGTGTCGCTGATATCTAAAAGCAAATGGGAAGAAAACAACAAGCTTCCAAAAAAAAATCATAATCTACCGAGACGGTGTTGGCTATGGACTTTTGTACTTGGTAAACAACTTCGAGATGCCCCAGTTCGAGGCGGCCTGTGCCAAGGGATTCCAGAACTATTGTGTTGCAAAAGCGGACCAACACCTGAATGTTTAGTGCAAATCGTAGGGAGCTCTCGAGTGCTATGTCTGGAATAATTTTGGATCACACTGTCACACAACGAACGGTTCGTGTGCCTGCCAGCTGTCAATACTCCTACGAGATAATTTATCTGATTGGACAGAGTGTGAAACGTTCGGGGATTGAGAAGAGCTACTATAAATTCTTCTACCTTTAAGAAGACACATTGATATGCTAAGATTACCTTTTTAAATAAGTATGACTTGGTGTGTCCCAAATGCAAAACTTTTAATTAACTACTTGAGATGATTTTTTAGTTTTATTTGTTCTTCACTTGAGTTTTGGTCGATACTTTTCTGAATACTCACAAATTTCCTTCGTCAAGAATTAAATAAGTTTTTGCTGAGAAAATGTGTTTTTATTTACGAGAATGTGGAGACTTCTAAGATCTCAGAAATATAAAAAAAATGTTTTATTGTTAAGTTCTAAAAATTCGTAGACATTTCTTGATATTGATAGATAGACCAAGCACCACTTTCCAAACTATTAGCTATATTTGAATGATTGGAACACTTTTAAGTCTCTTTTTAAGTACTCTCACCAGTATCCAAAACCATTTTCAATTCAAAAAAGGATTTCAAAAAATTTGCATGTAAAAGTTGTATCATCATTCTTCCACCTTCAAGAAACTCATAAAATGTGTTTTGTATGCAAATTTTTCGAAATATGAGTTTGAATTGAAAATGGTTCTAAGAACCATTTAAAGGACTTAAATTCAAACTCAGAAACGTTCCAATCATCCAAAAGGACCAAACATTTTGGAAATGAGAGCTTGGGCTATCCATCAATTTCAAGAAATTTCTAAAAATTTGTAGAAAATTCTTGAAAATGAGGGATAGACCAAGCTCCCATTATATATATCTATATTTCAATGATTGGAACGCTTTTAAGTCTCTTTTTACAAATTTTTAGAAATTTCTTGAAATTGATGGATAGACCAAGTTCTCATTTCCAAAATATTTGGTCCTTTTGGATGATTGGAACGTTTCTGAGTTTGATTTTAAGCCCTTTAAATGGTTCTTAAAACCATTTTCAATTCAAACTTATACTTCAAAAAATTTGCATACAAAACACATTTCATGAGTTTCTTGAAGGTGGAAAAATGATGATACTACTTTTATATGCAAATTTTTTGAAATCCTTTTTCGAATTGAAAATGGTTTTGGATACTGGTGAGAGTACTTAAAAAGAGACTTGAAAGCATTCCAATCATTCAAATATAGCTGATAGTTTGGAAATGGGAGCTTGGTCTATCTATCAATATCAAGAAATTTCTACGAATTTTTAGAAATTTCTTGAAATTGATGGATAGCCCAAGCTCTCATTTCCAAAATATTTGGTCCTTTTGGATGATTGGAACGTTTCTGAGTTTGAATTTAAGTTCTTTAAATGGTTCTTAGAACCATAATAAATAAAAAAAAATAAATAAATAAAAACACATTTTCTCAGCAAAAACATATTTAATACTTGACATTGACATTCCACCATATAATTTAAGGGACGATTCAATAAGTGGAACAGTTGATTTAGCTATGTATACCCTAAGAGTTATGTCGGGTCGACCAATACTGGCAAAGACAACTTCACTGTTGGGCAAAAATCATACAGTACGTCCTCCGTATTCGTAGATTTGTTTAATATCAGCTGGTCCACTAAAATGAAATAAAACAATGCTTAGCATCTAACGATATCTAGAACAAAAATAAGACAGACTAACAATGTCCTACGAAGGTCCCAGGTGATGACATTTCCCCCAGCCACTGCCGTCATAAACAAACGATTGTATAACGAACAGTCAGCACTCATTAGAGGAACTTTCGGTGACTCCAAGGACATTATGTCTTGTTGAGAGCGGACTGTACAAATGTATTATTCCTTTCTTTTCGGCCACCAGCACCTTGCCAGGTTCGTCTGGATGTCTGGATGCCAGCGCACTGACATAGCAGCCTAAGACAGGCAGAAGGTTGTAACAGTTTCAAAGCTGTGAGCTGAACTCCAAATCTTACACGAATGATCGTCACTAACGGAGGCAAGGAACTCTTTGTCATGCTCCCAGGCCACATCGTTGACGTAATTCGTGTGTCCTTTAAGAATGAATTTGTAAGAAGCCATAAATTTGTTCGGAAAAGCTTACCACATGAGATGGATCAATTTTAGTTGGCATTTTTAATAAAGTTTTAGAATTCTCTTGAATATTAATTTTAAGCTCGGAAAAGTTAAACCTTTTTGTTTTTTCACTTTTTGACGTTTGAAGATGTCAGTTTGCACTTTTTATGTTATACGTTCATACAGTATAACAAAAAAAATAGGCACTTATAACAGTTCTTCAAATGGAGTCAACTTTTTTGTATGGATACGCTATCCAGTTATATATAGAGATCAGTGACTATCCAGTGTATTATAGAGATCAGTGCTTCCCACATCAGTGGTGCTTCCTTCATACGTGTATCATTCATTAGCATTCAATTCATTCTTATAAAAAAAATGGGTATCCTTGCTAAACTACTAGCTCAATGAAAATTATTTATTGGTTTTAAGATTTCTTTTGAAACATGTAGTATCAGCCGTTTTTTATTACAAATAAGAAGTCTAGCAGAACTCCTTCGTAGGAGGTCGCAACTAAAAAGTAACACTTGTGATTTCAAAAACTACGACATTTACATGTTTGTTTTTGTTCTTTTCTTAATTGCTTTCTTCTTAAATAAAATAAATGAATGAAAAATAAACATTCTTGCATAATTATACTAATTTATTAGAAAAAAAAATCAAACAAATCATGTTTCTTTCTTCATAATAAATAGGTGCGTTCAACATAAATCTAGAACATTATGAAAGTTTACTCATCTTTCTTCGTATGACAGTCGGCCAATCAGAGCCAAAGAAATCTAGAAATCAAGTAAAATCTACATGGTTGAACGTGCCCATTCATCGTGGTGAGTTTCTTGTGAGGTTTTTTGTGAGAATTTTCCCAGAATACCGAAAATGTTATCAAATCACAACAAACCTCACAAGGAATACCTCACAAGGGCTTGTGACTTGTGAGCCCTCAACACGCCAGAATACGGCTGTTAGATGAAGAAATAATACCTAATATAGAAGAAGCTAATGTTTCTGAAAGAAGACCTATGGCCGCAAGAATTTTTCGACAGAACTTTATCAATAACCATTTCGTTTAAGAAAAAATTCATAGTTTCGTTTTATAATGTTTTTGAAAAATTATGTATTTTATTATTAATTTAAAAAGTAATAATATTTAACAAAAATTTAAGGTAATATTAAACTAAAAACTAACTCATTTAAACAAATAAAAAACGAAAAAAAATAACTTATTCTAGAAAAAAATCTAAATAAAATAAAATATTGATTATGAAAAAAGCAAAACCTTTATTAGTTTTTGGTAGGAACGTGGCATTTTTAGTTATAAAAATACATAAAAATCACAACAGTTAAATCACTTTTGCTTAAAAATACTTTGTACTGTGGAAGTCTTGTTTTCAAGAAACAAAAATAAATTAAAATAAAACTTCATTATCAGTCCATAAACTAAAGCACTTACAAGAATATTAATATAGTCATATATCCAGGTACTTAAATTGTTTCATTTTTTTTCCCTTTTTAATAAAAGCTGCTGCCTTTCCAGTACTGTATTTTTTATTTGGAGTTCTTTTTCAAAAAGTATTTTTTCATAACTCATTTGTTTTTTAATTTGATCCTATTTAAGCTTATGTAGCTCTTGTTTTTGGCGATTTTCGCTACAAATTTGTTTGCTGTGTTGCTGGAGAACATCCACTGGTGGTTTTTTGGGTCCTTTTTTTGGCAAACGCCTAAGTTGCCAACCGGAGCCGATACGTTGGAAAAAACGGGTTCACAATAGCTTTCTTCGTCTATTGGGATTGGCACATTCTCAATAGACCGCACACTTTCTTCGAGATATTCTATTTGGAAGGCCTCAGTGTTGTTGTCTATTAAAATTGAATCCTCCTTAAAGTCTTCTTTAATCATGTCCTGCATGATTAAATCTTCCTCGGGTGGTTGTGGAATTTCAACCACATTTCCAGTGGCTCTTAGAGCCTTCTGCATCAAAGCGTTGCTTTTTCTGGCAGCAAATTTCATACGATGCCACTGTTCCTTCAGCTTTAAGGATGGCCTATTGTAAAATGCGGCCTTCATATTATATTCAATATCGCTCCAAGCTGCTTTTTTTTCGATATCATCTTAATATTGTAATATTTTCTCAGGTTTGTTAATAAAACTTATTTACTTTATTTAAAACGTCCACTTATTTATTTCACAAAATAAGACACTTTACTTTTCTTACTACAAACAAACGATTTATTATTCACCACTGATATTAAAATTAATTCACAAACTTTACTTTTCACTTTTATTACAACCAACTTTATTCATTCACGATTAAAAACAAACTGTGTCGCTGCCGTTCAAACATGTGCCTTTTATACTTGTTTTCCAAACTCTCGAAATAAGGAGAACGTTCTGGTCTCTGCTTCTAGAGCTTTCCGTAGGGGAAATTTCCCAATAATTTCCCTTCCAAAAGCTTTATTTGACAGCTGGTAAATCTGCTATAATCCGGCAGATGGCGCTTCCTTCGTTTGAGAGTTGCTATAATTATAGCTAATAAGGGTATGTTTGCACTGCGACCGTAAGCTTTATTGTGTCCGTTTGTTTGCATTTCGGAGTCGTTATAGTTTAAATATGGAAAGTTATTACAATATCATTTCTTTTGTCATCAACTACATTGATTTGGCGGCGAACCAGTTCCCGAAGGAGTTCTTTCTCTGGTTGAGACCAGTTTTCCTGCCGTTCGCGTTTAGTATTTTCTTTATTCATCTAAAAATATTATTAAATAAGAATTTTTTTGAGATTTGTTGGCTTTTTTTTTATAATTTAGTTTTACTTACTTTTTTCGACATGCAATCTTGAGAACGGCCACGCAAAGTTTTAATTTTGGAAAAGATTTTTTTTGTTTGGCCTGTCATCATTTGAAGTATAATTGTGGTAGAACACAACCTTAACCTAGCGTTGCCAGACGTCCCGATTTACCCGGGACGTCCCGGATTCAAGCATAAATTCAACTGTCCCGCCGGGACAACTTTTTCCCCGTGTTGTGGCCTAAATCAACAAGAAATACCATAAGGTATCTTTTATTAGTTTGCAAATAATTGCTGCATTAAAATTTTAATCAAACTTACCAAACTTAGCGTAGAATGGGAATGAAGAATAAAAATGTAAGTAATAGAAAATTTGTTATTTTTGTTTTTGTGGGCTGTTGAATTTTATGCAGTTTAAAGTTTTTTTTGACCTTAAGTCCAAATGACATTTTGGGAACCTGACAGCTGCTGTCATTATCATCTCGTTTCACGGTGTTTGTCACCAAACTCCTCGGAAGCGGCTGGACTGATTGTTATGAAACTTTGTTTGTATATTTGGTAGGTATGAGAATAGGGGGTAAAGTATATTTCACCCTCCTACCCCCAAAAAACTGGTGGATGCTCGGGCTTTGATTTAATATTGTAAACCTAAGAAATCTATCCTAAACGGCGAATAAGTTATCCCCACTGTCGTCGTACTTGAGGTAAGCGGAGCTCCATTCGAAATCGGGCCTGAAAAATTCCTAGAAAAGAACTGCGACATATAACAACAGCCCACATTCAGTTCCAGATTTAATATTTTACTTTCGATTTATAATTACGATCGATTTATTTGATAATAGCAGAACAACGTTTGCTGAGTCAGCTTTTATATACGTATGTATTGTATAGAAATGAATCCCTTATTTCCCTTTGTCTCGCCATAACTCATGAACGGCTTGACCAATTTGAATGATTCTTTTCAGGTTATCTTTGGAATCGGTCGGGAAGTGAATTTTGGTCAAATTCGATCTTGCGGTTTTCTAAAAAGGTGCAGAAAAACGCACTCTTGGAACCTGTTTTCTATGAAAACAAAAAATTAATTGAGTTTGGAAACAAATCAATCAATTACGAAATTTAGTTCTCAGAAAGTAAAATAAAAAATAATACAGTCGAATTTGTTTTGTTACCTAATTTGTTTTAAAAAGTTTTGTCTACCCGAGCGGAGCCGGGGCGGATCAGCTAGTAGTATTATAATAAAAACATTTGCCAATTTGTTTCTGGATTCCGAAAGAATGTTAGTTCTATTTGTTGTCAGCTAAGTAATTACATATAGGTATGTACGGCTTTAAGTGTTTGATCAAAATTGATAAGAGCATTGGATATTGAATTCTTAAAATAATTGTACTTAATAACGTCAACGTGAGATTTTGAAACAAATTGGGTTAAAAAAAAATTTTTGTTGTCAAAAGTTTAAGTTTGGAAATTATTTAAAAACAAAAATAGTTGCAAAAAACAACTTTTCTAGAAATAAAATTAGGGAATGGATTTTCAACTTTAAAAATATGGGGAGAATAGATCCCCCTCCCATACGATTTTCTTCTTGTCTCGGTTAAAATTATTTTGTCCCGGGCAAAATTTATCAATCCCGGGATTTTTCTTAAGGCCCCGACCCATAGAATCCGTTGCGTCCGTTGTGGCGACGCATTCAACTGACAGCTCAATAAAATACATGTTTTCTTATGGGAACTGGCCCAATAACAGCGCAAGCGTCGGGCGCAACGGACAGAGTAGCCGAACTTTTAACTTTTTCTCTCCGGCAGATGCGTTGACAGGAACTTTTTTTGTGTGTGTTTGAATTTTAAGTGGTTGTTATGTGTGGGTGTTTGAATTTTAAGTGGTTGTCATGTGTGTGTGTTTGAATTTCAAGTGGTTATGTGTGTGTGTTTGAATTTCAACTGGTTATTATGTGAACGTCAACGCATTCATTGGGCTACCTCAATCCGTCGCATCCGGCAACATCAATGGCTCCGTCGCCGCAACGGACGCAACGGATTCTATGGGCTGGGCCCTTTAATTGTGGCCATATGTCCCGTCGAGCTTCGAGAACAATCTGGCAACCCTACCTTAACCTGATGTTCTACTAAACACAGCTGGGAAACTGACTATGAATAGTAGGTGCGTTTATTTAACCGACAAGCCTTACGCTATGGATCAAAAAATTACGACTTTAGTAATTCTCTATGAATATGCCCCAAATTTCTTTATTATTAATAAACAGTTGCTTTGCTTTCGAATATCAGTTTTTTTTTAAACCAAAAAGCACTTCTAAATAAGAACAAAAAATTCACTGTTATAGCAACATTTTCTGATTTAAAAATAGATCAATATAATTATTAAATCCAAAAACCGAACAGATAAGAAAAAACAAACACTTTTACCAAGAAAAAAAAACAAAACTAAAAGTAAACAACAGCCATTTTGCTTTTTTGTTGTTGTTCTCAACTCACTGAACACAGCACTTACCATTTCTGCCCAAACAAATTCCTTGGCATTGTATATCCACTCTATAGTATTCTCATGAAACACGATTTTGTAGGTTGACATTTGGTCGATAGGTTCGCTGTGATCGTCTTACCGAGATCCCTTAACAAAAATTAGGATGACATTTGGACGCATAGATGGCCACGAGCTTTTTTTCTTCATGAGAATACTATAGAATTTATATACAATGTCCTTGGGCAGAATTTGGCAAAAATTGTCAGAAAGGGAAAATTTTTTACTCTCTCTTGGGCGTTCTCTTCTGCCAAAAACTACGCATTTTTTGCATACGCGAACAGCTTTGGGCTAAATTTGGTAGATTTGGGTAGAATTTGGCTGTTTTGTGTGAGTATGCGAGCACAGCTATTCTAAGGAGGCTTTATAATCTCTGTGCGAAGAGAACAAAATGTATGTTTTCTTTCATATCATAAGCAAAAGAATAGGATAAGGGCGCGATATTCTTTTGCTTTGTATTTATGAGACAGAAAAACTGAACACATTGTTGGTGTGTTTGTTTACTTTGTTGCGATTGCTTGTAGAGTTGCTTATGTTTGCCATACTAATTGTGAAACTTCGTAAGTTTTAAACTTTACAACGTTTACGACCACTACCTCGTTGTAGCAAAGTTAATGCTGTGGCGGACCGAATTCCACATCCACCAAAATTAAGAACCTGAACGCACCATTAAATTGAGAACCTGAACTCAAGCTCATTTTTACAAACGCGCCCTAGGAAAGGGATGGACAGAGTTCTGATCATAGATAAACAAATAAAGATGGGAAACTTTCGTACGTTTCACCCCCCAAATCCCATTTATTTACATTGTTGTTTTTGTAATTTCACTCGTGTCGATGAATAGATGTGAATTGCAACAACAATTTAACGCGGTGAGTTTGTTTTGTTTTGACAGTTCGATTTTTTTTTCCAAACTCGGTGATATTTTTCTTCAGTGCGTCTAAAAAAATAAATAATATGTTATAATACCTGATTGCCAATGATTTATTCGGCGTATAATTTGAATTCAGCCTATGGAAACTGGTTCCCTGGATCCCTGGATCCAACAGGCAATGGCTAAGATAAGGCAAATCCAGCATTGTTTGTGTTGAAGGAGCGAATCAAGAAAGGAAGGGCTAGACAGAAACGTTTGGGGTAGCTGGCCAAGTGGAAAACTGCCGAAGAAGAAGCAGCGTTGATTCGATCATTGCCGGTAGAGGTAGAGGAGCAACCCAAACAGATTATTGTAACTAGGAAGTTTTTTTGTTGGATTTCCCCAACATTGAAATCAAATGCTCCGAAATACAGTTGTCTTTCCAGGCGTGTAAAGAAGGTTAGTGATCTTATTTTGAAGGCAACCGAACCTCCAATGATGTACAATCTTTACGATGATTAACTGAAAACCATTTCGTCCTACACAGCTTTCAGTCGATTTATTTTGATCATCAGAGCCTCGCACGTAAAACACCGAACGAACAAAGATCATTCTGAAGCCAGATAAAACAACAACCACAGAAGTTCATCACATTCGGCCAACGTTGCAAGAAATTTATATGAAATTCTTGCAAGTGCTGGATACAAAGCGTTGTCATTTCAAAACTACTTGCTGGGTTTTGATAGTTGAAGCGGTTTTTAGCCTTAATTTAATCCTTCTAAGTTATTTTAAAAAACATTACTAATTTAAACAAAAATTTCGAAAAATTTTCCCATAGAACTAGTATCATCATATTCTTGAAATTAAAAAAAAGACGAAACTAGTTTTTGAGACAATTTTTTGAAATCTTTGCTAGAATTGGAATTGGTTTTTGAAATATCTTAGAATACCTTAATTAAGACCAAGAACCGTTTCAATAATAAAAATCCGGCAAGTAGTTTTGAAATGGCAACGTTTTGTATCCAGCACTTGCAAGAATTTCATATAAATTTCTTGCAAGTGTTAAATACAAAGCGTTGTCATTTCTAAACTACTTGGTGGATTTTAATGGTTGAAGCGGTTTTTAGCCTTAATTTAAGCCTTCTAAGTTATTTTAAAAACATTTCTAATTTAAACAAAAATTTCGAAAAATTTGCCCATAGAACAAGTATCATCATATTCTTGAAATTCGAAAAAACACGAAAATAGTTTTTTGATACAATTTTTTTGAAATCTTTGCTCGAATTGGAATTGGGTTTTGAAATAACTTAAAAGACCTTAATTAAGACTAAGGACCTTTTCAATAATTAAAATCCGGCAAGTAGTTTTGAAATGACAACTGTTTGTATCTAACACTTGCAAGAAATTTATATGAAATTCTCGCAAGTGCTGCATACAAAACGTCGCAATTTCAAAACTACTTGCCGGATTTTAATTATTGAAACGGTCCTTAGTCTTAATTAAGGTCTTTTAAGTTATTTCAAAAACCATTTCCAATTCGAGCAAAGATTTCAAAAAATTGTCTCAAAAAACTATTTTCGTGTTTTTTCGAATTTCAAGAATATGATGATACTTGTTCTATGGGCAAATTTTTCGAAATTTTTGTTTAAATTAGAAATGTTTTTAAAATAACTTAGAAGGCTTAAATTAAGGCTAAAAACCGCTTCAACCATCAAAATCCACCAAGTAGTTTAGAAATGACAACGCTTTGTATTTAACACTTGCAAGAAATTTATATGAAATTCTCGCAAGTGCTGCATACAAAACGTCGCCATTTCAAAACTACTTGCCGGATTTGAATTATTGAAACGGTCCTTAGTCTTAATTAAGGTCTTCTAAGTTACTTCAAAAACCATTTCCAATTTAAACAAACATTTCGAAAAATTTGCCTATAGAACTTGTATTATTTTGTATCTATGGTTCTGATATCCATCTGATATCTTCTTCGGCCATCTTTCTCCTTGGCAACGTGGTGAGCATTCATTCTTTTGGGGTTCGTTGTCGGAGTCGGAGTCTGCGTCGGTGGTGTGCTACATTAAATTTGTAAATTCACTTAATTATAACTTTATACCATAAATTATATTAATAAAGATTCATACTGTTATATTGTGAACTTAACCGTTTTTGATTGTGGGACGACCAAGATCCCATAACTGGTGGCCCCGACGTGATATCGAAGGCACCAACAAGCACACCACCCAACAAACCAACAAGCAGCCACCAGACAACGCCAAGCAGCAGATGGTTTCCAAAGAGGGTTTAACTATACTTAACCGCTCCTGGCATCGACGACCATGCATTCCACCGATCACAGTCACAACCTCAGTTCACACCACCAGACGCCACACCAAGTGGACAAGTAGTCAGGAAATTGTGCATAGTGCTCCACACAGGCACTCGCAACCATCAAGCTGTCCGCAGCGAAGGTATTCGCAGGATAAACCTCAGCAAATCATCGCTGTATAACCACCCAAGCTGACGAAAGCTCAGTAAGCTATTTGAGCATCACAACCGCATCAGTTTCCGAAATCTCAATTCGTCACTGGAACCAAAAAGACGTAGTCCAGCCAGACAGGCTCGGAAGGTACAGTTCCGTAGCTCAGAGTACCGTTGCATATCGGAAACCTGCACCAGTACAACACCAACTACAGCAACAACGGGAACATTTTTGGTTTGGTCTCCGTCTCGCACACAACAACAGCAGCCATCGCATCATTCGACACTCGAAGGAGCCAAGCCTAAGCAAAGAAGAAGCAACGAATGCAGCTAATATATTTTTATGTAACCGTTTATTTTATGAATTTTATATTTTAGACAGCTATTAAGCGCCTCACGCCTGTAACGTAGATTCTTAAATTGTTGTTTAATTAATTGTTCTTTTCGTACCTTTAATGTTTTTTTTTCCTGTCTTGTATACATATAAATTTCTTTTGATAAAATAGCCTCTGATACAATTTTAAATTTTTCTCTCTTTCTTTTTTAATTTGGAACAGAGGTTAAAGCACACCAACGCCAGAATGACTGAACCAGTTCAGAACACAGGTCAGAACGCAGAAGATCAACTTCGATCGGATGATATTGAATTTGTTCCCCTTTCAAACTCCACCAGTATGGTAGGCAGTGGTACGGAATCCATTAACGCTCAAGTTAGTGCATTAGCTTTTAAAATTTGCCTTTTTGGCCGGATAACCCAGACGTGTGGTTCAAAGTGGTGGAAGGCCAGTTCTCGGTGGCACAAATTAGATCAGATAGTTCAAAATATTTCACGGCACTCGGGCTCTTAGACACGCGTACGGTGAATCTTTGTAGGGATATAATTTTGAATCCGCCCGCGAGCGGTCTATATGAGAATCTTAAGTTTACGATTCTTTCTCGTCTCACCGAGTCCGAAGACGTTCGGCTGCAGAAGCTCTTACATGAAGCTGCATTAGGGGATAAAAAACCCAGTGAGCTCCTAAGGGAGATGCGGATGCTATCAAATTGTCAGTTCTCCGAATCGGTTTTGAAAACTTTATGGTTGCAACGTTTGCCGAAAAACAGCGCAAGCCATTTTAACGTGTTCCACAGACGGGTTGGACACTTTAGCACGAACAGCCGACAGGATCGTGAGTTTAGTTCCGAGTTCTCAAGAGATCCTTACGGTAAGCAATACTGCTCGCGAATCAAATCAATCGGCGAACGTTGTGCAAAGAGCAGCGCCTCCTTATGAGGAACTACAAACGGAAATTGCAGCCCTTTGACGGCAACTTACTCGACATTCAACGCGAAATAGGTCAGTCTCTCCACGTTCAACTTTTAATTCTCGGGAGCGATCAGTTCAACAATTTTGTTGGTATCATCGGCGATTTGGTAATCGTGCTCGTAAATGCGATCCTCCTTGTAGCTTTCGTAATAGAAACCAAAATTTTTCGGAAAACTTAAGGCCCAGTCGTTAGCGGGTTGTGACTCGGGCACACCCATTTCCAATTGCCGCTTGTTCATTCGTTATTTAGCAAGCAAACAACAATTTTTGATAGATTCCGGGGCAGACATTTCTGTTTTACCTGCGCCTGAGGCAATGAAAAGGCGGCGTGCCAAATCTGACCAACTTTTTGCAGCTAATGGCTCAAGAGTTTCAACCTATGGTCGCACACGACTTGTTTTAGATCTGGAACTGACGCGAAAGTTCTCCTGGGTTTTTGTGTATGCCAATGTTAGCAAACCCATTCCAGGTGGTTGAAGCGGTTTTTAGCCTTAATTTAAGCCTTCTAAGTTATTTTAAAAACATTTCTAATTTAAACAAAAATTTCGAAAAATTTGCCCATAGAACAAGTATCATCATATTCTTGAAATTCGAAAAAACACGAAAATAGTTTTTTGATACAATTTTTTTGAAATCTTTGCTCGAATTGGAATTGGGTTTTGAAATAACTTAAAAGACCTTAATTAAGACTAAGGACCTTTTCAATAATTAAAATCCGGCAAGTAGTTTTGAAATGACAACTGTTTGTATCTAACACTTGCAAGAAATTTATATGAAATTCTCGCAAGTGCTGCATACAAAACGTCGCAATTTCAAAACTACTTGCCGGATTTTAATTATTGAAACGGTCCTTAGTCTTAATTAAGGTCTTTTAAGTTATTTCAAAAACCATTTCCAATTCGAGCAAAGATTTCAAAAAATTGTCTCAAAAAACTATTTTCGTGTTTTTTCGAATTTCAAGAATATGATGATACTTGTTCTATGGGCAAATTTTTCGAAATTTTTGTTTAAATTAGAAATGTTTTTAAAATAACTTAGAAGGCTTAAATTAAGGCTAAAAACCGCTTCAACCATCAAAATCCACCAAGTAGTTTAGAAATGACAACGCTTTGTATTTAACACTTGCAAGAAATTTATATGAAATTCTCGCAAGTGCTGCATACAAAACGTCGCCATTTCAAAACTACTTGCCGGATTTGAATTATTGAAACGGTCCTTAGTCTTAATTAAGGTCTTCTAAGTTACTTCAAAAACCATTTCCAATTTAAACAAACATTTCGAAAAATTTGCCTATAGAACTTGTATTATTTTGTATCTATGGTTCTGATATCCATCTGATATCTTCTTCGGCCATCTTTCTCCTTGGCAACGTGGTGAGCATTCATTCTTTTGGGGTTCGTTGTCGGAGTCGGAGTCTGCGTCGGTGGTGTGCTACATTAAATTTGTAAATTCACTTAATTATAACTTTATACCATAAATTATATTAATAAAGATTCATACTGTTATATTGTGAACTTAACCGTTTTTGATTGTGGGACGACCAAGATCCCATAACTGGTGGCCCCGACGTGATATCGAAGGCACCAACAAGCACACCACCCAACAAACCAACAAGCAGCCACCAGACAACGCCAAGCAGCAGATGGTTTCCAAAGAGGGTTTAACTATACTTAACCGCTCCTGGCATCGACGACCATGCATTCCACCGATCACAGTCACAACCTCAGTTCACACCACCAGACGCCACACCAAGTGGACAAGTAGTCAGGAAATTGTGCATAGTGCTCCACACAGGCACTCGCAACCATCAAGCTGTCCGCAGCGAAGGTATTCGCAGGATAAACCTCAGCAAATCATCGCTGTATAACCACCCAAGCTGACGAAAGCTCAGTAAGCTATTTGAGCATCACAACCGCATCAGTTTCCGAAATCTCAATTCGTCACTGGAACCAAAAAGACGTAGTCCAGCCAGACAGGCTCGGAAGGTACAGTTCCGTAGCTCAGAGTACCGTTGCATATCGGAAACCTGCACCAGTACAACACCAACTACAGCAACAACGGGAACATTTTTGGTTTGGTCTCCGTCTCGCACACAACAACAGCAGCCATCGCATCATTCGACACTCGAAGGAGCCAAGCCTAAGCAAAGAAGAAGCAACGAATGCAGCTAATATATTTTTATGTAACCGTTTATTTTATGAATTTTATATTTTAGACAGCTATTAAGCGCCTCACGCCTGTAACGTAGATTCTTAAATTGTTGTTTAATTAATTGTTCTTTTCGTACCTTTAATGTTTTTTTTTCCTGTCTTGTATACATATAAATTTCTTTTGATAAAATAGCCTCTGATACAATTTTAAATTTTTCTCTCTTTCTTTTTTAATTTGGAACAGAGGTTAAAGCACACCAACGCCAGAATGACTGAACCAGTTCAGAACACAGGTCAGAACGCAGAAGATCAACTTCGATCGGATGATATTGAATTTGTTCCCCTTTCAAACTCCACCAGTATGGTAGGCAGTGGTACGGAATCCATTAACGCTCAAGTTAGTGCATTAGCTTTTAAAATTTGCCTTTTTGGCCGGATAACCCAGACGTGTGGTTCAAAGTGGTGGAAGGCCAGTTCTCGGTGGCACAAATTAGATCAGATAGTTCAAAATATTTCACGGCACTCGGGCTCTTAGACACGCGTACGGTGAATCTTTGTAGGGATATAATTTTGAATCCGCCCGCGAGCGGTCTATATGAGAATCTTAAGTTTACGATTCTTTCTCGTCTCACCGAGTCCGAAGACGTTCGGCTGCAGAAGCTCTTACATGAAGCTGCATTAGGGGATAAAAAACCCAGTGAGCTCCTAAGGGAGATGCGGACGCTATCAAATTGTCAGTTCTCCGAATCGGTTTTGAAAACTTTATGGTTGCAACGTTTGCCGAAAAACAGCGCAAGCCATTTTAACGTGTTCCACAGACGGGTTGGACACTTTAGCACGAACAGCCGACAGGATCGTGAGTTTAGTTCCGAGTTCTCAAGAGATCCTTACGGTAAGCAATACTGCTCGCGAATCAAATCAATCGGCGAACGTTGTGCAAAGAGCAGCGCCTCCTTATGAGGAACTACAAACGGAAATTGCAGCCCTTTGACGGCAACTTACTCGACATTCAACGCGAAATAGGTCAGTCTCTCCACGTTCAACTTTTAATTCTCGGGAGCGATCAGTTCAACAATTTTGTTGGTATCATCGGCGATTTGGTAATCGTGCTCGTAAATGCGATCCTCCTTGTAGCTTTCGTAATAGAAACCAAAATTTTTCGGAAAACTTAAGGCCCAGTCGTTAGCGGGTTGTGACTCGGGCACACCCATTTCCAATTGCCGCTTGTTCATTCGTTATTTAGCAAGCAAACAACAATTTTTGATAGATTCCGGGGCAGACATTTCTGTTTTACCTGCGCCTGAGGCAATGAAAAGGCGGCGTGCCAAATCTGACCAACTTTTTGCAGCTAATGGCTCAAGAGTTTCAACCTATGGTCGCACACGACTTGTTTTAGATCTGGAACTGACGCGAAAGTTCTCCTGGGTTTTTGTGTATGCCAATGTTAGCAAACCCATTCCAGGTGCGGATTTTCTTCGTACATTCGGACTCTTGATCGAATTGAAGAACAGACGTGTTATTGACCCTCACTCTAGCTCACGTTCGTCCGGTATACTAAAAAAAGGCTC
The DNA here is from genome assembly GCA_963921185.1 of Dasysyrphus tricinctus. Classification (NCBI taxonomy): domain Eukaryota; kingdom Metazoa; phylum Arthropoda; class Insecta; order Diptera; family Syrphidae; genus Dasysyrphus; species Dasysyrphus tricinctus. Next base: position 175,950,027 of record OY992531.1, on the reverse strand, counting down.
CTCGCTTAAACTTTCGGTCTTGGCACAAGGCTCGGTTGATGAAGACATACACCAACTAATCAAAGATTACAACATTGTGTCCCAGGGAAATGTGTTTGTACGCCCTGTGCAACACAACATTAAGCACGAAATTCTAACAGGGTCTACACGACCAATAAAAAGCAAACCGCGTCGTCTTCCTCCAGACAATCTGAAGGCCGCTAAGGAGGAATTCGACTTCCTTCTACAAAAAGGTGTGTGCCGACCGAGTAGCAGTCCCTGGGCTACCCCCTTGCACTTAGTTTTGAATAAAAATGGTGAATGGAGACCTTGCGGTGACTACCGTCTGCTTAACGCAGCCACACAGCCCGACAGCTACCCAGTTTCGCATATTCAGGATTTTTCACACCAATTGCATGGTACATCGGTCTTTTCAACAATTGATCTAGTTCGCGCTTATCACCAAATACCTATTGAAGAAGCTGATATTCCGAAAACAGCCATCACTACCCCTTTCGGTCTTTTTGAGTTCACCAGGATGACGTTTGGTTTGAAGAATGCTTCTCAAACATTTCAACGCTTCATGCACTCGATATTCAAAGATCTTCCATTCTGTTTCGTGTATATCGACGACATCCTGGTGGCCTCAAAAGATTCGACCGAACATCTCCACCACCTCAAGATTCTTTTCGAACGCTTAGAGAAGTTCGGGCTTGTTATAAACACCGAATAATGTAATTTCGCAAAGAACAATGTCACTTTTCTCGGACACCTCATATCGGTAGATGGAGTTAAACCACCGCCAAGCAAAATTAAAGCAATCGCAAATGCCAAAGTTCCTAAAAATATTTCAGAGCTACGACGGTTTTTAGGGATGCTTAATTTCTACAGGTGCTTTATTCCCAAAGCAGCCAAAATACAATTTCCTTTAACAGAGCTTCTCAAAGGCAAAACAAAAAAGTGATAAAACGGCAATCGAATTGTCACCAGAAGCATTCACCGCTTTTGAACGCTACAAAACTGAACTAAGTGAAGCCACTCTATTATCGTTTCCAATTCCCGATGCAAAATATTCCTTATGTGTTGACGCTTCAGATTTTGCAGTAGGAGGTGTTTTGCAGCAGTGGCATCACGAAGCCTGGCAGCCTCTTTCATTTTTTTCGGCCAAACTCAACAGGGCTCAACGAAAATACAGTACTTACGATCGAGAGCTTTTGGCAATATACCTCTCCATCAAACATTTCCGCTACTTTTTTGAAGCACAGCCATTTACTATTTTCACGGATCATAAGCCTCTCATCTTCGCCTCCCGACAAAAACCGTCTAAGGCTTCACCTCGGCAACTTCGACATCTGGATTTTATTGGACAGTTTTCTACTGACATTCAATATATTCAGAGAAGTGAAAACGTGGTAGCAGATGCTCTTTCGAGGCTGGAAGAAATCTCCATCCCAGCTGAAATTGACTTTCATGTTATTGCCGAGGCGAAGTTAATGATCAAGAGTTGCATGACATGCACTCTTCCGAAACATCCCTAAATTTTGAAAAGGTTAGCATCCCAGGCTCAAATCAATCGATTATATGCGATACTTCAAGCCATTTCCCTCGTCCTTTCATACCGAAAGCTTTTCGAAAATTGGTCTTCAATTCAGTTCACAGTCTAGCTCATCGACAGTCGACAGTCCGATTGACAGTCAAAGCAGTAACCAAGAAATACATTTGGCCAGGCATTAACAAAGACTGACGAACCTGGGCCACAGCTTGCATACCCTGCCAAAAATCAAAAATTTTCAAAACATGTTAGAAGCCCACTCGAAAACTATCTTCCAGTTACAAAACGGTTCGATGAAATCCATATAGACTTGGTAGGACCTCTTGCGCCTTCAGAAAAGTTTTGATACCTACTCACAGTTATCGACAGATTCACTCGATGGCCCGAAGCAATTCCAATTTCTGATATTAAAGCGGAAACAGTGGCAAGTGCTCTGTTTACAAATTGGTTTTCTCGCTATGGAATACCATCAATTATAGTTTCTGATCAACGGTCACAGTTTGAATCTGGGTTATGCAATGAACTGTGTAGGCGCCTCGGAATCAAACATAACCGTACTACACATAGGTGACCGGAGGGGGGGCACTTGCCCCCCCCTGGCTCTGGGAAATACCACACAACCAACATATTTTTTTAATTTGGTATAGTAAATTTTATAAAATACTTCTAATTTTTTTGTCGGAGTCCATAATTGCCCCCCTCTGGCTCAGGACCAGGCCAATCATATCTGAAAATATCCATATATTCGATATTGTTTTCAAAAAATGGTTATTTTCTTGACCGCTTCTTTTCGATGTTCATGGTTTGCCCCCTGCTGGCATTTACCATCAATAGATAAGGAAGTTATAGGTAATTGATATTTCCAAATGTTTGAGGCACATGCAAAAATGCATGAGAGGGATATTGCTTCTCACGAAAATGGACAAGTAAACTGCGAGTTGTTGTCTGACTAAAACAATTCACAGCTTTTTTTGTGAGTGGTTTTCTGATTTCTGACATCAAATTGAGAACCTTTCCTTGCTTTTCAGTACCCACCATTTCACTATCTAGCTACCTTAGGCGCCAGTTATAGCGATCAGAAAAAACCATCCGAAAACAAAATTATTGAAGTTTTTAATACTTTTCAATTAGCCAAATGATATATCAATCGACGTGTAATTCAGCGTAGAATTTTTTTCTCGAAACAAAATTGCCAAACAAATAACTTTTCATGTTTTAAATGGATTTATTTGTTTTTCGGATGAAATTTCATTTTTCGTATCAGCTGATTGCTTTTTGACAGAAAAAGGAACAAATCATTCCACTGATTTGTGTTCCAATTTTTTTTCTGTTCCACTGAAAGAACTCCATCCGAAAAAGTTTTTGCTGATATTTCAATCAGAAAATATATGGGCGGTTGTTTGTTTGTTTTGTGAAGAATCTAGTTATAGCGATCAGAAAAACCCATCCGAAAAACTTGAAACAGTATGAAATTGATTTTTTTTTCTGATTGTTGTTTATAGCAATCAGAAAAAATGTGTCAGAAAAACTAGATTCTTCGCAAAACAAACAAACAGCCGCCAAGATTTGTTCTGATTGAAATATCAGAAAAACTTTTTCGGATGGATTTCTTTCAGTGGAACAGAAAAAAAATTGGAACACAAATCAGTGGAATGATTTGTTCCTTTTTCTGTCAATAAGTAATCAGCTGATACGAAAAATTAAATTTCTTCCGAAAAACAAATAAATCCATTTAAAACATAAAAACCTATTGTTTTGGCAATTTTTTTTCGCGAAAAAAATTCTACGCTGAATTACGCGTCGATTGACATATCATTTGGCTATCAAATCGAAGTGAAAAGTGATAAAAACTTCAATAATTTTTTTGTTCGGATGGTTTTTTCCGATCGCTATAACTGGCGCCTTGGGCGTTAAGTTTTTATTACTTTTCAATTCGATTTGATAGCCAAATGATATATCAATCGACGCGTAATTCAGCGTAGAATTTTGTTCGCGAAAAAAATGCCAAAACAATATCTTTTTTATGTTTTAAATGGATTTATTTGTTTTTCGGATGAAAGGAGAATGGGCATTTTTGGGCGTTAGCGGCCATTAATGAAATTAGTGTCAAATGAAAGGTATGCTACTCAGGAACAACTTTCACTATGGACGTTACATTGCATTTCATTTAGAAAAGAAGATATTTCAGTGTTTATATGTATAATGCAATTGCATTGAGCAATATTGCATAGTGATTATATTTTTAGTGGGGGTAATGCTTTATTCTAACGTCATAACGCGTACTGACACTATATTAGTGTGTTTAACGGGGTTTCAGAATATCCCAAGGACGCATTACGGGTTTAAACAGACCCAGTACCTACGTATTTCAACAACTTTGTAATCTTTTTAAACATATTAAGGGTATTCATGCAACAGCGTAAGCTCGTCGTAATCATCGTAAAGTTGTAAACTTCGTAAATCTGTCAAATTTCCCATACAAATTGTGACAGAATTACGAAGTTTAAAAGTTTACAATGTTTACGACGACTTTACGCTGTTGAATGAATACCTTTATTATTTTATTCAGGATTTTTTAATATTGTGAGGATTGTAATATTATAGTTTTAGGGTAAAAGTTCTTATTTACGATGTTATATGGCCATTTTTATATACAAAATATTCTTGAGACTGTCTTGATTTCTTTTTCCACTTTCTTTTTCTAGTTTTGGATTGGTCAGAAGCCAGAAACTTAGTAAAACTTTATTAAAGTCATAGAACAAAAATGCATTTTTTTGGGTTTTGAAGTACAAACATTTCTGCAAGGTGATTGTAGGACTAAAACACATATAAAAATAACAAAATCATTCTTGGCCGCTCACGCCTATGTTTCATACAAATTTGCCCATTCTCCTTTCATTTTTCGTATGAGCTGATTGCTTTTTGAAGAAAAGGAACAAATCATTCCCCTGATTGTGTTCAATTTTGTTCTGTTCCACTGAAATAATTTCATCCGAAAAAGTTTTTCTGACATTTCAATCAGAAAAAATCTTGGCGGCTATTTGTTTGTTTTTTTTTTGTTTTGCGAAGAGTCTATAGCTTTTTTTACAGTTTTTCTGACACATTTTTTCTGATTGCTATAAACAACCATCAGAAAAAAAATCAATTTCATACTGTTCCAAGTTTTTCGGATGGGTTTTTCTGATCGCTATAACTGGTGCCTTAAAAAATTCAGTTATCTTGAGTTGCTTTTGTATATCAGCTGTCATCAGCAGTTTTTTTTCACAATAACACAAACCTATCCAAAGAGCTTTGGATTATTTTTGAATGAGGAATTTAATTTTAAATTTTTTTATTTATTTTTAAAATGGGTTATTTATGTAAGTAATATCATAATGTTTAGATCAGTCAAGTTACTATAACACAGGGAATTGTTTGTCACTGCATTGAAAACAGGAATTCTTTTTTACTGTACCATATTTATATTGCAAATCGAACGTTTGTTATTGTTGGGTCGAAATTATGTCTATCGCCGTGCGAAATTCAATGTTAGCACACCTAATTTGTGCCAGTCTTTATGAACGAACAGCTTGGAAGCGACATTCAAGTAAGGATCCGTCTAATATTCTTGCTCCTGTATCTTGGTTAAGCAAGATTTTTATTTAACAGTAAGAGGTTGAGGTGGATGCTTTCCTGAAATCTTCATCCAAGAGGACTCGCTTTTTGTCTTCGAGAATGCTAACCTACGATTCTTGCATATTTCTTAGGTTTTGCTGTCCCATATCGCAATTGCAATACAAAATATTCATTAAAAAATCCTTGAATTTTTTTGCTCGGTTTGGTCGTTGAGAACTTGGACCTTCAAAATTTCATTATAACGCTTTTTGATAATGTTCAGGCGATGAAATTTAAGAGTTTCGTTTAGAAATTCAAAGTTCTTTTAGCAATTTCGTGTAGGTACCAATGAAAAAGATCCAGTTTCCAAACGAACTAAATTGTTTTGTGTGTTGTTAGCAAGCGTTCTGTAGCAGCTGTTCTTCCTTTAATTTTGAAGATATGTATATAGCTTCATTTCAAGAACCTGTGAACCTGTGATACTAAGATTTACTCCCACACAGGAAATCTCCTGGGAAAGATTATTATGTTTTTCTCTTATTGCAAAATTCATAATTTTTGATTTCTCTATATTTAATGTCATGCCTTTTGCTGACAAATATCTGTCTAGAGGTTCCAAAAGTTTTTCATCTACAGTTCTGCTTTTGCAAAAATGGCAATATGATAAGCTATCAAGATTACATTGGAGTGAAAACTCATCGAAAACTCCTGTATCTTTTGATTGCATCTAACAAGTCCTGTTTAATTAATAGGTCGTCAGGCACTTTCGTTGGGGTCACCTATCAAAAATCTTAGCTTCGGAACGCAAAGTGGGACATTTTGCGTTTGTTGGGGACAGCGGGACACGGAGCTCAAAAGCGGGACTGTCTCGGTGAAATCGGGACATATGGTCACCTTATGCGCATAGCGTTTTTAAGTCAATCCACATAAGTTTTATTTTTCATTTTCTTAGAACCAAATTTAACAGTTCCTGCAATATAATTTTTTCACCAGTTAAATATTCTGAAAAATGGGCCCACAGATTAAAAATAAATTCAATAAATTACTTTTAGTGACTACATTATTTGAGTAATAAACCATTTTTTCCGAAAAATTGGTTTCAATGGTAGATATTTTTTGTTTTTCTTTAGATTTTCTCGACAACGGTAAGAGCCTCGTTGATAATTTTTGTATGCAAAAGCTTACAAAAAGTTCAAGTATTGTGCTTGTTTTTAAGAAATATTTAATTTTGTTTTTGAAAATTCAATACATTATGTACTTCTAAGACTAGGTATTATTAAACTTGCTTTGTAACTTGGTACGTAAAGATTTTTAACACACTTAAAGAAAAAATATTTTACTTGTATGCAAAAATAAAGATACCTCCCATACAAAAGTAAAAAAAAACAGTTGAGAAAAATCTCATTTTGATGAAAAAAAACTGAGTATACGGTCTACTATTAAATATAAAATAGTATTACGCTCTACAATTACTATTCCATAGAAATTTATTTAAAATTTTGAATTTTCTTACAATTGGCTGAACGGATTTAAATAGAAATATTTATAAAAAGCTTCAGAAAAGTTCAAATAATATTGCATTTAAAAATTTTCAAAAATAATTTTTTTTTTTAAATACGATATCTCAGAATTGTGTTGGTGTCTGCCCCCCCCCTGGACAAAATCCTGCAGGCGCCTATGGTACTACAGCTTACAACCCCAAAGCAAATGGTTTTCTCGAACGCTGGCATCGAACATTGAAATCAGCTCTAAAATGTCACGATGACATTCAATGGTCTAGAAAGCTACCACATGTTTTAATGGGACTTAGAGCGACCTATCGCGAAGAACTCGGAGCAAGTGGCTCAGATCAGAACTAGTCTTCGGTCAAAATATTCGGTTGCCGTCAGATATTTTAGTAGCCAACAACGCAACAATACCGCAATCAGGGCCCTTATTACGAAATACGATTATGGTTCAAAATACCGCGTTATCGTTAAAATGCGATTACGTTAAACGACAATCGTTAATGTAAAAACGGTACTCGTATTCTTCTACGACTGGCCATTGGCCTTCGTATAGCTTTCGTTTTGATTTCAGTGCTATTAATATTTGTCTTTCTGTGACTTCCACTGTATTTTTTATCAAAATAAAACAATTATACGTTATGTAAAACAATTATAAACAAAAATAAAATTTTATTAATAAATGCCACCAACACAAAACTAAATAAATGAACATACAACAGACAAGTTTATTTTGAAATTGAAGCTGGATGTATTTAACTTCTTGTAATATGATTTTCTTCTTCTGTTGTATTTATTTTCATTATTTATAACATGTTTATTAACAAATCACTGAAATTATTGAACTTACATTCAAAATTTATTCACTTTTTGACAGTTCTTAATACTGAAGACAGTGCTGGTGGGGTAAAGAGAAAAATCCCTTTCTGTGGGAATTTTTGTCTTTAATAATATTTTATCTTTAAGATTCAGTACAATAATATTTCCAACGAAATATTAAGTGTTAAAGGTTTCACTTTGTCTAATCAAACTAGGAATTAATAATAAAAACAAACGGACTTCACTCCATTTTTATTTGATACCACAAGCTAAAGCTCCAAAGGTATTACTGAAAGTTCAATATTAATGACATTTAGCAAACAAATTTTAAAAAATTAATAAGGAGTTTTCGGTTCCCGTTATACTTTAAAAGCCATTACCTTTTAAGTCTGACAAATAATGCAAAATTGCAAACTGAAAATAAAAGTAGTTTTTTACCTTAATAGAGATTTATTCTCAATTAATCTTATGTTTTTTTTTGTGAATAAAAATATGACTATTTATCCTTAAACAATTTGAAATACTCATGTTCACACAAGTGATGATTTTAACTTTTGTGAAAAAATTAGAGAAGGATTGAAATTTGGTGAAAAAATTTAAAAGGGAATTTTCTGATTTATTGATGGGATTTTTTCGTTAAATACGTAACAAGCACTTGCGTGAAGATAGATGTGGTTGAAAAAATATCTTGTTTCGTTTTTGCTGGCAACATTTTCATGGGTCCATTATCGTTGTACATAATCGGGATATGTCGTGACTTTCGTTTTCGTGACTATCGTTTTTTTGCCGTTTGTTTCGTTTTACATAATAGGGGCCCAGAGTTTGTTAAAGATCTTTATCGTCACTTTGAAAATGTTCGACCGGCTGCGCCAACGCGTCATTCTATTCATAAACCTTTCGTGTTCAAAGAACTTAAGCACTGCTCTCACGTTTTTGTTAGAACTGATTCCGTACGTAGACCACTACAACAGCCTTACGAAGGACCGTTTAAAGTTCTAGGCCGTGACGTGAAAACTTTTAAAATTCTTATTAATGGAAAAACAGTTGTTATCGGGATCGATCGTTTAAAGCCTTGCTTCATGGAAACACAAGAAGGTACAAACGAGCAGGTTAGAACCGAACCCACTCGCAAGAAAAAGTTCACCTTCGCTGAGAATCACGCCTTCGTTATACCCGAAACAAAAAGTCAAACCGGTCGATCAATTCGTCTTCCAAGTAGATATCGTTGAATAAACCACATACATTCAACTGGCGGGGGAGTGATGTGGCGGACCGAATTCCACATCCACCAAAATTAAGAACCTGAATGCACCATTAAATTGAGAACCTAAATGCGAGCTCATTTTTACAAACAGGACAGAGTTCTGATATCCATCTGATATCTTCTTCGGCCATCTTTCTCCTTGGCAACGTGGTGAGCATTCATTCTTCTGGGGTTCGTTGTCGGAGTCGGAGTCTGCGTCGGTGGTGTGCTACATTAAATTTGTAAATTCACTTAATTATAACTTTATACCATAAATTATATTAATAAGGAGTCATACTGTTATATTGTGAACTTAACCGTTTTTGATTGTGGGATTTGATGCTACGGATATCCAGACCAAAGCCAAAATAAGAAAATACTGTGAGAAATTTCGACGTCGGACGTCTACAGTCGCCAGAAAGATGCGGCTTCTGACGTGCTAGGCCTCGCACGACCACCACAGCGAAACCCCTGGTTTGACGAAGAATGCCGGCAAATACATGCAGCCAAACAACAGGCATACAAAGTGGCGGCACTGCAAAGAAGGACCAGAGCTGCTCGCGAGCTCTACGAGCAGAAGAGGAGAGAGGAACATAAGCTTAAAAATAGCATAAAAAAGCACGATCGAGGAATTAGAGGGATGCCATTGCAGGAATGAAGTTCGGAAGTTTTACCAAAAAGTAAAAAGAACCTCCCAAGGTTACAAGGCCCGAACCGATGGAATCGCAGTCAGTGCTGAGGATATGGAAAAATTATTTCTGTAAATTGTATAACGGTGATGACAAACCGAATTTCACTACCATGCAGATTGCACCATTCAACCTGGACGGCGCAACGAAGGCCGAAAATTCCGTCCATCTGATCTCGATGAAGTGAAGAGCTATTGGCGTTTTTCATTTTTGGCTCTGAGCAAAGCTCGCTCTGGCTGAGCGATCAGAGCAGAGTTCCGAGCAGATTATGATCAGATTCCTCAGATTTAAATATGAAACTCACTTGAGCACCGAAATGTCATTTCATAGGTGTTTTTGGTAAATTTCGAGAAATTTCTTTCAATTTTTTTACAATTGACGGGTGACTGTCCAGGGACTCTCCAGAGAATCCATTTTAAATTATGTATCACTAAAAAATAAGTGAAGTTGGCTTCGCTCAGCGATTCACTTGATTCGCTCGGTCATTTAAACCTGAGTTAATTGAGCAACCTCAATCAAGCTAGATCCGATGGAAAAAGAAACACTTTATTTAGAGCTAACAAAGAAACATAGAATTTTTGTTTGACTGCTCCGTGATCTGCTCTGAGCTAAAGAAGAAAAACGCCATATATCTAAACTTAAGTCAAACAAAGCTGCTGGAGCTGACGGCCTTGCGGCTGATCTATTCAAAGCAGCTGGTGATGAATTGGTTAGGAGTATGCACCAGCTCATCTGTAAAATATGGTCAGAGGAAAGCATGGCCGATGAATGGAACCTCAGAATTGTTTGCCCACTCCTCAAGAAAGGTGATCCTCTGGACTGCACCAACTACAGAGGCATCAGTCTTCTTAATATCACCTACAAGATCTTCTCTGCTGTACTTTGTGAACGCCTGAAGCCAATCGTCAACAACCAGATAGGTCCATATCAGTGGGATCTTAGGCCAAGGAAGTCCACCATCGACCAAATATGCACACTACGGCAGATCTTGGAGAAAACCCAGGAGTTTCAAATCGATACCCACCACCTTTTCATCGATTCCAAGGCCGCGTATGACAGCATCTATAGAGAAGAGCTATACATATAAAGCAATAGGCATGTTCAGAAAAATGAGATCTCAGAGCCCTCAGCCATCTCAGTTTCGTGAATAGGATTCCTCAGAAATTTTGCTGTCAAATAACTGAGGAAAGAAAATATTGGATTTGCTGGCTCAGTTTTTGACACTGATCCATCGGAGGTCTCATTTTCCTGAACACGCCTAATGTCTAGTTTTGGCATCCCTGCCAAACTCGTCTATTTATGCAGGATGATGATGGAGAATGCACGCTGATCCATCAAGGTCGGCAAAGACCTCACCGACACCTTTGATGTCAAAAAAGGTTTTAGGCAAGGCGACGCGCTGTCATGCGACTTCTTCAACATCGTTCTTGAAAGAATAGTGCAAAACTCTCACGTGAACACCAGAGGCACAATCTTTCAAAAGTCCATCCAATTACTCGCTTACGCTGACGACATTGACATAATCGGATGAACAAACGGTGATGTCAGTGGTGCTTCTGTGAGTATTGAGAAGGAAGCCAAGAAGATGGGTTTCACGGTGAATGAAAGCAAAATGTAATATATGCTGTCAACAAGAAAGGACACCCAACGCCAACATCTCGGACAGAACGTCTCTATAGACATCAGCTATAATTTTGAGGTAGTAAGTGATCCGCTATAAACTCAGTGAACGATACCAGTTCTGAGATCAATCGAAGAATTACTCTCGCCGACCGCTGTTTCTTTGGGCTAAGAAGGAAATTGAGTTTGCTTCTCAACTGCCCTCTCCCGAGCAACTAAACTGTCCCTGTATAAGATGCTTATCATCCCGATCCTGATGTATGGTGCAGAGGCATGGACATGGTTAACGGTGATGATGAATGGATGGGGAATGGAGAAAAAGATACAACAACGAACTATAAGGGCTGTACAGCGACACCGACCTAGCCACAAAAGTGAAAAGCCAACGACTGAGATGGCTGGGTCACCTAGAGCGAATTGACACCAATGCTCCGGCCTGGAAAGTCTTTGAATCCAACCCCGTGGGACAGCGCAGTAGAGGTTGACGGCATTAACCCTGAGGCCACACGAGCAAGTACTTGCAAGCAAGTTGGCTACATACACTGCCTGTCAAATTCGTAATTTGCATTCCACTTGCCTCCCACTTGCTTTCCACCTGCATTCCACTTGCTTGTCTCCCAACTTGCTTCTCAACTTGCTTCACTACTGGCTTCAATACTTGCATGCCAGTTGATAAGCAAGTTGCTTGGGTTTGTTTGCAAATGTGTATATATTGTAACTTGCTTGCAAGTACTTGCTCGTGTGGCCTCGGGGTAAAGGTGGGGAACGCAAGTGGAAGAGGACCTCAACCAATTTGGCGTGTGAAACTGGAGACATCTAGCTGGAAGCCGAGCCGGCTGGAAGAAGCTTGTTGGTTGAGGCCCTGGTCCACCCCGGACTGTAGCGCCACCTTTAGTTAGCAAGTAACTACTTCGCATTTGGTTTTCTCTATGGATATCTGTCAAAACCAAAATGAAAGAAAAAAAGTCATATGACCAGTTGCACCGACCTCTTTTATATATTTATTGCTTCGTTTAATTTTGAAATGACATTTATCGTTTGCACCAACCACTTTTAAATCTAACAGGCCAATAAACGAACCAATAAACCTAAATTCCATTTTCCTCCAGATAAATTTTAAAGGCAAGTTTAAACGAACATGTCTAACTACCTACAAACAAAATAATTCAATTTTATTTGACGGAATATTGTTAATTCAAAATTAAAATAACGAAAACAACAGGTGAAGGCATTGTGTTTCCTATTTATAATTCACTACTTAAATAAATAAATTATTCCAGAAAAATTATAGATTGGCCATCATGTGTTCATCTGATAACGAACTTAACCAAAAAATGGCGAGACGTGTCGCGTCGGAGTTGTTCAGGTTCACAGAGAAATCCATTTTCTTAATTCGATGACGTCGCTTTAAAATATTTGTTCATAATTTTCAAGAGTGTATCGAAAAAAATATTATTGCTTAGTTGGTATCTATTTCAATAGTTTCATAATTTCTCTAAAAAAAGAAAATAATAAATAATAATAAAAAACACCAAGATGGCGCATTGTCTGTATCTAATGAGATTCCTCGCGTTCCAATGTTTATTCGCTATGCTATCTAGTTATCCCAAAAAATTTGAGATAACTTGAGTTGTTGTTGCGTCAGCGGTCATCAGCTGTTTTTTAACACGGGATTATCAGCTGTTTTTAACACGGGATTACAACAACACAAATCTATCCGGATAACTGAGAAAAACCATCGAAACCTGCCCAATACCTTGTTTCTGTTTATTGGGTACTCACATTTTCTTTATTTCTATCTCACTTGCACTGGTTAAATTTTTTCGTTCAGTTAATGGGCCTGCACACACGGGATGATTTCTACCGGCAGAAAACAGAGTTTATAAGAGAGGGAAGTGAAATGCGCGGTATGAAGTGGCATAAGATCTTCTACCTTGTTTGGAGTGGAAGAACGAAGTAGAAAACTAATACACACATAACTTTCTTCACTCTGAGGACTGCATAAAATACTAACACAATGAAAAGAGGTACATGTATACATTTTTTCTGCCAGAATAATTAATCCCGCGTGTGCCTGAAGTGGAGTATTAAGGCAGATTTCTACCAGGCAGATATCATCCCGTGTGTGCAGGCCCAATAAACATATAATAAAATCCAGGGGTGGTTCATGACCTGCATTTTAGCTAAAAAATGCGCAAAATAGATTGGAATAACCCAAATAAATTTATTAGTCCGATAAATGTTAGCTCCATTTTAGCAAAAACCGCTTTTAGTGAATTTTGGTGCAATAATTTTTTCTTAATATTTTTATTTTCAATACTAGGTATTAATTCAATTGTCCATGTTCTGTATCTCAGGCGATAACTTTTCAAATCGTTAAAAATTGAAACAACTCATTCCTCAGTTATCGCCTCTGGAAAAAATCAGGTCTCTGTAACTGAATGCGATAAGTTCAATTTCCGAACTCTTCCAAGCCAAAGAATAATGTCGACCCCATTATGTTGCAGCAAAAAACATAAATGTGCATAGAACTTCCTGGACACTGAAAAAAACACCATATACTTAATTTTGAAATAATGATGCTTATGATTTCTTTAAAAATTTGTATGTAGGTACATACATAAATATGTTAACAAGATAAAACAAAATTTGTGTTTTCTAATATGCCAATTTAATGGAAATTGTTGTTGCTGTTCTGTTGTCGAACTTGGTTTTTAGCTTTTTGTTGGATCTGTCGTTGTATAATGGTCCTCTAGAGTCTCGCCAGTTTTTTTTTTGAAAAACTGCATTCACTTTCCACACACACAGCGTTACTGCCAGCCAACTAGGTAAAGAACTCCTTATGCTGATGCAGGTTCTTCGAACTCAATGAAAATCTCTGAAAATAAAATTTTACCATTAGTATATGTATGTCCCTCTAAACGTACTTGAGAGTCCTAGGACGCCATATAGCCCTAGGCTCAATGATAGGAAAATCCCTATGCACACCTCCGCGTGGTAGAGGGCGGGTAACGCTAACGTGCAGGGGGACCGAATGGATGCCAGGATAAGCAGACAACCCAGCGATGCTGGTCAGGACACAAACTTGTCCTTGGGATGGTTAAAAGCCCCCTTAAGATGGATGAACTGCAGATAGCAGTCAACGGCATAATAGTCTGGTGGCGGAGGAGCTTTTTTTGGCAAAAAGGCCAACGGCAGCCGCAGGTAGCGTCTGTAACCCATATTGGGCGGCTACAAAAGTCGTCTGTTTTCCCATAGTGGACGGCCTCGAGCAGTTATGTGTTTGACCATACAAAAGGCGGGTGTGCCTGTCAAATCTGAGCTTATGTATGTTATTAATCGTATCTCGGAAAACACCATGGTGGAAGGATATATGCTAATACATGAATTATGACAACAAATGGAAATGAGTCCCCAAGAGGTAATCTTTTTATAGAAAATCCTTCTATAGCTTCGGTTGCAGTAAACCGCACATCGGATTTGAGGGTGCGGCATCTTTCATGTACGAGCGTCCATCAAGACGCCATAATAATAAATGAATCGTTGACAAATAGAAGAAGTCTTTCAAGAAGCGCAAATATTACTTTTGGCTACCGCATACGTACGAAAATCGGAGCATGGAACGTTCATCCCTGTACAGCGATGGTAGATACGAGCAGGTTGAGCGTGAAATGCTTCGCCTAAAGATCAGTATCCTGGGCATAAGCGAAACTAAGTGGAGAGGAAGAGCTGAATATAGATCAGACACTGGACAGACGCGAATGCTGTATTCCGGGGAAGATGAAAGAGAGGGTGGCCAAATGCTTCATGGTGTCGGAATTATGTTGAACGAAGAAGCGAGGCGTAGTTTGATCTCCTGGGCGCCCATTTCTGCGAGATTAATGACAGCAAGGTTTCGTTCAAAAATTCGTAACGTCATAATTATTCAGTGCTACGCCCCCACAAATGAAGCGACCGAGGAAGACCGCGTTCTACACTCATCTTAGCTCGGTTTACAGTAGTGTTTCGAGAGCCGACATCATAGTCGTTATGGGAGACCTTAATGCCCAAGTCGGTTCAGACAATTACGGACTGGAACGCGTGATGGGAAGAAATGGCTTGGGGTCACGGAATGAAAATGGTGACTTGCTTTTCGATTTTTGTAACGCGAATCGTCTTGTGATAGGTGGTACTGTATTTAAGCATAGGTTAGGTTAGGTTAGGTTGAAGTGGCTGTCAGTCATGAAAACTGACACACTTAGACCATAAGTTGGCCCATTGTGATACCACAAGAATCTGGGAAGCCTTTTTCCCTACTCGATGAACCATTTGGAGCTTCTTATGAAGCGTAACAGACTACCTATGTCAACATTTACTAAATCACTAGGATCATTGAAGTAGAAATCTCCAAGATGGAGTCTTCGCCTATGAGATAGAGCAGGACAAGTGCATAGAAGATGAGGAATCGATTCTACCTCTTCCTCGTCCATACAGCTTCTGCAAAAATCGTTAGAGAATACGCCAAGACGCGTTGCGTGCTTGCCTATAAGACAGTGTCCGGTTATGACACCTATCATGGAGCTAATGTGCAATCTGCTTAGAGATATCAAACATTTAGACCGCTTAAAATCCATTACTGGCCAGATTTGTTTTGTTGCCCAGCAAGTGGTGATATTGTTCCACCTAACGTTTGTTTTCTCTAAAGCATCTTGCTTCAGCATAAGTTCACATGTAGCGATGGGAATACCAATATCTGCCTTACTAGGTAGAAGAGGTAGAGTTGTTCCATATTTAGCGAGTTCGTCGGCCTTACAATTACCTGGAATGTCTCTATGCCCCGGCACCCAACACAGGTGAATGTTAAACTGCTGCGCCATCTCCAGCAGAGATGAACGACAATTTAGGGCTGTTAAAGAGTTGGTAGAGACCGATTCCAGAGATTTGATAGCTGCTTGACTATCCGAGAAGATGCGGATATCTGTAGTTGATAACACGTTTTCTTTCAGCCAAGATAAGGCTTCTTTGATCGCCATAAGTTCCGCCTGGAACACGCTACAATGATTAGGAAGACGGAAGGAGAGACTTAATTTTAGTCTTTCTGAGTACACACCACCACCCACCCCATCATCAGTTTTCGATCCGTCGGTGTAAATATGGATTGATTCATCTTCCAAAAGAGCCGTATCCTCCCAGAGAACTCTAGAAGGAATGCTGACTTGAAAGTTTTTGCCAAACTGAAGTTTTGGGATGGTGTAATCAGTGCGACTTGTGATTGATCCGAATGAATTCAGAATGATGGAATGGCCAAAGTTGTTGTTGGTCCATTGTGAGGAAGCTTTAAGGCGAATGGCTGTATTTGCAGCCACTTGTTTGCTGAAAATATTGAGGGGTGTCAGATGGAGCAGAACGTCTAGAGCAGCGGAAGGTGTCGTACGAAGTGCTCCACTTATGCACAAACAAGCAGAGCGTTGGACTTTGCTCAATTTGTCGCAATTTACCGCTTTATCCAGAGCAGTCCACCATACTGTCACTCCGTAAGTGAGGATCGGTCTAATCACCGAAGTATATAGCCAGTGAGTGATTCGAGGTTGAAGGCCCCATTTGTTCCCAACGGCTTTTTTGCAAGAGAAAAGTGCCACTGTGGCTTTTTTGACTCTTTCTTGTATATTAGGTTTCCAACTTAACTTTTTGTCCAAAATAAGACCCAAATATTTTGCTTGATCAGTGAATGTTAGTGGAGTACCTTTGATAGAAGGAGGATCAATATGAGGGATTTTATATTTCCTTGAGAATAGAACAAGTTCTGTTTTATGAGGGTTGACACCCAGACCACACCAGTCAGCCCAGTTGGTAAGCTTATTTAAAGCATTTTGTAAGAGTTCTTTTAAGACAGTAGGATGCTTTCCTGATACGGCAATAGCAACATCGTCCGCATATGCAATCACTCTGTAACCCTCTGCTTCCAGGCATGTCAGCAGCTCATTTACTACCAAGTTCCAGAGAAGGGGAGATAGGACACCACCTTGCGGCGTACCTCTACTGACAGACCTTCTAGCGGAAAAGCTGCCCAGTTTTGAATTGATAACCCTGCTAGTCAGCATTTGATTAATCAATTCACCAAGCGTACCATCTACCTTCAGGGATGTCAGAGCAGATGCGATCGCATATGTGTCAACATTGTTAAAAGCGCCCTCTATATCCAAGAAAGCGACCATGGTGTACTCTTTATGATGGAGGGAATATTCTATAGTTCGAACTAGAGTATGTAACGCAGTTTCAACCGATTTCCCTTTACAATAAGCGTGTTGAGCAGTAGACAAAAGTCGCGTGTCTATGCTTGTTCGCAGGTGGATATCGATCAATCTTTCAAAGATTTTAAGAAGGAATGATGATAGACTAATAGGTCTGAGATCTTTCGGGTTTACTTGGGAGCATTTGCCAGCTTTGGGTATAAACACAACCTTAACTTCTCTCCATAACAGGGGAATGTGGACCAGGTTTAAACAACTAGTAAGAATGATCTCCAGAATTGGCAGAATTAAATCAGAATTCATTTGGAGTTCAGCTGGTACTATGCCGTCAGGTCCTGCAGACTTGTATGGTTTGAAGCTGTTGAGCGCCCATTGCAGCTTTTCCCTAGTAACAAGACCTTGTGGATATCTTGGCTCATTATCTGACCTATTATGGTCGAAGCTATTAATATTTTTGGAGCTTCCAGGGAAATGAGTATCTAGTAGCAGGTTTAGCGATTCTTCGCAAGAGTTGGTCCATGAGCCATCAGCATTTTTCAAACAGCTAGGCATCACTGGATTTGAAGAGAGGATTTTTCTAAGCCTGGATGCCTCTGAAGTTTTTTCTATATTTCCACAGAAAATTCTCCAGGAGGATCTCTTAGACTTCCTCAAAGCTTTCTTATATAATTTAAGGGTTTCCTTATAGGATTCCCAATCCGACGCTACTCGGGTACTTTTAGCTCGATTAAAACATTTACGACAATCTTTCCTGAGCGGTTCAAGCCCTGAATCCCACCAATACGGCTTCTTTTTTCCCCTTACTTGAGTAAGTGGACAGGAAATAGCCATTGATTTGTTAAGGGCTAACGTGAGATCACTGACCTTGCAGTCAAGTTCAATTATATTTGAAGGAGGATTTAAAAGATCAGGTTTTAATAGACCTTTGAGTGTTATCCTATATTTAAGCCAATCGGTTTTTCGAGGGTTTCGAAATACCAAGCGGCTAGGAGGTTCATCATTTAGACTGAATTGGATGTACCTGTGATCATAACACGAGTGTTCATCAAATACTTTCCAATTCAAGATCTTGTGATGAATTGTATCTGAGACAAGAGTAATATCCAATACTTCTTGTCGGTTTTTAGTAATGAAGGTAGGTTCGTTTCCCACATTACTTACTATAAGGTTAGTACTTAAAATATAATCAAAAAGAGATTCACCTCTATCATTGATATCAGTACTTCCCCATACTGTATGATGGGAGTTAGCATCACTCCCAATAATGAGACAAATCTTCTGTCGTTCTGCCTGTGCGATGATTCTCTCCAGTGTATAACCGGGGAGAGGGCCGAGATTGTCATGGCCTAGATACGCCGACACTAGCCAGTACGCACCATTGGCCGTTTCCAGTCTAGCAGTGGTGATATCTCTATCGCTGAGATCAGGGAGTAAATATACGTTAGTGGTACTTTTAACTAGTATGCAAGATCTAGGTTCACCCTTACCAGATGCATACAGTAAGTAGTATCCAGGAGTTCTGAGTCCTTTAACCATGGATTTAACAATCCAGGGTTCCTGGATCAGAACAATATCCTCACCGTTTCTGGATAGACGGAGAAGAAGGGAGGCCGAAGCCTTAATAGAGTGTTGAAGGTTAATTTGGACTAATTGCAACATTTGGCTACAATCAGGCGGAATAGCCTCCTGTACGGTGTCGTTGCGTTCTTCCAGATCAGAAGATGAACTCAATAGCTCATTCTCACTCAATGGAACGAGGTTAAGGTAGTCTTCGGTCTCCATTTCGGTCAGACTGTCGACATTAGTAGAAGACTGAACCTTGATCAGGGATGACCTGGATTCCTCATCAACAATGGATGGAAAGGTGATGGATGCACCAGGGTCCCATCCCACAGGCTCAGCCTCAGTTTTTTGTGGAGGGACGCGATCCGCGTCAACCTCATCTTTTTTGTATACTTTGAGGACATCACTATAGGTCTTGGATACGCCGCAATGGAGAGTTCTGGTGTTTTGCACCTTGGGTCGTTTGGGCACCGGGATGGTATCCTCTAGAGACCTTTGTTGCTTTGACGTTGAGTCGCCGCTGGTCTGCGCATTGGCTAAAATGCACTGAGCCCATTTTATCCTGGCGTCCAGCTCCGTCTTCCCTTCGACCTCCAGCTTTTCATTACCAAAGGTATTGAGAATCCTAGGAGCTGTCAGCCTGACCGTATAGCTGTCCTTTGACTGCCTATTCAGCGTAGTTGAAGGTAACGTCTTCGGGGGAGAACCCTCTCCAGTGGTGGGAGGACCATTATTCACAACCCTTACACCACCGAGTTGGGCTCCCTCCCGAGACGTACTCGGAAGAGGTTCACTCTCTCTAGAAGTGGTCGGACCGTTATTCACAACCCCACCACTACTGAAATTAGGTATTGCTACCACCTTACTTCTCTCGCTGGAATCTGTATCAGATGGGGGACCATGACTTGCCACAACCACCCCACTGAAACCGACCCCAGGAGTAACGGCAAACAGCTTTGACGCCGTGCTGCCGCCCGGTTTCGAAGGAGAACCGGTCTCACCATCTATCCTTGTTTTTGTCTTTTGTTTTGACATACAATTATTTTGGACCCACGAGTAGCGAATAAAGGTTGGTCACTCTACACAGAGATTCGCATGTGTAGAGAAGGCAAGCTGATCCGAAAAGTGCCAAAAGTCGGATACTCCGTTAACGACTGAGCTAGTATTTTTAATTGGGCCCCCAGCCAGGCTGATCATCGGCACGGGTCGTGTAACACCTTAGATCCAGCCCAATAGGAAAATTGGAGTGGGTGAGGAAGGGGATATGATTTGATAAGAGTGGCAGACAGCTATTCGCCGTACTGTCAAGGAAAGGAATTATGTGTATAGGAAAACACGTCGAACAGCGATACGCCGTACCAACATGGGGGAGAACTCGTTGAACAGCTTTTCGCCGTACCACCGAGGGGGATTACGTGGACAGCTATTCGCCGTACCGACGATGGACAGGGATGGGTTTGGATAGGGAAGGTTTATGGATAAGTTATTTCAGGACTCAAGGGAAGAGGATATGATAAGATAAGAGTGACAGACAGCTATTCGCCGTACTGTCAAGGAAAAGGAGTAATGTGTTTGGGAAAACACGTCGAACAGCGATACGCCGTACCGACATGGGGGAGATCTCGTTGAACAGCTTTTCGCCGTGCCACCGAGGGGGATAACGTGGACAGCTATTCGCCGTACCGACGTGGGACAGGGATCGGGTGTGGATGGGATAGGTGAAGCGCCCTTTGGTTTCAGGACTCATCTGGAGTTAAGACTCGAGAATCTTTGACCTTACTCAGCTTCTACAACTCGTCAAGTTCGACGCTCAGGTAGAAGTATTTAAGCATAAGACGAGCAACAAAATTACCTGGGTGCATCCGGATGGTCAAACCGAAAACCAAATTGATCATATCATGATTCAGCAACGATGGAGGAAGTCTATGTGTATGATGTCCGGATTATAAGAAATGCCGATGTGGGAAGCGACCACCATTTGGTTCTGATGAGTCTCAAACTACGAACCGCTGCCGTACAAAAACCAGCGCAGGATGCAGCAAGGAGCTCAAAATTCA
Source organism: Dasysyrphus tricinctus (assembly GCA_963921185.1). Taxonomy (NCBI): domain Eukaryota; kingdom Metazoa; phylum Arthropoda; class Insecta; order Diptera; family Syrphidae; genus Dasysyrphus; species Dasysyrphus tricinctus. The sequence goes on along the minus strand of OY992531.1, from coordinate 175,929,176 downwards.
TTATTAATGCTTTAAATGACCCCAACATATGTCAAAACTATGTCACCACCCTTAACGACAGAGCCTCGTCATTAAACGGAATCCAGAATTCAACACTAGATGAGATGTGGGGTGAAATTGAAAGTGTTTTTATGGAGGCTGGATCCGAAACTGTACTCAAGCGAACGAAACGTAGAGACTCTTGGATATCCGAAGATACCTGGGATAAGATCGAACTTCGCCTAATCATTGAAAATCCAAATAAAAGCCGAAGCAGATGTTCAACGAAAGGCTGACTTGCGAAGAGAGTACCGCATTGCACATAAGATGGTCTATCACTGTGTGAGACGTGACAAGAGGGTGAGGGTAGATGGACTCGCAGATAATGCGGAAATCGCTGCCAGAAGAGGAGATATCCGGGAATTGTACCAAATAGCCAAAGATGTGATCGGGAAAAAAAGCAATACCAATCATCCTGTAATGGATGTGGATGGCACTTTTTTGGTATCAATTGAGGATCAGCTTCGTAGATGGAAGGACCATTTTTGTGCCCTGCTAAATAAAGATTCAGTTGAGCAGAGTCACACACTGAGGAAACCAAACGATGAAATTGCAAAGCAGTCCTTTGAACGGAATCCTCAGGATGCAGGGCAGGTTGGAAGACCAAGAACAACATGGAAATCAACTGTCTTAGCGGAAGCAGAATCCCAGAGAAAGACGTGGCCACAGCTAAAGTACCTTGCAGCAGACCGTGAAGGATGGAGACGTTTTGTTGACGCCCTATGCCCCAGCCGGGGTTACAGGACACGATGACGATGATGATATGTATGTAAGCAACTATATTTCCACATTCATTTATTTACCTTTTTGTTTGGATCCATTTTAATTTAAAATACTTTTTTAGTTAATTTTGTTATTTATCTTATTAAAATTCTTCTGTTTGCTTTTGTCTCGCCACCGTTTATGTCGGCGATAAGTTTTGAAGTTTAAAATGAAAAACTTATCGACTTTCAAATACACAAAAACCAATTTTATCGCATTTTTCCAGGATTTCTAATCCGATTGTTCCAGTCGATAAAATTAACGACTGTCAAAGTTACAGAAACCCGATGATTGGATACTATGAATTTCGTTTCAGTTCCAAACGTTTCTCGACAAGTTTTATCGATTCGAAAGTTACAGAACATGGGTCCAGTTTTTTCTGAGGGCTCAGAGAATTTCCCCAGTTTTGCTGTCAAATACTAAGTAAAAAAATGTTTGCTCTGTCAGCTCAGTGAGCGCTCATGAAATATAAACTGAACAAATATTTTTCATGGAAACAACGAATCCCGTTTGACTTCTCAAATGGAATTAGCTGCAGTTCTAAAGTCATATGCTTTTTGCTTTTGAGAAGTCATAATGCTAATTGCTTATGCGTGAAGAACGAAAGTGTTCAGGTGTGAAAAAAATTATTCTGAAGATTTTGTTCTCCTCTATGTGTTTTTCGTATTTTCATAATGAAAGACACGATTTGATTGGATGGATTGAATGGGAAAAGCAACACAAAAGATAACATCAATTTTCTACACCGAATATTTTCAAATATTTTAAAATATTTCATCCCCCTCCCTCTTCTGCTCACCATTACAAATTGCAGAAAATACTTAAATTTTTTCACGTGTGATCAGGGACCATGGTATAAAAATACAAGGTATGTTGTATATGAGATGAAGGGTCGCCATATTTTGTTTTGTGTGACGTCATAGCGAGTGTTCACCAACACATAGCTTTAAAAAATAAATTATTTAATGTTTTACTTGAAATTTAACAAAACATAACTTCAAAACATAAATAATCTATTGTTTTACTTTGAGTTTTAATAGCAAATTGCTTCAAAATATAAACAATTTCTGTTTACTTTCTTTGCCATAAATGACAAACAATTGAGATCATTCACTCGCAATGACGTCACGAGTCAACTGCCTGAGCTGTCAAGCATACCTTAGCCGTTTTCCTTTGGAGGTGGCGAAGTACTTACGAGTAGATGAAAACCCTAATCTAGTACTACCAACTGCACATGCTCTGATGCGCGAGTAGGTACATTTTACATGGGAAAGCAGTTTGATGTGTTCCATTGAAAAAAGCTGGCAAAGTACTTGCAAGTACTTCGCCACCTCCAAAGGAAAACGCCTCTTGTTATTCTTATACCATGATCAGGGACTATAGCCGTTTTCCTTTGGAGGTGGCAAAGTACTTGTGAGTAGATGAAAACCCTAATCTAGTACTACCAACTGCACATGCGTGCGAGTAGATACATTTTACATGGGAAAGCAGTTTGATATGTTCCATTGAAAAATGCTAGCAAAGTACTTGCAAGTACTTCGCCACCTCCAAAGGAAAACGCCTTATGAGATCTGTGAGTGCGTTCAGACGATTTGGTATGATTTTTTTGACAGGTCATATGAGAAGTCATATGACTTCTATAATCGTGTAAAGTGGCCTTAAGTTATCAAACGGACAAGTTGTTTATCCGTGTGCCAGTTAAAGTGCCTTTACACTATCCCACAAAGTATTAACACATGTCAAAATAAAGTGGGAAGAAATTTCATACGACTGCCAAATTTGTGTGATGTAACTGACTTTCATATTTTTCTTCCACACTTGCATCAAAAAATCAGTTTCACCATAACCTCAAACGCCCAAGTGGGATAGAAAGTGTGATGATTTTAGAACCGATCCTAAATATTTCCATGTATTAACACATGTCAAATCGTGTCGGATGCGTTGTCAAGTTGTGTATGATGAAATTTCATATTTTGTTTCCACACTATTATACATGATTTCTTCACACTTTTTTGATATGTATTAATACTCAGTGGGATAGTGTGGAATGGCTATTAATACATTTGTGGATGCTTACACGTGAAGAACGAAAGTGTTCAGATGTGATGAAAATTATTCTGCAGATTTTGTTCTCCTCTTTGTGTTTTTCGTATTTTCATAATGAAAGACACGATTTGATTGGTTGGATTGGATAGGAAAATCAACACAAAAGAGAACGTCAATTTTCTACACCGAATATTTTCAAATATTTTAAAATATTTCATCCCCTTCCCTCTTCTGCAAGTTCCCCCGCTCACCATCACAAATCGCAGAAAATGCTTCAATTTCTTCACGTGTGATCAGGGACTTTGTAAGAGAGTTGGTGACGTGTTTTTATTAATACTGCTGCAAATATAAAACTTCAGGTTTGTTTGGTTACTTTTGTAGCACGAAGTTCAAAAACTGTCAAATTATTGAAAGAAGGGAAAAATTCTTTCATAGAGGGGCAAATTTTCTACAAAGTTAACAAACGCGTTAAACCAATTTTGTATCACTTTTGTGTACTAAACGTCAAACGTCACTATCAATCACTACAGACAAATCTTAAGCCACACAAACAAATACACACAGACGTGGATTTGACAGTTGTTTACTTCCTGCGCTTCCTGCACACAAAAATTTGTAAGATATTTAATGGAGGGGAAATTTCTTGCTCTCTCATTTTGCTCTCTCTTTGCTACACTTTGGAGTTTACAAACAGGAATTTGTTAAATGTAGTGCGACGTCGTACGAATTCGTACGAAATTTCAGTAACCAAACAGACCTTTTTATAATTATTAAAATACTTGCGCACGGTAGTAGCTCTTACAAATAAAAACTCTTTGTTGACTTATCTTCACGGATTATGTAGAAAGGGGCTTGTATTTTTCATTCACGTTTTTTGGACTTATCATACTGGAAAAATCGGGCTTTGTAAATCCAGGCAATAAGAGTCTTCCAGAGTGACCATTTAATTGGAAATTTCAATATCTCGCACTTATTATTATGGAATGCCCGCTTTTGCTTGTAGTCCGTTTCCCCGTACATCCCCTCCAGGTAGTGGTGTAACAGGAAAGGAAAAATATTGTGGTGGAGTGAAAAAGTGACAGTGATTATTATTCTTAATCTTCACATATATTTTGATTAATTTATGTGGCGACGATTATATTCATTAAATAAATAATAATTTAACTTCCACTAATACAAACATGGATGATCAACGCAGCGACAGAGTTTATGGTGGTTGCGAGGGTCCTGATGCCATGTATGTGAAATTAATATCATCGGATGGCCATGAATTTATTGTTAAACGAGAACATGCACTTACTTCGGGCACAATCAAAGCAATGCTATCTGGTCCAGGACAATTCGCTGAAAATGAAGCAAATGAAGTTCACTTTCGAGAGATTCCGTAAGTTGATTACATTTTAATATGTGTAGGAAACTCGAGAAATTTGTCATGAAATATACATGGCAATGTCTCCAGATTCTGTTAAAAAAAACACTATTTAGTGTTTAAATATAATTACTAATTTTGTATTACTTTAGTTCCCATGTTCTACAAAAGGTTTGCATGTATTTTACTTATAAAGTAAGATACACTAATAGCTCGACTGAGATTCCAGAGTTCCCTATAGCACCAGAAATTGCTTTGGAACTATTGATGGCTGCTAATTTCTTAGACTGCTGAATAAAGAAAATGAGTACTGTTTAAAGAAACGAGAAAAGAAAACGGTGGTCATGTTAAATGACATTGATATGAAATAAATATTTATTCTTTACGCACTTTGGAATTATTGTTATTAAATCATTTTGTATATAATTTCGCATTTTATATTCATTTATTATGCAAACCAAATCACTTTAAAGTTTAAAGTTCAATTTTTAAATTATTTTATTCTTTGCATAATCAGCACGTAAGTATCTTGTGGTCATAGATTAAGTTGCTGTTCTATGACCATGGATTGGCCGAATACGTAGTGGTTTACAATTTTTTGTTTGGTAGTTTTGACTCAGTGATACCGAATCACTCTTAATAATTCATGCAACGTCGGAAGCTTTACGAAGTCAGGAAGTTTACGACGCTGATTGAATAGTTCTATCATATTAGATCAATGTCTCATATTCATTTATTACGCAAACCAAATCACTATGGGTCAGTTATGTATACAAGCTTAAACTGAACAATGACGTGTTTAACCATTTTCTGTTAGTTCGACAAAGTCGGCGAGTTAAAATTTTTAACCACGGATCAATATTTGAACCACGTTTGTACATCTGGACCTCAACGTTTAAGATTAAATTTTTAAATATTTTATTCTTTTTCATAAATCTTCGTTGACGACGTTTTCGACAACAATTATTTAGGTCTTTAGGATATTCATAGTAGTAAAACTCTCGTGAGCGTTGGAAAGTTAACAAATTTGTGTGGGAAAGCTTTTGCTTTTATGGAGTGGGCTTAAAAAGCAAATTTGAAATGTATAATAAAATTTTAATGTGACTTCAAAGTTGACATGATTGCTTTATCATGTCAAGTTTTGTAGTTCTGAGAGATAGAAGAGTAATTGTTGGTGATTTGAAAATAAAATTCCACGAAAAACAAAAGTTGTAACCCTTTTTTTATTCTTAAATTGTGTTTCCATATTTCTCTGAATATTTGTTAATAAAAAGTTTTACCACCATAATTTTGAATAAAGATAATGGAAAATAAGTCTTTAATGGAGTCGGATAGAGCTAAACTTGTGCTTCAATAAATGGAACAGGTATGTATGTGCTTATTGACCGACAATTTAAACCTCATCAAGTTTAAATTTGTGTTAGAGCACAAATCATATTCAGCCCTATCACGAATTCCATCGTAATCGAAAAGTTGATACGAATCCCGAAAAAAAACTATCACACAATCCATCGTATTGGAAAATCTCATACAAATTACCATAGCGAACGGATTTGGTGATAGTTTTTTTCGGGACTCGTAAAAGCTTCCGATTACGATGGAACTCATGATAGGGGTGATTATGGTCGAAGTTGGAAAGCAACAATATTTATTATCTCCTACCTGAGTTTCACTTAATGCCAACACAGCTCAGTGTAAGTATACTCAATATAAAAACTTTCTAAACTCACGAATGTTACTTAAGTGACCCTAAAATTACACCCGTTGAACTGTAGGTACAAAATTTTCGAGCGCAATTATTGCGCAGTTTATTTGATATAACACAAGCCCGAATTCATAGATGATCAAGGGCTAGCCAGACATACAATTTTGGAAAAATTAACAGATGCTTTGCTGTAACCTATAATGATCTGAAAAATAAACAAAAAAATGGTGGAGATATAAAAGGATGCAAAAAAATGCTGCCTCCGAGATGAGCAAATTTAAGGGCTGCATCTACAAAATTCGTCGGCTTCAATTCCTAAAATAAAGAAATAAGCTAGATTAAATGCTGGTATTTCTACAGTCCGCCTTGTAATCATAAGTTCTCTATACCGAATATGAAAAAAAAACAATAAAAGCCACTACTTAACGAAGCAAAAGTAATGGAATGCTGAAAGAATAAAGAACCAAATGAAAAAGAGGCGTGGAGTCGATGGGTGGGTCCCCTTGAATTGTTCTCATTTATCCTTTTCTTAATCTCTCCTTTGGATTCTTAGACATTTAAAAACTAACCGTAACTCTGTTGAGCTATAACGACTAATCGCTTCCGAAAATGTTTTGTCTATTCAATTGAACAGAAGTCTATTTAACTCTACCGCGAAAAGTCTTAAAACAAGAAAGTAAAGAGCACTATAAAAATAAAGTTTGCCACGTTGAATACATAGACTGAACCTTATTACCTTTTGGCTACAGAGTCGGATTTTCACGTTTGGTTGTAACAGATGCAACGCCTTCGACCACATGATGATGATTTCTTAAAATTAGCTTCTTAAATTTGATTGGAAAGAAGGAATTAGTATACTCATTTAATTGAACAATGAAAATGTATTTGAATATTTCATATTTTGGTTGAACTCTAATTTGTATGCTCAATTGATGCAAATTATGTAATTTATGTAAACTGTAACTTATTGTGCCCATTATTTCCCGACGTCAAATAGCTGATGGGATTTGCAAAAATAATGTTGCCCGAGGTAATTAACTCGTCTCTATGACCATACTTTTCACATACAAATTTGTACAGAATTTTTATTATTTTCATGTTTTTTTATTATTCCCGTCGAATTATTGAAACTATTCAATGGTGTCCGCTAAACTGAAAAGCCAAAGAGCTATGATTTAAAGTATTTTATGGATTATTATTATTATTATTATTATTATTAATGGACATCTCATTACAATTAACTTTACTGCATACATAGGAATTATCGTCACTTTTGTTAAGCTAAACAGTTTTGTTTTGATCCGTGCGATTATTATTTTTCACTTTTCAAAAATCACTAGATCATGATAAAAAGTAAACTATTCTCAGCAACTGATAAAGTTCACAGTAAGATTCATAAAAAAATGTATGACTGACCAAAAACTGAAACAAACTGACCTTTTATGACCAACTGCAGGCCAGCTAGATGACATACTTTTTTATATGACCGAAATGAGGTGTCAAAAATGTTGTTTGCCTTAAAAAAAACTTTAAAGAATCATAGGAAAAATTAGACAGCCTGCCCAATTACTGAAAATAGTTGCCGTTTTACCACAATCTTTCGGTATACATTTTTACGAATATGCCATAATTTAGGCGCTAAAAATTGCGACCGACCTTGTGTGACCTCGAGAAACTTTAAGCCACTTTTAATACGTAACTACTCATAAAAAAGGCCGTTTTCGAAAACGTCAAATCAAAGTCAATTTGATCGTCAAATGATTGTCATTTTTTGACGCAGATTGCAATCGTCCTGTCTTGCACGGTTTAATAAACGTTGTTCAATTTACTCGCAAACGCATTTTATATTTACGAACACGCTCTCTGGTTTCTCAATTTTTTTTACTGCGCAGCTGCACCGCAGACGATGTTTTCGAGCATGTAGTTACTTTTGCAATTTGCGTTAAAGAACATTCTGCAAATGCATTTTTGACGCAGATAACGTTTTCAAAAACGGCCAAACTATTTAAAAATATTTTTTTTTGATTTTCTAGTCAAGGAAAATCAGGAAAATTTATTTTGTAAAATAATGGACACCATGTATTATATATTTTTTTATTTTTTTATAATAACACTGGTTAACAAGGTTTTTGTTACAGGAAACAAAATATACTTTTCCGTAGGTTTTTGGTGCGCTGAACTCGAATCTGCAGTCATCTCGGATCACGTTTGTGAGATATTCCCGTTATAAAATAAAACAATCCGTTTTTTTGCTGTTTTCAAAGGTGTATTGTTACGTGAGGTAAATTATTTCAACAAAATTTTCAATGGTTTCTAAAGGAACTAATTTTCTTCTTTTAAAGTCTGTTTGAATTTTCCCGATATGGGTCAATATTTCAAAATATTAATATTTCAGTCTCCTTCATTTTTGAACCGAAGTACAAAATTTTATTATAAGTTTGTTAATTGGATGGCTTGAAACAAACGGGTTCTAATATTCGCTCTAGAAAAAAAAAAGTTAAAAAAATTATCATACCCGCTATCTCCATTTAAACAGCCAAAATGTCATTCCCCTGACGTGTCCCCAGGCCTACTTACCACACTGCCTGAATTTTAGCAACGAAACTAAAAACGATACAAAAAATCTAATGATACAATGTTTTTACTAATATATGCATCCTAACTTAAAAATAGTTAAATGATTTTTAGTTGCTTTATTTTTTTAAATAGGAGCTATTAAGTAAGTGTCCCCCATAAATTGATCATTTCTATCCCACCAATGGAAATAAAAAAAAATATATATAGGCTCAAAATAGAAAACTGATTTTTTTGTTGTTAAACGGTACAGAATTGCTCTTTATGAAAATTGAAGTAAGGGTTTCAAAAAAACTTAGTTATCTTTTTTATTTCAAGTTAAGGCAACGATTTTGTTTTTCGTCAAGCGAAATTGTCATTCCTCTAACGCGTGTTTTTTACTAAACCGTGTGGTATAAAAATTAAAAAAATTTACTCGTGTGTGTCTTTTACAAGGGCCTACGTGAAAAATAATATAAAACGTGTAATTTTCTAATAACCTCCATTTAATTCTCATAAAACACCCTTCGGAGTCAATCCCCTAACATAATTTTTTGTGTCATTCCCCTGACTTTCAAGTTTCCATTATAAAGATTGATTGCGTTTTGGTAACTCTAGAAGAATCAATAATATTACATTTAAACATATTTACAGTATTTTAAGTAGTTTTGAATTTTTTCACATGTTCTCGGTCAAAATATAAAAAAAAATACGATTATAACTATAAAATGTTTAGTCACGCAAAATCCTTGAATCACGAGAGCAAGTTCGTGCAACATAGTCGTGGATGCTATTTTTCATGTTAGTATTTGTTTTCTTTTTTCTTTACACTCCTGAAACCATTCGCAAAATTGAATATCCATCTAATCAACCGAGCAAATATAAATTTTTGTCATTCCCCTGATACAAATGTCATTTCCCTGACTTAAAAAACCGTTGGATTTGATCCAATGTTATGACTCCTTGTTTTAAAATGGTTATTATAGAGTTATTAAGAGATATAATTGTTCGTCTACCAAAATAGGTTCTTTTGAGCGAGGGTCAACTTTGAAGTGAAAAATATTAATGTTTTGAAATATTGACCCATACCATTTTTCTTCTCTGAACAATCCTCAGTCAATTGAAATCCTTTCATTTATGATATAAAAACAACTCTTAAACTCCCATAAGGAAGTATTTGCTGTATGTCAGCAACTTTGTTACACTGGTATTTAAGATATTAAGTTTGTTCGCGTACCGCCCAAAACTACGAATTTCTAAGAATCTAGCCCAAAGTTCTTTCAAAGCTCATATATAAAAAAAAAAAAAAAAAAAAATCGTAGAAATTCGTGTTTTCAGAAGCACACGAACAGACGTATTTTTTTGTTTCAAAGAAAATCTGTATATGGGTGATTCCATAGAAAACGACCCTTTACGAAAAATCACAAAATATGACTTAGAATTGAAAAAATGACCGTTATACGGTTTTAAAAGATTGCATGTTTCATTTTAAAAGTGAAATTATCAATAATTTTTTTATCGCAGCATATTTCGCAGCTCGAACCACTTTGCAGAATAGGCCTCCAAAAGTCACTTTTTGTTATCAGAAGCTCAAAACCCTATTCTCAATAACAATTTTTTTCACAATTTGAGAACTGGTGGTTATTTACCCTAATCAGAACTCTAAGCACGTTTTCGTGTCATTTAATTATTCAATAGTAAATACAATTTTAGTTTTTTAGGCAGTTTATTCATAAAGTGGTTAGTGTCACACCCTTAACAAAAAAAATAAAGTTTCATTACTAGAAGAAAAAAATTTGTATCAATGTGATAATTTGGGGAAAAAAGGAGAGTACTATGATCTACTGTCAGACAAAATTTCAAGACTTTGAAATTAATACTGACCCCGTATTTACAATTTTAAGTCTATGTCACACCCGTAACAGGTTGGCATTTCAAATCATAATCTTTCTGTTTTTCAACTCAATTTTAGTTTTGTTGATTTTAGATATGAAATTCATGACGTAGGGATATGATTCTAAGAAAATCTACTTTAAATATACTAATTTTAATAGGCCTTAAATAAAAGTTTCCCCTATTTCAAAAGAAAATGGAAAAATCTCATTGAAGTGAGAAATCTATTCACTTTTCAGTGAAAAAAACTTAATTTTTCTAGAAAAAGTGTTTCTGACATCATGTGAGCAATGATTATACATCGATGACTACAATTTCCCGTCAAAATATAGTATATTACATTGTTTTTAGGCCTAAAATCATACTCGTAACGTATGACATGTCACACCCGTAACGTTTTCAAATAAATTTTTTTTATAGTTTTTCGTAGTTTTGGTTCTCATTTCTTAACTGAAACTGAAGATCACCTATCTAGGTTAATATTTGCAAAAGAATGATACATACTTTTCATGCAATATTTTACACCACATGAAAATTAGATATCTTAATCGCAAATCACCAGTTTTCTAGGGTCACACCCGTAACGCAACCAAATTGCATCCTATATCTGAACCACAAATTTTTCATACTTTAATATGCTAATTTTTTAAAAGGGGTTCAGGTGTCCTATAGAATAGTAAAGTTGTTATTTATAAATTGGGAATAGTATGTGAATAATTAATAGAATATGGAGTCTCACTGTCACACCCGTAACGATGGAAACACCCATATACAAAAACGTAGGAAATCAGGTACTCGTCAAAAAACTAATAATTTTTTCGTTAAGACGAAAAAGAGGCGAGATAGACGCTAAAAACAAAATTTGATAGTTATTTGACAAGCATAATTGCGACCAAGAATTTTAAAAGATATTTTAACCTACAATATCAAACAGAAATTTTTATTCAAGTCCAATAGGAGCTGAGAAAATAGCATTTGTTTTTCAACACACTTTTTCAAAATGGCGAACAACGCAAAATTTCCTTCCAGCCAGACTGCCCTTACGCAAATCTAAGGAATTAGAGCGAACATTAAAAGCCAGACATACTAAAATGAATTCTCGAAAACGTTGCTAGCTCTAAGGCTATTAAGTCATATATAGAAAGCCTAGATAAGAATTCAGAATGGTATCTTAGACAGATTTTAACGAAGAAATGTTAAAGACAGAATTGTTAAAAAAAGAGACACCACTTCTGCACTTATAGCCTCAATTTTTGTTTTTAGACAGTTTCAAAGCCAATGACAAGAAATTTTCAAGTGCTTTTTAGCATTTTCCAAACCTCCTTTATATTAGGTCTGTTTCTTTACTCGCCCGCGGGATCCCAAAGTATCCCAAATCTACCCAAAACGTGTTTCTTTACTATTTTCTGGTACGAAAATGCCAGAGCTTTTGACTTTTTTTCATTTCCCCTCCAGCAAGAATCAACCCGAACATTTTAGTTACTGCACTTTCTTGCTTGTCAAACAAGAAATCAGCTGATCGAAAAATTTGAAATAAAATTGTTTAAGTAGCGAACATAAAATGGTTTAATTTAATTAAATTAAATGAAAATGATACAATGGAGACAAATATAAAGTAAAATGTTTCTCCTCGTTCTTGAATTGAAAATGATAAGTGCATATAAAAAGAATTGAAATTGCATAATTTTGTATGTGGTGAGCCTACAAGCAATGAAGTTAAATATGTACTCAGGTAATTTTAACCGCAACAAACCAGAAACATCCCAAATGCGTTTCTTTACTTTTCATTTTTGGTTAAACATTACAACAACAACAACAAAAAGCTCAATCCCAAACTTTGTCCCGAACCTTTTCCCAAACTTTATCCCAAAAGTAAAGAAACAGACCTATTATATGCAGAATTTTGGAAAGCAGAATTTTGACAAGCTGAATTTTGAACCACAACTCATTTAGAGCAAGTAATAAACAGGACAAAATTTTCAAAATCAGTCTTTTTTGAGATAAATAAGCTTTTCTTTTAACTATTTATCAAAGGTATTCTTATTTTTGGTGCTAACAAAAATAAGTCCATGTAAATTTATTAAACCGTTAAATACTAACGCTTAACACATACAAATTTAAAGGTTATATACATATTACAATATTGTATTACAAATATTTTCTTTGATACATTTTAAATTGTCATTAATTGATGAAATCAAAAAGTAATATTTATTGAAAACTGAGATCAATAATTGATTTAGAGGACTATTAACACCATAGTTTGATCTAATGAATATAGGATGAGCTATCTTCTCATGCTTTCTCGACTATAACTGAAATTTAATCTAAAAATAATAGAATATGAAGAAAATTTGAAAAGAGAGCAGGCATTTGAAATTCTAGTGTCTGAATTTAACCAAATTCCCTTAGAGTAATAAAATTCACAGTATCTTAATGCTGTGATTTTTATATTAGTCGGTAAACATCGGTACAAAATTGCGTCTCAGAAGGGTACAATAGTCATCTAACTGATGAGCCCAACTATCGTTCCTGGGCGAAACGCAATTATGGAGTTGAGCTCACTTGAATTTTTAACTTGAATTATATTTATCGAAACATTTTTAATTTAAAATAAAAATGTTCCCTATAGCCAATCACCTTAAAAACTTGAATCTTGAAGAAAAATTATTCAACGGCTTTAGCTTGCTAAACTCAAAAAACAAGCTACATATATCGGAAATTAAAATTTAGGGTTTACCTTCAAACTAAAATCTTAATTCAATAAAAAATTATCTGATACAAAAATTAAAAACAAAACCAATCACGCATTCAAAAAATAGTTGTCCCTCAGTTTTGCCGTCCTAGGCCTGACAGGCCTAAGCCAAAATCCAGCACTGCATTCAAAACTAGAAGATATTAACATAAAAGGTTTTGGTCAAAATAATTTAGAAGACGCGTGCATGTAGGGGCAAAATATGGCCTTAGACACACTGGTTAAAGACCTTGGGCAACATTTTCTTGTTTTTGGGAAATAACAGACCCCTTACATATTAAAAACTAAAGATACAAATTAGTTTAGACTACGTATCATTCTTACAAAATATATTTTAACGATTAAGCATATTTTTTTTTACATAAAATCGAATCCCTGATCATCAAATTGGTTTCCCCGATTTTGTATGTGCGGTGGGGCACCCATATTTGGATTATTGATTGCGGCTAGCTGAGGTCTAAAGTGATTGACAGGAGTGGATTGCTGTTGCAGAAGATGCCTTAATCCTGGATTATTGCTTATCATGGGTCGAACCATTCTCTGTTGTTGCATTCCATGTGAAACTTGTGGTGGAACACTCATACTAACAGACATCCGTGGCTGTTGTTGCTGTTGCTGAACTATGCCCATGCTATGCTGCTGCTGTGGTCCACCTCCCAAGCCCTCTTGCATTTGCTGAACCGATATTTGGGCATATTGATTATAGTGTTGCTGATGTTGATCTTGCTGCATTTGTTGTACTTCCATTGATTTTTGTTGATTCGCCTGGTGTTGCTGAACAGCTTGCTGTTGTAACGCATTAGGAGCTTGAATACTATTTCCGGCCATATTAGGATTATGTGGAGATTGTTGCTGTTGGGATTGGTGTGCCTGTTGTTGTTGTATGCCTACTGCAGGGACTTGCTGGCCCATATTTTGTTTTTGCTGAATAACTTTGCGTAACCTATCAACAAACATTGTTTGGTTATTCGGAATGAAGCCTAAAAATGCATTTTTCTCAGCCGTATAAAGCAGAATGAGCACCTTTATTTCACACGAAGGCATTGATGACGACGTAGAGAAGTGAACACATCCAGCAAATCCACCCGTCATCACTTTTGAAAGCGTTTCAAGAGCCTCACAAGGATTCGGTCGAAAAACTACCATTTTGGAATCCTTAAGATACTGACCACCGATGTTGCCAACAAGGTGCTTTGGCATAAGCTGCATCAACAGTTTTGGAGGCCAATTCTCTGCCCTAATTTCAGGTTCGCCGTCTTTAATGTTTGTCGTCACGTGACAAGGGACCTGGCGTGTAATTTTTGTCTGATCAGGCTTAGTCTTTTCAATCCATTCCAGCAAACCTGACCAGATTTTTTCGCGATCTCGAATTCCGACACCATCATTGCTTGGTTGCTGCTGCTGAAGGTTTTGTTGTGGCTGCTGTTGTGGAGCAGTCATTTGGCCAATTTGGGACTGCTGCGTTTGCTGTTGGTTTATCATTTGCATTCGCAGAGCCTGCTGATGTTGCAACATTGAATTGACTCCTTGGTTAGGTGGAGTGGATAGCTGCGATATGAGTGCAGAATTAGGATTGTGAGCTACATTCATGCCAGCATTAGATCCAGGTAAAAAAGATGGCCTCTGCTGCTGGGATGGGAATAGCCAGCGATTAACTGGCACATTGTTATTCTGGCTATACTGTAGCTGTATCGGGTTGGAAGGGTTATTTATGAAAGGCTGGTTGACCAGTGTGGGCTGCTGTTTCTGAACCTGTTGTTGAGATTGTAGAACCTGCTGCTGATTGTCGACAAGCAGCGGATTCTGCACGCCATTCATTGGACTCTGAGCACTAACACAGTTATTAACATTCGGGCTAACAGGTCTTTCTTTTAAATGGAAACCTTTGAGCAAGATTAAATGCCTTATATCCCTGCAATAGTTCTTGGTTGCTAAAGGAAGATCACTATCAGCCTTTGTATACAGTTTAAATAAAATGGGAATCTTTCTAGGAGCAATAATTGATAGATGAATTTTTTTTTCAGCTAACATTGGTGCCAACTGTTCAATGGTTTTATTTTCATACTGATAGCACTCTTGTACTGGTAACGAATATGGGGGACTGTTACAAATCAATATACAATGTCGTTGAACGTTCAAACTGCTATCTCCTCGAATTTGTTTCATATCATCAAAACATACCCGGGCGGTTGCGAATCCTTCTGCAAGATTGGCATTTGATTCACTCTGACCTTCGGTAAGATCTAGTCTGTCAATTGTTTCGAGGACCTTCAAAGGACTAGTTATGGGTCCAAAAGTTTCTACAGATTTATTTGGCATGCATTGTGCTGTTTTGTAGACAACTATTCCATACAAAGCGGAATTTTTATCGGAAATAAGATAATCTCGATCATCGAGTGGGCCTTGTGAAAAATATTCGAGTGTCGGGACGATGTAATTTATTTTGAGGTCATTGATATATGCTCCGTTGATTGCAGTTCCCTCGATCACAAATATAACGTCTGCTATTTTGTCAGCTTCCATAATTTATTGGGGAACGTGAACTAAAAAAGCTAATAAATTAATCTTTTCAATTAGGATAATTCAGCCGCAACTTTTATTTAAGTTCAATGCAATCTACTACTACAAAGTTCAATCTGTCAAAAAAGTGATTTGTCTTTTTAAAATTATCATGTTAAATGTTAAATGGATATAAAGCTTTCCAGAAACTAGAAAATAATTCGGCAGTAACCCTGAAGCCTGATTCACAATGCGACGGGAAAACGGGACGAGAGCGTGACGTGATTCGCTGTCATCTTTTTCTAGTTATAAAATCGTTTCCCAATTCACAATGCGGCGAGATTCTTTACAACGAAAAAAAAAATAAAAAATAATAAAAATTATCCAAAAAAGCTTTAAAGACAACAGATTAGGAATTACTTTATCTTTTAATTTCAAGTTATCGTATTTTTTCTTTAAAAAAATACTTCCATTATGTTAATAAGTTGTCAAAAAAGAAAATCGTCGTCTCGTCGCGTCTTTTTTTCAATTTTTCGAGTTCTTGGCGTGACGTGACGACGAGAAACGCTTCGTGTATATCCTCATATACCTTCATTGTTTGAAATTCGTTTGACAGCAACGACGGGATCACGTCACGCTCACGTCTCGTTTCCTCGTCGCATTGTGAATCAGGCTTGAGGCCACACGAGCGAGTAATCGCAAGCGAGTTACTTAATACATCGAAACTTTTCCTACTCGCTAGTCAACTGGCCCCTCGAGCATTAGGGGTTTTTCTTTTTTAATTCAGAGCAGAGCCTGAACTGTCAAACAAAAAGTTGTGTTTCTTTTTTAGCTCTGAGCGTTCAGAGCTAAAAATTTGTATTTCTTTTTTCGTTCTGAGTGTGTTCAGAGTTTGTTCAGAGCGCGCTCTATGAGCTCAGAATAAATGACTGAGCAGACTGAGTTCAATGCTGAACGCATAGCATTTGACAGCTAGTGTTCAGGTGTATTTCAAAAATAGTTCAGGGTGGTCAGAACAAACTTGCTCAGATGATGTTCAGAACATGCTCGGACTCTGTTCAGAGCTCTTTTCTGAATTAAGAAAGAAAAACGCCTATTATAGTTCTAGCTTAAAGCGTGGTACACATTATCAAACCTGAGTGTCACGCGTGTTGGATATCAAACCTGCGTGAAAAGTTTCGCGTACACACTTATCAGTTATGTTGGGCGTCAGGCAAGGAAATTCCACTACTCTCAGAAAATTGTTTCTTTTTATTTTGAGGCTATTTCCGCAACGAATTGTGTTGATTCCTTTTTTACATGACACACACGAGCTTTTCTTATTTTGTTTGCACTTTTCCCATTGATTCGCTATAAAAATTCGTCTTTTGTTCCGTGAATGACGGCTCATGGATGAAATTGTGTACACATCATCGAGCAACCACCCAACAAACCGAGGGTTGTCACGCAGTATCAACAAATTTTGTGAGCAGGTAGTTCTGAGTGTCAAACCATCATTCAGCGTGTACACATTGTCAGTTCGGTTTGATATCCAACATGGCTGACACTCAGGTTTGATAATGTGTACCACGCTTTTTTGGAAAACTAAAAACTATATCCGTGGCGGATATAGCCTCAAAATAAAAAGAAACAATTTTCTGAGAGTAGTGGAATTTCTTTGCCTGACGCCCAACATAAATGATAAGTGTGTACGCGAAACTTTTCACGCAGGTTTGATATCCAACACGCGTGACACTCAGGTTTGATAATGTGTACCACGCTTAATGTATGTACCCAACTCGCTAGCGAGTACTCGCTCGTGTGGCCTCCGGGTTAGTCGGCATTTACACCACCCGATATTAGTTTATTCGCTATGTTAGTCGGCAATTACACCTCCCGATTTTTCCAGTAAGATTTTTCCCAAAATCAGGTGAAATGTTTACATGAAACGATATTTCCAGTCAGATTTTTGTCCCTGTCCTCTTCATACTTTATTGCTGTCCCTTTCATTTGCATTCAGATGTAGATGGCATATTAAGACCAGCGTTGCTTATTACATTTTTTTTCGTAAAACATATCTACTGCCAGTCAAATTCTTTTTAGTTTTCCAAAAAAAAAAAAAAATTAAAAAATTAAAACCACAAATTATTTCATCATCATTGTTACTGTTATTTCTCCCGAAACCCACCTTTTTAGTGCCTTGCATATAACCGTGTAGCAAACTGAAAATTGCAAATGGTCTTTGTATATGAAAACCATAGTACTATCATGGTGGCACTCGAAGAGGGTGACATCTCAAGTCTCCAAGGGGTACCTTGACGTGGAGAATTGTGGAATAAGTGGAAGTGTGGACGTGAAGAATAGTATAAGCATGGGAAAGACGTATACTGAATTTATTAGAGTTAGAGTGAATGAGGTAGAAGGCATTTTGGAGAAAATATTCAATTTTGTTTTGGTTATCGGTTTTGTTTACATTTTTTTTACTATGCAGATAAAGCTGAAAGACACAAAAAGAACAATTTCGGATATTCTTTTTGGCTTATGGGGTTTTTATGGTGCAAGGGAAAGGGGTAGGTATACATGTGAAGGTGTGTTTGTTTTTTCACAGCTGTAGGCGTATCGTCTTCAATATATTTGGGTTTCTATGGTGCAAGAGGAAGATGATGTTATACATTGGAATATAGGTAGATAGGTATGTGGGTTAGTTTTTATAACTGAGTGGGTAGTTGAGAACCAAAACTCGTCATATCCAAAATTTTCATTTTGTGCAAATGAAAAAAAAAAACTAATTAAGGTGAAATGGTAGATGTTATAAAAGATTTTATTTTATACCTACCTATAATCTTTTTATATGAACATTTTTCATATACAAAGCTATAATAGAAGATTTTTAAATCTATGTTATGATTGAGAGCAAACAAATATTGGAAGTTCCGTTTAAAAGATATTTAACAATTAAATTTGGCTATGAAGAGTTTTGTTGCAAATGATTGGATATGGCCAGTTTCCCCACCATTCTCCCCTCTCACAATTGCACCCTCTAATATAAAAGCACTCCCCTACTTTCCAATCTTTAATGACCCATTTAAAATTGTCTACAATAAAAACCTGTGAACGTTTTAGTTCCTTCTTATATAACATAATTAATTCATAGCCTATGATGGATAAGAAGAGTTTTGAAAGCAAACCCACTGCTTACAATGGATATGGAAAGCTTTGATGTAAATTGCACTGTGGATATCGAGAGTTTTGGAAACAATAACGATGTTCGACATCAATATTAAAGGGGCTTAGAGGGGTAAGGGTGTCAAATTTTCTTTAAAAACTATTCAATATGCCCAGCTTAATAAATCTGGATCAAAATCTCAATTTTTGATAAAAGTGGATAGGTTTGATGAGTTTTCGTTCTCATCTACTCAAATGTAGGTGTTTTGTGTGCAGGATTTTTTACAAATAATGTACCTACATGCAAACTTTTCGCACTTTTCAAACTTTTCTTTTGCTTCTTTCCTTAATATATATACATATATTTTAGTAAAGGCTACATTGGGGTGGAATACCATTTTCAAAAAAATGGTTATTAAGGTGCAGTGCAATAACACCCGCGGTAATAAAGCCCTTGGGCCGTGGGCGTTATTTCCCAAAATAATAGGAAAAAATACCCACGGGTTTATTTTCCATTTTAAAATGGCAATAACCAACGAAAGAAAAGAAATAAGAACCGCGGGTGCTATTGCTTTTTGGATTTGGCATTTAAGCCCACACTTAAAGTATAATCTATACTCTGCTTTTAAATACTCTTCTATTTAAAGATCTCAAAATGATAAAGTTGGATATCTTAATATATACAACAGAGTCGGGTTAGTTACATCATTTATAAGTTATAACTGAAGAACGGCTGAACGAATTTTAATTATCTATGGTTTGTTGGATTTGTCTCCGCCTCAAATAGGAGAATAACTATTAAAATATTAGAAAAGTTCTCGGATAAAAATTATATGCACTTTGGGTAGGTAGGTACCTGTTTTATTATATAAAAAAGAAATCAGAAAATGAGTTTGAAAACGAATCAATAATTTATGAAATTTTGTTTTGACAAAATTAAATTAAAAAATTATAATATAGTCGAATCTCCACATTTCGTTCTGACAAAATAAAATTACAAAATTATAATCAATTTATGTATTGAAAATAACAATTAAACCTTCCAATGATCCACTTAATCAAAATAGCTTTTTGTTTTCTTTGATGTTTAGTAAAACTTTTAAAGGAATTAAAAGATCTGTTCGCGTACTTCCCAAAACTACGAATTTCTACGAATTTTATTTTTTTTATATGAGCTTTGAAAGAACTTTGGGCAAAATTCGTAGAAATTCGTAGTTTTAGGAGGTATGCGAATAGACATACAATAGTTTGATGAGAATTTTGTTTAAAATAATATGTCTGTTCGCGTACCTCCCAAAACTACGAATTTCAACAAATTTAGCCCAAAGTTATGTATGTCAAAGCTCATATGAAAAAAATAATTGAAATTCGTAGTTTTGGGAAGTACGCGAACAGACATATAAGTATACAAAAATGTTTATAGATTTTTTTAAATTTATACATTTTACTATTGTTTTTGTCTTAAAAAATATTAATATATCGCGCATTGAAAACAAAAGTGGCACTAAACGAAAAACCTAGTTTTCAAATACGGCCGTTTAAAGTTTTGGACGACTTACGTAAATAGTCGAAAGCTCTTTGAAAAAAGATTTAGGGCCTTATTACGGTTCGCGAATCGAACGTTCACTTGAAGTCGAACGATTTGGCGAATGTTATGTACGTTAGGGTTAGCGAATGAATTCATTCGCTAAAAATTCATCGCTGTCACAGGAAAAATTCATTATAATCAATTTTTCTTGCGACAAATTTCAAATAGAAAAAATGAAAATCAGAAAATATATCTTAAAGTGCGGAATTTTTGTAGTTTTCTTCATTTTATTCTTGACTTAATTATTTAATTGGTCATTAATAACTTATTTAATAATGGTCCAAAAAAAAACTGACTTCAAATGCAAACAAAAATATTTTAATATGTCAACGAAAAAACATACAATAACCTGTTATAGCTATTTTGAAAGTCAATATTCTATTTCTTTTTTTTTTATAATGGAGATGTTTAAAAGAATGGTTTTTAGAAATTAAATTTCAAAGTCAAAATTTTTGAAAAAAAAAAAATGTATATTTTTTAAGTTAATTTATTTCAAACTTTGGGTAGTTAAGTGCCATGTTGTTCTTGATATCCAATGCTTTTATCAATTTTCAGTTAAAAATCAACAACCAAATGCAAAAATCTTTCTTAATTTTTGAGAAATTAATAAATTAAAGGTACTTTCCTAAAAAACCCGAAAAAGGGTTATAATTATGATTAGTAATTTTTTTGCTTCATGAGCATAAAACAAACAAACAATGGAAAAAAGTTCCTTTAATTTTTTTTAAATAGCTTAAAATCTATAAGAAATTTATTCACATCCGGGTTTCAGAACTTGACTAAAAATAATAAAGGCTTTGAATTTTACATACAAAAAATATCACCTAATTGCCAAAAAATCAACTTGATAGGTACAAAAATTCACAATTTTATTTGGCACAATTTACAAAGAAGAACTTTAAGCACGGTTAAAAATTTTGGGGTAGGTACTTTTTAATATTTTCTGGCTTACATATATGACAACACCAAAAATATGTTGAAATTTAATACTTGGCAAATATTAAAATTTGGAAGTTAATTCAAAATAGGTATATTAAAACTTAATAATATCAGATATTACAAAGGAATACGAGATCTGTATTAGTTTTTATAATAATACAAAGGTATTATAATATAATACTTAATTACCTGCTTAAAATTTAATTTGTAGATTCTTTTCATGAAAATTAATACAAAATATATTACAAAATAATAGTAATGAAAGACATTTTTTGTAAGAGTATTTATCTTCAATTAATAGTGGCACTATTATATTTATTATATTTCACATACATATATCGTCCCCTGATTGCAAGAACTAGGTAACTCAATTTTATATTTAAATAATATATCGGCAAAAACGGTATTATTTTGTATAGTTTTAAAGACTTTTTGTCTAATATTTTTCTATCACAGACAAATATAGGATATTTGTGAAGTTTCAGGATCACATAAATTAAACTTTTCATCGTTCTCCAGTAGCTATATTTCTATAAAGGCCGCTATCTCCAAAATTTATGAAAATGAGTTACCTAGTTCTTGCAATCAGGTGACGATATGAGAACTATAATCTTACTGCGATTGAAATTTTATCTACTAATTTGTATATTTTACCTTGAAATATTTCAACGCGCCTTCAAAATAATGCATATTTAAATTGTTTATTTTAAATTATTAGGCAGAAAAATGGTTGCTATATACCTACCTAGGTACATACCTACCAACTTATACAAAATAAATCTGTAAAAAGTTCATTAGATAAAAAGTTTATTAGGTACCTACATACATACCTACCTACCTATGCTTAGGTACCTAATATACATAAAATTAGTTTTAAATTCAAGGTCAAATAGGTACTCAAAGAAATAGGTACCTACGTACCTACCTACCCTTGAATTTTGCAACAAAAACCTTTAAATAAAATACCTACCGATGAGTCGAAATGAACTTCGACGTTGGAGCCAATAAAGCTAGGAATAAATTTTTTGAAAATCACTGGTAAGAAATTTGAAATTAAATTTGTTTTGACAGTATTTGGAACTGGCATAGGGATTCCCACTTACAGACTAGTGAATAATATTAGGTTAGCTTTTTACAAAATTCGAAGAAATTTCAGGTCAAATAAGTAGGTACCTACTCAAAGAAATACATACCTACCCTCGAATTTTGCAAAAAAAAAAAAAACAAATACCTAGGTACCTATTAAAAGATAAACCTACCTAGGTATGAAGGTACCTATACCTAAAACCAACCCCCGAATGTAGCAATAAAAACTTTAGTTAAAATACATGTAGGTACCTATACCTATCTATCAAAAATATCTATGCCTTAAGGCTCCGACCCATAGAATCCGTTGCGTCCGTTGTGGCGACGCATTCAACTGACAGCTCGATAAAATACATGTTTTCTTATGGGAACTGGCCCAATAGCAACGCAAGCGTCGGACGCAACGGACAGAGTAGCCGAACTTTTAACTTTTTCTCTCCGGCAGATGCGTTGACAGGAACTTTTTTGTGTGTGTTTGAATTTTAAGTGGTTGTTATGTGTATGTGTTTGAATTTCAAGGGGTTGTTATGTGTGTGTGTTTGCATTTCAAGTGGTTATGTGTGTGTGTGCTTGAATTTCAACTGGTTATTATGTGAACGTCAACGCATTCATTGGGCTACCCCAATCCGTCGCATCCGGCAACATCAATGGCTCCGTCGCCGCAACGGACGCAACAGATTCTATGGGCTGGGCCCTTTAAGGTGCCAGTTATAGCTATCATTGAAACTCATCATTGAAAATTTTAATGATTGATTTTGAGTCATTTAGGAAGTAAAATCATTTATTATTTTGATGGAAAAATAAAGGTTAAGGCCTAATTAATATATCCAGCCAAACAAATTATTCAAATAGACTCAACTTTCCACATAAAACGACTTTTCTTATTTCAATGATTGAACTACCTTACCAATGATCATCGAAAAATTGAAAGTCAATTTTTATGAAAAGTTGGGACTATTTGAATTTTTTTTTTTACTAGAAATATTTATTAAGTCTTGAGCTTTAATCGTCCACCAAAATAATGAATGATTTTGCTTTCTAAACGTCTCAAAATCAATCATTAAAGTTTTCAATGAAGAGTTTCAATGATAGCTATAACTGGCACCTAACCCACCCCCGAATTTTGCATACAAAATTTAATTAAAATACCTACAAATACCTATTAAACATAACTACTCGAAATAATTCATAATATGTAGGTACCTACCTATGTAGGTAATAAAAACTATTAACAAAAAAAACTATCTAGCAAAAAATTAATAGTAATTGCACAAAAACTTTAATTCAAATATGTACCTACCTACCTACATACCAAAAGACCAATCCTCGCAAAAAAGATTGCATCTAAAAATTCAAATACCTACACACCAAAATACCTACCACCGAAATCATGCAAGAAAATTTCATTCAAAATATCTACCAAAAGATATATGCCTAGCCTATCCTCGAAACTTTGCAAGAAAGTTTCAAGTCAATTAAAAAAGAAGCAAAAACAAAACCTACCCTCAATAAGAAAATATAGCAACGACCTACACACGTTTGTCTTTTCACACTAATATACAAGAAAATCTTTGCAAATAATAATTTTTCTACTCGTTACTACGAACTAGACACCAACGACGGGTGACGACGACGCAAGCAGAAGCGACACGATCAACTCGTTCACCACTTCATATAATTTATTTGCTTCTCTGCCTGCAAACAAAATACATTCCTAAATAAACCAACACAAATATTCTTCTATTCAAAGAGGAGACGACATTTTTTTTCTTATTTTCTTCACGTTTTTTTATTCTTTGACATTTTGAAAGCAGCTGATTTGCTTATCTCTCTTACTCCCTTTATTTCTTATGAGCATGAAAATAATACTTTCCTCTTGCTCTTACTACTCGTCTTCGATTCTTTACACCCCGACTCCACAGGGCATACAGATGCCCAACATCACAACCACAATCCAATCAACAATCAGCAGATTTTTTCTCGCTGGGCAATTCATGTCATGTCGTTTCATTTCCCTCTCACCACTACTTCGATCTTTTGCAATAATACACGCCCTTTAGACTCCAGAAAACAGTAGAAAGACTTTTTTTAATATCCAGCTACCTCTAGATACAAGGAAAACCAGAAAAAAACTCACATGCACGTGAAACGTCAAATCTCATGGCAAGCTTTGAACAGCGTACAAATTGGTTTTCTTCGACATGTCGTCGACAAGACATGGATTTGTCTGGCTCCATTGGATTTTTATTAGACATGTTCATAGTCTTGGCATCGTTCATGGCAGGTGGAGCCAGCATGTAACATGCTGGCTCCACCTGCCATGAACGATGCCAAGACTATGAACATGTCTAATAAAAATCCAATGGAGCCTGAAAAATCCATGTCTTGTCGACGACATGTCGAAGAAAACCAACTTTTGAACAAGACATGAACGCTGTTCAAAGCTTGCCATGAGATTTGACGTCTCACGTGCGTGTGAGTTTTTATCAGGTTTTCCTTGTATCTAGAGGTAGCTTGATATTAAAAAAGGTCTTTCTACTGTTATCTGGAGTCTAACACCCCGACTCCACAGGACATACAGATGCCCAACATCACAACCACAATCCAATCAACAATCAGCAGATTTTTTCTTGCTGGGCAGTTCATGTCATGTCGTTTCATTTCCCTCTCACCCCTACTTCTATCTTTTGCAATAATACACGCCCTTTAGACTCCAGATAACAATAGAAAGACCTTTTTTAATATCAAGCTACCTCTAGATACAAGGAAAACCTGAAAAAAACTCACACGCACGTGAAACGTCAAATTTCATGGCAAGCTTTGAACAGCGTTCATGTCATGTTCAAAAGTTGGTTTTTTTCGACATGTCGTCGAAAAGACATGGATTTTTCAGGCTCCATTGGATTTTTATTAGACATGTTCATAGTCTTGGCATCGTTCATGGCAGGTGGAGCCAGCATGTAAAGGGCGAGTATTATTGCAAAAGATAGAAGTAGTGGTGAGAGGGATATGAAACGACATGACATGAACTGCCCAGCGAGAAAAAATCTGCTGATTGTTGATTGGATTGTGGTTGTGATGTTGGGCATCTGTATGTCCTGTGGAGTCGGGGTGTTATGTACCCCGCATCCACAATTCTCCACGCAATCGAATGCGGTCGAATGTGGCGCCCCCACAAGGTCCACGTTCAACTAAAAAAATTTTTCATGAGAATACTATGGTTTTCATATACATAGAATTGAGTAATTTGCTTGGTTGACGAATTTGATGAATGACGTGAGTTTTCATAAAAATAAGCCTGTAATTGGGTTTTAGAATGGTTAAATTTGAGCGAATGTTGCCATTATCTGCTTTGTGAAATTTGACGGTTCTCAGAAAATAGCTTATTGGTCACGTAGAAAATATAAAATGCATAATTTTGCAATTTAAACAAATTTAAGGCCATGTTCTCTTTTAAAGATAGCATCATTTATATACTTTGTCGAAAAATGTAAGCCAGAATTAATTGATTTTTGGCGTTTGGAATTGCCTAAACAGATTTATTCGTACTGCGAAAAAAAAATAAATCTACTTACCGCATTTTGTTTTTGGATCAACTTCGGGAAACTTTCCGATTAGTGGCAACGCTGGTCAACACTGAACATGAACAACATGACTCTGGAAAAAGTATAAAAGGGAACGCAAACATACTGGAAAAATCGTGTGAGTGCGGCAGGAATTTGGTCCTTACCACTGATCTCTATAAGCCTAGTTTACAGTTCCCGTGCGCAAAAAAAATCTATGCAAATATTCTCGCATGTCAAAAATAATTGAGGTGAAATGTAAAATTAATTGTTTGCATGATTGGTTTACAGTTTCATGCAAAAAAAAAAACTATGCTGTCATGGAACATCATGCAAAACAATGGACCGGCAATTGATTTGCATAAGAAAAAAAGTGTGGTGAATAAAATATTTTTTTTGATGGTCGGTTTATACTTCCGAAAAAAAAATATATTCACCTCAAGGCATCATTTGCATGCAAATGGTTTTCGCATCCAAAAATAATTATTTTCCATTTTTAGGCTTAAAGCTTGTCAATTAAGGGTAAATTAATGACTCAGTGGGTGGTTTAGGCCAAAGCAAACGTTATTCGCCTTGAATATTATTCAACTTGGTGCTCAGAATAGGTGGAAAATGGTTTCGAAATTTTGATTTTTTTTTCGCATCGGAACTGTAAACTATGCTATAGTCTATAATACACTGGATAGTGCATCGATACAAAAATATTGCTTCCATTTGAAGAATTGTTAAATTTTGAAGCTGACCACTTTTTTGTATACCAGTAAAAGGTAAAACTGTATAACATGTAATACAAAGATAATCTATTAAGAAGACATCAAATCTCCATTCGTTTCACCCCCCGAGATCTGTTTGCTAACACTGGCCACGTTCAAACACCGAACGAAAGCGATCTGGATAGGTTTGTGTTGTTGTAATCCCTTGTTAAAACACAGCTGATGACGAAACAGCTGCTGGCAGAAAAGAGATCCCAAGCTATCCTAAAAATTTTAGGATATAAAGCTATCCTATGAGAAATGTCATCAACAGCTGACTTGCGTTCAAACACATACATGGATACAAAGCTATCCTAGATAGGCTATCCATTCAAACATTAAACGCACCCATTTGTTGTGTTCGTAATTTAATTTCATTTACTAAGTCGGCATTTACACCACCCGATTTTTCCACAGACGATCTTCTGTTCATTGGTGAAGGGGGTAGACAGTGAGGGGTAGGGACCAAATCGTCCCTTCTCGCAAACTCACACGATTTTTCCAGTATGTTTGCGTTCTCTTTTATACTTTTTCCAGAGTCTTGTATGTTCAGTTTTGACCAGCGTTGCCACTAATCCGAAGTTGATCCAAAAACAAAATGCAGTAAGTAGATTTTTTTTTTTTCGCAGGAGTTATGCATTTTCAAATTTCTATTTGTATTTTCAAAAAAGAAATTAATAATAACAGATAATTGATTGAAAATACATACTTAAAACATTACCTAACCCGGAGGCCACACGAGCAAGTACTTGCAAGCAAGTTGGCTACATACACTGCTTGTCAAATTCGTAATTTGCATTCCACTTGCCTCCCACTTGCTTTCCACCTGCATTCCACTTGCTTGTCTCCCAACTTGCTTCTCAACTTGCTTCACTACTGGCTTCAAAACTTGCATGCCAGTTGATAAGCAAGATGCTTGGGTTTGTTTGTGTTAGTAAACAAATTTGTATGTATTGCAACTTGCTTGCAAGTAAAGGAGAACGGCCATTTTTGGGCGTTAGCGGCCATTAATGAAATTAGTGTCAAGTGAAAGGTATGCTAGGCAGTAAAACCTTTCACTACGGACGTTACATTGCATTTCATTTAGAAAAGAAGATATTTCAATGTTATTATAATGCAATTGCATTGAGCAAAATTGCATAGTGATCATATTTTTAGTGGGTGTAATGCTTTATTCTAACTTCATAACGTCTACTGACACTGTAGTAGTGTGTTAAACGGGGTTTCAGAATATCCCAAGGACGCATTACGGGTTTAAACAGACCCAGTACGTATTTCAACAATTCTGTAATTTTTTTAAACATATTATTTTACTCAGGATTTTTTAATATTGGGTTTAAATGGGCTTATTTTTATGAAAATTCACGTCATTCGACGACCAAGCAAATCATGCATTTGAAAGAATAATGTCAGAATTCACGACCATTTGCAATTTCAGTTTGCTATACGGCTCATATGCAAGGCACTCAAAGGATGGGTTTCAGGAGAAATAACAATAACAATGGTGATGAAATTGTTTGTGGTTTTAATTGTTTTTAATTAAAATTTTTTGTTTTTCGTAAAACCAAAAAGTATTTGATTGGCAGATTTATTTTACGATAAAAAAATTTTATGTAAAAATGATGATGGTATGATTCGAGTTACTGAATAGACGTGTTTTTCTCTCGGCTGGCGATCTCTTAAAATTTCAATTAAAAGTAACGCAATTGGCTCTTAAATTAAAGTGAAAATCCACAGTTTTTGGAACATAAACAAATAAACAAATTAATAATTCCGAGTGACAGTGACAGTAAAATAAAACAACATTATTTTTTTTTGTTTTTAAACTAAAGTTATTTGCCAAAGCAAATTTTTCTTTTTGTCGAAGTCTTTCTTGTTGTTTTACTTCATTTGTATTATACAACCTACAACCTAAACTTTCATCATGTCCAGCCAAAAACGAGTAAGATCAAACTCCAAGCCCGATTTACAAGGAATAAACTCACCTCGAACATCACTTGATCCCACTCAACAAATATCCAAAAAAATGGCCATAGACGAAAACATCTTGCTAGCAAAAATGGATGAAAAACTTAAAAGTCAAAGTGAGTTGATTATTTCACTCTTATCATCGAAAATTGAAGAAAATAACGGCAAGCTCGCGAATAAAATTGATCTGCAATTTGCCGAACTTAACAAATCAATCGCGGTTATAAATTCCAAAGTCGAACAACTAGAAATTAATCAAGCAACATCAAAAATCGATATTTATTCTATTAAAACCGAAGTTTATCAAATGCAAACATCGCTGTAAAAGGTACATACTGATTTGGCAGCCACCCACTCAAAAATCACTGACCTACGATTACAACTTGATGAAATAAAAACTATTCAAGAGGAACACGAGAACAAAAATATTTCACGCGACGCGGTTCTTTTTGTAATCCCGCACATAGAAAATGAAAACATTAAATCCCTTTTCAATCATTTATGTCATGTGTTGTTAAAAATTAGACCGCCAGCAAATGATATTTTTCGCACTCGCACACGACAAAATAATAACACCTCCGCGATAATAATAAAATTTCAATCAGCTTATGATAGAAATCATGTTTTAACATCTGTTGCCCGATACCGAAAACAAAATAACAAACAATTAAATTTAAACGACTTTGGACTAAACTCAGAGGGCCTTACTAATAATCAAACTGTAATGTCGACTATTAGCTAAAATAAAATGTGGAGCTTAAACAGAATGCTACCAATGTGCTTGCTTACACGTGAAGAACGAAAGTGTTCAGATGTGAAGAAAATTATTCTGCAGATTTTGTTCTCCTCTTTGTGTTTTTCGTATTTTCAAAATGAAAGACACGATTTGATTGGTTGGATTGGATAGGAGAAGCAACACAAAAGAGAACGTCAATTTTCTACACCAAATATTTTCAAATATTTTAAAATATTTCATCCCGCTTCCTCTTCTGCAAGTTACCCCGCTCGCCATCACAAATCGAAGAAAATGCTTGAATTTCTTCACGTGTGATCAGGGACAATAAACAATTTTACCATTTTGCTAACAAAACCCTCAGACTTTCTTTGAATCTACTACAATTTGCATCAAATTCCATCAAACAAACCCGCACACTACCATAACACAAGTGAAAACATACTCAGCAAACATTTCCCTTCAGAAATGATTTATAAATAATTCACAGAAGTGAAAGAAACCCTCATTTATGAACTCATTTATAAACCGGTTTGGATCAAATTTACTGGGTAGCATAACTTCGAATTTGAATCGTTTTTATGTTTCATTAATAATAGAGTAATTCTTCACTTTAGTGAATGTAAATAGGACGCTTATATATTAATTTCACTGAACAATTCATGAATCTTTTTTGAATCATTTAAATGAGACAGATTTGATTCATTAATATGAATATAAATTGGGATTTCCTCATTAAGTTTAGTGAATATAAATTGAATTATATTTAATTCATTATAATGATTCTCTAATAATCCGAATGTATACCATAGAACTGAATTTAAATATTATTTCAGTGTGGTTATACAAAATGCTATTTTAAAATGGTAAAATTATCTGCATAAACAGTTTGATTTCCCTGGATTTATCGAATGAAACTTATGATAAATTTTGCTAAAGTATAATGGAATATTTGCGGCTATTCTGATATTCGGTCGAATAAATTCCGTACGGAATGAAAATGGAAATAAAAAAGATATTCCAATTGAAAAAGTTAATTGTGCCGAACGTCTATGAATCGTAGATGTGAGACTAGGTCCCGTTATGGCTTTTCAAAACAAAATGAAATGGATATTCAGTTTATGTGAATAAAAATGGACGCACCCAAGATACTCTTTTGAGGATCGCTTGTGCGCGTTCACTTTTATTCATATTATGTGAAGGAAATAAGAATCTCGAAATGTTTTTAGTATGAAAAAAATCAACACAAATCCCCTTTCCCCGCGTATGAGGTAAAAGTGATGGGATATTTGAGTATATTCATATTTGATTCACTGGAGTGAGTGTTTCTTGAATATATATTCTTCATTTTCACTGAATGTTCAATGAACGTTCACAAAAATGTTTGCTGGGTAGAAGAAGAAATACACAAACACAAATGCATTGTAACAGGGTTGGCATGCAGTTACACTGCTATATTCTGGGGCCTCCATGGAAAGCAGGATTTCAAAAAAGAAACAAAATTATTCGTGTGCTTCTGTCATTTTTGCTGAGCTTAGGAGAATGTATAGAGATTTTAAATCGTTAAAATAGTAAAAAAAAAAATAGCTTATTAAACTAAATAAAATGTGAAATAAAAGTAAATACTGTGAATACTTGCTATTTATTTAAAAAACTTATATAGGCAAGACAAAATGCAGCATTAAATAATGTAAAAACATCTATAATACCGAGTGAACAAATTTTTCATTTCACAGTAAGTTTTGTCTCGTATTCTATATAAAGTTATGTGAAGTGGTGTTTTTTAGGTAAATAAATTATCTTAGAATATTTTTAAATTGACATAAAACTACTTGACGAAAATATAAAACTGACATGCTAGATATGGCCAACAGCAGAAAGACTTTTATGAATATTTCATTCAAAGCATTGAAAACTTCAGGTGCTAAATTAATTTGAGCGCCTTGCCATCACCAACGTAAATTAACGGGACGGCCCTGCTGGACAAGAATTTCTCATTTGACAGATGAATTTCAACTAAATCCCTCGATTGAAATATATTTTTATTTACAACAAATAAGATTTATTAAAGAAAAATATCATGAAATATCTATTTAAAAGTATTCTGCGATGATGTAACAATAACAACCTAAAAAGGATCACTTCACATTACTTTATGTGGAAATATAGACAAAACTCACTTTTGAAAGGAAATATTTGTACACTCTTTATTATACGCGTTCTTACAGGATTGCACGTAGCAACGCGTGTTTTTTAATATTTTTTTTTAATAAAGCATTTCAAGTGTTCATTATTTTTATTATATTACACTTTTTTATTTATTTTAATAAGCTTTTTCCACTTGTAAACGATTTGAAATCTTGAAACACTTTCCTTAGCTCGCAAAATGACAGATGAATTTTTTTTTCTTGTTCAAAGAGTGAAGATAAGTATTGTCGTGTTCTTTTTCAACTGCAACTTTTTCAGTACCTACTATAGTAGGAAACAAATTATTTTTTGTCGAGAGTCTTATAGTGATATTTCTCTTCCTGCCAATTTGGTATATATGTATATTTTTTAGGGATCAGAGTGCTGTAGTTTCCATTGGTTTTCTTTCAAGACGTTTTATTTTTTTTAGTTCCAATAAAATATGAAACGACTGCGTTTCTGAATTTATATATATGTACTTTACCAAACGACGCTATTTTATGAGAAACGTTTTTTCAAACACTTATTTCTCTGAGAGGTAGTAATACAGAGAATAACTTTACGTATGTTTATGTGTAGGTGTGCTCTCTCACACCCAAAAACATAACTGCAATGAACCAAGCCACTGGAATACTTTAGGAATACAGAAGGAGTGAAAAAGGACTACAAGGAGTGACCAAAGAAAAACGACTTGATTGACAGTCATTTTTAATTTTGTCTAGTTATTTTTTTGAAAAGACGTTTGTGGAAGCATAAATATATTTTTAAAATATTTAAATATTTAAAATATTTAATATTTGATTAGCTTATATTGTTTAATAAATAAGAAAATTTGAAACGTATTTTAAACACTCAAAACAAAACAATGTACCTACCTCGCTTATATACACGCATACAAATATACACGTACAAATACAAAACTAATATTTTTTTTTCAAGAGACTAGATGTAATGAAATCACCAATATAGACACTTACAAACACACAATTTAAGCAATACAATAACAAACAAAAAAAAAATCCTAAATCGATTCCCGTTCAACACAAAAAAATTACTTTTTGGATATACATACGTAATTGGATATGTAAATATATAAAACGGAATCAAAAAACTAACCACGTATTTAACGTAAAACCAGGCATACTAAATATTTATGAAAAAAATAAATGATCTGTTCCTGTTGCAATACATAAACATACAAACAATAAATTAGAAGAAGATTGAAACCAGCCCAATGAATATATTTACATACATCTATTGAAATAAACATGATACCTTGGGAATAGATTTAAGTATTAAATACAAATTTAAATACCATAAAACAGCACTAAGGCAACACTTTTCATTTAGTGTTCGACTTTAAACATGGATTTCCATGTATTAAATTTTGACATATTACTAACGACTAAACTGGAGACTAAATTCGTTATTGGTATGCGAATTTTCTAAAATCTGGAGATTTTCTTTTAAGCTTAACAATAAATTTGATTATTAGTAAGGGCCAGAATCTCCTGTTTACTTGCGCGAGTGTCTTACAAAGAAAAATAACAATATACTTCACACTGCACTCCAATTAAAAAAACAAAAACATCTTTTTTCGGTGTTTACTATGCGTGGAGGGGTATTTGTCAAACGTCACTCTAACGATGAAGCAGCCAAAGTAGATGACGTCGAAAAATTGCATGATATTGCCAGCCTTCAAAGATGATTTCCAGCTTTTAAATTTTTCTTCTTTTTCAAAATTTAAAACTTTTATATTTTTCTTTCTTTTATAAATAATTTTATAGCTTCATTAATTTTATAACTAAATAATTTTGTTTAGAAAATATATTTCTTATAAACTGTCGATACATACGCCTCCATTTCGTACTTTTTTTTTTCTTTATTGTTTTTCTTTTCTTTTTTGCTCCTTTTTCTCTTTCCTCTTAATTAGCCAATATGATTGGAAATGTAGGCTATCCTCAGTGTATGCTTTTGGTGTCATTTGTGCCTTGCTTCATGTCATTGCCTTTGTTTTTATTAATTTATAACAGCTATGCAATCGAATTATGATTTTTTAAATTCTATGGGCGACGGAGTTAATGGAATCTCTCGATCAATGATCAAAGTTTTTGGTAACCAAAAATCTGATTTAAGGGTGTGTCATATGAATACGCAGAGTCTGCTACCTAAGCTTGATGAGTTTAAAGATCTTTTTGAAGGTTCTACGGTGGATGTTGTTTGTGTCTCAGAATCTTGGTTCTGTGATCGTATCAACGATGAGGTGTATAAGGTGAATGGATATAACATTTTTCGTGGGGACAGAATAGGAAGGGTTGGTGGAGGTGCTGCACTATATGTTAAAAAGGGGTTGAAATGTTTTTTGAAGTGTAGATCTATGATTGGGAGTGAAGTTGATTATGTTTTCGTAGAAATTAAATCTTCATCTGGTAATCTTCTAATTGGATCTCTTTACAGACCCAACAGAAATATTGATCCTTCTCCCATTTTTACACTCTTGGAATCAATTTCTTCAAACTATCGAAAAATCATTATAGTTGGTGACTTGAATAGCAACCTTTTAACGGAAATAAATATGATCGAAGGTATGAGGTCTCTTGATTTGTTCCCAGTAAACACTAGTACTGCAACACATTTTACTGGAGATTCGAGAGATGATCCCAGCTAGCCATTCCAAATTTCCAAAAATTAACTTTTCGAATTTTTTTCTATGCCAATCGTTTGTGATTCGTTTGTGACAGCATTAAAAAGTTTTGTGACTTGATAGTTATTGAGTTATTAACAAATTTTAAAAAATGTACCAGTTAGCCATAATATTTTTGAAAACTGTAGCAGCAAAATCTTTTTTATACTCAATTAATCAGAAATCGTTTGTGACTTCTGAATATTTCAATAAAATCGTTTGTGACAAAATAGTTTTCGAGAAAAATTTGAAAAACTGATTTAATTTCACCACACTATAACTTTTTTATTGTTATGGGTGGAGCTTTGCATAGGTATGCGCTGATGCATGTGTCTCTGATTCATGAAGCTGAGGTGAGTTTTTATGGTTTGAGGTGAGCAACATGTTGCAATAATAATTAAGGTAAAAGATAAATTTAAAAATCAAAAGGGGGTTGTTTCTACTTAAAAGATACCAAAGTGAGTTTGAATTTTGAATTTATTAAATACGACTTCCCTTTTTCAACCCAAAAGACCGCATACACATCTGTCACCAATTGCTGCTTCTGCATCTAATAACTTGCATGAAAGCAATACAGCTGTTGGTAACTTGTCTATCCCTGATCTAGAAATAATTTTTCAAAGTTCTATGGCCAAATTATTGGATGTAAAGTTGAAAGACGTAGCAACAAGGACCGACATTGAAGGCATAAGCACTGAGATATCTTCCTTGAAGCAAAGCAACAAAGCATTGGAGACGCAACTACATCAAATGGAGTCTCGATGTGTTTCGCTCGAAAGGCATGTCGAGATGCTTGAAAGAAAAGCTAATGAGAGGAATTTGGTTGTACATTTGCAACCTGCTGAGGCTGGAAGTCCTCAAAATACAGTGGAGAAAGCTAAATCAATTTGCTTGGATCTTCTTCAGACGGACAACGTCTCTAAAATAACTACGGCTCGGCAAATAAGTGCTGGAAGTCGAATTGCAAATGTCATCGTTGAAATGTCGGACCGAGATGATGTTGTTCGTGTGCTTCGAGCTAAAAGTAAATTGCACAACACTGGTACCTCAATACACAAAGATTACCCAGCGGCAGCAAGAGAACACAGAAGACGATTAAATCAACTCAAGGCTGATATAGTTTCGAAAAACAAGGGCATAAAAGTGCAAGTGCGAGGAGATACACATCAAATAAATGAAAAAAATTAAAATTATGTGGGATAAAAATGGGAAACTGACATCCGATGATGAAGAGGGTTTGTTATTGCTGCAACAATAGGGCTTTCTACCAAGCTATCTCTCTCTTATTGAACCATCTCTTTCGCTTAACGTCAAATGACACTTTGAGGGAAAACATTAGTTATTCGGCAATGGCAATACATTTTTGTTTAAATTTCAATTTTGTAATTGTTGTTTATAAAGTGGCAATACAATTTAATTAAAAGAATAATTTAGCTTACTTTTATTTGTTTTATTATTTTGCAGTGTATTAAAACTTAAAAAGGTGGTGAAGAACTTGTGCATAGTTAATTAAAGTGGCTTGTAAAAAAACTTGAAATTTCATACTTTCATTCAAGCAAAAATAATATTAATTTTAGTATAGTTATTAGTTAATGTGTTATTATTTTTCGTGATTTTAGCGAATAAAGTGAAAATTATATTTGTTGTCATCATCATCATCAAGTCCTGAAACCCCGATTGGGGCATAGGGCGCCAACAAATCGTCTCCATCCTTCACGGTCTGCAGCTAGATATTTTAACTGTGGCCACGTCTTTCTCTGGGATTCTGCTTTTGCTAGGCCTGTTGATTTCCATATTGTTCTTAGTCTTCCAACTCGCCGTGCACCCTGAGGATTCCATTCAAAGGACTGCTTTGCAATTTCATCGTTTGGTTTCCTCAGTGTGTGACCAATCCACTGCCATTTACGCTTTCTTATGCTGACGTCCAGCCGCTCTTGACTTGTCCTGCGCCACAGTTCCTCATTTGATATTATTTGTGGCCAGCGAATTTTTAGAATATGGCGTAGACAGCGATTCACAAAAGCCTGCAATTTCCTCATAACATTTCTAATTCTTAGTTCTGACTTCCAAGATTAAACGAATACTTATTTTTGTATTCATATTATTTTGCTTTTGGTATTTTTCTACTCCAAATTAATTTGTTCAGGTTTGATTATCTATTTTATGCGTTTATTATTGTTTTAAATAATGGAATTGTCAGCGTATGCTAAGACTTTAGATGCGTTAAGCAAACTTCGTTACATGACAAAAATAGAGAAGGTCGGTAAAGATCCTTATTTGATGGCTTATTCGAAGGACTTACCAAAAAATGTAAAATTTTCATCAATTTTCAACTACTTGGTGAAAATGAAATCTGCTTACACTGGAAATGAGTGCAATAATAGCCAGAGCATCAGCAAAGCTCAAGATCTCTTTGAGGCAGGGTGGTTACGGGATATTGGTGGCATTCGCTTGCCACAAGTTTATGTAGTGCTGGGAAAAGTATGTATTGAAAACATGATTGTATCTCATAAACTCTAGTGCTTAAATTATTTTGAACTTACTCGTATATTAAGGTACATCATTCCCAACGCCTCAACGAAAAACCACTTGCAACTTGGGTTTTGGTAAATCTGGATGGGGAAATTGATTGCGCTCACTGCCAATGTAAAGCGGGTCTTTTTGAAACATGTTCACATGTTGGAATTGTGCTTTTTGCACTAGTGTCTACAGAGGATGCATTTCTAACCCCGTGAGCATTTAAAAAAATATTAACCTGAAGAGAACACATTTACACAAAAACACATACAATTTCACACATTTATATGAAATAATTTAGTTTTATTATAAGTATTTTATGTTATAAAATGCAAATAAATGAATGTTTTAGATTTCGGTTACTGATGTAACCTGTTACTGGCGTAGAGCTCCAATTAAAAACCAGATGCACTCAAGAATTCAAGATATTGATTTCAAGAAAAGTCCTTCCACAAGTTCAAGCCTTGGTATCGTTCGCAAGATTGACGATAAGAAAAAAGTTGAAATTCTAAACACACTCAAAAAAGATGTTTTCCCTGCAGCAATAACTCTTGTAAAAGATTTTATAGTTGATGAAAGTAGCAACTATCAGTTTCTCGAAGATTTTTACTTCGACAATTTATTTAGGGAAGAATATACTTACTTACTTACTTAAGGTGGCGCTACAGTCCGGGGTGGACCAGGGCCTCAACCAACAAGCTTCTTCCAGCCGGCTCGGTTTCTAGCTAGCTGTCTCCAGTTTCGCACGCCAAGTTGGTTGAGGTCCTCTTCCACTTGCGTGCGCCACCTTTTACGCTGTCCACCTCTACTGCGTTGTCCCACGGGGTTGGATTCAAAGACTTTCCGGGCCGGAGCATTGGTGTCCATTCGCTCTAGATGACCCAGCCATCTCAGTCGTTGGCTTTTCACCTTTGTGGCTAGGTCGGTGTCGCTGTACAGCCCATACAGTTCGTTGTTGAATCTTCTTCTCCATTCCCCATCTATGCAGACGGGACCAAAAATCACCCGGAGAATTTTCCTCTCAAAACAGCCTAACGCGTTCTCATCCACTGTTAGCAGTGTCCATGCCTCTGCACCATACATCAGGACCGGGATGATAAGCGTCTTATACAGGGACAGTTTAGTTGCTCGAGAGAGGGCTTTGCTTCTCAATTGCCTTCTTAGCCCAAAGAAACAGCGATTGGCAAGAGTAATTCTTCGTTTGATCTCAGCGCTGGTGTCGTTCGCTGAGTTTATAGCGGATCCTAGGTAGACAAAGTCTCTGACTACCTCAAAATTATAGCTGTCTATAGTGACGTTCTGTCCGAGACGTCGGTGTTGGATGTCCTTTCTTGTGGACAGCATATATTTTGTTTTGCTTTCATTCACCGTTAGACCCATCTTCTTGGCTTCCTTCTCAATGCTCACAAAAGCACCACTGACATCACGCTTTGTTCGTCCGATTATGTCAATGTCGTCAGCGTAAGCGATTAATTGGACGGACTTTTGAAAGATTGTGCCTCTGGTGTTGACGTGAGAGTTTTGCACTATTCTTTCAAGAACGATGTTGAAGAAGTCGCATGACAGCGCGTCGCCTTGCCTAAAACCTTTTTTGACATCAAAGGTATCGGTGAGGTCTTTGCCGACCTTGATGGAGCAGTATGCATTCTCCATCGTCATCCTGCACAAACGGACGAGTTTGGCAGGGATGCCAAAACTAGACATTGCTCTATATAGCTCGTCTCTATAGATGCTGTCATACGCGGCCTTGAAATCGATAAAAAGGTGGTGGGTATCGATTTGGAACTCCTGGGTTTTCTCCAAAATCTGCCGTAGTGCGAATATTTGGTCGATGGTGGACTTCCCTGGCCTAAAGCCACACTGATATGGACCTATCAGGTTGTTGACGAATGGCTTCAGGCGTTCACAAAGTACGCCAGAGAAGATCTTGTAGGCGATATTAAGAAGACTGATGCCTCTGTAGTTGGTGCAGTCCAGAGGATCGCCTTTCTTGAGGATCGGGCAAACAATACTGAGTTTTTTTTTTTTTTTTTTACACTTCAGATTCTTTGTTGTAGTGAGCTTAGAGCAAGCTGCATTCTACAATCAGAGGCTCATCATGAGTGCATGTGTTAGTGGTTAGTAAAATTAAGCAAACTAACACAAGCACATGTATAACTACAAAATTAGAACAAATACCTACAAAATTAGATATAATATAAAAAAAACATTTAAACTAAACATACAAAGTTAAAACAAT
The DNA here is from genome assembly GCA_963921185.1 of Dasysyrphus tricinctus. NCBI lineage: Eukaryota > Metazoa > Arthropoda > Insecta > Diptera > Syrphidae > Dasysyrphus > Dasysyrphus tricinctus. The sequence goes on along the minus strand of OY992531.1, from coordinate 175,890,156 downwards.
TAATACATTAACGAGAGTGGAGCACTGGTTCGAAATAATGTTTTTAATCCTATTTTACTCATGTTAAAATCCACAGATGAGGCGTTCAAGTTAAAAAGTTTGCACATGCGATTGAGTGGTTCGTGTGTGCCATAGTTTGTTCTGTGAAAAGGAACGTGAAAAAGTTCAAATCTTCGCAGGTGGTGGGATCCTCCTCGGTAATTAATTCCTACATGGGCTAGCAAGTCAGGCGCATCAGTTTCACCATTGATAAGTTGATGAAAAAATACCAAATCATTATTGACACGCCTCTGAGATAAAGTTTGAAGTTGCAGAAGCTGAATTCTGTGTTCATAGGGTGGAAGGTTATACGGATCAGCCCAGGGTAGACCTTTCAAGGCAAAACGAATTAATCTATGTTGTATTGCTTCAATACGACTTTTATGAATTTCGTAGAAGGGTGCCCATACTTGAGAGGCGTACTCAAGATGGGGTCGTACATAACAATTGTATAAGGAAAGGGTAACATACGGATCGTTAAATTCTTTTGCCCAGCGTTTTATAAATCCAAGCATGGAACTTGCCTTATTTACAATATAATTAATATGTTCTATGAAACATAGATCAGAACTAAAGTGAACACCCAGATCTTTGAAACTAAAAACACGACAGAGTGTGTGTAGTGAAATGGAATAATCAAAAGCACTCACTACTCGTTTTTTAGAGAAAGTTATAGTTTGACATTTAACTGGGTTAAGAGATAGACCGTTCTTCCCACACCAAACATTAAAATTGTCAAGATCAGCCTGCAAGAGAATGTGGTCAGGACTAGAATGTATTGTTTTAAAAATTTTCATATCATCAGCATAAATAAGAATATCGCTAAAGTGTATACATGAAGCAACATCATTTATAGCAAGAATGAAAAGTAACGGGCCCAGATGGCTTCCTTGGGGGACACCCGAGTGAGCATTGAATGAGTTTGAAAGGATGTTTCTAAATTTTACTTGGTAAGATCTATTCTCAAGGTATGATTTTATCCATGCTATTAAAGACATCGGAAAACCAAAAGCTTTGAGTTTGAATATAATAATGTTGTGACTAAGCTGGTCAAATGCTTTAGAAAAATCAGTGTATATACAATCAACTTCATTCCCGTTTTCTAATGCAAGCGAACATGTATGCAAAAACGTAAGAAGATTTGTTACCGTTGATTTTTTTCTCACAAAACCATGCTGTTGATCACATATTATATTTTTAGTATGAAATGCTAAGCTGTCGCAAACAACTTGTTCGAATAGTTTTGGAATGCAAGAGAGCTTTGCTATTGGCCTATAATTTTTGATGTCAGTTTTTTCGCCCTTTTTAAAGATTGGTGTAAGAAATGATTTCTTCCATAAATAGGGAAAACTGCCTGTCCTTAAAGAAAATTCAAACAAAAATTGAAGGGGTTGAACTAGTATATGTTTACACTTTTTCAATACTATAGGCGGAATTCCATCTGGACCAGATGAGTAATCATCATTTAATGATGAGAGAAGGTCTAAAACAGTACTCGGGGGTACTGGGATATTATAACAGCTAGTTTGGGCATATGTATGTAAATTTCTAAAATAATGTTCGTCAACATCTAAAGGCTTGTCAATAAAAGAATTTCGAAAATTATTCGCAAAAGCGTTACAAATATCAACGGTATCCTTCAGCGAACAATTTTCATAATTGAAATTAGCCGGATAACCATCTGAGTTTTTTTTCGAATTAACAAACCTCCAAAATGTCTTTGGGTCATCTTTTAGAGAACTACCCATTTCGTTAACATGGTGAGTGTATAGATTTTTTGAAAGAGTTTTAAATTCTTCAAAAAGGGTAATGTATGAGTTGCGGTCTATTGGCGAAAGAGTTTTTAAGTACACTTTCCATGCTTTGTTTCTTTTATTTCGGAGTGCTCTCGTTTCTCGTTTCTTCTCGATCGCGCGCTTCTCATGCTCTTTCTTTTTCTTTCTAAGAAGCTTGTGTTCCTCTTTCCTCTTCTGCTCGTAGAGCTCGCGAGCAGCTCTGGTCCTTCTATGCAGCGCCGCTTTGTATGCCTGTTGTTTGGCTGCATGTACTTGCCGGCATTCCTCGTCGAACCAGGGGTTTCGCTGTGGTGGTCGTGCGAGGCCCAGCACGTCAGAGGCGGCATCTCTGATGGCTTCCTGGCAGTTTTTCCACTGGTTCTCGATGTTTGCAGTTGGTGGCAAAGGACCAGTTAAGAGGGCGCGAGAGACTCGATCGGAAAAGGACCTGGCGATTTCTTGCGACTGTAGCCGTCCGACGTTGAACTTCCTGACAGTATTTCCCTGTTTTGGCTTTGGTCTGGATATCCGTAGCATTACCTTTGCAACAACGAGGTAGTGGTCCGAGTCAACGTTGGCTCCTCGGAACGTTCGGACATCCATGATACTGGAGGAGTGCCTTGCGTCGATCGCAATGTGGTCAATTTGGTTGGCGGTTGATTGACCAGGAATTCGCCATGTCCCCTTATGAATATCGAGATGCGGGAACTGCGTACTAGCTACCACAACGTTTCGCCCCGCAGCAAAGTCGATTAGCCTGAGTCCGTTATCGGAGGTGGTGTCGTGCAGGCTGTATCTTCCGATTGTGCCACCAAAGACGTCTTCTCTTCCTAGTTTGGCATTAAAATCACCCAAGACAATTTTAATGTCATAGCTAGGGCATTGCTCATATGTCTTGTCCAGGAGCTCGTAGAACTCGTCCTTGGTGTCGTCATCTTTCTCCTCTGTGGGGGCATGCGCGCATCACATAGTACACATAGTACTGTGTGCGCGCATATCAGGCTGATGTTGGCGAATTTAGCCTTGATGCGAATTGTCGTGAGGCGTTCGTTCACATAATTGAAACTCAAGACCTCTTGCCTCAGTCTGCCTCTAACAACAAATCCACATCCAAAAAGACGCTGCCCTTGTGGTCGGTAACAGTCACCGTAGTATATATCGCAGTCTTTCAGTTTTCTTTTGCCCGGCCCATCCCATCGCACTTCTTGGATGGCGGTGATGTCTGCTTTGTAGCAGTCTAGGGCCTCCGCTAAATGTTCGGCTGCACGTGGTCTATAGAGAGACAGAACATTCCACGTGCAGATCCGAAGTTCGTTGTCCTTATTTCGTTTGCTAGGTTCGTCAACAGTAAATCCGTCCGTATCCGAGGCTTGTTGATGCTTCGCAACTAAAAATAGCTTTACGTGGCCGGGAAGTCACCCCGACGGCACGACCCCCTGTTGCGGACGCCCATCTTTATTTGCCTCAGGTAAACATACCTGACCTGCAAAGGAAACTGGAGTGAAGATACCTACCCTCATAGGCTATCAATATCTCATATCCCATGATGAAACAGGTCGCTGGCCCACTGAAAGTGAAAGAAACATTAAAAAGAAATAGAAATGAGTTTACCTAGTTGATAATGTTATATGTAAATAAAAAAAAGAAACCTAAAAGAATAAAACAAAACAAAATGATTAGGCATTGGACCGGTCTCCGTCGAATGTTGATGATGAATAAATTTGAAATTTGACAGGAAGAAGAATTGTAGAAAAAAATAACCATAGAGAGTAGAGCACTTCCAGTTACTGGAAGTCTTGATTGTAGAAGACAAAGGTAAACTGGAAAGTGGAATTTTAGAAACTAGGTGATTTTGAAAGTGACAGAAGGGTTTTTGTGAATCTGACAGATGCTCAAAATTAAATAATAAGCCATTTTATATTTTTAGAGATCGTGGAGTGGTTTATATCCTCAAAAATATAAACATGGCTGGCTGAATAAGAAGAGATGGCGTCTACGTCGTTATATATATATCTACACTATCCCGAAGAGCATTGACACATGTCAACATGAAGTGTGAAGGAATTTCATACGACTGCCAAATTTGTGTGATGTAACGGACTTTCAAATATTGTTTCCACACTTGCATCATAAAAAAAAAAAATCAGTTTCACCATAACCTCCAACGCCCAAGTGGGATAGAAAGTGAGATGGTTTTAGAACCAATCCTAAATATTTTCATGTATTAACACACATGTCAAATCGTGTCGGATGTGCCGTCAAGTTATGTGAGATGATGTTTCATAATTTGTTTCCACACTATTATACAGGATTTCTTCCCATTTTGTTTGACATGTGTTGGTACTCGGTGGGATAGTGTGGAACGACTTTTACTAGAAAATAAGTTGGGGGTTAACTTTATTAGGTGGAGATCTGGTTTTCTCACCCTAACCCTCTTCAATTTAGGAATTATTTTAACACAATCTTACAGACATTTTACTCACCTCACTGGAATAACCGCCTCGTGTAAATCCCATGCATTGAGAATGGAAAACTGAAAAGCTAGGTCATTCGTGTCACCCTGTGGTCTGGAAAGCTCCTGTCAGAAACAGAGGCGAAGTTTATTATATAGTAATAAATAGGAGATAACGGGTGAACTTCAATTTTAATACGATTGAGTGGGGGTAAAAGAAAATAAACGGTGGTGTGGTGTGATATTTACGGTGCCCATATACTTCAGCAGTTTTTACTGTTTGTTTTTGTTGATATGATACCATTTCGCCCTGGCCAAATGTCAATGTGAATTCAGTTGAAAGTCTCCTCGCGCTGTGCATTGTCACGTCTGGCAATAATTCTTGTGTGTTTTGTAAAAAGTAACAAGCGGCATAGGGTTGTTCAACCAGCCCATTATATCGGAAAGAAATTGTATTTCCTAAAGTAAATTGAAATATAGGTAACAAATTAAAAATTTTAACAAGTGCGGTTTGGTAATATTTCATAAATTAAATAGCAAACGAAACAACAGTGTAGGTGACGGAAAGAACCTAACAAACAAAAAACAAAAACAAGATCAAGAGGGATATTTCAACGTTTAAAAGCAAAAGATAGAAAATTTTCGAAACGGGTGAGTTTGTGAAGATAGAAAAAGAAGAGAGAAAAATAAAAGAAAAAAAAAATAGGATAGTAAAGGTAGTGATTCTTGCTAATTAGTTATTTCGTTTTTTTTATATACAGGTGTTCTTGGCGGTCATAATATTAACACTAAGACAAATTGTGGCCGCCCACCCTTAAAAAACCTTTTTGTGGGACCATTTTATCCTGGTGCTTCACCGGAGATTTGCTTGGGACACCTTAGCTGGTTCTTTTGGTCCTTTGGCCTTGTACGACCATCAACCTACGTTTTACCTGAGGCCGTTAAGCAAGCCGAAGAAAACAAAACCAATTCCTGGAAAAGCACCAAGAAAGGAAACAACCATTTAACCGAACAATAAAATAACCTAAGGTCACGTGAGTCCCACACAAAAAAAAAAAAAAAAAAAAAAAAAAAAAAAGAAATCTTAAATTGAAAAAAGAAAAAAACAAAAATTACATAAACCTAAAACTTAAGAGACAAAAAAAAATTTAAATAACATACTTACCTAAAATCATCTTGAACCTTACTCCTAAAATTGTTAAAAATAACTTATACTTACCTAAAGCTAAAACTTCCTTAAAAAAATACTTACCTGAAACTTAAAGATTTTCGCCATCAGCAATCTGAAATAATTAAAGCTAAAATTTCCAAATACTTACCAAGTTTAATCATTACCTTACATCAAAATTGTAAAAGCTCGAGTACAAAACTACAGACAAAGATAACACCGCAAAATAAGAATAGTTTAAAAATACGAAAATAAGTCTCACAATCTGTTCCGAGCTTACTATTTCAAAAAAAAAAAAAAAACATCAAAGATAAGTTAACTTAATCATTGATTAGAGAAATAATTGTTAATTTTTTTTTGGTTTCCCTTCTGGAAAAGAAAAATCCAATCGATTGTGCTTATGAATAAGCTTATAGAAAAAGCAAGTCTTTATGAATTTCATTAATTTTTGTTTTGTTAATCCCTCGTTGTGTCCTGTTCTGGGGTCTAAATTTGTAAAACATATATATAAATTTTTTGTTTGTTTATCCTATATGCCCAAGTTAAGAGAGCTCTCTCAAGTCAGGGACTTAGGAAATTTACGAATCTTAAGAGTGCAGAAAGGCACTTTCTTTTTTTTTTACTTTTCTATGGGGATACAATGGGTGGGAGCTAATTTCTTTTATAAATTTTGTCATTGAACAATTACTATGTAGTATTATCCATATTATTAATAAAACTTTTTTCTTGTAATGCTTTTTCTAAGAAACGAAGCCATCAGTTTTTTCTTTGTTTTGCTAAAGCAAAACATGATTTTCTAAGGAAAATTTTCAGGGGTGCGGATGGAGAGCTAAGCAAGGCGGTGTAAGTGGAGTGATCCAAACGGTATTGGACCGTTTTAGGGGGAATCCAAACATGACCGAAGGATTCCACGGTAGGGTTGGGTATGGTCAGCTGCAACAACACCCGCAGCACCCTTAGTGTTGGTGAACCGTCCGTCCGTTTATTCCTTCTTTTTCTAGGCCTGATACGTGTTTTGTTGGGAGGTGAGGTCTAGTTTCGGGGACAAGATCCCCCCCCCATTCCGGCGAGCTAAGTCGTGCTTTACAAGCAGGCCGCGTTCCCGAACTAGGCATTCTATTCCGTTTCCTTTCCTATCCCTTTCCTTCCTGAATCCTTATTCCTACCTAAGGCCCCTACCTACCATCCTCCGACCATCCTCTTGCCTCGCAACAAATGGCGCCCAACGTTTAGGTTTGTGTAGTCCTTGTTTTTGTTTATTTCCGTAGTGCTAGTACCGAACCAAACTCGCTATGGATTCTCAAGGATCGTATGTCTGCTTCAAGAAGGTCACTGACGTACTTAGAAGTATTGCGACGATTCCTTGGGAGTTCATAGCGACCGCGGTTAATGCGTGTTTACTGAACTTGCTGCAGATTTTTAAGGCCCGTAAGTCTTTACCAAGAAGGTCGCGGACGCACTTAGGTAAATTGCGACGGGTTATTGGAAATTTGCAGCAACGACAGCCTTCTTCCCTGTATTGTTTATCCTTTTTCCTATCCTTAACTTTATTTTACTTTTCTTTCAAAATTTCAATTTTCTCATCCTATTAGTCCAGCTTAGTTAGTCTTTACTTGGAATCGTGTCCGTGTTTTGAAATTCTTCGAACATCGCTGCAACGATTCCAACTATTTTCGAGTTTTGAAAACTCTTCTTCTCTTTCTATGTTGGTTACTTCTCCAATACCAAGTCTTCAAAGAAAGTCCTTGCGACAGACTTGAATTGCGGGTTTGGAGAAGTTAACATTGTAACGTATTCCTGTCTATTGTTTATGGTTCCCAGTCAATTTCACCACACTAAGGGATCAGTTTTCAAGTCCGTCCGACGTCTTATTTTATCAGCTCATATACACTAGTAGGGTCACTCCAAATCGTCAACAAGCATACACCGAAAGCTCCCTGAAGCACCCCGTACACATATGAAAGAAAAACAAACCAAATACTACCAAGTTAAAAGTAATAGTTACTATAAAATTATTTTATACCCATACTTACCTATAATTAAAACCAACATTACCTATATTAAAACTTACCTACCTATATATACATTTACAAAAAAAAAAAAAAAACAAAACATTGCCTTGCAATACAATACTTACCTTAAATAAAATTGAAAATACTTACCATATCTACCGAGATTCTAAAATCCGCAAAAAAAAAAAAGGAACAGAAAAAAAATTTCGTCGATTTTATTTTTTTGGTACACATTTAAGTTTTGTACTTATTTCAAAATATAAACTTTTTAGTTCAAGGAATACTTACTGAGTAAAGTAATAAAAGTTTACAAGGTGAGTTTGGTAAAATTTATATAATTCTATTTACCCATATATAAATATATACATAATTGGATGTCAACTATTGCAACTTTTTTTTATTTACAATTTCAACATTTACGTTTACAAGTTTTTCGTTTTAAGTTTTTGGTTTCAAAGTTTTTGGCTTTGCTAGTTGTTATAATTTTGCGAAATTATTTTTATTTTTTTCGTTTTGCTGATTCTTTTTTCTTTCGTTCATTAATTTGTTGTTTTGTTTGATTTCACTTTTAGATTTTACTCATAAGTAAAATTAATTAAGTGTTCAATTGCTTATAAAGAAAATTATACTTATTGAAAATAAGAATTAGCATTGTTTAAGATTTCAATAAGTCAATAGTTTTTTTTTATTAAAGTTCATAAATCGTTTGGACCTAACAATTTTGTTATTGTTTTTTTGGTTTTGTTTATCCTTTTCTGTAAAATTTTTTTTTTGTGAAGATTCATCGAGCCTTAAGGTTGTTAAGTTCGCAAAATTGGTTTTTAAGTCTTTTTGAGTTTTTCAAACTTAAAATTTTTAGTTGTTTTTTTGTTGTTGGACATAAACTTTGTTTAACTATTATATCTATCTAAGTTTTCAAAAACTAAGTATTTGAGTTTTTGGTTGGATTTTTGTTTAGCCTGCATTACATAAAGTTTTTATTTTTCAAGTTTTTGTTTTCAAACTTCCAGTTGTATTTATTATATGTTAAGTGTTCAACCTACGTTTTTTCGTTCAAACATTATCCTTTCTTTAGAGTTTTTCAACTTTTGAATTTTTCATTTAAACTATTCAGTGTACCATCGTTCAAAAAAATTTATTTTTGAATTCAAACTTTTCAAAGGTTGTTAAGATCCAATAATACCTATTATTCGAAACTGAATTGGCTACGATTCTCGGAAACAATTTTTTTTTCACTTTTTGTAATCCAGATTCTAAAGTTTTCACTCCGTTTCTTTTGGTAAATTTTCGTTTTGGTTAGCAACCAAGCTTTGGTTTAATATTTTTTTTTTTCATTAAAAAAAAAAGATTTTCCAAGTTTAAGTTTCCTTTTTGTTTTACAAGAATTTTTTTTTCTTAAACTAGAAAAAAAAAAAACAATTCAGTATTTACCAGTACCTCTTATTTTTGATTTTTTTTCCCGATTTTTAAGTTTTTTTTGCTTTCACCAATTCACCCTGTTATTTTTGTCAAGTTTTTTTTTTGATTTAATCTTGATTTTCCAACATGGCTTCACCAAATAGAGAAAACGAAGAGAGGATTAGGAAACAGATTAGGGATGCAGAGATAGAGCAAAATAGGGCTGATCTGGAGTTGGGTTATGACGTTGCCCGATTACAAAGGCCACGGGTACAACACTCTCCTCCTCCGCAAAACATATGTTTCCAACCTCCAGGTCTTCAAGCTAATGCAGCTACTCCGTTACCACTGAGTTTCGCAAACACTTCGTTAGATTCGATCACACCACCCTCTTATAGTAGCTTGAGTAATCAGGGGGCAGCAGCACCAGTGCCACAGGGTGTACAAAAATCTAACACACAACCGACCAAAAGCTTAGCAGGTTCTCACCCGGTAGGTGATGGTAGAAACACGCGAAAGGGTACGGCGAATATGCCAAATGGTAATGTACGGGAAAGAATCATAGTCCCAGAAGATCTGAAAGCCTACATTAATTTGGCTATAGTTAACGCTTTGTCGTCGTATCAAACTTCTGTACGTACGGAGATTACCAATACTTTGAAGGACGAAATCCAACTCCAAATGGGAGGACTGATCAGGGAATTGAGTATGAGTCGAGGGGCTCCTTCTGTTGATCAAACGCACAATCAAGTTGGCTCCTCCAATGCCCCTCCAACTCAAGCTCTACCCCCAACCCAGCCAATACATCAGAGGAATTTAAATAACGGAGCATTTGTTAGGGTAGGTCAACCAAATCGTAGGCAAAACGAAACCAGTAGAGTAGGCCCAGAAAGGATGTATCAACCTGAAAATTTCCCAGATTTCGCTTTCCAACCACCCAGAGACTATACCAATTCTATGTTCAATCGTCCTCCGCCTCCGATTAATCCAATGAACCCTCCGGTGAAGGGGCCGATCAAGATAAACAAGTGGGGTATCAATTTTAATGGGAAATCAGATCACCTCACCGTGGAAGATTTTATATTTAGAGTGGAGACTCTTCAAGGTCAGCACGGATGTCATTGGTCCGAAATTTTACGAGACTTCCATCTGTTACTCTCGGGGCCTGCGTACGACTGGTTCTGGCAGTTCCAGAGAAATAATTATAGGCCGGACTGGCCGATGTTGAAAGACGCGTTAATGCGCCAATTCAAAAATCTAAAGTCCGACTATGAAGTTATGCGTGACATCATGGAACGTAAGCAGGCACCCTGGGAGAACATAGATGATTACTTTGCCGCCATCAACCGATTGAGGTCTCAATTAAGGATTCAGATCCCTGAATGGGATGTAGTAAAGATCCTTAAGAAAAATCTTCATGAGAAGCTTAGAACTTTAGTCTTCCCTATGCCTATATTTACTTTAGATCAGCTCCGGTATGCATGCAAAGATGCTGAAGTAGCTTTCCCTAGGAGGGACCAAAACTTTTCGAAACCATTTAAACCACCAACAAAACTGGCAGCCAATGAACTTGAGTACGAGGATGAAGAGGTGTATCCAACAGACGAACAGGTGGCAGCTTTTCAAGTGGGAGGAGCCCGTCCAAAAATTCCTCCACGGAAGTATGCAGACGCCACCAAGTTGATCTGTTGGAATTGTAAAGTCACCGGTCACACCTATTTTGATTGCGATTCGGAGGCTCTGAATGTGTTTTGTTACAAATGTGGTAATGAGGGGGTCAAAACCCCTCACTGCCCCAAATGCAACCCGGAAAACCGGCCAAAGAACGCGAAGTTTTCGGGGGAGTCGCGTTCGACGCAACCCCAAAACCCCCAATAAGTAAACATGTAGAAACCAAATGTCCGATCAATGAAATGTTGAGTAGCAATAAATCTGAAAAAGGAAATAAAATAGAAATTTTAAAGCGATCAGAAAGTGATACAAAAATAAACAAGGATGTCTATATTACCCCATATGTAAAACCCCTACATCAAAGAATATTAGAATATAACCAGGCACGGGACCGAATTTATAATAATAAAGAGAGAACGGTGACCCCGAATATATTGAAAGCAAGAAAAAGATATCAGGATAGAAAAGAGTTAAGAGCAAACATTTCTTCCACGGTGTTGGATACCTCCTCAGATCCCCGACCGTATGCAAAAATTGCTATAAATGATACAGAATTACGAGGTCTACTGGACAGTGGCGCCAGTATAAGCATTCTGGGAAAAAATTGCTTGCCACTGATCCACTCTCTTAACCTTCCAATTTTATCGTTTAAGTCCGGAGTAAAAACAGCTGATGGAAAAAGTCAAAAAATTGTAGGAAAAGTAGTAGCGCCAGTGAATTATAAAGGCGACGAAAAAAACATAACGTTTTTCTTGGTGCCTAACCTAGACCAAGATGTCTACCTAGGAGTAGACTTCTGGCGCTCGTTTCAGCTGGCTCCAAATATAATAAGTGCGATTTCTAGTATGTCAGAAGAGGCTGACCTTTCAAATGCTCACCAGTTGACTCTGGAACAGCAGGCCAGGTTGGATGCAGTCAGACAGAAATTTCTCTGTTTTGACCGCGACGGTCTCGGTAAGACGACGCTCATGGAGCATGTCATAGATACAGGGGATGCCGTCCCTGTGAAACAGCGCCATTACCCTGTCTCCCCAGCGGTACAAGCCATTTTGTACGAAGAGCTAGACCGAATGTTGAGCCTCGGCGTTATCGAGGAGAGCGAAAGTCCGTGGTGTTCGCCAGTGGTTCTCTTGCGAAAACCCGGCAAAAATCGACTTTGTCTGGATTCTCGCAAGGTGAACTCACTGACGAAGAAAAACGCGAATCCTCTCCCCCATATCGAGGGGCTCCTCAGCCGGCTACCAGATACCTTCTACATCAGTAGTATAGATCTCAAAGAGGCATTCTGGCAAATACCGCTGGAGAAACAGAGTAGGGAGAAGACTGCCTTTGCGGTACCGGGAAGACCCTTGTACCAATTTACTGTTATGCCCTTTGGTTTGTGTAATGCAGCCCAAAGGTTATGCCAGTTAATGGACAAGGTGATTCCTGCACGACTTAGGGACCGAGTGTTCGTGTATCTAGACGACTTGCTTATCATGGCGCCAGACTTCGAGACTCATATTGCCCTGATAGACGAAGTGGCTGAGTGTTTGCGTAAAGCAAATCTCACCATCAACATGAACAAATCCAAGTTCTGCTTCAAAGAACTGAAGTATTTGGGGTTCATTGTTGGTGGTGGGAGACTCAAAACCGATCCTGCGAAGGTGGAGGCAATCGTGGACTTCCCGGTTCCCAAAACCCCACGCCAGGTTCGGCGGCTACTTGGTCTAGCAGGGTGGTATCGCAAGTTTATCAGAGATTTTTCGAGTCTGACTGCCCCCTTGACGGACCTCCTGAAGAAAAAGAACGGCAAATTCCTAATGACGGAAGAGACACTGGAAGCATTTGAAAGGTTGAAAAAAGCTCTTACTACTGCTCCTGTATTGTCCCATCCGGACTTTTCCAAAAAGTTTTATATCCAGTGCGATGCGTCCGATGCTGGTATAGGAGCAGTTTTGTTCCAAAAAACGGACAATGATGAAGAGGTTCCCATCGCTTTTTTCTCGCAAAAGTTTAACAAGTGCCAGAGAAACTACAGCGTGACCGAGAAGGAGTGCATGGCCGCTGTGATGGCCGTGAAAAAATTTAGGCCGTATGTCGAAGGCATGGACTTCACTGTGATAACAGACCACTCCAGCCTTCAATGGCTTATGACCATGAAGGACCTGAGTGGTAAGCTAGCTAGGTGGAGCCTGTTGCTGCAGTCCTATGCCTTCGACATACAGCATCGAAAAGGGTCATTAAATGTGGTACCGGACACTCTTTCTCGGGTACATGTAGAATCTCTGGTACTTGAAGAAGTAGCGCCTCTAATCGACCTGGACTCGGATGAATTTCAATCGGAAGAGTATACCAGTTTGATCGAGACCATTAAAAACCATCACGAAGAGTTACCGGACTTAAAAGTCGAAGATGGCTTCGTATACAAGCGTGCTTTAAGATGCGAAGGTGATGAGGTAACATTAGAGCACGCCTGGTTACTGTGGATACCATCTGGGCTCACGGAAGAGATTATATCCAAAGCCCATAATCCTCCAAAGGTGGCTCACGGTGGTATCTCAAAAACACTCCACAGAATCCGCCAACATTTTCATTGGCCGAACATGACGGTCCAAATTCGTCAATATGTGTCTAATTGTTCAGTGTGCAAACAATGTAAGGCAACAAATCAAGTTTCTCGACCCCCAATCGTTACGTCCTACTGTTCTAACCATCCTTTTGAAAAGTTGTATGTTGATTTTTTGGGTCCTTACCCGAGATCTAAATCGGGAAATGCCCATGTTTTTGTAGTCCTTGATCATCTGTCCAAATTTGTGTTTTTAAAAGCTCTAAAAAAGGCCAACACCACGAACATCATCAGATTTTTACGCGATGATATATTCAATGTTTTCGGTGTACCCCATGTCATCCATTCCGATAATGGGAAACAATTTTTGGCAAAGGATTTCCAAAATTTTTTGTCTACTCACGGCGTAAGACATTTTAAAACGGCGAATTATGCACCGCAATCGAATGCGTCGGAGAGGGTTAACCGCTCGTTGTTAGCAGCAATCCGATCCTACTTAAAAACTGACCAACGCGAATGGGACAGGCATCTAGGTGAGATCGCCTGTGCGTTAAGGAGTTCAGTTCATAGCTCTATCGGTGTGGCACCATATTATGCCTTGTTCGGAACTAATATGATGACACACGGTAGTAGCTATGAACTGGCACGGAAACTAAATGCGGTGAATGACAACGAGCTGTTAACCATTCCCCGACAAAGTCGATTGCAGTGCATAAGGAACCACGTTCGCGAAAACATTACGAAGGCAAATCAAAAAGCAGCCAAATCATACAACACCCGCACAAAAAAGGTTCGATTCTTGCCTGGACAGGAAGTATACCGAAGAAATTTTATTTTGAGCGATTCTTCCAAGTATCTGTCCGCTAAACTTTCGCCAAAATACATAAAATGTCGGGTATTAAACCAAGTAGGCAATCAAATGTATGAGTTAGAAAACTTAGCGGGGAAAAAGATTGGCATATTTCATGCAAAAGACTTAAAACAGTGATATCTCTTTGAAGTCCACTAAGAGTATAAGTATTACCGTCTTTTTGTCAAAAACGTTTTTTTTTGTTAATGCCATACGGTGCCTGTTTCAAGAAAAAAAAACAATGCCTTTTTTGGTTTTAGGTTTGGTCCCCAGCTTCCTTACTATCACAGAGATTGAATATCTCATGTATCTCTCCATGATATGTAATTAGATGTGGTCTTATTGCAATAAGGATGTACCTCTTTCAAGTTAATATCACTTTAACTCAAGTACCTACCTGCTTGTCTGCGTCCGTTGATTGTTATTTATTTTTTTTGTCACCAAGTACCTATAAGAGAGTTAAGACTGAGTCTAACCGACACATCATATATTTGAGATAAGACTGATGAATCCTTGATTCGATTTTCAATACCCTGTACCTGATAGTAGTTAGTTATTTATAGTTAAATTATATATTCATCACTGAATGCTTTCCTAGACTTTCGAGTTGTTTTTCCCATTTCAATACTAGACTGTGATATTATCTATTAGAGATAACCTTGAAAAACGGTGATGAATTTTCTGTGATATTTTTCTTTTGTAGTTATATATTTAAGTTATACTCAATTAGTCATTAGTTTTTATTTATTTATCTATTTATTAAAACCATACTTGATACCTGAAAGGTGTCTAAAGTAAATTCTCCTAACTTCAAATAACTAATATACGATCCACGTATCGGGTGAGAAATTCGAATTATATCCTGTAGTTCACTTTAAACGTGGGATTCAACGCAGTCGAATCTATCTACAAAATGTACCTGTTAGGTATCAACCACTCTGAATTTTTAAATTCCACTCCACCCAGTACCTAAACACGATAACACTCGTCCAATCAAATCACATACATATCTTTTTTATGCACTAGACACAAATTTTTATTAGATTTAATTCACACACAGTACCTGATACATAGTTATAATAGTCTTTGGAAACACTTAGTACCTGAGATTATTTTTCTACTTCGTTGAATTAACTTCTGTTTCATGCTTATAGTCTGGACTGTACTTTCTATTAATTTTTATTGAAGCAATCCCCATCTGTGATAATCCCAACTGTGATAGTACTAGCTTAAGTTAGAATAGCCGCCTGTGATGTTTTATTTGTTAATACCGATAACTGGCAATGTTTATGGGATCAGCTTTACTCTTGTTTTCATTTTGATCATTTTTCGGTTCTTCACTCTGCGCTCCTGCTCTTAAACTGCCAGCGATCGCTACTGCTAGTAAAGAACATATTCTTTCTGAAAGAAAGACATAATTAATTAAACAAATTATAAGTTATATGTAGAAAAAAGCTACCCCTGATAACACTCGCAAAACTATTAAAGGCATCACTTCACGATCCAACAGCGTTTTATTGCCTTATTATGCCCGGCTCTAAGCGTGGGTTGACTCCCCACACGTAGGTAATATATTTTCTCCCCTCAAGTTTATGAATAGTCCTAATTGTTCGTACTTTCGTCGGAGTAAATCCAACAAAGCCCGAACATTTGTTGCGGACGCCCATCTTTATTTGCCTCAGGTAAACATACCTGACCTGCAAAGGAAACTGGAGTGAAGATACCTACCCTCATAGGCTATCAATATCTCATATCCCATGATGAAACAGGTCGCTGGCCCACTGAAAGTGAAAGAAACATTAAAAAGAAATAGAAATGAGTTTACCTAGTTGATAATAGGTTTGTTCCTTGGATTCTTCGCACTGTTTCGGACTAAATGTCAAATTTTGACATTCTTCTCTCAGAGAGGAGAAAAACTGTCAAAATGTGTGGAACGGCTTGGGCACTAGTTTGCACTAATTCGGACTAAACGTCAAACGACATACTCGGCTAGAGTTGCCGTACATTAATCATAAATCTCAAAAAACATTTTCAAGAATAACAACTCAAAAAATAAAAGTTAATACAAATTTCAAGTTTATTAAAATAAAGAACAAAAAATATTCATAAATTGCCTTAGATTGAAGGAAAAATTTGTGATTTTTTAATGGAGTTGTAATATGATTCATCAAAACCCCTGGCGTGGATATTAATGAAACGAACAAATTTCTGCATTTAAAACATAAGAGCACCACAAACCAAAATGGAGTTTTGTTTCATATCTTTTACAATTCATTTATGCCTACCTTTTCATCTTTCATAATCATGCTGCATCCAGTTGCTTCGCTTTATCTCTTTTACCTTGAGGCCACACGAGCAAGTACTTGCAAGCAAGTTGGCTACATACACTGCCTGTCAAATTCGTAATTTGCATTCCACTTGCCTCCCACTTGCTTTGTCCCCTTTCACACGAAGAAACAGGTTGTTGGAGATTTTTTTGACGTTTTCTTTTAATCTCCTTAAAAATCTCTTGTACCTTTCACACGAGGAAACAAATCTCCAGGCAATTTTTGAAATTTCCTTTGAAAGTCTATTGGTTGAACACACCTAAACCCAGATGTGAAAGGAAATGTCAAAAAATCTCCTCAAATCCTCGACCGGGGAGATTCTGTTCACCCCTCTTTCCTCCTGCCCTTCTCACCCACGAACTAAAAGTTGCTGGCAACTCAGTTTCCTCGTGTGAAAGGGCACTTTCCACTTGCATTCCACTTGCTTGTCTCCCAACTTGCTTCTCAACTTGCTTCACTACTGGCTTCAAAACTTGCATGCCAGTTGATAAGCAAGTTGCTTGGGTTTGTTTGTGTTAGTAAACAAGTGTGTATGTATTGCAACTTGCTTGCAAGTACTTCCTCGTGTGGCCTCGGGGTTGAGCAAACATTCAATGGTTTTTTGCTTTTGTCACGATGTGTGACGTCATAATCATCTCTGATGTTGTTCGGAAAATAGCAAAAAAATAAAGTAATTTGATTGCTCCTTTTAAACCAATCGTTTGATTAATAATAAAAGTTGGTTAAAAAAGATTGTGACGTCACAAAACCCCAAGATGTTGAGTGTATAAAATGAGCATACTTACTTTAGCCCTGTTTTTTAGTGCATTTTTATCTTCGCTTAAAAAAGTAGTGTGCTAAATACTTACCTACACGTTGGTAAATCATAATGCTTAAATCTCTTCTCTTTTTAAGAAATAATACTGAAATATACAAGAAATACTAAATTGCCAAAAAGTACTACAAATGTGTTCTTTCAAACAGTTTTGCTAAGTGCAATAATTTTATAAATATCATTTGATTATTTTAAAGAAAAACAAAATTAAAGAATATACACACTTATTAAAATGAAAATAAAAATAGAAATAAAAGTTGCACTTGGGTAACCCTTAATAAAGGTTTGGTTTTTTTTAATTTGAATGCAACAAACGTCTAAATTACGTCAACTTGGCATATTTGACAGCTAGTCCAAAACAGCCACCAGAAATTTCTCGGACCAAATCTGGTAAGGAGGGGAAATTTTATGACAGCTCTTTTTGGTCCGAAACAGTACAAACTTTCAAGTGTGGAACGACTTCGGACTAAATCTGGCGGTTTCAAACTGTTTGAAAGTCGGCATGGAACACACCTAATGTTATATGTAAATAAAAAAAAGAAACCTAAAAGAATAAAACAAAACAAAATGATTAGGCATTGGACCGGTCTCCGTCGAATGTTGATGATGAATAAATTTGAAATTTGACAGGAAGAAGAATTGTAGAAAAAAATAACCATAGAGAGTAGAGCACTTCCAGTTACTGGAAGTCTTGATTGTAGAAGACAAAGGTAAACTGGAAAGTGGAATTTTAGAAACTAGGTGATTTTGAAAGTGACAGAAGGGTTTTTGTGAATCTGACAGATGCTCAAAATTAAATAATAAGCCATTTTATATTTTTAGAGATCGTGGAGTGGTTTATATCCTCAAAAATATAAACATGGCTGGCTGAATAAGAAGAGATGGCGTCTACGTCGTTATAGTGCCTCTACACTATCCCGAAGAGCATTGACACATGTCAACATGAAGTGTGAAGAAATTTCATACGACTGCCAAATTTGTGTGATGTAACGGACTTTCAAATATTGTTTCCACACTTGCATCATAAACAAAAAAAATCAGTTTCACCATAACCTCCAACGCCCAAGTGGGATAGAAAGTGAGATGGTTTTAGAACCAATCCTAAATATTTTCATGTATTAACACACATGTCAAATCGTGTCGGATGTGCCGTCAAGTTATGTGAGATGATGTTTCATAATTTGTTTCCACACTATTATACAGGATTTCTTCCCATTTTGTTTGACATGTGTTGGTACTCGGTGGGATAGTGTGGAACGACTTTTACTAGAAAATAAGTTGGGGGTTAACTTTATTAGGTGGAGATCTGGTTTTCTCACCCTAACCCTCTTCAATTTAGGAATTATTTTAACACAATCTTACAGACATTTTACTCACCTCACTGGAATAACCGCCTCGTGTAAATCCCATGCATTGAGAATGGAAAACTGAAAAGCTAGGTCATTCGTGTCACCCTGTGGTCTGGAAAGCTCCTGTCAGAAACAGAGGCGAAGTTTATTATATAGTAATAAATAGGAGATAACGGGTGAACTTCAATTTTAATACGATTGAGTGGGGGTAAAAGAAAATAAACGGTGGTGTGGTGTGATATTTACGGTGCCCATATACTTCAGCAGTTTTTACTGTTTGTTTTTGTTGATATGATACCATTTCGCCCTGGCCAAATGTCAATGTGAATTCAGTTGAAAGTCTCCTCGCGCTGTGCATTGTCACGTCTGGCAATAATTCTTGTGTGTTTTGTAAAAAGTAACAAGCGGCATAGGGTTGTTCAACCAGCCCATTATATCGGAAAGAAATTGTATTTCCTAATATTTCATAAATTAAATAGCAAACGAAACAACAGTGTAGGTGACGGAAAGAACCTAACAAACAAAAAACAAAAACAAGATCAAGAGGGATATTTCAACGTTTAAAAGCAAAAGATAGAAAATTTTCGAAACGGGTGAGTTTGTGAAGATAGAAAAAGAAGAGAGAAAAATAAAAGAAAAAAAAAATAGGATAGTAAAGGTAGTGATTCTTGCTAATTAGTTATTTCGTTTTTTTTATATACAGGTGTTCTTGGCGGTCATAATATTAACACTAAGACAAATTGTGGCCGCCCACCCTTAAAAAACCTTTTTGTGGGACCATTTTATCCTGGTGCTCCACCGGAGATTTGCTTGGGACACCTTAGCTGGTTCTTTTGGTCCTTTGGCCTTGTACGACCATCAACCTACGTTTTACCTGAGGCCGTTAAGCAAGCCGAAGAAAACAAAACCAATTCCTGGAAAAGCACCAAGAAAGGAAACAACCATTTAACCGAACAATAAAATAACCTAAGGTCACGTGAGTCCCACACAAAAAAAAAAAAAAAAAAAAAAAAAAAAAAGAAATCTTAAATTGAAAAAAGAAAAAAACAAAAATTACATAAACCTAAAACTTAAGAGACAAAAAAAAAATTTAAATAACATACTTACCTAAAATCATCTTGAACCTTACTCCTAAAATTGTTAAAAATAACTTATACTTACCTAAAGCTAAAACTTCCTTAAAAAAATACTTACCTGAAACTTAAAGATTTTCGCCATCAGCAATCTGAAATAATTAAAGCTAAAATTTCCAAATACTTACCAAGTTTAATCATTACCTTACATCAAAATTGTAAAAGCTCGAGTACAAAACTACAGACAAAGATAACACCGCAAAATAAGAATAGTTTAAAAATACGAAAATAAGTCTCACAATCTGTTCCGAGCTTACTATTTCAAAAAAAAAAAAAAAACATCAAAGATAAGTTAACTTAATCATTGATTAGAGAAATAATTGTTAATTTTTTTTTGGTTTCCCTTCTGGAAAAGAAAAATCCAATCGATTGTGCTTATGAATAAGCTTATAGAAAAAGCAAGTCTTTATGAATTTCATTAATTTTTGTTTTGTTAATCCCTCGTTGTGTCCTGTTCTGGGGTCTAAATTTGTAAAACATATATATACATTTTTTGTTTGTTTATCCTATATGCCCAAGTTAAGAGAGCTCTCTCAAGTCAGGGACTTAGGAAATTTACGAATCTTAAGAGTGCAGAAAGGCACTTTCTTTTTTTTTTACTTTTCTATGGGGATACAATGGGTGGGAGCTAATTTCTTTTATAAATTTTGTCATTGAACAATTACTATGTAGTATTATCCATATTATTAATAAAACTTTTTTCTTGTAATGCTTTTTCTAAGAAACGAAGCCATCAGTTTTTTCTTTGTTTTGCTAAAGCAAAACATGATTTTCTAAGGAAAATTTTCAGGGGTGCGGATGGAGAGCTAAGCAAGGCGGTGTAAGTGGAGTGATCCAAACGGTATTGGACCGTTTTAGGGGGAATCCAAACATGACCGAAGGATTCCACGGTAGGGTTGGGTATGGTCAGCTGCAACAACACCTGCAGCACCCTTAGTGTTGGTGAACCGTCCGTCCGTTTATTCCTTCTTTTTCTAGGCCTGATACGTGTTTTGTTGGGAGGTGAGGTCTAGTTTCGGGGACAAGATCCCCCCCCCATTCCGGCGAGCTAAGTCGTGCTTTACAAGCAGGCCGCGTTCCCGAACTAGGCATTCTATTCCGTTTCCTTTCCTATCCCTTTCCTTCCTGAATCCTTATTCCTACCTAAGGCCCCTACCTACCATCCTCCGACCATCCTCTTGCCTCGCAACACCCCAACCTGGAGGACCAGACCCTATATATATAACTCCAGGGGTGGGGAGCCGGATTAACCGCTCCTTATAGGCCTGAGCTCCGAATATGTCGTAGTAGCCCGTATAAGGTGTTCACTAAGTAGTTCAGCCTAACTGGAACTGTAGACGCCACCGTTGATTCCATCTTGAGAATTCTTCCGCTGCCGCCTGGATGAAGGAGAAGTGCCTTAGTGGGAACACTCCTCCCCCCCTCTCTCGTTTGCTGCCCCCTAAAACCGTCCACAGGGATTGGAACCCCATCTTCAGTTAAAGGTACTAGGCACCCGATGTTCACCACTTGGAGGTGAGAGTAGGAGTTGATAGACAGAGGTTCGCTTTGAAAAAAAAGCTTGTGGACGCTTGTGTCCTCTTGAATGCACCGTGTCTACCCTTTGAACATCTAGGGAAGAATATATCAGCTATTCAAAAAAAGATTTGGAAATAGTAGGAAGAAGTTTAAATTTTTCGATGCAATCAGATATTACAAATAAAATTGAATCCTTAACAAGATTACAGTCTTTGTCACCCGAAAACGTTTGGCAAAAACTTCGCATTGGGCGCATCACTGCTTCTATTATCAAAGAAGTGGCACGCACAAAAATAGACAAGCCTTCGATAAGTTTGTTGAAAAAAATCTGTAAGTCTACAGCATTTTCAACTGCTGCAATTGTTTACGGACAAAAAAATGAAAAACAAGCAGTTAAGTATGTTGAAACATTTTTGAGCAGTGAGCATTTGAATTGCCAAATGAGAACTTCTGGAATTTTTATTAAAGAAGACCGTTGTTTTTATGCTGCTACGCCAGATGCAATTTTTCAATGTGAGTGTTGTGGCCGAGTACCTGTAGAAATGAAATGTCCGTTTAGTTTAAGAAATGGCGAAGATGTTGATGCGACACTTAGTGATAAAAACTGTTGCATTCTTAAGCTGAATGACAACGAATACAAAATGAATGAAAAGCATTCCTACTATTTCCAAATCCAACTTCAAATATTTATCTTACAATCAAGTTTCGGTTATTTTTGTATTTATTCTCCGCATCGCAAAATTGTTGTCAAAGTCCCTCCAACCTAATTTTTATTGAAGAGAATATTCAAAAATGTGATACTTACTTTTTCAGCATAATAATTCCTCAACTATTAGGGTCTCATTTTATAAAAATAGTAACACAGTAATTTGTTTGCATGTTTAAATTTATTTTTAGTTTAAATACTTACTATACACATTCTTAAAATATTTTGATTTTTAATAATACAGAACAATCGGATCAAGTTGTAATCTTCCTAGAGTAAGTAAATATATTTTATGAGAGCCATAATTTGTAGACATTTTTTTTCAAACTTACCTTCCATAAACGCTGGCATTTTTAGTTCTGCACCCTTCGAACGTACAGCTTCGTGAATAAGAAATCCTCTATCTGATAGTACGATGTCCTTCGGTTTCAAAAATTTCAAAAAATCCGAGTTTTCCGCAATGAACTTGTCACTGCTTCTTCCCCCATATCCCATTGAAGTATATATAACAGCTCCACTCGGAGCTATGCCTATCATATACTTCACTGTACTTTTGTATGAGGAATATGTAGCAGCTCTTGCAACAGGTTGACCTAGTAAAAAATATGTTAACACCTAAATATTGGATTATGAAATTTTGTCAGCTTTACCGGATTTTTCGATACGAATCTCATAGCAGTCTACAATTACTGCTAGTTCATCTCCAAAAAGCCTTTTTAAATATTCGGGCGTGTAATGCAGTCTCACATCTCTGTCGGGCCAGGACACGAACGCGCTGAGTTCTGAACTCAAAACAAGTAAACAGTCATAAAACTTCTTAGACGCTGTTGAGTTAGATATCCCAAACATAAAACCCAGCAATGTGAAGGGAAGATCCAGCCGAAGTTTCATAAGCGTCATAATCAGAACTTGAAATTTGTTAAGCCCCTTTCTAAAGCAATTTGGTATGTTTTCTTCAATAGCTTTATAGATTGTAATTAATGTAAGATAGTGTGACAATCCGGTAAAATAACGAGTCTTGTCATCACTATCTTCAAAAAACTCTATACCCATTTTTGATTTTTCGATTTCTTTTCGGAGCTTAACAATTTCAAGTTCTTTATTAGCTATTTGCAGATCTCTCTTCTGCATCGCGGATTCTACCTCATCAATTCCCTGCATTGTCAAGTCCGTTTGAGTCCCTATAAATAAAATATAATATAACATATAAAATATAACAAAAATATATTTTATAATAATAATATATTACATAATAATAATAATAATAATAATATAATAAAAATATATAAAAATAAAATATAATAAAATATAAGAAAATAAATAAACACTACGAATTGTATTAAAATTTTTTAATTTGAACCAAAAATTTCAAAAAATCGTAGAACAGAAGCAGTTTCATTTAAGATTAATCTGAGCTTCTAAAAGGAAACTTCTTCTGTTCTACGATTTTTTTAATTTTTGGTTCAAATAAAAAAAATAATGCAATAAGTAGCG
This sequence comes from Dasysyrphus tricinctus, assembly GCA_963921185.1. Lineage (NCBI taxonomy): Eukaryota > Metazoa > Arthropoda > Insecta > Diptera > Syrphidae > Dasysyrphus > Dasysyrphus tricinctus. Next base: position 175,866,902 of record OY992531.1, on the reverse strand, counting down.
TTATGGAACGCAGAATCCAAAAATATACAAAAAATATCAATGAGTTAAACCATTTGGAAATGTCGTCACAGACAAATCGACTCTTTTTTTTGAAAATCAGAAAAAAGAGTCGATTGGTCTGTGACGACATTTCCAAATGGTTTGACTCACAGATATGTTTTGTATATTTTTCGATTCTACGTTACATAACGCTATTAGTTGCATTAACAAATTTGAATTTGAACCAAAAATTAAAAAAATCTTAGGCCGTGTGCCAATTGCGTTAAAATCCTGGTTAAATTTGATCCCATGGCTAAATTTTGACATTACCGAGGTGAATATAGACTTCAAAATTTAACCTGCTCAGGAGCTCGTTAAAATTTTAGTCGGTGGTTAATTTTTGACATGTCTATGGGCGCGTTCGGCTGCGTATCTTAAGCGATCCGGATTTGTTTGTGTTGTTGTAAACCCTTAATAAAAAAACTGCTGAGGGAGATGAATGTAGATAAATATTTTATTTTGCAATCAAGAAGTCATGAATCCTATCGGGAAAGATGAAAAATGAAAAAAAAAACTAAAATTAAATGAAAGGATTAAGAAATATAGACAAAGACCTTATAATAAATTTAAGTATGCACTCAAGAAGAAGTTTAAATAACTTGAGATAAATCCTTTAAGCGAAATTTTAGCTCGATCTGCGTACTACGCTTAATGTAAAAGAATCAATAAAATTTATTGAAAATACTTTTTCAGATGATTCATTCATTTTGCAAACTGATATGTTTGCGAACTATCATTACTGAGAAAAATGCAACAACAAAACTAATGGGAATTGAATATAAAAAAAAAATCCCAATTGACACAGCAAAAACCTTAAATATTACTCACCCCTATAAAAAGGGATAACATTTAACTGGGATCAAATTTAACCAGAATTTTAACGCAATTGGCACACGGCCTTAGAACAGAAAAAGTTTCCTTTTAGATTAGTCTGAGCTTCTGCAAGGAAACTTCTTCTGTTGTACGGTCTGCGTACTAGGCTTTATTTTAAGAAAACTTACCGATAGATGCAAACGAAGGTTCATTGGCCGGATTTATTTCATCCAAATATTCTTCCAGGTACTCTTCTTCTGGGTATGTTTCCTCCTCCTATGTCACTTCGTGTAGCATTTCTTCAGCTGGGATAGCTTCGGGTTGGTCAGTGCATTCAACTTGTGAATAAAAAGTAGATAAATACATATATTAAAAATAATCTTAATTGCGTAAAACTAAAAGTTTACCATTTTGAATCTCTCGTAGAACTTTATTTGCATTCCGTTTGTTTTGCCGTTCAAACCTTCCCACTACCAGCTCTGAATTCCTTTTGGTTTCATAGCCCAGGTGTAAGCTTGGGACCCAATCTGGATTTAATTTATCCCAAAGTTTTGCGTTTTTGCCTAGATTTTTGATTTGAGACGTTGGTATGTTGTTTATTATCTTTAAAAATTTTAAGAAGGTACCTGAAAAGAAATGCCTGGAACAAACACGAGCTATTTCAGTGTTCAGTTGTTTCCTATTTATCGCTGCTAACCATTGCCGGCGCCTTTCCTCCGACAGATACTTCAATCTAGGAGTCCTACTCCACAGCCGAGGAAAACTATAGAACTTGCAGTTCACTGTATTAAATTTGTTGCTTGAACAATTTATCGGCATTTTTGCAGCTTTTTTATAATAATTATAATATTCTTTTAGTTGTAAAGATTTTAGTTTGTACTATTTAGTTTTTTAAAATTGTTTTTTTGGTACACAATATAGTTCACACACTTTACACAATTAACACACTTTTCTTACACAAAATCGTCCATGCAATATTTTAAAAGTTTTCAGAGTTTTCTCATACACAAATAACTCTAATTACTTTTTGATTTATAATAATTTGAGGACAAAATAATGTTTCTTAAGCACTCGCGAAAAATATTTGTGTATAAAATTAGTTTTGCCGCCAGTAATGTTTTCCCTCAAAGTGATTCACCTGTCAAAGTATATTCTTGCTGTCATTTTGACACTGACGTATTCGGGGAGTGCCCTATTGGCTGGAGACACTGATATGACAGCGCTCAATGACAGATACTCTTATGGCGGAAGCGCAAGTTAAGTAAACAACAGAAGCTCTCAAACTTTCGAAGATGTTCACACGAGTCGTTTTTAATTGTAATGCCGTCTGCCATATTAGAAATGTTTTAAAAAATGATAATAAGGGTATTCATGCAACAGCGTAAACTCGTTGTAATCGTTGTAAAGTTTTAAACTTCGTAAATCTGTCAAATTTTCCATACAAATTGTGACAGAATTACGAAGTTTTAAACTTTACAACGATTACGACGAGTTTACGCTGTTGCATGAATACCCATAATGTAAAAATAAATAATTTTAAGGGCCTGTTTCACATAGTCTGATTAAAGTTCTGATTAGTTATTCTACACATAAATTCTGAGGCAGGGTCATATGTTCACAACTAAAAAATAAAAAATAGTTTGTGAATTTATAACCCATTCAGGTGGCTCAAAACATAAGACAATAATTGTGAATTTTTCTTCTGTGGACTTAATACCCTGTGCCAATATTTATGTGTCGGATATCTAATCAGAACTTTACTGAGACATTGTGAAACAAGCTTTAAGTCGTTAAAGTATAAAATTCTTTCTTATAATGTTGCAGGATTAAATAATAAGAGTGTTTATATCAATTTTTATAAATTTATAAATCAATTTGAATTTGTTTTTCTTTACGAAACTTTTTTAACAGAAGAAAACTTGATTAATTTTGAAAATAGATTCATTAGCTTTGAATTTAAATGGATACCAGCTATCAGAACACAGACAAAGGGAAGAGCCAGTGGAGGATATTAAATGTGAATTTCGAGTATTTGAAGGAATTACGTTCATAAATATCAACTTTAATAATACTTCATTTCGGTTGCTCCCAATATACATTAACTGCAACCATTGGGACAGTGATTTCGGCAAATTGGAAGAAGTAATGGCACAGGAAAAGAGCATAAATATACTGGTTGTGGGTGACCTCAATGCAAGAATTGGAAACGAAGCGGGAAATGAAAACTTAGAAGTTGGAATAGAGCGAAAATCAAAAGATACAGTCATTAATGCTAGGGGTCTAAAATTAATAGATTTTTGTAATTCTTATGGGTTAAGAATACTTAACGGAACAAGCTTGTCTGATACAGAAGGCGAATTCACTTTTGTTGGCAATCAGGGCAGCTCGATAATTGACTTAAGTCTCGTGGGAGGCAAATGGAATGAACTCATTGTTGACTTCAAAGTGGAACCTGTCCTATTCTCTGATCATTTTCCGATAATTGTTACTTTTGGAGTCACGGCGATGGAAATGGAAGAAGCAAGACCTATGAGGCTTCTGCCTAAACTTAAATGGGACCCGGTAAAGTCGATTGTGTATCAAGCTCAGCTTAACTTATCTCTTCAAAGTAAACGCCAGTGTGGCCTAAGCCAGTTAGAAGAGATCATCAAATCCGCTTATCCGATCTCTAACACAACAAGAAATGTTCGAGTAGACTATGTTGCTCCTTGGTTTGACCATGAATGTAAAAAAGCCAGACAGATATCATTTAGTTGGTTGGCTGCATTTCGGAATTCAAATAAAAGTTATTTTAAAAGCCTATATCTACAAGCAAACAGCGACTACAAGGCTTTGTGTAAGAGGAAAAAAGCAATGTTTTTCGAAGCCGAATCCAAACGACTAGCCCATTGCCGGAATGCGAAGGAATTTTGGAACTTAGTAAAGAATCTGAACGGAAAAAACCTCATCATCCATCAAAGACTTAGCCCGAACCTTCTGGAAACCCACTTCAGGCATTTATTGAATCCAGTTCAGGAAAAAATCAGTTTTCATTATGCACCTCCTGGTTTTACTAATGAAGTGTTGGATGCGGTCATAACTTAACAAGAAGTAATTACAGCAACGATGAAGCTTAAGGATGGAAAAGCAGCTGGGTCCGACGGGATCCCCGCCGAGTTTTATAAATATAGCACCACAGAGTTGATAAACAGACTTAAGGCTCTCCCAAACCAACGCGAATTCATAGCGAATCATTCGCAAATGCAATTTTTTGTTGTTGTTTAGCATTGTGTATCTTTTATATTTTGTATTATTGTGAATGATTTCGCGTCGTCGGCGAATGTTTCGCGTTGGTTTGGGGGAGCCTTTACAGTAATTTATAACGATGTGTTGGAAACTGGTAGGATACCTCAGGAATTTCAAGAATCTTTAATTTTCCCCATACATAAAAAAGGAAGCTTTTCAGAACTTTCCAATTATAGGGGTATATCCTTTTTAAATGCTTGCTATAAAATCTTTACATTAATTCTGCAGACACGCCTTCACAAATGGATCGACGAAAATAAAATCTTGAAAGAGTTCCAGGCAGGTTTTAGGCCTGGCTATTCGACGATTGACCATATTTTTGTTTTGAGAAATATAGCGCATTCATTTATAACAAAAGGGAAGAAATTATATGCATTTTTTGTAGACTTCAAGTCAGCATTTGATGTGGTTGATAGACAGGCACTTTTCTACAAGCTCTATTGTATTGGAATGTCGATTAAGTTTGGCAGAGTCTTACAAAACTTGTATATGGACACAATAGCTTCAGTATGGAATGGCGAAGAGAGGTCGGAGTGGTTTAAAACTGAAGCAGGTGTCAGACAAGGCTGCACGTTGAGTCCAAGCTTGTTTGCGTTATTCATTGATGATCTCGTAAGCTTTTTACCCAGTGGAATCGAATACGCAGGTCACGTAATAAAGGCACTTCTTTTCGCGGACGATATCGTTCTCTTGGCGTACTCTCCTGATTCATTGCAGCTAATGATCAATCGGCTATTTCAATGCTGTCGAATTTGGAACTTGATTGTGAATTTAGAAAAGTCTAAAATAATGATTTTTAAGAATGGAAGAGGCAGAAGCTGTGTAAACGAAAAATGGTACTATGATGGCGAGATAATTGAAATCGTTAAGGAATTTAAATACCTCGGAGTATACTTCACAAGGAACTTAAATATGGAGAAGCATTTGAAGGAGAAGCTGACTAAGGCGAAAAGCGCAATCAGTGCATCGTGGAATAGATGCTTTTATAATAAAATTATTGCTCATAGCAGTAAATTTAGAGTCTTTGTAGCGGTATCGGAATCTATTTTGTTATATGCAGCACAGATCTGGGGAGCGAACCAATATGAAAGTGTAGAGAAGCTCTTGCGATACTATATAAAGCGTATTTTCCGACTGCCACCTAATACGCCAAACTACATGGTTATGTTGGAAACGGGATTATCACCTCTCCTTATTCGAACACTCAAAATGCAAATAGATTATGTTTTAAAGATTATGAAGATGGAAAATCATAGGCTTCCTAAGATAGTGGCTCTACAAGTCATACGAGATAAATCAAGCTGGTATTCTGAATGGTTGGACCTGGCTTTGGAGTGCGATATAAACCTGAGTCTAGATAGTTTTGATTTTGTTCGTTGGAAATCTGTGCTCTATCAGCTTATAGCATCAGTTGATTTAAAATGTAGAGAAACATTTTTGAACAACGCAGCGGAATCACTACACAGAGAAATTTATTGTCGACTTAATCACAATTTGGAAGAGTGGCATTATTTTCGGGACGACAACAGTGTAGACGAAATATCGATGATGGTAAAGCTACGAGGAGAACTTATACAATTGAATTTATTGCCTCATAGAGAAGATTTACCCATTGTATGCTCCTTGTGTAACTTGGGAGAAAGAGAAAATACTTTTCACTTTATGGGCAGATGTCCTATCCTAAAGGTGATTCGAAGGAATATTTTTGGAAGCTATTTTTTGACGGAAAATCAAATTATAATACTACTCAACGAAATGGAAGTTAAAAAATTATACCAATACTGCAAACTGGCCTTAACCTATAGGGATTGTATCATAAGAGAGAGTTTTTGATGTGTTGATTACTTTTTTTATTCTAGTTCCTTTTTTATATGTAAAAATTTAATTATCTATGTGATTTGTTTTGATGGAAAACTTAATTTTCAAAGTACATATAGCAATTATAATTATGTTTTGTCAACTAGGCAGACGGCAGAAAAGCCGTTGCAAATTGTTTTTTAATTGAGAATTTAGCAAAAACATCGTTTGTGACTACCTAGTTTGTTTTGACAGCCTATTTTCCAAAAACTCGTAATGGCTGGTCTATGTTTTTACCTATCTCATTGCAAATTGTTTATAAATTGAGAATTTAGCAAAAACATCGTTTGTGACTACCTAGTATGTTTGTAGTAGTAGTCACAAACGATGTTTTTGCTAAATTCTTAATTTATAAACAATTTACAATGGGATGAGTAAAAACATAGACCAGCCATTACGAGTTTTTGGAAAATAGGCTGTCACAAACAAACTAGGTAGTCACGCAAACGATGTTTTTTGCTAAATTCCCAATTTATAAACAATTTGCAATGGGATGAGTAAAAACATAGACCAGCCATTACGAGGTTTTGGAAAATAGGCTGTCACAAACAAAATAGGTAGTCACAAACGATGTTTTTGCTAAATTCTTAATTTATAAACAATTTGCTATGGGATGAGTAAAAACAAGGGAATTAAAACCAGCCGTGATTGGTACCTACAAGCTATTGTTTTGAACAATTCTAATGCAACAAATTATATTCGATCGATTGAGTATAGGTAGGTAGATACTTTGCTATGTACATATAAAGTGAACAACAAACAGGGTCTGGCCGTGATAGTTTAGTTGAAAAAGGGAAGTCGTATTTAATAAATTCAAAATTCAAACTCACTTTGGTATCTTTTAAGTAAAAACAACCCCGTTTTAATTTTTAAATTTATCTTTTACGTTAATTATTATTGCAACATGTTGCTCACCTCAAACCATAAAAACTCACCTCAGCTTCATGAATCAGAGACACATGCATCAGAGTATACCTATGCAAAGCTCCGCCCATAACAATACAAAAATTATAGTGTGGTGAAATTAAATCAGTTTTTCAAATTTTTCTCGAAAACTATTTTGTCACAAACGATTTTATTGATATATTCAGAAGTCACAAACGATGTCTGATTAATTGAGTATAAAAAAGATTTTGCTACTACAGTTTTTTAAAATATTATGGCTAACTGGTACATTTTTTTAAAATTTGTTAATAACTCAATAACTATCGAGTCACAAAACTTTTTAATTTGAATTGAATTGAATTGAATTCTTAATTTATTTCTTAAAATCCAAATAGAGATAAGTACAAATAGTAGGTATTTACTTTGTATATAAGAACAATATAAGAAATATAAGTGACAAAGTTATTTTTTATATAATAAAAAAAGAGTTATTGTCACTACTAGGCAAATAATAAAAACATTATAAATTGAATTGAAATGGGTGGGGTGACCCAAAAAGAAAAAAGTAATAAATTTACATTTGTTAAAATATTTCTTATACATGAGAAAATTACATTAAAATTTAAATTGCAATATTTCATCAAAACATCAGGGATAGTTAAATATTCAACATTGATTCGATACTCTCTACATCAAAGCAAAGAAGCCATTTTTTTACATGTTTTGTAAACAAAAAATATGATGTGAGAACTCTGATGGAATGTGGAAGCTTGTTAAATATTCGACATGAGACTACATCATAAAATTTACGAAACGCGGTTGTACGGAAAGCTGGTATATATACCTGATTAAGGAGGTTTCCACGTATGTTATAATTGGCAATAATTCGGAAATTGAGGTTGCCTGATCTTTTATAGAATTCATTGAGCACTTTAAAACAGTACAAATGTCAAACTGGAAGAATTTTCAATTCATTAAAAAGGGGGAAACTAGGATATAGGCGAGGTTTACGGCAGATCTTCTTCAGAACAGACTTTTGCATTACCAAAAGAGGTTGTATTTTATTATAATAGGTTCCTCCCCAACATAAAATTCCGTATTGTAGTTTTGAGTGGAAAATGCCATAATAAATTTTCATGAGAAGTTGAAAAGAGCAAATATTTCTAAGAAAGTAAAAACATCTTAAGGTGCCACGAAAATATTGTCTTAGTTTTTCTGTATGCGTATAAAAGCTCATTCTAGAGTCAATTGTAAGTCCTAAATATTTAAACTCATTAACATTCTCTAACCGGAAGCATCTATCACTACAGCTGGAAGAACTAGAGAAAGTACTAGAGTAGGAATTAGAGATACAGTAACACTTCAAAAGTTTATATTTTTGGCATTCTGTAGCATGAAAAAATAGATCAGTATCAACATTTTTATTTTCTAAAAAATTAAAAAACATAACCTTAGTTTTTGAACTAATTACTAATTTATGCTCAGCAAACCAAATCCGTAATAAACTTAGATCCCAATTTATATCTGCTGTGAGATTAAGGTAGCTATTTGCACTGAAACAAAAACCCACATCATCAGCAAATGCCGTCAATTCACCTTTAAACGGTAGCCTAAACAATGAATTAATATATATCAAGAAAAGAATTGGTCCTAAAACTGACCCCTGTGGGACTCCCAAATCCATTGACCTCATATCGCTCCTAGTCTCTTCTAATTTAACTCTTTGTGTTCTGTTTATTAAATATGACCTGAACCAATTCCATATAAATCCTCGAAACCCTGCATCTTCAATTTTACTAAGAAGTACCTCGTGATCTACCGTATCAAAGGCTTTGGAAATATCTACAAATAAAGCAGCAGTACACTTTTTTTGTCTAGGCTTCCAAATATATTGGAGCAGAAACGTAACAAGGCATCCTCAGTAGATTTTTCACTTTGGAAACCGAACTGTAAGCCACTGAAAAATTTCGTTTTATTTAAAAAGTTTATCATTCTATTTTTGATAGCTTTTTCAAATATTTTACTTATTGATGGTAATAATGAGATCGGCCTATAATTTGCTAGTTCACTAGTTATACCTTTTTTGAAAAGAGGTAAGACATTTGCGCATTTGAGTGCATCTGGAAATACACCACAAAAAATACTCTTGTTAAAGATGTGAGCCAAAACATCAGTTACAAAGCAAGCTATATTTTTCAAACAAAGATTAGAAATACAATCGACACCAGAAGAGTTTGAATTTTTCAAAGTGCCAATTATTTTAAGCAGTTCAAAACCAGTGATAGGCTCAAACATAAAACTTTGCCTTTGCGAAGGTTCACCTGGATAACATACAGGACAACTAGGACTGTTCATACTATAGCCCGAAAACACTTGTAAATCGTGCGAAATCGTCGAAAAGTAGTCATTAAAAGCATTAGCAATTCCAGTTTTATCAGAAACTAAACTATCATGAACATAAACAGCAGACGGTAGTTTCGCATTTGATGTCTTGTTGAGGATACTATTAACGATCTTCCATTCTTCTCTTACGTTACCTTTAGCTTGATTGAATTTATTCTTGTAGTAACTGTCACGGCAAAAAGGGATTTCTTTCTTTAATTCGGCACATATATTTTTATATTTATTTTTTAAGTATTCACTACTGTTGTGTTTTGAACATTTTTTTCTCAGTTTGTTCTTATAAATAACTTTTCTAAGAAGATTATTCGTAATCCAGGGTTTTAAGCGATCTTCAGACTTTTTAGGAACAATTGAAAGAGAACATTGAGATATATACATATCTAGATATAGTGTTAGAGAAAATGTCGTATGATTTTGAGGGATCGCTTTCTGCAAAAACTTCTTCCCATAACTCAATCGACAAGCAATTTTTTAAAGTACCAAAATTAATTTTTGTTGGTAAATTGGAGGTACCAGATTCCAAACGAATATTAATTGGCCCTACTAATGCTGTCACAAACAGTCACAAACGAATCACAAACGATTGGCATAGAACAAAATTCGAAAAGTTAATTTTTGGAATTTCGGAATGGCTAGCTGGGATCATCTCACCATTTCTAGGTACAATTATACACTGATTTGTTCTTATCAAAATCATTAAAGCCTTTTTTGAGATAAATTAGCTTTTCCTTAACGGTAGCAAGTACCGTTATTTTTAGAGCTTAAAAAAAATTCAATTTCCAGTCTGGAGAGTTTCAAAAAACCTTAAGCTCAAAATTTGAAGAATATCGCATGATTGGCTTAGGCTGTAGATCCAGAAACAAACAGACAGAATTATCTCAATTTTTTTTTGTATGAATCCAAAACTTGCCCTATAGCATTGTATATAAATTCTATAGTATTCTCATGAAGAAAAAAAGCTCGTGGCCATCTATGCGTCCAAATGTCATACTAATTTTTGTTAAGGGATCTCGGTAAGGCGATCACAGCGAACCTATCGACCAAATGTCTACCTACAAAATCGTGTTTCATGAGAATACTATAGATTGGATATACAATGCCTATAGTTCCTATATCGCAAGTAAAAATGAACAGTGTTCCCCGCTTTTTGTGTAATTTTAAGACCAATTAATCAAAATACGTATTTTATTAACATGTTTTTATTTTGTTAGCATCAGTTTTTTAAGATCACCTAAAATCAATTAAGCGATGCAGGGCCAAATCTTTATGAATTATGATATTGGACTTTACCTTTTTAGTGCGGAATTAAACACGAATTTTTAATTTATAATGTCTTAATCTCAAATATCCGATCATTAGAAGCAAAGTTATAATTTTTTGAAGCTAATAAAATTGATGATTTTTTTTTATTAAAATTATAATACTTACTCCCATATCTACTTATATGTATATAACTACCATTAACTTACAAACGTATTACTTACTTATTTATTCTCATATATATATTTCATTTCATTTAATTTAACCATAAACTACATTTTGTTCATTTGCCTAACTTTATTTTGAGCTACAAATATATTCATCTCATCTAGAACCCCAGTTACAAAAGAAAATACAGAAAATGTAAAACTCATGTAATGTGAAGCTTTACAAAAGCTTTTTATAAAAGAAAAGAATATAAAAACATTGTAAACGAAAGCTCTTCAAGCATATAAAAGAAGGGCCACAGGCCAACATTTTTCACAATTGATTTTATCTGTGAGCAGTTCGGCTGGACTCTTCAGCCTCTGCAACCCTCATAATTAACAATTGTTTTTTTTGGATAAAGTATACCTAGTAATTTGATCACTAATATAATTAAATAAATAAAGCGGCACCCGCTAAATAGAAACACAAACGCTTTGTTTTCTTATTTTTTCCCTTATACTCTTCCGCTAAGCACAATAAGTGTGCATGTGTGTGTGTGCTGTAACACCGACGACTCTGACCGAAACCTCCACTCCCTTCACTCTTAGATCATTCAGTAGTCTCATTTTCTACATTGGCGCCCATCTTGTGGCCAGAGTTTAGTACACAACAACAAATTACATCACGGACTATCTTCGAAGAAGTAAACGTTTGGCGACAGACCAACAACAAATTGCGATGGCTTTCACAGAAGAACAAATGCAACGCATGCTCACAGCTGTAATGCGAACAACTATGCGTACGGGAAGTTTCAGCAGCTGCACGAGTAGATTCAAAGGTGAACGCGACCCGGTCAAAGTTGAAGAGTTTATTGCTACAATTACTTGTTTCAAAGACGTTGAGCATATTACCGAGGCTGATGCAATCAAAGGCTTTCCTCTCCTTCTCGAAGATGACGCTCGGAGTTGGTGGCAAGGGGTAAAATCGGAAGCTAGGAATTGGCAAGATGTCATTTCCTTATTACGAAATGCTTTCGCTCCGACAAAACCGGCCTACAGAATATATGCAGAGATATATGAAAACAAACAAAAAGCCAAAGAGTGCACAGATAATTTTGTATGTAAGAAAAGAGCTTTGTTCTCGCAGTTGCCAGTGCCGAGACCAAGTGAAACAATGATGTTGGATCTAGTGTATGGCTTACTCCACATATCGATCAGGGATGGCGTCCCAAGAGACGATATTACTACGTTTCAGCAATTAATTGAAAAAGCGCGAACGGTTGAGCATAGTATGGCTGAAAAGCAGCAACATTCCGACAAAATCGAAACAAAAAAATTACGTTGTACTTATTGCACGCATGTCGGTCATACTATTGCGGAATGCCGAAAAAAGCAAAAAGCTGAATCTGAAGCAGCAAAACATTTAAATTCACCTTCAAACCAGGGTATTCACTGTTATAAATGCAAAGCCCCCGGTTTCTTAAGATCCAACTGCCCGACCTGTAAAGAGCTACCGAAGGGACCTCAAAGGGTGTCATTTAATTTAATTAAAAACACGCTTGGTAATGACTTACCAACAATCTCCATTATGTCGCACGGTGAAACTGGTATAGCGTACCTTGACACGGCAGCCAGAACTAGTGTTGCCGGCCGACATTTGTTCGAACACCTCCTCCGTAATGGAACAAAATTTAAACAACTTGATGCTGATATTTGCCTTGCTGATGGTAGTATCCAGCAAAGTGAAATTTGTATGACTACAACAACAATCATATTTGGGAACCGATTAAGACCAATCACATTCATTGCTCTGCCTAAAGCAAAAGACAACCGAACGCTTATAGGTATCGACTTTTTGGAAGAAAATGGTGTCGTTTTAAATCTTGGACAGAGACATTGGTATTTCCAAGACCAGCCAAAAAAGACTTTCGACTTCTTTGACACGACACACACTATTGTCACACCATCTCAAACCATGCTTCAGGAAATACGAGCTTATGATGAATTTGTTAAACAAAAGATTTCGATTTCACCACTACAAAAAACTCCCGAATTCAATACACTCCAGTTAGAAGAAAATTCGCTAATCCATGCAAGTTATAGTCCAGTAACACCGATTCCAATGTCCCCTGATGACAACGAAGAACGCTATGGACCAGAACCATGTATGTCTGTAAGCAATATTCGAATCCAAAATCGAATCCAAAACAATGAATACTCGCCACAATCAATTCACAACATCTTTCGTGATTCACTTCGTAATGAAACAACACCTAAACGAAAACACGAAGATACCTTGTTTCCGGAAATGAAAAAGAATGAGGAACTGCCGAATTCTGATGAGTTCTTTACAAGAATTGAACTAATGTCCATAGACTTATCCATACGAAACGATGAAGGAAAAGATTTGGAAAAATCAAAGAAAGACGAGCTAGCTAGTTGCAATGCCTTAGGAATAGTATTGGTCCAGGGGGAGAAGAAAAGTGAACCCCCAGTCGAGTATGTATGTCGATTATTGACAGATGTAGAACGCAACTACTCGAAAACAGAGCGTGAACGCAGAACAATCGATGATATAACACCAAAACTGCTGAAGCTACTCGAAACGCTGCAAATTGCCAGAGAAACCACCGAAAAAACGAAAGACCACAATAAGAGCTACGTCGACAAGAAGAGAAATCCGCAAGCTGATATAAGAGTGGGGGATGAGGTAATGGTAACGAGTCATGTATTGAGTAACGCAACAAAGGGCACAACGTCGAAATTTGTCCCACGAAGGGATGGCCCATATGTAGTCATAAAAAGAGTTGGGTCATCCGCTTATCAAATAGCATCCAAAGACGCCTTAACTATACCCATGGGAACCTACGATGCTTCTGCCATAACGAAGTGTGGCAAAACACAAAGTACCGCAGCACCAGTCCGAAGACTGCGTAAAAGAGGACGACCAAAGAAGTAAACACAATCCTGTCACTCCATCGAGACGATCAACGTTACAGAGGGGGAGATTATAACACTTACTCCCATATCTACTTATATGTATATAACTACCATTAACTTACAAACGTATTACTTACTTATTTATTCTCATATATATATTTCATTTCATTTAATTTAACCATAAACTACATTTTGTTCATTTGCCTAACTTTATTTTGAGCTACAAATATATTCATCTCATCTAGAACCCCAGTTACAAAAGAAAATACAGAAAATGTAAAACTCATGTAATGTGAAGCTTTACAAAAGCTTTTTATAAAAGAAAAGAATATAAAAACATTGTAAACGAAAGCTCTTCAAGCATATAAAAGAAGGGCCACAGGCCAACATTTTTCACAATTGATTTTATCTGTGAGCAGTTCGGCTGGACTCTTCAGCCTCTGCAACCCTCATAATTAACAATTGTTTTTTTTGGATAAAGTATACCTAGTAATTTGATCACTAATATAATTAAATAAATAAAGCGGCACCCGCTAAATAGAAATACAAACGCTTTGTTTTCTTATTTTTTCCCTTATACTCTTCCGCTAAGCACAATAAGTGTGCATGTGTGTGTGTGCTGTAACACCGACGACTCTGACCGAAACCTCCACTCCCTTCACTCTTAGATCATTCAGTAGTCTCATTTTCTACAAAATTAATTTATTGAAATGCCTCCTGTTGCATTTAGCCTTAGTAAATCACTCATAAATTTGTAGAAGAGGATTGGGGCAATTACTTTGTATTAGCAATTTTTAAAATGGTATAAGTTTTCATCCACTTTTGTATTTTGAAAAATGAAAATTAAATTGATGGGAGACTCAATCTGCCATTTAGTAGGCGTGTTTTTTTATCATCGGGATCTGGATCTGGATCTTCTTTTAACACGTATTACAAAAACAATTTTGGAAAATTTCCCATTATTTTGTTTTTGTATTACGTGTAAAACTTAATCCTGATCCAGATCCCGATGATAATAAAACACGCCCAGTATTAAATTTTGTGTGCCTCATCAAAAAATTGAATAAAAAAATGTAGCCTAATATTTACCCTTTATTTAAAGTCCTTAAACTTTGAAGATCGGACAGTTATAACCATAGTTGTAAGCTTTCCAATCGGTCGGTTTGAAGGCTTTTTGTGCATAACAAAAAATTTCTACACTGGATCTTGTCGGTCGATCGCCGACGAACACTCAACTCATTGCATGCAGAATGGAATGCCTACAAGTGTAGGGACATTTTTGTTTCTACAAATGTAAGTTTTTTTCTTGTGTTACAGAAATAATCTACACTTGTAAGACTAACGTAATCCTACAAGTGGCTCTTGGCTTGTAGACTTGTAGCTTTGTGTTATAGGCCCCAGTGTCGAGATTCAGCTAATTCGAAACCGGAGGGAGTGAGTGAGATGAGTCACTTTTCGTCGAAAATCGATTCAGGTAGCAAAAGTGAGTGAGTGAGCGAGTGAAATTAAATGTCAGATTACTCGCCAGATATTTCCGCAGTGACTTGGTGTATGTGTGGTAAATTTCCAGTTTTGGATAGGTATGTGTGCTTTTCTCAAGAATTCCTATTCATGGATAGGAATCGAAAAAAAAACAACAACGTAGATAGAAACAACTACCCTTTACTGATCCTTAAATCTTATTTTATTATCATATGCACATATGTATATTAAATAAAATAATATTCTATTCACTTTCGACCCCATTAAACTTAAAGGGTGAAAACTCACATTAAACTTTAATTACGACATTATTAAAGATTCCAATGTGTACATTGTTGTTTTTGTTATTTCATTTCATTTGCGTAACGACTGTGACAAGGAGGTAGAATTTAGCTCTTTTATATTTATTCTTTGTCTCATGTTCGAAACTCAATTCGAACCTACTAATTTCACTTGAATAGCTGAATCACTTTTGCGAGTGAAGTGAGATGAGTCGGCGAGTTAGGCGAGTCATCTCATCTCACTCGCTGAAATAGCTGAATCTCGACACAGGTATCGCATTTTGACTTTTCTAGTCGTCAGTAGTACTACATTGACTTTTTCCTCATTTTGAGTTCCCTCCACCACCAACAAAAAAAAAAAAAACAAAAATTGCACTGGAAAAATTGGGCGATGGAAACGCTGACTTTCTCACTTTTTCCAGTTGCTTGTGTGTGTTTTAGGGCCAGCTTGTTCACCTTCACACCTTGTTAAATTAAATCAATGATTATTCCAGCTGATTATCTTTGAATTGATGATTTGAGCACTTAATTGGAGAAATCACTAATTCGCCGATTCTGTTTGATTAGCACGATTTGATCAAAGATTTCATAGAATTTCGTTTCATTGGTTATTCCCAAAGCGTAGGTATAAAAATTGAAACTTAATCTATTCAATTTCTACGAACAAAGAACATGAATAAACAGAAACCAGGCATCGTTCATCTTGCAAGAATAAAATAAACAATTTGTAGTAGTTATTTTATTTATCATCCAAAAAGAAGTGCTTTTTTGCAAGGCCTTGTATAAAATATTGTAATATTTTCTCAGGTTCGTTAGTAAAACTTATTGACTTTATTCAAAACGTCCACTTATTTATTTTACAAAATAAAACACTTTACTTTTCCTACTACAAACAAAACGATTTATTATTCACCACTGAAATTAATTCACAAACTTTACTTTTCACTTTTATTACGACCAACTTTATTCATTCATTCATTTTTATTTGACAGCTGGTATATCTGCTATTATCCCGCAGATGGCGCTTCTTTCGTTTGAGAGTCGCTATAATTATAGCTTATAGGGGTATGTTCGCACTGCGACCGTAAGCCTAATTGTGTCCGTTTGTTTGCTTTTCGGAGTCGTTATAGTTCAATATGGAAAGTCATTACAATATCCTTTTCTCTAGCTAGCACTACCTACACACTTCAACTAAACATTTTAGAAAGTGCTTGCTTACACGTGAAGAACGAAAGTGTTCAGATGTGAAGAAAATTATTCTGCAAATGTGTTTCTCCTCTTTGTGTTTTGGGTATTTTTTTAATGAAAGACACGATTTGATTGGTTGGATTGTATAGGAGAAGCAACACAAATATTTTCAAATATTTACAAATATTTCATCCCCCTCCCTCTTTTGCAAGTTACCCCGCTCACCATCATAAATCGCAGAAAATGCTTGAATTTCTTCACGTGTGATCAGGTACAAAAGAAAAAAAAAAAACAAAACAAAAATCAATCAGTCGTATTAAAATTTCACGTGGGTAGTTATTCTGTATAGTAATTTAACAGGAAATAATCTTTAATTGAACACAAAATTTTATTTCAAGGCGCTGATTGTCCGTGTTTTTGAACACAAAAAACGTTTTTTTTTTTAAAGCTCACTCACACTAAGCTAAGTTTATGACAGAATACGTCTGACAATTGATTTGACAGATAGACTGGAAAATGGAAAGATTATTGTATTTAGCCAGCTTATAATTCTGAGATCTCAGAGGACTCAGAGGGCTCAGACTTATAAACAGGATTCCTCTAAAAAATTCCTCACTTTTCCCCTTAAAAACTGAGACTGAAATTGTTTGAATTCGCTTGCTCAGTTATTTTTTGTCGCAGTAAATTACATACGAAGAAAAGAAAAAGAGAGTTGTTTTGACTTCTATGTGAAGAATTCTGTTTGTATTTTATTCTCTTGCTCTGTCAAAAAGCGTAGAAAAATAACTGAGCACTCAAGAAATGAATGAACAAACACTCTGATTACACTGGTCAACAAAATTTAATTATTTTTTTGTTACAGAAACAAAAATATACTTTTCCGTAGGTTTTTGGTGTGCTGAACTTGAATCTGAAGTCAGAAAAATTTTATCGGGCCACGTTTTTGAGATATTCCCGTTACAAAATCGAAAAAAACCGTTTTTTGCTGTTTTCAAAGTTGTATTGTAACGTGAAGTAAATTGTTTCAACAAAATTTTTAATGGTTTCTGAAAGAACTAATTTTCTTCTTTTAAAATCAGTTTAAATTTTTCTGATACCTCTTTTCTTCTCGGAGAAATCTTCAGTTAATTGTAGGCCTACCATTTATGACATAAATACAATGTTAAGGAGAATGGGCAAAAATTTATGGGAAATGGTCTATTTCCCAATATGAACGTGTGATATATCGTTGAAAAGGTTATTTTGAGTACATCATTTCATTATATGGCCGTTAAGCTCTAAACCATGGGGTTCACGAGATATTCAGCTAATGTGGATTGGGAACACATTATTGTTCTTTCGGTGCTTTTAAGCCGAATATCTCGCGAGCCCCATGGTTTAGAGCTAAACGGTTATATAATGAAATTATGTACTCAAAATAACCTTTTCATCGATATATGACACATTGGTATTGGGGAATGGACCATTTCCCATAAATTTTTACCCATTCTCCTTAACATTGTATTTATGTCATAAATGGAAGGCCTACAATTAACTGAAGATTTCTCCGAGAAGAAAAGAGGTATCGGAAAGATTTAAACTGATTTTAAAAGAAGAAAATTAGTTCTTTCAGAAACCATTAAAAATTTTGTTGAAACAATTTACTTCACGTTACAATACAACTTTGAAACAGCAAAAAACGGTTTTTTCGATTTTGTAACGGGAATATCTCAAAAACATAGCCCGATAGAATTTTTCTGACTTCAGATTCGAGTTCAGCACACCAAAAACCTACGGAAAAGTATATTTTTGTTTCTGTAAGAAAAACCTTGTTGACCAGTGTTATCACAGACTCATAACTATGGGTTTAACAGAATCAGTGATAATCTAATTGCAGATTTAACCCACTGTGAACAAACTGGCCCCAATTCGGTATTTTTGAACGATTTTTCGGTCGGCAGCTATTTGGCATTTCCATGACCCAATTTTTCCAATGATGATTTTGAATTTCCTCTATTCTCTCACCCAACAAAATACAAAAAAATCACTGGATAAATCGGATCATGTAAGTGCCGACTTAAGCCTTAACTACATTTGCCAAACAAATGAAGAAGTACAAAACTCAACATTTTCAAGCTCGTTTTCGGTTTTTTTCGCACTGGAAAGCTTATTAAAATGATGCAGAAAGTTTAAATTTTGGTTTTAAAAACAATTTTTATATTCTTTTTCACAGAACAACTGCGATAGTGAGGAAAAAATATTTAGTCTTTTGTAGTTTTGCAAAAAGTGGCCAATGTAGTTAAGCCTTTAATAATTGAATATAAAGAAAATTTGAATTTTATTATTCTAAGGGAATTTGGTTAACTGATGAGCCCAACTATCGTACCTGGGCGAAACGCAATCATGGTCATCATGGAGTGAGCTCACTTGAACTTTTAACTTTGAGTTAAGTCTTTAAGCTAGAACTATAATAGCCGTTTTCCTTTGGAGGTGGCAGAGTACTTATGAGCAGATGAAAACCCTAATCTAGTACTACCAGCAGCACATGCTCTCATGTGCGAGTAGATACATTTTACATGGGAAAGCAGCTTGATGTGTTCCATTGAAAAATGCCAGCAAAGTACTTCGCCACCTCCAAAGGAAAACGCCTAATGCTCGGAAGGACACTTAACATGCTGGCTCAACTAGACATGAGCGATGTGCTAATTCCAAACCACAATCCAATCAGCAGTCTGATTTGTATGGATATGTCACTGCTCAGACATGGATTTGTGAGGCTCCATTGGTTTTTTTCAAGACATGTTCATAGTCAAAGCATGGCACATGCCCAGTGGAGCCGGCATGTAAAGGCCTGGTCAAACAAAGTGCGGTCCGGTGATCTTTGCAAAAATTTACAAAGGAAATTTGTGCGTCACGTTCTTACTTTACAAGTAAAGTATTGACCGTCCTGTCGGACAGCGCTCTGTTTGACCAAGCCTTAAGTGGTCAAAAAAACAAGCGAATCTACCCCTATTATACGATGATTCTTTGCGTCTGACTCTTTTCAAATTTTCATGAGTGGGAAGGAGAAAAAACATCTAATTTCACCTTCGCACGCATTGGATTTTGAAAAGGGTCAGACGCAAAGAATAATCGGGGACATACACAGAAAGAATATGACGCAACTATAATTGCGGAGTGGAGCGTTTCGTCAAATTTTGTTCAACTTTCCTTACGGTAGTGAGGTGCGTGCTCCAGCTAACAAGCGCACCTCACTTAACCCCGAGGCCACACGAGCAAGTACTTGCAAGCAAGTTGCAATACATACACATTTGTTTACTAACACAAGCAAACCTAAGCAACTTGCTTATCAACTGGTATGCAAGTTTTGAAGCCAGTAGTGAAGCAAGTTGGGAGACAAGCAAGTGGAATGCAAGTGGAAAGCAAGTGGAATGCAAACTACGAATTTGACAGGCAGTGTATGTAGCCAACTTGCTTACGTGCTCGTGTGGCCTCAGGGTAAGTAAAACTGACATTTTGTGAAATAGGAATGTCAAAAAGAGATAAATGATAAGTACATTATGGGTGTGTTCCCTTTTTGACGCAACGGAAAGCTTCTTTTCGCTGGTTTCTGACATTAGCTTCAGTGGCTTTCCGACCATTATAGTTCTACCTTAACATTGCCCGATTATTCCAGTGCGATTTTTTGTTGGTGGAGGGAATAGGAGGGGATTAAAAATGAGGGGAAAGTTATTGTATTATGCTATGTTTCCACCAAAGGCTTATGCTACATTTCCACCTAGCGCTAATCTGAGATTTAATGAGATTAACCTTAACGCCCATATTATTGACTCACTTAATCCAGATTAAAACTTAAATCCAGATTAAAAGTATTTTAAATCCAAACAATAAATCCAATCCCATATTATTCATTCGTTTAATCCAAACTTAAATCCATTTTTTTAAATCCAATATCGATTAATCCAATTGGATTTAAACTGCCCTCCGGAGGCCAGTTTAAGTACTTAAATCCAGATTAAAACACAATTTCATATAATTAAATATTCAATATAATTAACGCCTTAATGACTTCACCTTTATCGTAATGCACTTTATCTTATGAAATAAAACACATTAATTTAATTTGTATGCATTTCGGCAATTTCGAATGCCATCTTCAGCAATTTTTCTTTTTATTGACTTTAAACTAATTTACTTGCACTTGTGATTACATTTGTTTTGACTTATTAGACAGAGAAAGATAGGTAGGTATAAAATATGCATGTCATCATTTTTGATTTTTACATTAAAACATTTAACATTTAAGTTACACAATATTAAGTACAAACGTTGAAAAGAGATGACCTAATCGGAGCTTCCATCGTATTCATCATTATGTTTTTGTTTTTATGCATGTAAATGCTTTCATAAGCATCCAAGAACCTTTCATCACATACATGCTTAACGAGTTTTAGATTCTCTTTTGTTATATTGTGATCATTCTCCAGTACATGTAAGGCCACAGCTGATTTATTTGGTCGATTGAATTTCACATTGGTAAGGTGCTCTCCGAATCTAGTTTCTATATTCCTTTTTGTTTGTCCATAATATTTTTGTTCGCAGTCATTGCATGTTATTTCATAAATCCCTGATTTTCTCAAGTTGTCAGTTTTATCTTTTATAGATCCTAATTTGTTTTTAAGTTTTCCGTCTGATGAGAAAACCAATTCAATATTTTGTTGTTTGAATACCTTCTTTAGTTTGTCGGTTATAGTAGGAGCAAAGTGAATTTTTAAACGTCTCTTTTCTTCGGTCTCTTTTGATGTTTTTAGTGTTGTTAAATTACTTCTCCTCAATGTCTTTGATTGTTTTTCTACCATTCTGGTGATCATATTGTTGTCATACCCATTAAGTTCTGCAATATATTTTATGTAATTTAGTTCTACCATGTAATTTTTGGCACTCATGGGAACTGAGCATAACCGGTACACCATACTATTAAACGCCGCTCTTTTATATTGCATCGGACAAAACGAATCGTTTGGAATATACCGAGGAATGTTTGTAGGTTTTCTATAAATCGCAAATTCAAGCTTGTTCTCTGTATTCCTGCTTACAAGAAGATCCAAGAAAGGCAACTTACCCTCTTTTTCCATCTCAAAGGTGAACTTTAATGTGGGCCATTTTGAACTCAAAAGTTCTACGAAATCAGGAACTTTATTTGGATCCATGCATGAAAAAATATCATCAACATATCTTATCCACACCTTTGGTAAACTTCCTTCTTCTTCGATGGTGTTCTCAAAGGTCGACATAAACAAATTTGCCAAAAAAGGAGATAAAGAGTTTCCCATTGTTGTACCTTCAGTTATTTTATAGAATTTGTTTAAGAATTGACAACAATTATATTCCATGCATAAACTGGCAGCGTCATAGTAAACCTTTTTCTTCTCTTCATTGTCTTCTCGTTCATCTAGCCATTTTTTTAATAATTCTAAAGTTTCTTTCATTGGAATACTTGGGAATAATGCCACTACATCGAAGGATACTAACGTCTCATTTTCTTCCAGCTGAATGTTTTTTACTTTGTCTAGAAACTCCGAGGTATTGCTTATGTTTTTACTTTCCATCTGCTTGTATTTTTGGAACTCAGATACCAACCATTTTGCAATTTTTTCCGTGGGTGCATCTATATTAGAGATAATTGGTCGCATTTTGAGTGTTGGTTTGTGTGTTTTTGGTAAACCGTATAATTTGGGTACCGACGGATTTGAAACCATGAGTTTCCATTTAACTTTAGGTACAAAAACTCGTAGAATGTCTTTCAGTAATGCAGTTGTTCCTTTTATCATACCGGGAAGTGGAGTTTTCTTTAGTTCTTTGAAGTTAGGTGCCGATGTTATTTCACTCATTTTATCTTCGTATTGTGTTTTGTCCATTATTACTAAATCCCTTCCTTTATCCGATTTCATATACACTACATCCTTTTCTCGGAGTTTTTTAATGATACCCACATCAGATGAGTGTTTCTTTTTAGTTTTTTTGGCGATTTGTATAGCCCTTTGGTGAAATTCAATCGACCAAATAAATCAGCTGTGGCCTTACATGTACTGGAGAATGATCACAATATAACAAAAGAGAATCTGAAACTCGTTAAGCATGTATGTGATGAAAGGTTCTTGGATGCTTATGAAAGCATTTACATGCATAAAAACAAAAACATAATGATGAATACGATGGAAGCTCCGATTAGGTCATCTCTTTTCAACGTTTGTACTTAATATTGTGTAACTTAAATGTTAAATGTTTTAATGTAAAAATCAAAAATGATGACATGCATATTTTATACCTACCTATCTTTCTCTGTCTAATAAGTCAAAACAAATGTAATCACAAGTGCAAGTAAATTAGTTTAAAGTCAATAAAAAGAAAAATTGCTGAAGATGGCATTCGAAATTGCCGAAATGCATACAAATTAAATTAATGTGTTTTATTTCATAAGATAAAGTGCATTACGATAAAGATGAAGTCATTAAGGCGTTAATTATATTGAATATTTAATTATACTGGACTTCACGGTGTTCTTGCACAAATCAAGAATTTTTAATTTTTGGTTTGATTTTGGCAATTTCATATAATTCACTTTTTCTTGACATTTCAAGCTTCTTAAAAAATTTAAAAGTTAAATTAAAAATTGTTTCTTATAATAAATTAAGTAGGTATAAATTTGAACAAGAAGTGATGTAAAATATTTTGTATTATTATTACTGCCTATTTTCCAATAAATGAACCTCAAATTTTTTGAACGTCAAAGTCACGAATAGATTTTTTTCGTTGTGTGTAATCATGAAGGAACGTACCTGTCAAAAAGACGAAACGAACGAAAAAACGAATCGTGTAATCAGGCTCCAACATAGTGAAATAAATTGATTAAAGTAAACAAAAAGTTCCACGGGAGAAATTTGACTTTTCGCAAATTTGACATTTGGATTAAACGATCTTAATCTGGATTTAATTACATTTTACATCTGGATTAAGGGCATTTTAAATCCATTGGATTTAAGGCATGTTCAGAGTGAATAATATGGACATGGATTTAAATTTTTGGATTTAATAAATCCGGATTTAGTTGTTGGATTAAAAACTTCCTTAAATCCAATTTAAAATCCAGAGTGAATAATATGGCGGTAAATCTCCTTTAAATCTCGTAGATTTACCATACAAATTTATTTCGTAAATCTTGAAGATTAGAAATTAATCTTGTTAAATCGATTCATTCCAGACTCGCATTCAGTTCTTCATTGTTTCACACGAATCAAACATTCTGTCTCATTCGCACTTCATAAGAAAAATTGGAACGCCATTTGCATTCTTGAAGGTGCTGTCAAATTTAATCTTTTTTAAATCTTTTTGGGCGGTAGAAACACCAAAAAGATTTATTAAATCTAATCTGAGATAAACCTTTGGTGGAAACATAGCATTATCTCAGTTCATATCTGTAAAAAAGATTTATTTTGAAAGAAACTTTAAAAATGCAAAAAATGGCGTTTAATTTTTTCTTATTAGTCCAGTCAACGAAGGAAAAATAAATGCAATAAATTATGCTCTCTGGGTTATTATTTTATGTGGTAGGGGTGGCCCCCAGGCATAACATACTAGAAGTCCCCAGCCCAGGGCCGCGAGCTTAAGACAGGAGGGGGGTTAAAGGTTTCCTTTTGTAACTTTTCGGAGATATTTTGAAAACTAAGCGTTCAAGCAAAAAATGGTACACTACAAAATGAAAGAATGATAAATTTCCTACAAAAAAAGTTTTATTAATATTTTCGGTAGGAGCAAGGTTAAGAATATACGAGCAGTAGAAAATTCAAAAAATTGAAAAACAATGTTCTTACAACATCAATGGTTTTTGATCAATTTACTTAGAAATATCGGGAAAAGTAAGTATATATTGATTCATGGTAATTCTAGGGACGTTATGACTTTATGAGAGCAAGTATGGTGTAAGGAAGGTGGTTGTGTTGTCCTTATTAATGTCCTTATTTAATTGTTTTGGTACAGTGTTTATTTTCATTTGCAAAACACGTTTCTTCAAAGGTAAGAAGTACACAGAATTTTACCAAGTTATTGGCCAATACCTTATGAAATAATTTTTGAACATATTCTAAGAAATAAATTATTTAGAAGGGGAGGTGTATTTTCTACTCTTTTCTATAAGGGGGGACAAATTCCCGAAATATTGAATTAAAGACTAAAAACAGCTATTTAAAAACAACGGAAACTTACAATACTGTGTTATACCTTTATTGAAAGCTTATTACAAATTCTTTTATTATATAGGAAATCAAGTTAACAATTTTTGAAAAATTCGTTTAAAAACTCAAAATTAAAAAATACAAAATTGAAAAACTTTGTTACTTGATTTTTATTTTTTTTATTTAACACCATAAATTAGTAAATTGTCTTTTATAATTTTTGTTTTTGAGAAAATTGAAAATTATGAAAACTACTTTTTTTTATAATTTTTGTTGTTGTATTCAGAATCTAAACGAAACAATTATTTTATACAAAATAAAAGTTAACTAAACTTTCTACAGAAATATGTTATTCAAGTTTTCTTCGGAAGAAACTTTGTAACAATTATCCACAAAAAATGTTTTTCGGGCTATTCCCAAAGCTTAGGTATAAAAAAGAAAAACTATATCTATCCAATTCTTACGAACAAAGAACATGAATAAAGAGAAACCAAGTATCGTCCATCTTGCAAGGCAAAAATAAACATTTTGTAAAGATTTTACAACTAGTTGTAGCTATTTTATTTATTATCTAAAAAGAAGTGCTACAAACTACAACTGGGAAAAGTTCCCATCACTAGGTTTCACAAAATGCCAGCACTACCTACACACTTCAGCTATACATTTTTGGAAAAAAAATCAAAACAAAAAACAATCAGCCGTATTAAAATAGAAACAAATATCACGTGGGTAGTTGTTCTGTATAGTAATTTAACAGGAAATAATCTTTTATTGAACACAAAATTATATTTCAAGACGCTGATTGTCCGTGTTTTTGAACACAAGAAATTTTTTTTTTCGAAAGCTCACTCACACTAATGGCCTTTTCCTTCTACCTGAGCGTCGAACTTGTCGAGTTGTAGAAGCTGAGTAAGGTCAAAGATTCTCGAGATTAACTCCAGATGAGTCCTGAAACCAAAGGGCGCTTTACTTCCTAAACCTTCCCAATCCTTATCCATCCTTGTCCCTCGTCGGCACGGCGAATAGCTGTCCAACGTTATCCCCCTCGGAGGCACGGCGAAAAAGCTGTTCATCGAGGTTTCCTCCATGTCGGTACGGCGTATCGCTGTTCGACGTGTTTTCCTAAACACATTAATCCTTTCCTTGACAGTACGGCGAATGGCTGTCTGCCACTCTTTCTTATCATATTCCCTTCCTCACCCACTCCAACTTTCCTATTGGGCTGGATCTAAGGTGTTATACGACCCGTGCCGATGATCAGCCTGGCTGGGGGCCCAATTAAAAATACTAGCTCAGTCGTTAACGGAGTATCCGATTTTTTGGCACTTTTCGGATCAGCTTGCCTTCTCTGCATACACGAATCCCTGTGTAGAGTGACCACCCTTTATTCGATACTCGTGGGTCCAAAATTTAATGTCAAAACAAAACAAAACAAACAAACAAAAAACCATAGAAGAAGAAAAAGAATTTAAGACCGGTTCCTCTTCTAAACCGGGCAGCAGTACGGCGACAAAGCTGTTTGCTGTTACTCCTGGGGCTGGTGTCGGTGGGGAGGCTGTGGCATGTCATGGCCCCTCATCTGATACTAATCTCAGTGAGAGTAGTGATGCGGTAGTAATACCTAATTTTAGTAGTGGGATGGGGGTTGTGAATAACGATCCCACCACTACCAGAGATAATGCAGCTCTGCCGAGTACGTCTCGAGGGGTAGTAATACCTAATTTTAGTATTAGGTATTTAGTATTTTAGTATTAGTATTTAGGCTTAGTGGTGCCAGGGTTGTGAAAAACGGTCCTCCTACCGCTGGGGTGGGTTCTCTCCCGAGACCATCACGCGAGAGTCGTCGAAATAGACCGTCGAAGGGCGGCTATAGGGTCAGGCGGTCAGCTGCTAGGCTCCTCTAGACCCTCGGTAATAAACCGGTGGTCGAAGGGAAGCCGGAGCAGGACCCCAGGATCAAATGGGCCGAGAGCATTCTAGCGAATGCGCAGACCAGCGACGACTCCACGTCGAAGCGTAATAGGTCTCTGGATGAAACCGTTCCGGTGCCCAAGCGTCCCAAAGTGCATAATGCCAGCACTCTCCATTCCGGAGGATCCAGATCCTATAGCGACGCTCTCAAAAACAAGAACAAGATCGTGGTTGCGGCTATCGACAGGAGTGATATTGATGGTACGATTTCTCCTGATCAATGGCAGGTGGTCAGAATGAAGCTCTCGGCAGGCTTCTTGAGTCTCATGAGGGATAATCCGGGAACACCTCCTCTCACAGGCGATGGCGGTTGGCATCAAGGGCATGTCAAACTCATCGTCTCTGAGGATCAGAGATCGTGCAATCTGTATAAGCTTGCTGTCAGTAGGTTAGGCGAGGTCTGGCCAGGTGCGAAGCTCGAAGTTGTTGCTAGGGAAGACATCCCGTGCAGACCTAGAGCCCGCATCTGGATACCAGCTGAGCCTTCTTGCATGGAGGAAATACTCCAGATAGTCAAGTTGAGCAACCCCTCATTACCGACTCATGACTGGAAAGTCGCAAAGCTTGAGGTGGTAAGGGGTCTTTATAGAAGCGCGATTATCGTGATCAATAAGGATTCCCTTGCCCCCTTAGCGCAGACCAAAGGCATGATTCGGTATGGGTTCGATTCGATCTCGCTGAATGTATATAAAAAAGACGAGGTTGACGCGGAACGCGTCCCTCTGTTAAACACTGAAGCTGTGTCCGTGGTAGAGGACCCTGGTGCATCCATCACCTTTCCATCGATGGGTGATGAGGAATCCAGGTCATCCTCGATCACGGTACAGTCTTCTACTAATGTCGATAGTCTAACTGATATGGAGACCGAAGACTTCATCAACCTTGTTCCCTTGGGTGAGGATGAGCTTTTGGGCTCATCTTCGGAGGAACTCAACGAAACCGTGGTGGAGGTTGATCTGCCTAATTGTAGCCAAAATGCTGCAGTTAGTCCAGATTAATCTCCAACACTCCATTAAGGCTTCGGCCTCCCTCCTTCTCCGTTTATCCAGGAATGGAGAGGATATTGTCCTGATCCAGGAACAATGGATTGTTAAATCCATTGTTAGTGGACTCAGGACTCCTGGATACTACGTACTGTATGCGTCTGATAAAGGTGACCCTAGATCGTGTATACTAGTTAAGCGTAGCACTAATGTATATTTACTCCCTGATTTCAGCGACAGAGATATCACCGCCGCAAGGCTAGAAACGGCCAATGAGACGTACTGGCTAGTGTCGGCGTATCTGGGCCATGACCACCTCGGCCCTCTCCCCGGTCATACACTGGAGAGACTGATTGCGCATGCAGAACGGCAGAAGATATGCCTCATCATTGGGAGTGATGCGAACTCCCATCATACAGTATGGGAAAATACTGATATCAATGATAGAGGTGAGTCTCTTTTTGATTTTATTTTAAGTACTAACCTTATAGTAAGTAATGTGGGTAATGAACCTACCTTCATCACAAAAAACCGACAGGAAGTATTAGATATTACTCTTGTCTCAGACACCATTCATCATAAGATCTCGAATTGGAAAGTGTCGGATGAACACTCGTTCTCCGATCACAGATACATTCAATTCAGTCTCATCGATGAACCTCCTTGCCGCGTAGAATTTCGAAACCCTCGAAAAACCGACTGGCTCAAATATAGGATTACACTCCAGGGGCTATTAAAACCAGATCTCTTAAATCCTCCTTCTAATAATAATGAACTTGACTAAAACGTCAATGATCTCACATTAGCCCTCAACAAATCTATGGCTACATCCTGCCCACTTACTCTAGTTAGGGAGAAAAAGAAACGACATTGGTGGGATTATGGGCTTGAACCGCTCAGGAAAGACTGTCGCATGTGTTTCAATCGAGCTAAAAGCACTCGTGAAGTGTCAGATTGGGAATCTTATAAAATAACCCTCAAACTGTATAAGAAAGCATTGAGAAAGTCAAAGAGATCCTCTTGGAGAAATTTCAGTGGAAAAATAGAAGAAACTTCAGAGGCATCTAGACTAAGAAAAATTCTCTCTACAAATCCAGTAATGCCAAGCTGCTTAAAAAATGCTGATGGCTCATGGACAAATTCCTGCGAAGAATCGCTTAACTTGTTATTGGATACTCACTTCCCTGGTAGCTCTCAAAACATTAATAGCTTCGACCGTAATAGGTTTGAAATGAATCCAAGCTATCCACAAGGTCTGATTACAAGGGAAAAACTGCAATGGGCGCTCGACAGCTTTCAGCCTTACAAGTCTGCGGGACCAGATGGCATAATACCAGCCGAACTCCAAATGAATAAAGATTTAATTCTGCCAATTCTGGAGTCTATATTTACTAGCTGCTTAGCACTAGTATACATCCCCCTGTCTTGGAGAGAGGTTAGGGTTGTGTTCATACCCAAAGCTGGAAAGTAAAAAATAAAATAAATAAATTGGGTGGCGCAACAGCTCATGGAGAACCAGGGCCTAGTGACTTACAACTCACAACCATTCCTGTGTGCGTGTATGTTGGCAGGAATGGAGGGGACCTACAGTTTTTTGCCGAGTCCGAACGGCTAAATGAGAAGCACTTTTTCATGACAAGTATACTCTTGGAGGATTTGTCAGTTCCTCGCAAGAGGCAGTACCTCGAATAAAACATTTCTGTTTTTAGGTGGCACGGCTGGGAATCGAACCCACACCTTCGGCATGACAGTCCTACGCACTAACCATCAAGCCACGAGGTACTACAAAGCTGGAAAGTGCTCCCAAGTAAACCCAAAGGATCTCAGACCTATTAGTCTATCATCATTCCTTCTAAAAACATTTGAACGATTGATTGATATCCACATACGATCATGCATTGACACGCGACTTTTGTCTACGAGTCAACATGCTTACTGCAAAGGGAAATCTGTAGAAACTGCCTTACATAGTTTGGTAAGAACCATTGAATATTCCCTCCATCATAAAGAGTACACCATGGTTGCTTTCTTAGATATAGAAGGCGCTTTTAACAATGTCGACGCATCTGCAATCGCATCTGCGCTGACATCTCTGAAGGTAGATGGTTCGCTTGGAGAATTGATTAACCAAATGCTGACGAGCAGGGTTATCAACTCAAAACTAGGTAGCTATTCTGCTAGAAGGTCTGTTAGTAGAGGTACGCCTCAAGGCGGTGTCCTTTCTCCCCTTCTTTGGAACTTGGTGGTAAATGAGCTGCTAATATGCCTGGAAGAGGAGGGTTACAGAGTGATTGCCTATGCGGACGATGTTGCTATTGCCGTATCAGGAAAGCATCCTACCACCTTAAAAGAACTCTTACAAAACGCTTTAAATAGGCTAACCAATTGGGCAGACCGGTGTGGTCTGGGCGTCAACCCTCATAAAACAGAACTTGTTCTATTCTCAAGGAAATATAAAATCCCTCATGTAGATCCTCCCTCTATTAAAGGTGTTCCATTAACATTCACTGATCAGGCAAAATATTTGGGTCTTATTTTAGACAAAAAGTTAAGTTGGAAACCTAATATACAAGAAAGAGTCAAGAAGGCCACAGTGGCACTCTTCTCATACAAAAAAGCCGTTGGGAACAAATGGGGCCTTCAACCTCGTATTACTCATTGGTTATACACATCGGTGATTAGACCGATTCTCACATATGGTGTTGCAGTATGGTGGACTGCTCTAGATAAAGCGGTAAACTGTGACAGACTAAACAAAGTACAACGTTCGGCTTGTTTATGCATAAGTGGTGCGCTTCGCACGACACCCTCTGCTGCTCTAGACGTTCTGCTATATCTGACTCCCCTCGATATATTTAGCAAACAGGTGGCTGCAAATACAGCCATACGCCTACAAGCTTCCTCACAATGGTACAACAATAATATTGGCCATTCCATCATTCTGAATTCATTCAGGTCACTACCTAGTCACATTGACTACACCATCCCAAAACCACAATTCGGTTTAAACTTTCAAGTCACCATTCCTTCTAGAACCCTCTGGGAGGATATGGCTTTCTTGGAAGATGAATCGGTTCATACGGACGGATCGAAAACTGATGAAGGGGTGGGTGGCGGTGTGTACTCAGAAAGACTTAAATTAAGTCTCTCATTCCGTCTTCCTAATCATTGTAGCGTGTTCCAGGCGGAACTTATGGCGATTAAAGAAGCCTCATCTTGGCTGAAGGAAAACGTGATATCAACTACAGATATCCGCATCTTCTCGGATAGTCAAGCAGCTATTAAATCCCTGGAATCAGTCTCTACTAACTCTATAACAGCCCTAAATTGCCGTTCGTCTCTAATGGAGATGGCACAACAGTTTAATATTCACCTGTGTTGGGTGCCGGGGCATAGGGACATCCCAGGTAATTGTAAGGACACTGCCTCATAGGCAAGCACGCAACGCGTCTTGGCGTATTCGCTAACGATTTTTGCAGAAGCAGTATGGATGAGGAAGAGATAGAATCGATCCCTCACCTTCTATGCACGTGCCCTGCTCTACCTCATAGACGAAGACTTCACCTTGGTGAGTTCTACTTCAATGATCCTAGTGATCTGATAAACTTAGACATTGGCAGTCTATTACGCTTCATAAGAAGCTCCAAATGGTTCACCGAGTAAGGAAAAGGGTTTCCTAGATTCATGTGGTATCACAATGGACCAACTCATGGTCTAAGTGTGTCAGTCTCCATGACTGGCAGCCACTTCAACCCAACCTAACCTAATGGCCTTTTCGATTGGCAATTCGGAAGAATTCTCCGATCCGGAACGCCAATAAAACAAACAGGCACATGTAGTTTGATTCTGAAGTTTTCGTATCCCTGTATTTGTGCAACTTCACATGCGGATGGAAATAGTTCTTCACATTTGGAAACTTGGCATAAACAAATATGAATGAGTATGATAATTTTCAATAAAGAAAATGGGAAACAAATATTCTAAACGGAAAATAATTGTTTTTAGAAACAATTAAATGTGTGAAATTTACTTATTTTTAGCTAAAAATTTACTTTTTGCAATATTTGACAACACTTTGACAACTATGTGTTTGAATGTGTGAGTTGTTCTGGTTTCGATTCTGAAATGAAATCCAGAGTCGTTTTCTGTTCTTTTCAGGAGAAGAACTATCATTCTGAATGCTAATAGAACACTTTCAGAAGGGTTTACACGCATTCCGAACGCTTCTGGATTGCCAATCGAAAAGGCCATAAACTAAGTTTATGACAGAATACGTCTGACAATTGATTTGACAGCTAGACTGGAAAATGGAAAGATTATTGGAAAAACTTTGATTTATTAATCAAACTGTAAATTGAGTGGACAAACACTCACCCCCATATTAATAAACGGCGGATAACAACGTGCTAGCGTTTATACATCTGTTAACTAGTAATTCTAATCAACAAATGCGTAATAGTCTGTGACGTGTGTTAACGTACGGATAACTTTAACTAGCCAGATTCCACGTATAATGAACGGATAACTTCTTAACACATACACGCACGCGTATGATAGAACCGTTTACTACTACCAGTATACACTTCGTAAGGCAGTGCATACATGTGACACATGTATTAGAAAATCACCATAATTTGATGAAGTGGTGAATTTGGTGAAGAGATAAATACTGGAAAGATATCATATCTTTTTTAATAAGAAAAGTTATCAAGCGGACAAGTTGTCTATCCGTGTGCCAGTTAACACGTGTGTTAGGGAGCGGATACCAGTTTTTTATTAATACTGCTGTCACTGATTATCACAGATTCATAACTATGGGTTTAACAGAATTAGTGATAATCTAATTGCAGATTTAACCCACTGTGAACAAATTGGCCCTAATAGTAGTAAATTAGGCGTCTTTTGTTGACTTCCTTAATGTGAACATTAAGGCAAATTTTCCAATGCAAATTCCAACAACAACAAGTTAACTCTACATTTCAACTCCAGTAACTCTTTGGCTGGCCCAGCGGCTCCATTGGCAATATTTGAGGCAGTAAATTGCCTCACTCATTGCTATTGCCCTTAATAATGCAAATGGAGACGCTTTGTCACTGGCAATGGCAATGCATTGCAAGGTTCATGGTTCAATCTCAGATGACGGCAAAGAGCTTTTCAATTAATACGAGCGTAACCAGGCTAAGCACCACTAAAGGAGTCTGATGATCGAGGTGGATCTCGTGAAATAGCTATAACTCCAGCATATATACTTGGTGGTAACATACACAAGTTGTTGTTGTTCATTCAAAATTATTCAATATAAATGGCAATATTTCCTAGAAGATGTGAGGCAATGTGGAACGTATCTTAATGTTCACATTAAGGAGGTCAACAAAACACACCTAATGTCGTAATTGTAATTGAGTTGTTATAAGCTTTAACTTAAATGGGTGTAGGGTTTTTGAGAAAATTTATTTATTTATTTATTTATTTGTTTAATCTTTAAGTACAAAAACTTTTTAAGACTATTAAAAATATTAACAAGTATAAACTTAGTATCACAATACTTATAATTAAAATAAAAGAGATGGGACAGTAAATAAGTGTAATTTACATTTAAAAAATGTTATTAAGTAGCTCTGAAACTGATTTTTTAAACATATATCTATTCAATTGCAAATCGACTTGATCATATATAGTATTGAAAACTGAACAGGAATTAGATACTGGATCACATTTTCCATAGTTAGTTCTATGAAAAGCAACAAAGAAAAAATTATTTACCCGAATTGTCCTAGCTGGTGCATGTATTGGAAAAAGAGCAAGCAAAGGTGCACAATCAATCCGATTACAAATCACGTCTCTAGCAAACATAACCAAATAACACTTACGTCTCGCATGGAGTGAACTCAAATCTATCAGTCGAGATCTTACTTCATAGGGTGGCATAATACCATCAACCCAATTCAGTTTCCATAAGGCAAACCTAGTAAATTTTTTTTGGACAGCTTCTATACGTTTAATGCTAACTTCATAATAAGGGCACCAAATACAGCAAGCATATTCAAGTACTGATCTTATCATCGAAACATAGACCGATTTCAAGGTGTACGGATCTGAGAATTCCTTCGAGTTCCTCTTAAGGAAACCTAATAAGCTATTAGCCTTAGATATAATGTAATCATAGTGACTATTAAAGTTTAATTCACTATCCAAGAACACGCCTAAATCTTTCTGCACACTCACTCGTTTCAGCTCTGTGTCATCAATCTTATAATTAAAACCAATAGGGTTATACGATCTCGCAAACGAAATGAAAAGGCACTTGCTTGTGTTAAGAATAAGACAATTCTTCTTGCACCAAACTTGTACTAAATTCAGATCATATTGTAAACGTTCACAGTCCGAATATGATTTAATTGCTCGATATAATTTCAAATCATCGGCATAAAGTAAACAAGACGAATACATGACAACATCCGGAAGGTCATTAATGAATAGGAGAAACAGAAGAGGTCCAAGATGGCTTCCCTGAGGGACTCCTGAATAGTTGTAGATTAGTTTGGACAACTTTGAACCAATAACCACAAACTGAGTTCTTTCAGTAAGGTAGCTCTTAAGCCACATTAATAAGTTTGAATGAAAACCTATTAGCTCAAGTTTTCGAATGAGAACATTATGTTGTACCTTGTCGAAAGCTTTGGAAAAATCAGTGTAAACAGTGTCAACTTGATATCCGTTTTCTATTTTATTAAGGCAGTAATTAGTAAACAAAGCCAGATTTGTAACGGTCGAACGACCACTAACAAATCCATGCTGTGCTACCGACAAACCATTTTTTACGGATTCATAAAGTTTGTTTTTAACAATGGCCTCAAAAATTTTGGGTACTAACTGTAGTTTTGAAATGGGTCTATAATTAGTAACCATTTGTTTTGAACCAGATTTATGAATCGGTGTTATATAAGATTTTTTCCAGTCTTCCAAAAATTCACCACTACGAAGAGATAAATTGTAAAGCCTTGTTAGAGGTTTAGCTAAGGTTATCTTACACATTTTAAGGAATAAAGGTGATATGTTATCGCAACCCTTTTTACCTGATGTTTCTAGCATAGAAAGTTGTGCCAAAACTTCTTCCTCCAAAATCACCAGATCTCCAATGTCGGCAAATGAGTTAATGCTATCATCTTCACCAGATTCTGATGAGAAACCTTGAGCAAAATTGGATTGAAAAAATTCTGCGAACATATCGCAAACTTCTTGTTCATCTATTGCCACCTTATCATTATAAATCATACTAGCCGGAAGACCATAGGACTGTTTTTTGCTGTTTAAGAATGACCAAAATGCTTTTGAATTGTTCTTTATGTTAGCTTCAATGCTCCATAAGTATTGTTGATATGAAAACTTTTTTAATAATTCATAATCCTTTCTGCAACGCAAATACTCTTGCAATCTAACTTCGCTCGTATTTTTTTCTTTTAAAAGTTTCTTAAGCTTATTTTTTAGTTTCCTGAGACGTGAATTGAACCAAACCGGCTTGTGACCTCCTACCTTTCTTTTTACAGGAACATACATTCTATAACATTCTTCCAATATTTCCTTAAACAAATCATAACACGTTTTTAAGCAGGTGGAAACAAATATCTCATCCCAGTTTAGCCGTTCAAAAAACAAATTTATAGCTCCGTAGTTACCTTTTTCAAAATTGTATTCAAATGAAGGCGGATCATAAAACTTCAATCTATTGAAATTTAAGAATTTAAATTCAGTTTCAAGAGCTAAATGATGTACAGAATTTTCTACAAAAGGTGAATTCGATATTTTAAGCTTAGCATCAATATCGTTGTCAGCAAATATAAGATCTAAAATTCGATTATGTGAATTCTTCACAAAATTTAACTGTTTTAAATTTAAAGATAACATTGAATCTATTGTAACAGTTTCACAATCAGTTTTAACATTAAAAGGAATTAGAGATTTATCTTCACATGAATAAGACCAGTTTATGTCACCTAAGTTAAAGTCTCCTAGAGCTATTATATAAGAATTACTATCTAAAACATTATTTTCGATCAAAAAAGAAATATTAAGCATATGAGTTTTATAAATAGCTGCAGTACTTTTAGGTGGAATATAGGATACAATAAAAAAAACATTAAATGATGAAAAACATCGTACTTTAACACAAATTTGTTCTACACTTTCATCTTTAAGAGGCACCAGTTGACTTATAAATGACGATCTAATCGCTAGCAATACACCACCTCCCCTCGCAAAGCTTGAGTTATTGGAATAACGATCTTTTCTAAATACATTGAAATCATTACCAAAAAGCTCAGATGAAAAAATTCCTCCATGAAGCCACGTCTCAGTAATCGCAATAACATCAAATACACATTCACTTGCTGCAGTTATAAAAGTGTTGGTTTTCGTCCTCAAACCACCAGCATTTTGATAATATACACGTAAAAAAACCTCACTTGTCACAACAGCATCATTAATATTATCATAATTGGGTGCAGTTAAATTGGCAAGGACTCCATCATCACTGCACCCAGCGACATTTAGTTTTTTGCCTCAATATGAAAATCTCGTACACGAACGCCCTTAGGCCAACATTCAGGATCGAACAAGGTAGCATGGAACCTCTCTGGAATGCCAATTTTAAAGTTGACATATTTTTTGTTCACCTCTGCGCCTTTTTTCAACAATTTGTAACAACTTATATCAGATATATCTGTCTTGAGTTTCTCGGCAATCCATTTAATAATTGCATCGCAAGATGTGGACGCTTTAAAGCTAGACAGGTGAAGCCATTTCTTTTTATCATAAAAATGAACATCAATATGATCATTATCACCGACCAAAACATTGCCAACAGTTTCAGAGCGTTTATAAGAAGATTTGTGATTGCGAACATTATCAATATTCAACATAGTATGCTCCAAATCGCTCCCGTTAACGTTAGCCTCCGATTCAATTTCGTTTAGATTTCCATAATCAGCACCATTAATTTGAATATCAACAGCACCAACAACAACCTCATTAATACCCTCTTCACACCCTTGGACAGTGAGAGCATCATGATCATCCATCACAGAACCTTTTGCGGACGGCAAAGCAAAGATGGGAATATCAGCAACAACAGCACGATCTACAGCATCAGAGGCAGACAGATTATTATTTACCTTCCCCACATCTCCGCACAAATCATTCGCATCAATTGCACTAGCGGCATTAACACCAACCTCAGCACAGCAATTCACATTTTTAGTAGATCTATTGTCTTTGGGTAAACCCGATATAGATGCCGATGGAGAAGATGATTGTTGTTTGTCTTTTGGACATAGTACATTCACCTTTGATGTGGACCGAGTGTGTCTACTTTTGTGAAAGCATGGAAAATTGTTTTTGTTTTTTTGCAAAAAATTAAACAGGTCATTTATTTTGTTAAGGCAAGTTTGCAGTGATTTACTTTTGCATGCAGTGCACTTCCAAAAAATGTCATCATTCAAATTAAGAATTTCAAATACATTGTCATGAATATTAACACATTTGGGATGAAATGACAAACCACAAAAACCACAGAAAATAAATATGTCACTAGGATCGTGATTTGAGCATTTAAAACACTTTCTTTCCATAATGAAATACAGAGCAAAAATAAAACACAACTGATTACCAAGAGATTACCAAGAGATTCACTGCCATTAAAATTATGAAAGCTTCTTTTTTGTTGAGAAATTATTTTTGTTGGGTAGGTAACTAGTATATTCAGAAACTAAACCAAACATTTTTGTATACAAAAAAAAAGCTAATTTAATTTGCTACAAAAATGTGTCATTCAAGTTTTCACCAGAAGCACTTAGTACAAATTACCAAACAAAAACATTTCTTTTTACAAGAAATTACGAAAGGGAAACTTAACCCGCCCCTCCCACCTAAAGCTCGTGGCCCTGAGCTTTGAAGAGACTTTTGTATCTTATAACTGGGGGTCAGCCCTTCCACATAAAATAAAACCTAGAGAGCATAATTCATATTATAATTGAAGAGCATTATCCCGAGGCCACACGAGCAAGTACTTTGTTGCAATACATACACATTTGCTTACTAACACAAACAAACCCTAGCAACTTGCTTGTCAACTGGGATGCAAGTTTTGAAGCCAGTAGTGAAGCAAGTTGAGAAGCAAGTAGGGAGACAAGCAAGTGGAAAGCAAGTGGGAGGTAAGTGAAATGCAAATTACGAATTTGACAAGCAGTGTATGTAGCCAACTGCTTGCAAGTACTTGCTCGTGTGGCCTCAGGGTAAGGTGACATCTTCACTTTTTCATTTTTTTTGTCAGCAATTGAGAAAAAAGAAATTTAATGGCCTTTTCGATTGGGGACAGAATGACCAGTTCTTGTTCTGAAAAGAACATAAAATTGTTCTGAATTTGATTTCAGAATCGAAATGAGAAGCGTTCACACGTATCGATACGCTGTTCCGGATTGCCAGTCGAAAAGCTAATAAGTTGCATTGAATGAAAAATGTCCCATTTTGTTCCCGAAAGTACTTTTTAAGTTGAATTTTGATTGATACATTTTTGTATTCTTGAATAAATCTCCTTGGCAATCGAGTACAGGGTTCTTGACCTAAGTAAGGCCTCTCCCAAACCAACGCGCAATCATAGTAAATCAATCGCAAATACAGTTTTTTGTTGTTGTTTAGCATTGTGTAAATTAAATTAATTTTAACTATATTGATATAAAAAAAATATCCCGCCTGGAAAAATGGCAAGTTTTTGTCAAGTTTAATCGAGGCACTGGAAAGGCTTCGCTAGGGAAAATCTAGACAAGGCAAACTTGTCAAATACTCGCGAGGCCCCCGCTAGTGAAAACTTGTTGGATAGGTCTTGTTATCCCATCACAAATACCCCAAATATGACAAAAACGAAAAAACAAATATTTTATACCCATCATACAATGGTAAGACAAATTAAAGTATATACTTTTTCATTTTCAACATCGCACAACTGTATTGCGAAATAGCTCAGTAGTTAAGGTATAGGACTGGCAATCAGAAGGTCGCAGGATCGAATCCCAGTAAAGACATTGTTTTTTTTTTTTACTGTCTCGAGGAAAAAGGGTACTTCACTGGCAAGGCCCTAGAGAATTTGTAGAGTTTCTCTTGCTGGGCACTTGCTAGTATCTATGTAAAACTTTCTAGCCCCTCGCCAAAAACTAGATTGTTTTTCCAGCCGGGATTCATTAGAATATTTTTTATTTTTTTATTTATTACTTTATTAATTTTCAAACCGGCAGCGATTCTGCTTTCGAAACAAATACAATACTTTTACTTAAAATCTAAAGCTTAAATAGTAAATACATAACTGTAAACATAAGCACTTTACCTTTCTACACAGGTCAACACTCGTACGTGATGGAATGTAGCGAATGATGCAACTGGACGCTTTGTGGTGTAGACGCGTATTCAGCATGATGATGTGGGAACATGGGAATAATGAACTATTATTTTTCAGCATATTTGTCATTAACTCCTCCACCCTTAATTTCGAACGTCCTCGTTCGACGACCTCAAATGTTTTGCAATATCTTCTATTCCAATTATTATAGGTTTTGCTCTTTCAGCTGGTATTGGTGCTGATATGACTTCATCTTTCTTGTTTCCAATTTTGCTTCTTAATTTACCAGATAACTTGTAGGCAAATGTGAGTACTATTGATATTAGGCAAATAGTCGTTATTGAGCTGGTTGTAATGTGGATGAGATTTTCTTTTTCTAGTTGTTCTATTTTCGAAGTTCCGTTGGAATACAGGTTTTTTAGACTCTTAAGTGATAGAAATTCTTCGTTTGCATCTAACAATGATGTTGGTTGAAGAATTGCTGGCATCGGTTGGTACTGATTTGATTCTTTGTTTATTATTTCCCTGTCTGCTATGGAGATTGAAGTGTTTACGTGGCGTATGATGAAAGTTCCGTTGAGTTCTATCGTCTCTTTATTGATTACTGCAGGACCGTTGAATTGATTTAGCAGAAGTATACCTGTTGATATCTCCTCTATTGATGGAATATGATCGTTGTTAGTTGTTTTGCAGTTTGGTGTCATGCTTTTGAGAAGGTTTGGGATGCAGTTAGAAGTGCTTATGTCTGTGATACTATCTCTGTTACATATTTCTAGTTCGTTATATTTTTTACAATCTTTATTAATTCCAAAAATTGTTTCTTTACATTGTAAAATTTTTTCATAAGGAATTTTATTAACAATATTATTTTTTTTTATAGCTTTAAGAATGAAAACACTACAAGATTCACTTTCGCTTGTAGGTAAAGTAACTATATAGATAATATTTTTATTATTTGACGCTATTTTTACATTGGCGAATTCAAGCGCTTCATCAATGTTTATGTAAGGAATATTTTCACTATTCATAATTGTTTCTGTAATGTTTATTTCATTATTACTTAAGATATATGCATTAACAATATTCGCTTTTGCCCAATGTATGGCGTAAGCTATCTTTATTATTTCTTCTTTTATAAGTTCTAATTTGTATTTAATTTTCATTAATGTTTTCTTTATAAGTTTTAATTATATTATTTGTTACATTTGTTATTTCATTTAATTTTTCTAGGGTTACTCTATTTATTACAACTTGATTGTTGTTGTTTACTAGTACATTATTCATTTTATTTGTTAAAATTTCGAAGTCGCTGCGGTCTGGATTTCCAGCGATCCATTTCCACGCGCTTCCTATAAAGTCTAATGATCTTTTTGATCTAACATTAATTTTCAATCTTTTTAGATAATTTTTAATTCTCTCTATTTCAAAGGGGAGGATAGGTGATATAGTGGATGATGAGGTTTGACGGTTGTGGACACAAATATTTCTAGTTGCGAAATGAAATCTTCGTACATTTCGATATCGATGATATGAATTATCCTAAAATTACCATTTTGGATTTTTGCGGTTCCTGTCCTTATTTGAATAAGTTGGGAATTTGTGTAATCTAATATTTGGACATTAGCATGTATGGTACAAAAGAGTACCAGCAACCTAAAGGGAAGGAGAGGAAATTAATTTTTAATTAAAATTTTGTGGATGGTTTTACCTGAATTAGTGATTACTGTTGAATTTTTATTTTCTTTTACTGTTTCTTTTTTGTACTTGGGAGATAGTTTATTTCCCAATCTTTTATTTATTCTAACGTAAATTACTTCACCAACGGAAAATTCTCTAGGAGGGTTTTTCTTTCTCTTGTCATATTGTAGGTCTGCGTCTTGTTTCTCTTTAATTCTGTGTGAAGTATTTTCTCTTTCTCTTTCAAGTTCTTGGGGATTATTGGAAAGTTCCCTTGCAAACAAAATGTCCTTTGGCTTTTTCCCTGTAGTGGAATGAATAGAGTTATTGTATTCGAGGATGGCTTTATCAAGTAGTTCTGGGAATGTGTAGTTTGGATTTTGAGATTTGAGACAACGTATCACTTCAGATAGTGTTGAGTGAAAACGTTCTATCTGTCCATTAGCTGTACTAGTGTATGGTGGTGTTTTGAAAACCTTTATGTTAAAAAAGTTTTCTACCATTGAAAGAACAGAGTTAGAATTTAGAGATTTTTCGTTATCTACTACTATGGTGTCTGGGACGCCAAATAAGAGTATTAATTCTCTTAATGGTTGTTTTATGTCCTCAGCGGATCTTGATTTTAGGATCTTTACCAAAGAGTATTTAGAAAATTTGTCTATAGCGGTCAATATGATTCTTTTGTTTGTGAAGTAAATATCTATATGTAATATTTGTCCAGGATATGTTGGTATAGGGGTTGGTTGTATTAAGGGCTTACTAGGGTGTCTGTCATACTTATGTTCTTTACATATTGTACAGTTTTTCGCTATCTTTTCGACTTTACGACGCATTTGGGGAAAATAAAACTTTGTTAAGATCTGCAATTTGTTTTCTTTGCTATTCCTGTGTGCACGGTTGTGTTCTTTAATAATTTCATTTTCTTGTTGTTCCTGGTCAAGTAAATCTATAACTGTTTTTCTTGCAAATCTAATTCTATTGACACCTGGTAAGTTGCTTTCCACACCACCTGCATTTCAGCACATGAACCCTATCTGGGGGATAAAATTTTTTTCAATTTGACGTTCAATGTATTTCCCATAAGAGAAAAGCAAAAGAGAGTCATATTCATGTTACATTTTCTAATAACTTTTATATAAACGGATACAACTTTTATGATTGCAATAGAATAACAAAACATGTTAGTTTACAAATCTAGCAAAAAATAAATCAAAACTGACGCCTCAAATGCTTTAAATTTAAGATGAAAAATGTAAACAAACTACCTCTACAACGAGAAACAACAACACCAATACTCGTTTGAGAAAAAAGCAGCGCAGAGACGTAGCCAAGATTATTTAAAACATGAACAGTTTTTTTTTTCTTTGTTAATTATGTTTGTATTGAAAATGAAGATTTTCAAATACATGTAATGTTTTTGTTTGGATTGAAAATTTCTTGCATATATGTATATTTACCAATTTAATTACAAAAAAAAATGTTTAAGTATTTTTACTTACGTACAGAATTTTTTGGTTTGGAAGTATGTTAATATTTTAAATGCTTCTTCGTTATACCGAATTTACACGACTGGTGAAAAGCTGCCGTTATAATGACAAAAATAATGAATTTGTCTATTCTTCTGTTATTGTTTTGGTCATTATATTGCCAGTTCTCCAATCGTGTAAATGCGGCATTAACAAAAGACGCAGGCACGATTGAAGTGTTATTATTTCCTGATGTTTTTGGAGGGTACATATTTTGAAAATAAGAATTGTAAAAAATTAAACGCAAAATTTTATTTATTCAATAAAGGGTGTTATTGACCCCATGAGCTTCGCTAGTTCCTAAACACAAAATATATTGTATTGACTGTTGCACAAACAGTGTACAAATATTTGTACTCCTTTTTTCTCAAGAATACAAATTCTCAAACGCAATACATAAATATATAGAAATACTTTATACCTATATCTTCATAAAAACATTACTGCAAAGTTTCGGTGACGTAAGCTTTTACTTATTAGAAAACAGTAGTAAAATATATAATATAAAAATCTTCATAATTGACTCTTGTCTATCAAACCCCTTCCCTGACTACGCACGTGACACCAATTTTGCTTACATTTTGGAAAGCAACAACAACAATACAGGTTTGTTTACATTTTTCATCTGCAAAATATAGGAAGTTATACATAAGTTTTGATACATATTCTTCTTGATTAACTAACTCACATAAATTCTTTTTCTATTGCAACTATAAAATAAATACGTGTTCATAGAAAATTAATTAGCAAAAGTAATGTTTTTCAGACCTTTTTTTGGTTTTCTCTTATGGGAAATACATTGAATGTCAAAATGAAAAAAAATGTATCCCCCACATAGGGTTCACTTGCTGACTGCTAGGTGCCGTGACTCCATTCGCCAATACTGTTTAAAATGGATGGGATAAGTTTCTTGGACTTTACCTAGTATTGTTTCGTTTGTCTGAAGTCCATTGATGACAGATGGGTTCAGATATCGTTTAAAAATATCGATAATTTTTTCGCTAGTAAATTCTGGTTCTATTGTTGTGTGTCTATGGTAAGTGGGGAAAATAATCTTGAAGTCGTATGACGCTGTATCTCCTACTAATAAAATAATCTGATTTTTATAAACATTAATTGGTTCTTCTGCAAATGGAATGAGATATTGTCCTGAGCTTTCATCACTATGTTGTGTGATTGTCAAGGAATTGACATTGCTATCATTCGGTGGTCTTGATAAAGCATCAGCCACAACATTGGTTTTACCAGGTTTGTACTTCAATTCATACTTATATTCTTCGAGTATGGCTTTCCACCGTTTAAGTTTGTTGTTGGTATTTTTATTGCTTAGCGCATACGTCAGTGAAGATTTTAACAACTGCTGATCCGTAAAGGTAATTTCTGAGAGTATTAAGTGACCATATGATGGCCAGCATTTCATTTTCATTAGTTGCCAAGTTTTCTTCTGATTTTGAGAGAGTTCTTGAGATAAACGTTATAGGTTTTCCATCTTGTTCTAGTACTGCGCCTATCGCGTAGTTAGAAGCATCTGTTGTAAGGTGGAACTATTTTTTGAAATCAGGAAATTTGAGAATTTAATCTTCGGAGATGAGAGAATTTTTTAGTTTTTGAAAAGCTTCAAGAGCTTCGTTATCGAGATTTATAACTTTTTTGCTGGAGGATTGTTTGGACGTACGTCCATCTTCCCCTCTGAGAAGGACTGTCAGGGGTTTTGCTAATTTAGCATAATCCTTTATAAACCGTCTGTAAAACCCTGATAGGCCTAAAAAGGATCTTAGGTCTTTTAAAGTTCTTGGGCATGGAAATTGTGCTATTGCTTCGATTTTACTCGGATTTGTTTTAAT
Organism: Dasysyrphus tricinctus; assembly: GCA_963921185.1. Classification (NCBI taxonomy): domain Eukaryota; kingdom Metazoa; phylum Arthropoda; class Insecta; order Diptera; family Syrphidae; genus Dasysyrphus; species Dasysyrphus tricinctus. The sequence goes on along the minus strand of OY992531.1, from coordinate 175,822,726 downwards.
TCCGTCTGAAGATATAATGAATCCTAGAAATTCGACATTGATGTCTTTTAAAAATTCACATTTGTCTTTTTGCACTTTGAGAATTGCATCTTGAAGGGTCTTGAAAATCGTTGATAGATTTTTAAAATGCGATTCTTCATCTTTGCTAAACACAACGATGTCGTCTATATAGACGAAACATATTTTTCCGATATGTTCGCGTAGTATATCGTCTAATGCTCGCTGGAATATTGATGGAGCATTTTTTAGTCCAAATGGAAGTCGAACGAACTCGTACTTTCCATTGCTGACCGAGAAGGCCGTTTTTTCTATATCGTCTTCGTGAAGCTTAATTTGATGAAATCCGCTTTTAAGATCAAGTACCGAAAAAAATTGGTTTTGTCCGAGTGGGGATAGGACTTCATTAATTTCAGGTATTGGGTAACGATCGGGGATAGTGACCGTATTAAGCTTTCTGTAGTCAATGACTAAGCGGTATTTCTTTTCTCCGGATGCATCAATTTTTTTTGGTACAACCCATATTGGTGCGTTGTACGGGGACCGTGAAGGTCTAATTATACCATCTTTGAGAAGTTGGTTTATTTGCTTCTCGACTTCGTCTTTTAAAGACATAGGGTAAGGATAAGATCTGGTGTATATTGGATCGTTGTTCAATGTTCTAATTCTACCTTTCACTGTTGTAGTGAAAGTTAATTTTTCGTCAGGTTCAGCAAATAGATTAGAATATGCTTCAGTAAATTTTTGAAGTTCATTTTTTTGTTTTTGTGACAAATGACTGTCTCGGATAGTGACGGAGTTTATTGACTCAGAAATCTGTTGTTTGAGTCGAATTTTAAGTTTATTTTTGATAAGCATGTAACTTTCTTTTGTAAAAATGACAGCTGACAGATCTTTAAGACTGTCATTGCCTAGAATTCCGTGGAATGATTTGAGTGTGGGAAGAATGAAAAATTGTATTTGAATATTATTTATTCCGAAAAGATTTATCATGGTATGCTGGGTTATTTCAACTTTACCGCCAACTGAGTTTGCGTAAAAATTTTGATTATTAGCGATTGGATTATTTACTAAGCTTGACTGAATATAGTTCTTATTTGAGCCTGTGTCGACTAGGAATTTTAAAATTTTACCGTCGCTGGTCTTACATTCGAAGTATGGTAAGGACGAGCTTGTCAACTTAAAAAATGAATATCTGCATAGTCATTTAATTGTTCTTCGTAGTTGTTTTGATGTGCAATATATTCGTCTAATGGTTCGTCTCCAACATGAACTGCGTTCATAGCATTGACTAAAGAATTGTAGGCATTGATATCAGATTGGTAAGGATAGTCATATTGTTCCAAATTATTTGGAAGAGTGGGAACTTGTTCATTAATTTGTGTTAAATTTGGATTGTCAATTGATTCGGGATAGGATGGTGTCGTTGAGACATGGAAATTTCTTTGCATTTTAGGTGGTTGTGCTTGCATGGATGGGGATGGAGTGTTTTGCTCATTCGGTCTTTTACCGAATAATGGGTTATGAGGTTTCGGTCTATTTATATAATTGCCCCTTTTGACCGCATGCTTTGGTCAATATCCATTAGCACTGGTGTAGGAAAAGGTTTTGGGGCAGTTGGTCGTGGTGGGACGTATTGTTTTTGTTGTTGAATATGGTTTTGTTGAGGGTATTGGTAACGTTGTTGAAACTGCTGTTGATATTGAGGGTATTGGGAATATTGCGGATAATGAGACCGTTGTTGGGGGTGTTGTGGAAAATGTACCAGATTTGGGAAAAATTGTTGTTGTTGCGGAGTATGAGCTGGTTTGCGAGGTGGCAAATCATGGATTGCTTTTTTGTTATGACCGGTAGGGATGTTAGCATGCTGTGAGCGGAAGCTTTGGTTCTCCAGTTTTTGGCATAAATATAAAGCTTGTGGAAGGTCTGCAGGTTCTCTAATATCTAATAGTCTAGGCAAGTTACCTCTTAGGCTTCTTATGAACGTATCGAGAGCTTTGTCTCGATAGGTTTCGGTTAATAAATGCATGGCATATGTAGAAATGTCCATACTAGAGATCTTGTTCAAGATCAATGTCAAATGTTGATAAACCATTTGATAGTATTGTTCAACGCTATCGTTACTCTGTGTAAGAGTTGTCATTTGGTATTCTAAGGTACCTAAATCGCGTTTATCGGCGTAATGGGTGGTGAGGCATTTTGAAATGCACTCCCAATTTAGAGGCGTGTTATATGATTCTAACACTGCATCGGCACTGCTTACTATCTTGTTCCTTATGGTATTAAGAATACCGAAGTATTTTGGTGTGCCTTTAAGGTGGTTATAAATGTTTAGAATCCTCTCAACACTTTTTCGCCATGAGCTATATTCGTCAGGGTTTCCTGAGAATTCCCTTAACGTTCGTACCACATCAGGTAATTTGTCTAACTCACTGAGATTCCCGAAGAATTGCGCATTAATACTTTGTTCATTACCTTTATAAAAGTTCGCGTGTGGATTTATTATTGATTGGACAATTGGACCCATTACTTTTGAACAATATTTGTGACAAGTTCTTCTAATTCTGGTGTGGCCATTGCTGCACCTTGGTTTGAAGTGGCTGCGTTTGGGTTGGGAGGGGTAGGTTAAAATTTGGGAGTTGGATGTTTGGTAGAGGGTTAGAAACTGCGGGTTCCTGCATGTTTCTTTTCCTAAATTTACTTTCTTTCGTAGTTTTGGGAACTATGGAAAATATTTATTAAAATGGGATATTAAGGTTTATATTTTAAACATTTTAATTTAAGTTTATGAACTAAAATATATGGTCTAATAATTCAAATTAGATTAACGAGAAAAAAAAAATATGAGGAAAAAAAATGTTTGCAATTATTTTAGGTTTAAATAGTTACTTGTTGAATAACTTGCATAAAAATAGTATTTAAATTAAATAGTTATCACTTTTTCTTAATTTTAACTTTAATAATCTTTCTTACAGAATAATTGTGGTAAGTGAGTTCATGTTCCAACGCTGGCGAGAGGGTAGATGTCCTTTTCGCTTCCTACTGCGGTACCCGTTTCGCACTCCCTCGTTGTTCGCTTTATCGATCGATCCAAGCGTGATTCACTGCACTTATTTTACTTCTTGAGTCACAATTAGTTGGGTTTTTGTTTCTAAATTACACTCGTGGCGAGCTGCTTAAGGACGACTTTTATTAGTTTTAGAACACTTTGGTTGTAGTTTTTTTTTTTTTTTTAGTTATATTCGCGGCGTGCTGCTTTAGGACGACTTATGTTTATCAACTATAAAACACTTTTATTAGTTACATTCGCGGCGTGCTGCTTGAGGACGACTTATGTTTATGAACTTTAAAACACGTTTATTAGTTACATCCGCAGCGTGCTACTTGAGGACGACTTATGTTTATGAACTTTAAAACACTTTGGGTTGCTTTTATTAGTTACATTCGCGGCGTGCTACTTGAGGACGACTTATGTTTATGAACTTTTAAAGCACGTTGGGCGCCAATTAAATTAATTTTAACTATATTGATATAAAAAAAATATTCATTAGAATATTTTTTATTTTTTTATTTATTACTTTATTAATTTTCAAACCGGCAGCGATTCTGCCTTCGAAACGAATACAATACTTTTACTTAAAATCTAAAGCTTGAATAGTAAATAACTGTAAACATAAGCACTTTACCTTTCTACTCGTTCCCACAGGTCAACACTCGTACGTGATGGAATGTAGCGAATGATGCAACTGGACGCTTTGTGGTGTAGACGCGTTGTCAGCATGATGATGTGGGAACATGGGAATAATGAACTATTATTTTTCAGCATATTTGTCATTAACTTGTATCTTTCATATTTTGTATTATTGTGAATGATTTCGCGTCGTCGGCGAATGTTTCGCGTTGTTCGGGAGCCTTAAAACAAAAACCGAGAATTCAAAGAATCATCTTTTGTTCCTGAGTGCAATTTCACACGAGGAAACTGAGTTGCCAACAAATTTTAGTTTCAAGTCGAGAAGGGCAGGAGAAAAGAGGGGTGAACAAAATCTCCCCGGTCGAGGATTTGAAGAGATTTTTTTGACATTTCCTTTCACATCTATGTAGGTCTAGGTGTGTTCAACGAATAGACTTTCAACAAAAATTTCAAAAATTGCCTGGAGATTTGTTTCCTCGTGTGAAAGGTACAAGAGATAAAAGGAAATTAAAAGAAAATGTCAAAAAAATCTCCAGCAACTTGTTTCTTCGTGTAAAAGGGGACTAAGCTCCTCAATTTTCAGTCATCGTTGAATTATTAAAATCATAAATTATTATTACTAAGCAAATAAAACGACAGTAAAATAAAACAAAGTAGATCAAATGTTTACTAAAATTCTGTGCCGTTTTTTTCGGTGCTTCGTAAAGAGTAACTCTTGGAGAATCTTTATACGCACAAAGAAAAGAGTTTGTAATCTACATACTTTGTACTTTGATTACATCAAAATACAATTTCAGGTAACATTTTTCAACTTCTCCCTGATTTTACCTCTATTGAGAAAAACACTTTGAACATAATTTTGGTTGCTGTAAAAAATTAAATTTTTTCTGTCGAGTTTAATGAGTGTAGAGTTTTTTTCGTTGGGGTCAGTTGTACAAAGGTGTTCAAATTTTGATCCGTGGTTCAAATATTTTTACTTGAATTTAATTATTACTGAATTATTATTCAAGTATCAGACATTTTAAAACTTTCCAGGGGATTTGAGGAGCTTCTCGGTAATTTTAACAAGGCAGTCGCAAGTTTTAGCTCATTGACTCTTCCTAATGATCCGGTGGATATCGGAACATCCACTGATGACCTAATGCAGGAATCTCTTCCTCCAGTGATTTTGCCATTTGATGATGATCTTACTGCGCAGTCCAATTCAACGGTACGTAGTGATGTTGAATCAGATGCCAAAAAGAGCAAAAAAAGGGGAAGGGAAACCACATTAGCTGTCATAAATACCAGCCCACCCCCTAAACGAACCAACCTTAATCCACATAATGCTTCGGAGTCACCTTGTCCAGTACAGGTGGAAAATCAAGGTCCAGTGACTGTTCTATGCCCTGAAGTGGATTGTGATACTATATCTAATATAGTTACCGATCCAAGGCCTATCAAAGATGTCTCTAAGCCGAAAACAATTTTCATATCTCAACTTGAACCAGATATCGTTCCTGAAGAAATTGTAACCCACTTAATAGCTAGAAACTGTATCCCTACAGATACTTCTATTAAGTGTACACAAATTAGTAGAGTGAATAGTTTTGTGTCATCATTTAAAATAGTTACACATTTTTCTTTCTTTGATTCAATTTGCGATATTGGTAATTGGCCTCCTGAAGCTCTTGTAAAGGAATTTTCAGTTAGGAAGAACAGGTATTCAAGAAACCCACCCAAAAAAACATCTCCAAAAAACTCAATAGGATTACCCTCTTCTACCAAAATGTAAGAGGGCTTTGTACTAAAACTGCTGATATATTAGGTTTGTTTGGTTACTTTTGTAGCACGATGTTCAAAAACTGTCAAATTATTGAAAGAAGGGGAAAATTCATTCATAGAGGGGAAAACTTGCTACAAAGTTAACAAACGCGAAAAACCAATTTTGTATCACTTTTGTGTACGAAACTTCAAACGTGACACACACCATCAAACACTACAGGCAAATCTTAAGACACACCCAAACAAAAATACACACAGACGTGGATTTGACAGTTTTTTACTTCCTGCACACAGAAATTTGTGTAGCAGAAATTTGCAAGATTTTTCATGGAGGGGAAATTTCTTGCTCTCTCATTTTGCTCTCTCGTTGCTACACTTTGGAGTTAACAAACAGGAATTTGTGAAATGTAGTGCGACGTCGTACGAATTCGTACGAAATTTCAGTAACCAAACAGACCTATTTATGAACTCCCAAGCTTTTTCGCATGACATCTTTGTTTTGACAGAAACCTGGCTCAATTCAAGTTTCTTGGACACCGAACTTTTTCATCAAGAGTTCTTAGTTTATAGAGAGATCGTCATGTTGACAAGCCAAAAGAATTGGGAGGTGGTGTTTTGATCGCTGTTCGAAATAAATTTATATCTTCACCTATTTTGTTTCCTTTTAACTTATCAATCGAATTAATCTGTATAAAGTTAACTGTACAGTCGAAATTTATTTATATATTAAATGCATACATTCCTCCAAAAAGCTCGAACTCAGTTTATGTCGAGCTGTCTAAAGCTCTAGATTTTATTATTGACTTGTCTTGCTCCAACAGCAACATTTTACTTCTTGGAGATTTTAATCTACCGTCTATAGAGTGGGTGCTTTCTGAAGATGAATGCTTTCAGAAAACATCTTTAACTTCTTCACAGGCTGAGCTTCAGCTTTTGGATAGAATTATTGCAACTGACTTACAGCAAGTAAGCTGTATTAAAAATTCAAAAAATCGAATTCTCGATTTAGTTTTTTCATCCGACGCTATTAGTACTCTTGTTTAAGAATCTAGTTCTGGAATCACTAATATAACGGGTGATTTTTTAAGAGGTTTAGAACTTTAAAAAAAAAAAAAACACAAAAAATTCGAAAAAATGAATGAAATATTTATTTGAATCGATAGTTTGAACCTTGCAATTTAATGTTTAAAGATAATTTCATGCAAATGTTGACCGCGGCTGCGTCTCAGGTAGCCCATCCGCTGAGTCCAATTTTGGCATACTCTTTCACACATATCGGCCGGTATCTCACGAATAAATGCATGGATGTCGGCTTCCAGTGCGTCAATCGAAGCGGGCTTGTCCCTATAGACATTAGCCTTGACATACACCCACAAAAAATAATCTAATGGTGTCAAATCGCACGATCTAGGCGGCCAATTGACCGGCCCGAAACGTGAAATTAACTGTTCACCAAACTCGCCTCGCAATTGCGCCATTGTTTCGCGTGCTGTGTGGCATGTGGCACCGTCTTGTTGAAACCACATATCATGCAAGTCAAGAACTTCCATTTCGGGCAAAAAAAAGTTTGTTATCATCGCTCGGTAGCGTTCACCATTGACAGTAACGCTGCGATTCGCATCATCTTTGAAGAAATATGGCCCAATAATGCCGCCGGCCCATAAACCGCACCAAACAGTGGCTTTTTCGGGATGCATTGGTAGCTGTTGCAATGCTTCTGGCTGATCTTCACTCCAAATGCGGCAATTATGCTTATTTACGTACCCATTCAACCAAAAATGAGCCTCATCGCTGAACACAATTTTTCGATAAAAAAGCGGATCGAACCGAGCACGAATTTTGATAGTAAAATTCAATAATTTGCAAGCGTTGTTCATTTGTAAGACGATCCATGGTTAAATTGCAAACCAAACTGAAGCTGTTTGACAGTGACACAAGGTACTAAACACACGTCAGCTGTCAAAACCAGTGTTGCCAAAACCAAACCAGCTAAAAAATCACCCGTTAGATAGTTATCATCCTTCTTTGGATATAGTTCTTGACTTGAGCAGTCATGTTATGGAAAATAGCAATGCTTATGACCGCTCTTATACTTTTGACTTCAAAAAGGCAAACTTTCAGTTGCTCTCAGAAGAGTTGGCTAGATCTGGTATTGATAGTATATCAGTATCTAGTAATATTGACGAAGCAGTTACTAGTTTTAACGCCATACTTAAGAATTGCATAAATAATACTATCCCTTTAAAAATATTAAAAAAATGCGAGCTCTTGCCCCTCATGGTATACGAGAGAGTTAAGGTCACTCCGGAATAGAAGAAAAAGAGCATGGAAAATATATTTAAAAACTCTATCTTCCGTTGACCACAACTTTTACATTGCTCTTTTCGAAGAATTCAAGTCTCTTTCCAAGTCTCTATACACTAATCATGGATACGAAATGGGAAGATCTCTTAAAGAAGACCCTAAGGCATTTTGGAAGTTTGTAAATTCGAAGAAAAACTCAGATGGTTACCCCGTAAATTTCATTTATGAAAATTGTGTGTTAAAAGAAACTATTGATATTTGCAACGCCTTTGCGAAAAATTTTCGTAACTCTTGTAAACACACCTCTCGATATTGATGAAGATTATTTCCGAAATTTACATTCCTATGCACAAACGAATTGCACCAATTTCGCTGTGCAACAGAGTACTGTTTTAGAACTTCTGTCATCGTTAAATGATGATTACTCATCTGGACCAGATGGAATTCCTCCAATATTATTGAAGAAGTGTAGACATATTCTGGTTGGGCCTCTTCAATTCTTGTTTGAATTTTCTATTAAATCAGGGAAATTTCCTTGTTTATGGAAAACCTCATTCCTAACGCCAACTTTTAAAAAGGGTGATAAGACTGATATTTCGAATTATAGGCCTATATCAAAACTGTCATGTATACCAAAGCTCTTTGAACAAGTTATATGTGAGACTTTAGCATTCCATACCAAGAATTTAATATGTAATCAATAGCATGGGTTTGTGAGAAGAAAATCAACAGTAACAAACCTACTTACATTCTTGCATACATGTTCTAATGCGTTAGAAAATGGCAGTGAAGTGGATTGCATATACACTGATTTCTCTAAAGCGTTCGACCAACTAAGTCACAACATTATCATCTTCAAACTAAAAGCTTTTGGTTTTCCAACTTTTTTTATCACTGCAAGCCGATATTGACAGTTTCAATATTTGGTGTGGTCTTTCTCTTAACCCTGTTAAATGCCAAACAATTACTTTTTCCAGGAAGCGACTTACAAGTGCTTTTGATTATTCCATTTCGCAGCAAAAACTATGTCGAGTCTTTAGTTTCAAGGACTTGGGTGTTAACTTTAGCTCAAATTTAGAATTCACTGAACACATTAATTATACATTGTTAATAAAGCAAGCTGTATGCTTGGATTTATAAAACGTTGGGCTAAGGAATTTAGTGATCCTTATGTTACCCTTTCTTTATACAATTGTTATGTACGACCTCATCTAGAGTATGCCTCGCAAATATGGTCTCCCTTTTATGAAATACATACAAATCGTATTGAATCAATACAGCATAAATTCATTCGCTTTGCTCTAAAGGGTCTTCCTTGGGCTGATCCGTACAACCTTCCACCATATGAACATCGGATCCAGCTACTGCAGGTCCAAACCTTATATCAAAGGCGTGTTATTAATGATTTACTATTTCTTCACCAACTTATAAATGGCCAAATTGATGCTCCTGAATTGTTAGCCTGTATTGGCATAAATTACCGAGGAGGATCTCACCACCTGCGAAGATTTGAACTTTTACACGTTAATTTCCATAGAACAAACTACGGTATACATGAGCCTCTTAACCGCATGTGCATGATTTTTAATTTAAACGGCTCCTCTGTTGATTTTAACATAAGTAAGATGGCATTAAAGAAAGTATTTCGAACCAGTGCTCCACGGTCGTGATTGTTTTTACTTCTTGAAACTATGACTTAAATATTTTGTATATTGTTTAATTATGTATGTATATAGATTTTTTGTTTAATTTTGTTAATTTATTAGTATTTTATTATGCATGTGTTAGATTGCCTTTTTTACTAACCACTAACACATGCACTTATGATGAGCCTCTGATTGTAGGTTGCAGCTTGCTCTAAGGTCTAAGCTCACTACAACTAAGAATCTGAAGTGTAAAACAAAAAAAGTAAGTATGTTATAGTAGCCAAAATGGAAACTTGGCTTAATCTTCCTTCTCAAACAACGAATTATTTTACAGCGATTTTGCAGTATACCGTAAGGAAAGACACTTTGATCCATTGGCCTCTGTGGGTGGTGAAATTCTCATTGCTGTGAGAGGTGTTTTACATAGCTGTATTTTCCAATCCCTGAGGCTAACTCAATAGATATAATTTTAGTCCAGTAAATAGAGAAATTTTACTACTGACCAAATGGAAAAAAATAGCGGCAGGCTGATATTTTGCAGGTCGATTCGGGGGTAGGTATACAACTTAAATCTAAGCTGGCGACCTCCTACCCCATGCAGGGGCGCTGCCACGCCCACTTTTCTTAAATCCTGGTTTCTGAAGAAGCGGCTGCACCGATATGGATGAAATTTTCATAATTTGTTAATATAGTCGTAGAAAAAATTAAAAATATTGTTAAAGTAAAATCCGCCCACTATCACGCCCACTTTTCTTCTTTCTTTGTTTCTCGAAAACGAACATGACTACCTGTGGGTTTCACAAAACCAAAAGATTTAATTTGTATACCTACCCCCGAAACGACCTGCAAAATTTCGGCCTGCCGCTATTTTTTTCCATTTACAATTGTAATTTTACTGTACTATTTGTGTCAAAGTCAGTTTTGGAAACAAGTTTGTATTTATTTAAAATATGTACATTCGGGTGGTCGTTAAAAAAAGGTCATCCTGGATGGGCCCAAATCTTCTCTAAATGAAGAAAAAAAAAATTCCCTAATTTTTTCAGGTTTTTATTTTCATCCCCTATAGTCGCTGTAGGGGTAAATTAAATTTCCCCTTTTTTTTGCATACTAGAAAATTCGCGTAAGATCTTCCAAAAAAATTCAGAGCATGTAGGTGGGAACTAGACAAGAAAAAATCCTACTGGAGGGGGGTAATATCTCCCCCCGCTTGGACGGCAGGGGCAGTTTAACAAAATATTTGCATAAAATAGAAAAAAATTAATTAAAAAAACAACGGAAATACTTACAGATGTTTTGCAGCTTTTTGGAAAGCCAGAAGTCCATTCTTATGGCTTGTTTTTAAATTAAGGTTTTTTGATGAACTGTTTTGGCTAAAAATACTCTTCAAAAAACTAGTTAACCATTTTTTCGTTCAGACGAACAAGTGGTGAGATAAACGCTAAAAAACATTTTTTACAATTAAAATTTGTCAGTTTTTCGACAATAACTTTTCATGGAAAAGAGATGTCAAAAATAATTGTGAACAAGAATTATAAAAGATACTATAACCTACAAAATCAAATAAAGATTTTTACTCCAAGTCTAATAGGAGCTGAGAAAATTTCATTTGTGTTTTTCAAAACACTTTTTCAAAATGGCGGACAACACAACAAATATAAGGAGTTAGAGCAAACATATATAAAAACCAGCCATACTAAAATAACTTCTTTTTTGACGTTGCTAGCTCTCGTACTATAACAATGTCGACACATCTGCAATCGCATCTGCACTGACATCCCTGAAGGTAGATGGTTCGCTTGGTGAATTGATTAACCAAATGCTGACTAGCAGGGTCATCAACTCAAAACTGGGCGGCTTTTATGCTAGGAAGTCTGTCAGTAGAGGTACGCCACAAGGCGGGGTCTTATCTCCTCTTCTCTGGAACTTGGTGGTAAATGAGCTGCTAACATGCCTGGAAGCGGAGGGCTACAGAGTGATTGCCTATGCGGACGATGTTGCAATTGCAGTATCAGGAAAGCATCCTAATACCTTAAAAGAACTCTTACAAAATGCTTTGAATAGGCTAACCAATTGGGCGGACCGGTGTGGTCTCGGTGTCAGCCCTCATAAAACAGAACTTCTTCTCTGCTGGAGATGGCGCAGCAGCTTAACAGACACCTGTGTTAGGTGCCGGGGCATAGGGATATCCCAGGTAATTGTAAGGCCGATGATCTCGCTAAAAGTGGAACAACTCTACCTCTTCTACCTACCAAGGCAGACATAGGTATACCCATCGCTTCTTATAAACTTTTGCTGAGGCAAGATGCATTAGAGAGAACAAACCTTAGGTGCAACGATATCACCACTTGTTTGGCAACAAAACAAATCTGGCCAGTAATGGATTTAAAGCGATCTAAGTGTTTGATATCTCTAAGTAGATTGCACATTAGCTTCATGATTGGTGTTATAACCGGACACTGTCTTATAGGAAAGCACGCAAAGCGTCTTGGCGTGTTCTCTAATGATTTTTGCAGAAGCTGTTTGGATGCTCTATCTCATAGACGATAAGACTTCACCTTGGTGATTTTTACTTCAATGATCCTAGTGATCTATCAGACTTAGACATTTTGACAGGTCCAAATCAGTTTTTGCGTTCCATTGGGCGAAAAAATTGATTTATTTTTTGATTTAAAATCAATCTTGCAGATATAAATTTTTCGGCAGATTTACCACTCCCTGCCCTAATACCAAAATAATTTTGAGCTGTCACTTTGCTTATGTGGTTTTTGATGTGATTATTTTATTTCGGTTGTAAAAATTGTGCTCAAAATGCGAAGAAAATAATTTTTAATAGAAAAAGGAAGCTGTTTTAAATTAATCGGTAAATTCATGAAGCTATTATTACTCTACCAAAAGTGGCCCAAGGGTTGCAAATTGTTACGAGTAATGAGATACACGTGAAATTACACAAATACATTGGCAAAAAAAAAATCAATTTGAAATCGCATTCGATTGGCAACGAAAAAAATCAATTTTTAGATCGAAGTCTGAATTCACCAATGGAAACCCCCATAAATATATAAATTAGTCGTATGGTTTTCGTTCTATGCATTTCAGTTTGATAAACTTCCACCTTCCTCTCCCCGCCCCGCTTGAACCCTTTTTCATTGTGGTAATACAAAAAGTCGATGCGAGTATTTTAGGGGACTCTGATTATGCTGTAGAGGATATATGTAATTCGCCGTCGAAACCAACATTAAAATTTGTACTATTTTTCTCGAACTATAGGGTTCATGTCTAAGAAGAAAAGAAAAAATGTTTGAACTGTTATTTTGGGTGGAATAAAACATTACTAAAAATTCAAAGCCAAAAACCATAACATGAATGTTATACTCATAAGAAACGGGTTAATGTTAAGATAGAGACTTAAAACTTGGAAAACATTTTAAATTTGTTTCTAACCCTATGAGCCACTAAAAAGAAAAAAAATCAATACAAATATAAAAGTAAATTCCTATATGTGAGGATTTGCCCTCCAAAGTACTTGAGAGTGCTAGGACGCCATATGGCCCTAGGCTCAATGATAGGAAAATCCCTATGCACACCTCCGCGTGGTGGAGGGTGGGTAACGCTAACGTGCAGGGGGACCGAATGGATGCCGGGATAAGCAGACAACCCAGCTTTGCTGGTCAGGGCACAAACTTGTCCTTGGGATGGTTAAAAGCCCCCTTAAGACGGATGAACTGCAGGTGGCGGTCAACGGCATGATAGTCTGGTGGCGGAGGAGCGTTTTTTTTTTTTTGTTAAAAGGCCAACGGCAGCAGCAGGTAGCGTCTGTAACCCATATTGGGCGGCTACAAAAGGCGTCTGTTTTCCCATAGTGGGCGGCCTCGAGCAGTTATGTGTTTGACCATACAAAAGGCGGGTGTGCCTGTCAAATCTGAGCTTATGTATGTTATTAATCGTATCTCGGAAAACACCATGGTGGAAGGATATATGCTATTACATGAAATATGACAACAATTGGAAATGAGTCCCCAAGAGGTAACCATTTTATGGAGAATCCTTCTGCAGCTTCGGCTGCTGTAAACCGCACATCGGATTTGGGGGTGCGGCATCTTTCGTGTACCAGCGTCAATCAAGACGCCATAACAATAAATGAGTCGTTAACAAATAGAAGAAGTCTTTTAAGAAGAGCAAATGATACTTTTGGCTACCGCATACGTACCAAAATCGGAGCATGGAACGTTCGATCCTTGTACGGCGAAGGTAGATACGAGCAGGTTGAGCGTGAAATGCTTCACCTTAAGATCAGTATCCTGGGCATCAGTGAAACTAGGTGGAGAGGAAGAGCCGAATACAGAGCTGACTCTGGGCAAACGAGAATGCTGTATTCCGGGGAGGATGAAAGAGAGGGTGGCCAAAGGCTGCATGGTGTCGGAATTATGTTGAACGAAGAAGCAAGGCGTAGTCTTATATCCTGGGCGCCCATTTCTGCAAGAATAATGACAGCAAGGTTCCGTTCAAAAATTCGCAACGTCACAATAATTCAGTGCTACGCCCCCACAAATGAAGCGACCGAGGAAGACAAAACCGCTTTCTACACTCATCTTAACTCAGTTTACAGTGGTGTTCCAAGAGCCGACATCATAATTGTCATGGGAGATCTCAATGCCCAAGTCGGATCAGACAACTACGGTCTGGAACGCGTCATGGGGAAAAATGGCTTGGGGTCACGAAATGAAAATGGCGATTTGCTGGTCGATTTTTGTAACGCTAATCGTCTTGTACTGGGTGGAACTGTGTTTAAACATAAGACTTGCAACAAAATCACCTGGGTATATCCGGATGGTCAAACTGAAAACCAAATTGACCACATCATGATTCAGCAGCGATGGAGGAAGTCAATGTGCGATGTTCGGAGCATAAGAAGTGCCGACATTGGAAGCGACCATCATTTGGTTCTCATGAGTCTCAGGCTACGAACGGCAGCTGTACAACGTCAATCACAGGGTGCAGCAAGGAATTCGAAGTTCAATACAAATGCTTTAAGTGATCCCAACATATGTCGTAACTATGTCATCAACCTTAACGACAGAGCTTCGTCATTAAACGGAATACAACATTCAACAATTGATGAGATGTGGGGTGATATAAAAAGTGTTTTTATGGATGCTGGATCCGAAACTGTACCCAAGCAGTCGAGAGTTAGAGACTCTTGGATATCCCAAGACACCTGGGATAAAATCGAGCTTCGCAAATCGTTGAAGATGCAAATAAATGCCGAAGCAGATGCTCAACGAAAGGCTGAATTGCGAAGAGAGTATCGCTTAGCACATAAGATGGTCTATCGCTGTGTGAGACGAGACAAGAGGGTGAGGTTAGACGGTCTCGCAGAAAATGCGGAAAACGCTGCAAGAAGAGGAGACATGAGGGAATTGTACCAAATATCCAAGGAAGTTGTCGGGAAGAAAACCAACACCAATCATCCTGTAAAGGATGTGGATGGTACACTTTTGGTATCAATCGAGGATCAGCTGCGCAGGTGGAAGGAGCACTTTTGTGCCTTGCTTAATGAGGATTCTGTCGAGCAGAGTGCTGAAGTGCCCCAGCTTAACGAGATGCGTAGATCATATAGGGGTATTGACATCGAGCCCCCTACAGTACTGGAAATTCAATCTTCGATAAATCTTCTCAAAAACAACAAAGCAGCTGGACTTGATGGTATACCAGCCGAGTTCCTGAAAGCTGACCCTGTCAGAACGGCTGGTATTTTGCACCCGTTGATACAAGCTGTGTGGGAAAATGAAATCTATCCCAGCGACTGGAAGGATGGTGTAATTGTTAAGTTGCCAAAGAAAGGTGATCTTAAGAATTGCAACAATTGGCGAGGTATTACAGTTTTGTCCGTTTTTCCAAAATTAATGGCAACCATCATTCTGGAGCGGATAAAGGTTAGAATCGAGTCTACACTCAAGAGGCATCAAGCTGGTTTCCGCAGTGGGCGGTCTTGTGTCGACCATATCAACACTCTGCGTATCGTTCTTGAGCAGTCTGCGGAGTTTCAATCACCGCTTTACCTCATGTTTGTGGATTTTGAGAAGGCCTTTGACCGAGTCAACCGTGAATGTATATGGAGATCACTTCTTGGTAGAGGAATTCCCCCAAAAATTGTTGCCATTATAAGAGAGTCCTATAACAACGCAAGATGCTTTGTTTTACACAATGGGCAGCTATCCGACTCTTTCGAAGTGCGGCAGGGTATGAGACAGGGAGATGTTCTATCGCCAATTCTCTTTCTACTGGCGATTGACGATGTCTTGACGGCCAGCGTTGGAACATCAGAGAGGCAGGGCATTCAATGGAGACCGTTTGAAAGGCTTAGCCACTTAGACTATGCCGATGATATATGTCTCTTGGCAAATAACATCAGCGGGCTGAACGGGATGTGTCAAGCTCTGAAGGTAAAAGGAGAGGCGAGTGGTCTGAAAATAAATAGCAAAAAGACAAAAATAATGCTCACAGGCCGCTCCACACATCAGCGTATTTTAATACAGGAGACGCCAGTTGAAGAGGTGGAACAATTTAACTACCTTGGAAGTATTGTTTCAGCAAATGGTGGTACTGATCTGGACGTTCAAAGTAGAATAAATAAAGCTCACGCAGCCTTCGGTTCTCTCTCCCAAATTTGGAAATCATGTCAAATCTCCTTGCGCACAAAGTTGAGATTCTTCGAATCCAATGTCAAATCCGTGCTGTTATATGCTTGCGAAACCTGGAAAGTCACGACTACCATCTCAAAGAAATTGCAGGCTTTTGTGAACCGTTGTCTACGCCATATTCTAAAAATTCGCTGGCCACAAATTATATCAAACGAGGAATTGTGGCGCAGGACAAGCCAGGAGCGGCTGGACGTTGACATAAGAAAGCGTAAATGGCAATGGATTGGTCACACACTGAGGAAACCAAACGATGAAATTGCAAAGCAGTCATTTGAATGGAATCCTCAGGGTGCACGGCGGGTTGGAAGACCAAGAACAACATGGAAATCAACAGTTCTAGCAGAAGCAGACTCCCAGAGAAAGACGTGGCCACAGTTAAAATATCTATCTGCAGACCGCGAAGGATGGAAACGATTTGTTGGCGCCCTATGCCCCAACCGGGGTTACAGGACTTGATGATGATGATGATGATGAGGATGAACAGGAGACGTCCGAACATGTAATAGCAAGATGCAGGCTAGGCATTAATATGGGAACAAATGAGGGAAATTTTCTCATTTTTTTTGACACAGATTCTATGTTGCAGTGAGCATAGAGCAAACTGTATTCTAAAATCAGATGCTCATCATGAGAGCATGTGTTAGTGGTTAGCAGAACTAAGCAAACTATCACAAGCACATACATAAATAAAAAAATAAAAAATAAATTGGGTGGCGCAACAGCTCGTGGAGAACCAGGGCCTAGTGCATAGGCACCCGGAGGGGGGGGGGCAGTTTTCTTCACAGCTTGAAGTTGGAGTGGAGTGTATTTGCCCCCAAAATAAAAACAATTGTGAGTTATTTTAATGTCAAAAGAGCATAATACATGAGTTTGACGTTTATACTACGTTTACGTTTACACCGAACACTAAACCGGGATTTAATAAGATTTACCTCAAATATTCTTTACCATACAAATTTTAGTAAAGATTAGAAATTAATCTTGTTAAATCTTCCTAGGACAAATAGTTTTACAAATCAAACTAACCTATTCTTATATTGAACTGAATGAAACAGTTCTTCATTCCTTGACAAAATTTAACATTCTATCTCACTGCCACTCCGAAAGAAATAAAATGCACGACTGGGTCACACGTACTTGCTCTTATGTTCAAGACACTGCGGGTTTAAGAAAATTGTATATAAAAACATGCAAGTAGAGAAGCATGAAACGACATTTAAATAGGCTTAAACCACTCTTTTGACAGTTTGAGGTGAAAAAAAAGAATTTCATCTTAATTCTTGATTGAATTATGATTGTAAGGAAAAAAAATCTAAAATCGTTTGAGAGGTTTTTTAAAAAAGTAATTTTTTATATATAAAATTCTTAAAACATTTTAAAGAACAAATTTTGGTATGCAAATCTAAAGTATATATTTATGTGTATATAAAAACTAAATTTGAAAAAAAAAATGTCAACCCCTTTTTGAGATATCGAATTTTCAAAAAAAAATTGAAACGTTTTTTTTTTAAATCCAAAACTTTTTTTTTGAAAATTTTGATATGCAACATTATTTAATCTTATCTGAAATTTGTATATAAAAAAAATTCATCTAAATCCGTTAAGCCGATAACGATAAAATTCGAAATAAAAAAAATACGTTCTATGACAGGTACTATTAATAGTTGCAAAATTTTGTAATTTTTGATATTAGATCGTACTAATTTTAGTATATGAAAAAAGTTTAATCAAAATCGAAAATTTTGATATGCAATATTATTTAATCTTATCTGAAATTTGTATATAAAAAAATTCATCTAAATCCGTAACGAGAAAATTCAAAATACAAAAAATACGTTCTATGACAGGTACTATTAATAGTTGCTAAGTGCAAAATTTTGTAATTTTTGATATTAGATCGTACTAATTTTAGTATATGAAAAAAGTTTAATCAAAATCGTAGGAGTCATTTTTGAGCAAAAAAATATTTTCCATTCAGGTTTCTTAGCTTTTGTATGGAAGGTACCCTTATTTTTTCATAAATGTAAAAATTTTTATACAAATATTTTAGAGAGTACTAAAAACTCTTAAATATCGAGTTTCAAAAAAATCGATTTTGTTGTTTTCGAAATATTTGATTTTCCAAAAAAAGTTTGAAACATTTTCTAAAAATCCAAATATTTTTTCAAAAATGTTGGTACACAAAACTATTTATATTTTTTGGAAGCTTTTGTATAAAAAAAATAATAATAAAATAATAAAATTAATTGAAATCCATGCGATCATGGTTTTGAAGAAAAACAAAAATTAAAAAAATGGTTCTTTGGGAGGCACCATTAATAGCCATTTTTGAAAAATGGTTTTCCACCTTAAGGAAGCCTTTATTAAAATTAATTAATTGAGTTTTTTTTAAAGAAATTTTGTCGAACTGTTTTAGAGAAAAATACGATTATGTAAAATTGCTAACAAAAATTGTATGGCAGGTACCGTTATTTTTGGTTCTAAAAAAAATGAAAAAATGTGTAGACATAATCACCAAAAACAACTATGTACCAAGTTTGAAGAAAATCGATCGAGCCGTTTAGGCTGTAGACGAACAGACAGACAGAATTGTGCCACCCACTTTTTTGGTGTTCTCAATCATCTTAATATCATGTTTGATTGTTATCTCAACATTTTTTTTGCACGAATCCAAAGCTTGCCTTATATCGTCTTCGTTCAGACAAAACTCCCTAGGTCCATTTTCATTTATTTTGAGACATCGGTATTTTTACGGATTTGTACTAACCAGAATTTGAAAATGTTTGATTTTGGGACCAACATAAGATTTAGAGACCTTTAACAGAACTAAACTTTTTATATTTTAATAAATACATATATCGTATTCAAGAGAGGCATCTCGTTTTCGAGAGAAATGGACTTAGGGAGTTTTGTTAGAACGAAGACGATATGTAGTACCTATATCGCAAGTAAAAATGAAAGCCCGTTTCTTTAAGAAATGAATAAGACAGAGATATTATGCCTGTTTGGTAATGTGAAATTTTCACCAAGTTTCCCAAACGTGGGTATTTTGCTCCTATGGTTTTTGACAGAAAATGTAAGTAGTAAGTAAGTAGGAAAGTTTTGAAATTTCCTTTGAAAGCCTATTGGTTGTACTCAACTAACCTAGTTGTGAAAGGAAATGTCAAAAAAAATATCTTCAAATACTCGCCCGGGGAGATTTTGTTCACCAATCTCCTGCCCTTCTCACCAAAAAATATCAAATAAAGAAGAAAATCCTCAGCTGTCAATTTAATTTGCCTACAAGCTAAAGCGAACAGCTGATGTATTAGATTTGCAAAGTATTAGTGAAAAGCAGTGACAAAACGCACACATCGAATCAACTCGTCATTCAGCACAGGTTTTGTTGTTAGGCGTTTTCCTTTGGAGGTGGCGAAGTACTTTGCAAAAAACCCAAACAACAATAATTTCAAAGTAATAATCCATATATGATCAAATAACATAATACTTTGCTAGCTTTTTTTAATGGAACACATCCAACTGCTTTCCCATGTAAAATGATCTACTCGCACATTAGAGCATGTGCAGTTGGTAGTACTAGATTATGGTTTTCATCTACTCACAAGTACTTTGCCACCTCCAAAGGAAAGCAGCGAAACGTACGAAGGATTGGCTTCTTTACCTATTTGATATTCTCTGCTTCTCACCATGGAACTGAAAGTTGCTAGCAACTCAGTTTCCTCATGTGAAAGGGGCCTAAAGTGCCGGAGAATTTATTATTTTTTTTTTTGAGTATGAGTAGGATATTAAAGGTAGAACTAGAATAGGCGGAAGCTGTCGGAAGCTTATGTCAAAACCGACCGAAAAGTAGCATTCCGAAACGTCAATTTCACAAGTGGCCCATAATGCACTTAAGTGGTTGGAAGTGAACAAAAAAAAAATAATTGTTTATTCAATGTTTATTTTCTCATACTTATTCACAGCGCAGAGTGATAGCTTTTAATTATTTATTTTGCAAAACCACTAAAATGCTATTTGATATAAATTAATTAAAAGAAAATTGTTTTGACTTCACTCATTCATTCATCAAACAGAAAAAAAAAGTTGAAAAATTTGCACCAAGCGCCAAGTTCTTGTTAGTTTGCTTCCACCATTTTGATTTTGCATTCGCCCACTTACGAAAGAGCGGTCGTTGAGCGCTCTCACTTCCAACGGCAAAAGTTAACGAAAACTAAACGAAAAGTTCCACTTCGCAATTATGTGCGCGTCTTATCAATTTCTTGTTTTCGCTCGGTTTCGTACGACCACTTAAGTTGGCTTCCGACTATTCTAGTTCTACCTTAAGGTTATTCATAAACGTAGTAAAGTTGTAAACTGCGTTAATCTGTCAAATTTTCCATAGAAGTTTTAGCAGATGTATCTGTCCTACTATATCTTCGTTGTTGTGTTGTGTTGAAAGATTTCAATGAAATTGACACAGGTAATGGCTTGTACAGAATTAAAAAAGACAAAATATTTTCAAAACAGGGTGCTTTAAAAATGTCAATTTCGTTGTTCCTTGAGTGATTTCGATAAAATTGACAGGATAGCTGAACGGTGTTTCAAAAAATGGCACTATCATCACCATGACATGTGTCAATTTCATTGAAATCACTCAATTCGATTTCATTGAAATCTATCAAGGTCAAATGATTTCGAAACTTTTTTTTGAAACTGTCCTTTTTCCTTTTGTAAAATTACATTTTTATATCTTATTTCAAAGATTCGTGAATGGATCTTCAATAACTCTCGGAAAATAAATTCGGAACGAAGCATATTTTATAGATCCACATCCTAGCATTCTTGGTGATATTTTATTGTTCTATGAACCTTCCTTTTTATACAAAAACTTCCAAAAACATGCCTGTGTGGTTAAATAAATGCGATCTACTATTAAATATAAAATAATTTTACGCTGGATAACTATTAACAACACCTCCCATAGAAGATAGACCGTTATTGTGGACTTTTTCATTATTGACTGAAGGATTTAAATGAAATTATTTATAAAAACTTCCAAAAGTTCAAATTATATTGCATATTAAAATTAAAAAAAATTTTTTTTGAATACCCATTTTTTTCGAAAATTCGATATGTATCTCAAAATTGGTTTGGTGTCTGCCCCCCCTGGACACCTGGACAAAATCCGGCGGGCGCCTATGGCCTAGTGACTTACAACTCTTAACCATTCCTGTGTGCGTGTTGTTGGCAGGAATGGAAGGGACCTACAGTTTTTTGCCGAGTCCGAACGGCTACGTGAGAAGCACTTTTCCATGACTCTTGGAGGTTTTGTTAGTTCCTCGCAAGGGGCTGTACCTCGGATAAAACATTTCTGTTTTTAGGTGGTACGGTTGGGAATCGAACTCACACCTTCGGCATGACAGCCCTACGCACTAACCATCATGCCACGAGGTACTACATATACCTATACATAAATACAAACAATTAATAAAATTAAAACAATATTAATACAAAATAAGATATAATATAAAACATTTAAATTAAACATATAAAGATAAAACATAAATATATTAACGAGAATGGAGCACTCACTGGTTCGAAATATGCCATGTTAAAATTAACAGATGAGGCGTTCAAGTTAAAAAGTTTGTACATGCGAATGCGATTGAGAGGTTCGTGTGTGACATAGTTTGTTCTGTGAAAACGAACGTGAAAAAGTTCAAATCTTCGCAGATGGTGGGATCCTCCACGGTAAATAAAGCCTTCACTGGCTAACAACTCAAGCGCATCAATTTCACCACTGATAGTTGATGGAAAAATATTAAATTATTACTAACACGCCTTTGATATAAAGGTTGAAGTTGCAGAAGTCGTATTCTATGTTCATAAGGTGGCATGTTATACGGATCAGCCCAAGGAAGACATTTCAGCGAATGAATCTATGTTGTATTGCTTCAATACGGCTTTTATGGATTTCGTAAAATGGTAACCGTACTTGGGAGGCGTATGTAACATAACGATAATAAGGCAAGAGTAACATACTGATCCTATTTTTTTGCCCAGCGTTTTATAAAACCTCGAACAGCGGGTACTTTCAACTTTGTGAAATGAAGTTTTGCAGTTTGTAGCTTTAGCAAGGTGTCCTTAGAGCGTTTTTGAGTTCCCTCTGGGACTGCGTAACTCCACAATTATGTTTGGAAAACATAATGGCACAGTGGTATGTTCCTATTCAGACACATGACGTTCGAGTTCGAATGAAATTTCCAGCCTCTTTTTTAGCTGGGAAGCCTAACCTAACTTTGCCAGTAAAAGGCCGTTTTCGAGAACGTCATCAGCGTCAAAAATACATTTTGCGGAATGTACTCAAACGCAAACTGGAAAAGTCTTCTGTTCAAAAAGGCAAGTACAAGTTTTACTGGATTAGCATTGTGTTCGATAATATGCAGTTTGCTAAAGTCACATGTTCGAAAACATCATGTGTGGTGCAGTTCTGCAGTACAAACAACGAGTTTGCAACAAAAATATTGAGAAGCCGGAGAACGTGCTCATAAACTTCAAATGCGTTTGCAGGAAAATTGAAGGACGTTAATAAAAAACAAAACCATCAAACCAAACCACCAAACGTCCATTAATTTGACATAAGCTGTATTTTAGCAAAACTAAAATTACAGATCAAAACCGAGATGAACCGTATCGTTTGCTCAGATGCCTTTGTCCATCGATACAAAACCAAACTTACCGACATTGAAATAAAACACAATGATTGTAGTGGAAAATACAAAGAAAAAACCACTCTTTATTAAACTTTTCCGTCCACCCTTCTCGGTTCAGCCTTCAATTGTGACTAACTTTCGTTATACATTTCATTAACAATATATTTAGCCTTCATTAAGTTTTAATTAAAATTATTCATATAAGCTCAAAACATCGTTTGAAGAGTTACCAGACTCATGCAGATCGATACAATAGCAATATTCACGTCGAAAAATCACGATCATTTGACAATCGAATTGGCGTTGACTTGACGTTTTCAAAAACGGCCAAAAACAACTATCCTTAGTTGTAAAAGTTCCATCCAACTTCTCTTAGGCAGTGACTGCTGAAGTCGTTTCCTGGTTTCTCTCCAATCTTCTTCGTTGGATTCGTACTCTTTGCCAGTTTAATAATATGGAACACGGAAGTTCCTAAAACGCATCCACGAAAGTGACAAAATCCTTACGAAAACTTACATACATCAAAAACGTATCTTATGGCTAAGACAGATGTGTAGCACATCTGTACCCGGGTATTTTTCTACCCGAGTACTCGGGTAGTTGAGAAACCGGGTACTACCCGGGTACAATCAAGAGCCCTAGTGCGTATCCATTTCAGAGTAAAAAGACGGCGAGCAGCTCTGAAGAAGTTCTCGAGCATAAAATTCGAAACTGCACACAGACACAATCATAAAATAAGCTCACCAGAGGGGTAGACAGAAGTCAATGGAAACGCACATTTAAATATTTATCATAAATAGAACTCTATCAACCTTTTAGTACATAGTTTTTTGGTATTTTCAGTAACTTTTATAAACAAATGTAGTTTATTATTTCAAATTTAGTTAGATGTCTATATTATGTAGATCCGAGCATTTGAAGTAAGAAAATTTTGAAGCTTATTAAACTAACGTAATTTAAAGATCTAATTTGTATTTTTAAATTAAAATCAACTTTAAGGTTGAAAATTTAGATCAGTGCCCCTACCGCCTCTTCCGTTACATTGAAAACCAAACAGCATTTTGCAAAGTGAAAATCAAATCGATTTGGGATTCAATCTGCTTCTTAGTATGAAATAAATTGACTTTTCTTAAAAAATGTTATACAGTAATATAGATGTAATGTATATGTAATGTAAGACCTTAACTTTGAAGATCGGACATCTAAAAGATCGGACATCTATAAAACTGAAGTTATAAGTTTTTCACTCAGTCGATTTGAAGGCTATTTGTGCATAATGGAACTTTTCTTAACTGAACCTGGCCAGCCATCGGCCAACGCACAACTACTCATTGCTGAGACGCTACGCTGCCAAGAAAAAAATTTATAAACGTGTAACGAAATAACCTTTTTTTGATTAAATTTTATTAAATTCATATTTATGCTAGATCGAATCTTGCCCAGGGGGGGGCAATTGCACCCATTGCCCCCCCCTCTTGTATCCGCGCCTGCACGCATACATAAATAGTTTTTTGTCGGACTACTTGTCAAAAGTGATGCTTGAAGAAGCCATTGTATAAAATGGCGTCATTCAGTAGTGTGTGTGTAATTTTGACAACACGATGTTTTCATATTCGATTGCAATCATGAAGGAGTAGAACTGTAATAAAATCCAATCGAAAACGACACTAGTAAGCCCGAAATCCCCAAGACAATATTTTTTGAAAACAAAATCCCCAAGAGAAAATCCTAAAAAGTAGATGTGCAATCAAGTGAATTAAGCATAAGATTGTGCTGGCGATTTTATTACTTGATTCTCTACTTGCAAATCTTCTGTTTGGCCCAGTTAAAATAAATTTGTCCAGTATAGGGCACTTTTGAAGATTTAAGATATTCCTTACTTAATGAAATTAAAAAATAACGATTCCTTTTACCTTCTTTGTATAACAAATAGATAGCAAGTTCTAAAAAGTTCCATAAAAATTGACTTCATTGCGAGTCAAATATATCTTAGGTTTTCCAAAAAATGTATTATCTGACCTAGTTATGGAAATTGTTTTCATTTTCGATCAGCTTCGATTAGCATAGTTATTATCCAATTCAAAGCACATTTTATTAAAACATGTGAAAGCTTAAACTATAGAATCACACTCAATTTGGTATTTGAGGCAATTAACCGAAAAATGAATATGGTTTTTGATTAAGTGGAAAAAATAATTTCATTGAGGCTCATTTAAGCGGGGAATACTGTTGTCAGATTTGTAAGTAAGTATCTATACAATATATTTAAATGAAACATAACAGACAAAGTGCAAAAGTTCCCAATAAATTTGTATAGGACAATAGACAAATGGCCTTGAGAAGAAACTTTACAAGAACTGTTTGTTAAAGGCTACTTTAGAACGGTGTGAGCTAATAAGAATTTTTAGGGAAATTGGAATTCAGTTGCATTCTTTGATCCGCATTATCAATATAGGTATGAAGCTGAAGATCGCTGCACCGAAAGTAATAATATTTCTAGGAGAGGATCTGGACGTATTGTGAATTTTTTTTCAAAAATTTAAAAAGGATTGTGTTGGGCATGGATTTTTCTAGACGTGATGTCTTTTCTTTTTTCTTATTGTGGTGTTTAATATTTTGTTTTTATCAAAAATCGAAAAATGTAGCTCCCTTTTCCTTTTAGGAGAGGATCCCCGCCACAAAAATAGTTTTTTGAAAAAAGTAAAATATGTCGTAAGTAGAATGGCTTAAACTACAGACGTGATGTTTTTTATTTTTTATTTTTTTTAAACTGTTAAGGTTTTTTAATATGATTTCTGAACAAAACTGTAGACCCTTAAAGCTTGGAGCTGAGATATGATAAGAAGAAAACAAGAACATCAATATAACGGCATTTTGGAACTCTAAACGTGATTGATTTTTTTTTCTTTTATTCACGATTAAAGCTCTTTTTTTTCTGTTTTTATTAACAAAACAATGCAATTTTAGTAACAAATATTTAAGAAAAATTAAGTTAAAAGCTAATGGATTTTTTAAGGAAACTTCAGTGTGCTTATATATCTATTACATAATCTGTAATGTCAAGTGAGTGTAAGGTTCATGTATGTACGTATACATTATATAAGGCAGTGGAGTTCAACCATAACCACAACGATCTTAAATAAGAATTGTTTGAAAAATGCTTTTTGCATTTTTTGATAAAAACAAAATATTAAACACCACAATAAAAAAAAAGAAAAGACATCACGTCTAGAAAAATTCATGCCCAACACAATCCTTTTTAAATTTTTGAAAAATAATTTCACAATACGTCCAGATCCTCTCCTAAAAATATTATTACTTTCGGTGCAGCGATCTTCAGCTTCATATATAGGTATACATATTTTTGGGCGCGGAACTCAAATTCATCGTACTTTTTTCAGCTCCGGTTTTTATGGTTGTTTGAAAATGACAAAAGTAAAACGGTTTTTTTACCAGAAACATTTCGAAAACCCGTGCTAATGGTGCGAAAAAGATTATAGATTTAAGTTTGGCTTTCCAAAAATATGCTAAGAAACATTCTTTGGTGGCCCTATCAATAAGTTAACCAGTATTTAGAAATAATTTTTAATTCAAAAACTCTAATATTGAATTTAATTTTTGTATGTTTTCTTTTAAAGCTTATTATCATTCATCATAATGCCAACCGTATTTTTTTCAGATTTTCGCTGCCAATAAAAAGAAAGATATAAACAAAATAATGCAATATTTTGTATCGCCCAGTGGTATAGTGGGAAGTTATAATGATTGAAGTGAAGCTTATTAGAAATGATATCTGAGCAGTTTTATGTTTTGTAGTACCTATGCAGGAAGATCATAATTTTTTTGTCATGTCTTTTCACGGATGATGTATTAGGATATGACTTTATTATGTCTGAAAATCTTAATCTTAATCGGTTAACTGCTTCAAATTTTATAGATTTAAACTACTTCACTATACAACTTGAACCACTGTGCACGGTGGCGTATGTGGAACTTTTTTCCAACATTTTTTTTTTCAGATGATGCTGGTTTTTTGTTATTTTATGAACAGAGGTACACATTTTTGCCTTGAAATGTCTTCCTTGAGATGATCCGTGTAACCTGCCACCTTATGAACATAGAATACGGCTTCTGCAACTTCAACTTTTATATCAAAGGCGTGTAAATAATAATTTAAAATTTTTCCATCAACTTATCAGTGGTGAAATTGATGCACTTGACTTGTTACATTAATTACCATGGAGGATCCCACCACCTGCGAAGATTTCAACTTTTTCACTTTCGTTTTTACAGAAGAAACTAGAAGAATAAGGAACAATTAAATAATATCTGTCGTCTGCCAGAGTGGTACATTTACTAAATTTTACAATAATTTCAATTTTAAGAAAAATTTAACAATTAAAAATATAATTATTGTTTTTGTTAAAATATTTCTCTTTTTTATAAGGGCTTTTAGTTTAGCGAAAACAAAACATTTTTTTTATATATAAGTGCTTTTAGTTTAGCGAAAACTAATTTTTTTTATAAGGAAGTCTTAGGGCCAGTTTGTTCACAGTGGGTTAAATCAGCAATTAGATTATCACAGATTCTGTTAAACCCATGGTTATGAATCTGTGATAATCAGAAAGTGTTTGTTCACTGAATTTTCTGTTTGATTAATAAATCATAGTTTTTTCAATAATCTTTCCAGTTTCCAGTCTATCTGTCAAATCAATTGTCAGACGTATTCTGTCATTAACTTAGTTTAGTGTAAGTGAGCTTTCTAAAAAAAACATTTTTGTGTACAAAAACAATCAGCGTCTTCAAATTTAATTTTTTGTTCGATTTACGATTATTTCCTGTTATATTACTATACAAAATAACTACCCACGTGAAATTTGTTTTTATTTTAATATTGCTTTCTGTTTTGATTTTTTTGTTCCAAATGTATAGTTGAAGTGTGTAGGTAGTGCTGGCATTTTGTGTAATCTAGTAATGGGAATTTTTCTGTACATATTTTATAATTAGGCACTTCTTTTTGGGTAGTAAATAAAATAACTACAACTAGTAGTAAAATCTTGACAAATTGTTTGTTTTATTTTGCGAGATGAACGATACATGACTTCTGTTTTTTAATGTTCTTGTATAGATTTTGTTTTTCTTTTTTATACCTTCGCTTTGGGAATAACCAATGATGAACAAACAAAATTCCAGGAAATCGTTGATTAAATCGTGCTAATCAGACAGAATCGGCGAATTAGTGATTTCTGCAATTAAGTGCTCAAATCATGGATTCTCTGTTTAAAATTTGGCTGAACAAACGCATTCAATGATAATCAACTGGAATAATCATTGATTTAAGTTGACAAGTTGTGAACAAACTGGCCCTTAGTGAAGTTAAAACATCACAATGAGTTATTTTTAAACGGTTGCAATTTTAAAAGCCTTCTGTGGTTATTCTCTTCTTTAAGCGCTGGCCTTTGATAGTATTTCGATAGTAGCTGAACAGAAGTTTCCAGTCCAACCCGTAAAGGTACTTTTTAACTTCATCAAACTCAATAGTTTTTTTTCCAAATTAAGATCGTCTTATTTCTTTCAACAAGGGGCATACTAAAATGAAATTAAAGATATTTTCTCTCTCTTGCAGGTTGCACAAATCACAGTTGCCAGTTCCTTCGGTTCGATGCGGTGAATAATTAAGGCTTATTAGTTCTTCTCTTATTTTGAAAATTGCTCCGATCATAATGCATGAGAAGCTGCTGTTGAAGTAATTTGCTTCGTTTAAATTGTAGTTTACTTTCGAGTTATAAAGCCTCTCTGTTGACTCACGGGCCTTTTTGATAAAAGAGTATCTCTCATTCTCATCAGTTGTCCGGATAACTTCATAAAACGTCTGTTTCCATTGGTTCATTCTAACTTCCGATAAGCTCAGCACTTTACCACAATCTGCAGCCAGTTTCCTCCAATTTTTGGCAAAAAGTATATTCTTTTGGACTGCATACCGCAAAATCTGCTTTGGTAGCCGAATCTCATCCATTTTAACCACTCTTGATAAATAATCAGCATGTAGCTTTAGCGATGAGATAAACAGTGATAGTAAGCCCGACTCAAGATAATACATATACTTGGTGGTGTTGATTGGCAAATTAAAAATTTTCCTGAGAAAAAACCGTAGCAAGTATTCCACCACCTCGAATCGCTGACCACCCCAAACTTGTGCACCATACAGAAGAATGGATTGCGCTGTTGCATTAAACACACCATATTTTGAGCTAACAGCAATAAGTTTATTGCTAAAAATTCTTTTTCAATTCACGCATATTGCTATTTTAGCCTTATCTACTTTTGTTATTTCCATGTTAAGGTATTAAGCTAGCTCCATTCCTAGGTAGGTGTATTTTTTTACTACCTCCAGGTTATAGTCACCATATTTCCATTTTTCACTTGCCGCTATCCTGCCTGAGCCATTTTGGAAGACCATAACTATTGACTTATTAACGTTGGCTTCTAAGCCCCACATTGTGCAATACCCGTACAGTTTGTTGATCATTAATTGCAGTGAACAAGCTGATTCCGCATGTATAACTATGTCGTCTGCGTACATGATGACTTTTACTTTTGTGCTGCCAATTTCTACTCCACATGTAAATGAGTTCTCAAGATCATCTAAAAAGAGTGCGAATAGTAGAGGGCTAAAATTGCAGCCTTGCTTAACTCCACGGTTTGTTTTTAATTTTTCGGAACGCTCATTTCCTTTACCAATATATGCGGTAGATTGTTGATATAGTTTTTCTAGAGCTCTGACAAACTTTGAGGATAATCCTAATTTATGTAGCTTATAGAACATCGCATTTCGATTTATCGTATCAAAAGCCGCTCTTAAATCCACAAACAATGTGTACAGTTTTTTATTTTGGTTCAACTTCATTTGAGCTATAGATATAAGCAAAGCACGAAGATGTTATTATGAACAAACTATGTCACACACGAACCTCTCAATCGCATTTGCATGTACAAACTTTTAAACTTGAACGCCACATCTGTTGATTTTAACATGGCATATTTCGAGCCAGTGCTCCGTTCCTGTTAATATATTAATGGTTTGACTTTAATATTTTAATTTTTTAATTAGTTTTAATATTATATCTAATTTTGTATTAATATTGTTTTAATTTTATTGTTTCATTTTGACCTGACGGGTTGACCCTTAGTATACAAATAGTTCATGTCCTAACTTTACTTTTAAGAATTGCTGCCACGTAGGCAACACTGTCAGAAAGACAAGAGAAGGGTTGCCACTTACCAGTTTAAATCCCGAAATGTTGCTTATAAATCGAGAGCCAAGGGTCGGACGATGGCCCGAGAGCTCCCGTTGGCTTCAGCACCCTTGAAACCATAGGACCCCATTATTGATTTTCTCCCAACCCTCCCCTTGCACGAACGAGGTGGAAAAAAGTCGTTTTGGGAAAGAAAATTTGAAAAGCCGTCTTGGCTAATTAATGGCGTTTTCAAAAATATTTTTTTTAAAAGTTGTCATGCTAACTTTACACCCAAAATTTACGTGATAAAAATGTGTGGGCAAACCGTAAGAGCGGCAATTTTTTTGTTTTCACGGCATATTTACGGCAATTAATCGACAATTAATGGCGTTCTCAAAAATAATTTCTTACCAAAAACAAAAAAGTGTCATACTAACTTTTAAGGCAAACCATAAGAACTGCAATTTTTTTGTTTCCACGGCATATTTACGGCAGTTAATCGGCAATTACTGGCATACTCAAAAGTTGTCAGAGTAAGGAAAGGGTAGCAGTTAGAAATATAAATATAAATATCTGTGGTGTTTGGTAGAAACCTGATAACTCCATTTTAAAATTAGCGTCTTTACGCCCACTTTAAATCAAGCTAGAGTGTAAACGAGGCCACAGATTTTCTTAAAATTTGGAATACTTATGAACATAAAGCTTTGAAAAATTATGTTTCAAATTTGAAGAAAATCGGTTCACCCGTTTAGGTTGTAGGTCGATGTAAAGTGGACGCAAAAGGCGCAAATTTTAAACTGGAGCTATCATGTTTCTACCAAACAACACAGATATAAATATAAATATAAATATAAATATAAATATAAATATAAATATAAATATAAATATAAATATAAATATAAATATAAATATAAATATAAATATAAATATAAATATAAATATAAATATAAATATAAATATAAATATAAATATAAATATAAATATAAATATAAATATAAATATAAATATAAATATAAATATAAATATAAATATAAATATAAATATAAATATAAATATAAATATAAATATAAATATAAATATAAATATAAATATAAATATAAATATAAATATAAATATAAATATAAATATAAATATAAATATAAATATAAATATAAATATAAATATAAATATAAATATAAATATAAATATAAATATAAATATAAATATAAATATAAATATAAATATAAATATAAATATAAATATAAATATAAATATAAATATAAATATAAATATAAATATAAATATAAATATAAATATAAATATAAATATAAATATAAATATAAATATAAATATAAATATAAATATAAATATAAATATAAATATAAATATAAATATAAATATAAATATAAATATAAATATAAATATAAATATAAATATAAATATAAATATAAATATAAATATAAATATAAATATAAATATAAATATAAATATAAATATAAATATAAATATAAATATAAATATAAATATAAATATAAATATAAATATAAATATAAATATAAATATAAATATAAATATACATATAAATATAAATATAAATATAAATATAAATATAAATATAAATATAAATACAACGTTGTTTTCTATGAGAAATTCTGATTTTTGTCATTAGAAGTGCGTTTGACTGTTACTTGAAACTTCTCATAAATTGCTGCCAAAACGTATAATAAAAAATAACAGTTTTTTGAAAGTTTGTTAACATTTCATATTATCAAACAAACATGAAATATGCCTCTTTAGAATTTTAATAGTAAAATAGTTTGACTAGCAATATCTTTATAATTCGATAAGATCTCTCTAGCCTAAAACTAAATATAAGAATAATTAATTAGTATCAATTAAAAGTGAGATAAAAATCATGCTTTTATACTGTTAATCCAATTGAGATGTATTGTTTCATACTTCATTAATGCATCATACATAGAGAAGGGAGCTCCTTCACTTTAAGGGATATTTTAGATACACATTTTAATGTTGATATACCTACATACTTCGTATACATACAATTTTTCAGAAGTTTTCCTCGGATAAAATGAAGTGAGATTATGATGGTGTATATACACGGTCTCAGTATAAAACCAAAATTCTGTGCGTTGAACATATACGGTTCCAGAGCTAAGTGTTTTCATTTTGTATACCTATGCTCTAGAAGAAAACTTAAACAATAAAATGAAGACAAATTCATAAATTAACATCATACAAAAATAAGATTGAAACTATTTATAAAATATAAAATGCGATTCTGTTGTGATGAGTTTATAAGATATACGAAATAAGAAAATAACGTTGGTTACTTATAGAAAATACTGAAAATATCAACTTTTGTAACAACTTACTGCGCATGTACGCTTCTGCAAAGTTGTTTTTTTTTTGTTTTTGATAAATAGATATGTGACGTTGATTTAGTTGGTATTTGATGTTTTAAATAGTAAACTTTAATACAACATTTTATGTGTACTCAAAATGTATGTGAAAAATATTATTAGAATGTTGATATCCAGTTGAAAGCCAAACATATTGCTACCGTAAGTACATTCATTTAAATAAAATCAACAAGTTTACAACAATGTGGTATTGTAAAAATGTTTAAGTATGTTCAGTTTCTATCAAGAAAAACGGAGTTTTATAGAAATTGATGTATGTAGGTATACATATAAAAGTGTCAAATTAATTTCCATTCTATCCATGCAAAGTTAAACATAAATTTCAATGTTTTGTTGAAACTTGCCATCATTTAGTTGGTACTTTATTAGCTCATTACCAAATTCTTAATGCAATATTTGAAAGAAGCTCTTGCTATGTATTTGTTGTTTGCTTCATTGCTTAAAAAAAGAGGATATTCTCTAGAAGCAATATTAATAAGACATGAATTTCAAAATATTATTTCTTAAATTATTTCATCTTCTGCTTCTTATACTAAACTTATTAAACAGTTTTTTATTTTAAAACAACTAACTATCTATATACCTATTCAAATTAGCTTTTCAGTTCAAAAATATTGAGGTTTCGTCCCGGTGATTTCGCTTGAAGTCTTCAGTTGACTAGTTAGGACCTTACCTATTTGCATTTTTTTGATTTCAGTTTTTACACATCGATATTTTGTCAAAAATTCAACATCATTCAAATTCTTAATCATTGAAGCTGGAAATGTTTGCCCAGAGCAATGTATTGTTTCTGTTAGAAAGATTTTATAGAAAAAATTCTATGTATTCTTAAAATAAATCAGCTAAGCAGAAGACTAAGCACTATTTAATTGGACTTGTTGATTTTGGTTCAAAATAGCGCATAATAGCCTTTAGTCCACAAATATTGATATTTTGTCAATGCCGGTGATCTCTCTTGAACTCATCAGTTGACAAGTGGGGACCTTGTCGTTGTCAATACCTATTTTCTAATAATTTAGTTCATCTTACATAGATTTTTGACAAAACTCCAATGTGAGATATACACATAAGATTTAGGCCCTCATTATGAATAGCGAATCGAACGTTTGCTAAAAAGCGAATGATTTAATGAATTCCCCTTATCACGGTATTATCGATATCGAGCTTCCATATTTGCTTCAAAAATCAATGCTGCCAAAAATATTGCATGAAAATAGCACATGATAAACGTCAAACAATGGCTACTTGTACCTAGATTTGCAAAATTTTATTTTTTCATATTGTGTTTTAGCACAGGAAAATTAGACATAAAATGGCAAAACTTCGAAAAAAATCCGACAAAGCTAAAATTTGATGGAGAGCTTTGTTTTGACGTCTTAAGCATTTCCTAAAAAGTTGCGTAAATTTGGGCCGGGGCTAAATTTTTTTAAGCGGGGTAAAAAGGGGTACAATTAATTTTTCTTTATTTCTCGGAAACTAGCAGTTTTTTTGAAAAAATGTGAAGGTACAAATTGTAGCTTATGTAATTTTACACAAAAAAGATTAACATACTTTTTCATACAATCAATACATTCGGAGAAAATCGTGCAAGAACTTCATGGTGGAGCAAATTTTGTCAAAAAATTAATTAAAATTTTATTAATCGATGGGCAAAATTTTTTGTACGATTTGTGTTTGGCTATACCTCCTCAATACAGGATGTCCCGTACCTGAGTGAAAGTATTAAAGGGTGTGCTTCTTGGTGTTATTCTAAGAAAAAATTCTATAGGGGGAAAGTTGTATCTTCCCTCCCTGAGGCAGGGGGGTGGGGGCAGTTTTGTGAAAAATTGACTTTAAATACAAAAAAAAACATTAAGAATCAACGAAAACACATCTATGCTATAGTTTTTTTGAAAACAAATGCTCCATTTTAACATTTTGTATTAAAATCAAGTTGTTTAAGCGAATAGTTTTTGAGAAATTAAATTTCAAAGTTTAAATTTTTAAAAAAAGGTGTGATTTTTTTCTTAAGTCGATTTTTTTTTATTTTACTTAATTAAGTGCGTTTTTGTGTTTTATATTCAATGCGCTCATTATTTGCGTTATTGCAAAAAATGAGACGAGACAACAAAATTATTTTTTTTAAATTTTTTTTGAAGGTCCTCATTTCTATGGATAAATTTTGTTGAGTTAATTAAATGTTATGATCAGATACCTTGTTTATTCAGCTTTAATTCAGTTTTTTTGTTGTTGTCGTACGATTTTTTTTGACATTGTTTATCTGACTTTGAATGAAAAACGATACTTTTAGCCTTGATTACCAATATCTCAGCAAATAATGACGTTATAAAAAATTTAAAGACAGTTTTGGAAATTTGAGAAAGCGTTTTACAAGATTATTTAAGATTTTGTAGAAATTATTTTTTTTTTACCCTTCACCGTTAGTTTAAAAAAAGTACTAAAAACCGACGTTTTGTGTTCTTTTCGTAAATCTTTTTTTTCTTTGCAAATATTGATTGCATGGCTTGCATTGGTATGCAAATTTATAGACTTTTAAATTATCAATATTCTTGTAAATTTTCAAATTGATTCATCGAACCGTTTTTCCTCACCAAAACTTCAAAGTCTCATAAACCAGGTAAAGGAACAAATTGTGTTGTTCCTAAACAATGTGTAGTCGTCATCAAAATGAAAAGAAATCCGCAATTCCAGTGGATTTTTTGCACAATTTTGCATTACTTAGATATTTTTTTGAATTGAAATTAAATAAAAAGTACATTAAACAAAAAAAAAATAAAATTTAATTTCAAAAATTTTTCAAACAAAAAAACTTGATTTAAAAATTTTTTTTTTTTTATTTTATGTACTTTTTATTTAATTTCAATTCAAAAAATTATCTAACTAATGCAAAACTGTGAAAAAAAATCCACTGGAATTGCGGTTTTCTTGTCATTTTGATGACGGCTACACATTGTTTAGGAACAACACAATTTGTTCCTTTACCTGGTTTATGAGACTTTGAAGTTTTGGTGAGGAAAAACGGTTCGATGAATCAATTTGAAAATTTACAAGAATATTGATAATTTAAAAGTCTATAAATTTGCATACCAATGCAAGCCATGCAATCAATATTTGCAAAGAAAAAAAAGATTTACGAAAAGAACACAAAACGTCGGTTTTTAGTACTTTTTTAAACTAAGGGTGAAGGGTAAAAAAAAATAATTTCTACAAAATCTTAAATAATCTTGTAAAACGCTTTCTCAAATTTCCAAAACTGTCTTTGAATTTTTTATAACGTCATTATTTGCTGAGATATTGGTAATCAAGGCTAAAAGTATCGTTTTTCATTCAAAGTCAGATAAACAATGTCAAAAAAAATCGTACGACAACAACAAAAAAACTGAATTAAAGCTGAATAAACAAGGTATCTGATCATAACATTTAATTAACTCAACAAAATTTATCCATAGAAATGAGGACCTTCAAAAAAAATTAAAAAAAAATTATTTTGTTGTCTCGTCTCATTTTTTGCAATAACGCAATAACGGTACTTGAAAAAAATTCGTTTGCAAACAAATTTCGAAACAAAAAACATAGAGCTGTAAAATGCTTTTTATTTCAACTCAATACAACCACTCGTCACAAAGATACAGCTCTTCAAAAAATGCTAACAAAAATTGAAAAAAAATTTGTTCCTTTAATTTTGTTGACTAGTGTATTTAAATTTGGTTTTCGGTAATGGACTAAAAAATAATGAGGGCATTAAATATTGAGCACAAAAAAAGCATTTAATTTCGTAAAATTTTGAAAAATATCGACTTAAGAAAAAAAATCACAACTTTTTTTTTTTAATTTTGACTTTAAAATTTAATTTCTCTTAAACAACTTGATTCAAAAAAGCTATAGCATATTATTAGATGTGTTTTCGTTGATTTTAAGTGTTTATTTTTGCATTTAAAGTCAATTTTTTACAAAACTGCCCCCCCCTGCCTGACGGAGGGGAGATAAACCTTCTTCCCCCCCAAACAATTTTATTCTTAGAATAGCCTCAAGAACCACACCCTAAAATACTTCCACTCAGGTACGGGACACCCTGTATAAGCCCAAGTTTTTGGGTTGCCCGGGGTAAGGGGAAGGCCACCATCTTGAAAAAGAAAGTGATTTGGTTTTTATTCAAAATTTCTATTGAATTTCATTTTACAACAAAATAATGACAGAATTACATTTAGACAGTAAAATTATCTAAAAAATGAGATATTAACAAACTCTGTAGGTTAATTAGTCTTGAAGTTAGAGCATGTCAAAGTAACACTTTTGATTTTGTTCAAATTATAGTTTTTTGTAAATATCTCAGCAAATGTAATTTTTTCAAAAAATTAGAAAAACGTGCACAAGCCCGCTCATTACCTTTTTGCTTGGGGCATAAGCATACTTCAGACCGAAAATGCTACTAAGTTCGCCCTTTCAAATGGAACGGTATAACATGGAAGCTAAGCCAGTTTTGACAGTTTAAAATCTAAGACTTTTTGTAGGAAATTGGTGGTTTAAGAAAACTTATGAGTTATGAGAAAACTTAAGAGGGACAAATTAACAAAAGCCAACCAAAACAAAAACATAATTTTTTTTCGGAGCAGAGATAGGATCAAAACATTCTAAAACAAAATAAATGAGAGGCTTAAGACTTGAATATGCCATGTTGAAAAGTCGTTTTTATTCAAAATAGGCAAAGATAAACCATTCAAACTAAGCCATTTGTTATCGTTTTTCGAAGATTTTGCCTGACAGCCTGTTTTTAGGCAAATTTCACATTCGTACGAATATTTGAACTTAAGATAATGCTGCATCAAATATGACATA
Organism: Dasysyrphus tricinctus; assembly: GCA_963921185.1. Taxonomy (NCBI): domain Eukaryota; kingdom Metazoa; phylum Arthropoda; class Insecta; order Diptera; family Syrphidae; genus Dasysyrphus; species Dasysyrphus tricinctus. The sequence continues at coordinate 175,785,437 of OY992531.1, read as the reverse complement.
TCGATTATAGAGAATACTTAAACAGTAAGTAAGCCCCGCAATTGTGTCTATCCATCTGTCTTTTCAATGTATCCTGACCTTCAGACTGACGACTGATTCAATGTATATGAGCCTTGCTATTAGGAGCAATGAATATGAAATTTGGCATACTCCGCAAGGCTAATATGAGAAGCATATTTTCTTGACAGCACATTTGTCAGTTCCTCGCAGGGCCTTTGGGGAAACAAATATGCAAGTCCAGCCTGTTCCTTTTAATAAGTTTAAGATTTTAGTATACCATCAAGTTAATTTAAAAATTACCATACCATCAAGTTCATTTAAAAACTTATTTAAATATTTTGTTAGTACAAATTTAAACTATGCTTTAGAATTAAAAATTCTTATTCCATATTATATTTTAAGGGTTTCCCTCTTCAACATTTAAAATGGGAAACATATGCAGCTCATCTCAAAAAAATTGCAAAGATGCTGAGTCAGAAATGTCGGAAGGGTAGGTATAATTTCGGTTTGTGTGGGATATTTAATTGACTTTTTTTTCTTCAGTGGTGGCTCTGATAGTGAATATAAATCTCCAACGAAAGATAAAGATGAGGAAAAAGACTTAACCGAGAAAGTAGAGCATATTAATACTCCTGATACAAATAATACCGTGAGCCCAAAAAATGGTAATTTTTGTACAAGCCATTGAAATTATTCTTCGGTTTTTAATACAAATGTTTTTTTTTTTTTCTTAAAATAAATTTTTGTTGAAACAGATATCAATGCATTTACTCATCACCCAAACTGCGATGAAAGTGAAAAAGTAACTAAACCAAATGCTTGTTCTACAGCAAATAATATCAATCTAATTTTTAAAAAACCTCCTGAACATAATAAAAAAATTGTTCTTTATATTATAATGAGCAACAAGCATGAGTATAAGAAACAACTAAGTATAATAAATCGATTTTTACCCGAACTTTCGACACATACTCGGGCAAAAGGATTCGAATTGACTATATCTTTTACGCACCATGAAATTTTAAGTAAACATAAAAACGACCATTCGTCAAAGAATGATTACAATGAAGTTCCCTTGCGTCATCATGAGGAGTTGGAAAATTATTTTGATGAATTCAATAGACATAAAAATTCGTATATAGTTCCCGTTTTATTTTTTGGAAACGCTTTAGAACAACCTCATTGTCCTATGGAAATAGAGCAAAAAGATTTTAGTTTTTTACTTTCAATTACATCAAAGGAGCAAAGTGATCTTTTGCAACAATTTTACAAAGCCGAAAGCTCTCTTCAGCCACCTGCTTCGTATTGTTTAGATTCACATTCATCATTGAAAAAAGAGGAGACTGAACAAATTCTTGAAACATTTATAACACTCATGCCAATATATTTAAAAACAACCTATCTTGCAACTACAGCTGAAAAGGTTATAACTAATGTTATACTGAACTCGAAAGAAATGATTAAGCATTGCATATGGGTTCAAGTTGATAATTCATCTGAATTATGTACAGCAGATAGTTCATTAATTAGATCGGAGGTATCTAGCAGGCATCTGAACCTTAATTGTCAGTTAAAGGATGAGATTCCGATGAAAAACATAATACCACCTTTGTCATCTGCTGATGAAGATGAAGCAATACACGATTTGCTAGGAGATGTTTTAAAATCAAATATTGACAGCGTTATGCATGAACATATGGTAAAATATAGTTCACGGAATACATTGGGTATGTGTAAACCAATTGCAGAAGAAATTGAGACCGTGAAAAGGCATTCCATTGCAATAGGAGCTAATTTCGACAGCCCTTATGATTTAGAAGAAATTGTAAAGTAAGTATGTGCTTTAAAAGTGAAAAGTTGATTGATGCTAAATTCAACGTAATTTACCTATTATTAAATGATGATTAATATGAGACCAAGAATGAACTACGATACACGATTTACTTTATTCTTTTTTTTTCTCAGATACATTCGTAGTGATTCCTTACTTCCTCTTGCTGTTTTTTCTCCACCTGAACAGGAAAATGCTTTTGCATCGCAGATAGCATTTAACTTGGAAAATTGGATTGAAGATTCTCATTTGGTATTGAGGTGAAATTGGTTCAATATTACATTCTATTTTATTCAATTAACTGTCGCATATTTGTGTCTGTAGAAATTTAATATTTTCTTCTTGAAAATTAGATATGCGCGTTTGACTGTTGTATCTTCGGAAATAACATCTCTGTTAGCGTCTATAGCAGATCAAATTTCAATTATAGTTGCTGGGAAACCATGCCATACACAGCATGTAAGTCAGTAACAAGAGGTTACACAAATATTTTAATATTATGTTTTTTTCCAAGAGCGTTCTCAACTACAAGCACACAATAGAACAGTTAATTGATAGCAGTCATTTTTGTATCGTAATAATTATTGACTCTGTTGATAAAGTAATCGGAGCAACAGATCATGATTGGCTACCAAAGATTTCAAATCCAAAAGTTAAAATAATTTTATCAATACAAGGAAATGGAGACCCTACAGACCATTTATTTGCAAAAGAACTCCATAAACAAGGAGTACCAAAAGAAAATCTACTGCCACTTTTACGTAATTCAACAAGTACGAATAGGTTCGAAGCTAAATTAAACTCCAAACTTCAATCACTTGGTATAAAAATGGACAGCAAGGATACAGAAAAATTGATTGAGAATCTGCTATGCACACTTGAATGCAAAATTGATGTAAAATTTTTAGAAATACTGCTTGTTATTATAGCAATTTCACCATACGGCATATATGAGACTGATTGCATTAATATTTTTGAAGAACAAGCACAAATAGAGAGAGTGTGTTCTTTGGTAATTTGGTCAAGATTTTGTTGGTTAATGGGACCGATGCTCACCTATACTGATAAAATACAAATAATGAACAAAGCATTTGAAACAGCTGTTTTGAAGAGATACTCGAAAATGATTCTTCAAATCAAATCATCTGTAAAACGATATTTCGAAAACCAGCCGGACTCATTTTTTGATGCGGAAAAGAATTCAATAAGGTTTGTTTATTTTGTACCTTAGATAGTAGGTAAGTTTGTAGCGTGTTTTTGTTTTTTTTTTTCCTATTTTTTCCTCTAGTTGAAAATTTATTTTAATTTAAAAAAGTGATACATACATACATACATATGTACTTAGATCGTGTATAAAATTGGTGGGGGGTTTAAACCAGCTTGGTTTCCTATTTGTGATAACGTTGTTAATAAGGTTTTCAATTCAATTTAAAAAAAATAAGAAATAATGTTCTATAATTTTCCCTAAGTCTTTTTTTGGAACTTTATTCTGTTGATTTTTTGTTTTGTTTAAAATCTTCAAAAAAGGAGTGATAAGATTCGCATAAAATTGTTATATCTTGAGTTCTATTACACTAGTTTACAAAATTTTGGATCATGGTAGGGTCCAAACAAAGGAGAATTTAACGCACCAAACTCCGAGACCAATAATGACGTGATGTATATCGTTGGAAAGGTATTTTTATGAAATACAGTAGTTACTAGAAGAGCTAATTTCAAATCTCTATGTGAAAAAAGTTATTCGCTAGTTAAGGATAGTTTTTTCACACCAAAATGCGCTGACACACAATTTTGGCCAGCGAATAACTTTTTTCACATAGAGATTTGAAATTAACTCTTCTAGTAACTATTGTAGTTCTTAAAAATACCTTTCCAACGATATACATCACGTCATTATTGGTCTTGGAGTTTGGTGCGTTAAATTCTCCTTTGTTTGGAAAAGAGAATGGCCTAAGAGGCAATGATTTATCACCTTAGACACAAATTTGTTGGTCAAAAGCTTTATTTAAGGACATAGAATTTTGATTTTAGGGGTTTCTGATTTAAAAAAATGATTTTGGGAAATAACAGACACCCTAATATACATTTATATGACTTTTATTGAAAAAAATTAAATTGCCTTTTTTCACTAATTATTCAATAACTTCTACATTTATCGTCGGATTTTGAAAAACTTTAGCTCAAATCTTTGTTAATAAGATTGTTTTTCACTTGAGTCCTTAAAATTATTTAAAATATTTTTTTCTATCCATATGGAGCAACCAAAAACTAGAAATTTTTCAAAAATACTCGTTTTTGAAACTTTGAATGCCTGTAACTTATAAAATTTCAGTCTGACTTATACAAGCAGTAGATCGTCGGAAGGAGACAGATCACATCATTCAGAAAATACACATTTTATGTAAATTAACTATGCCGTTAGCGAGATTTATGGGAATATCTGAAAAAATAGCTGAGAAAATGATTTTTGCGCATATCTCGAAAACGCTTCTTTGGAAAAAAAAATAATTTTGATTTTCGTGTTCAGTGACCCAAAATTAGTCTAGAAAATATATTTTTTCTAAGGACCCTACCATGATCCAAAATTTTGTAAACTAGTGTTATTTATCGGACCATCATGACTGAGATGTTTCTGATTAGAAAAACTGTCAAAGCTTCATATTCGATTTTTTTTAAAATAAATTAAAGTGGTTAAAACCCTGACAGTAAAATTGAGCAACTGGCTCTTTTTAGCCCCGCCCTTCCCATCGGCTGAGAAAAAAAACTGCTAGACTTTGGTATTTGATAACACGTTAAATTTACTTATAAATCCTCATGCTCAGATTTTGGTCATACACACTCCCAAACTTGCCGCGGTTTACGGAAAGTAGTGAAGAAATAATTGTATAGTGATTTGCATACAGTTATACAGTAGTCAGGCCAATATACCCATGAACCTCTCGTTGTACAAAAATATGTGCACCAATCAAATAACATAAATAAATGACGAGTTGCACTGAATTGTCTAACAATAAAGTTGACAAATAACTTTTTTTTTCCGTTTTTATGAAAAAACAGAATAAGCACAAATCAATTGCTTACAAATTAAAAGACAAAATTCTGAAAAACAGAATTTTGAAAAGCAGAATTTCAACAGGCAGAACTGAAAAAGCTGAATTTTGAAAAACAGAATTTTTGTGCAAAAAATAGAATTTAGAAATGCAGAATTTTGAAACCATAATTTTGACCCACTCCCGAAAATGATCTCTTATAGCCATCTTATTGCCACTTTGAAACAAATTACTCTTCAGTGTATTGAGGTTAGCGTTGCCAGACGTCCCGGCTTACCCGGGACGTCCCGGATTTTAAGCATAAATTCAATTGTCCCGCCGGAACAACTTTTTTCCCGGGTTATTACCCAAATTCACAAATAATACCAAAAGGTATCTTTTATTAGTTGGCAAAAAATTGCTGCAATAATGTTTTAATCAATCTTACCAAACTTAACGTAGAATTGAGAATGAGGAATAAAAACGTAAATAATAAATATATATATTTTTTGTTTTTGTTTTTCTGGACTGTTGAATTTGATGCAGTTTAAAGTTCTTGTGACCTTTAGTTTAAATGACATTTTGGCAACCTGACAGCTGCTGTCACTATCATTTAAATTGGCAAAATAATATAATTAGAACATTTACCAATTTTTTCTGGATTCCGAAAGAATGTTAGTTCTATTTTTTGTCAGCTAAGCATACGGCTTTAAGTGTTTGATTAAAAATTGATAAGAGCATTGAATAATGAATACTTAAAATATTGTACTTAATAACGTCAACGTGAGTTTTTGAAGAAAAAAAAAAATTGGTTTAAAAAAAATATTTTTTTTTTGTCAAAAGTTTTAGAAAATAGAAAAACAATATTAAAAAAAAAAAAAACTTTTTCAAGAAATAAAATTAGGAAATGGATTTTCAACTCAAAAAATATGGGGAGAATAGATCCCCTTCCATACGATTTTCTTCCTGTCTCGGTTAAATTTATTTTGTCCCGGGCAAAAATTGTCAATCCCGAGATTTTCCTTAATTGTGGCAATTTGTCCCGTCAAGCTTCGAGAAAAATCTGGCAACCCTAATTGAGGTATAAGGTTCTGTCCATTATTACCATCAATAAACTTCAAAGTATTCACTCCTGCAGCCGACATGCAAGCCAAAATCATTACACTGTCGCCTACATACTTTACTGTAGGCTTTATATTTTTCTTACAAAGTTCGGTTTTATTTTCAAAATTAAATTCATAAATGTGTTAAAACACTGCATTTTTTCTATTGAAATGCATACAGTCAAAGCTAATATTTTCGGAAAGTATTGACCCTGTATATATATACGTGAAAAATTGTAAACAAAAATTGTTTACGACAAATTTTTCAACTACTCTTTACTATGTTTCCTTTACATAAACTAAACTGGATCTTTTAAGCTGTTACCCACTGTACATAGAAAATAATATTGAAATTTGAAACAAAAAATATTTTTTTTATGTTCTAATTTGTTCCAAATAAGTATGCTCAGAGATCGGCAGTGTAGATCGTTATGTACTTTACTTAAGTGCACCCACGGTGTGTAAGTATGTAATTCTGCACCCCACATGACTTTGGCTTTCCAACCATATACGATTTATCCACATGGGTTGAGTAGTTTTTGAAAAAAAATTGTACCACAAGATTTATTTAAGGCTATTTAATTCCTACCAATAGAATATTACATATGTATGTATGTATATTTCTTTTTTTTTTGTCAATATCTTATAACTTAGAGTCTACTCAACGGCGTATACAGGGGGGGGGTCATGACCACCCCCCAACCCTATTTTATTTTGGTAACTTTTGCATTCCCTTGGGTAACAGAATTGATTTATTTTTTGATTTAAAATCAGTTTGGCAGATCTATATTTTTGGCATAAAATGCCAAAACAATTTTCAATATGGTTTTTAAACGTGGTTATTGTGGTTGTGAGAATTGTGATCAAAACAGAAAAAAAATCGTCTCCATTACGAATACATAATGGCAAAAAAAAAAATAAATTTTAAATCGTTTTCCATACACCGCTAAAGAAATGCATTTTGAGATTGAAATCTAAATTTACAAAAGGATTTTGGGCTCGTCTTGGATTTCTAAAGTTATGAATCAATGCATCAATTTTATTGAAAAAATTATAAATACCTATGATGGCACCTATTTTTCAGGATTATTTTTTAATGTTAAAATCATCTTTTTTTCATAATAAATCAGACAAAAAATGGATATTGATTTTATGAGTTTGTTCTAAAATAGATAAAAAAAAAATTTAAGATGAAAAAAACAACAATAACATTGATTTTTTAAATTATTTAATACTAAGCGAATTTGAACTCATTTATTTTTTGATCAGTTTTAAAATGTTTACGGTTTTTAAAAGAATAATGTTGTCCATGTAAAATATATTTATTTTGATCACACCTATAAACCTTGGAGAAGATAATCTTAAATTTACGCATATTTTTCACATTTGTGAACGTTCGAAGACCGTGTTTGGCCTGCATTCTGATCTGCGGTCAATACTGATACTGATGTTTGCGTTTCGAGCTTCAATAAAAAAATTGTGAAAACTATGGATTTTGTCAAGTATAAAAGCTAAACTAATGAATTTAATGGGAAACAAAGTTCTAAGTACCATAATTTTTGATCGATTAAGATGAAAATAATATCACAGGTAATTAAAAGAGGAAGTAAAAAGCACTTCAGAATCATATGAACAGAGTTTAAAAATTAAAATTTTAAGAAGCAAAATTTTGCAAAACAAATTTTGACCTTGCCAAAATTTCGACCCCAGCCTTTTAATATCTAATATCTGTAGAACCAGCGGAATTTAATTCCAAGAAAAAAATTAAATCGTGGACCAGTCTTTTAATTAATAAATGTATTAGTACAGATTTGATAAAATGTTTGTCGTTATGAACCTCCCCCCCCCAAAGAGTGAAGCTGTATTCGCCCCTGAGTCTACTGTACATACCATTCATAAGTTGAAAAAAGGACAGTGTGGTTCCATACACATATTTTTTTCAAAGTCTTGTCCATCAAATTAACTAAATGTCATTATTAACAATTGAATCAATAGTATGCATGTACATTCATATGTTTTTATTTATTTATTTTATTCGTACATACAATGTAAATTATTTTCCAAAAAATTACTTTTTTCCAGTTTAAACGGAGAAAAATATTTAAAAGTGCCACAGTATGATCTAGCAATATTATCAGGAGGTGAAGAAAGTGTCATTGAACAGTATTTTACTAAGCATTACTTTAAGGATTTATCATGGATATCAAATAAAATAAGCTCGTCTGGATGTTTTCAATACTTATACGATATAATCATAGCCGAAGAAAAATTTAAAAAGACAAACTCTCCGCATATAACACTTTTAAAACAATTTTTGACGCAGCATATGACGCAGCTGAATTATGACGGAACTCAGTTTTATACGCTTTTTAAAGTTTTTTTGAAGAATTTATCTGCAATGGACGAGTCATTGAGTTCTAATGATTATATTAAAAACTGGACTGCCACAATCGACCAACTTAAAATAACACACCTTGAGAGCCTAACTTATGACAATGACAATCAAGAAACTGATGAAACTAGAACTTACAATGAAGTTGTGATTCTAAAGGAGCCAGGTCATTTTGTTGCGGCAATAAGTACAAACGGTGATGAGATTTGTGTCTGGGATGTGCCCAATTGTAAAAAAATTCGCATATTAAAATCTGTTCCCCAACCTAGTTTGCTATGCTCCATACGAAACTTTGAAGTAGCAGTGCTATGTAAAAGAGAAATAAAAGTTATTGATCTTGATGAGGGACAACATAAGGTTGATATTTAATTTTTATTATGTTTTTCCTTTAATTACTTTGTTTATTTTAAGGCAACTTTAAAAGGAGTCATGAATCAAAAGATGCCCTATTTCGGTCTGCACGATGAAGATCATTTGGTGTGTCTATCTCGAAACAGAATGTATGTGAATCTTATGAATCTCAAAACAGGAGATTGTGCCACTTCTTTTAAGGCAGGAGAAGATCGATTTCTAAATTCTTTGATAGTCTCTGGAAATGGAAGGTATGTCATATTGGAGTTTATAAGTAAAGAAATCGTTGTAACTAGAATAAATTGTGTTAACAATGCAGATTTTAAAGATGAACCACGTTTTTACAACTGACCTTAAGAAAGAATATTATAAAAACCAGCAAAACTCAAACAATCATCATTAATTTTATTTACAGGATCCTTGTATGTGGAGATGAATCACAAAAACCATTCTCTTTGTTAGTTTGGCATTTATCACAGAGAAGACTTTTATATGACCTCCGAATACCTCATCACGATCTATTCACCGCCCTTTCCGCTATTACTTATGAAGGACTATATGTTAGTGTAGTAGCCAAAGAAATAAGAGAACCAGGACCCAATTTCATAGTTGTATACGATCTGCAGAGCGGAACCTTATTTCAAAAACTTAAACCGGCGTGTAATACTGTAGCAATAGCGATATCGCAGGCAAATGGTTGTGTAATAGCAGGATTAGAGAATGCTGAAATATTGATTTGGGACCTTGTAACAGGAAATTGTCGATATACTCTTACTGGGCATACTGCTCCAGCAACACTTATGAAGCTTGATCCATTAGGAAGATGTCTACTCTCAGGCGATAAAGATGGACGTGATCTATCGTTAAGACTATGGGAGCTTAGCACAGGTATTTTTAATATTTATGTCTTATATGTGTATGTTAAAATTGATTTAATTCTGAAAGAATTTAGTAAGAAAGGACAGGGCTTGAATACAAAATATAAAAATCCCTCCCCATGCACTCACTATAGGGGGGCTCTATATTTACCTACCGATTCCGAACGGCAAACCGACACTTTTTTAGTAATTTTCTATCGAAGCGGTGTTGTAGGATCCGGATTTGATGTCGTTCAGCTCCGCAGCAGTAGATTGAAATTTTATTTGTTTGCGATGTTTTTAATTGCTGTACCATTCCATGAAAAACTTCTAAGTCTGTAGGTTTGTTCGTTGAAGTTTGGCCAGGTTTGACCCAGGTTTTCTTGACAACCCCAAGAATTCTCAAAAAAACCTGGGTTTTTCGGTTCTCAAAAAACACCAAAAGGTCTTCTATTGTGTTGTTGAGATAAGAAAGAATCAAAATTTCTTTTTAAAATGGAAAAAACAAACCACAGTTTTCATTTTCTATTTCTTTTTGTTATTATTAAAGTAGGTAAGCTTGCGTATTCCTTGAATTTTCATTTCAAAAACAATAGAATTATCTGCAGCATGTGAATCCACAACAAAAAAATGCTTCAGAGCTCAAGTCACTTTGGCAGTTTATTCTTTACCTGAACTTGCCCCAGCTGAAAACCTAGTTCTACTTCAGGGCGAGTTCACGGCGACCCTAGGTCTAAAAAAACTCAGAATTTGCAGGCCAGGGCGAGTTCAGGGTTTTCAAAAAACACTGAGGCGACCGCATGATGACTGCAGGACTCAACAAACAAACCTTGTATTTACATTGCCTGATTTTTCCATTAACGATCTTTTTGTTGATGTAGTAATACATTTACTTTCCCTTATGGGGTTGTCAGATTATTGTCGAAGCTCGGCGGGACTTATGGCCACAATTAAGGAAAATCCTGGGATTGACAAATTTTGCCCAGGACAAAATAAATTTAACCGAGACAAGAAGAAAAACGCATGGGATATTTTTAAAGCTGAAGTCCATTCCCTAATTTTATTTTTTGAAAAATTGTTTTTTGTAAATATTTGTTTTTAAATAATTTCCAAACTAAAACTTTTGACAGCAAAAATTATTTTTTTTTTAAACCAATTTGTTGCCAAATCTCATGATGTCGTTATTAAGTACAAGTTGATTTCAAGTATTCATTATTCAATGCTCTTATCATTTTATAATCAAACACCTAAAGCCGTTTTCTTAGCTGACAAAAAATAGCAATTGTTCTAATATTTATGTTTTAACTCCTCATTCCCATTCTACAATAAGTTGGGTAAGATTGATTAAAATTTTAATGCAGCAGTTGTTTGCCAACTAATTAAAGATACCTTTTGGTATTTTTTGTGAATTTAGGTCACAACCCGGGAAAAAAGTTGTCCCGGCGGAACAGTTGAATTTATGCTTGAAATCTGGGACGTCCCCGGTAAACCGCACGTCAGGCAATGCTATTCCCTTATATTAGTTCTCTCCTATTGCCCTCACCTACAAATATCTAAAATCGCACTGGAAAAATCGGGTAATGCAAATGCTGACTAAGGAATTCAAAAAGTTTTATATTATTTCAGTTGAATAGGAATAGGAAAGTTTACTTGCCAACATTGGATCGAAGGACATTTCTCCAAAAACGAGTAAAGTTTAGTTCATGCAAAATGTTGAGAAATTGGAAGCCCACGGTTTGAAATTGGATCTCGAATATTCAGATTTTCAACCAAGAATCGAACAGTTGTTTTGCCACATCTATCTCTGGAGTAAAATTCACCATTAGATCGTCCAGTTGTTTAAGAGCATTTGAGATTTACAAGTTCTCAATTTCCTACACAAAACTGAATCCTCAAATATTTCAAAGTCTTCCTCTTCTGAAAATATTTTAAATTACTTTTAGTAGGGGCGTTAGTGCACGATATGAGGGCATACCTTTCATTTCGACCTGACGGGTTGACCTTTAGTACACTAATAGTTTATGTCCTAAATTTACTTTTAAGAAGTGTTGCCAAGGTAGCGACACTGTCAGAAGGATAAGAGAAGGGTTGCCACAATTCCTAAATGTTGCTTATAGATCGAAAACCAAGGGTCGGACGATGACCTGAGAACTCCCGTTAGATTCAGCACCCTTGAAAACATAGGACCACGTTATTGTTTTTTCCCTACCCACCCCTTGGACGAAGGGGTAGAAAAAAGTCGTTTTGGAAACAAAATTTGAAAAGCCAATAAAACTTAGAAAAATATTTTTATTAATAAAATTTAAAGATGGTTTCGACGCAGAATATCACAATCTACTACATTACATCCAGTGTTGATTGAAAACCTACTTTGGTTTTTTGAAAAAGCTTCTTTCAAAGTGCTGGGGAGGGGGGATATGAAAGATAAATCAACTTAAATATTTATCTTGGAGTAATATAAGCATATGACACATGTTTTAAGGGTATTTTTTAATGCCCAATCTTACTAAATCAGAATGAACTCGATACAACTACCTTCAAACAACTTATAGCCTTCTTCATAAATGATGACCGAATTATTAGAGAAACACGTAAAATATTACCAAAATTCAACAGCATTGACACGAAACTTAGTCCACATATTTCATTTGTCATAAGCAACAAGAATCAAAAGAGTCTTCAAAAATATTTATAGTGAAAGGCTGTTTTTTTCATTGAAATGGAAACAGTTTGAACTACTACCATGAATCCCCTCCCGAAAATTGGTTAAAACATTTGACTTTTCATCAAGACCAAGAAACAAAGGAGAGCAAATAAATATAAACTATCGGAGGGTGTTTTTCAATGGAGAATGAGAAGCAGAGTTTTTGGCCGAACATTTTATGTTTTTGAAACCAAGTCTATAATTTTGCCCTAGGCATACTATTTAACAAGAGATTTCTTTTCTTTGAGTATAAAAGGTAATTGGAAACGTTTAAACTAAATATTGAAGAAAATACCAATATTTTTAGGAATAGTTGCAAATTTTGTTGAAGAAACATTCTCTAGGAATATAAATTTTTTTAAAAATGATTAACGTCGATTTTGTTTGGCTTACTTTGACATGTTTAGCGGTTCTTTTGTCTTAAGGCTAAATTTATTCGGGTATCCCCAGCTTTCAGGAACTTTTCTAGCTGGGAATTAATTAAATATTATCGTTGAAGAGCATTTAAGTTCTTTTACATTGTCCCGGATAGATTCACCCCCTAAGCGTGAAACCAGAATGGTTGCACGTTGAGCTTCAGCGACATTTTTTTCTGTCCATAATATTCGATAGTAAAATTTTTTGTATTTATTTAACCAATATTAGAGTATCACGGCACTATTATTTACCAATATTTTACTAAGTACAAGATCAAAAACTTGTTTTAGTACAATTTACTTTGAGTGTTCCCATTTTTTTGGCCAAGCAAATCAATCACTTTCGGCATAATGATAGCATCTTTTACACTATCAGATCTTTGCCGAAGAGAGCTTAGTACAAGCGAAATCTTGCGACCAAAGAATTGCCAAACACAAATTAATGCTCATCACTTATCTAATGTAGTGTTAGTAGTTAGTAAGCAACAAACTACTAAAGACACACACTTTACAAAATAAAATTAAAAACAATAATTGTAAAATAAAAAGTACAATGACATACAAAAGATTAACAATTACAAATTTTTTAAGAGCATGGTACACTGGTCTTCAATGTAGCTTTGAGTCTATTGTTACTTATATTAAAATCAAACAAATTTTAGTTCAAATTCAGAATGTTGTAAATGTGGTAAAAGGCTCATATATTCCATAATTGGTACGGTGGGTGCTGAGATATATGCATTAGCTCTAGACTACGAGTATTGTGACCTCCCCCACAGTAGTTGAGGTTAGTACAAGATAATAAATCAGGTGCATCAATTACGCCCGTTAAAAGTTGATGAATAAATACAATATCATTACAGGCCAGGAAAAATGGGTTCCGAGGTTGAAAAAATTAATTCATGAAATATTAAAATTGGAACTGACGCAGAATTGCAACTTCTTTAACATATCCAAAGTCCTCTAAAATCCCCTTATTGGCTTTTTGTGTAGATGCATTTGAAGTGGTGCAGACGGGGAGAACTTGTAGGTCTATCAAACTAAAATATTAGTTTTGGTACAACCTAACCATATGACGCATGCTTCAAGGGTAGTTTTTAATGCTGAATCTAATGAAACCAAATTCAAAATGATACAACCACCCAAAAAACAGTTATAGTCACTTTTATGAAATGATGACATTTTTTCAGGTACAACAGGTAAAATATTACCAAAAACCCTTTGAAAATACAGGAATATTAATGAAACTTGGAATAAATGTACCATTTGTCATACGAACTAAGAATCAAGACAGTCCTTAAAAATATCCATGGTGAAAGGGGTCTTTTTTAAGGGGGAGGGGCAAGTGTAGAATGAAAAAACTCTTACAGTCATGAAACTCGCCAAAAATATTAAATTTGTCATGGGGAACCAAGAATCAAAAGAGTCCATACAAATATCTATGGTCTAATAGTGTTTTTGTGACGGTTACATTTTGACCTGTTCTACGGAAAATACGATTTTTAAAATTGATTTTTGCTTAAAAAGGACCATTACTTTGTTAAGGGTGCTTGTATCATTTTGAGTTTGCCTTTATTAGATTCAGCGTTAAAAAATCCCCTTAAATCATATACCATAATTTGTATATATACCTCAATTACCGAATCGGAATTTTGGCTCAAATCTTCAAACTTCTTCCCAGATTTTCCATCTCTTTAAAAAAAAAACCCAGAACAAATATAATTATGTGTACTATTTTGATTCTTGGTTACAAGTTTAATATTTTTGGCGAGTTTCATGAGCGTAACGGTTTTTTCGTGGGTGCTTGGAAAACATTCTACATTTGCCCCTCCCCCTTAAAAAAAACCCCTTTCACCATGGATATTTTAAGGGACTCTCTTGAGTCTTAGTTCGTATGACAAATGGAACATTTATTCCAAGTTTCATTAACATACCGTTATTTTCAAAGGGTTTTCGGTAATATTTTACTTGTTGTACCTGAAAAAAGTCATCATTTCATACAAAGGACTATAACTTTAAGTTGGGTCTTGTGTGTAAATGGAAATTCACACACAAGTGCAGTGCATGCTGCGCATTATACATCAATTTATATTGAATAATTTTGAATGAACAACAACAACAACAACTTGGTGGTAACAAACACAAGTTGTTGTTGTTCATTCAAAATTATTCGACTATAACTTTTGTTTGGGTGGTTGTATCAATTTGAATTTGGATTCATTAGATTCAACGTTAAAGCATGTATTTTGGTAGACCTCCAAATTTCCTCTGTCAGCACCTCTTCCAATGCACACAAAAAGCCAATGCGGGGATTTTGGGGGGCTTTGGATATGTTATAGAGGTTGCAATTCTGCGTCGATTCCAATTTTAATATTTCATGAATTAATTTTTTCAAGGTTACCCATACGATTTGTGCTATTTTTCCTGGTCTATTATTAATTCTCCTTTGTTCCAAAGTTTGAATCTCAAGAAGCTTAATCCGGTGTTCGTAAGGAGGAAGATTGTAAGGATCAGACCACGGTAATCCTTTCAAGGCGAAACGTATAAAATTACGCTGTACTGTTTCTAGTCTATTTTTATGACATCGTAAAAAGGAGTCCAAACTTGTGATCCGAATTCAAGGTGAGGAAGAACAAGGCAGTTGTAGAGAGCGAGGGTAATATAGGGATCCTGAAATTCCTTAGACCATCGTTTGACAGGCCCTTACATAGAGTTTGCCTCGTTGACGATTAAATTGATATCTATGCTTCTTAAAATCAAGATTAAAAGTAAAATGAACCCCTAGGTCTTTGAAACTATCAACACTACGCAATGTGTGCTGCGATATTTCGTAATCAAATGAACTAGGAACTCCTTTTTTAGAAAAATCATCGCCTAACATTTAATAGGGTTGAGATTTAAACCGTTTTTATTACACCAAATAACAAAATCTATATCTTCTTGCAAAAGTAAACGATCACTCACAGATTTGACGCTTTTGAAAATGTTTGTATCATCCGCAAAAATTAGAATTTCATTACAAGAGGGATACGTCGTTGATAGCTAAGAAAAAAATAAGTGGGCCTAAATGACTACCCTGGGGAACTCCAGATTTGGCAAAGAAAGGGTTGGAGACAGAGCTCCTAAATCTAGCCTATTCTATTATGAAGATTAGAAGAAACCCAAGTGATAAGTTTAGGAGGGAACCCAAACTAATTGTATTCTTCTTTGATTTTGTGGAAAAAACATATGTACATAAGACTATTATTTATATAAAGATCAATTTGTTTGTAGCTAATGCTTCCACTTCACTCAAACGAAATAATCGCTTGGTATAATATCGTTTGAAAGTAGTGAGTGTTCCTATTTTTTTTTGGACATAGTTGTATTTAGTTTAAAAAAGTCTTTTAGTGGGGCAGTTAGTGAGACCAACCTGTCTGAATAAAAAATACTGAATAAAAATAATTAATAAATCATGAAATAATTAAAAATTAAATAAAATACAAAAATTATATTTTCAGGAAAATCTCTGGCAGTTTTCTCCCCACCACATAAGGTATCTTCGTGTGAAATACTTGACAATGGACTTTTTACAATCATAGCGATGGAGGAAGCTCCTGGTATTTTAATACTCCAACTGAAAAACTATGAAAAGACAAAAGCACAATCAGAAAATTTAACTCAAAAAAGTGTTGATTGTAAAATAAACACATTAAAAGAAAATTAGTGATCCAATAAACCAAGACAAAATGTTTTTATTTATATTATGACGAAAAATATTCTCATAAGGACGACAACTCTATAGTGTTTACTTAACCGTCCGCAGCGGGGAGTTTAATTTATTGTAAGTTGCAATCGGAAAATGGAGGTGCTTTAAGTGCAGTAAGAATCTCACCCACCAATGGGGACGCGTTTTACGGTCCCCATAGAGCCTTTTGAAAGTCCCACTCTTACCCACTTGAAAAAAAAAGTAGCATGGAACAATAATTTGCTTACACTTGCAAATAATTTCAATAGCTGAGGGGTTTCGATATGCTTAAAAGTAAGTCCTTCACCATATTAAGAATTGTGTTCTAATTTTGCAAGTATATATGTTTTCTTTCATTTTTTCAACGCTCACCACAAGACTCATTATAGATTTTTAAAAGTATATTGGTCGTCAAAATCCATGGTTTGGAAAATCATGAAAAAGCCCTTAGGAAATCTCTTATTACTTGGGTACCAATGCATTTAAATGCGGTTTTTACTGTTACGATCAAAATCTTTTGAGAAGGGTTATGTCAATTAAAAACATGAAAGATGAAAAGTAATTAAGACAATTCGGTTTGCATTTTTAATAAAATGCACGACTGGGTCGCACGTACTTGCTCTTATGTTCAAGACACTGTGGGTTTAAGAAAATTGTATTTAAAACCATGGAAATTATGAGAGAAAAATGTAGAGAAGCATGAAATACGAAATTTAAATTGGATAAGACAACTCTTTTGACAGTTTATGGTGGAAAAAAAGAATACCGTCTTAATTCTTGATTGACTATGATTGTATGGGAAAAAAATTTAAAATCGTTGGAGCTGTTTGTAAAAAAAAATATTTTTTTATATATAAAATTCTTAAAACATTTTTAATAACAAATTTTGGTATGCAAATCTGAAGTATATATTTATGTGTGTATAAAAACAAAATTTGAAAAAAATTTAATACTATACTATTTGATCTTAGCTGAGTTTTGTATATAAAAAAATCATTTAAATCCGTTTAGCCGATAACGAGAAAATTCAAAATAAAAAATACGTTCTCTGACAGGTACTTTTAATAGTTGCTAAGTGTAAAATTTTATAATTTTTGGTAGTAGATCGTACTAATTTTAGTATATGAAAAAATTTTGATTTTAGCCTTTAATTTTTAAGCAAAAAAATATTTTCCTTTTCGGTTTTTAACTTTTGTATGGAAGGTACCGTTATTTTTTCATAAATGTAAATTTTACCGTTGTTTTTGATTCTAAAAAAACTTGTGGGCATAATCACCAAAAACCACTATTTATTTTTATTTTGTTTGTTTGTATCTACAAGCTTTCTGCTTAACAGATGTTTCATTATATATGTACATATGTAGTATAATAATAATAACAATGATAATAACAATACCTACTAATAAATAATATACTTCGTATACTCTAACAAATTATAATAATTGATAATAGTTAATTTAGAAAACAAATTTTAACAATAATTCATTTTTAAATTCATCACGAGATAAATAAAAATCAAAAGAAACACAAACCTCATTAAACGCGGAAATAGCTCGTGATATTGGTTCATTTTTTGCATAATTTGTTCTATGGGCTTGTTCAAAAAGAAAATTTCTTGTTCTTAAATGTCTAGATGGTACATAAAAGGAAACCAAAGAAAGCAGTAAAGGACTTTTTATATGATAGCATAGAATATCCCGTACAAAAATTACATCATGAATATTACGTCTAGATTGAAGTGATTTAATCCCTAGTGTGGTGACCGCTTCGGAAGACAATGGAAACAAGAATTTTGTAGGCAAGTATTCAAAAAATTTTATTTCCTGAAGGGACATAATTATTAACGATTATTTAAGATTATTACAATAGTTATTCTATATAGAATAGAATAACTTACACTTTTTACGTCCTCCTTGCTAAGTCGTCACATATCGAATCAGATATGTCAGTTAATTCAAAAATGACAGATGTAAACTTCAGGCTTACAACTTAAAAACAAAATGAAAATGAGTGTGTTCAGTTGACTACTTAGCAAAGGTGGCGTTCAAAGCAGAACAAAAATATTTCGAAGTTATAAATAATCACAAGTAGATGGCCACAATACCTAGCAATTGCCAACTAGCTTTATAATCAGGAATAAAATTCCAGCGCATTTTATAGAAAACGTATTTTGTAAACCGCCTTTGAACTTTTTCAATTCTAATAGAATGAACTCTATAGCATGGATTCAAAATCACATCTGCATATTCTATTATTGATGTAACCAGAGAGGTGTAAAGGGTTAAGAGAACATACGGGTAACTAAAATCCTTACTATTCCTTTTAATGAATCCAACTAAAGTATTCGCTCTCGCAACAATAAAATCAATATGTTTTTTTGGAGAAAGTGTGTTGTCAAAAATAACTCCAAGATCTTTAATATCACTTACTCTAATCAAAGGATTTGAATTAATGTTATATGAAAATGTAATAGCAGATAGTGATTTGGTAAATGTTATGGTTTTGCATTTTCCGATATTTAATTTTAAGCTGTTGAGAGAGCACCAACTAGAAATGCGGTCCAAATCATTTTGAACTTTCAGGCAGTCATCAATGCATTTAGTTTTTAAAAACAGCTTTAAATCATCCGCATACAGTAGATACTTACAATTTTTATTACATCAACTATATCATTGATATATTATAAAAAGTAAAGGACCGAGATGACTTCCTTGTGGAACACCGGAAGTACATTTTATACTTCTTGAAACTTTATTATCGATTATAACACGTTGTGTTCTATTCTTCAAATAAGTAGAAACCCAATTAAGCATCTGAGAATGAAAGCCAAAACATTCAAGTTTTTTCAATAAAATATTATGATCAACTGAATCAAACGCTTTACTAAAGTTGAAATTAAGATGTAAATTTATTGACCAATTTGATTTGTATTATGTTGAGTGGAAAATATGTTTTCCGTCGGCTGTTTTGGTCACAATAACTAAAGTTGGTGTAAACTGCATTTACTTGATATTTATTGTCCAATGCATTTGAGACATATGACGAGAACACCGCCAAATTAGTTATAGTAGACCGCCCAGATACGAAGCCATGTTGTGACTCAGACAAACATTCCTTAGTCAAAAACTCTATTTTGTTTTTAACCAGACTTTCAAAAAGCTTGGGAATGGATGAGAGTTTGGAAATTCCCCTATAGTTTTCAACAAGATTTTTAAAACCAACTTTGAATATAGGAACAAGAAATGCTTCCTTCCACTCAGTTAAAAATAAACCCTCTGACAAAGATTTATTAAAAATTGTCAGCAAAGGCAAACAAAGGGAATCACTACAATTTTTCAAAATGCATGATGGTATACCATCAGCACCACAGCTATAGTTGAGTTTTAAAGTCTGAAGAGCCGAGGACATTTCATCAAATCTCAGTTGAATTATTCCAATGTCAACTTTTTCTTCCAGATTAGACAAAAAAGAATTTTTAGGGCATGAGTAAACAGACTCAAAAAAACTAGCAAACAACTCCAAATGAGTATCAATGTCCGATGAATTAAGTCCATTATAACCTAATATCTGAGGAATGCCAGACGACTTTAATATTATTTTCAATATTCATAATGTAATTTCTGTACAGAAATTTACTTAAAACGGAAAAATCTTTCCTTATTCTACTAAAAACATCATAGTCCGATTGGTAGCCCGTTATTTTGAATTTAGAAAATGCTTTATTTTTAACGTTCTTGAGATTTAAGAGCCTTTTAATGTACCATACAGGCTTCGAAGACTTCCTTTCTTGGAAACGAGGAACAAATTGATTAAAACCCGTCAATAGAATTTCTATAAAACGTTTATACATTTGCCCTTAATCAGAATAATTAAGTTCGATATTCCAATCTATACCACAGAAGTAATTTCCAAGTTCAATGAAGTTAGCTTTAGAAAACTTAAAACTATTTTCAAATGAGTTTACTTGAGTTTTTTTGTAATCATACAGGACAATTTCAATAAGAATTTCTTTGTGATGAAGAGAATTAAATTCATCACAACAAATAAAAGCAAGATATAATATTTTCATTAAAGAATTTTTAACAGAATTGACTTGGCATAGGCCTAATGAGTAAATATAATCAATAAAAACTATTTCAAAATCTTTGTTTAAATTACAAGCAATGAGCCTCTTTTCATATTCGGACCATGTCCAAACAATATCAGATACATAAAAATCACCTAATACGATTAAATTATCAAAAACTGAATTTTTACAAATTATAAAATCAATATTATGAATATGCTTTTCATATAAATCTAAACTACTTTAAGGAGGAAACATAACTCACTATAAAATAAAAATGATGCTAAGATGGAATTTGCACACGAACGCAGATTTGTTCGATGTCTTTAATAGGCAGAGTTGTTTCATGGCTGCAAAGAGTAGTTCTGACAGCAATTATTTTTCCACCACCACGTTACCAAGAGGTTTTACATCGGTCAGAACGAAAAACATTGTAAAAGCGACAATCAAATATTCTGTTGATAGTATTCCACTATACAGCCAGGATCCCGTGATGATAATTATATCATAATCAGTTTGGCAAGCGAGATTGAACAATTGAGCTATCTTGGTTCGGATTCCACTACCATTGTGGTAGTATATTTTTAAAGCTGGACTGGTATCTGTTTTTACACCATTCCTTGATCCGTTTCCGCAGGCATGTTTTTTGGCATATACAGGGTGTCCTGTAAATAATGGATAACCTTGCAACTGGTTGTAGCAGGCCTTATGACCTTTCCAGAAAAAAATAAAAAAAAATATTTTCCCTGTGGTTACTATGTTATGATGTTTTTTCCAAAAGTTGTTAACAAGTACTACTTTCCTCAAATACGTGAACGCTACGACCATGGATGAACAATTTTTACTATTTTTATATTTTTGTAATATTCTAAAATAACTGTTGTAATAGATGGGTGGTAAAATTTAACAGTAGTTATTGCATTTTTTTTATTATAATTTTTTAAAATATTTTTTTCAGTACAAAAATGTATTTTCGAAAAAGTTTGACCACCTCTTATAATTTAAAATTGTATAAGAACATGAATGGCCAATTGCTTAAAAAAGTTGTCTATTTAATGCACTTTTCAAAATGGTATAACACATGCTTGTGTATTAACGAAATAACCAAGAAAATTTGTCAATTATCTAATAAAGCAGCTTTTAACATTTTGGCAAAATGTCTATCAAAATGTTACAACAACCTCCAAATTTGGGTTGGACAAAAATTTTTTCTTTTGATGTGTAAAGGGGCTCAGTGCAAGTATAAAACTCTATTTTAGGTGTTGAAACACCCACCATTTGGCCACCATATTGAAAAACGAGTTCTGCAAAGTTTTCCATGGCAACTTAAATTTGATTAGTCTTAGAAAAAAAACTTTGGTACAATTTTGTAGAAAATTCAATTCTCTTCAATTTATGTTAACATACTTTTTACCCTAAAGTTATAAATAAAAAAGTTATAATCAAAAACATATGCATTTTTTCAATGTTTAAATTTTGATTATAACTTTTTTATTTATAACTTTAGAGTAAAAAGTATGTTAACATAAATTGAAGAGAATTGAATTTGCTACAAATTTGTACCAAAGTTTTTTTTTCTTAGGATAATAAAATTTAAGTTGCCATAGAAAACATTTTAGAACTCGTTTTCCAATATGGTGGCCAAATGGTGGGTCTTTCAACACCTAAAATAGAGTTTTATACTTGCACTGAATCCCCTTACACATCAAAAGAGAAAATCTTTGTCCAACCCAAATTTGGAGGTTATTGTTACATTTTGATAGACATTTTGCCAAAATGTTAAAAGCAGCTTTATTAGATGATTGACAAATTTTCTTGGCTATTTCGTTAAAACACAAGCATGTGTTATACCATTTTGAAAAGTGCATTAAATAGACAACTTTTTTAAGCAATTGGCCACTCATGTTCTTATACAATTTTAATTTATTAGAGGTGGTCAAACTTTTTCGAAAATACATTTTTGTACTGAAAAAAAAATTAAAAAAAAATATAATAAAAAAAATGCAATAACTACTGTTAAATTTTACCACCCATCTATTACAACAGCTATTCTAGAATATTACAAAAATATAAAAATAGTAAAAATTGTTCATCCATGATCGTAGCGTTCACGTATTTGAGGAAAGTAGTACTTGTTAACAACTTTTGGAAAAAACATCATAACATAGTAACCACAGGGAAAATATTTTTTTTTTATTTTTTTCTGGAAAGGTCATAAGGCCTGCTACAACCAGTTGCAAGGTTATCCATTATTTACAGGACACCCTGTATACCCTGTTGCGCATAGGAAGAGTTTTGTTTTCAAGTTTATGCCGGAAGATTGATGTCGGATGTATACTCAAATTCGTCGAAATGAAGTCAATTATTTCATCAGTAGTAGAAGATGATAGAAAACTACCCAAAAGATACCATTTCAGGTTTCTGGCAATTTTAAAATGATGACGTATTTCAGAATTTGTCCCTCCAATTTGTTTAGGGCTTGTAGATATTTGGTTAGTCATTGAAGCACCACATACGGGGGTAATGGACTCGAGGTCATCAACATTAGCATGCCATGAACAGCAACAACATCGCTACCATTATCAGAAACAGGCCCTGTGGGGGCTTTATTAATTGCACTTCCATCAACCAGTGGTTTTTTTGCATGTCCATATGGAGTTTGGCGAAAAAAACGACATCGGGACATTTCAACATTTGTTTACCTTTTGCATTGGTCTGCCATTTTGTTTTGAACTATTTACCAACAAACATTTGGCATTTCTATTGACACCTGGTAAGTTGCTTTCCACACCACCTGCATTTCAGCACATGAACCCTATCTGGGGGATAAAATGTTTTCCAATTTGACGTTCAATGTATTTCCCATAAGAGAAAAGCAAAAGAGAGTCATATTCATGTTACTTTTTCTAACTTTTAAATGAACGGATACAACTTTTATGATTGCAACAGAATAACAAAACATGTAAGTTTACAAATCTAGCAAAAAATAAATCAAAACTGACGCCTCAAGTGCTTTAAATTTAAGATGAAAAATGTAAACAAACTACCTCTACAACGAGAAACAACAACACCAATACTCGTTTGAGAAAAAAGCAACACAGGGACGTAGGCGAGTTTTAGTTTTGTTTTCTTTAATTATGTTTGTATTGAAAATGAAGATTTTCAAATATGTACATGTCAACATTTTTGTTCGGAATGAAAATTTCTTGCATATGTATATATTTACCAATTTAATTACAAAAAAAAAACTTTTTCAAGTATTTTTACCTACGTACAGAATTCTTTTGTTTGGAAGTAAATGTAAATATTTTAAATGCTTCTTCCGTATACTGAATTTACACGACTGGTGAAAAGCTGCCAGTATAATGGCAAAAATAATTAATTTGTCCATTCTTCTGTTATTGTTTTGGTCATTATATTGCCAGTTCTCCAATCGTATAAATGCGGCATTAACAAAAGACGCAGGCACGATTGAAGTGTTATTATTTCCTGATATTTTTGGAGGGTACATATTTTGAAAATAAGAATTGTAAAAAATTAAACGCAAAATTTTATTTATTTAATTAAGGGTGTTATTGACCCCATGAGCTTCGCTAGTTTCTAAACACAAATTATATTTTATTGATAGTCACAAATCAGTGGCGATTCCTCTCAGTTGGCTAGGATGGCTGCGCCAACCCTAAAATTACGTTTTAAATACACGTACTACAAACAATTTGTTTGTATTAAAACTTGAGAATAATAATCCTTTTATGTTGATAAAAAAACAACACCCCAATCCGTTTAAATCATTATAAAATCAGCAAAACCTATTTAAATCGAGCCATTCACTGCAACCCCTACGTGCTATATTAATCCCATACAAAGTAGGAATATCTTTAGTATTATTTTTCTTTCAATATTGGTCGTGTTGGCTACAAAAATTTGCGCCAACAAATCTCATACAAACTACATATCGATACCTTCCCGTAAGAATGTATTAAGCGACATTTCAAAAATTTAAAAGGCATCGAAAAAAACCTCTGGTCCAGTTACTTATTTACGTATTTAAGAAAATAAAAAGATTTGGAACGGGATTTTCAACTCAAAATGCTTCGAAAAATCTGTTTACTACAACAAAATACCCAAATAAATAATTGAATAAGAGGTATTTTAAAAATTTAATTTAAAATTTTTCAAATGTCGCTTAATACATTCTTACGGGAAGGTATCGATATTATTCCCGATGTGCTGTGTCACTCTATCTTTAAGAACAGACCCACAAAAATACCCACACAGGTTGGCTCTATTGAAAGAGCCAACGCCTGGGTAGAAAAATGTGAGTTGATTGCCGACCAGTACCCACCAGTGGAGAACCTAGTTATCTGAAGCAAATGTTTTAGTTCGAATTTTATATGGTTAACTTGAAAAAATCATAACTCCCATTTTACTCATCCGATCTTCAAGGTTAAGGTCTTTAAATAAAGCCAAAGTGACACGCTACATTGTGTGAAAAAATTAATGAAAAGGGGTAAAACATTTCATACTAAAGAGGTGATTAAGTCTGCCTTCAATTCGATTTGCAGCATTCTAAATTCAAAAGTTGATGAAAAATTTCACAATTTGAAAAAACAAAAAATACTTATTTTTTGCTTATTTTCTCTTCTAAGATTATGTGATACAATGTTTTACCATCAAACCCACATGAGTGGTGCTAAAATTTTTTTAAATGATTTTTTACAAATAAAGTGCATTTTAGTTAAAAAACTGATCGAAATAGCTTCAATAATATTATGATTACTCAAACAAATCTGCATGAATCTTAATAATTAAGGTTTTAAAATACTGTCACTAAGATAATCGTTAGATTTATAAAAAAAAATATTATTTTTTACATGGGAACTATAAAAAAAATGTAAAAACAATTTGAAGTAATGTTTTTTTACACGTACTTAATGGCATTAATATCTAAAAATTTCAAATAAATATTGAACATAGTATGAACAAATAATGGATTTTAATAATTTAAATTATTTTCAGCCAAACAAAATTATAAAAAACTTCACAAGAAATTTAAGGGGGAAACAAACTTAGGGCATCTATATAAATATATGCTTTTCGAGCACATTTACCTGAAAAATACATAACTTGAATATTAAGGAACTAAAATACACCTTATTTATGATTTAGTATTTGTCTTAAGAAATCAGAAATATCTAAATTATAAAGCTCAATTGGAAGTAAAATATCAAAAATGTGTTTTTAAAAAAGTCTCACATTAAAAACTACTAAATTAATCCCCCTTTTGGCAAACTATATAGCTTATATTTATCAACCAAGTCCACAAAATGGATTTAATTTTTCAAAATTCTATTTCACCAATCCTAATAAAAAATTTGATATATCAAACATTGCTGTACGTTGCTCAAAAGCTTGAGTATTGATTTTCAATTTATTAATTAATTATAAGAAAATTCATATTTTGATAATTTCCAAGGTAGCCGTAGAAACCAAATAAAATCAAAAATTGTCGATCCAACTGCATTAAATTTGCTATTAGTCGAGAAATACTGCTTTGATTCTTAAAAATAAGGTGTCTATTGGCTTTTTTCTATTTTAGCTCAGAGCAGATCAGATCAGGCTCAAAACACAAAAATAATTGAATCAGAGGGCTCAGATAATAAAATTTTCAATTTTGAATCTGATCTGATCTGCTCTGAGTTATAAAAGAAAAACGCCATATAGAGAGATTAATCCTCAATTGTTTATAGCGTTACAGCTTACAGGTTACATTTTCATAAAATTTGAGTAGCTGAGAGGCTTTGAAAGGTTTAAAAGCATGTTTTTTACTATATTTACAATAGTTTCATCCTTATTTTTCAAAGTGTTTAAATATATGTAATAATTTGGACTAATGTGTCAATAGAGAAGGAAATGTTGTCGAAGATAAGAAAAAGTGAACATTTTTAGGAACCGGTTCCCGAATTTTTTTTGAAAATAGAGTGACGACTGGATTTTATGTAGGTATAGATAAATGAGTTGAATTAAAACTCATTATAGAGGAAAAAAATTAAAAATGTTTGCTTTTATTACGTTCAGCTTTGATCAAAGGATTATTCGTAGCCAACCCAGAACTCAAGAGCAGAAATCGCCACTGTCACAAATAGTATACAAATATTTGTACTCCTTTTTTCTCAAGAATACAAATACACAAACCCAATACATATGTAAATAGATAGAAATACTTTATACCTACATCTTCATAAAAACATTACTGCAAAGTTTCGATGACGTAAGCTTTTACTTATTAGAAAACAGTAGTAAAATATATAATATAAAAATCTTCATAATTGACTCTTGTCTATCAAACCCCTTCCCTGACTACGCACATGACACCAATTTTGCTTACGACATGAATCCATTTTGGAAAGCAACAACAACAATACAGGTTTGTTTACATTTTTCATCTGCAAAATATAGGAAATTACACATAAGTTTTGATACATATGCTTCTTGATTAACTAACTCACATAAATTCTTTTTCTATTGCAACTATAAAATAAATACGTGTTCATAGAAAATTAATTAGCAAAAGCAATGTTTTTCAGACCTTTTTTTGGTTTTCTCTTATGGGAAATACATTGAATGTCAAAATGAAAAAAAATGTATCCCCCTCATTGGGTTCACGCGGTGACTGCTAGGTGCCGTGACTCCATTCGCCAATACAAATTATTGATAACACAACGTCAATCGTAGTTTGGCATTACCGTTTTTATCGGGACAAAAGTTAACTCCAGTTAATTATCTGGACTTATAGCTAACTCTATATGGAAATAGTTGTTGTTGTATTTAACATGTAAATTGTTTTGCTTTGTTGTCGTTTTTTTCATATAATTTTATCTGGACATACAAAAAACACAACTATAGAAACATATTATGTTCACAAAAGTAAAACGACCAGGGGCCTATAACACAAAGCTACAAGTCTACAAGCCAAGAGCCACTTGTAGGATTACGTTAGTTTTACAAGTGTAGATTATTTCTGTAACACAAAAATAAAAACTTACATTTGTAGAAACAAAAATTTCCCTACACTTGTAGGCACTCCATTCTGCATGCAATGAGTTGAGTGTTCGTCGGCGATCGACCGACAAGATCCAGAACCGACCAATTGGAAAGCTTATAACTTTGGTTATAACTGTCCGATCTTCAAAGTTAAGGACTTTAAATAAAGGGTAAATAAGAGGCTACATTTTTGTATTCAATTTTTTGATGAGGCACACAAAATTTAATACTTAATAGCAAATTGAGTCTCCCATCAATTTAATTTTCATTTTTCAAAATGCAAAAGTGGATGAAAACTTATACCATTTTAAAAATTGTATTGAACAGGAGGGACAGCGGGGGCATTTCAATAAATTTTGCACCTAAAAATTAATTTTCATAAAAAAAAATCGTCGATTTTATTAGCTTCAAAAAATTATAACTTTGCTTCTAATGCTCGGATATTTGAGATTAAGACATTATGAATTCAAAATTCGTGTTTAATTCCGCACTAAAAAGGTAAAGGCTCATATCATAATTCACAAAGATTTGGCCCTGCATCTATGCGTGTATAGACATGCTAAAAAAACATATGTAAATAAAAATCGTAATTCTGTTAATTGATCTAAAAATTACACAAAAAGCGGGGAACACTGTACCTACATTTTTACTTGCGATATAGGAACTATAGGGCAAGTTTTGGATTCGTACAACAAAAAATTTGAGATAACAATCAAACATAACATTATGATGATAGAGAACACGGAAAAAGTGGGTGGCACAATTCTGTCTGTTTGTATCTGGATCTAAAGCCTAAGCCTTTAGATTTAGATCTAGATTTTCTTCAAATTTAGAAGTTAAGGTTTTTTTGTAACTCTCCAGAAGGGCAATTGAAATTTTTTTTAGCTCTAAAAATAACGGTACTTGCCATACAACCGTTAAGGAAGAGCTAATTTATCTCAAAAAAGGCTTTAACTTTTTTGATAAAAACAAATCAGTGTATTATTGATGTACTTTCTGGTAAGAAAAAAAAAATTACCAAAAATTTTTATTAACGGTATTTGCCATACAACGGTTTTTTTTATTTTTGGTTTTCTCATTCAACGCTCATCCGATTTCAATAAAATTTCTTGCACAAAAGCTTTCTTAGAATATAAATAGTACTGCATGCCAAAATTTTGGAAGAAATAAGTTTTGGATTTTGAAAAAATATTCAATTTTTTTTTTTAAATTCAATATTTCAAAAACGGGATGATAAATTATTTTGAATTTTCAGTTTTATATGTGTATTAATATATACTCAAAATTGGCACCAATTTTTTTTAATGGTACAAACATTTTACATATACATACATACATACATATGTACATATGTATATACAAAAAAATTATTTTTAAGAAAACGGCTCCAACGATTTTAAGTTTTGTTTGCTTATATCACATTTTTTCAAGTAATCAATTGGCGTGCTTGTTTTAAAGCTCTAAGCCATTATCAGGCTGCTTATACAATTAAAAGAATGATCCACAAAAAATGTGATTTTGAAATTATATTTGTCAGGTTCTGGCAGCTTTTTCTTGATATTTCAGAATTAAAAATGAAAAATAATTTCAAGGTACACTCAGTGACAAAAGAAAGTATTCACTGGACCCTAGAAACCACTAGTTTATAATATATATTCTATTTCGGACACATTGTAATCGGAAAAACTAATTAAGAGAAATGATATCCCTTTCTTAAGTCTCCAGACGCTCGAACATGGTGCGAGTAAACACAGTTCGACTTAACTCCGCAGACAGTGAAACCAAGCTGAGACCAAACTACTCGAACTTTATTATTTTTACGATTTATACGTCATTCCAATAGTTCACTGAAAGACTTACATATTTATTTTTTTATTCGGGATATTTGTCATTTTTCTTTTTCTTTGCAAAATTTTCAAATTGAAATTCAAAATTAAACTGAAATATTCGAGTAAATAGACCGAGAGCCCACAGCAGATTTTGGGTGTGAACGATAGCAAAAAAAGAAGTATAGGCGTCGAAAGCTTCATTAAAGACTATCAAAAAAATCAAAGTCTTGCAGTCCACAACTGGGGCCTTTGCGAGAAACAGTGCATCGAAAAAAAAATATGAATGCAACTTCGAGGAACCCTGTTCACCCCTCCCTAGATAAGCTCCTCGGATCCCATATCACGGAATTTGAGATCAATTGAGTGTTTAATTCGCCCCACCAGACTGTTTAAAAAAACCGTTTTTCACTTAGAATTTTGAATTTTTTAAACGGTCCGGTAGAGCGAACTATACACTCAAATGGTCTCAGATTCCATGATATGTGATCCGAGGAGCTTCACAAGGGAGGAGTTAAAACCAATTTCGGCTAACACGATTATCCTCGAAGTTGCATTCATATTTTTTTTTCGATGCACTGTTTCTTGCAAAGGCCCCAGTTGTGGAAAGCAAGACTTTGATTTTTTTTAATAGTCTTTAATGGAGCTTTCGACGCCTATACTTCTTTTTTTGCTATCGTTCACACCCAAAATCTGCTGTGGGCTCTTAGTCTAAAACAAACGAAACCATTCCGGAAACAGCCGAATCTGGTACGATAAACAAATAGCTCCGACCTTGAACATCGATAAAAATCAAACTTTTTTTGATTTTGGTGAGATCAAATTTTTGTTTAGTGACCTAACCAGCCCGCAAACAAGTAAAATCGACTCGAACATAGTACTCGAACTATATTCACTGTTCACTCGCACCATGTTCGAGCGTCTCCAGAGCCCTCGTTTTTGCTCTGCTGACACTTTAATAATTGATGTAATGAGAAATATGTGTAAGGAAGAAAAAATGTAGTGTCATACGGGCTTAGCTAAGATTAAAAATTATGGGTACGAAAAAAAAGAGTAAAAAGAAATCATTATTTATTTTGAATAACATACAAATTTAAAGTTGTACCTGAGCGGAACACGTATGGACTTAAGGTCACAGTAACTTTATATTAAAATATATATACCTACACAAGATATTAAGATTTTATTCAAAGTAGGCATATTTAATAATTACATTTTTCAATTGTACATACAATTTGTATGTTGAAGGAGACTATTAAAGCAACTTAAACTTCCTTAAATTGGGATCACAAACGTAGAAACAAACATCTGCGTTGATATATTGACAATTTGAACTTTTTTTTGGTTAAAAAAACAATAATTATGATGAACAAAAATTATTGAAATGCTGATTAATTGAAAAGATTGTTTTTTAGCATTTTAAAATACACCTTCTGCATCCTACAAGTCTTGAATCACCTGTAAGATTTCATCGATTATTCTACAAGTAAGATTTAGTTTTTCTGTACACTTGTAGCTTGGTGTTACAGAAAGAGGGAAATTGCAAAATTTCCCACTTGTAATGAATGTTCATTACACTTGTAAAAGAGCCAGCTGACTTGTAGCTTTGTGTTCCAGAAATTCATTACATTTGTAAGGATTGACTTGTATTACAAGTACTTGTAGCTTTGTGTTATAGGCCCCAGCAGGTTGGCAAATATTTTTTATTATGTTGCTGAATTAGCAGGAAAATGGCAGAGGAGCAAATGTGAGCATTTGTTTTATTAAAATTAATAATCGTATGATTATTTTGTTTTTTTCTTAGCGTAGTTTTAACTGGTTACTTTTCATTGACAGGACTGAATCTAGAAAGTGTGGTCCGATGCTGGCACGAAACTAGTCATTTCTATTAGGTGAGGAATGGAAACGGAAGTAGAAAAAACGTTCTTTGTTTTTGCAAGAAATAAGGAATATATTTTAAGTTTCAAAACTTAAAAGCTTCCTATCATAGAATTAAAAAAAAGCAAAAAGAATAGTGGCAGCAATACGATATCGACGATGTATACAGGCCTCTACACAATAGCCCTGTTTTTTACTGCATTTTTATCTTCGCTTGGAAAAAAGTTGCATGTTAATTACAACAACAAACTGGTATAATTTCGTATTGTTGTTGTATTTAACATACTACTTTTTTCTAAGCGAAAAATGGGTGTATAAAGTTAAAAAAAATGCAGACGGTGGAATATAACGCTATAAAGCTAGACTCGTGGCATAGGGCTTCTTATAGAAATATGGTACCGACTATGATGAAGTATTTGCCAAAACCCCTTTTTTAATGCAGGGTTGAAAGAGACCATCTATATGAAGCAGCCGCCAGGCTAGGATGATGGAAATGAGGGTAAGGTTTGTTTGCTAAATAAAAGTATATATGGACTGAAGCAAGCAGCTAAATCGTGGAACGTAGCACTTCATAACGTATGTGACTGGGGGTCAGAGGGCCTACCGGGCCTTTTATAAAAAGGGCCACAGAAAATACAATTACTCTAAAAATGGTTAAAAATAAAAGTTGATATGACCGACGTTTCTGGAAAGTCATTTTTTTTCTATTTTGTAATTAACATATTTTAGTTTTCGAAATACGACATTCCGAAAAGGATTATATTATAATGTCTCATAAAATCGGAAAGTTATCAACCACTTTAAAAGGCATTATTTTGAAGTACTCATATAATAGATATCAAAAAATTTTATTTCTACGAAATGCGAGTCTTAAAGGGCACTTTTTTTTGTACCAAAAACTTTGGAAATAACATTTAATATTCTAAGGATTTAAAAAAAGCTGATCGAAATTAAATTTTTGTCTTAAATTAAAATAGTTTGTTACTTTCATTTATTTTCCTTTGCATTAAGAGTTCTTTTTGTAAGAAACTTACATTTAGCTTTTTCTTGGAATCAACCCACGCGTTTTCCCCTGAACCTTTCATTTGTACTATTTATTTTTTGTTTTAGGTATAATAATACCTATCTATGTGCATACATACTATGTACACAAAACTAAGTTCATCATTTTATAAAATATCTAGGTACTAAATAAACAATAATTGACTTGCTTCTTTAATTTTTTAAATATTTTTGCAACAAACTGCTCTTTTCTGCCAGTAAGTCGATAATTTGATCATTAGCTATTTTCTTTAAAAAAGGAAATTCCACGGACATTAGCATTGCGGTTTCAAGGTGATCTTTGGTCATGGTATTTCTTAATCGATTTTTGATGTATTTAAGTTTTGAAAATGATCTTTCGCAAACAACTTGTGTACATGAAAATGACAGCATCAATTTATATGATAAGAAAAGCTTTTTGTCCGTTTTTGTTTCAAAATAATAACGCAGCAAGACATTGAAGAAGCATTTTGCGCAATCTCCACAGTGTTCTTGTTTTTTCTTCTTTTTTCCGTTTCTTGACTTTCGTCCTCTGCCTCATCTTCGCTCTCATCATTTGAAACCAGGTTATACACTTCACTTTCAGACATTTTAAAGTACTCATCATTCAGAGTCATTTTGATTTTTGACCAAGAAGAAGCGAAATAGATCAGTTCTGAGCGTAAGGCCTGGTTCACACGAGATTGTACCGCACGATTTTTTTGCAGTATAAATCCGTGCGAATGAGCAGTGGCGTATATATTTTGCATAGAGCCTTTCACACGACGTTTGTACGGCAAGAAAACGTACTCAGCTAAGTACGTTTATCGAATACTCAACGGACTTATAAAAATAAAATGCACGACTGGGTCGCACGTACTTGCTCTTATGTTCAAGACACTGTGGGATTAAGAAAATTGTATATAAAAACATGGAAATTATGAGAGAAAAATGTAGAGAAGCATGAAATACGACATTGAAATTGGCTAAAACAACTCTTTTGACAGTTTGAGGTGAAAAAGAAGAATGCCATCTTAATTCTTGATTGAATATGATTGTATGGGAAAAAAAATTTAAAATCGTTGGAGCGGTTTTTAAAAAAAATTTTTCTTAAAAATGTTTTAAGAATTTTATATATAAAAAATTTTGGTATGCAAATCTTAAGTAAATATTTATGTGTATATGAAAACAAAATTTGAAAAAAAATTGTCAACCCGTTTTTGAGATATCGAATTTTCAAAAAAAAAAAATTGAAACTTTTTTTTTGAAAATTTTCGTATATAAGAAAATTCATCTAAATCCGTTTAGCTGATAACGAGAAAATTCAAAATAAAAAATACGTTCTATGACAGGTACTGTTAATAGTTTCTAAGTGTAAAATTTTATATTTTTTTGTAGTAGATCATACTAATTTTAGTATATAGAAAAAGTTTTATCAAAATCGTTGGAGCCGTTTTTAAGCAAAAAAATATTTTCTTTTGTGGTTTTTTAACTTT
The DNA here is from genome assembly GCA_963921185.1 of Dasysyrphus tricinctus. Taxonomy (NCBI): domain Eukaryota; kingdom Metazoa; phylum Arthropoda; class Insecta; order Diptera; family Syrphidae; genus Dasysyrphus; species Dasysyrphus tricinctus. Next base: position 175,751,697 of record OY992531.1, on the reverse strand, counting down.
TGTATGGAAGGTACCGTTATTTTTTCATAAATGTAAAATTTTTTCTAAAAATATTTTAGAAAGTACTAAAAAACTCTTAAATATCGAGTTTCAAAAAAATCGATCTTGTCATTTTCGAAATATTTGATTTTCAAAAAAAAATTTTGAAACATTTTTTAAAAATACAAAAAATATTTTTTCAAAAATTTTGGTACAAGAAAGTATTTATATTTTTTGGAAGCTTCTGTATAAAAAAAAATTGAAATCGGTCTTACCGTTTTGAAGAAAATCAAAAATTAAAAAAATGGTTCTTTGGGAGGTACCAGTTATAACCATTTTTGAAAAATGGTTTTCCACTTAAACAAAGCCTTTACTAAAATAAATTTTTTGAATTTTTTTTAAGAAAAGTTGTCGAGCCGTTTTTGAGAAAAATACGATTATGTAAAATTGCTAAAAAAAATCGTATGGCAGGTACCGTTATTTTTGGTTCTAAAAAAAAATGAAAAAAACGTGTCGGCAGAATCACCAAAAACCACTATGTACCAAGTTTGAAGAAAATCGATCAAACCGTTTAGGCTGTAGTCGAACAGACAGACAGACAGACAGAATTGTGCCACCCACTTTTTTCGTGTCCTCTATCATCGTTATATCATGTTTGATTGTTATCTAAAAATTTTTTTTTTGCACGAATCCAAAACTTGCCTTATAGTACCTATAATCGCAAGTAAAAAACGAATGAATTGCGACGTATCGTCTTCCAGTGGCGTATAGTTTTATATAGTCTCGTTCACACGGTTTAAATCCACGTTGGGTATTTGTTCGTTGGCATAGAATGAGCTTCAGTAGAGAGAAAAGCCGATGTACAAAAAAAAAAATTAATCGACCGGTATGGTTGTTCTAAAAAAATTATAACTCCGGTGATACTCATTGGATCTTGTAGGTAAAGGTTTTAAAATAAAGAAGAGGAATGAGGCAATAAATATGCGTTTTTAGTTTTTCAAAATTATAAAAATTTTCATCAAAATTTGAATTTAGAATAAAATAAATGGAATTGAATTGGACTTTATTGACCCTTTTAGTATGAAAATGTTTGCCCCTCCTCAATGATTTTTTTTACACAATATAGCCCGTTGTGTCAGCTTTCTTTAAAGACCTTAACCTTGAAGATCCAATGAGTAGAACGGGAGCTATAATTTTGTAAAGCCATCCATATCAAATTTTAATAAAAAAAATTCCATGTAGATAACGGGATCTTCTCGCTGGTGGATGGTCGTGGACAATGGTCCAAGCAGGTAATTTCAATGCAATTGTTTTGATTTTTCGGTCAATTTAAAATCAAGATTGTGTCACTTTTATACCACGTACGATAATGAATGGGGTATCAAAATAACCGTAATTTTATTTATATGTTATTTTTAAAACAACAAAAAAATTCATCAATGCATTAAACAGATATGAGTTCATATGTGAAAGCGCTCAAATAATGCCGTTATCTCCGCCCAACGGTATTTTAGGACTCTTATTTTCTTAATCCATATTTTAATCAATATTTTCTATCATCCGTTCAAATTTCAGCTTTCTAGCCCTTTCCCTTAAAAAGATAAAAATCACATGGTGGTGCAAAGGCACCCTTTTTGGTTTTTTGCATATAACTCGAAAACGAAGCAAGATTTCAAGATAATTCTCAAAACCTTTTTTGTAGACATTAAAATTTACCATCAAAATGGATTTTTGAAAAAAAAAATTTAAATTTTTTTAGAAAGCTAATTAAAAAAAAAAAAACATACCTAGCAAAAAAATGAGAAAATCGCATTTTTTGGTTTTTTACTTATTAGCTTATAACTTTTTTACCAGCAGAGATAGGCTTAGGCATTGCTTCATATAAAAGAAAGATAATTAAATTTCATGTGAATGAATTATTCAAAAAATGGTTTGGATACAAATCGACCGAGAAATAGTCGTTCAAACTATGCTCTATCCAACAAAAATTGTCAGTAAAGGGAAGATAGGACGTTTGCCTCTCAGTCTGGTTGCACTGGCTTGCAAACATCTGTCTCAAGTTAAAGATCTCACAGGGTTTCCGTACTTTGAATTATAAATTGCCACAAATCGAAGAACAATGTGCATATGGTTACCATTGATACCATTTCAAACATATTAAAAAAGATCCATTTATCTTTTTTTACCACAGCACACCTTTTTAAATGAATTTGATCACATAACGCTTTGTGAATGTTTCAAAACTTAGCGGAAATAACTTTTTTCTTCTTAAAGACTAAAATCGTACAAATTTTAAGTGCATTTTATAGCTTTATTCAAGTACACAAACAAATAATAAGGGGACAATCAAAACGACAACACTTTTGGCTCTCACCATTATAAATATTGTTCTCAAAAGCTTCAAAACTGAAAGTTCTTTCATAAAAACTACTGAAAAAGCTTTTTCGTACTGTTGCAACATGGCAAAGGCAACTTTGTTGGTATTTGAATTTTTTGTTTTATTTCTCACAGCGAAGGTAGAAGCGAAAGCGAGTATACGATCAGAATGCTTTTAGCATTGAAAGACGAAGGTCATGTTGGAGCGTATGAAATGTTTCAAGGAGTTGCAACAACAATTCCTGTATGTTTATCAGTGGTTTAGTATCTTTTTCAGTGGCAGGTTTGTTATTTGAGTGTTGTGATGGTATACACTGGCGCCACTGTTTTGAAAAAAGCTCGCCCATAAGCCCTGTACTGACAATTTTTGCTGGATAGACTATAGGCTGATGTTAAGTTCTTAAAGCTTTAAACTGCGAAAATTTGAAATTTGATTTTTATTTTTGACTTAACTGGTCATGGCTCGCCAATACACCCAGTTTGAGCGTATAATCTAACAAGTCCATCAAAATAGCCAAAAATGCCATTCATAAAGCTTTAAAAACTTAAAATCAGCCTAGTTTGAACGACTATTTCTCGGTCGATTTTTATCCAAACTATTTTTTTTTTTTAATAATTTTAAAGGAAATTTAATTATCTTTCTTTTGTAGACAGGAATGCCTATACCTATGTCTGCTGGTAAGAAAGCAAATACGTAAAAAAAAAACAAAAAATGCGATTTTTCACAGTTTTTTGCAATAATTTTTATTAAATTTAGCCAACTTAAAATTTTAAAATTTTTTTTTTCGAAAATCCATTTCGATGGTAAATTTTATTGTCTAAAAGGTGTTGAGAATTATATCGAAATTTTGCTTCATTTTCGAGTTATATGCAAAAAACCAAAAAGGGTGCTTTGCATCCCCTTCTAAAAAATACACCCTCCAATTTAATAGCACTCCGCGGATTTCTCATATTCAATGACCCCTTTGATGATTTTTACAATAAAATCCCTATCCTTATTATATGACATAATCAATAGCATATTAAAAGCTTTGAAAAATTCTGAAGAGCATTTTCCGGAATCCCCTTTTTCAAAAAATTCGGAAAATTTTTGGGAACAAAACATAAAAAATCTGCTGCAAAAGTACCATGTTCTGTAAACCGAGTTATAATCAAAATTTAAACATTGAAAAAATTCATATGTTTTTGATTATAACTTTTTTATTTATAACTTATGGGTAAAAAGTATGTTAACATAAATTGAAGAGAATTGAATTTGCTACAAAATTGTACCAAAGTTTTTTTCTAAGACTAATAAAATTTATAGACCAAGAGCCCACAAAAAAATTGTTCTTATTCGATAGTATTTATAATTTTATTTTCAAATGTAAGCGTCTTGCAGTTTGTGGTTGGGGCAGTTATGAGTAATCCTGCATCGAAAATGCATTTTTTTCGGCAGATTAAATAATTGTGATAACACCTAAGATAACGTTTAATTATATAGAACTTAATGCCCTGATATCAAATATGGTGGTCCAAGACGTTTTGCGGGCGGCCTTCTGCCTGACAGACATCGAATTTTCAAAAAAAAAATTGAAACTTTTTTTTTGAAAATTTTGATATGCAATATTATTGAGTCTTATCTGAAATTCGTATATAAGAAAATTCATCTAAATCCGTTTAGCTGATAACGAGAAAATTCAAAATAAAAAAATACGTTCTATGACAGGTACTGTTAATAGTTTCTAAGTGTAAAATTTTATATTTTTTTGTAGTAGATCATACTAATTTTAGTATATAGAAAAAGTTTTATCAAAATCGTTGGAGCCGTTTTTAAGCAAAAAAATATTTTCTTTTGTGGTTTTTTAACTTTTGTATGGAAGGTACCGTTATTTTTTCATAAATGTAAAATTTTTTCTAAAAATATTTTAGAAAGTACTAAAAAACTCTTAAATATCGAGTTTCAAAAAAATCGATCTTGTCATTTTCGAAATATTTGATTTTCAAAAAAAAATTTTGAAACATTTTTTAAAAATACAAAAAATATTTTTTCAAAAATTTTGGTACAAAAAAGTATTTATATTTTTTGGAAGCTTCTGTATAAAAAAAAATTGAAATCGGTCTTACCGTTTTGAAGAAAATCAAAAATTAAAAAAATGGTTCTTTGGGAGGTACCAGTTATAACCATTTTTGAAAAATGGTTTTCCACTTAAACAAAGCCTTTACTAAAATAAATTTTTTGAATTTTTTTTAAGAAAAGTTGTCGAGCCGTTTTTGAGAAAAATACGATTATGTAAAATTGCTAAAAAAAATCGTATGGCAGGTACCGTTATTTTTGGTTCTAAAAAAAAAATGAAAAAAACGTGTCGGCAGAATCACCAAAAACCACTATGTACCAAGTTTGAAGAAAATCGATCAAACCGTTTAGGCTGTAGTCGAACAGACAGACAGACAGACAGAATTGTGCCACCCACTTTTTTCGTGTCCTCTATCATCGTTATATCATGTTTGATTGTTATCTAAAAATTTTTTTTTTGCACGAATCCAAAACTTGCCTTATAGTACCTATAATCGCAAGTAAAAAACGAATGAATTGCGACGTATCGTCTTCCAGTGGCGTATAGTTTTATATAGTCTCGTTCACACGGTTTAAATCCACGTTGGGTATTTGTTCGTTGGCATAGAATGAGCTTCAGTAGAGAGAAAAGCCGATGTACAAAAAAAAAATTAATCGACCGGTATGGTTGTTCTAAAAAAATTATAACTCCGGTGATACTCATTGGATCTTGTAGGTAAAGGTTTTAAAATAAAGAAGAGGAATGAGGCAATAAATATGCGTTTTTAGTTTTTCAAAATTATAAAAATTTTCATCAAAATTTGAATTTAGAATAAAATAAATGGAATTGAATTGGACTTTATTGACCCTTTTAGTATGAAAATGTTTGCCCCTCCTCAATGATTTTTTTTACACAATATAGCCCGTTATGTCAGCTTTCTTTAAAGACCTTAACCTTGAAGATCCAATGAGTAGAACGGGAGCTATAATTTTGTAAAGCCATCCATATCAAATTTTAATAAAAAAAATTCCATGTAGATAACGGGATCTTCTCGCTGGTGGATGGTCGTGGACAATGGTCCAAGCAGGTAATTTCAATGCAATTGTTTTGATTTTTCGGTCAATTTAAAATCAAGATTGTGTCACTTTTATACCACGTACGATAATGAATGGGGTATCAAAATAACCGTAATTTTATTTATATGTTATATTTAAAACAACAAAAAAATTCATCAATGCATTAAACAGATATGAGTTCATATGTGAAAGCGCTCAAATAATGCCGTTATCTCCGCCCAACGGTATTTTAGGACTCTTATTTTCTTAATCCATATTTTAATCAATATTTTCTATCATCCGTTCAAATTTCAGCTTTCTAGCCCTTTCCCTTAAAAAGATAAAAATCACATGGTGGTGCAAAGGCACCCTTTTTGGTTTTTTGCATATAACTCGAAAACGAAGCAAGATTTCAAGATAATTCTCAAAACCTTTTTTGTAGACATTAAAATTTACCATCGAAATGGATTTTTGAAAAAAAAAATTTAAATTTTTTTAGAAAGCTAATTTAAAAAAAAAAAACATACCTAGCAAAAAAATGAGAAAATCGCATTTTTTGGTTTTTTACTTATTAGCTTATAACTTTTTTACCAGCAGAGATAGGCTTAGGCATTGCTTCATATAAAAGAAAGATAATTAAATTTCATGTGAATGAATTATTCAAAAAATGGTTTGGATACAAATCGACCGAGAAATAGTCGTTCAAACTATGCTCTATCCAACAAAAATTGTCAGTAAAGGGAAGATAGGACGTTTGCCTCTCAGTCTGGTTGCACTGGCTTGCAAACATCTGTCTCAAGTTAAAGATCTCACAGGGTTTCCGTACTTTGAATTATAAATTGCCACAAATCGAAGAACAATGTGCATATGGTTACCATTGATACCATTTCAAACATATTAAAAAAGATCCATTTATCTTTTTTTACCACAGCACACCTTTTTAAATGAATTTGATCACGTAACGCTTTGTGAATGTTTCAAAACTTAGCGCAAATAACTTTTTTCTTCTTAAAGACTAAAATCGTACAAATTTTAAGTGCATTTTATAGCTTTATTCAAATACACAAACAAATAATAAGGGGACAATCTAAACGACAACACTTTTGGCTCTCACCATTATAAATATTGTTCTCAAAAGCTTCAAAACTGAAAGTTCTTTCATAAAAACTACTGAAAAAGCTTTTTCGTACTGTTGCAACATGGCAAAGGCAACTTTGTTGGTATTTGAATTTTTTGTTTTATTTCTCACAGCGAAGGTAGAAGCGAAAGCGAGTATACGATCAGAATGCTTTTAGCATTGAAAGACGAAGGTCATGTTGGAGCGTATGAAATGTTTCAAGGAGTTGCAACAACAATTCCTGTATGTTTATCAGTGGTTTAGCATCTTTTTCAGTGGCAGGTTTGTTATTTGAGTGTTGTGATGGTATACACTGGCGCCACTGTTTTGAAAAAAGCTCGCCCATAAGCCCTGTACTGACAATTTTTGCTCGATAGACTATAGGCTGATGTTAAGTTCTTAAAGCTTTAAACTGCGAAAATTTGAAATTTGATTTTTATTTTTGACTTAACTGGTCATGGCTCGCCAATACACCCAGTTTGAGCGTATAATCTAACAAGTCCATCAAAATAGCCAAAAATGCCATTCATAAAGCTTTAAAAACTTAAAATCAGCCTAGTTTGAACGACTATTTCTCGGTCGATTTTTATCCAAACTATTTTTTTTTTTTAAATAATTTTAAAGGAAATTTAATTATCTTTCTTTTGTAGACAGGAATGCCTATACCTATGTCTGCTGGTAAGAAAGCAAATACGTAAAAAAAAACAAAAAATGCGATTTTTCACAGTTTTTTGCAATAATTTTTATTAAATTTAGCCAACTTAAAATTTTAAATTTTTTTTTTTCGAAAATCCATTTCGATGGTAAATTTTATTGTCTAAAAGGTGTTGAGAATTATATCGAAATTTTGCTTCATTTTCGAGTTATATGCAAAAAACCAAAAAGGGTGCTTTGCATCCCCTTCTAAAAAATACACCCTCCAATTTAATAGCACTCCGCGGATTTCTCATATTCAATGACCCCTTTGATGATTTTTACAATAAAATCCCTATCCTTATTATATGACATAATCAATAGCATATTAAAAGCTTTGAAAAATTCTGAAGAGCATTTTCCGGAATCCCCTTTTTCAAAAAATTCGGAAAATTTTTGGGAACAAAACATACAAAATCTGCTGCAAAAGTACCATGTTCTGTAAACCGAGTTATAATCAAAATTTAAACATTGAAAAAATTCATATGTTTTTGATTATAACTTTTTTATTTATAACTTATGGGTAAAAAGTATGTTAACATAAATTGAAGAGAATTGAATTTGCTACAAAATTGTACCAAAGTTTTTTTCTAAGACTAATAAAATTTATAGACCAAGAGCCCACAAAAAAATTGTTCTTATTCGATAGTATTTATAATTTTATTTTCAAATGTAAGCGTCTTGCAGTTTGTGGTTGGGGCAGTTATGAGTAATCCTGCATCGAAAATGCATTTTTTTCGGCAGATTAAATAATTGTGATAACACCTAAGATAACGTTTAATTATATAGAACTTAATGCCCTGATATCAAATATGGTGGTCCAAGACGTTTTGCGGGCGGCCTTCTGCCTGACAGACATCGAATTTTCAAAAAAAAAATTGAAACTTTTTTTTTGAAAATTTTGATATGCAATATTATTGAGTCTTATCTGAAATTCGTATATAAGAAAATTCATCTAAATCCGTTTAGCTGATAACGAGAAAATTCAAAATAAAAAAATACGTTCTATGACAGGTACTGTTAATAGTTTCTAAGTGTAAAATTTTATATTTTTTTGTAGTAGATCATACTAATTTTAGTATATAGAAAAAGTTTTATCAAAATCGTTGGAGCCGTTTTTAAGCAAAAAAATATTTTCTTTTGTGGTTTTTTAACTTTTGTATGGAAGGTACCGTTATTTTTTCATAAATGTAAAATTTTTTCTAAAAATATTTTAGAAAGTACTAAAAAACTCTTAAATATCGAGTTTCAATTGTCATTTTCGAAATATTTGATTTTCAAAAAAAAAATTTTGAAACATTTTTTAAAAATACAAAAAATATTTTTTCAAAAATTTTGGTACAAAAAAGTATTTATATTTTTTGGAAGCTTCTGTATAAAAAAAAAATTGAAATCGGTCTTACCGTTTTGAAGAAAATCAAAAATTAAAAAAATGGTTCTTTGGGAGGTACCAGTTATAACCATTTTTGAAAAATGGTTTTCCACTTAAACAAAGCCTTTACTAAAATAAATTTTTTGAATTTTTTTTAAGAAAAGTTGTCGAGCCGTTTTTGAGAAAAATACGATTATGTAAAATTGCTAAAAAAAATCGTATGGCAGGTACCGTTATTTTTGGTTCTAAAAAAAAAATGAAAAAAACGTGTCGGCAGAATCACCAAAAACCACTATGTACCAAGTTTGAAGAAAATCGATCAAACCGTTTAGGCTGTAGTCGAACAGACAGACAGACAGACAGAATTGTGCCACCCACTTTTTTCGTGTCCTCTATCATCGTTATATCATGTTTGATTGTTATCTAAATTTTTTTTTTTTGCACGAATCCAAAACTTGCCTTATAGTACCTATAATCGCAAGTAAAAAACGAATGAATTGCGACGTATCGTCTTCCAGTGGCGTATAGTTTTATATAGTCTCGTTCACACGGTTTAAATCCACGTTGGGTATTTGTTCGTTGGCATAGAATGAGCTTCAGTAGAGAGAAAAGCCGATGTACAAAAAAAAAATTAATCGACCGGTATGGTTGTTCTAAAAAAATTATAACTCCGGTGATACTCATTGGATCTTGTAGGTAAAGGTTTTAAAATAAAGAAGAGGAATGAGGCAATAAATATGCGTTTTTAGTTTTTCAAAATTATAAAAATTTTCATCAAAATTTGAATTTAGAATAAAATAAATGGAATTGAATTGGACTTTATTGACCCTTTTAGTATGAAAATGTTTGCCCCTCCTCAATGATTTTTTTTACACAATATAGCCCGTTATGTCAGCTTTCTTTAAAGACCTTAACCTTGAAGATCCAATGAGTAGAACGGGAGCTATAATTTTGTAAAGCCATCCATATCAAATTTTAATAAAAAAAATTCCATGTAGATAACGGGATCTTCTCGCTGGTGGATGGTCGTGGACAATGGTCCAAGCAGGTAATTTCAATGCAATTGTTTTGATTTTTCGGTCAATTTAAAATCAAGATTGTGTCACTTTTATACCACGTACGATAATGAATGGGGTATCAAAATAACCGTAATTTTATTTATATGTTATATTTAAAACAACAAAAAAATTCATCAATGCATTAAACAGATATGAGTTCATATGTGAAAGCGCTCAAATAATGCCGTTATCTCCGCCCAACGGTATTTTAGGACTCTTATTTTCTTAATCCATATTTTAATCAATATTTTCTATCATCCGTTCAAATTTCAGCTTTCTAGCCCTTTCCCTTAAAAAGATAAAAATCACATGGTGGTGCAAAGGCACCCTTTTTGGTTTTTTGCATATAACTCGAAAACGAAGCAAGATTTCAAGATAATTCTCAAAACCTTTTTTGTAGACATTAAAATTTACCATCAAAATGGATTTTTGAAAAAAAAAATTTAAATTTTTTTAGAAAGCTAATTTAAAAAAAAAAACATACCTAGCAAAAAAATGAGAAAATCGCATTTTTTGGTTTTTTACTTATTAGCTTATAACTTTTTTACCAGCAGAGATAGGCTTAGGCATTGCTTCATATAAAAGAAAGATAATTAAATTTCATGTGAATGAATTATTCAAAAAATGGTTTGGATACAAATCGACCGAGAAATAGTCGTTCAAACTATGCTCTATCCAACAAAAATTGTCAGTAAAGGGAAGATAGGACGTTTGCCTCTCAGTCTGGTTGCACTGGCTTGCAAACATCTGTCTCAAGTTAAAGATCTCACAGGGTTTCCGTACTTTGAATTATAAATTGCCACAAATCGAAGAACAATGTGCATATGGTTACCATTGATACCATTTCAAACATATTAAAAAAGATCCATTTATCTTTTTTTACCACAGCACACCTTTTTAAATGAATTTGATCACGTAACGCTTTGTGAATGTTTCAAAACTTAGCGCAAATAACTTTTTTCTTCTTAAAGACTAAAATCGTACAAATTTTAAGTGCATTTTATAGCTTTATTCAAATACACAAACAAATAATAAGGGGACAATCAAAACGACAACACTTTTGGCTCTCACCATTGTAAATATTGTTCTCAAAAGCTTCAAAACTGAAAGTTCTTTCATAAAAACTACTGAAAAAGCTTTTTCGTACTGTTGCAACATGGCAAAGGCAACTTTGTTGGTATTTGAATTTTTTGTTTTATTTCTCACAGCGAAGGTAGAAGCGAAAGCGAGTATACGATCAGAATGCTTTTAGCATTGAAAGACGAAGGTCATGTTGGAGCGTATGAAATGTTTCAAGGAGTTGCAACAACAATTCCTGTATGTTTATCAGTGGTTTAGTATCTTTTTCAGTGGCAGGTTTGTTATTTGAGTGTTGTGATGGTATACACTGGCGCCACTGTTTTGAAAAAAGCTCGCCCATAAGCCCTGTACTGACAATTTTTGCTGGATAGACTATAGGCTGATGTTAAGTTCTTAAAGCTTTAAACTGCGAAAATTTGAAATTTGATTTTTATTTTTGACTTAACTGGTCATGGCTCGCCAATACACCCAGTTTGAGCGTATAATCTAACAAGTCCATCAAAATAGCCAAAAATGCCATTCATAAAGCTTTAAAAACTTAAAATCAGCCTAGTTTGAACGACTATTTCTCGGTCGATTTTTATCCAAACTATTTTTTTTTTTTAATAATTTTAAAGGAAATTTAATTATCTTTCTTTTGTAGACAGGAATGCCTATACCTATGTCTGCTGGTAAGAAAGCAAATACGTAAAAAAAAACAAAAAATGCGATTTTTCACAGTTTTTTGCAATAATTTTTATTAAATTTAGCCAACTTAAAATTTAAAAATTTTTTTTTTCGAAAATCCATTTCGATGGTAAATTTTATTGTCTAAAAGGTGTTGAGAATTATATCGAAATTTTGCTTCATTTTCGAGTTATATGCAAAAAACCAAAAAGGGTGCTTTGCATCCCCTTCTAAAAAATACACCCTCCAATTTAATAGCACTCCGCGGATTTCTCATATTCAATGACCCCTTTGATGATTTTTACAATAAAATCCCTATCCTTATTATATGACATAATCAATAGCATATTAAAAGCTTTGAAAAATTCTGAAGAGCATTTTCCGGAATCCCCTTTTTCAAAAAATTCGGAAAATTTTTGGGAACAAAACATACAAAATCTGCTGCAAAAGTACCATGTTCTGTAAACCGAGTTATAATCAAAATTTAAACATTGAAAAAATTCATATGTTTTTGATTATAACTTTTTTATTTATAACTTAAGGGTAAAAAGTATGTTAACATAAATTGAAGAGAATTGAATTTGCTACAAAATTGTACCAAAGTTTTTTTCTAAGACTAATAAAATTTATAGACCAAGAGCCCACAAAAAAATTGTTCTTATTCGATAGTATTTATAATTTTATTTTCAAATGTAAGCGTCTTGCAGTTTGTGGTTGGGGCAGTTATGAGTAATCCTGCATCGAAAATGCATTTTTTTCGGCAGATTAAATAATTGTGATAACACCTAAGATAACGTTTAATTATATAGAACTTAATGCCCTGATATCAAATATGGTGGTCCAAGACGTTTTGCGGGCGGCCTTCTGCCTGACAGACATCGAATTTTCAAAAAAAAAATTGAAACTTTTTTTTTGAAAATTTTGATATGCAATATTATTGAGTCTTATCTGAAATTCGTATATAAGAAAATTCATCTAAATCCGTTTAGCTGATAACGAGAAAATTCAAAATAAAAAAATACGTTCTATGACAGGTACTGTTAATAGTTTCTAAGTGTAAAATTTTATATTTTTTTGTAGTAGATCATACTAATTTTAGTATATAGAAAAAGTTTTATCAAAATCGTTGGAGCCGTTTTTAAGCAAAAAAATATTTTCTTTTGTGGTTTTTTAACTTTTGTATGGAAGGTACCGTTATTTTTTCATAAATGTAAAATTTTTTCTAAAAATATTTTAGAAAGTACTAAAAAACTCTTAAATATCGAGTTTCAATTGTCATTTTCGAAATATTTGATTTTCAAAAAAAAAATTTTGAAACATTTTTTAAAAATACAAAAAATATTTTTTCAAAAATTTTGGTACAAAAAAGTATTTATATTTTTTGGAAGCTTCTGTATAAAAAAAAATTGAAATCGGTCTTACCGTTTTGAAGAAAATCAAAAATTAAAAAAATGGTTCTTTGGGAGGTACCAGTTATAACCATTTTTGAAAAATGGTTTTCCACTTAAACAAAGCCTTTACTAAAATAAATTTTTTGAATTTTTTTTAAGAAAAGTTGTCGAGCCGTTTTTGAGAAAAATACGATTATGTAAAATTGCTAAAAAAAATCGTATGGCAGGTACCGTTATTTTTGGTTCTAAAAAAAAATGAAAAAAACGTGTCGGCAGAATCACCAAAAACCACTATGTACCAAGTTTGAAGAAAATCGATCAAACCGTTTAGGCTGTAGTCGAACAGACAGACAGACAGACAGAATTGTGCCACCCACTTTTTTCGTGTCCTCTATCATCGTTATATCATGTTTGATTGTTATCTAAAAAATTTTTTTTTGCACGAATCCAAAACTTGCCTTATAGTACCTATAATCGCAAGTAAAAAACGAATGAATTGCGACGTATCGTCTTCCAGTGGCGTATAGTTTTATATAGTCTCGTTCACACGGTTTAAATCCACGTTGGGTATTTGTTCGTTGGCATAGAATGAGCTTCAGTAGAGAGAAAAGCCGATGTACAAAAAAAAAATTAATCGACCGGTATGGTTGTTCTAAAAAAATTATAACTCCGGTGATACTCATTGGATCTTGTAGGTAAAGGTTTTAAAATAAAGAAGAGGAATGAGGCAATAAATATGCGTTTTTAGTTTTTCAAAATTATAAAAATTTTCATCAAAATTTGAATTTAGAATAAAATAAATGGAATTGAATTGGACTTTATTGACCCTTTTAGTATGAAAATGTTTGCCCCTCCTCAATGATTTTTTTTACACAATATAGCCCGTTATGTCAGCTTTCTTTAAAGACCTTAACCTTGAAGATCCAATGAGTAGAACGGGAGCTATAATTTTGTAAAGCCATCCATATCAAATTTTAATAAAAAAAATTCCATGTAGATAACGGGATCTTCTCGCTGGTGGATGGTCGTGGACAATGGTCCAAGCAGGTAATTTCAATGCAATTGTTTTGATTTTTCGGTCAATTTAAAATCAAGATTGTGTCACTTTTATACCACGTACGATAATGAATGGGGTATCAAAATAACCGTAATTTTATTTATATGTTATTTTTAAAACAACAAAAAAATTCATCAATGCATTAAACAGATATGAGTTCATATGTGAAAGCGCTCAAATAATGCCGTTATCTCCGCCCAACGGTATTTTAGGACTCTTATTTTCTTAATCCATATTTTAATCAATATTTTCTATCATCCGTTCAAATTTCAGCTTTCTAGCCCTTTCCCTTAAAAAGATAAAAATCACATGGTGGTGCAAAGGCACCCTTTTTGGTTTTTTGCATATAACTCGAAAACGAAGCAAGATTTCAAGATAATTCTCAAAACCTTTTTTGTAGACATTAAAATTTACCATCAAAATGGATTTTTGAAAAAAAAAATTTAAATTTTTTTAGAAAGCTAATTTAAAAAAAAAAAACATACCTAGCAAAAAAATGAGAAAATCGCATTTTTTGGTTTTTTACTTATTAGCTTATAACTTTTTTACCAGCAGAGATAGGCTTAGGCATTGCTTCATATAAAAGAAAGATAATTAAATTTCATGTGAATGAATTATTCAAAAAATGGTTTGGATACAAATCGACCGAGAAATAGTCGTTCAAACTATGCTCTATCCAACAAAAATTGTCAGTAAAGGGAAGATAGGACGTTTGCCTCTCAGTCTGGTTGCACTGGCTTGCAAACATCTGTCTCAAGTTAAAGATCTCACAGGGTTTCCGTACTTTGAATTATAAATTGCCACAAATCGAAGAACAATGTGCATATGGTTACCATTGATACCATTTCAAACATATTAAAAAAGATCCATTTATCTTTTTTTACCACAGCACACCTTTTTAAATGAATTTGATCACGTAACGCTTTGTGAATGTTTCAAAACTTAGCGCAAATAACTTTTTTCTTCTTAAAGACTAAAATCGTACAAATTTTAAGTGCATTTTATAGCTTTATTCAAATACACAAACAAATAATAAGGGGACAATCAAAACGACAACACTTTTGGCTCTCACCATTGTAAATATTGTTCTCAAAAGCTTCAAAACTGAAAGTTCTTTCATAAAAACTACTGAAAAAGCTTTTTCGTACTGTTGCAACATGGCAAAGGCAACTTTGTTGGTATTTGAATTTTTTGTTTTATTTCTCACAGCGAAGGTAGAAGCGAAAGCGAGTATACGATCAGAATGCTTTTAGCATTGAAAGACGAAGGTCATGTTGGAGCGTATGAAATGTTTCAAGGAGTTGCAACAACAATTCCTGTATGTTTATCAGTGGTTTAGTATCTTTTTCAGTGGCAGGTTTGTTATTTGAGTGTTGTGATGGTATACACTGGCGCCACTGTTTTGAAAAAAGCTCGCCCATAAGCCCTGTACTGACAATTTTTGCTGGATAGACTATAGGCTGATGTTAAGTTCTTAAAGCTTTAAACTGCGAAAATTTGAAATTTGATTTTTATTTTTGACTTAACTGGTCATGGCTCGCCAATACACCCAGTTTGAGCGTATAATCTAACAAGTCCATCAAAATAGCCAAAAATGCCATTCATAAAGCTTTAAAAACTTAAAATCAGCCTAGTTTGAACGACTATTTCTCGGTCGATTTTTATCCAAACTATTTTTTTTTTTTAATAATTTTAAAGGAAATTTAATTATCTTTCTTTTGTAGACAGGAATGCCTATACCTATGTCTGCTGGTAAGAAAGCAAATACGTAAAAAAAAAACAAAAAATGCGATTTTTCACAGTTTTTTGCAATAATTTTTATTAAATTTAGCCAACTTAAAATTTTAAAATTTTTTTTTTCGAAAATCCATTTCGATGGTAAATTTTATTGTCTAAAAGGTGTTGAGAATTATATCGAAATTTTGCTTCATTTTCGAGTTATATGCAAAAAACCAAAAAGGGTGCTTTGCATCCCCTTCTAAAAAATACACCCTCCAATTTAATAGCACTCCGCGGATTTCTCATATTCAATGACCCCTTTGATGATTTTTACAATAAAATCCCTATCCTTATTATATGACATAATCAATAGCATATTAAAAGCTTTGAAAAATTCTGAAGAGCATTTTCCGGAATCCCCTTTTTCAAAAAATTCGGAAAATTTTTGGGAACAAAACATACAAAATCTGCTGCAAAAGTACCATGTTCTGTAAACCGAGTTATAATCAAAATTTAAACATTGAAAAAATTCATATGTTTTTGATTATAACTTTTTTATTTATAACTTAAGGGTAAAAAGTATGTTAACATAAATTGAAGAGAATTGAATTTGCTACAAAATTGTACCAAAGTTTTTTTCTAAGACTAATAAAATTTATAGACCAAGAGCCCACAAAAAAATTGTTCTTATTCGATAGTATTTATAATTTTATTTTCAAATGTAAGCGTCTTGCAGTTTGTGGTTGGGGCAGTTATGAGTAATCCTGCATCGAAAATGCATTTTTTTCGGCAGATTAAATAATTGTGATAACACCTAAGATAACGTTTAATTATATAGAACTTAATGCCCTGATATCAAATATGGTGGTCCAAGACGTTTTGCGGGCGGCCTTCTGCCTGACAGACATCGAATTTTCAAAAAAAAAATTGAAACTTTTTTTTTGAAAATTTTGATATGCAATATTATTGAGTCTTATCTGAAATTCGTATATAAGAAAATTCATCTAAATCCGTTTAGCTGATAACGAGAAAATTCAAAATAAAAAAATACGTTCTATGACAGGTACTGTTAATAGTTTCTAAGTGTAAAATTTTATATTTGTTTGTAGTAGATCATACTAATTTTAGTATATAGAAAAAGTTTTATCAAAATCGTTGGAGCCGTTTTTAAGCAAAAAAATATTTTCTTTTGTGGTTTTTTAACTTTTGTATGGAAGGTACCGTTATTTTTTCATAAATGTAAAATTTTTTCTAAAAATATTTTAGAAAGTACTAAAAAACTCTTAAATATCGAGTTTCAAAAAAATCGATCTTGTCATTTTCGAAATATTTGATTTTCAAAAAAAAATTTTGAAACATTTTTTAAAAATACAAAAATATTTTTTCAAAAATTTTGGTACAAAAAAGTATTTATATTTTTTGGAAGCTTCTGTATAAAAAAAAATTGAAATCGGTCTTACCGTTTTGAAGAAAATCAAAAATTAAAAAAATGGTTCTTTGGGAGGTACCAGTTATAACCATTTTTGAAAAATGGTTTTCCACTTAAACAAAGCCTTTACTAAAATAAATTTTTAGAATTTTTTTTAAGAAAAGTTGTCGAGCCGTTTTTGAGAAAAATACGATTATGTAAAATTGCTAAAAAAAATCGTATGGCAGGTACCGTTATTTTTGGTTCTAAAAAAAAAATGAAAAAAACGTGTCGGCAGAATCACCAAAAACCACTATGTACCATGTTTGAAGAAAATCGATCAAACCGTTTAGGCTGTAGTCGAACAGACAGACAGAATTGTGCCACCCACTTTTTTCGTGTCCTCTATCATCGTTATATCATGTTTGATTGTTATCTAAAAATTTTTTTTTTGCACGAATCCAAAACTTGCCTTATAGTACCTATAATCGCAAGTAAAAAACGAATGAATTGCGACGTATCGTCTTCCAGTGGCGTATAGTTTTATATAGTCTCGTTCACACGGTTTAAATCCACGTTGGGTATTTGTTCGTTGGCATAGAATGAGCTTCAGTAGAGAGAAAAGCCGATGTACAAAAAAAAAATTAATCGACCGGTATGGTTGTTCTAAAAAAATTATAACTCCGGTGATACTCATTGGATCTTGTAGGTAAAGGTTTTAAAATAAAGAAGAGGAATGAGGCAATAAATATGCGTTTTTAGTTTTTCAAAATTATAAAAATTTTCATCAAAATTTGAATTTAGAATAAAATAAATGGAATTGAATTGGACTTTATTGACCCTTTTAGTATGAAAATGTTTGCCCCTCCTCAATGATTTTTTTTACACAATATAGCCCGTTATGTCAGCTTTCTTTAAAGACCTTAACCTTGAAGATCCAATGAGTAGAACGGGAGCTATAATTTTGTAAAGCCATCCATATCAAATTTTAATAAAAAAAATTCCATGTAGATAACGGGATCTTCTCGCTGGTGGATGGTCGTGGACAATGGTCCAAGCAGGTAATTTCAATGCAATTGTTTTGATTTTTCGGTCAATTTAAAATCAAGATTGTGTCACTTTTATACCACGTACGATAATGAATGGGGTATCAAAATAACCGTAATTTTATTTATATGTTATATTTAAAACAACAAAAAAATTCATCAATGCATTAAACAGATATGAGTTCATATGTGAAAGCGCTCAAATAATGCCGTTATCTTCGCCCAACGGTATTTTAGGACTCTTATTTTCTTAATCCATATTTTAATCAATATTTTCTATCATCCGTTCAAATTTCAGCTTTCTAGCCCTTTCCCTTAAAAAGATAAAAATCACATGGTGGTGCAAAGGCACCCTTTTTGGTTTTTTGCATATAACTCGAAAATGAAGCAAGATTTCAAGATAATTCTCAAAACCTTTTTTGTAGACATTAAAATTTACCATCAAAATGGATTTTTGAAAAAAAAAATTTAAATTTTTTTAGAAAGCTAATTTAAAAAAAAAAAACATACCTAGCAAAAAAATGAGAAAATCGCATTTTTTGGTTTTTTACTTATTAGCTTATAACTTTTTTACCAGCAGAGATAGGCTTAGGCATTGCTTCATATAAAAGAAAGATAATTAAATTTCATGTGAATGAATTATTCAAAAAATGGTTTGGATACAAATCGACCGAGAAATAGTCGTTCAAACTATGCTCTATCCAACAAAAATTGTCAGTAAAGGGAAGATAGGACGTTTGCCTCTCAGTCTGGTTGCACTGGCTTGCAAACATCTGTCTCAAGTTAAAGATCTCACAGGGTTTCCGTACTTTGAATTATAAATTGCCACAAATCGAAGAACAATGTGCATATGGTTACCATTGATACCATTTCAAACATATTAAAAAAGATCCATTTATCTTTTTTTACCACAGCACACCTTTTTAAATGAATTTGATCACGTAACGCTTTGTGAATGTTTCAAAACTTAGCGCAAATAACTTTTTTCTTCTTAAAGACTAAAATCGTACAAATTTTAAGTGCATTTTATAGCTTTATTCAAATACACAAACAAATAATAAGGGGACAATCAAAACGACAACACTTTTGGCTCTCACCATTGTAAATATTGTTCTCAAAAGCTTCAAAACTGAAAGTTCTTTCATAAAAACTACTGAAAAAGCTTTTTCGTACTGTTGCAACATGGCAAAGGCAACTTTGTTGGTATTTGAATTTTTTGTTTTATTTCTCACAGCGAAGGTAGAAGCGAAAGCGAGTATACGATCAGAATGCTTTTAGCATTGAAAGACGAAGGTCATGTTGGAGCGTATGAAATGTTTCAAGGAGTTGCAACAACAATTCCTGTATGTTTATCAGTGGTTTAGTATCTTTTTCAGTGGCAGGTTTGTTATTTGAGTGTTGTGATGGTATACACTGGCGCCACTGTTTTGAAAAAAGCTCGCCCATAAGCCCTGTACTGACAATTTTTGCTGGATAGACTATAGGCTGATGTTAAGTTCTTAAAGCTTTAAACTGCGAAAATTTGAAATTTGATTTTTATTTTTGACTTAACTGGTCATGGCTCGCCAATACACCCAGTTTGAGCGTATAATCTAACAAGTCCATCAAAATAGCCAAAAATGCCATTCATAAAGCTTTAAAAACTTAAAATCAGCCTAGTTTGAACGACTATTTCTCGGTCGATTTTTATCCAAACTATTTTTTTTTTTTAATAATTTTAAAGGAAATTTAATTATCTTTCTTTTGTAGACAGGAATGCCTATACCTATGTCTGCTGGTAAGAAAGCAAATACGTAAAAAAAAAACAAAAAATGCGATTTTTCACAGTTTTTTGCAATAATTTTTATTAAATTTAGCCAACTTAAAATTTAAAAATTTTTTTTTTCGAAAATCCATTTCGATGGTAAATTTTATTGTCTAAAAGGTGTTGAGAATTATATCGAAATTTTGCTTCATTTTCGAGTTATATGCAAAAAACCAAAAAGGGTGCTTTGCATCCCCTTCTAAAAAATACACCCTCCAATTTAATAGCACTCCGCGGATTTCTCATATTCAATGACCCCTTTGATGATTTTTACAATAAAATCCCTATCCTTATTATATGACATAATCAATAGCATATTAAAAGCTTTGAAAAATTCTGAAGAGCATTTTCCGGAATCCCCTTTTTCAAAAAATTCGGAAAATTTTTGGGAACAAAACATACAAAATCTGCTGCAAAAGTACCATGTTCTGTAAACCGAGTTATAATCAAAATTTAAACATTGAAAAAATTCATATGTTTTTGATTATAACTTTTTTATTTATAACTTATGGGTAAAAAGTATGTTAACATAAATTGAAGAGAATTGAATTTGCTACAAAATTGTACCAAAGTTTTTTTCTAAGACTAATAAAATTTATAGACCAAGAGCCCACAAAAAAATTGTTCTTATTCGATAGTATTTATAATTTTATTTTCAAATGTAAGCGTCTTGCAGTTTGTGGTTGGGGCAGTTATGAGTAATCCTGCATCGAAAATGCATTTTTTTCGGCAGATTAAATAATTGTGATAACACCTAAGATAACGTTTAATTATATAGAACTTAATGCCCTGATATCAAATATGGTGGTCCAAGACGTTTTGCGGGCGGCCTTCTGCCTGACAGACATCGAATTTTCAAAAAAAAAATTGAAACTTTTTTTTTGAAAATTTTGATATGCAATATTATTGAGTCTTATCTGAAATTCGTATATAAGAAAATTCATCTAAATCCGTTTAGCTGATAACGAGAAAATTCAAAATAAAAAAATACGTTCTATGACAGGTACTGTTAATAGTTTCTAAGTGTAAAATTTTATATTTTTTTGTAGTAGATCATACTAATTTTAGTATATAGAAAAAGTTTTATCAAAATCGTTGGAGCCGTTTTTAAGCAAAAAAATATTTTCTTTTGTGGTTTTTTAACTTTTGTATGGAAGGTACCGTTATTTTTTCATAAATGTAAAATTTTTTCTAAAAATATTTTAGAAAGTACTAAAAAACTCTTAAATATCGAGTTTCAAAAAAATCGATCTTGTCATTTTCGAAATATTTGATTTTCAAAAAAAAATTTTGAAACATTTTTTAAAAATACAAAAAATATTTTTTCAAAAATTTTGGTACAAAAAAGTATTTATATTTTTTGGAAGCTTCTGTATAAAAAAAAATTGAAATCGGTCTTACCGTTTTGAAGAAAATCAAAAATTAAAAAAATGGTTCTTTGGGAGGTACCAGTTATAACCATTTTTGAAAAATGGTTTTCCACTTAAACAAAGCCTTTACTAAAATAAATTTTTTGAATTTTTTTTAAGAAAAGTTGTCGAGCCGTTTTTGAGAAAAATACGATTATGTAAAATTGCTAAAAAAAATCGTATGGCAGGTACCGTTATTTTTGGTTCTAAAAAAAAAATGAAAAAAACGTGTCGGCAGAATCACCAAAAACCACTATGTACCATGTTTGAAGAAAATCGATCAAACCGTTTAGGCTGTAGTCGAACAGACAGACAGAATTGTGCCACCCACTTTTTTCGTGTCCTCTATCATCGTTATATCATGTTTGATTGTTATCTAAAAATTTTTTTTTTGCACGAATCCAAAACTTGCCTTATAGTACCTATAATCGCAAGTAAAAAACGAATGAATTGCGACGTATCGTCTTCCAGTGGCGTATAGTTTTATATAGTCTCGTTCACACGGTTTAAATCCACGTTGGGTATTTGTTCGTTGGCATAGAATGAGCTTCAGTAGAGAGAAAAGCCGATGTACAAAAAAAAAATTAATCGACCGGTATGGTTGTTCTAAAAAAATTATAACTCCGGTGATACTCATTGGATCTTGTAGGTAAAGGTTTTAAAATAAAGAAGAGGAATGAGGCAATAAATATGCGTTTTTAGTTTTTCAAAATTATAAAAATTTTCATCAAAATTTGAATTTAGAATAAAATAAATGGAATTGAATTGGACTTTATTGACCCTTTTAGTATGAAAATGTTTGCCCCTCCTCAATGATTTTTTTTACACAATATAGCCCGTTATGTCAGCTTTCTTTAAAGACCTTAACCTTGAAGATCCAATGAGTAGAACGGGAGCTATAATTTTGTAAAGCCATCCATATCAAATTTTAATAAAAAAAATTCCATGTAGATAACGGGATCTTCTCGCTGGTGGATGGTCGTGGACAATGGTCCAAGCAGGTAATTTCAATGCAATTGTTTTGATTTTTCGGTCAATTTAAAATCAAGATTGTGTCACTTTTATACCACGTACGATAATGAATGGGGTATCAAAATAACCGTAATTTTATTTATATGTTATATTTAAAACAACAAAAAAATTCATCAATGCATTAAACAGATATGAGTTCATATGTGAAAGCGCTCAAATAATGCCGTTATCTCCGCCCAACGGTATTTTAGGACTCTTATTTTCTTAATCCATATTTTAATCAATATTTTCTATCATCCGTTCAAATTTCAGCTTTCTAGCCCTTTCCCTTAAAAAGATAAAAATCACATGGTGGTGCAAAGGCACCCTTTTTGGTTTTTTGCATATAACTCGAAAACGAAGCAAGATTTCAAGATAATTCTCAAAACCTTTTTTGTAGACATTAAAATTTACCATCGAAATGGATTTTTGAAAAAAAAAATTTAAATTTTTTTAGAAAGCTAATTTAAAAAAAAAAAACATACCTAGCAAAAAAATGAGAAAATCGCATTTTTTGGTTTTTTACTTATTAGCTTATAACTTTTTTACCAGCAGAGATAGGCTTAGGCATTGCTTCATATAAAAGAAAGATAATTAAATTTCATGTGAATGAATTATTCAAAAAATGGTTTGGATACAAATCGACCGAGAAATAGTCGTTCAAACTATGCTCTATCCAACAAAAATTGTCAGTAAAGGGAAGATAGGACGTTTGCCTCTCAGTCTGGTTGCACTGGCTTGCAAACATCTGTCTCAAGTTAAAGATCTCACAGGGTTTCCGTACTTTGAATTATAAATTGCCTCAAATCGAAGAACAATGTGCATATGGTTACCATTGATACCATTTCAAACATATTAAAAAAGATCCATTTATCTTTTTTTACCACAGCACACCTTTTTAAATGAATTTGATCACGTAACGCTTTGTGAATGTTTCAAAACTTAGCGCAAATAACTTTTTTCTTCTTAAAGACTAAAATCGTACAAATTTTAAGTGCATTTTATAGCTTTATTCAAATACACAAACAAATAATAAGGGGACAATCAAAACGACAACACTTTTGGCTCTCACCATTATAAATATTGTTCTCAAAAGCTTCAAAACTGAAAGTTCTTTCATAAAAACTACTGAAAAAGCTTTTTCGTACTGTTGCAACATGGCAAAGGCAACTTTGTTGGTATTTGAATTTTTTGTTTTATTTCTCACAGCGAAGGTAGAAGCGAAAGCGAGTATACGATCAGAATGCTTTTAGCATTGAAAGACGAAGGTCATGTTGGAGCGTATGAAATGTTTCAAGGAGTTGCAACAACAATTCCTGTATGTTTATCAGTGGTTTAGTATCTTTTTCAGTGGCAGGTTTGTTATTTGAGTGTTGTGATGGTATACACTGGCGCCACTGTTTTGAAAAAAGCTCGCCCATAAGCCCTGTACTGACAATTTTTGCTGGATAGACTATAGGCTGATGTTAAGTTCTTAAAGCTTTAAACTGCGAAAATTTGAAATTTGATTTTTATTTTTGACTTAACTGGTCATGGCTCGCCAATACACCCAGTTTGAGCGTATAATCTAACAAGTCCATCAAAATAGCCAAAAATGCCATTCATAAAGCTTTAAAAACTTAAAATCAGCCTAGTTTGAACGACTATTTCTCGGTCGATTTTTATCCAAACTATTTTTTTTTTTAATAATTTTAAAGGAAATTTAATTATCTTTCTTTTGTAGACAGGAATGCCTATACCTATGTCTGCTGGTAAGAAAGCAAATACGTAAAAAAAAAACAAAAAATGCGATTTTTCACAGTTTTTTGCAATAATTTTTATTAAATTTAGCCAACTTAAAATTTTAAAATTTTTTTTTTCGAAAATCCATTTCGATGGTAAATTTTATTGTCTAAAAGGTGTTGAGAATTATATCGAAATTTTGCTTCATTTTCGAGTTATATGCAAAAAACCAAAAAGGGTGCTTTGCATCCCCTTCTAAAAAATACACCCTCCAATTTAATAGCACTCCGCGGATTTCTCATATTCAATGACCCCTTTGATGATTTTTACAATAAAATCCCTATCCTTATTATATGACATAATCAATAGCATATTAAAAGCTTTGAAAAATTCTGAAGAGCATTTTCCGGAATCCCCTTTTTCAAAAAATTCGGAAAATTTTTGGGAACAAAACATACAAAATCTGCTGCAAAAGTACCATGTTCTGTAAACCGAGTTATAATCAAAATTTAAACATTGAAAAAATTCATATGTTTTTGATTATAACTTTTTTATTTATAACTTAAGGGTAAAAAGTATGTTAACATAAATTGAAGAGAATTGAATTTGCTACAAAATTGTACCAAAGTTTTTTTCTAAGACTAATAAAATTTATAGACCAAGAGCCCACAAAAAAATTGTTCTTATTCGATAGTATTTATAATTTTATTTTCAAATGTAAGCGTCTTGCAGTTTGTGGTTGGGGCAGTTATGAGTAATCCTGCATCGAAAATGCATTTTTTTCGGCAGATTAAATAATTGTGATAACACCTAAGATAACGTTTAATTATATAGAACTTAATGCCCTGATATCAAATATGGTGGTCCAAGACGTTTTGCGGGCGGCCTTCTGCCTGACAGACATCGAATTTTCAAAAAAAAAAATTGAAACTTTTTTTTTGAAAATTTTGATATGCAATATTATTGAGTCTTATCTGAAATTCGTATATAAGAAAATTCATCTAAATCCGTTTAGCTGATAACGAGAAAATTCAAAATAAAAAAATACGTTCTATGACAGGTACTGTTAATAGTTTCTAAGTGTAAAATTTTATATTTTTTTGTAGTAGATCATACTAATTTTAGTATATAGAAAAAGTTTTATCAAAATCGTTGGAGCCGTTTTTAAGCAAAAAAATATTTTCTTTTGTGGTTTTTTAACTTTTGTATGGAAGGTACCGTTATTTTTTCATAAATGTAAAATTTTTTCTAAAAATATTTTAGAAAGTACTAAAAACTCTTAAATATCGAGTTTCAATTGTCATTTTCGAAATATTTGATTTTCAAAAAAAAAATTTTGAAACATTTTTTAAAAATACAAAAAATATTTTTTCAAAAATTTTGGTACAAAAAAGTATTTATATTTTTTGGAAGCTTCTGTATAAAAAAAAAATTGAAATCGGTCTTACCGTTTTGAAGAAAATCAAAAATTAAAAAAATGGTTCTTTGGGAGGTACCAGTTATAACCATTTTTGAAAAATGGTTTTCCACTTAAACAAAGCCTTTACTAAAATAAATTTTTTGAATTTTTTTTAAGAAAAGTTGTCGAGCCGTTTTTGAGAAAAATTCGATTATGTAAAATTGCTAAAAAAAATCGTATGGCAGGTACCGTTATTTTTGGTTCTAAAAAAAAAATGAAAAAAACGTGTCGGCAGAATCACCAAAAACCACTATGTACCAAGTTTGAAGAAAATCGATCAAACCGTTTAGGCTGTAGTCGAACAGACAGACAGAATTGTGCCACCCACTTTTTTCGTGTCCTCTATCATCGTTATATCATGTTTGATTGTTATCTAAAAATTTTTTTTTTGCACGAATCCAAAACTTGCCTTATAGTACCTATAATCGCAAGTAAAAAACGAATGAATTGCGACGTATCGTCTTCCAGTGGCGTATAGTTTTATATAGTCTCGTTCACACGGTTTAAATCCACGTTGGGTATTTGTTCGTTGGCATAGAATGAGCTTCAGTAGAGAGAAAAGCCGATGTACAAAAAAAAAATTAATCGACCGGTATGGTTGCTCTAAAAAAATTATAACTCCGGTGATACTCATTGGATCTTGTAGGTAAAGGTTTTAAAATAAAGAAGAGGAATGAGGCAATAAATATGCGTTTTTAGTTTTTCAAAATTATAAAAATTTTCATCAACATTTGAATTTAGAATAAAATAAATGGAATTGAATTGGGCTTTATTGACCCTTTTAGTATGAAAATGTTTGCCCCTCCTCAATGATTTTTTTTACACAATATAGCCCGTTATGTCAGCTTTCTTTAAAGACCTTAATCTTGAAGATCCAATCAGTAGAACGGGAGCTATTATTTTGTAAAGCCATCCATATCAAATTTTAATAAAAAAAAATTCCATGTAGATAACGGGATCTTCTCGCTGGTGGATGGTCCGTGGACAATGGTCCAAGCAGGTAATTTCAATGCAATTGTTTTGATTTTTCGGTCAATTTAAAATCAAGATTGTGTCGCTTTTATACCACGTACGATAATGAATGGGGTATCAAAATAACCGTAATTTTATTTATATGTTATATTTAAAACAGCAAAAAAATTCATCAATGCACTAAACAGATATGAGTTCATATGTGAAAGCGCTCAAATAATGCCGTTATCTCCGCCCAACGGTATTTTAGGACTCTTATTTTCTTAATCCATATTTTAATCAATATTTTCTATCATCCGTTCAAATTTCAGCTTTCTAGCCCTTTCCCTTAAAAAGATAAAAATCACATGGTGGTGCAAAGGCACCCTTTTTGGTTTTTTGCATATAACTCGAAAACGAAGCAAGATTTCAAGATAATTCTCAAAACCTTTTTTGTAGACATTAAAATTTACCATCGAAATGGATTTTTGAAAAAAAAAATTTAAATTTTTTTAGAAAGCTAATTTAAAAAAAAAAACATACCTAGCAAAAAAATGAGAAAATCGCATTTTTTGGTTTTTTACTTATTAGCTTATAACTTTTTTACCAGCAGAGATAGGCTTAGGCATTGCTTCATATAAAAGAAAGATAATTAAATTTCATGTGAATGAATTATTCAAAAAATGGTTTGGATACAAATCGACCGAGAAATAGTCGTTCAAACTATGCTCTCTCCCAGCGGTTCCCAAACTTTTTAAGCTGTGGAACCCTAAACAATGCCCAAATATATTTCGGAACCCCATCCAGACAATAGCAACAAATGAAAAACAACACATTTCAAAATCAATTTTTTTATTTAGTGTGAAGAATGAATCTGTTTCATTGTTTGATTTATAATTGTTTTAAAATTAGCTTCTACATATGTCCGAAAGTTGTATTCGCATATCTGGCAGCGTCCAGTATCGATATGTGTTTTCGTGTAAGTTTATGCTGAAAAGGTAGCAAATTTAATATAGTCTTCTTGGCAAGCTCAGGGAATTCATTCTTAGTACCAATCCGAAATTCGTTTAATGATACAGAATCAAATACAAACTTTGCAGGGACTCGTATTCCTGTACACTCAGGGTCATAGACTTGCTGGTTTTCATTAGAAATGGATTTTGTATCCACTCAATATCAGTATTTGTATCTGGAAAGTAATCCAGCATGGATCTTTCGAGACTAACCAAATGGAGAGCAATAACATTGCTGATATATGCTCTGAGTTCAAGCATGTTTTCTTGCAAGAATTCATGTAAAACTGGAAAACACTCAAAATTGTTCTTAGCCAGAAATTAATTTTTCTTTTCAAAACTGCCAGTCTGTGTCTAGCAAAAAATACTCTAATTGATTTTTCCTGCAGAGCTGTAGCAGTTTCGTTGATTTTCTCGAAAATTTCTGCTATTTTCGTAATCCATTGTTCATCATGCAATACATCAAAGAAGAGGTTTGCAGTTGAAGACATATTTTTTTCCAGTTTGAACACATTCAACTCATCACGAAGTTGAAATAACCTGGATAAAGTTTTAATTCTGGAAAGCCATCGGATTTCAGTATGAAGAAAAGGCAATTCGTACTGACTGCCCTGCCCATATCTTTACACACTAATTTAAACAATCTCTATTGGAGAGGACGACTCTTTACAAAATTTACTATTTTCACAGCTTCACCGAGAATTTTTTTTTACATCAGTTGGCATTTTTTTCATGACAAGTGCATAACGGTGGAAAATACAATGACTGCTGGTACTTCTAGGAGCAATGTTTTTATTTTTTGAAACAACCCCTTTAACCTTTCCCACCATTGCTGCTGCTGCGCCGCTGCATACAGGGTGTCCCGGACCTGAGTGGAAGTATTTAAGGGGGTGGTTTTTGGGGTTATTCTAAGAAAAAAATTGTATAAGGGAAATTTGTATCTCCTCTCCCTGAGGCAGGGGGGGGGGGGGCATTTTCTGAAACATTGACTTAAAATGCAAAAAAAATAAGATTAAAAATCAACGAAAATACATCTAATAATGTGCTGTAATTTTTAATATTTCATTCTTGCATTTGGTTTTTAAATCAAGTTGTTTAAGCGAATAGTTTTTGAGAAATAAAATTTCAAAGTCAAAATTTAAAAAAAAATAAAAATGTGATTTTTTTTCTTAAGTCGATATTTTTCAAAATTTTACGTAATTAAGTGCTTATTTCTAGTTCAATATTCAATGCCCTCATTATTTTTTAGTCCATTATCGAAAACAAATAAAAATCTTTCTTAGTTTTTGAGAAATTAAGAAAAAACAAAAGATACTTTTACCAAAAATGCCCGAAAAAAGGGTTAAATTATGGATAATTCATGAATAAATTCATTTTTTCGGGCTTATTTGGTAAAAGTCCCTTTTTTTTTCTTAATATCTCAAAAACTAAGGAAGATTTTTACATTTGGTGTTCGGTAATGGACTAAAAAATAATGAAGGCATTGAATATTGAACACAAAAAAAGCCCTTAATTATGTAAAATTTTGAAAAATATCGACTTAAGAAAAAAAAAAATAACAATTTTTTTTTTAATTTTAACTTTGAAATTTAATTTCTCAAAAACTATTCGCTTTAACAACTTGATTTGAAAACCAAATGCAATAATGGAGTATAACCTATAAAAAAACTATAGCACATTATTAAATGTGTTTTCGTTGATTTTTAATGTTTTTTTTTTGCATTTGAAGTCAATGGTTCAGAAACTGCCCCCCCCCTGCCTCAGGGAGGGGAGATACAACTTTCCCCTAATACAATTTTTTTCTTAGAATAACCCCAAGAACCACCCCCTTAAATACTTCCACTCAGGTCCGGGACACCCTGTATATCAAAACACATATTTTCCCCAATTAATTATTAATGATGTGTTTACTCATGAATCAGTTTATGACCTTGAAGTTCACACTTCGATTAAAAAATATAAACTTCAAAAAAAAATGTTGTTCAAATTTTTTTTTGTGGAAATTTTTAATTGTTTTCTTCTATCGTTTGTATTTTACTGTTTATAAATACTACAAGAAATTTGTGGAACCCTGAAAACTCTCCCGCGGAACCCCAGGGTTCCGCGGAACACACTTTGGGAACCGCTGCTCTATCCAACAAAAATTGTCAGTAAAGGGAAGATAGGACCTCTCAGTCTGGTTGCACTGGCTTGCAAACATCTGTCTCAAGTTAAAGCTCTCACAGGGTTTCCGTACTTTGAATTATAAATTGCCACAAATCGAAGAACAATGTGCATATGGTTACCATTGAATATTGATACCATTTCAAACATATTAAAAAAAGATCCATTTATCTTTTTTTACCACAGCACACCTTTTTAAATGAATTTGATCACGTAACGCTTTGTGAATGTTTCAAAACTTAGCGCAAATAACTTTTTTCTTCTTAAAGACTAAAATCGTACAAATTTTAAGTGCATTTTATAGCTTTATTCAAATACACAAACAAATAATAAGGGGACAATCAAAACGACAACACTTTTGGCTCTCACCATTATAAATATTGTTCTCAAAAGCTTCAAAACTGAAAGTTCTTTCATAAAAACCACTGAAAAAGCTCTTTCGTACTGTTGCAACATGGCAAAGGCAACTTTGTTGGTATTTGAATTTTTTGTTTTATTTCTCACAGCGAAGGTAGAAGCGAAAGCGAGTATACGATCAGAATGCTTTTAGCATTGAAAGACGAAGGTCATGTTGGAGCGTATGTAATGTTTCAAGGAGTTGCAACAACAATTCCTGTATGTTTATCAGTGGTTTAGTATCTTTTTCAGTGGCAGGTTTGTTATTTGAGTGTTGTGATGGTATACACTGGCGCCACTGTTTTGAAAAAAGCTCGCCCATAAGCCCTGTACTGACAATTTTTGCTGGATAGACTATAGGCTGATGTTAAGTTTTTAAAGCTTTATAAATGGCATTTTTGGCTGGGTGTATTAGGGAGTCATTACCAGTTAAGTCAAAAATAAAAGTCAAGTCTCAAATTTTTCGCAGTTTTAGGGTTGCCATCTAATTTTTTCAAAATTTAAGACAACTGTCAAAATCAACACACTTGCTTTTTCAAAGCCGGGTTTTGAGTACATGTTAGCGTATACCTTCTCGAACATGAAAAAAAAGTGTTACACCAGTTTTTCTAAATTTTGAAAAAAAAACTAGATGGCAACCCTAAAACTGCAAAAATTTGAAATTTGATTTTTATTTTTGACTTAACTGGTCATGGCTCGCCAATACACCCAGTTTGAGCGTATAATCTAACAAGTCCATCAAAATAGCCAAAAATGCCATTCATAAAGCTTTAAAAACTTAAAATCAGCCTAGTTTGAACGACTATTTCTCGGTCGATTTTTATCCAAACTATTTTTTTTTAAATAATTTTAAAGGAAATTTAATTATCTTTCTTTTGTAGACAGGAATGCCTATACCTATGTCTGCTGGTAAGAAAGCAAATACGTAAAAAAAAAAACAAAAAATGCGATTTTTCACAGTTTTTTGCAATAATTTTTTTTAAATTTAGCCAACTTAAAATTTAAAATTTTTTTTTTTTCGAAAATCCATTTCGATGGTAAATTTTATTGTCTAAAAGGTGTTGAGAATTATATCGAAATTTTGCTTCATTTTCGAGTTATATGCAAAAAACCAAAAAGGGTGCTTTGCATCCCCTTCTAAAAAATGCACCCTCCAATTTAATAGCACTCCGCGGATTTCTCATATTCAATGACCCCTTTGATGATTTTTCAATAAAATCCCTATCCTTATTATATGACATAATCAATAGCATATTAAAAGCTTTGAAAAATTCTGAAGAGCATTTTCCGGAATCCCCTTTTTCAAAAAATTCGGAAAATTTTTGGGAACAAAACATACAAAATCTGCTGCAAAAGTACCATGTTCTGTAAACTGAGTTATAATCAAAATTTTAACATTGAAAAAATTCATATGTTTTTGATTATAACTTTTTTATTTATAACTTAAGGGTAAAAAGTATGTTAACATAAATTGAAGAGAATTGAATTTGCTACAAAATTGTACCAAAGTTTTTTTCTAAGACTAATAAAATTTTTAGACCAAGAGCCCACAGTAATTTTTGCGTGTGAACGATAACACAAAAAAATTGTTCTTATTCGATAGTATTTATAATTTTATTTTCAAATGTAAGCGTCTTGCAGTTTGTGGTTGGGGCAGTTATGAGTAATCCTGCATCGAAAATGCATTTTTTTCGGCAGATTAAATAATTGTGATAACACCTAAGATAACGTTTAATTATATAGAACTTAATGCCCTGATATCAAATATGGTGGTCCAAGACGTTTTGCGGGCGGCCTTCTGCCTGACAGACGCTATCGAAGTTGGCCAAAAATCGATTTTTTAAATAATTGTGATAGCACCAAAATTTTTTTTCCTATGTGTAGAGAAAGCTTACCTGATTACAAAAATAGTGGTCCAAGACGTTTTGCGGCCGGCCTTCTGCCTGACAGACGCTTTCGAAGTTGGCCAAAAATCGAATTTTTAAATAATTGTGATAACACCAACATTTTTTTTCCTATGTGTAGAGAAAGCTTACCTGATTACAAAAATAGTGGTCCAAGACGTTTTGCGGCCGGCCTTCTGACTGACAGACGCTTTCGAAGTTGGCCAAAAATCGATTTTTTAAATAATTGTGATAACACCAACATTTTTTTTCCTATGTGTAGAGAAAGCTTACCTGATTACAAAAATAGTGGTCCAAGACGTTTTGCGGCCGGCCTTCTGCCTGACAGACGCTCTTAAAGTTTTATTTCATTAAATTATTCTTGTAGTTAGAACACAACATTTTTTCTTTAAATAATTGTGATAACAAAAAATTTTTTTTTCCTTTGTGTAGGGTAAGCTGACCTGATTACAAAAATAGTGGTCCAAGACGTTTTACAGGCGGCCTTCTGCCTGACAGACGCTTTCGAAGTTGGCAAAAAATCAATTTTTTAAATTTTGTGATTGCACCCAATTTTTTCCTATGTGTAGAGAAAGCTCACCTGATAACAAAAATAGTACTGCAAGACGTTTTGCAGGTGGCCTTCTGCCTGACAGACTAGCCAAAAATCGACTTTTAACAGAAAATATTAGTTTTATTTCTTAAATAATTCAATATTCAAATAAAAATATATGATATTAAAAAAGAAGAAGAAACGAAAGTGATACATCTGATTTTTTTCGTTGTTGTGGACTCTTATAATATTCATAGAAACATGTCAGTTGGTTGAAGTGTAAGTCATAGAAACTGACACACTGAGACCATAAGTTGCAACATTATGATGAATATGTAAGTAATTATAGAGTGTGTTATAATTCACTTTCACTTTCATCTGATGAGTCACTGCTAAGAATACTGTCGTCACTATCATATTCATCTACAGCATGCTCAACAATATCTTCTAGTTTTTCAGGTGTAGTTTTACCTTCAAACCAATTTATTTTGAAGGAGTCATTGGAAAGAATCCATCCACTTTAAGTAGGTGTGAGTTGAATTTCCGCGTTAGTGACAGCATTTTTCCAAATGCTGCTTACATAATTACATCTTCGTACCTGCTGTAAAAGAATGCTCTTATTTGGAGGCAAAAGACTTCCTTCGAAACCTATGAGAAGCAAATTGGTAGGAGAAAACGTTTGGATCTTAAAATTTAGAATTTGAAAATTTAAACGGAAAACAAACATAGATTCATACTTACTCCTTATGTTTTTAAAAACATTTTTCGTTGTGGGCTTGCAAGTTTTGTAAAATATTTCGTATCTTGCTTCATTTTTTTTTTTTTTTTTTTTTTTTACACTTCAGATTCTTTGTTGTAGTGAGCTTAGAGCAAGCTGCATTCTACAATCAGAGGCTCATCATGAGTGCATGTGTTAGTGGTTAGTAAAATTAAGCAAACTAACACAAGCACATGTATAACTACAAAATTAGAACAAAAACAAAATTAGATATAATATAAAAAAAACATTTAAACTAAACATACAAAGTTAAAACAATTAATACATTAACATCATCCACATTTGTTGCTTTTGTTCTGTAGATACAACACACAAATCTTTCTATTTGCTCTAAATCTTCTTCATCAATATTTAATCCATTTCCGAGCCTAGATAATGCCAGTTGCAGTGTTGGTGTTTTTTGTAATATCGAGAACGGTTTTAATTTGTCTTTTTTAAAAAAAGATGGAGTATAATCACATCCTGTTATGCTGTGAAATCCAGGCAAGGCTGCGCACAAAGTCGAACCCAATTCATTTTGAATTGAATTGACATCAATATATCTTAAGGTGTTTTTAGATATGGTTCCTACCTCAATCCATATTTTCTCTTTCAATGTCTTTAATCGAGGGAGATGTTATACGATCAAAAACTATATGAATACTTTCTGCATTCATTCGGCAGATTTTTTTAAGAATTAGCAAAGCAATTTTATCGTAGGTTAATGGTAAGTCTACCAAAGTATGAAGAAGGAAAAATCCATCCACAACAATAGCATTAATTTTATTTGGAGAAGTGTGAATAACCGTTTTTTCTAAGTGTCTACGAAACACAGACTTATCAGTCTTAACCATAGTTCCATCTAAATGGCCAAAAACTTGAGGTATAGGAGTTAGAGGGTATTTGAAAACTTCTCTTATATCCACAGAATTATCTGAGGCTACAAACAACATTCTCCCAATCAAATTTCTTTCCATTTTTAGTTCAGAAACTTTAAGACTAACTGCTTTGTTACCCGTTTTATATTCTGACGCGAAATTTTTAATTTCTGTTTTTGAAATTGGGTTTTCAAACCTTCTTGCATCAGTTTGGCATTCGGTTATAAACTTTTTTTTTTATCTTCACCGTATTCTTTAACATCTAGTAAGAATGTTTGAGCTTTTTCGGATACACATTTTCCAGTACATATATTAATAAGGTTGCTGCTGTTTGCATCGATTGTAAAAGGACTATTACATTTCTCAATTTCTTCGATAACACTTTTCAAGTCTTTTGTGAAACGTTTAATTTCTCCTGTTTTTAAGTCACGAGTAACATCGTCCTTATTAGACAGACCCAAGTATTTATAAAATGAAGAAAGATTGGCAGTTCTTTCGGTATGCGTTTTTGCCCATTTTTCTCTGGCAGATATGGAACTAGTAAACGATGAAACACCTGTTAATCTACTTGCAGCATCGGCATTTATTGTCTGCTCTAAGGTAAGATCTACAGCTGACATTGAAAAACTCTTTTTTGTTCTCTTTACACCAAATCCGCATTTTTCAATATATTGTAAGAGATCAGGATGGGTTGTTTCTATGTTTCCTAAATTCTCTAAGGTTTTAATAGTCCATCTGGCATAATTATGATGATTTAACGCAAAAAAATATGCACCGATTTCATTTAATGATGTAAGATATAGTTGGAAGTTACCAGTTCTAACGCTTCTTTGGAAGTCATTTCTCAAATGCATCATTTCCACGTATTTCATCCAATATGCTGCTGTTGGACCATGCTCTCCTCTCAAGGTCTTGTATGTAAAGGCAGTATATTGTGATATTATCAACATAAGGCTTGATGGTAAGACTGCATCAGTTCCGTCATTTTCGAAAAGTTCAATATCAGACTGTATATCTTCAATAGAAATATTTTCTTTTTCTATGAAATCTTGAAAATGTAGTACTTGCATAGCAGCACTTAAAATCACATGTAATCGCTTACATCTATTGTAATGAGTTCCTATAGCAAATTATCTTTTTATTGATTTGTGTGTATATTTTCAACGTAAATTTAAAAAATTACCTGAAATAAAAGCATTCAATGAACCCTGCGCAAGAACCCCAGAATTCACAAGTATAATTTCACCCCCTGAGCCATCAAAGAATTTCCCTATAGCCTTATAGAAAGCCATTTCTATATGAAAGTTTCCTAGTAAGATGAAAGCATTGTCGAAGCGGGGCGATTCTTGATGTTGAATTTCTAATACAACTTTTGCTATGGCCAAATCGTAAGTCACAAATATATAAATATATACTTTTGGTGACATTTTTCCGCGATTTCAAAAGTTCTTCTAAGGGTTTCCATAACAACAGAATGGCTCGTTGGTGACAAATTAATGGGAGGCAAATAAAATACTTGTTGTTGTGGTAGACTATCTTGGACATACATTGAGTTCCAGCCAGTCCACATTGGTGTTTCTCGTCCACAGCTCAAGGAAAAGAGCCATAAATAGTCAAGTTCTCTTGCCTTTTGCACAGACGGTTCATAAACGTCTATATTGGAAATAACATCCCCTGATAGAGTTGAAATGATTTTTGGTTTTTTAAAATAAGGCTCAATTTCATAGTTTGTTGATACGTATGCTCTTCTTTTCCTACTCCTCGTGCATGGATTTTCTGTAAGAGGTGGAATTTCGACTGCAGGAAAAATAATCAATAACCCATTTACTATAAATAATTGAAAGTTAATGGTATTACGTACTTAGATTTGGTGCCATTATTTGATATGCTATCCCCACAGTGTCATGGAGGGTATTTTTTCCATTGCTTGTTTCAACAAAGCAATCATAGTTATCAAAAGCAACCCCAGTGCAAAATTGTGCCTCGTTTGCCATTCCTTGTGGTATCAAAGAAGATTGCAAGATATCACTTGAAAACGCAATTTCGGTTTCAAACTCCTCAATAAAGTGATAGTTAACACAGTGGCCCAATTTATTAAGTATTTCAACTACGCGCATACTGCTAGTAAGACTTTTCATAGCAAGACCTGCAAAAAAATCTAACAGATGCATTTCTAAAACAATTACTCACACTAACCTAGTTGAATATGCTTGCCAGGTTTAATTCGACCTTTTGTAACACAGTAAATTGTATCATTACAAAGAGATTCAACCCTT
The DNA here is from genome assembly GCA_963921185.1 of Dasysyrphus tricinctus. NCBI lineage: Eukaryota > Metazoa > Arthropoda > Insecta > Diptera > Syrphidae > Dasysyrphus > Dasysyrphus tricinctus. Next base: position 175,715,369 of record OY992531.1, on the reverse strand, counting down.
CTATCTATATCTTCAGTCTTTCCATAACGGGGGTCAGGGCCAACAAAAAGGTATTGAAAAAACTCTGTTAGCATATCAGGTACTTTTATATCACTATCTACCACAGATTTTAATGTTAAAATACTGGGGGGTGTCCGATCTGCGATGTTCATTATTTCTTCCCTTAACTTGTAAGCTATATTCCTGAAAAGTTTAATTTTATAGCAAAAACTGGAAGCATTAAGTCATATTATATCTAGCTGTTACCTCAAAGATGATTTCAAATTTTCAACTTTAAGGATATCATTTAATAAAGTTTCTTGGTTCTCGAACATCGATGCATCCAAAATAACAAATTGGTTGTCAACTTTTTTAATAACAATTTTGTCATTATAAATGTTTTGAAGTTTTCTTTTCAATGCCTCTTTTGAGAAAGTCAATGAATTTATTTCCTCACATAATTTTTCTTGGTATGCACAACAAATTTTATCAAAGGTATGAAGTTCTTTTGACTCCAAAATGCGCGTGTTGATGAAAGCGCAAACAGTTGAAAGTGCGGTTTTGTGTGCATTTTTAAATCCAGGGTTTGAAAATTTTCTTTCTAAATTGTTACTTTCTTGAAGAAACCTCGCAAGACAGCCTCTGTGGTACTTCAATTGATCATCTCCATCAGTATTTGATAATTTGGTTAATATATCATCATTTTCAAGCAGTTCAGCTTTGCAAAGGATGTTTTCTAATGTAGAACGATTGCAGCATGTCAGCTTTTGTTTTTTGTCATTGAAACGTTTAGTTAAGTTGTTACAAAATAGACAACTCTCACTTGATATTGTTGTAGTAGTATTTGATATAGTGAATTCATCAGCAGGCGTATTTCCAACGACTACCACATCAGAGTTTACATTGCTCTGATTTTTAAGAACTGAAATGTTAAACAAAATTGATGTTTATCAACATTAAAAATGATTGGTTTTGAAACTTTCATTGGTTTCTTTAGAGTTACATTCTGTAAATAACAGGTTTATAGAAAAGAGTAAAGTCAAATGGTAATTCAGTAATTTACTGACGCTTTCAATTTTGAGAACCGGTGCAATATATTACCTGAGATTTGTAAACTGTGGCGAATACTTACTATTTTACAATTTTTGGTTCTTACAATGGTATGATGATACGCATATCAGCAAGCTTACGCAGGTAGTCTTACGCAGGTAGTCCTTACTGAGACAAATAATAATATGCATAAACCTAACTTGCTTGCAGACTATGTTAAGGAACAAAATATGAACAGTAAAGGGTAGCATTTATTGGATTAAGATAATCATTCTGATCTTAGAGACTCATCAATAATTGAGTTATTGTGTCTTTTTCTGTATCGCCTTATCCAACTTTGTTATCGTGAATAAGCACTTTGTTATAAAAATACAAAATTTTTCATAGCCAGTCTCAGGGATAAGTTTTTTACAAAATGATTTCATACTTATTATTTACAATAATAGATGCTCTCATTTCATTTTAATCCACTTTGGATTTTTGCCCTTTGATTTTTAGGCATCCTTTTTAAATTTATTCAATCAAAACAATACTTGCATTTATTCACTAATTAAAATTAATTTACACTAAGAATTTTAAACGTTCAAATATTTCTGAAACTCGCCAGCAATAAGTTTATTTACCCTATGATTAGCTTATGTAAAAATAATAACAATTTCACTCAATTGTTGTCATTTTTATCTTTATCATCTCATTCGTTATTAGCATACACTTGCCTTGTGAACACTTCAAAGAAATCGATCTCTTTTTATCTCAACTGACAACCAGCAAACATCGCTCTTCTTGGTAACATGTATAATTCATATTTTGCTAGCAAACCATCTTTATTTTATATATTAATTATATATTAATTGCAATCAGAAAATAAATTTGATTTATTTGGATTAAACAGTCCACAAGAGATTAGTTCCTACTACATATCACTATTTTTTGCTTTTGCAATTGAGCGCGCAGTTTTAAGTACCAAAAAAGTAGGTATAGCAAGCAATTCGGGATTTTGCATGTTTTTTGTAATCGAGTAGCTAATTTCAGAAAATTTTAAATTCGAGAGAGATCTTTATAATTGTCTCAAATTCATACGCATTTTGTTCAACAATGATGTTTAGGTATGAGAACATTTTTCAGTTGCTTCAAGCAAAGAAATATTTTGGGATTAAAAAAAAATTCATGAATTTGTATTCTTTTTTTGTTATATTTCTATTTTTAATGCATACATATATATATGGAGAATATTTATAACGAAGGAAAAGTTACCTACTAAAATATCTACAAAATCACAGTTACTCCTGAAACTTATCGACAAAAAGTATTTTCATATAAGAAGGTTTTATAATACAAATTCTATATACTACTGAAATAAATCAGCCAAGTAGAAGACTTAGCATTAAGGATTGGACTTGTTGAATTATTGATTCAAAATAGCTTTTTATGGCCTTTAGTCCTACAAATTGGCGTTTCGTTCGGCTTACTCACTTGAACTCATCAGTGACATAGTGAGGGCTTTGCCAGACGCAATTTGTTTTAAGTTCAGTTCAACTTACATGAATTTTTCAACGAAAATCCACTGTAAACTATATCCAACAAGATTAGAATTCCTAATCATTAAGCTGGAAGTTTTTTGCCCGGGGCCAGGCATAGTTTCTATATAAGAAGGTTTTATAATACAAATTCTATATACTACTGAAATAAATCAGCCAAGTAGAAGACTTAGCATTAAGGATTGGACTTGTTGAATTATTGATTCAAAATAGCTTTTTATGGCCTTTAGTCCTACAAATTGGCGTTTCGTTCGGCTTACTCACTTGAACTCATCAGTGACATAGTGAGGGCTTTGCCAGACGCAATTTGTTTTAAGTTCAGTTCAACTTACATGAATTTTTCAACGAAAATCCACTGTAAACTATATCCAACAAGATTAGAATTCCTAATCATTAAGCTGGAAGTTTTTTTGCCCGGGGCCAGGCACTATGTCACTGATGAGTTCAAGTGAGTAAGCCGAACGAAACGCCAATTTGTAGGACTAAAGGCCATAAAAAGCTATTTTGAATCAATAATTCAACCAGTCCAATCCTTAATGCTAAGTCTTCTACTTGGCTGATTTATTTCAGTAGTATATAGAATTTGTATTATAAAACCTTCTTATATAGAAACTATGCCTGGCCCCGGGCAAAAAAACTTCCAGCTTAATGATTAGGAATTCTAATCTTGTTGGATATAGTATACAGTGGATTTTCGTTGAAAAATTCATGTAAGTTGAACTGAACTTAAAACAAATTGCGTCTGGCAAAGCCCTCACTATGTCACTGATGAGTTCAAGTGAGTAAGCCGAACGAAACGCCAATTTGTAGGACTAAAGGCCATAAAAAGCTATTTTGAATCGGAAAAGTATTTTCACCGTCGGGATTTTCTTGTCCGAGATTCCGTATTTTTTCATTCGTGATGATGATCCATTTCTAATTTACGTACCTAATATCACAGCACTTATATTTACTTAATGTATACGTACTTACCAGTCTTACAACTATCGTTTCGTGAGGCAGAAGATGTAAAAAGGTTTTTTGGAATGGCTGTAAAGCGTCGGTAGCAGGTACTATGGTAACCACTCACACTATTAACCACTTTAGGGATATTAAAGTTAGAAAACTTAAAGTTCATATCCTTCCGCACTTTTAAAATGTCAGTACATTTTTTTAAAGTGTTTTCGGAAAAAAGTTTAATTTTTTCATTTAAATTTTCACTACAACTTTCAATATGAAGAACACATTCCAAACTTCCAGCCGTGTCACTCATGGTTGCGATAGATTTAAAATTTGGTCCATCAAATGCTTACAGACTCGGCAACTAAATACCTTCAAACCCGCTATTTTCAGCTAGGCGCAGATGTGTTGCACTTGTTTTGCACCAAATATGCCGCATTAATTAGCAATAAATTAAAAGCATAATACAGAAAATAAAAGAGAATAATTAAAAACAAGAAGAGTATGCGCATAAGATCATGTTTTAATTGCATACTTTCTATTCCTTCTTTCTTTTTGTACGTCTGTGAACTTATAATAGTTAATCAATGGGAATAAATAGAGAAATCAGTTGTGTACTAAAATTTGCGCACTTAACAAATTTTTTTCATGGACTCATTTCCTACAGAATAAATGATAGTTATATGCGAAAGCCTGAAATTATGCTGCATTAAATATTACTAAAAAACACGGTTCTTGACTATCTTCGAAAGCGTCTGTCAGGCAGAAGGCCGCCTGTAAAACGTCTTGGACCACTATTTTTGTAATCAGGTGAGCTTACCCTGCACAAAGAAAAAAAAATTTTTTTGTTATCACAATTATTTAAAGAAAAAATGTTGTGTTCTGACTACAAGAATAATTTAATGAAATAAGACTTTAAAAGCGTCTGTCAGGCAGAAGGCCGGCCGCAAAACGTCTTGGACCACTATTTTTGTAATCAGGTAAGCTTTCTCTACACATAGGAAAAAAAATGTTGGTGTTATCACAATTATTTAAAAAATCGATTTTTGGCCAACTTCGAAAGCGTCTGTCAGGCAGAAGGCCAGCCGCAAAACGTCTTGGACCACTATTTTTGTAATCAGGTAAGCTTTCTCTACACATAGGAACAAAAATTTTGGTGTTATCACAATTATTTGAAAAATCGATTTTTGGCCAACTTCGAAAGCGTCTGTCAGGCAGAAGGCCGGCCGCAAAACGTCTTGGACCACTATTTTTGTAATCAGGTAAGCTTTCTCTACACATAGGAAAAAAAATTTTTGTGTTATCACAATTATTTAAAAAAATCGATTTTTGGCCAACTTCGATAGCGTCTATCAGGCAGAAGGCCGCCCGCAAAACGTCTTGGACCACCATATTTGATATCAGGGCATTTAGTTCTATATAATTAAACGTTATCTTAGGTGTTATCACAATTATTTAATCTGCCGAAAAAAATGCATTTTCGATGCAGGATTACTCATAACTGCCCCAACCACAAACTGCAAGACGCTTACATTTGAAAATAAAATTATAAATACTATCGAATAAGAACAATTTTTTTGTGTTATCGTTCACACGCAAAAATTACTGTGGGCTCTTGGTCTATTAAGTTGCCATGGAAAACTTTGCGGAACTCGTTTTTCAATATGGTGGCCAAATGGTGGGTCTTTCAACACCTAAAATAGAGTTTTATACTTGCACTGAACCCCTTTACATATCAAACAAAAAAAAAATTTTTTGTCCAACCCAAATTTGGAGGTTGTTGTAACATTTTGATAGACATTTTGCCAAAATGTTAAAAGCAGCTTTATTAGATGATTGACAAATTTTCTTGGTTATTTCGTTAATACACAAGCATGTGTTATACCATTTTGAAAAGTGCATTAAATAGACAACTTTTTTAAGCAATTGGCCACTCATGTTCTCATTCAATTTTAATTTATTAGAGGTGGTCAAACTTTTTCGAAAATACATTTTTGTACTGAAAAAAATATTTTAAAAAATTATAATAAAAAAAATGCAATAACTACTGTTAAATTTTACCACCCATCTATTACAACAGTTATTCTAGAATATTACAAAAATATAAAAATAGTAAAAATTGTTCATCCATGGTCGTCGCACCCTTAAAACTCCATATGCTTAGCTGCCTTACTTTTACGAAATCATGTAACTTGTAGCGCATTTTGACAGATGAAAAAAAGTATAAAAAAAAGTTTGTTGATTGTGAAAAATTTATCACAACAAAAACATAAATGTTAAAAAAAGAGCCAAGTTCTTATAAGAACAAGAAACCTGTGCGTAAAAAGTCAACCAAAAAAAGTAATGAGATCTAAAATATATGCCAAGTTCTAAGTTCAGGATATTTAATATCAAATATCTGAATCAGAGTAATATCGAAACAACTCCTAATTAGGATAGAAATTTGGTATTTAATGATGACTGATTAAAATTTGGTGGGTTCACTGGTCAAGTTTTCATACATTTTCAATTTGTGATTAAGTAAGTAATTAAGAGAAAACTTGCCAGTGAATCAGTCAGTCAGTTACGGTTTTTTCGATTTTTGAAGTCCTATATCTTGGGAACTACTAGTGCTAAAGAGTTGAAATTTGGTGAGCCACCTGTGTTTGATCAGCTCGGCAAATACTACGAATTTCAAGTTTCTGACTTTATTGGTACTAAAGTTAGAGGGGGGTTGAAAATCGCCTGAGTTTGTTCCTGTAAAAAGGGTGTAGTGCCGCGAAAATGGCTGGGCACTACTGTGCCCTTTGATCTTGATCGGTCGCATAAAAGAATATTACGTGTAAGTTTCTATATATAAAAGATAAAATATGCGGAAAAGTGTTTTCATGACGAGTGATTTAAAAATAAAAGTGTTTTGGCCAGACATAGTGCCAGGTGTAGTGTTCGAGCTTTTTGAATTGTCCTCTGTGGCCGCCGTGAAAGTGTAACAACTTAAGTAATATTTGTTAGTTTGTTTTTGGATGCAGGACAATAAATGAAACAAGTTCTTTTTTGTGTTCACGAACTTTCGTCCATGTTTTTAAACAAAAACGACGGAGGCTATAGAGGCGAATACAAAGAGCGCGAATACTTAACACCTGAGACTATGTCCTTTCCACCCATTGTCGTCTAGAGTACAAAGACTGTTCGCTAGGTCTCAACCGGGGACATAAAACAACCAAATAAAAGAATGTTAAATACACCGCGTGACAGGAAAATCAAGGGACTACGTGATTCTCGTCTAAAGAACATCCATGAGGGATCTTGTTCGGAAAGTGATTTGCCATGCTCCTTACAAGAAGAGAGCCATGGGATTGTTGAAAGTGTCCAAGGATAATCGTGCTTTGAAATTCTTAAAGAGACTATTGGGAACACACATCCGCGCTGAAAGGAAGTGCGAAGAACTTTCCAGCATCCTCACTCAAATGAGAAAGACCCAAGCTCATGGTAAGTAAGTTTTTTAAAGCACTTGATCACAAATAATTGCTATTTTTATCAGGCAGTATTTCGCAAATAGAAATCTGGTCTTCGAGATTTTTTGATAAGCAGTGCATGTACGCAAATAATTTTCATTCAAGTATCATCAACGATTCTTGAAGAAATCACCATGATTTTGATATTAATCTGCCTTCGTCGGCCTCGCCACAGAAGTGCTTAAATTGAACTTTGATAGACGATAAATAACTTGATTTTCTGTGAGTTGATTTTGTTTTGTCTCGAGTAAATTGTTCAATGCTTTAAATCAATTTTCATGTTCAAGAAAATGAGATCTCAGAAGGCTCTGCGTCAAAGACTGATCAAGCGAATCCAATATTTTCTTTCCTCTTTGATTTGACAACAAAATTTCTGAGGAATGCTGTTCAAGAGAGTGAGATTACTGAGGGCTCTGAGATCTCATTTTCCTGAACATGCCTATTCATCAACCATTTTCAAAATGACAAAAACCATTGTACACTATTTTCTTGGAGGACTCTAAAAGCTCCTGTTTGGATACCGTCCGAATATTTGATTTCATCAGTAAAATGAGATTTTTTGTTATTCCCTCAGCAGGTCGCCCGTGGGCCTGACTGTTAAAGTTTTTCTTAATTTATTTACCAAATGAACACTAGAAAATATTCAACTACCTCATCTTCTAATATATACAAATCTCGTGTTAAAAACCTTAAAGGGAACTTATTTTCTTATAGCATTTTTTTTTATTTCGCTTCAAATTTAGAATTAATTATGCAAATAGTTGCACTATTAAATATAGAGTTCAAAAATATATAAATGATCTCTTTGAGTTAAACCATTCGGAAAAATCATCACAGCCCAATTGGCTTGTTTTCAGAAATTCATTAAAATCTGAAAAGAGGCAATTGGACTGTTATGATTTTTCCAAACGGTTTGGCCTACAGAAATGGTTTTTATATTTTTAGATTATGTATTTAATAGTGCCACTAATTGCATCATAAGATTTGTATTTACAAGAAATTTTAAAAAAATCCTGGAACAAAAGAAGTTTACTTTCAGTTATTCTCAGAAACCTAAAGTCTTCAAATTTTAAATTAATAATGCAAACAGTAGCACTATTAAATATAGAATTCAAAAGCAAATAAATCATCTCTGTGAGTTAAACCATTCCAAAAAATCATCACAGTCCAATTGACTTTTTTTCAGAATTTCAACTAAATCTGAAAAAAGGCAATTGGACTGGGATGAGATTTTCAAACGGTTTGATCCACAGAGATGGTTTTTATATTTTAAGATTATGTATTTAATAGTGCTACTAATTGCATCAAAAGATTTATATTTAAAACAATATTCAAAAAAATCCTGGAGAAAAAGAAGTTTACTTTCAGTTATTCTTGAAATCTAAAAGGAAACTTCTTTTACTACAGGATTTTTTGAAGTTTTGCTTCAAATTTAAAATTCATGTGCAAATAGTAGCACTATTAAACATAGGATTCAAAAATGTAAAAACTATCTCTGTGGGTCAAACCGTTTGAAGATATCATCACAGTCCAATTGCCTTTTTCAGATTTTATTGAAACTCTGAAAAAAAGCCAAATGGGCTGTGATTTAGGACTGCATCAACAATTTTCTTGCGAAAGTTATTTTGGGAGCTACACCCAAGAACAAATCCCATTTTCTTCAAACTCTTACTTAAATGTAGGTACGCTCTGTCCAAAAGTCAAATTTTGAACCGCTCACTCTAATTCAAATTGGTAAACGCCAATTTCAAGAAGAATCGAATTAGAATTTAGGGATGCATCAACTTTTGTCCTAGGGTAAATACTTTAGGAGTTACACCCAAGAACAAATCCAATTCCCTTCAAATTCTTACTTAAATGTAGGTACACTCTGACCAAAAGTCAAATTTTGAACCGCTCACTCTAATTCAAATTGGTAAACGCCAATTTCAAGAGGATTCGAATTGGAATTTAGGAATATATCAACTTTTGTCCTCGGATAAATACTTTGGGAGTTACACCCAAGAACAAAAAGAACAAAAAAAAATGGCATTTGTTCTTGGACGTAACTCCCAAAGTATTTATCCTAGGACCAGGGTTACCGCTGAAAATTTTTGAAAGGTCGCGAAAAAAGTCGCAATCAATAAAAAAAGGTCGCAAAACATAATAATTGAAAAAAAGTCGCACTTTTATCCAAAAGGTCGCATTTCGAAAATAAAAAGTCGCACAACCATATTTTTATATTTGAATAAAAAAGATTGAGATTATTTTTGGATCATTTTTTATTAAAAACAAAACCAATAAATACTTGAAAAACTAAAGAAATGCAGTCTTCATTTTAAAATTTTATAGCTTGACTTATAGGCGTTCAGAATAGTAATGATGATAACGAAAGTAATAACAAAAGTTGATATTGGTTAATTTTGTATAGTTAGTTTTCCAATGTATTCAACTTTTATAGGGATGGGTCAATATGTTAGTAACAGATATTTAGTAACAGTTATAAGCCTGTTACCGAAAATCGGGAATAACTGCTATAGAAATTAGAACAACAATTTTAAAATAACGCAGTTTTTATTAAATTCACAATACAAGTAAATTTGTATATGCGTTTACAAATTTGGTTCTGATGATTGTGCTTAATATGAAGGTAGTAATTTCAATTTTATCAAGTAAATTCAAAATCGAATTGCAGCAGTAAAAAGGTGTTAGTGTTTTGTTACTGATTTTGCTTCAGTGTGATTCTGATTAAAATATTTTCAATGTAATCATAAAAATTATAAATTTGAGAATAACACTTAAGCAAAGTCAAAAACAAAACTGTTACTCCTTTTTGCTGCTGCAATCAATGACATATCGAATCAAAATGTCGAAATTGAAATGACTACTGAGCAGGATCACACTTAAGCAAAATCAGTACTAAGATGGTTATGCATTTTTGCTGCTACAAGGAGATTTCGAATTAACACGATAACATTGAGAATACTAAGCAGAATAACAGTTAAGAAAAATCAGTTTATTTTAAGGTTTTTTTGTTTTTTTGATTCCTCAATGAGTGTTATGGTTGGAACTTGTCATTTTTATCACCAAAAACATAGACATAATAATTAAGTCATCAGCTTTTGTTCGCATTAAAATTATCACTGATTTTACTTTAAAATATTTCCAATGATATATGAGAAGTTTAGGTACAAAATATGGAATTTTCACTTTTGGTACTTTTTTCTTTTGTTTTTTAATCGGGTCCAAAACCCTGAATTTATCGATTGCCAAGGAGACTAAGTCAAGAATAATAACATGTTGTATCAACGAAAATTCAACTTGAAAAGGCACTTTCGGAACAAAAGATTTCATACAAAAAATATAAACAATTTACTTGGCTTTGGATCAAATTGTGTTTCAAAAAAAGTGATATTTTTTCTTGCGATATTTTGGTTTATATCAAAAGGTGACATTTTCAAAATATTTTTTAAATAAAAGCTCTATCCCAAAACCTTCTGCAAAACTAATAAATACAACAAATAAAGTCTGTGTGCTTTACCGATGCACATAAAGAAAACAAAAATCAAAAAAACTACGCAGGCATACCTTAAATTAATTTTTCTCAATTTCTGAAAAAAGAAATGAAAAACTAAAAATGTCACCTTTTGCTATAAACGGGTACCTTATATTCCTATACGGTTTTTTACGAAACTTTTATTCCAGTAACAGGCAGCTATAGCTCTTATTGAAGAATAGTGATAATATTAGTAACAGATATTGCAAACTATTAGTTCATCACTCAACTTGCGTTCCAATCTTCCAATTTCGAGTTTCCTCATTTCATTTCAATTTCAATCAAGCGCAAGCGCTTCGTTTTCGTTTCAAAGGAAATGGAAAAAGAATAGTTGAATGAAAGTCGATTGAAATATTGTTTTTGTTCTATTTCTTCCAATTCAAATGGGCGAGTTCGAGAAACCAGTGTTTGTGTGTTTTTGATATTTTAAATTTTAAAAAAAGTCGCACGGAGAAAAAGGTCGCCCTGATTAAAAGGTCGTCGTTTAGTCGCACGGACCCAAAAAAGGTCGCAAAGTGCGACTAAAGTCGCCCAGCGGTAACGCTGCCTAGGACAAAAGTTGATGTATTCCTAAGTTCCAATTCGAATCCTCTTGAAATTGGCGTTTACCAATTTAAATTCGAGTGAGCAGTTCAAAATTTGACTTTTGGTCAGAGCGTACCTACATTTAAGTAAGAGTTTGAAGAAAATGGGATTTGTTCTTGGGTGTAACTCCCAAAGTATTTACCCTAGGACAAAAGTTGATGCATCCCTAATTTCTAATTCGAATCCTCTTGAAAATGGCGTTTACCAATTTAAATTCGAGTTAGCAGTTCAAAATTTGACTTTTGGTCAGAGCGTACCTACATTTAAGTAAGAATTTGAAGGGAATTGGATTTGTTCTTGGGTGTAACTCCCAAAGTATTTACCCTAGGACAAAAGTTGATGCATCCTTAAATTCTAATTCGAATCTTCTTGAAATTGGCGTTTACCAGCATATATTTGAATAATCTTTGTGCCCCGATACCTCCAATGCATGATTTCAAAAACGTCAATGGCGGTGGCGTCAATAACAATACGGGAACGCCAATTAAAATGCATCATCACAACAACACTCAGAACTCGGTGCACAATAACAATTCAAATTTACTCAATACGCAGCCCAACAAAAACAGCCTACACCAGCTGCAGCTGTTGGCGGAGGACAAAACTCTAATGTGTCCAATGGTGTGTCAAATCTTCGGCACTGAATAATCAAGTATCCCCCGGAAAAACCTTATAACTATTGTCATAGTTTTAGAAGGTAAATTGTTTTTTTTTTTTTTATTCATTTGTTTTATAGAATGAGTTCAAGGGGCCCAACAACTATTATTTTGGCTCAATTGACAACTGACGATAGTAAAACATGTTACATCGCTCAACTCATTGGTGGTTACAACTATGCATTGGTAAATCAAATGCTACTTAACCAAGGAGGAACTATTTGTATAGCCACAGTTGATAATCAAGGTTGTTTACAAATTATAAATAAACCCATCGCTGACGTAAGTTTTCCTTTTAGTAATTTCATTACAATCCAATGAAACATCTCTATATTTTTATAGAACCCAATTTCGAATATCAGTTTCAAAAGCGATGTTTGCGGTCTTATGTTCTCGCGTTTCACCTTACTGAATCACCACAATCGCATCCATGCTCAAGATGGTAAAGATACTAATCAGGATCAGATTGCTGTAGTAAACGCACAGGGACTTGCGTTTCTCAAAATATAATAACCGAGAATGGACAATCCCTAGGCAGATAAAAATCGTTGCTACCGAATCATTGGAACCCGCTAGCTCACATTCCATGCAGCAAACGGCAAACGAGGTGACAGTTACAACAGCATAAACTCTAACTCGAGTAAAAAGGATGTTCAAAGTATCTTCGCATGGTCTTCAAGTTCCAAACAAGGAGAGAACGATGTAGAATTATCATTTAAGCCAGCCAGAGTTATCTTACAAGATTTCACTGGCGTACTGGTCAACTTTGCTGCTATGCGTGATGCTGTGCTAAGTTTGAATCGAAATCCAGAAAAAGTAAATCCCATTTGCTCGGCTGATCTTGTTACCGACCATTCTGTTCAAGTTGATTTTGCCAGAACGTAAGTCTTTATCAAATTAACATTTTTACTAAGAAAAAGATAAAAAGATGATATTTAAAATTTTCTATTTCAGCACTGATGCTTTGAGCAAAAATCAAAATCTTGAATTGGGCATTGGGCTGCAAAAGGATCCATTCCTTTTGGGTATTAAAGCTGTATCATCGATTAAATTTGGTTTGAATTATACCATTGCAATTTTTACCCGGATAAAATGCAGAAATCTTAAATTTGAACGGGCGAGAGGTGTAAATTGTACAACATAAGTCTACCGGAAAATATCAATTCTTTGCAAAAAATTGAAGTTGAGGCCGATGGAAATGTTTTCGAAGCCATTGTTCACGGGAATAAAAATTGAAAATGCACCATCTGCGGTTTGGCGTTTGCAAAAGAGGTGTATTTAAAAAATCACACTAGAATTCATACTGGTGGAAAGCCTTAAAAGTGAGTATTGTAAATATTTTTACTACTAGGAATATTTGTTTGACTGAATAACTATAAAATTGTTATAGTCATCCTTAACAGATGCCAGACATGAATGCAATTATCTCAATCACCCCACCTTAAAAATCACGAACGAACTCACAGCGGTGAGAAGCCTTATAGACTAAGAGCTAACGCATAACCAAAATATGAGTATGAGGGCTTGTAAGTGCATGCATCTTGATATCTAATACAAAAGTTTGGCAGGATTTTTTTGCCGCCCGTAGTAGGGACGAGAATTTGAAAAAGCGGTTTTCCAATTTTTGTGTGATGGATACAACCACTTCAATTCGTTTTTTTATTTATAAAAAATGATGCTCTGTCATTTTCCCTAAGTCCAAAGACTTTATTTTTAACGATCCAATTGATAATACCAAATATACAAACATTTTCCTATATCGAGAGATATTTGGAGATTTCAAAATAATCAAAAATCAACAAAAAAAATCTCAAAATAAGGCCGATAAGGTTCGCTTCAAAAAGGCATAATCTTGTTTAATGTTAATCAGATAGTTAAAATTACGTGACTTATGCTACATTTTCACCTAACGCTAAGCTGAGATTCAATAAGATTACCCCAAATCTTCTTTAAATCTCGAAGAAGCTATTTTGAATCTCTCGTTCCCACTACCCAAAAAAAACCTGCCATTTTTGTATTCGATATCAAGATACATGCACATACAAACCCTCATACTCATATTTTGGTTATGAGTTCACCCACAAAATTAGCTACCGGCTCTTAGTGTGTGAAGTCTACGATAAAGCTTTTGCCCGACATGCAACTTTATGGAATCATCGTAGGATCCATACCGGAGAGAAATCATATAGGTGTGACATCTGTGGATCTGCCTTCAGTCAAGCAGCCCACCTTAAAAATCACGCCGAGCATTCCGGTGAGAAACCATTCAAATGTGATATTTGCTCATCAGCGTTTGCTGATCGCTTTGCTCTAAAGCAGCACCGGAGAATCCACGAGAAATATAGTATGTTAAGTCATATTAGTAGAGAATGCAGTCATTGAATTTTAGTCAAACTCCAATTATTTTCTTGCTGTTATCATGTTTGTGCATACATATTCGCAGGATAATATTAATTTGTTCATCGCGTCAACACTTCGATTGGCTGTTGAAAACTATTTTATTTTAATAAAATATTTTAAGATTATTTTTTTGCTTACAAATTAGAAAGGCAACACCCATGCTTTTTGTCGGTTGTCGTATTTAAACATATATATTTGAACTCGTAATTTTTCAATGAAGTATGTAAACTTACTAAACTAATTCTATTTGTTTCAGTTCAGCATGGCATGTATGATATGCCTTTTTAGCAGTAATATAAAATTTATATATAATTCTTTTTGTATTCTTTTTTTTATTTAATTAAAATAATACGTAACTAAATCTCGTAGTGAATCTTCTTCTTTTTTATCGAAATTTAATGTATGTACATTTTAATTTAAATAAATTCTCCTTTTCAATACAATTCCCGTCTTAATTTTTTATACTCATTTATTGGTTGTTTTTGTTTTTTGTTCTTGGTGAATATCCAGTAATGAAATCATAGTAGGTGTATTAGGCCTCTGCAATAAAGATTTAAATTTGATTAAAAATAGTATGAATCCTACAACAGTGATATCACTAGATAAGTGGATCACAATGAGATCATTTCATAAATGTGATACGTTTATTCATAAGTGAATTAAGTGTGATGAAAAAACCCATGAATATTCAACAGTGATATCACTAGGTTAGCAAGAAAAGCTTGTTCTTCAGGTCATTACTCTTGGTTGAAAAATTACAAGAGTTTTCACCTATGAAATTACTTTGTACATGAAACTCGTTCATTCATGAGTGAGCTATATTTAATGAAAAATTAAATCAAAGCTCAGCAGTGAAATTATCCGCTTCAACCTAAATTAAAAAGAATAAAAGCAGTTCGAATTTCATAACTTATTATTTTATTTAAAAAAGTCCATTAGGGAACAATAAGTGAATAAAAGAAAAACAAAATTAGGATATTATAGCACTCAGTTGCATTATTGAAGTGATCTTAGCTCTAAGTTTAAATAAAAATAGGTATATTGTATGTACACACTTGTATTAATTCAAACACAAACATAAATACAAAATTAAACTTAGCCAAGTTAAAATGATGACGTTTGCAAGTAAATTGCATCTTCTTTCTTCTTCTGCATAGCTTTTTTCTTGAAGTGCAGATTGTTTATTCTTTAAAGACCTTGCTGTATACCTTTTTTGTAAAGCTGAATCGAGGGTATATCCTTTTTTATAGCACCTGCAAAAAATAATAACAAATGTTTATTGAGGAGGTAGCTACTATGGTTTGAACATTTCAAGTGACCTAGTGAATGTGTTTTGTCTTATCCAGTACATGACAAAAGAGCGCATATTTATGAAACTTCCAATCATCAATTTAATTAAAAAAAAAAGTTTAAGAAACTGCGTTCTCACTGATTTCTAGTTCAGAAAATTTGTGGTCGATCTAAAGTTTCTTTACGGTTTTGAAAAGAAGAAGTTTTATAAACCAATAATAGTCCGGGAGCCGACCGTAAGATTACCTATCTCATCGCGCATACGCCGCATAGTCCAAACATTTACAAAGCTGCTGGTCGGACAAGCTTTATCTGGTCGCAATGGTTATAAAATATTCTTTTCAGGTTGCATTTCCGCTAAATGTATATAGAATACGAGCAACTTATATAAAAGGGGTATCAAATGAAAGCTAGGACTTTCCTCTACACGATACCAATGGTCGGACAGACTTTTTTCGGCTGTTGCAACGGACTATAACAGCAAAATAATTTTCAACAAAACACTGCTAATGTTTATTGTAGTTCAAAATACAAAAAGCATCGATTTCAGCAAACAAAATTTGATAGCTAGTTTCGATACATGTTTAAGGTTTTTATTTAAAATTGAATTAAACTAAAAAGTGAGACCTGCATATTGTATATTATGTAGATAGAATTCATAAATTTAATCTTTTTTTAGGATGCATGTTTTAATTTGATTTTAAATCTAAAAACCTAAACTTAAACAAAAACTTTCTCCTGAGTCTAGTTTTTTCTATATCTACATATACTAACGGGTGATTTTTTAAGAGGTTTAGAACTTAAAAAAAAAAAAAAAAAAAAAAAATTCGAAAAAATGAATGAAATATTTATTTGAATCGATAGTTTGAACCTTGCAATTTAATGTTTAAAGATAATTTCATGCAAATGTTGACCGCGGCTGCGTCTCAGGTAGCCCATCCGCTGAGTCCAATTTTGGCATACTCTTTCACACATATCGGCCGGTATCTCACGAATGAATGCATGGATGTTGGCTTCCAGTGCGTCAATCGAAGCGGGCTTGTCCCTATAGACATTAGCCTTGACATACCCCCACAAAAAATAATCTAATGGTGTCAAATCGCACGATCTAGGCGGCCAATTGACCGGCCCGAAACGTGAAATTAACTGTTCACCAAACTCGCCTCGCAATTGCGCCATTGCTTCGCGTGCTGTGTGGCATGTGGCACCGTCTTGTTGAAACCACATATCATGCAAGTCAAGAACTTCTATTTCGGGCAAAAAAAAAGTTTGTTATCATCGCTCGGTAGCGTTCACCATTGACAGTAACGCTGCGATTCGCATCATCTTTGAAGAAATATGGCCCAATAATGCCGCCGGCCCATAAAACCGCACCAAACAGTTGGCTTTTTCGGGATGCATTGGTAGCTGTTGCAATGCTTCTGGCTGATCTTCACTCCAAGTGCGGCAGTTATGCTTATTTACGTACCCATTCAACCAAAAATGAGCCTCATCGCTGAACACAATTTTTCGATAAAAAAGCATTTCGAACCGAGCACGAATTTTGATAGTAAAATTCAATAATTTGCAAGCGTTGTTCATTTGTAAGACGATCCATGGTTAAATTGCAAACCAAACTGAAGCTGTTTGACAGTGACACAAGGTACTAAACACACGTCAGCTGTCAAAACCAGTGTTGCCAAAACCAAACCAGCTAAAAAATCACCCGTTATATTATAAAGAGGATACATTTATTTGTTTGTTTGTACCTATGTATGTAGGGGGTAATCTCTGAAAATATTCAACCGATCTTTAAAATTCTTTTATAAATGGAAAGATATAATAGCCGTGTTTTATTATCGCTCATAACCCATATGGTTCACTTCGTGAAAATAAAACGATGTGGGTTAGTGCAAAAGCAGTGCTGTATATCAGTCTCTTTTTTTATTATGTTTATTTGTTTTTCATGTAAGCACTTGTCTCTTTTCCTCTCTATTCCTTATACTGCTGACAAATCGCTGACATCCATATTCACAATGGTAAATAGCCCTCTGCCGGCCAGAGTGAAAACCTCTATCTGGGTTATTGAAATTAACCTCGATAGAAACCTAGATCCCATGTTGTTTTTGTAATACATGTTAAAAGATAACCTCGACCCAGACCCAGAGATAATAAAACGCAGCTTTTAACCTCTATCTGGGTTATTGAAATTAACCTCGATAGAAACCTAGATCCCATGTTGTTTTTGTAATACATGTTAAAAGATAACCTCGACCCAGACATAATAAAACGCAGCTAATGTCCCTGAGTAACATAGGCTTAATTTTATTTGGATACAAATTAATTGCAACGCTAAAATCTATGTAAATAATTGTACTTTTTTTGGGGTATTTGTGAGTTTTTGATTTTTATGTTTCGAAATTTCAAAATTTCTTTTTGAGTTTGAAAGGTTATTCTAAGAGAAAGTCTTTACGGTTAAAAAATTAAATTTGTAGGGATAAATGGGGTAAAAACAAAATTGGTATATATATATAACAAAAATTCTTTTTCTGTCTAAGAGGATGTTGTCTTCATACATAGAGTGAAATGGGGTAGAAATTAAAAATGGGTATATGATTTAAAATACTTTTTGATTTGAAAAGGTTATTCTTAAAGGGTTAAGGACTGAAGACATTTCAAAATTTAAATACTTATACTGTGAAATGGGGGTTGTAAAATATGGAATCTGATTTTAAGCGTCCTTTTTGTATTTGAAAGGTTATATGTAGAGGATGTCATTCGAACATTTTGCCTAACCGAGCAATGCCGGGGCGGGCCAGCAACTTTCAACTCCTGATCCACTGGCGACGACAGGTTCTCATAAGTCTTCGTCGATGGAACGTAATGTTTTGTTTTCAGCAACTTGTTAATGTAATGTTAAATTAGAAACTAATATAATTAGATTTAAGCACTCAATTATTTATTTTGTAAAAAACAATTATTAATGTACATATTGTAAAAAGTGTTTAAAATATCAAATTTAATGCTTAATAAATTTATACTAAGCTAAACTTGTTTTTTTTTTGTGCTCAAAACTTCGGAATCTATTGGCGGTTGCTTACTCGGTGATGGTCTATTATTGTTTTGTTTTATTTTGATGGGGACCAATTTCCAAACATTTTTGTTGCAAGATTTTCTTCATCTTCAGAGGTGTTACTTGTACCTACCCTTTATATTCTTGGATGCTGATTATTTTGGGACATTATTCTTAACAACACATTGGGGTTCTTCTATTTTGGATTCAATTTTCTTCTCATCCTTGCCAATAATGTCGTATCCAAAAGAGGTCAGTGATTACTTTTGTAAGTTAATTTGTTGTACCTATATAATTATCGTTCAATTTTATTTTTAAAAGCTCCCGGTATTGCAATATCACAACAAAAACATAAATGTTAAAAAAGGAGCCAAGTTCTTATGTGTACAAGAAACCTGTGCGTAAAAAGTCAGCCAAAAAAAGTAATGAGATCTAAAATATATGCCAAGTTTTAAGTTCATGAAGTTTAATATCAAATATCTTAAGAAGAGTAATATCGAAACAATTCCAAATCATGACAGAAATTTGGTAGTTAATGATTACTGATTAAAATTTGGTGGGTTCACTAGTCAAGTTTTCATACATTTTAAATTTGTGATTAAGTAAGTATTTAAGAGAAAACTTGCCAAGTAAATCCACCAAATTTTAATCAGTAATCATTAACTACCAAATTTCTGTCATGATTTGGAATTGTTTCGATATTACTCTTCTTAAGATATTTGATATTAAACTTCATGAACTTAAAACTTGGCATATATTTTAGATCTCATTACTTTTTTTGGCTGACTTTTTACGCACAGGTTTCTTGTACACATAAGAACTTGGCTCCTTTTTTAACATTTATGTTTTTGTTGTGATTTCACTCCTTTTTGCAAAGATTTATTTTGCCAGGTGAAAGTAATAGCAATTCTGATAAAGTGGGTGGATGCCCCCCCCCCCCTGAATGGACAATTCCAAATTTTCGATTTTTTTCCTTTCTAAATACTTCAAGTCCTACCGACCGCGACCTACCAATTTTCATCGTTCTACAACAATCGATAGTGCTCCATATAATTTATAAGAATTTTTAAGAATGTGGGTGGATGCCACGCCCCCTGAATGCAAAATTCCAATTTTTCAATTTTTTTCTTTCCAAGTACCTTAAGCCCTACCGACCTACCAATTTTCATTGTTCTACAACAATCGGAAATGCTCCTTATAATTTATAAGAATTTTTAAGAATGTGGGTGGATGCCACGCCCTCTGTATGGAAAATTCCAATTTTTCATTTTTTTTCTTTCTTTGTACCTCAAACCCTACCAACTTACTAATTTTCATTGTTCTACAACAATCGAAAGTGCTCCATATAATTTATAAGAGTTTTTAAGAAAGTGGGTGGATGCCACGCCCCCTGAATAGAAAATTGCAGATTTTCGATTTTTTCCTTTGTATGTACCACAAGGCCTACCGTTTTGCGAAATTTCAAGTTTCTACGATGTCGGAAAGTGCTCCATAATTTTGATGATCTGTCAGTGAGTCAGTCAGTTACGGTTTTTGCGATTTTTGAAGTCCTATATCTTGGGAACTACTAATGCTAAAGAGCTGAAATTTGGTGAGCCACCTGTGTTTGATCAGTTCAGCAAATACTCCGAATTTGAAGTTTCTGACTTTATTGGTACTGAAGTTAGAGGGGGGTTGAAAATTGCCTGAGTTTGTTCCTGTAAAAAGGGTGTAGTGCCGCGAACTTGGCTGGGCACTACCGTGCCCTTTGATTTTCTTAGTTTCTCAACAAAATGCTTAGTAAATTTGTTATAACTGTGCAAATAAGTCAATTAATATCACTTTAAATTGTGCAATTATGAAATGCTTTATATTTGTTTGTTTTTTAATGTTTTTTTAAACTGTCATTTTGACTTTTGGTAATTAAAAAAAAATTTCACCATTCTGAGCTACTGTCGAAATTTTGTTTTTTATCCACACTTCACACGCATTCACGGCAGCGTTACCGTAGGATATTTTGGAAAAGTGGCAAAAAAAGTTGCACTTGAGAAAAAAAGGTGGCACTTAAAACTAAAAACAAAACAACACCATAATTATATGTATGAGAATTGACTTAAGGGACAAAATTTCACACTCATCTCAACGAATTTATAGGAGTTGAAGAAAACACATAATTTTAACCATCATTTTAAGGTTTATTGCAACGTAAGCTACAAACTAAAAACTTAACAGTTCAATTTGTATTATTATTCAACATAAATAAATAAATAAAAGTATGAATAAATAATAAATAATAATTTATTTAAAAAAATGAAAGATATGAAAAGGTGAGAAAAATGGCATGGTGAATTGCTAACTTTAGCTTTACTTCTGGTGGTGGCTCGGTGGCACAGCCTGAAAAAAAGTGGCAATTTGACACTAAAGTGGCACAGCGGTAACGCTGATTCACGGACAGGGAATTTAAGAGAGTTTTCTCTTAATTAGCTCAAATAAAATTTGCGGGTGTTTCAGGCAAGCCGGGTACGAGTCGTGACTCTAGATAATATAGGTACTCTATGCCCACCCCTATGCTGTGCATCAAAAAACAAAATTCTTCAACTGCAAATACAGACAATTAACACTACAGCCAGCATGGTGATAATATGCGCACGATAACAGTTTTTCTATATGAAATCGAAGCCAGAAATGTTAATCTAACAGAAATTCTCAGATGAAAAATTCATACTCATTGACATAACAGTGCGCAAATTAAAAATTTGAGTCTATGAATTAAACTCTTCTGGTTAAGTGTTTTTTAAGTTTTAGTTTGGCATTGGCTTCTATCGATGAGTGAAATATGAAATTGTAGCACTGTCTTCTTGTGTGTTGAGACAAAGGATTGAAATATGGAAATAATGAATGATGATGATGCGAAGATTTTTGATTATGATGATGTTTGTCGTTAATGAGGGAATCTTGTTTATTCAATTTCTCTTTTTCTCTATTTTTTTGTTGTTGCCAGGCATTATTTTCATTAAGAAAAAAGGATTTTTTGACTTATCTAATTTCATTATTTGTGTGCCAGTGTTCTTATTGTGGTCAAACTAAAAAACTCAAAACAAAAGAAAGGAAAAAGAATCTATATTGAGAGTATATATGTAGATCTGCTGTGCGCAGAGTCAGAGTCGAGTAGTAATTAGTTAATATAACGTCTAGCGTGTTTATATTTACGTACTCTTTATTTTCTTCAACTAAAATTTTGATAACAAGATCAAAGCATTGCAAAGTCTACCGCTTGGGTTAAAATGAGGATATGATCTCTTCCACCATTGACCGCAATTGATGGGCGGTAATTATGAAGTATGCGCAGGGCGCTAATTTCACTCGGGCCGGCCCTGCGCTGAGGCATAAATAAGGTTCTATGCCGTTAATGTGTCGAATTATCTCATCCTTTAGCTCTTGAATTGTTGCTGGCGTATCGACGTACACCTTTTCTTTCTAGTAACCCCAAAGAAAGAAGTCCAACGATGTCAAATCACATGATCTTGGCGGCCAATTGACATCGCCACCACACGTGAGATAACATGGCCATTGAATTTGTGGCGCAAAAGAGCCATTGTTTCGTTAGCTGTGTGGCAAGTTGCACCGTCCTGTTGAAACCACATATCGTCCACATCCAAATCTTCCAATTCGGGCCATAAAAGTTCGTTATCATCTCACGATAGCGAACTACATTCACAGTAACTGCCTGACCGGCCTCATTTTGGAAAAAATACGGCCCATGACGCCGCTAGCCCATAAACCGCACCAAACAGTCACTCTTTCTATGTGCATTGGCTTTTCGACAATCAAGAAGTTTTATAATAAGCCTGAATAACTTTAACGCGTTGCTCGATTGTGTATATTTCAATGGTTCAAATTGAGTTAGTCTGGAATTGAGAAATGTCAAATGAAATGCAAAAAAAACTTGACGTTTAGGTGTGGTTCACATTCCACATCGGCCCTTAAAATTTAACCACCCTTTACATATAGGGTGGAGTATGTTAAGAACAAAAAAAAAATATGTCAATTGTAAGAATTTATTTTAAAAATCTTTTTGGGTTTGAAAAATTGTGTACAAAAAATTTGAGCATCACTTTAAGTTAAGCCCATATCTTTTTCAGAATTGACATAAAAATAAATAAATTGGGTGGCGCAACAGCTCGTGGAGAACCAGGGCCTAGTGACCTACAACTCTCAACCATTCCTGTGTGCGTGTTGTTGGCAGGAAAGGAGGGGACCTACAGTTTTTTGCCAAGTCCGAATGGCTTGATGAGAGGCACTTATTCATGACAAGTATACTCTTGGAGGATTTGTCAGTTCCTCGCAAGAGGCAGAACCTCGGATAAAACATTTTTTTTTTCAGAATTGACATATTTATAGCGTAAAATAGGGTAAAAAAGAAGCCAAAGAGCTACGTTGAATTGCCTACATGAAAAACATTCTTCACTAAAATCCACTCAAGCCACATTAAGGGTTTAAGTATAGGATTAGAATTTATAAGCAAAGCCATTTAAGATCATAAGTTTCGAAGAGACTGACAGCTTTTGCTTTCAGTACATTTGAAAAAAATCTTCATTCCCTTCACGTACTCCTTATTTTCTTCAACTAAAATTTTGATAACAAGAAAATATTAATATTTTAAAAATTTTACTTTTCAAATGGGTAAAATTGCAAAACACAAAAAAAAAAGCACAATGCACTCTATAATATTTCTAATGGCTTCAAGGTCTTCTGATTGACTTTCAAGTTTTCAAAACGTCTGCTGCCTCTGCCTCTTTTTTAATTCTTCCATTTACGGATTTTGTTTTTCAGGAGCCTTATCTGTCACGACCATCTTGAGCCTTCTGCTTAATCTTTTGAGTCTACATGTAGATGATATTTTTTGGAATGGGGTTAAGTTAAATTAAATAAATGTATACATTATGCACATACCCTCATGAAGATGAAGATGAGGAGCATCTTCATCCTCAACGCTGTGCAAGTACACGCGTTCCACCAACTTATCCTCTTTATATTTCTAATTTTGTCTGAGATTATTTGTTAAAAAATCTTCAAAAATGTTTTAAATTTTGCTTTTAACTCCACGCTGTTAATACTGGAGCTTCTCTAAATGAAAACAATAACAATTCTTGAAACTTCATTTTTGTTTAGATACTTATATAACAATAATTTTTAATCAGATGCCTGTAGGTATTTTAAATGCATCCTGAATTGCACGGCTCTAGTTAGAAAGAGTAGGAGGATAGGAAATATTTGGCACACAGGATTGAGATCAAGGTGTTTATTATCTCATTAAATCCCACAGGTGGCATGGCATCCAGTTAAGCTGGGAGAATGTAGAAAATAATGCTACCTCGAATAGGGCTCGAACCCACACCTCAAAGTACGCCAGTCAAGCACTACATCCACTGCACCATTGCCTTTTAGGTGCCAGTTATAGCTATCATTGAAACTCATCATTGAAAAATTTTAATGATTGATTTTGAGATATTTAGAAAGCAAAATCATTTATTATTTTGATGGATGATTTAAGCTCAAGACTTAATTAGGTGCCAGTTATAGCTATCATTGAAACTCATCATTGGAAATTTTAATAATTGATTTTGAGACATTTAGGAGGCAAAACCATTTATTATTTTGATTAACAAATAAAGGTTAAGATCTAATTAATATTTCTAGCCAAAAAAATTGTTCAAATAGGCCCAACTTTCCACATACAAAGACTTTTCTTATTTCATTGATTGAACTACCTTACCAATGATCATTGAAAGATTAAAAGTCAATTTTTGTGAAAAGTTGCGACTATTTGAAATTTTTTTTTTACTAGAAATATTAATTAAATCTTGACCTTTAATCGTCTATCAAAATAATAATAGAATTTGCTTGGCGTTAGGAAATAGCGCCCAAGGAAAAAGCGCCCAAATCAATTTGGAAATAACGCCCAAAAAAACACTGAACAAATTGTTGTTGTAATTTTTTTTCTTATTTTGGGTGATATTTCCTTTTTTTGCTTTCTTCCATTAAATGAAACAATGCCCAAATTGATAAATTAAAATAGCAAAATGGGAAATAAAGCCCAAAATAGGAAAAATTGCCAAAAACAACTGCAATATAAGGAAATATCGCCCAAATGCAATCGGGGTGATTCCACATTCCTTAAATGCAAAAGAAACTTTGCATTCACCCAACCTCGCACCCACCCCAAATCATATAACGAGCCCAAGCAGGGGGGTTGCAGGGGGGCAGCATGCCCCCCATACCTACCTCACTGTTTATTCGTGAATTTGTATCTACATTTCACAAACCTAATAGATCCTCTCCTTTATTTGGTTTGTGAAATTTAAAATTTTGCGAATAAACAGTGGGTGAAATGTAGATACAAATTCACGAATAAACAGCGAGGTATGTATGGGGGGGCATGCTGCCCCCCTGCAACCCCCCTGCTTGGGCTCGTTATAGGATTTGGAGTGGGTGCGAGGTTGGGTGTATGCAAAGTTTCTTTTGCATTTAAGGAATCTGGATTTAAAGAAACTTTGAATTTATCCTATACATACATAATATCCAACAATATTTGTAACTGTATCATTTTGGGATCTTAAATAAATATTACCATCACAAAATTTTCTAAAAACTTTGCCTCTTCATTGAAATAAAGTTTGGAAATACCACCCAAAATTGAGGAAATATCGCCTAAATTCTACAAAAACAATTTACATGCAAAATATTTGGGCGATATTTCCATTTTATTTTTTGGTTTCAAGGTTGTTTTAGGCAATATTTCCAATTTCTTCTTTGCTTTTGGGTGATAAAATTTTTTTGGGCGATGTTTCCAAATCGGTTTGGGCGCTATTTCCTTGGGCGTTATTTCCTAACGCCAATTTGCTTTTTAAACGTCTCAAAATCAATCATTAAAGTTTTCAATGAAGAGTTTCAATGATAGCTATAACTGGCACCTTAATATTTCTAGCCAAAAAAAAAATTAAAATCGGCCCAACCTCCCACAAAAATTGACTTTTAATCTTTCAATGATCATTGGTAAGGTAGTTCAGTCATTGAAATAAGAAAAGTCTTTTTATGTGGAAAGTTGGGCCTATTTGAATTATTTTGTTGGCAAAAAATATTAATTAAGCCCTAAGCTTTATTTGTCCATCAAAATAATAAATAATTTTGGTCTCTCAACGTCTCAAAATCAATCATTTAAATTTTCAATGATGAGTTTCAATGATAGCTATAACTGAAAATTTTAATGATTGATTTTTAGATGTTTAGAAAGTAAAATCAATTAATATTTTGATGGACAACTAAAGCTCAAGACTTAATAAATATTTCTAGTCAAAAAAAAATTTCAAATATGAACAACTTTCTTCAAAAAATGACTTTTAATTTTGTACTGATCATTGGTAGGGTAGTTCAATCATTGAAATAAAAAAAGTGTTTTTATGTTGAAAACCAAAGGTAGAACTAAAATATACGGAAGCTAATGTCAAAACCGACCGAAAAGTAGCTTTAAGGGCCTGGCTTAGCTGACGTCTTATATTTTGGTGGACACTTTTCGGCGGAATCAAAAAATTTTAATACCTGAATTTATAGCTTATTAAATGCATATTTCTTGCACAAATCATGTATTTTTTATTTGTAGCCCGAGAACTTTTTTATTATTAAAGTTTCCGCCTAAATAAGCCTGAAGTTCGCTGTGAAATTTCAAAATATAATACAAAATTGAATGTTTGTATTTGTATTTTATATTTATTTGTAACAAATCAAATGCTAACTTGTTGCGCAGTTGCTTATGAATATTTAAGTTTCCACTAAACAAGAATGAAGTTCCCGTACCGAACGAAAATAACAAAACTATGGTTCTTTTTGTGCACAAAATTGTAGCTTTTTAAATCGAATCGTGTTTTTCAATTTTTAAAATGAAATTCACATTAATAATGCGCATTTTTTAATAAATAAAATGCAAATATATAGATATCAAAATTATCTGACTTAGCCAAAATAAGAGATGTGCTTAGATGTACAAATGTTTTTCGCTTATCCAGGAGCGCTATAATTTATCTGTTTTTAAATACGGGAAAATGAACATTCTTCACTGTGATCTGTCACTGCAGCCTTCAAAGATTCCACAACACAAGAACAGTGAGTTTTAATTAAAATATTTCGGAATGCTTTTAAGCAATCTATAATAGTATTTTAAGACATAATATTGGGCTGTGCCAAAAAATCGAAACGTTTTTTTTTCATGATTTGTCTAAAAACTTCTATAGAGGCTACCAATATATTTATCTTCCTTAAATTTTAGCTTTTCACATTAGGTCAGTCTCACTAAATAAAATCTCTCTGAGCGCTCAATATCAATTTGGCGGAGGTGGAAAGATTTGGTGGGACAAGATTCTCCATTCAACTGTAAGTCTAGTAACTATGTAAAATCCAAAAAACCACGAACTTTTCGCGTTTTTTTACTTATCGGCCATTTTAACCATTACGCCTTAATTTCCGAATAAAACATTGCTCTACGATTTTAACCTCACTTGATTTGCTTCAATTTGAGTCCAAAATCGTTTCCGTAGACACAATTGTTTCCAATGGACGGCTTTTCAAGATATAGCAATACAAAAATTTAAAACAACATAACAAGTAATATATTAAAAAGTATCCCCCATATTAATAAACGGCGGATAACAACGTGCTAGCGTTTATACATCTGTTAACCAGCAATTCTTATTAACAAATGCGAAATAGTCTGTGACGTGTGTTAACGTACGGATAACTTTAACTAGCCAGATTCCACGTATAATGAACGGATAACTTCTTAACACATACACGCACGCGTATGATAGCACCGTTTACTACTACCAGTATACACTTCGTAAGGCAGTGCATGCATGTGATACATGTATTAGAAAACCACCATAATTTGATAAAGTGGTGAATTTGGTGAAGTGATGAAGACTGGAAAGATATCATATCTTTTTTAATAAGAAAAGTTATCAAGCGGACAATTTGTCTATCCGTGTGCCAGTTAACACGTGTGTTAGGGAGCGGATACAAGTTTTTTATTAATACTGCTGTATAATAACAAACAATGGTCTTTGACATATGCTGCATCAAAACAATAGAGCATGTAGATTTATCCAAAAGAAGAAAACAATAGTGTAGGATGGGGGGGTATATATCCCAATCTTTAGAAAAGTTGTTTTTAAATAGAAAAATAGCTTTACAAAACAATGATAATATTTGGACGAAAATCCTTTTGCTCATCTTTAAGACAGTAATCCATTCTTGAATTTTCTTTTTAAATAAAGTTCAAATAAAGGATTTTAAGTGAACTCTAATCCATATTTTGCGTTTCGCCCAGGTAGGTACAACAGTTGGGCTCATCAGTTAGATGCTGTTGTACCCTTCTAAGACGCAAATTTTTGTCGATGCTTACCGACTCATATAGAAATAAATAAAACTAGCCTACCCGTGCGAGACCCCTCGCACCAACAAAAATATAAAGTGCTCATAAAGTTTTGTATTTATATAGAATTAACTCAGTTATAATTTTGAAATAATTATGAAAATTAGATTGCAAGAAGCATTTGGTTTGTTTTCTTTTCCATAATTTGTTTAATAGCTGCGTTCTATTATCTCCGGGTCTGGGTCGAGACTTCTATCGAAGTTTATTTCAATAGATATAAGTTTTCACTCTGACCAGCAGGTGGCTATTTATCATTGTTAATCATGTCACCGATTTGTCAACAGTGTAAGGAAAAGAGACAGGCCGTACATGAAAAATAAGTAAACAAAAGATAAAAAGAGATGGATATATAGCACTGCTTTCGCACTAACCCACATCGTTTATTTCACGAGGATGGTGGTTGATTTCCATAGATGTGTGGTGAATTTGCATGATTCTGCATCTGCAGACTTGAAGAAAAGTGGAGTTGGACAAACCACAACGCCAAAAAATTAATCCATCAAAAGTATATTAGAACGTGTCTACACTTTCATTTTACTGAAATTCCCGTGTCTACACTATGCAGAAAAAATATTTTCAGTTCATGAATATCCTTCCCTATATCACGCAATACATACACCTGTCAGTTGCACAATAAAAAATTCATCATGCCCGGCGCTCATGCCAAAGATTTATTGTTGAAAGTGGTGCATCGGTGGATTTTGGGTGAAATCTTCGTTCTCTTTCTTTCACACATAACATCTATATTTCACAACTTTTCACAACAACAACCATTTATAGAGGCACTTATGAAGATGAACATATTCGTTTGCGTTCGTTTTGCTCCGTCAGTAATTTGGCAGCAAAACTGAAAAATTTTGTTGAGGAGAGGTTGCTGAGGTCTCCGAGATCTCTTTGACTATTTGATGGGAGATTAGGTCTGTTCTGTTAACCTGAATAGCTAGTTGGATGAAAATAAAGCTAGGACCTCACTTGACATGGGAGGAACTACAAAATGCAAATGATAAATGTCTGATCTTCATAAAAGCTTAATGCAAATATTTTGAGCGTAAATGTATATATTCAAAATATCAAAACTCACATGCATTGTAAATTTCTTTAATAAAGAAGGAGGTAGATACAATGCAAACTATAATATTTCTTGACAGTTTTGATGATGAAAATCAGAAAAAGTTTTCACAAATGCAGTGTAATGCTGTTTATATAACTCGCAACATTTCAAAACGCTAACAAAAAGTTGTTACCATGTTTTTTATTTTTGATAGAAGTCATGGATTTGATAAGTGATAAATAGTTAAATAAGAATTCGGAAAGTTTCTGTCGGATGACAATCACGGTTTTTCGTGTGGAGGGAATATGATCGAATTCAAAATTAGGGAAAGCAATTTATTACAACACTAAAAAGATTGTATTTGGAAATAAAAGAGCAATGTAAATGCCAACTTAGTGAACAGCTCAAAAGTTTGTTTGTTCTTTGATTCTGACGTCCGGGGGAAATTCCAAAATGCAAATTACCGCAAACAAAGTAACCATGCGTTTTTAACTACGTGGGTATTGCAGTCATATTGAAGCTCGCTTCGACTCTTTGTAAACCTGAATCGATTTAAAATGGGCTTGTTTCAACTCTTTCACGCTCGAGGAGTGAAGTCGCGCCGAAATTTGTGGCGAATAACCTGGATCGAAGAGTTGATTTTACAGATAATGCATTATGAACCGTTTATTTGCATGTTTGTGGATAAATGTGATTTAGTTTCCATAGATACTCATAAAAGGTACTCGTGTTTATTCAATTTTATTTGTTTTGCACTGAAATTAAAACCTAAATGCCATTAATTCTTGTTCTGTAATTTTAAAATATCGTCGCCGTTCAATCAAAACTCCTTCACTGTATTTTTTTTCAGAACTGAGATGCCTCTCGTAAATGCGATATATTTCGTAAAGTAACATACACCCCTATTACGGTTGTCAATTATCAATTTGATATTTGATAAACCTTGAAAATTGTTTTTTTAAACTCAATTTATCAATAAACTGGTCAACAATTCTTTTATATTTTTTAATTTTCTTGTTATTATCAACTGTCTGCATCATTCTCAATGATCAAAACTTTTATAAGATGGATTTTTAAACATTGATTTTTAAATGTATCAACTATCAAATTGATATTTGACAACCGTAATAGGGGTGATAGTACTTTAAGTTCCGTAAAAGATCTCTAAATCTTATGTTGGTCTATTTCTAAAGGAAAAATTACCCGAATTCGAACATTTTCAAATTTTGGTCAATAAAAATCGATAAAAAGTACAGACATCTCAAAATGGACTTAGGGAGTTTTCTTTGAACGACGACGATATATAAATATATATTTCGATACCTTCGCGTAAGATTGTATTTAGCGACATTTTAAAAATTTTAAATTATATTTTTAAAATACCTCTTATTCAGTTATTTATTTGGGTATTTTGTTAGTAAACAGATTTTGAGCATTTTGCATTTTGAGTTGAAAATCCCGTTCCAAATCTTTTTATTTTTTTAAATACATAAATAAATAACTGGACCAGAGGTTTTTTTCGATGCCTTTAAAATTTTTGAAATGTCGCTTAATACATTCTTACGGGAAGGTATCGATATGTTAAAATTCGATATATATAAATAAAAACTTTTTGATCATCTCTTACTTTAATGCTGAAGTGTAGTTCTGTCAACGTCAAGTGCTTTCTAACCTTTATTTTAATGCACCCCATTTATTGAACAGACCTAACTTTCCAATACTATTGGAAAGTGGAATTGTTTGTTTTAAAAATTCATTTTCATTGGAGTTCGAAGTGTTCATTTTTATTGGAATAATATTTAATTTTTGAATCGAGTTTTTGTTAAAATTATAAACATTTATAAAATAAAAATATAAATCGCTAAATCCTCGGAACATTTCGAATCTTTTGATGCCTCATTCATTAAAATCGGTTCAGTGTGTGAGCTTAAAAAGGGAGACATACTACAGAAATAATATATATGATAGCCCAACTGTTGTACCTGGGCGAAACGCAATATATGGAGTAGAGCTCACTTAAAATTCTTTATTTGAACTTAATTCATTCGCTCCACTAAAACAGAAGAATATTATTTTTAATTTTCTTTAAAATCATAACTTTTTAAATAAAGTTTTTAGCTGATAGTTTTTGAAAAATTTACTTTCAAACACAAAATTTTGACAAAAATACGATTTTTTTTTGTTAATTTAATTTGTTTTCTTTTATTAAACTATTATTTTTGTTTCTGATTTTCAATGCCCTTGTTAGTTTGTAGCCAAATACTGAAAACCAAATGCTTAAATGTCTTCTATGGCGCTGGAATTGGTATTAAAGCCAATTCCAGCGCCACCTAAGTTTAAACTTATGCCGGATTTACACGATTGGAAAACTGCCAGTATAATGACAAAAGCAACAACAAAAGAATGGACAATTTCATTCTTTTTGTCATTATACTGGCAGCTTTCCATTCGTGTAAATCCGGCATTAACGACACCTTGGGCCACATGCATAATCGGTAGTAAGTGCTTTCACTGGTAAATTTTGATAGTATTTACTAATTGTCATATGCATAACACCGAAGTAAATACTGAACAACAAGTATTTACTGGAGGTAAAGGTATTAACTAGTTTAGCCAGTAAATACTTTTAATGGTATGCATAAAAACCAGTACCTAAGTATGTACAGTTGCGGTCAAAAAAATAGCACTATTGTGTAAGTTCTTATATTTTCAACGATTAATATGAATTTGGGACAAATTTGTTGAAAACTACTTTACTATCCCGTTGTATGA
This sequence comes from Dasysyrphus tricinctus, assembly GCA_963921185.1. Lineage (NCBI taxonomy): Eukaryota > Metazoa > Arthropoda > Insecta > Diptera > Syrphidae > Dasysyrphus > Dasysyrphus tricinctus. Next base: position 175,683,565 of record OY992531.1, on the reverse strand, counting down.
TTGTCATTGAATATTCTCTCAGCGAGAATTCTCAACCATCAAATGAATAATTGTAATTTTCATTTAATTAATACTTTTTCCTTTGAATTAAAGCAGTCAAAATAATAGCACCGATCGGAGTTTGTGTTAATTGTGCAATATTTTGTGTGAAATTTGTTTTTTTTTTTTTCAACTAGGTTTGTACAGTTTTATTTATTCTTTGTGAAATTTAACTAAACTTCAAAAATATTTAGCAACAATGGGCCGCGGAAAACATTGTACGACTGAAGAGCGACAGACCATTAAAAATATGATTTATAACGGTAAAACTTATGCGGAAATCGGAAAAATCCTCGGCTGTTCCAATAAAAAGATTCGAAATGCCCTGACATTTGAAGAAAAATCCGAAACACGTGGGCGGAAGCGAGCATTATCCCCTCTTATGGTGAAACGCCTTATTCGCCAGAGCAAAAAGGAGCCGTTTATGCCAGCCACGCAGCTTAAAGCAGTACTTAACGTCACAGCAAGCGTTGAAACAGTGCGCAGGCGATTGAGGGATAACGGTTTATACGCCCGCAGCCCAAGAAAAGTCCCACTCTTATCAAAAAAACATGTGGTGAAGCGTATGCAATTTGCTCAAGCTCACGTTAATTGGCCGATGATAAAGTGGAGAAATATCCTCTGGACTGATGAGAGCAAGATTGTGTTATTTGGTGGAAGAGGATCCCGGTATTATGTTAGAAGGCCTCAACATGCTGAACTCAACCCCAAATACACATCAAAAATTATTAAACATGGAGGATCTAGCATAATGATCTGGGGCTGTTTTTCATATTACGGTGTTGGCCCCTTATACTGGATCAAAGGTATCATGGATAAACATCTTTATGTCAAAATACTGCAGGAAGAGATGTTGCCTTATGCATCTGAGGAGATGCCGTTGAAGTGGGTCTTTCAACAGGACAATGACCCGAAGCATACCAGCAAACTAGCCAAGAATTGGTTTCGGGATAACAGAGTAGATGTTATGGAATGGCCTGCACAGTCACCAGATTTAAACCCAATTGAAAATCTTTGGGCTGACGTAAAGACGGAAGTGTCTCGGTGCAGGCCAAGTAACAATAACGAGCTCTGGTCTACTGTTAAGAGCTGCTGGAAATCGATTCCTGTTGAAAGATGCCAACGCCTTGTAAGCTCAATGCAAAGGCGCTGTACAGCTGTCATTGAAAATAAAGGACATGCCACCAAATATTGATTCATACCAATTTTTAAATAAATGAAAAAATAAATATACAATATTATCAAAAAAGGTACAGTTTTCATTTTGCAAGATGCAGTGCTATTTTTTTGACTGGCAAAATATTAGAAATACCTTGGAAAGTTAACAAATCTCGAGAAATGGACTGAATTTCAGATCCGTTGTTTTGTATAATTGTTTTAAAGCTTAAAAGCTAATATATTTAAAAGGGGGTAGTTAGATTCCAAATATGAATTCAGTTTTATCACTTCGTTAAGTTGTTGATAGGCTGTGGTGCTATTTTTTTGACCGCAGCTGTATGTAAAATAGTAAAAAAAATAAAATCTTAAGAAACATTTTTCCTAGACTATAAAACATCCTCTTTAGAATTCCTGAAACAAAAACTTAAAATGTTTTCTGTAATAAATTCTGACATTGGTCAAATTACGTGAAATTAAAGCATATAAAACACACTGGCGCAGAGCAAATCATACTTTTTGCACTTGCCATTTAATTAAAATTTTAATTTACGCTATTTTCGTCTTCGTCGCTGGAATTTTTAGCACTTAGCTATTGCTCCATCATATCGTCTCGATTCGATGAATGACTAATTTAATTTTTCATTTCACAAATTTGAATTAGAACTCAAAAACTAAATTAGTAATAGGAACAAATATATCACAAACCCACGCGTATGCTGAAACTGACCTATGGGCATAGGCGTAGGAAGGGGGGAGCAGAGGTGGGCAGTGTCCACCTTAAAAAATGAACTGCCCACCTTAGAAAAATCGACAGTTAAACTTTCCTGGTTCTATAACCCACCCAAGAAGCAAGATTGAACAACTGTGAATGAAATTTCAGACGCCAAAATCTAAATTTTGCCTATACAGTTACAGTTGGTCGTCACATAAAAGCAATTTTCGCCCACCTTAATTTTATTTATATTTACACGTTGCATTACTGTCCGGGAAGACTCAATTTGGTTTATTAAACCAAGTCAAATACAAACCTAATTAATTGAGCCGGTTTAAATTTTTCTCAATCCGAGTTAGCTTGAAAATTGAAGATGAGTTGGTTGTCTGGTTTAAAAAAAGGAATCACCAAACGTAAGATATATTTGAATCGCCAAAAAATAGCAAAATTTTTAAAATTTTCCACTATAAATAACCGAATTCTAAAATCTATTAAAATTAATTTAGGAATAAGAAAGAAATCGTTTTTCAGTTTTGGGGTGCGTTCAGATTTAGTACTACAATGCTCTACTTAGCAAAATATTAGATTATAAAACGAATGTTAAGTTTGAGTAAAAACTTGGAAAAAAATATAAAGATTTGAATTCAAAAAATTAAAATCACCAAGAGCTAAAAATATTGCCTGCTTTGTGTACGTCGCCAAATCGATTTTCATGCCACCAAATGAAATTTCAAATCTTCTGTCTGGCGATAAATCGCTACATCTGACAAATTTGGAACATAAACCGAAACGTAATTCGATTTGGTTTGTTTAAAATTAAAGCGTACGGTTCGGTTTCGGTATGTATCAACTCGTTTTTCATTGACTCAGGCTTAACGTACTATTTTATTATTATTTTATATATTTATACATACACTGAGTTACAAAAAAAGTGGCGCAGTCATACCTTTGGATATCTTGTTATCATTTTGATAATATGCCGCTATGTTTTTACAGAGCTTTATTTTTATTCATTTTTTTTGTATCTTAGATGAATAATTACTTATTTTTATGTTAATAAACAAAACTATATTAAAAAAACTTGTTTTTTAGATCACACGTGTTTCTTAAATCACTTAAAAATATTGCAAAGTTTCAAGGTGCGCCACTTTTTTTGTAAGTCAGTATATATTGAATATGAAAATGTTCACAAAAGTATGAGGTTTCTTTAAAACTTATACGATAATCAAAAAGGAGACGTCAGGAAAAACAAATTTACTTTCCAGAAACAGTTGTGGCAAAAGCAATACACTTGATTTGGCATCCCATATCGAGACCAAAGATAGTTGGAAAATAAATATTATAAATTAAATTTTGTAATCAAGGTTTTTTTGATTTTTTAGTGCAGCTTTTATTTGTTTTAATGGTCCACTATTTAAATTTATATTTTGAAGATCAAAGTTTTAGTGGAACAAATTATTTTTCTTTTCAATAAATGACGCAAAAGACAAGCTCTTTTTTAAATAAAAATCAAATTGAATAATGTGTATACTCTTAATTTAAATTTGTTAGACGGTTGAGTAGTTAGACAGTTTTTAAAAGTTCTTAATAGTTGTAAATATGCTTTGTTTAAGTAAATAAATGCAAAGTTAGCCAAGTAACTTAACTTAAGAACAAGGGTGAACAAAGTTTTTAAGAAACTTTTTGGAGTAGGACAGCTATCAAAGTTTATAAATACGACCGTGTAACTCTTTCTTCGACTAAGGTGATGGATGACATTTATGTCAACTTCAAAAGGTGGTTTGAAAATATTCTATTGGACCATTCATTAGTCGCCTTCATCAAATTATATATGAGTACTGCAGACAAATTTTATTAATAACTTTAAAAATGTTTTAAAATGAATTCAATTCAATTAAAGAATTAAGAAATAAACCTTGACAATTAAAAAAAAAACATTGGATATTTTCAAACGTATGTATATACAAACTGCAACCGGCCGCATAACCGCTTCCGGTTTGTTGCACCAATTGTAAAAGAAGTTTATCGGCAGTGCGGTGGATAAAAACTTGGTTGAGAACTAATTTTACCCAAAACCATTCATTTTTAATATAGATGCATCGTAAAACATTGTTGCAGAGCTGAGTTTGGTAGCACTTCTAATGATTGTTAATTTGCTTTACTGTTGACGTCGTTCTCGTTTCATTCATTAGATCTCTTTAAACAAATTCGGGAATTAATCAAATTCTCAAGCCCAAATAAATACATAGTTATTGAGGAATCATTTCCACCGAAAAATTATTTAATGATTAGGTTTGGTTTGGACTAGTTGCCCACCTTAGAAAAAATTCCTTCCTACGCCAATGCCTATGGGAGCAGCGAGCCGAACGCGTCCGTCACTCTGCACTCACTTCGGCTTATTATATGAAGATACTAAGAAGTTGGAGGGAGCTGAGGTAACCGCGGCGTTTTTTACACTCGTTTAAAGGTTGAGTATAGGTCCATTGAACCCACGACTGCAGTTAAGGTTTAAACAAAATTATTTCGATACATAAATAATATTTTTATATATCTAACGGGTGCCTGTTAATTATATGCCATTCAATTTCTTGCAACAATTACTTATTTAGAATTTAAATTTTTTAAAGGTAGGTACATTTTACTTCTGCCCCCCCCCCCTAGCAAAAATCCTGCGGGCGCCCATGACGGTATTTCTTGCAAATTTCTAGTAAAGGAACAAGACATGCACATGATCGTTGCCGAACTTAATATTGCTTCAAGGCTTTCAACAAAATACAATTTTATAAAATTTGAAAATTATAATGCTGCTCTGCATAATTTCATGTTGTCAAATCTTAATGTGTTGCCTTAAAACATGAATTTTCATCGACTTTGCAGCCCTAGTCAATGTGCAGCCTTAGGCAATTGCTTAAAAGGCACCGGACATGATAATTGCGATTAGTTTTTAAATTTTATTAATTAATCCTTTAAATAAAAATTGCTTTCATATATTGACGACGGCGAAATCTTAAAATTATTTGCAAAGACATCAAGTGGAAATAAGAAATCGAGATATTTTTATTTTCAAGTGATCATTAGACAACAGCTAGGTCAATGCTTAAATATTTTACCAGAATTGCAAATCTTTCGAAATGACAGAAAGTAGCAAAAAACCCGAAGATATTTTAGTTACAAAACTGAATTTTCAATGCTCCCGATATAATCTTTTTATTTCTTTTTTGTCATAAGTGTTAGCTAGTAAACATGTTTCTATTTGTTGTATAATTAACAGTTCATTGTCTTTTCTTAGTCCCGATTTGTCCCGATTTTTTTTCACTGATGTCCCGATATTGCGAAAAATTTATCTGGCAGCCCTAACTAAGACTAAAATTATTTGTTTCTTCCTTCACAAAGCTAATAATACGAATATCTAGATATAGCTTGAAATCGAATATTTTTGCTATAATTAAAATATTTTTTGGTAACTTTATTTCATTTTTTAGTTTTATGTTTGCATTTAACAATAAATACCAAACTTTCTTAACCATTATCTCCCACAAACTATTCCTTAAAAATATTGTTTTCAACACATTGTGCATAAATGTAAATTCGAACTTTTAACCTCTAAATATAAATGATCCCTGATGGTTTTTCGAACTAACGATGACATATTTTTGATGTACTTATGCATATGCATTTTTTCTGTCGACTCTGGGTATTTTTTTTGGCCATCTCCTTTAGATGTCGATCAGATAATTATGAAGATATCTTTTCATAGGAATAATTATAATTTGAATGTAAGCATTGTATATAAAAACTTTTATATACAATGATGTAAGCGCAAAATAAATTCGCGCAGGTAGTTCATTAGATATAATTTCCATTTGGAAAACTGCTATATGTTTTAAAATAATTTAAGTTATTCTGATCGTGTCATGATCTTAGGTTATTTCAATCTTGGGTTGGAGATATAAGCTGGAAACTGGATCTTGATTTAAGAATCTAAGAATCTAATCTTAAGTCTTTTAGAAATGGTGCTAAACATCGATTTCAATAGTTGTTTCACAACACTCGGTTTGAACTTATTTGCAAGATTCAAAGGTAATACAATGCTGAAAAACTAGCCCTAACTGATATTATATTTTTAATTGTTTTTGTTTCTACCTATTTCAGTTAAGTGTAGATAAGTATTTTGTAATTGTATATTTATGAAAAACAATACCAGTTAAATATGTATTGTTGTTAAACTTATTTATTTCTTGTAATTCGTACTAGTTCAGTGAACGCTAGTTATACAAAAACTTTACATTTTTTTTATAATATCACATTGTTTGGTATTCAGGTTCTGCGCCTAAAGTTAGTCAATTTTTTCAATCTTCGGTGTTAACAAGTGATAGTTATTAAACTCATCGATAATGTCTGGTATTATTGACTTTTCGTTAGTTAAGTCTTCAGGATTTGCACTTCTTTTTCTTAAGTTTGAAATATTTGTGCTTGTTTGTTGTACTGGTCTCAGAGACACAAGTGCTTCCAGGAATTTGTTTGCCATTGATTTTTCGAATTCTAAACGTTGCCGTGCCAATTCCAAGTGTTGTCTTTGGATTTCATTATTTTCGTTTTGCATGTCGATTAATTTGTTGAATAACAATTCAAACCCTGAAAAAAGAAGATATACGAGTTAAGATCGATTTCAAGATGAACAAATTATATAAAAGTCTATAAATGTAAAACATAGGCGCAGGTAGAAAGACCTAAAAGGGTGATATCCATCGATTTCAATAGATTGTTGACAACTGAAAGATAAAGTTAGATCCCAACAAAAAAATTGTTTCTGAGTTAACACGGGGTTACTTTATTTTCAGGATTACCTTAGCACTGAAAAACTGGCCCTAAATGTTTAATATGGTTTGTCTCTTCTCGGGTTGAAACCAGCAATATGCATTTTTATAAAGTAAATAAATTCAAAATTTACTTACCATGATCTTTAAAATTAGAATCTGCTTCTTCCGCCCTCGGTGGCTTTGGATGTTCTACATAATTCATAGAAATTGCAGGCTCTGTTTGATGTGCATTTGAGCTACTTATCACGTTAGGATTTGTTGTTAAAGGAAATTCCTTAGTTCCCGAAACATTCGGTGTATTTCCATTTTGAAAGGCGTTCACAAATAAAACTTTCATTCTTCCATTGCCTGCTGATGAAACAATCCCTGTATTTGTTTGGTTATTCGGTTGAGTGCAGATAATTCTCTGTTGGGGCTGTGGTCGGATTTGTATTTGTTGAGATTGTGGTTTATTATTTTGCTGAAGCAAAAAGTTAGTTGGGACCAATGAGATTTTTCCTTGCGAAGAAATTCCATTCGTAGGTTGATTTGCAAAAACAATTGACTGGGGTACAGCTGTTGAAACTTGGGACGTTTTCAATAAGCTATTTGGGTTAGCATTTACAGTCTTAGAGCAGTTTAAGAAATTTGATCCTGAGCTTGGATTGCTGTTTGTTACGTGAACATGATCACCCAGAATTGGAGCATGACCTTCCTGGCTATTGTTTCTGTTAATCATAAAAGAAAAAAACACATATTAAATAAACAACTATTAATTAATTGTTATTAAAATTATGAGGGGTTCCATATCCCCTCGTTTAGGTGAGGGCAACCCCGGATCTATGGGGGGGGCAAACCGGGGCCTGTGCACCGGGCGGCAGCTTACAGGGGCGCTAAATCTATGTGACTGAAAAAACTGAAAAAACCGCTTAGTGAAATAAAATGAAATGAGATGCGGCAATGGAATATCAAATTGTATTTCTCCGTCAACCTTTAGCAGTTTTTTTTTATTTCTCCATTTAAAATAATTAAAAATTAAAAAAAGAAACGAGCTATAATACATTGTTAAAAGTTTTTCTGATGTTTTTTAACAATAATTTTTTGCACTGTATGTAAGTGTGTTTTTACAAAACTTCCCCTTTTCCCTTAACTGTAGGGGACAGATCCTCCTTCTTCAATAATAAAACATTTGAACTGTGTCCCTTTACAAGCGTCGCAACACGCCATACAAATCCTAGTCTTGCCACGAATTATTTGCTGGATACTGACAACTTTATTACCCTGTATTTTAGATCTTTTTTAATTCACAAAAAATCTAAATACCGACAAAAAATGTTTTCGTTCAGATGAACAAAAAGTGAGATAAACGCCGAAAACCATTTTAAAATTTTTTTACAATTTTCGACAACAATTTTTCATGATGGCCATAATTTTTTGAAACAAAAAATTGAAAGAAGATATTTTAACTTACAAAATCAAATAAAAATTTTTACTTTCCGAGAAAATTGGATTTACCTTTTTCAGCACCCTTTTTCAAAATGGCGGATAACACAAAATTTCCCACCAGCCAGAGACTGCTCTCACTTAGCATTAAGGATTGGACTTGTTGAATTATTGATTCAAAATAGCTTTTTATGGCCTTTAGTCCTACAAATTGGCGTTTCGTTCGGCTTACTCACTTGAACTCATCAGTGACATAGTGAGGGCTTTGTTATACGCAATTTGTTTTAAGTTCAGTTCAACTTACATGAATTTTTCAACGAAAATCCACTGTAAACTATATCCAACAAGATTAGAATTCCTAATCATTAAGCTGGAAGTTTTTTTGCCCGGGGCCAGGCATAGTTTCTATATAAGAAGGTTTTATAATACAAATTCTATATACTATTGAAATAAATCAGCCAAGTAGAAGACTTAGCATTAAGGATTGGACTTGTTGAATTATTGATTCAAAATAGCTTTTTATGGCCTTTAGTCCTACAAATTGGCGTTTCGTTCGGCTTACTCACTTTAACTCATCAGTGACATAGTGAGGGCTTTGTCATACGCAATTTGTTTTAAGTTCAGTTCAACTTACATGAATTTTTCAACGAAAATCCACTGTAAACTATATCCAACAAGATCAGAATTCCTAATCATTAAGCTGGAAGTTTTTTTGCCCGGGGCCTGGCATAGTTTCTATATAAGAAGGTTTTATAATACAAATTCTATATACTACTTAAATAAATCAGCTGTGAAATATTTGTTTCTGTTACAATTCTGTGTCAGCTATCACCTGAGTAAATTTCATTGCAATCTCTCAAGAAAGAACGAAGTTGCAAAACGTTGACATATTTTAGAAACATCCAATTTTGAAAATAATTTATTCTGCTATAACTCTGTCTCAGCTATCACTTCTGTCAATTTCATTGAAATTGCTCAAGGAACAACGAAGTCCCGAGGATTTAAAAACTTTTTTCGATACTATATTTAGCTTAACTTTGGCTTTTCGAAATTGTGTCCTGTCGCAAATTCACATTTTTATTTCTTCGGTTCAGGGAATGGATCTTCAATAGTTCTCCCATGATAAATTCAGGAAAGAACCATATTTTACAGATCCTTGCAGATTTGATTCGAATGAAAACGAATTTTTTTAGGAAAAAAAAAAATAAGATTTGTGATAGAACAAAAATAAAATTCTATTGAATTGTTCACAACAGAGCGAATCATATTTTATCGTTCTACGAACCTTGGTTGTGTATCGTCTTTGTTTAGGCATTGTTAATTTTCTTATCTATAGTAATAAGTTGCTGGATAGGTATGGGCTATGCACATCCATTAAAAAGTTTTATTCTCTCAGTGACAAAAATCCAAGCAAGCAGATATGTGTTTTTTTTTCATTTTTTATCAAAAACGGCAAGGGCGCCAAAATCAAGTTTTGCCCCGGTTCGGAAAAATCTTAGATCAGGGGCTGGGTGAGGGGGCTATTTTCGCAGAATTTTTTAAACAGAATTTTGTTTTGAAATAATACAAAATATGTAGCTACATATACAGGGTGTCCCACAGGGACCACCGTAGAGAAAAACCATAGGTTTCTGAGGTAATTTTTAGTCGAAGAACTTAAGAGATAATTTTCTCGTCTTCGCTTCGTTTTGAAGTTATAACGGTTTTTATGATTTGAATGCCCGTTTCATTTAATGGGCTCGACCTATGCCAAATCCCAACTGATTCGTAATTTTTTTTTCATTCAAACTAAAATTTTCAATCGCTCAAACTGGTCTACAACTTTTTCTTGTACGGATAACGGTTTTCCCGCAATTAGTTATCAAACTTGTTTTGTTTCATTTTCAAGTTGTTTTATCCAACTTTAATATCAGTTTATTAAAAAAAACTGTAGTCAAATAACTTTTGAAAACATCTTCATTAACAGGATTCATATAAGCTTTTTCTTAATGTGCTTGAGGGAAGCTTTTACAAGATTCGTTCCAAAAAAAAAATAAAAGAAATGGCTAGCCAATATGGTCAAATAAAAGGTTGCTAAATCTTAAAACCAAAATGCTTTAATTGCGTAAGAAGAGCAACGTAAACACATCGTAATGCGAGGAGTATAAGAAATAAAGTTTATGAATCATAGAATCTTCTTCTCTTTAATCAATATTTATGGATAGTGGAATCTAAAGTTTAAAAAGATTCGAAAGCATTCTGGTCATATTTAAATTCAAAACGAAGTTCATTTGGTCTTCCTATGAAAATGTTTTTAGATAGAATTCAAACTTGTAAGGGAAGTGAAATTTGAGATATGTTTTGCTGATTTGTCATCAACATCGAACCAATATTGGCTCATCAAGAGGTGGAATTGGAACTCGACACTCGAGGCTTTTGAGGTAGGATGTACAAAAATTCGTTATCCCATCCGTTACATTTAATATTTAACAAATCTCATTCTTGTGGTGATTTTCTAGATGCCTGGAAATTCTTTTTAAAAAAATCCAATTCTCAAGTCAATATAAGCCAAGAAGTTTTTTTTATAATACAAATTCTATACTACTGAAATAAATCAGCCAAGTAGAAGATTTAGCATTAAGGATTGGACTTGTTGAATTATTGATTCAATTTGAATCAGTAATTCAACAAGTCCAATCCGTAATGCTAAATCTTCTACTTGGCTGATTTATTTCCGTAGTATAGAAGGGTTGCCACAATCCCGAAATGTTGCTTATAAATCGAAAACTAAGGGCCGGACTATGACCCGAGAACTTCCGTTGGATTCAGCACCTTTTAAACCATAGGACCACATTATTGTTTTTCTCCCACCCCTCCTCTTGCACGAATTGGGTGGTAAAAAGTAGTTTTGGAAACAAAATTGGTTGGCTACTTGAATACATTTGTTTTAACTTTGAGGACTCGTAAATAAGTACATAAAATACAAAGTACACCATATTAGAGGTAATATCATTAGAGTTTTAATTTTTGTTCAGTTTTGCGCATATATCAAAATTTTTATCAATCGTCAATATTTGTTGTTGTTTTACGTGTATTTAAGTCATCACGTTCACAGCCATTTTTTTATTTCTGAAAATCTCAATTTAAATTTTTTGTTCTTTTTACGTGTGTTTTTGTCATCACGTTCACAGCCATTTTTATTTCCATCACTTTCAGTTTTAACAAGCTGCGCTTTATAATAACTTAGATTTGTGTACTGTGCATAAAATATGTTAAAAAAAAATACTTTGAAATCATACGCTCGGAATATCGAAGAGTACTTAGACATACAACTAAAAATTCTACGAACAAATTTCTCCGAAGACCGTTTTTCCGGTCAGATCATTAACTTTTTCTGGCGATATACGATTTCATACAAAGAATATTTTGAAGTTCAGTTCCGCTGAAGTGGAGTTCCGTCGAGTGCTGTCTTATGTATGTACCTTTAGTGAAAACAATCTTTTACTTTTTCCAGACTTTCCTATACTTATAAAAAAAAGTCTTGGGTGTTTTTAAGCCTTAAGAGTGTTCCGAACCGAACATAACCAGTCATTTGCTAACTTTGTTTTTTACGTATATAAGACCGGTCTTTTTCATTTTCATCAGATACTTTGTTATACAAAACTTTTTATTTTTACTAATATATTCACTAGTCAGCGTATTATTGTACTAAAAAAAGCATTTTGTAATAGTAACGGAGTTTAACTTCCAAATTTACATAAATTTTCTGTCAAAAATTGTCTTTTAAGAATTAAAAATTTCAATATCAGATGATACAATTATGATTATATAATTAATGAAAATTGTGAAAAATAAATTGAATTTATATCCACTGCAAAAATTTTTTTCAAAAAAGTACCGTTAGGTATAAAAAATTGACTGTCAAAAATGCGTTATTTTTTCAAAATTTACAAGCATTTTTATTTTGTATTATTAAAATTTGTATTAGGTACAAAATTAAAAATTTTCCCAAATAGTGGCATAGTAAAATTATGGAATTTTATGTTATTAAACATTGTTTTGCAAAAAATGCTATAGTGAAAGCTACATTTGTTTCGAAAAACAGCCATTTTTGCCATTTTCTCGTTTTCTTAGAGGCTTTTACCAAAAACAAGAGTACAAAATAAATTTTTTTTTTCAATGATGTCCTAGAAAACGAGTTAATTCGTCCATAAACAACTTAATCGTTTTCATTGGACAAGTACACGCTTCACAATCTTTTTCATGAAATCACCATTTCAGTCCGGAATACTCTTAAGTGTGACTAACTGAGACATGACCTTATTTCAGATATACAAGCTTTCTGTTATCAAGCTAAAGAAAATGTTCGGTATTTTTTATTTAATCTACTTTTAAAGTTTAACTATTTATGGTGAAAGCCCTATGGAATATGAAATTTGAGTGAACTTCTGCGAACTTTTGATTTCTCGGTAATGAAATTAGTAAACAAAAAAATCATGAGACTTTCAATGGATTCTTGATTTCATGAGTTGGAGGCTATAAAAATCATGAGAATCATGATAAATCATGAGATTCGGTATTACTGATGAAAGATTTTGCTGTACGTCTTTTGCTATTTAATAAAGAAATGACGACAATGCGAATATATCTACTTTGTGGGTGTGACCCACACTAGTAACTTCTCATTGGTGCCCGGAAGCTAGAGGCCCAATGTTATTTTTTTTTATTAAAAAAATCGCAAATTCTCGATCTTCGAAAGCTTTTTCAGCTCTTCAATATGCAATCATGTGAAGACTTAAGATTGGTTTGCCTTCGAGATTTGGAGACAAGAACATTGTTGAATAATATATGTAGTTGTAAACAAACTGTTTATTACTTTTTTACAAATCTTATCACTAGTGTGAAGAACAAAACTATCCCAATGTCCATATCATTGTTTGTTCTCAAGATATTTGATACGAAAAAATGTTCAACAATTTCTGGTAAAGTTTTTTTTTCGATTTAAATTCGAATTGAATTCTTTTACAAAACCTATCAATTATCAACTATAACCTAGTGTGTAGAATTAAATTAACCGGAACCCAATATCATTGTCTGTTCTCAAGATATTCGTACCAAACAACTTTTCCAACAATTTTCAGCAGTTTTTTTTGTATTTAAAAAAAAACGATAAGTTGATATGTTTTTATATTTTTACCAATTCCTTATTACGTCAATATGCGTAGAATAAAATTAGCCTACAGTCGATAGCATGATTTTTTATCGAGATATTCGTGACTTGAAAACGTTTTTTTTTTTTTAAATTGCTATAGTAAAAAAACCGCTTATTAAATTTTTTTTTGATGTCCTTTCTGCACCTAATGAAACTACTATCTATAAAATAAAATTCATCCGAAGTCGATATCTTTATTCGTTCTTGAGATATGAAAAAAGCAAAGGAACACACGAACGTATGAACGTACAAACACGGACACCTTTCTAAAAATGACCAATGATGGATATGTCAAAATTTTCGATTCGACAAATCGGTATAATTACAATAATTTCGAATGCGAAATTAATAAAAACAGACATAAAATGCACTGAACTCAACACGTATTAAATGCATTCTTTTGATTTCATTCTTAAACCTGCAATATAAAAAATGCATTCTAGATCAATAAAGGTAGAACTCGAATATTTGGTTGAATGAAGAAACGCAAGATGTGCATACAAATTAAGTACTAAATACCAGTAAAAGGTTAAAGTAAATACTAGTACTACTAGTAGAAGCTGAAACTTACAGTATTTACTATGTTTGGTATGCAAAAAAAAAAAAAAGTTTATACTAGTAAAATTGACAGAGATATTCCCATTCAAACCTTCATTTCTTATAATTTTGGGCAGTTTTGGCCCGAAAGTCCCTTTTTCGGTACAACATAGCAAATTTCACTTTCGTAAAATTTTCGAAATCAAGATCAGACCTACATACCGAACGGCTCGTCCAATTAACATAAGATTTGTACTAGGTGCTAGGAATATTAAATTTGTCATAAAGTACCAAAAATAGGCTTTCGGTTAAAAACTGCGAAAAATGATAGCAAATGGTAAAGTTTGAATGGCTCTGTCTCTTTTCAAATAATATAGCCTTTTAACATGTCATATAAAGGCCTTAAAACTTTACTTTACTTTGGTTGAGTATGTTTTGAGCGTATCTTGGCTCCAAAAAAGTTATGTGCTATTTAGAAAAAAATTAAAAAATATTTGATTTTTCGATTTTTTGTATGTTGGTTTTTGTTTACTTTTCCTGCTTTTTTAAAGAAATTTTTAAACTAGGTATCCATTTCGATAGAAAATTTAATTTTGAACAAAAAGTTTTAAGTGTAAAATTGCCAAATTCGGCCTAGTTTCCGAGTTATACCAAAAATATTGAAGTGGCCAGTGTGATCATTTTCTCAGAAACGCATGGCTGAATTTATTAGCATTATTGGTTTTAAGCATGCTTATTGGGCAAAAAACATATTCAATATAAGAACCCTATTATAAATGATCAGGAGAATTTTATGAAGGTACACAATTTGCAATTATAAACTCCACTAATTTAATATTTGCTCAAAGTCGAATCATGAGTAAAATTATTAACAGTTTTTGTTGATAGGGACATACAATTCTTAGTCGAAAAATCTATCAAATCAAAAGATGAATATGAGTTCATATTTACATAAGTAGGTCGAAAAAAGAAATAAATTAGAAAAAATACCAAACGGGTTCTAAAATCAAGAAAAAATCTTTTAAGTTGAAAATGCAGAAATTACAGACAAAAAATTTCAAATCAAAAAAAAGGAAGAAACAAAACATAATCACAAAATTAAAGTACCTCCAAACTTAACAGATACGTATTCCAGTTCATATTAAGGAGATACGTTGGAAATTATTTTAAAATGAAACTTTCATCATTTCAGCTTCAACATTTAGCTTGCAATTAACTTGGTTTATGACGTCATATTGTTACATATACATACATATATGGTTTTTTGAATAAAGGAATGATAAAAGTTAACAATAGTTTACTTAGAGAAAAGAAACGTATACTTTAATGGTATGGTATATGGCTTAAATTTTACCAGCTTACTTTTGATTGGTCTCTATTTGAAGTTCTTGTATGTCACCAAAATGTTCCTTTTTTGGAATAAGTAATTTATCTTCCTGCATTTCACTGTTGTTTAAATGTAATAATTCCTCGTTTTCAGTTTTAATGACAACACTTTTACTTTGTAAATTCACTACAGCACTCTCATCGTCACTATTTAAAATCTGAACATCATCGTCATCGGATATAATTTCACTCTTCAAACTGATACCAGAACTATCTGATTGCAAATGGCTTGCATTTGTATGCAGAATTGTTCCAACTGCAGTTATCGCTGGTTTAAGTTTTTTCTTTTCTTCATTTTCGGCTTTTGCCATCTCTATCTGATATCTTCGGGACGGTTTTGGAATTTCATCAGGGCGCACACTAAATATTGAACGAGTCATAATTTCGTCCATGGCATGGAAATGCTTCCAAGAAACTTCATCTACTGAGCCAGAATCAATGTCTTTTTTCAAACGGTTATAAAAGCATTTTAAATTCTTGATGCGCGTATTAATCTCTCCTGGAGTTCTATTATAACCATATTCATTCATTTGCTCAGCTAGTTTAACAATTACCTTATGTTTTCTATGAGTTGTGATAAGGGTTTTTTGAAATATTGGATCACCCCAAAGTGATATAAGCAATTTTGTTTCATCGTTATCAAAATTCGGATTACGTCCGGGATCATTAATAGACGCACCATGTAGTTCTTTACTTTTTGAAATCCACCGTTCACGTTTGCGTCTTATTCTTAAACGTTTCATTCTTTTCAAGACTTCAATAAAATGAATGAAGTGAACTTAAATTAAGTAGGAAAAACAACAACTGTATTTGGAAAATCAATATAAAAATTAAGGGTCGATATTTGACTGCACCAGTTACATATGTGTGTAGGGGATGAAGTTATCAAATATGTTTTATATGTGCAAATAGGTTTGTTTGCATTGCCCGCACTCGACGGATATCTTTTCGTTGGAATTTATAATAAGATAAATATTCTCCGTTCACTTCTCGATCCCAACTAAAAGTGCTTTATATATTTTTTATACTTACAGCAAGAACTTGTGCGCATTGTCTTTAAATGCACATGCGCAATGCAGTATATGTATTTTAGGACGCATGCGCTTTAAGTAATACAAAATTGACAGTATATTTTCTGAGCAGTCATTTTTCCGTAACACATATTTGTTTTTGTAATGCACTCGCGTTCCAGAGGGGTTGTTTGTGTTTATGTACCTACATATACATGTTTTGTGTAGGTGTACACAATAGGGTGTACCTACATTGTATCTACAAAATATACCTTTGTGAGTATTGTATGCTGTTTCAAATATTTTTGTTCAATGTTCTTTAAAATCTTGGAATTGACTCATATTTGAAACTAGCTGCTTGTAATGCGCCTAGGCCACCAATGGAATATAACAATCAATTTTATATATATTTGTCACTCGGCAACAGTGGCGAAGCATGGGGCTAAAAGTATGGGGTAATTTAATTTATACAATAATAAATAACATTAAATATGAATTGACGCTGCTTCTTCTTCTTACTCCAAAGAAATTGGAAACACGCTGGAGTTGTTGTTCATTTAATTGTAGGTCATTTATCCACATTTAATTTGGTAATTGACAAGTTACAAATATGTTCCAAATTTTATTAAAAATTTTCAAATTTGCAACTTAATTTTGGCTTTGTTCTAGAATATATAGTTTACAAATTTTCTATTTGTTAAGAGGGCTATTAACCCGGAGCTAGAGCCATTTTTGAAACAGGGATATGTAGGTTTTCTTATTGGAGCTTGAGCCTATTGTGTCAATTTAAAAAGAAAATATAGAACAAGTATTGAATTCTCTAATTTTATGAGAGTACCTTATCTGCATGCAATCCTCGATAACGTCCAATCCTAAACGTTTCTATGAATTTATAAATGTAAAAAGAAAGTCCGATGGTTACCCTCCTTCCCTCTCTTATTTGGATAACTCTTCATCTGACCCTGCATCAATAGCAAACTTCTTTGCCAGCTTTATGGTTTATGATACTGAACCTGATGCACAATTCTTTGACAACATGAAAAACTCTGTACAAACATCCTTAACATATATCAACATTCTACCCACTTGGGTAGAGAAAAAAAATTGATAGGCTTAAAGAGGATTACTCCTCAGGACCTTAAAAATTACTCAATTTTTTTGATTCAACCACTTACTGCCCTCTTTAATCTATCTCTTAAGCAAGGTGTTTTTCTCTAGTCATGCAAAATATCCTATATAATATGCCAATACATACAAAAGAGGCTGGGTGTGACCCAGACTAGTAACTTCCCATTGGTGTCCCGATGTTATTTTCTTAATTAAAAAATCGCCAATTCTCGATCTTAGAAAACTTTTTCAGCTCTTCAATATGCAATCAAGCGAAGACCAAAGATTGGGTTGCCTTCGAGATATTAAAGCCTAGTACGCAGATCGAGCTAAAATTCCCCTCCCACATTTCTCTCCAAACACCAGCTAAAATCCTAGCTAAATTTTGACACAAGATTTTTGTGGAGAATACATTACAGAAAACAGCTGTTCTCTGAAAAGAAATTTTATTCAACAATTTCAAAGAATTTTCTTTCAATATTTCAAGTTAAAATAATCAAATAAAATAGATTTTTCCTTTTGGCATTGCTAAATCGTTTGTCCTTGAATATTTCTCGATCTCAATTTTCATTTTCGCAATGTAAAGCTCACATAATCTCACAAATAAATGAACCTGCCACAATTTAGCTCGAGAATTGATGTGCCGAACAATTATTTCACGCGCAAAATTTTGACAGATGAGTGCGTTCAGTAAGAAACAAAAATTTGATTTTTAAGCTGGAGCTGCGTACCTCTCGGCTAAAATGTTTGGCTAAATTTTGGCTTGGCTAAATTTTGGAGAGAATTTTGTATGGGAGCGAAATTTTAGCTCGATCTGCGTACGAGGCTTAAAGACAAAATCATTGTTGAATAATATATTTGTAGCATTTTTCCTAAAAAAAACTGTTTATTACTTTTTTTTATTAATTTTATCAATTTTGAACTAGTGTCTAGAATAAAATAATCCCTGTTTCCATAACATTGTTTGTTCTCAAGATATTTGAGACGAAAAACAATTTTCAACAATTATTGGTAAAAATGTTTGTTGATTTTTTTTAAAAAGCCTATCAATTATCAATTATAAACGAATGTGTAGAATTAAATTAATGGAAAGCCAATATCATCGTCAGTTCTCAAGATATTTGAGGCGAAAAAAATTTCAACAAAAATTGGTTAAACAGCTTGCAATTTTTTTTTTGCTTAAAAAAAAAAACTGTTGATTCAATGTTTTTAAAAATTTTATCGATTTTTATTTATAAAAAAGTGTTTAAAATAAAATACCCCTGAAGCCAATATGTTTGTTCTCAAGATATTTGAGCCGAACAAGGAATTATAAAAAAAATGCTATAGTTAAAAACCTGTTCATTGAATTTTTTTGAAAGTCCTTTCTAAACGTAATGAAACTACTATCTATAAAATAAAATCCATCCGAAGTCGATATCTTTATTCATTCTTGAGAAGCTGGTGAACGAAAAAAGCGAAGGAACAAACGAACGTACGAGCATACGAACGTACGTACAAACACAGACATCTCTCTAAAAATGATGGATTCCGATTCTATGGAGCTCGAAACGTGAAGATATGTCAAAATTTTTGATTCGACAAATCGGACCAATTACAATAACTTCCAATGGGAAGTTAAAAAGGTCCAAAGAACAATAATTCAAATTATCGCCCGATAGCTAAGCTTTCATGCATGCCGAAAGTTTTCGAAAGTATTGTATTTGAAGCACTTTCTTTCCATTGTAAATCAATTTTATCTCCTGTTCACAATGGTTTCCTAGCCGCAGATCCACAACAACAAACCTTGTAGATTTTGTATCTCATACGCTGTGCACTATGGATGGAAGGGTCAGTAATTAAATTTCTCTATTTACCCTAAGTAGAGCAACGGAGTTGCGTGAGCCGTAAAGAGGAGAGGGCCAAAAAAGGGAGTTAAAGTTCTGAGAACCCGCGGACCAACCAAGAACTATTACTTTAATGAAAAAATAACAATTACGAGTACATACTCGTATTTTGTTTTAATGTGTTTGTTTCGATGTGGACTGTTTTGGCTCTGAGGTGCAAAATCAAAGCGATGACGATCCAATTAATAGATCCCAAGATATAACCATTTTAAGCACGCTATATCGAGATATTTGAAGATTTAAAAAAAAATCAAAAATCAACAAAAAGAAGTCTCCAAAATAAGACCGATAAGGTTTGCTTTCATAGTATGTCATATTTTGAGTTCTATTAATCGGATCGTTAAAATTCAAATCTCTAGATTTAGGAAAAATGACAAAACATCATTTCCCATTAGGTATTAATAAATGAATCAAACCCTGGCACACGAATTGTAAAAGTGCTATTTCAAACCTCACTTTACCCCTCGTGTCCCGTCAGACTTTTGTATTAGATATCAAGATATATGCACCTACAAAAACATGATACGTACAGGAATATATGCAAAAAAATGTATAATCGTTGGAGCCGTTTTCTAAAAAATAAAAATTAATTTTGAAAATATAAAATTTTAGTAACATTAAAAAAAAATTTGGGATGAATATTTTTAGAAAATATTAAAATACATTAAAAAACCTAGTTTTTGAAATATTGAATTTTCAAAAAAATAATTTCAGTATTTTTTTAAAAATCCAAAGTTTATTTTTTTCCAAAATTTTGATATGCAATATTATTGCAATTTTAATGAAGCTTCTTCATAAAAATTTTCATTGAAATCCCCTACACCGTTAGTGAGAAAATCGAAAATAAAAAAAACGATGTATGGCAGGTACCGTTACTAACACTTTTTGGTAGTTTTTTTTTCAACCAATATGTACACTAAGCCTGCAATAACGCACTCATTTTTTTAATCAAAATCGTTGGAGTCGTTTTTGAGATAAATAAGATTATCCTTAATGGACAAGTACCGTTATTTTTGGAGCTAACACAACAATTCCAATTTCCCCTCTGGAGAGTTACAAAAAACCTTAAATTCAAAATTTGAAGAAAATCGCACAATTGGTTTAGGCTGTAGATCAAGATACAAACAGACACACAGACAGAATTGTGCCACCCACTTTTTTCGTGTTTCCCATCATGGTAATGTCATGTTTGATTGTTATCTCCATTTTTTTTGCATGAATCCAAAACTTGCCCTATAGTTACGGTGACCATTTTTTCAGGGGTAAAAAAGAGGACAACTTTTTAAAACCGTACAAAAGTTTAATAACAAATTATATTTGTTTAAAAAGCTTTTACTTCAAAACCAAACCCCATGATAGATTGTAACAAAAAATAAAATGCACGACTGGATCGCACGTACTTGCTCTTATGTTCAAGTTGTGTGGGGCTTAAGAACTTTAAAAAATATTCAAGTAATTATAGAAAAAGTATAAAAAGCATTTAAATCGTTCTTTTAATTGTATAAACAGCCTGATAAAAAACTTAGAACTCAAAAAAAAGTATGCCATTTGATTACTTGAAAAAATATGAATAAATGCAAAAAAAAAAAATTAAAAATCGTTGGAGCCGTTTTCTTAAAAATTAATTTCTTATATATAAAATTTTTGTAACATTTTTCAAAAAAAAATTTGGTATGCCAATTTTGAGTATATATTAATATACATTTAAAACTGAAATTTCAAAATAATTCATCAACCCGTTTTTGAAATATTGAATTTTGAAAAAAAAATTTTGAATCTTTTTTTAAAAATCCAAAATTTATTTTTTCAAAAATTTTGGTATGCAGTATTATTTATTTTCTAACAAAGCTTTTGTGCAAAAAATTTCATTGAAATCGGATGAGCGGTTAATGAGGAAATCAAAAATAAAAAAAACCGTTATATGGCAGGTACCGTTAATAAATGTTTTTGGTGATTTTTTTTCTTATTGAAATTTACATCATGTCTACAGTAATACACTGATTTTTTTTTATCAAAATCGTTGGAGCCGTTCTTGAGATAAATAAGTTTTTCCTTAACGGTTGTATGGTAAGTACCGTTATTTTTTGAGCTAAAAAAAAAAATTCAATTTCCCCTCTGGAGAGTTACAAAAAAACCTTAAGTTCAAAATTTGAAGAAAATCGCTTCAGTGGTTTAGGCTGTAGGTTCAGGTACATACAGACAGACAGACAGACAGACAGACAGACAGAATTGTGCCACCCACTTTTTTCGTGTTCTCTGTCATCGTAATGTCATGTTTGATTGTTATCTCGAAATTTTTTTTTTGCACGAATCCAAAACTTGCCCTATAGTACCTATATCGCAAGTAAAAAATGCTTTAACACTGAATATAATTAATTATTTAATTTAATTTTTGATTTCGATTCCATTTCTTAAGAAAATTTTAAAATCTGCACAGTTGAAGTAGTAGTTTAATAAACTTTTTTATTAGTTTTTCAATTTTTGATTGCTATTAATTGGGGGTCCAAATTTTATTTGAATTTGAAAATACTGTGATCTTCTTTGTCGTATCGTTTGACACAGCTTACCTAGTCATATAATTTCTCATCAATGATTTCTAGATTCTAAATTCTAGGGCATTGGAAAAGCCTTTAGGTCCAAACTAGTGCTATCTTCTTTAAGTGGTATAATGAAAAAAGTAGGTACTTAATGTATTTTCAGCCAGAAAATGATTTTAAAGATAAAAAGAGGACATTGGAAGGACAATTTAGCAAAAGGAGGACAATTGACTGTCCTCTTTAATAAAACTAAACAGAGAGGACACGATGCCGAAAAAGAGGACTGTCCTCTGAAAAAGAGGACGGATGGTCACCGTACCTATAGTACCTATGAATGTATATCGCAAGTAAAAATACAGTGAATAATAGGTATGGTATACTTTTTGGTAAACATTTGTTTTTACCAAAAACTGTTATTAACGGTATACCTACCATATAACAGTTGTTTTGATTTTCAGTTTTCTCCATAATGCCTCAACCGATTTCAATCAAAACTTTTACGCAAACATTTATTTCAAATTATTTTGAAATAAAATATAATATTGGATTTAAAAAAACTTCCAATTTTTTTTTTTTTGAAAATTCAATTTTTCAAAAACGAGTTTATAATTTTTTTGGAACTTTACTTTAAGATGTAGTCAGGTAAGTTTACGGGAAATATAAGGCTAACCCTTAGCAAATTGTAACAAAAGAAAATTCTTTGGAGTTTGCAGTTAGGTTCAATGACACGTGGTACAACATACATATATCCAAAATTAGCCACACCCCACTACCGGGAAATGGCTAAATTTGATAGCATTTTTGCTATATTTTGCGTTATATACATTCTTTCAAAAAACTGTATCTATCACACTTATATGTCACTTTTGGACCGTATTTATATGGCAACTTTGCCTCCGCGGATCAAGGCCGTAGCCAGGGGGGATCACAGGGGCTTGATCCCCCCCCCCCAAAAATTTTTGAGAAAGGCATTTGTAAATCATACTTTCCAATTTGGTATGAATTTTGTACTCAAATTTTTTCGATGGTTATTAATTAATTTAATTTGATTTAAGGCCGTGTACGCAATTGTTAAAATTCTGGTTAAATTTGGTCCCAGTTAAATTGTATCCGTTTTTATAGGGGTGAATAAAATTTAAGGTTTTTGCTGTGTCAATTGAATTAAATGGGACTTTATTAAAACAAACATATCCCATTAGTTTTGTTGTTGTATTTTTTTTATAATGACAGTTCGCTGAACAAATAATTCAGTTTGCACAATAAATGATCATCTGAAAAAGTATTTTCAATAAATTTTATTGATTCTTTTGCATTTTGAAGGATTTATCACAGGTAATTCAAACAAACGGGGAAGAGAATTTCGAATTTTTAAAAGGAGATCATTTGAAGTGCCGCAAACATTTATCTACGCTTGAAAATTTATACTTTGAAAAGAACCATGAGACCTTATACAAATGAAAATATTGAATATTTCTTTGTTTTGATTTCTTGAGTTCATTATTCTAGGCCTTTGTCTATATTTCTTAATCTTTTCATTTGATTTTAGTTTTTTTTTTAATCTTTCCCGAAATGATTCATGACTTCATGACAACTCAATAAAATATTTATCTGAATTCATCTCCCTCACTTTTTCATGAGCATAGACATGTCAAAAATTAACCACTGGCTAAAATTTTAAGGAGCTCCTGAGCAGGTCAAATTTTGACGTCTATATTCACCTCAGTAATGTCAAAATTTAGCCATGGGATCAAATTTAACCAGGATTTTAACGCAATTGGCACACGGCCTAACTCACGTACTACATAATTTTTAATGAATATTGTAAAGGTACCTACCTACCTTGATGATTTCTTAAGTCAGCTTAAAATGAGATTCGTGTATTCTGATTCCCTTAAGTCTTGGCAAAAACGAACAAAAAACTTAAATTTTTAAAAAAATTTGGATCGTGACAATTTAAAGTTTAAAGACTGAATGTATGATATGGTAGACAAAATGCCATACATAATATGATTCACATACACAAGCTTATTAATATTTTCGCGACTCTAACGGTTTTAACATGCACACCGGAAAGAACTTTTTCGACAGTGAAACGTCTAAAAATTGACCTTAGAGATTCTACCGATGAAGATCAAAGGGCACGGCAGTGCCCAGCCAATTTCGTGGCACTACACCCTTTTTACAGGAACAAACTCAGGCGATTTTCAACCCCCCTCTAACTTCAGTACCAATAAAGTCAGAAACTTCAAATTCGCAGTATTTGTTGAGCTGATCAAACACAGGTGGCTCACCAAGTTTCAACTCTTTAGCATTAGCGATTCCGAAGATATAGGACTTCAAAAATCGCAAAAACCGTAACTGACTGACTGATTCACTGACTCACTGACAGATCATCAAAATTATGGAGCACTTCCCGACATCGTAGAAACCTGATATTTCGCACAACGATAGGCCTTGTAGTGCATACAAAGGAAAAAGTTGAAAATCTGCAATTTTCTATTCAGGGGGCGTGGCATCCACCCACTTTCTTAAAAACTCTTATAAATTATATGGAGCACTTCTGTATGTTGTAGAACGATGAAAATTGGTAGGTCAGTAGGGCTTCAAGTACAAAGAAAGAAAAAAATTGAAAAATTGAAATTTTCCACTCAGGGGGCATGGCATCCACCCACATTCTTAAAAATTCATATAAATTATATGGAGCACTTCCGATTGCTGTAGAACGATGAAAATTGGTAGGTCGGTAGGGCTTAAAGTACTTAGATAGAAAAAAAAATTGAAAAACTGGAATTTTCTATTCAGAGGGCGTGGCATCCACCCACATTCTAAAAAATTCTTATAAATAATACTGAGCACTTTCGATCGTTGTAGTACGATGAAAATTAGTAGGTCGGTAGGAATTGAAGTACTTTGAAGGTAAAAAATCGAAAAATTGAAAGTTTCAGTTTAAGGGGCGTGGCATGCACCCACTTTCTCAAAAATTCTTTTAAACTATATGAAGCACTTCTAATTGTTGTAGAACAATAAAAATTGGTAGAGCGGTAGGGTTTGACGTGCACACAAAGATAAAAGTAAGAAATTTTTGATTTGCACCTCAAGGGGCGTGGCATCAACCCACTTTTTAAAAATTGTTATCAATTATATAATGTACTTCCGATTGTTGTAGAACGATGAAAATTGGTATGTCGGTAGGGCTTGAAGTATTTTGAGAGACAAAAATAGAAAAATTGGAATTTTCCATTCAGGGGGCGTGCCATCCACCCACTTTATCAGAATTGCTATTATTTGTAAGGAGCACTTTCGGTTGTCGTAGAATTATGAAACTTTGTAGAGCGGTAGGGCTTGATTTTTACCTGACCAAATAAATCTTTGCAAAAAGGAGTGAAATCACAACAAAAACATAAATGTTAAAAAAGAGCCAAGTTCTTATATGTACAAGAAACCTATGAGTGAAAAGGCAGCCAAAAAAAGTAATGAGATCTTAAAAATATGCCAAGTTTTAAGTTCATGAAGTTTAATATCAAATATATCTTAAGTAGAGTAATATCGAAACAATTCCAAATCATGACAGAAATTTGGTATTTAATGATTACTGATTAAAATTTGGATTGGATTTACTTGGCAAGTTTTCTCTTACTTACTTACTTATTTAAAATGTATGAAAAGTTGACCAGTGAACCCACCAAATTTTAATCAGTAATCATTAAATTCCAAATTTCTGTCATGATTTGGAATTGTTTCGATATTATCTACTCTACTTAAGATATATTTGATATAAAACTTCATGAACTTAAAACTTGGCATATTTTTAATATCTCATTACTTTTTTGGCTGCCTTTTTACGCATAGGTTTCTTGTACATATAAGAACTTGGCTCTTTTTTAACATTTATGTTTTTGTTGTGATAAACCTTTAGGGTTGGAGTGAATGTCAGTTCATCGACAAATTGAGACTAACACTGAGACAGTTATCATATGAGAGGAATCTATTTGTCATAGGAGTGAGTTTTGCGCAAACAATTAAATATTTGACGATAAAGCATAGTTTACAGTCCCCATGTAATAGAAAAATCAAATTATTCAAAATAATTTTGCACCTATTATAAGCTTAATTTTATATAATATTTTGGGCACAAAATGTTTGCCTTTGCCTAAGCTACCCATTGAGTCATTAATTAACCTCTATTTATAAATTATAGGCTTAAAAATGGAAAAAAATAAGTTTTGGATGCAAAAACAATTTGCATGCAATATGCAAATAATGCTGAGAGGTGAATATATTTTTTTTCGGGAGCGTAAATATTTGATATTCACCACTTTGTCTCACGCGAAACAATTTCCCAATTGTTTTGCAGTTCTATGACGCCAATGGTTCGTTTTAGCATGAAACTGTTAACCAATCAAACAAAAGAGTAATTTTGTACTTCACCTCAATAATTTTTGGCATGCGAAAGATTTGCATTGATTTTCGCACAGGAACTGTAAGCTAGGCTTTGTATTTTCCTTTACTATTTAAAAAAAAAAACGTTTACAGCACAGACATTTTTTCTTTGAATACATTTTTTTTCACTACCATAAGCGTTTTCTTTTCTTTACTCAAAAGAACCGTTTACTTAGTTTAAATGGTGAAATATTTTTTCGAAAAAGTATATCCCCCCCCCCGACATAATTGTCTGGCTACGGCCTTGCCGCGGATCCCATATCACGGAATCTGAGATAATTTGAGTGTTTAATTCACCCTACCTGACTGTTTAAAAAAACCGTTTTTCACTTAGAATTTTGAATTTTTTAAACGGTCCGGTAGAGCGAACTATACACTCAAATGGTCTCAGACTCAGACTCCGTAATATGTGATCCGAGGAGCTTATCTAAGAAGGAGTGAAAACCAATTTAGGCTTACACGATTATCCTCGAAGTGGCATTCACATTTTTTTTATTCGATGCACTGTTTCTCGCAAAGGCCCCAGTTGTGGACTGCAAGACTTTGATTTTTTGAATAGCGTTTAATGAAGCTTTCGACACCTATACTTCTTTTTTTGCTATCACTCCACACCCAAAATCTGCTGTGGGCTCTCGGTCTATTAGAAAATTTTATTTTTTTAGAATGGTAAGAAAAAAATTATTTTACTCATGTTTGAGGAATTTTTGATTGATGAGTTAGTTTTTGGGGCAAAATTTGTTTGAAAATCGCAATTTTTTTTAGTACATATTTGATTTTTAATTTTTTAACGGATGGGTAAAAATCGGAAATCATTAGAAATGATGTGAACTATCAATCTCTATTTTCGATCAATCAATTCATCACATTATATTGAGCGCCGAGAAGTCACATTTAACTTTTTTTAGATAGAAGCTTATAAGAGTAAAGTGCGAGCATGCATTAATTTGGGTTTTCAAATATATAAATGTTGTTTTGCATATGAGATACGTGATTATACTTGTTCTGCAAGCTTTCATCATTTTGAGCGAGCCACCGAGCCTTGCTATTGATTCAAAACAAGAAAATTATAGGAAAGAACAATTTTGATTGCAATATTTTAAGTGTGATGCTGCGTTTGGAAGCCTTTCAGGTGCTACAATAAGTAAACAACTGTTTGGACTTAAAAATATTAAGATACAAACTGTAAGTTAACGATTTTTAAAGAACTATTAGGAACAAATTTGACGTAGCACTGAACAAAAATGAAAAATTTTTAAAGAACTTTTAGGAAAAAAATTGACGTAGCACTGAACAAAAATTGAACACAAAATATGTGAGCTTTATTTTTTGCTTCTAAATAATTGGTTGGAGCTCTTTAAATACACAAAACATAAAATTACCACATAACAAATTTGTAGAACTTATTCTTCTTGTTAGGAACGCATTTGTATTTTTACAATAAAATTAAAATTCGGATTTTATTGGTGAAATACGAATTCACTCCTTAGTTGAAGATAGCGCAGCCCTGTTATGGATGGTCGAAAATTTGGATATAAGCTTTCTTCAAAGTAGTTCAAATAACTCAAAAATAAAAATGTCTTCCCCGTTTCTATATTGAGAAAAACCCACTCACACTTTTAAAACACTTCATTATGATGATGTGCAGATACCTTTCGGGCTACACTTGGTAAACAATTTCTAAACAAATAAAATGCACGACTGGGTCGCACGTACTTGCTCTTATGTTCAAGACACTGCGGGTTTAAGAAAATCGTATATAAAAACTTGGAAGTTATGAGAGAAAAATGTAGAGAAGCATGAAATACGAAATTTAAACTGGCAAAAACAACTCTTTTGATGGTTTGAGGTGAAAAAAAAGAATACCATCTTAATTATTGATTAAATATGATTGTATGGGAAAAAAAATTTGAAATCGTTGGAGGGGTTTATTTAAAAATTAATTTTTTATATATAAAATTCTTAAAACATTTTTAAGAACAAATTTTGGTATGCAAATCTTAAGTTTATATTTATGTGCAGATAAAAACAAAATGTGAAAAAAAATTGTCAACCCGTTTTTGAGATATCGAATTTTCAAAAAAAAAAAATTTGAAACTTTTCTCAAAAATCCAAAAACTTTTCTTTTGAAAATTTTGATATGCAATATTATTTAATTTTATCTGAAATTTGTATCTAAAAAATTTATCTAAATCCGTTTAGCCGATAGTGTAAAATTTTATAATTTTTGGTAGTAGATCGTACTAATTTTAGTATATGAAAAAGTTTTATCAAAATGGCAGGAGTCGCTTTTAAGCAAACAAATATTTTCCGTTGCGGTTTTTTAACTTTTGTATGGAAGGCACCGTTATTTTTTCATTAATGTAAATTTTTTTCTAAAAATATTTTAGATAGTACTAAAAAACTCTTAAATATCGAGTTTAAAAAAATTTATCATGTCATTTTCGAAATATTTGATTTTCAAAAAAAAAAATTTGAAACATTTTTTAAAAATCAAAAAAATATTTTTTCCAAAATTTTGGTACACAAAATTATTTAAAATTTTTGGAAGCTACTGTATTAGAAAAAACCATTGAAATCAGTCATACCGTTTTGAAGAAAATCATTGAATTAAAAAAATGGTTCTTTGGGAGGTACCATTAATAACCATTTTTGAAAATTGGTTTTCCACCCAAAGGAAGCCTTTACTTAAATAAATTTATTGAGTTTTTCCTAAGAAAAGCTGTCGAGCCGTTTTGAGAAAAATACGATAGTGTAAAATTGCTAAAAAAAAATTGTATGGCAGGTACCGTTATTTTGGTTCTAAAAAAAAATGAAAAAAATATGTGGGCATAATCACCATAAACCTACATAGTGGTTTGAAGAAAATCGATCGAGCCGTTTAGGCTGTAGACGAACAGACAGACAAACAGACAGACATACAGAATTGTGCCACCCACTTTTTTGGTGTTCTCTATCATCGTAATATCATGTTTGATTGTTATCTCAAATTGTTTTGTTTGCATGTATCCAAAACTTGTATGTACCTACATACATACATAGCAAGTAAAAATCTTATGGACAAAACTGTAGGATATAGTGATTATTAGAACTTTTTAAAGAAATTTTCATTCAAATTTATAGAACTTACTCTTTTTTTTTTGTAAGAAATGCATTTTTATTTTTTCGATAAATTTAAAATTACGGATATCATCATTCATTCTTTAAATCAATAATGCGGCAACCCTGCAAGGGATTGCTGGCCAAAAATTTGGACTAAGGCTTTCTGTTATAACTTTTTTTTTAATTCGTTAATGGGCAGAAAATGATGGAGTTATTTCGCCTTAGAATTAAATTTATTTGGGTTTTAAATAAAATGCACTTTTTTTGAAAAGGATTAAAATTTTTTTTAAAACACCATACCTACATGTTAATTAAATTCAAAGAAACAAAATTGTTTAAAAATAATTACAGTGGGTATGTATTTCTTTAAACGAGTGGAGTTGAAGGTATTGTACATATGAAAATTAAAAATGATGGAATGATGAAAGAGCAAAATACCAATGTTCCCATGGGCTTATTTTGGATACGCCTTTCTTAAGTGCCAGTGTTTTGAGTATATTTTCATAAAATTATTTTTTGTTACAATTTGTTTGGGGTCAAACTATAGATTTACTTGACTTATGTACATTTTTTTCTCAATTTTACAAACATTTTGTACAGTACAAAATTAATTTTAAAGAAAACGGCTACAACGATTTTAATTTTGTTTTTTCATTTCACCGCTTATCTAGCCTAAAGGTTAGATACTTTAATCAAATTGACTCCAATAAAATCAATTTTCGGTAATAACTAATGTTGGATCTTAAAGAATGACATGCCTATAAGATTTGAATTAAATGATTATTAAACCAAAAAAGTGATCTAGTGAAAAACGAAATCGATTTTTGGCATTATTAATTTAAAATTGGAGTTCCAGCATTTCTAAAAACAATCTCTATACACAAATAAATTTTATCCTACTCTTAGATATACAATACAAAATTGGTTAACTTCATGGCTTTTATGAAAATAAAGGTTTTCATTAAAATAAGGAATCGACATGATGTCTTTAATTAAATCTGTCAATACCTGCTGAATTTAAAACGAATTTTCAAGATTAAAGTTTAAAAATTCTGTTATTGAGATAGGCACTAGATTTATAAAAAAAAAAACATAAAAAGGTAGCACATAATCTTTGTTTAGCTTGAAATATGTGTTAAACATCAAATAATTACTGTTATCTACCCTAGACACCAGAACGGATTGCCCAAGCATTTAGAAAAACTTAACAAGAAAGACAGTGTCTTACTTGAAAATCGTTTAAAGAAATAATTTTTATACAACTGTTACTTATTTAAGATTCTTAACTTACATTTCATCGGTTATAATCTGTACATCCTCTTCAACTGGTTCATCCTTGGGAATTATTAACGATGCTTCCTCAATTTCAATTTTATTCGAATTTAAAGAATCTTCTCCTTTAACTTTACAAAAAATATCTTCTTTTTCAATGTAATCCATGCTCTCATCACTATTTATGTGTCCATCATTTTCCTCCTTAGAACTCGTACTACAGTAACTTATATTTTCCTCAAAAACTTGAAAATTATTTGAAGATTCAGTACCGTTGACATTTGAACTCTCGTCCCTTGATTTATTCTTTTTCTCTTCGAGCTCTTGTTCCATTTGATATTTAAGTGATGGCTTTGGTATTTCGTTTGGCCTTACACTAAATATTGAACGTGTCATAATTTCATCCATAGCTCCAAAATGCTTCCATGTTATTCCATTAATTGAACCCGTGTCCATGTCTTTTTTCAAACGATTGTAAAAACATTTTAAGTTCTTTATTCGAGTGTTGATTTCTTCTGTCGACCTATTGTATCCATATTCGTTCATTTGCTCTGCCAACTTTGCAATGACAGTATGCTTTCGATGCGTGGTTATCAGTGTCCTTTGTACAATGGGATCACCCCAAAGTGATATGAGCAACTTTGTCTCCTCAGTATCGAAATTAGGATTACGTCCCGGGTCTTTTTTAGACGAACCAAGCAAGACCCGGTTATTGGACACCCATTTTTCACTTTTACGTTTTACTCTGAAACGTTTCATAAAGTATTGTTTATTTGTGTAGTTAGAAAGTAAGGGTGACAAGAAAACACACTGTGCTCCGGGGTACAAACAACTTTATTTGAAAAATCGATACCGAAACAACAGAATAATGTAGATTAACGAAAGATTTGCTTAAGGGATACAACTCATTTAAATGTTTCTTAAGATTCACAACACTTAAAGAACTAAATTAACACTTTGATAACACTTTATTTTATTCTAGTGAAATTTTGTTTACAAATTTATATTATTTATCAAATTTTATTTCCGTTTTAAACCAAGATATTCGGCGCGCTTCTTCGCAGTTTCAACTGCACACAATTGAAAAGAAAAGGGCTTTCTGCCTGTCTGTCTGAAAAATAAAATATGTTATGCGCATTTTCATCGAATGCACATGCGCGAACAACAACGGTAGTTTGAATCCTATATTTCAACTTATTTACTTACAAAAACGAAAGGCGCATGTCCTTTGTTGCCATTGAGGACAATTTCGTTCAGTATCAGGCATAGTGGTATCTAGCTTGCTTACCTACTTAGGAGTTGGGTTGATTTAGTGTGATTATATTGGGTATATATGTAGGTATAAAACATCCCTTAGCTTTACCCTTCGATAATGTAATAATGTATGGATATAAGATCTTTGAATGTGTAAATAAATGAGTAAATGAGATGTGCGCAATAGACATTTTTCAACAATTTATATTTACTTGTATGTATGTTTCCAGCTTAGGTAGATTTACATATTTTTATGGTGTTACCTGGATTTATGACAGGTGCGGCCAAAGTAACATTCAAAAGCTAAAGTTATTTTCTGAATTCATTTAATTTCTGCTGCTGTCTTTGATATCAATTCCTTGTTGTTTAAGAATATACATACCTGCCTACCTAGCTATAACATCTTAAATTTAACACATAGTCAAGAACAGGGGCGAATGCAGGAAACATTTCAGGGGGTTTGGTTTTACATTTTACTACTACTAGTATAATATAATTTAAGTATGGGTCAAAATTTCAAAGTATTAATATTATAAGTTTAGATAATTCATTGGGAAATATTCTTAGACATTTTCTAAATTTATTGTTGCTAGGCAAAACTAGAGTTTATCTGATCAAGTTTCAATAATATAATCTCCAGGTTAGCCTACCAACAGCTTAAACAACATCTATTAATATACCCAATATTTTTAGCAATTTTCTACCCACGCTATTATAAAAATTTAAAATTATAGTAGCCGTTATTTCAATTTAAACATTGACAATTTAATAAGGGTTCTTTGATGTCAACACTGGCGATGGAAAGCACTGTTAAACTCGCTCAGAGGTGTTTAATGTGACACTCTTTTTTCGATGTGCGTTCAAGGCGCGGACAGAATTTGCTCCGACACACCTCAGGTTTTTGTCTTGGAAAGAAAAGAGCTGCAAAATTGAGATTAACTGTAGATGGTTTAAAAAGAAAAGATACCTACTTGTTTTGCGAATATTTATGACAACACGTAAAGTATGATAGGTAGTTGATTCATAGATTTATGTATGTGTGTACATTAGGGTGGTGTTCTAAAGGTCATTGTTTTGTTTAAGTTGGTGTAGGTACATTTCAGCTAATATTTTACCTTTAAGAAGTTTTATAAAACTTTGAATTTTTATAATTAATAGAAAATTTTAAATTTTGGTACAAATGTGGTAATTTTATGGTTTAAAAAATGACGTATTAAAAAAGATTTCAGGCAGTTATTTCATTATTTAGTTATTTAGTTATTTCATTATTTACAGACATAAGGAAGATTCGACTTTTCCTCTATACATATATGAGGAAATACTAGGTTTTGCTTTTAATGAGTTTTGTACCGAATCTTAGATGTTACTACAAAGGACTACATTTGTACAAACATTATAATTTAATTCTATCCATTTTTACCAAAGATATTAAAAATATAAAGTTTGATTGAACATTTTACATGGGTTTTCCGGGTTAACAGTAAAATAATGAGCTAAAATTTTACAGGTACCTATTTTTTATATTATTTATTTCGAAGAAATTAGGGGGCACACCAACTTAAATTCAACAATGACCTTTATAAGGACCGCCCTAATGTACATCATACTATGAAACTTGA
Source organism: Dasysyrphus tricinctus (assembly GCA_963921185.1). Classification (NCBI taxonomy): domain Eukaryota; kingdom Metazoa; phylum Arthropoda; class Insecta; order Diptera; family Syrphidae; genus Dasysyrphus; species Dasysyrphus tricinctus. Next base: position 175,650,076 of record OY992531.1, on the reverse strand, counting down.
AAATAGGTGAGAATTCACTGCTTGCATATGGATTTTGAAGTTACAAGAAATAAACCTAAGCAACATAAAATGTTTGCCATACAAATCTAGCACTGAGGTGTACAATTTAAATGGAAACCGGAGAAACTATAGTTCTTCTTCAGTTCTTGCATGTTTTTCCTAGAGCCAGTGTGAAGAGAGACAGAGAACAGCGAACAAACTTAAACCACAGAGACTATAGCTCCATAGATATCACACGCAGAGGAACAAAAATAATAACAATTTTCAATTGAATGGGACGTATCTCTACGTCCCAGTTTGAAAGCATTCGTGTGCATCATACTTAAGCTGGGACTACACTACCAAGTCAAGGGGAAATTTTCATACTTCAGAATGACAATCGAAATTTATTCGAAAAACAGTACCTCGAGAAATAATATAACCCAAAATGTTCCTAAAAAATGCATTTTTTTCATAGTTTTAGATTCGAATATTTCAAAAACGTGAAGTGCTATGACATCTCTGGGGCCAGATAACATCAGAAATTAATATTTTGGTTCATTTTCAAATTCAAACTTTGTCACACAGTGCGTATTTAATAAATGTTTTCGAGTGGATTTTTGGAACATTAAAAACACGTCCATTTTCAACTAGCGATTGAGTCCCAATAGGTTTTCGTAGAAAAAAAGGTTTAAACGGCGTTTTGTTTCAAATTGTATATGCTTCAATTGTTTTTCGATGTAATTTACGAATAGTTGATAGTTTTCAAGCCATAAGCGAACAATTCCCAAGAAATGCATTTGTTTTCAGTTGCATACCTCAGATTAGGATTCAGCACCACCGAAAGCATATATGAAGTTATGTAGTAGGAAACAAATAAAAACTACCAGACAATTCGGTCACTAAAAAAATAGTTTGCCTCCCCCAGAACAAAATCCTAGCTACGCCACTGGGTATAGTATCAAGTTGCTTGTTGTGTTTCTTTTTTTTTTCTGCTTGTGTTTTTTTTGTTCCTTTTTTAATTTATTTTACATACATATTTTGGTTCCAATTGAAGCTTCCGATGTAAAAATCAGACAACTCTACATTTTTGAGACTTAAGGAAGTACAAAAATCGTTCTTCAAAATCAAAATATAAAATATTTATTGGTAGAAATAGTTTTTCTTAGAATGTTTTGTCAATAAGTGGAGCTGTCTGGTTTTTGACCTGGATGCTTCAATTTAAATTCTGGCTCGTGTAAATTTTGTAGAGTTCCTGGTTGTGATTATTTTGTATGCGGAAAATGACGTAGAGAATTCTTCTTGTTCATGGAACATGGTTGTCTTAATTTTATAAATGCAATTATATTTTGGCAACAAGTAAGAACAAATTTTTTTCGAAAAAAATATAAATCAGTGGTTTTATGTAAGACCTTTGTATATAAAAACTATAGTACTATTATCGACGCCTACGAAGGGGGCGACATCTACGCAAAATACGCGGAACCCGTTGTGGAGAGAACGAATTCGTTTGTAGCATTTTTGGAGACTACAGCGAACGGCTGAGAATCAGAAACGTCAGATTATGATTAGAACGGGAAAGAGGTATTGAAAATTTATGAGAGTGTGACTGATTCAGGTAGAAGGCATTATATCAATAGTATATTGATATAATGAAGGACTTGATAAAGAACATAATGAAGAAAATATTCAATTTTGTTTTGTTTACATTTTTTTAATATGAAGATAAAGTCAAGAGACACAAAAGAAAACAATTTTGGCTATTCTCTTTGGCTTGTAGGATTTTTTTGTGTTGCACGAGGAAGGGTAGGTAAACATAGGCAAGTGTGTTGGATTTTTGGGTTTTGCGGTGGAAGAGGAAGGGGTGGTTCTATATTCTAATGTATGTTTGTTAGTTTGTACAAATGTAGGTGTTTTTTTGTGCAGGATTTGTTTTTTGTACATGAAAACTTTGCGCGCTTTTCTTTAACGGCCGAAAATTTTAACGCTTGAAAATCATTTGATTTGTCGCGATCTGCTTTTCCGAGTGCGTGAATGACGATTGAATTAATTGCAATATTGCTTAATAGTGATAGTGATTTTGTTTAGTACCATATTTTAACAACAAACTAGGTACATTATACCTATGTGCTATTAGAATAATTACCTGAAAATTAATATTGAAAAAAAAGGAAAAATTGCGCTGTTTGTTCATTGTGAAATTTCTTGCCCTTGATAGGTACCTACCTACCTACCCAACTTTAATTGCCTTTTTTCAAACCCCATACCTACCCTGCTAAATTTAAAACTTTTTTTCCACCACTGGTGTATGTAAGTTTTTAGTTGTAGGGGTTGAAAGTTTTTTTTTTTAACTTAAATCCATATTATTGCTTGCTTTTTTAACACGCTTTTATTATTTACTTTTTTATTCATTTGCTTATACATATATTAATTTGCTTTTATATATTTATATGCGTATACATACATTTAATACAATAATAATAAAATAAAACAACAATATTTTTTTATACAATTAAATTACATATACCTATCATTTACTTCGTGTGTTACCTTGCTACCTATATAAATTAAATACATTTTTATACGTACTTAACAATTAACAATTTCCGTGACGTGAATATTTTTGTAAGTGTTGCTGTGTAACAAAATTAAGTGTTTTCTGAAAAAAATTATTGTGTGTAAAATAAAATAATTGAAAAAAGAAATATATTGCTGTGATAAATAGTTAAGTTCTGTGTTTTTTTTTATAAAATCTTAAACTATGAAAAATCTGTAAGTCTTAATAAAATTTTTCTTTTTTAGAATAAAATCTTTGTCTATAAGAAATATTAAAGTGTTGCAATAATCTTAGTGGTATTGTGAAAAAATAAAAAAAATACAGTGCAAAAAATTATTTTGAAAGTGCAAAAAAGATACAAGTGTGAAAAAAATTTATTTTGAACCTATTTTATTTTTGTATTTAATAAATTTATAATAAAAACTTGAACAAACATGGTTAGGTGTTGTTACGCAAAATGCGGTGCGGTCTGCGGTGCAGCATCGGCCGAGTAGTATTTCTTTTTTCAGATTTCCTCAAGACAGAAGAAGACCAATTTGGCAAAAACATGGATGTGTTTCCGACGTTCATGATAGGTCCTTTATTTGCGAAGCACATTTTTACCTCAAAGATATTGTACTGCGAGGTACACAAAAACGTCTGGTTCCAAATGCACTGCCATTATCATACTTTTCAGTATGCAAGTGCTCAGAGGATGCCATTGATCCTGTATGCCTTAGCATTATGGATGCGTGGAGGTGTCCAAAGCAGCCGACTTCTACGGTCACATCTGCAGGAGCTAGTTCCGCACCTCCACGTGCATATTTACCTCCACCTCTACCTACGACTTCACGTCCACTTCCCCCTCTACGTTCCGTTACACCTGCAGCTTCTGTTATGCCTAGCAGCCCAGCTGTATCTTTGGTGAACTTAGCTGCAGCTTCAACAAAAAGTTATGTTAGGGATTTATCGTTGGGCGTGGTACCGTTTTCTTCTAATATTTCACCTTCACAGTTTCCTTCACCCAGGTACCATTCCTACAAAGCGTCGCCGAAGCCCTCTCGCGTAAGAGAAGCTCGGCGTCGTATTTTCTTTACGCCAAAAAAATTAAAAAGATGTCCAAAATATAATTTGAAGCAAAATTTAGAGCTTCAAATGAAAAATTTTTCCGAAGAGTTGCGAACTTTTGTTTTTTCGCAACTCTTCCACAACAGCAAAGCACCTTGGAAGCCAAAGGAAAAAGAACTTTTTCTAAAGGTTTTCTTTAAGTCGCCAACGTGCTATGCTTTTCTGATTACTATAGGGTTCAAGATGCCATCGGTAAGTACGATTTACCGATGGCATTCTGAAATTAGGCTGCCGGCGGGGTTCAGCCCCCAAATTAAGGAATTGCTGAAGGAGAAATCCAAAGGAATGCCATGGAAAAGAAGAGCGTCATTCTGTTTGATGAGATGGCTATCCAGAAGGAACTGGAATATAACATCAAGGATGATGTTATATACGGATTCACGGATTTCGGCGAGCTGGGAAGGACCAGTGTTGTGGCCTCTAAGGTAATGGTTTTTACGCTTAGAGGTCTCAAGACAAACTGGAAGCAGACCATCGCCTATTACATGGGATCGCCAAACGGAGAAACTTTGGCGAAGATGATAGTTACAGTTATTACTGAAGTCATAAACTGTGGACTAACTGTCGTCGCAACAAGCTGCGACCAAGGATCGAATAACGTGTTGGCGTACAAAACGCTCGCAACACCGCCGATTGAGGAAAATCCCTATGTGGACATAGAAGATCAAAGGATATTTCTCTTGCACGACTATCCGCATCTCTTCAAATGCGTGAGAAATATACTTCTCAAGCATACCATCCATATAGGTGATGAAATCGTAGATTGGCGAGTGCTGCAAAAATTTTTTGAGGAGGACGCAAAAGCGAATACCTTTCAGGTTTTTTTCAAACTCACCCGATCTCATGTCTATCCTAATGGATTTGAGAAGATGTCGGTTAAGTTGGTGACGCAAGTTTTCAGCGACACCGTGTACACGGGAATTATGTACGCAATCAAAAGTAACTGCTTCAAGACCGCCTTGGATACAGCGAGGTTCATTAAGAAAATGAACGACATTTTCGATACCTTGAATAATGGTCAGCGATACTCAAGGAATCCTAACAAGCAAGTGTTAGCAGATTCCACGGACACTTTAAATACGCTAATAGAAGCTAGGCAATGGATATCCACGTGGAAATCCAGTAGCTCCAGGACAATCCCACCATGTTTCAAAGGATTGCAGCAAACTTTGCAAGGAATTGTGCAGATGTGGGAATACCTCAAAAGCGATGAGCAGAGCTATTTCCTGCTAGCACACCTGAACACCGATGTAGCGGAGAATTTATTCTCTATGCTAAGGTGTAATAGGGGTTCCTATGAAAGCAACCCTTCGGCTTCGAGATTCATTAGGAATCTAAACAAATTATTTTTCACAATTTTAGTGCGCCAGAACACTCGGGGTATGAGGATGCTAAGGCCAAAGCACTCATACAGGAAGCAGACCTGCAAAAGGCCACCGAGGAGGACAAGGACTTCAAATTCGAAGTCCCCATCGAGGACGACATCCTGAAGACGGAGGTGGTGTACGTCATAGAAGAAGAAGACGACGATGAACAGCTGAACGTCTATATGGTGGAAGAATGCCTAGATGATGAAGATGATATCCGTGAACAAGAAGCGTTTCCAGATGAACAGCTAGTGGACGTCTTTGTTTTAGAGGATGAAGACGAAATTAATGAAAGCATTAATACCGAAACAGTATCCGAAAATCTGCAGAAAGCAGCTGCTGCATATTACGCCGGGTTTGCAGCAGGAAAACTTAAGAAAAAATTGAGATGTGAGGTTTGCTGCAATTTTATGATAGATGAAAACGAAGCTAGCAAAGAAAGACAGCACACTTTACACTTAACAGCATATGAGACTGTGGCAACAACTTCGGACTTTGGGAAGTTAACAGTTCCTTCGATTATTTTCGAAGGAACTGTTAAGATTCTCCAGGAAATTTTTGAAAGGGAAATCACGGAAAAACAAATAGCTGTAAAAATAGTAGAAACATGGTGTGCGGAGATACTGGTAAATAATAGTTTCGGTATAGAGTGCATGAAGGAACACAAGGAAATTATTATCAAGTTCCTGCTGAGAGGACTTATAATACTAACAAACAAGAAAAGCAACAACAAATTTAGGCAAACAAAAACAAGGATAGTTAAAGTATTCACTTATAAAATAAGTATAATTATCTATAATATTACAATGATATGTACATATATTAATTTTAGAATAAAATAAAAATATCGTTCGAAGGAAATATCTTTGAGTTTTATTATATTATTACATTTTTGATGTGTAAACATCTTAGCGCTCGGTATGGGTAAAATTGAAAATCGGCTGTAACGGATATGGGCTCACGGTTCCGTTTTTGTTTCTTGTAGGTAAGTAGAACTCTGTAAACTCGAATAGGTAAGGTAGTTTTCATGTTATACCTAATGGTTTTGGTATTTGCTAAGTGGAGTGAATTCCTTACACCCCGACTCCACAGTAGATTTCTCTCAGAATGTTCGTCTTGACATTAAATATCTAATGGAGTCACTCCGTTTCATATCTTGATTGGATGTCAAGATGCAATCATATCTTGACAGGGATATTTGAAATACATTTTGCCAGATTTTTTGCTTTTTTTTCTGGAAATTTAATTTTTTATTTCATTACTTTGTATCCATATGCTGCTTTTGATGTTAATCTCTGCAATCGCGGGTGGCAATTTTGGTTTGTGATATTAAGTGTTATTTGCAATTTCTTGATTTGAAATGTAATAACATGATTTGCCAAGTGGCGCATTCTTTTATGTTTCTCTAGTTGGCTGTGGTTGATGTGTCAAAAAGAAGTGTTGTAATGTCATATTTAAAAAAGTTACTTTGAGTTACTTTTCATTTAGGAGCGACAAAAGCTAAAAATATGGCTGATCTGTCAAACGAATTGGGTGAAAAAAGTCGAAATAGATTTGGAATTAAAAATCAAGAAGAAATTGTGATTTCATTATTGAAAAGAACTTTTATCAGCACTTCGAAAATGCATACATTTTTCAAATTAAATTTCATTTAACTTCATTCTAGCACAAAATTGAATATTTAATTGGCTCTCAGCTTATTTGATACAGTGTCTGTTTAGAAATATAAGGCCCTGTAACTTCAAAGGTAAGAACTGTAGCACCAAAATGTTAATGCCGGTTTGTAAATGCACATTTCAGTGACAAACGGTGCAAAATTGGGTTCAAAAGAATATTCGTGTGCTTCCCGAAAGAGAGAAGAAGCAATTAAGTAGCAAAAAAACAGCTCACAGCTTATTTGATACAGCAACTTTGTTACACATTAAGAGCATACTTTCGCATGGATTATGAGCGTTTATTTTTTACTTGCGATATAGGTACTATAGGGCAAGTTTTGGATTCATGCAAAAAAAAAATTTAGAGATAACAATCAAACATGACATTACGATGATAGAGAACACGAAAAAAGTGGGTGGCAAAATTCTGTCTGTCTGTCTGTCCGTACCTCAACCTACAGCCTAAGCCACTGAAGCGATTTTCTTCAAATTTTGAACTTAAGGTTTTTTTGTAACTCTCCAGAGGGGAAATTGATTTTTTTTTAGCTCAAAAAATAACGGTACTTGCCATACAACCGTTAAGGAAAAGCTTATTTATCTCAAAAACGGCTCCAACGATTTTGATAAAAAAAATCAGTGTATTATAGTAGATATGATGTACCTTTAAGTAAGAAAAAAAATCACCAAAAACATTTATTAACGGTACCTGCCATACAACGGTTTTTTTTATTTTTGGTTTTCTCATTAATCGCTCATCCGATTTAAATAAAATTTTTTTCACAAAAGCTTTGTTAGAATATAAATAAAACTGTATACCAAAATTTTTGAAAAAATAAATTTTGGATTTTTAAAAAAAGATTCAAAATTTTTTTTGAAAATTCAATATTTCAAAAACGGGTTGCTGAATTGTTTTGAAATTTCAGTTTTAAATGTATATTAATATATACTCAAAATTGGCATACCAAATTTTTTTTTGAAAAATGGTACAAAAATTTTATATATAAAAAATTAATTTTTAAGAAAACGGCTCCAACGATTTAATTTTTTTTTTTGCATATATTCATATTTTTTCAAGTAATCAAATGGCAGACTTTTTTTTTAGGTCTAAGTTATTTATCAGACTGTTTATACAATTAAAAGAACGATTTAAATATGCTTCTTATACTTTTTTTATAATTACTTTAATATTTCTTAAAGTTCTTAAGTCCCACACAACTTGAACATAAGAGCATGTACGTGCGATCCAGTCGTGCATTTTTTTTTTAATCACTTAGTATGTAATTTTAATTGGTTTAATTTAATTAAATATTTTGATCAAGCAGACATAATGGTCAATAACCAACCTTTTTAAAAATGCGTCGTAATGCAACAGTTTTCAAAGTGAAGTGGTCGTAAGACTTGAATGATAATCCTCAAATTTGATCAATTTGTCAAATTGAGAATCCCTTTAGTACATCATATTATTAAGCACTTTGTTTGTGAGATTCAGTTTGAATATAAAACAAGAAGAGTACTCAACAAACTTCTCAACGCAGCTGCCGAGTGATAAATTGCCAAGAAAACCTGAGTTAATCCAAAGCTGGCGGGTCCAAAATTAGGTTCTAAGTTTTAATATGAATTATGAAAACCATATATTGCGGATACCATCCAGCTTTGCATCGCGAGTATGGTTTTAATGAGCGAGTAGTTCATTAGCAGGCATTTATAAGCTGAAAAGTACAAAAATACGACAACATGCTATGTTGAGCAGCATGTTTGAAGGAGGTCTGACTTCTTGATCTCAGTTATTTTTAAGAAAGAGTTCAAATACAATATTTATAGTCCTATTGATCCATTGAATGTCTGGCTTAAGGCAAACAATGCACTTAAGAAAGTTATCCTTCAAGTTATTGTGAAACAAGGAAGCGCGTACTATGCTGTTTTGGTCCCATTTGTCAATGCTCGCGTTAAAATTTCGGAGGTTTTTGAGTGTATTGACTAGTGAAATATGTACCCTTATGTAATCAAAAAAATTTCCATAAAAAGGTCGGAGAATCTTGGTATTACCGAAATATTTTAATTTTGTCAAAACGACTCCCATAAGAACGAGTCTGGAAATATGCAAAACTGGAACCTATTAGACTGCATCCACTTGATATTACTATTAGTACAGTCACCTGATATATACATCATAGAAAATATGCATTCTTCGTTTGACCACAATCTTGGTAAACGCAAGATTTCAATCAAAAATTATTTGAATTGAGCCATTATTCTGGACGAATGAACGATTTCACTTCAATTATTACAATAACGGTATTAAATGAAATGCCAAAAGGATTAAAAGCTCTTGTAAAAGAAAATATCTTCCTTACGAAATATAAAAGTTATTACAAAACCTTATAGCTTGTAATTATTAAAAGTATGCATTTAACTGTATCAAATAAGCTGTGAGCTGTATTTTGTTACTAAATTGCTTCTCCCCACATTGGAGAAGCAGAGATGTATTCTTGTGAACCTAATTTTGCACCGTTTATCCTTCAAACATATATTGACAAACGTGCATTTAAATTTTGATGGTACACCTCTTAGCTTTGCAGTTACAGAGATCTGAATGTTTTAAACGGACACTGCACTGTGGTTCCACAGTAGGCCATAATTCAAAAAAAAAATTATTACAGTTTCTTCCAAAAACCTTTTAAATCAGCTTAGAAAAACCAAAACTCAATATAAGTAATAAAAAAAATTATATTTTTCGGTAATACCGTTAGATATTTGTTTATAAAGTGATCACTTCGTACAAACATATAGCATTTCAGTTTTAGTTCATTAAAATAAGGGCGACTGCAATTAGTTTTTGCTGTTGTTAGCATTGTCTGTGAATTGTTTTGTTTTCTTGGAGGTATTATTAGATAATGAGACTTCCATTATGCATTTTTTTGGGCCGCTATACGAATAAATGTAAGAATGGTGTGGCTGCGAAATTGGGCTTTAAAAAAACTTAAATAAAACTGCGATTTGTGTTTTATTTTAAGCTTTTAACTGTTACGCCCCGCTACGCCCCCAAAAAATTATATACTGCAGGAAAGGTACATTTATCTACTTTTAAGTGTAAGTTGAATTAGCTGCGGAAGCTTGCGGATGCTCTTTTTATTGAACTTTAAATGGCCCTACCTCTAACTGCTTTTATTTCAGAATCTGCCTGAGTATGCCCATTTACTTATATATTTGGTCCTTCACATGGGTTATAGTTTGTGGAAGTAAAAGTAATAAGTCCTCTTCCTAATAAACCTTAAAACAGTCTTTATGAGTCCTTAAATGCTGTCTCAAATGAAAATTATACCGCAATTACGATTAAAATACGAGTAGATTTTTGGAACAGATTTTGTCAAAATATATTTACGTTTGCCTTAAAGTGTTCAAAAATAATTAAGAGCTGATATTATCTTAATTTTTTTTTGTGAAATAATTAACATTTAGGAGTGAAAGCCCTTCATGAAATTTGATAATTTTATGTATGTAAATTAAGAATCCACATAATCAAAGAAGATCATTTTTCCGCAATGCACTGTGGTTCCACCGTAGGCCATAATCCCAAAAATCAATTGTAACGGTTGTTATAAAAAAAACATTTAAATAAGCTTAGAATATACCAAACTAATTATAAATGAGAAAAAAATAATGCACTTAAGTAATACCGTTAGATTCTTATCTTCAAAGTGATCACATTGCAAAAACATGGCATTTGAGGTTTAGTGGCCCAAGAGTAAGCGTGCTTTCATTTATTTATTATTTTTACTTTGATATTTTGTGAATTTTTTTTTGTGATGGAAATATTAGTTGAAGGTAAGACTTCCGTTAAATATTTTTTGTGATCCATTATTAAATTGTATATAAAATGAGGTTTAAATAAAATTAAACTTTTAATGAATCAAATGAAAATGTACATATGTATATAATGTTATATTTAATACATAATTTTACAGCGTTATATTTAAATACATCCATACTCTATCAGAACTTTTTGGAAAATTGGGTTCAGTCCGATATTACACCCTTTTACCTAAGGTGCCTCTGAAACAAAAGAAGATAGAGCGAAACCGATTTCAGATTCATGATCAGAGAGTCCAATTTACCCTATGACCAAATATTTCAGGTTGATATTACGCCAGCAAATAATTATGGCCGCCTTTGTTCGGCGGTGGAACCACTGTGCACTGTATCAAATAAGCTGAGAGCCACTGTATGTTCCCACCAAAATGAAATTCGAGATTTCGGTTGAAAACTTTTGATATTTCAAGTTGATGGTACAAGATTTCGTGGAAATTTCCACGAAATCTCAATGAAAACTTAAGATTTCAACGAAATCTTAATGAAATCCCGCTCCACTAATCCGAAATCTCCAATTTTTTTAGCTGAAATCTCAGATTTCGGTTTAGTGGGAACATAGTATAAGCAAAAATATTTCCAATTTTTTTTATCATTCATTACTTGCACAAATTTCTTTACTACAAATCGATCAAATCAGATAAAAACTGTCGCAAAACCTGGAAAAAATTTCCAAACTCACTATCGACGGTAAAATCAATAAAAATAAAAATATATTAGCTTTATATTTTCCCCCAGATCTGATCTGAATTGTATATGCATACATGTATTACAAAAACAACACAAAATCCGACCTTGCTTTTGGATTTCGATTTGCAAATTAATTCTGACCACCCTCTGTACTTTTTTGTGAAAATGAGTTTTTTTCTCACAGGTTGATGACTTTTTGTGTTGAAGATAGGGAGAAAATAGAGAATAGAGTAGAGAGAAAATACAGAAACAAAAGGATAAACGGGGATCGGATAGGTATGTATATAACACTCTTGTCGCACTAGGATCCTGTTTGTTTTATTATGATAAACTAATCCGGATCAGATCTGGGGGATAGTAAAATTAAACTATTACATATTACAAAAATTAGATCAATTCCAAATCGAACGATCGAGAAGCAAATAAAAGATAACCATATACCATTTCAACTCAGTATCAAAGAGATGAGTTGGAAAAATGTACTCAAAGTTATTTTTTGCCACTTTAACTTTGAATCCAGGAACAACTTTGTGACGTCATAAAGTTAATTGAAGTAGCTTAATTTTTGATTGTTTTTTTGCGGAGGAGTTTTCTCGGATGGAGTTTTTGAATGGGTAAATTCATTATAATTTGTGTCGTGAAACGATTTTGTTTTAGCGCTTGTATTACAGATTCCTAATTTTTGACATACGTGGTAATGACCCGATCCCTTACCTTCAGGTGAAAACGAATGTTTACACATCTTCCACGCGAGTCCCGGTACTCACACATTTTTTTTTTTATTATATTTGTATTATATATAAGAAATACTTTTAGGATATAAGAATTTTTAACTTTGTATAATTTTTTTCTTAATAAAGTCGATCATTACATACAGTGTTGGACAGAGAATTAGCACACATTAGTGGATCGGAATTGAATAAGGAAGATCTTTATTTTTGCTATGTTCTTGGAACATAATTTATTGAAAACTCTTTAATTCAACGCTGAAAAACTTAAATATATACAAAAAAGGAATTCAATAAAATAACAACAACAAAAAATTCTTAAACAGAACTTGTTGGTGTAATATGTGGTGGTCACAGAATTAGCACAAGTACGAAATTAAATAATTTATCACTAAAACAAGTAGTTTTTTTCTAATATTTTGTTGGGTACCTTTTCTGCTTTACAACAGCCTTAAACCGCCGAGGAATACTCGCCTCTAGGAGCTGGCATTGATGAACAGGAATGCTGTTCCAGCCATCCCTAATTGCCTCCCAAAGCTCTGCTAGATTCCTTGGCTTCCTCAGTCCAACCTGATATTCAACATCGTTCCATAGATTTTCTATGGGATTCAGGTCAGGACTCTGCGCAGGCCAAGCCAAAAGATTGATTTAATGATCATGATCAATAATCCACTGCTTCACGAGCCGGGAAGTGTATTTAGGATCATTATCATGCATGAATGTCCATGATAATGGTAAATTATCGTCTGCAAAGGGCTCCATATGGTTTTCCAAACTGCTCTTGTACTGATGCTGGTCCATTTGCTGCTCTATTTTCGCAATAGGCCCTAAACCGCACCATGGAAACGCAGCCCACACCATAATACACACCGCCGTGTTTCATAGTTTTAGCTGTGTAACGTGGATTGAGCTCTTGCTTTAGTGGAAGCCAAACGCCAAACATGATCAGAGTCCGATCGATTAAATTGCGACTCATCACTCCAAAAAAAAACATTTTTCCAAAATGATAAAGATTTAGATCTGTACTCCGGCGAACTCAAGCCTGGCTGTAATATATTTTTGTTGGCACCAGTCTTTTGTAGTGCTTTTTCATGGTGCGGTTTAGGGCCTATTGCGAAAATAGAGCAGCAAATGGACCAGCATCAGTACAAGAGTAGTTTGGAAAACCATATGGAGCCCTTTGCAGACGATAATTTACCATTATCATGGACATTCATGCATGATAATGATCCTAAATACACTTCCCGGCTCGTGAAGCAGTGGATTATTGATCATGATCATTAAATCAATCTTTTGGCTTGGCCTGCGCAGAGTCCTGACCTGAATCCCATAGAAAATCTATGGAACGATGTTGAATATCAGGTTGGACTGAGGAAGCCAAGGAATCTAGCAGAGCTTTGGGAGGCAATTAGGGATGGCTGGAACAGCATTCCTGTTCATCAATGCCAGCTCCTAGAGGCGAGTATTCCTCGGCGGTTTAAGGCTGTTGTAAAGCAGAAAAGGTACCCAACAAAATATTAGAAAAAAACTACTTGTTTTAGTGATAAATTATTTAATTTCGTACTTGTGCTAATTCTGTGACCACCACATATTACACCAACTGTTCTGTTTAAGGATTTTTTGTTGTTGTTATTTTATTGAATTCCTTTTTTGTATATATTCAAGTTTTTCAGCGTTGAATTAAAGAGTTTTCAATAAATTATGTTCCAAGAACATAGCAAAAAAAAAGATCTTCCTCATTTAATTCCGATCCACTAATGTGTGCAAACTGCTAATTCTCTGTCCAACACTGTAGATGAACTACTTTAGGTTTTTATTTTCTTTTTTTATGTGCAATATTTTTTTAAGAAATACTTTTAATATAGGTGAATTTCTTTGCTCCTTTTATTTTTGGACCCCTTGTGATATTTATTTTTCTACCCCTTCTCAAACTTTATAATATTATAAATTACTTTTTGTATAGTGCAATAATTATTATTATATGCAAAAAATTAGTAGTTCTAAGTGTAGAAGTAGTACGAGGACTAGGCTTACCGTGGATACCTCTTTAAAAAAAACGCATGTGCCATTTGCAAAATCGAAGTTCCTTAATAGTTCCTATTTATATATTTATTAAAAAAAATAAAAAAAAAAAAAACAAAAAAAAAAAAAAATTAGAAGTAGAATGATACGAGGAATAGGCTTAATGTGGATACCTCATTTAAAAAAAGGCATGCGCATTGTGCAATATCTTAGTAGTATTAGAAGGAGGACTAGGCCTACTGGGGAAACCTCTTTAAAAAAACGCGTCTAGTATTCTACCCCACTGGGTGATGTGGAAGGGAATACATTTTAGACTGAGAAATGTAAGATGAGATAAAGAGGTAAGTAAGGAAAAATGATAAATAGCAAAATGAGGGAAATATCTTTTTGCCTTAATTGAAGATATTATGTTAAAAAATTTCCTCAAAAAGGGCTCCTACAACTTTTGTTCTGAATAGGTACCTTTTAATAATAGGAATATACCTTTTATGCATATCGAAAATATGCAAAAAATCGCGAACTCTCGATCTTCAAAATCGTTATCAGATGTTCAATATGAAATCAAGTGAACCCCCAAAAATTGGTTTGCTTTCGAGATATTATGCACAAAAGCATATGAATAATATATGTTTGTACCTAGCCTTTTACTTAAAAAACGATTTATCTATTACTTTTTTTATCATTCGTATCAATTTTGAACTAGCGTGTAGAATAAAATTATCCCAACATCCATATCATTGTTTTTGCTCAAGATAGGTACCAACCAATTTAAGACGAAAAAATGTTCAACAATTTTTGATTAAGCTTGTAGTTTTTTTTTCGCTTTAAAAAACTGTTTATTGAGTATTTTTATAAATTTTAATAATTATGTATTTACTATAAACTATTTCATAGTTCTCAAGATCATCGCACTAAAAAACTTTTTTCAACAATTTTCAGATTTTTCATATAGACCTATATTAAAAAAGCTACTAGTTCAATTTTTTTGAAATTCTTATCTATCCGAAATCGATAGGTACCTACATATGTATAAACATAGACATCTTTCTAAAAATTATTGATTCTGAAATCAACGTAAAAATATGTCAAAATTTATTTTGAATAACTAGGTCACTCTCGCTACTTACCTACCAACTTATTCAAAATAAATCTGTAAAGCTATTTAGATAAAAAGTTTATTATGTACCTAGGTAGGTAGGTATGTATACATATATGTATACACATCTAAAAGCATATAGGGATTCCCACTTACAGACACTGAAAAATTACAAATATTTCACTATATTCTTTCTTTACTTTTCTAACTAAAATATTATTTTAAGTTCAAATATAGGTCAAATTTGGCAAACCAAAACCTCGCAAAAATAGATAACAACTTAAAATTATATTAGCCACCAAAACCATCGAAATCATAATATGAGAAAATTTCAATTTAAATACCTACCAAAAGATATATACATACCTATCGTCATTGTATATAAATTCTATAGTATTCTCATGAAGAAAAAAAGCTCGTGGCCATCTATGCGTCCAAATGTCATACTAATTTTTGTTAAGGGATCTCGGTAAGGCGATCACAGCGAACCTATCGACCAAATGTCTACCTACAAAATCGTGTTTCATGAGAATACTATAGATTGGATATACAATGCTATCGTCGAAAATTGCTACCCACAACACAACAACAAAACCCACCCTCAATAATATGAGAAAATATACCTATATTCATACCTATATATGTTTCTCTTTTTTTCGCATCATCTACTGTCTATTGTCTATTCTATAACAAAATCTGTATAAAAAAAGTTTTTATCCTCGTTGCTATGACCTACGACACCGAAGAGGCGACGACCGACGCAAGCAGCTCACTCAGGATTCTCTTTCACCCTCTTGTTCTATTTTTCATTGCTTCCTCTGGCTGCCTACAAAACAAATATGTAGTTGAATTCAAAGAGGAGACGAGAAACATTTTTTCGTTTTCTTTATTTTTCTAGTTTTTGACAGCTCATTTCCTTATCTCACTTACTCCCTTTATTTCTTACCAGAATGGAAATAATACAATCCTCTTGCTCTTACTACTTGTCTTCGATTCTTGACATTTCCCTTCTTTTCATGTCTACACAACACATGACGACAAAATTTCCGATTGAATGTGGCGCCTTCGAAGGCTGTGCGTCCTCCTAAAAAAAACTGCGCATGATAGTACTATAGTTTTACAGCCTTATTCATAAACGCATCATAGCTTGTGCATAGAGCTATGTACTCGTTATAATGCATCTGAACGCAAAAACCTTATTCATAAAACTTATGCAACGTTACATAGACTCATTATAAGCTAAACGAGTTTGGAGGTTGAATAGTGGCAACATAAGGATATTTTAGTATCAAAATGTCACTAACACTTACAAAAGTGAAATATTTTGATATGCGCACATATACATATCTATTCCTATTCTTCGCAATAAAAAATGTGAACAAAGAAATAATGAAATAAAACAACAAAACAGATTATTTTCTCAACAAAAACTAATTTTCTTTTATTTATGCACATATGTAAATGCGTATCTACTATAAACAATAGATAACACAATGAAAATAGAATAGAAAAACAAAAATAGAGAAACTAAAAACGATCCAACCAGTGGCGGCAGCGCAGCAGGAAAACTGTTTTTTTTTTTTTTTTTTTTTTTTTATAAAAATTCACTGAGAGTAAATGGAATGGAATTGCTATGAGTTTTTATCGAAACTTTTATTTATTTTTGCTAAAAATGAATAATGACACAAGAAAACTACAAAATTATAATAAGTCCAGGCAATATATGATTTAACATGGGCAAAATTGCAACAGAAGCTTTTTTAATTAATTTATGATCAGTTACCACTACTGAAAGACATATCCAAAATCGGACAAAATCCCTCCATGGGAACACCCCAAAAAACGGTTTTCAAAATGGCGGATTTTTTGGTTTGTTGTTGTTGGTTGTTATTTTTATTGCGCTGTGATTTGTTTTCTTTTAATCATGTTTAACTATCACTGGTGGATTCGAGGAGGGAGCTATGACATTCTTGAGTCATTACCCCCTCCCCCAGTCATGACTCTTCCCCATTTATGACCCCCCCAACTCCCTTCAGAGCCCTAGAGAATATGATAGACGCTTGCGCAGTGATTTTAACTGTTTTTGTGTGTTGTAATCAACGGATAGTTGATCATGAAACACCCCAGTCATGGTATCCTCTATCACGACCCCTTCCCAGCTATGACCCCCTGCTCATAAATATTAATTTTCCCATAAAACAACTGAGGACAAAAAGAAAAAAAGAAACGCTCCCTATTCACGACCCCCAAGCCATGTTCTCCTACCAGCAATGACCAAAGGGAAAACGATAAACACGACCAATCTTCAGTAATGGTCCTAGAAAATGACGACATCATCATCATCGTGTCCTGTAACCCCAGCTGGAGGCATACAAAACGTCTCCATCCTTCTCGGTCTGCTGCAAGGTATTTTAACTGTGGCCACTTCTTTCTCCGAGCTTCTGCTTCCGCTAAGACAGTTGATTTCCATGTTGTTCTTGGTCTTCCGACCCTCCGTGCACCCTGAGGACTCCATTCAAAGGACTGCTTTGCAATTTCATCGTTTGGTTTCCTCAGTGTGTGACCAATCTGAAGCTATTAAGCTTTCTTATGTCAACATCCAGCCACTCTTGACTTGTACAGCGTCCAAATTTCTCGTTGGATATTATTTGTGGTCAGTGAATCTTTAGGATGTGGCGATGACAGCGATTCACAAAAGCCTGCAATTTCCTCAAAATGGTAGACGTAACAGCACGGATTTGTTATTGGATTCAAAGAATCACAACTTAGGAGATTTGACTAGATTTCCAAATAGTGGACAGAGTACCGAAGGCGGCACGAGCTTTATTTATTCTACTTTTAACGTCCAGATCCTTACCACCGTTTGTAGAAACAATACTGCCAAGGTAGTTAAACTATTCGACTTCTTCAACTCGCGTCTCCTCGTCTCCTGTATAATAATATGCTGCTGTGTAGAGAGGCCTGTGACTATGAGCATTATTTTTGTCTTTATTCTTAGACCACTCGACACATCCCGTTCAGCTCATTGCCCTTTGCATGGTAAAAAAGCAAAATCAGCAGATCAATGTCATCTTCTATCACAGTGGTATGAACACGTTCTGAAATAAGTTTCGGAACAAACAATGTCCACACCAGCATCCCAATTTGCGTTACTTTCAGAACATCCTTGTTTCTTCAGCAATTCACCAAACAAGGCAGTTATTAAAGGTTGAAACTGTTCTATTTGCCGACTAACTTCTTGAATAAGTCCGGGATGCGACTGTAAATTTAGGTACATATCTCATCGTAGCTTTTGAAAAACAGGAAACCAACCACTAGCTTTTATCCAAAAATTTACAAAACCATGGATTGGCCAAGCTTTTTCAGTTAGCTTTGGTAAAAAAAACTCACTTAACAGGTTGCACAAGTATTATTGTGGTACCAAATTAAATTTTTCTATATGATAGTGATGTTTGGACAGCTTTATTGGTTGCCTTCAGTCGAAATACTTTTTTTTAAAAAAAAGGTGGTAAAGGTCACTTTCTAAGCAACATATTTGATATGATTTTACTCAGTTTTACTGTTTTTTTTTTTGTATAAAAAAGAAACGAAGCAACCTAGACAAGTCTGCCAACAGACGGTTTTTGTAAATGATTACACTAATGATATCGGTTACTATTCTGTTTTTCAATAGGTAGCTATGAAATGGGGTCACGCGGCTGCCTCCTGGACTTGACATTGATAGGTTTAAATTTAACATCTCTACTGGTCTTTTTGTACCTACCGTGCGTCGCGTCGCGTCCTTTATGTAGAGGTCCACGTTTAATTGAAATAAAACCCTGCAATTTAAAGAAGCGTTTGGAGGCTCATGACTGGGGGGGAGGGGCTGGTTGACTGCGTCATGGCTGTGGTATCTATTCTTCTTCAGTATTTGTTGACTTTAAAAGAATATTTTGTCGTGTCTATAATTTTCACTTGGGCTCCAATGAGATCATTGTTTAGGAGAACACCGCTAAAGGGGGGTTTTGAAAGAGAGGGGGGGGGGGGTGAAAATGGGAGGGAGTTGTCTTTTTTCCTCAGTTTTTTAGACTTAAAGTGAATAGTCGAAGTATCCATTATTTCCTCTGGGGGCCAGATATGGGGGAGGGGTTATGACTAGGAGATGGGGCTGACTGGAAATATCATGACTGGTAAGTTTCATGGCCATCTCCTAGGATAAGCAACTGATTTCTGCACAGAAAAACAGTAAAAAAACTGCGTAGTAAAAATAACAACCTAAAACAGCACCCAAATCAATCCGCCATTTTGAAATCCGTTTTTGAGGGTGTTCCCATGGAGGGATTTTGTCCGATTTTGGATATGTTGTTCAGTATTGGATACTGAACAAAAGTCCATCAAAAAAGCTTCTGTTGCAATTTTGCCCATGTTTAGGGTATTTTTAGCCTAGATTGCCTGGACTAAATATTATAGACACAGAAATTGAAAAGACCGAACTGGAAGCATTTTTCTTTTATTGATTTTTCACAAACAGCTGATGTTTGTTGATGTGACTTTGAAGTAAAACGTAATAGATTTCCTCTTTGTGGTATTTTATTTGACACAAGCGTTGCATAACTAAAATGGATGGGGACATTTTGTATGAATAAGGATTTATGTAACGTTACATAGTGGCTACATAAATCCTTATGCAGTGCATAACTATTCGTCTGTTTAGCGCATTCTAATGAATAAGGCTTAATATACAAGGGTAAGACCAATATATGACGGAACTTATTTTTTGTATAAGCCTTTCGAGACGAGATATCTAGATATGAATAAGTTTTACTTTGATTTCGATTTCACATGGTATGGATGCATAAACTTACAGCCTTATTCATAAACGCATCATAGCTTGTGCATAGTGCTATGTACGCGTTATAATGCATCTGAACGCAAAAACCTTATTCATAAAACTTATGCAACGTAACATAGACTCATTATAAGCTAAACGAGTTTGGAGGTTGAATAGTAACATAAGGATATTTTAGTATCAAAATGTCACTAACACAAACAAAAGTGAAATATTTTGATATGCGCACATATACATATCCATACCTATTCTTCCCAATAAAAAATGTGAGCAAAGAAATAATGAAATAAAACAACAAAACAGATTATTTTCTCAAAAAAACTAATTTTCTTTTATTTATGCACATATGTAAATGCGTATCTACTATAAACAATAGATAACACAATGAAAATAGAATAGAAAAACAAAAATAGGGAAACTAAAGACAATCCAACCGGTGGCGGCAGCGCAGCAGGAAAACTGGGGGTTGTTTTGTTTTTTTTTTTTAATAAAAATTCACTGAGGGTAAATGGAATGGAATTGCTATGAGTTTTTATCGAAACTTTTATTTATTTTTGCTAAAAATGAGTAATGACACAAGAAAATTACAAAATTATAATATTATAGACACAGAAATTGAAAAGACCGAACTGGAAGCATTTTTCTTTTATTGATTTTTCACAAACAGCTGATGTTTGTTTATGTGAAGTTGAAGTAAAACGTAATAGATTTCCTCTTTGTGGTACTTTATTTGATACAGGCGTTGCATAACTAAAATGGATGGGGAAATTTTTTATGAATAAGGATTTATGTAACGTTACATAGTGGCTACATAAATCCTTATGCAGTGCATAACTATTCATCTGTTTAGCGCATTCTAATGAATAAGGCTGAGTGCTTAAGTAACAATTCGAATTCAAAATCACAGTGTAGCAAGAAAAGCTAAAAAAAAAAAAAAAATTCACAAATTGGTAAAAATATAAGAAGAGATCAACTGACAGCTTAAAAACTTTAAATAAAAAAACGAAAAAACGTTTTTCGGCTTGAAAATGTTGAGAGCCAACAATGATAAAGGATTAGAACTAATTTTAACATTAGAAATGTTTAAACGGAGGCATACCTACTAAAAATGTGAAAAAATCAACAGAATTCCAAAAATGTGAAACCTCGAGTAGACAAAGAGGGCGAAACGTCAGGGGTATAGACAAAATTATTGTGTTCAAGCTTCACTTTGTTCATGCTGCTCTGCCGAAACAAAATACGAAGAAGATGATAAAACAGACACCAAAAAAAGGAGAAGTGTTCGTAGACTACCCAGATTTGCATGTGGAGAAAAGAAAATATAAAAATGAATACCGAATATGGAATATAGGCATAACGATTTAGAAAAAAAACGCAAAAAGTACCACACAGGGAAAAGTGAGGGGATAGATAATATTGGGTTCGATTTCACATTTGCTTTTGTGGTTATTTATTACTGTCTGCCTTTAGTCTGTTGGCGCATTGTTTGTTGAATGTGTTGAATAGGGGGTTCACATGGAACAACAATGTTGGACAACATTGCTTGATGGAATCGGAACAGTTTTCAAAATATTTTGAAAGTCATACAACAAAGTTAACAAAGTTGGACAACATGGTTGGTTATGCGTTTAAATGATCAAACATCGATGGTTGTCAAGCAATGTTGGACAACATGTTGGTTCATGTGAACCCCCATAATGAATAAATAGCTATTTAAAAATAATAAATGTTACAAGAAATAAAAGGTACGATTAAATCGCTCAAACTTGCTGTTGTGCTTATGAAGGATGAGTAATAATAAGCTAGATAAAATGATAATTTCCACTTACTTGTTAAAAGCTTTACCGAATTTCATCAAAATGTTCTTAATGAGTAAGTCGAAAATAATTAAGTACAGTTAATTGTAGTTTTTATTACTTTTTTTTTTTATCGAAATGCAGACTAGGTATACACACAAATATTTGTATATCTACCTACTAATATTTAGGGAAAAATAGCGTTTTTCGAAATGGAAATGCCAGGTGCCGTTTTATTTTGGAGCTACAAATATTAATTTCGTCTATTGAATAAACAAAAAACCTTAGGTTCAAAATTTTAGAGAAGATGAAGATGTAGGTACCTAAAGCAAAAAAATAAAAAAAAACAAATTGATACCGATTGGTAATATTTATATTTACTATGCATACCTACCAAAACAATAAAATTGGCTTCAGTCAAAGTTTTAAAATACATAAATGCTTTCTTTATTTCTAATGTACCTCAACTATGCTAGAATGGCAAATCGGGTAAATTTTAATTTAACAGTTGTTTGTTATAATTCAAAAACCACAAATAAGCTATACAAAAAATTGTCGAATATCTCAAAAACAAACACTGATTTCGATTGTGGGCTGATTTTATTCTAGATTCTACATACAATGATGTAGTCATCAACTTAAAATCGTGAGAACGAACAATTATTATGATATTGACTTTAGAGAGAATATTAAAATTCCTACAAAAAACATTTTTTTTCGGTAGGAGCAAGGTAATTAATGTTTTTTTTTTTGATCAATTTACCTAGAAATAATGGACAAAGTAAGTATATATCAGGGGTGGATTAAGCTATATTGTCACCCTGGGCCCAAATTTGTTTGCCACCCCAGGGATAGAATTTGAATAAACACTAAAAACAGTTAAACCCACAATGCTTAATTTTCAGTACACAAAATTTACCATAACTAACTTGAAATTTTACTCCTTATAGTAATTTTTCGTCATAATCAACAATTTTTTGAATTATTATGTGTTTTAGCCTCATATCACGTTTTATAAAGATTTATTCAAAATGTATTGAAAAACTTTAGCTTGATTTTGTGCTTCAAACAATTATTGTTTAAAACTTTCAATTTCTGTGTAAAGACTAGTTTAAATTGGTTTTTACTCGAAAGACATTCACCTAATTTTAAATCACCTTTAGATGATTTCACTTTTTCGTTGCTTAAAAAATATATTAAAACTGAACTAAAGCAAATAATTAAATAACATACACAAACCTTGAATGCACTTTGAAACCCATTCATTTCATCATGAAATCAACTTAAGGTAATTTTAAATTAATTTCATTTATCGTATCATGAAAAAAAAAATACTGTCGATGTTACAAGAAAACAAGATATTTTTATCGTATCTACAGCTAGTTTTAACTTATGTACATATTCTGTAATCAATCAAGCTTTTCTTTTATGCTTTTCTAATTTGAATTATGTAGCTTTTCTTTCGGAACTTCAGTAGATACTCTGAATTCCATTATTAAATAGATACCAAAGAAAATTTATAATAAACATATACAAACCATATTAAAATGGAAGATCTCAACCTTTAGTTGAAAAATAATAACAAATAAACCCAGAAGGAACAAATATATTATGTATAAAATAAATATCAGTTAGTGGAAGTGTCCTGAATTTTAATTTAAAACTTAAAAAAGAACTTTCTGTTTATTAGAATTGGATATTTTCTTGTATAGTGCATCAGGCTTATTTACATATTTTTACTCGAAACAAAAGAAAAATTGTGAACAGCAGTTTACCGATTATAAATGGTGAAGGGAGTTAAAATAGTCCAGTAACTATATACATTAGACCTTGCGTCAGGTCCGGTAGTTCTGATTTTTTGCTGAGTTGTTTATGATGATGGCCTAGTATTAAATCTGATTTTTCGACCTCGTGCGCCGAACGCAACATTGGTAAAAATCACTTATTGGCTATTTTAACCATTACGCCTTAACTTCCGAATAAAACATTGCTCTACGATTTCAACCTTACTAAATTTTCTTCAATTTGAGTCCAAAGCCAGTTATGTAGACATAACAGTTTCCAAGGGACGGCATTTCAAAATATAGCAATAAAAAATTTAAAACAACAAGTAATATATAAAACAGTATAATAACAAAAACATGGTCTTTGACATATGCTGCATCAAAGCAATAGAGCGTGTAGATTGGGCCAAAAGAAGAAAACAATAGTACTGGATGGGGGGTATATATCCCCCCGTTTGGGCGGGAGGGGCAATTTTAAGAAAAGTTGACTTCAAATAGAAAAATAACCATAAAAATACAATGGTAATATCTGGACGAAAATCCATTCCTCATCTCAGAGCCAGAAATCCATTCTTTAATATTTTTTTAAATAAAGTTTTTTTAGCTGATAGTTTTTGAAAAATTTACTTTCAAACTCAAAATTTTGAGAAAAAGACGATTTTTTTTGTTAATCTATTTTTTTTTTTATTTTATGGTATTAAGTACGATTTTTGATTTTGATTTTCAATGCCCTTATTAATTCTTAGTTAAAAACTGAAAACCAAATGCTAAAATGACTTCTAGTTTTGAGTTTGATGAGTTGTTTATGATGTTGGCCTTAGCAATAATCCAAGTTTTCGACTTCGAGCGCCGAACGCAACTTTGTGAAATACGCAAAAAACCGAGAAATTTTCGCGGTTTTTTCAGTTATTGGCTATTTTGACCTTTAAGGCCTGGTTTTCGATTATAACTTTGCTCTACTATTTCAAAATAATTAAATGGGATTCAATTTGAGCTAAAAATCTATTCAAACTATGAATTTTTTCATCAACTTTTGAATTTAGAACGCTGCAAATCGAATTGAAGGGGGCTTATTCACCCCTTGTGTGAAATCGTTTGCCCCTTTTCAATGATTTTTTTTTACACTGTGTAGCGTGCCATGTTGGCTTTATTTTAAGATCTTAATCATGAAAATCGGATGAGTAGAAACGGAGTTATGATTTTTTAAAGTCAACCATATAAAACTCGAACTAAAACATTCGCTTCAGATAACTCACTGGTGGGTACTGAACTGAGTACTGTTTTAGTTCGAGTTTTATATGGTTGACTTTAAAAAATCATAACTCCGTTTCTACTCATCCGATCTTCATGATTAAGATCTTAAAATAAAGCCAACATGACACGCTACACAGTATACTAAAATCATTGAAAAGGGGCAAACGATTTCACACAAGGGGTGAATAAGGCCCCTTCAATTCGATTTGCAGCATTCTAAATTCAAAAGTTGATGAAAAAATTCACAATTTGAATTGATTTTTAGCTCAAATTGAAGCCCATTTAATTATTTTGAAATGGTAGAGCAAAGTTATAATCGCAAACCAGGCCTTAAAGGTTAAAACAGCCAATAACTGAAAAAACCGCGAAAATTTCTCGGTTTTTTGCGTATTTCACAAAGTTGCGTTCGGCGCTCGAGGTCGAAAACTTGGATTATTGCTAAGGCCAACATCATAAACAACTCATCTAAAAATCAAAACTACCACATCTGAGGCAGAGCCCTCCCACCCCGAAGAAAAAGGATACTAGACTGAAAACAGTGAAGTTGATCATGTTAATTTCAGTTTTCTCGAAAACTAGAAGTCATTTTAGCATTTGGTTTTCAGTTTTTAACTAAGAATTAATAAGGGCATTGAAAATCAAAATCAAAAATAGTACTGAATACCATAAAAAAAAAAAATAGATTAACAAAAAAAAATCGTCTTTTTCTCAAAATTTTGAGTTTGAAAGTAAATTTTTCAAAAACTATCAGCTAAAAAAACTTTATTTAAAAAAAGAATTAAAGAATGGATTTTTGGCTTTGAGATGAGCAATGGATTTTCGTCCAGATATTACCATTGTATTTTTATGGTTATTTTTCTATTTGAAGTCAACTTTTCTTAAAATTGCCCCTCCCGCCTAAGCGGGGGGATATATACCCCCCATCCAGTACTATTGTTTTCTTCTTTTGGCCCAATCTACACGCTCAATTGCTTTGATGCAGCACATGTCAAAGACCATGTTTTTGTTATTATACTGTTTTATATACTACTTGTTGCTTTAAATTTTTTATTGCTATATTTTGAAATACCGTCCCTTGGAAACCGTTATGTCTACAGAACCGGCTTTGGACTTAAATTGAAGCAAATTTAGTAAGGCTGAAATCGTAGAGCAATGTTTTATTCGGAAGTTAAGGCGTAATGGTTAAAATAGCCAATAAGTGAAAAAACCGCGAAAAATTCGCGGTTTTTTTGATTTTACCAATGTTGCGTTCGGCGCTCGAGGCCGAAAAATCAGATTTAATACTAGGCCATCATCATAAACAACTCAGAAAAAAATCAGAACTACCGGACCTGACGCAAGGTCTCAGTACTATGAAACTACAAGGTTACTGGACTAAAAGGAATGTAAAATAAATCTATTTCCTAGGGGCGGAGTTGAATTGTGTTTTTGGGGGGTGAAAAAAGAGGGAACAATTGTATTCTTGTATTTTCCGACTAAATTTGACGTCAAAATGAAAAGTGTTCAATAGAAAAGTTGTAGATCATGCAAAAATCTCGACTTGTACCTAAGGAATTTTTTGATATAACCTCAAAATTTCCGAGATAATGGCGTAAAACCATCTTTTTTTTTGTTTTTGATTTTTATTTTACATTTCCCTAAAAATAGTTCAATTTAAATGAAACTTTGTGAAAATGTTTCTTGTTGTACTCTTAATAACCATAGTTTTTTTCAAGTAAAACCATAGAGTAGTTTTTGAGGTAGGTATTCAATTTTTTTTTTCGTAACAAATATTTTTTTTTTCAAATGAAAAATGTTCTTCAGAAAATCATCGTACAGTGTTCATTTATGGCTCAATTATTTTGTTTTTACATCTACTTTGACGTCAACTTTAGTCGGAAAACACAAGAATACAATTTTTCCCCTTTTTCTCACCCCCCAAAAACACCATTCAACTCCGCTCCTGGGAAATAGATTTATTTTACATTCCTTTTAACCCCCTTCACCTTTTCCAATCGTTTAATTGCTGTTAACAATTTTTTTTATAAATGTGTAGTAAGCCTCCATTGACTGTTTTTTCTTTTAACAGCAACAGCCGCCATTGTTAAATCCACAATTTGTTGGTAAGAACAATTTATCAATATATTTCTGAACTGCCTTTTTTATTTCCTCTTTATTTTCTTTCTTACACATCAAAATTCTGTGGCCACAAGCAATAACCGCTTAAGTCTGAAAACTAACTTTTTGGGAAAAGCACTTTTAACTTTCAATTTGAGATTTGAAAAAATTCCAAACATCTATGTTACAAATTGGTACATATTTTTAAAATATAGTTTTAATATTAGTAAATAAACATTTTTTTGTTTATAAATAAACTTATTTGCAATAGTTATTGCCAAAAACGTGTTTTAGGCTGTTATTGCTTTTATAAATAATTTACATCTCATTCACTTACATCACTTAAGCGGTTATTGCAAATCAAAATTTTAGTTCACTGGCATCTTATAACGATGTAAGCTGTTTTTACAAATTTAGTTCCTTATGCTTTTGATATGTAAGCTATTTTTGTAGAGAGAATATTGAAATATTTTTGTAGTAATGATACAAAATTAGTTTTTTTTTGTTAGAAATAGAAACAAAAAATATGTTACGTATTGCTAAAAAGAGTTTTATAATCGATTTTCATAGTGAGTAACGGCATCCTAATCAACTTCAACACATAAATTAATTGACATAAATGCATAAATACCACGTTTGGGCATATTAAATGCAAAGGGCGTACGCAAGTGGGGGAAGGGAGGGGTGCTTGCCCCCCTAATGAAGATATTTTTCATACATTTCATCCAATTTGTTTTCTGTTGAATCTTAAAGCTAGATTTCTTTGCTAATACTAATTTTTGAATGAGTTCCGCCCCCCTCCCTGATCGACATCATGCGCCCTCCCTTGATTAAAAGCTCAGTCTTTTTTATGTACATCTAGATTCATTTGATAGTGTATTCTTCCAATTTTTGGCTGCTGTATCTTGCCAATTTAGTTTTGCAACACATTTTTTTTTTAATCTGCATTTCCACGATGGTTTTGATTTCTGAAGTGTTCAGAAGTCGAAAAAGTCTTGAGGAATCATTTCTCTTTGCTTAATTTAGGTTTTAACTCTAACAACCCGACAAAATAGAGCCAGTTGATGACAATATATATCTATTCCATTATTTTTCTCCTTCTACGACTGCATGATGTTGATTCTTAGAACTTATGTTCTATTATTTAAATGGAAAAGCTAGCGTTCGGTAAGACAGAAAAGCAGCTCACAATTGAGATTGTCATCCAATTTTAAAGAAAAACAAAAAGATATAATTTCTACAGATGTACCAACCATTATACAAGTAGCTATCCCTCAACGACAGATATTGTGTTAAAGTATTTGCAAGTACCTAGTACCAATAGCAAAAAATCGCTTTCGTAGACTGGAAAGTTATTTGTAAGGGCTTTCACACTATCCGAATCACTCCCAGATATTTTTCCAGCAGAAATACTCAGGTACCTTCTACCGATCAGTTTGTGTGAATTTCTTATATGAAGCTATAATGTAGCTTCTTTTTCATAAGTAATCTTAGAAAACAAAGAAAAAGAGTGGATCTGACGAACAAAATGTTCTCACAAATTCTTTGAAATTATTCTTCAGAAGCGGATGTATGAATTGGAATTCCAATAAACTTTTGAATAAAATCCATTGATCTATTGTGACAATTCCATTCACCTTCTGACGAACCAAACGCATACACTGTAAATGCTATCATAGTTACTAGCAGCAGAATTGTCCATGAGATTACGCATCCACTGTAGCCATAGCCAGAGGCACTTTTGGTTTTATATTCAGACTTCTGTCATATATTCCCATCTGCAATCTGCACTAGGTAGTCATCAGTATAATCTAAGTTGAAATTAATTTCTGAAATCTTGATATTATTAGAATCCATCAGATGGTCTGAAATTTGGACAAAATCATCTAAATTGAAGTTAACCAAGTGTGGTTCTGGACTAACATTGCCACCAAACATTTGAAAAGAATATTTAGATTTGTTGTATATTGTTGTTTTGAATATCTATTCATATGAGATATGTCGATACAAATTTTCTTTAATTATTTTCTTTTGTTTAACAATAAGTGATTGTCCCCTTTTTCTAGATATCTTAAACATCAGTACCTCGTGGCATAATGGTTAGTGCGTTGGACTGTCATGCCGAAGGTGTGGGTTCGATTCCCACCCGTGCAACATAAAAACAGAAATCTGTTACCCGAGGTACTGCCTCTTGCGAGGAACTGACAAATCCTCCAAGAGTTTACTGGTCATGAATAAGTGCTTCTCATCCAGCCGTTCGGACTCGGCAAAAAACTGTAGGTCCCCTCCATTGAGGGACCTACAGAGTTGTATGTCACTAGGCCCTGGTTCTCCACGAGCTGTCGCACCACCCAATTTATTTAACTTTAATACAAATTGTAACCTGTTTTAAAATTTAAAAAAAAAAAATCAAATTTATAATGCACCATTTTGAGAACATGTAACTTATACTAATTTATAAATTTTTGTATTATATATTTGACCAATTATTTCCAAACTATATGATTGATTGTTTTTTGTAGGCTCTTTTGGTCTATTTTAGTTTTGAATGCAAATAAAAGAAACTTATTTCATTCTTCTCCCACTATTGCATCTTCCCGACGACGGCACTGACACAAAGTTGAAAATAAATTAACAAATAAAATGAAATAAATAAACATAAACAAGAAAAACTTTCAAATTAGACAAAATGACATTTAAATTATCACAGAGTTTTTTCAGGTACTTTGACTAGTGCTACAGCATAGCTTTGTTTAATACTATCGATGTCTTCTTTTGTGTTCATTGTCCTTTGTATTTTTTGTTGTATTCTAAAGCTTTCCAATGTAAGACGAGTGTTTAGCTTCCTCTCCTTGTCCAGTATTTTTACCCCTTCGAAGTCCATCGAGTGTCCACTTAGTGCTATGTGTTGCGAAAGCCCAGTTGACTCTTTTTTCTTTCTTACGTCTGCTTCGTGTTCCGCTATTCTTGTTCCCAGGTTTCTCTTTGTCTGTCCTATGTATACCAGATCACACTGTTCATTCTCTTTTCCTTTACACTCAATTTCATAAACAACGTTGTGTTGTTGTTGTTTTTGTATTTTTGATTTTGTATTTGTAAAAATTGATTTAAGAGTAAGATTAGATTTATGTGAAAATGATACATTCTCTTTCTTCATCAATCTATGTAAATTTCTATTGTCTGTCAGATTTGGGACATATGGAATAGAGAAAAACTTTTTTTCGGTTATTGCAGTTCCTGAATATTTGTTGTTGTCTTGATTTGTTTTAGCTTTTAAGTTTTCTGTTCTTTTTCTTAGGAGGTTGTTTATCATGTAGTATGGGTAGTTGTTTGATTTTAATATTGTTTTTATTTTTCTTATATTTTCTTTTTCATACTTTTTATCACTTAGGTCTAAAACTTTATTTATGAAATTGAATGCCGTGTTTACTTTTTGTTTAATTGGTTGTGTGGAGTGAAAATTGATCATACGTCCTGATGACGTTGGTTTAGAATACCAATTGTATATGATTTTTTTGTTTTCTCTGTGTAGTAGTAGGTCTAAGTATGGAAGGCTTTCATTGTGTTCATTTTCTATGGTAAATTGAATTTTGCTATGGTACAAATTTAGTGTGTTTAGGATTGTGTCTCTTTCTTTAACTTTAACAACGGCGAAGATATCATCCACATACTTAGCTATAAATTTTATATGTATACCTATTTTTGCAAGCTTTTCGATAGTGTCGTCCAGAAGAGAGTCTAAAATTACATCTGCAACCGTAGGAGAGAGGGGATTTCCCATTGGCATGCCATACGTTTGTGAATAAAATTTATCGGCATACTTGAAATAATTATTATCTCGCAAACAAAACTCCAGGAGCTTAAGAAATTTTTGTTTCGGGATTTTTGTGTGGTTTTTAATTATATCCCACTCTTTTAGGATGTTTTTAATAGCAAGATAAGTAGGGATGTTAGTAAACAATGAAACAACATCAAAGGAAACCATGACGTCATCATCATCTAAAGTTACATTTTGTAGTTTTTCTTTGAGTTGGAAAGAGTTTTTTATGTTATATTTGTCAGATATGATGTTTTTGACAATTGTTCCTATATGTTTGGACAAATTGTAACAAGGAACATTCATTGACGATGATATTGGACGTAGTGGTAGGTCTGGCTTATGGATCTTTGGAAGTCCATACAATCTCGGAGCGGTGGCTGCTGAGCAGTGTAAATTGTTTTTTTGCCAACGATCTATGTATTCGTTTTTGAAGAGTTCACTTATAAGTGTGTTATTAGTTGTTTGTAGTTTTTGTGTTGGATCGACTCTAATTGTTTTGTACGTGTTTTTATCTTCAAGCAGTTCATTCATTTTCATTTCATAATCTGCTTTATACATTATTACTGTCTTATTTCCTTTGTCTGCTTTCGTGATTATGATATTGTCTTTATGGGTGTATAGAAATTTCTTCGTTACTTTATGCGATTTAAGAATAAATTTTTCATTTGGCGTATTTTTCAATTTTCTTTTATATTCGGATATTCTATTACCAATTTTGATCTGGTTACTTCTTTTTCTGTGTCATCTTCTATTGTTTGAACGGTTTGTTCTATGTCGGCTAAAATATGAATTGGTGAAAAATTAGATGAATTGATGGGTAAAGCAAATTTGTCTCCTAATGAAAGAAGCCACTTTGCTTCATTCGGAAATTCTATGTTGGTTCTATTGACAAACCATTCTTCATTTAAAGTGATTCCCAGATTTTCAGCTTGAATTTCCTTGAGATTTTCGAGTTTCGAAGAATGTATTTGCTTTGTTTGTGTGGATATGAAATTGTATAAGTGTGTTTGTTTTGAGATAAATGTTTCGTATTCGTTTTCGTTGAGTATGGATGTCATTTTATTGTTTGTATGAAATATACTTTTTTCTATTGTTTTGATGTTTAGGTTAGTTTGTGTTATTTCTAGATTTAAAATTTTAATGTGTAGCTTTTGTTCTATTTTTCTTAGTTGGTTTTGTATTCGTTCTGTAGTAAAAAGTTGGGTTAGATTAGATGTTGAATTAGTAAGGTGTTTAGGAACAATTCCATATTCTCTACATGTGAGTAAATAGCTCAACCTTTGTTTTTGTTTCGCAAGTCTTTGTTTTTCTTTGCTGTAATGTTTTAATGTGATACATGTCTCGATGTCATATTTGAATTTGATGTGTTGAAAAAAGTTCTTCATTGTATATTTATTATGTGATGATGATATGAAGTTGATGGTTTCGGCGGGCCTTCCGATGATATTCGTATTGTATTATATATTTGACCAATTATTTCCAAACTATATGATTGATTGTTTTTTGTAGGCTCCTAAACACACTAAATTTGTACCATAGCAAAATTCAATTTACCATAGAAAATGAACACAATGAAAGCCTTCCATACTTAGACCTACTACTACACAGAGAAAACAAAAAAATCATATACAATTGGTATTCTAAACCAACGTCATCAGGACGTATGATCAATTTTCACTCCACACAACCAATTAAACAAAAAGTAAACACGGCATTCAATTTCATAAATAAAGTTTTAGACCTAAGTGATAAAAAGTATGAAAAAGAAAATATAAGAAAAATAAAAACAATATTAAAATCAAACAACTACCCATACTACATGATAAACAACCTCCTAAGAAAAAGAACAGAAAACTTAAAAGCTAAAACAAATCAAGACAACAACAAATATTCAGGAACTGCAATAACCGAAAAAAAGTTTTTCTCTATTCCATATGTCCCAAATCTGACAGACAATAGAAATTTACATAGATTGATAAAGAAAGAGAATGTATCATTTTCACATAAATCTAATCTTACTCTTAAATCAATTTTTACAAATACAAAATCAAAAATACAAAAACAACAACAACACAACGTTGTTTATGAAATTGAGTGTAAAGGAAAAGAGAATGAACAGTGTGATCTGGTATACATAGGACAGACAAAGAGAAACCTGGGAACAAGAATAGCGGAACACGAAGCAGACGTAAGAAAGAAAAAAGAGTCAACTGGGCTTTCGCAACACATAGCACTAAGTGGATACTCGATGGACTTCGAAGGGGTAAAAATACTGGACAAGGAGAGGAAGCTAAACACTCGTCTTACATTGGAAAGCTTTAGAATACAACAAAAAATACAAAGGACAATGAACACAAAAGAAGACATCGATAGTATTAAACAAAGCTATGCTGTAGCACTAGTCAAAGTACCTGAAAAAACTCTGTGATAATTTAAATGTCATTTTGTCTAATTTGAAAGTTTTTCTTGTTTATGTTTATTTATTTCATTTTATTTGTTAATTTATTTTCAACTTTGTGTCAGTGCCGTCGTCGGGAAGATGCAATAGTGGGAGAAAAGTTAGCAAATGCAATGTGATTTAGTACGTAAAGTAAGAGAAATTTATAATTGATTAATTGGAATAAAGTAACTATGTAATTTATTGTTGGTAGATCAAATAAAAAATAAAACCCCTGAAGAAGTAAGGAATTCTTACGAAACGTTGGGAGAAGAATGAAATAAGTTTCTTTTATTTGCATTCAAAACTAAAATAGACCAAAAGAGCTTATAAATTTTTGTTTGAGGTAGTCAAAATTTGTTTTTAATTCTTCAATATTATAATCTGCCACTTTACTATTTCCCCTCAAAAAACACTTAAGTTCATTGAAAATTCCTTCATGCATTCGAGATAACAGCTTAAGTCCATTTAATTCTCTGTATGTGAGAACTCTCAATTTGCAATAGTAGCTAAAGTAACATAAGATTTCTCAAAATACAAACAAAAATTTGCAAAAATGACTTAATTAATTTTAGTATCGATGAAAATATCTTTTTCGTTTTGCAATAAGCGCTTAAATCGAAATAAGTTTTTTTTTACTCTTATATACATTTCTGTGTTTGGAGGGGTTTTCAATTTCGAAAAGCAGCTTATGTCAATATAAGCCGTTTTTTTAAACTGCATTTTATTTTTTGTGAATTCTTATTTGAGTTAAGCGTTTATTGCATATGTTGCTTAGAGTGAAAATGACTTAAGCGGTTTTTTCATATTGGTTTTATTTTATGAAAAAAGTGGTTAAATTACAGGGGATTTTTTTCAAAAGTGCAATGAAGCATGGAGAACATGACGAAACAAAAAACTGACGTTTGTCTTAAATCGACTTAAGCGGTTATTGCTTGTGGCCACAGAATTGTCTGCCCCCAAAAATTTAAAAACAACGGAAATACTTACAATTAAATACTGTGCTAAGCTTTTTGAAAAGCTTATAAATAGTGCTGACTTTTTACCTACACATTTATCACCATTTTCAATCGTTAAACTGCTGTTAACAATTTTTCTTTTTTCGAGTAAAAATATGTTAATAAGCTTAAAGGATTCTTTTATTATAGATTCAAATCAAGTAAAAATAAAATGCACGACTGGGTCGCACGTACTTGCTCTTATGTTCCAGACACTGCGGGTTTAAGAAAATTGTAAAGGGTTTTTCAACAGGGACGCTACAAAAGTAGAGCGACAGGGACAGCAAACGACGCCATATTTCTTGCCGCTCTTTTGACATTTCTCTTCAGTAAAGTTTGCCATTTCATGATGGAAAGATATACGAGCCAACAACGAGTAGTAGTAGCTTCAACATTAAGAGCACTACGTCCAATTTATGATGAGGCTCATTTCTGGCTGAATGGCTTCGTCAATAAACAAAATATGCGGTATTGGTCAGGCAGCAATCCACACGTACTCCATGAGTCATCATTGCATCCCGAAAAAATTACGGTTCGGTGTGGTTCATGGGCCGGCGGCGGCGTCATTGGGCCGTACTTCTTCCGTGATGATCAAGACCGGCACGTTACTGTGAATGGGGATCGCTACCGTCCAATGATAACCGAATATTTTTGGCCCCAATTGGATGATATGGACTTGGAGGACATGTGGTTCCAACAGGACGGCGCCACAAGCCACACAGCGAATGTTACAATCAATTTATTGGAAACCAAGTTTGGAGAACGTGTTATCTCACGAAATGGTCCAGTCGCTTGGTCGCCTCGGTCATGCTATTTGAAGCCGTTAGACTATTTCCTGTGGGGCTACGTCAAGTCTATGGTCTATGCCAACAAGCCAGCGACGATTGATGAACTTCGTACTTTCACAGGAATAAAGAATTTCATTGATATCCAAAACCGTTTTTGTTTTATTTAAAAAACTTTTGTAGCGCTCTTATTGAAAAACACGATATATTTAAACATGGAAATTATGAGAGACAAATGTAGAGAAGCATGAAATCAGTGTTGCCACTTTACTGCAATTGCAGTAGATCTACTGCATTTTTTTCTCAAAATCAATCTGCTGCCTTAAAATAAAACCTACTGCACTTGATTTTACGAACAAAATTACCCTTCACGCCTTAATAATAATATGTAATGTTTAATTTATAGCTATTTTGTTTGTTCTTTTTATGTTTTGAAGGAAATCAAATGTG
Organism: Dasysyrphus tricinctus; assembly: GCA_963921185.1. NCBI lineage: Eukaryota > Metazoa > Arthropoda > Insecta > Diptera > Syrphidae > Dasysyrphus > Dasysyrphus tricinctus. The sequence goes on along the minus strand of OY992531.1, from coordinate 175,614,759 downwards.
ATATTTTATTTTTTTATCAGTTTTGTTCGAATTAAATATTGAGTTTTTTGAAGAAATTAATAAAAAAAGATATCTACTGCGAAAATATTGAATCTACTGCACTTTTTTTGCAAATCTACTGCGAAAAATGTTCTGAGAAGTGGCAGCCCTGCATGAAATACGACATTTAAATTGGCCAAAACAACTCCTTTGACAGTTTGAGGTGGAAAAATAGAATGCCATTTTAATTCTTGATTGAATATAATTGTATGTGAACAAAATTTAAAATCGTCGAAGCGGTTCTTAAAAAATTCATTTTTTATATGTACATATATAACATTTTTAAAACATGTTCAAAAACAAATTTTGGTATGCAAATCAGAAGTATATATTTATGTGTATATAAAAAAAAAATTGAAAAAAAAATTGTCAACCCATATTTGAGATATCGAAAAAAAATAAAATTTAAACTTTTTTTAAAAATTCAAAAACTTTCCTTTTGAAAATTTTGTTATACAATATTATCCAATCTAAAAAAATTCATATAAATCCGTTTAGTTGATAACGAGAAAATTCAAAATAAAAAAAAACCTTCTATGACAGGTACTATTAATAGTTGCTAAGTGTAAAATTTTATAATTTTTAGTGCATAGTAGTTCGTACTAATTTTAGTGTATGGAAAAAATTTAATCAAAATCTTAGGAGTCGTTTTTGAGAAAAAAAAATATTTTCCTTTGCGGTTTTTTAACTTTTGTATGGAAGGTACCGTTATTTTTTCATAAATGTTAAATTTTTTCTAAAATTATTTTAGAGAGTACTAAAAAACTTTTAAGTATCGAGTTTCACGAAAATCGATGTGTCGTTTTCGAAAGATTTGATTTTCCAAACCCGCGTGGTAGCTAACACGTGTGTTAGGGAGTGGATATCTGTTTTTACTTGCAATTAAGAGGTACTAAAGGGCAAGTTTTGGATTCGTGAAAAAAATTCCAGATAACAATCAAACATCACATAACGATGATAGAGAACACGGAAAAAGTGGGTGGCACAATTCTGTCTGTCTGTCCGACTGTTCGGCTACAGCCTTAACAATTTTTTTTATTTAATTCAATACATTTCTCTTAGTAAAGGCTACCTTTAAATGGGAAAACATTTTCCAAAAAATGGTCATTAATGGTACCTCCCAAAGAACCATTTTTACTTGCGATTATAGGTACTATAAAGAAAGTTTTGAATTCGTGCAAACAAAATTGAGATGAAAATCAAACATTTTTTTTTTTTTGACCGTGGGTAGGCGCAAAACCTGCATCAGGCTCTATGAGGACCGGAAAACGCGTGCTCATAGAAGTGTGAGATTCTTACTACACTAAAACCACCTCCACTTCCCGATTGCAACTTAGTTGAAACTTATCTAGCAATTTATTTTTAACGAAGTTAAGTAACGTGTTGCAGGTAACTTTCCGGTGAAAGTTTCTGCTTATTCCGCGATTTTAAAGCGGTTTTGTGTTCACCGCACCAAGTCGGAAGGTTTTGTTCTTTGCAGACGGCGTACTAAATTCGACTCGTCAAGAATGTCAATAATCGTTGGATTAGCGTGATCTAATAGCCGATTTCTATGTTTTCGCGCGAAACTCTTAATTTCGTCTCGAACCGTAGGAATCCCGAGATCCCTGTGAAGATCTTCGTTACTTATATACCATGGTGCATTTACAAATGACCTAAGCAATTTATTTTCAAACGTTTGTAATTTATTTAAATTTGTATCGCAGGTACAACCCCAGAGTTGTATACCGTAAGTCCAGACAGGATTAAGTACCTGCCCGTATAAAATCAACTTATTATCAATACTAAGCTTGGAATATTTACCGAGTAGCCAGTTCATATCTCTTAATTTACTTTTTAATTCTTCGCATTTCTTTTTTACGTGCGGCTTCCATTTTAATTTCGCGTCTAGAGTCATTCCCAGATATTTTGCTTCATTCGCAAATGGTACACGACCGGTATTAAGAAAGACGGGCAATCTATTTATTTTTTTATACGTAAAGTCCACGTGGACTGACTTTTGTTCATTTAGCGCTATTCGCCATGTTTTTGTCCACTCATTAACATTATTAAGAGCATTTTGTAATTTAATCGTAGCTTCGTTAATCGTTTTGCCTACTGCTAGTATTGCAGTATCATCAGCAAACGTTGCTACGAAAGTGTCTTCTGTTTGAGGTATATCACGTGTAAATAGAAGGTACAGAACTGGACCTAAAACACTACCTTGTGGTACCCCAGCCACTATTTCTTTGAAATTAGAATATTCATTTCCGTGTCTTACACGAAAAAGTCTGTTTTCTAGATATTCGTTAAGAATTTTATAAAGTCCTTCAGGCAGAACTTGTCGTAATTTGAATTTGAGGCCTTCGTGCCACACCTTGTCAAACGCTTGCGACACATCCAAAAAGACCGTCGAACAGATTTTCTTTTCTTCAAGAGCTCTCTCAATTACGTCAGTTATTCTATGCACTTGATCAATTGTTGAATGCTTGCTTCTAAATCCGAACTGATGTTCAGGTATTAATCGTTTCTCTTCTATTATAGGCTGCAGGCGCAGGAGTAGTATTCTTTCAAAAACTTTCGATATTATTGGAAGAAGCGAAATCGGTCTGTAAGAATTCTTTTCGTGAGATGGTTTGCCAGGTTTCAAAACCATTATGACTTCCGCAACTTTCCATTGGCTTGGAACATATTCTAGCCTTAGAGCGGCATTTATTATATAAAGGAGGTTAATTAATCCTTTATTAGGAAGCATTTTTAATATTTCCGCTGTTATTAAGTCATACCCCGGAGCTTTATTAGACTTTAGCTTCTTTATTTCTCTGTTCAATTCAGCAAGCGTAGCATTTCTGGTTCTGTAATTTTCACTTGAGCTAAAACTCATATTAATATTTTCATTGAGTGCTTGCCCATCGGAAGGTTTAAATGTTTCTTCCAGGTAATCGGCGAATACCGCCGCTTTCTCTTTGTCACTTTTAGCCCATTCGTTTTGGCTTTTCTTAATCGGGGGTACTGGAAGCTTTGGTTTTTTCGTTGTTTTTATAGCTTTCCAAAGTGAGTAGTTGGATTCTTTCCCAGCTGACAAGCTTTCAAGGTAATTTTCAACTTCACGGTTTTTGAAATCTGATATCGCTGTTTTTAGCATATTACACAAACGATTTAAATGAGCTTTGTGTTGAGGAGCACGGGTTCGCTGCCATTTCTTACGTGCTTTTCGTTTATCTTTTATTAAGTCTTTTATTTCCTGCGGATATTTTATATCTTTATAGCGCGGCGTAACCCTTTGATAAGGTGTGTTATTCCACGCTGCCTTTTGTATTATATCAACAAAGGTATCTACTGCGTATTCAAGCTCAAGAGGCGTTTGTAATGATACCCTCAATTCAACGTTGTCCTCGATATCTTTCTTAAATCCTTCCCAGTTAGTTTTACCGTTTGTTAACCTGGGTGGTTTTTCAATTTTGACAAGGCTTTCGCTCATAGTGAGTATGACTGCAGAATGATCAGAGAACAGATCATGGCCTTCTGAAATTTCAATACGGTTGGAGGGTATTCCTCTTACCATAAACAAATCGATTAAATCAGGTATTTTTGACGGATCAGTTGGCCAGTAAGTTGGCTTTCCAGTCGAATGAAAATCGCCATTATTTTCCATTCCTGCCTCATAGAGCATTCGACCCTTTTGAGATATGCATCTTGAAGCCCAAAAGGTGTGCTTCGCATTAAAGTCGCCACCAACAATTAAGTTTGGGCTTAGCGACTTTATCAATGTCGTAAATTCACTCTTATCGATTTTGCAACGCGGAGGGCAATATATCGAGGAGACATTGAGAAGAATGTTTTTAGTTCTAACTTGAACACTACTCAATTGCATCGATTCTACCTCTATTTTCAGGCCTATTGAGTGTTCAATGCACTCTTTTATATATAACGATGATCCACCCCTTGCTTTATTTGAAGGATGAACAGCGTGGTAGTCAAGAAACCCGTGGATTTTAAGATTTGATTCATTTTTGGCATGCGTTTCTGATATCAAGCATATGTCGATATCATTTTCCTGCATATACATCTCTAATTCTCCAAGTTTTTGCCATAATCCGTTGGCATTCCAGGTAAGAATTTTAAACTTTTCCATCATAATTTTTTTGAGAGAGATTTGGGTCGAAAACAATTTTCGAGCTTACTTAACCTATCAAAGATAAGTTTATTTGTGTCACATTGTTCCTCAAGTTTCGACAGAATTATTGAAAAGACTTTTAAAACCGGGTCTGTTTCAGTGTCGTTGTTTGCGGGTATATTTTTGGCCGCTATTTGGGCATATGTTTCTGCATTTCCTTGCTTTGATATATTCTCCGAAGGTATTGACACTGTTTTCTTTTCCTTACGGATACTAGGTTTTGGAGCTTTACTAGATTTGGAAGTCTTGGGAATTACGGTTTCTATTTGCCTTTGTGGGTTTCTTTGTGTTTTGGCAGATTTCGATCGCCGCTTTTGTAATTCTTTAGCTACTTCGCAGCCTCTATAGTTTGCCGGGTGATTTCCATTACAATTAATGCACGTCGGTGGACTTTCACTTTTTCCGATGCAGTCAACGGTTAAATGCTTTCCGGCGCATTTTACACACCTTGGCTCTTTTTTGCAATAAGTTTGGGTGTGATTGAATTCTTGACAGCGTTTACACTGCGGGACTAACCTTATGCTCTTTCTTAGAGGTTCGATCTTAACTACGATGTTTAGAATTGTTTTGATTTTATAAATTTCATCTAGTTTTTCAGTCTTATCGAACGAAAGTATAAATAGTGGAAGACCACGCTGTACCACTTTTGTTTCACCCTCTTTTGTCTGTTTCTCTCTTTTGACGATGTTAATTGCATCTAAAATTTTGAATTTGCGCTCTTTTAGATCACTAATGATATCGTCTTTTGAACATGATGCGTGTAAGCCTCTCGCCACAACACGTAAGGGTCTTTCCGACTTATTTTCATAGGTATACCACTCTACTTTTTCTTCGTTTAGTTTTCGCGACAGAAGGCGATAACTTTCGCGGTCTTTCACACATACTTTCCATTTGTTGTTATTGAGCGAAATAACTTTAAAAGCCGATGGTAGTAATGCCTTTAATATGGTTTGCAACTTGTTATACTCCTCAATACCGATAACATTTATCGGTGGCGGGGGCCGTTCCTTAACAGGTTTTTCTTTTACTGTCGCATGTTTTGGTGAAACTATTATTTCAAAAGACGAGGCTGCCTCAGGTGAAGAGAAGAGATTTTCTGTTTTATCTGAGTCTTTTTTGGCGCGCGCTGGCGTGACGGTTGGACTCTTTTGCCCGAATTTGGATGGTTTTATACTCGATTTAGATGGTGGTGATCGAGATACCCTTGCACTTTTTAGGAAGGGATTTATTAAATGCAATAATTGGCTCTCCCCAGAATCCATAGAGCCGACCTCCGAAGAGGGTGGATTTTCCAGTGAACCTGGACATAAGGTTGATACAGAACACCAAAAGAGTGGGTGGCATAATTCTGTCTGCTTGTCTGTTCGTCTACAGCCTGAACGGCTAGATCGATTTTCTTCAAAATTGGTACATAGTGGTTTTGGTGATTATGCCCATACGTTTTTTTCATTTTTTTAGAACCAAAAATAACGGTACCAGCCATACAATTTTCCTTACCAATTTTACATAATCGTATTTTTCTCAAAAACGGCTCCAACTTTTTTTCAATAGATTAATTTTAGTAAAGGCTTCCTTTGGGTGGAAAACCATTTTTAAAAAAATGGTTTCTAATGGTAGGTACCTCCCAAAGAACCATTTTTTCAATTTTCAATTTTCTTCAAAACGGTATAACTGATTTCAATTATTTTGTTTATACAGTAGCTACCAAGAAATATAAATAATATATATTTCTTGGATTTTTCAAAAATGTTTCATTTTTCAATTCTGATATGATCGATTTTTTTGAAACTCGATACTTATGTAAGGGTTTTTAAGTACTCTTTAAAATATTTTTAGAAGACCATTTACATTTATTAAAAAATAACGGTACCATCCATACAAAAGTTAAATAACCGCAAAGGAAAATATTTTGTTTCTCAAAAACGACTCCTACGATTTTGATTAAACTTTCTCCATATACTATACTTAGTACGATATATTACCAAAAATTATAAAATTTTACACTTAGCAACTATTAATAGTACCTGTCATAGAACGTTTTTTTTTATTTTGAATTTTCTCACTATCGGATAAACGAATTGAAATAATTTTTCTTATATAGAAATTTCAGATAAGATTAAATAATATTGTGTATCAAAATTTAAAAAAAAAGTTTTTGGTTTTTAAAAAAAGATTAATTTTTTTATTGAAAATTCAACATCTCAAAAACTCTCTTTATTTCCATGTTCTTATATACAATTTTCTTAAACCTGCAGGGTCTGGAACATAAGAGCAAGTGCGTGTGACCCAGTCGTACATTTTATTTATTTTGGATTATGTTCAAAACGGAACTTATGATTTAAATCATTTTTCTTATATAGACGCTTCTAAAAATAAAAACAGTTTTTGCTACCAAATATTTTCAAAAAAATATTTTTTGAATTTTCAAAAAATGTTTCAATTTTTTTTTTTGAAAATGAAGTATTTTGAAAACGACATCATATATTTTTTTGAGATTTTTTAATACTTTCCAAAAAATTTACTTTTTTACGAAGTTATAAGAAAAAAATTACTTTTTTCATGCAAAAGTCGAAAATTGTTTAAGGAAAATATTTTTTTCTCAAAAACGGCTCCTACGATTTTGATTAAACTTATTTTGCAGGCCAAAATTAGTGCGATCTATTACAAGAAAGGCATCATCGGGTCGTATTTTTTCCAAAATGAGGCCGGTCAGGCAGTTCCTGTGAATGGTGTTCGCTATCGTGAGATGATAACGAACTTTTTATGGCCCGAATTGGAAGACATGGATGTGAACGATATGTGGTTTCAACAGGACGGTGCCACTTGCCACACAGCTAACGAAACAATGGCTCTTTTGCGCGACAAATTCAATGGCCGTGTTATCTCACGTGGTGGCGAAGTCAACTGGCCGCCAAGATCATGTGATTTGACACCGTTGGACTTCTTTCTTTGGGGTTATTTGAAAGAAAAGGTGTAAGTCGATAAGCCAGCAATAATTCAAGAGCTAAAAGATGAGATTATTCGGCACATTAACGTCAATTATGCCTCAGTGTCATCCAAAATTTGGACCATCGGATGTAGATGTGCCGCCGAGGTCGCGGCGGCCATTTGGCCAATATTTTGTTCCATACATAATTGAACCATACCAATATTATCATAATAAAAAGAAATGACAATAATTTCCTAAATAATTTGTGTTCTATTCAAAATCAAAATCAACAGCAAAAGTTAAATCTTATTAAAAAATAAGTTTTCATTGTTTTCAATTTTCTCAGAAACTAAAAACCTAATAGGCTGTCAGCCTATACACTTTGTTGTAACACAAGATTTTGTTGTTTATTCAAAATTATTCAATATGTGCACATATGTATATTGATGTATAATTCGCAGCATGCACTGCACTTGTGTGGATTTTCATTTACACACAAAAAATCCTATTTAAATGATTAAGTTATTAATCTTTTATTTAATTTTGTCCAAATGATGTAAATCCATTTTCTTAGCCCTAAATGTTGTCTGAAATTTACAAAGAAATTAAACTAAACAAAACAAAACTAAACTAAATTAAAAAAGTTTGTAAAGGGTGTTTTTTTTTTAGACGTGTGGTTTTCAAGAAGAAATAAAACGCATATAATTTAATGAAATGGCCAAGAATTTAGCTTAATTATAAAGATAAGGGTTTGCCATTATGTTTTATAAATGATTTCGGGCAAGTGGCGGCCACGGCTGGCTCGAATAAACTCCAGCCGGAGACCCAATTTTCGACTTTTTGCAGCAATTGGGGCCGTATGCCTGCAATAACATGTTGTTGATTGTTTCGTTGGCTGTATGACATGTAGCGCCATCTTGTTGGAACCAAAGGTCGTCAACATCAACATCCTCCAATTCAGGCACTGATCAGTCATTGATCATAGCTCTATAGCGTTCCCCATTGACTGTTACATTAAAAAGTACTGCCATATTGAAAACCACACATCTTAAAAAACACCCTTCACTTTTTGTGTTTTTCGTGTGCTGTATATCAGTTCGCTCTAGCAAGGATGTAAAGATAAAACTAAATCATCAAATTGACCTTCTTTTGTTGTGGGACGATCTGTCTAAATTATAAGTTTTATATGTTTTCAAAAAATAAATGCGAAAGAGTTTTGAAAAGTTCCAAAAACTAATTCATTGAGTTCTGATTGTTAAAAACTGAGTGTTGTTTTGCCACCGAATAACAAAAATATTTCAAAAATAAATCTTTTCATTAAAAAGAAACTATGGTGTTTTTCTATAAAATGTAATTGATTTTTTTTTTACTAGTTAAAGACTTTTCTTCTAAATTGACACTTTTAAAGTTACGTAAGGAAAATAGTACGAATAAACGCTCACGTATAATTGCAGGTCTCTTTTGATTATTCCATTAATTAAAAAGTTACCTACCTATCGCGCTCCATTTTGTTTAAGAAGAAAAATAGCGGATAGTTAAAATGCAGGATCTATCCTGCAAACCATGCAATGTTTTTCGGAAAGAAAGAGCTTTTTTCAGAATCAATGAATTTTTTTTTCCAATTGAGCCTTAAAAAATTATTGTCACTGCATTTGTTGTTAGAAATTATTACTATCGAAAAATGCAATATGCAACTAAAACTGTTATAATTTTTTTTCAAACTAGGGTTTCTCGTGGGCCGTATTTAATCATTGTACAAATGTTGAATTTGTTCGGTGCAATGGTCTAAATAATGTTAGGGTATATTTACTTATTTTTATTTTTATATATCACCATCTGATGCAAGAACAACGCACCATCCTTTTTTAATAAAACTTTATTATGTAATTTGTTTTGTTAACCAGAATTTTCTTTCAAAATAATTTTGGTCTAGCTAAATACAGGATAATTGTGACGGGTAAGAAGAGAAATAAAATGCACGACTGGATTGCACGTACTTGCTATTATGTTCAAGTTGCTAAGAATCTAGGTTAGGTTATTAATTGAAAAACAAATATAGTTTGTTAAAAATCTACACTTTTTCTTTAATTTTTTGTTTTATTGATGTTTACAGCTGTTTCGGTGGCACAGCACCTTCTTCAGAACGAAGCTTTCAAACTGACTAATAATTATACAGTACATAAATGAACAACAGAAAACGACTACATTTGTTACCTTATTATACATATATAAATAAATATATACATAGTCAAATACTTTACAAACATACTTAGTCGAACAACAAGTAGTCAAAAAATTACATACAAGTTAAAATATGTGGAATAATATTATGATACAATGAAATTCAAATTCAGCAACGGTGACGTATTTAATTCTAACATATCATTTAACAATGTGTTCGTATTTTTTAATTTATTTATTTCTAATGCTTCTAATAAATCAAGCTTCCTACTTTTGTTACATTGGTGTAAAATTTTAAATTCTTCGTTGTATGTATGATTTTGTTCTATTAAATGATTTGAGTAATTAGACTTGTCTAGTTTATGTGTGAATGCATATTTATGTTCTTTCATACGATGTTTAAATGCTCTACCTGTTTGTCCAATATACTTCTTATCGCATGTCCCGCAACTCATTTCATATACACCTGATTTGTTTACTTTATTTATTTTGTCTTTATTATTTTTTAAATTAATTTGGAAACTTTTATTTGTTCTAAATGCTATATTGATATCATATTTTTTAAAATGATTTGCAATTCGTTTTGAAAGTGGACCTACATATGTAATAACATGATAAATTAAACTTTCTCTCGCGGATATAGGAAAGACTTCATTTAAAGCTTGTTTATATTGAACTTTTTTAATTAAGTTATCTATAATAATGGGATCATAACCATTATTGTACGCTATTTGTTTTATAATTTGTAATTCTTTGTTATAATTGTTATAATTTAGTGGTATAGAAAGTAGTCTGTAAATGTAACTATAAAATGTAGACATTTTGTGTGAGTACGGATGAAGTGAGTTGTTATGTATGATGTTATCACTATGTGTTGGCTTATGATATATACTAAACTCTAGGTAATCTTTATCTCTATTAATAGTCAAATCCAAAAAATTAATTTTACTATTATTTTCCAATTCTATTGTAAAATTGATATTTTTGTGTAAGTTATTGATATACTGGAAAAAAAATATCCAATTGCCTAGAAGTGCCAGTCCAACAACAAAGTATATCATCTACATAACGATGCCAAAACAACAAATTTTTACTCATAGGATTCTTCATAATTTCTTGTTCTAACTTATTCATGAATAATTCTGCAAGTAAAGGACTAATAGGGTCTCCCATAATCAAGCCGTCACTGGAACTAAATAGTTTATTTTGGAATTGAAAATAATTTTGTTTTAAACAAACGTCTAAAACTTTTAAAATTTCTATTGATATTAGATTGCTAATTCCATTTTTGTTTAGTAAATCATGAATAATCTCTCGTACTTCTTGAACTGGGATACTAGGAAATAGATTTTCTACATCAAATGAAAGTAAAACTGCGTTGGGGGGGATTTTAATTTTTTGTAAATTTTTGGTTAGGTCTACAGAATTTTTAACACTATGGGTTGAATTAAACTTAGTATTATATGAAATAAGGTTAATCAATTTCTTGGATAATTTGTACGATGGTGAACTATTGAATGATACTACTAAAAAATTAATTCTAATAATATTATTGTAACTCGAGCGGATAAAGGACAAACAATCATAGCAATAGATAAAAATCAATATATCTCTAAGACTTTAGAATTTCTTAATAGTAAAAACTTTATAGAACTGAAAGAAGACCCCACAAATAAATTTTAAAAAGAAATTTTAAAAGTACAGAAACACACTTCAATATTATCTCAATTCCCATACTACTCGATAGTTCATATGAACCCACAACCCCCCAAACTATATTCACTTATAAAATTACACAAGAATAACAATCCCATCAGACCAGTAGTATCATTCAATAGTTCACCATCGTACAAATTATCCAAGAAATTGATTAACCTTATTTCATATAATACTAAGTTTAATTCAACCCATAGTGTTAAAAATAAAAAAATAATAGTAAAATTAATTTTTTGGATTTGACTATTAATAGAGATAAAGATTACCTAGAGTTTAGTATATATCATAAGCCAACACATAGTGATAACATCATACATAACAACTCACTTCATCCGTACTCACACAAAATGTCTACATTTTATAGTTACATTTACAGACTACTTTCTATACCACTAAATTATAACAATTATAACAAAGAATTACAAATTATAAAACAAATAGCGTACAATAATGGTTATGATCCCATTATTATAGATAACTTAATTAAAAAAGTTCAATATAAACAAGCTTTAAATGAAGTCTTTCCTATATCCGCGAGAGAAAGTTTAATTTATCATGTTATTACATATGTAGGTCCACTTTCAAAACGAATTGCAAATCATTTTAAAAAATATGATATCAATATAGCATTTAGAACAAATAAAAGTTTCCAAATTAATTTAAAAAATAATAAAGACAAAATAAATAAAGTAAACAAATCAGGTGTATATGAAATGAGTTGCGGGACATGCGATAAGAAGTATATTGGACAAACAGGTAGAGCATTTAAACATCGTATGAAAGAACATAAATATGCATTCACACATAAACTAGACAAGTCTAATTACTCAAATCATTTAATAGAACAAAATCATACATACAACGAAGAATTTAAAATTTTACACCAATGTAACAAAAGTAGGAAGCTTGATTTATTAGAAGCATTAGAAATAAATAAATTAAAAATACGAACACATTGTTAAATGATATGTTAGAATTAAATACGTCACCGTTGCTGAATTTGAATTTCATTGTATCATAATATTATTCCACATATTTTAACTTGTATGTAATTTTTTGACTACTTGTTGTTCGACTAAGTATGTTTGTAAAGTATTTGACTATGTATATATTTATTTATATATGTATAATAAGGTAACGAATGTAGTCGTTTTCTGTTGTTCATTTATGTACTGTATAATTATTAGTCAGTTTGAAAGCTTCGTTCTGAAGAAGGTGCTGTGCCACCGAAACAGCTGTAAACATCAATAAAACAAAAAATTAAAGAAAAAGTGTAGATTTTTAACAAACTATATTTGTTTTTCAATTAATAAATATGGATCTACATCAAGTGTCGACCATCTCCATTAAAAAAATAGGTTAGGTTAGGTTGGAAGGGGTGATAATACGGCAAGCCGCACCATCTCACTCGGATCTCAGTGGATCCATTGCGCTCCCCGGGGTATAAATGGTTAGTGAGGAGGGATAGGAAGGGAGTTAACAGGAAGTTTTAGGTGTGGGGGGCCTCCTTGAACCATTCTGTTCTGAATGAATTTCAGGATGTTCTGTAGTGGCAAGACAGAGATGACGCCCAGGTCGTCGAAGTAGTATTCTCCAAGGGCCTCTTTTCTGGTTCTAGCTAGACTGGGGCATTCGCAAATGAAGTGAGGGGAGCCCTCCTCTGCCTCTTCATCATGACACCCTCTACATAAGTCCGATGAGCTGATGCCCATTCTGTACATGTGGGTTCTCATTGAGTTGTGGCCCGTAAGGACACCAACCATGAGAGATAATTGAGGCCTGCTTAGCTTGAGTAAGTAATCAGTTTTTTTCTGTGAAATATATGGCCATAGATTCCTAGAAACCCGACAAGTGTCGATGGATGACCATCCGACATTTGCAGCCTCTAAGAAACTCTGGTGTATTCTACTTTTTTCTTGCTCCAGTGGCATAAGCACCGAGAAGTCGGTTTGGCTCGGATCAAGAGACGATCCGTTTTTGGCCAGCTCATTCGCCATTTCATTCCCATATAAAAGAATCTAAGAACTATTGAAATATTTAAGTAATTATAGAAAAATTATAAAAAAAGAAAACAACCCGTCAAATAACTTAGAGCTCAAAAACAAGTATGCCATTTTATTACTTGAAAAATATGATTATATGCCAAAAAAAATTTAATTCGTTGAAGCGGTTTTCTTAAAAACAAGTTTTTTATATATAAGAATTTTGTAACAGTAAAAATTGAAAAAAGTTGGTATGCCAAGTTTGAATTTTTATTAATATACATTAATAGACCTAATTTCACAAAAATTCATCAATTCGTTTTTGAAATATTGAATTTTCAAACAAAAATTTAATATTTTTTAAAAGTCCAGAATTTAATGTTTTTTTTTTGGTTTTGATATAAAGTTATAATTGAAATTTTAAAGGAGCTTTTTCATAAATTTTTTGCTTGAACTCGGTTACGCCGTTAGTAAGAAAATCAAAATTCAAAAAAACGTTATATAACAGGTACCGTAGATAAAAGTTTCCGTATTTTTTTTACCGCAATTTACACTACGTCTACAGTAATACACAGATTTTTTTCATCAAGATCGTTAGAGCCGTTTTTGAGATAAATAAGCTTTTCTTTAATAGTTGTATGGCAAATACCGTTATTTTAGGAGAAAAAAAAATTTAAATTTCCCCTCTAGCGAATTACCAAAGAGCCTTAAGACAGACAGAATTTTACCACCCACCTTTTTCATGTTCATTATCATCCTAATGTCATGTTTGATTGTTATCTCAGTTTTTTCTGCACGAATCCAAAACTTGCCCTATATAGTCCAGTAAATAGAGGTAAAAATAGGGGGGTTACCCTACAAAAGGCCAGGTAGTTCTAAATTTTTGATATGTTATTGATATGTTATATGGTATGGTTGGTACAGGAAAACTTCACAGCCACGCCCCCTCCGCCCCTTTCAAAATCATGGAAAAACTACAAAAAATCGGCACTTTTCTCAGTTTTGTGCTTATAACTTCTTTCCGGTATATTTTTACGGAAAAAAGTATACCTACCAAAACTTTGTAGACAATAAAATTTCCTACAAATATCATCTAAAAGTATTTTTGTACAACCACTACAATCGGTGCTATGGAGCTCCCAAAAAAGGCTAAAATTTCGAATTTTGTGAGATTTTCAATAACTCCTTAACCGTCAAGTTTAGGGAACAATTTGTCATAATTAATCTTGTAGTTAATTTAATTGGCTACCAATTTCATATGATTACAGTCGACGCCCTCTAAGTAGAACTCCCCCTAAGTCGAATTTCCCTCTAACAAGAATTTTTTCACGTTTGTTGTATACTCCTTTCAAATTTCCAAACTTATTTATTGCTCTCTAAATCAAATTTTTGCAAAACTCTCTCTTACTCAAAGATTTCGACTTAGAGGGAGTCGACTGTATTTTCATTTTGTGACCAATACAATCAATCGTGAATCGGGTGAGTTTTGAGAAAGCATTTTTTATTCAAACGTTTTTACGAACACACTTTCTTCTCTGTCTGTTTTATACTGTACTGTAGTGTACTGGAATCTGGAGTCCCGTAGAAATTTTATTACTGATTTGTCTAACCACCTTAATCGATTGAAGTATACATAGAAGATTCAGAAAACTTGAATAGACATCTCGGTATTCTGAACCCGGTGTTTTAGTCGCTATTTTCAGGAGGTAGTGCCCAAAATTCTTAAAAACTAAGCCACTATAGGTACTGGTTCTGATAAAATTTATATACATGATAATTGACGAGATGAAAAACCAATACAATTAATTTCCACCCACTTTAAAACACAATATTTTCGGAAAAAATTATAAAAATTCGGGTGTTGTTCAGATGACCCATGAAGGGCCGAAACCACAATTGCTCTGATGATGGGGCTTACCCTCTGAACCAGAAGTTCGAACTTCTTTATTTCCTTCAACTTGGGATTCAGGAACTCAAAAGGCTGGATCATTGTTTCCCATTCGCACAGTCAAGTTTAGCCAGTTCGACGTATTTTGACTTTTTGGACTACATTGTCTTTGAACAGCTCAATACGAGTATTACTTGCGAAGAGCCCAGTATCAGTTTTCATTTCCGATTTTCATCTTACCGAGAAGTAAGAAGAGTGTTGAACCTTTTTTGACAAACATTATATTATAGGTTATAGATTAATAGCAGTGGTTTCCAAAATTATTATTTTGTTGAATAAACACATAAGTGGCATCCGTGGAGTGAATACGAGTATTGACTCCAAGGTAAGTGAAATTCTAAGCTACTTTGAAGCTACTGCTAATAAAAGTGATGTTTTGGCCTAGGTTGTAAGCAAATGCTTACAATACAATATATTTCACCTGTTCTTCAATCACCATAAAGAACTCTATAAAGACGCAATGAAACTCAAGATAGGGCATTCTGTGTTAAAAGCTGCTCTATGCACTATCTGTTCCAGAAGAAGATTATAAAAGACAAAAATGTTATCGCATTTCCTCGCCGAGTGCACTGTACATGCTTTGAACAGTTCGGAGAAGCTATTCTCTAGTTGCACATTGCATTTGGCATATTACAACTTGTGTTTTATAATGTCACGAGATACAGCTCTTTTTTCTCGAGATCTCGAGCTCAGTTATCGCCATATAGAGCTATTGACGATGCATATTCTTCAGTAAGTGGTCTTGAAGTCAATGCAGAAACTGTATGTCTCGACTGGAAGTTTATTGGTAATTTCCAGAATTTTCCTCATAGTTAAGATTGTTGATCTTTTACTGGCATTCGTTTTAATGTCCTTCATCATAACTACCTACAATTTTTATTCCAATGAGTAAGAGGGTTGACAAGACTTCCTCCGTATAAAAACAACGTGGAAAAAATTGAAAAAAGTTGGTATGCCAAGTTTGAATTTTTATTAATATACATTAATAGACCTAATTTCACAAAAATTCATCAATTCGTTTTTGAAATATTGAATTTTCAAACAAAAATTTAATATTTTTTAAAAGTCCAGAATTTAATGTTTTTTTTTTGGTTTTGATATAAAGTTATAATTGAAATTTTAAAGGAGCTTTTTCATAAATTTTTTGCTTGAACTCGGTTACGCCGTTAGTAAGAAAATCAAAATTCAAAAAAACGTTATATAACAGGTACCGTAGATAAAAGTTTCCGTATTTTTTTTACCGCAATTTACACTACGTCTACAGTAATACACAGATTTTTTTCATCAAGATCGTTAGAGCCGTTTTTGAGATAAATAAGCTTTTCTTTAATAGTTGTATGGCAAATACCGTTATTTTAGGAGAAAAAAAAATTTAAATTTCCCCTCTAGCGAATTACCAAAGAGCCTTAAGACAGACAGAATTTTACCACCCACCTTTTTCATGTTCATTATCATCCTAATGTCATGTTTGATTGTTATCTCAGTTTTTTCTGCACGAATCCAAAACTTGCCCTATATAGTCCAGTAAATAGAGGTAAAAATAGGGGGGTTACCCTACAAAAGGCCAGGTAGTTCTAAATTTTTGATATGTTATTGATATGTTATATGGTATGGTTGGTACAGGAAAACTTCACAGCCACGCCCCCTCCGCCCCTTTCAAAATCATGGAAAAACTACAAAAAATCGGCACTTTTCTCAGTTTTGTGCTTATAACTTCTTTCCGGTATATTTTTACGGAAAAAAGTATACCTACCAAAACTTTGTAGACAATAAAATTTCCTACAAATATCATCTAAAAGTATTTTTGTACAACCACTACAATCGGTGCTATGGAGCTCCCAAAAAAGGCTAAAATTTCGAATTTTGTGAGATTTTCAATAACTCCTTAACCGTCAAGTTTAGGGAACAATTTGTCATAATTAATCTTGTAGTTAATTTAATTGGCTACCAATTTCATATGATTACAGTCGACGCCCTCTAAGTAGAACTCCCCCTAAGTCGAATTTCCCTCTAACAAGAATTTTTTCACGTTTGTTGTATACTCCTTTCAAATTTCCAAACTTATTTATTGCTCTCTAAATCAAATTTTTGCAAAACTCTCTCTTACTCAAAGATTTCGACTTAGAGGGAGTCGACTGTATTTTCATTTTGTGACCAATACAATCAATCGTGAATCGGGTGAGTTTTGAGAAAGCATTTTTTATTCAAACGTTTTTACGAACACACTTTCTTCTCTGTCTGTTTTATACTGTACTGTAGTGTACTGGAATCTGGAGTCCCGTAGAAATTTTATTACTGATTTGTCTAACCACCTTAATCGATTGAAGTATACATAGAAGATTCAGAAAACTTGAATAGACATCTCGGTATTCTGAACCCGGTGTTTTAGTCGCTATTTTCAGGAGGTAGTGCCCAAAATTCTTAAAAACTAAGCCACTATAGGTACTGGTTCTGATAAAATTTATATACATGATAATTGACGAGATGAAAAACCAATACAATTAATTTCCACCCACTTTAAAACACAATATTTTCGGAAAAAATTATAAAAATTCGGGTGTTGTTCAGATGACCCATGAAGGGCCGAAACCACAATTGCTCTGATGATGGGGCTTACCCTCTGAACCAGAAGTTCGAACTTCTTTATTTCCTTCAACTTGGGATTCAGGAACTCAAAAGGCTGGATCATTGTTTCCCATTCGCACAGTCAAGTTTAGCCAGTTCGACGTATTTTGACTTTTTGGACTACATTGTCTTTGAACAGCTCAATACGAGTATTACTTGCGAAGAGCCCAGTATCAGTTTTCATTTCCGATTTTCATCTTACCGAGAAGTAAGAAGAGTGTTGAACCTTTTTTGACAAACATTATATTATAGGTTATAGATTAATAGCAGTGGTTTCCAAAATTATTATTTTGTTGAATAAACACATAAGTGGCATCCGTGGAGTGAATACGAGTATTGACTCCAAGGTAAGTGAAATTCTAAGCTACTTTGAAGCTACTGCTAATAAAAGTGATGTTTTGGCCTAGGTTGTAAGCAAATGCTTACAATACAATATATTTCACCTGTTCTTCAATCACCATAAAGAACTCTATAAAGACGCAATGAAACTCAAGATAGGGCATTCTGTGTTAAAAGCTGCTCTATGCACTATCTGTTCCAGAAGAAGATTATAAAAGACAAAAATGTTATCGCATTTCCTCGCCGAGTGCACTGTACATGCTTTGAACAGTTCGGAGAAGCTATTCTCTAGTTGCACATTGCATTTGGCATATTACAACTTGTGTTTTATAATGTCACGAGATACAGCTCTTTTTTCTCGAGATCTCGAGCTCAGTTATCGCCATATAGAGCTATTGACGATGCATATTCTTCAGTAAGTGGTCTTGAAGTCAATGCAGAAACTGTATGTCTCGACTGGAAGTTTATTGGTAATTTCCAGAATTTTCCTCATAGTTAAGATTGTTGATCTTTTACTGGCATTCGTTTTAATGTCCTTCATCATAACTACCTACAATTTTTATTCCAATGAGTAAGAGGGTTGACAAGACTTCCTCCGTATAAAAACAACGTGGACAAAATTTGCAAGTGAATATTTTAATGAAAACACATACTTTCTTAATTTACAACCAGTCTTCGACTGACTCTTTATTCTTTCTTGATTTTTCTTTAAGCCTAAACTGCTTATTCACTAAATTATTTATTATTGTTTTTAAATGCTGACTTACTATTAAGTGGAAGTGCTAACAAGGTCAGCGTGTGGAGGAAATGTGTTGGTTGGATGGGAAATGGGTTCAGTGAATGAACTGAATGGAAATAGGTGTTGGGTTACGGATGGGGTGAAGGTTTTTTATGTTTATTGCAGGTTTATTATGTTTACTGAAGTTAAGAAGGTGTTGATGTTGTTAACTCCTCCCTTCCTTAATTTTGAACGTCCTCGTTCATTATGTTTAGTACTCGCATTTTCAAAAAATCCTTATCTAATGCTGATAAACCGTTGTCTGATTTTGTTGTAAGTACAAGAATCACAAAAGCAAGTATTTCCACGATACCATACCACATCCATTTGCTTGTCTCGAACGTCACTGAAAATTCTTTTATTTTCTTGTTGTTGATAATGTGTAGCTTGTGTAAGTGCGGCAGAGAAATTTTTTCATTGAAGTTGGCTTCATTAAGAATGGTTCGTTTTGGTGCTGGTAGGTGGTTCACTTCTAAGGGCACATCTGTTTTTTATATTCTCTTCCGTTGATTTTGATCTTAGCATCATATTTAATAAGGAAGGTTATATTTAGCACAATACGCTGGTCTTCTACAGTTATGTTTTCGTCCCTGGCGACGATTAATCCATCATTGACGACTTCAATCATTTGTATGTGGTCAGCATATGAGTTGTTGGGCAATGCGCCGTATTGTTATTAAGGAAATGGAACAGGAATTTAGGGAATTTATTACACAGTAGGAATATAAGGGAGCTTTCTTGCAAGCACTTAAGGGATATTGAATTCTTTTACAATTTGCTGTAATGTTCGAACTTAAATCTATAATTGTGTTATTATGAATTACTGGAATAATTTGAAATTAGTGCAGGCTTTTTACACATTTATAAAAAAAAATTGTTAACAGCAGTTTAACGATTGAATATGGTGAAGGGGGTTATAAGGAATGTAAAAAAAATCTATTTCCCAGAAGCGGAGTTGGAGGGGGGATTTGGGGGGTGAAAAAGAGGGGGGAAATTGTAGTTTTGCGTTTTCCGACTAAAGTTGACCCCAAAATGAAAAGTGTTTAATAGAAATGTTGTAGATCTGGAAAAAATCTACAACTTTCATATGTATCACTTTTTAACTTAACCTCAAAATTTCCGAGATATTGGCAAAAAACCGTATTTTTTTCTGGTTTTTGTTTTTTATTTTTCATTTTTCCAAAAATATTTGAATTTAAATGAAATTTTGTGAAAATATATCTTGTTGTGTCCTTAATTAAGACAATTTTTTTCAAGCATTACCATTGATCAGTTTTTGAGATATTCAATTTTGTTTGGAAAAACATACTTTTTTTCAAAAGAAAAATGTACTTCAGAAAATCATCGTACCGAGTTCATTTAAGGATCATTAGTTTTGTTTTTAGATTAACTTTTGTATAAAATAAGCAATTATTTCAGTCTGATATACATACGGTGACCATATTTCTGGGAGCAAAACCCGGGACAAAAAATGAAGAATTTGAAAACAGTAAAAAATTGTTCGACTTTTCAATAATTTTTATTTAATATCTAAAAAAAATGTATAAATGAAAAACATACGAAAAAGAAAGGAACGATAAAATAAGTTATTATGTCTTCACAACATACAAACTAAAAAATACAAAAAAAATAAGCTTAACATTTCCAATTTAATTATTAAAATAAGGACCAGTTTTTCAGTGCAGAGTTAACTCTGAGTTAAATCAGGGTTAGATAGTCCTGAAAATTAGTTAATCCTGAAATAGAAGCAGTTTTTCCCTTAATATTGCAGCTGTCAAAAATCTTTTTACGGCTTTTACAATCGAAATCAAGATAGCGCAACTACGAAAACTTCGCACTTTTCAAATATTTCAATAACTTTCACTATAAAAATTGAGATAGCTCCACAACGGAAGAGTTTGGTCCCTGAGCCAACTTATTAAATTAAGCGAGTTAACTTGGAGTTACCTTACAGCGTTATGTTTAAACGCATATTAGAGACTGCGTAAAGTAACAATTTATGTGACGTTGAGTAGAGTCATTTCTAGCTAAACTCGTTAGAGGTATAGGAAAGTGACTATACGTAAGGGTACTTTTGTTTGACATCTAAACGTAATAGATTTATCTTTTTCGTACTATTTTTAAGTTTTAACACAAGGGCATTGTTAATAAAATGGATCGCAAAATATTTTCCAAATAAAAATTTACGCAGCGTTGAATAGAGCCTTAATAAGGGCTAATACACTGCGTAAATGTTGACTCGTTGAGAGGTGTTTTAGTGAATTCTAATAAATACCTACGACTGTTAGAATATTGATTGAAAAACTCAGGTTTAAAACCGAGATGAGCTCGCACTGAACTATTGACCTCTATTCTTTTAATAATTTATATTTTTTTAAATTTATTTAATTATGTGAAATAAAAAGAATTCTTGGAATGTGCAAATACGGGACAAAAACGCAACA
Organism: Dasysyrphus tricinctus; assembly: GCA_963921185.1. Taxonomy (NCBI): domain Eukaryota; kingdom Metazoa; phylum Arthropoda; class Insecta; order Diptera; family Syrphidae; genus Dasysyrphus; species Dasysyrphus tricinctus. The sequence continues at coordinate 175,593,622 of OY992531.1, read as the reverse complement.
AATATCTGAATACGGGACGCTTGTACGTCCCGGGTTTCTTAAAAAATTAACCGGGACAGGCTTAAGAAATACGGGACAATCCCGGGAGACCCGGGACGGATGGTCACCGTAGATATACACAACTCAAGATTTAACCATTTTATGCGGACCATATCACCCCTTTTTTCAAATATTTCAAACAAAACAAAAATCAACAAAATAAAGTCTACAAAAAAAAGCCGATACAGCCTAGTACGCTGCTGATGCGAAACGAAATTTTTAGTTGGTCTCCAACAAGACAACGAAATGCTTACGAAAACGAAGCGGAAAAATATTCATTGACAGTTGCACGAATTCAAAAAATTAAAACAAATGCAAATGCAAAAAAATCACAAGCAGCCATGCTGTAATGAAAGAAACAACAAAAATAAACACGAAAAAACACAAATGTCATTTTTTCGTACACAATAAATGGTCTGGGTAATTAATTGTGTGCGAAAAAAGAGTGAAGACTTCTCCAAATAATCTGCTACAATTTTCAATTTCGCTCATCGAACACCGTACTGCAGAACGAAAAGTAGAACTAAATTTTTAGTTTATGATTTCGTTGTGTCATTTTTGTATGGGATTTTTCGTTTCGCATCAGCAGCGTACTAGGCTTAAGGTTTGCTTGAAAAGCTTATATTATGGGTCCTATTGATTGGATCATCAAGGTAAAAGTCTACAGACTAAGGGAAAATGACAGAGCATCATTCCCTATTTTTCTTAAAAGTGCATTGAAAGTTATTGACCATTAAATTTTAATAGGAAACCAAGCTGGTTTTGAACCCCCATCCCCACTAAAAGCTGAGAAAAAAACCTGCCTAACTTTGGTATTTGATATCATAATACATGTACCTATAAACCTTCATACTCAGATTCTGGTTATATATCCTCTCCAAAAATTTGATGTCGGCTCTTGTACTATTATGTTTGTTATTCATTTAAAACTGTATGTACTGAAATGAATATTTCTAGCAATATCGTTGCGGTATCGGCAGAACTTTTGTCTCGGGTCAAATAATAAAACACTATTTTATGTATGTATTTTTTCCGTAGAGCTCCATGGTGTGATTAGTTTTTGCATTTTCCAAAAATTTTGAACAATTTATCAACCATTATTAAAAAATTACTTGATGCAAAATGATTTTTTTGCTTTTTTCGTATTTTTGTACGTGGTTACATTGGTTACAATGTTTTCATTATTTCATATAAAAGTAAATATAAAAACAAAACTAATGATCCTTAAATGAACTTGGTACGAAGATTTTCTGAAGTACATTTTTCATTTGAAAAAAAGTATTTTTTTCCAAACAAAATAGAATATCTCAAAAACTAATCAATGGTTATGCTTGAAAAAAATTATCCTAATTAAGGACACAATAAGATATTGTAATATTTTCTCAGGTTCGTTAATAAAACTTATTTACTTTATCCAAAACGTCCACTTATTTATTTCGCAAAATAAAACACTTTACTGTTCTTACTACAAACAAAACGATTTATTATTCACCACTGAAATTAATTCACAAACTTTACTTTTCACTTTTATTACAACCAACTTTATTCATTCACGATTAAAAACAAACTGTGTCGCTGCCGTTCAAACATGTGCCTTTTATACTTGTTTTCCAAACTCTCGAAATAAGGAGAACGTTCTAGTCTCTGCTTCCAGAGCTTTCCATAGGGGAAATTTCCCAATAATTTCCCTTCAAAAAGCTTTTATTTGACAGCTGGTAAATCTGCTATAATCCGGCAGATGGCGCTTCCTTCGTTTGAGAGTTGCTATAATTATAGCTACTAAGGGTATGTTTGCACTGCGACCGTAAGCTTTATTGTGTTCGTTTGTTTGCTTGTCGGAGTCGTTATAGTTCAAATTTGGAAAGTCATTACACTGCCCCCCTCTTAGTATTGATCGTCCCGAGCAAATCCATCACTTCCTTCACCATTACAACGATGTAAATGGTCGATGTGAACTACTTTTATTTTGCCTCTTAATCCTCTCCGAATGCGGTAGACACCATCGTTTACTCGTGTTACAACAGTATAAGGGCCTTCCCAATTTTGTTGAAGTTTCAGTGACATTCCCCTCCGACGCTGGGAATTATAAAACCAAACAAGGTCTCCCGCTTGGAATCCTGTCTTTGTTGCTTTTGTGTCGTATCGCTTTTTCATCCGACCACTTGATGGCTTCATATTTGCCCTTGTTCTTTCATGAACGTCACTCAGCCTTTCTTCTTCATTTCCCTTATCACTCCGATTCATGGGGCCATCACAGTGCGTCGATTGTATGGAGATGGTGGACAAAAATCAATTTTTCAAAACTAAGTTGACTTTGCAAAAAAAAATTATTGGAAATGTAATAAAAAAGATATTTTATAAAATCTAACGAAATTTTCACGCCCCCTGCCACGCCCACTTTTGAATATGGTTTATATCTTAAGAATTGTGTGCACGATTTCAATAAAATTTAGAGAATTTGACTTTCTAGGTGAGTTCAAAAACAAAAAATGGTGTGGACCCTATCCGCCCACTGCCACGCCCACTTTTTATATTGTTTATTTCTAATAAACCGCTTGTAAGATTTGAATAATATTTTGGAAATTTGAATTAGTTAGTGAGTTGAAAAAACAAAATATTGTAAACTTTATTCGCCCTCTGCCACGCCTTTTTTAAATCGTGAACAATACTTCACAAATACATGATTTTAAAATAATATTTTTTAGATAAACTCTGACAACATAAATAAAAAGACCAAATATAAATATAAATTTGTGCATAAAAATGAACAATTCTTTAAAAAATCAAAAATCGGAGTTTTATTTTCAAAATCTTTGATGATAAAAAAGTAAGCGCAGCCAAAGATTTGTCAACCCATTCAGTATTTTGTATATGTATATTGTGTAATTTCTTCTTGATCTTCCTTCGATAATTTTAGATCTTTTTTTTCTGAAATTTGAAATCAAAGGATCAGATCTGAGAAGCAGGACTGTCAAAATATCTTCGTTGGTTGCGAACTTCAGCTCTTCAGTTGTCCAATTCAACTGAAGAGCTAAAAGTTTCACAATTTTTCGTTTTTTCGTGTTTTTTGACGCTTCTGAAAATGGTGTTTGGGGTCTTCCCTAACTAGTTCCTGGTTCATCAAAAGGAGATACAGATTGCAGATAGGTTGAAATGCTATCAGGAAATGTAAATCTATTTTTAAGCCAAGCCTCATGGTGCTTCTTGAAAAGAGCATGATTGCTTGAACATTGTTTCCCTCGTCGTTCAAGGTTTGAGTCAACAAACTTAATTTTGGACTTTAAATCATTTTTAATTTTAAAAGGACATTAATTTTTCTTCAATTCATTCAAAATAAATGTTAAAATATCTTCAATTCATGATTTTTTATCAAAAGAAATTCATTTTTCACCAACTAGTTGATTTTTAAAGGTTTGACCTTGTTCTACAAAAAGTTGAATATTTTGAAGGTTAGCAAAAAGTAGCATGAACACTTTGCATTTTCGCAAAGTAAAATTATAAGACAATGTAATGACACTAAAAATTCTGCTACACTCTGCTAAACTTTTTTTAAAAGCTTAACCAAATAGAAAAAAATGCCTTAAAAATATGATTTTTTTCAATAATTCACTTAAGTTACAAATTATTTCAAAAACCAAATAAAATTAGTCATAGCAGCTCTAAATGAATCCATTATTAATAATCACTGCCAAAAAAAATTTTTCTTCAACTACTTTTCTTTCACCAGCTAAATCACTTCACACAAAATCGCGTTTCACAACAATACTCTGACTATTATTACCTTATATGGTTTAAACAATTCCGCTTATCTATCATCTAAAAAAAGCAAACAACAAAAAAACAATAAATGACAGTTATTCAACATGTGCTTGACCCGAATCAAAGCATAATAGAACAAAATTGCATTTTTTGATTTTTGATTTTTGTCCACTGGTCGACGCACTGTGGGCCAGTCTGTTGAATTTGCACTATCCTTTCGTTGTTCTTCAATGCCTTCTGCTGAGTTTTGATTGTCAGGATACCGTCCATTGAAACCGTTGAGATGACATCTTTGGCATCGTACCCCTTTGGTAGCTGGTACTTCCGTACAAACTGACGACTTATGTAGCCATGTTCATCTTCACGTTCATGATTACCTTCCACTACCACGCTGTTGCCAACAGTTTTGACCATTAACTCATTTGGCTTGAAATGGCTGACATCCATGCACACTTGAAATCCGTCCGCTCCAACTTTGTAGTTTTCTCTGGAATCACGCTCGTCACCCTTTCGTTGAGTAGGAGTTAACTGCAGCGGAGTCACTTTTGGGCGATATATATCGCTTCCCGAGTCATCTTTTTGCGCAGTCCTCATTTTCCTTTTACTCCAATCGTAAATGGGATCGGCTCTCAGTCGCTGGATGGAAACAACTTCCTTTTCTTTTTCATGCGTGCAATTATTGTAGTCTGGTTTCCATGGTCTTCTAGGTGGCAATCTGCATTGGCGTTGGAGATGTCCAGTCCTGTTGCAATTCCAACATGGAGGTTTTCTAGGTGGCAGTCTGCACTGGCGTTGAAGATGTCCGATCTTGTTACAGTTCCAGCATCGAGCAAGTCCATCTCGCTGATTTCTTTGGAACGCAGTTCTCTTGCAAGAACACTCCCCAACTCCTAGTTCTCTCACCCGATGAACTCCTTGAGAAGCCTGTTCTGCTGCTTCCATAGTCAGGGCGAATGCTAGTGCTTCAGGAAGCGTGCGTTTGCCAGCAGTTCGAATTGCTCGCTGAAGGTTGATGTCAGATACAGCACGAACAAAGGCTTCTGTTGCGAATTGGTTGATGATTTCATCTCCTGCAGCTGGATATGCCAGGTGCGCCAATCGTTCGATGTCTGCTTGGAGTTGTTGCAGAGTTTCTCCTCTTTTCTGAACTCTAGAATTGAGTTGGACGCGGAAGACTTCTTGCATATGGCCATCTCCAAAGCGTTTGTCAATGGCCTGAACAAGAGCACTGAAGTTGCCACTCTTATCTGCTGGTATGGTTTGTAGCAGTTCAGCAGCAGTTCCTCTGAGGGCAAGCGTCAGAGCTATGTATTTGTCCTCCTCATCCCAGCCATTTGTTGCTGCGGCTGCTTCAAACTGCTTCTTGTAGATTGACCAAGAAGTTTGTCCATCGAAGGTTGGGGGATGCATCTCCTTTCTCCTAGGACAGTCACCAGAACTTTCTCGAACCTTCATTTTTCTTACTTTGTCCAATTCCTTAGTAATGGATTCGATTTTATCTTCCACTTTTTCGAACTTTGATTCTACTGTCGACAATTGCTTATCGACATTAGACAATTGTTGATCGACAGTTAACAATTGTTTATCGATAGAAGAAAATTGTTTATCGACACGCTCGTCAAGGGCAATAATTCTATTGTCAAAGGCATCTAACTTACATTCTAGCATATTTGTCTGTTTTTCCAGTAGACACTTTTGTTCTTGGCTTTGTTGCTCGAATCGTTCGAGAAGATTCTTTTGTTCACTACGTTGCTCTTGGCCTTGTTGTTCAAATCGTTCGAGAAGATTCTTTTGCTCATTCCGTTGTTCTTGGCTTTGCTGTTCTAGAAGATTCTTTTGTTCTTCAAATTTTGCGAGCAGCTGAGACAGCATATTGGTCATGCCCGATGTACTTACTTGTTCTTGCTGTTCTTCCATTTCAATATCGAATATAAACGTGTCCGGGTTTTTTCCACATCTTCTTAAATCTTCTTGCAGACGAATTATAAGATCATTCTTTGTTCCAGCAGTAGGAAGATCTCGCTTATTCAGTTCTGCCTTGAGTTCCACTACATTTAAATCATTCAAAGATTTACCCATTGTCTCTTTTTTTTTTTTTTTTTTTTTTTTCCACACAATAAATTAACTGAGTGCACAGATAAATTAAGTTTTATTCCACTTCTAACACCAATGTAATATTTTCTCAGGTTCGTTAATAAAACTTATTTACTTTATCCAAAACGTCCACTTATTTATTTCGCAAAATAAAACACTTTACTGTTCTTACTACAAACAAAACGATTTATTATTCACCACTGAAATTAATTCACAAACTTTACTTTTCACTTTTATTACAACCAACTTTATTCATTCACGATTAAAAACAAACTGTGTCGCTGCCGTTCAAACATGTGCCTTTTATACTTGTTTTCCAAACTCTCGAAATAAGGAGAACGTTCTAGTCTCTGCTTCCAGAGCTTTCCATAGGGGAAATTTCCCAATAATTTCCCTTCAAAAAGCTTTTATTTGACAGCTGGTAAATCTGCTATAATCCGGCAGATGGCGCTTCCTTCGTTTGAGAGTTGCTATAATTATAGCTACTAAGGGTATGTTTGCACTGCGACCGTAAGCTTTATTGTGTTCGTTTGTTTGCTTGTCGGAGTCGTTATAGTTCAAATTTGGAAAGTCATTACAATATATTTCCACTAAGTTTCATTTAAAATTAACTATTTTTGGAAAAATGAAAAATAAAAAACAAAACCCCGAAAAAAATTCGGTTTTTTGCCAATATCTCGGAAATTTTGAGGTTACGTTAAAAAGTGATACATATGAAAGTTGTAGATTTTTGCCAGATCTGCAACATTTCTATTAAACACTTTTCATTTTGGGGTCAACTTTAGTCGGAAAACGCAAAAATACAATTTCCCCCCTCTTTTTCACCCCCCAAATCCCCCCGCCAACTCCGCTTCTGGGAAATATATTATTTTTACATTCCTTATAACCCCATTCAACATATTCAATTGTTAAACTGCTGTTAACAATTTTTCTTTTTTTCGATTAAAAATATGTTAATAAGCCTGCACTAAATAGTTTACAGATTTCTTGCACTTTAGGAATTTTGATTAAATATACTAAAGAATTATATTGGTAGTACATTTTGACATCGGCAATATTCAACAAATCACTTAGTTCAGTTATAACATTTTCTTTTATCGTAATCATTTCTATTTCTTCTGTGCTTAGAGTTAGTGGGTTAACAATATTATTTTTAGCAAGAATCAGAGAATAAATGTTGTTGCTTAAATTATTTATTATTATCCTATTTCTTTTCGATAAAATTGCAGTTGATTTCTCATAGTTATCAGCCGGTTCAAGTTTTTTTTTATTGCGTTTATATTTATTTTATTTATTATGTCAGTTATTTGTTATCTCAAAATATTTTTATGAGCTTGTCTCCCTTCAATTAAAATCGCTGTGCCTAAATCAGCTTGTACTGTTTTTTGGTTGTATAGCTTCGACATTTTATTTCCTATTCTTTTATTAGTTTTCAAAAATACTTTGTCTCCTGGCTTGAAGTTTTTTGGTGTAGTCTTAATATTGTGGAATTCTAAATCTTTAATTTGTTTGTTCTTGAGTTTTGTAACTATTTTATTTTGTATTTCTTTAATATTGTTATGAAAAATATCTGAAGGCTTATTATCTATTACTGAGTGAATTGAGTTGTTATACTTATATGTGGAAAGAAGCATTAATTCAACGACATCAGTATAATTTTCTTTTGTGCATCTAGCGATTTCGGCAAGAGTCGAATGAAATCGTTCGACTTGTCCGTTGCTTTTACTGTGTAGGGCTGGTACTGAATACATAGAAATATTAAATTCGTTCTTTAACAACGCTTGGATAGTACCTGACATGAAAGCACCTTCATTGTCTGTTACAACAAGTCTTGGCTTTCGAAATTGAGAGATGATTTCAATCAATGGATTTTTTATGTCCACTGAGTTTCTAGAAGGTATATGTTTTATTACAGCGAATTTTGAAAATTTGTCGGCACAAGTTATAAAATATTTCTTACATGTGTTATAAATATCTATGTGCAAAATTTCTCCTGCATATGTGGGAATGGGTGTTGCACCTATCGGGTGTTGTGAGGGGTTACGCTGATATTTATTTTCTTTACAAATCTTACATTTGGAAGCAAATGCCTTACATAATTTTTTTATGTTTGGGAAAAAATATTCTAATATGATTTGCTTATGGTTTTCTTGAGGTCCTCTATGTGCTCTATTATGTTCGTTTATAATGATTTCTTCCTGATCATTTAGGTTAAAAACGTCTTGCACAAACTTTTTTGTATGTTTCATTTTAACTTTTGGAAAAGCATTCACAAGGTCATTCTGTATTTTTGCTAATGTTTCGAGGTTGCAAAAAATTCCGTTAATTATATCCGGATGAAGGACATCACGCAACATTTCAATCAGTTCTGCATTTGATTTGAATACTATAGTATGTCGTACCATTTTTTGAAAAATTATTTTCACTTTTTTGTTTTTTTCAGAACCATGAGTTATAAATATTTGGTTCTTAAAACAATTGATTCTTCACTATGTGCAGTTTCTCCTGAAGTAGAGAGTGTATTTATGTGCTGTCGAGATAGTGCGTCCGCAACCGTGTTTTCTTTACCAGGTTTATAGTGAAAAGTTGGAGAATATTCTTCAATAAATGCTCTCCACCTTTTAAGCTTGGTGTTAGGATTTTTCTCAGATATCGCAAATGTGAGTGGTTGATGATCCGTATAAATATGTATGTCAGGGGCACCGTATAGTTAATTTCTTAAAGTTTGAAATGACCAAACTATTGCAAGCATTTCGCGTTCATTAGTTGCGAAACTTTCTTCTCTTGGACTCAATGTACGAGATATCATTGTGATTGGTCTGCCATTTTGAGAGAGAACCGCACTTATCGCATGTGATGATGCATCTGTGGTCAAATCCAAAGGCTTGCGAAGATCGGGATAGAAAAGCAATACATCTTCTGAGGCTAAAATGCTCTTTATTCTATTAAAAGCACACATAGCTTCTGAATCAAGATGAATTTTGATGTTTTTTGATTTATTGGTTCCTATGTGACCATTTTCCCCTCTCAGATATTTTGTTAAAGGCTTGGTTATTTGAGCATAGTCTTTTACGAATCGACGATAATAGCCAGAAAGACCCAAAAAAGATCTAAGTGCTCGAAGTGATTTTGGCACTTCAAAGTTAACTATGTCTTTGATTTTACTAGAAATCCTAAAAATTCTAGTTCTTGTTTGAAAAAATTACATTTTTCAGAAGAAATTCTCATGTTGGCATTTAAAAGTTTGGCAATTATTATTTTGATATCTTCTAAATGCTCGTGTTCAGATTTTGAAAAAATTATTACGTCATCTATATAGACATGGCAACGTTTTCCTATGTCATTTCTCAGTACGTTGTCGATTGCTCTCTGAAAAATGCTAGGACCATTTTTCAAACCGAAGGGCAATCTACAGAATTCATACTTTCCATTATTTATGGAGAAAGCTGTTTTTTCCCGGTCCTTTTCTTCTAGGAGTATTTGATGGAAGCCGGATTTTAAATCAATTGTAGAGTAGAATTTTGCATTTCCAAGATTCGATAATATAACCGAGCTTTCTGGAATGGGATATCTATCTGGTATAGTACGTTCATTCAATTTTCTGTAATCAAAAACTAACCTAGATTTAGGAGAACCGTCTTCATTAACGCCTTTTTTCCCTACCACCAAAATCGGAGTGTTATATGGGGAATGTGATGGGCGTATAATTCCATCATCTAGTAATCTTTTGATTTCTTTATTTACGAATGGTATCTCTGCCATATTATATGGTCTTGCCTTAGAATAAATTGGTTCTGAGTCTAATGTTCTTATTGCTGCTTTTATGTCAGTATTAAAAGGAAGTTTTTCATCGGGTTGAGCGAAAACTTCTGAAAAGTCTTCAATTAATTTTTGAAACTCATTCTTGACTGTTTCAGGAACTGTTCCAGTATCGATTTCAAGATTGTTTACCTGCTCTGGTCTTCATATTCATCGGTTGATGTTTGGTATTCATGTTCATATATATTATCAAAGTTTTCATTTTCAAAAATATTATTTGCTCCTCCATTCATGGTGTTATCTTGCAAATAATTTATTCGCTGAGTTTTAGGGAAAGGTGCCCTATCTGACTCACGTGCACGTTTAAACGCTTGATTTGGTTCAGGTGGTTGTTGCCTAAACGTTTGCTTACTACTAGTTTCTGGTTTTTGATTATAGCGGAATCTGGATGAGTTATCTACACTCATATGTTCATCCGCATTGAAAGATTGGATTTGTGGTCCTTGACGAAATCTTGTAGAGTTATTTCTGTAAGAGTTTTGTTCTACAAACTGTTTCACATTATTATCTGGGTTGTTCAGTGGGATATTTGAAGGAACTCGTTTAAATTGAGGATTACTTTTTAAATATGTATTCATTGAAGTTGATCCTGAACTGCCATTTCTATCAAAAACTCTTGCAAAATTATATCTATACTGATTTGCTTCCAATTCTTGTGCCTTTGCTAATGCAGACGGCAAATCCACACAGCCAGCAGAAAAGAGAATACTACAGATTGGCTTATTAAGCCCCGAAATAAATACTCGCAAAGCGTCTGATCGGTACTTTTCTCCTAAAGAATTTATAAGTTCACTATCACCTGAATAATCCATTGCAATTTTGTTCGTAATAGACGTAAGATGTTGTTCTACTTTATCGTAGTACTGCGATATTGTTAGATTTGCCTGACACAAAACACTCATTTGGTTTTCCAGCACGTGTAGTGGACGTTTATCAGAATATGAGTTGTCAAGGCGTGCAATTATTGCATCAAAATTGAGAACGGTGTTGAATGACGATAAAATTAAATCGGCGGATCCAACAACTTTATTTCTGATTATGGCAACCGCTTGATAATATTTTTCTGAACCTTCATATGGTTCAAATAATTTAATAGCAGTCTTAGCTGCTTGGCGCCACGAAATGTATTTTTCCCGTTCACCACCAAAATCTGGTATAGATTTAACTAAATCCAAAGATATTTCGCATTTTACAGTGGTCGTGGTGTTAACTGTAATGGGCTTATACGGCACTATTGGGGAAGGTAATTGAACACTTTGTAATTTTTTTGTTAATTCCTCTAGTTTGCAATTAATGATATTATTATTTTCTGTATTTTGTGTCGATAGGTCCGACATTCGTTGCACAATCGCTTGGCAAGCTGTTTCGACAGCTACCTGAACGGCTGATGCTATGGTATTCGCGAGTTCAGACATTTGTTGTTATTTTTTTTTTTTTTTTTTACTAAACAAAAATAAATTCAATTCTAAGCACAGTCACAATTGTTCATACATATATTGAAATATGATTTAGAGAAAAAAAAATCACTTAAGATATAAATTTTTATACAAACTTGAATTAATTGGTACTCTTACACTATGAAGATTTGTATCACCATCTCTCGTTTGGTATAGATTTGTTGTAGTGGATAGGTACTCTTATACTATGAAGATTTGTATCACCCTCTCTCGTTTGGTATAGATTTGTTGTAGTGGATTTCCTTTATTTTGCGTTTAGTTGCGTTTTTTGTAATTAAATAGCTCTATTCTCTTTATATTAAGATTTTTGGAGCTTTACAATACTAGGCAAGAATTACGTTGGGCGCCAGTGAATATTTTAATGAAAACACATACTTTCTTAATTTACAACCAGTCTTCGACTGACTCTTTATTCTTTCTTGATTTTTCTTTAAGCCTAAACTGCTTATTCACTAAATTATTTATTATTGTTTTTAAATGCTGACTTACTATTAAGTGGAAGTGCTAACAAGGTCAGCGTGTGGAGGAAATGTGTTGGTTGGATGGGAAATGGGTTCAGTGAATGAACTGAATGGAAATAGGTGTTGGGTTACGGATGGGGTGAAGGTTTTTTATGTTTATTGCAGGTTTATTATGTTTACTGAAGTTAAGAAGGTGTTGATGTTGTTAACTTGCATACATTTACCAATTGTATTAGGTTAGGTTAGGTTAGGTAGAGCTGGCTGTCAGTGATCAATACTGACACACTTAGACCAAAGTTGGTCCGTTGTGATACCACATGAGTCTTGAAAAATCTTCCTCACTCGTGAAACCATTTAGAGCTTCTGGCGAAGCGAGCAAGACTGTAAATGTCTTTGCTTGCAGATCACTAGGATCGTTATAATAGTAGTCTCCTTAGTGGAGCCTACGTTCTGTGGGAAAGAGCAGGGCAAGTACAGAGAAGGTGAGGAATCGATTCTTCCTCCTCCTCGTCCATAAAGCAAAATCATTTAAAAGTACGCCAAGCCGCGTTGCGTGCCTACCAATTAAACAGTGCCCCGTTATGACACCTACAATAGAGCTGATGTGCAGTCTGCTTAGAGATATTAAAAATTTGGAGCGCTTTAAGTCAAGGTTTGGCCAAATTTGTTTTGTCGCCAAACAAGTAGTGATGTTGTCCCACCTAATGTTTGTTCTCTCCAAGGCATCTTGCTTCAGCAAAAGTTTACACGTAGCGATGGGTATACCAAAATTAATCTTTTCAGGTAAAATAGGTGGTAATATTCCACGTCTAGTGAGCTCATCGGCTTTACAATTACCTTGAATGTCACTATGACCCTGCACCCAACAGATGTGAATATTAAACTGTTGCGCCATCTCCAACATAGATGATCGACAGTTCAAGGCTGTTCTAGAGTTTGTAGAGACAGAGTCCAGGGATTTAATAGCAGTTTGGCTATCAGAGAAGATGCGGTTATCCGAGGTTGATATCAAGTTTTCTTTGAGCCAAGATAGTACTTCTTTTATCGGTAGAAGTTCTACCTGGAATACGCTACATGAAATGAGAGACTTAAAGTTAGTCTATCAGAGTATACACCTCCCCCCACTGTCGGTCTTCGATCCGTCGGCGTAGTAGAAGTGAATTGATTGATCTTCTAAGAATTCCACATCCTCCCAGGTGGATCTGGAAGGTAAGGTTACTTCAAAGTTTTTATCGAAATTTAGTAGTGGGATAGTGTAGTCAGTGTTAACCAATTGTATTGGTCACAAAATGAGAATACAGTCGACTCCCTCTAAGTCGAAATCTTTGAGTTAGAGAGAGTTTGCAAAAATTCGATTTAGAGAGCAATAAATAAGTTTGGAAATTTGAGAGGAGTATACAACAAACGTGAAAAAATTCTTGTTAGAGGGAAATTCGACTTAGGGGGAGTTCTACTTAGAGGGCGTCGACAGTAATCATATGAAATTGGTAGCCAATTAAATTAACTACAAGATTAAATATGACAAATTTTTCCCTAAACTTGACGGTTAAGGAGTTATTGTGCTGTGAAGAGGGCATAAACTGAAAATCGTACAAAATACGAAATTTTAGCCCTTTTTGGGAGCTCCATAGCGGCGATTGTAGTGGTTGTACAAAAATACTTTTAGATGATATTTGTAGGAAATTTTATTGTCTACAAAGTTTTGGTAGGTATAATTTTTTCCGTAAAAATATACCGGAAGGAAGTTATAAGCACAAAACTGAGAAAAGTGCCGATTTTTTGTAGTTTTTCCATGATTTTGAAGGGGGGCGTGGTTGTGGAATTTTGGAGTTTTCATGTACCAAACATATCATATAACATATCAAAAATTTAGAACTACCCGACCTTTTGAAGGGTTAAACCTCTCTATTAACTGTACTATATAGTACCTACATGTACATATCGCAAGTAAAAATATAATTAAAGTCCAATAAAGTGGATACCCTGCCGCTGCCGGTATGTAGTTGTAACTGTAAAAACAACTACAATTTACACTTTTTAAACCTAAACCATCCTTAGTATTATTAATAATAATAATTGTCAACCACAAGTAGCATTTGAGCTACCGGCCTTTTTGCAAGCTATTCGACTTATATTTTAATGATGCACCGTGGCGTATGCGTACCTACTATTACTCGAAACTATAACACAGAGCAAATCGATGCAAATGGAAGGGAAATACCTTCAACTATTAATTTTGATTTTTAATCGATTTAATCGGCAGAAACATACAAAAGTTTATACATGTTGTCCAGTAGCGGATGGATAAGCCTGGAATGCCTTATAAGCCTTTTTACAACGAACCCAAAACGTGGTCTTCGCGTAAATATCGGTTTGGAGAAAAACCTAATTGAAACACAACTTTTCGCATACAACAAAATACCTTTTGGAAAGTTCATCGCCTAACAAAATGTCAAAAAAGCAAATGATGGGATGCTTTCAAAAGAAATTGAAAACAGCTGGCGAAATTGTGTCATATCAAATATGTATAATATCCAGTCCAGTATCCTTGTAATTTCATATTAGGGAGACCTTGCGTCAGATTAGGCAGTTCTGATTTTTTGCTGAATTATTTATGATGTTGGCCTGGTAAATAATCCAAGTTTTTGACCTCGAGTGCCGAACGCAACATGGTAAAAATAAAAAAAAAACGCGAAATTTTCGCGCTTTTTTCAGTAATTGTCAATTTTATTCCTGAAGGAATAGTTTCTGATGAAAACGTTGTTCTACGATTTGAAATTAATTAAATTTGCATAAATTTGAATCCAGATTCGTCTCTGCAGACCTTAGAGTATCCCACACACAACGTTTCAAAATATATCAATTATAAATTTATAATAACAAGTAGTACAATTAACAATTTAATGACAAATGCAGTGAGCTTGGCGCATAAGAAGCTTCAAGACTCTCCAGAGCTTGTGGGTAAAAAGAAGAAAAAAATAGTAGCTCAGGCGGGAGGGGTAATTATCAAAAAAACTAACTTTAAACGGGAAAATAAATATTCAAAAACAGTGGTAATATCTGGAGAAAAATCGTATAGCTCCTTTTAGGCCAGAAATCTGGCCTGAGTAGGGTTTCTGACATAGTTACAGAAAAACGCCCATCTACAGAAATATAATTCATTTCTTTTTTCCTCTTTGTTTTCTTAGATGTGCGCATGTTAAAAAAATGTGTTTATGTCATATACACATAACGTCAATTCATGTGTAGTTTTGATCTGAAGTGAAGGATAATTCTATTATATATTTTTGCATAATATTTTTCTTTTTTTAATAAATATATCTGTTTTCAAATTATTGCAAAATGAAGAACTGTCTTGTTTGTTCGTACAAAAATATTAATTCTATATAAGATCTTGCAAAAATTGTGCAATATATTCACTACAAATGACGATAAGAAATACATGGCTTGTCGGAATAAAATATTTATTTATAAAGATTACCAACAAAAAAAACTCAAATCGTCAAGGAGTAATTACATTACCTCAATATTTTTTTAGTTGATCTTTATCATCGATGAACTTTTAAATGAAAGACATTGTATTTATGTTCAGTCAAAATTGAATAGTTTGGAGAAATTGTATATGAACCATTGAATAACAAATATCAAAATATATTCAATTGCATCAAGCTTAGAGGTATGTATGTAAGCAAATTGGGACATTTTATTCCGTCTGAAATTTTACATATATGCAAAATATTTTGTTAAGTAAACAAAATAAACATGTTCATTTGTATATAGCATATAAAATATAAAACTAAATAAAAGTCAAAATGAGAAATCGGTGTATCCGCTAATATTTATTGCGTTTAATTTAATTCAAATAATTGAAGACGATAGTTCGATGGTGCTGAACATTTTAAAAAAGAATGCATTGAATTTGGATGTCATTCTGTGAACTAATCGATTAAATAGAATGTTAACTTCGAAGTAATTGGAAGAGTGATTAAAGTTAAATCAATCGCCTGCATTTTCTCTCAAAAGAATGATTTCGAATAAAAGTCAGTAAAGTTTTTATCCGTGAATAGCGTACCTATGTACATAATTATCAAGCAGTGTTGCAGTAGGTTTGGGCGAGTGAATGAAGATAGAATTATAATAACCGGAAGATTCACTGAAGTGACTGCTATGAACCCAGTAAAAGCAGCTTCCTGAATCATACATATGTACATATATGGATGTAAAGGAGAAGTCACTCATAATCACTTGAAAGTGAAAATAAAGATCTATCTGATGTGTAGCATATTAATAATAAATCGCGGTGAAAATTTTTGTGGGAAGTATTTCGTGAAAGCCGATTTCCGTAACAAATTTCTTCCTGTTAGTGTTTGATTTAATATCTATGTATATTGAGAAGTGGATCTTAAATTTTGGAATTTATACATATGTTTTATCTCTCTATCTCTGTACTATAATAAAATCATTCGGTGTCTTAGGATTAATATAGCAGGGGAGATACTAGAATGTATTAAAGAATTTCTTACAAAAATATCAATTTTGATTTAAATAAAAATGTAATAAAAAATATTCATCCCGATTATGGAACTGGCAATACAAAATTCGGAGCACTGCACTCTCTATTCTCTTTTCCTATTTGTCGTGAAAAGGAGAGAATTTCACTCTTTACAAAGGTCCGGATTGCTGATCGATTTACGACTCTTTCCGATTATCGACTTATTAATCGTCTCTTTCTGTTACGTCTGTGAAGTAAGCAGTTTTTTGCATTTCTATTCCCGATTTTGGAGTTCACCGAATAAGGGTGTAATTTAGTGACCTGCTAACTTCACAGTGAAGTTAGCAGGTCACATGGTGTATCTCAGGAACCAATCATGCTAGGAACTTGCAATAAGGCTCCAAATTTGCAGTTTTTTTTTTGCATTTCAACGATAGGCTATGTTCAAAATTTGAAGTCCTATGGACTTACTACAAGTTCCTAGCATGCTTGGTTCCTGAGATACACCCATGTGACCTGTTACTTCACTGTGAAGTTAGTAGGTCACTAAATTACCCTTATTTGGCGAACTGCAAATCGGGAATAGAAATGCAAAAAAACTGCAAATTCCTGTCAAGGTCCCATTTGCGTGGTTGAAAGTTGCCCTGCTAACTTCATAGGCGTCCTTCTGTTTTCCATCCTGTGATTAACGGCTACGATCAAATTTTTTCAATTTTACAATCGTCTTGTTATCGATTGTATAATCTTCTGATTGAAGCGTTGAGAACTTGGTGCCTGGAAGTAATTTTTGAATACATAATGTATGTATGTATGTCTGAATAATTTGCAGCATTTTACTCTTTCAGTCACAATTTTAGGTAGCTTAAATTTTCAATAAATTTTCTGTGTTTGACCTTAGTTATACATATAACAACATTTAAAAAAATGTTCTGTATAACTATAATATTTAAAAAAATGTTCTGTTTAAATTTCTGAAGAAAAACTATGTTTAGTATACGTACCACCGTAATACAACTTAACACCAACGGTTTTTTACTTGGAATACTTTAAACATATGGGGTTCTGTGCTTAAAAAAAGCATTATTTTAAAACTTCAACCTCCTTTTTTTACATTATTATGTAGAACACTTAGGATTAGGATATTATATCTAATGTGTAAAGCTTATCGAGATATGGAATGAAACTAATAGTCCAGTCATATTGTATTTTTACCATGCAAATTGTGGGGTAATTTTGATTTGTTCGTTCCTTTTTGTTCTCGGGGGTGCTGAATTCGAATCTGAGGTTTGCCAACAAAATTTCGTGACGCAACATGGAAAAAATGCAAAAAACGATGCAAAGATGCATTTTTTGGGAGTTTTTCACTAATGGCTCGAAAACTACCAATTATTCGAAAAGAACATCGAAGTACCATTGAAAGTATACACAATTTCCACAATTTCTCTATTTAAGTTTTTTTTTGTTGGCAACCCTCAGATTCGGATTCAGTTCCCCCGAAAACTTATAGGAGGGAAAAAATCAAAACTACCCCACAATTTGCTCGCAAAGAGCCTATTTGAGCACAAATTGACTGGACTATAAACTAAAACTAAGCTTACGAAAAAATGGCTGTAGCAAGACTTTAAATTTCAACCACGTTAGAAATAGCATAAATATTGCACCGCTTTTAACAACGCTTTATCTTATAGGGTTGATGAGTTCGTTAAAGTTAAAAATAAAATTGATGATGGTTTTCTCTTTGAGTGTCTTTCTCACAACGAAATACATTTTAGAAACAAAATTCATGCTTGAATATTTTTTTCAAAGATAGCAATCAAAAGAATTTTTTTCCTTTTGTTGGATGCATCTCAAAGCTAGATTTACTTGCAAAAGCTGTTAAAACCTGTCTTTTTTCTCTACAAAGATTTTGAATGCTAGTTATCTACTTGCGCTTTAAAAAAAATACTAGAGTTTTTCGAAAAATAATAAATGCAAACGAAACTTCCATGATGACAGATGACTACGTATGTTTAATTCAATAATGTTATCATTTCCCACTTAATTGACCTATTTCCGGAGACTTATTTCACTGCATCGTTCAATAATTAAATTCTTTTTTTTTATTATTTTTAAAACCATTATTACTCCTAGACATTAGTCCCGATACTTTTACCTCACAATATTTTCTTTAAAAAATAGAGTGATAATGTAAAACTTGACTTTTTTTTAATGAGTCATTCCTTTTTTGTGACTCCAAACTATTTTAGTAGTTTTTTAAATAACAAATAGAACAAGTTTCACGTTTCTATACAATTTTCTAAAATTACATTTATATACATATGTACATTTATGTCTTGCATGTTTTCTTATATAAAATCTTAAAAATTCCAAGTTATTTCTTTATTTTTCTCAGAGTTAAAATTGTTGTATATTATATTTGTTTTTTTATTTTTATAAACTTTCAGTGAAGATGAATGATCCTGATATAATCACATGAAGTCTTACTCGGGAAACAGGAAGCATTAAATTAATATTTCTTAATTAACATACATACTTTTAAAAAATTACTAATTATATTTTTTTTCAGCTACTAATTTTAAAGTTAATTTATTTAATAACAATTTCCTATTTTAAAAAGTTCTGAAGTCATATTTCGCCAAATGTTAGGATATTTTTTATAATAAGTGATTTGAAACTGAAACTCTTAGGGAATTTGGTTTAGTTACTGATTTTCTTATATTTCTCGAGTGATTGCAATATATGAACATAGACTTTGTTTTTTTTTTTTATCAACAGCAAATTGTAAAATTCCGAGACTAGAAAATGGTAGAGTTATATTTAATGACTCGAATGGTGGTGGAAATGGACAATTGCTATCAAAAAAAGAGGTTGAATCCAATCAATACATTACAGTAGAATGCGAGCGTGGGTTTAGTATTCAGGTATGTAATTATCTTTTGAGTTATTCTACAACTTATGAAAGTACAAAGGTCACTTAATTAATTATTTACTTTTTGTCAGCAATGTCGTAACATTTAAAAATCAATGGTTTAACAACTTTGCATTAATGCTTTTTTTTAAATTGAGTTCAAAACTAATCTTACCAATTGTCAAAAACTAATCAGAAGTGCATAATATCATGTAAATTAAATGTCAAAAAGTCGAATGTTCGATCAATCGTCGGTTCTTGGTCGCTCTCATTTGAATAGTTCTTTAGCAATTACTGCGTAAAATCTCTTATTGGAGATTCTGTTGATGTATACCTTTATAGCACTTATTGCATGTTTTCAATCATACTTCATACTTCTTGGACGGAAAAGTCAGTAGGAATGTTTTAGCAGTTATCTGGCCATCAAACAACATCATACTGCATGAAATCCACAGTTATGATAACCCTTTTAATAGGCTATTGATTATGTCATATAATAAGGAAGTAAGACGTTCATGGAATTTTATTGTAAAAATCATCAAAGGGGTCATTGAAGATGAGAAAACCGCGGAGTGCTATTAAATTGGAGGGTGCATTTTTTAAAGGGGGGTGCAAAAGCACCCTTTTTGGTTTTTTGCATATAACTCGAAAACGAAGCAAAATTTCGAGATAATTCTCAAAAACATTTTTTGTAGAGGATAAAATTTACCATCAAAATGGATTTTTGAAAAAAATTAAAAAATCTTTAGTTAGCTAATTTGTAAAAAAAATCATTGCAAAAAAATGTGAAAATCGCATTTTTTACTTATTTGCTTATAACTTTCTTACCAGCAGATATAGGTATAGGCATTGCATCATATAAAACAAAGATAATTAAATTTTCTTAAAAATAAAAAAAAAAAAAACAGTTTGGATAAAAATCGACCGAGAAATAGTCGTTCAAACTAGGCTGATGTTAAGTTTTTAAAGCTTTATAAATGGCATTTTTGGCTATTTTGATGGACTTGTTAGATTATACACTCAAACTAGGTGTATAAGGGAGTCATGACCAGTTGAGTCAAAAATAAAAGTCAAGTTTCAAATCAAGTCCAATCCTTAATGCTAAGTCTTCTACTTGGCTGATTTATTTCAGTAGTATATAGAATTTGTGTTATAAAACCTTCTTATATAGAAACTATGCCTGGCCCCGGGCAAAAAAACTTCCAGCTTAATGATTAGGAATTCTAATCTTGTTCGATATAGTTTACAGTGGATTTTCGTTGAAAAATTCATGTAAGTTGAACTGAACTTAATACAAATTGCGTATGACAAAGCCCTCACTATGTCACTAATGAGTTCAAGCGAGTAAGCCGAACGAAACGCCAATTTGTAGGACTAAAGGCCATAAAAAGCTATTTTGAATCCGTACATTTTATTCTCTACAAAAAGTGTTTTGAGAATTATCTCGAAATTTTGCTTTTGCTTTTGCACCCCCCTCTAAAAAATGCACCCTCCAATTTAATAGCACTCCGCGGTTTTCTCATCTTCAATGACCCCTTTGATGATTTTAGCAATAAAATTCCATGAACGTCTTACTTCCTTACTGCTCTGTTTTTAGGACATAATCAATAGCCTATAATGGATCTACTATTAATAAAATACAAAGAGAAGAAGAACAAAGCGAACCACGGAAAACGAGTTCTATAAATAGCAAAGATAATACCTTAGATACTCTCAATATTATGTACATTATATGATCTCTTAGAAAAGATACACCATCCCTTAAGTAACTTTAAAAATTAATTTTTGGTCGTGCACTGTATATCGAGCTAGAGCCGTAACAATTAACCTGATTTTCTTGTCTTAAAATATTTATAGTGTAATTACCTAATAATTATAATTGCACGGCACAAAATTATGTTTCAAACTCAAAGAAAACTGTTTGCTTTTAATTTACATTACAATTACATTTAAATTAATAATGTATGTATATTTTAATTTGTATATAAGAAATACATTTTTTTTTCAACATAGTTTTGATTAATCTTTCTTTATTTTTCCAAGGGACCTTCACTTTTGCATTGCTTTAGAGGAAAATGGTCGGTTAACAACTTTCCAATTTGTATTTCTTCGCCTTGCGTATTGCCGTATTCTGATGTCATATTTTATGAGGTAAGAAAATAAAGTGATATGTATGTCGTATATTTTAAATATATTCTAGTTCGTGAAGGTTTACAAACCGGTACTTATGTAGTGACAACAAAAAACGAAATAGGTACATATTTTTTCAGAACTATAGAAAAAGAGTTTCAAAATCAGGCCTAAGAAGTATGAAAGTCACAACAAATTGAATATACAGAGAATTTGATTATTACAAACATACTGATTAAATATAAAATATGCATTAAAAATTGTGCGACTGATCACACGATTCCTTTTTTCAACCGTTTTGTTATTCGTCCTTTTCATAAGTAGGTGGTACGGTGGGACAGTGGCTTGCTATTCGAAGATGACAATAATCTTCGTTGCATTGTTTGATATTGTATAGTTGATGATATCTCAGTATACATCTTAACATTTATATTAGTATTTATATCTTTATTTATATTTATAATTTAACATCAAATCAAATATTTATATTTATATTTATATTTATATTTATATTTACATTAATATTTATATTTATATTTATATTTATATTTATATTTATATTTATATTTATATTTATATTTATATTTATATTTATATTTATATTTATATTTATATTTATATTTATATTTATATTTATATTTATATTTATATTTATATTTATATTTATATTTATATTTATATTTATATTTATATTTATATTTATATTTATATTTATATTTATATTTATATTTATATTTATATTTATATTTATATTTATATTTATATTTATATTTATATTTATATTTATATTTATATTTATATTTATATTTATATTTATATTTATATTTATATTTATATTTATATTTATATTTATATTTATATTTATATTTATATTTATATTTATATTTATATTTATATTTATATTTATATTTATATTTATATTTATATTTATATTTATATTTATATTTATATTTATATTTATATTTATATTTATATTTATATTTATATTTATATTTATATTTATATTTATATTTATATTTATATTTATATTTATATTTATATTTATATTTATGTTTATATTTATATTTATATTTATATTTATATTTATATTTATATTTATATTTATATTTATATTTATATTTATATTTATATTTATATTTATATTTATATTTATATTTATATTTATATTTATATTTATATTTATATTTATATTTATATTTATATTTATATTTATATTTATATTTATATTTATATTTATATTTATATTTATATTTATATTTATATTTATATTTATATTATCAACTGTCGAAATGTCAGCCTTATAGATACAAGAAATCCAATACTAGACAGATTAAAACAATCATTGTATAGTGTTTTTATCGATGTTTTACTTCTAACAGACAGGAATTACCTCAAGAGATAACGACAAGATTTTTATTTTTGATATTTTTTATGAAAATGACTCTTACCCTGAATTCTATAGAATTCCAAGGAGATTGATTTAGAATTGTGTGTTAAATAATTACTAAATAATACAAAAAAATCTTCACAATCCATAAAATCCTGTACTTATTCGCAAAAAAAAAAGAAAATACCAAAAATAAAAATGTCACCTTCTGTTCCAAAGCTCCTCAACTATCAACAAAAATCTTCATGCGAATAACGTAGATTTTACAAAAAAAAAAAAAATATAACCTAAAACCAAAATCAATGTTCGTTTATTTGGACAGTTAAAATTAAAGTCTTGAGACTTTGTTCGGGAAGCTAAGTATTATTCATTAATGCTACATTTCCACCTAGCGCTAATCTGATATTTAATAAGATTAACCTCAAATCTTCTTTAAATCTCAAAGATTTACCATCCAAATTTATTTCGTTAATCTTGAAGATTACAAATTAATCTTGTTAAATCTTCCTAGAACAAATACTTTTACAAATCGAACTAACCTATTCTTGTATGGCGCTGAAGGATTCATTCATGGCTGAATTCAGTTCTTCAGGAAATAAAACATTCCATTTCACTTCCGCTTAATGAGAAAAAATAAAATACTAAAGGGTCCGCCAAATAACTATTTTTTTTTTGAAAATGCTACTACTACATGGAGTGTAGCTTCAGCTGTGTGGCACATAGCACCGTCCTGTTGAAACCAAGTGTTGCCAATATCCTCTTATTCAATTTTTGTGAACAAAAATTCGTTCAACATGGCGCGATAACGGCCACTCGAAGAAAAATGGCCCAATTATGCCTCTGGACCAAAATCCGCACCAAACAGTGACTCGTTTTGGGTATATCGGCTTTTCAATGGCGTGCGGGTTTTCTGTGCCCCAAATGCGACAATTTTGCTTGTTTACATACCCGCCAAGATCGAAATGAGCTTCATCTGAAAAAATGATTTTTTTTGGCTAAATCGGCATTTTCTCTAAGTCGATCGCAGGTCCACTTAGCGAAGCAGCCATTTGAATGAAATTATTTTCCATTATTAACCGGAAGGATTAAACTTTCAAATAAAAAAAGAAATTTGAGAAAATATTCAGTATTTTTTTTATAGCATTTTCAAAAAAAAAAGTTATTTGGCGGGCCCTTTATTTGCATTTTAAAAGGTGCTTTTAAAGTTAATTTTTTTAAACTCTTTTTGTGCGGTGGAAACACCAAAGAGGTTTATTAAATCTGAACTGAAATAAGCCTTTGGTGGAAACATAGCATAATTCATGTCTTTAAATCCACTCTCTAACTAAACGTACGCACAGTTTGGAAATATATCCACTGCTTAAATTTGCTTTCAGCTTTACGAATGTTAATATTTTTGAACTCCATGGAGTTTTGTTTAAGCTGTTCATACACAAGTCTGGAGTTTATCTTATCGAAACTTTATCAGGTAAACTCCAATTTATATTAACAGCAGCTTAAACAACATTTATGAATATGCCTTATTGTGTATGAATCACTAGGTATCTAAATGACTACTTGTATGTATATACAATGTTTAATATCAAATTCTTTTTTTTCGAAAGGGAGGCTATCGTGCTGGGTTGACAATAGCCCATGAGAGTGAAATAACAGCACATTGTATATCGAAAGTCAACAAAACCATCTTGGTAAAATGTTATCGAGGAAAAATTTGGCCATATACGTTTAATTGTTCAAACCGATTAAGAAAATCATCTGATCAGTTTCCAAGCAAAGATAAATCAAATGGAAATGCAGAAAAACCCCCACCATCAACGGAAAGTTTTAACAAAATTAGTTCGATTAAAAATGATATTGCGGCGGATGTTCCTAGAAAGGCAAGATATTGTGGACCCCCAAACAAAGTGGAAGGAGCACTTGTTTATAAGTTAAATAAAATAAAAAAACAAAATTATTTGAACATTAACGTAAAAATATTTGCAGAAATAATGAGACACCCGAAGAGGAGGAAGGATATCCAAATGGAACCGAAATATTTTTCAACTGCATTGCTAGTGTTTCTAATGAACGAAATACCTGGAAAATCATTTGTGAAAATGGTAATTGGATTGGACGATCTTACAGCTGTGGTAAGTAATAAATAAGCTTATTCCATTTGCATAACAATTTACCCATTTAAGTTCTTAAGCCAGTACCCATAACCTATAATTAGTCCAAATAAGAATAAAAGTGTCTATAAATAGGGACGGTCAAAAATTGTTCGATTATTATAGGCGTGATTTTTTGGAAATGCAACTAGAATCTTGTGAAAAATAAAAAAAGGAAAATAGCGTTTTATACATAGATAAAAGAACAAATTAAGCCCTTATACATTGCATACAAAGGTAGTCCGGAAGCCAGCGACCGTTTTTATTGACCAAAAGCTATGGTATCACTAGTTAGTAAATAGCCCATTCACTCGTGCACTAGCGGTGGATGTGGCTATGGTAAGAAATGTAAAAAATTGTAAATAAAAATGATGCACTTCCTTTGCTTGGGCACACTATAGGATTTGGGGTGGTTGCGAAGTTGGGTGTTTTGTATTTAAAAAGTCTGGATATTTAGAAACCTTAAATTCATCCTATACAGGATGTCCTGTAAACAATAGATAACCTTGCAACTGGCCTTATGACCTTTCCAGAAATAAATATAAACAAAATATTTTCGCAGTGGTTACTATGTTATGATGTTTTTTCCAAAAGTTGTTAACAAGTACTAATTTCCTGAAATACGTGAACGCTACGACCATGGATGAACAATTTTTGCTATTTTTTTATTTTTATAATATTCTAGAATGACTGTTGTAATAGATAGATGGTAAAATTTAATAGTAGTTATTGCATTTTTTTTATCATAACTTTTAAAATATTTTTTTTTCAGTACACAAATTTGTTTTCAAAAAAGTTTGACCACCTCTTAAAAATTAAAATTGTATGAGAACATGAATGGCCAATTACTTAAAAAAGTTGTCCATTTAATGCACTTTCCAAAATGGTATAACACATGCTTGTGTATTAAGAAAATAACCAAGAAAATTTGTCAATCATCTAATAAAGCAGCTTTTAACATTTTCGCAAAATGTCTATTAAAATGTTAAAATAACCTCCCAATTTGGTTTGGACAAAGATTTTCTCTTTTGATGTGTAAGGGGGTTCAGTGCAAGTATAAAACTCGATTTTAGGTGTTGAAAGCCAAACCATTTGGCCACCATATTGGAAAAAGAGTTCTTAAATGTTTTCCATGGCAACTTAAATTTTATTAATCTAAGAAACTTTGGTACAAATTTGTAGCAAATTCAATTCTCTTCAATTTATGTTAACATCCTTTTTACCCTAAAGTTATAAATAAAAAAGTTATAATCAAAAACATATGAATTTTTTCAACATTTTTAAGTAACTGGCCATTCATGTTCCCATACAATTTTAATTTATTAGAGGTGGTCAAACTTTTTTGAAAATAAATTTGTGTGCTGAAAAGAATATTCAAAAAAATTATTATAAGAAAAATGCAATGACTACTATTAAATTTAACCATCTATCTATTACAACAGTCATTCTAGAATATTATAAAAATAAAAAAAAAGCAAAAATTGTCCATCCATGGTCGTAGCGTTCACGTATTTGAGGAAAGTAGTACTTGTAAACAACTTTTGGAAAAAACATCATAACATAGTAACCACTGCGAAAATATTTTTTTATATTTTTTTTCTGGAAAGGTCATAAGGCCTGCTATAACCAGTTGCAAGGTTATCCATTATTTACAGGACACCCGGTATATCCAACAAAAATTGTAGCTATATCATTTTGAGATTTTTAGATAGAAAAGTATTTAAAAGCAGACTGTGGATTATACTTTAAGTGTGGGCTTAAATGCCAAATCCAAAAATCAATAACACCTGCGGTTCTTATTTCTTTTTTTCGTGGGTCTTATAGCCATTTTAGAATGGAAAATAAACCCGTGGGTGTTTTTTTCCTTTTATTTTGGGAGTTAACGCCCACAGGCCTTATTACCGTGGGTGTTATTGCACTGCACCAGCAAAAACATTTACAAAAACAAAATTTCAAGATCTTCCAGTGGTGGAAAAGCCAGCAGCTTTTAAGTTGAAGATGCACTGCATCGCATTAAGAGCGATCCTAAAAGTGCTTATCCGTTTGAGAGTAAAAAGACTGCGAGAAACTCTCAAGCAGCTCTCGATTTCAAAACTCACAAGTGGACAATCATAAAATTAGCTTACAGAGGGGTATAGACAGCTACCCGAGAGTCAGAGTTTTGTAGTGAAAGTACTCTCAAATGGAAACGCATCAAAACAAAAAGATTACACTAATTTTTAATAAAGCCAATTTGTAGGACTAAAGGCCATAAAAAGCTGTTTTAAATCAATAATTCAACAAGTCCAATCCTTAATGATTAGTCTTCTACTTGGCTGATTTATTTCAGTAGTATATAGAATTTGTATTAAACACTAGTCAACGAATTTAAGGGAACAATTTTTTTTTTCAATTTTTTTTAGCGTTTTTGAATAGCTGTATCTTTGGGATGAGTGGTCGTATTGAGTTGAAACAAAAAGCATTTTACAGCTTTATGTTTTTTGTTTCGAGATTTGTTTGCACAACATTTTTTTAAAGTACCGTTATTGCGTTATAGCAAAAAATGAGACGAGACAAAAAAATTATTAAAACAAATTTTTTTTGAAGGGCCTCATTTCTATGGATACATTTTTTTGAGTCAATCAAATGTAATGCTCAGATACCTTGTTTACTCAACTTTGATTCAGTTTTTTGATGTGTAGACATCTTAGCGCTCGGTATGGGTAAAATTGAAAATCGGCTGTAACGGACATGGGCTCACGGTTCCGTTTGGAACAATTTTGTTTGTTGTAGGTAAGTAGAACTCTGTAAACTCGAATAGGTAAGGTAGTTTTCAT
Source organism: Dasysyrphus tricinctus (assembly GCA_963921185.1). Lineage (NCBI taxonomy): Eukaryota > Metazoa > Arthropoda > Insecta > Diptera > Syrphidae > Dasysyrphus > Dasysyrphus tricinctus. The sequence continues at coordinate 175,566,113 of OY992531.1, read as the reverse complement.
TTTATACCTAATGGTTTTGGTATTTGCTAAGTGGAGTGAATTCCCTACACCCCGACTCCACAGTAGATAATTTCTACTCTCAGAATGTTCGTCTTGACATTAAATATCTAATGGAGTCACTCCGTTTCATATCTTGATTGGATGTCAAGATGCAATCATATCTTGACAGAGATATTTGACATACATTTTGCCAGGTGAAGATTTTGTTGCTTTTTTTTCTAGAAATTTAATTTTTTATTTCATTATTTTGTATCCATATGCTGCTTTTGATGTTAATCTCTGCAATCGCGGGTGGCAATTTTGGTTTGTGATATTAAGTGTTATTTGCAATTTCTCGATTTTAAATGTCATAACATGATTTGCCAAGTGGCGCATTCTTTTATGTTTCTCTAGTTGGCTGTGGTTAATGTGTCAAAAAGAAGTGTTGTAATGTCATATTTACCTCGTGGCATGATGGTTAGTATGTAGGACTGTCACGCCGAAGGTGTGGGTTCGATTCCCAGCCGTGCCACCTAAAAACAGAAATGTTTTATTCGAGGTACTGCCTCTTGCGAGGAACTGACAAATCCTCCAAGAGAATACTTATCATGAAGAAGTGCTTCTCATTTAGCCGTTTGGACTCGGCAAAAAACTGTAGGTCCCTTCCATTCCTGCCAACAAAACTCGCACACAGGAATGGTTGAGAGTTGTAAGTCACTAGGCCCTGGTTCTCCACGAGCTGTTGCGCCATCCAATTTATTTATTTATTATGATGCCATAATTTAAAAAAGTTACTTTGAGTTACTTTTCATTTAGGAACGACAAAAGCTAAAAATATGGCTGATCTGTCAAACAAATTGGGTGAAAGATTTGGAATTAAAAATCAAGAAGAAATTGTGATTTCATTATTGAAAAGAGATTTTTAGATAGAAAAGTATTTAAAAGCAGACTGTGGATCATACTTTAAGTGTGGGCTTAAATGCCAAATCCAAAAATCAATAACACCTGCGGTTCTTATTTCTTTTCTTTCGTGGGTCTTATAGCCATTTCAGAATGGAAAATAAACCCGTGGGTGTTTTTTTCCTTTTATTTTGGGAGTTAACGCCCACAGGCCTTATTACCGTGGGTGTTATTGCACTGCACCAGCAAAAACATTTACAAAAACAAAATTTCAAGATCTTTCAGTGGTGGAAAAGCCAGCAGCTTTTAAGTTGAAGATGCACTGCATCGCATTAAGAGCGATCCTAAAAGTGCTTATCCGTTTGAGAGTAAAAAGACTGCGAGAAACTCTCAAGCAGCTCTCGATTTCAAAACTCACAAGTGGACAATCATAAAATTAGCTTACAGAGGGGTATAGACAGCTACCCGAGAGTCAGAGTTTTGTAGTGAAAGTACTCTCAAATGGAAACGCATCAAAACAAAAAGATTACACTAATTTTTAATAAAGCCAATTTGTAGGACTAAAGGCCATAAAAAGCTGTTTTAAATCAATAATTCAACAAGTCCAATCCTTAATGATTAGTCTTCTACTTGGCTGATTTATTTCAGTAGTATATAGAATTTGTATTAAACACTAGTCAACGAATTTAAGGGAACAATTATTTTTTTCAATTTTTTTTAGCGTTTTTGAAGAGCTGTATCTTTGGGATGAGTGGTCGTATTGAGTTGAAACAAAAAGCATTTTACAGCTTTATGTTTTTTGTTTCGAGATTTGTTTGCACAACATTTTTTTAAAGTACCGTTATTGCGTTATAGCAAGAAATGAGACGAGACAAAAAAATTATTAAAACAAATTTTTTTTGAAGGGCCTCATTTCTATGGATACATTTTTTTGAGTCAATCAAATGTAATGCTCAGATACCTTGTTTACTCAACTTTGATTCAGTTTTTTGATGTGTAGACATCTTAGCGCTCGGTATGGGTAAAATTGAAAATCGGCTGTAACGGACATGGGCTCACGGTTCCGTTTGGAACAATTTTGTTTGTTGTAGGTAAGTAGAACTCTGTAAACTCGAATAGGTAAGGTAGTTTTCATTTTATACCTAATGGTTTTGGTATTTGCTAAGTGGAGTGAATTCCCTACACCCCGACTCCACAGTAGATAATTTCTACTCTCAGAATGTTCGTCTTGACATTAAATATCTAATGGAGTCACTCCGTTTCATATCTTGATTGGATGTCAAGATGCAATCATATCTTGACAGAGATATTTGACATACATTTTGCCAGGTGAAGATTTTGTTGCTTTTTTTTCTAGAAATTTAATTTTTTATTTCATTATTTTGTATCCATATGCTGCTTTTGATGTTAATCTCTGCAATCGCGGGTGGCAATTTTGGTTTGTGATATTAAGTGTTATTTGCAATTTCTCGATTTTAAATGTCATAACATGATTTGCCAAGTGGCGCATTCTTTTATGTTTCTCTAGTTGGCTGTGGTTAATGTGTCAAAAAGAAGTGTTGTAATGTCATATTTACCTCGTGGCATGATGGTTAGTATGTAGGACTGTCACGCCGAAGGTGTGGGTTCGATTCCCAGCCGTGCCACCTAAAAACAGAAATGTTTTATTCGAGGTACTGCCTCTTGCGAGGAACTGACAAATCCTCCAAGAGAATACTTATCATGAAGAAGTGCTTCTCATTTAGCCGTTTGGACTCGGCAAAAAACTGTAGGTCCCTTCCATTCCTGCCAACAAAACTCGCACACAGGAATGGTTGAGAGTTGTAAGTCACTAGGCCCTGGTTCTCCACGAGCTGTTGCGCCATCCAATTTATTTATTTATTATGATGCCATAATTTAAAAAAGTTACTTTGAGTTACTTTTCATTTAGGAACGACAAAAGCTAAAAATATGGCTGATCTGTCAAACAAATTGGGTGAAAGATTTGGAATTAAAAATCAAGAAGAAATTGTGATTTCATTATTGAAAAGAACTTCGAAATCAGCACTTCGAAAATGCATACATTTTTCAAATTAATTTTCATTTAACTTAATTCTAGCACAAAATTGAATACTTAAGCAAAAATATTTCCAATTTTTTCATCATTCATTACTTGCACAAATTTCTTTACTACAAATCGATCAAAGCAGATAAAAAAATGTCGCAAAACCTGGAAAAAATTTCCAAACTCACTATTGACGGTAAAATCAATAAAAATAAAAATATATTAGCTTTATATTTTCCCCCAGATCTGACCTGGATTGTATATGCATACATGTATTACAAAAACAACACAAAATCCGACCTTGCTTTTGGATTTTAATTTGAAAATTAATTCTGACCATACACCCTTGGTACTTTTTTGCAAAAATGAGTTTTTTCTCTCACAGGCAGATGGCTTTTTGTGGTGAAGATAGGGAGAAAATAGAGAATAGAGTAGAGAGAAAATACAGAAACAAAAGGATAAACGGGGATCGGATAGGTATATAACATTCTTGTCGCACTGGGATCCTGTTTGTTTTATTATGATAATCTAATCCGGATCAGATCTGGAGGATAATAAAATTAAACTATTACATATTACAAAAATGAGATCAATTCCAAACCGAACGAGCGAGAGAAAAAAAAGATAACTCAAAATGAAAACATCGTGATTTCAGCTTCTTTTGACGGATTAACCATTTCAACTCAGTATCAAAGAGATGAGTTGGAAAAATGTACTCAAAGTTACTTTTTGACACTTTAACTTTGAATCCAGGAACAACTTTGTGACGTCATAAAGTTAATTGAAGTAGCTTAGTTTGTGATGGTTTATTTGCGGAGGAGTTTTCTCGGAAGGAGTTTTTTAATGGGTAAATTCATTCTAATTTGTGTCGTACAACCATTTTGTTTTAGCGCTTGTATTACAGATTCCTAATTTTTGCAATACGTGGTAATGACCCGATCCCTTACCTTCAGGTGAAAACGAATGTTTACACATCTTCCACGCGAGTCCCGGTACTCACAAATTTTTTTTTGTTGTCGTACAATTTTTTTTTGCATGGTTATTTGACTTTGAATGAAAAAAGATACTTTTAGCCTTGATTACCAATATCTCAGCAAATAATGACATTATAAAAATTCAAAGACAGTTTTGGAAATTTAAAAAAGCGTTTTACAAAAAATTTTTAAGATTTTGTAGAAATTATTTTTTTTACCGTTCAACGTTAGTTTAAAAAAAGTACTAAAAATCAACTTTTTGTGGTCTTTTCGTAAATCTTTTTTTTTCTTTGCAAATATTGATTGCATGGCTTGTGTTAGTATGCAAGTTTGTAGACTTTTAAAGCATCAATATTCTTGTAAATTTTCAAATTGATTCATCAAACCGTTTTTCCTCACCAAAACTTCAAAGTCTTACAAACCAGGTAAAGGAACGCAAACTTTGTTGTTCCTAAACAATGCTTAGTCGTTATCAAAATGACAAGAAAACCGCAATTCCAGTAGATTTTTTTTTTATAACGTTTTATTTGCTGAGATATTGGTAATAAAGGCTAAAAGTATCTTTTTTCATTCAAAGTCAAATAACCATGCAAAAAAAAAATTGTACGGCAACAAAAAAAAAAACTGAAACAAAGTTGAATAAACAAGGTATATGATCATTACATTAGATTGACTCAAAAAAATTTATCCATAAAAATGGGGACCTTCAAAAAGAATTTAGACAAATAATTTTTTTGTCTCGTCTTATTTTTGTAAATAACGCAATAACAGTACTTCAAAAAAAGGTTTGCAAACAAATCTCGAAACAAAAAACTTAATGCTGTAAAATGCTTTTTGTTTAAACTCAATACGACCACTCATCACAAAGATACAGCTCTTCAAAAAACAGTAACAAAAATTGAAAAAAGTTTGTTTCTTTAATTTTGTTGACAAGTGTATAAAACCTTCCTATAGAAACTTTGCCTGGCCCCAGGCAATGAAAGACTCCAGCTCAATGATTATGAATTCTTATCTTGTTGAATATTGTTTACTGTGTTTTTTTTGTCAAAAAATCCATGTAAGATAAACTGAACTTGATACAAATTGCGTATGACAAGGCTCTCACTAGATATGTCACTGATGAGCCCAAGTGAGTAAACCGGACGAAACACCAATTTGTAGGACTAAAGGCCATAAAAAGCTATTTTGAATCACGTTAATATTTGCTTATACAAAACTGATTCCAGTATAATAGTGGCCACTATAAAAAAAATACATGACAGAAATAGTCTCATGAGCTTCCAGCAGTGGAAAAGCTTGAAGCTTGTGAGTTGAAGATCAAAGTAGCGTTACGAGTAATCCTGACATTCGATCGCGTTTATTTTTTCTATATACAAAACTTTTATCCCCTTTTAATCATTTCCGCCAAACATTCATTAATGTATCAGACCCGCTTCACTTCACAGACAAATTCTTGATGCATTGTTGCAGATCCTTTTGTTTCAGCATCAGCTGCGTTGCGCATCAGCATCGCAAAAACATTTGACGTTCCGGAGGGAGACTCAATTCTGACACCTTTACTATGAACGATATGTCAACATTTAAGTCTGACTCCCTCCGGAGCTCATTCATCGGATTCTGTAATCGAGGTGATTAGATTAAATGTTAAATCGGTTGAGATGTTAATGAAAAAATCGAAATTAAAAATTACGGTTCTATGCCAGGTACCTACCGTTAATTACAATGTTTGAAAATTTCAATCTCACCTCTAAGGATAAAGATTTCAAATCATTCACAATAGTTAACCGATCGATAAGAATTATGAAAACATTTAAATAGGTCACAGTATTTATTAGAATAGAAGATCTCAGATATCTCAGCAACCTCATAAATATGACTTGAATACCACTGACTGCAAAATTTCTCAGTCAAAAACTTAAAAAAATCGAATTCCTTGTTGCATGTGATTTTCCAGAACTGGCGAATTAAATTTTCCCAATACTGCTACTGTCTACTTTATACAGCCGTGCAACTTTTGCTCTCTTTGTTCACTGTTAAGCCTAGTACGCTGCTGATGCGAAACGAAATTTTTAGTTACTCTCCAACAAGACAACGAAATGCTTACGAAAACGAAGCGGAAAAATATTCATTGACAGTTGCACAAATTCAAAAAATTAAAACAAATGCAAATGCAAAAAAATCACAAGCAGCCATGCTGTAATGAAAGAAACAACAAAAATAAACACGAAAAAACACAAATGTCATTTTTTCGCACACAATAAATGGTCTGGGTAATTAATTGAGTGCGAAAAAAGAGTGTAGACATCTCCAAATAATCTGCTACAATTATCAATTTCGCTCATCGAACAGCGTACTGCAGAACGAAAAGTAGAACTAAATTTTTATTTTATGATTTCGTTGTGTCATTTTTGTATGGGATTTTTCATTTCGCATCAGCAGCGTACTAGGCTTTATTCTAAAGTTATCTTACTTGGACAATGGTTTCGGTTGTGTACTATTTGTCTAACTTGATATTTTATTTTATTAAATTAAGCATATTTCCAACTATTAGGAACTTTCAAGAAAGTGTCTAACTAGTCAACCGTCTAAAACGTCTATTAAATAAGGTTGTCGATGCTGTGTTTGTGAAAAAAGTACTTGAATTTTTTTTATCGTAGAAATATTGGTTTTTAGGATAGGAGAATAATAAAAAAAATTGAGAGAGGGAAGTTATGTAAAAATAGAACAATGTCCTCTTTTAGTAGAAATCTGAGAGGACATTGTTACTAAAAAAAAAGGATTGGTCTTTCAAAAATATCGTATGAAAAAAAGGATGTACTTTACCTACCGCTACCACTCACCACTTACCACTTTCATGATGTTTAAAATTTCAACAATTGGTATTGGGGACGAAATAGGTTTTTTTAAGAGAGAAATATTGCCATTTTATTTGTAATGCTTCATTTCCGTCGTGCACACAATTTCTTCTAAGTAACAATATTCAAACAAAAATTCTTTTGTATTCTTTAATTTCATAAACAGCAAATGGAACGTGCATTTTCCATAATAATGAACGGAACGTTGTAAGTTTTTATAATGATTTGGAAATAAGAGAAGACATAGTTGAGTTTCCACCTGGTGCAACAATAATATCAAGGTTGTTTTACTATCGTTTACGCTCAAGCTAGTAATAATTTTTTTTTTTTTTTCATTTGGTTTTAACTTAGATGCGCTGACATCGGTAAATATGCAATGGTTGGAAACAAGGAAAGAACTTGTATACATTCTGAATGGACAACAAATCAGCCAACATGCTTTGGATTGAACCAGGAAAACGATTATGCAAGTATGAGCTTTGAAAAACAAAAATTGTTAGCATTCAATTACAATACGAGCATAAAAATAGATTCTTAAAAAATATGTGAATTAGGGTGGTCGTTATACTGTTTTTTTTATAAAATCAGCTCTAAATGAAGAAACAAAAAAATCCCTTATTTTTTCAGATTTATATTTTCATCCCCTATAGTCGCTGTAGGGGTAAATTAAATTTTCCCTTTTTTGGAAATTCGCGTAAAATCTTCCGAAAAATTCAGAGCATGTTGGTGGGAACTAGACAAGAAAAAAATCCTATTGGAGGGGGTAATGTTTCCCGCCGCTTGGACTTGAGGGGCAATTTAATAAAATAATTGCATAAAATAGAAAAAAAAATGTGTTAAGAAACAACGGCAAAACTTGCAGTAATGTCTTGTAGCTTTTTGAAAAACCAGAAGTCCATTTTAATAGTTGATTATTAAATAAAGTGCTAAGAATAAACAATTTCAGCAAAATCTGTTTTCACCCCTACAACTTGTAGCAAAATACGTAGCGGACGTTAAAATTTGAATTTGCAAAATACCTTCGACTTTATAGCAACTCAATGATAGTCAAACTAGGATTGGAGCTTGACTAGTAAGGGAAATTTTTATTGCCAAACTTATCGGAGATTCATTTAAGGGAAGTTAACTAGAGGTCGCATAGTTGAGAGCAGAAGTCTGAAAATATTTATCTTAAGTAAATGAGTATGAAGTCATTTAGATAGATATACAGGCTGTCAAGAAAGTAGGGTATAGGCATAAGAAAATAAAAAAAAAAAAAATTGTAAATGAATAAATACTTATATTAATTAAAAGAAAATTAAGAAAAAAAAAAAAAAAAAAAATAATAATAAGAATAAGTAACAAAGCGAGTGGAGGATTCGAACCAAGGGTGATGATCGGATTCATGGGCGAGCGTGCAAACCACTCAGCTACGGAAAGCCTTGGGTATGATAGATTGTAGTGGACTCATAGTCATACCAAATGGTCTAAAGAAGACGAGAGGAAGCTTGGAAGATTAAATAAAGAAAAGTTAAAGAAGACTCGATTCGATAACTAATACATGTTACAGAAAGCGTATGAGATGGGGCTAAGCAGAAGAGGGGTAAAGAGTTTTAAGAAGAAATTAGACTGAAATACAAAAAATTGGACACACATATTACAAACAAAATAAAATTCTATTTTTAAAGTTAAAATTAGATTTTTTTGATTAAAATTCTGCCCAAAATTCTATAAAAATCGATGCCGGATGCGCTTCCATACTGAAAATTTTAACGAAAATATATGAGGAGACGAAGAGGATAAGGGGCCGACGATAAAAACTAAAGCAGTTGGCTTTGGATAATCGAGCGCGTTAGTCGCAGTCGGGTGATAACAACACGAAATGAAAAAGTACAGTCACAAACGATCACAGTACCTTATTTAAACTTTTACATAAAGAAAAAGTCAAGTGTAAATAAAACTTAGAAACAAAAATTGTCATTAAACTACAACAAAAAAATAAAATACTAAGTGAAAATTTATGAAAAGAAAAAAAATTAACAAGAAACAAGAAAAGATTGAGTAAGTAAACATGTGATACCAACTAGTTTTGTTTGCAGATTTTTAAAGAAAAAGAAAAAAAAAAAGAAGACTGATCAAGGTAATTATAAAATTTCTAAAATTTCAGCAATACATCACCAAAGCGACAGAAAAATCTTAGAGAGCACCAAGGCCACACTTGCTGGCACGAGAGCTCCATGATCATAACGGTGACACAAGTAGCCTCAAATCTCCAAAGCCGACAAATTTATACTATTATTGCCGAAGACACCAAAGGCCTCAAGCTATCGAGAGTCTATACGTCTACGGCAGCCTTACCTGGAAGCACAGACAACGTCATAACCTGTGCTTTATCACACGACACACTCAATAGCCACGCTTACAGCAATATTTTACAACACACGGTAGCATCAATAGCAGCAATACCATAGGACACTCCACACATCATTAATAACAGCTCATCACTTAAAGCAAGATCATACAACACACACAATAATCACACTTCAGCCATAAAACACACATCATCACTAACAGCAATATCTTACGACTCCCATAACCCATCCACCAACAACAACATCATACGATCTTAACTCATAAAGCAATATACTCAACATCATCCCTTACAGCAATACGTACAACTTCAGCATTCATCAATACCATACGACACACATAACACCCATTCACCAACAGCAGCAAGATACGACCTTAACTCATACAGCAATATACTCAACATCATCCCTTACAGCAAATACGTACAACTTCAGTAGATCTCAATACCATACCACATCATCTCTTAAAGCAATAACACACAACCAACACACCTACAGCAATAACCTAGACACCCATCACACATCACCCTATTCAACAGCAAGTTTAAGCGACACCGACATCAAGATAACATGGAACAAACAACACACTTACATATAAGAGATAACACTATAAATAATTTTATAAAAGCTAAGTAATTTTATTTATTTGTCATTTAATATTTTTTTTTATTATTCTAAACTAGCTTAAACTTAGGAATAACAAGAAAAAAGAAAAAAAAAAAAAGAAAGCAAAAGAGAAAAAAAAAAAAAAAATATTAGAACGTAAATTTAAATAAGAACAAAGTTAATACTAAAAGCTAATAATATACATTTATTGAAAAGAAAATAATAATTAAGATTATACAGGTTTTTTCTTATTTTTTTTTGCAAATTCGATTTAAAACCCTTTCAAAATTTAATTCTATCCCAACAGGTAAATTTATAAAAAAAAAGAAATTGATAACGAACTGAAAAAAAAAGTGAACGTGAATAGGAAGCCAACCCAACCGAAGCGGTGCACCACCTCGTTGGATCGACGGCAGAATCTCCGAATCAAAGTACAAAAGTAAATTTTTTTTATAAAAAAAAAAAAACTTGGGGTAAGTGCCTTGTTCTTATCAATATTACATAATTAAATTTTGAAAGCTGACCTAATCGAATTCGCGATATTAGATTTTATTTGTTTATATATAAGATCGTAAAAGAGAGTATTACTGCCGAAGAGTAAGCCTCGTCGAAAATACATACGATCACAGAAAACATCCAAATTGGAATTATAAATAAATAATACAGGTTTTTTTTTTTATAACTAAGAGAATGTAAACCAACATTAAATTTAAACTGAAAGAAAGCTTTAAGTAATTAACCTTGATGAGAGTCATAACCATATTTGATTTTTTTTTATGCAATTGAATACAGAGGCATATCGTAAAATTCGATAATAAAAAAAGTACTTCGCGCATTTTGTGTAGAATACTCCTATTATTGCAAGTCAGGACTAAATTTAACAATTAGTATATTTTGAATTTAAATTTATATCACCTGTTGTATATGAAGATAGAGTTAAAATTTATTAATGAATTTCTCTATAATACTTTTTTTTGTTTTTTGCATATTTGTTTTGTTTATTGAGGTAGGTACATCCTATACTTACTTTTATTAGAAATAATTATAGATAAGTACTTATATATATTATTTTTTTTTGGGAATAAACAAGTTGTAACATATGAATATGAAATCGTAAATGATGTTATGAATTGACTTTTTATTACGCAAGGGAAGATGTTTCGTTTGAATTTTCAGCTTGAATTCGCAAAAAAAAATTTTAATGTGGTGCTAATAAAATAGTATAAAGGGTGGGTGTGGAGACGTGGAGAGCCAGAAGCGACAAGGTCGATGACAACGACGGTGGATAGACAGTAGTTTTGCGTCGAAGGTCAAATTAGGGGGCAGCTGTACTAAAACTAAGTGGTTTCAGTTGCCAAGGTCGTTGCACATATGGTTGTTGCAAAGGGGGGTTTACCACTCCGAGACGACCAACATCTTGTCTCGGGCTGTATACAAGGGTTACACTTGTTGGATTTATCCTATCCCACTCAGGCCTTGTTTCGTAGAACACGAATTTTTTTTTTTTGTGAACTTTTTTTTTTGTTTCTACTTAGGATGAATATTGGGCTCTAGCATTTTTTTTTTTTTTTAGAACCTATATATTTTTTTTATTATTTAAAACAAGCAACATCGATGTTTTATGGCATGAAATAACGTAACAAACGTTCGGAACTACGCTGGCAAGAACCTACCCTTCCGACGAGCTGAGCCATGGTGAAAAGCAAGCATGCCAAGCCAACGTAGACCGAACACCCTTCTCTCTTGTCGCCAGGATCGGCCATTAGTGTCCTGTGACTTTTGGTCGTAATGGTGGCTTAAGGGGGGAAGGTTATTCCATGGACTTGAACTAAGGACGGATATCTTAATGGATGCTTACGATTTGATGGGTTTGAGGGTTTTAGCACCTCCCCTTAGGGAGATATTAGTTAGTTCCTTATTAGAGTCTGGGTATACCATCAATGGTTCGTTACAGGTGGCGCCCAACGTGGGGCCTGAATTCATCCTTTTTGGAACAAAAAGAAGGATACGCCATATAAAAAAGAAATGTTTTATTAAAAAATGTTAGTTATTTCATAAAAGTTGTTGGGTTTTAAGAGTTTCGCGGTTACAATTCCCATAGAAATTGAGGTCCGACGTCCAGTGAATGGGTGACAGATCCCTATTCAGTCTGCTGCGTTCGATTTAAACTACTATGGTTGACTTCGTAAAATATAGTGCAATTGAATTCGAAAGTAAAGCCAAATTTGGAATTGAGTTTTTCGATATTAATGTTGTTTATATGAAAGGATTCAATTTGATTTAAAGTCGTGGATAAGTATAATCGACCCATCCGCCGGGTGTGGTACTGGCGATAGGAAGCGAATGTAAAAAAATTCACTACTAATATTTCGCAAGCTTTATTAAAATATACCAGAAAGCTTTATTTTGGAGCAACAAAACTATTATGTTCTTTTTGTTCTTTTTTTTTTTTTGCGGATGTTATTTGTGTTTGGGGATGTGAGGAGTGAGTGAGATGGAACACCAAGGAGTGCCCTGAGATAGTTATACATCGGCCTGTCGTTGAGTGGTTATGGCGATCCATACCCACCCTGTATTCTTATGACACGTAATTTTTAAAGATATTTTATTATTTTTTCATTTTTTTTCAGATTTCTCTAGAATATTTTTGTTTTGAATAATTTTTTGTGGATTCATTAAGGTTAAATTTACACTTATTCTGTTTTTATTTTTTTTTGTGATTTGGGACTTTTTTTTTTTTTTTTTTTAGGAATTTGAGGCTTTTAAAATTGGTCTGTAGTTGGAATTTTTTTTTTAGGTAAAAATAAATTCATTCCTTAAATACCCTTTTTGATATATATAGTAAAATTGCAGCAAAATTAAGCTGCGTTCCAATTTTTTTTTCTTATTTGAAAGATATTAGGTTTGTTCTTTTGAACTTTTAATTACAAATAAAACAGAGTTTGTTTTGTTTTCTTTTGGATTCTGGTTCGTGAGATTCGCTAGATTTAGAACATTGTTAAGCTATATATTAATTTTTTTTCGTATAGGTAAAAGACATCTTTCAAGTTGGAAAATCTTATATATAAGTTTTCAATTCAAGTCAATTAATTTTGTTTGTGGGGAAAACTTCACCGGTTTCTGTTTGTCATTTTTTTTAATATAGTAGGTTGGTACTTAGGCCACTTCCTTCGGTACTAGTTTTCATTCTTAGTGTTTGAAATGGCGGGTCGCAGACTATCGTTTGCGGAGTTCCGCAAACGACAATGTTTAAGGAGCAATCCAAATGCGCTTGCGGAGAATGCAAATGCAACAGCGAGAGCGAAAGCGGCAGCAAGTCAAACCTGGGACCTTGGTTTTCCGTCTGCAAGCAATGCCACGGCACCGGCTGGCGAACTAGAAAAAGGGTCATTGGCACAGCAGAATAATGCTAGCACTAACCAGGGATCAATACAAGTTGAGACGGCATCTCAAGTAGAAAACGAACCGATAGATGCGATGACAGCAGAGGAAGAGGAAGATGAGTTGCTGTCGGGCTATATAGAGGAAGTCGTTACGGCGGCCATTGGACTTAACCGGGCCAAAGATATGGAGTTCTTGAGGATGGAAGCTGAAAGAAGCAGGGCATATCTGCATAATGAAGTAGCTGGTATTGTGCGTCGAACGCTAGCGTCAATTACCCCTCTGGCAACAACTCCACAGAGGTCGACAGAGCAGAGAGAAGCTCCCATAAACTCTACCAGCCAGAATCATCAAACAGGTGCAATTCCTCGATATGAATCTACCTCTCACCCTCCCAACAGGGGCCAAACATCGAACGCGGACGAGTTTATAAGACGGATCAACAATATGTCACTGAGTGATCCACTGGGTAGTACCTTTCTCCGAGACTCTACAAGTAAATACTATCACTTTCATAAATGGGGTCTAAAATTCGACAACCGACAAATGACGGTCGATGACTTCTTGTTCAGGCTTGAGCGGTTGAAGATGTGTTACAACGTCAGCTGGGAGGAAGTGGTATTAAATTTTCACCACTTTGTCACGGGCGCGGTCGAAAACTGGTACTGGGTTTTTCTGAAAGCTAATCCTAACGTTACGTGGATGACCCTCAAACTAGCCATAGTGGAACAGTACCGATCCTTAGAAACGGACTCTGAACTTTCCAGGAAGTTGTTTGATAGGCGTCAAGGTCAAACCGAATCATTTGACGACTTCTACACTGCCATACAACAGCTAAATAGCAGGTTAAGGATCCCCAAGCAGCCGCAAGAGATTGTGGAGCTGCTAAAGTTGAACGTCAAGAAGAGAATGGGAGAGCTGCTTATTACATTCCAAACTAATAGCTTAGCGGAGATGGTGTATGTCTGCAGAAACATGGAGAAGTATCTAAGCGAACGAGATCTGAGAACACAAAGGTTAGTAACACCTCCACGAAGAAATGTGTCAGAATTGGAGATCGAGGATTACGGTGGATTAGTGGTCGAAAGTGAAGGTCAAAATATCGAAGCTATACAGGCAAGAAGGGAGGCCCGCATATTAAGCTGCTGGAATTGCAAGGGTAAGGGACACTCATTTTTTGAGTGCTCGGACCCTCAAAGAAACTTGTTTTGCTATAAATGTGGGCTAGAAAATACTACCTCACCGCAGTGCCCTAAGTGTTCGGGAAACGACCCAAAGAGCAGCTCAAGGAACCGGAGAAGCTGCTCTCCGAAACCGAATCCGGCCTCCAACTAAACGGAACTTCATCAAGCAAAGATAATTCGTCATGTTTGTCTACCAATTCAGACGTTGCCTTGAACAAACCACCATCAGCTGTGACTATTCTTAAATCCGATCGAAATTTGCACATTGAGCTCAAACAAATCCGGTCAAAAGACACCCCAAAGACCCCAAAGATAACGCCTAGGACACTTCACGAGAGGATACAGAATTACTACAATGTTAGACAGAAAATTTTTGGATCACAAAACCATGAAGTTCCTACATCAGATAAAGTAAAGAAGCTACGGGAAAAGTTTAAGGAAAAGAAGAAATTACATAAAGCCATCGAAGCTACTACACTCTGCTGCTCAGACGACCCACGACCTTACGCGATGGTTCAGATTTTTGAGGAACCAATGCTTGGCCTATTGGACAGTGGGGCGAGCATTAGTTGTTTGGGTGTGGGTGGAAAGGAGTTTTTAGCAAAGAAAAACATTGAAATTACTAAATTCACTTCGGGTATAAAAACTGCCGACGGAAGTAACCAAGCTATAGTCGGTAAAGTATTGGCTAGAGTAACATATAAGGGGGTTACAAAGGACATTAACGTGTTTGTTGTTCCGTCCTTACAGCAACCCTTATACTTAGGTGTAAACTTCTGGAGGGAATTTAGTATTGCTCCAAATTTGATATCTGAGCTTTCTTTTGACGTAGTCCAAAAAGATCACGATCCAAACGCCCATGTGTTGACAAGCGAGCAGTCGAAGACATTGGAAAAGACCATAAAACTGTTTCCATCCTCCGCTGTACTAGGCTTAGGCAAAACAGAACTTTTGGAACATACGATTGATACGGGGGAGTCGGAACCGATAAAGCAACGTCATTATCCGGTCTCTCCAGCGGTTCAAAAACTTCTATATGAGGAATTGGATCGCATGATTGATCTTGGCGTTATTGAGGAAAGCTCCAGTGCATGGAGTTCACCGGTAGTGCTTGTGCGTAAGCCCGGAAAGAACCGTCTATGCCTGGACTATCGCAAAGTTAACGCCAAGACCAAAGGTTATGCGTATCCAATGGCTCATATGGAGGGGTTGCTATCGCGTCTTTCAGATACACGCTACATTTCAAGCGTAGATCTGAAGGATGCGTTTTGGCAGATACCGTTGGAGAAATCCTCCAGGGAAAAAACTGCCTTTTCGGTTCCCGGACGACCTTTAATGCAGTTCACGGTCATGCCATTTGGTCTTAAGAATGCCGTGCAGACTATGTGCAAAGTTGTTGACAAAGTGGTACCATCACAACTGCGAGAAAAAATTTTTCCATATGTCGACGACTTGCTTGTAGTGTCAAGCACATTTGAAGAGCATGTTGAGCTACTAGGAATTCTGGCGACAAAACTCCGTGAAGCAGGACTTACGATAAACGTTCAGAAATCGAAGTTCTGCTTCAAGGAGCTTAAGTTTTTAGGGTTCGTAGTAGGGGATGGCTGTCTAAAAACTGATCAACATAAAATTTCTGGTATTGTTGACTTTCCTGTCCCTAAAACTGTCAGGCAAGTGAGAAGCTTTTTGGGGCTTGCAGGCTGGTACAGGCGATTTGTGAAGGATTTTTCGACCATAGCTAGTCCACTTACAGACACACTTAAGAAAGGAAAGAAATTTGTCTTTACCGAAGAAGCAATGGCGGCATTTTTGCAACTAAAAAACATTTTAACATCAGCACCGATTTTGGTCAACCCTGACTTTAATAAAGAATTTATCATTTTGTGTGACGCGTCAAATTCGGGGATCGGGTGCGTGTTATGCCAGTTGGATGAGGAAGGAAGCGAGCGTCCTATATATTATCACTCGCAAAAACTTAATAAAGCACAGCGCAACTATAGCGTGACCGAGCGTGAATGTCTAGCTGCCGTAGTAGGGGTCAAGAAGTTTCGTCCGTATGTCGAGGGCCAGCCTTTTAAGGTAATCACCGACCATGCGAGCTTAAAGTGGCTGATGAGCCAGAGAGATTTAAGTGGACGATTGGCTAGATGGAGCCTTAAGCTTCAAGGGTTCGAGTTCACCATCGAACATCGAAAAGGATCTCAAAATGTGGTCCCGGATGCTCTATCTCGAGTGTACGAGGTAGAGACTCTGATCTTCGATGGATCGATGGGAACTGGAACTTCCGACGTATTGCATATAGATCTTGCAGACCCCAGTTTTCAATCTGAGGACTATTGCAAGCTCATTGAGTCCGTCGAAAAGCAAAAAGAACAGCTACCAGACCTTCAAGTTTCAAACAATTTTGTATACAAGAAGGTCCAACATTGCACAGGAAATCCGTTACAGGACGACCTTGTTTGGAAGCTATGGGTGCCCAGAGAGCTAACCGATCAATTGATAACCTTGGCTCATCAGCCACCGCGAGCTTCGCATGGGGGTATATCTAAAACGCTGTACCGACTGCGGACCCAATTTTTTTGGCCAGGAATGGCAGCTCAGGTCAAAGCATTTATTGGAAGTTGTGTTACGTGCAAAATGAATAAGGCATCGAACCAGACAACAAGACCACCGATGGGGCAGCCTTTTATAGTGGAGAGGCCTTTTCAAATGCTTTATATAGACTTTCTTGGCCCATACCCTCGCTCCAAGAATGGAAATACGCACATATTTATCGTTTTGGATCAGCTAACGAAATTTGTGTTGATCAAGCCAATACGTAGAGCTACGAGCGATGCGATTATCCGAATCCTCCAGGAGGAGATCTTTTGTGTGTATGGGGTGCCGGAGACAATACTCTCTGATAATGGCAAACAGTTCACGGGCAAGGAGTTTGAGAAGCTGATGTCCTCGTACGGTGTTAATCATGTCAGGACAGCGGTATACTCCCCACAAGCTAATGCGAGTGAGAGAGTCAATCGGTCAATATTAGCGGCAATTCGATCATATATAGACCCTGATCAAAAGAATTGGGACTCAAATCTCTCTTGCATAGCTTGTGCATTGCGTACCGCCGTTCATTCGGCAATTGGAATGGCACCGTACGAGGCTCTGTTTGGTCAACCCATGGTAGAGCACGGAACTGACTACCGATTGCTTCGTGAACTGGATTGCTTAAACAACGCTGAAGTGAGGGTATTGTCGAAAGCATCCCAGATGAACATTCTACACACGCACATAAAAGCATCGCTGGCGAATGCTCACACTAAGTATGAGAATATCTACAACACTAGAAGCAAAAATATTAAGTTAATGCCTGGGGAGTTAGTGTATCAACGAAACTTTGTTTTGAGTGACGCCACAAAAAGGTTAAACGCAAAACTATGTCCTAAATTTCTTCAGATGAGAGTACGACGGCCAATTGGAAACAATCTATATGAGTTAGAGGACTTAAACGGAAAACGAAAAGGAGTGTACCACTGCAAAGACCTCAAAAGATAGCTTTAATGCCAACAGCCCGGCAGTCTCAGCCTGTGCATGAGACCACTTGGTATCGTTATATTATTTTCCTAATCCTTTTTGCTCATTCCCACTCGGAAAAAGTATTAGGTTTGTAGCAAAATACGTAGCGGACGTTAAAATTTGAATTTGCAAAATACCTTCGACTTTATAGCAACTCAATGATAGTCAAACTAGGATTGGAGCTTGACTAGTAAGGGAAATTTTTATTGCCAAACTTATCGGAGATTCATTTAAGGGAAGTTAACTAGAGGTCGCATAGTTGAGAGCAGAAGTCTGAAAATATTTATCTTAAGTAAATGAGTATGAAGTCATTTAGATAGATATACAGGCTGTCAAGAAAGTAGGGTATAGGCATAAGAAAATAAAAAAAAAAAAAATTGTAAATGAATAAATACTTATATTAATTAAAAGAAAATTAAGAAAAAAAAAAAAAAAAAAAATAATAATAAGAATAAGTAACAAAGCGAGTGGAGGATTCGAACCAAGGGTGATGATCGGATTCATGGGCGAGCGTGCAAACCACTCAGCTACGGAAAGCCTTGGGTATGATAGATTGTAGTGGACTCATAGTCATACCAAATGGTCTAAAGAAGACGAGAGGAAGCTTGGAAGATTAAATAAAGAAAAGTTAAAGAAGACTCGATTCGATAACTAATACATGTTACAGAAAGCGTATGAGATGGGGCTAAGCAGAAGAGGGGTAAAGAGTTTTAAGAAGAAATTAGACTGAAATACAAAAAATTGGACACACATATTACAAACAAAATAAAATTCTATTTTTAAAGTTAAAATTAGATTTTTTTGATTAAAATTCTGCCCAAAATTCTATAAAAATCGATGCCGGATGCGCTTCCATACTGAAAATTTTAACGAAAATATATGAGGAGACGAAGAGGATAAGGGGCCGACGATAAAAACTAAAGCAGTTGGCTTTGGATAATCGAGCGCGTTAGTCGCAGTCGGGTGATAACAACACGAAATGAAAAAGTACAGTCACAAACGATCACAGTACCTTATTTAAACTTTTACATAAAGAAAAAGTCAAGTGTAAATAAAACTTAGAAACAAAAATTGTCATTAAACTACAACAAAAAAATAAAATACTAAGTGAAAATTTATGAAAAGAAAAAAAATTAACAAGAAACAAGAAAAGATTGAGTAAGTAAACATGTGATACCAACTAGTTTTGTTTGCAGATTTTTAAAGAAAAAGAAAAAAAAAAAGAAGACTGATCAAGGTAATTATAAAATTTCTAAAATTTCAGCAATACATCACCAAAGCGACAGAAAAATCTTAGAGAGCACCAAGGCCACACTTGCTGGCACGAGAGCTCCATGATCATAACGGTGACACAAGTAGCCTCAAATCTCCAAAGCCGACAAATTTATACTATTATTGCCGAAGACACCAAAGGCCTCAAGCTATCGAGAGTCTATACGTCTACGGCAGCCTTACCTGGAAGCACAGACAACGTCATAACCTGTGCTTTATCACACGACACACTCAATAGCCACGCTTACAGCAATATTTTACAACACACGGTAGCATCAATAGCAGCAATACCATAGGACACTCCACACATCATTAATAACAGCTCATCACTTAAAGCAAGATCATACAACACACACAATAATCACACTTCAGCCATAAAACACACATCATCACTAACAGCAATATCTTACGACTCCCATAACCCATCCACCAACAACAACATCATACGATCTTAACTCATAAAGCAATATACTCAACATCATCCCTTACAGCAATACGTACAACTTCAGCATTCATCAATACCATACGACACACATAACACCCATTCACCAACAGCAGCAAGATACGACCTTAACTCATACAGCAATATACTCAACATCATCCCTTACAGCAAATACGTACAACTTCAGTAGATCTCAATACCATACCACATCATCTCTTAAAGCAATAACACACAACCAACACACCTACAGCAATAACCTAGACACCCATCACACATCACCCTATTCAACAGCAAGTTTAAGCGACACCGACATCAAGATAACATGGAACAAACAACACACTTACATATAAGAGATAACACTATAAATAATTTTATAAAAGCTAAGTAATTTTATTTATTTGTCATTTAATATTTTTTTTTATTATTCTAAACTAGCTTAAACTTAGGAATAACAAGAAAAAAGAAAAAAAAAAAAAGAAAGCAAAAGAGAAAAAAAAAAAAAAAATATTAGAACGTAAATTTAAATAAGAACAAAGTTAATACTAAAAGCTAATAATATACATTTATTGAAAAGAAAATAATAATTAAGATTATACAGGTTTTTTCTTATTTTTTTTTGCAAATTCGATTTAAAACCCTTTCAAAATTTAATTCTATCCCAACAGGTAAATTTATAAAAAAAAAGAAATTGATAACGAACTGAAAAAAAAAGTGAACGTGAATAGGAAGCCAACCCAACCGAAGCGGTGCACCACCTCGTTGGATCGACGGCAGAATCTCCGAATCAAAGTACAAAAGTAAATTTTTTTTATAAAAAAAAAAAAACTTGGGGTAAGTGCCTTGTTCTTATCAATATTACATAATTAAATTTTGAAAGCTGACCTAATCGAATTCGCGATATTAGATTTTATTTGTTTATATATAAGATCGTAAAAGAGAGTATTACTGCCGAAGAGTAAGCCTCGTCGAAAATACATACGATCACAGAAAACATCCAAATTGGAATTATAAATAAATAATACAGGTTTTTTTTTTATAACTAAGAGAATGTAAACCAACATTAAATTTAAACTGAAAGAAAGCTTTAAGTAATTAACCTTGATGAGAGTCATAACCATATTTGATTTTTTTTTATGCAATTGAATACAGAGGCATATCGTAAAATTCGATAATAAAAAAAGTACTTCGCGCATTTTGTGTAGAATACTCCTATTATTGCAAGTCAGGACTAAATTTAACAATTAGTATATTTTGAATTTAAATTTATATCACCTGTTGTATATGAAGATAGAGTTAAAATTTATTAATGAATTTCTCTATAATACTTTTTTTTGTTTTTTGCATATTTGTTTTGTTTATTGAGGTAGGTACATCCTATACTTACTTTTATTAGAAATAATTATAGATAAGTACTTATATATATTATTTTTTTTTGGGAATAAACAAGTTGTAACATATGAATATGAAATCGTAAATGATGTTATGAATTGACTTTTTATTACGCAAGGGAAGATGTTTCGTTTGAATTTTCAGCTTGAATTCGCAAAAAAAAATTTTAATGTGGTGCTAATAAAATAGTATAAAGGGTGGGTGTGGAGACGTGGAGAGCCAGAAGCGACAAGGTCGATGACAACGACGGTGGATAGACAGTAGTTTTGCGTCGAAGGTCAAATTAGGGGGCAGCTGTACTAAAACTAAGTGGTTTCAGTTGCCAAGGTCGTTGCACATATGGTTGTTGCAAAGGGGGGTTTACCACTCCGAGACGACCAACATCTTGTCTCGGGCTGTATACAAGGGTTACACTTGTTGGATTTATCCTATCCCACTCAGGCCTTGTTTCGTAGAACACGAATTTTTTTTTTTTGTGAACTTTTTTTTTTGTTTCTACTTAGGATGAATATTGGGCTCTAGCATTTTTTTTTTTTTTTAGAACCTATATATTTTTTTTATTATTTAAAACAAGCAACATCGATGTTTTATGGCATGAAATAACGTAACAAACGTTCGGAACTACGCTGGCAAGAACCTACCCTTCCGACGAGCTGAGCCATGGTGAAAAGCAAGCATGCCAAGCCAACGTAGACCGAACACCCTTCTCTCTTGTCGCCAGGATCGGCCATTAGTGTCCTGTGACTTTTGGTCGTAATGGTGGCTTAAGGGGGGAAGGTTATTCCATGGACTTGAACTAAGGACGGATATCTTAATGGATGCTTACGATTTGATGGGTTTGAGGGTTTTAGCACCTCCCCTTAGGGAGATATTAGTTAGTTCCTTATTAGAGTCTGGGTATACCATCAATGGTTCGTTACAAACTAGAAAAAAAAATAATAATTTTTCCAAAATGTTGGGTTTGAAACAATTTTTTGCCAAAATTGTTCATCAAAAAAACTAAATTTAAAAAAAAGCCGTAAGAATGGACTTCTGGCTTTCCAGAAAGCTACAAAACATTACTGCAAGTATTGCCGTTGTTTTTTAATTATTTTTTTCTGTTTTATGCAAATATTTTTTTTAAATTGCCCCAGCGTAGGAAGATATTACCCCCCTCCCGTAGGATTTTTTTCTTGTCTAGTTCCCACCTTCATGCTCTGAATTTTTTTGGGCGATCTTACGCGAATTTTCTACTATGCAAAAAAAGGGGAAATTTAATTTACCCCTACAGCGACTACAGGGGATGAAAATAAAAATCTGAAAAAATTTGGGAGTTTTTTTTCTTCATTTAGAGCCAATTTTGGCACATCCGGGATGACTTTTTTGCTAACGACCACCCTAATGTGCATATGTACTTATGTAAATTGATCAATATTTTAGTGGAGAAGCCACCAACTATATTATTCCGTCATCAAAATGGACCAATTGCACAGAGTAATGATGGAAAACTTATTGTTTACCCTGGAACTACCTTACACATGGAATGCCTTTGGATGAGGAGGTTTGGAAATCCAAAATGGAACGTAAGCAACTCATTTAGGTAAATCGAAAATAGTTCCAAAACTTAAATTTAAAAAAACAAATATACATAGTGGGTCTTGCTAATAATAATCAAAATAAATTTGGAGTTTGGGCATTTCGATCTTTATAGAAACCGCGAAGTAGGTGAAACTCTGAACTTGTTTTTCAGGCAAATTCCAACTTCTGAATTCGACAACTAAAATTAATAAATCATTGTTGGAATTATACGACTATAACGAAATTAATAGGGTTATAACGTGTGCGGTAAGGATTTTCTTTATTATTATTTATGTATGATAAAGAACTTTCTCAATATTAAGATAAAATAAAAATATGAAGAACGTTGGTTATAAAAGCCCTCCAAATTTAATTTCAAGGCAAAAATCGAGAAATTGCACTTACCGTTTCCCTGTTTCTGAAGAACGTTTTTAAAGTACATATACTTGTATAATGTAAATGGAGACTGGAGTTTTAGCGTTAAATTATTTGAACCACTTTATTAAATTTTTGGGCTTCTCATATTTGTGGTGTCTTTTTTTAATATTTAGGTGACTAGATCAAATTCAACGATTAGCATCATATATGTTTAGAAAAAGGCCATCAAACTGATGTCATCTTAACTGCTTTTCCGAAGGCTTTCGATAGAGTTAACCAACAAATTCTTTTCTAAAGGCTTTATTGTTTCGGCTTTCACTTATCTTTTTTAAGTAAGCTAAAATCATATTTGGGATTTGGGGAAAAGGTCAAAATCCCGCCGATCAAAATCCCGCAAGTCGAAATCCCGCCAAATAAAATTACTAATTATGTACACGAATCCCGCCAGTCAAAATCCCGCCGATCGAAATCCCGCCGCAAGAATCCCGCCAGTAGCCTGCTACTATTTTGCGGGATTTTCAATACTTTTTTTTAAAATAATCCCAACTTTTTAGATACATTTTCATACTTTTGACACAATATTTAATTTTAATTTGTGAATTTATTTTTATTCAAAACCACTCCCCTTTTTGAAAAAAGGTATATAAGCAGTTGTGCTTTGGCATTTATCTTCAGTATTCAGTTCTTCTTAGAACTCCGTAGAGGTAAGACCTCGAGGTAATTAGAGAGACAGAAATTAGATTTTATTTTGGTTTTGTGGGGATGGGGATGGGTGACAACGACCATCACCACGACGGTGATGACGACCACGATTGGACGAGAACGACGACGAGAACGGCGGCGACGACGACCACGGCGACGGCCACGATGCCGGCGATGTGATGGCTTTGACTTGCTGTCACGGCATCAACTCGCTGAAGTCTTGCCTTGGTCGTGAGTGCCGTGGATCTGGACGTAAGTGGATCTGGACAGAGGTGAGTCTGGATCTGGACAGAGGTGGGTCGGGATTTGGACAGAGGTGGGTCTGGATCTGGACAAACGTGGGTCTACATTCTGGACAGAGGTGGGAATTTTTGTTCGGTTTTGGTGATGGGGAACGGTATTCTAAAAGAAGCCAGAGGTGGGTCTGGATCTGGACAGAGGTGGGTCTTGATTCTGGAAACAGGTGGGATTTTTTTTTTCGAAAAAAAAATTAGTAGAAATATAAACTTTTTTGACATTTTTTTTTTGAAAAATATAAAAAAACAAGATTTTTTGAAGAAAATTTCAATGAAAAATTAAAATTTTCTCAATTTTTTTTTTCGGTTTTTAATTTTTCTTCGAAATATGAATGAAAATATTTTTTTTTGGAAAATTTCAATCAAAAATTAAACTATGAACGATAGGTACTGTTGCTCAAGAAAACTTGACATTGGCGCTCAATTGATGCATCGCATTATATGAAAATTCGACTTATATCCTTAAACGCGATTTGCGGCTGAACTAAGCGTCCTAGAGGCATCAAAGTTGACACCTTTTAACTTGATTTGGGGATAAACTAAGCGTCCTAGCGACTTATAAATCCAGATTCTTTGAAAGCAAAAGGAACTTTGCATACACTCACCCCAAATCCTATAATGGGCCCAAGCAGGGGGGCAGCATGCCCCCCATACATACCTCGCTGTTTATTCGTGTTTATTTGTCATTCAAGATACTCTTGCTCAAGAGAACTCAATTAATGCATAGCATTATACGAAAAATCTACTTTTATCTTTAAACGCGATTTGCGGCTAAACTAAGCGTCCTAGAGGCATCAAAGTTTACACAATTTAAACTTGATTTGCGGCTAAACTATCCGTCCAAGCGACTTTAAATGCAAAAGAAACTTTACATATACCCAACCTCGCACCCACCCCAAATCCTATAATGAGCCCAAGCAGGGGGGTTGCAGGGGGGCAGCATGCCACCCCATACATACCTCACTGTTTATTCGCGTTTATTTTCCACCCAAGGTAGTGGTTCTCAAGAAAACTTGACACTGGCGCTGAATTGATGCATCGAATCATACGAAAAATCAACTTTTATCTTTAAACGCGATTTGCGGCTAAACTAAGCGTCCTAGAGGCATCAAAGTTTACACAATTTGAACTTGATTTGCGTCTAAACTATCCGTCCAAGCGACTTTAAATGCAAAAGACACTTTACATATACCCAACCTCGCACCCACCCCAAATCCTATAATGAGCCCAAGCAGGGGGGTTGCAAACCCATATATACCTCACTGTTTATTCGCGTTTATTTTCCACCCAAGGTAGTGTTTCTCAAGAAAACTTGACACTGGCGCTGAATTGATGCATCGAATCATACGAAAAATCAACTTTTATCTTTAAACGCGATTTGCAATGAAATGGTGTCACAAATTGCATAGGAAAGAAAAATAGTAATGAGCTGTCGCATAGTAGTAGAAACGGCGGGATTTTGATCGGCGGGATTTTGGTTTTCGGGATTTTGATTTCCGGGATTTTGAAAAACGGGATTTTGACACGCGGGATTTCGACATACGGGATTTTGATTCGCGGGATTTCGACCCCAACCCTCATATTTGACTGGAAGGTTGCAACGTTGCAAGTAATTAAAATTAAAAATTCTAAAATGTGTTATCGGTTGTTCTCCAAGGTAATCATTTGGGAACCACTGCTTTTTCTTCTCTTTGTCAATGATATTCCCACTTTCTTTTAAAACTCTATCTCCCTGCTTTTTAAAGATGATCACCGAAAGATTTCCTGCAAATCAAACTGTAATTTTCTGTTGGCAGACTTCAATAGATTGCTATATGTAAAGTTCTATCTTGTTACAAGAACAAAAATTTTATAATATTTGAATACACATTACAGCATCTTTAATGTTGAAAGACTTATTCAGAAAGACTAATTAGTAGTACCTCGTAGCGTGATGGTACGTTGGACTGTCATGCCGAAGGTGTGGGTTCGATTCCCCGCCACCGCACAGTGGGGCCAAACCTACAATTTAGTGAAAAAACCTCTAAACGGTACCATTTCGTATGGTTTTGCACCCGCTAAATTGAATGGTATCATCCGTTTTATGATTCGAGTTAGGGGTTAATTTTTAACTTTTCATAATAGTGGGATATTTTGTATAAAGTACGGTCAGGTGCAAACTAAAAAGTAAATGACTATTTCTCACAGAAGAAAAAGCGGATTGGAGTGATTCAAAGTTATTTTTGAAGAAGAATAATAGAATTTTCAAATTTCATTTAGAATTCTGTGAAAAAGCAATCACATCTTTTTTGAACCGGTTATTTTCAATCAGAAATTATCTTATTTCTTAAATTGAATTTTTATTCGTTGATCCCAAAACTGGTAGAATCTGGTGATGACATTTTAACAGGTTCTTCATTACCACTAGGACTAACAGACCCTAGGAGGGTGGAGCTTTTTTTGTATGGCTACTCAAGTCTGGAAGTAGACTCGATGTCCAAATTTTGGCTGAATTTATCTGTGTAATCGAAGAAACGGGGTAAACTATTTTCTCATCAGAAACCTTGAAGGATATATTCAAATAGTACATTAAGGGAAAAATTTTAAATAATAACCCATGAGATGGAGAAATTATAGAAAACATCAGTGTAAAGGGCTCAAAATTTCAATGGTCCGTTTTAACCCCTTATTTCGACTGAAAGCTAATTTTTACCATAAAATCATTATAACAGCCAGATTCCACATGAAAAATACTGAAAGAAAAATGTATCACATTACCATATTACACACTTTTAAATATGAGGTTTCTTCCACCTCGGCCCCACTGTGCGCCGTGCCACCTAAAAACAGAAATGTTTTATCCGAGGTACTGCCTCTTGCGAGGAATTGACAAATCCTCCAAGCGTATACTTGTCATGAATAAGTGCTTCTCATCTAGCCATTCGGACTCGGCAAAAAACTGTAGGTCCCCTCCATTCCAACAACACGCACACAGGAATGGTTGGGAGTTGTAAGGCCCTGGTTCTCCACGAGCTGTTGCGCCACCGAATTTATTTTTTTTTAAATTCAGTAGAAAGATCTGAAAATTGTTCTTGACGGTACCTTATCTTTCATTCCACATATCGCACCCTCAGTGCAATAGAGCGACAAGTCAAAAAATGGCATTTTTGAGTTAAAGATGAGGAAATGTTGTTCTTTTAATTTCCTTTCTCTTGAGGGGCTTGTCATTTCCATGACTAACAAATTATGAAAGATATGACTATTTATACCAATTTTGCATTATATGACTTACTAAAATGTTTCTTAATATCCAATGCAAAACAGAGCTAACGCAAAATGTTCACCCTTTTCTTCTTGTAATCTTAAATAATTCCAATGCAAGAAAGAGATAATCGAAAATATTCCCATAAACCAAACTGATTTTCTCATTTTGACAAAAAAAATCTATGCAACACAGAGACATTTCAAAAAAATTACACTTCAAAGCCGACTTGGTTCCAATGCAAGACAGATTTATTTTGAGTTATCGCTATATTGCACTTTAATTTTCTGTTGCTTTTGTAAACTATCTCAAAAACCTTAATTATTTATATTATTTATAATTATTTAAATAAAATAAAAATTAAAAACACAAAGTATATTTACATGTTCTTGTAATAGAGTTTCAACATTTTGAAAAATAATGTCCCATGGAAAGTTATAAGCAAATTTTAAAAGTCAGTATTTTGAGGTAGTGTTATCTCGAAATGGCATTTTTTGAGTTAACGCTCTTTTGCACTGAGGGTGCGATATATTACAACTTTGGGATCAATAAAGCCAATAGTGAGATGAATGAAGTTTCAACCCAGTTTCGAACTAGTTTCAAGCCGGTTTCAACCCGGTGTCAAACCAGCTTCAAGCCAGTTTCAAACCAATTTCGAAGCGTTTTCAACTTGGTTTCAACCCAGTTTCAAACTAGTTTCAACCCGGTTTCAACATGACACGTACAGTACGAGTACATATCTGCTTCTCATATTACAACTAACATTTTTGAAACATGGAAACAAATTTTGTGTGATATTTTTTTTGTTAATTAATTGTTAATGTAAGTAAAAGTATATACAGTATAAAATACCTTACATACTAAAAGTTTAAAGACTCAAAGGAAGTTGAAAAACTTATAGACTAACTGCAGTTGAAGGACTTAGCGCCCTATCAGTAATCAGTATCAGCAACGTTAAAAACGGTCACTGTTTGACTGAGCCCTTAGGTTACATATAAGCGTGATCACTGAACAAAGGCCCAATATCTTTTAAAGTTTGAAGCTTAAAAGATGTTTGGCTGTTTTGTTTTTGACTATAGAAACTCAAAGTTTAAAATAATTTATATAAAATTATTGCTTTCTAATTTTTAGGACTTACCCCGAAGGGTGGGTTACCGATGCTGACGAAGGTCGAGATTCTAGTTTGGAATATAGACTGAGCATAATAGAAGCAACAGAAGGAGATTCTGGGATTTTTACTTGCCAAACTCCTGCTCGCCATGAGCATTCAATTGAAGTTGTTATCAAAATTATATCATGTCCTGTTATTCCAGTTCGACGTGGATTAATCATAAACATTAATGATACAAAAATGGGTTCCAGAGTTAATTTATCATGTGCAAATGGAAACTCCTTGATAGGTGCTTCAGAAATTATCTGCCTTCCAAGCGGTAACTGGAGCGCTCCTTTGCCAGTCTGTGAGAGTATTGAATGCGGAGATATCAACATGCATATAGAAAATAAAAGTACTCCTCGTGTAGCAGTTTTATCTCGGGAAGTGGGTGGCAGAGCTTCATTTTCTTGTTCCTCGGGGTATGGACTAAGAGGGCCAATTGAATCAGTCTGCTTGCCTTCGGGAGAATGGGCTCTCCCCTTTCCAACATGTGTGGAAGTTCAATGTGACGATCCAGGTGCCCCAGAAAATGGTTATGCCCAAGGTTCAGCTCCTTATAGAGCAGGTGACGTAGTACAGCTGAATTGCAATCCAGAGTTCATGATGCAAGGACAGCCTATAATTGCGTGTCAAGACAGTGGTAGATGGTCTGGTGGGTTACCAAAATGTGTGCAGGCGTGTTCGTACCCTGGAACTGTCATAAGTGGACGAATGTCTTCAGTAAAATTCTACTACACCATTGGAGAAAGTATAACGTTTTCTTGTGACGTTGGATTAGAGCTTCGGGGTGCAACAATGGTTAAGTGCTTAAAAAATGGAAAATGGTCTAATGCAATTCCAACGTGTATTACTTTGGAAACAGTTAATAAAAGCCGGATGCTCTTCAAGGACTAGTGATTATATTTACATAATGCGTACAACTTTAAGTTTTTGTAGTTTTACGAAGAAAAAAACAAATCATACTATAGAACTAACTTCAGCTGCTCATTTAATAAAAAAAAGAAGAGCACAAATATCATTATAGGTCAGACTATGGTTTGGAATAAAGGATTGAGTATTTTATGTACTTTTAAGAAGACAAATATCAGAAGTTTGATGCCAATTAATACAAAATTGATATAAATAAGATATCATTATACATTGATCAAAAAATTTAAAGAAGATTTCAATAATAGGGACTATAATATTGTACTAGCTAAATTAAATTAAAACGGTTCCAAGTCTTCTTAGTTGAAACAACTCTGTAGATGATATATAAAGTGTAATATTTATGTTGCTGGCCCCCACTTCTTGGTCGCCATTTTTTCTTGGTTGGAATTCTCATCTTGCAAGCAGAACCATTTTGGAACGTTCAGATGACGCATAAAGAACTTGAAAATAAGACAAGTTTCTAGTCTCTGATTGACCAACTGTCAAAAAGTCGGAAAGTTGACTAGAAAGTACAGAACGTCAGAATAATCTTCCCTGATATCAAGTCAAGTGCATTTGTGCCAAAGTATCAACTGTTTAGATATATTTTGTCACAAAACAGCAGGCTGAGCCTCTTTTTTCTATAATGAGTTTATTTTTCTTCGCGGTCGTTTCAATATTTTTAGTGAAGTGGTTCTTTATCAAATACGGAAAAGAAAATTGTTAAAAATTGCAGTTGACTGCATATGAAGTTCCTTATGTCTTCTGAATGTACCCAATGATTTCGAGTGAGTTAACCACATCCAAAAATTGTAGTTATAGTAGCCTAAATTTGTTGCCTACGCTGAGTTAAACAAGCATTTGAATTTTCAAATTAAAATTATGTAAATATAATAAAAAACTATTGAATGCAAAGACGATTTTTTGTTGGTTTCTTATTTATTTCATTTAATTAAGTGTTAACGGTAGGAACATAAATAATTTAACTATCATTTCTAATAATTAATATTTTATTTAAATTTATTTAATATCTTAAGTAGGCTTTTTTTAATTACACAGTGATGTGTACTGTTTTCATGTATGGTAAGATGTGACGGATGTTTTTAGGGGGTCATGCCACGGCTCTGGACCTTTAGCACCTCATATGAGGGAAATTTGATAAAAAAAAGATGAGTCAACCAGAAAAGGTCAAGTGGTCCCAGAAATTGGTCAGCCCAAGATAACTTGTAATAAAGGCCAAAAATCGCGTCTGACCTTAAACAATAATTTAAAAATTCATTAAAAAAACTATGGCTGACCAATTACTAAAACTAGCTGACCTTTTATATAGTTCTCAAGGCCAAGGAAAATTTCCCTTGATTGAGGTGCCAAAAATCGTTATGCCCTTGAAATTTTTAAAAAATTCATTAAATAAAAACTATACTTGACCAATAACTAAAACTAGCTGACCTTTTATATAGATCAAGAGATCTTTAAGTTGACCTTTAATCACGATCTAGACATCTTTCGGATATTGTAAATTTTTTTGGAAATTTCCCATAAATAAGGTGCCAAATAAGGTACCTAACCTAACCTAAGCCTTTATTACAAGTTATCTAGGGCTGCCCAATTTCTGGGACCTTTTCTGACCAATTAGATGGCATCTTTTTTTTTAATCAAATTTCCCTCATATGAGGTGCCGAAGATCCAGAACCTCATGCCAAGCCCCAGTCATGGCCATCCCTCCATTCCTGACCCCGAAGTAAAAGCCCCCCAGTCTTGACCAGGCGCGGATCCAGGATTTCATTTTGGGGGGGCAATTTTCGTGAGTTTCCAAAATCTTGAAGAAAGCAATTAATACTTTCATAACTGCCACAGTGTCTCGAACAGTGAAATGAAGTTGTGCAGTTTGTAGCTATAGCAGCGTTTTTGAATTCTTTCTGGATCTGCGTAACTCCACAATTATGCTCGGAAAACATAATGGCACAGTGGAGTGGTATGTTCACACACATGACGTTCGAGTTCGAGTGAAATTTCCAGCCCCTTCTTTAGCTGGGACAACTTAACCTTGTCAGTAAAGGGCCGTTTTCGAGAACCACATCAGCTTCAAAAATGCATTTTGCAGAATGTTCTCTAACGCAAACAACAAAAATCTTCTGTTCAAAAAGGCAAATACAAGTTTTAATGCATAAGCATTATGTTCGATAATGCAGTTTGCTAAAAACCCATGTTAGAAAACATTATGTGCGGTGCAATTCTGTAGTAAACAAATCAAGTTGGCAACAAAAATTTTGAGAAGCTGGAGAACGTGTTCATAAACGTCAAATACTTTTGCAAGAAAATTGAAGGACGTTAATAAAAAAGATTTTGTGCTAACAAAACCATTGCATTAATTTGACAAAAGCTGTATTTAAGCTTAACTAAAATTATAGATCAAAACAAAACTTTCCTGTATATAAATAAAACACAATGATTATAGTGGAAAATACAAAGAAAAAAAAACACTCTTTATTAAACCTTTCAATCCAACCTTCCCGGTTCAGCCCTCCATTGTGACTAACTTTCGTTATACATTTCATTTACATTATACTTATGTCGTTTTCGATTGGATTTTCTGAATGTTCTACTCCATTTTGATTCCAATCGAATATAACAATATCGTGTTGTCAAATTTACACACACACTACTGAATGACGCCATTTTATAAAATGGCTTTTTCAAGCATTTATCACTTTTGATAAGTAGTCCGACGACAAACAAGACTTTTGGAGTGGAAAAGGAGTACTCTGGACATCCAATCGAAAACGATATTAGCCTTTGTTAAGTTTTAATAAAAAAAATTATATAAGCTCAAACCATCGTTTGCAGAGTTGCCACACTCATACAGTTCGATACAATAGCAATATTCGCAGTTTTTCTTGCATCCTTTCATATCGAAAACATCTTTCTCAGATAACTATAGATCAAAGAAGAGATTTTATTAATTTCTTTCCGAAATTGGATGTCCCGTTAGTCCTTGATCGTGAAAACTACAAATTTACGCGTACTCAACCGCGCCAAGAGCTTTTCCTCCACCCATTCTCCACTTTTCTTAATTTGTGTGTTTTATGTCGAAGAAACCGTGGCATAAGACCCAAAAATTGCTTAAAAAGGTCTGATCTTCAACTTGTTCAAATCCAAAGTGAAGATAAAGATTTCCACATGAATTTGAAGAAATGATAATAAAACGTGTAATGGACGGCAAGTTTAAGATTGTGTCTTTTCTTATTCCCTCCTCAATCGGATGCTTTCTCTAATACCATTCACAAAGATTCATTTAGTCCGCTCAGTCCGGAGTTTTAAAGGTTAATCGCACTAGAAAATGTTTTAGGTACCTATTTAAATGAACGGGAGTGTATAAGCTTTATTTTGATATCAATTTTTGAACACACGTCAATTTCACAAGATCTTGGTCCAATTGAGCTTAATGCGAATCATTTTCGCAGTCAAAGTGATTTTCTTCTTTGATTTATATCAGCAACATGTCCGAAAAACCTTTTTTACATAGATATGATGTGGAGAACATAACGTGATATTTAATTGCATTTTTTCGAAGAATGGAATATGTCTTCACTTTCTTGCACCAACATTCTTCGAGGCTAATCACCATCATCAAGTCCTGTAACCCCGATTGGGGCATAGGGCGTCAACAAATCGTTTCCATCCTTCATGGTCTGCAGCTATATATTTTAACTCTGGCCACGTCTTTCCCTGGGAGTCTGCTTCCGCTAGAAATGTTGATTTCCATGTTGTTCTTGGTCTTCCAACCCACCGTGCTCCCTGAGGATTCCATTCAAAGGACTGCTTTGCAATTTCATCTTTTGTTATCCTCAGTGTGTGACCAATCCATTGCCATTAACGCTTTCTTATGTCAACGTCCAGCCGCTCTTGACTTGTCCTGCGCCACAATTCTTTGTTTGATATAATTTGTGGCCAGCGAATCTTTAGAATATGGTGTGGACAGCGATTCACAAAAGCCTGCAATTTCTTCGAAATGGTAGTCGTGACTTTCCAGGTTTCGCAAGCATATAACAGCAAGGATTTGACATTGGATTCGAAGAATCTCAACTTTGTGCGTAAGGAGATTGGACTGGATTTACAAATTTGGGACAGAGAACCGAAGGCTGCGCGAGCTTATTTATTCTACTTTGAACGTCCTGATCAGTACCACCATTTGCTGAAACAATACTTCCAACTTCCAAGGTAGTTAAATTGTTCGACCTCTTCAACTGGCGTCTCCTGAATAAAAATACGCTGCTGTGTGACGCTGGCCGTCAAAACATCGTCTATCGCCAGTAGAAAGAGAATTGGCGATAGAAAATCTCTCTGTCACACACCCTGCCGCACTTCGAAAGAGTCGGATAGCTGCCCATTGTGTAAAATAACACATATTGCGTTGTTATAGGACTCTCTTATAGTGGCAACAATTTTTGGGGGAATTCCCCTACCAAGAAGTGATCTCCATATACATTCACGGTTGACTCGGTCAAAGGCCTTCTCAAAATCCACGAGCATGAGGTAAGGAGGTGACTAAAACTCCGCAGACTGCTCAAGAACGATACGCAGAGTGTTGATATGGTCGATACACGACCGCTCACTGCGGAAACCAGCTTGATGCCTCTTGAGTGTAGACTCGATTCTAACCTTTATCCGCTCCAGAGTGATGGTTGCCATTTGTTTTGGAAAAACGGACAAAACTGAAATACCTCGCCAATTGATGCAATTCTTAAGGTCAACTTTTGTTTGGCAACTTAACAATCACACCATCCTTCCAGTCGCTGGGATAGATTTCGTTTTCCCACACAGCTTGTATCAACGGGTGTAGAATACTAGCCGTTCTAACGGGGTCATCTTTCAGGGATTCGACTGGTATTCCGTCAAGTCCAGCTGTTTTGTTGTTCTTGAGAAGAGTTATCGAAGATTGGATTTCCAGTACTGTAGGGAGTTCGATATCAATACTCCTATAAGATCGAGGCTAATACGGGATTCAAAGCATTCGTTGCAGCCGTGATAATGTTGAAGTTTGATAAGCTCCTGAACTGCATCAGGAAGTTTGACCACCTTCACAATTAAAAGTTTTCGAATTATTTGGCAAATATTATCAAAATTTGCTTGGTTGAGTTCCGGAATTTCGGCTTTGTGTGCATTAAAATGACCAACAATGTGCTGTTGAACGCTTGATGCCATGTGAGTGATGCTTGAAGAACGGAAGCTTCTTAATGACCGGCAGTACGGTTTTCCTAGCAATAGGTCCACTGGTGATCTGATGGTATATCTCACCGAGCAGTGGAACAAATTTTTACATCGTTTTGGAGAAAGTAAGATTGTTGCACTTGATATTTCAAAAGCGTTTGATAGAGTTTGGCACCAAGCTCTCTTATCGAAAATGCGTGCATTTGGTTTTGATGAATCTCTTCTTCGTTGAATTAGAAATTACCTATCGGACCGTTCAATACAAGTTGTGCTGGATGGTTTCAAGTCTGATATTCATAAAATAAATGCTGGTGTGCCCCAGGGCTCCGTTTTGTCTCCGACTCTCTTTCTCATCATTTGTCTGAAAAATCTAATCCATTAAACAGTTTTGCTGATGACAGCACCCTCAGATTTTCATATTCGTTTCTTGATTCACATCCTTGTCCTTCGGATGTGTAACTCGAACAGCAGCGTATGATAAGCTCATATTTAATGCTTCAAAAACGCAATGCTGTTTGCTGTCTCTAAAGCAGAACCCACCCCCAATGCTACTATCCATGAGTGATACTTGCATCGATGAAACTGAACAGCTTTCAGTTCTGGGTATGTGCATCTCAGATCACCTTCGGTGGAATGAACACATATTCAATGTCGCCAAAAACGCTGCGAAGTGTTAAGGTTTTCTTCGAAGATGCAAGAAATTTTTCTCCCCTTCTGGTTCTGATCTGGCTGTAATCTACAAAGCCTTCATTCGTCCAAAGCTTGAATATAATTCTCATATTTGGGCAGGTGATCCAATAACTCATTTAAACCTTTTAGATAGAATCCAAAAAAGAGCTCTTAAAATGATAGGTGACTGTAATATAACGGAAACATTCGCATCTCTTGAACACCGCCGTAATGTTTCATGTCTCTGTTTATTCTATCGCTATTTTTATAAACAGTGTTCTAGTGAAATAGCCAGCTGCATTCCTCCCCTAAACCAATTCCACCGTAATACTCGCACTTCCAGGAATGCGCATCAGTTTACTCTTGAGCCCCATTTCGGACGTACTGTAAAGTATAGAGATTCTTTTTTCAGCCGAACAACACGAATGTGGAATGCTTTACCCGGCTCTATTTTTCCCCTTCATTTTGATATTCAGAACTTCAAAACTAATTTTTCGAATGTTGAACAAATATATGTTCAATTTTTTGTTGTCTTTAAGCTCTTACTGCCGGATTATTTTAATTGCAAGTTGAGTTGATTCAAATGCGCACAAGGTATGCCAGTTTCAAATTAACATCTGGAGCAGAGAATCATTTCAATAAACGGGAATAAACGTGCCAATATATTGCTTTTTGGTAACCAACGAACTTCGAACGGAATAAACGTGCCAATATATTGCTTTTTGGTAACCAACGAACTTCAGTGTGATAAAGTAAAAATTCGCTATCCATTTCGTTGCATTTTTTTAAATGTGTGTGCTGACCTCAGTGCACTGTTTTTTACTGTATTCATCAAATTGCGAGTTGAATGCAAAGCTTCTGGTAGAATTTTGGATGCTAGTGCTTGTCGGTTTAAAATGCAATGGGCCATGACAACTTCTGGGCTTATTTTCATCACAAGGGTTGATGCACCAGTTGCACGGTCAGTCAAAAAGGGTGCTCCATCTATGGAATTTCTATAATTTTAATTAAATTATCATTCTGCTCGTAAAAATCTCTTCGTCCAATTCGAACTGAAGGAAAAGCGTGGTTTATTGGGGGTTCTCGTGACACATGGCAACACGGCCATGACCGTGTCACATCGACAAAGCTGTTTCGGGTTTCCCAAACATGTACCAAACATGTACATATCATTTTTGAACTAATAAAAGCAAGGGCTATCTATTCACTTTGAAAAATAAGTCGATAATTTAAGTTTTACCAACTTTAATTTTTCCAGTTAGGTTTTGTGAAAAATTCATATATTTTGGAAGCGAATCGTTTTTTCTAAATATTTTTTTGATGTGCAATTTTGTGTTTAAGAAAGAGATGTCTGCGGCCCCCTATGATGGCTTCGTGGACCACCAGGGGTCCACGGACCACCAGTTGGGAACCGCCGTTCTAGAACGAAAAGAAATAAAATGCACGACTGGCTCGCACGTACTTGCTCCCTTGATTTTAAGATATCGAATAAAACTAAAATTGAAACTTTTTTTGTTTGAAAACTTTGATTTAAATATTATAAAACTAATCAAAATCCGTTCATCAGATAATGAGAAAATTTAGTTCTAAAAATATTTTAGTGAATGCTTAATAACCTTTAAATACCGAGTTTTAAGAAATATTTGATTTAAGAGTGTTCCGGACTGAAATGGTGATTTCATGAATAAGATTGCGAAGCGTGTACATGTCCGATCAAAGCGATCAAGGTGTCTATGGACAGATATACTTATTTTCTATGCCATCATTGGAAAAAAAAATTTTATTTTGTGCTCTAGATTTCGGTAAAAGCCTCTAAGAAATCGAGAAAATGGCTAAAATGGCTGTTTTTCAAAGCAAATGTAGCCTATACTATAGCATTTTTTGCAAAAAAAAATGTTTAATAACATACAATTCCATATTTTTATTATGCCACTATTGGAGAAAATTTTTAATTTTGTACCTAATAAAAATTTTAATAATGCAAAATAAAAATGCTTGTGAATTTTGAAAAAAACCATTTTTGACAGTCAATTTTGTATACCTAACGGTATTTTTTTGACAAATTTTTTTGCAGTGGATATAAATTCAATATATTTTTCATGATTTTCATTAATTATGTAATCATATTTGTATCATTTGATATTGAAATTTTTAATTCTTAAAATGCACTTTTTGACAGAAAATTTATGTAAATTTAGAAGTTAAGATCAGTTACTTTTAGAGATTTTTTTTTAAATACAATAATACGCCTACTAGTGACCAATTAGTAAAAATGCAAAGTTTTATTAAACAAATCATCTGATGAAAGTGAAAAAAACGATCTTATAAATGCAAAAAAAAAAGTTAGCAAATGACTGGTTTTGTTCAGTTCGGAACACTCTTAAGAAAAAAATTTTAAAAATTTTTAAAAATTCAAAAAATATTTTTTGAAAATTTTGGGAGAAAAAAGTATTTATATTTTTGAGAAATCAGGAATACCGTTTTGAAGAAAATCGCAAATAACCATTTTTCGAAAATGTTTTTAGCCTTTACTAAAAGAAATTTACTGGAAGACAATCATCTAGTTTTCAGTTTTTCATTAAGAATTAATTAGAGCAACGAATTTAAAAAAAATTATATATTTTTATGTTTTTTTTTCGCAAATTTTTAGTTTAAAATTCGTTTTTTTTTTTAAACCATGTATAGATTTCACTTTATTCAAAAACTAGCTAAGAGAACATTATTGGCTTTTAAAAAAGGTATAATACTTAATTGTAAGCATGTATTACCGTTATTTTTTAATATTTTTTTTTTTACATTTTTGGTACTTTTTTATGAAATTGCCGCTCCCACCCAAACGGGGTGAGATAGACCCCCCTCCTATAATAAAAATGCTTGCATTGAACTGTTCTAAACAGAATCATAGTTATCGTACTCTCTCCTAAACTAGTCCTACTCAAAGACGCATTTTTTTTTTTAAATAAGTAAGTACATACAAGAATACATTTTTTGTTTCTTTTCCTTTTTTTATAATATGAAAATATTTTTTTGAACAAATTGTTCACTATATTAACTTAACAAGGGAAAGGATTATTTAGAAGTAGGCCTCTTCCTACAATTTTTTTGTCTTGTCTTGACTCGACATTTATCCGTATCCCGTACTTTTGGCGCGCTATCTCACCCATCTCACCCCACTGTGCGGCGACGTCGTCGTAAGCTTTCCGACGTTTTCGATGGTTTTCCGACTTGCATGGATACCAAAATTAAATTCCACTTATTTATGTATTAAACTCTCAAATAAATAAATTTTAGCTACATATTTTAAATACGTAATCATAATCCAGAGACATAGATAATATTATGTGGTATTGAAAATGACTTTTTTGTGATATGGGTTTCTTATATTTGTAAATTACTGTAAAAAAAGAACAACACCAATTAAAATGTTATTAGCGAAACTTTTCACAAGATAAAAACGATTGAAAAAGAACTAAGGTTGCGAACAATAGAAATAAAGCACGCTAGTATCTGAACCCAAATATAGAATATATGGCTGATTCTCAATTTAAAGCCATCAAATTACTGTGCCAGACCAGTGTCCAAGCACGTTGTACAGCAATCTATTAGCTAATAAATAGTTCACGGAGACCGAGTGCGATCTCACAACATGCAATGCAAAAAACATCCCACCAAGCAGAGGCCGCTTGACAAGTCCATGTGCTAGCTGTCTTTCTTGTGGATTCTATCCAGTTTGAGTGCGTCATTTGTATCAATAGGGTGTTTTTACGAGTTCACAAAACCGGATTTATTGTTTCTTCTAAGTTATTTGTTATGTTGTTTTATTTTGTATTTTGTCATACATTGCGTAGATATAAAAAATCAAATATAACTTAAAAAATTTGGTGCTGAGATTGGCTTGAAATATAATCTTGAGAGACCAGATAAAATATGAAGCTAGATTGCTGCAGCCTATAGACCAGACGGAAAGATTTTGATAATAAATGCATGAATGTGTAACTTGAACTTCTATGCAGTATTTTACTTCGAACGATCGGCTGGTAGGTATACATTTTTTTTAGAAATTGTATTATTTTATTGAATGTTAGCGTTACTGAGATTGAGAACGGGAGAGAATGATTTGCATTTATTGTGCGAAAAGTTGTGTGCAAGGTTTCTCAAGATCACCCATCTGTTACCACCGAGAAGTATGCTTCATATTTTGTTATCATTTTCACAACTTTATAAATAGAAGAATTCAAAATGCAACCCGTCATAATAATTGAAATGCCTTTTGTGCAACATTGACGCGAGTTACAAAATGCCATACTATTTCTGTCATTTCGTAGATAATCTTCATGGGCGACGCACGTACATATGTATCTAAGCCAAAAGAAAAAAAACATGTCAAAGTAATTATTTAGCTTCTTGTCAAAAAAATATTTTTTCATCTATTTAAGTTTAGATATCACCTCTTATTTCGTTTGCTTGTATATGCATATGTATGTATATATAAGTGTTTAACGAAAGGATTGGTTGTTATTTAAATGAGTCAAATTCGGGTAAAAGTAGAAGACCAAATTAAGTGTTTGAAAAGTGATGTGCTACAACAAAAAAAAGTGCGGAAATGACAAGCAATAATGTACATCTCAACATCAAATATTCGTTGGCAACCCTGGCCCAACCTTAAAGTTAAATTGTATACCTCCTGATAAAATTGTGTTTTAAATTAAATTAAAATAAGTTTAAATAGTTGTTTTGTGTCAACTGTTTTGCTAAGGAACTATAGATCAAGTGAGATTTAAAAAATATTTAATTTCATTTTCAAACACTATAAAAACCTAAATAGCAAGAAAAACATAATTATTTACATATATATTTTATACATACAAACTTAAACTAACCATCAAAATTAAAAGAAAAAAAAAATACTTGATGAACACAAATAAAAGAAAGGTTCACGAAACATCCCCTGAAATTCGACAATCAGCCCCTAAAAAGGATAAAAATATGTCTTCGTTAGTTGGCTCGATGAGTATAGATGAATTAAATAACTTGTTTGTCTCTAATCTAAAAAATGTTGCTACCAAAGATGACATCTCGGACTTGCGCGAAGAATTGAGTGAGGTTAGGAAAGAAAATGGTCAATTGAAGGACACTGTAGATGCACTGAATAAAAGATGCAATCAACTTCAAAACGAAATTGATCAGCTTAAGATATCCGCAAATGAATCCAACCTGATCATTCGAATAAAGAACAAGGGAGGATCTGAGAATCCACTCACAGAAGCGGAAAACATTTGCAAGCATATTTCGGATACAGAAAACATAATCACTGCACATGAACTTCGACAGATTGCAGCCAATGACGATATTGTCACAATCTTGGCCGAGTTCAGGAGTAAACAAAGTGCATTCCAGATTCTGAGGATCGTTAAAAAGCTTAAAGGAACCGGCATCTCCATAAGTCGCGATTACCCACAGAAGACTTGACAGAAGCATAGCAAAATCCTTCAATTGCGCAAACACATCCAAGCCAAAAAAACCCCATATAAAAATGGTACTACGCGACGATAGACTGCGAATTGAAAATATAGTGGTGGAATGGAACGATGATCAACAAAAATTCGTCACAGATCAGGAGCATGGACTGCAAATGATTATGCAAAAACATAATCTGGAGGAGGGTTTCTTCCAAAATATTTGTTTACAAATATCTCAAAACACTCGGAAAAATAAAAATGTCACAAATCAACGAAAAACATCACCCGAAGTTGGCTGCGGTTCATCAATATCAAAAACCCAAAACAGAATAGAAGTTGGGTCTCCGCATCCAGGTGTAAGCTCAGAAGCACATTTCAATATTAGAGATTGTTATTAGGATAGAGCCGTCTGTCAGATTTATGAATTAACAAAAATTAAAATTTTAAGTTATAATATAACAGGTTTAAATTAATTAAATAAAGTAGAAATTTTAGATTTTACAAATTTTATTAATCAAAACGAAATATTTATATTAATCGAAACACATGTAACTGAGGAGAACTATACAAATTTTGAATCGAGTTTTGCTGATTATGAATTATGGTGGTTATCAGCACGTAAATTAAACAGAAAGGGTCGAGCAAGTGTAGGAATTCTCATGGGCTTCAAAAATAACCTTAACAGCATCAACTGCACGTATAAACAAATAGGAGACTTTTGTTTCATGGAAATCAAGTTGGATCATCATGTTATCAACCTCATCCCAGTGTACTTAAACTGTAGTAATTGGGAAACTGAATTTACTAAGCTTGAGGATAATCTGTTTAGCAGTGATTTATCCAACATAATGCTTATTGGTGATTTCAATGCACGAACTGGAGTCTTAGAAAGTGAAAATAGACTAAAAGAAAGGACCCGATGTTAAAGAGATGGTGTTATTAATAGAGAAGGAAAGAAAGCGGTTGATCTCTGTAATTCCTTTGGATTTAGCATCTGCAACGGTACCACAGACGGAGATATATCAGGTGACTTCACTTTCATAGGACCTCAGGCAAACTCCGTGATCGACTATGCGTTGGTGTCGGGGGAATGGAATAGTGTGATTGATGAATTCGAAGTTTTAACGGCCATACACTCGGATCACTTACCCATTCAAATAAGTATAAATCTCAAACAGAACCTATCAGAATCAGATTCCAATCCACGATTGAAATATAAGTGGAAAAATGCCCTAGCTGACAGGTATGCAGTTGCATTAAATAACGTGCTTCTTCTGCAAGAAATAAATTCTTTGCCTCAAGTTCTCAATTTGTCCAATCTCGATGAAATACTTGAAAATTCGATACCAACA
The DNA here is from genome assembly GCA_963921185.1 of Dasysyrphus tricinctus. Lineage (NCBI taxonomy): Eukaryota > Metazoa > Arthropoda > Insecta > Diptera > Syrphidae > Dasysyrphus > Dasysyrphus tricinctus. The sequence goes on along the minus strand of OY992531.1, from coordinate 175,524,251 downwards.
CAATGTTTACCAAATAATAACACCAAGACCCCATATCGGGAAAAATGGTTTGATAATGACTGTATGGAAGCACGCAGAAAATCATTCGCCTGGTAAAGGTTGTTTAGAAAATCTCCAGATAATGCCTACTTGAAAGCAAAATATTTTGCTAAAAATAAATATTATAAAGAATTACTAAAGAGCAAAAGACAAACATACTCAAGGAACATTGCTCAAGATCTTGCAGTCTGCAGAAATACAGGGGAGTTCTGAAAGACTATTCGGGAAATTAATAAAAACAAAATAAACGAGCTGCCCCTTCAATAGATATGAAGAATTAAGTGGAACATTTTTGCATGTTGACGAAAGATAATTTCTCTTCATCTTTTCAATTTGCCATTCCTTACCAGCACAACGATGAGTTGGATGCTCCATTCTCTAGTCTAGAGGTTCAATCAGTGTTAAATGAACTCCAAAACAACAAGTCACCTGGATCAAATGGAATCCCACAAGAGTTCTACAAATTTAGTACCGCTCTTTTTGTAGAAAGCTTAACAAAAGCTTTAAATGAAGCATATGATAATGCCTGTATATCTACCAAGCTATTTCAAAGAGGCTATTATCTGTCCAATTTTCAAAAAAGGAGACAGCAGAGTTTCTGCCAACTATAGAGGCATTTTGTTGCTAAATTCATCGATGAAAGTTTTAGCAAAATTACTTTACAAACGGCTCTACAACTGGGTTGAGGAAAATAAATTGTTGAGCGAGGCACAAGCTGGCTTCCGTGAAAACTACTCTACAATTGATCAAATTTATTCGCTCACCAATATAGCGGAAATATTCATGGGATCAAAAAAGAAACTTTATGCCTTTTTTATAGACTTCAAAGCGGCGTTTGACACAATTGACAGGAAAGCCCTTATGCTGAAGCTTTATAACAAAGGAATTTTGTCAAAGTTTGGAAATATTCTGGAAAAGTTATACGAATCTACAACTTCTGCAGTCGACCTCGAAAACAACAAAGAGTTTCCAGTAGAAATAGGACTGAGACAAGGATGTTTCTTAAGTCCTCTACTGTTTTCCCTGTTCATAGATGACATTGAAGAGGTTCTACAAGGTGGAGCACGTGTATCGACCGACCTATTAGTAAAAGTGCTTATGTTCGCAGATAACATCGTTTTGCTTGGGAAGTCACCTGGAAGTCTCCAACTGATGATCAATAGATTGTTTGAGTACTGCAACAAATGGATGCTCCAGGTGAATCTTGACAAGTCTAAAGTTATGATTTTCCGCAACGGTGGAGGTCGCAACAGTCGAAGTGAAAGATGGAAATTTGGAGAGCAAAATATTGAAGTCGTAAGTGAGTATAACTATCTTGGGATGAGGCTTTCTAGAAATCTTAACTTAACAAACCATATGAGATTAAATAGCCAAGTCAAAAAATGCGTTAAATGAGAAGTGTGATGCACAGCAAATACGTGGAATACGAAGCAAAATATCGCATTTTTGAAACAATAGCTAAATCCATCATGTTCTATGCAGCTCAAGTATGGGGACACAAAGAGTTCGAAGAAGTAGAGCAACTAATTAGATATTTTTTAAAACGAACTTTGAGGCTACCAAATAGTATGGCAAATCACGTCCTTATGCTGGAAACGGGTCTTTCTCCTTTGTTCATTTCAACTCTCAAGATGCAGGCTGACTACGTTCTAAGAACAATTAATATGGATGAGAGTCGAAATCATCATGGTTTGAGTCTTGGAGGAATTTAGCTGAGTACTGTGGACTTTCGCTCTCTTCAAGATGATTCGATTGACATGTGGAAAAGTGAGCTTTATGACCTTATCAGCTCAGTAGATGAGAAGAAAAGAGAAAATTTTGTCTGGAAGGCTAGAAGCTCGTTCCATAGGAACATATATGCGGGGCTTGACTACAACTTAGCAGCCAAATATGAAATGGTCAATATTCTAAACGAAGGGAATGATTGGATGAATTTATATAAATACGTCAAGACAGCGCTAAATTACAGGAATCGAATTTCTGAAGAACTCATTTAAAACTTATAAAAAAAAAACACTGTAACACTTATACATACAATTTTATTTAAGTATCATTTGCCAGCTGGCAGACGGCAACGTAGCCATGTCATATAATGAAAGAGAAACAAAACTTTTGTAAATTACTTGAAATAAAATCATTTGAAAATTGAAAATTGGAAAAACATCAAATAAACGCTGACGCTTCATCAATGACCCTTTAACTCGAACTATTCACTTTCACACAAGACTAAATCTTAGTACCTAGTACGCTGCTGATGCAAAACGAAAAACTCCATACAAAAATGACATAACGAAAACGTACGCTGTTCAACGGTTGAAATTTATAATTGTAGCAGATTATTTGGAGAACTCTGCACTTTTGGAGGTAACAAAGTACTCATAAGTAGATTAAAACACTAATTTAGTAATATCAACTACACATGCTCTCATGTGCGAGTAGATACATTTTACATCAAAAAGCAACTTTATTTGTTCCATTGAAAAAAGCTAGTAAAATACTCATGAGTACCTACTTGGTAACCTCCAAAGGAAAACGGCTATTGTGTTTTGTGTGCCAAAAAAAAATTTTTTTTCGTGTTTATTTTTATTGTTTCTTTCAATACAGCATGCCTGCTTGTGATTATTTGCATTTGTTTTAATTTTTTGAATTTGTGAAACTGTCAATGAATATTTCTGTCACTGTGTTTTCGTAAGCGTTTCGTTGTCTTGTTGGAGTTTGGAGACAAACTAAACAATTTGTTGCACATCAGCAGCGTACTAGGGTAAGCAAAATATTATATATTATACATATTTGATTGCAAGAATTCGTGCCAACATAACAGAAAAATATATTATTTGTCTGCGCAGTAAAGAGTTATGTCTGTTTTTCTTTAGAGTAGAATTTGGCGCTTGTATTGTTGTTCCACTCACAGATTCAATTGATTTCAAATTGTTTTTATCTTTTTCTTTCTTTATAATTCAAGTTTTTTTCTCTTTTTAATGGATGGGATGGGATGGTATGTATGGCAAATAGTGAATATTAGGATTCTAGTACATGGAAGGTACCTACCTCTGGAACTTTTATGCTTGGGTGTAGCCAGCAAAGTTTTTAAAAAGCAGCTGGTGGTATTGGCCACAATATATGTATTTCCATCATACCTATATGTAACAATCCACAAAATACTCACTTTCATGGTTATAAGATTTAGGTAGTTTTATTTATTTTTAAGATACAAAATATTGCAGTACAACTGCTTCTGAGAAAGTGATAAAGAATAATAATAAATGCTGAATAGAACTGTCACCGGAGAACAGATACCACTAACCAAAACCTCCGACCAGAATTGCAGGGATGTTATCCAAACTCTGATCTCCACATCCCTCCCGTATTTTTCAACTTCAACTTTAGTCCTTCTGTGTTGGTATCCTTTTCCGGAGACTGGGTTTCTGATAAAGTTACAGTTGGTTCCTCGCTCTTCTTTGCAGAATCTTCTGAACCTGTTAGGAATAATAAATAACTTAATATGAAATAATAATTGAGGAATAATAAACCTGGTTTGCAGAACGTTGGCATTTTTTTAACGTGGCTTACATTCCTTCTCAAGGTTTTTCCGTTCTCATCTCGAACTAGTACTTCGTTTGAAGATCGTTCAATCACCTCGAATTCATTGGAATCAAAGTTTGTTGACAGTTTGTTTTGCGGGACCATGTTACGAATCAACACTTTGTCACCTTCAACAATCTGACAATCTTTTGCTCGTCGTTTCTCATCAGCCGTTCGCTTCCCCTTCTCTTTATTCAAAACGTCTGAATCTCGCGCTTCTGAATCAAGAATATCTTCTTGTATATCCTGAACAGACGGGATTTTATCTCTTATCAATCTATTATACAAAAGTTCAGATGGAGATTTCCCTGTTGTTCCGTGTGGGGTTACGTTGTAAATCAATATAAACTTTTGAATCTCTTTCTTATAGTCGAGGCCACTAGCATTTGCTATTTGTAAGCGTTTCAAGACTGACCGGTTCATATTTTCGACCTCACCATTCGCTTGAGGCCAGTAAGGAGGTGATGTTATGAGGTCAATATTGTTCCTTTTGCAAAAAGATTTAAATTCTTGACTCACGAATTGACGTCCATTATCAGCTTTTACAGATTTCGGGTAGCCAAGACGACAAAAAAATTTCGAAGTTATTTTCTTCAGAAACCTGATCTCCTGATATCTGGAGTAATAATCAATTATTACAAAAAGAAAATCGTGATTTGGTAACGGACCCAACAAATCCATTGCCACACATTGCCATGGTCCATCAGGAAGAACGTGGCGTTTCATTGGAACCGGGCGACTAGGCAGTGAAACTAATAAACATCCACGGCAAGTCTTCACCCTCTTTCCAACGTCCTTGTCCATTCCTGGCCACCAGACTTTTACCCTAAGCCTCCGCTTCATAACCGATTCTCCCGGATGGCCTTCATGAGTGAGATTCAGGACTTGTGGACGCAATGACTCCGGAATGACGATTTTTGAACCTCGTAAAAGAATGTTACCAAAGCTGCACAGTTCTAACCGATAAGGAAAAAATTTGTTAACACTCGATGCACCCCACTCATCTAACTTTGTGTTTTTCGTAGCCTCTGAAAGCTCCTGGTCAGACAAGCTGTTCTTTATAATTTCACTTATTGTGAGCGCACGAGGAACTGTTTCCTCTATAATAGTACAGATACTTTGTTCACACTGATCGTCAAACGACTTCGAATCTTCAATTTCACAAAGACGGGAAAGTGAATCGGCTATGTTGAATTTTCCAGCTTGGTAGATGACTTTAAATTTAAAGGATTGAAGACGAAGAACCCATCGTTCAATTCTGGCTGGCGGCTTTGATGTCGGTTTAAAAATGGCTTCCAACGGCTTGTGGTCAGTTACTAGTTCGAATTCGACTCCAGCCAAATAGTAATAGAAACGTTCTGTCGCCCAAACTAGTGCCAGACTTTCCTTTTCCGTTTGGGAATACCGTCTTTCAATCGTAGATAAGCTCTTGCTGGCAAAGGAAATAACAACTGGAACGTCTTCATGAAATTGTAACAAAACTGCTCCCAAGGCAACAGGGCTGGCATCAGCTACTAAACGGGTACGATTTCTGGGATTGAAATAAGATAAAGTTGGAATTTTCGCTAAGGCACTTTTCAATTGCTGGAATGCGCTTTCTTGCTTTTCGCACTAGGAAAACTGTATATCCTTTTTAATGAGGGCCCAAAGGGGTTCCGTTAAATTTGCCATATCAGGGATAAATTTTCCTAAATATGATACCTAGGCCTAAAAAACTTCTGGTTTCTTCTTTTGTCTTTGGAGCACGAAAGTTTATTAATGCCTTTACTTTATCCGGATCCGCTGAAATACCAGATGTGGATAGTACGTGACCCAAGAATTTAAGCTCTGTAACCTTCCACAAACATTTGCCTTTGTTCAAAGTAACGTTTAACTCTCGAAATATATCAAGGACCGTTTTCAATTCTTTGTCGTGTTCTTCTTCAGTACACCCTGTTACAATGATGTCATCAATATAGTTGAAGGTATTCTGACAAGAAGCTAACACATTTGCCATAAATTTTTGAAAAATTTCGGGCGCTGAATTAATACCTAAAAGCAATCGCTTATATCGAAACATACCAATATGAGTGATAAATGTCGTGATTGGACGACTGTCTTCTGCCAATTCCAATTGGTGATACTCATTTTTCAAATCTAAACGAGAGAAGTAACGGGCATTCTTTAACTTGGTCATAAAAGATTCAAAGGTTGGCAAAAGGAAGTTTTCTCGAAGAATAGCTAAATTTGCACGCCGCATATCAATGCATAGCCTAATGTCTCCGTTTTCTTTAAAAACTATGACAATTGGAGATATCCAAGGACTTGGTCCGTTAACACGTTCAATGATATCCTGCTGGACTGCTTCCTTCAATTTTCGTTCGACTTTTTCTTCCAAAGCTGCTGGAATCCGACGAACTGGTTGTTGAATAGGTTTCACTGAGTAATCAATTGCGAGATGAATTTGAATATTCTTTATTTTTGGAAGGGGCTGAATCTCATCCACCTGATTAACATCGATGCCTAACTTAAGAACTTTCAATCTGATTGCTGTTTCTCTCCCTAGCAACGATTGTTTACCATTTTCAACAACAAAGAAAGTGGCAAAAAGTTCAGTACCGAGATTCAGCTAATTCGAAGCCGCAGGGAGTGAGTGAGATGAGTCACTTTTCGTCGAAAATCGATTCAGTTAGCAAAAGGGAGTGAGTGAGCGAGTGAAAAGAAATGTCAGATTACTCGCCAGATATTTCCGCAGTGACTTGGTGTATGTGTTGGTAAATTTCTAGTTTTGGATCGGTATATGTGCTTTTCTCAAGAATTCCTATTCATCTTAGGAAACGAAATAAAAAACACCAACGTAGATAAAAACAACTACCCTTTTATTGATTCTTTAATTTTATTTTATTATCATATGAACATTATATATATTAAATAAATCTATATTCTATTCACGTTCAACACTTTTTAACTTTTTATTTCTCAAGGGTGAAACTATCACATTAAACTTTAATTATGACAAAAAAATAATTGAAACAAAAGATATCTACTCCAAACTCCATTATTAAAGATTCCAATGTTTACATTGTTGTTTCATTTCGTTTTGCGTAACGAGTGTGACAAGGAGGTAGAATTTAGCTCTTTTATATTTACTCTTTGTCTCATGTTCGAAAATAAATTCGAACTTACTCATTTCACTTAAATAGCTGAATCACTTTTGCGAGTGAAGTGAGATGAGTCGGCGAGTCATCTCATCTCACTCGCTAAAATAGCTGAATCTCGGCACAGGTCTGCCTTTTACTTTTATCGGAGCCTCAAATACGAAAATTACTTTAAGTATTTCATTCCCTGCATACAGTAGCGTAGCTAGGTAGGTGAGGGCCCTGGGGCAGAAAACAAAATAGGGCCCCTTTACAAAAATCGGTTTCGTTCTTGATTATAGCAAAAAAAAGAGAAAGTTTAGAAGATAGGTATGTAATGTAATAGGAATTTTTTTACAAAAACTGTCAGCACAATATGTCCGTAAGGCATATAATTTTTAAAGCTTAGAATGCAGTTTATTTATAATAGCAAAAAATTGGTGGCTAAGAACAGAAATGTTTGTGGAATGTTTCAAAAAATCGTTAATGAACCAATACATTTTTGTGGCCTTCATGATAAGTTCAGTTTTGCAGTACAAACATTTTGTTTTTCCTTTGAAAAAATAAAAGATCTATAAGGAATTTTAGCCTCAAACATTTTATTTTTGAGTCATTCCATATGAAAACGTCTTTTGAAAAAGCCAGCACATCTCAGATGTGTTTGACGTGAAGGTTTCAGGATATAGTACTAACCTTGAACTTTAAATCCTGGAAATTTGGTTTTGTTATTTTTATGTATTGTGCGTGCATAGGTGACTTAAGGAAGCGAAACTATAGGTCAATTGGACTTTTAAAACCGTTATTTTATTATGAAAAATTACTTGATTTTGTTGTTCTTAAAAGTCTTAAAGATACAAAAAAAAACAGGTAAGGTATCCCCTCTCCTATGACGTTTTCCATTTTTGTACGTCTTTTTGCAAAACATCGATTTTTGTATTTCTTTTGATTGCAGTGACAAAAACACACACTTTTGCTCTTTATCAATTGGAATCGAATAGAATCGACGTTTGGTCGCATCTCTCAAAGTTGGAGCAAAATCGGAGATGTGCTGGTTTTTTCGATAGACGTTTTCATATGGAATGACTTTTTCGTAAAAAAACAGTCCACATTACGCAAGCATTTAGTGTTAGAAGAAATAAGAACTTCACGTCTACAAGAAACACTGACTATTATTATACCTGCATGTAAATCACAAAAAGAAACGACAAAAATAACAAACACGAATAGAACTCAAAAGCCATTTTGCTACACATATACTTATATACATATGTTATTAATAATAATCACGCCTATAACGGAATCCGATGAATGAGCTGCGGACGGAATCAGTTTCAATTCTGACATTTTTACTATGAGCGAAATGTCAGAACTGAGTCTGACTCCCTCCGCTCACTCATTGGATTTTGTAATCGGGGTGAATATAAATGAAATGTTTTCTGTCCGAAAAAAGAATGAAACCATTTCCCAATAATCTGCAAGAATAATCAATCTCGGCCGTATTACCGTGTACCAGAAGCAAAGTCAAAAAAGGCATTGTTCGTTTATGATCCCATTTGTCAGTTTTTATGGATTTTTTTTGTTTTGCATCGATCACGTTAAAAGATCTGTTAAAACGATATCGCGATATACTTCCATTTTTTCTAGTTGAACTTCTCACCAAATAGCAACATATACTTCTGAAGTTTATACACAAGTCAAAATCTTTACTAGAGGCTGACATTTGAGAACAATATAAAAAATCAAAAACATAACGAAAATTAAATTTTTGTTGTCAAAACTGAAAATCCTTGTCGTTTTAATTTAAAATGTGACTGATTTTAAAGATTTAAATTCAGTATGAACCGCGACGGATTTATTTTAGGTGAAATTCCAAATATTAGGACGGAAACTTTTAGCAGTTCGTGATAGGCTATCTGAGACTTTATCCATAAGTGTTGAAACTGACCCTTAATATCCAAAAAAAACTGAGCAAAAACTTTCTTAAAGTCAAGATGAAATTTTATTTTCGCTTCGAAAAATTGTTTCTGTCAGTCTCTGGGGCCCCCAAACCTTCGGGGCCCTGGGGCGCCGCCCCAGTTTGCCCCTAGGTAGCTACGCCGCTGCCTGCATAAGCTCGAAAACGATTCTCGGATTCTGTACGAACATTGGTCAAGGACTCAAAATTTTGTTTCAATTTCTGCCAATCATCTTCTCCTATCAAATTGAATCGAGAACCTGAATCTATCAACATTAAAATTTCAGTCCCTCCGACAAAACAGTCTATTCTCCCGGTCATTTGTTCTTCAATTAAGTTACTTGTTATCTGGAAACAGTCGTGCTCGAATCTTTTATTTACTATGATCTCATTCTTAATATTTTCGTCTTGCCTAAAATGAACTTTAGAAGATTCTATTCTACGACGCTTAAAGCCAGAACTACCACCTGACGTTGTGTCACCCTTTCGCTTTCCGGTTTTTGTTTTGCACACCTTGGCAAAATGACCCATAAGCCCGCATCTATTGCAAGTCGAGTTTTTGGCTGGACAGTTTTTATATTCCCCCGAATGACCTGTGCGACCACATCGAAAACATTCCCTTTCATTTTCCGACATTTTTCCTGAGCTTCTAGAAAAGATTTTGTTAACACCGATTGAAGAATTTTCGGAAGTCATTGCACTCGTCTGACTTTTTATTTGCTCATGCACTTGGCACATATCAATAATTTCTTCCAGAGAATGCTCTTTCTCCAACAGATGTTTCTTTAGATCAGTCGAAGCCCAAGCATCTATAACCTTATCCTTGAGATTTATTTCTAAAATTTCTTGCTGAGATTTTCCAAAAGAACATTTAGCTGCCTGGACTCTGACTCGCATCAAAAATTTACCAAATGTTTCATCTTCTGCTGGCTTGATAGACCTGAATAAATGCCTTTCAAAAGTTGTATTCCTTTTCGGCGAAAAATAGTTATTTAATTTTTCAACGAGAACCTCGAAGATATTAGCTTTCGCATTTTCAGCTATCAATGCTCCAGGAATATTATAAATAACCTCCTGCAACTGAGGGCCACCTAAGTGTAGCAACTTATTTCGCTTTCTAATAGGAAGAACAATTTCTTCCGATTGCAGGAATAAAGAGAAGGAGCGAAACCACTTTTCCCATTCCCCACGAAGTAGGGATTTGTCAATTGTGTCGCATAGGAACGGTTTAATTCCACAATCGTTCATTATCACTAAAAGCGTAGAATAATGATGAAGAACAAACAAAAATTAATACACACATGCCAACTACTTGAGCGAGCACCATATATTACTTTTTTTTATTAAATTTTTCTTTACCTTGTCAATTTTCAAAATTATTAGGTATATCAACTTAGCTTGAATATCCTCAATTAATTTTCTCGGAATTTTATCCGTCCACAAAATAGTTTCCACAGTCAACCTGGAAGACAATAAACAGACCAACATGAATAAACTTGCATAAACTTTTTTGCAATTCTGTTGTCTTCGTTTTTTTTTTTGTTAGAAATTTTGTCTCGCAAAATCTTTTTTTTTTTATTTCTTCTTCTTTTTCTTTAGAAGTTTTCATTCTCCTTTTTTTTCACCTGACTAAACCGTTTCCCGTTATGAGTTCTTCATACAAGGAAACTTCGTTGTTTTTTTTTCATACACAACGATAATGGAAATAAGAAAATTACAAATAAGTAAAAAACACTATTTTTGTATTTTATTCTATATTTGGAATTCTCCTCGTCGCCAATGTAACAATCCACAAAATACTCACTTTCATGGTTATAAGATTTAGGTAGTTTTATTTATTTTTAAGATACAAAATATTGCAGTACAACTGCTTCTGAGTAAGTGATAAACAATAATAATAAATGCTGAATAGAACTGTCATGGGAGAACAGATACCACCAACCAAAACCTCCGACCAGAATTGCAGGGATGTTATCCAAACTCTTGTCTCCACACTATATATACACAAATGCTACATTCAAAAATGCATTGCTATCCTGATAAAGTTAAAAATTGACAAAGGATCTCACTAAGTCACTGATGAAACCAAATTAGATCGCCAGCAATTAGCATGGACTTTAGGCCATACAAAGTTATTGGGTCCAGTAATTCAACAACTCGAATCAAATATTGCAATTACTTACTAATTTGAACTACGCCAACGTTACTTGTATGTTCCATGTGGGTGGCACAGCCAAGTGCTGCAAGTGAAAGGGGAGCAGGCTGACTTAAGGATCAACGCCAAAAAGCCAAAAATGCTACAGACTGGTCCCAACACACAACAGAACATTATTCTGAGGCAGGAACCAGGAAGCTATTGAAAAGGTCACACAATTCAACTATCTAGGTAGTATCCTATCAAATAAAACTGATGGTGGAACAGACTTTTATGTTGTCAATACGATTAGCAAAGCTCGTAGTACATTTAGAATGCTGAGACTCTTCGAATCGACCCAGACCCGGAGATAACAAAATGCAGCTAATGTTGAGCTGTGGCAACGAAAATGGCATGATTGGCCATTGTTTGAGGAAACCTAACGAAAAATAGCAAAGCAGTGCATCCTGTGGAATCCTCAGGGTTAATGAACGTTGGAAGACACATTGAGGTCAGCTGTACTTAACGAAAATCAGTCCATTAATATTCAAACGTGGGCACAGCTAAAGCACTATGCCTCCAACCGGGATAGATGGAGGAAATTTGTTGCTGTCATATGCTCCAAAAGGAGTCGAAGTATTTCTGTGCACACAGCTAACTGCCTAAACAGAATGGAGTGCTGCAACTGGAGCTGCAGGTGGAATAGCTGCCAAAAAATGCAGTACGCGCCCACAATGTAGCTGTAAAGCTTTCTGACATTTCAATGTCGAAAATAGAAATAATAACAAAAATCAAAATGAATAGTGACGAAAAAGAAGCAAAAACTACTTTACGGCTTTGTCAGAGGTTTAAAAGAGTTTGAAACTCACTTCAACCCCATGTAAATACTCGGTTGCGCTCAAAATCTTGAAACGTCACAAAAGCTGCAAGCAAAAGTTAAAAGTTGGCGCACTTGTCCAGCTGTGTGTATTCCACATTTTGACAGCTATTCCAGCTGCTGCTCCAGTTGCAGCTCCGTCTTCATTCTGTTCAGCCAGTAAGACGCTCAGTGTTATCAAAAAAAGAAAGCCTTGATCTTGTAAGGGAAGCGGGAAGGAAAATGAGTTTAAAAATTTACATGGAACGATTGTAAATCTTGAATAACATATTATTAAGGTTAAACATTATTAACAATTCATTATAATAAATCGTAAGGTGACACACAACACATGCTGTAACGAACACATCTTTGCAAGCAATTAGCAATTACCCCTTGAACAGAATGAACGTAGCTGCAGCTGGTAGCAAGATATGAATCTGGTTTAACTTCTGCTACACCATACATTCCTTGCTACATTTACAGCTTTTCATTGTGGCACTGTATACTATTTTTGTATCTTTCTACTTTGACAGTGCTACAAGCGACAACTTCAGCGACACCATTCTGTTCGGCGAGCTAGTGTGTTACTCGTATTTATGTCGCGATGTCAACAGACACCAATTTAACTGAACACCAAGAAATACCATCAAATCAAGGATCCCCTCAATTAGGACTGTCTCCACTACATGCACGTATTAATTTCATGAAGTATAATATTACATTTAAGTTCAAATTAATATTTCAAAGCCTGGAGAACAACAAAATCAAAAATTTGATATACCTTAATTCAGAAAAAAAGGCATTCAAAAAGAATTGATTGAAAAAGTAGGCAATGCCTCACAAAGACTTTTCGAAAATCCAACTGTAGCAACTTTGTCAACTAACGATGATGTTATTCATAACATGTTATTCATTTGATGCTTTTATCATCGGATCCCAAAATAACACATCTACGGAATGAGCCAAGAATAAAGGATTCCGTTTCATTTATCGAAGATTTTTTAATTGAATAATTTTTTTCTTTTGTCCAAATAATATTTTAAAAAATTCAACGACTTTTGAATATCATACAATCTTTTTTTTAGCACTTCGGATTCTTTGGTGTAGTGAGCTTGGTTCAAGTTGCAATAACCTATCTAACAATCGGACTTCAGAGGCACATCATATATAAGTGCATGTATAAGTGGTTAGTTAAATAATGCAAGTTAACACATGCATAAGAAAAATTAATATATACATTTACAAAGTTAAAGAAATTAGCAATAAAACATTTAAGTTAAATATATTAAAAAATTATCAAATTTCTGATCATCATCTGTAAGCACCTTTAATTTCCCATCTGGGTAAGGCGATCACAAAAACTTATCCAGAATTTGACATCACTTTAGAAGAAAAGCGCTGACGATTGTCTTTTTATATTTCACTTCGTTTTTCTTCTATTTTATTTCAATTTTTGCCGCGAACGTGAAGTGCAGTTTTGTGGAGAAAAAATTATAATTTTACAACTTAACTGATGAAAAAAAGTTTAAAGTGTAAGTAAATGCTAAAATCCTATTTTAAGAATGTTATGGAATAAAATATTCATTATTTCCTATATGTCACAAGTCAACAAATCATGGATAGATTTGATCACAAACTATATGGAAACTCATCCGGTCTGGAATTGGCCAAGTCACTTTCCACAAAAGGAAGCAACTCCGGGAATGCCTATAGAGTTCTGTGGGAAAGACTAACAGTAAAACTCAACGCAAATGGACCACCATCAAAAAAAGTAAGTTTGGATCATGGATTTATTATTTTTGTTCAACATTTTTTTTGTTATGCAAAAATATAAGGTTTGGGCAGTCCGAAAGTAGAATGCAAAACAAAAACTAATATAGAATATAAAGTCCATATTAAAAACTGGGAGAGGACCATTTGACAAACATCCGTTGGATGCAAACGACGAAGCAATCATTCAGCCTTGCAGCATGGATGCAGTTGTTACTGGAATTAGCGACGTGTCAAGCTTCGGCAGCGATGAAGAAGGTTGATATTTCAGCAAATTTTTTTATTTTTGTTCATTTAAAATGAGTTGTTGTTTCTTTTAGAATTTGAAGATCAATTAAATCGACTGACTGGTGATACGTTGGAATTGGAGTCAGAGGTGGTTGAGGTACCACAATCAGTGGTACAAAAAGAATCAACCAACGCAAAATCAAAGAAAAACCAAAGCCAGAACGAAAACTTGCTCGCCAAGAAGCGATTACATTACATCTACAAGAACAATTTATTGGGCCCAAAAAGAAAATTTCAACTTCATTATTAAATCAGTGGACAATCTTAATGAAATACTTAAGTAACACACCTTGTGTGTTGTGTCTGGAGAAGGAGATGACAACTACATATAAATACATCCTTGAATAAAATGACTATTTGTGTCAAATAAAATAAAAAGAAGGGTTATATATTCCAACTTTCCAACGCTCTTAAGAAAGAAGAGTTTTACTTAAAGCGCATGGAGCTGGAGCCGGCAAAGGCCATAAACGAAAACAAAATTTCAGAGCTAAATTACAAGTAATTTACGTATATACGTTTTAAATTAACACAAAGTTTCTAAATACAAATAATTGTGATTTGAATTGATTTAAGTTTAAGTTTATGTTTGAAGTGATATACATAGTTTATTGCTTTATTTTTTTTACAAATAAATTGATTTTTTTTAATGCTTTGCTCTATCCTTAATTAATTTGATCGTTAGCCCAGAGATCATATCTAATACGTGGGTTCCAGAAACAGTACACATATTAAAGGTAATATCATTAGAGATTTGATTTTTGTTTCTTCTGCACATATATCAAAATTTGTGTCAAATGTCAGTATTTTTTGTTGTTTTTACGTGTATTTAAGTCATCACCCTTCCAGCCATTTTTATTTCTGACAATTTCAATTTTAATTTGTTGTTGTTTTTACGTGTGTTTTCTTCCTCACACTCACAGCCATTTTTTATTTTCGACTAACAACCTGCGTAGTATAATACCTTAGATTTGTGTACTGTGGGTTCCAGCGTTGATGTTGTTTTCTTGTTGTTGGTTGTTTGTATATTCTATAGTAGATACTCTCAATTCTTCGGGACGTGGTACATTCTGGTCGCTGCATATGTTGTGCAAAGCAGCACATACATTTATAATTTGCGCTGACCTTTTTGGGGAGTACCTCTGTTTTCTTTCTTCTAATATACATCTCCACTGAGCTGTAGGTGAGCAAAAGTTTATAAAAAAATCTATCGTGCTTCTCGCCGGTGAATGCTTATAATTGAAGTGTGCTTCTGGTGCGTGATCTGCTGCAGTTTTATATAGTGTTATCAGGAAGAGCTCCAGAGGGTGGTAGCCACTGTCACCTTGTAAAAAAAATCACATACATAATGTTATAGTTCATATAATTTTTGCTAAGCAGTAGAAGCCATGACGATGTTGTTCTGCCTCCACAATATTCCCAATTTAGCTTTTCTCTTTGTATATTCTGCCTCCATACGAAACTATCGTGGGAGCTTCCACCATATTTTGCACTTATAGATAGTATTTTGTATACTTCTCGTCACAAATCTAGAATAAAAAATTTAATGAATATACAAATACATACTTTAAAGAGCATATCAAATTTGACCTACAACCATTGCAATTATGCTGTGTCTTCCTTTGCTATAAAAAAGGCAAGAGTAAGTACGATTATTTGGGCCCCAAAAATTGATAATGGATTTATAGTCTAGTCAAATGGTGTTCAAAAGGGACTTGAAGTGGAAAGTTCTGGTGTAATTATTTTTAGTGGCCCCCTTTATGTTTTTGGGGTCGCTGAACACGAATCTGAAGTTGTCCAACAAAATTTTTTACGGAAAATATGAGAATTCATCAAAAAACGTCGAAAATTTCGAAATTTTTTGTCTTTTTTCCTTATTGCTCAAAAATTATTTTTCTTTTGCAAAAAGCGCTTATGCAAAAATAAAGACAATAAGATTACCTACAATCCACGCCTATATCATTTTTTTTGTACGACTTATGGTTTCTGCGGAAACAGTCGTTTAAAAACAGCCAAAAATCCGTAATTTTTAAAAAATGGCATAAACGATTTTTTTGTATTGTTTTCTTCATTACATGAAAAGTAGGCCATGAATTATTATGTTATTTGCATTTTCTAATTGAAGTTGTCTAAAAGTATTATATTGCAGTGGTTAAGTGTCTAAGATTCAGTATTCCAAACAGTCAAAATGTCCATTAAAAAGTGTTTTATTTGTGACAAAGATTGGAGTATGGTATACAGTGAAGATGATCTTATGGACGTATGTATACTGCAGGGGTAAGGCCGATTCTAACATATGGTTCCATTGTTTGGTGGCCCGCACTTAACAAGGCATATAACATCGACAAACTCAAAAACGTTCAAAGAACAGCTAGTTTTGGTACCACAGGTCTTGCCCAAGTAATCTTGCAGTGCCTTAAGACTTAAAGAATTAAATTCTTGGGTTGCTAAACCTTATGGTCACTAAATGAGCCTCAGTAAAGATTTTAAAGTCTTATTCCCATCCAGAGGGGACTGGGATGATGACGCCGTGATGAGAGACTTAGACACAACTATCTATACTGATGGCACAAAGATGGAGTGCGGTGTTGGCTCAGGAGTCTTCTCTGAGTCTTTCAACATCTCTAAGTCATTTCGGCTACCGAATTTTGCTGGTGTATTTCATGCTGAAATACTGGCAATCAAGGAGGCATGCAAAATACCAAACAAAATAGTAATACAGCCATCCTTACAGATAGTCAGGCGTCTGTGAAAGCCATTGATTCGGCTACTGATGAGCTCGCAAGTCTAAATATTAACCTCAAGGTCACTCTTATCTGGGTTCCTGGTCAAAGTGGCATTGAGGGAAATGAACGGGCAGATGAACTAGCCAGGCAAGGATCAGCCCGTGGAGCAGTTTAACCAACTGCAAAATATCCAGAACGACCTGGCCCGCCTTTAATAAATCCCGAACAATTGATCTCATGTGTAGACCCAAGCGTTACATAGCCAGGGTCGTAGCAACCTGCACTGGACACTGGTCAATTGCAGAACATGCGGCGAGCCTGGGTATTCCTTACAATACTCACTGTCACAGCTGTGGAGACCAGCAAGAAAAGGAAACAGTCCTTCATTTTCTTTGTAAATGTTCAGCTCTAGCCAGAATGAGAGGCACAATCGTTTGGAATGGCTTTTTTTGAGGACTTAAACGATCTTTCATATGCTCAATGGCAATGATGATCACACGGTCGGATCGATCGTGCTTCGTTGCTATTTTACAACCTACCGAGCTCAGCATAATGTAGCAAGCGAGATTTGATCTAATCGAGATGCGATCCAATCGAGTGAGTGTCCTAAGACCCAACTCCTGTCTTTTGTACTGACTCACAAGGTACCCAACCATACTTCACAGCCATCCTATTTCAAAGCAAGGAACGCTTTTCTGGTTTCTTGGGAAAGATGATCTCCAACCCGCACTGGAGGAAATCTCACATCCAACCCAGGGAACGGGACACCTGAGGAATAAGCCCCTCAGAGAATAAACCCGCAAATCCTCACTTTAGACTGCTTTCATACACAGGTCAAACGATTTATGGTATCAAAACGGCGCAATCCAGTGCTAATTGGGCAAAGAGCTAGTGTCACGCTCTTGTCACCATTTCTACCTACCATTTACCATTTATATAGCTTTTTTGGCAGGTTGTATGCACTTTCACTGTTTTCTTACCTGCTCCCTTTCCGTCTTTTCTCTTCTTGCTGGCTTGAAGGAGCGTTTTAATTGCTTTTTTATTCACCACTTTCACTGCACCATACTCCAATCTTTGTCACAAATAAAACACTTTTTAATGGACATTTTGACTGTTTGGAATACTGAAACTTAGACACTTTACCACTGCAACATAATACTTTTAGACAACTACAATTAGAAAATGCAAATAACATAATAACTCATGGCCTACTTTTCATGTAATCAAGAAAACAATTAAAAAAAAACGTTTAGGCAATTTTTTAAAAATGACTGATTTTTGGCTGTTTTTCAACGACTGTTTCCGCAGAAACCATAAGTCGTACAAAAAAATGATACAGGCGTAGATTGTAGGTAATCTTATTGTCTTTATTTTTGCATAAGCGCTTTTTGCAAAAGAAAAATAATTTTTGAGCAATAAGGAAAAAAGACAAAAAGTGTCGAAATTTTTGACGTTTTTTGACGAATTCTCATATTTGCCGTAAAAAATTTTGTTGGACAACTTCAGATTCGTGTTCAGCGACCCCAAATACATAGAGGGGGTAACTAAAAATAATTACTAATTACACCAGAACTTTCCACTTCAAACTACCATTTGACCTGACTATTATGTATAGGTCAAATACAAAAAATGTTTACTACGGGAGGGGATTCTATCTCACCCCGTTAAAGAGGTAGAAGCGATTTTCGAAAAAAATGACTTAAATGAAAAAACCAATATTAAAAAACAACGACAATACTTAATATGCAAAAAAATAATGGCTTTAAAAGCCAGAAATTCGTTCTTTAATCCAACATTTAAATAAAATTATTTGTGTTAATAGTTTTCAAACAATTTGTATTCAAAATCAAATTTTTGATTAAAAAACACAAACAAAAATAGTGAAAGGGAAAATTAAATTTTCTTTTTGTGGTCAATGCTCACATTAATTTTGAATCGAACACAAAAACCGAAAGCTTTTATGTTCCTGTTAGATACTACTGTAACTTATACTACTTTTTTGATAATTTTTAATCGACCACAAAAACCGAAAGCTTTTATCTTACTGTTAGATACTACTGTAACTTATACTCCTTTTTTGAGATACCAACTTGCCTTTGCTAGACTCTCCCTCCAAGAAAGTTTAGCGCCACAGCTAACTGGAGATTAGTTGGAATATGGTTGGATTGATTTCCAGTGGGCAAATCCAAATAATATGAAAATTTCTCTTTTGTTACGCGAACATTTTTCAGTAATCTCTTAAATCAAAAAATAGACATAAGAATTCTTCAAAAAACGAAAACTTATTTTGCATTTGGTAGCTCAAATATATTTAATTTGTTCCACAGATTCAGATTCAGAAATCGGCACAAACATTTTGTATGAAAGTATAAGAAAAATTAACAAAACAAATTGAAAACACGCCAATTTTACGTAGATATGATAACAAAATAGCTGTCACAAGCAAAAGTTACAAAAATGTGATTGTCACAAAATCCCGAATGGCAAATAATGAGAATCCCAGATGCCATCATCTCGAACAAACAAAATCTCGAGTGCCGAAATCCCGAATGGACAAAATCCCGAATTTCAAAACTTTTTTAGTACTTTCTAAGAAATCAAACTGTTTTGTTTAGCTTTGACTTTTACTCGCTTTGACATCATGACACCGTCTATAAAATAAATTTGGAAATAAACAGTCACCCTTATTATGATTGTCAATTACCAATTTGATAATTGAAAAATGATATTGCAAAAGTCAATTGTTAAAAATCTGACCATTTATTCATCAAAAATTAATAATATATCTGCAACTCCCAACGGTCTACATCATTTTCAATAATTAAAACATTTATCAATCACATTGTTAAATATCAAAATTCAATTTTCATCAATCATCAACTGATAATTTACAATCGTAATAGGGGTGAATAAAATCTTATGTGAACATCTCCAACGTACAAAAATCTAAAATGCAAAAATTATTAATTATACGTATGTATGTATAATATAGAAAACCAATTTCCTCAAATCAAAATGCAACAACATTACAAAAAGTAAATTTTGAAGGCTAGGCTAGGTTAGGATAGGTTGATGGGCTGGACGGTTATGGATCTTGTTCCCATCACACTTAGATCAATGTTTATCTATGATGTTTTGGACCATCCCCTTAAAAATATAACCTATGAAATTCTATGGAGCATTTAGCCATTTAGAGGCGTTGATGAAGTTCATTATATTTGAGACGTTATCACCAGTTGACTTAGAGATTTCTGCTAGATCACTGAAGAAGTAGCTACCCAAACATTTTGTTCTTATTGCAGAGTGCCGGACAGTGGCTTAGATAGTGAAGGGTGTCCTCCTCTACTTCTTTGTCTCCGCAGCCTCTGCATAAGTCTTCACTACTTAGTCTCATATTCTTTTTATGATACCCTAAGAGATTATGTCCTTTGATAATCCTTACTAAAAGTTTCAGGGATCTCTTTTTCAGTTGCATCATAAATTCAGTTTATTTTCTAATTGTAGTAAGGCCACATATTCCTTGTAGTGGTACACGTTACGAGTGAGTTCCATCTGTCATTGGTTAGTTAAATTATCTTTCTACCAGTTGTCTGTTAAATGCCACAGGGTGGAATTTTAACACTGGAGTCTGTTAGGCTTAGATCTAACGATGAACCAGTCCTTGCCAGTTCATCAGCTTTTTCATTTCCTAGAATTTCACAGTGTCCAGGGACCCAGCAGAGTCTGATGTATGTTAGGCTACGTGGCAAGAACCTTTAGTTCTTCGCGACAGAATGAAACCAGCTTGGATTTTATTTCAGTTGCTGAGATCGCTGCCTGCTGTCAATGTAAAAGGTGATATCTGCCCTTGGTATTGCCATTGAGATCTGTTTGGTAGCCTTAATCACTGCCAGAACCTCCGCCTGGAAGACACTGCTGTAATCAGGGAGTCTGTAGGAGTTGGCTTAATTGAGGGATTCTGAGAAGCCCGCACCTACTCCCGTATCCATCTTCGATCCGTCGGTGTAAATTTCTACCATCATCGGTTTATCTGATTGTTGTAAACCAGCATCCCATTCTCCTCTGGTGGGGATGAAGACAGAGAACGGTTTTCTAAAACTTGTACGGGGTGTTGTGTAGTCTGTTCATACATACCCTTCCGTAAATTTGTAAATGATTTGTGCATGTCCTACGGAGTTCCCATTCCAGCTATCGGTCTGGCTTAGTCTTAGAGCACCATAGGCTGCAGTTTCTTGTGCGAATAGATCTTGGGGTCTTAGATTGAGTATGGTTTCCATTCCCGCAGTGGGTGTGGACCTTATTGCCCCCGTGATTCCTATGTACGCTAGTCTTTGAACTTTATTAAACGTTTCATAATTAGATTCTTTATCCATCGCGCTCCACCAAATCAGGCTTCTATATACAGGGTGTCCCGCACCTGAGTGAAAGTATTTTAGGGTTGGGTTCCTGGGTATATTCTAAGAAAATAAAATGCACGACTGGATCGCACGTACTTGCTCTTATGTTCAAGTTGTGTGGGACTTAAGAACTTTAAGAAATATTCAAGTTATTATAGAAAAAGTATAAAAAGCATTTAAATCGTTCTTTCAATTGTATAAACAGTCTGATAAATAACTTAGAGCTCAAAACAAAGTATGCCATCTGATGACTTGAAAAAATATGAATATATGCAAAAAAAAAATTTTAAATCGTTGGAGCCGTTTTCTTAAAAATTAATTTTTTATATATAAAATTTGTGTAACATTTTTCAAAAAAAATTTTGGTATACCAATTTTGAGTATATATTAATATAGGTACATTTAAAACTGAAATTTCAAAACAATTCATCAACCCGTTTTTGAAATATTGAATTTTCAAAAAAAATTTTGAATCTTTTTTTAAAAATCCAAAATTAATTTTTAACAAAATTTTGGTATACAGTATTATTTATATTTTAACAAAGCTTTTGCACAAAAAAAATTATTGAGATCGGATGAGCGGTTAATGAGAAAACCGAAAATCAAAAAAACCGTTATATGGCAGGTACCGTTAATAAATGTTTTTGGTAATTTTTTTTCTTACCAAAAAGTACACCATGTCTACAATAATACACTGATTTTTTTTTTATCAAAATCGTTGGAGCCGTTTTTGAGATAAATAAGCTTTTTCTTAACGGTTGTATGGCAAGTACCGTTATTTTTTGAGCTAAAAAAATATTTCAATTTCCCCTCTGGAGAATTACAAAAAAACCTTATGTTCAAAATTTGAAGAAAATCGCTTCAGTGGTTTAGGCTGTAGGTTGAGGTACGGACAGACAGACAGACAGACAGACAGAATTGTGCCACCCACTTTTTTCGTGTTCTCTATCATCGTAATGTCATGTTTGATTGTTATCTCGAATTTTTTTTTTTGCACGAATCCAAAACTTGCTCTATAGTACCTATATCGCAAGTAAAAATTGTATGGGGGGAAAGTTGTATGAAAAATTGACTTAAAATGCAAAAAAAAACATTAAAAATCAACGAAAACACATCTAATAATGTGCTATATTTGTTTTAAAGTTAATACTCCATTCTTGCATTTGGTTTTTAAATCAAGTTGTTTAAGCGAATAGTTTTTGAGAAATTAAATTTCAAAGTCAAATTTGTTTAAAAAAAATTGTGATTTTTTTTTTCTTGAGTCGATATTTTTCAAAATTTAACGTAATTAAGTGCTATTTTTGTGTTCAATATTCATTGCGCTCATTTATTTTTAGTCCATTACCGAAAACCAAATGTAAAAATCTAACTTAGTTCTTGAGAAATTAAGAAAAAACGAAAGGTACTTTTACCAAAAAAGCCCGAAAAAGGGTTAAATTATTGATAATTCATGAAAAAATTATTTTTTTCGGCCTTATTTGGGAAAAGTACCTTTTGTTTTTTCTTAATTTCTCAAAAACTAAGAAAGATTTTTACATTTAGTTTTCGGTAATGTTAGTACCTCGTGGCAAGATGGTTAGTGCGTAGGACTGTCATGCCGAAGGTGTGGGTTCGATTCCCAGCCGTGCCACCTAAAAACAGAAATGTTTTATTCGAGGTACTGCCTCTTGCTAGGAACTGACAAATCCTCCAAGAGTATACTTGTCATGAAAAAGTGCTTCTCATTTAGCCGTGTGGACTCGGCAAAAAACTGTAGGTCCCCTACATTCCTGCCAACAAACACGCACACAGGAATAGTTGTGAGTTGTAAGTCACTAGGCCCTGATTCTCCATGAGCTGTTGCACCACCGAATTTATTTTATTTATTTTTCGGTAATGGATTACAAAATAATCAGGGCAATGAATATTGAACACAAAAATAGCACTTAATTACGTAAAATTTTGAAAAATATCGACTTAAGAAAAAAAAATCACAACTTTTTTAAACAAATTTGACTTTGAAATTTCTCAAAAACTATTCGCTTAAGCAACAAATGCAAGAATAGAGTATTAACTTTAAAAAAAAAATATAGCACATTATTATAGATATGTCTTCGTTGATTTTTAATGTTTTTTTGGCATTTTAAGTAAATTTTTCATAAACTGCCCCCCCTGCCTCAGGGAGGGGAGATACAACTTTCCCCCCATACAATTTTTTTCTTAGAATATACCCAGGAATCACACCTTTAGATACTTCCACTCAGGTGCGGGACACCCTCTATAAGAATCGGTCTTATAATGGCCGTGTACATCATAATGATTTTAGCGTTTGGACCCCAGGTCTTTCCAAAGATCCTGTTGTAAGAGTACAAAGCGATCATGGCCTTATTGGCTCTTTCTTTAATATTCGTACCCCAGTTTAGCTTTTTGTCAAGAATTACGCCTAAATATTTGGCATGACTTAATCGGGTTCCTTCTATTGACGGTAGGACAAATTCTGGTACTGGTACAGAGTGTAGTTAATCTGTTTGCCGGTTGTGGAAATACATTTTCGGGTCGCTAATAGCGTCAGGTCATCTGCGTAGGCAACTACTTTGACAACGTTCAATCTGGATTTCGTTCATAACTAGTATCCACAATAGTGGTGAGAGAACTCCTAGGAGCCCCCCTAGATGTGGACACTTTGATCCGTGCGTCCCCTAGTTCTGAGTAATCCATCTGTGTTTTAACATGCAAATAATCCAGTTTATGAGGGCATAATCCACTTCAAGGTCTACAAGTGCTCTTTTTACCGCATCATTTTGCACATTGTTGAAGGCACCTTCAATTTTCAAAAAAGCTTCTAGAGTGTATAGTCACTTTTTGTCCTTGTGTGTTTTTTCTACATTCTACTATGCTTACTAAGTTGTGAACGGCTGTTTCAACACTTTTTCCTTTCGTGTAAGCAAGTTGGGCAGGTGACAACACATTCGATTTTAGATTACTTCGTATGTTTGGAGGTTTTTAAAGCAAACGATGTGAGACTAATGGGTCTATAGTCTTAAGCTTCCGTGTGGCTTGGTTTCCCAGCTTTCGGTATGAAGACTACTTTTATTTCATGCTATGCCAAAGGAATATATCCCCACTTAAGGCTGCTTGCAAAGAAGCTCTTGAGATGTTGGGTGGCGAGTTTAGTGTTCTTCTGTAGCATCATGGGGAAGATGCCGTCTGTTCCTGGATATTCGAAGGGTGAAAATGAGTTTATCGCCCTGTTTATTTTATCCTCCGTTATCATATCTGGTGACAATGTGTGCTCTATTTGTACTGCATCTTTTAAGTTGTTAACGTCGAAGTTAAAATTACAACCAGGAAAATGTGTTTTGATAAGGAGCTCCAGTGATTCCCCACATTATTCTGACAATTGATCATTATGATCTTAAAGAGACCCTTAGGCCTAAGGGAACTGGTTCTTTAGCAAAAAGGTGGTTTCTCATAATAATTTTCTTCATTTCTCGTTCTTCGCCACATAGAAAATTTGCATTGAAGTTAACATTGCTATTCACTTATAGTTTATTTTAACTTTAACAACTTTTCATTTTTTTACTAAATTTCGATTTATAGTGAAGCTTAAGCTTACTTATCTTTCTCAAAATATCAAACAAAATGTGTGAAATTCATACCTAAATAGCTGTCACATTCCATAGAAAATAAGTGATAATCAATTTGATAATCACCTTACGCTGGAACCGCTCAGAAAGGAATGTAGGAAACTTTTCAATCGAGCTAAATATTCCAAAGAAATTTCCGACTGGGACTTATATAAAGAATCCCTTAAGATATATAAAAAACAATTGAGGAAAAATAAAAGAACTTCCTGGAGAACCTTCTGTAACAAAATAGAAGATTCCTCAGAGGCTTCAAGATTAAGAAAAATCCTCTCGTCAAACCCCATAATGCCAAGTGCCCTGAAAACCATCAACGGCTCTTGGACTAACTCTTGTGAGGAATCACTCGACTTGCTACTAGATACTCACTTCCCAGGTAGCTCCCAAAATATACACAGTTCTGACTCAATAGAGTCTAACAATATAACAATAAATAAACTAGGTCTGATTACTAGAGAGAAACTCAAATGGGCAATCGACAGCTTCGATCCATATAAATCAGCTGGACCTGACGGTATAATACCAGCTGAACTGCAAATGGCTTCAGACATCATCATCCCCATCCTTGAGATAATTCTGTAGCATCTTTATGGAGAGAAGTTAAAGTCGTATTCATACCCAAAGCCGGTAAAAGCTCTCATGTAAATCCGAAGGATTACAGACCTATCAGCCTATCATCATTCCTTCTCAAAACTTTAGAACGACTGATTGATATCCATCTGCGTAGTGCCATAGAACCTAATCTTTTTTCTCCGGCACAACACGCTTACCGCAAGGGGAAATCGGTAGAAACGGCCCTGCATAATTTGGTACGTACTATTGAATATTCCCTTCATCATAGAGAGTATACCCTGGTTACTTTCTTAGATATCGAAGGTGCTTTCAACAACGTCAGCAATGCTGCAATTTTAACCGCGCTTGAGAACTTGAACGTTGATAGCTCACTTAGGGAGTTAATCAGCCTCATGTTGAGAAGTAGAATAATCAACTCAACATTAGGTGACTTCTCTGTTAGAAGATCTGTCAGCAGAGGCACACCGCAAGGTGGAGTCCTATTTCCACTCTTATGGAACATCGTTATCAACGAACTATTAGCAAATTTAGAAGCGGATGGTTTCAAAGTAATTGCATATGCTGATGACGTTGCCATTGCAATATCAGGAAAGCATCTTCAAATCATTATAGAATTAATGCAAACCGCTCTCAACAAACTACTTAAATGGACAGACAAATGTGGACTAGGTGTAAATCCCCACAAAACTTAACTTGTCCTCTTTACAAGGAAATATAAAATTCCGAAAATAGACCCTCCATCAATAAATGGTATCCCACTTAACTTCTCAGATGAAGCTAAATGTCTAGGTCTGATTTTAGACAAAAAGTTGAGTTGGAAACCAAATATACAAGAAAGAGTCAGAAAGGCCACAGTGGCACTTTTCTCCTGTAAAAAAGCTATTGGAACCAAATGGGGCTTGCCCCCATATATCACCCACTGGCTATACACAGCGGTCATCAGACCGATACTCACTTATGGGGTGGCAGTATGGTGGACTGCTTTAGATAAAATAACTTATTGTGATAAGTTAAGCAAAGTGCAGAGATCAGCTTGCATGTGTATCAGGCTCTCCGTTCGACACCTTCCGCTGCCTTAGATATACTGCTTAACATTACACCACAGCACAGCTATTCGTCTCAGAGCCATCTCTCAATGGTCCAATAACTCTATTGGCCATACTATCATTCTGAACAAATTCGAATCAATCCCTAAACACTCCGACTACACCATCCCTCAGCCGATTTTTGGCAAAAACTTCCAAGTCACAATTCCAACAAGATCCACTTGGGATGATGAGGAATTCTTGAGAGATGAAGCAATTCCTTTCTACACGGATGGCTCAAAAACTGAAGAGGGGGTGAGTGGTGGCGTGTACTCAGAACGACTAAACATTAGTCTCTCTTTCCGTCTCCCTGATCATTGTAGCGTGTTCCAAGCGGAAATCCTGGCGATAAAAGAAGTTTTATCTTGGCTCAAAGAAAACGTAATATCTACTTTAAATATCCGTATCTTCTCAGATAGCCAAGCGGCCCTTAAATCACTAGGCTCTGTTTCTACAAACTCCGTAACTGCCCGAAATTGTCGATCGTCTCTAATGGAGATGGCAGAACAGTTCAACATTCACCTTTTCTGGGTGCCGGGACACAGAGATATTCCAGGAAACTGTAAAGCCGATGAACTCGCCAGGAAGGGAACTATTACACCAATATTACCTGACAGGGTGAATATTGGAATACCAATCGCTACTTGTAAACTTATGCTTAAGCAAGATTCCATGTTGATGACAAACAGCAGATGGACAGGTATCACTACTTGTCTGGCGACAAAACGGATCTGGCCAACACTGGATCCGAAGCGATCGAAATGTTTGTTATCTCTTAGTAGATTGCATATTAGCTCCACAATTGGTGTCATAACTGGACACTGCCTCATAGCAGTGGCGTAGATAGCTTTTCGCTATGGGGGGGGGGGGATGGATCTAGTTCGCTCATTTTTTTTAAAGTTTTAATAACACTAGTTTACAAAATTTTGGGTCATGGTAGGGTCCTTCGAAAAAATATATTTTCTAGACTAATTTTGGGTCACTGAACACAAAAATCAAAATTATTTTTTTTCCAAAGAAGCGTTTTCGAGATATGCGCAAAAATCAGCTATTTTTTCAGGTATTCCCATAAATCTCGCTAACGGCATAACTAATTTACACAAAATGTGTATTTTCTGAATGATGTGATCTGTCTCCATCCGACGATGTACTGCATGTATAAGTCGGACTGAAATGTTATAAGTTACAGGCATTCAAAGTTTCAAAAACTAGTATTTTTGAAAAATTTCTATTTTTGGTTGCTCCATATGGATAGAAAAAAAAATATTTAAAATAATTTTAAGGACTTAAGTGAAACACAATCTTTTTAAGTTTTTCAAAATCGGACGATAAATGTAGAAGTTATTAAATAATTAGTGAAAAAAGGCAACTTAATTTTTTTCAATAAAAAAAAGAAACATCCAAATCATATCACACTGTTATTAAAATAGACATATTTTTAATAATCTCATTTCGTTGGTCATACTTCTTTGTATTGTTTTTATTCTCTTTAAACTGGAGAAAGTTCTTTCGGGAGTTGACGTTGAAACCGGTTGTGTAGCTAATATCTTTAACAAAATATATTTATTAGGAAAGCTTTCTTCGGGGCAGCTATCGAGTGCTTCCAATGAGTTCTTAGAGGAAGTATTATTCCTTCGGATCAAATATCTCTTTCAAGTTTTTTATTCTTCAAGAATAGAAAATGGTCCGACAGTCAAATATGTTTGGTAAAACTCAACAGTTTCATTAAATTTTTTAGCTGCTTTGTCTATTTCAGACGAAGAATTCTTGAAAAGAACCGAAAACCCTTCTAGTATGTTTTCATGGTTTGTAAATTTTTCTCCAAGGTCCATCACAAAGAAATCGAGAAAAGGATTGAAAACAGTAACACGAAAATATTCTTCTGTACTTTGAACCGAAGGGTTCAAACGATTCTTTTGTCGGTTCACTATTCTCTTATGTTTAACGTCAATGTCAAGGACATCAGCTATTTTTTTTGCATCTTCACACACTTTCGAAAATGAGTCGTCTTCTGCCCGTTTAATTTTTAGTTGAACTTATTTGGTTCATGGCTGGTTATGTTGAACAATTATCGATCCCAATGGGGGGGGATATATCCCCCTGATCCCCCCCCTATCTACGCCACTGCCTCATAGGCAAACACGCCAATAGACTAGGCGTTCTTTCAAATGACTTCTGCAGAAGCTGCATGGACGAGGAGGAGGAAGAAACTATCCCACACCTTCTTTGTTCATGCCCTGCTCTTTCTCAAAGACGTAAAATATACTTAGGAAATTTTTTCTTTGACGATCCCAGTGATTTAAATAAAATCGACATTCACAGTCTCCATCGCTTTATTAAAAGCTCCAATTGGTTTAATTAGCAAGGGTCATCTTGCAATCTATATGTGGTATCACAATAGGCCTATTCTGGCCTAAGTGTGTCAGTAGTTTTCCTGGCAGCCACCTTAACCTAACCTAACCTAACCTTACGTGGAGCAAAAACATTTATGTATTTTGATGATCAACAATCAACTATCGCTTTAGCCGATTCCACCTCAGGTCCATTTAGTGACTTATTTTCTAAGGATTTAATTCTTATCTCTAGTTCCCTATTTTAAGTATCCCAGTTAGTATTTCGAAGATTTCTAAAAGGTTTTTTCGGAGGCTACTGTGTCTAGTATGAGAAATGTAATGATATTATGATCAGAGAAAGATTGCTCTTCTGACACCCTCCATTGTTCTATTGGTACTGTACTTGAGTTACTTGTTATGGTAATGTCAAGCACCTCCTTAGAATTTTTTGTAACAAAAGTTGGTTCTCCCCTTTTTTCTACAAATAAATTGTTCTCAATAAGAAATTCAAAAAGAGACTCACCTCTAGTATTGATGTTAGTGCTACCCAACTGAGAATGATGCGCATTAGCATCACATCCTAGCACTAGGTCGTGTTTAAGCTCCGTAGCATGTTGAACTTACTGGCTTGTTAGGT
Source organism: Dasysyrphus tricinctus (assembly GCA_963921185.1). Lineage (NCBI taxonomy): Eukaryota > Metazoa > Arthropoda > Insecta > Diptera > Syrphidae > Dasysyrphus > Dasysyrphus tricinctus. Next base: position 175,495,138 of record OY992531.1, on the reverse strand, counting down.
CAGCTGGTGGTCCTTTTTCCCGTCGTGAGGCATATACCATGATGCTATAATGAGCGGTAGTAACCCTTCTCTCTCCAACTTGACGGCCGTCTGATCTAAATTACTTTATTCGGATAGAAGAAAAAAGGTAAAACTGTTTTCTAGCTACGATACAGGTTCTAAAGCTACTGTTTCTTCCCATCTGAGCAGTTTTGTACAGTATAGTTCCATCTGTATTCAGCCCTCTGATTTTTCCACCTGCTAACGGTTCTTGCACGAGGGCGACGTCAATTTGTCTATTCTCCAGGAGATAGACTAGGTTGGCTCTGGCAGGTTTACTGTGATGTAGATTTATTTGAAAAAATTTAATGATTAGTTTGTAACTACCGACCCCTTATTTTTGTTCTGATTGGCTATTAGCTTGAGTCTGCATCGATTTGTACCAATACGAACCTGGAAGCCAATTTCTGGCTGAGTAGCACCGTCACTTCTGTACCTTCGGCGGTCTGCTCTCCCACAGCGATAACATCTCAGATTTGGCTGAGCTGATCGGTGTTTAGGGATCTAAGGTATATTTCGATTCGGTCCCTCGGGATTACAGGTCCTTTAATCATCAATTTCGCTTTAGGCCGTGTAATGTTTCTGATATCCTCCTTATTAATAAGGCGGAACATTGGTGCTCTTCACGAAATCTTGAAGCCTTATATTTGCTGCTATGCGCTATATTTTTGTCCATTAAACATGTTTTCCGGGAAACGTTAATTGCGGTTTTGGCTTTCAGCAGTTTTTCTTAAAAGTGCCTATCCATACTCAGTTTTTCATTTGATACACTTCTTCCACCCCCTATTTTAAAGATCATTACCTTGGATTTTCTATGCTTACTATATGGTTCCATAATCGACAGTAGTCATACACCTTGTTGATCATGAGTTGTAAAGTTTCGGGAGAATACGCAAACATGACAACGTCCCTGTTTTACTCCAGATTCAGTTTCGAACCAATCCGAAAGCTCTTCACTCTTCCAAACTGCAGATTGTGTTCCTTTATACAGCTCACTTTCAGAACAGAAACTTATGCGATAAATCCAATCCATATAATTTGAAAAATAAGGCAGCTCGCTCGGTCAATCGAGTCGAATGCAGCCTTGAAATCAATAAAAACATGTAGAGTTTCTTGCGTTGCAAAATAAAATATTGTCTATTGTTGAGAACCTTGATCTGAAGCCAGCTTGAAACTCTTTTAACAGGTCTTGAGATTCAATCCTTGTTGTAAGGTACTTTTGTAACAATGATGTGAACACTTTTTATGTGGCATTTAGAAATGAAATTCCTCGGTAATTATAAGAATCCGATAAACAATCTTTTTTTGTGAATGGGAAATATCACTGATTCCTGAAATTCTTTAGGAGTAAGATAAGTTTTGTCAATGACTATTAGCCCCATATTTATAAAATTCGACTGGTATTCCATTTGCTCCAGAAGCCTTTCCATCTTTCATACCACCTATAGCACTAGGTCCAATTGTTGGCAAGTGATTTCAGAGTCTAGAATTTCATTGGTGAATCCATGGAACTGCATATTGATACTATTTGCATTGGATTAAGTAATTCTTGAAATGATCTCGAAGTGTGTTTTTGCAAAAGTTTGTGTTGATTTTAAATTGTTAGCCATTTAGTTTCCTCGCAAGCTTCCAAAATTCCAAATCTTCTTAACATTTCGCCAATCCCATTGCTTCCACTTCACCATAGCTCTTTTTGATTCTGCATCTGCATAGCTCCTTATATTTTTTATTGGCCTCGATGTAGTTCTGTATGAATAAACCTTCGCTAGAATTACGAAATATTTTCGCCAAGTAAACGATAAACTGCGAGCACTTTGACATTCTTCGTCAAACCTATGTTCGATTGCATCTCCTTTATCTTTTCCGTTGAATTTCTGTTGCGGATACGAGATTTCTACTATGTCTTCCAATTTTTTAAAGTCCACATCTAGCTGTGGTTGAAGTTTCGAATCGAGTAGAACTCTGTAAGCTAGAGCCTTAAAAACTGTCCATCTTAGTTTAGGAAGTAAGTGCAGATATTATATTGATTGGAGCTTTTTATGGAACATTTACACCCGAACACACATTTTCAGCTCTATCAAAATTGTGTCTTAGATTTCAGTTTTTTAAATCTTTTTTTTGACTGCAATATTTTAGTATATTTGTATGTAGGAAAAACGCTGGTGGGAGAAAAACTTTAACTTCTCAAAATAAAATGTAGAAAATAAAATTAGTATGGAGCTATTAACTTTTAAGAAGTAGGTACATACACCTACCTATGTTTAATTTAAATATTGTTTTGTTCGTAACGTGGCACCCTGTCGGAATAATTTTGCTCTTACAGTGCTATATTATTCATCCACAAATTCACAACACAGAGCATGCGTGTTCAAATGGAAACATTTTGTATCATAGATAAAAGTTTGATTGCAGCCACTTCCATTCCACAAAAGAGGCGAATAGCGACAGCAAACAGCAAACAGCGACTCCAAATGGATACTCACAGAAAACATTCATCAAAACAACCAATACATTTAATTAATATGGATGTTTTTTAATTTAGGGGAGAATTATTTTGTATGGGAACTCTTTTGCATTTAAATGAATTATTTCATTGTGATTATTTTGATTTTTGAAGCGAAAGTGTTATCGCCTTTAGCATGCAATAGCAGCGTAGTTTTGAATCAATTTTCTTTAATTCGAAAGTTTTGTTGGATTTGAATTGAATTGTTTTAACAAAATAAAGAATTTCTTGTAGAAAATTGAACATATTTTTTGGGTTTTTCAATGCAAAAGGTATGCGCACACATATTTGTGTGAAAGCATATCTATCTTTCACACAGTTTTGTCTTCTGTGTGAACGTATTACTTTAATCATCTTTCATGTGTAAGTCGTAATGAAATATATTCAGGCCAATTTTTTTCACAGAGTATGTTTTTTTCTTTCAGATTCCCATTAATGTCCATTCTTTTTAGAAGTAATTCAGACTGGGTTTCGCCGCGTTATTGCTGATATATTCTTATTTAATTTTATTTATATATTTTGTTCTTATAAATTAATTCCGTCTATCATTTTATTATTCGCTTAGTGTTTACATATCTTTTTTAACTATTTTTGGGACACGATTTTTTCATTAAGAATTCTTAACGATATTTAACGACGGTATCTGCTTAGCTTCATACAAAAGTGAATAAAGGGAAGACATTGTGAACGGCTCCAATACCGACTGATACCCGTTTTATCTATGTTTCATTAGTTGCCAATTACTATGATTTCTTGAGCATGATATTATTTCGTCATTAAGAAGAAAAAATTGAGGTAAGCTTATAATAACGTTAAACCTGTTGATACATGCACCTATTTGAGGAAGATACATTTATGTATACTTAGATCTTTTTAATGTTTAAATGATTTCCACTGACATACAAATCGCAAACATTAAATAGGGTGCATCGAATTTGATTTTGTTGGTAAAGATTTAACACTTTACTGGCCGAAATTATATATTTTGGGGCTTGTATCGATTTTATGATTTGGGATTAACGCTTGCGCTTCAAAATACAGGGGGGTTCCTTGAGTTCAGTTAATAGTAATTCCAATGCAAGAAGAATTTGTTTTATATGACAGTGGCGTCGCACTTGATCTAGTTTTTCTCGTAATTGACTACACTTAATGTAAATTTGCATGGAAATATGTAAAAACGTATTAAATTTAGGTATATTATAATTTAAATATTATTTTTTTTTTAGATCTATACGTACGCATGAATCTGCTATTGATCAGTAATCATTTGCTGTCCTAGTTTTTCAAAAAAAACTTCTTTAATTAATTTGAAATGAATCAAGGCCAATTAAGAGTTTGAGCGAGCTCTTAAAGAGTATAAAAGAGCCGAGATGTTGGGTGGGGTTGGTTTCCTGACAATATTTATAGTTATCAAAAATATTTGTCACTTTTTTTAATTATTGATTTTATCTGTTAATGACCACGAGAACAATCATAAAATGTAGGTATGTGAAATAAAATCAGACGCTTTATAAGCCTTCGATATTGTCGGCTTTCTTATAAAGCCCTGTAACCCACAATTTTATGAAAAATAACACTTAAATATAATTAAGATGAGAACAATTAATGAATTCAAGTGTCGATAGCTATGTATTTACTGATGTGTGATGATTAATTTTTCCTCTATTAGACAGTTTTCAAACTTTCTTAGTCTACGTGTATTTAAATGTCAAACTACTTCTTTTACGCATTATTATTTTTTAAATAGGTTCTTGGATGTGTTTTTTCGATTTTTAAAGAAAGGCGTGTTCATATTTGCCTCACTTTGCGTGAATCGTTTTGAAGTATTTTTTTTTTCTCACTCTTATATCTTGGTAAGAAAAAAATTAAATTTTTAAGAAAATTTAAAATTTTGCCTCACATTTCTTTCTTCCCCAAGAGATGGGAGTGAGATAAGAAAGTATATGTGAAATATTTCACGCAAAGTGAGGCAAGTGGAAACAACATGGGTCTTCTAGTATATAAGAGTTTCTTTTTTAGGTTTTTAGTCAATTTTTTACTGTCAAGATTAAACTGTCATTACGATCACTTTTGACTAGTAAAAGATTAGCGGTTATGTTGTAACGATATTTGGGCTAATTGATCTTTATTGAAATAATGCAATTAATTAAAAAACCAATTCATTCTTTGCCAACGTTTCTCCGGTTACTTTCCGGCTTCATCATGGGTTTAAAATTTACTGAGCGGTTCTCAATTATGGATCGATACACACTCCCACTACGTTCCGTAAAGTTCACCCAGTTATACAGTGAATTCAATCGATAAATTTGGGTGCAGGTAAGCTACATTATGTAAAGAATCCAACTCGCGCCCATCCGGCAAAGTTAGTTGAAAATATCGCCCAGTAGCTGAGGGTTTGTCTGAGAACCTAGTTTGAATCAATCTCAGGAATTGGAGCTATCCAAAAACGACGCCGGGAGCCTTTTTTGTCCGAAATTAGTTCTATTGACAGTGATGTTAATTTTCAGAATAAGACGGTGCTATATGTAGGGTTGCCAACTTTCTTAAGAAGAAAAAGAGTATATTTGGTTTCATAGAGGATAAATAAAGAGTAAAGTCCAAAGAGTGGCATTTATTTAAATTTTAAAACATATATTTTTGTTGTACTTTTTGTTGAACATAACAAATCGTTGTTGTTTTTACAATAATTATATGAGTCTAATAGTTTAAAGGCAGTATTACACTACCATATATAAATATATATGGCAAACTTGCAATATAAATACGGTCCTCAAGTGGTATATAAGCGTGGTATATATGAACGAATATTTGTATATGATGCCATAGAAGTACTATGTACATTAGGGTGGTCCTTAATGGGGCATGGCCCTCATTCGATTCAAAACATTGAAACACAATTTCCCTAATTTTTTCAGAATTTTATTTCACCCCTCTGGTCTCCCTTTTTTCACTTAAAGGTACAAATAATGGAGTTTGGGTGATTCTTATAACACGTGAAAAAAATAAGAACTTATAGATAAGATTCAGACGAAAAAAAATCGTATCGAAGGGGGGTCTATTTCCCCCCATTCAGGCGGGAGGGGTAATTTTCTAAAAATTTGATCCAAAATAGAAAAATCAACGGGACCACTTACAATGGCATGCTATAGCGTTTTTTAAAGCCATGAATCCAGTCTCTATAATATGTTTTCTAAACCAAGTTTTTATTGTAAATGGTTTTTGCAAAAATAATTTTAAAACCTAAAAATAGAAACAAAAATAATAATTTTTACGTTTGAAAATTATTTTTTTCAGAAACTATTCATAATAAAAACTTGATTTAAAAAACAGAGACTGGACTCATGGCTTTTAAAAAAGCTATAGCATGCCATTTTAAGTGGTCCCATTGTTTTTTAATAATTTTTTTCTATTTTGGGTACATTTTTAGAAAATTACCCCTCCCTCCTGAACGGGGGAAATAAACCCCCCTCCGATACGATATAATTTTTCGTCTGAATCTAGTCTATAAGTTCTGATTTTTTCGCGTGTTATAAGAATCACCCTAACCCCAATATTTGTACCTTCATGCGAAAAAAGGGAGACCAGGGGGATGAAATAAAAATCTGAAAAATTAGGAAAATTTTGTTTCTCTATTTAGAGTCATTTGTTGCCTATCCAAGTTGGAATTTCAAAAAAGCCCGATATAAGGACTACCCTAATGTACATATTCTTTCAAAAAAATGGGTCTATCTCACTGATATGTCACTTGTGGACCGTATTTATATGGCAAGTTTGCCATATTTATATGATAATGAGAAAAAAACCTGCCAGGTTTTTATATTTGATATCACGATACATGTACGTACCCCTATAATCCTTCATACTCCGATTTTGGTTATACATCCACTCCCAAAATCTGCTGTCGGCCCTTGGTCTATATTCATTGTAACTCCACGGTCATATAAATCCTCTTTTTTAACAATTTAAATGAATCTCTGTTCTTCTCTTCTCACCACTTCAGACTTCACATTCATAATCGATAGGTGATTGCTGAAGTGACAACAACAGAGAGTATAATATATGCAGCTAACAATTTTTATTCAAGCAAATGAATTCGCCACGACATTTTTCTGCAGTACCTATTTCTTTGAATAAAATCTGAGTTGTTTAGTAACTTAGGTTAGGTTGGGTTCGAAGGGGTGATGACACGGCAAGCCGCATCATCTCACTCGGATCTCCGTGGATCCATTGCGTTCCCCAAGATTAAGGTAGGTAGGTATGAGGAAGGTGGGTGATCGGGGATAGTTTGTGTGAGATGCCTCCCTGAACCATCCTGAATTCTGAATGAATTTCAGGATAGTCTTTAGTGGCAAGGAAGAGATGTCGCCCATTTTGTCGAAAAAATATTCTCCGAGGGCTTCTTTTCTAGTTCTAGCTAAACTGGGGCATTCACAAAGGAAATGGGATGAGCCATCTTCAGCCTCTTCATCTTGACACCCTCTACATAAGTCCGATGGGCTAATGCCCAATCTCCTCATGTGGGTTCCCATTGAGTTGTGTCCCGTAAGGACTCCAACTAGGAGCGATAGTTGAGGTCTGCTTATCTTAAGTAAATATACAGTTCTTTTCTTCGAAATATTAGGCCAAGAATTTCTTGAAACCCGACAAGTGTCAATTGATGACCAACTGACGACGTCTGCAGCTTCGAGGAAATTCAATTTCACTTTTTACCTGCTCCAGTGGCATAAGTATAGAGGATTCGACCTGGCTCGGAGCAAGAGATGATCCGTTTTTGGCCAGTTCATCTGCCATTTCATTCCCCATAATATCACGATGTCCTGGGACCCATTTTAGGGTAACAGTGTTCGTTGTGCCTAGAGATCTAAGCTCAATCCTACAACGATCCACCAGTTTGGACTTTACAGTGATTGAAGAAATGGCCCTTATGCCCGCCTGGCTGTCTATGAAGATGTCGATATTACTATTGACTACTTCATAAGAGAATAGATATTTCGCGGCTTCGCAAACTGCAAGCACCTCCGCTTGGAATACACTGCAAAAGTTTGGAAGCTTAATTGATCGGTTGATAGGTGGGTTTACCGAGTAGATACCTGACCCTACGCCCTCGTTTGTCTTGGAACCGTCAGTAAACACCGAAACATGATTTTAGTAACTTGCCCTGCAGATTTTTTAAAACTATTGCTTCATTCAGGTTATAAACTGTCAATGTGAATGTTTGTATTATGGCCATTCACAATCGGTATTTTTATTTTCACATCCAATTCAATCAAAAGATTTCTTGACAAAAAACGTAACAATTCCAAAAAGTGAGATGTGAATACTGAAACGTCAAAAAAATCCCGTTTTTAAGCTTAATGTGGACATCGTCAAAGAAACAATAACACTGGTCAACAAAATCTAATATTTTTTTGTTACAGAAACCAAAATATACTTTTCTGTAGGTTTAAGATGTGCTGATTTAAAATATGTAGTCAGAAAAATTTTATCAGGCTACGTTTTTGAGATATTCCCATTATAAAATAAAAAAAACCGTTTTTATCTGTTTTCAAAGTTGTATAATAATATATATACATACATTTTTAATGGTTTCTAAAGGAACTAATTTTCTTCTTTTAAAATCTGTTTAAATGTTTCCGATATCTATTTTTTTCCATGAGCAATTCTCAGTTTAATGAACACGGAAAGAATTGAAAAATCACCAATTGAAAAATTTGCAGTTGCAATTTACGAATCATGTTTTATTCGTAAATCAAGGCATTTTGTTCCCGAATTAATAAAAAAACTGGTAATTTAACATTCAAAACGTAGCAATTTACAAAATTTGTTTCTTCGTGATTTGCAATTAAAATCCATGATTCAAGTTTGTACTTTTCATAGCAAAATACAACTTTTTTGGCGTAATTTACTCTCCAAAGGAATAATATCACAAACAGCATTTAAAAATATTGATTTGCGATAAAGATTTAGTAATTTACATCATGCACAATCACTGATTTACGTTTTTCTGTTGCAATTTGCAACTCCATGAGAATAGTCGCAAATCACCAACAAAAAAATCCTAAATCACGACTTTCTTGTCGCAATTTACTTCTCGAAGAGATAGAGCACCACAACATGGCAGGTATCTCATCATCAATGTGTGACACCAACGATCTGTAATGCAAATTGGCCTGGTGGTTGCATGCTCGCTCCGTAACTGGAGGGTTGCGAGTTCAAATCCAAGTAGAGTCAGCGTAAAGTATTTATTTCAAATAAATTAAATTAAATGTGTATACCTGCCAAATGAAGGGTAGAAGCAGGATTGATCTTTCCAAGTGGCAATATCACGAAAAAAAAGTGGTGATCACAAATCTTTTTTGCAAATTTACATATTGTGCAATTGAGGAATATTTGGATCAAATTGCGATTTGTTGTTCGCAATTTTGTTTTCTCTCGATAGCATAATTGATACTTAAAGAGGGTTGATTTACGATTTTTGAGTATCAATATCTTCATTTTGCTCAGTTTTGCAAATTGCAAACAAATAGTCGTAATTTACGAAATCCGAAGCCAAGGTATAAATCGGGATTCATTTTTCGTAATTTGCATCTCATTTTTCGTGATATGATCCAAGAATTCTTTCCGTGAAGGGCTTTCATTTAACATATAAATACAATGTAAGGGAGAATGGGCAAACATTTGTGGGAGCTGTCATTTCTCAACATGAATTTGTCAGTCATCGTTGAAAAGGTTATAGTGAGTTCATCATTTTATAATACTGCCGCTAGGCTCTTAACCATGGGGTTCACCAGAAACAATTGTGATTAACCTCACTTAACAATATAACTTTGAAAACAGGAATATCTCCAAACGTGGAATAATAGAATTTTTTTTACTTCATATTCGAGTTCAGCACACCAAATAACCAACGGAAAAGTATGTTTTGGTTTCTGTCACAAGAACCTTGTTGACCAGTGTAATTAATGCATTTAAGATAAGAAGGCATCAAAGCTGTTATTCGATAAATACAGCCGTAGGGCCAAGCCAAAGCGGTCATTCGGTAGATAATGCATGAATTCCATTTGACTCTTTAACACTTCATTTAACAACAAAATGTTCAGATAAAAGCTTTCATATTGGACGATACAATTATCTATAAAACAAGCCATTAAAGACCTCTGTAAGTAGTTTCATCTTTAAGTTATAATGCGTCCATGTTCACCTATGATACATTTGTTGAGGGTGGTATGATATTTTTTTAATATCTCGCTTTTCTTTGTTTCAGTTCTGTCAACAACAACACCAATCAAAAATTTAGACTCTTATTCCTGTTTTATTCCTCGTAATACCTTTAAAACAACTAACCAGTGTTGACATATGGTGGGGACAAAGAGGGCAATTGCCTCTCCCAGATCATAACAATCATTAAAATGTCTGATACAAAGTTCATCTTTGTAAATTGCTCCAAAAACAAATTTTAGAAGAAAAGAACTGCAAATATGATACCACTTTATCTTTACTGTAAAAAAAACTCCTCCAAATTATACCTTATATAAAGCCTGTACCCACTTACCATCCTGCTTCTCTTCTCCCCGAAACGCATATCATTTTTAAATAATTTATGGTTACACTGACCGTATCTACTGCAACAAGCGAACGGTCGTTTTTAGCTTTGAAATGCATACAAACATATTTGAGGAAAACATATTTGTTGTGATTTCACTCCTTTTTGTAATGATTGTATTTTTCCAGGTGAAAATCAAGCCCTACCGCTCTTCCAAATTTATTCATTCTACAACAACCGAAATTGCTCCACAAAAATAGAAGTTATTCTGAGACAGTGGGTGGATGCCACTCCCTCTTAATGGAAAATCTCAATTTTTTATTTTTCTCTTTATATGCTCTTCAAGCTCGTATCATTCTACCAATTTTCATCAGTCCACAAAAATTGGAGTGCACTACCTATATAATTGATAACAATTTAAAAAGTGGGTGGATGCCACGCTCCCTGAATGGAAAATTGCAAAATTTTGGTATTTTTCTTTGTATGCACCACAAAGCCTACCGTTGTGCGAAATTTCAAGGTTCTACGGAGTCGGGAAGTGCTCCATTATTTTGATGATCTGGTTTTTGGTTTTTGAAGTCCTATATCTCAGGAATTACTACTTCTAAATAGATGAAATTTAGTGAGCCGACTGGTTTCACTAGCTTAGAAAACACTGTGACTTTGAAGTTTCTGGCTTTAATTATACTGAAGTTAAAGGGGTGTCGAAAATCATGTGAGTTTGTTCCTGCAAAAAGGGTGTAGTGGCACGAACTGCGCTGGGCACTTGCCCTTTGCTGATACAGATCTTTCTAGGCTTTCCAAAGGCCGAGCAATCACATTGCGACTATAAGCTCAGAGCTCCAGCATGTTTCTTTGAAAAAATCATATAGCTGGAAAACATCAACATTGCCAGAAATTAATTTATTTTTGATCTGTCAATTTGTTTCTCGTTAAAAAGAGATGCTGCTGTTTTTCCCGCAAAACTGTATCAGCTTTTTGAACTTTCCAAAAGTATCTGTAAGACAAACTAATTTGGTAATACATTGCTCTTCATAAAAGGCATCGAAAAGCTTTACAGATATGAAGATATATTTTGTCAACTTGTTAGAAAACTTTCAGCTCATCACGAAGTTCAAATTACCTGATAAAGCTTTTCATCGGGAAAGCTATCGGATTTAGATGTGAAGTAGAATTTATTCACTAACTTCCCATATTTTTGCACATCTTCTTGAACAATTTTGACAGCAGATGATGAAATCTATAATTAGAGCTTCATAAAGAAATTTTTCAAATCATTTGGCATTCTTCTTACGTAAAACCATATGAAATGTGACTACTTCCCGGAGTAATGTTTTTGCATAAAAAAAACTATGAAGCTTTACCAAAAGTTACTTGAAAGTCTTTGTTTTTTTAATTACTTTGGTATACAACATCTTTTTTTGTTTTTTCTTGAAGAAATTAGCGGAGCCCTGAAGAACCAAGAAACCAAAGGTTTTATAGATGGCTATCGAATCATCGATATTCTTGCAAGTAAAATAAAATGTACGACTGTGTCGCACGTTTTTGCTCTTATGTTCAAGACACTGGGTTTAAGAAAATTGTATATAAAAACATGGAAATTATATGGCAAGTATACTGTTATTTTTGGTTCTAAAAAAAATAATAAAACGTGTGGGCATAATCACCAAAAACCACTCTGTACCAAGTTTGAAAAAAATTGATCGAGCCGTTTAGGCTGTAGACGAACAGACAGACAGAATTGTGCCACCCACTTTTTTGGTGTTCTCTATCATCGCAATATCATGTTTGATTGTTATCTCAAACAATTTTTTTTGCACGATCCAAAACTTTCTTTATAGTACCTATATCGCAAGTAAAAATCGTCGAATTGAAATCATTTTGTATATTAAAAATCCTGGGATTTTATATTTATGCTACGAATTCTTCCCTCATTAATGGGTGTATTATGTAATACTAAGCTATTCATAATAAAACTATAGTAATATTAGTCAGTACTATTAGGCTACAAAGGGCACGGTATTGCCCAGCCAAGTTCGCGGCACTACACCCTTTTTACAGGAACAAACTCAGGCGATTTTCAACCCCCCTCTTACTTCCGTACCAATAAAGTCAGAAACCTAAAATTCGGAGTATTTGCTGAACTGATCAAACGAAGGTGGCTCACCAAATTTCAACTCTTTAGCATTAGTAGTTCCCAAGATATAGGACTTCAAAAATCGCAAAAACCGTAACTGACTGACTGATTCACTGACTCACTGACTCACTGACAGATCATCAAAATTATGGAGCACTTCCCGACATCGTAGAAACTTGAAATTTCGCACAACCGTAGGCCTTGTGGTACATACAAAGGAAAAAATCGAAAATCTGCAATTTTCTATTCAGGGGGCGTGGCATCCACCCACTTTCTTAAATATTCTATAAATTATATGGAGCTTTTCCGATTGTTGTAGAACAATGAAAATTGGTAAGTTGGTAGGGTTTGAGGTACTTAGAAAGAAAAAAATTGAAAAATAGGATTTTTCCATACAGGGGGCGTGGCATCCATCCACATTCTTAAAAATTCTTATAAATTATATGGAGCACTTCCGATTGTTGTAGAACGATGAAAATTGGTAGGTCGGTATGGCTTAAGGTACTCAGAAAGAAAAAAATTGAAAATTGGAATTTTGCTTTCAGGGGGCGTGGTATCCACCCACATTCTTAAAAATTCTTATAAATTATATGGAGCACTTCCGATTGTTGTAGAACGATGAAAATTGGTAGGTCGGTAGGACTTGAAGTACTTAGAAAGGAAAAAAATCGAAAATTTGGAATTGTCCATTCAGGGGAGGTGCCATCCACCAACTATATCAGAATTGCTATTATTTGTATGGAGCATTTTCGGTTCGGTTATGAAACTTTATAGACCGGTAGGGCTTGACTTTCACCTGGTAAAATTAGTCCTTGCAAAAAGGAGTGAAATCACAACAAAAACATAAATGTTAAAAAAGGAGCCAAGTTCTTATGTGCACAAGAAACCTGTGCGTAAAAAGTCAGCCAAAAAAGTAATGAGATCTAAAATATATGCCAAGTTTTAAGTTCATGAAGTTTAATATCAAATATCTTAAGAAGAGTATTATCGAAACAATTCCTAATCATGACAGAAATTTGGTAATTAATGATTACTGATTAAAATTTGGTGGATTTACTTGGCAAGTTTTCTCTTAAATACTTACTTAATCACAAATTTAAAATGTATGAAAACTTAACCAGTGAACCCATCAAATTTTAATCAGTAATCATTAATTACCAAATTTCTGTCATGATTTGATTCTTCTTAACATTGTACTTTAATAATAACAATAATAATAACAATAATTGCATATTAAATTAATACACAAGTGACTTGATTTTTTAGACATTGAAACGACAATATAAATTCAAATTCGCAAAATGTGGTACTAAAATGCATTTTTTGCAGTTTCTTGCTTATTACTCGAAAACTGTTGGTTTTTCATGGATAACATTAAGGTGAAATTGAAAGCACATAAATACAATTTCCAACAAATTTTAGTTCAACGTTTTTTCTGCAACAATCTATTCTTATTTCTTTCTAAGAAATCCTCATTTGAAATTTGTAAGTCTGGTATATAATCAAATAAGGTAGTTAAAAACGGGGGCTAACAACTAATTAATGATTTCTCAAAAATGCACGAAGGAATTTGAAAAGTTGAAAAAGAATTTCGAATACAAATGTTCATACAAATTTAATTTTTAAAAAACTACATTGAAAGCAATATTACGGAAAATTTGCATTAAAAATGCATTTATATTCAAAAATTTAGATTCAAATATCTCTAAAATGTGGCATGCTACAATAATTCTGAGGCCATGATTCGATTTCAACGCATCAAAGACTGTCAGAAAAGTGTATCTTGGTTCATGTTAAAGTTAAAAATTCAAATTTTGCCACACAAAGCAATTAATTTGTGTTTTCAAATGAATTTTCGGAAACAGTAAATATATGTACAAATTTTCAACTGGCACTTGAGTTCAAATGGGTTGTCACAGAAAAAAACTTTCAATTGTACTATGATGAAATTTTACAAATATTTGATAGTTTTCGAGCCATAAGTGAAAAACTAAAAAAAATCTTGTTTTTCTATGTTACGTTACGAAATTGTAGTTACAAATCTCAGATTCGGATTCGGCATCCCGGAAAACATAAAACAGGAATAAAACTACCCCACAATTTGCATATGGCATAAACACAATATGACCGAACTTATTGTTAAAAATGAGAACTGTGAACGCAGATAGTTTTCCTTATTGCTTTTGTTTTCGGTTGTCTTTTAATTCCTATCTTTGTCTGGTATCGATTTCATATTATGAGAAAAACACATGGGGGCACTGAAAACTTATATGGTTGCTACGGGCCTGGACGGGTGGCAAAACTTAATTTAACTTGAATTTTATTTAAAGTCAGTTTTTTATAAAATAATTATAACAATGATATGTGCTGTAGGTATGTTTTTTTTAAATAACAACAGTCAAAATAATATATTTAGAAGAGAGAATGTCTCACATTAATTAATTTTTTTTCCCACAGCAATCTATTTCGATAACTTTTGTGATTATTGCGGAATACAACTTATTCAAACATTACATCTTATCAGTTAAGAAACATTTTTGGATATTTTTTTGTATTTCTATAGAATGGAAAACCTTAAAAATCATAAAAATATTCGTGAATATCTACGGAAAACAAAAAAGCCTTTGTTGTAACATTGTTTCTTAATGGATGACGTAGAAGTGTCGTAATCTTCTATATTGTGATTCATACCGAAATTAAATTTATGCCGCAAATGATAAGTGGGGAATGAATGATGAATCGTTTAATTTCTTATAGATGTGTAAAGATATCGCCCGAGTTACAGAACTTGGATACCGGATGTGGATATGATGGGTCTATTACAGATTATGGTACGACTTGATAATATAGAGCGCGGGGCAAAGCTATATTTACATATGAGCTTATAGTGCTATTATCCCAGGGCGCCAAAATTGTAGGGCGGAAAATCATTCGAATTATAACAATTCTTATTTTTAATTCGTGAATTCGTGTTCATAAAATTATTTTGTTTTGATATAAAAATAAGACATTATAAGAAACAATATCGACAGCGGCATGTCCGTATAATTTGTCGGAATCTAGAGTCCCGATGTTATTTTATTTTTAAAAAATCGCCAGTTCAAGATCTTTGAAAAAGTTTTCAGGTGTTCAATACGCAATCAATCGAAGACCAAAGATTGGTTTGCCTTTGATATATTAGAGACATATGGATATAGAATAAAACTAACCCAAAGCCAATTTCATTGCCTTCGGGCTAATTTTCAAGATATTTGAGACAAAAATAAAAATTTCAAACAATTTTTGGAAAGGTTTCTTGTAGTTTTTGTTTTGCTTTTAAGAAAACCTGTTCATTGAATATTTTAACAAATTTTACAAATTAATAAACAAGTGTATATAATAAAATTACCCCAAAGCCAATATAATTGCTTTTTTTTCTCAAGAAATTGGAGCCGAGACACTTTTTTCAACAATTTTCATAATTTTTTTTATTTAAAAGAATACCGTAAGTTATACTTTTACAAATGCTTTTTTACGTCAATATGCGTAGGATAAAATTAACCCGAAGTCGATAGCATCATTCGTTCTCGAGATATTCTAATGATCTTTTCTTTTTTTTTAATTATTATAGAAAAAAAACGCTTATAAAATTTTTACTTGCGATATAGATACTATTGGGCAAGTTTTGGATTCGTGCAAAAAAAAATATTCGAAATAACATAACAATCAAATTTGACATTACGATGATAAAGAAGACCAAAAAAGTTGGTGGCATTATTCTGTCTGTCTGTCTGTTGGTCTACAGCTTTAGCGGCTCGATCGATTTTCTTTAAACTAAACTTGGTATGTAGTAGTTTTTGGTGATTCTGCTCACACGTTTTTTCACGTTTTTTAATACCAAAAATAACCGTACATTTATTTAAACGTTAATGCCTACAAATTGTAAGAAACAATATCTTATAAGTTAGTCTTAAGCTAATTTTACAAAAGCTAAAAAGAAAATTCTGTTAATACAATTGAAATTAATTTAAAAAGGAAAAAAAAAAAAAAATAATATGCACATCTTCAAATTCAAATTTTGATTTAAAAATTTTCTGAAAAATACTTCCTTAATACATTTTGTATGCTTGCTTTGTGCTCTGTACTTATTTTATATAGCGCGGTAAAGGATGGCATTTACGAAAAATTGACGCTCAGATGTTAAAAAACCCCTTCGGCAGCTAAAATTCTACCTTCACATAACAATCAAAAATAAAATACAATTTAGGGATTTTTTTTACCCCAAGTGGGTTTTTATTTTTTGATATATTAACACTGTGCTTATTTCAATAATTTAAATTAAAAAAAAAAATCTTCAAAACCATCGCTTTCTCAGGCCGGTATTTAATATTATGTGATTCCATGCAAGTGGATTTTTGTTAATCCAGGCATTTGGTCTCATACATAAACCGTTATTATGTCTCCTGTCTCCGTCCATATTATGTTCAATTGTGTAGATTTACATCGTTGATCAACAGTGTTGACGTGTTGATCGACAATGCCAATCAACCGTGCGACCCGACTGCAACCCGATTCAAATGGATAGCAATGGACAAAGTTGTTCAACAAATTCATTTTATTAAAAAAAATTTGTAGGGTTTTAATATATGAACATAATTTATTGGTTTTGTGCGTTATTAATCAATTTTCATGATGATGAAATGCAATATTTATTTTGAATAAGTATTTAATGTTTATATGTAATATCGTTTTAACTTTATTGTTTACAAAAAACAAAAAAAAACAAAAGTTGTGTACCCCAAGGATTCGAACCCTGAACCCTTTCGATCAGAAAATTCCAATCCACACAAATTGTTGCTACGAAAGATTTTGACGTTCACACTAGCTACTAGCATGTTGATCGACAATGTTAACCAACTGGACTCTCCTTGAGGCATCCACACGCAACCGAGAACTCATTGGGCCTTACTAATAATCAAATTTAGTGTTAAGCCTAGTACGCAGATCGAGCTAAAATTCCGCTCCCACATTTCTCTCCAAACACCAGCTAAAATTCTAGCTAAATTTTGACACAAGATTTTTGTGGAGAATACATTACAAAAAACAGCTGTTCTCTGAAAAGAAATTTTATTCAATAATTTCAAAGAATTTTCTTTCAATATTTCACATTAAAATAATCAAATAAAATAGATTTTTCTTTTTAGAATTGCTAAATCATTTGTCCTTGAATATTTCTCGGTCTCAATTTTCATTTTCGCAATATAAAGCTCACATAATCTCACAAATAAATGAACCTGTCACAATTTAGCTCGAGAATTAATGTGCCGAACAATTATTTCACGCGCTAAATTTTGACAGATGAGTGCGTTCAGTAAGAAACAAAAATTTGATTTTTTAGCTGGAGCTGCGTACTTCTCGGCTAAAATGTTTGGCTAAATTTTAGCTTGGCTAAATTTTGGAGAGAATTTTGTATGGGAGCGAAATTTTAGCTCGATCTGCGTACGAGGCTTTAAGCTTAAAAGAAAATCTCCCGATTTTAGAAAATCCGCATACCAATAATGAATCTTATCTCCAGTTTAGTCGTTAGCAATATGTCAAAATTTAATACATGGAAATCCGTGTTTAAATTCGAACACTAAATAGAAAGTGTTGCCCTAGTGCTGTTTTATGGTATTTAAATTTGCATTTAATACTCAAATCTATTCCCAAGTTATCAGGTAGATTTCAACAGGTATTTTCATTTTCATTTGTTTATATGTTTATGTATTGCAACATGAGCAGATTATTTATTTTTTCATAAATATTTAGTACGTCTGGATTTACGTTGAATGCGCATAATTTTTTGATTCCGTTGTGGGTATATATTTGCATACCAAATTACGTTCATCTAAAAAGTAATTTTTTGTGTTGAACGGGAAACGATTTATTTTGAGTTTTCAGAATTTGTTTCATAGTTTTTTATTTATTTAACATTATATAACTTAATCAAATCCATTTGAATTTTTTCAAAGCAAATTTATACTTCCACAAACATCTTATCAAAAACATAACGAGACAAACTTCAAAATTATTGTCAATCATGTAGTTTTTCTGTGGTCATTCTTAGTTGTCCACTTTAACTCCTTCTGTATTCCAAGAGTCTTCCAGTGGCTTCATTCATTACAGTCATGTTTAAGGGGTGGTTTTTTACTTCCCGCTTTCGTTAAGGAGTGAGAGAGCACACCTATACACGTAAACATACGTAGTCATTCTTCGAATTCCTTGTCAGAGAAATTAATGTTTGAAAAAATGTTTCTCATAAAATAGCGTCATTTGGTAAGGTATGAATGAATTTAGAAAGTCGGTCGTTTCATATTTTATTGGAATCAAAATAGATAAAATTGCTGAAAAAACAAATGGAAACAACAGTACTCTGATCCCTAAAAAAATATCTACTAAATTGGCAGGAACAGAAATATCACTGTAAAAATCCCAAAAGAAAATAATTTTTCCATAGCAATTTCATACTGATATGTACATGTACATATGTCATAAAACTATTAGGTTTACTCAAAATATGCATGTTCTTGCATTATGTTTATCAACTATGTACTTAATAAAATTAAAATCGTCCAAACCCTTTGAACAAATTACATACTATAGTACTGAAAAAGTTACTGTTAAAAAAGAATACGGCAATACTTATCTTCACTCTTTGAACAAAAAAAAAAAATGAAATTCATCTGTCATTTTGCTGAGCTAAGAAAAGTGTATTGAGATTTCAAATCGTTAAAAAAGTGAAAAAAACCTAATTAAACTAAATAAAAAAGTGTAATATAATTAGTGTAATGAACACATGCAATACTTTACTAAACAAAATATAAAAAAACGTGCGGTGCTACGTTAAATCCTGTAAAAAACGCCTATAATAAAGATTGTACAAATATTTAATTTCAAAAGTGAGTTTTGTCTGATATTTCCTCATAAAGTTATGTGAAGTGATTTTTTTTAGGTTATTAAACTATCGTAGCATACTTTTCAATTGATTTATTATGATATTTTGCTTTAATAAATCTTATTTGTTATAAATAAAAATATACTTCAATCAAGTGATTTAGTTTGAGATTCATCTGTCAAATGAGAAATTCTCGTGATAGCAAGGCGCTCAAATCCATTAAGGGTCTGAAGTGCAGAGTTATTTTCAACGTTTTGAATGATATATTCTTAAAGGTCTTTTTGTTGGCCCTAACAATCATCTCAGTTTTGTATTTTCTGGAAGAAGAAGAATTTTAAAAGTATTCTAAGATAATAAATTTACCTACAGAACTCCCCTTCACATAACTTTATGTAGAATTAGACAAAACTTACTGTGAAATGAAAAATTTGTTCACTCCGTATTATAGGTGTTCTTACATTTTTTAATTCCGCATGTTGTCTTATACACATATATTTTTGAAATAAGTATTGCAGGTATTCACTGTATTTGCTTTTGTTTCACTTTTTTATTTAGTTTGATTAGCTTTTTTTACTTTTTTACGTTTTAAGATCTCTTTACACTTTCCTATAGCTCGGAAAAAATGACAAGCACCTCAATGATTTTTTCTTTTTTTTTTTATCTTGCGCCCCAGAATTCAGCCGTGCAACTGCACGCCGACCCTGTGTCAATGCATCTGTGTTTGTGTATTTCTTCTTTTATGTTTTCACTTGTGTTATTGTAGTGTGCGGCTTTGTTTGATAGAATTTGATGCATATTGTAGTAGATTCAAGGAAAATCTGAGGATTTTGTTAGCAAAAGGGTGAAATTCTTTATTGGTAGCATTCCGTTTAAGCTCCACATTTTATTTTAACCTCTCAGTTAGCTAATAGTCGACATTAGTGTTTGATTATTAGTAAGGCTCATTGAATCGGTTCCAAATATTAGTAAAATCTATATAATTAAATAATTTTTGAGAAAAATGAAAATAACAAAATCACTCTTTTTCTTAGAAAAATCTTTCTTTAATTTCCAAAAATGTCAAGCTTTTTAATCCAACCCTTACAAATATAAAAAATTAAAACTGTGAAAAATGTAAATAGTGGTTACGTACCTCAATGGCTATATACAAGCACGATTTTTAGTTTGTTCACATTTGGGGGATAAAACCTTTCTAGCGATCTATAATGTATGCTCATCCGCTAACATGAACTTAATAAATGGTATGGAAAGATTTTGTTTAGATATTGTTATTGTTAATGTAATTGATATTTTTTGTAATCAATTAATTTTCTGTGTAATCATTACAAAAAATATAATCATGACAGGTTTTTTCAACTACTTTTTTTGTTCAATTACATTTTTTTTATTACATGTAATTAAATCAGGCAAGTGCTTTTTTTCGATTAGGTAAATAATGTAATTTGTATTTGAACTTTTTCAATTATAAATTATATGTAATCGTAATTGATTGTTTTTGTAATAATTACTACCCAACTCTCCAACTCTGGTCTTTATATACAATTTTCTTGAACCCTGAAGTGGTTAAGGCCACTTTCCTAGATATGATTGTATTCAGTTTTCCTTTATGCAAAACGTAGTGTTAAAAAAAGACCAATTTTTATTAAAATTGTCAGACTCGTCGCATGAGCCACGACTGTCCGACTATTGATATCGTGCCTAAAGAAGTTGCTTAAATTAAAGTTTCTAAATGAGGAAAATACAATTTGAAAAGTGCATTTTCTAACCGTTGCCACCGGAAAAAGTTTGTCCGACCAGCAGTTCTGTTCCTTGGTTCTAAAAAGGCCAATGTCCAATTTAATAATTAGTGTGATGACTGTGAAATTTTGAGTCAAACAGTGTACTTTTGTTAATATTGTAAAAAATGGACATTGGCCCTTTTAGAACCAAGGTACAGGTTTTGTAAATGTTTGAACCAGAGCTATCGGTTGTCATCCAATCGTGGCCGCGATGAGATAGGTAATCTTACGGTCGGCTCCCGGTATTTTTGTAAATTTTTAAAAAGATTCCTTAAGTCGCCTCAGTCAAGTGACGCAACTTTTAACATGTTTTTATATTTATTGCATTTCATTTTTATAATTCGGGAAATTCCAAAGAATTTTCTAAGTGGTTAACTCTTAAAATGTTCTCTTTTCTTATTCGAATATGCCTAACTGCTCACAGGTATCATTTATTCATTGTTACATTTCGAAAAAAATACGATTGTGAAATTAGTGGCCTTAAACAAGTGACGTGCAGTGTATATATGAGAAGTTTCGCAAAATAATTCGTAGTAACAAAATCAAAGCAAGATCCAAATTTAGTTGAGACCAACTTTGTCATGCTCATGTGGTTACTGTGTGTGTTATGCGTTTATCAGGTATAGTTAGTATTCACTCAACTCTCAACTGAAGCTGATATTGACTAAACAACTGAATGAACATTCATAATGCTGTTGTTGTGAGCAGGCGCGGATCCAGGATTTCGTTTAGGGGGGGGCAATTTTCGTGAGTTTCCAAAATCTTAATGAGGTCTACAGAAAATTTGAGTACACTTCATACCGGTCTACACCCCTGGTCACACAAAGCAATGTGAGTTGATGAGTTTGAAATTTGAAGATAGCAAATAAACTGCGTAACTTTACAATTATGTTCGGAAAACATTATGATACAGTGGTATATTCCTATTCAGACACATGACGTTCGAGTTCGAGCGAAATTTCCAGCCTCTTCCTTAGCTGGCAACCTAACCTAACCTTGATTGTAAAAGACCGTTTTCAAGAACTTCATCAGCGTCAAAAATGCGTTTTGCAGAATGTTCTCAAACGCAAACTGCAAAAGTCTGCTGTTAGAAAAGGCAAATTCAAGTTTTACTGCATAAGCATTGTGTTTGATAATGCAGTTTGCTAAAGTCACATGTTCGAAAACATCATGTGTGGTGCAATTCTGCAGTCAAAAATTGAGTTTGAAACAAAAATATTGAGAAGCCGGAGAACGTGTTCATAAATGTCAAATGCGTTTGCAAGAAAATTGATGGACGTTGATAAAAGATTTTGTGCAAACAAAACCATTGCAAATTTGACAATATCTGCATTTTAGTTGAACTAAAATTATAGATCGAAACCGAGATGAACCGTATCATTTGCTCAGATGACAAAACAACTATACTTTCCTTAGGTATAAAAGTTCCATCCAACTTCTCTTCGGCAGGGACTGCTGTAGTCGTTTCCTGGTCTCTCCAATCTTCTTCGTTGCATTCGCACTCTTCGGTAGTTTAAAAATATGGAACATCACGGAAGTTCCCAAAACACATCCATAAAAGCGACAAAATTCTCACATCAAAAACGTATCGTATGGCTAAAACAGATGTACATCACGTCTGCACGCATCGCTGCATACAGCGCCGAACTAGAAACACATGTGCAGTGTGCATACTCTTAGAGTGCGTATCCATTTCAGAGTAAAAGGCAGTGAGCAGCCCTGAAGAAGTTCTCGAGAGTTAAACTCGAAAGTGGACACAGACACAGTCATGAAATAAGCTCACCAGAGGGGAAGACAGATATCCGAGAGTCGCTCTCGAGAGTTTTCTAGTAAAAGTACTGCCTCAATGGAAACGTACATTTTAATATTTATCACAAAAAGAACTCTATCACCCATTTAGTATGAAATTTTTTGGTATTTCTCAATAACTTTTATACATAAATGTAGTTTATTATTTTAACTTTAATGAGCTATCTTTATCCTGTAGATCCGGGCATTTGAAGCAAAATTAGAAATTTTTGAAGGTAATTACTCGTGAATCGACGTATTTTAAAGATTTTTTTTTAAATTAAAATCAACTTCAAGATTGAAAATTTAGATGAGTGCCCCTGTCACCTCTCCCGTTACATTTAAGTATAAAAAACCACTTACTAATGTGTAGAGTAGGGTTGGAGGGTGAGCAATTCCTTTTTAAAACACTATTTTCTAAATTGTGAAATTTTTCGTTCGAAGCATATTGAAAAGTGAAAGTGAAATCGATTTGGGATTCAACCTGCTCCCTAGTATGAAATAAATTGACTTTTCTCACAAAATGTTGCATAGTAATGTAGCCTGACATTAAATTTATCATTTAATTAAAGACCTTAACTTTTTAGATCGAGATCAAAAGCCGAAGTTATAAGCTTTCCACTCAGTCAATTTGAAGGCGCTATTTGTGCATAATGGCACTTTTCTTAATTTAACCTGGTCAGCCAGTGGCAAACGAACAACCACTCATTGCTTCAACGCTGCGCTGCCAAGAAAAATTTTTATAAACGTATAACGAAATAACCTTTCTTTTTGATTAAATTTTATTAAAGTCATATTTTATGCTTCGTTCGTTCTTGCCCAGGGGGGGGCAATTGCACCCATTGCCCCCCCCTTGTATCCGCGCCTGGTTGTGAGAAGAGTTAACTTTCATTTGACACTAATTTCATTACTGGCCGCTAACGCCCAAAAATGCCTCTCTTGCATTACGCACTGTATATACTTATACATATGTATATAGGTAATGTACATATATACAAAATATATAAGTTTATAGATTGACATTATCTGAAGGTATAAATATAGAATTTCATAAAGTTCTGACAATATTATCATGTTAGTAATCCTTTTTAAACAACAAATGGCCTACTTGATAATGTGAAAAGAATAATTGATCTCCATACTTTGATTTCTTATTAAATAAGGAAAACCTCAAACTATCCAAGGAAA
Organism: Dasysyrphus tricinctus; assembly: GCA_963921185.1. Lineage (NCBI taxonomy): Eukaryota > Metazoa > Arthropoda > Insecta > Diptera > Syrphidae > Dasysyrphus > Dasysyrphus tricinctus. Next base: position 175,471,249 of record OY992531.1, on the reverse strand, counting down.
TGGTTTTCGTTTTTGTTACCTAAACAAACCGCCTTAGAAACTAGACGCTTGTTTCCTAGATTTCCGTGCAGGATTGTGGTGTCGAGGTCCACCACCCGCCGGACCTATCCCCTTGCAACTATGTTTGTTCTCTAATTTGAAAAAAGAATTTGGTGGTAAGTGATTTTTCGATGATGAAGACCTCAAAGCGGCGATAAATGCAGATTTTTCAGAAAAGAAGGAAAGCTGTTCACCCCTATTACGGTTGTCGTTTTAGAAAAATAACAGTTATAGGACTCTATCTTTCCAGACATGACAGTGTGGTTTCAGTAAAACAATTTTCGATAAAATGGCGAGAAAGGTGAAGGGAAGAGCGGAGGGAACACTGAAGTTTAAGTTTTGTTCGAACACCAATAACTGTCACTTCCAGAGTCGTATCATTTCACTGTTTTTGTAAAATGACATCCGAAATAGGGTTAGTACCTCGTGGTATAATGGTTAGTGCATTGGACTTTCATGCCGAAGGTCTCGGTTCTCAGCCGCTGCCACCTAAAAACAGAAATGTTTTTCCCGAGGTACTGCCCCTTGTGAGGAACTGACAAATCCTCCAAGCGTTTACTTCTCTTGAATAAGTGCTTTTCATCTAGTCGTTCGGAATCAGCAAAAATTGTAGAGGTATCCTCCATTCCTGCCAACAACACGAACACAATGAATTTGACTCATTGAAAATTGTAGTAAAAAAGTATCAAATATTAACAAGCACTTTTTTCAGTGTATTTTTACTATTCTATCGCAATAAATAAAATGTTATATTGAATGAAAATATCTCTGTCAGTTGAGAATTTGGTAACCAACTGAACATTTGATAAAAAAAAATATATTTTTAAAAACAATAGCTCCAAGTTTTTTAACAGATATTTAATAATTGATAACGATTATCTTAAACCGATTCATTAATTTTGTCGATTGCCATCAGTTGATTGACAACCGTATAATAGAAGTCATTATTCTAATTCTACATAGATGGATCTCAAATATATAATAGATTGCCGACTTAAAGTTGAACGACATTAAATAATATTAAATTCCAAAACTTTAACTTATACCCTAATTATATTTTGGCATATTTTATTTCATTTAAGACTACACAATATCAATAAGTAGTTAAGTGACTTAAAACGGATATAATGCCTGAAAGATTTAAAGTGACGAGGGCAACCGGAGATGACACAAAGCTTAATCATGATATTGAAGAAGAAGCAGTTACAGGAGGACTTTTGTCATATACTCAAGGTAAGTTCTTTTGCAAAATATCTCCTATTTTAGTAGAAAATCTATAATTACTGATGCAAATTACTGATGCAAATGAAAAGTGATGAGGTAGTGGATTCAGTGCTTGACTACTTACTTAGAGCTCTGGATTTGAGCTTCACCTTAGGCACTGATAGCAATCTTTTCTTTATTCCAACAGCCTTAGCTGGATGCCAACCATGAGATTTAATATGATAGTAAACATCTTAATCTAAATCTACTGTCCCAACAAAAATTCTTTCCATTTCTTTCTATTCTTTGTGACTGGAGCCATATGCTATTTAAAATTCTTTTAGAAGAACTAAGGTCTTACAGATATATAGTTTGAATATTAATAAACTTTGGAAAGCAATGTGCTAGAATGTATACATCTGTAAACTTGTAATTTTTATTGACAAAGTGTGTAATAGTCTGTGACGAGTTTTGATAAACGGATAATTTTGACTCTCCAAATTCCGCATTCAGTGAAAAGATAACTTCTTCGCATAAACACACACGCATTAGATAGAACCGTTTACTACTACAAGCATACACTTCGTAAATCACAACAATTTGATGAAGTAATGGTGAGTTTGGCAAAGTGTCTCCTGTGTGATCTGTCCACAGTTCATCATCCAGCGTATCGATATCGTACAGGTAATTTATTTCTGGAGAGATGGAATTTACTTCAAGTGCTATGATTTCATATTTACCTACTTACCTACATATTCAGCAACAAACACATATGGAGAAAGACTGCAGATTTGTAAATGTAATATTTTGTCCACCAGTTTTGATAAGAACTTTTCACTCTTTCTGAATCAAAAATGACTCCCACTGGGTTTTATTACCATTCGGGATTTTATGATTTGGGTTCTTGTAATTCGAGATTTTTCGATGAGCACCTTCAACTAGTCTAGAATTTATGACCAAAACCAAACATTGAAATGAAGTCATTGGGTCGTATGCTAAAAGATGAGCAAGATCTCTGAGTCCGAGTTAACGAGCTTGATCTCACATGTGAGATCGATCGAGCAGAGCTGAACTCGGACTTGATTTTATATGCAAAAAAATTAGTTCGCTCTGAACAGCTCTGACTCGATGAATATGACATGAGATCGATCTCAAAGCTCTTTGTCTTAAATAGTTGTGACTGTTATTTCTGTGCAGTACGTAGAAGACGAAAAAACATAAAATTCTTTGAACGCGGAAACGAAAAATTGGTGTTTAAAATTAAGCCCGATTATGTTTGTAAACTTTTGCGAGTACTAGGGTTTAAAACAATGAAATGAGATGCTACATGTTTATAAAAACCGATTCGGTGTATATACAAACGGAAAGAAAATAATTGAAAAAGTGGTCAGTATGAAATTGCGTTTAAAAAGCTAAATGCGAATTTATTTGAATAGGTACTTCTGCCTTCGTCATCACTTTTGCTTTGAACTAGTTAAAGGTCAGACCTTTTAAAGCTATTTTTGGGTTTATATCATGGTATCATTGACATGACACAAAAAAGTTGACAATGGGTGGAGGAAAAGCTCTTGGCGCGGTTGAGTACGCAGGAATTTATAGTTTTCATGATCAAGGACAAACGGGACATCAAATTTCGGAAAAAATTAACAGAATCTCTTCTTTGACCTTTAATTATCTGAAAAATTAACAAAAAGATGGTATCGATATGAAAGGATGCACAAAACCTGCTACCTCCGCAAGTGATAGACGAAAAATTTTGAGGGTTGCGTTAAATTCGTCGGTTTAAATGGCTAAAACAAGGAAAAAATCTAGGTTCAGTTCCAACATTCCTACAGTCGAGAGCTCAATTAAAAATTCTGCATACTGAAAAAGAAAAAAATTAAAATAAACCACCACTAAGTTGAAAGAAGCTCTTATTTGAAAGCTCAATGAAAAGAAATTTTGCCCCACATTTTTGAAGCATTGATACGATAATGGTTAAGTAACAAAATAGCACTCAATCATAGAAATACAATTTGAGTCCATCTGTTCCGTCGAATTTGATGCATTTTTCATTAGAAAAAACGACTTTAAGCCACTTGTTCTTTCAAGTCTTATGAATCTTACAAAATTGAATTCGGTTTGAATTTTTTTTTTTTTTTTGCTAAGTTCGTAAGTTCGTAAGTTTGGTAAACAGAACTATTAATTGTACTCAACGGAAAGAATAGAAAAATCACCAATTGAAAAATTTGCAGTTGCAATTTACGAATCATGTTTTATTCGAAAATTTAAGCATTTTCATCCCAAATTAATACAAAAACTGGTAATTTAACATTCAAAACGCAGCAATTTACAAAATTTGTTTCTGCGTGATTTGCAACTAAAATCCATAATTCAAGCTTGAACTTTTCATAGCAAAATACAACTTTTTTGGCGTAATTTACTCTCCAAAAGCATAAATTCACAAACAACATTTAAAAATATTGATTTGCGATAAATATTTAGTAATTAACATTGCACAATCACTGATTTACGTTTTTTTTTGTCTCAATTTGCAATTCTATGAGTTGCAAATCACCAGCAAACAAATTCTTAAATCACGACTTTCTTGTCGCAATTTACTTCTCGAAGTAAATTCTCATTTATGTGTGACACCATAGATCTATAATACAAATTGGCGTAGTGGTTGCACGCTCGCTCTGCAACTGAAGGGTTGCGAGTTCGAGTCCGAGTAGAGTCGCACGCTCGCTCTGCAACTGAAGGGTTGCGAGTTCGAGTCCGAGTAGAGTCAAGCATAAAGTATTTATTTCAAATAAATTAAATTAAGTGGGTGCGTATACCTGCAAAATGAAGGTAGACCAAGATTGATCTTTCTGTGTGGCAATATCACGAAATAAAAGTCGTGATCACAAATCTTTTTTGCAAATTTACATATTGTGCGATTGAGGAATACAGTAGACGCTCGATTTAGTGAATCTCCAAATAGTGAACTATCCACAATAGTGAACACACAACATTTTATATAAAAACGTTTTTTGTATACAAATTTCACGCAAGCATTTTACATAGTTTGAGAGCTCTGAGGAATTGTTTCTGTTTTTTGTTTAAACCTGAGTGAAAGCCTTGTTTAATGCTTAATTGAAATTAAAAACATTCACATCGAACGAAATGTGCAGTTTGGCTCAAATTCGCATTTAGAAAGCCTAAGAAAACTCCCGCTCGAAAAAGTGAACAATCTCGAAACAGTGAACAGGCCTGGTTTTTATTACTTCACTATATCGAGCGTCTACTGTATTTCAATCAAATTGCGATTTGTTGTTCGCAATTTCAGTTTTCTCTCGATAGAATAATTGATACTTAAAGAGTGTTAATTTACGATTTTTGTGTATCAATATCTTTCTATTGCTCAGTTTTGCAAATTGCAAACAAATAGTCGTAAATTACGATATCCGGAGCCAAGGTATAAATCGGGATTCATTTTTCGTAATTTGCAACTCATTTTTCGTGATCTGATCCAAGAATTCTTTCCGTATCTCGACTGTAGAAATACTGGCACTGAACCCAGCTTCTTCCCTTGGTTTAGCCATTTAAACCAACGAATTAGACGAAACCCTCAAAATTTTTCGTCTTTCACTTGCGGAGGTAGCAGGTTTTGTGCATCCTTTCATATCGATACCATCTTTTTGTTTATTTTTCAGATAACTAAAGGTCAAAGAAGAGATTCTGTTAATTTTTTCCGAAATTTGATGTCCCGTTTGTCCTTGATCATGAAAACTATAAATTCCTGCGTACTCAAACGCGCCAATAGCTTTTCCTCCACCCATTGTCCACTTTTTCTCAACTTTTTTGTGTCAAGTCAAAGAAACCATGATATAAACCCAAGAATAGCTTTAAAAGGTCTGACCTTTAACTAGTTCAAAGCAAAAGTGATGATGAAGGCGGAGTACCTATCCAAATAAATCAAAAAAAGGGCTACGATTTGCACATGAATTTTAAGAAATGATAATAAAACGTGTAATGACGATAATTTTAAGATTTTGTGTTTTCTTAATCGCTTTTAAATTGGATGCTTTCTCTAATGCCATTAACAAAAATTCATTTAGTCCACTCAATTCGGAGTTATAACGGTTAATCGCGCTCGAAAATTTTGAACCTATTCAAATTAACGGGAGTGTATGAATAAGTCATGTAACATGTTTTTTCAGCTTCAGCTTCACTTAACTTTATTTTGTGTTTGTTGGTGTACAATTTTGTTTTGCCTGAGATATCTGCCTTAAACTAAAGGAGATACCTTAGTCTTTGGTCACTTATATTTAAGCAAATAGTGACAAAATACAAAATTGAAGGGCGGTTCTAAAAACTGGAATATGTATTCTAAAAGAATCTTAGAGGATTTTATAGATTTTCTTTCGCCGTTTAGAAAATCACAGAAAAAAAAACAATTTTTGTGATTGTCTCTTGGTTATTTGTTTGCCTCTTTGTATTAAATTATTACCAGATTTTCATATTAATAAAACCTTTTAATGCGGGCTATAGGTCAATTAAAAGATGTTGTTTTGCTACGACGACGTTTCGAACATGTATGTTCTTCATCAGGTAAAATCAAAATATATAATTTACATGTATACAGCAATATCACATTTTTGTTGGTTTAAAATTGTATTACAAAAATTATAAGTACTCATTCAAGTTTGAGTTTTGTATGTTGTCATTATTTGCTGAAATATTGGTGATGAAGCGGGGGTGTTATGCTTGTGTGTGTGTGAGTGCAAAATCAGTTGTTCGTGGATGCGTGGATGCGTGAATGTGCGTATGTGTGTGTGTGTGATTTAATATGTACTGGCGACAAGACAGAGCCAGGCAACCGTCAGTGACGTTTAGCCTGTCTACAATCGGCTTCTTCCTTAAAAGCTTTACGATGAGGATTACCAATGAGCAGGATGCAGAGCCAGGCGACCAAACTAGTGTTCAGCCTGTCTTCTGTGCGACAACGAAGACGAGTGGAAAGCAATCGGTCAGAAAAAATAAAAGACAAGTTACTCAAACGATAAGTTGTATGTTAACTCCTTAGCTTTATTTGACAGAATTCCAAATCTTAATGATTTGCTGCGGCCTTTTATACTCTAGCAGCCAGCAGCACATTAGAATATTTATGTTTTACAAAATGTGTTGTTCTTTATGTGTTTATGTTTTTTGTTAGCATTTTAAAATTTAGTTCTAATCAAAAAAATGTGCTTATTAAAATAAATGATTTTATATAAACATGAGCCAGTGGATTAAAATTAAAGTATTTATAAATGAAAAAATGGAAATATATGGAGTTATGTTATTAATGTTAAGGTTTCCGTAGGATGACTGTTACAGTGATCAAATAAAAAAAATCCAAGAAATGGAAAAATTTTGTCTCGCATCATTTCATACGGTTTTATTGCTAACCTACATACTTTAAAAAAATATTTGCCAACATTCCTCCGTATAGGAAACATGAAACCGCAAAATGAATTTTCTTTCATCGCAATACGGCCACCGACCACAAAAACAACTCTTTAAAAATCACTAAAAAAAATTGAAAAATATTTTGTTTCCTACAAAATTCCAAATAAAGTTCTTCACTCCAATTTTTATAAACTTAATTTGTAATAAAACTAAGCTGAAATTCTGGTATCTTGACGGCTGTATATGAGCTGAGTAAGAGAAAACCCATGCTCAATAATTTGTGAGATCGATTTCACGGAATCAACTGTTTTCTCATCTTTTTGCATAGCAAACCGAGTTCTATTTCATTAGAGCTTTCAAAATGGGATCGATTTCATCACTGTGAGATTGAACTCACCACATGAGATCTAACTTGGCCAGTAATTTTTTTTTTTTTCATACGAAGCTAAGAAAGTTCTCAAAAAAGTGAGAAAACAGCTTGAACTCATCTTTTTGCATATGACCCATTGACTGTTATTTTTTCATTTTAAAAATTTAGTGCCCATTTGAAAATACCTATTTTTTTCTTAAATTAATGGAAGGACGAAAAACACTTTCACAGTTTAAATTTTAATTATCATGAAACTAAATTAACTGCAAGTTAGGTTTTCAGTCTGAAGTCTTATAGGAAAAGCACTGAACATTTTGATGGATTTCATTGGTATTTCAATCTAAGGGAGAAATCTGGGACCCATTTCACCAAACACTTTTCACTTTGCAACTTTTTACTTTTACTTTGCGAATTAAGTTTCACGATACCTAAATATGCATAAAAATACGTTACATAAAACGTAAATTTGCAAAGGGAACATTTTTTCTGCAAAGTGAAAATTTTTGTTTATTTGCAAAGTGTTTGTTCACACACTGGACAAATAAACTTTTCAAATGAAGCGCTTAGAAGATGAAGGTGCTAAGTGACATTTTTTGAAAAAATCGTTTTTTCGTTCAGATGAAGGTCCTATACTCAAACTTAAATTTCTATCTCATCTGCACTTCTTTATCTCCTCTCGATTCAAATTTAGGCAAGGGTGAAGGTGTTATATGCCATGGCTTTCTCAAAAAACTTAGTGGAAGAATGTGTTAAACGCGCTTAAAACCTTCATTTATATGCAAAAAGAATTTTACCTCAACGTTTTATTTTACTTTATTTTGTGGATGAATGTGCTATGTGAGCAATGGATCACAAAAAAATTTGTGGAAAAAGGTATTAAGTACACAAAACTGTAAATATCTCGCAAGTCCTTTGTTTTCAACAAAGAAGAATATAACTATAAGAGACACTTGAGTTATGTTACTTTAAAATTTGCCGTATATAATTTTTCTTACCAAAAAAGTTATAGATCAAAAACTTTAAATGCTGATTACTCAAAACTTTGAAAATGTCATTTAGAACCTTCATCTTCTAAACGCTTCAAATATTTTCTAGAATTTTGAAAAAAATGTCAGTAATATGCAAAGAGAAATTTTCATTTGCAAATGAGCGTTTGTCGTGAAAAGATGTCCTCAATTATCTCCCAAAAGGGATATATCTTGAGGTCTGTTAGTTGGATTGTTTGTTGACTAAGAGAAAATGACAGAACGTAATTTCCCATTGTTAATTTTCAATTTTTGATTAATTATTGAAAAGATCGCTCCCAGGAAACAAACATTGGAAACCAATATATTCAACCCCCAAATACGAATTCAAGTGCAAAGTTCTATCTTAAATTATCGGGTAAATACTTTTAACTTTTCAAAACTAATCCGGAAAGTTGAAAAGATTTTTTCACTTTGCAAATTTTGTGAAATTTTCGCACTTTTACTTAACAAACAATTTTTTTTAGCAAAATTATAAAGTGAAAGTGTTTGGTGAATATGGCCCCTAATCTTGGTGTGGGAAAACATCATATTTTTCAAAGTGATTTTGAGGAAGTTAAGGAGCTTTTGCTCTGAAAGAATCTTGAATAGTACCTTCACTTCGAATTATTTCCTTTTCAAAATTGAACACTTTGCATCTTGACTCTAGCAGAGAATCACTTATAATAATCTTAGCGAAAGGCGGAATTTTCTCACTTTAATCATTTGCTTGAAAATAACTTGTTTTGTTGCGTATACGCCCTAGTGCCCTCAATATTAGGGAAAATTTAAATGATCAAAAATACAAGTATTTCTACCATTCGCTTCTCATTGAGTGGTATTAATTTTGAAATTTTTACGACTATTTCATCTAGACATGTTTATGAACAAAATAAAGAACAAAAAAATAATGTTACTAAAGGCATTAAATACACAAAAAAATAATAAAAACTAAGTTATTAAAAACAATTCGTATTCTGTAATTCGTGAAATGTTATTTAATGAATATTTAACGAAGATGATAACTTATTTTTTGCATTTTTTCTTGTTTGTTTTGTTTGAAATAGTTAAATTAAATTATAAAGAAATAGACACTGTTTTCATTGGTAAATGCATGATTGAACGATAAAATGAAAACAAATTAAATGTCCAAAATGACTGAATCGCCATACTAGCTTGTATGTTCAAGTTGCTTGGAACTTCTAAAATGTATGCAAGTAATTATAAAAACAAAATATAAAAATATAAAAACGCATTGAAACCGTTCTTTTAATTGTATAAATAACTCGTAAAACAGCTTAGAGCTCTAAGCGAAGTATGTACATATGTATATCATTTGATTACTTAAATAAATGTGAGTATATGCTAAATAAGTTTGAAATTGATGGAGTGGTGTTCTTAAAAACTAATTTTGTATACAGGGTGGCCGGTAAACATTGGATAATCCTGAAACGGCATAAAGTCAACTTAATGACGGTTTTGAAACCGGAAATAAAAAGGGGCTTTATCAATCAAGGGTACGGGCAACTGGTATATGTGTGTATGTGTATGTTTGGTTTTCCTCTGTGTAATTTTTCTTAATACATTAATACAAAAATAAATTTCTCTTACAGTTCTTTTCCCTAGAAACCATTCACATTAAAATAAAAACAAAATATTATCTGGCAACACTAGTAGCGTTTTTACTAACTAGGTAGTTAAGGAAGCCATACATATTGAATGGGGCCACTCAACAGAAAAGCTCATTCGTGTTATTTGAAGAAAAAAAATTATTTGTAAGAAAACTTTCAAGTCACATATTTTAAATTTTTAAGTTCTACAATAGTTGGAAAAAGTATTTTGACAAAAAAAAATATTTCGCATTTTTCTTTATATCTTTCTTCTTCAAATATCAGTTTATTTCTTTCCAATATCTTTTTTCTTCTCTGATCAATCCTTTGTAGAAATGTATGCGTTTGGCATATTTGACCATACACGGCTTATTTTACATTAAGAAATACAGAGTGAAGGCTAAAATCTAGCTAAGAATTTCTCGAAAAATAAGTGAGATATTGAAAATATATAAACCGATATTTGAAGAAGAAGATTAGTGTTTTCAGATAGTTTTGCAAATTTTGTTGAAAAATAATTATTTCTAGATGTTACAAGGTCATTTTATTACGTGAATTTCCTGAAAACCCGAGCTGATTGCCTCAAACGTATGACGGATTTGCATTCGCCATCCAAAAGCATACTTAAAAATAATCCTCAAGGCCTTTTAAATTTTATCGATATACCTTTTTCCCTTTACGTTTTTGAAATACAATTTTTATTTTCGAAACTATAATTATGAATCTAACTTTTGGTTGTTTTTTTGGAAGCTCGTCTTGATGGTAATATATTTGTTCAGATTTTTTCTATCAATAAAACGATAGATATAAAGAGAAATGCAAAATTTTTTTTGTCAATATAGTTTTTCCGACTATTGTATCTTTAAAGTTACGATATCAGAAACTATATCATGTGAAGCTCATGAATCAAAGTTAACAGAATTGCAAAAACAAAAATATTTCTTCACTGTTTTTTTTTTTAAGTAGAACACGATACGATTTTAATACCTTCTGAAAAACTTATGGTAAGAAAATCGCATCACTATAATTTTAAAGACTTAATTGTGTTTTTTATTTTGGTGCCAAAATCATGTTTCTACGTGATATATGTATATCAAAAGTTATGACCTCTTATTTGAAAAAGGTAGAGATTTTCTTATTTTTTTTAACTCCAACTTCAAAGTCAAATATCTCGAAAACTACAAAAATGATTTTACAAATATTTCATATGCATAATGCACTCAATTTAACCTTTCATTTGATAATACACTTATCTCTGTTGCTCTGAGCCCAAAAATGGGGCATCTCCTTTATGATCAGAGGTAAAAACAAGGCAGACCCAGCTCTGCGGCCTCATTCCTCATATGTGTACATTTTTTATTTCGTGAAAAAATAAAAAAATAATGATAAATAAATAAATTTCAAATAAAAATAAATTAATTGGAATTGGTTTTCATGTGAGAAAATCGTCCCTGAAGAGGTTACAATAAAGAAAAAGAAGATCCTTCTTAATATCAATGAAGGACATTGCACCACACACTTTCATTGGAAAATCATCAGCCCACGACACGTGACGTAGTAAAATAATACAAATATTACCCATTCCATCTAACGGGGGCCAAACTCTCCAGTCCAGGGATTTGAAGGTAAGGTGAGTTTTTTCCTACAATTTTTAAGTAGATTACAAGTAGAAGACCCACAATTTTTCGACAAAGCTCTATGGACTATGTTTAAAAGGGATGAATACTCAAACTTTCACAACTTGCAAATACTCATATTTTGAGGAAAGACAGATCCCAGTACCAATTTAAAATGAATTATTGGACTGGAATTCTCAATGGAACAATAAATTGGTCTCTTTGAGCTGCCGAGAAACCTAAATGGCCAAAGCTATCTAGGGTTTCTGCTAAATTTCCTGCCATGCTTATAACAGGAAATATCTGAAGAGTTTCGCCAATCCTTTTGACTAAAGAGCATTCTCATATACAACCTGTATAAAAATCAGTGTTTGTGCTTTCCTGCTCAATGGTTTCACACATGATTAATCCAATGGAGTTAAAAGTAACAAAATTGTCTTATATTAGTAAGAGGAAGGTTTAGAGGTAGTTTTTGTTAAATCAGACCAACAACAGCCGAGTAATATGCAGAATTTCAAATTTAACACTTTATTGTGTCATAAGATTTTTAATTAGTACCGCTTCCTAAAAGAACTACGAGCTTCTCAAATAAGCGAAGAACGAGAAGCAAACAACGAAGCCGGCTGACAAAAATTCAAGAGCGAAACATTACGAATGTGCAGTGCAAATGGAAAAGTTATAAGCTTTCTAATTTGCATCCTCCACCCCTGTTGTCTCTCGTTTTAAGCATTCTCCACCTGAACCCCTGTTTTGATTGTTCTTGAACGACTCAGCTGAATCGAAACACTTTCTGTAGCAAAAACTTAGGCTAGTCACGCATATGCAATTGCTACTGCAACAAAATAGTTTAGTCACAAGTTGATCGATGAGCGCGCACATGAAACACTCCACAAGCAATCGCGCCGAACTAAACAAACACTCTGACATTTTTTTTCATTGTTTATATCTCATAAATACAAAGAAAAAGAGTACTGACTTTGTTCTAGTCTTTTGCTCACAAAATAAGAGAATAGATAAATTTGGTCTCTTTCGCACAGAGAACATAAGTCACTCTGGACAGAACAAAATTCAACGATGTGGTTAAATATTTGCAACTATTTGGTTGCATGTGCGCGCAGAAGCAGTTACATATTATTCTATATGACACAAATTGAACCACCAGTTGGAAGAAGGGAATAAATCCCTAAATTTTCAAAAATTACTTTTTGATGCAAATGTCTTCTCTATACGTAGACGCATCTGTTAGGTCTAAGAAAATAGTAAAAACTATTTTCATTGTAGAAATGGTGGGGGTTTTAAAAAGCATTAGTTGGAAGAAGGAAACAAATCCCGGATTTATTTCCTTCTTCCAACTGATTATTTTATTTTCTTTATCATAACTCTTGAATTGGTTTATTTACTCAGTTTTATGTCACTACAAAGCAAATAAACAGTTATTGAATTGGTGGGTTACAAATCACGCTTTAGCACTTTTGAGTTATTGAATCACAGATTGATGTATCAGCGCAGTTAACTCAGCTAGTTAACATAGATAAGACATCGTCCCCTCAGAAGCAAAGTGGCTTATCTCAAAATCTTAAGTTTTTCAAAAAATTGATTTGAAATGGTGTGGTAAAGCTTAAAAAAAAAACAATTTAAAAAGACGGACACTTATATGTCGTTTTGCACTCAAATATTCAATAACAATTTTGTATTTTTTTTTCTGTATACCTACTTAATCAATATCGTTATTTTCAGTTCTATAGGAAGGAAAATAAAACGATATGGTCCATGTGTGAAATAACAGACAAAAACTAATATATTATTGAACATACTATATTTTTGAAGTTATTATTTATTTATTTTTATGTTTTTAGCTTTATATTTGAAAAATAAAAACTTTTTCTGTAAAATTTCTATTTTATTTTGATTTCTATTTTATTTTTCAGTTGAAAGAAGGAAATAAATCCAAGCTTTTTAACACGGTTTATCTAGCTACTAGGAAGCGATAGAAAAAGAAAATATATCTCATGCGAATCAAAACAAAGAGAACTTTATTTTATCTATACATGAAAAATCTGAGAACTGTCCAATAAAGAAGTTATTCAGTTTTTTGCGTTTTCCCAACAGATAGCTCTGATGGATTTATTCCCTTCTTCCAACTGGTGATTCAATTGAAAAACCGATTTCGGGCAATCGTCCACTTTGTGGCAAAACACAAACTGAAAAGTTGCTCGAATCGAAGACTGAATAGTTTCTGCATGTGCGCGCTGTCCCATATGAGTCAAAAAGATTCATTTTTGCAACCAAATAGTTCCGAAACTGAAAGTTGCATGTGCGCGACTAGCCTTATTGGATACTGCAACGCGCCGTTAGATCGATGGGTTTGAACACGTACAGTTATTGAGTAATTGAATTGCACCACGTCGTTGGTCAAAATATGCAAGTTCATCGCTCATGAAGTAGATTTGTAAAAATGCATCGAGAATACGTAAAAACGATCCTATGCGGTGGTAAATTTGAAATTGTATTTTCAAATATTTAACAGAAAGTGCTTTCATTGGGCTGAGTTGCCCGAAAGCAATATTTACAGTGGAAAAATGTGTGGTTATCATTGAAAGATATAGAAAAAATTTAAAAAAAAAGCAAAACAAGGCAAACATGGGTCAGCTAGTAAATAAATAAAATATGAGCTTTTGAAGTGAACCTTATCGGCTTTATGTTGAAGTATTTTTGTTTATTGGCTGCTGATTTCTTAAATCTCCAAATATCTCTCGATGGTGCCTTAAATATTGGTATTTCTTGAGTTCTATGTTCTACTAATCGGATTGTTTGTGGACAGAGAGAAAATGTTCCCAGGAAACAAACAATGAAAATTGCTATTTTCAGCCCATCATCCCCAACACGGCGGTCGAAATAATTCTGCAAGATTTTCATATTCGTATTCGATCAAGCCCGGTAGACCTTCATAGTGATATTTTAGTAATGCGTTCACTCACAAAATAAGCTGCCCACTCTTGGTCTATAATGTAAGGTTTCCACTTGTTTTTAAATTGACATAATTTGACAGATCATGATTTGGTCTTTCAACGACACAGTTGCCAGTTCATCTCCACTTGTGTCTTTAATTGACACAAAATCGTCGGTCTTTTCAAATACAAACAAAAATTTTGACCAAAGTCTTTATCAGTTCATTGACATCTATTTTCATTTTGATTCACCATTTATGAACTGACACTTACTGTCAATTAGCAAAATTTTAGGGCTGTCAGTCATCTTCAATGAAATGTGTGTATAATAGTGCGAGGCATTTTTATCTATTTTTATGGAATTTGTATTTTGTTTGAATTACAAATAATTTCGAACTTTTGTACCTTTTCTATCAGCGATTTTGGTTAATTTCAGAGTCCACTCTTTTTATTTTTCTGTTGTCAGGAACATTAGCAAAATCTAAAATGGATGGAAGATAGCTATGTTAAAGTGACTCAGTTCACATTTTAGTTTTTTTTTTCTTCACTTTTGATAATATAATCGGCCAAATTTTCAAATAATAATAATAATTATAATAATTTTAACTATATGCCTGTAAGACCTAAGGTCTTTTAAATGCAACCTGAATTGCACGGCACTAGTTAGAAAGAGTAGAAGGATAGGAAAGATTTGGCACAGTGGATTGAGATCAAGGTATTTACTATCTCATTAAATCTCACGGGTGGCGTCCAGTTAAGCTGGGAGAATATAGAAAAGAATGCTGCTTAGAATGGGGCTCGAACCTCTACCTCTAAGTTAGCAGTCAAGCACTACATCCACTGCACCATTGCCACCCGCAAAAATCACTTCCAAATCACTTTGGATCAGCTGTCAAACTAGTGCCTTTCATTGACAAAGAATTAAAAAAACGTCGCCAAAAAATATTTGTTCAGTTAAAGACAAAGTGACATTTCGTTTCACAATTGAGCTATTTCCACTTGTCATTCAAATTTGTTGTTTTTCATTGACAAACAGTGTTTGTCAGTTCAAAGACAACCAATTTTGGAGTGTTTCCGCTAGTCATTTTGTGAAATGACGCAAAAAATATGTCTTTCGTCAGTTGGTAAATGACAAGTGGAAACCTAGCATAATTTTTACTTTGCAACTTTGCAAAATACAAATTCAAGTGCATGGTTCTATTTTAAATTGATGAAAAATATTTACTTTTGACTTTTCAAAAATAGTTTGAAAAGTTTTTTCAATTTGCAAATTTTGTGAAATCCTTCGCACTTTTACTTTACAGGAAATTATTTTTTGCAAAGTTACAAAGTGAAAAGATAAATTGAGTCAAGTTTTGATTTTTAGAGAAGGCACAATTTTCTCATTTGGATCTTAAGCTTAAAGGTAACTTTTTTGTTGCGTATACGCCCCAGTGCCCTTATTATTATAGGTGAAGTTAAATGATTAAGAAGAGGAGTATTTTTATCATTTTCATCTCATTGAGTGGTACTAGTTTACGAACTGTAACGAATCTTCTCTCCTGACATGTTCATAAAAAAAAATAAAAAACAACAAAATATTGTAACTCAAGGCATTAAAAGACAAAAAGAAATGTTAAGAACTAAGTATTTTCAAATAGGTAAATTAAATTATAACAAATGCATAGATAAGAAATGCTTGACTGAACGATGAAATGAAAACATATGAAGTTTACTAAAAAAAAACTTTATTTGATTTCGTTTTTCTTTTGTTACTGGGCTACAGAATATGTCTGTCTGCTCACAATCAACGGCAATGAATATCATCAGCGTCTACCAGATTCTTGTTTTTTAAAACGCCAACTGTTCTCTTGTTGTTTTTCTTTTTCTTGTCATTTTTCTTGCTTCGTGAATGCTGGCCGCCATGCGAAGTGAAGCTGAAGTTGGTTGATAAGTGATGTTGTAGACTTAAGGTCCACCTCACAATTTGTTTAGTTAAAAACTATAGGCTTTGGACATATTTAATATTAATTCTGAATCAATTGTTAAATCAGGGATCAAAGGTTAAAAGAAACATATTTGTAACGAACCAGATAAAATTCAATCGCTACTGCCAGAGTTCGTAAATATAAACGTACAAAATCATGTTCAGACACCAGAAAATAGAATCGGTTGCCATAAATGCTTTGGCATTCCACATTTTTGTGTAAAGTGTAAAATAAGAAAGAAAAGACTGCCTACGCTACTGTTACACTCAATTTTCCATTGGTAAAGTGCCTAGAAAGGTATTCACAAAGAAGTTAACTATACACGTGCTCATCACCGCTACAATTTACTCACCACATTCACATACACAAGCACCCTGAAAAGAAATTTACCACACAATATTCATGCTTAACACTTTTCATACAGGACAGACACAATTAAAAAAATATTTGGTTCATTCAAAAAAAAAAAATAATTACTATACATTTTAGATGTTATTATTAATTTGATACAAAAAAATTAAAGGTTGAGAGCATATTAAAAAATGTATGGAAATTGTTAATACAGAAATTTGCTATTTGATATTCGATAAGACTTGATCAACTTCAAGAATGTCTTTTGTATGAAATATATAAAACACACGATTTACGTTCCTTTGGATATCTTTTCTTTGTGGTTCTGGTCTAACCAAATTATTAATTGTCCTTCGAAATCACAATATCACATCATTATTATCCTAAAAAGAGGTATTCTTTTTAGGTTCCATGCGTTCCCTCCTAGCCATAAATCCAAAGTAACCTTAATAGTATGCTTACACTAAAGAAAATGAAGACCTCAAAGCGGCTTTATTTTTCAAAGCATGCGATAGAAAAGTATACCTTCATCGCATATCATCCCTCGCATACTTTATTGCAAGGAGCACCTACTGTCTAATAGCTGTCAATTTAGGTCTGGGCGTTCTCCTTTATACTCAAAAAGGATGCAATGAATTGCCCATCAAATAATATTGGACAATTCTTCTTCTATCTACTTTCTCTCTTGAGATGAATTTATCACTAGTGGAGATGGCATATGAAACGCAAACCTTAAATATCTTACAAGAATATATAATACCCTTTTTGACGTTCCCACACCATGTCACTTATTTTTTTAATTATTCAATGCTTATATTCATATGTAAAGGTATACTCTCAACTACTACTAAAAAAATCTCTAGTGGAATGGACTGGAACTCGATTCTAGAGATCCGGTTGACAGCCCGACGCATCACCAAAGGAAAATCTACTTGAACAAATAAATGCCTCTAATTACAAATACCGATTTGAGTAGGTCAATTAATTGCTGCTATGAGATGACTGATAAATAGAAGTTTTCAAATTCAAGCAATAAAAGTCTTCAAGATGTATACAAAAATAAATCCTCCAAAAATATACCTACCTATCTCTCATACTTATTCATATACCTATCAAAATCGACCTACATATTTTTCTAAGATGTACATTATACAACTACTGTTTAGTTGGTATACTCACACTCAATGTGTGTAAGTACCTATATGGCTTGAACAAGCTCAAACAGCTTTTTGGACCAATAACCACAATTCCGGGATAATATGAGGTTGAAACAGGCACATCCTCCCCCTACAACATTTTTTTTTTTCTACTCATGTTTTACATGACCTACAGCATCCTGAAGTCCAAATTTAGCTTCTTCTATGTATTAACATATATATGTATATAATGTTTGTCTGTGGTAAGTAAAAACATAAGTAAGGTATACAAATGGCAATAACGTGTGATTTAAGCTGGCGCATTTTCAGAGATATCTTGTGCAGTATTTTTTGTTCCTATTTTTGTATTATGTTTATCTTAATGTACTTTAATTTGTGTTCGATGAATAGAAATTTTGTAATCGTTCTATAAAATCTTATTCAGATCTATACCAGAACAAAAATTAAAGCATCCTTAAAGCCAACATCTTTGTATCACACATAAGACTTTAAGAACTTTCACTACTATATAAAAAGTACATACCTATAAACAAACCTGGAATTCCGTCCTCTCAGGACACCACTAGGAGCACTAGGAGCTTTTGTAATTTTATTTTCTCAGGGCTTTTTGCAACAGGGAGTGGCAAACCCATAGTAAGGTTATAATACTATACTCTCTATAATATTGAGGTGATGCTTAGAGTAGTAACATTTAAAATTTAAGAGCATTGTTTATGCTTTTACGCAAGTCCTACACCGTATATGGGTTAAAGAGAAGAATGTAGTTCAGTTGAGAAATTATTTTTTATTCTGAAACTCTTCGGTTAAGCTAGTGCTTTTTTTGTGCAAGGTAGAAATAGTCGTACTTTATCCCGATGTTTGTAAATACTTAAAATTATTTTCTCAGATTTTCCTTTTGAAACCTAAAAAATACTTTGTTTAGTTCGTTGTGATACACGTTTAAAAAAAAACGTTTTACTGTGCCATAATAAATTATAATTTAAATAAAAATTAAAAATGTGATAAGAAACTATCTGTATGTACCTATAATTATACGAAAACGACCTTTCCCAATGGTGATGGTATTATATAGAAGATGGAAGATTTTTATTTAAGATTTTTCCTATATAGAAAATTCAGTTAAAGCATCTTTTTTGAGATTGATTAGTTTCATTTTTTAATCTTAGTAAAATTATTTTAACTCTAAATATAAATGATGCTCTAAAAATTTAATATTATACATTATCTCAGATCGTGTGTGTGCTGTTCCTTGAAAAATAAACTTACGTTAATACATGTTCAAATTGAAAAAAATAAAAACGATTTTTACTTGTATGAGCAATTTAAGATGAAGTCGATTATATTAATCAGGCACTTAACCGAGATCTTTATTTGTTACATCTTTGCCCTAGTGACTTATAAGATTCTTCTATTTGATACATTTTGTTAATTTTGAACTCATTTCTAGAGAAATAATTAAGTTCTGCGCTTATGAAAAATCGATTACAGGCAGATGCTTCCGAGGAGCACTAAAATTAATTTTAGATCTAATAGCATGTTTTTTCTTACTGTTTTTTATTCTATTCTTGTTATAATAGATTTTGTTAAGTATATTTTGTATTTGTTGATAAAAAAGATACAAAAATTATCAGCCTCTATGCGTGTTCATACGATATGTATTCATCTTAAAAAAAATACACTTTAAAAAAATGTATATATCTCAGTTAAAGGAAACAAGAATTATATGTATTTATCGACTCTCCCATATACCTACCCTACATATAAATACAAATCCTTACCCGGGTAGGTACTTCAGATGTTTTTTCTATAACTATAAAAATCTTAACCTACATCAGTCTGTGAATGAGAATCTCAGATCTTAATATCTATCTGTTATTATGCTGTATTTATTTTCATTACAATATGCATATCAGTACCTAAGTACTTTTAATTTCTAAGTGCACGTGCTATATACCTTCCTTCATTCTCTGAACTTAATTGGTCAATAAAGAAAAATTGCCCTGGTGAAGAGCTTAATATGATTAAACGTATTTTTTTTTTATATGCAGCTTTATCCTTTTGCTTCATATTAATCCTTTTTTTTAAGACAATTGCATTTCCAAAGTTTTTACGGAAAGCTGTTGATTGAAAATACTTTTTTTTTTAAATTTCAAGATAGATTTAATTTAAGAAACTTAAGTAGATTATCTTTTTTATTATGATATTTGTATTAGAATTGATAATTTTCCAGTTAGCAGGTTCTTTATTATGAATTTATTTAAATTTCCAAGTCCTATAAATAGTCATTTGTTTTCTTTTTTAAATTAAACTAATAAAAGGAGTCAAAGATGGCTCAGGAATTTGAGTACCTGTACATAAACTAACCTACCAATGCCTACACAAATCATTACAACAAGTAAAATATTAACTCGGTTTGTGATACAATTTTTCCTTAATTTTTGATTGGATATATTCATGAGACAACTTCAGACTATGGACGGTGGTCTGTAGTCTAGTTAAGCTGATAGACAAAGATTTAAACATATATATATAGTAAAATAGTAAAATGCACGGCTGAATCACATTTTTAATGTATGTATGTACATATATATTATCCAATCATAAATCATAACATATGAAGCTCTTTTTTTTTATTAATTAAAACTTAAGGCCAGTTGTATAAACTTGGCCCAAAGATTTGATCCCGTATCAATATTTAACACACCTTGTTCTCTGTGTTTCGAGCATATAATACTATACCAAATCAAATACTTGTAACGTCGTTAGACCTCAGTTCAAAAATCACCGAAGTCCTTAAATTGCATTTGTTCAACTGGCACTTAAAACTCAACCCATTATATGGCATTTTCAAAAAAGAATTCTGATCTTTCTTTCTGCCTGCCTGTCTATCTATCCGTCTGTCTGTCTCTTTGACTGTGTTTCTATCTGTCTTTTCCTGACCCTACAGCCTATTACACTGAAGCCATTTTTTCAAATTTTGGGTTTTGTTGATTGGCTAAATGGAACTTTTTTTGAATAATTTTGAATGAATTACAAAATTATTTTTGTTTGCTCCAAAAATAACAGTACTTTCCATACGACCGTTAAGAAAATAAAATGCACGACTGGGTCGCACGTACTTGCTCTTATGTTCAAGACACTGCGAGTTTAAGAAAATTGTATATACAAACATGGAAATTATGAGAGAAAAATGTAGAGAAGCATGAAATACGACATTTAAATTAGCTAAAACAACAGTTTCGACAGTTTGAGGTGAAAAAAAGTATGCCATCTTAATTCTTGATGGAATATGATTGTATGGGAAAAAAAATTTTAAAATCGTTGGAGCGGTTTTTTTTTTTAATTAATTTTTTATATATAAAATTCTCAAAACATTTTTAAGAACAAATTTTGGTATGCAAATCTGAAGTATATATTTATGTGTATATAAAAACAAAATTTGAAAAAAAAAATTGTCAACCCGTTTTTGAGATATCGAATTTTCAAAAAAAAATTTTGAAACTTTTTTTAAAAATCCAAAAACTTTTTTTTTGAAAATTTTGATATGCAATATTATTTAATCTTATCTGAAATTTGTATATAAAAAAATCATCTAAATCCGTTAAGCTGATAACGAGAAAACTCAAAATAAAAAAATACGTTCTATGACAGGTACTACTAATAGTTGCTATGTGTAAAATTTTATAATTTTTAATGGTAGATCGTACCAATTTTAGTATATGAAAAAAGTTTAATCAAAATCGTAGGAGTCGTTTTCAAGCAAAAAAGTATTTTCCTTTGCGGTTTTTTCACTTTTGTATGGAAGGACCGTTATTTTTTCTTAAATGTCAAATTTTTTCTAAAAATATTTTAGAGAGTACTAAAAAAGTCTTAAATATCGAGTTTCAAAAAAATCTATGATGCCGTTTTCGAAATATTTGATTTTCCAAAAAAAATTTTGAAATATTTTTTAAAAATCCAAAAATATTTTTTCAAAAATGTTGGTACATAAAACTAATAACATTTTTTGGAAGCTTCTGTATACAAAAAATAATTGAAATCAGTCATACCATTTTAAAGAAAATCAAAAATTAAAAAAATGGTTCCTTGGGAGGTACCATTAATAACCATTTTTGAAAAATGGTTTTCCACCCAAAGAAAGCCTTTTCTAAAATAAATTTACTGATTTTTTTTTAAGAAAAGTTGTCGAGCCGTTTTTGAGAAAAATACGATTATGTAAATTTCCCAAAAAAAAATGTTTGGCAGGTACCGTTAATTTTGGTTCTAAAAAAAAATGAAAAAAACGTGTCGGCAGAATCACCAAAAACCACTATGTACCGAGTTTGAAGAAAATCGATCGAGCCGTTTAGGCTGTAGACGAACAGACAGACAGACAGACAGACAGAATTGTGCCACCCACTTTTTTGGTGTTCTCTATCATCGTAATATCATGTTTGATTGTTATCTCAAAATTTTTTTTTTGCACGAATCCAAAACTTGCCTTATAGTACCTATAATCGCAAGTAAAAATGTACATATTATTAAAAACGGCTCTGATAAAATAAATCAATGAATTGCATGTTGTACTTTTTTGTATTTTTTTTTTACAAACGGTACCTGCCAAATAAATCCTAATTTGTACATCCAAGTGAAGTGAAATTTTCATATAAACCACATATTTTTTCCCAGTTAATAAATTTAAGCTAAAAGTTCAAGTGAGCTCAACTCCATGATTGCGTTTCGCCCAGGTACGATAGTTGGGCTCATCAGTTAGATGACTATCGTACCCTTCTAAGACGCAATTTTGTATCGATGTTTACCGACTAATATAAAAATCACAGCATTAAGATACTATGAATTTTATTATTCTAAGGGAATTTGGTTAAATTCAGACACTTAGAATTTCAAATGCCCGCGCTCAGGCTTTTTATAATAATTGAATATGAAGAAAATTCGAAAAGAAATTCTTCTGTTTAAGTGGAGTGACCGAATATATAATTCAAAGTTAAAAGTTCAAGTGAGCTCAACTCCATGATTGCGTTTCGCCCAGGTAGTCATCTAACTGATGAGCCCAACTATCGTACCTGGGCGAAACGCAATCATGGAGTTGAGCTCACATGAACTTTTAACTTTGAATTATATATTCGGTCACTCCACTTAAACAGAAGAATTTCTTTTCGAATTTTCTTCATATTCAATTATTAATAAATTTAAGCAATAACTAAATTCAATTATTTGGTGACAAGAAGGAACAAATTTATTTCAAAGCAAGCATGAATCAAAAGTCTTATCCAAACCTAACGTACGTCGAAGGTTATTTTTTACTTGCGATATAGGTACTATATATAGTCAAGTAAATCTATGGTTTGACCCAAGACAAATTGTAACAAAAGAAAATTTTATGCAAAAAGACTCAGAGCACTGGTACTTAAGACATATCCAAAATTAGCCAAAATTAGCCCATGGGAACATTGGTATTTAGTCGTTTCCAATATCGCATATGACGAAATGTATTGAGTTATAAATCAGACTTGTGATACATCTATTTATAATGATTTTTCACGCTGATTCGAACTTGATATCAGTTTTTACCAAAATGAATCTTCAAATAAATAAGGAAAAGAGTCAGTGATTATATCTCAGATCTTTACTTATGAGTAAGATCTCTAAATAGAGTTTTTTTTCGGCATTTCATCAATTTAGTTTTTCCTTGTTTTTATGAGTAGGCACTAGGTTGGTTAAGTTATTTGTTTATATCCTGTAAAATAAAAGTCCTAGAACCATTTGGGTTTTTGTGTTTGACTAAAAATAGACAAAAGCCTTGAATATTAAAGTCAAAAATAGTACTTAATAACATAAAATTTGTAAAAAAAAAACCTGTTTGAACGATTTATTTTTTATTATGTTTTCAAAATTTTGAGTTTGAAGGTTATTTTTTTGAAAAACTATTCACGAAAAAAACTTAATTTAAAAAAAGAAAAACATTAAAGAATGGATTTCCGGCTTTACAAAAAATTATAGCATGATATTGTACGTAATGCCATTGGGTTTTAATATGGTTTTAAAAATTTGGGTAAAATTTTTTATCAAAAAGTTGGTTTAGGTCTTTGTTTATATCTTGAAAAATAAAATTCCCAGAACCATTTGGTCTTATGCGTTTGACTAAAAACTGAGAAAACATTGAATTTTAAAGACAAAAATAGTACCTAACATAAAATTTTGAGAAAAAATCAGTTTTAACAATTTGTTTTTAATTATGTTTTCAAAATTTTGAGTTTGAAGGTTAATTTTTAAAAAACTAAACAATGCTCTTAAACAACTTAGTTAAAAAATTAAATTCAGGAATGTATTTCTGGCTTTACAAAAACCTATAGCATGATTTTGTACGTGTTGCCATTGTTTTTTAATATGTTTTTTTCTAATTTAAGTGAATTTTTTGTAAATTGCCCTTCCCACTCAAACGGGGAGCAGTAACATCCCCCTTTAAACTGACTTCTTTCTTTTTTCTCTCATCATTAATTGTATCGAATGCAAAACGCCTTGCACATGCATAAATGCATTCAAATTTAAGCCATTTCCCAGTGGTGGACTGTGGCTAGTTTTAGATATATGTTTTGGTATGTGTCATTGAACCTAACTGCAAATGAATTTTTTTTGTTACAATTTGTCCGGGGTTAGCCCTATATTTTCCGTAGATTTACCTGACTAATAGGGCAAGTTTTGGATTCGTTTAAGAAAAAATTTTTGAGCTGACAATCAAACATGACATGATGATGATAGAGAACACGAAGAAAGTGGGTGGCACAATTCTGTCTGTCTGTCTGTACCTCAACCTACAGCCTAAACCACTGAAGCGATTTTCTTCGAATTTTGAACTTAAAATTTTTTTGTAACTCTCCAGACAGGAAATTGAATTTTTCTTAGCTCGAAAAATAACGGTACTTGCCATACAGCCGTTAAGAAAAAGCTTATTTATCTCGAAAAAGGGCTCCAACAATTTTGATTTAAAAAATCAGTGTGTTATTGTTTATATGGTGTACTCTTTGGTATAAACAAAAATTTCCAAAAACTGTTATTAATGGTACCTGCCACATAATGGTTTTTTTGATTTTCTATTTTCACTTTAACGGCTCAAACTATTTCAAATTTTTTTTTTACACAAAAGCTCCTTTAAATGTCAGTAATATTGCATATCAAAATTTTGAAAAAAGTAAATTTTGGATTTTTTTATAAAAAAAAATAATTTTTTTTTTGATAACTTGAAAACGGGTTGATGAATTTTCTTGAAAATTATTTTGTAAATGTATATTAATAAATACTCAAAACTGGCATCCCAAAATTTTGTTTCAAAAATATAACTAAAATTTTATATATAAAAAAATAGTTTTTAAGAAAACAACTTCAACGATTTTTAATTTTTTGTTTGCATATATTCCTATTTTTTCAAGTAATAAAACGGCATAATTGATTTTGAGTGCTAAGCTTCCTAATAGTTTATACAATTTAAAGAACAATTTAAATGCTTTTTATGTATTTTTCTAATTTTTCTTATATTTTTACTTGCGATATACATAGGTACTATAAGGCAAGTTTTGGATTCGTGCAAAAAAATAAATTTTGGGATAACAATCAAACATGGCACAATTCAGTCTGTCTGTCTGTTCGTCTACACTCTAGAAACCTAAACGGCTCGATCGATTTTCTTCAAACTTGGTACAAAGTGGTTTTGGTGATTATGCACACACGTTTTCTTCATTTTTTTTTTAGAACCAAAAATAACAGTACCTGCCATACAATTATTTTTAGTAATTTTACATAATCTTTTTTTTTTCTCAAAAACTGCTGGACAACTTTTCTTTAAAAAAATTCAATAAATTTATTTAAGTAAAGGCTTTAAAGGATTTTCTCCAAAACGGTTTAACCGATTTCAATTATTTTGTTTATACAGAAGCTTCCAACAAATATAAATAAATTTGTGTACCTACCAAAATTTTTGAAAAAATATTTTTTGGATTTTTAAAAATATGTTTCAAAACTTTTTTTGGAAAATCAAATATTTCGAAAATGACATGATCAATTTTTTTGAAACCCGATATTTAAGATTTTTAAAAATATGTTTCAAAACTTTTTTTGGAAAATCAAATATTTCGAAAATGACATGATCAATTTTTTTGAAACTCGATATTTAAGAGTTTTTTAGTACTCTCTAAAATATTTTTAGAAAAAAATTTTCATTTATGAAAAAATAACGGTACCTTCCATACAAAAGTTAAAAAACGGCAAAGGAAAATATTTTTTTGCTTAAAAACGACTCCTACGATTTTGATTAAACTTTTCTCATATACTAAAATTAGTACGATCTACTAACAAAAATTATAAAATTTTACACTTAGCAACTATTTATTAATAGTACCTGTCCTAGAACGTATTTTTTTATTTTGAATTTTCTCGTTATTGGCTAAACGGATTTAGATGCATTTTTTTGTACACAAATTTCAGAAAAGATTAAATAATATTGCATAACAAATTTTTCAAAAAAAAATTTGGATTTTTAAAAAAAGTAAAAAATTTTTTTTGGAAAATTCGATATCTCAAAAATGGGTTGACAATTTTTTTTTTTTATTTTGTTTTTATATACACATGAATATATACTTCAGATTTGCATACCAAAATTTGTTCTAAAAAATGTTTTAAAAATTTTATATGTAAAAATTAATTTTTTAAAAAACCGCTCCAACGATTTTAGATTTTTTTCTCATACAATCATATTTAAACAAGAACTAAGATGGCATTCTTTTTTTCACCTCAAACTGGCAAGAGAGTTGTTTTAGCCAATTTAAATGTCGTATTTAATGCTTCTCTACATTTTTCATAATTTCCATGTTTTTGTATACAATTTTCTTAGCCCCGCAGTGTCTTGAACATACGAGCAAGTACGTGCAACCCAGTCGTGCATTTTATTTATATATGTTTTCTATATTGACTTGCATATTTTAGAAGTTCTTAAATTCCAAGCAACTTGAACATAAGAGCAAGTACGTGCGATCCAGTCGTGCATGTTATTTAGAAAACCTTTCCACCAAAAATCTATTGATGTTTCCATATTGAAGTATAAACTAGGCTTAACATTTTGAA
Source organism: Dasysyrphus tricinctus (assembly GCA_963921185.1). NCBI lineage: Eukaryota > Metazoa > Arthropoda > Insecta > Diptera > Syrphidae > Dasysyrphus > Dasysyrphus tricinctus. The sequence goes on along the minus strand of OY992531.1, from coordinate 175,444,455 downwards.
AAAATACATTTTTGATTTTTTTTAATTAATAATTTTTATTTTTTGGAAAATTTCTGATGATTTAAAATGTTAATATTATAACATATCAACATTTTGAAAATAGACATTTTTGATTTTTTTTAATTAATAATTTTTTTTTTAGAAAATTTCTTAAGATTTAAGTTTTTTTCTATATTCATTATTTTCTCTAGTAATGAAATTGCGTTCTTTAACTTCTTGAAAGCTAAATATTAATATTGCATAGCTATCAAAATCTTCATACATATATCTCTTTTTGTTTTTAAACTTAATATGTACATATGTGTTTTGAAAACGCCACGGTAATTTTTTTTAGCTTAGCAGCTAGAGGTTTTTAACAGTGTCTACAATATTGTTATTTTACACCAAAAATAATGTGTATTATTTTTTGAAAAATTATTTCAAACAAGCTTATTTCTTCAAAACTTTAGGTAGTTAAATATGTACAATTTTTATTTAATTAGTATTTAATTTTATTTTTATTACTTACCTAACCAAATACATACTTAAGGCCGTATGTTTGAATGTTTTGAAGTTTTTGAAAAAAAAAAAACTATTTTTTCTAAGAAAATATATTTTTTAAAACTTTACGAGATTATCAATTTAGGTAATCGTTTTTTGTTTCAATAATTTTGAAGCTATGTAACCACCCTACATAATTGTTTTTCAACAAAGCTTGTAATGATTCCTTAAAATACTATTTCTCTTTTTTTCCCAATTCAGTTTAAAACTATCCAATATATTTTGTATTCTTTGAAAAATCCCTTGTTGAAATGTATGTGTTAAGCATATTAAACGAAATTTTACCCGTATGTAGGGACAAGGGAAGATCATCAACTAACAAAGGATTTCTCGAAGACTAAAACAGAAATAGGAAAGATTTAATCTGAGTTTTAAAAGAGAAAATTAGTACTTTTAGAGTTCGTTGAGAAATGTACTCGTTGGATATGTAACCTCCAAAATAACAAAAACAACTTTTATTTAAATTAAAAAGCTGGAACATCTCTATAGTTGATGGCGGAAAGCGGAGAGCGTATTTGGATTCAGTGCTTAAACATATGTTTACTCTTACCTGCCGCTGCCCGTGTCAAAAACCTCATTATGAGACATACATTTCTGTTTAATAATTTAAATAAAATGACAAGAGCTTTTTTTAATATTAATACATGTTTTCTAACTTTTTTTTTGGTTTAAATATTGTGGAACATGAGTTTTTTTATTTTGCAACTGCATTGTAAAAGAATGGCGTGTCATATAAAAGGAAGCAGGTAAAATTTAACTCAATGCGGTTAAGTACTTCGTCACTTTATTATATACAAATTCTGATACATATAAAAAAGAAATTTTGAAGGAGGTTTACACCTTTTATTCATTAACTGGCCTTAATGTCCAGTCAGATGGTCCTCAAAAATAATAAGACATAAAAGCATTCATCTTTAAGTGTTTGATAAGGAAGTGAATAGAATACTTAGCTAAATACCAAGAAAAAAAATTTACTTAATAATGTAACATTTTCTGAAGAAAAAAATGCTTTGAAAAAAAGATTTTTTTTTTAGTTTGAAAATTAAAAATATTAACAAACAAAAATAATTTTGTTTAAAAAAATTAGCGAATAGACTTTTAGTTTTTATAAGTGTTACAGTTTTTCTTTGAAAAATAAAAAATGGGGGTAAATATACTCCCCAGACTTCTAACAGTAATCTAAATTACTTATATAAAAATGTGTCAAAGTGGCAGAGCTGAAGAATTTTCTCAGAAAGAAAACATGAGTTCTTAAGGTTCTTATGTATTCAGATTTGAATAGATTTTCAAGTTTTAGAAAGTTTTTACTAAATTTATAAAATATTAATGAATTTTTCTGATTTTTTGAATACCAAATAAAAACAGAAAATTAATTTGAAACAATATTTGGGATAGTTTTTTTTCGTGGAAAGCACAACACACAACACAAGAAGCCTATCTTTTTCATTTAATTCTTTTTAACTCAACATTTTAATCCTTTCTGTGAAACAATCAAACATATTTCTCAAAATATATTTTATTTCGTGGAATTTAGTTCTCAAAATAATAGTGTTCAAAGTTTAAAGATGATCAAAAATAATAAGCAATTAAAGATATAACTAAGAACTTTTTCTTAAATTTCTTTCTAAAATAATAATTGGAGTGAGAATAAAACATTTAAAAAAGTAAGTTTAAAACAAAAAAACGTTCGTTAATCACGCACAAAAACTGTGAAGATAAAAACTCAGCTGAAAAATGAGTTCGGGTGGTACAGAATTAGCAAATGGGAACGGTATGGAGGAGGCAAATAAGGAGACCGAAACCCAAGAAAAGAATGAAGGTAAGTTGCTGAAATTTTAAAAAGAGGGACCAACACTAATTCCCACTCAAGATTTTCAAACCAGTGCATTTATTAATTGTTTTTTTTTTTAATTATTTTTATTTACCTACAAAAACTTTAAAAAAATCAATTGAATCATCTCAAGAAGATGCAAATGTATTTATTATTATATATAGATTATTTTTTTATCAGCTTTAATGTTTAATTGATTGATTAATAATTTTCAAAATACATTGTACCAATTTTATATTTTTGATTTTTGTTACCTAGTTTTGTACACCCAAATTATTTTTATTTCTTGGGTGTTTATGTGTTTATTATGTAAGCTTCTTACAATTCGCTTGAGGCTTTGAAATCCTTAAAATTTGAAGAAAAAAAATCTCATTTTTCGTTAAAAGAAGATTTTCGCAATTTTCCAGACTGTTTACAAAACAAAGAAACTATGTCTGTTCGCGTACCTCCCAAAACTACGAATTTCTACGAATTTAACCCAAAGTTCTGTCAAAGCTCATATGAAAAACCTAAAATTCGTAGAAACTCGTAGTTTTGGGAAGCACGCGAACAGACATACTATATGCAAAAATTAAAAATCTAAGAAATGATGAAATATTTTAAGATAACGCTTCGTTTTTATATTTGACTTATTTACTTGTTATTCATCTAACATGTTTAGATGATAATTGAAAAATCAGCTCTGAAAGATTTTACAATACTATAATACACTTCCTTCCTTCTTATTAAGCGGATCGAAGTTCTGGTGTATACTGTTTTTAAAAATTCATTTTTTTGACAAAAATTCTTCAATTCTGCTTTTCAAATGCGTGGCTTTTTAAACATTTTCCAAACTCTCTTCTTATTATAGGCATAATTTTGTTAAGCAATTCTTCCACACTTGTTTTTTTTTCATAAATTATCACCATCATAATCGTGTCCTGTAACCCCGGCTGGGGCATAGGGCGTCAACAAAACGTCTCCATCCTTCACGGTCTGCTGCAAGGTACTTCAGCTGTGGCCACGTCTTTCTCTGGGATTCTGCTTCCGCTACGACAGTTGATTTCTATGTTGTTCTTGGCCCTCCAACCTGCCGTGCACCCTGAGGATTCCATTCAAAGGACTGCTTTGCAATTTCATCGTTTGGTTTCCTCAGTGTGTGACGAATCCAACGCCATTTACGCTTTCTTATGTCGACGTCCAGCCGCTCTTGACTTGTCCTGCGCCACAATTCCTCATTTGATATTATTTGTGGCCAGCGAATCTTTAGGATGTGGCGAAGACAGCGATTCACAAAAGCCTGCAATTTCTTCGAAATGATAGACGTGACTTTCCAGGTTTCACAAGCATATAACAGCACGGATTTGACATTGGATTCGAAGAATCTCAACCTAGTGCTTAAGGAGATTTGACTTAATTTCCATATTGGGGACAGAGTACCGAAGGCAGCGCGAGCTTTATTTATTCTACTTTTAACGTCCAGATCCGTACCACCGTTTGCAGAAACAATACTGCCAAGGTAGTTGAACTGTTCCACTTCTTCAACTGGCGGCGTCTCCTGTAGAATAATTCGCTGATGTGTGGAGCGGCCTGTGAGCATTATTTTTGTCTTTTTGCTATTTATTCTTAGACCACTCGACTCTCCCTTCACTTGCACTGTTTGGCACATCCCGTTCGGCCCACTGATGTTATTTGCCAGTAGACATATGTCATCGGCATACTCTAAATGACTGAGCCTTTCGAACGGTCTCCATTGAATGCCCTGTCGCTCATCTGTACCAACATTGGTCGTCAATACATCGTCCATCACCAGCAGGAAGAGAATTGGCTATAGAACATCCCCTTGTCTCACACCCTGTTGCACTACGAATGAGTCGGATGTCTGCCCATTGTGTTATACAAAACACCTTGCGTTGTTGTAGGACTCTTTAATAATGGCAACAATTTTTGGTGGAATTCCTCTACCAAGCAACGATCTCCATATTCACTCCCGGTTAACTCGATCAAAGGCCTTCTCAAAATCCACGAACATGAGGTAAAGTGGTGATTGAAGCTCGATATGCAGGTTGTTGATATGGTCGACACACGATCGAACACTGCGGAAGCCAGCTTGATGCCTCTTAAGTGTAGACTCGATTCTATCCTTTATTCGCTCGAGAATGATGGTTGCCGTTAGTTTTGGGAAAACGGACAAAACGGTGATACCACACCAATTGTTGCAATTCTTAAGATCACCTTTCTTTGGCAACCTAACAATCACACCATCCTTCCAGTCCTTGGGATAGCTTTCGTTTTCCCAAATGCTTTGTATCAACGGATGTAAAATACTAGCCGCTGTTACGGGATCGGCTTTCAGGAATTCAGCTGGTATTCTGTCCAGTCCAGCTGCCTTGTTGTTTTTGAGGAGATTTATTGATGTATGGATTTCCAATTCTGACGGGGGTTCGATGTCAATACCCCTATAGGACCTGCGCATCTCGTTTAGTTGGGGCTTTTCAACACTCTGCTCAACTGAATCCTCATTTAGCAGGGCACAAAAATGGTCCTTCCATCTACGAAGCTGATCATCAATTGATACCAAAAAAGTGCCATCCACATCCATTACAGGATGATTGGTATTGCTTTTTTTCCCAATAACATCTTTGGCTATTTGGTACAATTCCCGGATATCTCCTCTTCTGGCAGCGATTTCCGCATTATCTGCGAGTCCATCTAACCTAACCCTCTTGTCACGTCTCACACAGCGAAAGACCATATTATGTGCAATGCGGTACTCTCTTCGCAATTCAGCCTTTCGTTGTACATCTGCTTCGGCATTTATTTGGATTTTCAACGATTACCATAAATTATAGAGAAAAATAATTTGTGTTTGGTGATCTCTTGTCTAGGATAATAATTATTTAAAAAAAAACATGCGAAACTTTTTTGACATTCTTGAACCCCCGGGAGTCGATTTTAGATCTGTGAATTTGTTAAGTGATATTTTTTTTACAATTCCATACCTTATTTGATATATAGTCCCTGGTGGCTATTCTTCTTTTCCATCCAAAATGGAACGAACACAACTGCTTTCTTTTAATTTAATATTAAGATGTTTTATTCTCTTTAGTTTTTAATATTTTACAAAAATTTATTTAATTTAGGTAGGGAGCAAATTTGGCACCAGCACTCAAATTGAAAGAAGGAAAGCGAATGAAAATAACAAGGAAGTATATCCGAGGAAGAAACTAATTTTTGACGTTTAAGTAGGATTGGGGAAGGTCCAGAAAAATAGTAAAAGTTTGAGGGTGCGTGTTAAGTTTCAATGGTCGCGTTTGCGTTAACAATTGTTATCTACTCGCGAATTTTACGCGACGCGATTTTTGATGCGATATTTGCTGAATGAATGTCCACCACAGATACAGTACGTGTGAAAGTTTAAACTTAAATATCAAAACTTCTTCACAAACGAATCTGTGAAAAACTGTAAGGAAGTCAGACAAATTACACATTTTTGATGGGAACACGGCAATATCTTTACACTCTTTTTGTAAAGGACAACGCTCTTAGTTCAAATACTTCCAACTCCGAATTTATTTACACATTATGTCACCAAAATTACAGAAATTATAATTTAGTACTTTTTAGTACACACATAATTGAGACCCTCAAAAGGTGTATTTGTGAAGTGATAAAATTAAAACTTACTGTGAAAACTCATATGCTATTCTTTTTAACACTTCATATTATCTCAGATCGAGAATTGACTAACCTTTTGAAAAAATTATGTAAGACGTATTTAATTGGAAAGTATTATAGCTAGCACAGTAAAATTTTCCTCAGAAAACAACAACAAATCCTGGAAAGTGTCGACAAATAAGTCGGTAAAAATGTCTCTTTGTTGTTTTTTGCCAAGGGAAATTTTACTAGGTATGCATTTCCCAATAAAACACGACTATTATCATTATAACATATGTAGTATGTACAATAACATATGTATGTTTTTGATCAATTTAAAATCAAACCTATTCATACAAAAAATGGTTATTGCTTTTTACATTTTGTTTGTCTCATTTTATTTAGTTTTGAGTAACAGTACGTATACGCCACAGTGTACCAATTATTACAAACTGAATAGCTCTGCATGGCAGAAAAGGATGGATGCGCAAATGTCAGTTTAAGTTGGCAATTTTATTACATATAAATAACACTTCAAAGTAGAATAAATAAAGCTCGCGCAGCCTTCGGTTCTCTCTCCCAAATTTGGAACTCATGTCAAATCTCCTTGCGCACAAAGTTGAGATTCTTCGAATCCAATGTCAAATCCGTGCTGTTATATGCTTGCGAAACCTGGAAAGTCACGACTACCATCTCAAAGAAATTGCAGGCTTTTGTGAACCGTTGTCTACGCCATATTCTAAAAATTCGCTGGCCACAAATTATATCAAACGAGGAATTGTGGCGCAGGACAAGCCAGGAGCGGCTGGACGTTGACATAAGAAAGCGTAAATGGCAATGGATTGGTCACACACTGAGGAAACCAAGCGATGAAATTGCAAAGCAGTCATTTGAATGGAATCCTCAGGGTGCACGGCGGGTTGGAAGACCAAGAACAACATGGAAATCAACAGTTCTAGCAGAAGCAGACTCCCAGAGAAAGACGTGGCCACAGTTAAAATATCTATCTGCAGACCGAGAAGGATGGAAACGATTTGTTGGCGCCCTATGCCCCAACCGGGGTTACAGGACTTGATGATGATGATAAATAACACTAAATATAGTATAGGTTTAAAAAAGTTAGGTTGATGTTGCATTTGCAGATACAGTTAGACAAAAAATATCTTCTCAAAAAATATATTGATTGTAAAGTGAAGGAAACACCCACAGAATACCCGTTTATTGGTCCTTAAATATATATATTTAATAAAACAGGAATATCTAACATTGCTATTATAGTCATGCTACATATTATGTATTGTATAAGTATATAATAAATTGATAGATTGTCTCTGCAAAAAAGAACTTGAATAAAATTTACGTAGGTATATTGCACCGTTTTGATTTTATTTCACCCCGCGTCTCTAAGGCAATACTTTTCCTTATACATTTGTAAGAGAGGTCTCACACATAAATTTTTTTTTCCCCCAAAATACAATTTTTTTGTATTGATTCTTAGTGTAAGGGTTTTTATGATTAAATATGTTTGTTTGGCCCATAAGCATGCTTAAAACTGAAAATGCTACTAGATTCACCCATGCGTTTCTGAGATAATGGTCGCACTGGTCATTTTTCAATATGTAAGGTATAACTCTTAAACTAAGCCAAATTTGACCAAAATTATTTACATTTTTTTTGTAGGAAGAAATAACAAAAATCGGCCAAAAAAGTTTTATTTAGGATTTCTAAATTTTTGAACAACTGCGCGTAACATTTTTTGGAGCAAGAATAGCAAGAATACAGTAGAGGCCCAAGGCATTGGCGTATGGCATTATAAAAACTCATTTTTATTCAAAATTGACCGATATACATATACCCATTCAAACTTTACCATTTGTTATAATTTTTTGCAGTTTTGGTCCGAAAGCCTCTTTTTCGATACCTTATCGCAAATTTCACATACGTTAAAATATTCGAACTCAAGATTTTGATGAAATGTTGCTATTGAAACATTGCTATTATTGAGAATATTTAAAAAGTAGGTACGCCCACATTTTTGTTTTTTAACTATTTTTAAATGCCTCAAGACTTAAAAGCTGAACGGCTGGACTGATTATTATAAAACTTGTTAATAGGTACAAGGATAGTTTAGTTTGTCATGTAGTACCAAAAAAACATATTCAATAATAAAAGCCCTTGTACGTAATTATTCCTATTTAAAAAGCCTTTTCAATGTGCTAAAAAGATCACATTCATAAATTAATATTAAAAAGAAAAAGAACTTTTTAGTCCGAAAATTGATTGATGATGTTCTTCATTAAAACAAATACATAATTTTAAAAAATTTAAATATTTAATTTACAATTTGGGTGCGTACTTTTTGTATTGCAATATCTAGAACTATTTTACGTATATCCTATACACTCCAAGTTGTAATGGAAGAAACTCAATTGTAGAACACCTCTGTTCATCCATTCATGGTCGTTCTACATTGGGAAGGTGTGCGCAAGGTTTTCTGGATTCGATTTTAGTTAATCATGATAGCGTGTACCAACTATGTATGCATATGTATGTATTTTTGTAATAAATACCTATTCATCCATAGTTTTTATGTGTTCTGTATTGCCCTATCCAACTTTGTTTTCATGAAAAATCACTTTGATTTCAAAAAAAAAACGTCATAACCAGTCTGCGGCATAAGTTTTCAATAAAGCAATTTCCTTTTTATTATATTTCATTTAAATCGACTCTGGGTTTTTGCCCATACATTTTTGGGCAATCTTCTTTGTAACGAATTTTTATCAAGTGGTTCCCAGAAATTCCGAACACGAAAAAATTTTGTTTTTGGGGACGTCTGTCTGCTGCATTCACAGATACAATTAAACAGGTTTTGGGGCTACTCGTACTTAGACGTCTGTCATCCACATATTCACACTCAAAAAGTCAAGAGAACTTCTGTTTAAGGTATTTGTCTCAAATGGTTTCCCGAAAGTCACAAATCGAAAAAAAATCTGGGTCATTTGTTGGTGGTTTTGGGCCTCTTAAGCTGGATTTACACCTTCGTTCTTCATTCGGTGACCATTGTTCCACAAACAACGAACAACGAGTAAAGTTCATCCAAAATTCAAAACGCTTTGAATTTCTCGTTGTTCTTTTTCGGTGATATCATTTACACCTCTACCTCCGTTGTTCCACGTACTCGGGCAAAAACGAACAACGTACACGGGCGATAACAACGAAGGTGTTAATCCAGCTTTAGACATCTGTCGTGACCATACTATTTGTAATAAGTCAGTCGAGGGCGTCTTGCCTTTGAACTATTTCAGTAATTTTAAGTTCAGATGAACAAGATGTGAGATAAATGTTTAAAACCATTTTTTCCTCAAAAACTTTAACAGTTTTTCAACAACAAGTTATTATCGAAAAGAGTTGTTTGAAAGGAAAAGTTCTATAAAAATATTTGTATCTAAATATGTAGTCAAACAAAAATGATTGCTTACGTCTAATAGGAGGTGGTAAAATCGAATTGATGTTTTTCAACGCTTTTTTAAAAATGGTGGACAACGCGTGTACTTTTTTCGACAGTATTTTCGCAATATTTTTTGTAGATATAAAATGCTAATTTGGCTGTACTACTTAGACTAGATGGGACATGGGAAACAATATGAATGCGAATAGCCACTCTCGAAGTTAGCGTTGGCTCTCTCCTAAATCAATCTGTCAATATGAGACCTTTCCATGTTGTATTATTTCTTGTGGCATCACCATACGTGTATAAACTCCGTACACCGAAGAAACTGAGGGAGGCGATTCACTCAATTGACAGTCATGATAGATAACGTGAAACCTAATTTCCTTTTGAGCACGATTTGAGAGGTGTACTTATCACTGAAAACGGAAACCACCACCAGGAAGACATTATTTTTCCACCATTAATTTTTTAAAGCAACAACATTTTGTGAAACTTATCCAGATTTTCTTATCTTTATTTTTGTTGTCTCTAAAATCAAAAATAAAACATGCATAGGCTCTTTCGACCCCTGTATACGAAATTGCGGTAGTCACTGTTTAGGCTATGCTTTTCAGTATTCCGGTATTGGCGATGGTTATTGTGAATGAAATTAGTTAGCGAAGAAGAGCTTCTCACCGATATCACAAACAAAACCATCATAACAATTATTATATGGTCCAATGGTCTAAATACAGCCATTTTATTTGAGAACATTTAGAAATTTTTCAATGGAAATTTCAAAATTTTTGCTCCTTTTCTATCAATGTATGAAACCCAACAAACGTACCAAATAACTTAATAATAATACTGTACTGAATGTTAACCTACTAAGTTTCAATATTAAATTAAAATTAAATTTACATTACTATTTTATTTATTCCAGAAGAGAGAGAGACCCCCAGCTTGGAAGAAACCAAAGATAGATTAGATGCTAATTTGTACTTATATGATGATGAATTGGAGACCAGACCCCATGTATCGGCGTTTATTTCTTCACTTGCGAACTATGAAAACACAATACCTGCAGCTACAGATCCTGATGCAAAACAAGCTCCACCAGTGGCACGAATGGGTGAGTTTTTAAGAAAAGTTTTTATTTCATTGTAAGTAAGAAATTATGATTACACTTCCGTATACTTCCAAAAATGCTTGCTTACATACATAATAGCCCAGGAAAATTAGACTTTCACTTCGAAGAAATTGCGACAAAGCTGATTTTTGGTGGAGTGGCTTATTATGACGTCTTAAGCATTTCCTGAAAAGTACCCTAAATTTGGCCCGGGGCTAAATTTTTTAGGGGGGGGGGGGGGGGGTGAAAGGGATTTGAAGTTCAGTTTTTTGGGAATTGCTCCTAAACTATCGGTTTTATTAAAAAAATGTGAAGGTAAAAATTAAAGCTGATGTTATTCTACACAAAAAATGTTAATATACTTTTTTTTGTAGAACCAATAATTTCAGAGAAAAACGTTCAAGAACTTCATGGTGCAGAGTTTAATCCAAAAAATTTATAAAATATTTGCTTATCGCTGGGCAAATTTTGTTTTGTGATTTATTTTTAAGTACAACTCCTTATTGTAAAATCAAGTTTTTGGGGTGGTAGGGAAAAAGAGAATGGCCGCCTTCTTGAAAACAAGGTTGATTTTGTTTTTGTTTAATAACTCTTTGAAATTGCGTTTTTCAAAAAAATGACGAAGAGACAGATTTTAGACAATTGAATTATCTAAAAAATGAGCCATTAAACAGATCTGTATGTTTATTAATCTCAAAGTAACAGCGGTTCAAAAGTCACCTATGCTACGGTGACCATATTTCTGGGAGCAAAACCCGGGACAAAAAGTAAAAATATAAAAACGTGAAAAAATTATTGGACTTTTCAATAGTTTTTATGTAAAGAAAAACATAATAACAGAAATAAAGGAAAAAGAAACGAACATTAACATAAATTATAATGTCTTCACAACATAACTAAACACTTAAACAAAATATAAACTTAACATTTTTAATTTCATTATTAAAATAAGGCCCAGTTTTTCAGTGCAGAGTTAACTCTAAGTTAAATAGAATTGTGACTACATAAGGATATTTTTGTTAGACATTTAAACGTAATAGATTTATCTTTTTCGTGTTCTTTTTGACACAAGAGTATTGTAAATAAAATGAGTCGAAAAATATTTTATGAATAAGGATTTACGTAACGTTGCATAGAGAATGCGCAAATACGGGACAAATAAACCTATAAGTACCTGAATACGGGACACTTGTACGTCCCGGGTTTCTTAAAAAATAAACCGGGACAGGCTATAGAAATACGGGACAATCCCGGGAAAACCGGGACGGATGGTCACCGTACCTATGCCTCATATATGGTGGGGATGAAATTACGTTTTTTAAGGTTTTTCGCTTATTTGTGAATTTTTTTGGTCAGAATAGAAGACTCATTTTATAGACAATCAAGAGCAGTGCAAAATATATTCTAGACATCGTCAACAAAATTCACAAATAAGCGAAAAACCTTAAAAAACTTCATTTCATCCCCACCATATATGAGGCATAGGTGACTTTTGATCCGCTGTAACTTAGAGATTAATAAACATACAGAGCTGTTTAATGACTCATTTTTTAGATAATTTAATTGTCTAAAATCTGTTCTTTGGTCATTTTTTTGAAAAACGCAATTTCAACGAGTTATTAAATAAAAACAAAATCAACCTTGTTTTCAAGATGGCGGCCATTCTCTTTCCCCTACCACCACAAAAACTTGATTTTACAATAAGGAGTTGTACTTAAACATAAATCACAAAACAAATTTGCCCAGCGATAAGCAAAAAAAAACCCCTTTCACCCCCCCCCCCCCCCCCCCCTAAAAAATTTAGCCCCGGGCCAAATTTAGGGTACCTTTCAGGAAATGCTTAAGACGTCATAATAAGCCCCTCCACCAAAAATCAGCTTTGTCGCAATTTTTTCGAAGTTTGGCCATTTTTTTGTCTAATTTTCCTGGGCTATAATGTGCCAAAATAACAAATGAAAAAGCATTTAACATTTGCTCTAGTCAGTTTGCCCTTTTGAGCACAAATTGACTGGATTTTTCGAATAAGGTAGTAAGTCGAAAACCAACGATTTCTTTTCTTGCATTTTTTGCGTTTTTTTCATGTTGCGTCTCAAAATTTTGTTGGCAAACCTCAGATTCGGATTCAGCACCCCGAAAACATCAAGGAGGGAAAAAATCAAAACTACTCCACAATTTGTACGCTAAGAGACTTTTTGAGCACAAATTGACTGGACTATTGCTCAATAATTTTTTGCCGCAGTAAATTACATAAGAAGAAAAGAAAAAGAAAGTTATTTCTACTTCCATGTGAGGAATTCTGTTTATATTTTGTTCTCCTGCTCTGTCAAAAAATGGAGGAAAATTACTGACTGCTCAAGAAATATAAACTGGCTAAATCTAGTTCTAGTTTCCGAAAAAATTCTATAAGTTTTGTTTTAATTGATTTTTGAAGAAAATGAAAGATTGGAAGAATGGAGCCCTTGGTTAGAAAAAATAAAACTATTGGGTCTATTCAGGTCAAATTAGGAGGACGTATTTAACATAATAGTAGCTTTCACCTGAAACCATATTTATCTTTATTCATCCATGTTTACTCACATTTTAGACCGTTTGCTTTAAAACAACTGCAGAAATTTCAAATTCCGGAGACAATGGAATTTCTCTTCAATATTATTAATGTCAATTTGTGTATAAGGGTGGTCATTAAGAAAAAGTCATTCTGGATGGTCCCAACTCGGCTCTAGATGAAGACAAAAAAATCCCTAATTTTTTCAGATTTTTATTTTCATCCCCTATAGTCGCTGTATGGGTAAATAAGATTTTCCCTTTTTTTTGCATATTAGAAAATTTGCGTAAGATCTGCCAAAATTCAGAGCATGTAGGTGGGAACTGGATAAGAAAAAATCATACCGAAGAGGGAAGAGGGTTTGGGCGGGGGGTCAATTTAATAAAATATTTGCATAAAATAGAAAACATTTTATTAAAAAACAACGGCAATACTTACAATAATGTTTTGTAGTTTTTTCGAAAGCCAGAAGTCCATTCTTACGATTTGTTTTTTAAATTAAGTTTTGTTGATGAACAGTTTTGGCAAAAAATTGTTTCAAACTCAACATTTTGAAGAAAAATTACTATTTTTTTTAAGTATACATACATACATAGGTTTGAAAATAGATTTTGCTGAAATTATTTATTCAAAGAACTTTATTTAAGATTTAAAAAAGGAACATTTGAGTGTATTAAAATCCAAAAAGGTTTTTCCATTACTTTATTTCACTAATACATATTACAGTCATCATGAAAATTTGTTACAAGTTGGACTCGTCATATTCCATATTGTTTCTCAAAGTCTAAATCATAACAGACACAACTAGCGTAGTGCCCCTCCTAGCACTTCTCACCACATTAAGCCACTCTATTTTGATTTATTTCAATACCTGTTGGACTTAGAAAAAAGTGTGAAAATAATTATCTGTAGTTTGTCCCTTAAAATACTGAAAGTGACAAAATTTCCAAAAACCTGTTTTTATATATTTTTACTCGAGTGGTTTTTGAAAACTTTGCAGTTTTGAGAAGAAATTTAATTTTGAAAAGATTTGAAATGATATCTACGTCGTTCTATCAAAACTCCCTAATTCCATTTCTTTCGAAACCGAGAAACTTCTCGTGAACTCGATATATGTATTAAATTATAAAGACTTTAGTCCTGTAGAAGGTCTCTAAATCTTATATTGGTCTGTTTATAAATTACAAAATTCTTAGGTTAGGTTAGGTTAGGTTAGGTAAGGAGGGGTGTGCACAGCACAGGGCTGTTGCGTACACGGGGGCCTGTCGGTCCATTGTGATCCCCTTACAATAAGAAAGCAGAGATGCTCCTAAGCTAATGATTCAGATAGACTGGCTACTTTACGAACCAGCCTGTACTATCTATGAATTTCCTCATATTAACCATTGAGACCTGCGCTAGATCGTCCAGTTCTCCAACAAACCTGTTTCCCAAGTAACGGAGGCGGCTTGTTTGGAGGTTTGGACAATCGCAGAGCAGGTGTTTAATGGTTTCTATTTCTTCTACATCCTGACAGCTCCTACAACAGTCGGGTGCGAGTACACCCAATCTGGTGGCCATTGTGCCAATGGCGCAGTGACCCGTTAGTACACCTATCAAGATTCTAATGTTCTTTTTACTCAGCGATAGAATATACTGAGTTTCCTTTTCATTAATTCTAGGCCATAAACTTTTAGAGATAGCGCAATCGTTCCTGGTAATCCAGGATTTATTGATTTGCTCTTTCATTATTAGGTCCATTTTCGTTTTAATTACGCCAATCGAGATGTCTAGTCCCGTGTCTAATTGGCTACTACTGTTTCCATTTGACAATGACCCCTTCCTTGCTAGTTCATCTGCTATATCATTCCCTTCTATATTGCTATGTCCAGGAACCCAGCAGAGTTTGACTCGGTTAGTGTTGCAAATTTTGTTCAGTATGCCTCGACATTTTGCCACTGTTTTGGATCTTATTTTCTCACTGGCTATTGCTTTGATCGCAGCTTGGCTGTCCACGAAAAAAGTGATCTCCGACGAGATCAGTTTTTTCTTGTGTACCAATTCTGCCACTTAATGAATAGCATAAATCTCAGCCTGAAAGACACTACACTCATCTGGGAGTTTATATGATTCTCTAATATTAAGGGCCTCACAGAACACCCCCGCACCTGTTACTTCTTCCATTTTTGACCCGTCAGTATAGAAGGGGATACCCTGTTCACTAATTAGTGAGTTGGGTTCCCATCCATGTCTTTCGGGTATTGAAATAGAGAAGTGTTTGTTAAAATCCATTAAAGGTGGAATATAATCAGTCTTCACATCAAGTCCAGCCACTGTGTCATACCTTCGTAGGATAGACCCATGACCATAGGTGCTGTGCTTCCAAGAGCCCAGTTCTTTGAGTCGAAATGCGCTTTTGGCTGCTGTGCATCTAGTGTACTCGTCTAGGGCTGGAAGATTTAAAATAATTTCCAACCCTGCCTGTGGTGTAGACCTCTGTGCCCCCGTTATTCCTATACAGGCTAGTCTCTGTACCTTATTCAGGTTTTTGAGATAGCTTACCTTATCAACAGCCTTCCACCACACTATAGAACCATAGGTAAGTATGGGGCGAACTATCGTCATGTACATCCACTGGATAACCTGCGGTCGCATACCCCACCGTGTACCAAAGGTCTTTTTGCATGTGTAGAAAGCGCATAGTGCTTTTTTCATTCTTTCCTCTGTGTTACGTTTCCATGTTAGCTTGGAATCAATGATGTCTCCAAGATATTTAGCTTCCTTGGAGAGTTTCAGAGGAATGTCATTTAGTCTGGGAGGAGTAAAATCCCCTAATTTCTTTTTATTCGTGAACAGAACTAGTTCGGTTTTTGTAGGGTTAACCCCGAGACCGTTTTGTGCTGCCCAAGAAGATAGTTCTTTAAGTGCGGATTCCATAATATCTTTGATGGTGGTAAGATACTTACCCGATATCAAAATTATTATGTCGTCTGCATAGGCCACAATTTTAATGCCCTTATTTCTAAATCTTGTAAGAATTTTATTAACAACTAGGATCCAAAGGAGAGGCGAAATTACCCCTCCTTGTGGCGTGCCTCTTGTAACTGTTTTCTCAACAATAGTATCCCCAAGTCGCGAGTTTATGATTCTGCCATTGAGCATGGTATAAATCCAGTCTACAATGGCAGGCTCAACTCCAACCTCTTCCAGAGCAGATTTAATGAACTCCGTTTTTACGTTGTTAAATGCTCCCTCAATGTCCAAAAATGCTGCCAGGGTATGCTCTTTGTGCTCGAGACTTTTCTCAATTTGTGAAACGACTTCATGCAACGCAGTCTCCACTGACTTACCTTTAAGGTAAGCGTGTTGGTAGTTGCACAAAATGTTTGGGTTGAGAAGGTCTCTAACATGCAGATCAATAATTCTCTCCAGTGTCTTGAGGAGGAACGAAGAGAGACTTATTGGTCTGTAATTTTTTGCAGTCGAGTGTGTCGGTTTCCCAGCTTTTGGAATAAAGACAACTTTAACCTTTCTCCAGCTGGTAGGGACGTATCTAAGTTTAACACAACTTTTGAAGATTACCCTAAGCCATGGGGTGATTATCTGTAGAGCATGATGAAGAAATGCCGGAATTATCTCGTCTGGTCCAGCTGATTTAAAGGGTTTGAACGAGTTTATTGCCCACATAATCTTCTGCTCTGTGATAACTTGATCCAATTCTGGTGCTGGTTGTAGAGCTTCTAAGGGGTTTGGTTGCTTATAACCTGAGTCCTCAGGGCTCTTACAGTCAGGAAAATGCGTTTCCATAAAGAGTTCAAGTGTTTCTTGGCTCGAGTTCGACCACGATCTATCGGGATGTTTAATATATCCCGGAATCGTGGGATTATGGGCAAGGACCTTTCGAAGTCTCGCTGTCTCACTTGTATTCTCAACGGATTCGCAGTGTCTAGCCCATGAATCCTTTTTGGCTCTTCTTAACTCCTTGGTGTATGAGTTAAGTTCAGCTCTATAAGAATTCCAGTCTATATCTAATTTACTCAGTTTGGCTTTATTGAAAAGTTTTCTGACCCCTGTTCTTCGTTTCTTAAGTTCACTGTTCCACCATGGTGGGCTAGTGGGTTTAATGTTACGAGATATAGGGCAGTGTCTTTCGAAAGCCGTTCTCATTTCACTAGTAAGGTTTTGAACAACAGTATCTATGGTTGAGGTTGCCGAAAGCGTTTCTTCCTCTGGTGGGTCGATACGATCGTTCAACCATTTTGTGTACTCTGTCCAATTTGTTCTAGTTGGGTTTCTAAAGGGCTTAATCTCATTTTTGTTCCTGTCTAGACTAAAGAGTATCCTAAAGTGATCTGAGAAAGATTCCTCAGGTGAGACTCTCCAATTCCCTACAGAAATTTTATCATTATTGCTCATAAGAGTGAGATCTAGAATCTCTTCCCTGTTTTTGTTCCTAAATGTTGGGTGATTACCCTTATTACATAACATAAGGTTTGAACAGAGAATGTATTCAAAAATTGACTCACCTCTTTTATTGACATCCTTACCTCCCCATTGAGTGTGGTGGGAGTTTGCATCGCATCCCAACACCAAAGGTGTCCCTCTTCCTGTGGTGTGTCCCACAAGATCGCGGACTGTCTTTGATGGTGGGTTTTCCTCTTCGTACGGCATGTACGTTGATGCCAAGACGAAGTTACCTTCCTTGGACTCAACGCTGATTGCCACGTTGTCCTTGTTGCTGTACCTAGATAAAAAGAAAGCATTATTTGACTTTTTCGCTAGAATACAACTTCTTATTTCACCTTCTGACGTGGAGTGGAACAGGTTATAGTTTTTTGACCTCAATCCTTGTACCTGATTCTTACGAATCCATGGTTTTTGGATTAAGGCCACATCCACGGCCTCCTGAGACATGTAGAGCATTAGGTCGTGCGTCGCTGCTTTAGCGTGATGCAAATTAATTTGCACCACCAGCAGCTTTTGACTCCCCTTTGCTAACATGCCTCCTTGCCTTTACGGTTCCGAGACCATATCTCAACACGTCTTCGTTCCCTTCGTCAAGGCGAAAACCACGAGGGGGTACAAAATTCTTAAAATCAAACATTTTTAAATTCTGGTTAGTACAAATCCATTAAAAGTACTGATGTCTCAAAATAAATCAAAATGGACTTAGTGAGTTTTCACTGAACGACGACGATATGATAGTTCTTATAGATCGTATTAGAAGTTTTGGAAAAACATTTTTAGTGGGAACAAATTTCGACTCGTACTTAAAAACCGGTTTTTAACATACATATGTTGAAATATATCAAAAACATGACGTGCTAGAGAAATTTAATGCGATTTTCGTTTCAGATTAGTGTTATCTGTCTTTATCTGGAATATAATAATTTTCCGAACGATTTTGATACCCTAAAATTGAATTCAACTTCAAAACTGCGAGCTTCCACATTCGCTTCAAAAATTGATGCTATTGTTGGCAGCATTCATTTTTGAAGCAAATGTGGAAGCTCGCTATCGATAATTCCGTGATAAGGGAATCCACTAAATCATTCGCTTTTAAGCGAACGTTCGATTCGCTATTCATAATGAGGCCATAAGCATTTTTAGCAATTAAAAAGCAAAATTTTTGACTTGCCAAAAACTATCAAATTAGATATTAGCCCTTTTAGAAGCAAGGTACAGATATATTTTAGACTATAATGTACTGTAAATATACAATTTTTTTTATAATATTGTATTCATGCAACGACATAAAGTCGTCATAAACATAGAAAAGTTGTAAGCTGCGTAAATCTGTCGAATTTTCCATACAAATTTTGGCAGATTTACGAAGTTTGAAACTTTACTACGTTTACGATGGCTTAACGCCGTTGTATGGATACCCTTAAAGAAAACGAAATCTGTATGTTCATTGTGCACATGTACAAAACAATAAAACTTCTTATAAAAAGGAACATTTCAATTATAATCAAGTATTACATTTTTCATCTTCATAACCAAACCAGTCAAGTACTTCTTATTTATTTAAATCAAACCTCCTCATTCTCTCTACATCAACATTGGCCCATTACATCAAACAGCACGTGATTATGAGAACAACATAATAAGTATGTTCCCTGGATATCCAGGCTCAGAAAATAAACCTACTGGATCTCTTTTTGTGTCACCTGTTAGTAACTTGAATAACTCTCTTTTTGATACAGAGCACTGGTGGTCTGGTATTTTAACAAAAAAACGGGGAGCAGGCCAAATAAATTCGGTTATTTTTGAGAGATTGTATTTTCCAGCTTTTTTTGTTTGACAGCATCCAGTAAACTTCAAACTCAGAGAAAGAGAACTCTCCTTTATGTAATAATCTCTTTGTTTTTAATAATATATTATAAGAGAGCAACCTTTGGTAACCTTTTGCATTAATACAAAATTTCTTGTGTTAAGAATATTTATGAACTGTTATTCTGTGAACGCAGAGTTGAAGATATGTACCTACACATAATTTTGGCAGTATTGTTATGTTTGAATATTTAACAAATTGAGGATAGCCGTGCTATGATTTGCTTAAGGCATGCTGCTCTTTATCTTAAGTTTAACATAAATGAAGATTATTATATTTACTGTTATCCTTATAGATTTCTCCTATTTATAGATTTTTTCTATAATTTAATACTTAATTCTTTATGTTCATTATTTAACACATGCTACATGCATACAATTTGGGTATTGTTTACTTAGGACACATTTTATTATTCTTTCAATTACTAAAATTCAGTAATTACTTATTCTTCAAATGAAGTTTTTAATAGTCAGATACATAGTATATCTACATACATACTAGGAGTTAATATTTTACTAGTGTAATAAAGTAATCTAGGAATGTTCACCTCAGTGGGAGATAGATTTGGTACACAAATCATAATATGTATATCGATCCTAAAGTGAAAGTCCTGTTCACGACTGAAAGTGCGTTTACATTTCGATTGAAAGTTTGACGAGAGGAATGAAAAACTGGGGCTTACGTGTAGCACGCAGGGTGAGGCACGTTTACATTTTTTTCAAAAAAAAAATTCTGAACATTAATGTCTGAATGCATTGCTACCTTCTCAATGCCTGGCTACTTCCATATATCTATACATAAATAGCCTTAAATAAATTTTGTGGGGACGTTTCCATGATAACTGTGCTGTGAACATTTATAAAAATAAAATTTTAAGAATAAAAAAAGTTGCTTTTTGCTTCAATTTTCAAATCTGTATTTTATAGCCAGCTTTAATTTTTTTTTAGTGGTGTCAATTTCGACACCAGGGTGGGGACGAGACTAGTCTTATTATATTAAATAACAACACAAAGGGATATCAAAATGAAAAGCTGTTGGATTATAAACATAATATGGTCAACCCATTTGAATTTAGCAAGAAGGCGTTTTTGAACCATAAATGCAAACGTCAACTTAGGTAGGTGAGATACGCACACTCCTAATACACTTAAGTGTACGTAAAAGTTTATCTTTATCTATTTTTTGATGCAATGTTTAATCACAATAGCCTTTAATGAAGCTTTCGACACCTATATACTTCTTTTTTTGCTATCACTCACACCCAAAATCTACTCTGGGCTCTCTTAGTCTATTGTTTTTAATTTTGAATCAGCTTGACTTGTCTTAAAAGTTTTAAGCCTAGTACGCTACTGAAGTGAAACGAAAATTTTCTGGAGTCTCCAACTCGAAGACGAAAAGATTGCGGAAACAAAATATGGAGAGTTGTATGTCAAAATATAAATAAAAAAAGAAAACAGTACAAAATCTGACGTCAATTTTTTCTCGTGTGATTTTACTTTTGTATTGTCATTTGTGGTGTTAAGTGTTCTAAAAATAAGTGCGCTCTGTGTTCTAGGTTTTTTTTAAACTGAATCTTATCGTGTTCGAAGGTATTTCCTTCCATTTATATTTTCAAATAAATTAAATCAACCGCAAAATAAAACAAACTGTCAAATTTTCGTCAGAATTAATGTTACGGTCAATTAATTGTGTAAGAAAAATAAATGGAGACTTGGTTCAAGTATCTGTTAGAAATTTCTGTTTTATTGACATTTTACTGTCGAACTGCATAAGTGCATAACTTAAATCACTACGAAATTTTTGTTAACGATTTCGTTGTGTTTATTTCTGTATGAGAATTTTCGTTTCGCTTCAGCTGCGTCATATGATTTAAGAAAGCTCCCAATTGATCCGAGCTCCACTGCATTAGTAACAGAGAGTCAAAGGTCACGAAGTATTGTATTACGCTGATACAGTACCTACAAGTTAAATAAATCCATACAAAAATTCGTCCCTCATGAAACTTTGCTAATATATTTCCACTTTGAAATAATATTTCTAGTATCGTAAAAATGATGAATCAAAAGATGTCATAAAAATATCTGGTGTGAAAGGAAATTTTTGTATTTCATGCAATTATTTTATTAAATTGGCAGATTTTACGCGAATTTCCAAAAATAAGGGGAAATTTAATTTACCCCTACAGCGACTATAGGGGATGAAAATAAAAATCTGAAAAAATTAGGGAATTTTTTTTTTCTTCATTTAGAGCCGATTTGGGCCCATCCGATATGACCTTTTTTAACGACCACCCTAATGTAAAAATATATCTAGGGTACAAGGGTGATTTTTGAGAGCGCTAAAATTTTACGGACAGTTTTTTGAAGATGTAATTGGTGGCCTTCTAGAGCTAGATAGGCTTAACAAAAGGACAGATACAAAAATAAGACATGTAAATTTTGTTCACAGAAAACAGAATATTTTTCCATTATAGTAGGGGAGCCTACGATGCTAAATGTGGATTTACTCGAGCGTCGTGGAGACCTATTGGATTATGAAGATAGAGAGAAAAAAATGTTAGTAAAGTATACCATTTCATCGGTGGGAGGAGCGTTTACAGGTGTTCAAAAATGTTTTTAAAAAAAACAGTCACATGGACATATTCGAGCGCGTCAGATATTGATAGTGTATATCACAGTACACATATCTAAGGTATTATCATGCGCATGTTGTCCGAAATGAGAACTGTCAGAAGAAATTCAGGATGGCAGCCTTACGTGACCCCATCCGCTGTATTACAACAACAACGAAGAAAACAAACACAAAAGGATAACTTAAATAACACTTAAAACCAGGAAAGAATGTTGGTTGCATGATAAAATAATGTTAATAAACTCTAAATAGCTTGAAACAGTTGTATTTGTTAATAAATAAGTTACAAATGAGCACGTAACACGCAACAAATTTTGACGTTTAACGAGTGGGGGTCACGGGATTCGCCATTTTCCACTGATTTTGATGGATGCGCAGAACTTAACAACAATGAAAACGCTAATGATATTACCTTTAATATGTGTACTGTGAGTGTATAAGGCCTGCGTCTTTCTAAAAACGGAGGTATGTTTATCTGCCAGTTTGCGTGGTGGGGGTGGCTGTATGGGAGGGAGAAATTGGAAAACAAATGAATTTACTCGAGCGCGTCAGATTTTAAGAGGGGATGTTAAGTGACCCCCAAGGATGCTCACATTCAAAAGACTGACGATTCGGATGCGACGCAAGCTTCCGGCAGCTTCTTGAAAATGCAAAAAAAAATCACCATTTTGAAATACTCGAGCGCAACAGATTTTGATGTATATGGTTCAACTAGATGTCCTACATGTGCTGAAACTTAATCGGACAATTATCTGGAGGGGTTTTCTTAATCTGACGATTTGAAAAGAAGACAAATTTTTATTCAGGACTTTTTTTAATCACTGGGGAGAGTATAATAACTTGGGCGCCAAAAATTGAAAACGGATTTTTGTTGAAGGATCAAATATGTACAAGCATTTTTTACTATAGGAGGGGGGGGGTCTATGTCACCCCGTTAAGGAGGAAGAGGTAATTTTCGGAAAAAAAACTTAAATGGCAAAATAAATATTAGAAACCAACGACAATACTAAAAATGCCAAACGATAACGGTTAAAAAAATAACGGTTTTTTAATCCTACATTTAAATTAAATTATTTATGTCAATAGTTTTCAAAATATTTGCATTTAAACTCAAAATTTTGATAAAAAAACGCAAAAAAAAATGTTTGGATACATTTTTTCTCAAAATTGTGAAATGAAAAACTAAATTTTATTTTTGTGGTTAATGCTCATATTAACTTTGAATCGGACAAAAAAAACCGGAAGCTTTTATGTCTTCTAGTTTTTGAGAAAATTGCAAGTTACTGATACTCCTTTTTTAACATATTTGTAATTTGCTGACATTGCCAGCATTACGGCTGGTTTTAAAAGTGAGATATTTATGCAACCGCCCTGCTTGGGCTCACTATAGGATTTGGGGTATATGCGAGGTTAAGTGTTCGCCAAATTTCGTTTGCATTTAAAGAACTTTGAATGTATTTTCTGTTTCCAATGTCAATAGCTACTAATGGGAACAGCTACATAATGATATAATAATTATAATTATCTCATGAAGAAGCAGTATCAGTCATTTCCAATTTTCTTAAAAACTAGAAAACATAAAAGCTCCGGTTTCTTGTGTTCGATTCAAAATTAATATGAACATTGACCACAAAAAGAAAATTTAGTTTTTATTTCACAATTTTGAGAAAAATTGATCCAAACATTTTTTTCGTTTTTTTACCATGGACAGATTTCTGGCTTTTAAAACAGTTATTGTTTTACATTTTAAGTTTTTTCGTTGTTTTTAATATTTGTGTTTCCATTTAAGTCGTTTTTTTTTGGAAAATCGCCTCTACCTCCTAAGCGGGGCAAGAAAAATGAAAGATTATACTTTTCCCGTTATCCTAGAATTATTTACTTCACATAAAAAAATCAACCACGCTCGAGAATGTCCAGGTGACGATTTATTTTTGCAGGTTTGTAACCCTTCCACTACCTAAGGTCACTATCAAACCGTCAGATTACTTAAATACACACTTTTTAGCATGTAATTAACCTACCCTTTCTTAATCTGACGCGCTCGAGTATTTCGAGCTATCGATTTTTGTTTACTAATCTGATAGCCTGCCCTAGGCGCCCGGCCCTGCATAGAGGACTAGTATATTGTGGAGGTACTCAGCAGGGTGCAAGGTACCCCCCCTTATACTAATCTGACGCGCTCGAGTAAATCCCAAAATCCCTTAGTGGGCTCCCCTACTATTGCTAGGACCAACGAACTCCTAGTGATCTGCCTATTAATGGTATTTTATTTGAATTAGAGTTCGCGATTTGGAGTTTAATTGAAATGATGTAGGTACTACATGATTAAAATAATGCGAAAGGTTATATTGCTGTCAATATTTATACTGGAAAAAGCAAAGCAAATTGAAGGGGAAAACTTTTTAAGGGTCAAGAGATTCCAAACATTTAATCTCGCGATTGAGGTTAAACAATTCTTTTTATACATTTAATAATAGCATCCGAACGCATAAGCTCAAAGTAGGTACCAATAGGTACGCCAATTTTGATATAACAATATACAATTAAAAATAAGGTTTCAAAAAAATTCTCTAACTAATTTTTTAAATATTAAATTTTCAATAATAATTCTGGTTTAGCGTATTGAGCCTAGACTAAATTTCGAATACCTGGCGCTCGCAAAAAAAATAGAAATTTAAAATTTTTTTCCTCAGTGCTTAGTTTTCAAAAATTGATAAATATTTAGTTTTTTAACTTTGTTCACTTGTAACTTTTTAATATAAGCGCTATATAGAAAAATTGTTACAAACTAAAAGGCAGCTGTTCTCCGGCTACGCTTTCATCTACGACTTATAGGAATCGAGATATTAGATAAAAACCAAATTGAATTAAAATCCAAGATGGCGGTCAACCGGTAAGTTTAGCTACTGCAAAAAATCAGCATTATGATCTCCGATTTCAAATAAAAAAAAATTGGAGGTGCTGCTGATTCAGATTATTAAAATAAATGCACTGGTTTATTTGGCCTTATTGCAAGAAAAATTTCCTGGACGAGTTATTTCGCGTTTTGGTGTTGTGGATATACAGCAAAACACCTTTACGCTTTGAAAAAGAATATACTCGCATATCGCTCGTACATCGAGCTAAAGCATCTTATGCTATGTTTCTACCAAAGGTTTATCTCAGTTCAGATTTATCTATTTGGTGTTTTCACCGCACAAAAAGATTTGAAAAAGATTTACTTTGACACCACCTTTAAAAATGCAAATGGTGTTTCATTTTTTCTCATCAAGAGCAAGTGAGATAGAATGCTTCATTTGTGAAGAGCTGAAATCAGCCATGACCCATGAATGAATCCTTCAGCGCCATATAAGAAAAGGTTAGTTCGATTTGTTAAAGTATTTGTACTAGGAAGATTTAACAAGATTAATTTCTAATGTACAAGATTTACGAAATAAATATGTATGGTAAATCTTTGAGATTTAAAGAAGATTAAGCGTTAGGTGGAAATGTAGCATTAAACCTAACAGGGTTTCATTATTAACTAAGCTCAAAAGTAACAAACTTTCTCTACTCAACTTTCAATTTATGACCTTTGTTAACAATTAACACCCTTTAATTTGTTATGTATTCAAATATTTACATGCACATTTTATTTATTTAGGCACCTTGATTGGAGTATTCCTGCCTTGCATTCAAAATATTTTTGGTGTCATTCTCTTCATTCGTTTAACATGGGTTGTCGGCACTGCTGGAGCTGTCTGTGGATTTCTTATTGTGCTTACATGTTGCTGTGTGGTAAGTTTGTTAAATAATTATTAATATTAATTATTATACCTAAATAAAATAATTAAGAAGTTGTTCATCCAAACTATTAATTTATTCTGTACAGTCTTCTATTTGGCTGATTTATTTTTATTTCAGTAGTATTTGTATACATATATGCAGATTGTAAAAGGAGAATGGGCATTTTTGGGCGTTAGCGGCCATTAATGAAGCTAGTGTCAAATGAAACATAGTGTTACTCAGAAACAACTTTTACTATGGGCGTTTCATTGCATTTCATTTAGAAAAGAAGATATTTAAATGTTTATATAATGTAATTCCATAGAAAACTATCGCATAGAAATTATATTAAGGGTATTCATGCAACGTTGTAAGTTTACAAATTGTGTAAAATGATAAGTTTACGCAAAAGTTTGCATGAACGACCTTTTTATTAATTTGGTTAAATGCTGTGTAATTGAATCAGCTGTTCGTTAAACGTCAAATATTTGGGCGCGTTCGGCTTGGGTCGAGGGGTTGGTTTTACAGATAATGCATTATGGTCTGTTTATTTGCATGTGTGTGTACCTGTTCAAATATATATTTGTTTTAATAGATACATGTAGTAAGTAGTCCTGTTAATTCAATTATATTTGTTTTGTATTGGAATAAATACATCAATGCCATTCATTTTGCTGGAATCTCAATATCATTTAAACTCAACTCAAGTGACAAAAAACCTGGAGCTCCCGATCCTGCTTGTAAACGTAGTAATTTTTAAATAGAGAACCTCTCCCGAACCAACGTGAAGTCGGAAACTCGGAAGGATAAAACAAAATGTAAAGCTAGAACTATTAAGGCTTTCTCAAACCAATGCGAAATATTCGGAACGACGACGAAACTTTTGCCTATCAAAATCAATGGGTTAAAAACCCTAAAAAGTCAAAAGAAAAAGTGAGGAATATTCCACTTAAGTAAAATGAATTATCCCTCTCTTTTTTTCGTTCCAACTTCACCAAATGTCAGTTTCACTCCCGTGAGATGAGTATGGTTTTCATGTATTCGCTCATTTTCAACCGACCACTTCAGGAAACTATCAGCAATTATTATAGTTCTACCTTAATATACATGACAATAGTAATAATAGTGTAAGGTTGAAATATATTAGTCACAAGCTCACGGCAGTGGTCGGATGAAAATCCCATAATGTACTTTTCTTCATTTTTGTTAACTTTTGCTTTCGGAAGTGAATAGAGCGCCCCCGAGTAACTTTACGGAAGTGAAACTGAAATTTGTTGATGTAGGAACGAAAAAAAGAGAAAAAGTGAATTATTACTTAGTTCTGATTTTGACAGTTCAAAAAGATACTTTGCGTTGGCTAATGACATCTGTTTCTAACAGCTTCCGACTATTTAGAATCTTCCTAACCAGTGCGAACCATTCTTTGACCCCAACAAAAACATTAATAACAACACGTTGTTGTAAATGAAAACAACAAGTTCTTCGTCGTCAACGAAAGATTCGCATTGGTTTGGGTGAGAATTTATATTTCTACCTTAATAATTTACAAAAAGCAGCTTTCCTAAAGGCTCTCCCAAACCAACACGAAATTAAAGTGAATGATCTCAATACTAAAAACAACAAAAAACTCTCTTTGTGAATGCTTCGCTATAATTTTGCGTTGGTTGGGCACAGCCTTTAATCGTTGAGTAAATTTAGACCTTCTAATTATTTTTGTTTGTGTAAACTACGTTTTAATTCACAACTTTTATCACCAACTAATTGCAAAGCAATAATTACAGAACACATTCAGAACTTTTTTAGTTCTCCGAGATATTATCATTTATATCATGTTTCTTAACATGCCTGATTCTTAAAGTCACAAACACGCCTAATTCAATCTCTAAAAGTCACAATGACGTTTGGATAAGTTTAACCAAATATTTGGTTAATTTTCCGCAGCTAAATCCTTGGATAAAATTAACCAAATTGTGTAAACCATTTCCCATACAAAATTTGACAGTTCATTAACCAAAAGATAAAATTAACCAAATCGTAAACTTATCTAGTGTTTTACTCAGTTGCATGAATACCCCTATTATTGCGTGCAATGCTTATTCCTAACTTCAAATGGTCTCGTGGCATTGGAGTAGTGTGTTTTGGGATATTTTAGAACCTCCCATGGTGCCGGTACGGTTTTAAACAGACCCATGTACGAAGTACGAATTTCAACAGGTTTTAAATTTTTTTTTTCAACATGTATTATTTTAATCAGGATTTAATCCTCATGTTTGAAAGCTTTAAAGCAGGATGTTGGCTGATTGACGCTTTTTAAATGCCAACACATAATAGCGTAAGCAAATTCTCATTTTTGTAGACATTATTTATGACCACTTAAAACGACTAAATCACTTGGTGGGCTATGATGTTCGAAATAATATGAATAGGACCGTTTAGATTTCTTATTGCACTCTCCTTTTCTATTTTAACATTGGTCAAAAGCAAGAATCCGTAGTAAAACTTGTTTGCAGTGTTAAAATAATAAAATGCACGACTGGGTCGCACGTACTTGCTCTTATGTTCAAGACACTGCGGGTTTAAGGAAACTGTAAATAAAAACATGGAAATTATGAGAGAACAATGTAGAGAAGCATGAAATATGACATTTAAATTGGCTAAGTTTGAGGTGAAAAAAAGAATGCCATCGTAATTCTTGATTGAATATGATTGTATAGGAAAAAAAATTTAAATCGATGGAGCGGTTTTTTAAAAAATTATTTTTGTATGTATAAAATTCTTAAAACATTTTTCAGAACAAATTTTGGTATGCAGATCAAAATTTGAAAAAAAAATTGTCAAACCGTTTTTGAGATATCGAATTTTCAAAAAAAAATTTGAATCTTTTTTAATAATCCAAAAACTTTTTTTTTGGAAAATTTTGATATGCAATATTATTTAATCTTATCCGAAATGTTTATATAAAAAATTCATCTAAATCCGTCTAGCCGGTAACGAGAAAATTCAAAATAAAAAAATACGTTCTATGACAGGTACTATTAATAGCTGCTAAGTGTAAAATTTTATAATTTTTAGTGGTAGATCGTACTAATTTTAGTATATGAAAAAAGTTTAATCAAAATCGTAGGAGTCGTTTTTAGGAAAACAAATATTTTCCTTTTCGGTTTTTTAACTTTTGTATGGAAGGTACAATTATTTTTTTCATAAATGTTAAATTTTTTCTAAAAATATTTTAGAAAGTACTAAAAAACTCTTAAATATCGAGTGTCAAGAAAATCGATCATGTCGTTTTCGAAATATTTGATTTTCCAAAAAAAATTTGAAACATTTTTTAAAACTCCAAAAAATATTGGTACACAAAACTATTTATATTTTTCAGAAGCTTCTGTACAAAAAAATAATTGAAATCGATCTTACCGTTTTGAAGAAAATCAAAAACTTAAAAAAATGGTTGTTTGGGAGGTACCATTATTAACCGTTTTTGAAAAAAATGGTTTTCCACCCAAAGGAAGTCTTTACTAAAATATTTATTGAATTTTTTTCAAAAAAAGTTATCGAGCCGTTTTTGAGAAAAATACGACTATGTAAAATTGGTTAAAAAAATTGTATGGCAGGTACCGTTATATTTGGTTCTAAAAAAATGAAAAAAACGTGCGGGCATGATCACCAAAAACCACTATGTACCAAGTTTGAAGAAAATTAATCGAGCCGTTAAGGCTGTAGACGAATAGACAATAGACAGACAGAATTGTGCCACCCACTTTTTTGGTGTTCTCTATCATCGTAATATCATGTTTGATTATTATCCTAAAATTTTGTTTGCCTTGTAGTACCTGTATCGCAAGTAAAAATGCATTTTTTTTTTCGTTTTTGAAGTACACCACAATGAAAAACTTCTGCACGATGATTGTAGGACTAAACCACATCCAAAAATAGCAAAGCCATTCTTGGCCGCTAACGCCAATGTTTCATACAAATTTGCCCATTGAAATTGTAATTAATTCCTATGGGTTTTGAGGAGAATTTTTTTAAAACTTCTGTTACTTGTTTGCTTATGGCAAATGCGTTACTGTGTACTAGAGTCATCGATACGAAAATTATATAAAAACTATTAAAATGCGAAAAAAAATTAAAAATTTAATTTAAAGTTACCAAGAACTATTTCAACATAAAGTACATTAACTATAAAAAGTTTTGAAGTTATATTTAAATCCATACGTACTTTGTAAATGCTTGATAAATATATTTTCAGACTATGTTAACGGCTATATCAATGTCAGCTATCGCTACGAATGGCGTGGTTCCGGCGGGAGGCAGCTACTTTATGATATCAAGGTAAATTTATATTATATTTGTTCTGTTAAGAAAGAAGTACTAATTTAATTTAAGTAAAATAATATCTATACTGTAGATTCATTTACCTTTAATATGAAATTAATATAGGATGCAGTTAACTCTATTTTTTTCGTTCTCGTTCCATTTTTGGAAAGTCAAATTGCCAATTTGTTCAGTATTAG
Source organism: Dasysyrphus tricinctus (assembly GCA_963921185.1). Lineage (NCBI taxonomy): Eukaryota > Metazoa > Arthropoda > Insecta > Diptera > Syrphidae > Dasysyrphus > Dasysyrphus tricinctus. The sequence goes on along the minus strand of OY992531.1, from coordinate 175,414,121 downwards.
CTTATTCAGGTTCATAAATTGAATCCAAAGAAGATCGCCAAAAGAAAAATTTAGTGTCTATTAAGATACTGATACAACTTACAGTAGGTACATGGGTCTAAAGGACATCCATTGTAAATAAGAAAAAAGATATAACTTTCTATGAAATTTATCCTGGCTGTGGAGATTTAAAAAACATAAAAAATATCAAATACGAAATTAATTTTTCACAAATTAACTGTCACCGATTGCACAAAACAGTTATAACGAGTTGTTTTTGGAATTAAAAAGAGATAGATATTGGAAGTAATAGAGAGAGAGAAGGATCTACATATATGGTGAACTGATCAAGTGGATTCTGTTTGTAAGTTTTAATTTTATCGTTAAGGCCGCATCGCGACGTATTCAACTGACAGCTCGATTAAATACATATTTTTTTATGGGAACTGGCCCGTAAGCAACGCATGCGTCGGACGCAACGGACAGAGTAGCCGAACTTTTAACTTTTCCTATCCGGCAGATGCGTTGACAGCAACTTTGTTGTGTGTGCTTGTGCTTGAATTTCAAGTGGTAGTTATGTGTGTGTGCTTGAATTAAGGTTGTTGTTATGCGAATGTCAACGTATTCATTGGGTTACCTCAATCCGTCGCATCCGGCAAACGTCAATGGATCCGTCGTCGCAACTGACGCAACGTATTCTATGGGTCTGAACCTTTAGATCTTAATGGTAAAACGGAGGATGAAAAACTGAAAAATACCTATAAGAGAAGTTGTGAAGAATGCATTGCATGATTGCATTCTTAGAAAGGAGACAATCATGGAACTACGTTTGAGCTAACAAATGTATCGGATCCTACCAGGCTCTGGATGTGACTATTTATATAACGGTAAATTGAGCATAAAGTGAATACTTATAGTACTCATATTAAAGGTAATATCACTAGAACTTTTTATGCAGTTCTGCGCATATCATGAGAAACATTTACTAATGAAAAGTATACTCTTGAAGAACTTGTCAATTCCTCGCAAGAGGCAGTACCTCTGTTTTTAGTGGCAGCGGATGGGAATCAAACTCAGTTCTTCGGCATGCAAGTCGAACGCACTAACCATTATGCCACGAGGTACCACTCTCGAACAGCCATATAAAGTAACTAGCACTTTCAATTTTGTCAACATGCGCAATATATTACCTTCGATTTGTGTACCGTCGCGAATACTTACTTTTTATAACTTGCACCAATTCAAATTTTTACTATTTTTGGTTGTCAATTAAGCACTGAGAGTGCAAATAAGTTGCGCCAGGGATATGCCATTTAAAACCTGCACCTTTGGGAAAATATCAATGGATATGGAGTTCTTATTTATAAACCTACCGATTAATAAATAAATAAATTGGGTGGCGCAACAGCTCTCAACCATTCCTGTGTGCGTGTTGTTGGCAGGAATGGAGGGGACCTACAGTTTTTTGCCGAGTCCGAACGGCTAAATGTGAAGCACTTTTTCATGACAAGTATACTCTTCGAGGATTAGTCAGTTCCTCACAAGAGGTAGTACCCGGATAAAACATTTCTGTTTTTAGGTGGCACGGCTGGGAATCGAGCCCACACCTTCGGCATGACAGTCCTACGGACTAACCATCATGCCACGAGGTACTACTTTATCTAACGATATCTGGAGCCCAAAACAGTTGCAGGTGATGCATAAACATGTGAGTTGTGACACGTACGATCTAGAACATATTTTTTGTATATTCTACACTCCAAGAAGTTGCAAGTTGGAAAGTTTTGCGCATGGTTTTCTGGATTATATCTTAATCTTAATTGATCAAGATAAGATGTAACTACTATGTATTTTTGTAACAAATAACTACAATCATCCATAATTGCGTACCTACATTTGTCTTTTTCTGTATTGTCCTATTCAACTTTGTTTTCATGAAAAAACACTTCGTTAATAAAAACATACAAATTGTATATCCAATCTCGGCGATATAATAACTAATATTTTATTTTATTAAATTTTATATCTATTACTCGTATTAAAAATTGATGCGTTTGATGCTTCATTTCTTCAAAAGAGTAGGTATTGTCACTGAACAAAAATACCAAAATACTGATTTACCAACAGGAACTGTTGTTGTAATCCAAAATTTTGAACACTCCTCTATGACCAGTCTGCCAACTTGTAACTTGGATACTGTCGAAGGCTTAATGATAGTCGTTCCCAATTGAAGGTGCATCGTGTAGACTTTTCCTGTTGTTTTTATTAAAGATCTTTTATATGTATTCTTTCTAGTCCATACGACACAAGACCGCCCACTGCGGAAACCAGCTTGATGCCTCTTGAGTGTAGACTCGATTCTTACCTTTATCCGCTCCAGAATGATGGTTGCCATTAATTTTGGAAAAACGGACAAAAGTGTAATACCTCGCCAATTGTTGCAAATCTTAAGATCACCTTTCTTTGGCAACTTAACAATTACACCATCCTTACAGTCGCTGGGATAGATTTCGTTTTCCCACACAGCTTGTATCAACGGGTGTAGAATACTAGCCGTTCTGACAGGGTCAGCTTTCAGGAACTCAGCTGGTATACCGTCAAGTCCTGCTGCTTTGTTGTTTTTGAGAAGATTTATCGAAGATTGAATTTCCAGTACTGTAGGAGTTTCGATGTCAATACCCCTATATGATCTACGCATCTCGTTAAGCTGGGGCACTTCAGCACTCTGCTCGACAGAATCCTCATTAAGCAAGGCACAAAAGTGATCCGTCCACATGTGCAGCTGATCCTCGATTGATACCAAAAGTGTACCATCCACATCCATTACAGGATTGGTGTTGCTTTTCTTCCCGACAACTTCCTTGGATATTTGGTACAATTCCCTCATATCTCCTCTTCTTGCAGCGTTTTCCGCATTTTCTGCAAGACCGTCTAACCTCACCCTCTTGTCACGTCTCACACAGCGATAGACCATCTTATGTGCTAAGCGATACTCTCTTCGCAATTCAGCCTTTCAACGATTTGCGAAGCGCGATTTTATCCCAGGTGTCTTGGGATATCCAAGAGTCTCTAACTCTCGACTGCTTGGGTACAGTTTCGGATCCAGCATCTATAAAAACACTTTTTATATCACCCCACATCTCATCAATTGTTGAATGTTGTATTCCGTTTAATGACGAAGCTCTGTCGTTTGGGTTGGTGACATAGTTACGACATATGTTGGGATCACTTAAAGCATTTGTATTGAACTTCGAATTCCTTGCTGCACCCTGTGATTGACGTTGTACAGCTGCAGTGCGTAGCTTGAGACTCATGAGAACCAAATGGTGGTCGCTTCCCATGTCGGCATTTCTAATGCTTCGAACATCGCACATTGACTTCCTCCATCGCTGCTGAATCATGATGTGGTCAATTTGGTTTTCAGTTCGACCATCCAGATGTACCCAGGTGATTTTGTTGCAAGTCTTATGTTTAAACACAGTCTCACCCAGTACAAGACGATTAGCATTACAAAAATCGACCAGCTAATCGCCATTTTCATTTCGTGACCCCAAGCCATTTTTCCCCATGACGCGTTCCAGACCGTAGTTGTCTGATCCGACTTGGGCATTGAGATCTCCCATGACAATTATGATGTCGGCTCTTGGAACACCAGTGTAAACTGAGTTAAGATGAGTATAGAAAGCGGTTTTGTCTTCCTCGGTCGCTTCATTTGTGGGGGCGCAGCACTGAATTATTCTGACGTTTCGAATTTTTGAACGGAACCTTGCTGTCATTATTCTTGCAGAAATAGGCACCCAGGATATATGACTACGCCTCGCTTCTTCGTTCAACATAATTCCGACACCATGCAGCCTTTGGCCACCCTCTCTTTCATCCTCCCCGGAATACAGCATTCTCGTTTGCCCAGAGTCAGCTCTGTATTTGGCTCTTCCTCTCCACCTATAGTTTCGCTGATGCCCAGGATACTCATCTTAAGGTGAAGCATTTCACGCTCAACCTGCTCGTATCTACCTTCGCCGTACAAGGATCGAACGTTCCATGCTCCGATTTTCGTACGTATGCGGTAGCAAAAAGACTCATTTGCTCTTCTTAAAAGACTTCTTCTATTTGTTTACGATTCATTTATTGTTATGGTGTCTTGATTGACGCTGGTACACGAAAGATGCTGCACCCCCAAACCCGATGTGTGGTTTACAGCAGCCGAAGCTGCCGAAGGATTCTCCATAAAATGGTTACCTCTTGGGGACTCATTTCCATTTGTTGTCATAGTTCATGTATTAGCATATGAAGGGTCCAGGGGAAAAACGGCTTAAGTTCACTTGAATTGATTCCGAGAAAAACGAAATTGTAAATGTATTACTAAAATAATGGCTAATTTAAAGAAAAATAAATAAAACTAACAATTTTTTTTTGAACACGAAGTACTTAAGTAAGCAAACATATATTAATTTTAACATCTTGAATTTTTTGCATGATAAGCTGACATGAGTCAAAAGGACCTTTGACGTTTTAACCAAAATTTTGAATTTTTTTATTTGAAATTTTCTTCTGAAAGAACCGGAAATGATAATTGGAAACGGTTTTTTGCTTTTTATTCAGACACCTCTAGATTTTCAATATAGAGTTTGAAAATCAAATAATTTTCAAAAGCGTGACATTGGACCGTTTTTGCAATTCAATTTGTTAAACAGGACTTCGACCGGATATAGTAAGAATTTCAAATTTTTTTTGTTTTAATTATTTACCTGACGTTTCGTTAGGTATATTCACAAGTTTTTTTTAAAATATCGCTTTGTTTAATTTTTGGAGCAGAAAAAATACTTTTGGAAAAAATCTTTTTTAAAAAGTCTACTATTTTGCGAGTTTTCAAAATCCTATGTGAAGAGAGCTATACTACATCAGATAGTACTCATACAAATCTATAAGATGTCATCATTAGTTCAATTTTTTCAAAAAGTGGAATTGAGCCGTTTTTCCCCTGGACCCTTCATATGTATATCCTTCCACCATGGTGTTTTCCGAGATACGATTAATAACATACATAAGCTCAGATTTGACAGGCACACCCACCTTTTGTATGATCAAACACATAACTGCTCAAGGCCGCCCACTATGGGAAAACAGACGCCTTTTGTAGCCGCCCAATATGGGTTACAGACGCTACCTGCTGCTGCCGTTGGCCTTTTAACAAAAAAAAACGCTCCTCCGCCACCAGACTATCATGCCGTTGACCGCCACCTGCAGTTCATCCGTCTTAAGGGGGCTTTTAACCATCCCAAGGACAAGTTTGTGCCCTGACCAGCATAGCTGGGTTGTCTGCTTATCCCAGCATCCATTCGGTCCCCCTGCACGTTAGCGTTACCCGCCCACTACCACGCGGAGGTGTGCATAGGGATTTTCCTATCATTGAGTCTAGGGCTATATGGCGTCCTAGCACTCTCAAGTACTTTTAGAGAGGGCAAATGGGGAACAATCAAGTATTTTTATGATTTTTAAATCGTCATAGCCAGTCTTGGGAATAACTTTTAAAGAATTCATATTTGTTATACCTGGATGATACCATTTCGACCCATGTTTTATCTTAATTGGCGCTGGGTTTTTTTGGGCATTCTCTTCTTATAGCACAACAGGAAAGCAAAATAAACTTTTTCATTTCGCAAAAAGAATCTTATCAGAAGCAAGTGTAAAATAAAACATAAAAAGAAAAACTTAAATGAATTGGCATTTAATTTGATGTTTTCTTTTTTCTATACTGATAATTGACCTAAGATAGAAACAGTCGAAGAATTAGTCTTAATAACTTTTTCTTTTATTATTATTAAGATCTCTGGGGCCTGAGTTTGGAGGAGCTGTTGGAATGCTTTTCTATACTGGTACGACACTGGCGGCAGCTATGTATATTGTCGGAGCAGTAGAAATTGTACTTGTAAGTAATTTAATTATCTGTATAAAACTCAATCAGTTTCATATTTAACTCATAATTCTAGTTCAACAGCAACTTTCTTTTAGGCCAGGAAAAATGGGTTCCAAGGTTGAAAAAATTAATTCATGAAATATTAAAATTGGAATCGACGGAGAATTGCAACCTCTATAACATATCCAAAGTCCCCCAAAATCCCCGCATTGGCTTTTTGTGTAGATGCATTTAAAGAGGTGCAGACGGGGACAATTTGGAGGTCTATCAAACTAAAATATTTGTTTAGGTAAAACCTGATCATATGATACATGCTTTAAGGGTAGTTTTTAACGCTGAATCTAATGAAACCATATTCAAAATGATACAACCACCCAAAAAGAAGTTATAGTCCTCTATATGTAATGATGACTTTTTTTCAGGTACAACAGGTAAAATATTACCGAAAACCCTTTGAAAATAACGGTATGTTAATGGAACTTGGAATGAATGTTTCATTTGTCATAGGAACTAAGAATCAAGAGAGTCCCTAAAAATATCTATGGTGAAAGGGTGTTTTTTTAAGGGGGAGGGGCAAGTGTAGAATGTTAACCATAACACCCACGAACAAACTGTTACACTCATGAAATTCGCCAAAAATATATAATTTGTCATGGCAACCAAGAATCATAATAGTCCTCATAAATATATTTGTCCTGGGGTTTTTTATTAAAGAGAGGGAAAATCTGGGAAGAAGTTGGAAGATTTGAGATAAAATTCCGATGTGGTGTAATTGAGGTATATACACAAAGTATGGTATATGATTTAAGGGTATTTTTTAACGCTGAATCTAATAAAAGCAAAACTAAAATGATACAAGCACTCTTAACAAAGTTATGGGCCTTTTCAAGCAAAAATTAATTTTTGAAATCGTATTTTCCGTAGAACAAGTCAAAAGTTAACAGTCACCAAAAACACTATTAGAACAAAGATATTTGTATGGACTATTTTGATTCTTGGTTGCCATGAAGAATTTAATATTTTTGGCAAGTTTCATGAGTGTAAGAGTTTTTACGTGGGTGTTATGGTTAGCATTCTTTGTTGCCCCTCCCCCTAAAAAAAAACACCCTTTCACCATGGATATTCTAAGGGACTCTCTTGATTCTTAGTTCCTATGACAAATGAAACATTCATTCCAAGTTTCATTAACATACCGTTATTTTCAAAGGGTTTTTGGTAATATTTTACCTGTTGTACCTGAAAAAAAGTCATCATTACATAAAAAGGACTATAACTTCTTTTTGGGTGGTTGTATCATTTTGAATATGGTTTCATTAGATTCAGCGTTAAAAACTACCCTTAAAGCATGTATCATATGATCAGGTTTTACCTAAACAAATATTTTAGTTTGATAGACCTCCAAATTGTCCCCGTCTGCACCTCTTCAAATGCATCTACACAAAAAGCCAATGCGGGGATTTTGGGGGACTTTGGATATGTTATAGAGGTTGCAATTCTCCGTCGATTCCAATTTTAATATTTCATGAATTAATTTTTTCAAGGTTCCCCATACGATTTGTGCTATTTTTCCTGGTCTATTTAAGCCTAACAAAATAATTTTTTTTAATAAGTAATGCTATTTTTTTAATTATTAATTTCTTTAAGACCTATATGGCACCTGGGCTTTCTATATTTGGAGACTTTACAAAAGATGCCGAAGCGATGTATAATAACTTTCGGGTTTATGGATCCGGACTTCTTGTTGTCATGGGTAAAATTTTTATGATAACTTTTTTTTTATTAAACTTACTAATTATTTATTTTTACTACACAAACATTATAGGTCTGATTGTATTTCTCGGAGTAAAGTTTGTCAATAGGTTTGCAACTATTGCTCTAGCCTGTGTTATATTTTCTATTATCGCAGTTTATATAGGAATATTTGATAATCTAAATGGAAATGAGAAACTTTAGTAAGTACTTAATATTCTGTTCCGATCAAAGAAGGAAATATAAACTCATCTGTTGTTTGGATAATAAATAGCTTTAATGAATGAAGAGTGCGACATCAGTGTTGCATTGCTTCACCTTTAAGCCAAGAATTTAAAAGCTTACTATGCCCTTTTTAAAACCGGTGATAAAAAAAAAACAGTTTTAAACTTAGTTATTTTAAACTGATGATGCGAAACCAGTTTCTTGCTTCTCGAACACGACAGCAATATTCTTTCGAAAATACAACGAAGAAGAGTTCTATGAATTGACAAAATTAAACCAAATGCAATAAAATGAAAGAAGAACATGCTTTACTGAAAGAAACAGTAAAAAAACATAAAATAGTGAAATGTAGTCTTTTCGCACGCACTGGTCCGAACTATCAATTCTATGCAAACAAAAAAGTGGAGACTTTCCTACAAATATCAATTTTGCTCATCCAACAGCGTACTCTTGATAATGCAGAATGAAAAGAACGATAAAATTGTTCGTTTATGATTTCACTGTTTTTATGCAGGTGTATGAGATTTTTCATTTCGCATCAGCAGCGTACTAGGCTTAAGAGGTTTAAAAAAACTCTACACAAAATTCAGCTTTTTGGAATTTTTCCGAAGAGAAAGTCCTATAGGATAGAGCTGAACAACAATTTTTTACTTTTTTCCTAAAAATAAAGATATTTTCCAAGGTATTGACCCCTTTTCGGAATTTCGATAAATTATAAAATCCTTTCGTTGTCAAACTCTCGGTGTTGTGAAATACTTTTCGTTTTCAATAATGTATGCATGTTCAGAAAAATGAGATTTTGGAGATCTCAGCAATCTCAGTCTTGTGAACAGGATTTATCAGCAAATTTCTCAGTTTTGCTGTCAAATTACTGATTTTGATTTTGGATTTATTTATCTATTTTTCTGAACGTGCAAATTTGACGCTCGGAATTCATTTGAAGGTTTCGAAAGAAAATGGTTTGAAAACTGAAAACTCGTACAAAATTTAGAACACGATCTTTCAATCCTTACAGAAAAAATCTATTACGTATACGGATTTGATTGGAACAAAATATGAAAAAAGGGGTGATTAATGATTAAAAAAACGGAATTTAAGCGCTGGCCCAAATTTGAAGTTTTTTTTTAAGGAAATGTTAAAGATGTTGTTTTCCTGGTTAAAATGTAAATAATTACATTGTAATAGTTCCGTTAGAAAGATTTTTGAAAATATACAGTGGTTACAGAAAAGATAATAAGCTACAAAACATGAGATGTCATGAGATCAAAAATGTAAGCATTATATTTTTTATCCAATCAATAGATGAGAGTTTATCCTTGTAATGCGATATCCAATGCTAAAATAATACTGTGCTGCGAAAAAAAATAGCATAAACTTTTCACGTGACCTAGGAAAGGGTTTTAGGGCTGGCTGCGTACATCAAAAAACTGTGCGTACAAATTGGTATACACGATTGTATACCCTAAGATTCCAAATGCACATTATACATTGGTTGACATACACATGTATGTACATAATTTTTTTGACCTAAATCAGCGATTTCCAAAAGTAATAATCTCTAAAATTAAGTCTTAATCATTCCAATATCTCTCTTATTTTCTGGAAACTTGTAAAACAATGTCATAGTAATATATGCCAGAAGCAAAAATTCCATCTAGGGATTTCTAATAAGGTAAAAATATATTCAGTACAAAAATTTTAACTGCCTTTTAAAGAAGAGGAATGGCTGATGCAATTTTGGTCTAAACAAATAATCTCGCATTGTAACATAATCTTAAAAATTGCAAAAAAAATTGTTAGTCATTTTCCAACGGTTATATTTCATCTTAGATAAAATACTGTCGGTGGTATGAATAGTTTAAGAAAATAGGTTATTCGAAAATAATAATATAAGAAGCAGTCACCATTTTTAATGAGTTTTACACAGTAACTTGATAACATCTCAACGCACAACAATTTTGGAAGCAATTTTTCTATAGAAAATTTAATTTTCTTTCTTTTTTGCTTATATGCTATTGAATAGACCTTTTAATGAGGAACAATTACGTGCATGGGTTTCTATTATTGAATATGTTTGTAAGGCCCATAAGCATGCTTAGAACCGAAAATGCTACTCGTGCGTTTCTGAGAGAATGGTCACACTGGCTTCACTTCAATATTTTGGGTTAACTTGGAAAGTATGCCCAATTTGACAATATTGCACTTAAAACTTTTTGTTCCAAATTAAATTTTCAAACGAAATGGATGTTTTGAAAAATTATGATTTTGAAGAAAATTAAAAATAATATTCTCCTGTTTTAGTGGAGCGAATGAATTAAGTTCAAATAAAGAAGTTTTAGTGAGCTCTACTCCATACATTGCGTTTCGCCCATGTACAACAGTTGCGCTCATCAGTTAGATGCTGTTGTACCTGAACGAAACGCAATATATAGAGTAGAGCTCACTTAAACTAGTTTTGAAACATTTTATAAAAAAATTTAAACAAGAAAAATTAACAAAAACCAACATAAAAAAAATTAAAAAATCAAAGATTTTAAAATTTTTTCCTTAATTGCGCATAACTTTTTTCGTAGCAAAGATCGACTCAAGGTATACTTCACCAAAAAAAGTAGAGGCTAAAATCTTTAACATGGCATGTTCAAAAAGTTGTTTTTACTTAAAATTTACAAACTTTACCATTTCTTGTAATTTTTTTGAAGCTTTTGTCCGATATCCCGTTTTTCGGTACTAAATGACAAATAAACTATCCTTGCACCAAGTACCATGTTTTATAATAATCGGTCAAGCCAGTCAGCTTGCAGGTCTGGAAGCATTTAAAAACAGCAGAAAAACAAAATCGCAGGCCCTTCTACTTTTAAAATATTTTCAATAATCGTTATGTCATATTTCATCAAAATCTTGAGTTCAAATATTTTTACGAAGGTGAAATTGGTAAGGTTTGAATGTCAATTATGAAAAAAAAGTGACTTTTTTAACAATGCCATAGAAATCTTAAATTTTTCGAAATTTCTTTGGTTGGTTTTTGTTAATTCTTCATGCAAACAATTATTATATAGTTTACCATCTATACCGAAAGGAAATTTAATTTTGAAAACAAAGTTCTAAAAGTTAAACTGTCAAATTCGGCTTAGTTTTCGAGTTGAACCAAACATATCGAAAAGTGGCCAGTGGGACAATTCTCTCCGCAACGCTTGGGTCAACTTAATAGCATTGTTTGTTTAAGCATGCTCATGGGCCAAACAAACATATATAATCATAAGAACCCTTGCACGTGATTTTTCATTTATATCCCTCATTTTCCGGTCTAATCAATGGCCTATAGCATTTCCAGCAGCAAATAAAATGTATTCTTTTTTAAAGTAAGAGCAATGTGATCTTTTCGTTTGTAGTTTTTGTCACTAACTAGTAGGAACCGTTAGATTAGTGGCAAAAACCGAAAAAAGAAAAATTCTCCAGCACTGTTTTAATTGTTTCATTTCAGATTTATCAATTAAAAATCTAGGCTCCTAAATTTATATTTTTGTAGCACAAACGAATAAGTATAGGGCGGTACAATAGTATTGTTAGAACTTTTATTATAAGATTTAATTAATTGACAATTTTATAATAAAGAAAATTTTTGATCACTTCTATAACCTTTTCTAAGTCACTTGAAAAGTTCAAAACAACTGTAGTACAGTGTTATCCTGTTATCCACGTTGAAAAGAACAGTTTTCATAAAAATTAAAATAACTATTTCATTATAAAATAATATTTATATTCATCAATATCTTAGCATGTGCGTTCTCGGTAAACGTTTACTCAAAGATGTACCATTAGAAAACTGCACAAAAGACGTAGGTGGAATGATATATAACGCTTTTTGTCCTGATGGAGAATGCGGGAGATATTATATGGGTAAGCTGAAGCAATTTAGTGATTGGACTTAATTATAGCTTTAAAGTGATTTTAATTTTTAGACAACAATGTGACTAAAGTAAAAGGAATCAAAGGCTTATCTAGTGGAGTATTTTATGATAACGTTTTGCCATCGTTCTTGGAGGTAAGTAAAAGATTTTGCATTAATATTATTAAAACTATAATAACATACAAGTGTTATTATTTAAAATAAAATACACTTAATTGTAATATTTCAAATATATACAGTGACTAAACATTAAAGTTGACATTTGTACATGCATATATAATGTCAGATCTTAAAAAAACTACGAAAAAAAATAATAAATCTTTATATGAGGCCGTGAGTGCATTTTTGATATTTTTGTCTCGAATTTTTACATTTATGCATCAAAAGTCATCAAAGCAAAATTTTAAATTCTTAAACATCTAAGCTTTCCAAATATGTGACTTATCCTCCTTAAATGTCAAAAAATATAGTATTTAAAATCGATTAAAGATGAAAATTATGATCATAAAAAAAGTTTGTTTACAAATTTAAAATGTTTATAAACATGTAGATAACAATTAAATTTTCCTAAACGGTTTTTTTATAGAAGGTACGCTAGTTACTCAGTTCGAAAGAAATCGACTGGGTCGTTTTTGAATTATTGGGTTTTCAAAAAACAAGAATTATTTTTTTTTATTTTTTGAAAATTAAGCAAACAATAATATTTCAGCTTTTTAGAGCTTCTGCATTTAAAGAAAAATTATTTTAATCAATCACATCGTTTTCAAGAAAATCAAAAATCCCAAAAATGGTTCTTCTGGAGGTACCATTAAATTCCTTTTTTGGAAAATGGTTTCCCATCCAAAGGGGTATCCTTAAAGTAATTTATTGTTTTATTTTTTTTGGGAAAATTTGTAAAACTGTTTTTGAGAAAAAGAAGATGTTAAATTGTTCGAAAATTGTATAGCAGGTACCGTTATTTTTATTTCTTAAAAAAATGTGTTGGAGAATCACCAGAAACCACTATGTACAAAATTTGAAGAACATCGATCCAGTCGTTTACGCTATAGTCGTACAGAATTGTGAGACCTACTTTTTTCGTCTACCGTAATGACAAGTCTGATCAAAATCTCGAGTTCAATTTTTTTTACGAATGCATAACTTCGCATAATATAGTATAGTCTTTGTTTTCAGTGCTTTTGTCGTATTTAATGCAAAATTTTCTTATAAATTGCTGGTTTGAATTGGGTAAATGGCTTTTTACACCAACCTACATTCGAGATCGTGACAAAATTTGCTACTTATTTCCACATGGTTTGGAAAAGTGTAGTTAGAATGTCAGTACCGTGGCATGTCCGTTTCTTGTTTATCCAATTAAACCTTCTATTATCTAGTGAAATACTTTATTGAATAGAAATGTTAATCTTAGAATAGTTCTTCACAATATTTTGTAAAAATTAAGTCAAAATACTTACAGCTAAATAAAATATTTATATGAAAATTCATGCAAAAGGTATAATCAAGTACATAAGTCAATGATTTGACCCAAAACAAATTGTTACAAACAAACATATTCACCCCTGTTCTGAATTCCGATTACTTAAAAAATCCTTTCGTTTTCAAACTCTCGGTGTTTTGAAATTCCCTTCGTTTTCAATACTTTCGGAATGAGTGTGTTTTGATTTTCAGGTGAATTGAAAACTAGCTTGATATTTTGAATTGATTTGAAGTTTATTTTTTTCTTGAATTTAAATAATTTAAAAAACTTAATTTTTGTTGCAAATACGGGCAGACACACCACTAAAAAGCCACGGACCACGATATCAAATACATTTTTGATGTTATTTTTAAATTTAACTTATTTATACAGATTTTTTTGACGTTTAGAATTTTCTTTTTACGGATTTCGAAAAAAAAAAAATGGTTTGAATATCGACTATTACGGAAGTGAATTTGTACTAAATTCTGAACATGATTTTTGAATCCTAACGGAAATCATTTTCGTAAACGGATTTGATTCCGATCGGAAATCAGAACAGGGGTGATTCACCATTGTTCTGAATTCCGATTACTAAAAAAAATCCTTTCGTTTTCAATCTCTCGGTGTTTTGAAATTCTTTTTGTTTTCAATACTTGCGGAATGAGTGTGTTTTGATTTTCACGTGATTTGAAAACTTGCTTGAAATTTTGAATTAATTTGAAGTTTAATCTTTTATTCACTTTAAATAATTAAAACAACTTATTTTGTATTGCAAACACGGGCAGACACACCGCTAGATTTTTATTAAAAAGCCACGGACCACGATACCAATAACATTTTTGATGTTATTTTTTAAATTTATTTTATTTATACAGATTTTTTTAATATATTTGACGTTTCGAATTTTCCTTTTACGGATTTCGGAAAAAAATGTCGACTATTGCGGAAGTGAATTTGTACTAAATTCAGAACATTATTATTGAATCCTTACGGAAATCAATTTCGTAAACGGATTTGATTCCGAGCGGAAATCAGAACAGGGGTTATTGTGCACACGTAGATTATGTATGTATTTACATTTGTTAGATTGCATTATTTTGCTGACCACCCCAACATGTATTGTATGCTTATGATGAGTCTCTGATTGGAAACTGTAGCTATTTTTAATCCCATTAAAATAAAAAATCTGAAATGAGAAAAAATTATATGTATTTGCATCTTTTACGCATCTTCAATTTATCTAGAAAGGACAATTTATCGCATATGGAGACCATCCTCTGGATCGTGGTACACCCGGTGATATTGCATACAAGGAAATTTTGGCAGATATTACAACATCGTTCACGTTATTGATTGGTATTTTCTTCCCGTCAGTCACTGGTACGTTTTATAATAACAATCTTATATTAAAAATTGAAACCATACAACCTTTGTGTTTTTGTATCTTAAAGGAATTATGGCGGGATCCAACAGATCTGGTGATTTAGCTGATGCTCAAAAAAGTATACCAATCGGAACAATTTGCGCCATCCTCACAACAAGTACAGTCTATTTATCCTGTGTAATGCTTTTCGCTGGAACTGTTGATAATTTGCTCTTGCGTGACAAGTATGATTTAATATGGTTAATTGAAGTCAGTTGTTATTAAGATATATTTGTTTGAACTTTTCAGATTTGGGCAGTCTATTGGTGGAAAATTGGTTGTTGCAAATATAGCATGGCCAAATCAGTGGGTTATTTTGATCGGTTCTTTTTTGTCAACGCTTGGAGCTGGGTTACAGAGTTTGACAGGAGCCCCACGTCTATTGCAAGCTATTGCAAAGGATCAAATTATACCATTCTTAGCACCATTCGCTGTATCTTCATCGAGGGGTGAACCAACTAGAGCTCTTCTTTTGACAATTGTCATTTGTCAGTGTGGTATATTACTTGGTAAGGGAAAAGTTAACTCAAAAAATACTGAGAGCTTCGTAAAAATAGGACAATAATTTTTGTGTTGGCTGTTTTTGTTCCAACGGAGGTTATATTTTCTTCAGCTGCAATTAAGAAATAGTATTTACTAGTATCGCCCCGTGGTCGAAATTCGACCTTTCTCTATTAATGTTTTAATGGCAACATATTAATATAAAAATTGAATTCTGCCAGGGCGATTGGCTATACCTTTCAAATAAAAAAAAAAAATGTGAAAATACGATGCCATTAAGTCAGTTAAAAAGGGAGATATAGAAAAGTGTTTACGTATTAATATATAGATGAGAATGTCTTGAGAACATTTTTTTTTTTATTAAACTAAGGATATATCACCCACTTCTCCTCAAAACGAAAACTAATTAAAATCTATGCTTACAAAACTTGGTTGTTTCAAAATGTCTAAGTAAACTTCTGATTTGTTAGGTAAGGGGCCAGTTATAGCGATCAGGAAAACGAAACAGGAAAAATGTTCGAATGGATTATTTACGATGTTGTCATTCGATTTGAAACACAAATGCTACACTAATCAATGGCAATCAACTGAAGGAATTTTTTTTGCTAAAAACATTTTCAACTGATTAATTATTTTTTGTTTAAAATGAATTTATCTATTTTCCTGATGTAAATTCATTTTTCGTGTCAGCTGATTGACAAATCAAACAAAATGGAACAAATCGTTCCAATGATTTGAGTTCCAATTTTTTCCTGTTCCACCGACAGAATTGTGGACGAAAAAATTTTTCGTATGCTTTTCAATCAGGAAAATTTTGCGGTAGGTTGTATGTGTGCATATATTCTCATGTTTTCAGCTTGCCAACTGACATATTTTTCCTGTTCGCTATAAACGACCATCAGGAAAAAGTATTCAATTTTATACTGTTTCAACTTTTCCTGATGGATTTTCCTGATCGCTATAACTGGCCCCTAAACTGCTGTCCTACGAAAAAAGGTCTGAGCGCCAAAATTCAAAAATGTTGTTATAGTGCGGGCTTTTTACACATTTATAAAAAAAATTGTTAACAGCAGTTTAACGATTGAAAATGGTAAAGGGGGTTATAAAGAATGTAGGTAAACAAAATCTATTTCCCAGAAGCGGAGTTGGAGGGGGGATTTGGGGGTGAAAAAGAGGGGGGAAATTGTATTATATCGTTTTCCGACTAAAGTTGACCCCAAAATGAAAAGTGCTCAATAGAAATGTTGTAGATCTCGCAAAACTCTACAGCTTTTTACATATCATTTTTTAACATAGCCTCAAAATTTCCGAGATATTGGCGAGAAACCGTAGGTATTTTTTTTTTTTTTATTTATTTTTCATTTTCCCAAAAATAGTTCAATTCAATTGAAACTTTGTGAAGGCTTTATATGCCTGTACTAAGCTTTAAAGTCGCAAGCTCATTTTTCTAAGTTATGACCAAAATTACTGTAACGTATGCGCATATAGTAGTTCTTTTTTATAAGAAATCGTTCTTAAAAATTTTCAAAATTATTTAATTTGAAAGCGAGAAAAACAAAATCATTAAAATGCTTTTATCTCAAAACTACTTAAATGGAAATCCGATCTTTTTCCTTACCCTGAGGCCACACAAGCAAGTACTTGCAAGCAAGTTGGCTACATACACTGCCTGTCAAATTTGTAATTTGCATTCCACTTACCTCCCACTTCCTTTCCACTTGCATTCCACTTGCTTGTCTCCCAACTTGCTTCTCAACTTGCTTCACTACAGGCTTCAAAACTTGCATGCCAGTTGATAAGCAAGCTGCTTGGGTTTGTTTGTGTTAGTAAACAAATGTGTATGTATTGCAACTTGATTGCAAGTACTTGCTCGTGTGGCCTCGGGGTTAAGGCGGCAGAACATATCTGACACATGAAGTTTGGTGGGTCATAACTTCACAATGACAGTTGTGAATTTGTGTCCTGTGGACTCATAGGGCATAAAATAGAATTATTGTTCATTGGCAATATATGATTGTAGTCAATTTTGCCAAGGAAAATTGATGACAAATTACCACCACACGCATCAATGAATACTTACAATAATTTTGGGTGAACTTTGTTTAGTTCTTTTAAAAGATGGATGCAAACTAATGAGTGCTAGTTGCTGGTGGTGCGTAAAATGTATTAGGACGACCAGTATGCAGCACAGTGGCGCAATCTGCGATTTAGGGAAGAAAAAAACATTTTGTGTGTACATATTTTCACCCTCTGAATATAATAGTATCTATACTATCCGTCTTATGACCAGAACTAAGATGAAGTTTCGAAATTTATTTTTATTTTTGAATCAATTATGTATAGCCAGGTCAATACTAAAAAGAAAATGACGATCTCTCAAAGAAGAAAAAGAGGATTGGAGTGATACAAAATTATTTTTTGAAGGAGACTAATAAAATTTCTAGATTCTAATAGAAGTTTTGTGGAAATTCATAATTCAAAATTTCAAGGGTCCGGTTTGGAGCAAATTTTGTACCCCAAAACCATTATAGCAGCTAGATTTCTCATTAAATATACTGAAAGAAAAGTGAATCACAATTTTAATGAGTGCCGCTTATTTAGAAAGCAAAATCCCAACTTAAATTCATAGTAAAAAAAAAAACAATTTATGCTTTAAGCCTAGTATTTACATACTTCCTCGTGGATTGAACAATCGCCAGTGGAGAAAGTGATTTTTTGACATTTTTCAATGGTACATACTTGCGAATGTGTTGTGATCGTTTGACATTTAAAACTGCAATGCCTCTAATGACTTATAAGCAATAAAAAGTCAACTGTTCACCAAAAGTTCCCGTTCATTTTGCACGGCCGGCAATCGCTCGTGAACGAAAACTCTCCACACAGCTTCACGAGCACGTTCAAAGGTGAACAAAAATGCAAATTTTGTTTTGATTCACGACATGATTCACAAGTATGTACTAGGCTTTACTCATTACTAATTGCATGTAATTGAAAAAAGTCAATTACATGTAATTCAATTAAATTAATTTAATTGAAAACAAAAGTAATCATCGAAAAATCTGGGCCCGTGTCGCGTAAGACTAAAGCGATTGCTATAATAATTGATTGTAGTTTTGACGATAGTTCTCTCTTCATTTATCTATGGATATGATAGAGATAGCTTTCGTCAAAACGACTATCGGCTTATCCGATACCACACCTATAATGATTTCAGTAATTATACAAAATTCAATTATATTTTCCATGATATATTGCACTAATGGTTTCCTCTAGTGTAAAATATCTGTACGTGTGTTGTTTAAAACTAATTAACACATATTTTAATCACTTTCATCGGGTTTTTAATTTACTTTTACTGTATCGTCTTTTAAATAATCTTCTTTTGAAAATAATTAAATTAAAATATAATAAAAGAATGAGAAATTTTCTCGTAGCGTTTTTCTCTATTTGTATTCGATGAGTAGTAAGAATGCCTTTTTTTACTTTTATTACTATCAATATAATGGTACATTAATAAAAACATGTTGCCAATTAAAATCCAAGAAATCAACTACCTTAAATAATTTAATTAACACAGTGCTTTCCTTTAATTACTTCAAAAAAACCCATTTAAATGTTCGATTACATGTAATTAGCAAGTGATTTTTTTCAATTACAATTAAAGGTAATGCAAATATAAGTTTTTGAATTACAATTATGTGTAATTTCAATTAAAAATTTTAGTTACCAATTAATTACGTGTTATTGAAATGAAAGTTGAAATAAGTTACAAAAAGTAATCAGGATTTCCTAAATCTGACTTACAACGTCGTCAATGCTTGTTCATAAGAAAATTGAAGAGCGTTGATCGTGTATGGTGCTCTTATGACTGGGGTAATATTTATGCATGGGTCTGATATCTAATCAGATTTACACTTAGACATTTTGAAACAAGCCCTTAGCTAAATGAATATACTTTTGACTCGTCTTTATTAATATTGAATTTAGGCAATGTGGACTTGCTTGCACCACTGCTTTCCATGTTCTTTTTGATGTGCTATGGATTCGTGAATCTGGCCTGTGCTGTACAAACACTTTTACGAACTCCAAACTGGAGGCCTCGTTTTAAGTTCTACCATTGGTCACTGTCCTTGATTGGCCTTACACTCTGCATTTCGGTAATGTTCATGACATCCTGGTACTTCGCTCTCATAGCAATGGGAATGGCTATAGTTATTTATAAATACATTGAATATAGAGGGTATGGTATTAACGATTATAAATAAAATACCAATTAAAAACCAAAAAATCTTTCAGGGCTGAAAAGGAATGGGGTGATGGTATTCGAGGAATGGCCCTTACTGCGGCACGTTATTCACTTCTCCGATTGGAAGAGGGTCCCCCGCACACGAAGAACTGGCGTCCACAAATTTTAGTTATGGCTAAATTAAACGACAATCTTATGCCAAAATATAGAAAAATCTTTTCGTTTGCAACACAACTTAAGGCCGGAAAGGGTCTGACAATTTGTGTCTCAGTACTTCCAGGAGATTACAATAAAATAAATTCCCAAGCTACACAATGTAAGCAATCGCTTAGGAAGTTGATGGATGACGAGAAAGTTAAAGGCTTCTGTGATATTCTAGTAGCTCGGGAAATCGAAGAAGGAATAAGTTCTGTGTATGTTTTTTGAAGAAAAACAAAATTTAAAGAATAAAGACTATTTCTAAATATTTTACAGAATTCAAACAATTGGGTTAGGTGGAATGAAACCTAATACCGTTATTGTTGGATGGCCTTATAGTTGGCGACAAGAAAACAAACAAAGCTGGAGGACATTTATTCAAACTGTTCGTACAGTGGCTGCATGTCATATGGCCTTGCTTGTACCCAAGGGCATCAACTTTTATCCCGAGTCTAGTCATAAGGTGAATTAATTTATTAATCTTAAAAAAAAATATATATGTTTAATCTTACCGAATATCCATTTAAACGAAAGATATCTGGCAACATTGACATTTGGTGGATTGTACATGATGGGGGGCTATTGATGCTGCTACCATTTTTGCTGAAACAGCATCGTACGTGGAAGAACTGCAAACTTCGAATTTTCACAGTTGCACAAATGGAAGACAATTCTATTCAAATGAAAAAGGATCTTAAGACATTCCTTTATCATTTGCGAATAGAAGCTGATGTAGAAGTTGTTGAAATGGTAATTTACAAAAAAAAAAAAAAACTTCTTAAAAATTTATGAAACATTTTCAACAAACTCATTTCGATTTTCAGATGAACAGTGATATTTCAGCATATACGTATGAACGTACGCTAATGATGGAACAGCGTAATCAGATGTTACGTGAATTACGTTTAAACAAGAAGGACAATTTTAAAGTTGTAAGTTGATTTTAAAGTACTGTCAATATGTTGTTTTTTACTCTATGGGAAAACTTCCTAAAATACGACAAAGCCAATCAAAAACTAAGATTGATACTTGTGGAAACTCGATGTATCAACCTAAGGTGAAAGAACTATAAAAATATGAATTCTTGAAAATGAAAAAGAAATATCCAAACAAAAAAACATACATAAATGTATGTGTAGGGAAAATTTCTAATGTATTCGCAATAAATGGCTTTTGTTGTGGTTTCCTCAAATTAAATGTCAATCTCTTAAGTAATTTACGAACAAGCACTTTTCTCTCACCATTTACCTAACCAACTTTATTTTGTCAATGGTAACATCATTAAAATCAGAATCACATACATACATTTGAATGAGAGATATTAAATTATTGAATAAACTCGACGAAAAAATAAAGGATAGAAATAAGATTGTTCTATAAATAAACGTTGTTTAGGCCCATTTGCTGATACGGAACATAAATACTTATGTTCCACATAAAGCCTTAAGTGACACATAAGGCTTTGCACCAAATGAAAACTCAAACATAAAAACCCTTAAGTTGAACATAACTTAGGTGGAAGAAAAAGTGCCACATAAGATATTTATGTTCAACATTAATTTTCGTTTACTCTTGATTTTGACTTGTTTGCCAAGAATTGTGAAGATATGGCTATGATAATAGTAATGATGTGGAAGGAATACATATTTTTTCACTCTTCTTAAAGAAGGTTTTGCAAAGAAAATAACAATAGTAATTTTGAACTTAAAAGAATGCTTTTAGAATGTTATAATAAAATTTCCTGAAACTGCAATTGGCATTTCAAAAACAGAACGTAATTTTGTTGTTTTAAAACAGCATCGATCTATGTTTTTATCGTTTTTTCTTTTATCAAAATAAAATTCAAGACTAAAATTTATAATTGCAACTTGCCCTTGGCACGGTATATACGAGTATACATAATGAAAATGAAAACACCAGTTCAATTTCAAAATTCTTTAATTAAAGAAAAAAACGAAAGATTACAAACTTGATCCATAACTATTGTGTAGGATAAATAAAATAAAATTTCATCTTAAATTCAGTCACAGATTATAGTCCGGTAGCCGACCGTAAGATTACCTATCTCATCGCGGCCATACAAAAATTGGATGCCAACCGATAGCTTTGCTCCCAACATTTATAAAACTACTGGTCGAACAAGCTTTATCTGGTCGCAATGGTTAGAAAATGCACTTTTTAGGTTGTATTTTCCGCTAAATGTACC
This sequence comes from Dasysyrphus tricinctus, assembly GCA_963921185.1. NCBI lineage: Eukaryota > Metazoa > Arthropoda > Insecta > Diptera > Syrphidae > Dasysyrphus > Dasysyrphus tricinctus. The sequence continues at coordinate 175,392,311 of OY992531.1, read as the reverse complement.
TATAATAATAATCAATATAAATGTACCTATAATAAATGAAAGGTAAGAGTGTCCTCTACACGATACCAATGGTCGGACAGACTTTTTCTGGCGGTTGCGACGAGTCCAACCATTTTCTTAAAAAATTGTATTTTTTTAACCCTGCGTTTTACATTAAGGAAAACTGAGTAAAATCATGTCAAATAGCTAGGAAAGTGGCCTTAGCCAATTTTTTTCATTTTCACCCAAGGATGCACAAAATCCTAATTTTAGAAAAGTGGTCGGACTCTTGGTAACAGCCAAAAAAAGTTTGTCCAACCATTCGCATCGTGTAGAGGACAGTCTTACCTTTCATTTGATATCCCATTAATAGAAGTTGCTTATATTATAGGTACATTTAGCGAAAAATGCAACCTAAAAAGTGCTTTTTCTAACCATTGCGACCAGATAAAGCTTATCCGACCAGTAGTTTTGTAAATGTTGGGAGCAAAGCTATCGGTTGGCATCCGATGAGAAAGGTTATCCTAAGGTCGGCTCCCGGAATATTATCACAATTTAATAAAAATAACTCATATCAACATTTTTGGCCTTGTAGCTAATGTTAGAGAACCTCTTGAGCGTCTTGTTATTCCTTTGTAGAATCATTTCGGCTGATTGTTAGTTTTTTCATTCGGTCCCAAACGCTTTCCTTTCGGTATCTTTTCACGTTGCACATGACTTCTTTTTCACCAAAATCACAATCAAGCGTTTTTAATTTTGCCAACAATTTGGGTTTCTTTTAATTATTTACGGACATTGTTAAAAATAAAAAACCGTAAAATACATTTACACACAAAAACAAACCGAAACTAAAAATATTTTGACATTTCCGCAAATTGACTTGAAGTTAGTTAGAATTCAAAAGTGGTCCCTTACTATGTTGAACATAAATTTTTTCGAGCAACTTACTTAAATTTAAGTATCACATTGAATTTATGTGGAACTTAGCTATGTATAAGATTTATGTTCCGTATCAGCAAATGGGCCTTAGTAGCTGGCAGTATGAGTATGATAAAAAACCAAAAAACAATCCATATATTAGGGGTACCTTGTTTTGTGGTCTAGCTAAATCTCAAACAATTCAAGAGGCAATATTACCGAACTGATAGTCGAAATATGTACTTATATGCTTTGAAAAGGACGCTTCATGTCCTTGGGTGTTGAAATATTTGTTCAAACTGAAATTTGGAATTCGAAGGACATATCAATAAAAAGCACCGTCCGTTCTCTTTTTGATAAATTAATTTAAAATAAAAAAGTATTTAAAAACAATGGAAACACTAACAATTAAAAATAATACCTGTTTTGAAAGCCATTAGTCTGTTTTTTTTAATTTTTTTCCAAATAAAGTTATTGTAAGTTGAAAGTATAGCCACTAGCCACACTTGAAATTTTGAAAAAAAAAAAAAAGAAAATATTTTACTTGTTTTTTAATATAAAATTAGGCAATAAATTGGCTTCTACTCAATCCTCCTAAAATATCCTAAACGCTCACACTATGTTAAAATATAACATTTTAAGGTTTTTCATAAGCCCTTGAATGCGTTTTAATTATAAAAAAAATCTGTGATAAATTCCAAAGAAGACTGACAATAACAAGGGTGTCTATCAATGGAACTAAACATTAACCCCCCAAGAAAATGATAGTAACATTTTCTATGGATGAAGAGTCTTCTGCCACGTATGAGAGTAATGGGTTTGATGGCTGGCGAAAAAACCGATATGCAGAAAGTAGATAAATACATATATAAACTACACTAGATAGTAAACTCCTTTCGGGTTTTGAACAAACGCTTCGTAAAAGCCACAGTGGTACAAATTATATGTAAGCGACTTACAGGAATTTAAACATCATCAGATAAAAGTAAGTACACGGTACACCAATCGTTACCTAAGGGACGATTGCATGGAACAATAGAATGGAACTAAGTACGGCTAAGAAATAAGTATAAAGGCTCTCATGTACATATATGCATAACTGGAGCAATGACAACTTGTCCCACAGCAGCAATAGAAGTCATCATCCTTTACTTGACCCTATTGCACGGAGTCATTGAAAGTGTTTCTAAAGGAGTCATCATGAGATTTGCTGAGGAATGGAAACGGAACGGGAAAAATCATCGATATTAGGGAAGAGACATTGACATTTCGAGAGATGACATTGCTGAAAAAATTTATAAGGGTATACATGCAACGTCGTAAGTTTACAAATTGTGTAAAATGATAAGTTTACGCAAAAGTTTGGATGAACGACCTTTTTATTCATTTGGTTGAATGCTGTGTAATTGAATCAGTTAAACGTCAAATATTGAACGTCAAACATTTATTTGACGGATAAGGTGTATGACAGACAGCCTAAACCTGTTCAGATATCGAAGTTATTTTTAAATTGAGAACCTCGAACCTTGTTGATGTAGTTTCGTCGTCGTCAACAAATGGTTAGCTTTGGTTTAGTAGAACCTTTATAGTTCTACCTTAATAATCTACGAAAAGTAGCTTTCCTATTCATTAAGACTTTCCTATTCATGTAGACGTCTTAATTATTTTTTCACAACTTTTATCGCCAAATAATCGGGTTGCGAAAGTAACAAAACAAGGTCAGATATTTTGTTTAGTTCTCTGAGATATCACATATATCATATTTCTGAAAACGCCTATTCCTAAAAGTCACAATGACGTTTGCATTTAGATAAGTTTACCCACATAAATTTGGTTAATTTTCCGCAGCAAAATCCTTGGATAAGATTAACCAAATTGTGTAAACCATTCCCCATACAAAATTTGACAGTTCATTAACCAAATGATAAACTTAACCAAATCGTAAGCTTATCTAGTGTCTTACGTCGTTGCATGAATAACCTTAAATATCGAAAGAATAATCAAACGGAGTAAAGTAGCAAGAAAAAGTGGCTAGGCGGATCGGTGAACTAACAAAATTTCATCAAGTGGTATATATTTAAGGATAGAGAATAGTTTGAGTTGAATACTGTTGCAGGAACTTGCGGGACTAGTTTTCCTACTGATGGGATATTATATAAGCAGTTTTTCAGGCTGAAGTCAATGTCATATTCAGGGAAATGTGCAGAACAAAATCTCAATTGAAACTACTGAAGCCAACACCTGGTCACTTTGGTGTTGAGGCCAATGAAGAGACATAACGAAAAAAGAGCAACGACGGGATGGCCCAAACGAGGTCAGAACCTTAACAACAGAAAGGAGGCTAAAAAAATTAAAATCTCAAATAAAGCCGCTATGCGAAGGCATGCCAAACTTAAGAGTTACATTACATCCAACAACGTTTCCTATCCTGCACTAGTCTAAGTAAAACCAAACTCAGAATAATAACTGATCTCTTCACTGGTTATTGACAGCTAGGAAGACACCTCTACAATATTGTTGGCCTCATGAGCAGTGACACGTGTAACGATCACGAAGAGACACTGGCCAATATTTTAGTCAAATGTAGATACAAATGTGTACCGAAGATATAGACATTTGGGAAATCAACAGTGCAACAGTTACTTAAATACTCAAGTTCCTTAGAGAAAATGGGCACGTTCCTATGGTTATTCTCAGTTATCCGGATAGCTTTGTGTTGTTGTAATCCCTTGTTAAAAAACAGCTGATAACAGCTGACGCAACAACAACTCAAGTTATCTCAAAATTTTTGGGATATCTAGATAGCATGGCGAATAAACATTGGAACGCGAGGAGTCATATTGAGGATGAATAAGCAATCTTGTGCAGCTTTCGAAGGGGATACAATAGATGTAAGGAAAACAATTGACATATGTAGGTGCCCGTCTGATAATTCAACATACCTTAAGCAGAACAACGGGGATCTGCCAAGACTTACTACCAAGAGGGATTTAAAATCCTTTGTTCCTTGCTAGACGATTGGTTCTGCCCTTAGCAAAACAACAAAGTTGCCTGAGGGGACTGACTACGGAGGAGAGTCAAAATCACTTGAGCACAGGTGCAGTTGATTAAGTAAACTGTTAACATATAAACCTATCAGCCATCTTAAAAGACCACGTAAATACCCAACAAAAATAAAAATATAATAAAAAATGGTCTTTGTAATTTGTATCAAAAAGTAGAAGACATAAAACTATCTGGATTTCAGTTATCGGTCAAGAACTGATATGGCCAGTGAATGAAAAATTCAAATTTAGCACTTATATTTCACAATTTTTGAAAATAATCTGAATACCGTTTTATTCTTCAAAATTTGAAGTTTGAAAAATGTTTTCGAAACAATTCATAGAAATAAATTGATTTAAAAACAAAATTCAAATTTCAAAACAGGTATAGGACTGTATTATAACACCGTTGTTTTTAAATATTTTTTTTTATTTTATTCAGTTTTTTTTTTTTCATTTTGCTTTTACAAGATTTCCCTTCTCATCTTAAAGAGGGTGACTAGAACCCCCATTTTTTGTAAATGCTTGTGTCCATCTACAAAATTCAGTTATTATTTAAATTCGTCAAGTTATCGAACTCCTGCCATTAAATCACCTTGTGTAGTATTTATTAAATTGTTTACAACGTTCAAATGCACATTGCTTGAAAACGTTAATTTACTTTAACATTTTCTCATGTTTATTGAATCTGGCATTTCTTTTTCAGAATTTAGTTGTTTTTGAAGTTCTTTTCCTTAGAAAAAAAAAAACAAAAGAGTTCCACATTTACCTTAATCTTTTGGTTTATCTTGAGTCACTGTTATGCATGCACAAACATCATCGATTGGTAGTGGTCGCTTTTCGAAGTAATATCCTGCAAGTTAAAATCCTTTTATACAATTAACTAAAGTTAAATAAGTTGTTCCAAGTGAAACCTATTTTAATATGTTCCTTAATCACCACACCTTCAGAAACTGAAAACTAATATCTGTTATCAAAAATTACATTTTTTCCTTTAACAATAAAAGGTGCAAACATTGGTGGACATTAACGAGAGCACATCAGGGGAGGATAAATTCCCTCTGGTAATACAAAGAAATTAAAACAAAATAATTGAAAAACTTGTTTGTGATACATTGATTCTATTTTTTTTTTTTTTTTTTTTGTTAATGCATTCATTCTTCCGAATTTTCTATATTTTGTTCCTCATCATCTTTTTCATTCAAACAAAATCATATTTTCTCTAAAAATTGGAGAAACCAAGTGCATTTCTACATACCCATGTACTTTTTCATTTCTATTTCTTTATCTCAAAATATTAAAACATCTTTGTCATAGTTTAGTTCGCTAGGGCTACCAATTATAAATCATTCAAATAAATTAATTTATAGATCAATTGAATTGAAAGAAAAAGGAATGATCACTCAAATTTTAACGAAATGCATCCCAATATAGCACTTAAATGCAATATTGGTGGATAACTGGAGAGTGAAAAAGATTCGCCTTTATCCGGACGAGTCTGACAAAAGTCAGACTCCATCGCAATATGAAACTTAAGTGCAATATTGGTCGATAGTTTGAGGGTGAAAAAGATTCGCCTTTATCGGAAGCGGAACGAGTCTGACTAATGCTGTTTTTTAACCACTCGAAAAAAAACATAGATCAGTAGAGTATGACAGCGGATTCTTCAGCTTCTTCTTCACTTCTTCAGATCAATGGCTGTGACTATCTAGATCAGCGGTTCCCAAACTTGAGCTATGGAACCCTTAACAGGTTCAAAAATAATTTTGGAACCCCAACCCCAGCACTTAACGATAGCTAAAAATGAAAGACAAACAATTTCAAAATCTGTTTGTTTCTTACTTAAGATATTTCATCTAGTTCTAGCTAGTGTGAAGAATGAAACAGTTGCATTGTTTGATTAATAAATTGATGATATTGCCCGAAAGCTTTATTCGAAGTTCTGGGGAGCAACCAATCTCGATTTTTACTAAGCTTAGAGACACAAAATATCTATCAGATATGCGTTTTACTGTTTTCATTTATAAATGGATTTTGTTTACTTGTGCAGATGTCAAAATTAGTTCCTGGAAGGAAAGTAATCTTGTATATCAATGTATATCAGCTCTAAGCTCCATCATATTTCCATTGTATATAAATTCTATAGTATTCTCATGAAGAAAAAAAGCTCGTGGCCATCTATGCGTCCAAATGTAATACTAATTTTTGTTAAGGGATCTCGGTAAGGCGATCACAGCGAACCTATCGACCAAATGTCTACCTACAAAATCGTGTTTCATGAAAATACTATAGATTGGATATACAATAATATTTCCTTGCAAAAATTCACTTAAAACTGGAAAACATTCAGCATAGTTCTTCCTGGTAAACCAGAAATAATATCTTTGCCAATTGGTATTTTGTGAAAAATACTGTTGTTGGTTTTCCCTCCAAATCTGTCATTTTGTTAAATTTTCTAAAGATTTCTGCAAGATTAGTTCAATTTATTTATTTATTCCTAATGTCATACATAATACACTACATAGAAAAGGTTTGCAGATGAAGATATATTTGTCTCTAGTTGGAAAACTTCCAAATCATCACGAAAAAAAAACTAAATAATAACTTAGGTGCCACTTCTTTGCCCACTTTCCTGAACAAAAATTTACGGGAGAGGACGCCTTTTCACGAAAATCACAGCTCATCAAGAAGAAGAATTGCATATCAAAGCACTTCCGCGGAACACAGTTTGGGAACCGAAGATCTAGAGTAGGGCGATTCCGCTGGAGACGATTTTCGGCATTCATTTTAAAAATACAATATTTTTTACTTTTTTTTGATAACAATGCATAGTAAAAGGACTCTATTTATCAACAAAAAAATTATTGTTCACCAAATTTAAAGAAAACATTTTTTTACGCTTTGCAAAACTATCATACGAAAGGTCAGTGCAAACTGCAATTATCATGGCTGTTAAAAAAAGCTTGAAATAGATATTACCGACTGTTTGAGGTAATGATTCACTTCAAAGACTTGTGGTCACAAATGTGATTTATTCGTTTGTCCAAAAATATTGAAATATTTGTTATTACTTTTTTAGTATTATTTATCGCAAAAAGACATTGCAAGATTGTTGCACCCGCGATAAAAAAGATATAAAAGTTTGTTTTTTTTTCACAAAAAAAAGGTGCTTTCGTTTTGAAACTTTGTGAAAATAAGAAAAAAACAAAAACAAAATTAAATCAGTCGTATCAGGAGTAAATTGTAAATTGAACTTTGAAAAAACATTGATTCAAAATGGTTGCACCCGCGATCGTGAAATTAGAATCGCGGGTGCAACTTACTGACAACTACCATTATTGAGTTATGTATTATATTTTATTTTAAAATATGCCTTGAATTATAATTTTTGTTGTTCAAGGTTGATTTTTTTAACATTTTAATATAATATTTTGTTCTTTTTTTATAAAAATATAAGTTTAATGGCAGGGAAACAAGGAATTTCACAACCTGGCACGAAATCTATCAAAAAACATCTAATTGATACTTTTTTCTGAACAGTAAATTGCAGAAGGGAAAGACGTGTTAGTTGATAAATTGGAACGATTGAAAAACATACTGGGTTTTCAATCAAAATTTTTTTTTAAATCACAAGATGGAACCAACATATGTAGCTGTGACACGAACCTTACTGCCTCGTTTCAAGAGCATAGATATTTTGAGAGGCATGCCTTGAAACCTGTTCTATTTTCACTGCAATAGTCTTGCCAAAAGATATTTGCGCGGGTTTGTATCTATGTTCTCTTACAGTACCCTGCAAGTTCGGCAGAAAAATAACACCTTATTGTTACGTAGGGTTGTTTCTTAACGATATGGTTGAAGAGGGAGTTGTAAGATTACAATTTATGATGCCAATTGAAGACATGATCGTAAAATTGCAAGCAACAGAAAAAATTCATTGATGGCAATAATATATTCCCAGTATTTTCGAAAAATATTGACATATTTGATAAAAACTTGGTAATAATTAATAAAAAAGTGTACCAACTAACACTATATGTCACTTAATCTCTAATCCAGTTCCGTTATATCATTTGTTTTATATAAATATTCAATAAAGTTAGACGCGTTGCACCCGCGATAATTTGATGTTGCACCCGCGATTGCTTTAAGATCGAAAAATTCGTTATTTAATTTTGTTTTCTAACTTTATTTTTATTTCTATAGTTGTTTGGATACACGTCGTTCAATAAAATGAAAGAAGAATATAATAAATGTTTCTCAATTAACAGACTTTTGGGTTTTTCGTACTATGATCCATATATGTGGGCCAAATTCGTTGCACCCGCGATCGCACTTTGAAACCTTTTTTCCGAAAATCTATTTATTTCATTTAAATTATATAAATGAACCCAAAATTAATAGGTCAAAATGATACCCATCAAGTAATAATTTCATTAAATTAAGTTTGCATTTTACTATAAATATACTCGAAGTGAGTCTAAATGTTGCACCCGCGATAATGGAATCGCCCAGTAGCGGTTTTGTGTTTATTGGCCGTTGCTAATACCAAACGAAGAATCCAATACCTACAAAAATGACAAACGAAATCATAATTGAAATATTTGGTTCTACTTTTCGCCTTGCAGTACGCTGTTTGACGAGTGAAATTGTTAATTGTAGCAGCTTATTTGAAAAATCTATTCTTTCATCGATCATCGCACGCAGAATCAACTGGCCACGGCCAGACCATTAATTTAATGTGAAAAAATAACATATTATACATATGTATGTGTTTTTGCGTGTTTGTTTTTCATTACAGCAGGGCTATGATTTGTTGCGTTTGATTTTGTTTTTGAATTTTTAAGCACTTTTCATTAACATTATTTGTCCGCTGTGCTTTCGTCAGCATTTTGTTGTCATGTTGGAGACGTTAGAAAACAAATTATTTTCGCATCAGCAGCTTATAGGTACTAACTAAGCTTAAGGCTAATTTATTTTATCACCAGTTTTTCTTTTCCACTTTAATTCACTTTAACACCTCTTCTTGAATTGACCTCTTGAATTCATCAGGATATTACCATTGAGAACGGGGTTAAGATGATAACTTTGTAGAATAGCATTTTCATAAATTCTTAAACAAACTTAAGAAAACGCATTAAAACTTAATCCAAAATAAGGTAAGTATCTAACTTTATATTCTGGAAAAAAACTCATTTTGGGGTCTAAGAAAATTGTTTTTCATGCATGAAGAATAAGAAAACAATAGAGTAGAGAATGACCAATTTCACGAAGGACTGACCTTAAAAAAAATTAAAAAAACCATATAGCCTTAAAATTATGTGTTTTGCTTGCACCAAATGCTTTTAAATTTAAAATGTTCTTAAACACCTTTATTAACTAAAAGTTCATTTTTGTTTCATTAAATTTTAAAATTGTCATTTGTGAAATCATCAGATCCAGTCAAAGAGTAGAAAAAACAGATTTGTTCCTGCCATAAAACAATAAAAATTAGTAAATTTATTTATTGATTGGGGTAGTATTTCCTCCTTTCCGTATTTTTCGTATTAATTTTTAAATTATATAATTTTAACTTGAATTAAAATTAAAATGAAATGCTTTAAGATCAGTGGAAGTTTTGTGACGGATTTTAAAAGACTGAATTGTTGATATTTTTGAAATAAACTTTAAGAATGACAAAAGAAGATAGTTCTTTTTGCTTCTTTGAGGGCAATAAAAAAAATAGAAATAGAAAAAAATGGGCTTATCCTTATTTATTGGGAACGAAAATGAAGGACGATTTTCAATTTTTTTGCTAGTCCGTTGGACTGCCATGCCAATGGCTTGGGTTCAACTCCCTGCTACTGACACTTAAAAACAGACATTTTTTCCGAGGTACAGCTTCTTGCGAGGAACTGACAAATCGTCCAAGAGTATACTTGCAATGAATAATTGCTTCACATCTAGTCGTGCAGACTCGGCAAAAAATTGTAGGGTCCCTCTATTCCTGCCATTTACACGCACACAAGAATGGTTGAGATTGAGAGTAGTTCACTATAGTCTGTCCAGCAAAAATTGTCAGTACAGGGCTTATGGGCACAGGCGCGGATACAGGGGGGGGGGTGCAATGGGTGCAATTGCCCCCCCCTGGGCAAGAACGAACGAAGCATAAAATATGAATTTTATAAAATGTGATCAAAACAAGGTTATTTTGTTTTACGTTTATAAAAATTTTCTTGGCAGCGCAGCGTTGCAGCAATGAGTGGTTGTTCGTTGGCCGCTGGCTGACCAGGTTCAGTTAAGAAAAGTTCCGCTATGCACAAATAGTCTTCAAATCAACTGATTGGAAAGCTTATAACTTCGGTTTTAGATCTCGATCTTCAAGTTAAGGGCTTTAATTAAAAGATAAATGTCAGGCTACATTACTGTATAACATTTTATGAGAAAAGCAATTTGTTTCATACTAGGGAGCAGGTTGAATCCCAAATTGATTTCATTTGTCACTTTTCAAAATGCTTTGAATGAAAAATTTCACAGCTTGAAAAACAACGTTTTAAAAAGTTATCTTTCCACCTCCAAACCTACTCTACAAATTTGTTAGTGGTTTTTTATAGTTAAATGTAACGGGAGAGGCGGCAGGGGCACTTATGTCTTAATTTTCAATCTTAAATTTAATTTTAATTAAAAAAAATTTAATCTTTAAAATACGTCGATTTAATTAATTTTAAAAATGTCTAACTTTGCTTCAAATGCTCGGATCTACAGGATAAAGCTATATTTTATTAAAGTTAAAATAATAAAAACTCCATTTGTGTATAAAAGTTATTGAGAAATATAAAAAAAATCAAGCTAAAAGGGTGATAGAGTTAGATAGAGATAGAAAACTCTCGAGAGCGATTCTCGGATATCTGTTTTCTCCTCTGGTGAGCTTATTTCATGACTGTGTCTGTGTTCACTTTCGAGTTTTACTCTCGAGAACTTCTTCAGAGCTGCTCGCCACCTTTTTACTCTGAAATGGATACGAACCTTAAGAGTATGCACATGTGTTTCGAGTTTGGCGCTATACGCAGCGATACGTGCAGGCGTGCTGCGCTGCACATCTGTTTTAACCATAAGATACGTTTTTGATGTATGTAAGTACTTCTGAGGATTTTTTGGATGCGTTTTAGGAACTTCCGTGTTCCACATCATTAAACTGCCGAAGAGTACGAATCCAAGAAGAAGATTGGAGAGAAACCAGGAAATGACTACAGCCGTCACTGCCGAAGAGAAGTTGGATGGAAATTTTACACCTAAGGAAAGGATAGTTGTTTCGTCAATTCGATTGTCAAATGATCGCCATTTTTCGACGCGCACATTGCTTTGTATCGAACTGCATGAGTTTGGCAACTCTACAGTCTATGTTTTGAGCTTATATGCAACATTTACCTATATTAAAATTTAACGAAGGCTTTGTTTATTTTTTTGTATTTCTTTTCTTCGTATTTTCCACTATGATCATTGTGTTTTATTTAAATGTCAGAAAGATTCATCTCGGTTTTTATCTATAATTTAAGTTTAGCTTACTGCTATTTTCAAATTAATGCAATGGTTTTGTTTGCACAAAATAAATCTTTTTTATCAACGTCCTTCCATTTTGTTGCAAACGCTTTTGACGTTTGTCAACACGTTCTCCGGCTTCTCAATATTTTTGTTGCCAACTCGATCTTTTTACTGCAGAATTGCACCACAGATGATGTTTTGGAATATGTGACTTTAGCAAACTGCATTATCGAACACAATGCTTATGCAGCTAAACTTGTATTTGCCTTTTCGAACAGAAGACTCTTGTAGTTTGCGTTTTGATAACATTCTGCAAAATACATTTTAGACGCTGATGACGTTCTCGAAAAGATACCATGCTATAGCTATACAAACTGCAAAACTTCATTTCACAAGGTTCAAAGTACCCTCTTTTCGAGACACTGTGGCAGTTATGTAAGAGTTAATTGCTTTCTTCAAATTTCAAACTCATCAACTCACATGCTTTGAATGACCAGGCATGTACCCCCCCTGAACAATATCCTGGATCCGCGCCTGTATGGACAAGCTTTTTTCAAAACAGTGGTGCCTGTGTATACCATACACAACACTTAAATAACAAATCTGCCACTGAAAAAGATACTAAACCACTAATTTACATACAGGAACTGTTGTTTTAATTCTTTGAAACAATTCGTACACTCCGACTTGACCGTCGTCTTTCAATGCCAAAAGCATTCTGATCGTACAACGTACACTCGCTATCGCTTCTACCTTCACTGTGTGAAGTAAAACAAAAAATTCACATTCCAACAGAGTTGCCTTTGCCAATTCGCAACAATACAACAGAGCTTTTTCAGTGGTTTTTATGAAAGAACTTTTGGTTTTGAAGGAGAACAAAATTAATAAAGGTGAGAGAGAAAGTGTTGTCGTTTTGATTTTCCATATATTATTTGTTTGTATTTCTGAGTAAAGTATAAAATGCAGTTAAAATTTGTACGATTTTAATATTTAAGAAGAAAAAAGTTATTTGCGCTAAGTTTTGAAACATTCACAAACCGTTACGTGATCAAATTCATTTGAAAATGTGAGGTGTGGTAAAAAAAAAAAGATAAATTGATCTTTTTTTAAATTGTTTGAAATGGTTTCCATGGTAACCATATGCACATTGGTCTTCCATTTGTGGCAATTTATAAATCAAAGTATGGAAACCCTGTGAGAGCTTTAACTTGAGACAGATGTAGGCAAGCCAATACAACCAGACTGAGGGGCAAACGTCCTATCTTCCCTGTACTGACAATTTTTGTGGGATAAAGTAGTGACAATACTCCACGAGCTGTTGAGCCACCAAATTTATTATTTTCTTTTTGTTTTGCATATTGGGTAATTCACGTATATGTGGCAATAATCCCTTATTTTTGAATATAATATTTGCTTCCATTTCATGTTTTTTTTTTTTAAACTGCCCCAATCGGAGGGAAATAATATAACCCCCTCCCATAAATTAGAAATATTTTTTCTTCATTGTGCTAAAAAAAAATGATTTTTGTGCATATCTCGAAAGAGCTTCTTTAACAAAGAAAAAATTTTCTTGTTTGACCACAAACTTAAAATTAGTTTAGAAAATGTTTTCTTCGAAGGAGTCTGACCAAAAACTTTGTTTTCAGTTTGAAGATTTGTCCGATTTATCATGAAAAATAGCCTAGTAAAGTTTGATTATAAAATAAATAAATTTGGTGGCGTGACATTTCGTAGAAAACCATAATAATTTAAAAAAAATGGCTTTTGAGATGGAGATCGTGTATCGAAACTTTCCTCAAGATCAACGTCATCGACTAGCCAAAGATTATAGTGCTGTCAAGAAAAATGTATCATTTAATAATAAGTTTGAATTTCTCGAAATTGAGATTATATCTTGAATTAAGTACTTAAACTGACCTTCGGGAGGCAGTTTAAGGGCAATTGAATAAATTGAGACTGGATTTTAGAAATAAAATTTACGGGCAGATCTAACAAGTGAATAATATGGGATTGGATTAAAATTTTGGTTTTAAATTACTTTAACAGCGATATTATTCATTCCGAGTGTAAATAAGGTTTAAGTGAATTTTAAATCCCTCCTGTTAATCCAAAAACTCTACAATTTTGACATTTGTGCAAGGTTTGTGGATAAAATATGCATTAAATCCGGATGTAACTTGACTTCAACGAATTTAAACATACGTTAAACAAAATTTCAATAATTTGACATTCCTCGCATTCCGATAGTTGTTAGATATTATTGGCCTTTTCGATTGGCAATCCGGAACACTGATTCGATACGTGTAAACGCTTCTCATTTTGATTCAGAAATCAAATCCAGAACAATTGTCTCTTCTTTTCAGAACAAGAACTGTCATTCTGTCCCCAATCGAAAAGGCCATAATGTTCTCTATCTATCACAAACTTTTTTCAAGATATCTATGTACATAACTTGAGTTATGTTTGTATCAGCTCTCATCAGCTGTTTTTTAACAGGGGATTACAACAACATAAAGCTCTTCGGATAGCTGAGAATAAACATCAGAACGTGCTAATTTCTTTTTTTCTCCTTCGATTTTCCAATGCTTCAACAAAAAACAAAAATTTATTGCTATTAGGTTGAGATATGAAACTTTTTTTTGTCGTTTTTAAATTGTTTTGTGCTTTTTTAAGGACATAAATTCACTATCTGATTCTGGAGTTCCAGAAATTCATCTTCCATTCCATGAATTTGCCATTTGATTTATTTCATAAATACAATCCATTTTCCTTGCATTTTTTTCAAATTATGTTTATGTTGAAAAGTCAAAAAATTTCACTTTGCTTGGTTTAATTGGTTGAATTTACCTGAAAAGTAAGTTCACCCCTGCATTTACCTAAATTAATCGCTCCCTGGAGGACAGTAGGGTTTATTAGCCATTTTTTCGAGTGAATATCATGCGCTTCGATTTAACTTTTCTTAATTCACTTTCTTCTGTATATTCTGTATATTTAGCGATATCAGCACTAAAATGTGAATCTCTCTCTAAACTTATCAAACTATGAATCTAATTCAAATCCACTTGGGTCTTTACTTTATTGCAGAAACTAACTTCATTTTTTTTTTTCAGAGTCAACCCAAACGCAAATCGATTTAAGCAAAATGGTAGGCTTATAACAGTAGGAATAGTTCATCATTAGCTTTTGACAAACTCCAATTGTAAATTCAACAAGTTCTGCTCGTTTTCCAAGAACTTACAGAAAAAAATATCGTTCGAATCCCTTACTTATGGCTTTTTAAAATTATAAATAACACCAAAATCCATTAGACTTTAGACTCAAAAAGTACAGCTGGAACAATAAATCAAGCTCAGGTTAATTCAATATATGTTTTGGTTAAAATGATTTGTAATTTGTAAATATATTCTAGTTTAAATTATTGTCTTATTATTTAGCGTTGCTAGGCGTACCGGTTTACCCGGGACGTTCCGGATTTCAAGCATAAATTCCACTGTCCATCCGGGACAACTTTTTTCCCGGGTTGTGACCTAAATTCACAAATAATACAAAAAGGTATCTTTTATTAGTTGGAAAACAATTGCTGCATTCATGTTTTAATCAATCTTACCAAACTTAACGTAGAATGGGAATTAGCAATAAAAACGTAAATAATAAAAACTTGTATTTTTATCAAAAGTTCTAGTTTGGAAATTAATAAAAAAAAATTGGTCAATAAATAAAATTAGGAAATGGATTTTGAACTCTTAAAATATGGGGAGAATAGATCTCCCTTCCATACAATTTTCTTCTTGTCTCGGTTAAATTTATTTTGTCCCGGGCAAAATTTGTCAATCCCGGGATTTTCCTTAATTGTGGCATTTGTCCCGTCGAGCTTCGAGAAAAATCTGGCAACCCTAATTATAGTTTATTTATATTTGCGTTTGGGTTAAATCTATTTGCGTCTGGGTTAGATCTTTGTGCGCTTGGGTGAAACTTATTTGCGTTTAGATTAAACCTATTGCGATTTGGTTAATATAATTTGCGAGTGCGTATGTATGTTAAACTTTTAAAAGCGTCCCATACATCAAGATGTTATTTTCTTCATTTTACCACCCTAACTCCTTCCACATGTTCACAAAAGACCTTTCTTAGCCAACAATGAAGAAATTTATCTTGATGAAATTATTGTATTTCTTCAGGGTAGTTGCACCATCCTTTGGTGTGGGTTCTGGTTTTCAGCCTTCCTTTCATCGGCAACCGAAACAAACTCGAGCTGAACTGGACCCCCGATAAAGTCCTTCCATACACTTTGCTAAGAGCTCTCGTGTTCAGCGTTACCATAACGGCATTATTAGTGGGTGTAGCATTATAGGGGAGTGAAAAGCATTATGACATTTTAAAACTATGTCAAATGCTTTTTTGGCATTATCTTTTATATTTTGGATTCTTTTATACCTTAATTGATTTCAATAAATGACTTAATCATATCGTTGGAGTTTGATAGAAACATTATGACTCCATAAAATAATTTGCGTCTTTAAGTCCACTTTAAATCGAGCTAGAGTCTAAGTGGGTGAATTTATTTTCTTCTAGTTTGGAACATACATTAGCCGCGTTCTATTATCGCTCATAACCCATATGGTTCACCTCGTGAAAATAAAACGATGCGGGTTAGTGCCAAAACAGTGCTGTACGTCAGTCTCTTTTTTTCTCATGTTTATTTGTTTTCATTTATAGCCTGTCTCTTTTCCTCTATATTCTTAACACTGCTGACAAACCACTGACATCATTCACATCGGTAAACAGCCCTCTGCCGTTCAGAGTGAAAACCTTTATGTGGATTATTGAAATTAACCTCGATAGAAACCTGGATCCCATGTTGTTTTTGTAAAACATGTTAAAAGATAACCTCGACCCAGACCCGAAGATAATAAAACGCAGCTATTTTCAAGGAATAAATATATTTATACATGTTTTAAATTTAAAGAAAACTGGTCAATACTTTTAGACTCGATTTAAAGTGGACGGAAAAGGACAAACTATTTTATAGATTTATCAGGTTTCTGTACCAAACACCACAGATAAATATTCTAGCGCTGAATTGATAACTAGCATCAGACGATAGTGGACTTCATTGGGCCAATGGGCAATGAATAAATAATAAACTACATAGCTACTAGGATTTGTATCAATAATTTGTTGTTTGTGTAAGGAGTATTTATGAAATAAATAAATATTTTTTTATATCAAAAGTTCTTTTTTTTTAGGCACCAGTTACAGCTATCAATTAAACTCATCATTGAAAATTTTAATGATTGATTTTGAAACGTTTAAAAAGCGACTTCAGTGATTATTTTGATGCCAATATAAAGCTCCAGTCTTAATTATACTATTATTTGTGGTTAAAAATTTAATTTTCGCCCAGCCTTTCACATAAAATTAGTTTTATTATTTCAAGGATTGAACTATCTTACCAAAATGATCATTGGTAAGTTGTCGATTTTTGACAAGAAATATTAATTAAGTTTCAATGATAGCTATAACTGGGGCCTTAATCAATATTATGAAATTTTGTGCAAGGAAAAGTTCTTTGTAAATGAGTTTTGAAATCTAACATTCTGTTTTTTGAGCTCCCATCATACATTATGAAATTTGAGATAATGGCAACACTGCTCGTGTTTTATACTGCTTTAACAAAATTATGAGAAACTTTAATGTAAATTTTAAAATTAATTCTGAATAATGAAATGAGAAAGTCTTTAATGAAACAGTAACATTACTTTCTCAAGTGAACTCAACAAATGTATCCAGGGTTGAAAAAACCTATATTATATATTTTATTTTTGCTGTCGATAATTCAAGGTAAAATCTTGTCTCTGAATATTCTTTTTTGGAAAATCATGATTGAATTATTTGTGTTCATCTGCAGTATTATTTTGTTCATGAAAGTATTTTTTTCTGATTTTGAACATCTTCTGATTTTTTTATATGAACACCTTAGACATACCTTGAATAATTTGTATGGTTATTTGCTAATTAAAATTTTTGTTTTAGGTTCAAGCTATTGTAGATCATCACCATGATACCACCAAAACAAATCCAAAGGTCAGATTTGCTGATCCTTCTGAAGCCTTTGAGGAAAACTGTGAAAATAATGTAAATAAATTTGTTAATTTCTTTAATTGCAAAATGTCCTCATTATTTACATCATTTTTTTTTTATTAACAGCATTTAGAATATTATAGAGATAATCAGGGAGATGAAAAGCAAAAAGGATATTCACATAATACCGACAGTGATTCAAAGGAAATTTGTCTTAGAACGAAGAGAGACAAAAATCAACACGAAGATGAAAAATCCGAAAGATCTTCCACAGATACACATTTGGAAATTAAATCAAGACCGTAATAATGCACAATTTATTTTTTTATAACTAAGCAAATAACAATTTTCATATTTTAGAGACGAATTTAATGTTCGGAGAATGCACACGGCTGTGAAATTAAACGAAGTCATTGTAAATAAGTCAGTAGATGCACAATTGGTTATAATGAATTTACCAGGACCACCAAAAGACTTAAAACATGGGAGAGAAAGTAACTGTATCCTTTTTAAAAAATATATTTTTTTAGTTTAAATATCACTACCAAATATTAAGCAGCTTGGGCTCAGAGGAGGAAGGCTCTTTTCTAAATAGGCAGCTTGGACAAAAGAGGAAAAACTAGATCTATGGATACCTTCAAAAATTAGTTTTTTCTTTGTGAAAGTGGTGTAAACCTTACTGGTTGAACAAGTGGATGCACCTCCATCGATTAAAAATGCTCTTTGTTGATGGTGATGGCAATACCATTTTCGTTTTCGAAAAAGTACGATGATGATACTGCTGGTCGACAGAGACTGGCCACGTTGAAGTTTCGCTTACTCCTACTACACGCCAGCATCAAAACACTATACCGACAAAACAATCTGATTCTGTATGGGCATTAATACGCCCATTATTTCGGTATGGGGCTGTCAAATCTTAATAATCAAAAATTTTATTTGGACGACATGTTTTGTTGTATTTTATAAGTTCTAACGAAACACTCACTTTGAAATGAAGAATTTTTCGGTTTCTACCAAAATGCATTATCCGTTAATATCATTCAAATAAATCAATAAACTCACTTCAAAACAATCAAACAACAGGCAAACTACAAAAAATCATCAAACCACATATGCATCGATACAGTGTTCCACGGCGTGTAATAGGGGTAAATGGATAACCTATCTAGGATAGCTTTGAACATCTATAAACCAGATAGGTTTCATTTTTCTTCAAAATCATATTTTCAGTCATGTGTTATTGGGCTTTCTCATAGGGTTTTTTATTCGTATATTAAAATATTAAGGATAACTTGGGATTTCGTTTGTGCCAACAGCATTGTATATCCAATCTATAATATTCTCATGAAACACGATTTTGTAGGTAGACATTGGGTCGATAGGTTCGCTGTGATCGCCTTACCGAGATCCCTTAACAAAAATTAGTATTACATTTGGACGCATAGATGGCCACGAGCTTTTTTTCTTCGTGAGAATACTATAGAATTTATATACAATGCCAACGGTTCTGTATTTGTATTTTCACCAGGGATTACAACAAAACAAAAACCTATCCAGTGCCGAGATTCAGCTAATTCGCAACCACAGGGAGTGAGTGGAATGATTCACTTTTCGTTGAAAATCGATTCAGTTAGCAAAAGGGAGTGAGTGAGCGAGTGAAATGAAAAGTCAGATTACTCGCCAGATATTTCCGCAGTGACTTGGTGTATGTGTTGGTAAATTTCTAGTTTTGGATAGGTATATGTGTGTTTCTCAAGAATTCCTATTCATGGATAGGAAACGAAATAAAAAACAACAACGTAGATAAAAACAACTACCCTTCTATTGATTGTTTAATTTTATTTCATTATCATATTATGTACATATATATGTATATTAATAAATTTATATTCTATTCACTTTCAACACTTTTAAACTTTTTATTTCTCAAGGGTGAAACTCACATTAAACTTCAATTATGACAACAAAAGTAATTGAAACAAAAGATACTCCAAACTCCATTATTAAAGATTCCAATGTTTACATTGTTGTATTTGTTGTTTCGTTTCGTTTTGCGTAACCAGTGTGACAAGGAGGTAGAATTTAGCTCTTTTATATTTATTCTTTGTCTCATGTTCGAAACTAAATTCGAACTTACTCATTTCACTTGGCAAGAGTACGATAACTTAGGCGCCAAGAAATAATAACGGTTTTTTGTAGAACAGTTCAATACAAGCATTTTTTTCTATGGGAGGGGGGGTCTATCTCACCCCGTTTGGGTGGGAGGGGCAATTTCATAAAAACAGTACCAAAAATGTAAAAAAAAAATAAAAAAATAACGGTAATACTTATAACAAAGTATGATATCTTTATTTAAAGCCAATACTTTGTTCTATTAGCCAGTTTTTGAATCAAGTGAAATCTATGTTTGGTTTTTGAAAAAATGAATTTTAAACTCAAAATTTGCGAGAAAAAAGCATAAAAAAAAGGTTTAAAGTGTAATTTATTAAAACTGTAAAATTATATATAATTTTTTTTCTGAAATTCGTTGCTCTAATTAATTCTTAATCAAAAACTGAAAACTAGATGATCCTATGTCTTCTAGTTTTTGAAAAAATCGATAATTACTATAACTACTTTTGTATGGGATGTTTGTTTTTTGCTTGCTTACGTATTACGGCTGGCGTATAAACAGTGAGGTATGTATGGGGGGGCATGCTGTCCCCCTGCAACCCCCCTGCTTGGGCACATTAAAGGATTTGGGGTAGGTGCGAGGTTGGGTGTATGCAAAGTTTCTTTTGCATTTAAAGAATCTGGATTAAACAAATATATACAAAGCAGTTGAAATGTTCAAAGTATGCATACCCACTTAGATCTTAAAAAAAACGAGCAAACATTCGAGTTTTGTACGGTAGTAGTTTTAGTAATTTTCAATTTTCTCAAAAACTAGAAGACATAGAATCATCTAATTTTCAGTTTTTGATTAATAATTAATTAGAGCAACGAATTTCAGAAAAAAAATTATATATAATCTTACAGTTTTGAGAAATTACACTTTAAACCTATTTTGTATGCTTTTTTCTCGCAAATTTTGAGTTTAAAATTCATTTTTTCAAAAACCATGCATAGATTTCACTTGCTTTAAAAATTAGCAAATAGAACGGAGTATTGGCTTTAAAAAAAAAGTATAAACTCACCTGTAAGTATTACCGTTATTTTTGTATAATTTTTTATTCTTTAAGTACTTTTCTTATGAAAATGCCCCTACTGACCAAACGGGGGGAGATAGACCCCCCCCTCCCATAGAAAAAAATTCTTGTATTGAACTGTTCTACTAAAAACCGTTATCATTTCTTGGCGCCTAAGTTATCGTACTCTCCCCTTTGACTTAAATAGCTGAATCATTTTTGCGAGTGAAGGGAGATGAGTCGGCGAGTAAGGCGAGTCATCTCATCTCACTCGCTGAAATAGCTGAATCTCGGCACAGATCGCTTAGATACAAGTTTGACGCGGTCACTTTTTACGGATGCATTGCCACTTGGTGTGATTTAGCTTAATCCTTTAAGCCTAGTTTACAGTTCCCGTGCGCATAAAAAAATCTATGCAAATATTCTTCGCATGGGAACTGTAAACTATGCTTTATCCGACATTTTCGCTTGTTGACTCACCTCTTCATTGAAAAACTGGCTTCATCTCTAAAGAAGATTTGTTTTGCTAAAAGATTTATCATTTGCACATGTTGGACTGTTAGTTGCCATAGGTAATGCTTTCTCTTTTGTGCCCAAAGAAAAGATTAAAAAACAGGAAAATTAACAACAGTGATAAAAAACATGGATACCCCATGAAGTTTCAATATCTAGCCCTGCCCCTTTCAGAAAATCCCTTTTATATTTATTGGAGTTTTGACCTGCGAGATTCACGATGGCTCCACTGAGTAATGGAAGACCTTGGTTCTGAGCCCAATAAAAATTTTGGGGGTGGATATAAGACCAAAAACAAATCTGTACGCCTCTACGGCACCTAATTTGTTTTAATTTTGGAGCTTGAAAACAATTTTTGCGCAATTGGGTAAAATATAACCCCCGTCCCTCCAATAGAATTAGATTCAAAACGCACAATAGCATCTAGGCGGCCCACTTTAACTATTGGATCGAGGTGAGTGCCAAGTTCTTGAATTCTCCTTACAAGGAGGAGCAATTATTGCCAAATACATACGTACCTACCAAATATTGGACAGCAAAAACCCGTTTTCGGGTCGTCAATAACACCATTATTTAAATCCGGAATATCTAATCTAGAAGGTAATTTTAAATAAATCATTAGCTCGACTTTTGTCTACCCCATTTTATATTAGATATCCTTTGTTGAAGAGACATATTCACAATAAGCTGTTGTCTTTATACATGAAACGTACAAACTGGGGTGACCCATCACCCCATATTTTTCTTTTTTAATATGTGTATTTAAAACAAAAATTTCTTTTCAACAGGAATGTACTTTATTTTCCTTAACATGCAATTTTACAGATATGGAGTTCTTGGAAGTACTGACGGAGGGATTGGAGCGGGTGTTAATGGTTCGTGGTGGAGGTCGTGAAGTTATAACGATATATTCTTAAGAAAAAAATTACAACATTCATTTTGTCACTAGTTCATTAAATTTAAAAAAATGCCGGGCGATACATATATTAAGTTGTTAACATTAAGTTTTTAAGTGCTACCAATGAAGGGAAACAAAAAGGCGAACTTAACTTTTGCTAGGTTAACTGATTGTAGTCAATTTTGAATGGATTGAAATAAAGGGAAATTTACAATAAATTAAATGTACTTTTAGTTAAAAGTTTCTTTTTACAAAATCAATTTTAGCTAGATATTAAGCGACTTCAGAACTAGGGTAATATCTCTAAAAACTAAAAAGTGGTAAGTACGATTTTATCAAATTATTTAAAAATAAAATGTGTTACTCAATTTGTAAAGGGTGTTTTTTTAGAGGTGTAGAACTTTGAAATGGAATAAAACAAAGATGATTTTTTTAAATTGACATGAAATTTATTTTATTTGAAAGATAATCTTCTGGCATTATAATTTAAATATGATTTTTGGCATATGACGCCCACGACTGGCTCGGACGTAGTCCTATCTGGAGGTCCAATTTTCAATGACTTTTCCCAAGTGGTCAATCGTTTCGGGTTAATCGGCGCAGACTAGCGCCGTTAATATCTCCACAGAAAATAGTCAAGCGGCGTTAAATCGCAGGCCAATTCACGGATCTGTAACGTGAAACTATGCGGTTACCAAACATTTCCTTCAATAAATCAATTGTGGCACGAGCTGCGTGACATTTTGTACCGTCTTGTTGAAACCACAGCTCCTTCACATCATGGTTGTTGATTGATGAAAGAAAAAGTCGGTAATCATGGCTCTATAGCGGTCACCATTGACTGTAACGTTCTAGCCAGTTGTAACGTTTTTAAAGAAGTACGGACCAGGACCACTTATTCTACCAACCCATAAAGCACACCAAACAGTCAGTTTTTGTGGATGTTACGGTGTCTCAACATACACTTGAGGATTATCATCACTCCAAATATGATGGCAGTTTTATTTATTGACATATCCATTCAACCAATAGTGAGCTCCCTCGTTAAACCAAATTCACTTAAAGTGCCTCTACACTATCCCACAAAGTATTAACACATGTCAAAATAAAGTGGGAAGAAATTTCATACGACTGCCAAATTTGTGTGATGTATCTGACTTTCATATTTTTCTTCCACACTTGCATCAAAAAATCCGTTTCACCATAACCTCAAACGCCCAAGTGGGATAGAAAGTGTGATGGTTTTAGAACCGATCCTAAATATTTCCATTGTATTAACACATGTCAAATCGTGTCGGATGCGCTGTCAAGTTGTGTATGATGAAATTTCATATTTTGTTTCCACACTATTATACATGATTTCTTCACACTTTTTTGACATGTATAAATACTCAGTGGGATAGTGTGGAATGGCTATTATGAAATTTGGGATCAACGGCAATCTTGTTTTGTGCCCATTTGGCACAATTTGGAAACATTGTGCAGGCATCACGCATCATCATGTTGAAAACAAACTAAAAATAAATCACTTGACAGCTGACAAAATGGCCACCAGTTAAAATAGTGTTGCCAACTTATAGTTGTATACCTGTAAAAAGTACACCTTTAAAAAACATAGATTCAAACCAAAGACCACTACCACTACCTTTTTGTAGTTTTTTTGAAGTACGTAGTTAGTCGACGGCAGTGTTTAACTATGGGCGTTTTCAAAAACGTCAAATCAAAGTCAATTTGATTTAAATTTTTTGACGCAGATTGCAATTGTATAATGCAATCGTCATGCTTGCACAAAATCTGGTTTTATCAGCGTCATTCAATTTACTCGCAAGCCGGCAAGCGAATTTGATGTTTACGAACATGCTCTATGGTTTATCAATGTTTGTTATCGTCAACTCAATTTTTTTACTGCACAGCTGCACCGCAGATGATGTTTTCGAACATGTGACTTTAGCAGTTTGCGTTAAAGAACACTCTGCAAATGCATTTTTGACGCAGATGACGTTTTCGAAACGGCCTATATTAAGAATAGGACCTGGAAATATCAAAATACTATTATCAGAAGCAAATATTCAAAATTTCAGGCTCCCAGCTTCATCGACTGAATTGATGCCAACTTTTATGGCATTTTGCGCACGGTGTAGTGGTGTTGCAGATTGCAGTTGCTGGTGTCTGGGTCCTTTCAAAAAAAACATTGGGATTGGGCAGGATTTCTCAGCTAGGGTTGTCAAACGTCCTCTTTTTGAAGGAGCCGTCCTCCAAAGTTTTTAATTTTGCATTGAAATAATATATTGTCAAATATTATTACTTTATTACTCAGTGGTTTTTATTATTATATAGGTACATACATTATTTCTTCGAAGATGATCGCTATAATAAAGTCTCTTTACCAGGATACTGCTGCTGCTGTTTGAGATGGAACGGGTTTGTCGGATTTCTTTTTCACTAACAAAGGTGTTAGACAGGGCTGTGTTTTAAGCTCTCTTCTCTTTGTCCTCTTTTTGAATGACTTACACGCGGAACTGCCTATTGGTCTATTTTTAGATGGTCTTCAAATCAACGCCCTCTTATATGCTGATGATATTGTCCTCTTATCGGATAATCCTGCTTATCTACAACAACTTATTGATAGTTTTATTATATACTGCAAAAAGTGGAACCTTGAAGTTAATCTTGATAAATCTGAAGTTGTAATCTTTCGAAATGGGGGACGAAGAGCTGCTTGTGAAAAATGGTTCTTCAATGATGCTGAAATTAAGGTGTCAAATCAATTTAAATATCTAGGCGTAGTTTTCAACCACAACATGTCTTGGAATGAACATTTAAATAATAGATTGGGATCATCTAAGAACTCCATCAATGCAACATGGTCCAAGTTACTGAGGGATAAATCCGTTAAACATTCTACAAAATTTAAATTATATATGATGCTGCTTCTATTATGCTGTACTGTGCACAGGTATGGGGATATCGCGAACACAACCAAGTTGAAAAATTACAACGATTCTTCATAAAAAGATGTTTCCTGCTACCGGATAACACGCCGAACTATGCTCTGCACATCGAAACTGGTTTACCGAAAGCTTTTCTTACATCGCTAAAGCTTCACTTTTCTTATATCAGAAGAACTTTATCTCTTCCAAATGGCAGATTACCCAAAATATTATCTGAAATGATTATTACTAAGAAAATCTTCTGGGCTAAGGAATGGTTGGATCTTTTTCATGGAACCTCGATTGATTTCTCTTTCAACATAAGTTTGCTTGAATGGAATGGACTGCATAGTATTCTTCTGTCAAAGCTTCGAGAAAAACACTGGATTGAATTTACCAGCAGTGCCTCACAGTCTCAATTTCATGATGCATACTGCAACTTGCTTTACTCCGAAGTATCAAACTATTTCGATGACCCGAATCCCCGTGATATGATTTCTATCATCTTCAAAGCTCGGTGCGGACTTCTTAATCTAAATGCAAGAGCGTTCCAGAGAGATACTGATGGTATATGTACACTCTGTAATATGGATGAATCGGAAAACAACTTTCATTTCGTTGGAACCTGTCCAATCTTCAGAGGGTACAGAAGAACATTTCTTGGCAGTGACGAGCTCTCCCACGCTCAACTTCTTAACATTTTAAATGGCAACTGCTACTCAAATCTATACAACTATTTAGATAGATAGATAGATAGATAGATATTTATTAAAACTTGAATAAGAAGTATACATTTTGTGTCTTTTAAATAAAATATAGGCATGACATTAAATTTGTCGTCTGCCAGATTGGCAATTCAGTGTTAATTTTCTTATGTGTTTTAATTTTACTTTTCTCATTATTTTTGTATATTAATAGTATTTTAAATAAGTTATATAAATCTTAGTTTAGAAGCAAATCATAATTTTTTATTTATTTTATAATTTTCTGTTTATGTAGTTTCAAAAAGATTCCGAAATTATTCTGTTTCTATAAATTAATGCTTCCTTACAGAATTCAAAAAGTATTCTCCAATTTTCCCCATTCAAAATATTGTGGGTTTCTAAGTCATTTAAAACGTTCTTATTCCAGTATATTCTTCGAAGTTCTCTCAATACCGGACATCGTCCAATAAAGTGTATTATGTTTTCCACTTCGTTTAGATTACACATAGAGCAAAACTGTGGTAGGTCACTTCTGTGGGGCATGAAGTTTAAGTGAATCATTTCCAATCTTGCTTTAAATATGGTTGCTATCATTGGAATACTGTATGATGAGTTGAAATAATTTGCTAGTTCCAAATTATGGTTAAGATTTCGATATACCAAGCGTTGGCTCGATGCTTTTGCTTCTTCCAAGAATAATTTTCTCTGTTCTTCATCGAATTTCTGAAGCAGCCCGTATAATTGTGTTTTTAAATCATCCAACCTATTTTCGTCAAGCATTAATGGACAACCGCACTCAACAGCCAGTCTTTCCCACTCATTAAACCATAGTATCCTATTTCTCAGTGCATACAAAGCGATTTTTTTAGGAAGTCGTTGGTCGTCCATTTTCAGCACTTTTAGAAGGTAGTCGAAATGAAGTTTCAATGTTGATAAAAACAACGGAGATAATCCAGTTTCTATGTATATAGAGTAGTTGGGACAGGAAAATGGCAGCTTAAACATTTTTTTGATGAAGAATCGAAGTAAGCACTCTACCGTTTCATAGCTCTTGAAGCCCCAATACTGTGCACCATAGAACATTATAGCCCGAGCTGTGGACTCAAACACCTTGAATTTGGCTTTCGCTGAGATGTAGGAACAACTAAAAACACTTTTCCAGTTTATACAAATAGCTGCTTTTGCTTTTTCCAGTTTGGCATTTAAGTGAGGTTCCATATTAAGATTGTACGTTAAATTAATGCCGAGATATTGGAATTGCTTCACTGAGAAAACTGAACTATGAGTTATTCAAAAAGATGCATGTTTGATTATATGTTTAACTTATACAAATAGAATTCAGTTTAAACCTAATTGTAATCTGTTTAAATGCGAAAATACTATTATTTTAAAGTAGAATGTGTTTAAATCAAAACCATTCATGTTTGAACATTTCATCATAACTAGTGAATAATTTTTGTATGTGATTCAAACTAGCTTGACTTTGAGTTTTGAAAGGCCTGTTTAATTTTTGTTCCCACTTGAAAGTATTTAACATAAAATGAATATGAACGAGTTTGTTTTAAACATGAACCCACTGAAAATGTTAACAAGAAAAGGCAATTGAACAGAAATCTTAAATTTAAACTCAAATCAGTTTGAATCGAACTCAAATGAAGAAAAATTTTGGATAAATTTACCTTGTGGTGATGTCATTTGGGCAAAAAAAGGTTTTTGGAACACTTGCAATCCTTAAAGGAAGTTTTTGGTAAGTTACAACATTTTTTTTAGGTATTGATATTAAAATTAAATCATATTTTCTCCTTTTTATATACAGAAAAAGAAGAATTGTCCTTTCAAAAAATTTAATGGAACAGCTTGACATGATTTTTTTATAATCATTATTGGGGACATTTTTAAGCCAAACCATATTATCGATTATCAGAAATCACCCTTCTTCAACTGTGAAATGCTGTTCTTTGGGGCTCACTTGGCTGTTTGAAGATTTAAGCCAAAAATTTACTAAAAGTAAGTAAGTATATCACAATAAGAGTAAAACCTTTTTTAACTTTAATCAAAAAAGCTAATATGTACTGTAAATTCAATTCTAGGTACTCCACAAACTTCCACATTCAATTATTATTAAATGGAACATAAATTTGGGTACAATTTAGAGGCTTAGTTTCATTTGTTTAATTTGTTTTATTATTAACTAAAAACTTAATGTGTTTTTTCTTCATGTTCGATTAAAGATTTATTGAAATTTTCAAAGACTTTTTACTGTTTTTTTTTTGTATTTCCTGGTCAGTTTTATTGAGTAAAAATTTAAAATAAGTTTGGGTAAGTATATTTACATATCATTGAATCAAACACGGGAATGTTAAAAAAAAATGAATATGATTCTATTTGAAACAACGTTAAATGAAGTAAATTAAAATAAATAGAAATATGTTCATATCAAATAGAAACCAAGTAAATTTAAACAAAAACACGTTTAAATTGAGTCAACTATGATTAAATACGTTTCTGTTCAAGTCAAACAGAAATCGCTTCCATGCCAAATCGTATGTGTTTGAGTTTGATTTAAACATGAATATATTCAATATTTTTCTCAGTGTTCACTACATCCAGTCTTTCACTTCCAAACGTCCATTTTTCATCTTGACTTAAGACTCCTGTTCCATTTTTAAAAACTACTATCTTTGATTTATTGGTGTTGACTTTTAAATTCCACATTTGACAGTAAGTTTCTAATTTATTTATCATTAACTGAAGCATCTTAGGATCTTCTGCTAATAAGACTATGTCGTCAGCGTAGAGGATCACTTTAATTTTCATCCCCGCTAACGATACTCCCCCTGGTAATGCGTTTGTGATGTCATCTATGTATAACGAAAATAACAATGGACTCATGCAACATCCTTGGCGTACTCCAAGTTCCACATCGAATTTTTCAGAAGTATGGACTCCATCGTATACGGTAGCGGTTGTAGATTCGTATAATTTTTCTAGAGCTTTTATAAACTTGTAAGACACCCCAATACAGCTTAGCTTATAGAACAAACATTTTCGATCAATAGAGTCGAAGGCTGCTCTGAAGTCGACAAAGAAAGCATACATTTTTTGCTTTCTACTGAGTTTCATTTGTGCTAAATTTGCCAATATAAAAACATTATCTGCCGTACTATATCCAGACCTGAAGCCGGCTTGGAACTCGCTTAGTTTGCTGTTGTGTTCGACCCAATTCGAGAGGCGCTTGAGTAATATCGATGAGTAAATTTTTAAGGCAGAGTTCAAAAGCGATATGCCTCTATAATTTTCTGGGGTAGCAGGGTTGCCTTTTTTGTATATGGGTGTTAAAAGAGCGTCATAAAAATAGTCCGGAACAATACCAAACTGGTATATTGTGTTTAAGCAGGTTGCGAAGTGTTTTTTAAAAACATCTGGACAGTTTTTATAAAACTCAATTGGTACTCCATTGGATCCGGGTGCTTTATTTGAAGAAACTTTGGCAAGAGCATCACAAACATCTTCAAACGTTATAGATCTATCCAAAATGCTGTCTTCAGTTAGAGGTTTAGCGTATATCCAGGTTGTACGGACATTTTCTTGTGTTGCGCTTTCCTTGAAGAAGTTTCTCATTTCATACAACTATTTAAAAGCTGCAATCAACTACCGCAACCTAATTTTAAATGAATTTTCTTGATTAATAAAATTAAATCTACTCACTAAACTTAATTTTTTAATTTACCTTTTAACCTGACAGGCAACTTCAAGTTATTGTCTTAATTATTTTTATACCAGCATGCACTATGTTTTTGTAAAAACTTATTTTTTGAAATAAAATTATCTATCTATCTATCTATCTATCTATCTATCTATCTTATTTATTTTTCAGCTCAGTCCTTAATGTATATTTTTCACAATAATATTCAGTAAATTGAAAAGTAAAATATTTTAATCATTAAAACAATTTGTATTTTACATGAAACTAGTGTATAATTTAAAGAAAAGAATATAAAGTAATTTAACTGCTCTGAAAATACGGCCAATTTTAAGGAAACTCACTGAGGCTGGTTTTGAAAAAAGGGCTCAGAGATTCGATTTGGAAAGAATACAAAACTTTGTAGTGTTACTCTTACATTTATTAGTTGATTTGTTTTTGAACATTTAAAGGTTTTCTCTTGGAACGATACGATACGAACGATAAGAGTCTTTGGAGCCAGTAGCCATTGTTAGTTTATGTCCAGCAAAAGGATTAAATAGATATTGATAACACAAAAAAATTCAGTTTTGTAATCCAAAGAAGTTTATGAAATAAATATCAATACTAATGGCCAGTTGCACCGACCTCTTTTAAATATTTATTGCTTCGTTTAATTTTAAAATGACATTTATCGATTGCACCAACCACTTCTAAATCTAACAGGCCAATAAACGAACCAATAAACTAAAACTCCATTTTCCTCCAGATAAATTTTAAAAGCGAGTTTAAACGAACATGTCTAGGTACATTTGTAGGTACAAACAAAATAATTCAATTTTCTTTGACGGAATATTGTTAATTCCAAATTAAAATAACGAAAATAACAGGTGAAGGCATTTTGCTTCCTATTTATAATTCACTACTTAAATAAATAAATTATTCCAGAAAAATTATAGACTGGCCATCATGTGCTCATCTGATAACGAACTTAACCAAAAAATGGCGAGACGTCGCGTCGGAGTTGTTCAGGTTCACAGAGAAATCCATTTTCTGAATTCGATGACGTCGCTTTAAAATATTTTTTCATAATTTCCAAGAGTGTGTTGAAAAAAATATTAGTGTTGTTTAGTTGGTATCTATTTCAATAGTTTCATAATTTCTCTAAAAAAAAAGAAAATAATAAATAATAATAAAAAAAACACCAAGATAGCGCATTCGCATTGTCTGTATCTAATGAGAATACCTTGTTTCTGTTTATTGTGTATTCACATTTTCTTTATATCTATCTCACTTGCACTGGTTAAATTTTTTCGTTCAGTTTAATACACATATGATAAAATCCAGGGGTGGTTTATGAACTGCATTTTAGCTAAAAAATGCGCAAAATAGATTGGTGCAACCCAAATAAATTTATTAGTCCGATAAATTTTAACTCCATTTTAGCAAAAACCGCTTTTAGTGAATTTTGGTGCAACTGGACATAAATGGGTTATTTTTTTTTTTTAAGTTGTGGATCTGTAAAACTTTACTCAGAATCTATGAAAAGCGGACGTTGAAAGAGTGTCCTCACACATTGGACAAAGGAGAGGAAATGGAGTTCTTCCCGAAACCATCAAGGGAATATTATTAACACAATTTAATTTTACCCACCTAAGCTGTTTGTTATTTTCTGACCTTTTGTATAATTATAATATAAGAAGGTTTTATAATACAAATTCTATATACTACTGAAATAAATCAGCCATGTAGAAGACTTAGCATTAAGGATTGGACTTGTTGAATTATTGATTCAAAATAGCTTTTTATGGCCTTTAGTCCTATAAATTGGTGTTTCGTTCGGCTTACTCACTTGAACTCATCAGTGACATAGTGAGGGCTTTGTCATACGCAATTTATATTAAGTTCAGTTCAACTTACATGAATTTTTCAACGAAAATCCACTGTAAACTATATCCAACAAGATTAGAATTCCTAATCATTAAGCTGGAAGTTTTTTTGAGTTGATGATGTTGACTGATGAGTTCAAGTGAGTAAGCCGAACGAAACGCCAATTTATAGGACTAAAGGCCATAAAAAGCTATTTTGAATCAATAATTCAACAATTCCAATCCTTAATGCCAAGTCTTCTACTTGGCTGATTTATTTCAGTAGTATATAGAATTTTAAGTTGAACTGAACTTAATATAAATTGCGTATGACAAAGCCCTCACTATGTCACTGATGAGTTCAAGTGAGTAAGCCGAGCGAAACGCCAATTTATAGGACTAAAGGCCATAAAAAGCTATTTTGAATCTATAATTATAATAGTTATCAGTACAATTCAATGCTTTGACAAAATATAAGAAGACTTAAGAGTGTTCCGGACTGAAATGGTGATTTCATGAATAAGATTGCGAAGCGTGTACTTGTCCGATCAAAGCGATTAAGGTGTCTATGGACAGATATACTTATTCTCTATGCCATCATTGGAAAAAAAAATTTAATTTTGTGCTCTAGATTTCGGTAAAAGCCTCTAAGAAATCGAGAAAATGGCTAAAATTGCTGTTTTTCAAAGCAAATGTAGCCTACACTATAGCATTTTTTGCAAAAAAATGTTTAATAACATAAAATTCCATATTTTTATTATGCCACTATTGGAGAAAATTTTGAATTTTATACCTAGTAAAAATTTTAATAATGTAAAATAAAAATGCTTGTGAATTTTGAAAAAACCCATTTTTGACAGTCAATTTTTTATACTTAACGGTATTTTGTTGACAAATTTTTTTGCAGTGAATATAAATTCAATATATTTTTCCTGATTTTCATTAATTATGTAATCATATTTGTATCATTTAATATTGAAATTTTTAATTCTTAAAATGCACTTTTTGACAGAAAATTTATGTAAATTTAGAAGTTAAAATCAGTTACTTTTAGAAAAAAATACAATACAATAATACGCCTACTAGTGACCAATTAGTAAAAATGCAAAGTTTTATAAAACAATGTATCTGATGAAAGTGAAAAAAACCGTCTTATATACCTATGCAAAAAAAAAAACGTTAGGAAATGACTGGTTTTGTTCAGTTCGGAACACTCTTAACACTTAAGAATAACATGATGTATACTCACATCACAACAAAAACATATGTAAATGTTTAAAAAAGAGCCAAGTTCTTATATTTATGTACAAGAAACCTGTGCTTAAAGTCAGCCAAAAGGTAATGAGATCTAAATATGTGCTCAAATTATGACAGAAATTGGTATTTAATGATTACTGATTAAAATTTGGTGGATGCACTGGTCAAGTTTTCATACATTTTAAGTTTGTGGCTAAGTAAATAATTAAGAGAAAACTTGCCAAGTAAATCCACCAAATTTTAATCAGTCATCATTAAATACCAATTTCTTTCATAATTTGGAGTTGTTACGATATTACTCTAATTCAGATATTTGATATTAAACTTTATGTATACTAGACTGATTCAAAAAAATGAAAATGTCTTCGATTTTCAATGCCACTAACTTTTTAGTTAAAGTTTAATGAAATAATAATCCTGGCAAAATTTCAGCCCTTTAGGTCAATATTTAGAGGTCGCTCATCGATACTTTCTGTTTTCCATACAAATCGTATGGGAATTTTTTTTTTTATTCCTCATTTTAGAGTGGGGGTCTATTTCCCCCCATTTAGGCGGGATGGGCAATTTCCTAAAAAAAATTGGTTTAAAAAAGAAAAAAATATTAAAAATCAACGGCAATACTTATAATGTCATGCTATTACTTTTTTAAAGCCAACAATCCATTATTTAATTAACTTTTTAAAAAAAGTTGTTTTTGTAAATATTTTTTGAAAAAATTAATTTCAAACTTAGATTTAAAAAATTAAAAAGTGATTTTATTTTTTAAATATCTTTTTAAAAAAATTTTCGTTATCAAGTTCAAATTTTTGTTTATGGATTTCAATACCTCCCTTAATTTTTAATCGGATGCTGAAAACCGCAGGCTAAAATGTTTTGTAGTTTCTAAGAAAATTGAAAATAACAAATATCAAGTTTCTTGTTATTTGACGCCTTGGAATTCAAATTGTTCCTTCCTACAAGCACCCAATTTCCAGTAGTTGTAGTGGGTATTTTAATTTTCAATTTTCTCAGAAACTACAAAACATTTTAGCCTGCAGTTTTCAGCATCTGATTAAAAATTAAGGAAGGTATTGAAATCCATAAACAAAAATTGTACTTGATAACGAAAAATTTTTCATAAAGAAATTCAAAAATAAAATCACTTTTTAATTTTTTAAATCTAAGTTTGAAATTAAGTTTTTCAAAAAATATTTACAATAACAACTTTTTTTAAAAAGTTAATTATATAATGGATTGTTGGCTTTAAAAAAGTAATAGCATGACATTATAAGTATTGCCGTTGATTTTTAATATTTTTTTCTTTTTTAAACCAATTTTTTTAGGAAATTTCCCCTCCCGCCTAAATGGGGGTAAATAGACCCCCACTCTAAAATGATTTTTTTCTTGTCTGAGTGAAACTTACACGCACTTGCGTTTTGTTACAACTTTTGTAAAACACCTTGTATTATAGCAGATTTTTTCAACACGGAATCCTAAAACTTTTAAATTCACCACGAATACCACTCTTACCTTGAATAACTTTGGAAGGAGTACATTAATTAGATAAGAAGTAGGGACCTTTTTTAAAGAACATCAAATCTTCTTTCAGATTCTACCTTGATGATTTCTGTATGATAACCGTCTCTAAAGTTATAAAAAAAAGAAGGAATCAAAAAAAAGTTCCCATACGATTTGTATGGAAAATAGAAAGTAGTGATGAGCGACCTCTAAATATTGACCTAAAGGGCTGAAATTTTGCCAGGATTATTATTTCATTAAACTCTAACTAAAAAGCTAGTGGAATTGAAAATCGAAGACATTTTCATTTTTTTGAATCAGTCTAATGTATACATATGTATATTTTAAATCTCATTATTTTTTTGATTGACTTTTTACGCACAGGTTTCTTGTACATATAAGAACTTGGCTCTTTTTTAACATTTATGTTTTTGTTGTGATTTCACTCCTTTTTGCAAAGATTTTATTTTTCCAGGTGAAAATCAAGCCCTACCGATCTATAAATTTTAATATTTCTGCGACAACTGAAAGTGCTCCATAAAAATGATAGCAATTCTGAGAAAATGGTTGGATGCCCTGCCTCTTGAATGGAAATCTCAACGTTTTATGTTTCTCTTTTTATTCTCTTCAAGTCATACCGCTCTACCAATTTTCATCGTTCTACAACAATCGGAAGTGCATTACATATGTAATTGATTACAATTTTTAAGAAAGCTGTTATATTCTGACCTTTTGCATAATTATAATAGTTATCAGTACAATTCAATGCTCTGACCTTAAACTGGAGTTAAGCTACTCCCCTCCCCGCAAGCAGCAGAAAAGATAATATAAAATATGCTCTGTGCAGCATAGCTTCCGATCAAGGCACGGACTTTTTCGAGCAGACAATAATTGTCA
This sequence comes from Dasysyrphus tricinctus, assembly GCA_963921185.1. NCBI lineage: Eukaryota > Metazoa > Arthropoda > Insecta > Diptera > Syrphidae > Dasysyrphus > Dasysyrphus tricinctus. The sequence continues at coordinate 175,357,352 of OY992531.1, read as the reverse complement.
CGCCGAAAATGATGCTGGAGATGACAGCGCTTAACATGAAACCATTGCAGCCCATCTTCATGCAAGCGTGGTGATTCAATCAATATTAATACATTAAATAAATTGGGTGGCGCAACAGCTCCTGGAGAACCACCATCCACCAACCATTCCTTTCTGCGTGTTTTTGGCAGGAATGGAGTCCGAACGACTAGATGAGAAGCACTTATTCATGACAAGTATACTCTTGGAGGGTAGTACCTCGTGGCATGATGGTTTGTGCGTAGGACTGCCTGTGCACACTTACAATTACAGTAAGGTGCGCTGGCCACGCTTTACCAACGCCTTATCGAGCGAAATCAGTTCGAATAATATATCCCCACCAAATCACAGGAATTTGACAAATAACGAAATAGACCAATATCTTGAACAAATGGACGAGACAATCAAACGAACAATAGACAGAACGATACCAAAGTATAAACAACGGGACACAACCGACATGTACCGGAATGCGACCATTGACGCATTACACAGACAAAAAAGTGGACTGCTGACAAGACTCAAACTCTTGTACAGACGATTTACTGACCCACACAATCTGGAGATTAGGACGCTGAAGTCGTCGATCAAGAACATCAACCAACTAATAAAGGAAAACTATCGGTTGTCGATTAATTTGTACTGGGATACCAAAATACTGGGAAAAAAAAATTCTAGTGACCCGAGTATGTTTCCCCAAATTAACAAGATATTTAGAAGGAATGATCAGAACGACCTTCCGTGTCTTAAGCTCCAGAGAACGACAGACAACAGAGACGTACTTCTGACAGCAGGAATTGATCCAGAGGAAGGCGTCTTGGACGATGACGTCTTTATTGTCGAAGATCCGCAGGAGAAAGTGGTGGCTGTGGGGGCTGCTTTCCAGCAAGTGTACAAGGTGAATGCATGCATTCGCCCGAACAATGAAGCCTGATTCACAATGCGACGAGGAAACGGGACGTGAGCGTGACGAGATTCCGTCGTTGCTGTCAAACAAATTTCAAAGAATGAAAGTATATGAGGATATACACAATGAAGCGTTTCTCGTCGTCACGTCACGCCAAGAATTCGAAAAATTGAAAAAAAGACGCGACGAGACGACGATTTTATTTTTTGACAAGTTATTTACATAATGGAAGTATTTTTTTAAAGAAAAATACAATAACTTGAAATTAAAAGATCAAGTAATTCCTAATCTGTTGTCCTTAAAGCTTTTTTGGATAATTTTTATTATTTCTTATTTTTAATAAAAGAGTTTTCGTTGTAAAGAATCTCGCCGCATTGTGAATTGGGAAACGATTTTATAACTAGAAAAAGATGACAGCGAATCACGTCACGCTCTCGTCTCGTTTTTCCGTCGCATTGTGAATCAGGCTTGACCTGGAAAACAGAGCCCTGCTCCACCACTTCTACCTTCGGAATGACATCACGCAATGGCGATCAGAGAACCTCGGTTTCACCGGGTTCAATGAAGATAATTTGGCAAACTCCATAATCGTTGAGCGAAATGGGCCCAGTTCCCTGTTAATTACGAAGGTGGAGCTTCAGCTCATTCTATTCAGCATTTACACCAGCGATCTGATAAGTAGTCTAACTCAGGCAATTGTGTATGCCGACGATCTAATTGCGTACAGAACAGCTCCAAAAGTCGAGGTCATCAGAACTTTTTTGCAGCGTGCCTTCGAGAAGATTCAGCGATATTGCGATGACTGGAAGTTGAAAATCAACTTTCAGAAATCAGAAACTATCTTGTTTAGGACACCATTGAATGGAGCCACAAGGGATACGAGAAAGAACTGGCGAAAGCTGGTGATCGTAGGGCCAAATGGACAGTCACTGGCGAGTAAAAGTGTAGTAAAGTACCTTGGCATCAGGATGGATCAGTATTTGTATTTCGACAGATATATAAATGCTGCTCTGTCCAAGGCTAGGGGAGCTTTTGCCCTGACGAAACGGTTATTTTATAGCAGCCGGCTTGACAGCAGGGTGAAGGTGATTTGCTACATGGCCCTCATACGGCCGATGATTGCCTATGGGTGCCCGGTTTGGTTCAACGTTGCCCCATCTCAAATGGAAAAGATTCGGGTGTTTGAGAGGCAGTGTCTTAGACGCTGCCTTGGATTACACAGAACACCAGGGTCGGAGTACAAACATTATTATTCTAACCTGGTTCTATACAACGGCGGCGGCGCACTATGGGCCCAAGTGACGTTTTGCGTCTCAAAAATCTGTAACTTTTTTGTCTTGTGAGATAATACGCTGAAATTTCGTACATATCTTCTTGAATATACGGCCAACAAAATAATGTAAGTTTCTAAAGGTTAAATGTATGCTATTTTTATTTAAAAATTATTCAAACAATTGGCACGAGTACGATAACTGAGGCGCCAAGAAATAATAACGGTTTTTTGTAGAACAGTTCAATACAAGCATTTTTTACTACGAGAGGGGGGGTCTATCTCACCCCGTTTGGGCGGGAGGGGCAATTTCATAAAAACAGTACCAAAAATGTAAAAAAAAATATTAAAAAATAACGGTAATACTTACAACAAAGTATTATACCTTTATTTAAAGCCAATACTCTGTTCTATTAGTTAGTTTTCGAATCAAGTGAAATCTATGCATGATTTTTGAAAAAAATAATTTTAAACTCAAAATTTGCGAGAAAAAAGCATAAAAAAAGGTTTAAAGTGTAATTTCTCAAAACTGTAAAATTATATATCATTTTTTTTTTCTGAAATTCGTTGCTATTAGATATTTTAGAGTTGCTATTCTGGGAAATCCAAATAATAATAAGTTATATAAGAAACAATATAAACATGATGTTTATTGTACAAAAAAGTATGATCGAATAATTAAATTAAAAATATTAAACTTCAACAAAATTATACAAACAAAAATAAAGTTAGAATTACAAAGTATTTTATAATATAGTATATATATATTTATATATATACTAACAGTTGCTCTAATTAATTCTTAATCAAAAACTGAAAATTAGATGATTCTATGTCTTCTAGTTTTTGAAAAAATCGATAATTACTATAACTACTTTTGTATGGGATGTTTGTTTTTTGCTTGCTTACGTATTACGGCTGGCGTATAAACAGTGTGGTATGCAACCCCCCTGCTTGGGCACATTATAGGATTTGGGGTAGGTGCAAGGTTGGGTGTATGCAAAGTTTCTTTTACATTTAAAGAATCTGGATTAAGGAAACATATACAAAGCAGTTGTAATGTTCAAAGTATGCATACCCACTTAGATCATAAAAAAAAACGAGCAACCATTCGAGTTTTGTACGGTAGTAGTTTTAGTAATTTTCAATTTTCTCAAAAACTAGAAGACATAGAATCATCTTGTTTTCAGGTTTTGATTAAAAATTAATTAGAGCAACGAATTTCAGAAAAAAAATGATATATAACCTTACAGTTTTGAGAAATTACACTTTAAACCTTTTTTTATGCTTTTTTATCGCAAATTTTGAGTTTAAAATTCATTTTTTCAAAAACCATGCATAGATTTCACTTGATTCGAAAACTAGCTAATAGAACAGAGTATTGGCTTTAAATAAAGGTATAATACTTTGTTGTAAGTATTACCGTTATTTTTTAATATTTTTTTTACATTTTTGGTGCTGTTTTTATGAAATTACCCCTCCCGCCCAAACGGGGTGAGATAGACCCCCCATCCAATAGTACAAAATTCTTGTATTAAACTGTTCTACAAAAAACCGTTATAATTTCTTGGCGCCTGAGTTATCGTACTCTCCCCAAACATTTGCATACACACACATTTCGGAATAAACACATAACACCGTTATTTGTATGCGTCATGTTATTTGAAATTGAAGTTTTTTTTTTCTTTAAATTTATAATAAATACAATTTAAATTAAAAAAGTTGTACAAATGAAAGGGCACGGTAATGGCAAATAAAGTTCTTGCTCTACATCTTACTTACAAATCCAACCTAAGCAATTATTGACCCCCTCTTTCTCCAGTACCAATAAAGTCAGATACTTCAAATTTGAAGCATTTACTTAACTTATCAAGTCTAGGCATGGCAATAAATTTCAATCTCTAAGAATTAGTTGTTCCTAAGATATATAGATCTTCATACATCACTAAAACCATATAACTGACCTACTCACCCCTCACTCGCTCTTAAATAACTGATACCAGTTTTGTATAAACATATAAATGTCACACAAGCATTATGCAAACCTATGATATCAAAGTATAATGTGAGTGCGCTGCTGTAATAAAAAAGATGCAAGATGTTCGATCCAAACTGGTGGAAAATTTAGGACATTCAAACCCTTCTTTTATTAATTTTAAAATGAGAGTAGACTTAAAAAATGAATTCTTAGTATTTTCTTGGAATCGATTTTAAGTCTACAATGGTTGGAAACCAATTTTAAACGTTTCAAATTTCATGCGAAAAAAGATATTGCAAAAACATGTAAGATCTGTGAATTTTTGTTCTACTTCTTATAATAGGTTTATAGTTCTTAATCAAAGAAAAGCAATTAAAAGCATACAGATTTTTTAAAAGTTTTAGTTTATGAACTAAGGAATAATTTGCGCCCTAGAACTAAACGGTGGATGACGGTGGAAGTACTTAAAACTCCAATCGAAATTTGTCAAAAGCTAAAAAAAAATATGTTATTGAAAAAAATAAATTTATCTAAAATATATATTTTCCAAAACATATTTTTGCAAATTCGAATAGTAGTAATAATAAGCTTTCCAAAAAAATATAACACTTATACCTTATCATTATCAATAGTTAAAAGAAAGTGGTTTCAAAAGTAGCTTCACTATGTCACGCAAACAGTGTTTTTTCTAGGGAGCACTTTAGAAAGGGTTAAATACTAGAAAGACTGGATGGAAACATAATTTTTTTATTGGAATCTGTACTTTAAGTATTTCTTAATTCATTTCTGCCAAGAAATTAATCTTAAAAATAGTTTTGAAAAAACCATTTTTGAGACGCCAACCATCATTTGGGCCCATAGTGCGGCACCAACATAAACAGGATAGATAATTTCTTGCTGAAGCTTATTCGAGGTCACATTGCAAGAGCAATGTCCTCGACCAACAGCTTAATTTTTGGGGTTTATTACCCTAAAAACGATTACTACGAGAGTGTGCGTCTAAGCGGCTTTATTCCGCCCGATGCATTCCTCTATTAAGACAGTCGAGGGCTGATCCAGGATAGAGCGGCGGTTCCGCTAATCTACCACGTCGGCCGTAGAACTGTAGATCGGCGACTCCTTTATGACCGAGACGTCCTCGCACAACACGGAGCGGAGCACCTTCGGTTCAGTAGGACTGTGTCCGATCGGGACCGAAGAGATAGGGTAAAGCAGGAGAACCAGTTCTGGTGGTTGAAACCTGAACACGAAGTTAATTCGGATATATAAAAGTTATCTATGCATTTTTCTATGCCATGGCCGTATTACATAGGTTTAGGTAGTTAGTTTTAAGCAGGGACAGTCAAGGTGGCACCAAAAAAAAAAAAATCAACAACAAAATTATAAAACCAATAAATACACAAACAAATTTGAAAAACCGGAAAATGCTTGCTGTGGCTGTTCTAGTTTGTAAGTAGTTTATAAGTAGCTTGTAAGTAGTTTTATAGTAAATTTTACTAGTTTTAATTAGTTTTAATTTAGTTTTATTTAGTTTGTAAGTTTTATATAAGACAAAAAAATAAAGTTATAGATACCGAGTTATTTATAAATTCTTCTCGGTGAAAAATAAAACCGAAATGAATTCTAGTTTTTAAGATAGTTCATAGGCCGAAAGGTATTAGCATTAAGTTATTAGTTTAACTTAAAACGCCCGAATGGGGCCAGTAAGTTAGTTGTAAGATATTGATAAGTAGGCTAGTTTTTATGAATTTTTGTCTAGCTTTAAGATAGTTTAAAGATAATGGAAAAAAAAAAAATTAATTTACAAAAAAAAAAAAAAAATTTGTGCGTAGGACTGTCATGCCGAAGGTGTGGGTTCGATTCCCAGCCGTGCCATCTAAAAACAAAAATGTTTTATTCGAGGTACTGCCTCTTGCGAGTAACTGACAAATACTCCAAGAGTATACTTGTCATGAAAAAGTGCTTCTCATTTAGCCGTTCGGACTCGGCAAAAAACTGTAGGTCCCCTCCATTCCTGCCAACAACACGCACACAGGAATGGTTGAATCGTTGAATCGTTCAACTAACGGTTCTTTATGTATCATTTTCGACCTTTAATAAAAAACCAAGGTCATCAGTGGGTACGCGGATGTATTCCCACCTACGATAGATAACATTAGTTATGATTATGGACCTTCAATTATTGATTTAGTTCGCGCTAAATGATGATTTCCAACCACTGTGCGGCGGCGGGGAATCGAACCCACACCTACGGCATGACAGTCCCACGCACAAACCATCATGCCACGAAAAATTACAGAAAATAATCGATGTCATACGTCATTGAAAAGGTTATTACGTGTATCTGCTTTATTTCATTATATAGCCGTTAAGCTCTAAGGCATGGGATTAGAGATATATTCGGCCTCAAAACAAAAAGAACCATAACGTAACTCAGAATTTGGTCTTAAGTAAGCCTTCACAACATAAATGTGTGGTACGTTCGTTGAAAAGGTTATTGCATGTACTTCATTTTGTTAAATGGCTGTTGAGTTGAACATGGACTTCGAGAGATATTTGGCATCAAAACGGCAGATTATGTTACTGTTCTTTTCGGTCTGTTGAGGCTGAATATCTCTCGAACCCCATGGTTCACAGCTAAACGAACGGGTATATAGTAAAATATAATACATGCAATATCCTAGTTCGCATTTGTCTTTTTATTTCAAAAGAATATTGTGAAATGGATTTCTGGCCTAAGAGGAGCTGAAAGACTTTTCTCTACCACTGTTTTAATTACTGGTTCTTCTGTTTTAAAATTTTTGATAACTGCTAAAAAAGAAATTTAGTTAAAAAAACAATCATTTATTTTTTAAGCTTCCAAGTTTGAAATTATTTCTTACAAAATCTTTTCATATATAGTTTTTGATCTAAAAACGAGATTATAGAAGAGGCTTCTAGCTTTAAAAATTATAACCGTTATTTTAAAATGTTTTTTTCCATTTTAAGTGATTTGTTATAGAAAATTGTCCCTCCCACACTAATAAAGAGAGGTAGACCCCCCATCCATAGTAAAAAGTTCTTGTATCTAACTGTTCTACAACAATTCGTTATTATTTCTTGAGTTTTAGAACTCTTGTCATTTTAATGACAACAAATATTCAGCCTCAATAAGTTCACAGCATTTTTTTGCGCTGGCTCTGAGTCTAGTAGTATTGTAGTATCCTTTATAAAATGTGGTGATAAGAAAGTAGTTCAACCTGACTGGCGACAGGAACTGTGACTGGATAAGTACCAATATGTGCCATTATGACCATGATCAAATAATCATCTAAAATATCTAAAAAGTCTTTAAATAATAAAGTTTCTATTGATAAAAATTTAAATTTTATTAAAATACAAATAAGTACATGTAAGTGTATTCAATGATCAAACAAGCTTTTAAGCTTAAATTATAAAAGTGGATAACTGCATTCTGCTGCGATTCCACAGAAACTATTTTTGTTCCTAGGAATGCGAACATATCCTCCTTCACCCCACTTATCAGACCATGAGTTTTTAACAATCCAATAATCCTTACCGCCTTCCGAGCCATACCCAACAACCAAAATTGAGTGGTTCACTTCTCCTTTATTACATTCCTCGTCATCATAAATTCCTTTCTCGTACGAGAAAATTGAATCTGCTTCAGCTTTCATAGAACAGGCCAAAGGTCCTTGTGTTGCAATTATTTCTTTCATTTTCTGCTCATTACCAGCGTCAATTACAGAAAATCCTTTCATTTCAGCTCCTTTAATATTTTTGGTGTAGTGGCATTTGTCATCTTTCATCTTATAGGGATACGGATCGCTCTTAGCAATACCACCGTTTTCGATAATATACTCAAATCCATATTCTTGATATCCACCTCCACAACCAGTATTGCCGAAATTTGAACTACAGTCAATCAAATTTTGTTCAGACAATGGAACCAATGAATTAGTCTTTCGGAAATGATGCCCCTCAAGAGCCCCAGTGACAGCAAATGACCAGCATGAATTACATTCCAAACCTTTAATTTGTTCACAATAGAGTTTAAAATAAAAGTTGTTAAGAATACGTTATAATACTTTATATTACCAATAATAGCTTAAGAGCTCACCTTGGAATTTAACTGGTGTCACCCCTCCCTTTTCACGCCAGTCAAAACTGTCAGGTAATTTAACGGTGATAGGTGCAGAAGCAGGCTCCCTATGAGCTTGAGCTTTTTCACTAGAATTTAAAAAAAGAGATAACGTTACTTTTAAAAATTCATGTACAAAAATCAACTTACTCTCCCACGCTATTCCTCTTTAAGCCAGTAAGTTTTGACAAAAGCTCAGCTTTGGATAGGTCGGAAAATATATTTACACCTAGTTTAAATGAACTCTCGCCTAATTCAAAAGCCTTTCTATTCGTATCAATCAAGACTTGGTTAGCCTTGAAAGCTTCTTCACGTATTTTTTGTTCAGCAGCAGATGCATAACTTTTACCAGTTTTTTTCTACAAGAAGGAAGAAAATTGATAATATTTTGTCAAAATAAAATTCTGTAAGGAAACTAATACCACAAAATCGCTGAAGTCTTGAACATTGGTAAGTGAAGGTATTTTAGAAAGCTGTCCCAAAAATCCGCTTCCTGGTAATGATGGTATTGGCACCTTGGGAAAACCACCAAATAAACCCTGAGCTGAAACAGCTGTCAGTGCCGCTAATAATATCAAGATGGTTTTCATCGGAATAGCTTGAAAAAAAAAACAAAAATAAAATTAAATGAAGTACAGGGTAGGAAATGGGGGAAGGATGTGTAAGTAGTAGGTATTAGCTGGCACACTGAGAGACAGCATGTCTGTTTAATAACTTTAACACATATTACATCTTTAAAGTATCTACCTATCACTTACTTATGAGTTATAAAAATAAATTGCTTGATAAGCTTCAACTTAGTTGCAATCGGGAAGTGGAGGTGGTTTTAGTGCAGTAAGAGTCTCACACACCTATGAGCACGCGTTTTTCGGTCCTCATAGAGCCTTTTGAAGGTTTTGCACCTACCCACGGACAAAAATAAAACAAATTTGAGTTATGCTTATATACGACACATACATAATTATGTAGGTAGAGATCCACTGATTTAGAAAGGGCTTATTTGGAATAGTTAACGGGTCTATAAAACTTTTCGCGTGCATTGTACATATATGTTAAGAAGTTATTTGCTTGCAGGACACGATACCAATGGTCGGACAGACTTTTTTTGGTTGTTGCCACGAGTCCCACCACTTTTCTAAAATTTGGGATTTTGTGCATCCTTGGATGAATTTGAAAAAATAGTGGTTAAGGCCACTTTCCTAGCTATTTGATATGATTTTACTCAATTTTCCCTGATGTATAAGGCAGTGCTAAGAAAATACCATTTTTTATAAAAATGGTCTGACCTGTCGCAACTGCCAAAAAAAGTCTGTCCGACCATTGGTATACGGCCATTCCAAAAATTTCGAAACCAAGCAACTCAATTTCAAATTAAAGAACAAAATATATTTAAATATGCCAATATTTAGAGTATATATTAGAGTTAACGAAAAAATTGTAAATATAAAATTTTACTTGTTGTAAAATAGGCAAGTGATCAAAAAAGCTCATACTTGATCTTTCGTACCACCTGGGCATTTTTCGGCATTTTTGCCGCTATCAGTTTTCTATAAATTGTGATGCAAATGGCGATGTGCAGTTGGGTTTTTATAAGTGTTTTCAATACACTACTTCAATTTGGAACTGTTTTTCTGATAGGAGTGCTGTGAAAATAGTATTACGCCTCAAAATGACTGAACATTTCATGTCTTCCCCGTTACCGAAAAATGACAAAAGTTGGTATAAATGGTGAACTATATTAGTGATTGTAAAATTATTCCACATACAAATCAATACTTGAAACAGGATTATCGTGGATTTTTTTAGATTTTTATATCATGTTAAACTGTCTAAAACAGGGTAACGGAGAAGACAAAATTGCACTTTTCTCACCCAAATTTCAACGACTCATAGGCACCTTTTTTTAAAGTCTGAATTTCTTTGATCCCCATGCTTAAAATGGATCAAGGCAACTAAAAAAATATATCAGTTAAATTTCATTAAAATCGGTTGACGTTTACAGGTGCTAGCGAGCACTTGAAGTTTTTCATATAAAATACAATACAATACTGTGTTTTCACAGTCTTTTACTCAAGTGCCCGTAAAGGTGTAAACGTTGATTTAAAAACTTTAAACTTGCCACATATACTAAATACCATAAGGAGTATACAAATATATTTTTTTATTTTTGTAAATAACAGTTACTCCATTTAAAATAGCAACAAATGCCCAAAAACAACGATTTTTAATCAAATTTTTTGATGGGGTTAATATTATACAAAACTATTGAAAATATTTTTTTTTTATACTCCTTACAGTAGTTAATTTAATGTGCCAAGTTTAAAGATTTTGCATCAACTTTTACAATTTTGCTGATATTTTGAGTAAAAACTGTGAAAACCCCCTGAATTTTGAATGAAAAATTTCAAGTGCTCGCTAGCACGTGTTAACGATAACCGATTTCAATGAAATTTTATATACATTTTTTCAATTGCCTGAATCCCTTTTATCATTGATGAGAATAATTTAAAAATACGAATTACAATATAACTGAACAAAAAAGAAATCTTTAATCGTACGTGTCTTCTCCGTTACCATCTATTTTTTTGTATAAACTTACTAAATTTCATAATTTTTTGTTGAAACTTCTGTGTCGTGTACTTTGTGATGAATTTTTAAAAACCACTGAGTTTCATAAAAAATATTAATTTCTTAACAAGAAAAACCTTAGTACAAGCCTCCGATTGTCTTCTCCGTTACTTTGGAATGGCCGTATATCGTGTAAATGTAGAGGACAGTCCTACCTTTCATTTGATTTCCCATTTATAGCAGTTGCTTATATTATAGGTACATTTAGCGGAAAATGCAACCTGAAAAGTGCATTTTCTAACCATTGCGACCAGATAAAGCTTATCCGACCAGTAGTTTTGTAAATGTTTGCACTAAAGCTATCAGCTTACCCTTACATCCAATGTTTGAGTGTTTGCGATGAGATAGGTAGGTAATCTTACGGTCGGCTCCCGGACTATTGGATTTTATTTATTGAAAACATAAATGGAAGAAAATACGATATGATTCAGTTTTAAGAAGAAAAAACAAATCAAGAACACAGACCGCACTATTTTTTGGAACCTTTAACATTACAAAGGACGATACGAAAATCAAGAAAATTATTCACATGACACAAGAAAAAAAATTGACGTCAGATTTTGTACTGTTTTTCTTTTAATTTATATTTTTACATAAGTCTCCATATTTTTGTTTTCGAGATGGAGACCCCAGAAAACTTCGTTTCACTTCAGCAGCACTCTAGGCTTAAGTAAAGTTTTATTTTAAGACTGAAATTGTTTGTAAACAGAACTTTATTTGGAAATAAACATAAATAATGGACTTCTGACTTTCAAATAGCTACAAAACAGTACTGGTAAGTGTTGCCGATGTTTTAAATTATTGTTTTCTATTTCATTTGGAGCTGTCTTAAGACCATCCAAATGTCCAGTTGAAAAACGGCTCAAGTCCACTTGTTGAAAAAACTAGACTAATGATGACATCTTATAGATTTGTATGAGTACTATCTGATGTAGTATAGCTCTTTTCACATGGATTTTGAAAACTCGCAAAATAGTACACTTTAAAAAAAAAACTTTTTGCTCCAAAAACAAAGCGATATTAAGAAAAGAAAACTTGTGAATAGACCTAGTGACATGTCAGGTAAATAATTAAAACAAAAAAAAATCAAATATTGTAACTACATCCGGTCGAGGTCCTGTCTAACAAATTGAATCCAATGAATGGTCCAATGTCACGCTTGTAAAAATTATTTTATTTTCAAACACTATTTTGAAAATCTAGAGGTGTCTGAATGATAAGCCAAAAAGCGATTCCAATTATCACTATCCGGTTCTTTCAGAAGAAAATTTCAAATAAAAATTCGAAATTTTGGTTAAAACGTCGAAGGTCTTTTGGCTCATGTAAGCGTGTCATGCAAAAAAACTCTAGATGATAAAATCAAAATAATGTTTGCATAGTTGAGTACTTCGTGGTCGACAAAAAAATGTGTTACTTCCATTTATTTTTCTTTGAACTAGGTACTATTTCAGTAATAAATTTACAACTTCATTTTTCTCGGAATCAATTCAAGTGGACCTACGCCGTTTTTCCCCTGTACCCTTAAAATATAAAAAATCAAGAAAACTTATTCTGCGACCACTCTAATGAACATATATGTAGATACATTTTGAATCAAATAAATCAGAGCGGACAATTTCGCATACATTGTAGTTAAAACAGGGCACAATTCACAAAACAGATACATAGTGTATTTTATTTAAGCCACGCGCCGCCATATATACATATGTAAAGGGTGTTTTTATTTGTAAGGGTGTAGAACTTTAAGATGGCAACACTTTTTAAACGCGTCCATTTTGTCAGCTGTCAAATGATTCATTTTTAGTTCGGTTTGACATTGCAACATGAATAGATTAGCTGTGTTCGCGTACGCACACAAAACAGCCAAATTCTACCCAAACCAACCAAATTTAGCCCAAAGCTGTTCGCGTACGCAAGAAATGTGTAGTTTTTGGCAGAAGAGAACGCTCACGAGAGAGCAAAAAATTTCCCCTTCCTGACAATTTTTGCCAAATTCTGCCCAAGGAATTTGTTTGGGCAGAATTGGTAAGTGATGTGTTCTGTGAGTTAAGAACAACAACACAAAACCAAAATGGCTGTTGTTTACTTTTAGTTTGTTTTTCTTTTTTAGTTAAAGTGATTTTTGTTCTAATCTGTTCGTTTTTTTTTATTAAATTATTTAGTGGAGCTATATTTAGAGAAAAAAAGTGATAAAATAGTGAATTTCTTCTGTTTTTTGTTTATTGTGCAGTGCTTTTATGTGAAAAAACTGATTTCATAACAAAATATTTTTAATAATAAACAAATTTTGTTTTTAAATGTATTTGAGTTTTTTATTTCTGGAATGCTGATTTCGGGATTAATTATTAAAAAAATATCAATTTAAATGAAAAATATTAAGTTAAAAAATATATTTTAGTTCTGTGGCTTTGTTTTTTATTTTCTTGGAAGCTTTGTTTTTGTTTACTTTTTGTTGGTGTTTGAAATGTGGTAGAAATTTACTGTACTTATTTAAAAATGATGCTGGCCAGAACCTAACACTCAATGGTGACCGCTACAGAGCCATGATTACTGACCTTTTCGTTTATCATTAATTGAACAACCATGATGTGCAGGAGCTGTGGTTTCAATTAGACGGCGCAACATGTCGTGCCACAATTGATTTATTGAAGGAAACGTTTGGTAACCGGTAACGTCTGGATATGTCAAGTCGCTAGTCTACGCCGCCGATAAGCCCGAAACGATTGAGCACTTGGAGGAAAACATTCGCCGCGCTATTGCCAATATACGGCCACAAATGTTGGAAAAAGTCATAGAAAATTAGACTTCCAGATTAGAAAACGTCCGAGCCAGCCCTGGCAGTCATATGCCATTAATCATATTTAGATTATAATGCCAGAATATTATCTTTCAAATAAAATAAATTTCATGTTCAAAGCTCTATATCTACCTCCAAAAAAAACACCCTTTACATACCTATGTAAATTGAATTATTATAATGAATATTAAAAGGTCATCACATCAGCATATTATAATAGGCAGCTAGCGAGAATGAAAAAAAAACGACTTCAAACTTCAAAAACATTGATGACTTTTTTGACGATATCACAGCACTTTAAAAAACATTCTTATCAAATAATTAAAATATCAAATCTGTCTACGCTTTTCGTTCAGAACTTAGCTTGCCAAGTGTTGCACTTGCCTTCATACCAAGCGTCACAAACAAACTACACAACCATTACAAGAAGGCAAACATGAAAATTATACACAACAATACAAATAAGCTTCGCCTTAAACTAAGCACAACCAAAGATGCTGTACCTGCGATTGAGTGGAGTGGGGTGTATAAAATCACCTGTAAAGATTCTGGTGCCTCTTATATAGCTTTGGAGACAAAGGCAAGTGAACATAAAAGAACAATAAAAAACAACCAACTTTCAAATGCAATACCTGAACATATTTTTAATTTTGGCAACAAGACCCTCGCTCCGTTTCTCCCAGTTGCAGAGAACATTAAACTGCTTAGGACAGTTTATCCTTCTAAATTAGAGGCATACGAATCTTTTTACATTTAAACAACTGATAATTTAATGAATTTGGAGCCTGGTGCAATAGAATTATCTCTTTTTAACTTATTTAAGTGAATAATGTCATTTTAAAACAAACAAAACAAAAAGTTTAACTTTTGCTTTACATTGTTATTCTTCCTAGTTCTTTATATATTGTACTCATTGTTTGACTTATTTGTTGTTGTTTTATTGTTTTAAAATTTTCTTATTTGACTTCACTCCTCCGTGTATTACCTTTTAAACGCTCGCTGAAGATGAGCCCTCAATATAAACGGCTCGAAATGCATCCGATAAATAATAAAGAATATTAAAACTAAGTTAAATCGTGTTTTGGTATTTTCATCGATAGTTTGCGGTCAATAAGAAGCTTTTTACAAAGTTCCCACTTTAATTATAGTAGGCACCTTACAATATTTAGTTTTGATCCCTAGGTTCTTTGAATTTCGGCGATTTTTAGTCCAAAGTTCTGCCGATTTATTTTTTTTATATGAACTTTGACAGAACTTTGGTCTTCAATTCTCACTAAATGTGCACACATTTTAAAGTAAGTGATCAGCCATTTGATAAGGAGAGTTTTTTTTTCAAAGCCCTGAGAAAAAAATTTTTGGGGCTTAACAATTTGCATGTTAAACACAAAAATAACAAAACCATTTCGAGCCTAGAGAATTCGAAAATCAAATATATTTTTACGTTTTTTATGTCCCGTTAGTCCTTGAACATGAACACTATGAAATCGTGCGTACTCAACCACAACAAGAGTTTTTCTTCCACCCATTCTTAACATTTTCTCAATTTTGTGTGAAATCAATGAAACGATTATTTTGAACACAAAAATAGCTTTAAAAGGTCTTCAACCAGTTCAAACCAAAAGTGATGATATAGGCGATATACCGATCTATTCAAATTAACGAAAAAACGGGCTTTAAGGAAATCATAATGAAATTCTCCCATGTCATTTACAAAAATTAATTTAGTGCACTCAGTTCAGAGTTATAATCGCATTCGAAAATTGTGTAACTATTCAAAAGAACGGGAGTGTATATGTATCAAATACAAAAAAAAATTCTTCCTGAGTTGCTAACTTAACGTACATATTTTGAAACTTCACGATTTATTTATTATTAATTGGTTAATATCTAAATAATTAAATTAGCCTGATTTCTCATTTGGCTTGTAATGAAAAGCAAAAGCATCGGAATTTCAACGCGAATGTTTCATGATTGACATCATTATTTAAAGAAGCCAATTAAAAAAAAAATACTAAACGTGTATAGATGCTGTTTTACTACTATTAATTTATTAATCAATCTATTGCGAGTATGTATCAAATATATACAAATATTGGCTTTAATTTAAAAAACAAACCTTTAACACTTTTATTGCTTAAGTTTAAAATGACTTCTGAACACAAACAAACCAGGCTTTGTGTATTACAAAGCTTTTATAGATTTAACTGCTCGAAAATACTACGAAGGCAGATTAATTCGACGATATTTGTCTACCATGGAAGATAACAAATTTATCATCGACAACTAATGAGCTAAACCGGACTGACTAATTTTAATTCTTTCGTCTTCTTCTCCGCAAAACCTGATTATTTAAAACTTTGATATTTGATCTGTTGTCTAACTCTGATAGCAATTCAAATGGTGGCTTAATAAAAATAATTTCTTTCATGAACTAGGCTAACCTGACCTGGCCATGGCAGCTATCTGAAAAAAATCACAAGAATTATACAAAAAGATATTTTTAGCAAAGCCATTTTTTAATTTTTCACAACAACAAGAAAAAGAAGATAATTTCAACTTACTACAATATTTATAAGTGTTTTTTTGTATTGTTAAATGTATTTAGTTAATTAAATATAGTATGTAGATACCTACATGAATAGATATTCATGTATATGCTTGGCCACAATAATAATTGTGAAGTTTGTTTCATTCTCACGCAATCATAATCTAGGTTCTATATTTATTTATATACTTATCTTATAAATTTTAAAATGTTTTAAAGCAATGTATACAGCTATCGAATTTCATAGGAAGGTAATTAAGACAGATAATTTACTGTTTTCATCTTTAACCTAACACCTACGTGATTAAACAACTGTTCTGAGAACAATAATGTCGAAACAAGTTTGAAGCATTCGTTTTTAAGCTTGAAGTTAAGTTTTAAGTTTATAATATGATACAGTGATAGAGGTTAGAGAAGACTTCAATTAGGGACTTACACTTGAAATAATATCGCATAAAGTTTAAGACGTTCAAAATCTGTGTCTCGAGACATTTCTTGATTTTCTTTTGGCATCACATTCGCATATATGTAATTAATCATTTCGATTCGACACCCTTGGCATTGTATATCCACTCTTTAGTATTCTCATGAAACACGATTTTGTAGGTTGACATTTGGTCTATAGGTTCGCTGTGATCGCCTTACCGAGATCCCTTAATAAAAATTAGGATTACATTTGGACACTAGATGGCCACGAGCTTTTTTTCTTCATGAGAATACTATAGAATTTATATACAATGCCCTTGGCTTGCCGTGAATAATTCGAAATATGATATGAAGCGGAAGACAGTAAAAATCATCTGTAAACTTTAAATCAACTTAAGAGCCTCAGTTAAAAATAGTAGATTGACAGAAAACTTTATTTATTTAAAAAGTTGCGCCTGCAAGGAATGCTCTCGACTTGACAAATTAAAACAAAAATTGGTTTACTACGTTATATATGACACATGTTTTTACGGTAGTTTTGAATGCTGAATCAAATGACACTAAAATCAAGTCATTACGGCCGCCGTGAAAAAAGTTATTGTAATTTTTATGTAACGATGACTCTATTTTCAGTATAAAAGTAAAATACTACCCAAAAACCAGTAGAAAATACTGGTTCGTGGATGAAGCTTGGCATCAATGGTTCATTTGTCATGAAAGGCAATAAAAAGAAGTGTCTATAAAAATATCTGTGGTTAAAGGTTTTTTTTTCTAGGGTTGGGGTTACGGTGGGATTATTACCATAAAACCTGTAACAAAAATGGTACCCTCACGAACTTTTTAAAAATGTGCTTTAAACTACCAGAATGAAGAATCAAAAGAGTCTATAAAAATATCTAAATGGTGGAAGGATGTTTTTATTGGGTGAAGGAAACTGTAATAATTTTTTCAAAACCAAAAATTGTTTCCAAAACCAAACAGCAGCCTTTACCCAAACCCACAAAAACACCCTTTCTCCCTTGATATTTTTATAAACTCCTTTGATTCTTCATTCTCGTAGTAAATGAAACATTTTTACCAAGTTTCTTGAGGGTACCATCCTTTTACATTTTTTTGAAAAATAACCACACACTTCCCCCAGGGCCGTAGTTACGGTAGGGCATTGTGGGGCAATGCCCTACCTTAAAATGCCAATGCCCTTTCTTAAAAATACCATCAACTATCGGTACAATTTCCTAACTTTCTTTAATTTACAACAACAAATGATTATGAAGGAAATGGCTCATAAGGGGTTTTTCTTTTTTAATTCAGAGTAGAGCCTGAACTGTCAAACAAAAAGTTGTGTTTCTTTTTTAGCTCTGACCGTTCAGAGCTAAAAATTTGTATTTATTTTTTCGTTCTGAGTGTGTTCAGAGTTTGTTCAGAGCGCGCTCTATGAGCTCAGAATAAAATGACTGAGCAGACTGAGTTCAATGCTGAACGCATAGCATTTGACAGCTAGTGTTCAGGTGTATTTCAAAAATAGTTCAAGGTGGTCAGAACAAACTTGCTCAGATGATGTTCAGAACATGCTCGACATGCTCGGACTCTGTTCAGAGCTCTTTTCTGAATTAAAAAAGAAAAACGCCTATAGGTGTATTGATTTCATGTCAAACAAAAAATCACTAGGTTTAAATTTAATCTAATATTACGATGATGGAATAAACAAAAAAATTTTATTAATTTATTAATTAAATTAATTAATCGTTGCAAGTTGATATAATTGAGGGGTATGTTTTTAGAAAAGTTGTAATAATTTTTCTTTACAAATCCTTTTCCACGCCCAATTTTGGGGGCGTTTTTGACAAAAATTTAGTTTTTTGACAGTAATTTGTATGAAATAAAACGAATGCCCTAATAACAGGTTAAGAATAAAGCAACAAAGTTTGATGGAAAGAAAATTATTAGCCCCACCCACTTTTCAGGGCGTTTTTTTTACAAAACAAAATTGTGTACTTTCCTATTCAAAAATCCGAAAAAAGATACCTTTAATAAAATGCGAAAGTAAAGTCATTCAAAGTTTTAACCACGCCCAATTTTTAGAGGTGTATTGGAGAGAAGTAGTACCCACTAAAAATAACAAAATTAAAAACTCTGTTTCGTAAGCGATAGTGAAGGGTGTTAAGGACATCATAAATTGAATATTTTAAAGCTCCTAAAAATGTTTCTTAAGGAAAAATGAAATTGGTACTAATGCAAAAATCCAGCTCCACATTCGTAACATCTGTATTGGTTTTTCCATAATTTAGGGCAAGGATTTTAGAGACATAAGCTGGGTGTGTTTGAAGGATCGCAGATATTAGCAGCTAACTTTATCTTCAAAGTCACTGAAATTTCATTTATCTGGAATTTTATATTTATAAACTTTAAAAAAAATGTATTGTAATGCTTCAACTATTAGTTGATCAAACTGCAATATCAAAAATTGAAATATTTAACTGTCGATACAATTTTTGTCCGCCCCTGAAACACAGCGCATCGGTCTTTGCGTCTATATGTATGTACGCCTGTACGTCTTTGAACCTATGCGTCCACTATACATCGAGCTAGATGCTAGATCTTAGTAGAGTATATCAATTTTCTTCAAACTTGGTTCAGAGCATTTTTATGTCGTTCCCTAGATAAGAAATTCAAATAATTGTTGTGGCTTCTCTCGAACGAGAAGCTATCGTACAACAGTTTTGTTTTTTTTCGAATTTTCTCAAAAAGTTTTTGAGAAAATTGTCTTATTTTTGGTTTATTTCTATAAAGTATTTTTAATTTACTCGAACAATTTTTTTTCTAATTTTGCAGCACTTGTACCTACTTTTTGAAAATATGTACTGTTCCATTCCGAAATTTTTCAAACTCATTTTTTTGTTATAAAACTAAGTACACAATTCTTTAAAACAAAAATAAGCTTGGTGGTGAGAAGAAAAATTTCATCAAAGAAAAAATGTCCGTTGTGTGAACGAAATTTTTCATTCATCGTCATCGTTAGCTTACAGTTTGTCAAAGAATATCGCTATGAGAAAGTTCTATGCAAAAGAAAACACAAATGTCAAACTTAAATTTTCCCAAAGGAATTTCAGTGACAGTTAATGAAAAAATTAATTTGGTTAGTACTTTTTTTAAACTAATTCGTTCACAATGTTAACTAGGTATTGTTATAAAAGTTTTATTTCAACCATCTTCAGTGCCTAGCCACCTTAAGGCATTGAACCACAAGATCAATTTCGTGCGATCCAGTTATTCAGTTATATGTAAGTCAAAATTTGTGCCAGATTACATCAAGTAAAATTTTGAATCCAGCCCTTCCTGTTTCCATCGCTGCACTACCTGAAATTTGACACTATCTACGGCCCTGACTTCCCCCTATCTTCAAAAAACACACCCTTCCCAGCGAAATATTTCTATAGAATCTTTTGATTCTTCATTCTGTTAGTCCAAAGCACATTTTAACAAAATCTCAGGGGGGTACCTTTTTTATGACAGATTTTATGGTGATAATCCCACCACTACCCCAACTCCCAAAAAAACACCCTTTAACAACAGATATTTTTATAGACTCTTCTTATTATAATAATTATTGATTTTCATTACAAATGAACCATTGATGGCAAGTTTCATCGACCGACCATTATTTTCAACTGGTTCTCGGAAGTATTTTGCTTTTATACTGAAAATATAGTCATCGTTATATAAAAATGACAATAACTTTTTTCACGGAGGCTGTATCACCTTGGTTTTGGTGTCATTTGATTCTGCATTCAAAACTACCTTAAAAACATATGTCATATGCTTGGGTTGGATCAAAGCTAGTTTTTCTGTTTGATATACCAGAATTTTCCCCCCTCTCCCCCTGAAAATAACACCCTTCCATGTCAAATATTTGTATAGACTCTTAATTTTTCATTCTTATAATACATGAAACGTTTTCACCAAGTTTCATGATGGTACTATTTTTTTTTATTCGATAGACTTTTCGTACTATTTTACCTGTACTATTAATCAGAGTATGCATTCTGTAAAAGCATTTTGCTAGAACTTTTTTTTTTGTTTATTTGTAATTTGCTCTCTCTCTTTCTCTTTCTTTTTGACTTTATTTTAGTTGAGATCCTTGATTCCTTGTTATGTTTTGACCTCTTGACGTTTCTACTTTCCTTTTTTTATTTAAAAAATTATCTCTTTTTGTTTTTGTAGTCTGTTCTTCTGAATGGCAACCCTTTTCATTGTGCTGGGTTATTACTTAGTTTTAATGCACGGAAACATTTTTGTTTGGCTCGTCCGAGGTATTGCTACCGTTCTTATAAAGATAATTAGTAAAAAGTGAATATTATTGCAAGAAATTATTTAATTTTATTTAATTAAAGTTCAATAACCAACTAAAACGGCGGTTCAGCGAAAAATCTTTTGAATTAAAAAATAAAAAGAAAATTCTCGGACAACATTTATTCATGATTACTTTATTCAGCAAATAGTATTTTCTCTTAACTTTCGCAAAATTGTATTGCACTCAAACTTTTCTAAGGATACAATTTTTTCAATGAAGTATTTCATTAGAAAATAGTAGATTTAATTGGAAAAACAAGGAATGGACATGCCATGGTACTGACATTTTCACTACACTTTTCCAAGCCATATGGAATAAGAAGTCATGGTAACGAAATCTCCCAAATTAATAAGCCAGCTTTTCATAATCCCGAAATTACAAAATCTCACTTTTAAAATTCTCGCAATTACCTCGCACCAAAAATGTTTCAAATATGTATCAATCGAAATCTCACATATTAAAATTTCACCAATCAAAACTTCGCTTCAAATCTCACATTTACAGCACTCTCACTTTCTTAGGTACTGAAAAAATAAAAATCCTGCAAACCAAATAACAAACATTTCGGAAAACGTATTTTTATCAATTACAATATTTTTTGCGTGTTTTGTAATTGCGAGATTGTTAAAAGTGGGATTTTTTAATTGCAAAATTATAATAAGTGAGATTTTGTAATTGGAATTTTCCTTATGCAAGATTTCGAATGCGAGATTTCGGATCCAACTCGATTTCACTACACAAATACTATTGTTATGGCGTTTGTGCACGATTTTCTCAGAATCTGTTGCTCTTGCGAAAAATATGTGTGTAGAATTTTATGAGCTACAATATTAACTTGCTATTTTTTTACTAAATAACTGAACTTTGTCCTTTTTACAGTGAAAAATAGGAAGATTTTCCATAAGGATAAGAAATTCACAATTCAGACATATATATTTTCTTTTTCAAGAAAATTATTTAGTAAAGAAAGGCAAAAAATAAGAATAAAAATAACTTTTATAAGAAAAAACTAAAAGTAAACAACGGCCATTTTGATTTTCTTTCGTTTTTTTTTCAACTGACAGAACACTGATTAATTCTACCCAGACAAAGTTCTTGGGCAGTATTTGCCAAAAATAATCTGGAAGGGGACATTTTTTTATTCTCTTGTGAGCGTTCTCTTCTGCCAAAAACTACACATTTCTTGTGTTAAATAGCTTTGGACTAAATTTGTCAGCATTGGATAGAATTTGGCTGTTTTATGTGGTTACAAGAACCAACTTATTGTCTATTTTGTTGAAATTGGTGATCTGGTATTTAGATTATAATAAGTAAATTTTTATAGGACAGGCTTACAGATCAGTATTTTCCGAATGCAAATAAAACTATTTCATTCCTTCCCGACGTTTCGTTGGTTTTTTCCAACTTTTTCAAGGGGTCTTTATTAGCTGTAAGCAAATTACATTACACAATATTGTTTTTTCTATTTTTGAACAATTTGGGCTTACTTTTTACATTGATGGTAACAATTTATGTTTAAATATTTTATACGTTGAACATTAATATAAACAACGAACAAAAATAAATAAATAAATAAATATGAACGTTTAACACTACAATAAAACAGACAAGAACTTAAATGCTAATATCACAGAAGTTTCTGCCACACTGTAGTTTGCCTTAATGTTGTCTTTGTCTTCTTTCGTATTCATTACCTTCGTCAGTCTTTCTTGTATTCTTAAACTTTCTATCGTATACCTCGTATTTTCCCTCTTTTCCTTGTCTAATATTTGGACGTTAGCAAAATCAGCTGTGTGTTTGGTATCTTCTATGTGCTGCGACAAGCCTGTTGTTGCTTTGTTCTTTCTTATGTCTGCTTTGTGTTCAGCTATTCTCACTCCGAGAGCCCTTTTCGTCGTTCCTATATACACAATATTGTGTAATGTAATTTGCTTACAGCTAATAAAGACCCCTTGAAAAAGTTGGAAAAAACCAACGAAACGTCGGGAAGGAATGAAATAGTTTTATTTGCATTTGGAAAATACTGATCTGTAAGCCTGTCCTATAAAAATTTACTTATTACAACTTATTGTCTGTCAAACATTCAAAGGGAATTGCTCATTTTTGTATGGCGCTCCGGCCCAGAGTGAACACTAATGAATTTGATATCAAATGAAAGCTGATGCTGAGCTTGTTATATGAGTGAAATATTTTCAAAATCTGTCATGGGAGATCTGAGATATTTGAGCTTGAAGTTGGCAACTGCAAATAGAGCTTTTTCAGCTTTTTGTCGATATCTTCCGATCAAGGATATGTAAGAAAATGATTGGTGTCAAATGAAAGCTACATTTCTAGGCTTTTCAATATACCTAAAATTATTTTGCTACTTAAAACACATTTTGAGATATCTTTAAAAAAACTACTTTTCTTACACTACCTTTTGCACAACGATATGTTTAAAAATTCAGTGATGACATACACTTTTTTTGGCAACATTGAAAAGCTTAATTTCAAACCTTTAATTTAATATATAATTGAGTGGCCTTGCTCAAAGTGCTTAAAATGTTTGAAAATAAACCGATTTCGAGGAAATATTATTTACATAAATCAGACATGATAAGTGACGTTTCCTAATGATAAATGTTAATTTTCTTTGGTTTTTCTATTTTGTATTTGCATTTGTTCTTTTATGTACAGTGTTACATAAAACTTATTTATTTCTTATAAAACTCCTTTTCAATTATTTTGTAAATCCATTATCTTAATTCATAATGCTGTCTGATTTATTAGCAAGAAAATAAAATGAAATCTAAACCAAATCATAGACAGTTAAAATATTATTTTAAAACTAGATAGGTGACGTTAAATTATTTTTGTGCCCTACCCAGCTTAGATACCAAATTATGGTGATGATGTGAACACAAAAACTTCGTTAACATTAGGAATGGCTTCCCTATAGGGTTGTTTGTAGGTATACTTGTGCAAAGAGTATGTAAGTACTTTCTAGTTATAAATGGTGGTGAATATTTGTACATATTTACCATCAAAAGAGCGATAAGCGATAAGCCATTAAGGAGCACATAAAGGGACCCACAGAATTTTTTGCAAAATTTAAAATATGTTGGTAACGTGTATTTTCCAGCAGGATGGAAAATGCCTCTTCTTGGTCCTCCCTACCCACCTACGGATGCCTATAGTTAAGTATCTATTTTTGCGATTGCCTTTGTAGGTCGAAGAGCGGTGATTTGCTTTAAAAAAAAAAAACTGATTAACACTACCAAAGGAAGATTCAAAAACTAATAAAAACAAAAAGCAAAATTACGTTACTATATGAAAAAGAAAGAATAGTTGCATTTAACAATAGGTAAGCAAACCAAAAAAATAATAATGTGATTAAAAATAAAATTATATAAATAAATCGAAAAAGTTTATCATCGAGAGTCTCCAAAGTATTGTCTAAGTCTCGTCTTGAACCGAGTGCTGCATCCAATCATCTTTATGGCCAGGGGGAGGGAACTCCACAATCAAACCGCGTGTAAAAAAAATTGACGACTAGAATCAAGGTAAAAATAGCGTAATGGAGTCAAAAATTTCACAACCGTATAGTAATAGGGGAATGAGAAGTGATTTAGCTAGTATCATTCTTGTTTTAATTGGGGTTATTTTTTGAGTGGTCCAAAACATTCGTAAGCCTCCATATACTCTTCCAATTGTCGTATTTATGTGGTTTGTCCAGGTCAGGTTTCTGTTAAATACTACTCCTAGGTTTTTCGCAGATTCAACAAACTGACCTGGAATATTGTTAAGCAGTATTGGAGGAAAGTATGTACGTCGCGACGACACGACGCGTCGTTTCTAATGGGTTTCTGGAAATAATAAGACATTTTGTTTTGGTTGGGTTTAAACAGAGCCCATTAGATTGAGACCAGTGAAGGACTTTATTTAGGTCTTCATTTATCTCATAAGCTCCATTTTCAATTAGACCTAGAGAACAGCTATATCGAAGCTGAACATCGTCAGCATACATATGAAATGACGAGTTGAATCCTAGAGACGGGAGTTCATTTATATACATGGTAAATAGGAGAGGTCCCAAAATTGATCCTTGGGGGACACCTCGACTAAGCGGAAGGAAGGAAGACGTTTGATTATTAGCAACGACTGCTTGATACCTTGAAGATAAATATGAACAAACTAATTTCACTGATGATGACACGAACTGGAATTTATTTCGTAGTTTGGTGCAAAAAATATGGTGGTCAACTGTGTCAAATGCTTTCGAGAAGTCTAAAAGTGTGAGGAAACTGACTTGGTTCTTATCAAGACTCTCTCTAATTTCTTCGACTACATTTACGAGAGCTGTTGTGCAGCTATGACCTGGGCGAATTCCGAATTGATTTGGGCATAACATTTCATGTTGATCCAAGTATTGTCTTATCTGCGTGTTTAGGATTTTCTCAAGAACTTTCGATAGTAAAGGTAGTATAGCTATTGGTCGGTACTCGTTACGGTTCTTTGGTATAGGAATGATTTTTGCTTTTCTTTTCAAGTTGCGGGAAAAACTCCAGTCGTTAAAACAGTATTGAAGAGATAAGTAAGAGGTTTTAAGGTATATGGAAGGGTCGCTTTTAAAAACACTGGATGAATTTCATCAAAACCCACTGAATTGGATTTTATAGATAAGCTTAATTTAAGAACATCTTCTTCATTCACATTGGAAAAGCTAAAGCCTACAGAAGATAGGCTGTCAGCTTCCAAATTTAAAGTGATGGATCTATCATTATGTTCAAAAGATGAGAGAGACGTAAATTTTGTATTCAATTCATAATAGCATTATCTAAATTATTTTTATGTTTACCAACACCTATATCCTTAAGATTTTTCTAAAGCTTATGACCAGCCAAAGAAGGATCTAGTCGAGAAGAATAATAACATTTTTTTGATTCCCTGATTTTAAGCACAACTTTGTTTCTCAAGTCGTTATAAGCTTTCCGAAGCACTTCAAGTCTAAAACGTTTCCATGTTTTATATGCCATATTGCGTTGATTGATTAATGTTTTTATTTTATTAGTAAACCAAGGAGAGTCCTTGCACCTCAAGATTTTTGTTTTAATTGGGACGTGAACATTAAAAAGGAAGTTTAAATTTTCCTGAATAAATGCAACTTGATCATCAACAGATACCATTCTAGAAACTAGGGACCAATCAATTGACATTAAGTCGTGTTCTAAACGATAGTAATTTATATTTCTGAAGTCCCTAAAGCTGTAACTATTACAAGAAACTAAAGGTTCACACTCAAAAGTTAGGTGCAGCAGATCATGATGTGAGAAACAAGACGCAGATAGTTGGTCAAAGTGAAGAACTTTTTTTAAGTGGCTTACAAAAAATACATCAAGCAGGGTACTTGATTCCTTTGTTAAGTGTGTCGGAGTAGATGTATTTACTGGGTGTAAATTGAGAGCCGTCAAATCATCAGTGAGTTTGGACTCTAAGAACAGATTACTATTAAAATCTCCTCCTAGTATAATATAAGGCAATATATTAGTCAACTCATCTAGCTTAGTGATTTTAATAAAGATGAAATTAATATCATCACTAGGTAAAGATTCACATACAAATTCCGGTTTTAACCCACAGCGCGCATAGATGGTAACACCATCCCCAATTCTATCTACTCTGTCTCGTCTAAATAATTTGAAACCCCTCAAACCATACAAAGAATCATTTATTTCCGGCCGGAACCATGTTTCAGTCACATACACAACATCCACTTTTGAATCTGCAAAAAATACCTAAATTCATCGATTTTCGGAAGTAAACTCTGGGCATTTATACAACATATCTGAAGACTATTACGCTGACTACACAAAATAT
Organism: Dasysyrphus tricinctus; assembly: GCA_963921185.1. Classification (NCBI taxonomy): domain Eukaryota; kingdom Metazoa; phylum Arthropoda; class Insecta; order Diptera; family Syrphidae; genus Dasysyrphus; species Dasysyrphus tricinctus. The sequence continues at coordinate 175,330,435 of OY992531.1, read as the reverse complement.
TAATCATATTCCGAGAGATATCATCATAACTAAAAACTGTGGAGTTCCCATTATTGTTAACTATATTAGGGCCAATCATTTAGAGTAACTAAAAACAATTGGCGGCTAATAAAGCACACCTTAAAACAAGTGAGATGGAGTGCAACATCTATAGAAAGACTCGACCTGACAAAACCCAAAGCCTCAAACTCAATGATAAACAAATATAAAAAAGAAAGCTCTAAATAGGTAATGAATTTCATTATTAAATGCATTACAATAATTAAAAGAAAGAAAATAAAATAAAAAGTATTAATAAATTGAAATAAGGAAATTGCATAGTAACAGAATTTAAAAACAAGAGAAAAAATATTGAATTAAAAAACAAGAGAAAAAAAATTTAAAAGAATGATAATTAAAATAAAATTGATGATGATTATTGTTTGAAATGCAAATTCAAAATAGAAAAACCAAAGAAAATTAACATTTATCATAAGGAAACGTCACTTATAATGCCTGATTTATATAATGGTTCCTCGAAATCGGTTTATTTTCACACATTTAAGCACTTTGAGCAAGGCCACTCAATTATATATTAAATTAAAGGTTTGAAATTAATAGCCTTTTCACACCGAACCCAAAACGCGGTTTTCGCGAAAATATCTGTTTTGGAGAAAAACCTAATCGAAAACACAAGTTTTATTGTAGCTTCAGGTTTTCGTAAAACACAAGTTTTATATAAAACCAGTCGAAAACATTTTGGAATTCAGAGATGAACAAAACAAACATATCTTTTAATTAGTTCAGCGCCTATTAAAGTGTCAACAAAGAAACTGATGGGATGCTTTCAAAAGAAATTGAAAACAGCTGACGAAATTCTGTCATATCAAATATAAAATTCGAATCTCAAAACAAATTAATTTGTTTAAAACTGATAAAAATAATTGTTTGTGGCAAGTTAAATTGTTCATATGGATTCTCTTTATTTAATAAATCACCGTTTTTGTTTCAAAAAAATGGAAGAAAATAAAAAAAACTGTGCGTGGTTTGTGTAAAAAACTGAAATGTGAATGGTTTTCTTGTTTTTGAAAAGTTTTCGCCGAAAACCGGTTTTGGGGTTTGGTGTGAAAAGCCTATAAACTTTTCAATGGTGCCAAAAAAAGTTTATGTCATCACTGAATTTTTAAACATATCGTTGTGCAAAAGGCAGTGCAAAAAAGTAGTTTTTTAAATATATCTCAAAATGTGTTTGAAGTAGCAAAATATTTTAGTTATATTGAAAAGCCTAGAAATGTAGCTTTCATTTGACTCCAATATCATTTTCTTACATATCCTAGATCGGAAGATATCGATAAAAAGCTGAAAAAGCTCTATTTGCAGTTGCCAACTTCAAGCTCAAATATCTCAGATCTCCCATGACAGATTTTGAAAATATTTCACTCATATAACAAGCTCAGCATCAGCTTTCATTTGATACTAAATTGATTAGTGTTCACTCTGGGCCAAAAATAAGCAATACCCTTTGTGTACTGTACTAGAAAATCTATATCGCCGGTTATCTTGTCCAACGTTGACCTGAGTAAACATTTAATATAGCATTCGCAAATTAAATTAACCAAATCGCAAATAGGTTTAACCTAAACGCAAATAAGTTTCACCCAAGCACAAATAGATTTAACCCAAACGCAAATAGAAATAACCTAATCGCAATTCGATTTCAACAAAACGCAAATATAGTTAAACTATATGCAAATAATATTAAACTATGTATTAGCAAATCATTTTAACCAAAACGCAAATTTAATTAGCCTTAGCTTGATTTATTGTTCCAGCTGTACTTTTTGGGTCTAATGGATTTTGGTATTATCCATAATTGTTAAAAACACACTATTACGGGATTGGCCTTTTATTTTGTCGGTACGTTCTTGAAAAAATGCGCAGAACTAGTTGGATTTACAATTGGGGGTTTGTCAAAATCTTATGGTGAACTATTCCTACTATTATATTATAAGCCTTCCATTTCTTTACCACACATCTGGAACAACAAGTTGAGCCCGGGTTAATTCAATTTGCGTTTTGGTTAAAATGATTTGCTAATAGTTTAATATTATTTGCTATATTTAATCGAATTGCGATTAGGTTAATTCTATTTACGTTTAGGTTAATAGCCCAGTCAAATTAGGAAATCAAATCGCATTTTTCGATGGACAAAATTTTGTGTATGGAATCTGTTTGGCTACGTCTCCTGATCATAAAAACGAGTTTTTGGGATATTTGAGGTTAGGGAAGACCCGCCATCTTGAAAAAGAGATTGGTTTTGTTTTTATGCAATAACTCGCTTGCATTTTATTTTACAACAAAACGTCTTAGTACAATCTTGTAGAAGATAAAATTACCTATAAAATAAGCTATCAACGACCTCTGTAGGTGATTTCATTTTTGAGATATAACGGACCAATGTTCCCCTATGGGTTGTGTTTTAGGGGTGGTATGACTTTTCTTGAGTTTTCTAGGTAACCGTTGATTTTTTTGGATGATGCTCTTAGAATCATTTTCAGTTCTTGTATCGAACTATAAAATGAGCCGTCGATCGATATCATCGGCCACGAATTGTGCGAGTTATCCAATTCATAGGATCACACTTTATGAGTGAGGAGAAAAACATAAATATATTTTTTTTCGAGAATGTTTATCTGGTGAATCATACAAAAAAACTATTACTTAAAATGTTGTCCATAGTAATGATAACAATTTAACATACATGGTACGTGGAGTTGCATCCGCACCACACAGAAGGTTGTAAAGCAGCCGGGAAACTTAAGACACCTACATTTTTTGTTGTTGAAAACTGAGTTAGCTTTTGTCAATCCAAATGTAAAAGGCATTGCATGCGGTTTCTTAGGAACTACGAAGAAAAACTTAATTGAATTTCAAATTTATTGATTGCTTTTTATTAACAGAATAATTTGAAAAAATGATCAAAATGAAAAAGAGGTAAAGTGTATTTTACATTAAGTTTTCTCTGTCAAAGTATTCGAAGGGGAGACAAATAATATTAAGGGGAATATTTTGAGATTTTTGAAGGTCCTTGTAGCATTTCATCTTCGCATACATCAGCTTCAAAATCGTTTCATTTGGTGTCATTTCATCGTTATGAATCTGCAAGAGCAGGGTACTTTAATCTTCGCAATAATCTTCAGCAATTGTTATACATTTGGGGATGTTGCTACAAGTTTCACCGCTGCAGTGTGCACAGACGGCGGAACATTTTAAACCCGCTTTGCGACATCCACAAGCCGCTCCACATTTTGATGCGCAGGAACAAGAATAACCTTCATTATTTCGGGAGGAGCTGGTTCCTTGGTGGTCATCACAGGAACATACATTTTTGTATTTTTTTTCCTGATCCTGGTCGTTTCCTAGCCACGTTTGTACCTGGTGATACGTCCGAAATATATGCTGTCGTAGCGCATCTTTTGTGGGGGGAAGTGAACATAAATTTTTTCGTTTTTGCCACTTTTCGTTTAAAAATGTCCACTTCTGCAACAAGTTTGCCAGCAGTTTCTTCCATTGTGGTAACGAATTTCATTTTCCCAGCGAAGTACGTTTGTACAAATAAAATGTTGTCTGATACAATTGTGTCACATTTTATACTTTTTGTAGAAAACCATTTCTCTGGTGCGTGTGATTTGTTGGGTTTCCGAAGAAAAACATTCGCATGATGTTTTCCATGTTCAGTCAACAAAACAAGAAAATCAATGTCCTCGGAAACAATTGTAACAGTTTCATGCAGAGAAGACTGCTTAATGGCTGAAGTGAAAATAAGCAAATCAGCATCACCTTTGTCCTGAAAAACTTTATAACCTGTGTCCTGAAGTTTATTTCTTAGGAGTTGGATGAAATTATTTTTGTTTTGTTCGTTGGCAAGGAATGGTTCTTGGGCTGTTGTTGGGACTGTGTCAGCATTAAAATTCAGCTCAACAGATCTTTTTTTGTTGTTCTGCGGAATCTTTCCCATGTCTTGGTACCTGAAATTGCAGGATCATTGGAATATCCGTCAAAGATAATGGTAACATTGAAACCATAGTGGTTTTCAACGAACCTAATATATTTTTGACAAATGTCACCGATAGTAGGTTTTGTATTGAAGTCCCAAACAACTTTATGTAGAAGGAATCCTCCGTCTATCACAAAGTACATATCGTTTAGATGACAAATTTCGTTTTCGAGCAGCGCCAGCGGTGACAATACATCGTATAATGTTGACTTGGTACCTTTTCTAATACCTTCTTCTGTTCGTATTGAAAACATTTTTCCATGTCATCGAGGGACTTCTGCGTGATGCACATTCTTTGAAATAGCAAAAACGGGTCAACTGCTACGGGAGATGAGTTTATATTGATGCTTGTTGTCATCGCTGACAGAGGAAGCACCTTGTTTTTTCTTTGAAAACTCAATGATCCAAATTTTTGCCCAAATGTTTTTGAAAGCAAGTTTAGTTTAGTTTTTAGTATGAGCACTGGTGTTTTGATTTTTATAAATTAATACCAATCAATAAATTTGAAATCTTGTTGAGTGTTTTTTTTTGGTAACACCTGTGAAATCGCATGCAATACCTTCGGTTTACATTTGGATCGAGAAAAGATAACTCAGTTTTCAACAACAAGAAATGTAGGTGTCTTAAGTTTCCAGGCTGTATTACAAATTTCTGTGTGGTGCGGATGCAACTCCACGTACCATGTATGTTAAATTGTTATCATTACTATGGACAACATTTTAAGTAATAGTTTTTTTGTATGATTCACCGGATAAACATTTTCGAAAAAAAAATATATTTATGTTTTTCTCCTCACTCATAAAGTGTGATCCTATGAACTGGATAACTCGCACAATTCATGGCCGATGATATCGATCGATGGCTCATTTTATAAGTCGATACAAGAACTGAAAATGATTCTAAGAGCATCATCCAAAAAAAACAACGGTTACCTAGAAAACTCAAGAAAAGTCATACCACCCCCAAAACACAACCCATAGGGGAACATTGGTCCGTTATATCTCAAAAATGAAACCACCTACAGAGGTCGTTGATAGCTTATTTTATAGGTAATTTTATCTTCTACAAGATTGTACTAAGACGTTTTGTTGTAAAATAAAATGCAAGCGAGTTATTGCATAAAAACAAAACCAATCTCTTTTTCAAGATGGCGGGTCTTCCCTAACCTCAAAAATCCCAAAAACTCGTTTTTATGATCAGGAGACGTAGCCAAACAGATTCCATACAAAAAATTTTGTCCATCGAAAAATGCGATTTGATGCCCTTTTTTTGACTAATTTGACTGGGCTATAAACCTATTTGCGATTTGGTTAATTTAATTTGCGAATGCTATAATTAAAATTATTCTTAGAGAACACTAAATATTCAATGTTTCTAAATATTAAGTTTTTTCTTTGCGTTCAATACCCCGCACTAAATGTATGCAATACATACCAACTTCATGCCATAATGCATTCTAATTAAACATTTCTGTGTATTCTTTTCTCGGTATCTCATTATACTAGAAGCGTTAGTGCGCGATATGAGGGCATACCTTTCATTTCGACCTGACGGATTGAGCTATAGTACACTGAGAGTTCATGTCCTGACTTTACCTACCCTCACCTCAGACAGTTTATATTTGTTTGGTCTCTTTTCTTTCTTATCTTGATGAAAAGTCAAACGTTATCACCAATTTTCATCAACGTTACAGTTTCGTGAGGGGATTTATGGTAGTAGTTCAAAATTTTTCCCCTTCACTGAAAAAAAACACCCTTGGCAACACTTCTTAAAAGTAAAGTTAGGACATGAACTATTTGAATACTAAAGCTCAACCCGTCAGGTCAAATGAAAGGTTGGCCTCACTAACAGCCCCACTATTAATATCATTTTCAACTATTTCACAATTTTGAAAATACATATAATTATGTACGATAGAAACATATAATACTTTTTTTTAACTGGTTAAAGTAGTATTGAAATATTAATGTCAAATAATGAAATTAAATTAATAATCTATTTTTATAACTTATAAAAATGTTAGCACTTTTTCAATTTTTTTCAAAAATGGATTTCGTGATCTTAATTTAACTTACTTTTTAAACTATCCAGAACACTTACATATGTATATCGTTAACTAAAGATGAGCCTTATTTTTCTGATTTGATTAATCTTTAAGACCAAGGAAATAAAAACTGGGAATCCATTAACTCGCGCGAATGTAGTTCTATAATTTGTATGAACTATTATATTTTCATTTCAAAAAAACTTAACAATAATAGACTAAGAGCCCACAGCAGATTTTGGGTGTGAACGATAGCAAAAAAAGAAGTATAGGTGACGAAAGCTCCATTAAAGACTATTAAAAAAATCAAAGTCTTGCAGTCCACAACTGGGGCCTTTGCGAGAAACAGTGCATCGAAAAATATATATGAATGCAACTTCGAGGATAATCGTGTTAGCCAAAATTGGTTTTCACTCATCCCTCGAGAAGCTCCTCGGATCACATTTCATGGAATCTGAGACCATTTGAGTGTAGAGTTCGCTCTACCGGACCGTTTAAAAAATTCAAAATTCTAAGTGAAAAACGGTTTTTTTAAACAGTCTGGCAGGGCGAACTATACACTCAAATGATCTCAAATTCCGTGATATGGGATCCGCGGAGCTTATCTAGGTAGGCGTGAAAACCAATTTCGGCTAACACGATTTTCCTCGAAGTTGCATTCATATTTTTTTTTCGATGCACTGTTTCTCCCAAAGGTCCCAGTTGTGGACGGTGCAGGGAATTAACTTCACGGGAACTACCTTCACATGGGAATTAACTTCACCACTAGTGGGAATTAATTTCACTTTTTTGAAGTGAAATTACTTCCCACTGAAAGTGAGCAATAATTTCACTTTTTTGTGGGAATTAATTTCACTTTAATGTGCGTTTCTTTAAATCCAGATTCTTTAAATGCCAAAGAAACTTTGCATACACCCAGCCTCGCACCTACCCCAAATCCTATAATGGGCCCAAGCAGGGGGGTTGCAGGGGGGCAGCATGCCCCCCCAAATATACCTCACTGTTTATTCGCCGTAATGCTTGCTGCTAGCACTGTATTTATGCTAGGAGCAAGCATTACGGCGAATAAACAGTGAGGTATGTATGGGGGGCATGCTGCCCCCCTGCAACCCCCCTGCTTGGGCCCATTATAGAATTTGGGATAGGTGCGAGGCTGGGTGTATGCAAGTTTCTTTTGCATTTAAAGAATCGGGATTTAAGGAAACACAATTTTACATTTTTGTAATTTCTATCATATCATAGGTGGGAAATAACTTCACACAATTTTGGAATGAAATTATTTCCCACCTTAAGGGGGAAATTACTTCACAAAAAAAAGGTAAAATTAATTCCCACTAGTGGTGAAGTAAATTCCCATGTGAAGATAGTTCCCGTGAAGTTAATTCCCTGCACCGTTGTGGACTGCAAGACTTTTTTAAGTCTTTAATGGAGCTTTCGACGCCTATACTTCTTGTTTTGCTATCGTTCACACCCAAAATCTGCTGTGGGCTCTCGGTCTATAAGATATATGGGTGATTTTCTGCCAACTGTGATTATTTTTTTTGAAAATTTTCAAAAATTAAAACTTCTTGGAAACTATTTTTTTTGGGATTGTGGGTTTATTTAGTCAGAGTATCAAATCAGTAAAAGCATTTTGCTACAACTTTTAAAGAACAAAAAATAAATGAAATGTACTTAAACTGCTATAGACGATAATGACACTCTTTTTGTTTTTTTTGTTTTTAATTTGTTCTCTCTCTTTTTGACCATATTTTTGTTGAGATTCTCGATTTTCTAATACTATTTGACCCCTTGACATTTCTATTTCCCTTTTTTTACTTTAAAAAGTTATCCCTTTTTCGTTTTTGAAGTCTGTTCTTCTGAAGGGCAACCTTTTTCCTTATGCTGGGTTATTACTTAGTTTTTATTGCACGGAATGATTTTTGTATGGCTCGTCTGAGGTATTGCTACTGTTCTTACAAAGAAAATTGGTAGACAAAAATATTATTGCAAGAAATTATTTAATTATATTTAATTAAAGTTCAATAAGTATTTAAATGCCACGGTACTGACATTTAGACAGTTTATGTAACCTCACTTCTATATACTTTTGAGAAAAATAATTTCCAGGACAATTTTAACTTATGCCGTTTAAAGGAATACAAAATTCTGATAACCAACCAAAAGCATGTTATAACATGCTTTAAAAATACTACCACGGTACTGACAAATAAATTTGTGACATACTTTCATCGCATGAAAACATATCACTCTTAAAGTACAACAACGTACACAAAATAAAATAACTGTTGTTAACTATACATAAATACTGTCTCTTTTAGAAAACCACAATACAAACGTGTTAGAACCAAAACAAAACGGCGGTTAAGTGGGAAATCTTTTGCGTTCAAAAATTAATTTAAAACATCGGACAACATTCACTCATGATAATTTAATTCAGCAATGAATATATTGTCTTAATTTTTGAAAAATTTTGTCAAAAATCACCCATATGGGTGATTCCGCCCCAACTGTTATTCTTTATAGACTAAGAGCCCACAGCGGATTTTGGGTGTGAACGATAGCAAAAAAAGAAGTATAGGCGTCGAAAGCTCCATTAAAGACTATTAAAAAAATCAAAGTCTTGCAGTCCACAACTGGGGCCTTTGCGAGAAACAGTGCATCGAAAAAAAAATATGAATGCAACTTTGAGGATAATCGTGTTAGCCAAAATTGGTTTTCACTCATCCCTTGAGAAGCTCCTCGGATCACATATCATGGAATCTGAGACCATTTGAGTGTATAGTTCGCCGGACCGTAAACCGGACCGTTTAAAAAGTTCACAATTCTAAGTGAAAAACGGTTTTTTTAAACAGTCTGGCAGGGTGAACTAAACACAGCGTGTGCAGCTATACCACAGTTCGTTGTTGCGCCCAAATTCTCCACAAATAAAGCATTTGTTGCTATTGCTACCATCTACTATGGAGTCATCAGAGTTATCATCGATAATCCCTTCAGCAGTAACATCAGACTCGGATGTGGATTCTTGAAGAATATTTTTTGTCACCTTGCGAATCGCTTTTCTCTTGTTTTCCGGTACTTGCAACACCTTGTTTTCCTTCTTTTTTTGTTGGCTGCTCTTTTTAGTTCTTTTTCTTCCAAATTTTGTTTCATAGGTGTTGATGTTAGCAGAGTAGCATGTTGTTTATCCCTACACTTCCTTTTACGATAAGCGACAGCTTTTTTTGGCACTGGGAGAAGGGTTTTTATACTTTCGTTCAAGACAGCAGATGAAGTCGAAGGGGTCGATGTGGGCAAATTTTCCGTGGCTTGCAAAACAGGGTTTGGAGTTTGTTCTCTTACTGATTCGACTAACTCTGTAACTTCTTCTGTTTGGTCAAGAAGCGCTTCAGATGGAAGGAAGTCTTGGTCACAAAAGACTCCCGGATTAATCGGGAAAATTCCAGTTGCCCTAAGCCCAGATTCTCCTTTGGCAACAGACGCAACGCTAGCAAAAGCTTTTCGAAAAAGGTGAGCGAAATCCTGCGGTGTTATCTTTTGGCCAAGATAAGACTTCATGTGCAAATTGCATTCGTGTCTATACGCTGCTTTTAGTGGACCATAAAAACCACGTCCAGTGGCTGCATCCTATGGGAGCTATGTGGTGGGATTGAGAGCATAACAATATTGTTTTTGCGACAGTATTTCGTATGCTTGAAGTGTTATGTGACTGGAATGATTGTCTAGGATAAGCAGAACTTTTTCTTCGGCTTGGCATGGATGACGAAGTGCTCTAGCCAATCTGCAAAAAGATCTTCTGTTATCCATCCATTTTTCGAGCATTTGTAGAGAGCCCCAGGTGGCCCACCATGTTCAAGGCTAGGAGAGTGTCTTGCACGAGGAAAAAATGAACATTGGTAGAATGAAACTACCGGCAGCGCTCATAGAACATAATGCCGTTATATTGCGCCCAGCTGGTTATAGATCCCACTCTTTTTTGACCAGTTTCTGCTAGAACTTTTCCAGGATCCTGGACGGTGGAAAACCCAGTTTCATCCGCATTGTAAATGTTTCTCGATTGAAATTTATAGTTCTCCATCACATCTCCCAGCAATTGGTAAAATAAATCTACCTCTTTTCGATTAAATGCAGTTGCTCTGCTCAGGCTAGTTCCTTCGGCTTTCCGGACAGACATTTTGTTTCTTTTTTTGAACCCTTCAAGCCATTCCTTTCCGGCAGTTTTGAAGGTCTTATTAAAGTTGTTGGCTATGCCATTTTTTCAGCGTATTCGAAAGCTATTTGCCTCACCTGTAACGATCTGCACCCATACAAAATTTTGGCGAGATGTTTGATCTGTGTTGCAATTTCACATTCTTGGTCTTTGTTAAAAATCGTGTGCCGCCCCAGAGACGGTTCACAAAATGTATTTATTTTTTAAGGCGTTCTTGCAGTGTTGAAAATGGTATTTGCACAGACTTGGCTGCGGCGCGAATTGGCATACCCTTTTCAATCAATTTTTTGGCGTTGTTAACCTGCGACCACGTACCTCTGGAAGTGGTTCTTGGCCTAGGCTTGCCCATCTGCATACAACAAAAAAGAGAAAACAATTGTCAATTTTTTATGAACAGGGAAATACCGGTCAACTGACCGGCATTACCCATATGGGAGCGACAGGAAAAAAATATTTATAGTGAAATATTAATTAGGTTGATCAAAACAAAGTAAAATCAATTTATGTTAGTAATAAAACACAACATAAAATATGGAAAATATCACTGTATTGATAACAAATAAGGAAAAGTACTTACTCTCTATTTTCTGATCACTTTTTCTAATAATAAATTGACCAAAAACACTAAAAGGTCTGTCACTTCCAAAGGCCACAAATAAACTAGATGAACAACTGTCTGATATGAAAACTATCTTCGGGAGCACACATTAGGCGTGTTCTTGAAAATGAAATCTCAGAGCCCTCAGCAATCTCCGCAGTGTGAACACAATTCCTCAGCAAAACTCCTCACTTTTGCTGTCAAAATTTTGTGGATTCGCTTGCTCAATTTATTTTTATTGAACGTCAAAACAAAAAAAAAACAATCTGACTTGCGCGTCTTTTTAATTATTATTAATTTGGATCAAATTTTTATAAATTGAAAAACAAAAGAAAATACTTGTGCATGTAAAAATTTCTTTTGAGAATTTAAATATACATATGTATGTACATGGGTATTATATATTATTGTTTTTATTTCTTAAGATATGATTCAAGAAACATTTGTTATGGATGGCATGGCTTACACCAGTGTTTTTCAAACTTTTTGAGTACGCGACCCCTTTATTATTAAAAACATTCTGGCGACCCCCACATTCATAATAATACTTTGTCAGTTATTTGAAAAGTGACATGAATCGGCCCCATCAAAATCTTTGTCAAACAGAGTTCAGATGGTTGTCAAAAGGTAAGGATTTTTAGATTTAGAGCCCACACCAGATTTTGGGTGATTGATAACAAAAAAAGAAGTTAAGGCATCGAAAGCTTCATTAAAGACTATTTAAAAAATCGAAGTCTTGTTGTCCACAACCGGGGCCTTAGTGATAAAACATTGAATCGAAAAAAAAGTATGAATGCAACCTCGAGGGTAATCGTGTACGCCGAAATTGAATTTTATCCCTCCCTATATAAGTTCCTCGGATCCCATATCACGGAATCTGAGATCATTTGAGTATATAGTTCACCCTGCCAGACTGTTAAAAAAAAACGTTTTTCACTTAGAATTTTAAATTTTTTAAACGGACTGGAAGGGTGAACTCAACACTCAAATGGCCTCGGATTCAGTGATATGTGATCCATGGAGCTTATCTAGGGAAGGGTGAAAACCAACTTCGGCTAACACGATTACCCTCGAAATTGCATTCAAACTTAATTTTTTGGTATCACTCACACCTGAAATCTGCTGTGGGCATTAAAAGCTGACTTATTGATGTTTGTACAAGATTCAAAATCGGGATAATCAAATCATTTTTCTGTCCCCACTTAGCTTTTAAAATTATCATTTCTCGCTGATCTTTTTGCCCACTTAAACATCTTGATACAACTCCAAGGGAGACAAGAAAATATTTTGATTGCAAAAGACAAAATCAGAGAACTCCTCGCAAAACTTCATTTGCAAATAAATGTATGATTTTTTTTCCCTGGGTTCAGAAAATTCTCGACGAAATTTCATCAGATGAATCCATGCCATGACATTAAGCGCTCACAGTTCTCTCATGAGAGTTTACATAATTAGGAGAACAAACTATTAAGTGACTTTCCAGAACTCTTTTCTGGAAGGTGGAAATGGACAGAGGTAGATACTCAATCCTTTTTTGAATATATCATTCCATCTGGCCGGTTTTCAATCGGTAAAGATGATAGAAAATCTTTGTTATTTAGCTGCAGATGGTACGCTCTGAATTCAATGTAAAAACCATTGATAATTTATGGATAAGGAGAAGAGAAGAGGAAACATTTAGAGCTGACAAAAGAGGCAACATTGTTAGTGCCATTCACCACTTCATACCTATGTGTGAACTCACGTTATCTTCCTTCAATAGGAAAATGCTTTACTTGTTAACACTTCAAAGATACAACCAAGCTTTGAACATTTAATAAAAGAAAACCTTTTTTAGTTCCTTGTACCTAATGGCTTGCCACCGCGACCCCCCTAATTATTCTTGGCGACCCCCTAGGGGGTCGCGACCCACAGTTTGAAAAACACTGGCTTACACCATTACCGATACAGCGGAGCGGATCCGATCTCTAGCCGCAGGTTTGTATTTTGTTTTACTATGGGAAGGTAGGTGGGTAGAAATGGGGGAAATTGTGGTAGGGTTTAGCTCGCAAAATATATAAATATAATCCTCCATCTGATTGTATAAACAACAACTAGTTCCTCAATGATCGGACTCCTTTAGTGGTGCTCAGTGTTGTTATGCTTGTATTAATTGAAACTGCCGTCATTTGGGTGCGAGCCATGAACCTTCTGATTCAGAGGCCGATGCATTACACACCGCCACATGATTATCACAATCTTAATGCAGGTTTCGTTGTTTTAGCAATAGCAGCAGCGATTAGCATTTTTATTAACACCCACAAGCTTGCTGTTCAGTCGGTTTCTTTCTTTTTTCCCGCATGCACCGATTCTTAACCCAACAATTCGTTGGTCATACAAGGGGGGGATGAGTTGAAAGAGTTGACACCATATTTACCATATTCTTTGTACCTATTTAAATCTAAATAGTATTTAAAAACAAAATTTATAGATACCTACGTGTAGTAAAAGTATTTACTAATGCTCGAAATAGCACTGAATTCCATTGCGGGTGATGGAATGTCCTTGGCTTAGTTTATTGCTCAGCCTAAATACCAAACTTCGTTCATAATGGGACATATTTATAGATGTTGTTTAAGCTGTTGCTAAACGATTATCTTTTTGAAGCTTTATGAGGTAAACTCCAGTTTTGCTTAGCAGAAACTTAAGCAATGTCTAGGAATATACCCCATATGTAGCATCCGATCGTCTTTTGGATTTGGGAAATCGACAAAAATAGGCTAATCAACAGTGTTGCTTTGGAGCCTTGCTCTTTGCCTATTCATATATCGATGGCCCCGTGCAAAACAATACTAAGTACATTTTTGTTATTTTTCACAAAAGACAATCAAAATACAAGATAGTTAGTCAAACAAAATTAATACAAAATAGTTTCCTTTATTAAGTGCATAGTTATATTTTTACGATTCATTCATTATTTGATAGAATTGAGACAAGATGTGGACTTGACTGTTCTGATTTGATTTCTATGTAAGGTATTGATTCCTTGTAGGTATCTTTTCAATAAAAATTATAATTGGAAAAAAATCCAAATTGTTGAATAGCCGCAACAATTTCCTTGATTCGTTCGAAATTATTGTAGACAGCTAACAGTGATTATCCAATACTTTTCGAAACCATGCATAATAACAATGATTTGTTTTTAGAAAAAAAAATAGTTAGAATTTTGTTTTTTTTTTTATTATTTTTGGAATTCGTGTATGCTAAAATTGTTCACATTGTGACACATAAGTGCATTAAACTTCTCAATATTCCATGCAAAACAATACTATATCAATATACTATAGTAGTTTTTAGTGGAAATTGCATTGATAAAAATACTAAGAGCATTTAGTATGTTTTTGCTTGGAATAAATGTTAAAATATGGCTGTATACTAAGTGCTTTTTTAGCTCTATTCAAGCTCTTTTGTTAGATTTGCATAAAAAAAAATGAAAAATAAAAATCAATGTGGGGATTACAATTCATAACTTAAAACTATACTATTTGCACTTAGTATGTTTTTGCATGGGGCCATCGATATACGAACAATATAGTCTGCCAAGTGATTTGGTCGTTTTAAGGGGAGCGGGTCGAAATGCTGTATTTTAAAATACTGTATGGTCAAAATTCTGTATGATATTGTATGGTCATAATACTGTATGGTTAATATTCTGTATTTCAAAATACTGTATTTCAAAATACTGTATGTACAAAATACTGTATGATCAAAACATTGTATCTCATAATACTGTATCTCAAAATTGTTCATCTCAAAATTCTGTATGAGCAAAACACTGTATCTCAAAATTCTGTAACAAAAAAAAATTATTTTTGCATAATTCCGTTCTTAAACTTCTATTATAAAAACAAAAAGCAGAACTCGATTAATGTATATGTATATCATTTATTGCAAATCTATTATTTATAAGTAACTATCTATGTATGTATTGTATGTAGAAAAGAAATGTATTAACAAAAACAAAGTAACGAAAAATTACAACAAAACAATTCAAAATCACAAAATTCCTTGTACATTATCTGAGAGAGATATACAAACAATTAAGAAGAAGTAAATGAGAAAGAGAAAATAAGAACAAGATACCATTTATTTTGTTTTTGTTTTAATAAATTCAAAGACTTATGAATTATCATAGGTACATGTTATTGTTCAAGGGAAGAATATCAGAATAATATGTTAATGAAAAATTATTATGATATATTCTTAAAAAAAAGTATTCTGTTTTCAAAATTCTGTATTTGAAAATGCTGTAAATAGACTGAAAAATAAAAATTGTTTTGATAATGTAAAAAAGTGCGCACTTTTTCAAAATTCTGTATTTCAAAATTCTGGTTGGCCAAAATTCAGCATTTCAAAATTCTGTATCTCAAAATTCTGTATTTGAAAATGCTGTAAATAGGCTGAAAAATAAAAATCGTTTTAATAATGTAAAAAAGTGCGCACTTTAAATTAAATAGGCTGAAAAATAAAAATCGTTTTGATAATGTAAAAAAGTGCGCACTTTCTTACATTATCAAAACGATTTTTATTTTTCAGCCTATTTACAGCATTTTCAAATACAGAATTTTGAGATACAGAATTTCGAAATGCAGAATTTTGGCCAACCAGAATTTTGAAATACAGAATTTTGACTTACAGTATTTTGATCATGCAGTATTTTGCACATACAGTATTTTGAAATACACTATTTTGAGATACAGTATTTTAAATACAGTATTATGACCCATACAGTATTTTGACTCCAACCCCGTTTTAAGCAGTCATTTATAGAATGCGGTTGCATTTGCATTTAACTCGTTCTATGGAACTTGTGTTATGTATTTATTTATAATTTTTACAACAATTACTATTCATTTCAGATGAACAAAGTTTACGTGGGCTCATAAGCTCATTTAGGGAGCAGAAATGTGAACTTCAAAATTTAAACCCTGTCGGAGTAGAAGAAGAGGATGGTGTATGGGAAAAAGAAGAAAAAAGGTACTTTATAAGCTTGCTGCTTGAGCAAAAGGAGAAGTACAGGAGCCCAAAAATTTAAAAAAAAGGTTTTTGGGAGCTCATCAGATCCCAGTTTGTTGATTATAAAAAAGAACTCCAACATCACCGCGGAACAGCTGGCTAAAAAACTCGCTAACATAAAAAGAAGGTAGCTATTTTTTTTTAATCCATTTGTTTGGTGCGCGCTTATCTTATAAACCACATATCCGATTTAACATTGTTTGATGGTTTATCTTATAAACCACATATCCGAAAGGCTATTCAGACTACTCTGAACTAAAAAAAACACCTATTGTAGGGTTAACTGGGGTAAAAAAAAATACGATTTCCGATTTTTAACATACTTTTTGTGCTTGCAAAACATATTCACAGCATAGACTCCGAAAAACCTTGCTTGGTATTTTTCAATCCAAGAAAAAGTTATTTTTTTGAGTACAGTTTTGAATTTTCACAATTTGTGTGAGCAAATAATATAGCATTCGCACATTAAATTAACCAAATCGCAAATAGGTTTAACCTAAACGCAAATAAGTTTAACCCAAGCGCAAATAGATTTAACCCAAACGCAAATAGAACTAACCCAATCGCAATTCGAATTAAACAAAACGCAAATAGAGTTAAACTATTAACAAATCATTTTAACCAAAACGCAAATTGAATTAACCCGGGCTCAACTTGTTGTTCCAGCTGTGTGGTGAAGAAATGGAAGGCTTATAACAGTAGGAAAAGTTCACCATAAGATTTTGACAAAACCCCAATTGTAAATTCAACTAGTTTTGCGCATTTTTCCAAGAACTTACCGAAAAAATAAAAGGCCAATCCCTTAATAATGGCTTTTTAACAATTATGGATAGTACCAAAATCCTTTAGACCCAAAGAGTACAGCTGGAACAATAAATCAAGCTAAGGTTAATTCAATTTGCGTTTTGGTTAAAATAATTTGTTAATAGTTTAACTCTATTTGCGTTTTGTTTAATTCGAATTGCGATTGGGTTAATTCTATTTGCGTTTGGGCTAAATCTATTTGCGCTTGGGTGAAACTTATTTGCGTTTAGGTTAAACCTATTTGCGATTTGGTTAATTTAATGTGCGAATGCTATATGTTATCATATTTTTAATACAATAAGCGTAGACGAAAAAGTGGGTGCCTGTCCCTAGCATTTAATGTGTTGTTCTTATCCTTAGAAATCAGTTCCCTAATTATCCCCATTTTCCATTCATATCCGATCCCTCACTCTTCCATAAAATAATTTCAGATATGTAAACCATACAAAAAATGACAAAACGAGTGGCACTGGCTCCATGAAGCCATGGCCATTGTATGAACAGGTCCATGAATTTATCCGAGGTGATGAAACAATTCGGACCAAACACCATAAAATTTCATCATTGGAATTTAATGAGATTCCACAAGGTAATAGTATTTTAATATCTTGAAAAAAAACATAAAAGTTCTGTATTTTTTCTTCAAAGACGAGACAGAAATGAACGAAGAACCTGTCTCCTCTTTTATAACAAACAAAAAGCGAGGAAATAGTTCTTACGAAATGAGACAGAAAACTCCTTTCGTTGAAGAAAAAAAACTTGAAATTCTCAACAAACTAGATGCAAGAGAAGAGAAAAAAATTAAACTGGAGGAAGAAGTTCTGGAAACTTTAAAAACAAACCACTCAGAAGTCATGAGGGTGAGGGAGCAAGAGCTCAAACCCGAGAAGGAGCGCAACCAAATCCTTAGGTTAATGTTGGAGAAAGATTCTCTTAAAAGAGTAAGATGATTTATTCTTTATTTTATTTATAAGAGCCAGTTACAGTAAGTATGTAAACGCCAATAGTTGTTCCTCAGTCAATTCACCAAAATTGGTGGGTTAAAATCTCGATCGACTGATCAAATCGTACAACTGGTACATATGTAGCACCCCAATTCCAAAATCTCATTATCAAAAATGTTCAATTTCGTAAAATTTTCTGATGTTATTTTATTTCTTAAAATTTAATTTTATTTAAAAAAGACAAACTTTAATGCACTATTCACGTGAATCGATCATTATTATTATTCACCTAATTGATTCCTTTTCACTCTACCTACATGCAACCTGTCGGGTTAACTTCACTATCTTTTGTTTTCACTTTCGATCTTTTATAGCTAAAGCCGTTTAATTTCAAGCTCAAGCGAAACTGTTACACTATGCATTATTTTTCACTTAATTTCAGTTATACCGTCGCCTTTCTGTCGAAATCTCTAGATAATAAAATCATTGAATCCAATTCTTTTTTGTTTGTGTCTTCTGAACACTTTTTCATTTTGGACTTACGAGATTTTGACAAAAAGGCTACGCTATCCACTTTGATTTTATCCTTTTGTCCAATACATTTTTTTTTCATTCCAGATTTATGAAAGCTCAATATAAATACAAAGGCAAAAAAAAAATAAAAAAAATACATGCATGTTCCTCATTAGCTTTTTTAGACATTTCATTTTATTTTCTTTAATATTCAATATTATCTTTTATAATTTAAAGAATTTAATTAATCACTTCCACTCATCTTATTTTATAATTTAAGTTATTTATTGTAATAAGTATTTTTAAGAATTTTGATTAAAAACAAATTAACATTGAACGACTCGCCTTCTTTTTGAGAGTTTTGGCTTTGATCTCAGCTCCTCCATGACTTTTTGACGTTTTAGAAGTCGTCGTCTGGTATCGTCATTGTTTTCCACTTCGTCTTCAGAGCTGGTTATTCCTCCAATCATCATCGCTGTCAATTAACATTGAGTCATCCTGTTGCTTTGATTGATTAGATAAAAAGTAATTGGAAGTGCTTAAACGGGTTACCTTTTCCAAAATGATAAAGTTGTGTAAAACACAACACGCTACCACGACTTTTACAATCATATTCATGTCGCCCATATCCAGGTATTTTAGTCTTCGAAATTTGCCCTTGAGCTGCCCGAAGGCATTCTCAATAATGACACGCGCGGTACATAGCCTGGTGTTGAATGACCTCTGTTCGGCCGTTAGTTCCCATTATTTTTGAAGGGCGTCATAAATTCATCACTGTTCGGATACGCGCAATCTAATCACCAATTATATGCTGTTCACACGAGATTGTACCACACGTTTTTTATCGCATTCGGTTTTTACCGAACAAAAATCGGGTGTTCACACGATATTTATATTTATTCGTTTAAAACTCGAATAGCTGCAGTATAATGAAAATTGATGGAAAAATTTGAATTTGTGAAGTATTTTATTTTTATCTTTTTAAGGGAAAGGGCTAGAAACCTGAAATTTAAATGGATGATAGAAAATATTGATTTAAATATAAATTAAAAAAATAGGAGTCCTAGAATACCGTTGGACGGAGATAACGGCATTATTTGAGCGCTTTCACATATGAACTCATATCTGTTTAGTGCATTGATGAATTTTCTTGTTGTTTTAAATATAATATATAAATAAAATTGCGGTTATTTTGATACCTCATTCATTATCCTACGTGATATATAAACGACACAATCTTGATTTTAAATTGATCGAAAAATCAAAACAATAGCATTGAAATTACCTGCTTGGACCATTGTCTACGACCATCCACCAGCGAGAAAATCCCGTTATCTACATGGAATTTTTTTTATTAAAATTTGATATGGATGGCTTTAAGAAATTATAGCTCCCGTTCTACTGATTGGATCTTCAAGGTTAAGTTCTTTAAAGAAAGCTGACATAACGGGCTATATTATGTAAACAAATCATTGAGGAGGGGCAAACATTTTAATACTATAGGGGTGAATAAAGCCCAATTCAATTCCATTTATTTTATTCTAAGTTCAAATGTTTATGAAAATTTTTATAATTTTGAAAAACTAAAAACGCATATTTGTTGCCTCGTTCCTCTTCTTTATTTAAAGACCTTAACCTTCAAGATCCAATCAGTATCACCGGAGTTATAATTTTTTTAAATCAACCATATCGGTCGATTAATTTTTTTTGTGTACATGGGCTTTTCTCTCCACTGAAGCTCATTCGATGCCAACGAACAAATGCCCAACGTGGATTTAAACCGTGGTGAACGAGACTATATAAAACTATACGCCACTGGAAGACGATACGTCACAGTTCATTCGTTTTTCTGATAAGTCCGTTGAGTATTCGATAAACGTACTTAGCTGAGTACATTTTCTTGCCGTACAAACGTCGTGTGAAAGGCTCTATGTAAAATATATACGCCACTGCTCATCAGGGATGGGACTTTTTGAAAAAATTTCCGAAGTAGATTTGGAAAAAAAAACGCAGTAGATTCAACTTTTTCGCAGTAGCTTTTTATATTTTCGAAATATAAATAAGAAATAACATAAATCAACATAATTGATTTAAAAAACATAAAAAAACAAAAATTCATATTTATATTCACATCAGTCTTAACATTTTTTCCAAAGCTGGATTTTCATTGTTTTTTTTTTATATTGTCCGTCAACGAACGAAAACTGATTAAAGTGGTCTATATGACCCACGGAATCAGAAGGTTCCCAACAATCAATATCAACGTCACCCATGTACATAAATTATTGAATGTTTTTTCCCCAAAATCGTTTTCTTCGTTATTTATTTTGACCCAAAAAGCAGTTATGTCACCTGCATCATAATATAGGTAGAATAGGATGTATTCCATCAAGAAGAATGAGATTGACTGCATTCAGTGATAGAATTAAACAAATATTTTGTCGATTACATCTACATAATATTATATTGAATGATTTTTGTTTTCGTAAAACCAAAAGTGCAGTAGATTTTATTTAAAGGCAGTAGACTTATTTTTCGATAAAAATGCAGTAGATCTACTGCAATTGCAGTAAAGTCACAACCCTGCTGCTCATTCGCACGGATTTATACTGCAAAAAATCGTGCGGTACAATCTCGTGTGAACCAGGCCTTACTTGCGAGTCTTCTTCCGAATGGGCTCTCCGTAAACATCATCGCATCATGTATGCGACCTGGATCCCCTGCAGCTATATCGGTAAACAACATCCGATCATCGCATGTACCTTGAAATAGTGAGTGGTAAAATTAAGATTTAGAGGCCAGTTATAGCGATTAGGAAAACGCATAAGGAATTTTTTTCAAATCCGTTGAAAACATAGTAAATAATCTATTTGAAACATTTTTCGTGATGCGTTTTCCTGATCATAGCGATCAGGAACAGAACTGTCCCCTTAGATATGGAAGAAGATAGATAGATAGAGATAGAAATAGATAAAGTTGTATGTAATATTTAATAAATGTTTTATTTATTTCGGACCTTGTAAAAGAATGAAATGAAATTGCTTTCTATTGTAGAAGTCAATCGCGTTGCCTATCGGTTGCTTAATGGGAATGTGGCAACCATCGATAGCACCAACTATCCCTGATATTCCACAGGTCATCTCAAATCGCTGGAAACAAAATAATTTTCAATGTGGTTACGTTTGAAACGGCATTTATGAAGTAAGTATGTAAATTTTACCGATGATATGCTACTCCTATTTGCGGAATTTGACCACTTTATCAGGGATGGGGTCAAGTTTACTAAAGCAGTTACTACTGCTTTGAAAATCCGATGACCCGTTGAAAGTGAATATCCAAATTTTGAAGACCCCAAACGGAAGTTCTCACTATGTCCCAACATAAATAATGTTAACATTATTGCCTTTCTTGGTGACGGGAATGATGTTGGCAGTAATGGCTCTAAGATTTCAATGAGAGCCTACAAATAGTAATGTTTAAAATTCAATCTTAAATTAAAAACAAATTACTACAAACAAACCTGAAAACTTTTTGATCTCATTCGAAAATGAAGGCTGAATTCGTCTTCTGTATAGTTGGGCACTGTGAGATTATAATAATTTTCCGAGTGCTCTCTCAATAATTTTTCGAAACGGCATCCATTTTCTGAACACAAAATTTCTGAAAAATATATTTTTTCTCTATACTTTTCTCTATACTTTTTGGGTTACGAGCAACAAAATAACTTTGAGATAATAAAAATAAAGGTATTCATACAACGCCAAAAAGTTGTCGTAAAAGTAGTAATTTTTTAAACTTCGTAAATCTGTCACAATTTGTATGGAATTCGCCTCTTTACGTCTACTTCACATCGAGGTAGAGCCTAAACGTGTTGGAGCGGTTTTAAAAAGAAATCATTTTTTATATACATATAAAATTCTTAAAATATTTTTAAGGACAAATTTTAGTATTCAAATCTAAAGATTATATTTATGTGTATATAAAAACAATATTTGTGCAAAAATTGTCAACCCACTTATGAGAAATCAAATTTTCAAAAATAAATTTGAAACTTTTTTTTGAAAATTTTGATATGCAATATTTTTTAATTTATCTGAAATTTGTATATACAAAAAATTATTTAAATCCGTTTAGGCAATAATGAGAAAATTCAAACTAAAAAAAAAACATTCTGTGACAGGTACTATTAATAGTTCCTAAGTGTAATATTTTATAATTTTTGGTAGTAGATTGTACTAATTTTAGTATATGGAAAAAGTTTAATCAAAATCGTAAGAGCCGTTTTTGATAAAAAATTATTTTGATTTACGGTGTTTTAAATTTTGTTTGGAAGGTACCGTTATTTTTTCATAAATATAAAATTTTTTCTAAAAATATTTTAGACAGTACTAAAAAACTCTTAAATGGGTACAACAGCGTAAAGTCGTCGTAAACGTTGTAAACTTTAAAACTTCGTAATTCTGTCACTATTTGTATTGAAAATTTGACAGATTTACGAAGTTTACAACTTTATTACGATTACGACGACTTTACGCTGTTTAATGAATACCCTTATTGAGTTTAAGAAAAATCGATCACACCGTTTTCGAAATATTTGATTTTCAAAAAAAAAATGAAACATTTTTTTAAATCCAAAAAATAAATTTTTTCAATTTTAGTACACAAAACAATTTATATTTTTTGGAAGCTTTTGTATAAGAAAATTATTGAAATCAGTCAAACCGTTTTGAGGAAAATCGAAAATTAAAAAAATGGTTCATTGGGAGGTACATACCATTAATAACCATTTTTTTCAACCCAAAGCAAGCCTTTACTAAAATTAATTTATTGATTTTTTTTAAAGAAAAGTTGTCGAGCCGTTTTGGAGAGAAATACTATTATGTAAAATTTCTAACAATTTCTAAAAAAACATTGTAAAATTCCGGAATCAAAGCGTAGTAAAGTTTTAGATGTTTTACATTGTGGTCACGTTGGCATTGTCAGGATGAAGTCCTTGGCTAGATCTGCTGTTTGGTGGATCGGTATCGATGGCGATATCGAGAACTTCGTAAGTGATTGCGAAGTTTGTGACTTCTCATCAAACAAGTCAAGTATGGTCAAACTGTCTTCATGGCCAGCTACAACTCGTTTTTATCAAAGGATACATTTAGATTTCTTTTTTTTGGAGCAGACAAATTTTCTTGTACTTGTTGATTCATATTCTAAATGGATAGACGTGCGAATAATGCCAAATACTAGAGCGGAAATCCTTGTTAATATTTTGCGAACCAATTTCGCTACTTTTGGGCTTCCGATTGAACTATAGTTAGTGACAATGGACCTTACAACTCAAAAGTTTTTATTGATTTTTGTCATGCTAATAATGTAAAAGTCCTTAAATCTCCTCCGCATCATCCTGAGAGCAATGGTTTGGCAAAAAGAGCTGTGCAAACGGCTAAGAGTGTACTTAAAAAGTATTTACTAGATACTAGAACCAAACGATTAAGTTTACAACACAAAATTGATGATTTTCTTTTTAAGTATCGCAACACGCCCTCTACAGTAACAAATTTAACTCCATGTCAAATGATATTTAAACAACCAGTCAATACGCCAATTAGCATGCTCAACAGTTCAAAGACAAAACTTGAAACCAATGAGGAAGATAAGAGAAATAGGAAAAGTCATTTTGAAAATAAAAGCAATGTTAAAAAGAAATTTTGTAATAGTTATAGTAGAGCTTATCCTGATCAGTATTTTAAAATTGGTGACAAAGTATGGTATGTTAGATATGTAAATAACAATAAATATAAAAGTCCAGCAATTATAAAAGAAAAGATTGGAAAGGTCAGATACTTGATAACATTTGAAAATCGAAATATTATTTGTCATGGAACACAACTTCGTAAGATTACGAATAAGAAAGTTAGATTTGAAAAACCAGTAGCTTACTTCTTTTATAAAAGAGACAAAACTATTAAAAATGACGAGTCTGATACTCCTTTGATTTCGTCTGATGAAGAATATCTTAGTTGTGATGAAGAAGAAAAGCAAACAAATCCAACTGGTACTTTACGCAAGTCAAAAAGAAAAAGAAAACGACCTTCATATTTCCAAAGTAATTTTTAAGTAAATATGCATAATGTATGTACATATGATTGGAATTAAATTGAAATAAATATATGTACTATGAACATAAATGTAATTAAAATGATTAAAAAAAAAAAATTTGTAAGATATAATGTATAAAATATTACGAACCATCTTAAGAAAGGAAAAGCGCTAATATCTTAATTTAAATGATATAATTGGCTATAAATGTATATTAAAAAAAAATATATACATTTATACATAATTAAGTCAATAGAATCAATTATTTTAAGAAAGGAAAAGTTTTATGTATTAATAATGAAGTTATTTATTATTTGTAGTACCTCGTGGCTTGATGGTTAGTGCGTAGGACTGTCATGCCGAAGGTGTGGGTTCGATTCCCAGCCGTGCCACCTAAAAAAAAAAAACAGAAATGTTTTATTCGAGGTACTGCCTCTTGCGAGGAACTGACAAATTCTCCAAGAGTATACTTGTCATGAAAAAGTGCTTCTCATTTAGCCGTTCGGACTCGGCAAAAAACTGTAGGTCCCCTCCATTCCTCTCCAACAAACACGCACACAGGAATGGTTGTGAGTTGTAAGTCACTAGGCCCTGGTTCTCCTCGAGCTGTTGCGCCACCCAATTTATTTATAATTTATATTTATAATGAAGTTATTTAAAGTTAAGTTATCAGGTGTAGGTTATCATAGTATATAACGGGTGATTTTTTAGCTGGTTTGGTTTTGGCAACACTGGTTTTGACAGCTGACGTGTGTTTAGTACCTTGTGTCACTGTCAAACAGCTTCAGATTGGTTTGCAATTTAACCATGGATCGTCTTACAAATGAACAACGCTTGCAAATTATTGAATTTTACTATCAAAAAAAGCTGGCCGAGGATCCGCTTTTTTATCGAAAAATTGTGTTCAGCGATGAGGCTCATTTTTGGTTGAATGGGTACGTAAATAAGCATAATTTCCGCATTTGGAGTGAAGATCAGCCAGAAGCATTGCAACAGCTACCAATGCATCCCGAAAAAGCCACTGTTTGGTGCGGTTTATGGGCCGGCGGCATTATTGGGCCCCCAGTCTGGTTTTCAATCTCCAAGACAGCCATGAAGGAGCTTCAAGTATTCGAAAGGAAGATTCTCAGAATTTGCACCGGACTGTACTTCGACCGGCAGCGGCGGAAACACTACAGGAACGAACATCTCTACTCCGAAGCCAACATAATCCCGCTGGACAAATACCTAGTCCTTTCAGCGAAGAGACTAGTACGGAACATCATCGACCACCCGAATCAGCTAATGAGAAGGATGACCACTGAACAACGACATCCGGAGCCAAGGTACCTCAGTGTAATGGAAACACTTGATGACAACATAATCATGGACAACGAGGAAGCAGTCTCGTTCTACGCTGACATTGGGTCAGCCTTCTACCGTGGCTAAACGCCAAAACTTCCCCCAACCTACACCAAAAACACCATTGACAACCGGGAATGAACACCCTGAGGACGATTAAGTCAGCCGACTTTTAATTTAAATTTTTTGACATGTAATTTATATATCTATAATTTGTTAAACTTAAGACATTGTATAACGTTAGGCCCCCTATGTGCCAACAAATGTAAATTTATCATAGTATCATATTAGTTATAAGCCAGATTGTATATATAATGTTCAATAAAAGAAATTGAAAAAAAATTGATTGGCATTATTGGGCCATATTTCTTCAAAGATGATGCGAATCGCAGCGTTACTGTCAATGGTGAACGCTACCGAGCGATGATAACAAACTTTTTTTTGCCCGAAATGGAAGTTCTTGACTTGCATGATATGTGGTTTCAACAAGACGGTGCCACATGCCACACAGCACGCGAAACAATGGCACAATTGCGAGGCGAGTTTGGTGAACAGTTAATTTCACGTTTCGGGCCGGTCAATTGGCCGCCTAGATCGTGCGATTTGACACCATTAGATTATTTTTTGTGGGGGTATGTCAAGGCTAATGTCTATAGGGACAAGCCCGCTTCGATTGACGCACTGGAAGCCAACATCCATGCATTCATTCGTGAGATACCGGCCGATATGTGTGAAAGAGTATGCCAAAATTGGACTCAGCGGATGGGCTACCTGAGACGCAGCCGCGGTCAACATTTGCATGAAATTATCTTTAAACATTAAATTGCAAGGTTCAAACTATCGATTCAAATAAATATTTCATTCATTTTTTCGAATTTTTTGTGTGTTTTTTTTTTTAAAGTTCTAAACCTCTTAAAAAATCACCCGTTAGTTAGTATATAAGTCATAATTGTTTAAGCTTTTAGTTTTAGTTATATAATAAATATAATATATAATAAAAAGTTAGTCTTAGTTCAACCGCTGACTGCTTTGTTTCATTTAAACTTTCGGATATAATAGCCGGTACCGTTATTTTTGTGAAAAAAACGTGTGAGCATAATCACCAAAAACCACTATGTATCAAGTTTGAAGAAAATCGATCGAGCCGTTTAGGTTGTAGACGAACAGACAGAATTGTACCACCCACTTTTTTGGTGTTCTCTATCATCGTAATGTTATGTTTGATTGTTATCTCAAATTTTTTTTTTGCACGAATCCAAAACTTGCCTTATAGTACCTATATAGCAAGTAAAAATTAGATAAAGGGGAAGTTACGGAACGTAATCCTATTCGGCAGTAATAGATACGCGTCGCTTTCTGGCCTACGCCTACGGAAACGGATGGCGCCGGCGCACAGTGGAACGATCAGTAGTTTTTTTTTTTATTTGATTTTTTTTGTGGTTTAAAGAAAATTGTCTCTTCTTTCATAACCAAATTGAATTTTTTCTGTAAACACAACGGCTCATTAGAAATAACGGTTCAAAGACACATTTTTTTTTTAGTTCTATATAAAAATGAAATATTAGACCTTATTTGTTTTCCATTTTTCTCAGTCAATTCTTAATGCATCTCTTTGAAATAAATTGTGTAAGGTCAAAAACAATTCATTTAACTGAAAATCATCAAAAAACCAACCAAAAAAGTCAGTTTTGAATTTGAAAACACACGATTTTATACTTGTTCTTTTAAAAAACGCGAACCTAAAGGTTCGATAGAGTTTTAAAAAATTGCTAACATATGCAAGCGTTTTGACTTACTTTATCAGATTCTTGAGCTTTTTCTATAAAATATTCAAAAAAAATTGGATCCGACCCGATCCGACCCCGCTTTTCTATGAGGTTTATAAAAATGTCTAGTTTTGAAAAGCATTTTTTCTGTAAATTTGTAGGCTTTTTATTTATGTAATAAGGTATGTATAAAGTAAGTGTACAGAAAAAATATTTTTCCAAAATATGTTAAAATATAAAATAATTTTTTAAAATTAAGCAACAAAAATTATTTAAGATTGAAAAAAAGCATAGCTTTAACGAAAAATCTCTATACCTAGTTATTAAATGAGCTTTTTATTAATTCTTATGACTAGATTCATATGTATGAATCACATATATACATAATTTAAAATGCAAATACTAAGATGATTTGTGATTTATTTAACATGCATTCGTAAGTACTCAATGCGTTAAGCTTTTATTTGAGGTTAGCCAAATTATGTGTTTCAATACCTATCTTAATGTCTCGAATTTTCGGTTTGGAAATAAAACATATATGACATGTATGTTTTGATTGATTATGCTTTATTAAAACTTATATATGTATATTTTAATTCCAAACCAATACTCTTCCACATGTAACTACCTACCTATATACATATACAATATCTATGCAGTAAACATTTACATACAATATTAATTATAACAAAAAGAGCAATTACTCAAAGTAACAGTACAATCCTGATCTTTTGTTCTCTTTACTTTTTAAAATGGTGAATGACAGTTTTCTTAAATAACACTGGTCAACAAAATTTAATTATTTTTTTGTTATAGAAACCAAAATATACTTTTCCGTAAGTTTTTGGTGTGCTGAACTTGAATCTGAAGTCAGAAAAATTCTATCAGGCCACGTTTTTGAGATATTCCCGTTACAAAATCGAAAAAACCGTTTTTTTGCTGTTATCAAAGTTGTATTGTAACGTGAAGTAAATTGTTTCAACAAAATTTTTAATGGTTCCTGAAAGAAATAATTTTCTTCTTTTAAAATCAGTTTAAATCTTCTCGATATCTCTTTTCTTCTCGGAAAAATCTTCAGTCCTTTGAAGCCGAATATCTCGTGAACCCCATGGTTTAGAGCTTAACGGCCATATATTGAATTGATGTACTCAAAATAACCTTTTCAACGATATATGACACATTCGTATTGGGAAATGGAACTTTTCCCATAAATTGCCTATTCTCCTTTACATTGTATGTATGTCATAAATAGAAGGCCTACAATTAACTGGAGATTTCTCCGAGAAGAAAAGAGGTATCGAGAAGATTTAAACTGATTTTAAAAGAAGAAAATTATTTCTTTCAGGAACCATTAAAAATTTTGTTGAAACAATTTACTTCACGTTACAATACAACTTTGATAACAGCAAAAAAACGGTTTTTTCGACTTTGTAACGGGAATATCTCAAAAACGTGGCCCGATAGAATTTTTCTGACTTCAGATTCGAGTTCAGCACACCAAAAACCTACGGAAAATTATATTTTTGTTTCTGTAACAAAAACCTTGTTGACCAGTGTAATTTATTAATTTTGTGGATCGTGGAAAATCAGCATATTGTGTGACTTTTTAAATAATTATTTCTTTTCCAAATTGAAACTTTAAACTTTAAAAAATGGTGCGATACACGTTTGAAGATTTTTTTAATATATTAAAAGAAAACGGTCGTGAGTTGAGTGATTATAAATATTTAATAAAGCACTGTTATCCGAAAAGAAACAATAATACGTATAATAACAAATCTGAGCTAGAAGAATATTTCCGTAAGTTTTGTTTATATTCAAAAATAAAGAGAGTACCTACAATCATACGCGATTTAAAAGTCGAAATGCTACATGGCTTAAAACCGAATTCGACTCTTCAAAATTTGAAAATCAAGCTGCATCATCAACTTCTGCACCATCAACCTCTGCACCTTCAACCTCATCAACATTTAAGAAATTATCTGAACGGCAAAAAAGACGAAGAACTGAACCTGTTCGTCAAAATCGTGCTAGCAGCGAGCTTCTCTATGCATCGAAAATGAAGCTTAAGGCTGATGGACAACTTGATGCCTCTAGAGTATTAGAATATCTAATGAATAATCCAGAAAAAGCCAAGGAAGTTCAAGAGTACTGCAGTAATAGGCATAAAATCAGTCCAAAAATGTCCAATGAAAAGGCTCTAGGGTTATATATTACATTAAGACTCACAAAAGCCCAATATATAGGTAGAGGACTAAAAAATGCTGCATTAGATAAAGGAGTTGATTTGTATCCCTCCTATTACCAAATCCAAAAAACAAAACAAGAATGTCTTCCACCTAGGGCAAGCATTGTTTTAGAGGAGACAAGTGCGAGAGTCGACCTTCAAGCACTTTTAGATCACACTACAAACAGAATGTTCAAATGCTTTGATGGTTCAAAAATTAAAAGTGACAACCTTATATTAATATCAGAATGGGACTTCGATGGAGCATCCGACCAAAGCAATTACAAACAGAAATTTTCTTCTGATAGCGGTGATGATGCGTCTATTTTTGTAACAAGTATGGTTCCAATAAAATTATATAACGAAGACGACAAAAGTATAATTTGGGAAAATAGAAAGCCTTCATCAACTCGCTATTGTTGACCAATAAGGTTCCAATTCAAAAAAGAAACTGATCTTTTAATAAAAACAGAACATGAGGAAATGCAAAACTCAATTGAAAAGCTACTACCCACTTCAATAAACAGATCTAAAATTAAGCCTGTTATGTTGCTTACCATGATAGATGGAAAAATCTGCAACAGCATTACCGACAACCCATCATCAATGCGATGCTATATATGTAAGGCAAAATCAACAGAAATGAATAATTTAGAAATTGCATGCAATAAAGAAACAAATATAGATTTTTATAATTTTGGAATTTCGCCCTTACATGCATGGATAAGGTGCATGGAATGGCTTTTGCATGTTTCTTAGAATTTAGATTTTAAAAAGTGGAGTGCTAAAAGTGACGAGCATAAAACCTTAAAAGATGAACGAAAAAAAAAATATACAACAAAATTTTAGGTCAATGTTGGGACTGCTAATTGATGTGGTAAAGCAAGGTAAGGGGACGACAAACGATGGTAATACAGCCAGAAAATTTTTTTCGAATGCATATTTAACTTCGGAAATTACTGGTTTAGATTTTCAGCTCATTGAAAGAATGAATATTATATTGATTACTATAGCATCTGGGGAAGAAATAAATGCAGATACATTTCAAAACTACACTTTTGAAACCGTTCGTGAAAATTATACTATAAAAATGAACAGGCTTGTGACGAACGAAAATATCCTCACACACTTGTTTGTGTTATCGGACCCTTATATAACACATCTATCACCATCTCTAGTTCAAGGAAAACAAAGCGAACTACCACAAGAAGTTTTGGAATTAGTACTTCTACCAGGTCCAGTAGCTACCACAACTGATCCATCAGATCCCAGTGAAGATAGTGATAGTGATTGATAGAGTGGAGTTTTAAAACTGATATATTTGATTTTGAATACTATTTTAATTTTATTTATGTAGCAAAAACTTTTTTTTAATTTAAAACTATCTATTTATTTATCATAACTTTATTTTTTTTTTAATAATTTTGATTCTGAATAATATTTTATTTTCTTTTATTTTTTCATTTCCTATTTACTTTTAAACCAAAAAATGTACAAATACTTTTGTTGCAAGAATATAATGTTTTTTGTTTTAATTTTGCAAAATATTTCTTTACTTCAATTTTTTTTTGATTTGACTTATTTTGAGTGTTCAATATCTCATAGTATTTAACTTTGAAATAAACCGAAAAAAATGACAGAAAACAGAAACAGTATTGCTTTTTCTTTGGATGGTAAAACATTTATTTTTCAGATTTTTTTTTGGAAATCATATAACTTTCAACAAAGCATTTTTGGAAAAGTAAGAAGATACTGGAAAGATTTTAACTGATTTCAAAAGAAGAAAATATGTACAAAAAATAACGCCCATATCCTACCCTACCTCAAAAATAGCAAAAAAAAAAAATAGCTTTTTTTTCATTTTCAAATATTATATTTGAATATAACCAACTTTTTAAAAAAACTTTTTATTAACATTTAATTAATCTGTTATATATTACAAAAAAAATGGCGAAAAAATCATCCAAATCCGTCCACTAATTCAGAAGTTACAGGCCGATGTCCACTTTTTCAGCTTTTCGTTCCACTGTGCGGCGCCTAAACTGTATCAGCACAGAAATTGGGTGTTCTACAATGTACTTACAATAGTAGGGGAGCCCACTAAGGGATTTCGGGATTTACTCGAGCGCGTCAGATTAGTATAAGGGGGGGTACCTTGCACCCTGCTGAGTACCTCCACCATATATCAGTCCTCTATGTAGGGCCGGGCGCCTAAGGCAGGTTGTCAGATTAGTAAAAAAAAATCGATAGCTCGAAATACTCGAGCGCGTCAGATTAAGATAGGGTAGATTAATTACATGCTGAAAAGTGTGTATTTCAATAATCTGACAATTTGAGTGTGACCTAAGGTAGTGGGAGGGTTACAATCTTTCAAAAAAAAATTGTCACCTGGACATTCTCGGGCGCGGTTGAATTTTTTTTATTGTGAAGCAACTAATTCTAGAATAACGGGAAAAGTATAATCTGCCATTTTTCTCGTCCCGGTTTGGAGGTAGAGGTGATTTTCGAAAAAAACGACTTAAGTGGAAAAATAAATATTAAAAATCAACGACAATACTTAGAATGCAAAAAATAACAGTTTTAAAAGCTTGAAATCTGTTCTTTAATCCTACATTTAAATTATATTATTTGTGTTAATAGTTTTCAAAATATTTGCATTTAAACTCAAAGATTTTATAAATAAAACGCAAAAAAAATGTTTGGATCAATTTTTCTCAATATTTTGTGGAATAAAAAACTAAATTTTCTTTTTGTGGTCAATGCTTGTATTAATTTTGAATCGAACACAAAAAACCGGAAGCTTTTATGTCTTCTAGTTTTTAAGAAAATTTTAAATTACTGATACTACTTTTTTATGAGATTATTATATTATATCATTTTGAAGTTATTCCCATTAGTAGCTATTGACATTGGAAACAGAGAATACATTCAAAGTTATAAAATGCAAACATAATTTGGCAAACACCGAACCTCGCACATACCCCAAATCCTATAGTGAGCCCAAGCAGGGCGGTTGCATACATAATCTTACTTCTAAAACGCAGCCGTAATGCTGGCAGTGCAAGCAAATTACAAATATCTCAAAAAAGTAGTATCAGTAACTTGCAATTTTTTCAAAAACTAGAAGACACAAAACCTTCCGGTTTTTTGTGTTCGATTTTAAATTAGTATGAGCATTGACCACAAAAAGAAAATTTAGTTTTCACTTCACAATTTAAAAAAAAAATTGGTCCCAACATTTTGTTTGCGTTTTTTATCAAAATTTAGAGTTTGTATGCGAATATTTTGAAAACTATTGACATAAATAATTTAATTTAAATGTAAGATAAAAGAACAGATTTCTGGCTTATAAAACCGTTATTGTTTTGAATTTTAAGTATTGTCGCCGATTTTTAATATTTTTTTTTTTTTTTCATTTAGGTCGCTTTTCTCGAAATTGCTTCTACCTCCTAAACGGGGCGACATAGATCCCCCTCCCATAGTAAGAAATGCTTGTACATATATGACCCTTCTAAAAAAAAAAACCGTTTTCAATTTCTGGCGCCCAAGTTACTATACTCTCCCCAGTGATTGAAAAAATCCTGAATAAAAATGTTTCTTCTTTTCAAATCGTCAGATTAAGAAAACCCCTCCAGATAATCGTCAGATTAAGGTTCAGCACATGTAGGACATCAAGTTGAACCACATATATCAAAATCTGACGCGCTCGAGTATTTCAAAATGGCGATTTTTTTTGCATTTTCAAGAAGCTGCCGCAAGCTTGCGTCACATCCGAATCGTCAGTCTTTTGAAAGTGAGCATCCTTGGGGGTCACTTAACATCCCCTATTAAAATCTGATGCGCTCGAGTAAATCCATTTGTTTTTCAATTTCTACACTCCCATACAGCCACCCCCACCACGCAAACCGGCAGATTTACATACCACCGTTATTAGAAAGACCCAGGCCATATACACTATCAATATCTGACGCGCTCGAATATGTCCACGTGACTGTTTTTTTTTAACATTTTTGAACACCTGTAGATGCTCCCCCCACCGATGAAACGGTTTACTTTGCTAACATTTTTTTCTCTCCATCATCAAATCTTCAAAATCCATTAGGTCCCAACCCATAGAGTAGGTATATTATCTAGAGAACCGACCGGTACCCTCCTTGCCTTAAACACCCGCGAATTTCATCTGAGCACATTAAGAGAAAACTCTCTTAAATTCCCTGTCCGTGAATACGTGTGAATTGTGGATAAAAATACAAAATGGCGTCTTTAGCTCAAACTGACGTTTTGCTTTTTTTTTAATTATTAAAAGTCAAAATGACAGTTCTCGGTTCTATTTAATTTGTGTGTGCGTGGAATTTATAAATTTTCTAATATTTATTATTGAATTCATCAACCAAAACCTCGGTATTTTGAACAAAAAAATCTGTTTTTATTAGTAAAATAATAGTAGTAGTTAATTAAAAGTTGCCAACCATACTCAATAACTTAAATTTCAAGTGCCAAAAGACGACTGATCAAGTGAAACTCGATGTGTTCCTTGACTCGATTTTATTCGTTTACTTCGGTGTTCCTAAATTAATTTTGTTTATTTTGCAACTATTCTGTGAAATATATTTGTTTTAAATCGATCAAAACAATAGGTCTGTTCCTTTACTTTGAATTTCTGTGATTTTCTGTGCATTTCTGCGCATTTTAGTCCAAACTTGTGTCAAACTTCATATAAAAAAAATTTTTTGACACAAGTTTGGACTAAAAATCACAGAAACCCAAAGTAAAGGATCAGACCTAATATAACGTGAAAAACTAAATACTTTCTTGCATATTTCTTTCGAATTTGTGCGCGGAGTTTGTGTTTACATTAGCACCACGGACTGCCAAATAGCACGCAAGATGTCTAATACAAAATACAGTCACCCACTACTTTGAGTCCAGAAATTGAATCTGTGAGTGGAATAAAAAAGAATATGGTTTAACTTTTCATTCGATGTTGGATCTTAAGAAACGCCTTCAATCGCCTTGGGACAGTTGAGATGGACGTTCTGGAAGTCGGAAGCTATCCAGAATCAGAAAACCATTCGGACTCATATTCTGTTCGATCTGAACATATTGACGGCCAGATGAAAATCATGTCACACAACCCACTATTTGCAGGTATGTATTTCAGAAACAAAATTCTTCTTGCAATACATTAAATAAAAAAAACTTTTACATACAGGAGCATGTTTGGAATGTTTCCGGAAACAAAGTGAGGCCATGGAATCGTACGAGTCGGTGATCGGATTGCCCTTAAGATGACAAAAACACAAACCTTGAAGATTCTGCTCAATTCCGAAGATATGAATGTTTCAAGTGTAAGTAAAATATCTTTTTAAAACCACCAACATCAAATTTGTATTGTATTTTTTCCAATTGATTGTGGCCAGTTACATTTGAGTGTAAAATCTTAAATTTTTTTTATATTTTTAGAAACTTTCTTTTTCTTATGGGTTTTGTATTTTTCTTTTGGGTTCTGATAGTTGTTCTTCAAGAATTTTGTATTTAGATATTTGTTTGAATTAAAAACTGGTTTCAGAACCACGTAGTGTGTCTAAATTAAGACTTAGTAGCATTTAAATTATTGAATTATAGCTAGTGGTTTTCAAATGCAAGCGTTTTACATCTACAACATATATGAATTTCATATGAGATTCCTTATGAAGGTTTTGATACTAGTTCTTCAAGACTTTTTTTAAATATTTATTTGAATCAAAAACGGATTTGAGAACCACGCAGAGCTTCTAAATTAAGACTAAGTAGCATTTAAATTATACAATTATAGCTAGTGGTTTTCAAATGCAAGCGTTTTACATCTACAACATATATGAATTTCATATGAACTTCCTTATGAAGGTTTTGATACTAGTTCTTAAAGACATTTTTTTAACATATTTATTTAAATTAAAAACTAGTTTCAGAACCACGTAGGTCGTCTAAATTCAGACTTACTAGCATTTAAATTATTGAATTATAGCTAGTGGTTTTCAAATGCAAGCGTTTTACATTTACAACGTATATGAATTTCATATGAGCTTCCTTATGAAGGTTTTGATACTAGTTCTTCAAGATATTTTTTTTAAATATTTATTTAAATTAAAAATTGGTTTCAAAACCACTTAGAGCCTCTAAATTAAGACTTAGTAGCATTTAAATTATTGAATTATAGCTAGTGGTTTTCAAATGCAAGCGTTTTACATCTACAACATATATGAATTTCATATGAACTTCCTTATGAAGGTTTTGATACTAGTTCTTAAAGACATTTTTTTAACATATTTATTTAAATTAAAAACTAGTTTCAGAACCACGTAGGTCGTCTAAATTCAGACTTACTAGCATTTAAATTATTGAATTATAGCTAGTGGTTTTCAAATGCAAGCGTTTTACATTTACAAAGTATATGAATTTCATATGAGCTTCCTTATGAAGGTTTTGATACTAGTTCTTCAAGATATTTTTTTAAATATTTATTTAAATTAAAAATTGGTTTCAAAACCACTTAGAGCGTCTAAATTAAGACTTAGTAGCATTTAAATTATTGAACTATAGCTAGTGGTTTTCAAATGCAAGCGTTTTACATCTACAACATATATGAATTTCATATGAACTTCCTTTTGAAGGTTTTGATACTAGTTCTTAAAGAAATTTTTTAACGTATTTATTTAAATTAAAAACTAGTTTCAGAACCACGTAGGCCGTCTAAATTAAGACTTACTAGCATTTAAATTATTGAATTATAGCTAGTGGTTTTCAAATGCAACCGTTTTACATTTACAACATATATGAATTTCATATGAACTTCCTTATGAAGGTTTTGATACTAGTTCTTCAAGATATTTTTTTTAATACTTGTTTAAACTAAAAACTGGTTTCAGAACCACGTAGGGCGTCTAAATAAAGACTGAGAATCATCCTGTTCACGAGACAGATTGCTGAGGCCTCCTAGATCTCTTTCTTTCTTTCTTTCTTTCTTTTCTGAATATGTCTGTTTGTTTATTTGTATTTTGTCTTTATTTACAGATTACACTCACAGTCCGAGCTGGATGAGTCAAATCCACAGTAGCTCAGAGCAAGAATACAAAACTGAAAGATTGTATACACAAGAAATTCGAAACAGCATTCTTGACACTGATATGATAATGCCATATGTTTTCGAGTTCCAAATGAAATAGCATGAAAGGAAAAAAGTTTCAGCGGAATATGATGAAAAACTAGAAGTTGCCATCAACAAATGGCGTCAATATGTTACTGCTGAACTATAGTTATATTCTTGTCATATATTTTGACTTTATTAATGTTTTATCCTAATTCAAAATTTGTTAATTTGATGCTTTTATCTCTGTTTGCTTATGAAATTTGAATAAAATACAAAAATTAATTTTTGCTGATAACTTAAGAATTTTTTTACTTGCGATATTGGTAATAAAGGGGAAGTTTTGAATTCGTGAAACAAAAAATTAGATAGTAATTAAACATATGTCATTACAATGATAGAGAACACCAAAAATTAACGGCTAACCGATTGCAATCAAAATTTTTATGCAATAATTTCTATCACCTGTGCAACATAAGTTCAAATAACCATTGCATATTTTTCAAATTTACTATTTTTATCTTTTAGCCTGAAGGAATGTGTTACACGGAATTTGACTTTCTTCTAGGCCAAGCGAATAGATGTTACACATACAAAAACAGGCAACTACTCTACTGATTTGTATTTGCTTTAAAAAAAACTAAAATTTCCCAACTTCGTACAAAAAAAAATTTCAGCTACTCTTTTGGCAGTAAAAATGTCTTTAATTATGTTAAATGCTGTTTACATCGATCGATTACAATGGTAGAAGGACATTCCGTATTGATCAGTTAAAATAAACAATGTTATATAATAAAATAATAATAAATAAATAAACAATATTATATAATTACTATTACTATTTAAAGAATAATGTTGTAATTCGTCATTTTCGATCGTTTACAATAAATTTTACAGTTTTAGCGGGGTTAACAGCATCTCCGTTATTTCCACAGTCTGTATAAGTGAAGCGAGGCAGATCTAATAAATTATTCAAATTATTCTTTCTTATTTTTGTTTAAGGGGATTTATTAAATTTCTTACAATGCACAAAATTTTAGCTGGATGCATAATTTCCCAGTTAGATGGAAACTCGTTACGACCAACGGGCTTCTTTGATTTATTTGTATCAGCATTTTGTTGCGAATTATGTTGTAGTGAACTTAAGTGTAACTCTGGCATTGCACATGAAAGCCCTCATTTTCGCAAGCAGTGAATAGTTTATGAAAGCATAGGAAGCAAAATTAACCATTGGTACGTTATCAGTTTCTTCGTGATTGTTCATAACCCTGAAAAAAGTATGACAAAATTAAGTTTTCAAAAATTATTGAAAGTAGACTTCTTTTGTTTTAGGATTTTTAAAAATTTTTTCAAATACAAATCTTTTGATACAATAA
Organism: Dasysyrphus tricinctus; assembly: GCA_963921185.1. NCBI lineage: Eukaryota > Metazoa > Arthropoda > Insecta > Diptera > Syrphidae > Dasysyrphus > Dasysyrphus tricinctus. The sequence goes on along the minus strand of OY992531.1, from coordinate 175,292,305 downwards.
GTAGCACTATTAAATACATAATCTAGAAATATAAAACCATCTCTGTGGGGCAAACCGTTTGGAAAAATCATCACAGTCCAATTGCCTTTTTCAGATTTTGTTGAAATTCTAAAAAAAAGTCAATTGGGCTGTGATCTAGCAATGTATCAACAATGTTCTTACGAAAGTTACACCCAAGAACAAATGCTAATGTTTTCAAATTCTCACTTAAAAGTACATACACTATGACCAAAAGTCAAATTTTGAACCGCCGACTCTAGTTCAAATTGGTAAAAGCCAATTTTAAGAGGACTCAAATACGAATTTAAGGATGCATCAACTATTGTCCTAGGGTCAATACTTTGGGAGTTACACCCAAGAACAAATACCATTTTCTTCAAATTCGTACTTAAATGTAGGTACCCTCTGGCCAAAAGTCAAATTTTGAACCGCTGGCTCGAATTAAAATTGGTAAACGCCAATTTCAAGTGGATTGAAATACAAATTTAGGGATGCATCAACTATTGTCCTAGGGTAAATACTTTGGGAGTAACACCCAAGAACAAGAAGAACAAGAAAAACACGGCATTTGTTCTTGGGTGTAACTCCCAAAGTATTTACCCTAGGACAATAGTTGATGCATCCCTAAGTTCGTATTCGAATCCTCTTGAAATTGGCGTTTACCAATTTTAATTCGAGCCAGCGGTTCAAAATTTGACTTTTGGCCAGAGGGTACCTACATTTAAGTAATAATTTGAAGAAAATGGTATTTGTTCTTGGGTGTAACTCCCAAAGTATTTACCCTAGGATAATAGTTGATGCATCCCTAAATTCGTATTTGAATCCACTTGAAATTGGCGTTTACCAATTTTAATTCGAGCCAGCGGTTCAAAATTTGACTTTTGGCCAGAGGGTACCTACATTTAAGTAATAATTTGAAGAAAATGGTATTTGTTCTTGGGTGTAACTCCCAAAGTATTTACCCTAGGACAATAGTTGATGCATCCCTAAATTCGTATTTGAATCCACTTGAAATTGGCGTTAACCAATTTTAATTCGAGCCAGCGGTTCAAAATTTGACTTTTGGCCAGAGGGTACCTACATTTAAGTAATAATTTGAAGAAAATGGTATTTGTTCTTGGGTGTAACTCCCAAAGTATTTACCCTAGGACAATAGTTGATGCATCCCTAAATTCGTATTCGAGTCCTCTTAAAATTGGCTTTTACCAATTTGAACTCGAGTCGACGGTTCAAAATTTGACTTTTGGTCATAGTGTATGTACTTTTAAGGGAGAATTTGAAAATATTGGCATTTGTTCTTGATCACAGACCAATTGACTTTTTTTCAGAATTTCAATAAAATCTGAAAAAGGCAATTGCACTTTGATGAGATTTTCAAACGGTTTTACCTACAGAGATGGTTTTTACTTTTTGAACTCTATATTTAATAGTGCTACTATTTGCATATGAATTTTAAGTTTTAAGCAAAATTTCAAAAAATTCTATAGTAAAAGAAATTTCCTTTTAGGTTTTCAAGAATAAGTAAGCTACTTTTGTACTAGGATTTTTTCGAATTTTTTTTTAAATAAAAATTGTATGATTCAATTAGTAGCACTATTAAATACACAATCTAAATACATAAAAACCATCTCTATGGGCCAAACCGTTTGAAAATCTCATCACAGTCAAATTTCCTTTTTTCAGATCTTATTGAAATTCTGAAAAAAGTCAATTTGCCTGTGATGAATTTTCCGAATGGTTTAACTCACAGATGTGATTTATATGTTTTTGAACTCTATATTTAATAGTGCTACTATTTACATTGTTAAATTAAAATTTTAAGCAAAATTTCAAAAAAAACATTTACAAAAGAAGTTTCCCTTTAGGTTTCCAAGAATAACCTGAAAGTAAACTTCTTTTGTACTAGGATTTTTTCGAAATTTTTTTCAAATACAAATTGTATGATGCAATTAGTAGCACTATAAAATACATAATGTAAAAACATATAAACCATGTCTATGGGTCAAACCGTTTCAAAATCTCATAACAAACCAATTGCCTTTTTTTCAGATTTAATTGAAATTCTGAAAAAAAGTCAATTGGGTTGTGATGAATTTTCCGAATGGTTTAACTTACAGATATGATTTATATGTTTTTGAACTCTATATTTAATAGTGCTACTATTTGCATTCTCAACAAACTCTTTTTAACCCCGACCTCTTCACAATGCATATACTTTATAATATTCTACTCACTCAGATTTTGGTTATATATCCACTCCCAAAATTTGATGTTGGCTCTATGTTTTGTTTCAATATATTTTGGCTTCCGAGTGGCAAATCACCGCCAGTATAATCACGAATTTATTCAACACGAACTACGATATATGTTGGATTAGCCGCTTTCCTTTGGAGGTGGCGAAGTACTTACGAGTAGATGAAAACCCTAATCTAGTACTACCAACTGCACATGCTCTCATGCGCGAGTAGATACATTTTACATGGGAAAGCAGTTTGATGTGTTCCATTGAAAAAAGCTGGCAAAGTACTTGCAAGTAAATGTAAAAATTACAATAGAACGCAGCTCGACGGACAAGAAAACAAACCATATCAAGTACAACTCCTTGCAGCTACGATACCAGAATTTCTTCTGGATAAAGTAGATTTTTTTGGAGTTCTTTTCGTAATCCTTTAAGGATTTTCACTTTTTTCCTTATACTGAACAAGGATTGTATGATTATATGATTTTCACTGATCAATACAAAATCGAACGATACTAGTACTAGGATGGTTTTTAAATTAACCCAAGGGGGACCGCACGTTAACCATCTATTTCGCGATACAATTTTTTTTTTGTAAAATTGGCTGGTTTTGTTCCGAACTTAATTAAAGTGGTTGTTTTCGACGAAAAATTACTTAAGACCCGACATTTTAAAATTATTTGACCTCAAAGCCCGTAAACCGCAACCAAAATATTTTCATTTCACAAATTGTCATCTGTCAACTGTCACAAAAACATCAAATGTCAATATATCCTCCATTTTTAGCTCAATTTTGTTTACTCCTTGTGGTTGAAGCTAAGGGCACCTAAGCATACAGACTTCAAGGGTGCGCTTCTACTTTTTGATTACATTTTCTTTGTTTTCAACATAAATATTCATACAAATTACTGGATTTGTATGGTAGAAGCAATAAGAAACTATATTTTATATAATATTTGCTTACTAAGAGTTAGAAACAACAATTTAAAGTAAAAATCATTTTCTTTTTCAAATTTTGAATTCAACGGATTCCTTTTTTTGAATATCGGAATTTAAGTTGAGCAAAACTGAGCAAAACTGAGCCAAAATCCATAAAATCTTCTTTAATAGTGTGCGGCTCCATTTAAAATGCATTGGACAGCTTATACATGCACATGCCGTTCGGAGGAAATCCTCTCAGTGCAGCTTGTAGGGTAAAAGAGAAAAAGCCCTGAAGTCGGTTCTCTAGATAATATAGGTACTCTATGTACGAGTAGATGAAAACCCTAATCTAGTACTACCAACTGCACATGCTCTCATGCGCGAGTAGATACATTTTACATGGGAAAGCAGTTTGTTGTGTTCCATTGAAAAAAGCTGGGAAAGTACTTGCAAGTACTTCGCCACCTCCAAAGGAAAAGGCCTAATGTAAAGTAGACAGTAGTAGAAAAAGTGTTTTTTTTCTGAGTTGGTATACATTTTGGTCTGAAAAGTAAGAGCACAGTACCTTTGACTACACACTTCATTGGGAATAAACAGTTACAAATAATTTAATCACATATATTTTAATTAGATTTTTGTTATGCTGAACTAAGTTATTATGTAATATTATATTACCAAGTTCAGCATAACAACAATCTAACACATATATTTTGTTCTTGAGACTAAAATGTACAGTGTCGGCCAAAACATTGGCAACTTTTTCCATGAAATTAAACTCTGGTCTATAACTGCCTTAATTTTAATATATTTAATAATCTTTTAATTTATTAATGCTCTTGTTATTACCAAAATGAAATTAATAAATACAAAAATGATGTTTCATAACTAAAAATATTAAATATTCAAAGAATAATGATATCATGTCCCATTTACCCGGTCAAAACATAAGCAACTTTTTAAAAATGCATGCTTTTAATTAAATTAAGTGTTTAATTTATAATATTTTGTGACAAAACCTTTGTATTTCATCATCGCACTGCAGCTCCAGGGTATATTCTCCAGAAAATTTGGAACCGTGAAACCTGGTATACTATTCCGAGCCTCCTTGACCTGGACAAAGAGATCGTTCCTATTTCTGGAATTTTCTCTGAACTATTCTTCGGTCTACAATCTCCAATAGTGTTTCCAAGGGTTTGAAAGCAGGATACTGTGCTGGTCACTTCAAATCATCAAGTAAGATATATCAATTTATGTTCCAGTCTCCTGTGGTGTGTTATTTTTTTCATTCACGTAGATAGAGATTAAAGGTAGAACTAGAATAGGCGGAAGCTGTCGGAAGCTAATGTCAAAACCGACCGAAAAGTAGCTTCCCGAAACGTCAATTTCATAAGTGGCCCATAATGCACTTAAGTGGTTGTTTATTTTCTCATTATACTTATTCACAGCGCAGAGTGATAGCTTTTAATTAGTTATTTTGCAAAACCACTAAAATTCTATCAGCAGTATTAATAAAAAACTGGTATCTACTCCCTAACACACGTGTTAACTGGCACACGGATATACAACTTGTCTGCTTGATAACTTTTCTTATTAAAAAAGATATGATATCTTTCCAGTATTTATCACTTCACCAAATTCACCACTTCATCAAATTATGGTGATTTTCTAATACATGTGTCACATGCATGAACTGCCTTACGAAGTGTTTACTGGTAGTAGTAAACGGTGCTATCATACGCGTGCGTGTATGTGTTAAGAAGTTATCCGTTCATTATACGTGGAATCTGGCTAGTTAAAGTTATCCGTACGTTAACACACGTCACAGACTATTACGCATTTGTTAATAAAAATTACTAGTTAACAGATGTATAAACGCTAGCATGTTGTTATCCGCCGTTTATTAATATGGGGGTATGTGATATTAATTAATTTAAAGAAAATTGTTTTGACTTCTCTCGTTTATTCATGAAACAGAAAAAAAAAGTTGAAAACTTTGCACCAAGCCCCAAGTTCTTGTTAGTTTGCTTCCACCATTTTGATTTTGCATTCGCCCACTTACGAAAGAGCGGTCGTTGAGTGCTCTCACTTCCGACGGCAAAAGTTAACGAAAGCTAAACGAAAAGTTCCACTTCGCAATTATGTGCGCGTCATATAAATTTCTTGTTTTCGCTCGGTTTCGTACGACCACTTAAGTTGGCTTCCGACTATTCTAGTTCTACCTTAAGATTGTATGTGTTTTTGTTTCGTTCAGTATTCTGGTGTGGAAATGGATTGATTGAGAATGAGTGGAATGAACGAAACATATCTCGCTCTTTGAAAGCTTAAATGATTGACATTGGGATCGATTGATTCGGTCTGCTGTGATTGCAATCAATCATTCTTTGTGAAGAACGGGTCACAAGGACCGAATCAATCACGATTGACACAGCTCTAATGTGCTGAAGAGGATCTTCCCCTGAAATGAATATTTCAGCAAAATAATAATCCGAACCATACCAAAATATAAATTATTTTAATAATAGCAACCCAATAGGGAATTTTATGTCCATATTGCAAGCTATGTATGCAAACTTCATTATCAACCAAAATTGATAGAAAATCTGCCTCGGTATAGCTTGAGATTTGCGGTCCTTTAGGTAGAAACTCTAAACCAGTAACGAACATTGAATGTGCATTAGAAATGTGAAGGACGCGCTGTAAGGTAAATGCAATATAAATTGAAACACAACCTAAGAACATTGTACCAACAGCTATAAATCTTCCATCATCACGTGCCCACAGCGATGCTAGTCTCTCATCGATTAGAACGGCCATTTTTAAATGACCTTCACAATTCCCTTGCTGCAGATAGCCACGTTGCTTGTGAACTTTGTCTGGAGGATTAGATTAGCAAATTTCAAATTTCAACCTCTACTTACCTAAATATAAATTGGGCTCCCCAAGTCTTTTTTTGAGTTTTTGAAGCTCTTCGCTAATATTGTTTGCAGCTACATCGATTTTTTTTTTGTTTTTATTGTTTTCAACAAATTGCAAAAGATCCATTTTAAAAGTTATAAACCACAAAATACAAATTTAACACAACACACAACCAGAGTCGCAAGCGCAAATAAAAAAAAAAACTAATTTCAATTTGACATTTCTGTTCTGTTGAGAAATCGTGTTCAGGGAAATTTTCTTCCTCTGTCAAAGTGACGGAGCGAATTCTCCGAGATCTCATTTTCAAGAACACGTCTATTTAAAGAGTTGGTGAGTGAACGACCTGAACGTTCTCGTTCTCGAGAAAAAAGGGTGACCGGTATTACCGACTGACCGGCATTACCAAGTTTTACCCTACGTATTAGACTAAGAGCCCACAGCAGATTTTGGGTGTGATCGATAGCAAAAAAAAAGAAGTATAGGCGTCGAAAGCTCCATTAAAAGCTATTCAAAAAATCAAAGTCTTGCAGTCCACAACTGGGGCCTTTGCGAGAAATAGTGCATCGAAAAAAAAATATAAATGCAACTTCGAGGATAATCGTGTTAGCCGAAATTGGTTTTCACCCCTCCCTAGATAAGCTCCGCGGATCACATATCATGGAATCTGAGATCATTTGAGTGTTTAATTCGCCCTACCAGACTGTTTAAAAAAACCGTTTTTCACTTAGAAACGGTCCGGTAGAGCGAACTATACACTCAAATGGTCTCAGATTCCGTGATATGTCATCCGAGGAGCTTATCTAGGGAGGAGTGAAAACCAATTTCGGCTAAAACGATTATCTTCGAAGTTGCATTCATATTTTTTTTTCGGTGCACTGTTTCTCGCAAAGGCCCCAGTTGTGGACTGCAAGAAGATCCTCTTCAGCACATGGATGCATGAAATTTTCCATGATGTTTTTGAATACTCACCGGTTCATAATTCCATATCTTTTATCAATCGGACCCACTCCATGTGGGTTGGGTGACCAACGGACTCGTAGAAAACCACGCTATCCCTTCAAATTGAATTTAGATTCGATAGATAGATAGACAGTACAGTATTCCATTTAGGTTTTGGACGAGTCCGTTGGTCAGTCAACTTAGTCATACCAGATACCGAATAAACAATGGGTACTTTTAAACATGGACAAGGTAATTGTATGGTTCGTGGATTTTTGGGCATGTTTCTCTGGACATGGAATGGGTCCGATTGATAAAAGATATGGAAATGAACCGGTGAGTATTCAAGAACATCATGGAAAATTTCATGCATCCATGTGCTGAAGAGGATCTTCCCCTGAAATGAATATTTCAGCAAAATAATGTTCCGAACCATACCAAAATATAGTCAAAAAAATCGTTTCAAGTGAAAAAACTTGATGATTTGAAGTGACCAGCACAGTATCCTGCTCTCAAACCCTTGGAAACACTATTGGAGATTGTAGATCGAAGAATAGTTCAGAGAAAATTCCAGAAATAGGAACGATCTCTTTGTCCAGGTCAAGGAGGCTCGGAATAGTAGGTATACCAGGTTTCACGGTTCCAAATTTTCTGGAGAATATAGCTTTTAATGGAGCTTTCGACACCTATACTTCTTTTTTTGCTATCGATCACACCCAAAATCTGCTGTGGGCTCTCGGTCTATATAGAAAACTCGACACCAAAATTTCAAATCCTGCCTTATATGGCGTTTTCATTAGAGCCGAAATGAGGTAATTTCTCAAATTACAGAAAAAGTGTTTTCATCTATTTTGCTAATTTCGTTTGACAGCCCTGGAATTTGCTTGTCAGGTTGGGCTGTCAGCTTGAAATTTTAATTTATGTATTCTGAATAGGGACTAGGAACAGAAACGTCAAAAGAAATGACGTCTTGTCTGTCATTCATGTGTGGAGGGCAACAAGAAAATTCAACTTCGTTTGCGTCTATCTTTAGAGAAGTGACAAATATAAAACGTGTTCCTATGTTTTTGCTTAAACACTTATTTTAATTTTATTTACAAGGCTGTCTTCTTCGAATTTTCTTGCTATCGACACCACCACGCCCGGCCAAACAAGTGCAATGCACCGTTTTGATGAACCCGCCTTTATCTACTGCTATCCAAACACGCAGCGCTGGAAGATTCAGTGACTGGGTATGATGCACCTTAACAATTTCAATTAGTAATACAGGTATTGTATAACGTGGTACAAAACAAATACCTTTGAAAGAATGAAGAAAAATTCTTTGTGTTGGCATCCTTCCATGGATTCAACCCATCCACTTTCATAAAGCTTGCCTGCACTAAGGGCTTTATTGCACTCCAGCTTGCCTCCCGTTGAAGTGTTCCTTCCTTGTAGCAGATAATTAATAATTTTCAAGTAATTGACGTTCTTCGGCAGACACTGCTCCGTGCACCTGAGGAGGTAAGGATCTTTGGTCGCAATCGTGGCGATCTTTTCAATGTATTCCTTCCTTCTTATTTCATCCATGCCTTTAACATAATTCGAAATCTCCAATTTCTGAAAAAAAAACTGTATGAAATATAATTTAAATAGAAATATTAAAAATTAACTTTGAAATTGCAGGAAAAACAACTTAAGCGCGCCTTTTGTTTGACCTCCACGTTCGATAAATTACACTTGTAATTTGGCAGCTGTCAAAAGGTAAAAAGCCGTGGGGCTACTATGTTGGGTTCTTCTTTTAAATCTTTCTAAAAATAAAACTCTTCGAATCGCTTTGTAACTTCTCAAATGTGGTCTCTGTTTTGATTTCCTGCTTCAGAGCCGCCTTCAATACTATTGGATCATAATACTCATTTGTTTTTGTATGGGTTTTTTCCTTCACGAGCACCTCCAATTTCTTTGGAACAAGTAAGAGCCTGATGAGGTATCATTAAATTTAAAATCATTTGGCGTATCTCACCAAGTAAAATCTCACTGCGGGTTCAATGTCAAGTTAACGCAGGCAGATAATTTGATGGGACAAGATTCCTCCGTTCAATTGTATAGAAAACGCACAGTACACATATTAAAGGTAATATATTCTGAGTTTTCATTTTCGTTCAAGTTCGCGCATATGTCAAAATCTCAGAGACCCCTGTCAGTTCATTGAGTGTGTACTGTGACATGTTCAACACTTTCCAAATTTTAGATTTAGATTTTCAGTTTTCTCAATTTTCCAAGCCTCCGATTGGCCAGAATTCAGAAATCTGAAGATTCAGTACTGAAATTGAAGCATTGAATGTACCCATTGTCAATTTGACAAGATCTCTGAGAATTAATTTGTTTTTTTTGTTCAGTATCTGACAACCGATTTTTGAAAACATGCGCAATATATTACCTTTAATATGTGTACTGTGTAGAAAACGAACTACTCCTACAGTTCTCATCTTGAAATTATTATGGAAACAAAATTTCAACTTTGCGTAAAATATTCAAATGGTAAATAACAAACCTTAACATGCCGGCTCCACTAGATATGAACGATGCCCACAATTCAATCAGCAGAGAATGATTTGTATGGATTATGTCACTGAATGAATTTTTGTGGCTCCATTGGTTTTTTAAGACATGTTCATAGTCCGAGCATGGCCCATGCCCAGTGGAGCTGGCATGTTATGAAATGAATAAAAATGATACTAAATTCAATTTATTTTCATTTTTATCAGCATTTCACATTTATTTTGTATAATTGCATCGATTGCACATCATCTATAAATTGCAACAGAACAATTAGAAATTAACACAAAAAAGGTTCGTCTCAGTATTCTCCGAATAAAATATCAGTGCTCAGGTGAGATTTTTGTGTCCCACTTAAAAAATCTCAGAGATTTTATTTGGTGACTAACACGCCTGTTGGCTGCATCACCACCACCAGTTTTCTGTATTTTTGCTTCTTTGATGTAAACATGGAGGTCCGAAAAAGCAAAAGTAAGATAAAAAGAGGTTCGTTAATCTTATTAGGTTCGACTTTTCCATCTCATGGCGGTGGCCTTCCTCATCTGTTACTGTTGCATCTGACTCTGTATCAATTTCCTCTATCACAGGTTCATCCAAATCGAGGGAGCTTCTTGAGGAATCATCGAACTCAATCAACTGTGGCATCTGAATTATCATTAACGAATTCCTCCGAAGATACGTCAGATGTTCATTTTCGATTCTTTCATGTGGGTATTAAAGTGTTTTAGGAATTAGTGATTCCAATTGGACTTCTTACCGCATTGTGAACTTCTTGTGTCGTAGGTGGCAAGTTAGTGTCATTCACAATATTCACTGTCACATTTATTTAATTTTCTTTCAGGCTGTTTGGCATTTTTCTTTTTAATATTGAAATTCAAAATTATACCCAAATGTTCGAGTAAACCTATAAAACCGGTCCGCAAATAGTCGAGTCTGGTACGAAAAACGATTAGCCCCGCCCTCAAACATCTATAAATATCAAACTCCTTTTGATTTTGGTGAGACCAAATTCTTGTTTAAAAGGGCCCTGGAGACGCTCGAACATGGTGCGAGTGAACATAGTTCGACTAAACTCCGCAGACACTGAAACCAAGTAGAAACCAAACTACTCGAACTTCATTATTCTTACGACTTATAGGTATGTCATTCACAATATTCACTGTCACATTTATTAAATTTTCTTTCAGGCAGTTTGGCATTTTTCTTTTTTTTTTAAATATTGAAATTCAAAATTATACCCAAATGTTCGAGTAAACCTATAAAACCGGTCCGCGAATAGTCGAATATGGTACGACAAACGATTAGCCCTGCCCTCGAACATCTATAAATATCAAACTCCTTTTGATTTTGGTGAGACTAAATTTTTGTTTAGTGACACCAAATAATTGGTACTCGAACCATCGATATTTATCGATGTTCGAGGGCGAAGCTAATTGTTTGTCGTATCAGATTCGACTGTTTGCGGAACGTTTTCGTATGCTTACTCGAACATTTCGGTTTAATTTTGAGTTTTAATATTAAAAATAAAAAGAAAAATGTCAAACAACCAATGAAAATAAAATAAATGTGACAGTGAATATTTTGAATGACATATATGTATGTCGTAAGAATAATGAAGTTCGAGTAGTTTGATTTCTGCTTGGTTTCAGTGTCTGCGGAGCTTAGTCAAACTACATATGTTCACTCGCACCATGTTCGAGCGTCTCCAGGGCCCTTAAACAAAAATTTGGTCTCACCAAAATCAAAAGGAGTTTGATATTTATAGATGTTTGAAGGCGGGGCTAATCGTTTGTCGTACCAGATTCGACTATTTGCGGACCGGTTTTATAGGTTTACTCGAACATTTGGGTATAATTTTGAATTTCAATATTAAAAAAAAAGAAAAATGCCAAACTGTCTGAAAGAAAATTAAATAAATGTGACAGTGAATATTGTGAATGACATATAAGTCGTAAGAATAATGAAGTTCGAGTAGTTTGGTTTCTACTTGGTTTCAGTGTCTGCGGAGTTTAGTCGAACTATAGCATTCGCATATTAAATTAACCAAATCGCAAATAGGTTTAACCTAAACGCAAATAAGTTTCACCCAAGCGCAAATAGATTTAACCTAAACGCAAATAGAATTAACCCAACCGCAATTCGATTTAAACAAAACGCAAATATAGTTAAACTATTAACAAATCATTCTAACCAAAACGCAAATTAAACTAACCAGGGCTCAACTTTTTGTTCCAGCTGTGTGGTGAAGAAATGGAATGCTTATAACAGAAGAAAAGTTCACCACAAGATTTTGACAAACCCCCAATTGCAAATTCAACTAGTTTTCGCATTTTTCCAAGAACTTACCGAAAAAATAAAAGGTCAATCTCTTAATAATGGCTTCTTAACAATTATGGATAACACCAAAATCCATTACACCCAAAAAGTATAGCTGGAACAATAAATGAAGCTAAGGTTAATTCAATTTGCGTTTTGGTTAAAATGATTTGTTAATAGTTTAAAATATTTGCGTATAGTTTAACTCTATTTGCGTTTTGTTTAAATCGAATTGCGATTGGGTTAATTCTATTTGCGTTTGGGTTAAATCTATTTGCGCTTGGGTGAAACTTATTTGCGTTTAGGTTAAACCTATTTGCGATTTGGTTAATTTAATTTGCGAATGCTATATGTTCACTCGCACCATGTTCGGGCGTCTCCTGGGCCCTTAATATGAAATTTAAATTTTCTTTAGAATATGTATCTTTGAATGATTTTCGTTGCCATTTTAAAATTGAACTTTTATTTAAAGCTAAGTATATAAATACTAAATGTACTGATTTTCTTGATACGAAAGCTGCATAGGGCATAGCATTGCTTAGGAATACAACTTGAGTCCAATTGATCTGATCATTTGGATTAAGTTCTTAATACAGGAGATAAAATAAGATATATTCTGGTACCGTTTTCTTGAGTATGAGATGGGAGAGGAATATAAGTTGGTATACAGAATTTCCAAACGCCAAAAACTATTTATTACTTTTTAGAAAATCATTCGATTTTATGATGAATATTTTAAAGATAAGAAGGTTTCTTTTTTATAACACAAATTCTATGTACTACTGAAATAAGCTGAGCCTTCTTTTTGGTAAAAAGAAGTTCCCGAATCAGGTGATGATTTTTTCAAAGAAAATATTCGGATGGATAGAAGAACATTTACTAAATTATGCCTTGAGCTAAAGGCTTTAGAAAAAATGGAGACGAGGTTTAGAAAACCCATTCCACTTTACAAACGAGTAGCCATTGCGTTGTATTCATTAGGATCTTCTGCAGAATACAGAACAATCGCTAATCTTTTTGGTGTTGGGAAGAGTTAGTACAGTTTGTTTAACATTAAAGAATTTTTGTAAAGAAGTTTGGAGAGTTTTGCAACCCAAATACTTAAACAAGTACCCTATCAACGAAACAACTGTCCGTGAATGTGTCTAAGGTTTTGAAGAATTGGGTTATCCTCAGTGTGTAGGGGCTATTAGTAATTTTTCCTTTTAAAATGTTTGATGTTTCTATCTTATCATCATATGTTTATAGATGGTTGCCATATAGAAGTTCTTCCAAGGAAAGAGGATGCCGTTGATAATTTCAATTATAAGGGGTGGTATTCAATGGTATTACTGGCATTGGTTGATTACAGGTATGAAAAAATGCTTACCAAAAATTTTATGTCTATGCAAAGAGATTTCACTTTAGGTATAGATTTCTATATATCAATATTGGAAGCCCCGGTCGTTGCAATGATTCCAACATTTTGTAAACTGTTCGCTAAGAGCACAACATCAACAAACTATTTTTAAATAAATGTCAACTGAAATTTCTGGGATCTCGGTTCCAGTTCATATTATCGGTGACTCGGCATTTCGGTTTTCAAATATGTTGATGAAACCTTATCCATTCAATATTTCATCAAGTTCAATTGAAAAAATTTTTAACTACTCTCTATCAAAATGTCGAAGAGCGGTGGAAAATGCCTTCGGCCATTTAAAGGCAAGATTCCGCAGAATCGGAAAAGGTTTTGACAACCACATTGACAACGTCAATAGTATTGTGAAATGTGATTGTGTATTGCACAATTTCTTAAACGAAAATAATGACAGTATTAATAAACACTGGATGCAACAACTTACGGACCAGCAAGCAAACAATAGAAGACCACAACCGTTCAACTTTGACCGACAAACGATCCCAATGCCGAGAAAATAAGAAAAGCCAACATGCCCCAGCCGGGGTTACAGGACACGATGATGATGAATAAATCCTTGAAATAATAAAACTTATTTTATGTGGAAAGCTGGCCAAAAGAGCACAAATTTTTCTTTGTAAACGTAAAATCGCTTGACTAGTGAAAAAACTTATAGTTCTATAATAATTACAAAAAACGTTATTTAAGAAAAAGAAATTTTCTATATATGAATTTTTATTTAAAAACGATAAAAGAGAATTTTGAAGTGTTCTGTTATCATCTGCCATTTGGGTATTAACTCTTAAGAAGTCCTTATCCATATCTCTCTGTCGTTCGTTTTCTTTCGCTGCATCTTCTCTGTATTTCTCTATTTCTTCTCCCACTCTATGCATTTGCTTTATGACCTCAGTTTGAAAACTTTCTTTTTTATTCTTTTTTCAGAATTTGGTGAATCGGAAAACAGGTCGGACAGGACTTCGGGTGCTGATGTTGTAATCGGTGGCGTGGTCGGTGCCAGCAGACCTTCACATTCATCATCAAACCAATAGTTATCAAATGAAGATGTGACAAAAGGAGAGAGCCTTTTAGGTTGGACGAAGACAAACAAAAATTGAAACCGGAGAAGTGGTTTATTTCCTCCATTTGAGCGGGAGGGATAGTTTTTCTAAAACATTTGCCTAAAATAGCAAACAATTATTAAAATCAACTGCATAATTCACAATGTCAGGCAATAGCTTTTTCGAAAGCCAAAAATCCATTCTCCAATTTCCTTTTTAAATAAAGTTGTTTTTTTTTAAATAGCTTTTGAAAAATAATTTTAATTTTAACCCACCTACACTTCAGTTTCTCAAAACTATTAATTTTTGCGCATATTACACTAGTTTACATAATTTTAGGCCATCGTAGTGGGTCGCTGAGCACAAAAATACAGATTTTTTTCCCAAAGACGCGTTTTCAAGATAAGCGCAAAAATAATTTTCCTAGCTATTTTTTTAAATACTGTCATAAATCTCGCTAACGGTTTAGCTAATTGACATAAACTGGTGTACGATTCAGTACTGAGTTTTCATATTTTTGCTGATGAACAATTTATTTCTAACGATTTCATCACTTGCTAAACACTACTGCAAGCATTTATTTCTAACTTGTTGACTTCGAACAATTCAAGAACCGTCGGTTGAAATTTATCAACTTTTCAACAAGTTTATTCTCTATTTTTCGAACTCTTGTTGTTTCCAGGTACAGAAACGATGAATGTATGAAATTTCCCACTTGTTAAAAGAACCCAAAACAATTGTTCAAGTTCTCCTAGACTTGTTGTTCCATGTTACACAAATTTTAAAAAGTTGTTGAATTTCACTTGTTCAACAAGCACTTTATATATTGTGTTATAGGCCCCTGGATACAGTTTTGCTCTCGAAATGGATTAATAATTATTACATTGAATTCCATATTCAATTCAGCTCAAAATCTTTTGTTTCGATTAGAATGGTGCATCAGGTGCATTTTCGGTGGCTTTTAAAGGGCCCACAGACACCACACTTGTGTGCACACATGTGTCGGTGTGCGGAAATGTGTGCTGTGTGTGGGCTCTGGTGCACACACCGATTTTCGGTGTCAGAGGCACGGTGCGAGCAAAAATCAAAATTTTTTGATTTTTGGTGTCGGTGTCTCGATCGGTGTGATGTGTATGGGGATGCGCGCACACATTTACTATTCAGTTGCATCGGAATCGTGTTAGAGTGCGGATGCGGAGCTTCTGAAGTTTTTCAATTAAAAATGTCAATTCGCGATTGTGAGTTTTATAGATCTTTTATTGATCTTTACAAAGAGCTGCCGGAGATTTGGCTTGTAAAATCCAATGAATATAAAAACCGTATTAAGAAAAATTAAGCATGGGAAACCTTGCTTCTTAAATATAAAGAACACGACAGTCACGCAACAATAGACGTTGTTAACAGAAAAATAATGTCAATGCGTTCATCCTACCGTCGCGAGTTAGCAAAAATAAAAAAAAGCGATCGTTCCGGTGCGGGTGCTGACTCTGTCTATGTACCAACATTGTGGTACTTTAATTAAATGGAATTCCTCAAGGATCAGGAAACCCAAATCGAAGGAACATCGACAATGGATTTATCTGAAGAGGAAAATGAAGTAAGTACCCACAATTTTTTCATTTTATAGTTGATTACACAGGCCTGCGAAATTTAATAATTTTCTTGTTTTTTTTGTTTGCATATCTGAGTATGTTAAATTAAAATAAAGTATTGTTTTTTTTCTCACATCCCGTTAAGGGATGTGAGTAATTTTCTAAAAAAATTACTTAAAACAGAAAAAAAAAATATTAAAAAACAACGGCAACATTGACAATGTTATGCTGTATATTTTTCGAAAGCCAGGAACCTATTCTTAAGTTTGCTTTTTAAATCAAGTTGTTTAAGCAAACAGTTTTTGAGAAATTAATTTTCAAACCAAATTTTTATTGTTCAAACTGAAATTTTCCAAATGTACCGTTATTAAGCATTAGTTTTAATTTCAATTTTAAATGCACTTCTCAATTTAAAGCCAATAACTGAAAACCAGAAGGTTATATACTTATATTTAAAGAAACATATAAGCAAAAATCTAAAACAATTTCGTTAAAAAAAAAACCAAAAATTAAATTCATAATTATGAATTCATATGGATTTTTCTTTTTTTGTTACGAAATTGTTTAGATTTTGCTTATTAGTCCAGTCAATTTGTGCTCAAAAAGGCTCGCGAGCAAATTGTGGGGTAGTTTTGATTTGCTCCCTCCTTTATGTTTTCGGGGTGTTGAATCCGAATCAGAAGTTTGCCAACAAAATTTCGTGACGCAACATGGGAAAAAATGCAAAAAATGATTCAAAAATGCATTTCTTGGGAGTTTTTCACTAATGGCTCGAAAACTACCAACTATTCGACAATTACATCAAAGTACCATTTAAAGTATACACAATTTCCAATAAAAAGTTATTCAAGGTTTTTTCTGCGACAACCCATTTGGACTCAAGCGCTAGTCGAAAATTTACGTATTTTTACTGTTTTCGAAAATCCACTCGAAAGCGCTAAGAAATTGCTTTGTGTGACAAAATTTGAACTTTTGTGTGTAATATGAACCAAGATATACTTTTCTGGTTGTCTTTGATGCGCTGATTTTGAATCTGGCCTTGAAATTGCTCTATCACGTCACGTTTTTGGTATATTCGGATCTAAAAATTTAAAAAAATGCATTTTTTATACAAATTTGGGTTTTTTTTGTTCTTGGGTTTATTTTTTTCTGAAAAATGTTTATAGTCGTTCTGAATTATGAACCTTCTGCTTCAAAATTCTTTTTGAATCTTTCAAATACCTCCATCGGTCTTCGAGAAATCGTTGCTTTTCGTCTTACTACCTAATTCGAAAAATCCAGTCAATGTGTGCATAAAAGGGCAAATTGTGGGATTTTTCGAATTAGGTAGTAAGACGAAAAGCAACGATTTCTCAAGTAATCGAGTAATTTCTTAGAGCTTTCGATTGGATTTTCGAAAACAGAAAAAATACGTCAATTTTCGACTAGCCTTGAGTCCAAATGGGTTGTCACAGAAAAAAACCTTAGATAGGGATTTATTGGAAATACTTTCAATGGTCATCATCATCGTGTCCTGTAACCCCGGCTGGGGCATAGGGCGTCAGCAAAACGTCTCCATCCTTCACGGTCTGCTGCAAGGTACTTTAGCTGTGGCCACGTCTTTCTCTGGGATTCTGCTTCCGCTAAGACAGTTGATTTCCATGTTGTTCTTGGTCTTCCAACCCGCCGTGCACCCTGAGGATTCCATTCAAAGGACTGCTTTGCAATTTCATCGTTTGGTTTCCTCAGTGTGTGACCAATCCAACGCCATTTACGCTTTCTTATGTCGACGTCCAGCCGCTCTTGACTTGTCCTGCGCCATAATTCCTCATTTGATATTATTTGTAGCCAGCAAATCTTTAGGATGTGGCGAAGACAGCGATTCACAAAAGCCTGCAATTTCTTCGAAATGATAGACGTGACTTTCCAGGTTTCACAAGCATATAACAGCACGGATTTCACATTGGATTCGAAGAATCTCAACTTAGTGCGTAAGGAGATTTGACTTGATTTCCAGATTGGGGACAGAGTACCGAAGGCAGCACGAGCTTTATTTATTCTACTTTTAACGTCCAGATCCGTACCACCGTTTGCAGAGACAATACTGCCAAGGTAGTTGAACTGTTCCACTACTTCAACTGGCGTCTCCTTATACATTCTCGGTTAACTCGATCAAAGGCTTTCTCAAAATCCACGAACATGAGGTAAAGGATTTAAAATACTAGCCGCTGTTACGAGATCGGCTTTCAGGAATTCAGCTGGAATTCCGTCCAGTCCAGCTGCCTTGTTGTTTTTGAGGAGATTTATTGATGTAAGGATTTCCGATTCTGACGGGGGTTCGATGTCAATACCCCTATAGGACCTGCGCATCTCGTTTAGTTGGGGCACTTCAGCACTCTGCTCAACTGAATCCTCATTTAGCAGGGCACAAAAATGGTCCTTCCATCTACGAAGCTGATCCTCAATTGATACAAAAAGTGTGCCATCCACATCCATTACAGGATGATTCGTGTTGCTTTTTTTCCCGATCACGTCTTTGGCTATTTGGTACAATTCCCCGATATCTCCTCTTCTGGCAGTGATTTCCGCATTATCTGATAGTCCGTCTAACCTCACCCTCTTGTCACGTCTCACACAGCGATATCTTATGTGCAATGCGGTACTCTCTTCGCAAGTCAGCCTTTCGTTGAATATCTGCTTCGGCATTTATTTGAATTTTCAACGATTTGCGAAGTTCGATCTTATCCCAGGTGTCTTGGGATATGAGTCTCTACGTCTCGTTCGCTTGGGTACAGTTTCGGATCCAGCCTCCATAAAAATACTTTTAATTTCACCCCACATCTCATCAATTGGTGAATGCTGGATTCAGTTTAATGACGAGGCTCTGTCGTTAAGGGTGGTGACATAGTTTCGACATATGTTGGGGTCATTTAAAGCATTAGTAATGAATTTTGAGCTCCTTGCTGCATCCTGCGCTGGTTTTTGTACGGCAGCGGTTCGTAGTTTGAGACTCATCAGAACCAAATGGTGGTCGCTACCCACATCGGCATTTCTTATACTCCGGACATCACATATAGACTTCCTTCATCGCTGCTGAATCATGATATGTATGATCAATTTGGTTTTCGGTTTGACCATCCGGATGCACTCAGGTAATTTTGTTGCACGTATTATGCTTAAATACAGTCCCACCTATAACAAGACGATTCGCGTTACAAAAGTCGACAAGCAAGTCACCATTTTCATTCCGTGACCCCAAGCCATTTTTTCCCATCACACGTTCCAGTCCGTAATTGTCTGAACCGACTTGGGCATTAAGGTCTCCCATAACGACTATGATGTCGGCTCTCGGAACACTACTGTAAACCGAGTCAAGATGAGTGTAGAACGCGGTTTTGTCTTCCTCGGTCGCTTCATTTGTGAGGGCGTAGCACTGAATAATTGTGACGTTACGAATTTTTGAACGAAACCTTGCAGTCATTAATCTCGCAGAAATGGGCGCCCAGGAGATCAAACTACGCCTCGCTTCTTCGTTCAACATAATTCCGACACCATGCAGTCTTTGACCGCCCTCTCTTTCATCTTCCCCGGAATACAGCATTCTCGTCTGTCCAGTGTCTGATCTGTATTCAGCTCTATACCTATCCACTTAGTTTCGCTTATGCCCAGGATACTGATCTTCAGGCGAAGCATTTCACGCTCAACTTGCTCGTATCTACCATCGCTGTACAAGGATCGAACGTTCTTTTGTATGGTCAAACACATAACTGCTCGAGGCCGCCCACTATGGGAAAACAGACGCCTTTTGTAGCCGCCCAATATGGGTTACAGACGCTACCTGCTGCTGCCGTTGGCCTTTTACCAAAAAAAGCTCCTCCGCCACCAGACTATCATGCCGTTGACCGCTGCCTGCAGTTCATCCGTCTTAAGGGGGCTTTTAACCATCCCAAGGACAAGTTTGTGCCCTGACCAGCAAAGCTGGGTCGTCTGCTTATCCCGGCATCCATTCGGTCCCCCTGGACGTTAGCGTTACCCGCCCTCTACCACGCGGAGGTGTGCATAGGGATTTTCCTATCATTGAGCCTAGGGCCATATGGCGTCCTAGCACTCTCAAGTACTTTTAGAGGGCAATGGTACTTTGATGTAATTTTCTAATAATTGGCAGTTTTCGAGCCATTAGTGAAAAACTCCCACAATTTGTATGGTAAAAATACAATATGACTGAACTATATACATACATATCTTTCAAACACTTTTGTTTTATTAAATTTCCTACATCAATTCCAGAAAGAATAATAATTTAATGCAACGCAATTTTATTAAAATGAGATTTTTATTATCCAAAAGATATGCTTCAATGTTATTTACATACTTATTGCTTGGTTTTGCCATGGCACTGCCCCAACTGAATTAAAGTAATTGCAGAATTTATTGCGAATTTATTTACTTAAATCAGTTGTTTTTCTACCTCGTAAAGGTTGCAAGTCTTGAAGCTGGGCATCCAGGGTGCATTGGCTACTTCTCCGGTGCAAATATTTTCCTCAACCACAGAACTTCTGAGATAGATGGTGGGGTTCCGCTTTTTTAAAAAATTGTGCAGATAGCAAACAGCAAGAACAATCGTCGTGGCTTTTTCTGGTGCCAAATTCATTGTATTCAATAGAATACGAAACCTGCTGGCCAGGATGCTAAAAGCATTTTCAACAATTCGTCTAGCCCTAGACAAGCGATAGTTGAAAATACGTTGCTCTGTACTTGTTGATTGATGGCTGTACGGCTTCATTAAATTCTCCATCAAAGGAAACGCATCGTCACCAACGATGACATATGGAAAAGCCTCTTCACTCAAAGGTAGTTTTTCGTGGGTTGGCAAATGCAGTTCTTCGTCTAACAATTTCTGCTTAAATTTTTTTTGAGCGAAAACACCACCATCTGAGACTCTACCATTTGCTCCTACTTCAACCATTATAAATTCATAATTAGCATTTACCAAAGCCATCATAACAATGCTAAAAGTTTTTTTATAATTGAAATAGTAAGAACCCGATCCTGCTGGCTTTTTTATATTAACATGTTTGCCATCAATGGCACCGATGCAATTGGGAAAATTCCACTGCTTTCCAAAATCTTCAGCGACATTTTTCCAATCCGTTTCTGTTTTTGGTATCTAGAAAAAAAGAACACAATCAAATTTACATAATGTTTATAGACTAAGAGCCCACAGCAGATTTTGGGTGTGATTGATAGCAAAAAAAGAAGTATAGGCGTCGAAAGCTTCATTAAAGGCTATTCAAAAAATCAAAGTCTTGCAGTCCACTACTGGGGCATTTGCGAAAAACAGTGCATCGAAAAAATAAAATATGAATGCAACTTCGAGGATAATCGTGTTAGCCGAAATTGGTTTTCACCCCTCTCTAGATAAGCTCCGCGGATCCCATATCATGGAATCTAAGATCATTTGAGTGTTTAATTCGCCCTGCCAGACTGTTTAAAAAACCGTTTCACTTAGAATTTTGAACTTTTTAAACGGTCCGGTAGAGCGAACTATACACTCAAATGGTCTCTGATTCCGTAATATTTTATTCGAGGGGCTTATCTAGGGAGGGGTGAAAACCAATTTCGACAAAAACGATTATCCTCGAAATTGCATTCATATTTTTTTTTGATGCACTGTTTCTCGCAAAGGCCCCAGTTGTGGACTGCAAGACCTTGATTTTTTGAATAGCCTTTAATGAAGCCTTCGACGGCTATACTTTTTTTTTGCTATCACTCACACCCAAAATCTGTTGTGAGCTCTCGGTCTATTAAGATACATTGGCTAATATAATTTATTCATACATTTATTTTTTTCATCTTTTTAGAATGATGTACCAACTACGCAGCCTAAAAAAAAAAACAACTTATTCTTAACAAAAATAAATTTTTGGAACGGGCTGTTCAGCATTTAGATGAAGCAAAAAAAAGACGGGAGAAGGATGAAGCTGATGTTTTTTCTGAAGGATGGGCAGTTGTTTTCAGAAAACTTAATAGCGAGCAACAAATATATGCAAAACAAGCTATAGACGAAATACTTTTGCAAGGGCAATTAAATAAGCTGAATTTAAATTTCATTCATAATGTAAGAAACCAACATTTAGAAAGTCAGCAAACACGTCCACTTCCACGTTGCGTACATCCATATGAAAGACAAAGAACTTCACATTATGTGCAACCATATAAATCCCAATCATCATCAAGAACATCTTGCTCCACACCCTATTCCGAATTATCCATTCCATCCCCAAGTAGTGTTCATCCATCATACGTAAATGTATGTTTGCCAACAACCGGAGAACAAATTGTTGTATCTCAAGAATGTTCTCAGAAGATTCAAGAGCTCTTAAATGACGTCCAATACCAGTAATTTATTTACCATCTATTTTTTAATTGAAGTACAAATTTTTTGTTTAATTTTATTTATGTTATACCTATAACATGAAATGTTTTTGTTTTGTTATTTTTTTTTTTTTAAGATAATGCTTTCGTTACTTTTTATTTTACATACTATTTATTTTTTTTTATGAAAATAAAGATGAAAAAAATTAAATATAATAAACAAAAATACGGCTTACTTACTTGAATATATCCGTTAAGGACCTTAATAATTGCTTCACAGGTTTCTATTATCTATGGTTATTTGTCCCAACTCCCAAACTCTGTGGTGAAATTGCGGAGAGAAATTTTAAGTCTTCAAAGCTTTGCCCGGATGCGAGGAATCGCAATGTGACGGAAAGCCTTTCGTTTGAAGATATTGCATCACGCAGGTGTGTGTCTCTTTTTTTTATAATTGGTTCAACTTTATTTAAAAGTTCTTTGTAAGTTTCGGTATTCATTCTAAGAAAATTTTTAAAATCTCCCGGCGAATTTTCTTCGAGTTCTTTTAGAAGGCCAACATGCGAAAACTTATTTCTTTTTAAGAACCAATCTTTCGACCAAGTTCTTTTTTTTGTTTTCTTTTTATATTTTTATTTGTATCGATACAGGAAGCGATTAAAATCAATGCACACACATCATCGTCCACATCACTCATTATGCTCTTTTTTCTTTGAGATCTCTTGCACAACTGAACTGTGTACGATCTCTTGCACAACTGAATACTGAAGTGTGTACGAGTTGGTGTGGCGTCTGTGACGGAATCGCACAACGGTGTTGGTACACATGTGTGCACACAAGTGTGGTGTCTGTCGTCTGTGGGCCCTTTTATATAGTAACGCCCTAGATCTGGCCAATGATTAAATCCAGGACTGCTTATAATTTACTTATTGACCAATTATTATAATAGTAGGGGCGTTAGTGCACGATATGAGGGCCATTCATTTCAACCTGACGGGTTGAGCTTTAGTACACTAATAGTTCATGTCCTAACTTTACTTTTAAGAAGTGTTGCCAAGGTGGCAACACTGTCAGAAGGAAAAGAGAAGGGCTGCCACCTACCAGTTTAAATCCCGAAATGTTGTTTATAAATCGAAAACCAAGGTTCGGACGATGACCCGAGAACTCCCGTGCTTCAGTACCCTTGAAACCATAGGACTACATTATTGATTTTCTCCCACCCCTGATATGAAAGATTAATAAACTTAAATATATATATTGGTATAATATAATCACATGACACATGTTTTAAAGTTATTTTTGAATGCCCAATATTACTTAATCAAAATGATGTAAATACAACCACCTTCAAAAAAGTTATAGCCTTTTTCATAAATGATGACTGAATTTTTAGTGAAACAAGTAAAATATTACCAAGTTGCAACAGCATTGACATGAAACTTGGTCCACATATTTCATTTGTCATACGCACCAAGAATCAAAGGAGAAGTCTACAAAAATATTTATAACGGGTGATTTTTTAAGAGGTTTAGAACTTTTTTAAAAAAAAAAAACACAAAAAATTCGAAAAAATGAATGAAATATTTATTTGAATCGATAGTTTGAACCTTGCAATTTAATGTTTAAAGTTAATTTCATGCAAATGTTGACCGCGGCTGCGTCTCAGGTAGCCCATCCGCTGAGTCCAATTTTGGCATACTCTTTCACACATATCGGCCGGTATCTCACGAATGAATGCATGGATGTTGGCTTCCAGTGCGTCAATCGAAGCGGGCTTGTCCCTATAGACATTAGCCTTGACATACCCCCACAAAAAATAATCTAATGGTGTCAAATCGCACGATCTAGGCGGCCAATTGACCGGCCCGAAACGTGAAATTAACTGTTCACCAAACTCGCCTCGCAATTGCGCCATTGTTTCGCGTGCTGTGTGGCATGTGGCACCGTCTTGTTGAAACCACATATCATGCAAGTCAAGAACTTCCATTTCGGGCAAAAAAAAGTTTGTTATCATCGCTCGGTAGCGTTCACCATTGACAGTAACGCTGCGATTCGCATCATCTTTGAAGAAATATGGCCCAATAATGCCGCCGGCCCATAAACCACACACTAGCTGATACGGCCGCAATATTTTCTTCACTACGCACAGTACGTAAACGTGTTGGTGGTTTAATGTCCAACAAAGTAAATTTGGTGCGAAATTTGGTCACAATCTTCCGAATAGACTGCTCAGAAGGTCGAGAATGCCGACCATAAAATGGAAGCAGCGCGCGATGAACATTTCGAACCGAGCACGAATTTTGATAGTAAAATTCAATAATTTGCAAGCGTTGTTCATTTGTAAGACGATCCATGGTTAAATTGCAAACCAAACTGAAGCTGTTTGACAGTGACACAAGGTACTAAACACACGTCAGCTGTCAAAACCAGTGTTGCCAAAACCAAACCAGCTAAAAAATCACCCTTTAGTTAAAGGGTGTTTTTTCAGTGAAAGGGAAACATTTTGAACTTCTACCATGAGAGTGAGGGAGAAACTATTTACAATAAAAACTTGATTTAAAAAATATATTAGAGACTGGATTCATGGCTTTAAAAAAAGCTATACCACACCATTTTAAGTGGTCCCGTTTTTTTTAATAATTTTTTTTCTATTTTTGGTCAAATTTTTAGAAAATTACCCCTCCCGCCTGAACGGGGGGAAATAGACCCCCCTCCAATACGATTTTTTTTTCATCTGAATCTAATCTATAAGTTCTGACTTTTTTTTTGCGTGTTACAAGAATCACCCTAACTCCATTATTTGTACCTTGAAGTGAAAAAAGGGAGACCAGGGGGGTGGAATAAAAATCTGAAAAAATTATGAAATTTTTTGTTCCCCATTTAGAGTCATTTGATGCCTATCCAAGTTGGATTTTCAAAAAAAACCAAAATAAGGACCACCCTAATGTACATACATCCTGTAGAAAAAAATTGTGCAGTGCAGTCAAGCATCGAGTGACCTTTCACGGAGTACACATGACGTAGACGGACCATTTATTCCCGAAGACAAATTCAAGCACAATTCAACCCAAACTGACCCAATTACAGAAAACCAGGAAATTTCGAGACAGCTTAAAGACAAATTTAATGATCCATCATCTTCTGCTTCTGTGAAGACAATGCTACTGACCACAGCTCCTAAGTCATGGAGTGCAAATAAACTTGCAGAATAGTATGTGACATCCAGGCGGTAAGCAGGCAAGAAAAGCAAAGCAACTCGTTGACCAGTTAGAAATATTGTCATCTCGTCGTAAACAACCAGTAAAACCACTAAAAATTTAATTAGAAATTTTTATTTGCGGGATTTTGTATCCGCAAAATCAGATGATGGGAAGAGAAAGCATGTGCAAAAACATATTCTAATGCTGTTTCCATTGGACGTCCGGAAGCGTCCAGAATCGTCCGGAACGCTTCTGAAACCGTTTCATTGGCACAAAAAAAAACTCTTGTGACGATTCTGAGGAGAGAAAATTGATTCTTGATTTGAATTCAGAAGACACTCAGAAGCACTAATACATGCAACACGAAACTTCAACAAAAATTCACTCAAACGTCAAAACAAACTGCAGTGCAACTTCATATTTTTTGTTCATCCCATTCGAATTAATTATGCACTCGAAAACACTGAATTTAATAAAATTTAATAAACAAATTAAGAAAAATTATTATTTGTAAGTAAGGGGTGGATACACTATTGTTTTTAATTTCACTTTTTGTGTGCCAGCAAAAAGTTTCTATTTAATGATTCACTAATACAGAGACAAAACTTCAAAATTGAGTAGAAGTAACAAGCACTGTTCCATTGGATTCAGAATGAGTGTCTTCTTGAGTGAAACCAATGGAAAACGACATAAGGCCTTCTGCACACGAAACGTCGCGTCATAGACGTGTACAAGATTCGTGATGCGTCGACGACTTCTCTTCGCCCAATCTTCTGCACACGAAGCGTATCGTCAAACAACATTTGATGCAGAAATCTATTTGATTTTGAATTTTATATCATGGCATGGCATGCTTTACCATGGAAGTGGAAACTATTGTATATAAACAAATTTGGGCCTATTCAGCGTGATCTTTTATTCTGCTATTCTGTTATTCTGCTATAAATTTCTATACAAAAGTTTAAGCTGTCAAAAATTCTTTTATGAATTTTGATTTTGGTATTCGGCATGCCTTATCTGTTATTAAATCTGCTAAGAAATCTGTTATGAACTGCCAAACTTTCGAACTCATAACAGAATCTTTTACAAATCGCATTTTTGGTATTCAGCACGCCAAAATCTGTTATGAAATCTGCTATAAATCATAAAAGAATAAAAGACAAACTTTTGTGACTTTTATCATAAAAGATTTCAATGAGAACACAGTTATATCAATTAAAAATGTTCTTAAAAGGAGACAAATGTAAGAAAATTATATTGAAAAATAGTTTTATCCACAAATTAGCAAATTAAAATAAAATAATCTTTGCAGAAGAAAGCGCGGGACACAGGAAAGTTCGCTGCAATTGATCAACAAGCTCCATTGGCTAAGAGGAGCCTGTTGAATTTCCCTAACAGCCCCAGTGTGTTTAGCTATTACACGAAAACGGCGCGCCGTTCAAATCACCTAACGAAAAGAATAGAGCTATTTGCAACTATTTGCAGAAGATCAGCATGACAAAGTGGAAGAGCCAAGAAACGACGATCGTCATCACGACAGCCCAAACCCGCACTCAAAAACAACTTAATTAAAAATGTATCTATGTTTTATCTATTTATTTACAACTACAAACTGAACAAAACACTTTATACTGCTCAGAATTCTCATTTAAGAACGTTTCTGGGAGTTGTATTCCATCAAAGAAATTGGATCCACTCCAATGGCAGCATCCTCCAACCTTATCTCCTGGTCTGTTGGGGGTTTCTCCTAATCTCTTGATCTCTACGGTATTACGAAAAGTCCCTTTTAAGCTGCAACACAGAAAAATAAATGAAAATATGTTTGCCCATTTTCTTTTTCAACGAAATTTATAACAGAACAGCTGATTATGACAAAAGATTTTAGGTCTGTTCGTTAACTGATTTCGTTTTCGAAGTTTCATAACAGAGTTTTATAAAAGTTCGAACCCCTGAATAGGAATCATAAAAGATCTTTTATGCTGAAAATCTTTTATGATTCATAACAGAAAATTCATAGCAGAATAACAGATGTGGCAGAATAGGCCTAATTATAATAAATAAGATCAAAATTAACACATAAAGTTTTTTTTTATTAAACTTACCTGACCAATGCATTTGTTTTGTATTTTTTGCCCATGCTTTTTCTTTCACGTCTTTCCTGGAGTGATCTTGGAATGAATGTTTATATAAACACTCATAGCTCTCCACCGATACACAAATTTTTGCGATGAATCTGATATTTTAAAAAAGTATTCATATACAAAATTAAAAATTTACGACCGGCGTCATCTAAGATACTAACACTGCTGTAAGACAGGCGATTTGCTGCTTGAGTGCTGTGACGATTATGTGTTGCTTACGCTTCGTGTGCAGTTATTCATTGAAATCAATGTGCGCTGCACACAATCTGCACACAAGCGTATGACGAGACGCGTCGTGTGCAGATGGCCTAAATGTGCAAGATTGATGAACTTTACCAGGAGTTCAAAGAGGAATATCCGAGCGTTGAGCGTAGTACCTCGTGGCATGATGGTTAGTGTGTAGGACTGTCATGCCGAAGGCGTGGGTTCGAGTCCCAGCCGTGCCACCTAAAAACAGAAATGTTTTATTCGAGGTACTGCCTCTTGCAAGGAACTGACAAATCCTCCAAGAGTATTACTTGTCATGAAAAAGTGCTTCTCATTTAGCCGTTCGGACTCGGCAAAAAACTGTAGGTCCCCTCCATTCCTGCCAACAAACACGCACACAGGAATGGTTGTGAGTTGTAAGGCACTAGGCCCTGGTTCTCCACGAGCTGTTGCGCCACCCAATTTATTTATTTTATTTATTATCCGAGCGTTGAGGTTGGTTTGATGCAGTTTCTTACCTTACGACCCAAAGAGTCGTTGGTGAGTCTGGAAACTATATGGTGTGTGTTTGTACTTACCATCAAAAAATGTTAAGCTAATGCTGAATGGTGGAGATATTGCCAATCTAGCAGCTGGAACTGATTTGGAACTTTCAACATATAAGGAGTGTGTCTTCGAAAAGTTATGTGTTCCAATCCAACACCAACCTGTCATAATGACCGCAAAGATACCTCCAGATGAATGTTGTGCATCTTGTAAAGAGTATTTGAATACAATCAAGTGACAGAAGCGCAGGTTGAAAAATGAGTTGGCACTGACCACAGTACACATGTTAAAGGTAATATCTTCCGAGTTTTCATTTTCGTTCAAGTTCGCGCATGTGTCAAAATCTCAGAGACCCCTGTCAGTTCTTTGTGTGTGTACTGTGGCATGGTCAACGCTTTCCAAATTTAACCTTTATATTTTCAGTTTTCTCAATCTTCCAAGCCTCTTATTGGCCAGAATTCAGAAATATGAAGATTCATTACTGAAATTGAGGCATTGAATGTACCCATTGTCAATTTGACAAGGTCTCTGAGAATTATTTTTTTTTTTTGTTCAGTATCTGACAACCGATTTTTGACAACATGCACAATATATTTGCCCAGTTTATATTTCTGAGGGCTCAGAGAATCTCGTCAGTTTTGCTGTCAAATACTAAGTAAAACAAATTTTTGCTCCGTCAGCTCAGTGAGCGCTCATGAAATATAAACTGAACAATTATCTTTAATATGTGTACTGTGGGCACTGACCGCTTCACGATTTCAACACAAATATTGTCTTCTGAGGATTTTATAGATAGCTTGTGTGATGTTTTAAACGTTTTGAAACCTCATGCTTATATTGCAAAGGCACATGCCCTATATTTCAAAACACTCAAGGAGACTATTGGTGAAGGGGAAATCATCGTACAGTGTGATGTTGCTGAAAATTATAGTTTTGTTGTCCAAGATGGAGCCCCACCATATCAATGGAATAACGAGCAAGCAACTCTTCTGACTTCCGTATTTTATTATAGAGATAGATGTGAAATAAAACACGGTAGCATTGTTATCTTATCAGATGACTTTAAACATGATACAGCTACTTTTTACGCATACCAAAAAATATTACATAAGCATCTTGAAATAAAAGCAACAGTTGCATCTAAAATTATATATAAAGGGTGGTTAAATTTTAAGGGCCGGCCGATGTTGATTTTGAATAAAACACAAATTATACTGGTCTGCAAAAATCAACTTTTTTTCGCCTTCAAGAAATCCTTTGAAATTATGACAGATTTGACTTTTTTTAATCTAAATCTGGTTTCAGAAAAATTCTATCACGCCCAGTTTTTTTTAAATTGATTTTTGAAAAATATGATTGATTTGTAAAAAACAGCCCTCTTAGATTTGGTTGACCTGGTAAAAACAAAAAACTATTGTGCCTATTCTGCTCAAATTTGGAGGACTTACTCCACATAATAGGTCTGTTCATTTACTTTGAATTTCTGTGATTTTGCATTTCTGCGCATTTCAGTCCAAAGTAGTGTCAAAGTTTATATAAAAAATATTTTGACACAAGTTTGGACTAAAAATCACAGAAACCCAAAGTAAAGGATCAGACCTAATATTAGCTTTCACATGAAATCACATTTGTCATCATCCATCAAAAAGAAACAACAACCCATATTTTAAACCGTTATTTAAAAAAACAGCAGAAATTTCCAAATTTCGTAGTTTTTATGATTTACGCTGTAAAAAACATATTTTTTTTGGGAAATAATAGAGTTTCCCTATATTTGATATTCATAAACTCAGGTATATTAAATAAATTTTAATCGAAGACTTCAAAAAGAAACAACAAAGCGTTTTAAAATCCCAAACACTTTTTTCCCAATAGTATATTTCACTGAGTGCTCTGTATAAAAAACTGGTAAAATATTTTAAAATATAAAAAAACACACCGATTCTACCAAATAACACCTAAAAAATGTAATTTTAAAAATAAAATAAGCTCAAAAATCCAAATAAACAATTTACTATAACTTTTATTCTTTAAACATATCATTTTGTAGCTTTTTTTCTTTTCATATTTTCCATTGTCTGACGAAAAATTGACCAGCAAAAATCTGCCAGCATTGCTTCTGACCATTTCCCGTTATATATTCATTCTATGTGCATCATGTCTTGATGAAACATTTCACCATGTTTATCTGAACCTACACCAAGGCTAACCGGGGGAAAAAACCTAAGTGGGAGTCCAAAAAATGAATTTTCAGTGACATGTTGCACTTAAGAGCTTTATAAGAGCTAAGTAGTTTTTGGATGATTTCCTTGAAATTACAATATCTTTGGGAAGAAAACGAATTTTAAAAAGATTGAAAATGATTTAGAAAGATGAAATATAGTTCTTTTAAGTCCTGTTATTAGTTTTTTAAAAAAAGTTTCTATCGGTGAAGAAATTCGACGTCAAAAGTACCCAAAAAACGGGTTTTTGACATGTTTGAATTGAAATATCTCAAAAACGTGACGTGCTAGAGTAATTTTGACTTCGGATTCGGCATGCCAAAATCCTATATAAAAGTATATTTTGGTTTAAAGGCGATTTTCGTTGCAGACCAGTGTTATTTAGGAAATTATTGTAATTTCTTTTTATTATGATAATATTGGTATGGTTCAATTATGTATGGAACAAAATATCTGCCAAATGGCCGCCGCGACCACCACACCACCATCCGATGGTCCAAATTTTCGATTCGATGACGCTGAGGCATAATTGAGGTTCTATGCCGTTAATGTGCCGAATTATGTCAACCTTTAGCTCTTGAATTGTTGCTGGCTTATCGACGTAGACCTCTTCTTTCAAATAATCCCAAAGAAAGAAGTCCAACGGTGTCAAATCACATGATCGAAAACTGATCACGAAGTGCACGATATGCATTTTGATTTGAACGCCCATTTTCATAATAAGCCTGAATAAATTTAACGCGTTGCTCGATTATGTATCTTTCCATAGTTCAAATTGAGTTAGTCTGAAATTGAGAAATGTCAAATGAAATGCAGAAAAAAACTTGACGTTAAGGTGTGGTTCACATTCAACATCGGCCCTTAAACCACCCTTTATAACTAATAGGGCTCCAAAGATGATATCGAGCGTGAAAGAGTTTTTTTGCAACCCAGTTTTAATCAGGGCTCTCATCGCGTAAGACGACGATCGTCTGATGACGTCGTTTTGACGATTTTTTTGTTTCGTGTAGCAAAACAAATTATTAACCGTCTAGGTGACGTCGCTCAGGTGATTCAATTGCTATGTCTGTTCGCGTAGCTTCCAAAACTACGAGTTTCTACGAATTTAGCCCAAAGTTCTGTCAAAGCTCATATGATAAAAATTAAATTCGTTGAAATTCGTAGTTTTGAGAAGTACGCGAACAGACCTATTGCTTCGTATAACTGCTTGAAATTTCAAATACAATCGTTTGAACGATTGTGATTAAACGATTGTTATTTTATAATCGTTTTTTTTTCGTTTTATTCAATTTTTCATAACGTATTTAAGTTCTTAAAATGCTTCGACATTATAATGTATTGTTTTTCGAAGACGGATATGAAAATGAAGATAATTTAGGATATTACGAAGGCGAAGAACGTTAAGGGATTCATCAGATCCTCTCTCACTTCCAACGGTAAAATCACTAACCCTGAGGCCACACGAGCGAGTAATCGCAAGCGAGTTACTAAAACATCGAAACTTTTTCTACTCGCTAGTCAACTGGCTTGTCTTTTTCGAAGCCAGTTGAGAAGTGAGTAGAGCGGCGACAGTTAATGTATGTACCCAACTCGCTAGCGAGTACTCGCTCGTGTGGCCTCCGGGTAAGAAAATTGAATTACAAATCATTTACCCTCCATTTGGTTCTTATATAAAGTTTTGTTCAACGTTTTCGCTTAACGAAAGAAACATTTGTGTTAGCGTTAGACACTATAAACCTAAAGGTAGAACTAGAATAGGCGGAAGCTGTCGGAAGCTTATGTCAAAACCGACAGAAAAGTAGCTTTCCAAAACGTCAATTTCACAAGTCACCTATAATGCACTTAAGCTGTTGAAAGAGAAAAAAAATGTAAATAATCATTTCTTCAATGTTAATTTTCTTATACTTATTCACAGCACAGAACGATATTCTTTTAATTATTTACTTGTGAAACCACGAAAATTCGACGTGGTATAAATTATTTAAAAGAAAATTTAAGATTTTACTACACTCCATACGCCAAACAGAAAAAAAAGTGTTGAAAACTATGAACCAAGCACCAAATTCCTTTTAGTTTGCTTCCACCATTTTGATTTTCGTACGTCCACAATTATTTGCGCGTCATATGAGTTTCTTGTTTTCGCTTCCAAATATTCTTGTTCTACCTTTACCTTAAGATCTGGCACACGGTCAACATTCATTCCACCAATTCTAAGACTTTGTTGTATCTAGGAAGTTTTAGCAGGAGTAGGCTACCAATGGTTGACTGGTAATGATCTTGGTATTGCAGTCGGCCAAAGCACCCTGTCAGAGATTGTTTGCGGAACAACTAAGGTATTAAAACTAAAATTATGTCAAGTTTGGATTAAGGGTAGAACTAGAATAGGCGAAAGCTGTCGGAAGCTTATGTCAAAACCGACCGAAAAGTAGTTTCCCGAAACGTCAATTTCACAAGTGGCCCATAATGCACTTAAGTGGTTGGAAGTGACCAAAAAATAAATAATTGTTTATTCAATGTTTATTTTCACATTATACTTATTCACAGCGCAGAGTGATAGCTTTTAATTATTTATTTTGCAAAACCACTAAAATTCTATGTGATATAAATTAATTAAAAGAAAATTGTTTTGACTTCTCTCATTCATTCATCAAACAGAAAAAAAAAGTTGAAAACTTTGTACCAAGCGCCAAGTTCTTGTTAGTTTGCTTCCACCATTTTTGATTTTGCATTCGCCCACTTACGAAAGAGCGGTCGTTGAACGCTCTCACTTCCGACGACAAAAGTTAACGAAAACTAAACGAAAAGTTCCACTTCGCAAATTATGTGCGCGTCGTATAAATTTCTTGTTTTCGCTCGGTTTCGTACGACCACTTAAGTTGGCTTCCGACTATTCTAGTTCTACCTTAAATGGGACATGGGCAATGAAAAATCATCAAAAGAGAAACAAAACAGTGGTTTTATAATAAGTATGCAATACCAGGGGGTACGTAAGGTATTATCAAGGACAGGGCTATATTAGCCATAGGGGCCATCGGGGCCATGGCCCAGGGCCGCAAATTTTGGGGGGGTCGGCAAATTTTGAAGATTGTAGAACAAAATAAAGAGGAAATAAAAATGTTCTCATCAATATTTGGTTTCCCTTGCGTCTTTTCCATGCACAACAAACGAACAATCGAAAACCACACATACACACACAAAACACAACACTGCGTAAATGGAAACAAAAAGTGGTATTTATGCCATTTAAATGATTAAAGTAATACATGGTATAATATTTGAGGCCGTGAGTACAAAAGTTGTGTAACCCATTTCTTGGCAAAATTGATAATTTTGTCTCTTATTTTTACACTTATGCATTAAAAGTCATCTTGGCCACAATGTCTCCTTGAATCCAAAATTAAATAGACAGTATTTAAGATCGATTAGAGATGAAAAATATG
Source organism: Dasysyrphus tricinctus (assembly GCA_963921185.1). Classification (NCBI taxonomy): domain Eukaryota; kingdom Metazoa; phylum Arthropoda; class Insecta; order Diptera; family Syrphidae; genus Dasysyrphus; species Dasysyrphus tricinctus. The sequence continues at coordinate 175,258,283 of OY992531.1, read as the reverse complement.
CTAAAAAAGTTAATTTTGCCATCCTATCAATCGAAGCCAAGCTTGTTGAAGATATGAGTTTCGAAAACATAATATCTGAGTTCGCTGCACTAAAATCCCGACGTAAGTTCGTCAAGATTTAAATGAAATAAACGTTAATTTATTCTGCAAAATAAAAGCTTTTATTAAAAATCACATCTCATTTGAAGCAGAGTTGCGAAATTTTGAATTAAAAAATCACTAAGTCATAAGCTAGTAGGTGACTTGTGAATTAAAAAATGTTTAATTCATAAGCTAATTAGTGACTTATGATTTAAAATAATTTAATTCTCAAGCCTCTAAATGACTTATGAATTAAGAAAAATTAATTCACAAGTCACTAAGTGACTTATGAATTAAAAAAATTTAATTCACAAGTCACTTAGTGACTTATGAATTAAAAAAAAAATTAATTCGCAAGTCACTTAGTGACTTATGAATTAAAAAAAATTTAATTCACAAGTCACTACTTAGTGACTTATGAATTAGAAAAATTTAATTAACAAGTCACTAAGTGATTTATGAATTAAAAAAATTTAATTCGCAAGTCACTTAGTGACTTATGAATTAAAAAAAATTCAATTCACAAGTCACTTAGTGACTTATGAATTAAAAAAATTTAATTCACAAGTCACTACGTGACTTATGAATTTAAAAAAATTAATTCACAAGTAACTTAGGCCGTGTGCCAGTTGCGTTAAAATCCTGGTTAAATTTGATCCCATGGCTAAATTCTGACATTACTGAGGTGAATATAGACGTCAAAATTTAACCTGCTCAGGAGCTCGTTAAAATTTTAGCCGGTGGCTAATTTTTGACATGTCTATGGGTACGTTTGGCTGCGTATCGTAGGCGATCCGGATTTGTTTGTGTTGTTGTAATCCCCTGTAAAAAAAACAGCTGCTGTCAGCTAATGCAAAAACAACTCAAGGTATCTGAAAATTTTTTGGATTATGGATAGCCTATCGTTTAGCCTGCCAAACGCGAGGTATGCTCATGAAGAAGTGAGGGAGATGAATGTAGATAAATATTTTATTTTGCTATCATGAAGTCATGAATCCTATCGGGAAAGACGAAAAATGGAAAAAAAAAACTAAAATTAAATGAAAGGATTAAGAAATGTGTACAAAGACCTTATAATAAACGTAAGTAGGTATGGACTCAAGAATAAGTTTGAATAAATCCTTGATAATGCAAAAGAATCAATAATATTTATTGAAAATACTTTTTCAGATGATTCATTCATTTTGCAAACTGCAAATGCAACAACAAAACTAATGGGAAGTGTATGTTAAAAAAAATCCTATTTAATCCAATTGACACAGCAAAAACCTTAAATTTTACTCACCCCTATAAAAAGGGACAACATTTAACTGGGATCAAATTTAACCAGAATTTTAACGCAATTGGCACACGGCCTAAAGTAGTCATTTATAAATTAAGAAAATTAATTCACAAGATAGTTGGTGACTTATGATTTAAAAAAATATTAAATCATAAGCTTGTTGGTGCCTCATAAATTTAAAACAAATAAATCACAAACCAATTAAAGGGACAAATTGTGTTGTTCCTATACATATCGCGTAGTCGTCATCAAAATTAATTAAAAACAACAATTTTTTCACAGTTTCGCATTGGTTGCATATTTGTTTGACTTTAAATGAAATAAAAAGTACATTTTCCAAAAAAAATTAAAAACAAAATTTTAACTTTTTCTGTATGAAAAAATTTTTTTTTTTAAAAAATGTCGAAAATTTTTCATACAAAAAAAGTTAAAATTTTATTTTAGTTTTTTTTTTGGAAAAATGTACTTTTTATTTCATTTAAAGTCAAACAAATATGCAACCATTGCGAAACTGTGAAATAAGAAAAAAAGTGTTGTTTTTAATTAATTTTGATGACGACTTCGCGATATGTATAGGAAAAACACAATTTGTTCCTTGAATTGGTTTGTAAGAGTTTGAAAATTTGGTGAAGAAAAACGGTTCGGTGAATCAATTTGAAAATTCACAGAAATATCGATACTGTAAAGTCTAATAATCTGCATACCAAAAAGTAGTTTTTTAGTACTTTTTTTTAAACTAACGAAAATAAAAATAATTTCTACAAAATAAAAAAAAAAAAACATGTACAAAACTTACTTGTGCTTTATTTGTTTTTAATTTATGAGGCACCAACAAGCTTATGATTTAATATTTTTTAAATCATAAGTCACCAACTATCTTGTGAATAAATTTTCTTAATTCATAAATCACTACCTAAGTGACTTGTGAATTAAATTTTTTTTAATTCATAAGTCACTAAGTGACTTGTGAATTAAATTTTTTTTAATTCATAAGTCACTAAGTGACTTGCGAATTAAATTTTTTTTAATTCATAAGTCACTTAATGGCCTGTGATTTAATTTTTTTTAATTCATAAGTCACCTAGTAAATTCTGATTTAAATTTTTTTTAATTCATAAGTCACTTTGAGACTTGTGATTTATTTATTTTTAATTCATAAGTCATCAACTAGCTTGTAAATTAAATTTTTTTTAATTCATAAGTCACTAAGTGAATTGTGAATTAAATTTATTTTAATTCATAAGTCACTTAGTGACTTGTGAATTAAATTTATTTTAATTCATAAGTCAATAAGTGACTTGTGAATTAAATTTTTTGTAATTCAGAAGTCATCAACGAACTTGTGAATTAAAAGTAAGCTTAAGCTATGAAGTGACTTAAGCTTTTGCAACTCTGATTTGAAGTCAGTAGGCAAAAACATGATATAAAAACTGAACCATTTAACCGTTTGTAAATAATTATTTATTGTTGAATCCACTAACTGATATTTATTTTATACATAACTTTTTTCCTTCTGGCTTCATTTGTTATATTATTGTTATAGATCTTCAATTTTAATATGGTTTGTTTATAGTATTATAAAGTTTCTTTAGTATCTACCTAATAATGGAAGAATAGGTACATATGTAAATCAAACTTGAATAGCATAAAAGAAAAGCTTGATTTTACTATTTTCGAGTAGAAATTAAAACAAAAATAGACAATATAGCTTTTTATGGCCTTTAGTCCTACAAATTGTCGTTTCGTTCTGGCCCCGGGCAAAAAAACTTCCAGCTTAATGATTAGGAATTCTAATCATGTTGGATATAGTTTACAGTGGATTTTCGTTGAAAAATTCATGTAAGTTGAACTGAACTTAAAACAAATTGCGTATGACAAAGCCCTAGTAGTATATAGAATTTGTATTATAAAACCTTCTTATATAGAAACTATGCCTGGCACCGGGCAAAAAAACTTCCAGCTTAATGATTACGAATTCTAATCTTGTTGGATATAGTTTGCAGTGGATTTTCGTTGAAAAATTCATGTAAGTTGAACTGAACTTAAAACAAATTGCGTATGACAAAGCCCTCACTGTGTCACTGATGAGTTCAAGTGAGTAAGCCGAACGAAACGACAATTTGTAGGACTAAAGGCCATAAAAAGCTATTTTGAATCAATAATTCAACAAGTCCAATCCTTAATGCTAAGTCTTCTACTTGGCTGATTTATTTCAGTAGTATATAGAATTTGTATTATAAAACCTTCTTATATAAAAAAATATAGACAATGCTTAAACTATACTCTATCCAAAAAAAATTGTCAGTACAGGGAAGATAGGACGCTTGCCTCTCAGTCTGGTTACATTGGCTTGCATACATCCGTCGCAAGTTAAAGCTCTCACAGGGTTTACATACTTTGAGTTATACCGAAGAACAATGTGCATGTGGTTACCATGGATACCATTGCAAACATATTAAAGAAAAGATCAATTAATTTTTGTTTACCGCATCACACCTTTTTAAATGAATTTGATCACGTTACGCTTTCTGAATGTTTCAAAACTTAACGCAATAACTTTTTTATCTTTAAGACTAAAATCGTACAAATTTTAAATGCATTTTATACTTTTATTGAGAAATACAAACAAATAATAAGGGGACAATCCAAACTTTTGGCTCTCACCTTTATAAATTTTGTTCTCAAAAGCTTTAAATCCGAAAGTTCTTTCATAAAACCACTGAAAAAGCTCTGTTGTATTGTTGCGACTTGCCAAAGGCAACTCTGTTGGAATGTGAATTGTTTGTTTTATTTCACATAGCAAAGGTAGAAGCGAATGCGAGTATCAGCGTGCCCGATCGGGCCTTTTGGCCCCCTGTTTCATATTTTGGCCCTTGGCCCGAGCCTTTTAGAAATGACATCCAAATTTTAATTTTAGAAGTTAGAAGTTGTACAAAAGGAAATATAAACCATCGCATCGCATCGCCTCGCCCACTTTATTTGAAGAAAAAAAGTGAAAATTTTAGATTGAACTCTGTTAATAGAATTTCAGAACTATTTAAGTTTTCCTAATACCTAGTACAGGTAAGATAGTGCAAAAATTCTTTCGAATAAAAAAATTAGTACCATCATGAAACTTGGTGAAAAAGTTTCATGCACCATGAGAATTAAAAATCAAGAGTCTATAAAAATATTTCACATGGAAGGGCGTTTTGTTTAGGGGGAGAAGGGGTAAGCTGTGGTGTATCAAACAAAAAAATTATTTTTGGTGCATAGTAAGCATAATGACATATGTTTTTAAGGTAGTTTTAAATGCTGAAACAAATGACCCAAAACCAAGTCAATACGGCCTCCATTAAAAAAGTAATTGCCATTTTTATGTAGGGATGACTATTTTTTCAGTATATAAAAGTTAAATATTACCGAAAACCTGTTGAAAATAATGATCCGTCGATGAAACTTGGCATCAATGGTTCATTTGTCATGAAAATTTTTGGGGAGTTGGGGTAGTGGTAGGATTATCACCACAAAACCTTTGACAAAAACTTTGTAAAAATGTGCTATGAACTAACAGAATGAAGAATTAAAAGATATACTATACTATACTAATTGATGCTTAATTTTTATTTTAATGTAAAATATGTGGCCCCAGCTCTTGACAAATGGCCCCCAAAAAATTTCGAAAAGGCCCTCAATTCTTTTTTTTCGTGGCAAGTATACAATCAGAATGCTTTTGGCATTGAAAGACGACACGGTCATGTTGGAGCGTACGAAATGTTTCAAAGAATTACAACAACAGTTCCTGTATGTTAATCAGTGGTTTATTATCTTTTTCAGTGGCAGATTAGTATTTTAGTGTTGTGATGGTATACACAGGCACCACTATTTTGAAAAAAGCTCGCCCATAAGCCCTATACTGACAATTTTTGCTGGACGGACTATAGTAGATACTTCACATTGAGTATGACTGGTCAAACAAAAATTGAACGTCTTAACCAATTATTTGAAATGCAAAAAATTGGCCTAGGGTGCCAAAATAGCTAAATCCACCCCTGATCGTGGACTTGCATCATAAGTTTGTAAGTAATAGTAATTGTATTTAAAGTTATCGGATGCACAGATGGTACTCACATTATATTTCCAAAATGAGGAAATATTTTTTAATAGAAAAGGGAGGCATAGTTTAAATAAATGATAGTAATAAACCTTTTGAATAACGTTAAATTGGAATACAAAAATCTCTATCTAGGTTTGTGACCACAAAATGCGAATAACTGCAATTAATTCTAGATACGCTGGATCCACGCATGACTCGTTAGTATGAAAGCACTCTAATGAAAGAGCTTTCTTTGTAAATAGCTTCAATGAACGCAACCATAACTATTGGCTACTGGGTAAATTGGAAAGAAAAAATTATCCCAGGATTATGCTTCTGAACTAACGTTCATTCTTATTTAGGCGACAGCGGATAACCTCTCGAACCCTGGTTGCTAACACCATATAGGTCATCTACTGATCCAGCTAAGACACATTTTAATGAAATTCATTCCAAGGCTAGAAATTTGATAGAAATATGCAGTGGCATTTATAAAAATATTCATTATTGCATTCATATGTGATATAAAATTTAATTTGGAAGGTTGCCATAGGTCGATGAAGAATATTAATGGAGGAGAGAAAAAGTAGATACCACCCTATACTTCATCCAACCAAAATAGGCAGTGTAGGCAAGAAAACAGCTTAAAATTTTGTAACTGCATTTTAACGTATTTTCCACACTTTAATGGCTGATTTACAATGACGCGTTCGCGTTCGCGATGCGTACGTTACATTTAACAAGCGCGACGGCCGCGTCAAGATAAATGGAGCAAAAAAACTCAAACTTTTGTCAACACAAGATGGCCACATACCTAAATTGAAATCGAAATGTCAAAACGCACCCAAAAGTTGAATAATCTCTACTTTCGCTTTTCAGCCGCTTACGTTACGTTGGTTTGTGTACCTACTAACTAATGGATGCAAAATCGTAACATAATGTTCAACGCGTCATTGTAAACACTAAACAAAAATTCCTATGCCTGAACTTTTGCGTTGACAGGCAAATCTTTCAACGCAACGCCCAACGCGGCATTGTAAAACAGCCATTATGGCTGATTAACAATGCTGCGTTGGGCGTCGCGTTGAAAGATTTGCCTGTCAACGCAAAAGTTCAGGCATAGGAATTTCTGTTTAGTGTTTACAATGACGCGTTGAGCATTATGTTACGATTTTGCATCCATTAGTTAGTAGGTACACAAACCAACGTAACGTAAGCGGCTGCAACACGAAAGTAGAGATTATTCAACTTTTGCGTGCGTTTTGACATTTCGATTTCAATTTAAGTATGTGGCCATCTTGTGTTGAAAAAAGTTTTTATGGCCATTATGGCTGTTTTACAATGACGCGTTCGCGATGCGTACATTACATTTTTAACAAGAGTTACGACCGCGTCGAGATAAATCGAGCAAAAAAATTCAAGCTTTTTTCAACACAAGATGGCCACATACCTAAATTGAAATCGAAATGTCAAAACGCACGCAAAAGTTGAATAATCTCTACTTTCGCGTTGCAGCCGTTTACGTTACGTTGGTTTGTGTACCTACTAATGGATGCAAAATCGTAACATAATGTTCAACGCGTCATTGTAAACACTAAACAGAAATTCCTATGCCTGAACTTTTGCGTTGACAGGCAAATCTTTCAACGCGACGCCCAACGCGGCATTGTAAAACAGCCATAAAAGAAATGCAGAAGATAAAAAACACTCCACGATGACACTCATCATTAGAAACTTTTTTTTAAAAGCTCTTAAATCAAAAGCACCTCAACAGAAACCCAACAAAAAAAGCTGAACGAGTTACTAAATAGACACGGGTAACTCTGTCTGAGTACACATCAATATTTAAATGGGGGTTGAAAATAGCAACAGCCATAGGCCACAGCAATTAAGTGCGCACTCAGATGTGCGCTCAATAAGACGTCGGATCTGCGTCAGCTGCAATCAGAAATTTACGGGCGGGCAAACACTTTTTTATGGAGGAGTTCTTTCAATTTAGTATGGTGCAAAAATATGGCACGCTACTGATTTTGAAAAAACTTTCCCATAAGACGTGTACTGCCTATTTTTGTTGGATGAAGTATAGTAAAGTTGCTGTGTTTGCTAATGTTTGCGCGGCATGCCGGCATTGCACAATATTTGTATATACCACAACATGGACAACGATATATCTAATAGGTTCAGAATTAAGCGATGATCACGGTTTGGAACAAGCAACAGCAATAAGTGATATTTCTAACAACCGTATGAAGGAGTTGGCAGAAAGAACAAGAAATGAAATCAAGGACTCACTTTTTCCATAATTGTTAACACCAAAACATATTTATTTCAATTGAAAATATCTACTAAATAAGTATATATATTAGGGGTGTCGGAATTGTTTTTTATTTTTTATATTCAAAATGGGTATGGTGGATCTTGTAAAGGGTTTAGAAAGATGAAATTTTTGTTCTGGGACATTTTCCAAAATCGAGTTTTGAGACCCCGCGGCCGTTTTTAGGTAAAAAACAGCACATTTCGAAAAAATGGTCAGGAAAACCAATTAAATTTTCGTCGATATGTTATCAAAATTACTTATAATGTTTCATTTTGGCTTCCTTTTCTCATTTGTATTGACCGAACAACAATTTAAAAATGCTGTATAGTGTTAAGAAAGCAAGTTTCAACCAATTCGAGCATTCCATTAAGAAGAAATAATCGAAAACATCTAGAAAATCGATCTTTTCTTCGGGGGGATTTAATGTAAAAAGTTATGTCATGATATTTTAACAAGCAGATTTTAACGCTATCTTTTTATCGAAAGGTTACAAAAGCAAAATAAAATCATTGTAAGTTACTATGACCTCATATAATATTGGTTTTTCGGACCGCTAATTCGAATTGAGGTTTTTTAACCTAAAAACGGCCGCGGGGTCTCAAAATTCCATTTTGGAAAATGTTCCAGAACAAAAATTATTTCTTTCTAATCCCTAAACAAGATCCACAATACCCATTTTGAATAAAAAAAAATAAAAAAAAATTCCGACACCCCTAATATATATGTATTATGTATGCATGTATGTAACTATTAATACATTAAAATGTTGAAACAAATCTATGCTGCTCTGTACATTTTAGATACAAAAGTCTGTTTGCATCAATCTTTTTATTTATTTTGTTGTTCAAGCTCTTTTTCTGCGATTTCATTCCTTCTCGTGAGAAGTTTCAAAACTTGTGCATGAAAACTTGCTTCTTGCTCATTCCTTTTTGCTAAGAGTTCAATTACAGCTTTTTGGAAACTTACATCTACTTCCACATGTGCCTGTAGCAACTGAATGCGTGGGTCATTTGGCTTCCGTTTTTGGCATTTGTTTTGAGCCCTAGGGCTTGCCGCAATTTGGACTCTTCTATGAGAAAATATTAGTAATCACCCTTATTACGATAGTCGTTTTACTAAAACGCCAGTTAAACGACAAGGCTCTCAAAGCGACATTTGGCGTTTCAGTAAAACAACTACCGTAAAAGTGGCGAGAATAGTGAAGATCGGAGAGAACGCTTAACTTTTAGTTTCATTCAAACACTAATTGTCGTTTCAGGAGCCTTGTCGTTTTTCTGGCGTTTCATTAAAACGACTATCGTAATAAGGGTGAATATTTATTGTATAATAGTATTTTCATGATTTTTTTTTAATATCACCTATTTAGTATCCTAGTTCCCTCAGCACTTGTTTTGGGCCTTTCAATTATAAATTGAATATCCTTTTCGATCTCCTCATCCATACCCGCAACCATCACTGGAACTGGCTGCGAGTCCAAAGGTGCCATAGCCCCAAAGCAATTGGAGCTACTGCCTGTCACAGCCTTTTCTTCCACATCCGAAATAGGAAGTTCTTCTGATGGGCTAAGGCTAGTCGCGCACATGCAACTTTCAGTTTCGCAACTGTTTGGTTGCAAAAATGAATTCTATTGACTCATATGGGACTGCGCGCACATGCAAAAACTATTCAGTCGTCGATTCGAGCAACTTTTCAGTTTGTGTTTTGCCACAAACTGGACGATTGCCCGTCCAGCTCCGTCTTGCATTCTGTTCAGGCAGTAGACTGTTTTGTTGCAGTAGCAGCTGCATGTGCGCGACTAGCCTAAGGCTTTGAGCTTGCATGATTAAATTGTTTTTGTTGTAAGTTATATACCACCAAAAAGTCCTATATGTATTTATGAAATGCATGCAAATAATATTGAATATTTAATAGAAAATCTTTACGATTTTCAAATTCCATGTATTCTTGGTGATTTTAACTTACATATGTGATATTTATTGGAATAACTCAGAAGAAGAAAAGTCCATGATTCCATTTAATGTTAAGAAAGATTATAAAATATTATTTGTTGATTCATTGCTATCACAAAATCTTATTCAGATAAATACTGTTTGTAATTTATTCTATGCAAAAATTTCTTGATTTAGTTTTTACATAAAATAATTTAGCTTATGAAGATAGTGAGGCCATTTTTCCGGTGGTGAGAAATACTGTTTATCATAATGCGATTTGTATAATGTTAAGAGTTTATAAAAATCCTGTGTGCAGTCCAATTACTACTTTTAAAAATGAACTCAATTTTGCAAAAGGGAAATATCTTGAATAAGATGATTATTTTGAAACCTTAAACTGGTCATTAAATCTTTCTGGAACTCAAATTGAACTTATTTATAACAACTTTTTAATACATTTATATGATGGTTGTTTGAAATTTGTCCCACAAATTAGTAAGAAATTGGATTTTAAATTACCTTGGGATAATCGTAGACTCAAAAATCTTGAAAATGTTAAAAATAAAGCTTTTTAAAAATTTTAATCATCAAAGTAAGAAATCGACAGACATCGTTCATTCAATTAAGACGTGAATATGATTTTCTTAATCGTTTTTTATACAAACAATGTATGATGAATACTCAATCACAAATTGCAAGAAATTCAAAAGCCTTTTGGGCTTTTATAAATTCAAAAAAACAAAACTCTGGTGTATTTATGAATATGGAATATAATAATCAAACCTCTTGTGATTAAGCTTCTCCATGCGATCTTTTGAAAGTGTGGTCCAGATGGTATTCCCTCTTTTTTAATAAAAAATGTTAATCGTTAGCTAAGTCACTTCAAATCATTTTTAATTTATCCCTTTCCAAGGGCACAGTACACAAATCTAAGGTATTATACTGCGCAGGTTGTCAGTCGAAAATAAAAAATGGCTGTGCGAGTGAGGAAGAAAACACACGTAAAAACAACAACAAATTAAAATTGAAATTGTCAGAAATAAAAATGGCTGGGAGTGTGAGGACTTAAATACACGTAAGAACAACAACAAATACTGACATTTGACACAAATTTTGATATATGCGCAGAAGAAACAAAAATCAAAACTCTAATGATATTACCTTTAATATGTGTACTGTGTTCCAAGGGAATTTTTCTAGATAGTTGGAAATTGTCATACATAACTCCCATTTTTAAAGCAGGATAAAAGCATAAAATTGAAAATTATCGTCCTATTTCTAAACTTTCAGCGATACCAAAGCTCTTCGAGTCTATCGTCAAACAAAAAATTTATTTTTATATAAAAGAACTTATATCTCCGTATCAACATGGATTTGTAAGTGGTATATATTTTACTGATTTTCAGAAGGCATTTGATACTATTTGTATTTTGCAGCTTTTAAAAAACTTGAAAAGTTTGGTTTTCACTCAACCCTTCTTATAGCCTATTGAATAGACCGGAAAATGAGGGGTATAGAGGAACAATTACGTGCAAGGGTTTTTATTATTGAATATGTTTGCTTAACCCATAAGCATGCTTAAAACCGAAAATGCTACTAAATTCACCCATGCGTTTGTGAGAGAATGGTCACACTGGCCACTTTTCAATATTTTTGGTGTAACTTGAAAACTAAGCCGAATTTGACAATTTTACATATAATGCTTTTTGTTTAAAATTAAATTTTCTATTGGAATGGATAGTTTAAAAAATTTTATGAAAAAATTTAAGCAAGAAAAGTTAACAAAAACCAACCTAAAAAAAATCAAAAAATCAAGGATATCTAAATTTTTTGTAAATTCTGCATAACTTTTTTTGAAGCAAAGAAAGGGTCAAGTCATGCACAGACAAAATAAAGTTGAGACTAAAGGCCTTAATATGGCATGTTCAAAAATTAATATTTGTTCAAAATTGACAGTGATATTCCCATTCAAACCTTATCATTTCTTATAATCTTTCACAGTTTTGTCCCGAAAGTCCCTTTTTTGGTACAATATGGCAAATTTCACTTTCGTAAAAATGTTCGAAATCAAAGTTTTGTTATAATATGACATTAGAACTATAGAGAATTTATAAAAAGGATGTAAGTTCGCAATTTCGTTTTTCGGCTGTTTTTAAATGCTTTCAGACCTACAGACCGAACGGCTGGTCCGATTAACATAAGATTTGGTATAAGGTGCTAGGAACGTTAAATTTGTCATAAAGTACCAAAAAAAAGGCTTTCGAGCAAAACCTGCGAAAAATGATAAGATATGGTAAAGTTATTCAAACTTATATCTCTGTCAATTTTCAAATAATATGGCTTTTTTAGCATGTCATTTAAAGCCCTTAAACTCCAGTTTACTTTGTTCGTGCATGTCTTGAGAGTATCTGTGCTCCGAAAAAAGTTATGCGCGATTTAGAAAAAAATTTAAAAATCTTTGATTTTTCGATTTTTTTATGTTGGTTTTTGTTTACTTTTCCTGCTTAAATTTTTTTAAGAAATTTTCCGAACTATCCATTTCGATAGAAAATTTAATTTTGAACAAAAAGTATTGTATGTAAAATTGTCAAATTCGGCTTAGTTTTCGAGTTATACCAAAAATACTGAAAAGTGGCCAGTGTGACCATTCTCTCAGAAACGCATGGGTGAATTTAGTAGCATTTTCGGTTTTAAGCATGCTTATGGGCCAAACAAACATATTCAATAATAAAAACCCTTGCACGTAATTGTTCCTTTTTAAAAGGTCTATTCAATAGGCTATTAAGTGGATAGCTAATTATTTGGTCAATAGAAAACAAATGGTAAAAATTTTTAACTTACGTCTAAAGTAATAAATGTTTCATCTGGTGTCCCGCAAGGAAGCCATCTTGGACCTTTGTTGTTTTCAATCTATGTAAATGAACTACCTTTATTGCTGCAATATACTACTGGTTTGTTATTTGCAGACGATTTTAAACTTTTTTCAATCATAAAAAGTACGAATGATTGTCTTAATGTACAAAGTGACATAAATAAAATAGTGACATAAATAAAATGTAATTCTTTCTCATTTTATAGATCAAGAACATTAGTCTTATATGATTATAATATTTCAAACATGGTTTTGGGTAGACTATCGGAAGTGAAAGATCTTGGGGTAGTTTTCGATGAAAAATTAAATTTCTCTTTGCATATGGATTTTATTATTGCGAGGCAAACTCAATGCTGGTTTTCTTTTAATGTATATTTATATATACTATAATTGGCATACCAAAAATATTTTTGAAAAATGTTACAAACACTTTATATACAAAAAATTAATTTTAAAGCAAACGGCTCCAACGATTGTTTTTTTTTTTTATATTCATATTTTTTCAAGTAATCAAACGGCATACTTTTTTTAGCTAAGTTATTTACCAGGTTGTTTATACAATTAAGAGAACGATTTAAATGCTTTTTTATACTTTTTCTATAATTACTTTAATATTTTTTTTTTAAGCTCCACACAACTTGAACATAAGAGCAAGTACGTGCGATCTAGTCGTACATTTTATTTTTGATTGATTGCAACAGTAAATTTATAAAAAAAAAAAATAAGTAAAGTGCAGTATTTTTTATTTTTTTTTTTCATTCAAGTTTTCTCTGTTACCTCTGCTCCGGCTGCCTCCATTTAGTTAATCATTGTTTTGTACTCTAAAACTATTCTAAATTGAGGAACAAAAATAAAAACGTTCGCATTTTTGTTTTAAGCATATTTAACAGTTCCCAGCGATCAAAATTTTCAAACCAATTTTCAACCTATTCTGTGCACCAAATTGAGTAATATTGAAGGCGAGAAACGTTTGCCTTGGCCTAAGAGACTCATTTTTTTTTATAATTTGCGCGCACTGAATACCCTTAGCATATTTAAACACAATGCGAGCGTTAGGAAAAGTAAGGGATTTATTTTCTGTATATCGTAATGGGAGGGAAAACTCAAGCCGGGTAAAGCATTCCACAAAGAATCTCTGTACTTCACAGTACACGAAACGCCAATTTGTAGGACTAAAGGCCATAAAAAGCTATTTTGAATCAATAATTCAAAAAGTCTAATCCTTAATGCTAAGTCTTGTACTTGGCTGATTTCTTTCAGTAGTATATAGAATTTGTATTATAAAACCTTCTTATATAGATTTTGTATTTATTCATCAACTTTTAACGGGCGTTATTGATGCACCTTATTTATTATTTTGTACTAGCCTTATGTAACTATCATGGGGAAGGGCACAGCACTCGTAGTCTAGAACTAATGCATATTAGGGGTGTCGGAATTTTTATTTTTTATATTCAAAATGGGTATGGTGGATCTTGTAATGGGTTTAGAAAAAGGAAATTTTTGTTCTGGGACATTTTCCAAAATTGCATTTTGATACCCCCCGCGGCCATTTTTAGGTTAATTAAAAAACCTCAATTCGAAAAAGCGGTCTAAAAACCCAATATTATATGAGGTCATGGTAACTTATAACACTGGTCAACACAAATTTTGTTTCTGGGTTCTGCGTATGATTTTCTTATTCCTTACATATTACTTATTAAATAAAAAATAGTCATGTTTGAAAAAGTTTGCTTTTGTAGCCAGGAGCACATTATTTGAAAATTCATGAAAATGTGCTATCTTAGAATCAATTTAAATTGATATTTCGAGATATAAGACTAAGATCCACCAAAACGCTAGAGTGTGTAAGCTGGTTCAAAACAAAAAAAAACATATGATAAGGGGTGCCTATGTTCCCCTGTTTAGGCAGGAGGGGTAATTTTCTTTAAAAAGTTACTTGAACTAAAAAAAAATGTTAAAAAACAACGGCAACGCCAAAAAGATTATGGTAAATTTTTTTTTTTAAGTTAGGACTCCATTCTTTGATTAAATTTTTAAATTAAGTCATTTCCATGAATAGTTTTTTTTAATCAATTTTCAAACTCAGAATTTTGCAAAAAAAAATTTTTTTTTTTTAAATTAAAATTTTCTTAGTTTTACGTGAAAAATTAAGTTTTTGTTTTCAATTTTCAATGCTTTCACCAATCTAAAGTGAATGCTTAAAAACCAGATGGTTATATGTATTTAAATTTTTGATCAAATTGAAAATAACAAAAACTCCTTTTTTCTTCATTTTTTTTGTTTAATGTTTGGTGCCAACATTAAAACGGTAATTTTATCAACAAACACACTAATTCTGGAATGTGCTATTCTAAAATTAAACCTATAGAATAATTTCCCATCATTGTTTAATTTTATTGACATTTGTAGACGATTACTCTTGAAGTCCATAAAGTCCAAGTTAAAACGTTTTCCTTTTTCTTCTGAGTATGCTCCCAATGAAGTTTTTAATTTTTTACTAAATGACCGTGCAGAATATTCAATCTTAGAGACATCCTGCATGTCTCCTAAGTTTCTTAACATATTTTCAAAAATGATAATAACGTGAATTTTGATAAAATAACCACATCTATAGCAAAATGCATTAGCATCGCCTTAGCACATTATTAATATCATTTTAACGTCCTTAAATGTCAAAATAAAAATGTGTGTAGTTTGTGACACAAATATACTCTAGAGATTGCAAATTGGCGTAGGAATTCCCCTCCCCTCTCCTCTTTAAAAAAAAAAAATATCAAAGCAAACATTTATTATTTCTATGAAAACTATGGTAACTGTATTTTGACTACCAACTCTACAAAAGCAAACTTTAGGGGGGTGTAGGTATTTTTCCATCATTTTGGAGCATGACGAATAAAAAAATCATGAAATAAATCCAGAAACAAAAATAATTTTTTATTTTGTTGAGTTGTGTAATTATTTCTTTTGCCTTTGTAACCTGTTGCTAAGAAAATGGCACTAAAATGTGCTGGTCAAAATATCATGACATAACTTTTTACCTTAAAAACCCCCGACAAATAGATCGATTTTCTAGATATTTACGATTATTTTTTCTGGGAAGGGTTCAAAATCCCGAACAGCAAAAAATGAGAATCCCGAATGCCATAATCCCGAATACCCAACCAAATCCCGAATGCCAAAATCCCGAATGGACAAAATCCCCAATGGACAAAATCCCGAAGGCCAAAATCCCGAATGGACAAAATTCCGAAAACATTTGGGATTGAATCCCGAATTTCAATACTTTTTTAGTACTATTTCAGTACTTTCAAAGAAATCAAACTGTTTTAAAAGAAATTTTAAAATAAATAATCTTGAGATATACTACATAAATTGAATTCTTCTTTGATGAAAAAAAAAAACAATAGTTTTCAATCGTAACTTTTATTTAGTTTAAGTTTTATTCAAACGAATCTATGTATATGTCTACTCTTTACATAAATTGTTCTCAGCATCTGCTTGCGTTTCTACACACTCGTATAATGACTGTCAATTATCAATTTGATAATTGATTAACATTAGGTTTGTTCGATGTCAGCACTGGGGCGCACTGGGTCGCCCTGAACTCGCTCTAATGTGTTTTATGTGACACTTTTTTTCACCCCAGTTTATTTGCACTGTGTTCGATGTGTGTTCCGGGCGAGCACTGAACTCGCTCTTACGCACCCCAGGTTTTTTCTAAGGGAAAGAAATCAGAGCTGCGAAATTGAAATCAGCTGTTTGTAAAAGTTGAATGTCAAAGGAAAAGGATTAACTTTGCGAATTTTTATCACGATATAAATAATAAATGCGAAATATTTTGCTTACTATTTTGTTTCTTTTTATTAATTTATACATTAATAAATACAATGCTAAGGAAAATATATGGATAAAGATTTTGAAGCTGCAGAAAATAGTATCCAAGCACCTTAAAATTTTTATCATACAAAAGAAACACTGAGGTGTTCGATGTGAAATCAAAACCCGGGCAGCTCCCAGTTTTTTGACATTTGAATGACATTCCCCAGTGCGCCCTGGGGCAGGGAACAGCGAACAAACCTATTGAAATATGGTATTTCAAAAGTCAATTGTTAAAAAACTGACCAATTATTAATTGAAAATAAATAATATTCTTACAGAACATTACAAAATGTATATTTTGAAGGCTAGAATCCCGAATGGCTTTGTACTTTTTTTGGTATTAAAAATCGCGCGCGGAATTTTTAATACTTTTAATACTTTTTCAAATTGTGCTGTTTTTTATCTAAACACGGCCGCGGGATCTCAAAATTCCGTTTTGGAAAATGTCCCAGAACAAAAATTTCGTCTTTCTAAACCCTTTGCAAGAACCACCATACCCATTTTGAATATAAAAAATAAAACAAAATTCCGACACTCTTAATGCAACCGTACCGTACCAATTATGGAATGCATGAGCCTTTTACCTGCATTTGCAACATTCTGAATTTGAACTCAAATTTATTTGATTTTTATATAACGATACCTTAATGCTTAATGCACACATGTGCTATGTCCGTGTTTTGCTGTTTTGAGATAGTGGTACCAATGTAAAGGTGAGAAGCAGAGCCTTCATATGCACACACGTCCTATGTCCAACAGAAATCCTAAATTGCTTAAATTTGCAAAAAAGGCGAATGTCCTATGTCCCCTGTTGAAATATTGGAAAAAGCACAATTGTTCTATGTCCAACATTTTGTGCTATGTCCATTCTATGTTTCACATTTTGTGCTATGTCCGGACATAGCACTTTTGTGCAATTTATTTTATGGGTAAGTAGGCAGTGAAACTATTTAAGTTTGAAGTTTGATATTGTACGATTTTCGTTTTTTGTGTTACATTATTTAAAAAAAACTCATTTAAAATGAATCGTGGGAAATTAATGGTAGAGCTTTGCAAGCGAATGAAGCTTATTGAAAAAAAAAATACCCCGAACAGTTCTTTTAAAGTAATAAGTAGTAAGTAATAAGTTAACGGTTTAGGAACCGAATCGTGTTCTATGTCCTATTTGAATAGCTGGTATCAAGCACAAAAGTTCTATGTCCTTACATATTTTATTCTATCATGAATAAATTAAAGAGAGGTAGAAGAAATGTTTATTTTTCATTACTATACCATTTCAAATGTATCTGGCCATAACATACTAAAATATTATCAAAGATAATTTGCTGCATTTGTATTTATGCACGTACCAAAACTTTACTTTGAGTTTGCCAAAAACAGCAAAAACGGACATAGCACATGTGTGCATTAAGGTATCGAAGTAATAATAGCATTGTATATCTAATCTATAGTATTCTCATGAAACACGATTTTGTAGGTAGACATTTGGTCGATAGGTTCGCTGTGATCGCCTTACCGAGATCCCTTAACAAAAATTAGTATTACATTTGGACGCATAGATGGCCACGAGCTTTTTTTCTTCATGAGAATACTATAGAATTTATATACAATGATAATAGACTCAAAGCTACATTGAAAACCAGTGTACCATGCTCTTAAATGATAATCTTTTCAATTTCACAGTATTTGTTATTTTATAATTATTGTTTTTAATTTTATTGTGTAAAGTTTATGTCTTAGTTTTGTTTGTTGCTTACTAACTACTAACACTACACTAAGTGATGAGCCTGATAATTTGTATTTGGCAATTCTTTGGTGGGAAGATGTCTCTTGTACTATGCTCTCTTCCCAAAAGAACTATAGTGTAAAAAAAATACTAAAAATTATGTTTGTAACCATATCAGCACTTGAATCAACGTCACTATCGAGGAAGCATAGTGACCCTAGTGTCATTAATTTACCCTTAAACTAATAAACTTAAAATGGAAAACAATTATTTTTGAATGCAAAAACCATTTTCATGCAAAAAATGCCTTGAGGTGAATATATATTTGTTTTGTAAGTGTACACCGACCATCAAAAAAAAAATATTTAATTCACCACTTCTTTTCGCATGAAAAACACTTGCCGGCCGGTTTATTGCTTTGCATGCCATTCCAATCATGCAATCAATTAGTTTTGCATTTCACCTCAATAATTTTTTACATGCGAGAATATTTGCATAGATTTTTTTTTGTGCACGGGAACTGTAAACTATGTTTTAAAAGCAAACACGTACGATGAAAAGAAACAAGTTTTTAAAAATAAACTTTTTCTATAACTTCGGTAATATCTAATAAAAAAAAATTAAATTTGCCAGAAATTTAGTTTTTTACTAGATGTATACAAATATTTATTTAAAAAAAAAGTTTAAGGGCTTGGCCACGTAGTGATCGGCAGAGCGGCGATCGGCAAAGCGCCAAAGCGGCAAAACTACACAATCCTGAGCGGCAACAAAAAATTAAAACATATGGGATTGTATGGTTGCGGCCACACAGTGAGCGGCAGCGGCAGAGCGGCAAGCGGTAATTCTGAGCGGCAGAGCGGCATCGCACTGATTTAGATTCTGTTTTATTTTTTTATTCAATCCTGAGCGGCAATTTTTTGAGTTTTTTTAACGAAATAATAAAATAGAATGATTGTTTGATTATGTTTTCCTATTACGTTACTTGGCAACGACATTGCCGCTTTGCCGCTTGCCGCTCACTTCGTGGCCAGGGCCGTTAAATGAATAGAAAAATTACTTTTTTTAACAGTTATTTTCTTGATTCCAGACAATTTGACAATTGACAATTATTATCTTGCATTTACCTCAAAATTTTTAAGAAATGTGTTACTTTTTGTCTGGAATCAAGAAAATAACTGTTAAAAAAAGTAATTTTTCTATTCATTACATAAGGAACTAAATTTCTGCAATATTTTTATTTTGTTTATCAGTTCTAACCAAAGATATTAAAATTCAAAATTATTTATATTCAAAACAACTTTTTCCAAGTTTAAACTTCCTTCATCTTGTTTATATTAAAAAGAAACATTATTGTTTTTTAAAACTTATTTGAAATATTTAACACGCGGGTTCATAAAAATTTAAAAATTAACTTTGCTAGGACCACTCTAATATATGTTCATATGAATTAATCACTCAAAACAGAAGAACACAATCTACTTTGGCTAATTAACATTGAAAACTATTATTGAACTAAGGATGCACAGGACGCTAGAAACATAGACTATATAAAGTTTAGGTTGCATCATGCCAGAAAATTTTCTCGAACAGCTATCAACCAGGATGTTCTTCACACTATGATTCCTACATTTTTAGCCTCTGAAGAACAGGTGAAAACAAAGAATTATTTGATGAGGCTAAAGAACTTATAGCCTATTGAATAGACCTTTTAAAAAGGAACAATTACGTGCAAGGGTTTTTATTATTGAATATGTTTGCTTGGCCCATAAGCATGCTTAAAACTGAAAATGCTACAAAATTCACCCATGCGTTTCTGAGAGAATGGTCACACTGGCCACTTTTCAGTATTTTTGGAATAACTCGAAAACTAAGCCGAATTTGACAATTTTACACATAATATTTTTTGTTCAAAATTAAATTTTCTATCTGAATGGATAGCTTGAAAAATTTCTTAAAAAAATTTAAGCAGGAAAAGTAATAGACTGCTGTGGGCTCAGTCTATAAACAAAAACCAACATAAAAAATATCGAAAAATCAAAGATTTTTATTTTTTTTTTTTCTAAATTGCGCATAACTTTTTTCGGAGCAAAGATACGCTCAAGACATGCATGAACAAAGTAAACTGGAGTCTTAAGGCCTTAATATGACATGTTAAAAAAGCCATATTATTTGAAAATTGACAGAGATATAGCCATTCAAACTTTACCATTTCTTATCATTTTTCGCAGTTTTTGCCCGAAAGCCTATTTTTGGTACTTTATGACAAATTTAACGTCCCTAGCACCTAGTACCAAATCTTATGTTAATCGGACCAGCCGTTCGGTCTGTAGGTCTGAAAGCATTTAAAAACAGCCGAAAAACGAAATTGCGAACTTACAACCTTTTTATAAATTTTTTATAGTTCTAATGACATATTATGACAAAAATTTGATTTCGAACATTTTTACGAAAGTGAAATTTGCCATATTGTACCGAAAAAGGGACCTTTGGGCCAAAACTGAGAAAAATTATAAGAAATGATAAGGTTTGAATGGGAATATCTCTGTCAATTTTGAAGAAATATTAATTTTTGAACATGCCATATTAAGTCCTTTAGTCTCTTCTTTATTTTGTCTCTGCAAGTCTTGACCCTATCTTTGCTTCAAAAAAAGTTATGCACAATTTATTAAAAAATTTAGATTATAACTTTTGTATTTATAACTTTAGGGTAAAAAGTGTGTTAACATAAATTGAAGAGAATTGAATTTGCTACAAATTTGTACCAAAGACTAATAAAATTTAAGTTGCCATGGAAAAGATTTTAGAACTCGTTTTCCAATATGATGGCCAAATGGTTGGGCTTACAACACTTAAAATCGAGTTTTATACTTGCACTGAACCCCTCTACACATCAAAAGAGAAAATCTTTGTCCAACCCAAATTTGGAGGTTATTGTAACATTTTGATAGACATTTTGCCAAAATGTTAAAAGCAGCTTTATTAGATGATTGACAAATTTTCTTGGTTGTATCGTTAATACACAAGCATGTGTTATACTATTTTGGAAAGTGCATTAAATAGAAAACTTTTTTAAGCAATTGGCCACTCATGTTCTCATACAATTTTAATTTATTAGAGGTGGTCAAACTTTTTCGAAAATTAATTTTTGTACTGAAAAAAATATTTAAAAAAATTATAATAAAAAAAATGCAATAACTACTGTTAAATTTTACCACCCATCTATTACAACAGTTATTCTAGAATATTACAAAAATATAAAAATAGTAAAAATTGTTCATCCATGGTCGTAGCGTTTACGTATTCGGGGAAAGTAGGTAGTACTTGTTAACATCTTTTGGAAAAAACATCATAACATATGGCGTTTTTCTTTTTTAGATCAGAGCAGATCACGGAACTGTCAAACAAAAATTCTATGTTTCTTTTTTAGCTCAGACATATCAGAGCATAAAAAGTATGTTTCTTTTTCCATCAGAGCTAGCTCAGAGCTTGCTCAATTAGCTCAGGATTAAATGACCGAGCGAATCGAGCGAAACGCTGAGTGAAGCCAACTGCACTTATTTTTTTAGTGATACATAATTTAAAATGGATTACCTGGAAAGTCCTTGGACAGTCGCCCGTCAATTGTAAAAAAAATTGCAAGAAATTTCACGAAATTTACCAAAAACACATGAAATGACAGTTCAGCGCTCATGTGTGTTTCATAATTAAATCTGAGGAATCTGATCATAATCTGCTCGGAGGTCTGCTCTGATCGCTCAGCCTCTGCTCAGAGCTTTGCTCAGAGCCAAAAAAGAAAAACGCCAATAGTAACCACAGGGAAAATATTTTTTTCTGGAAAGGTCATAAGGCCTGCTACAACCAGTTGCAAGGTTATCCATTATTTACAGGACACCCTGTATATACGAATTTAAATTTCGAAGAGAGCCCGCTATATGGTCGACAAATTGTATATCCTTTATATATGTACAAACGCACATTTGTCCATACATACATATACATATGTATGTGCATATACATAATGTATACTTTTTATACTTTTTTTTAATTTATGCTGATTTTTTTTTGTATTCTTTTTATTTCCCATTAAACTTATTACTATCTTACAATTTAAATATTGAAGAGTACCCATTAAATGTGCAAAAACTTTATATATATCTAAAAAAGGGCGTGACAATAGGTAGATTAAAAAAAAAAAGTTTCAAAATTATAGTATGAAGCTTAATATAATACCTAAATGTTCGCTTTAAAAGGATATTGCAAGAAGAAAATTCAGAAACAAATAAAAGAGAGTGGAAGTGGAAGTAGGTGGGAAAGAGGGCGGGGAAGAGGGCAATAAAATAACATATGCCATGCATCAAGTTTAAAACAGTTTAATTAAAATCTTTCGGCTTTCTATAGGCACGTAAAATAAAGAAATACAAAATTTAAAAAAAAATAACTTCCAATTTTTTTCCATAGTAAAATAAATAAACTGTTTACATTTTATCAAGGTCGGTGTAATAATTCTTGTTTCAACTAGTTTTACTAAATCTACAACTTTAATGTTTTATATTCCATAATTTAAATGCCTTGTTATTGAAGTTACGCGCGCAAAATTTCAAACAAAAAAATATTGAGTTAAGGATTTTTGAGATGGTTTGCGCCATTGGGTCCCATAGTGCGATGAAGGGAAATGCTTTTTTGGCTGCTTATTGATCTGCGACTTAAAGATCTCACAATTCCGGTGGCCAGTTCACCTCGCATCGGCTGGAGATAACCATGCCCTCAAATCGCTATCCATTTTCGCATCAGGTGTGTATCACGTTGACGTAGCAGCGTCCTATGGGAAGGACATGTTCACATCCATATCATCCAATTTGGTTGATATGGGTATCATCGATTTAATACGCTCTCTATTGACTTTGATGCCAGTGGCACCATCGTTTTGGAAAAAATACGAACCGATGATGTCGCGACCCACAATCCCCAACAAACGGTAAGGGTCGTGAACGTTGTAAGTTTACGACGTTGAACAATATTTGTATAGTAAATCTTTACTTTCCTACGAGGCTTGTATTGACGATGGTTTTACTATGTCGCATGAATAAATACCCTTGATGGTAACTGTGAGTGTATTGCCACTTGGTGGACCTCATGTGGATTAGCATAGTCCCAAATTCCACAATTTTGTTTTTTGGCTTACCAGTTCCATTCCTCTTAAGTGGTATTGAATATTGTATCTATTTCTATTTATGATTGTGTTCGGAGTTCCGGCACATAACTTGAAACAATCGAGTTGAGTTGATACAATCGAGCATTATGCTGTTCTTTATTTGGTTAATTTCAATAGAAAACCATCTACGGATCCAAGTAAAGAACCAACTATACTCGATTTTATCGACTAAACTCGATTGTATCAAGTTACGTGCTAGACCCCGGTTATTACGAAAGACAAACAAAATAAAATGCACGACTGGGTCGCACGTACTTGCTCTTATGTTCAAGACACTGCGAGTTTAAGAAAATTGTATATACAAACATGGAAATTATGAGAGAAAAATGTAGAGAAGCATGAAATACGACATTTAAATTAGCTAAAACAACTCTTTTGACAGTTTGAGGTGAACAAAAAGTATGCCATCTTAATTCATGTTGGAATATGATTGTATGGGAAAAAAAATTTTAAAATCGTTGGAGCGGTTTTTTTTTTAAATTAATTTTTTATATATAAAATTCTCAAAACATTTTTAAGAACAAATTTTGGTATGCAGATTTAAACTATATATTTATGTGTATATAAAAACAAAATTTGAAAAAAAAATTGTCAACCCGTTTTTGAGATATCAAATTTTCAAAAAAAAAATTTGAAACTTTTTTTAAAAATCCAAAAACTTTTTTTTTGAAAATTTTGATATGCAATATTATTTAATCTTATCTGAAATTTGTATATAAGAAAATTCATTTAAATTCGTTAAGCTGATAACGAGAAAACTCAAAATAAAAAAATACGTCCTATGACAGGTACTACTAATAGTTGCTATGTGTAAAATTTTATAATTTTTGATGGTAGATCGTACTAATTTTAGTATATGAAAAAAGTTTAATCAAAATCGTAAGAGTCATTTTCAAGCAAAAAAATATTTTCCTTTGCGGTTTTTTCACTTTTGTATGGAAGGTACCGTTATTTTTTCATAAATGTAAAATTTTTTCTAAAAATATTTTAGAGAGTACTAAAAAAGTCTTAAATATCGAGTTTCAAGAAAATCTATGATGCCGTTTTCGAAATATTTGATTTTCCAAAAAAAAATTTTAAATATTTTTTAAAAGTCCAAAAAATATTTTTTCAAAAATTTTGGTACACAAAACTATTGACATTTCTTGGAAGCTTCTGTATAAACAAATAATTGAAATCGGTCATACCATTTTGAAGAAAATAAAAAATTAAAAAAATGGTTCCTTGGGAGGTACCATTAATAAACATTTTTGAATAATGGTTTTCCACCCGAAGAAAGCCTTTACTAAAATAAATTTATTGAATTTTTTAAGAAAAGTTGTAGAGCCGTTTTTGAGAAAAATACGATTATGTAAATTTGCCAAAAAAAATGTATGACAGGTACCGTTATTTTTGGTTCTAAAAAAAATGAAAAAAACGTGTCGGCAGAATCACCAAAAACCACCAAGTACCAAATTTGAAGAAAATCGATCGAGCCGTTTAGGCTGTAGACGAACAGACAGACAGACAGACAGACAGACGGAATTTTGCCACCCACTAATCCTAATATCATGTTTGATTGTTATCTCAAAATTTTTTTTTGCACGAATCCAAAACTTGCCTTATAGTACCTATAATCGCAAGTAAAAATACAGCCACCATGGGGAAGAACGCCGGAGACACGGTTACCATTTCCAAAATCGAAGATGAAGTTCATCATATAGAAATTCGATCAAATTGATAGCGTATGAATTAAAAAAAATATACCTATAGATAATTGAACTGGTCGTTGTTCAGTATGGCAAACTCAGAAGTGGTTTCGTGATTTGGCCCGAATATGGAAGACTCCTTACAAAAAAAATTAAGAATCGGTGAAATAGGTAAATGCATTTTTTTTCAGATAAAAATTACACCCAAAAATAGTTAATACTGCTCATATTTTGTACCAAAAATTTAATTTTTGGTTGGAGTTCACAAAAGTGGAATAGAGAATTAGAAATGCACTTACAAATTCTGTTTTATTTTCTGTTTCCAACTTCAAAATGTGTACTAAATTTGATTTATGTAATTTTTAGTTAATTTTCATTGGCAGCGTATTCTAAGTTAGCATTTTGATTTCATTTATTGGCCAAAGCCGACATAAAACTCGACTCTTCACAAGACCTTCAGGTATCGGTCCGTAGGACCTTGAATCCGTGCTATTCGACTGATTGTCCCCTTCTAACCACACTTGACCTCTTGGTACGTAGGTCACATTTTGCTTTATTGAAAGGAAAGACTTTGTTGTGTTGATTTTATCGCCAGCTAGGCCAATGACTCGTTTGCAGATATAAACACTTGGATTTGTTGGACATTTGGCAACAATTATATCACCTTTTGATATATTTGAAAGCCTTGGAGATATTCTTTCAGTAAGTAGAATGTCATCTGAGTATAGAGTCGGCTCCATAGAAGGACCATTGCACTAATAAATAACAAATAAATATGTAAATCAGATATTATTATATTTTTTATCGTTACTAAGAAAAACCTACAACGACAAAGTCACCCAAGTATTCAAACGTGCAATGAGTTACACATCCGTACAAAATTACATTGCCCGTAAATCCCAAAATTTTCGAAACCAATCCCATTATTTATCACAAAAATTTGTTTTATCAAAACTGTCATCTGTGTAGGGATGCAAACGATATCGATTTTTTTGAATCATCGATGTTTTTCAGACATCGATGTTTTGTCCAGAAACACCGATGTTTGCTATCGATGATTCCAATCCGAAAACATCGATGTATCAATAGGTTTGTTCGATGTGAGCACTGGGGCGCACTGGGTCGCCCTGAACTCGCTCTAATGTGCCCTATTACACGACGACTTTAGAGTCATAACTTTTTTCGAAAATCAATGAGTGCGAACGAGAAAAAACATCTGATCTCACCTTCGCACTCATTTAATTTCGAAAAAAGTCATGACTCTAAAGTCGTCGTGTAATAGGGCACAATGTGTTTTATGTGACACTTTTTTCACCCCAGTTTATTTGCACTGTGTTCGATGTGTGTTCGGGGCGAGCACCGAACTTGCTCTTACGCACCCCAGTGCCGAGATTCAGCTATTTCAGTGAGTGAGATGAGATGACTCGCCTTACTCGCCGACTCATCTCACTCCACTCGCAAAACTGATTCAGCTATTTATGTGAAATGAGTAATTTCGAATTTAGTTTCGAACTCATAAATGTCATGACGAAAGACTATTTTTTTTGTATTTGTTTGACATTTCTGTTTTATTCGTGCGGCTTACCACATCAAAGATTAAATCCAAAGTACAAAAATAAAATAATTATAATAATAATTTCTATTATCAATTTAAATGTATTATACATATACACCTCTATTAGTGAATTCGGCGAATGAGCTTTTGCCACGATTCAACTCATTTTCAAGATTTTAGCTATTAGTGAATTCGAGATAGAAAATTGAACGACTGTCGGTAACATTATCTGCACCACCGACATTTTGTTCAACAAATTTGATATTAGTGAAACCGCAAACCATTCGCTATCTCCATACAAACTTTACCATTCTATATCCGCACCAATTTTGTCGCGAATCTGCTATTGATTTTCTTTTTTTTCCAGAAAATCATAATGAATAGCACATAAATGTAAATTTAAACTCATAATTCTGAATTTAAGAGTATAGTTTAGTTAAAGTAAAGTATTTAACATTCTTGAAGAAATAAATTGTTTACAATTTTAGGATTATGTTTAGACAGGCTTCATATGAGGCGACTCATTTTGACGTGAGGACTGTCTGAACCTCACTTGAGATTGCGCATCACGTTTGAAATGTCAATAAAAAATGACAAAAGTGATAATATAGTTCGGATATAGTAGTTTTGAATAACGAATCCAAAACTTGCCTTATAGTACCTATAATCGCAAGTAAAAATACAGCCACCATGGGGAAGAACGCCGGAGACACGGTTACCATTTCCAAAATCGAAGATGAAGTTCATCATATAGAAATTCGATCAAATTGATAGCGTATGAATTAAAAAAAATATACCTATAGATAATTGAACTGGTCGTTGTTCAGTATGGCAAACTCAGAAGTGGTTTCGTGATTTGGCCCGAATATGGAAGACTCCTTACAAAAAAAATTAAGAATCGGTGAAATAGGTAAATGCATTTTTTTTCAGATAAAAATTACACCCAAAAATAGTTAATACTGCTCATATTTTGTACCAAAAATTTAATTTTTGGTTGGAGTTCACAAAAGTGGAATAGAGAATTAGAAATGCACTTACAAATTCTGTTTTATTTTCTGTTTCCAACTTCAAAATGTGTACTAAATTTGATTTATGTAATTTTTAGTTAATTTTCATTGGCAGCGTATTCTAAGTTAGCATTTTGATTTCATTTATTGGCCAAAGCCGACATAAAACTCGACTCTTCACAAGACCTTCAGGTATCGGTCCGTAGGACCTTGAATCCGTGCTATTCGACTGATTGTCCCCTTCTAACCACACTTGACCTCTTGGTACGTAGGTCACATTTTGCTTTATTGAAAGGAAAGACTTTGTTGTGTTGATTTTATCGCCAGCTAGGCCAATGACTCGTTTGCAGATATAAACACTTGGATTTGTTGGACATTTGGCAACAATTATATCACCTTTTGATATATTTGAAAGCCTTGGAGATATTCTTTCAGTAAGTAGAATGTCATCTGAGTATAGAGTCGGCTCCATAGAAGGACCATTGCACTAATAAATAACAAATAAATATGTAAATCAGATATTATTATATTTTTTATCGTTACTAAGAAAAACCTACAACGACAAAGTCACCCAAGTATTCAAACGTGCAATGAGTTACACATCCGTACAAAATTACATTGCCCGTAAATCCCAAAATTTTCGAAACCAATCCCATTATTTATCACAAAAATTTGTTTTATCAAAACTGTCATCTGTGTAGGGATGCAAACGATATCGATTTTTTTGAATCATCGATGTTTTTCAGACATCGATGTTTTGTCCAGAAACACCGATGTTTGCTATCGATGATTCCAATCCGAAAACATCGATGTATCAATAGGTTTGTTCGATGTGAGCACTGGGGCGCACTGGGTCGCCCTGAACTCGCTCTAATGTGCCCTATTACACGACGACTTTAGAGTCATAACTTTTTTCGAAAATCAATGAGTGCGAACGAGAAAAAACATCTGATCTCACCTTCGCACTCATTTAATTTCGAAAAAAGTCATGACTCTAAAGTCGTCGTGTAATAGGGCACAATGTGTTTTATGTGACACTTTTTTCACCCCAGTTTATTTGCACTGTGTTCGATGTGTGTTCGGGGCGAGCACCGAACTTGCTCTTACGCACCCCAGTGCCGAGATTCAGCTATTTCAGTGAGTGAGATGAGATGACTCGCCTTACTCGCCGACTCATCTCACTCCACTCGCAAAACTGATTCAGCTATTTATGTGAAATGAGTAATTTCGAATTTAGTTTCGAACTCATAAATGTCATGACGAAAGACTATTTTTTTTGTATTTGTTTGACATTTCTGTTTTATTCGTGCGGCTTACCACATCAAAGATTAAATCCAAAGTACAAAAATAAAATAATTATAATAATAATTTCTATTATCAATTTAAATGTATTATACATATACACCTCTATTAGTGAATTCGGCGAATGAGCTTTTGCCACGATTCAACTCATTTTCAAGATTTTAGCTATTAGTGAATTCGAGATAGAAAATTGAACGACTGTCGGTAACATTATCTGCACCACCGACATTTTGTTCAACAAATTTGATATTAGTGAAACCGCAAACCATTCGCTATCTCCATACAAACTTTACCATTCTATATCCGCACCAATTTTGTCGCGAATCTGCTATTGATTTTCTTTTTTTTCCAGAAAATCATAATGAATAGCACATAAATGTAAATTTAAACTCATAATTCTGAATT
The DNA here is from genome assembly GCA_963921185.1 of Dasysyrphus tricinctus. Lineage (NCBI taxonomy): Eukaryota > Metazoa > Arthropoda > Insecta > Diptera > Syrphidae > Dasysyrphus > Dasysyrphus tricinctus. The sequence goes on along the minus strand of OY992531.1, from coordinate 175,228,948 downwards.
TAAGAGTATAGTTTAGTTAAAGTAAAGTATTTAACATTCTTGAAGAAATAAATTGTTTACAATTTTAGGATTATGTTTAGACAGGCTTCATATGAGGCGACTCATTTTGACGTGAGGACTGTCTGAACCTCACTTGAGATTGCGCATCACGTTTGAAATGTCAATAAAAAATGACAAAAGTGATAATATAGTTCGGAAAATGGTAGGGAAGTTCAGGAATCGATAATATAGTTCATTCGAAGAGTTCACTAATTGATAAAAAACGCGAATGCGAATCCAGTGCGAATCTGGTTAACTCCGGGGGAGTAGAATATTGCGAATTGACTAATCGGCATGATAGTCTAAGAGCCGACAGCAAATTTTCGGAGTGGAGGTATAACCAAAATCGGAGTATGAGGGATTATAGGTGCATGTATCGTGATATCAAATACCAAAGTCTGGCAGGTTTTGCTTTCAGCCTTTGGGAGGGGTGGGGGGTTATAAAGTGCTAGATCCCCTGATTTATTTTCAGGGTTATAACTTCTTTAATTTATTTTTAAAAAATTGGATATGATTCCCTGTAATTTTTCCTAAGCATAAACACCACAATCCGATCAATAGAACTCAAGATATAACCATTTTACGTGAACCTTATCATCCCTTTTTTGGAGATTTTCAACAAAACAAAAAATCAACAAATAAAGTCTCCACAAAAACGCCAATAAGGTTTGCTTAAAAAGGTAAAATAATGGGTCCTATTTATCGGAATACCAAGATAAAAGTCTTGAAAATTAGGGAAAATGACAGACCATCATATCCAATTTTTTAAAAGTGAATTGAAGTTCTAATGACCCTACCATATATATAGGAAACTACGTGGCTTTTAAACCCCCACCCCCATCAAAGGCTGAAAACAAAACCTGCCAGACTTTCATATTCCAAATCACGATACATGTACCTATAATCCCTCATACTCCGATTTTGGTTATACCTCCACTCCCAAAATTTGCTGTCGGCTCTTGGTCTAATACTAAAAAATATATTTCAAATCCCAAAAATTATAATAATATGTCTGTTCGCGTACCTCCCACAACTACGAATTTCGACGAATTTTACCCAAAGTTCTGTCAAAGCTCATATAGAAAAAATAAATTTCGTAGAAATTCGTAGTTTTTGGAAGTACACGAACAGACATATTTAGTGAATGTGAATATCGTAGAAAAAGGTAAAAATAAATAGAAAAGAAAAAATTAATTATTAAGGGTATTCATACAACAGCGTAAAGTCGTCGTAAACGTTGTAAACTTTTAAACTTCGTAATTCTGTCACAATTTGTATGGAAAATTTGACAGATTTACGAAGTTTAAAACTTTACGATGCTTACGACGAGTTTACGCTGTTGAATGAATACCCTTATTGTGTTGTGTCCGTATTTAAGTGCTTTGTTCTATTTATTCATTCGAACGGCAGTTTCCCAAATTCTCCAACAAAATTCACATTTATGTTTATATATTTCGTGAGCTAGTGCTTCTGAGAGCTCAGAGTTCTTTGTGGATTCATCATCCGACTCAACATCGTTGTTCCCGACGCACAGTGTACATGCTTCACCAAATTTGACAAATGTTTTGTACAAAGCCTCTTGATTCCATGAACAAGATAGGTATAGAAAATAACTAGCTTAATAAAAAAAAATAAAATGCCGCAAATTTGTAAGGTAAGCACTTTAGGTTAAAGCATAAGAGTCATCGTTTTGGGTGCAATATTCGTACGCATAAATCGATGGTTCTTAGCAGTATATTCAAGAAAACCGTATGATCTTCCAAAGGTTATGCAACCCTTAGCTTTTTCTTTAATTTAATAAAGTCAAAGTTTTTAATTAATCTAACAGGAAAGAGATATCCATAGAAAATAGTTCTTTTCGGGTGCTACTTGAAATTGTATATTTCACCCGAAATTCTGACAGAGCCAAAGAGCCAAATGGGCTCAACTTTCCTTACTGAGCACGAATTTTCATACGCGGATACTTTTATTTGGTAGGTTTATCCTTCAGAGTAATAAATATCATAATTTTAAAGTAATGCTATGTTCCCACCGAAATGAAACCCGAGATTGGAAACTTTTATTTATATTTAATTAATTTTTTATGTTTTAAAAAACTGTTGACATAGGCGTCTGCCATGCGACCAAAGCGCAGCGACGGAGTTGCGTTAGCGGGACAGAGGACCCAAAAAGGGAGTTTAAATACTGATAACCCGTGAAGCGAGCCAGGCAAAGTACTTTTAATCCTTAGCCTTGGCGAACAAAAAACATGTACATAGGTATAATTCGCAAAAATGTAGGTACTGGGAAATCACAAATTCGATGTGTGTTCGGGGCGAGCACTGAACTCGCTCTTACGCACCCCAGGTTTTTTCTCAGGGAAAGAAATCAGAGCTGCGAAATTGAAATCAGCTGTTTGTAAAAGTTGAATGTCAAAGGGAAAGGATTAACTTTGCGAATTTTTATGACGATATAAATAATAAATGTGAAATATTTTGTATACTATTTTGTAACTTTTTATTAATTTATATATTAATAAATACAATGCTAAAGAAAATATATGTATATCTAGTGCTTGCATAAAGATTTTAAAGCTGCACAAAATAGTATCCAAGCACCTCAACATTTTTATCATACAAAAGTAACACTGAGGTGTTCGATGTGAACTCAAAACCTGGGCAGCCCCCCGTTTTTTGACATTTGAATGACATTCCCCAGTGCGCCCTGGGGCAACGAACAGCGAACAAACCTAATGTTACTTGAAGCGATGTTTTACATCGATGATTTTTGGTTTTTTTTACAGAATTTTTGAAATTCTCTATTTTTAAGATCTACGATTTCACCGCTCGAGTTTTAGGTACAATAGGTTTGTTTTTTTTTTTGGGAAAGCTATCCGTACTACAGTGGAATTTTATATGAACAAGCAACAAAGAGAAATGAGAACTCCTAAGTTTTACCTTTTGGCATTTAAACAAAATCGATATTTCGATAACATGATGTTTTTTTTTTAATATCGAGATGTTTTTCTTATGATCAGTGATAGGACTTCTACCACTTAAGTGGTATTTCTGCCACATTTTTTTGTTTTTAAAATCCTACCAACTCAAAATCTACCACCTTTTTCCATTTTGCTGATAATAATAATAATTTTTCATTTCTATGATTGTATTGCCTTGGAAATCACATTTTACCCATACACATTACACACACAATGGGCACGTTCCGCTGGTTTTTCTCAGTTATCCGGATAGCTTTGTGTTGTTGTAATCCCTTGTTAAAAAACAGCTATAACAGCTGACGCAACAACAACTCAAGTTATCTCAAAATTGTTGGGATAGCTAGATAGCATAGCGAATAAACATTGGAACGCGAGGAATCTCACCACCAATTGAAAAATTCCAATGTTCCAATTTCCAATCCAACTCATTGGGCACGTTCCGATGGTTATTCTCAGTTAACCGGATAGCTTTGTGTTGTTGTAATCCCTTGTTAAAAAACAGCTGATGATCGCTGACCCAACAACAACTCAAGTTATCTTAAAATTTTTGGGATAACTAGATAGCATAGCGAATAAACATTGGAACGCGAGGATTGAAAATTAAAGTATTAAAAAATTTAGATCCAAAAAAAGTCATTGCTGAAATAATTCCAACTGTCATTATAAATAAATAAATATTTTCCGCCAAATGCTACAAGCATTGACACCATTGAAACACTCAATGTTGAGTGGAGAAAACTCATCGGCGAATTTAAGATAATAGAAAGTTTCAAAGCTGTACCTACGTTCTGTAACTCTCGCATCGATAAAATCAGTCGAGAAACGTTGAAAAATGGAACAAAACTCATGCATTTTGTTTCAGTTTTCATCGTTTCTCGACCAGTTTTTTCGATGCGAGAGTTATGCCCGTCGTCCACTTGTGCCCAACGCGTTCAATTTCAAGTTCAACACATTCAACTCTAGTGTACGGTGATCTCAATTCCATTCAACCGTCGCGTTTACTGCGGTTGGAGTTCGTTCCTCAACGCGTTGTTCAACAGATGTACGGGAAGTGAATGAGCTCGTGTTGCTCGTTGCCCATACTTGGGCATCGCGTTGAGCAACAAATTCACGATAATGTGCTGCACATTATCTGTTCAACACGTTGAACAAGTTTTGAATTTTTGTTTGGTGTGAGTTGCGTTGGATACGATGAAATTTGTGTGCGGATACAAATTGAACCGTTGTGTTTCATGTTTACAAACTCACAGCTGTAGGTAGGTATATAATTTTTGCTTGTGTTTTTCACATTACAGTCGGAGGGTTCTGTTTGTATTTCATCTCTAATTAAAGGATTGATTTTTGTGGTGAGCTTATTAATTTTCATTCACCCTTGTAACAGATTCAGTAGTAACAATTTAGTACCACCATTGCCGAAAAGGAAGCTTCATAGATTATTTACAAGTTCTATCTTAACGAATTGTTACGACGGAATTTGTTATAGGGGTGGATATATTCCATGAGATTTTATCTACTCTTGTCCCTCTTTTGTCCAGTGCTTAAGAAAACTCCTTTATTTATTTTATGAATATAGACAATGGACGACCAAGAAGAAAAAAAAAAAAGTTGGACAACCGAATCAGCCATGCTCCTTATATCAGCTGTTGAAGAAAAGCCAATTCTTTGGGACGTTAGGGACTCGGCTTATAAAAATCGGGATGCCAGAGAACTAGCTTGGGCGGAAGTGGCCTCAAAAGTAGAAGTGACTAAGGCCGAAGCCAATGACAAATGGAGGCTCCTGCGACAACAATTCCGAGTGAGTTTTTATTATTTATCTTATATTTACAACTAATAATATAATATACATTTTATTTAGAATGCACTATCAAAAGCAGCAAAAAACAAAAGTGGAATGGCAGCAAAAACAAAACCACCAAACGAATTTTTTGCTCCAATGATGTTTATGAAACCCATTTTGTGTTTGCAGGCCAACTACCGCGAGTCGAACTTGGTAAGTACATTATCAGCTTCTATTATGTTGGTAATTCCGCAAAACCACAGGCTTTGTATTGCCAGTCCACTTCGCCGTTTTCCGAAATAAAATATTTTCTAAATTCGTCACGAACCACTGTTGCGCTAAGGTCTGGTCAGCCGAGCACCCGTCCATCATTTGGCTGAATATTGTTTACTTCATCGTGCCAACTACCCAAAACTAACTGTCCATCCACTTCACGGTCAAAATCAGTAGCGTTTGCGTAAACTGATTTTCTTGATATGAGAAAATTATGTAGTGCGCATATAGCGAGAACAATTTTGGTTGCTCGATCTGGTTGAACTTCAATTGGTTTTCGAAGGATACGGAAACGAGAAGCGCAAATGCCAAAAACATTCTCAATAATGCGACGGGCTCTTGACAAGCGGTAATTGAAGACACGTTGAGTAAAGTTGAGCTTCCGAAAGGCATATGGTTTCATCAAATACGTTTTTATGGGAAACGCATCGTCGGCAACCAGTACGTATGGCATAGGTTTTTCTTCATTTGGAAGTGGTTTTGGTGGTGGCAAATTTAAAGTTTGATTTTCTAGTGCAGTCGACAGCGCACATCTGAAATTAATAAGAATATTAATAATATGTCGAATGGCTCAATTGAGTTGCGTACCGTGCGAAAACTCCTCCGTCTGAATCTCGTCCATAAGCCCCAACGTCAACAAAAGTGAATTTATATTCACCGTCTGCCATCGCCATCAAAACAATGCTGTTGGTTAGTTTATAGTTGAAGTATTCCGATCCGCACTTAGCTGGTGCTTGGATGGTGACATGTTTTCCATCCAAGGCTCCAATGCAGTTTGGGAAATTCCACCGCTCTTCGAACACTTTTGCAATTTTTTCCCATTCTTCGATACTCGACGGTACCTACAGAAATAATAAAATTGTTTGAATATTGAAAACACAGTGCTACGAAATAAAAAAAAGTTGCAACTTTTTTTACTTAAGTACATCATAGTAGGGAACTTGAAAATAATCATATATGTACCTTCAAATTCAGATTCCAACCGTTTTCAAGGCTCAACGAATTTACATTTTTAGAACAAACCTATTAATATATGCCATTTTAAACATTACATATGTACATAAAAAAAAAAAATATACATAAATGGATCTAAATTTCTTTTATCATTTCAGGCTCCGTTCACTTCATTATCACCTACACCTGCAGATCCTAATGAGATAATCGAGGTCATATATGAACAGTTTGTTACCGATGTGGAAGATGGTAATAGTTCATCACAACAACCGCCACTGACACCCACTCCTCCAGGCCCTTCTGTTTCTAAGCGAGTGCGAAAAAATAATGATGAGACTTATAGAACAGCAGTAACGAAAGCTATGGCAATAGTAAATGAGACAGAGGAGAACACCGAGCATATTTGGGCTCGATACGTCGCATCAGTGATGACCAACTATCCAAAGCCAGAAGCAGTTCGCCGCTTTAAATTCAAAGTCAACCGGTTGGTTGAGCAACTGGAAATGGGTGAATTTGACTCATCTTTGCCGGAGAACCAGCTTGCCGATGAAGATCCCCTCTGCTATGAAATGCCAAATATGGTGGGTGAGATTATCTCATCTTTTAACAATGAGTGTTAACTCATTAAATTATGAAACATTGTTATAAACACTGCCACCGTTTGCTGCTGCCAAATTATGCGTTATTTTTCTAATATTTTTCTGTTGTGTTTGTCTAATCAGTTTAATAAAACAAAATTTCTAGTTGAAAATTTAGTGTTCGGATTGATTTTGTCTATTTAAGTTTTCAAACGGAGGAAAAGTTTTGATTTCAACCTTAAAATTGATCAATAACCAAATCAGGTGGGGTGTAGCTTCGGTTGTTCACTAAAATATCATGGAAGATTGTTTGAATCTTATTTCTGCATTTGATTTGCTTATTTTGTTTGCCTCACTTCTTATAACTTGTAAATAAATCTCTTTATAAAATTGAAGCAATCATATAAAAGCGTTGCTTACCTATGTTTTACGGTATCTGGTTGACGAAAAAAAGTATTCCATCATCTGCATCAATCTCCCATGACCTATTTGCTTTGACAGAAATCTGGCTAAATTCAAGTCACTTGGACACTGAGCTGAAGATGTTGGTGGTGGAGCTTCAATTGCTGTAAGGAATGTTTATATGTCGTCTCAAATCCCTTCTCCGTTCACCTTGACAATTGATGTTCTGTGTGTCAAAGTGTCCGTACATTCAAAAACCATTTATGTTGTTAACGTCTATATTCCTCCTCAGAGTTCTATTTCAGCTTACTCTGAACTGTCTTTAGTTTTAGATTGTATAATAGAATTGTCTAGCTCAGAAAGCTATTTTATTGTTGGGCGACTTTAATTTACCATATGTAAATTGGGTTCCCTCAAAAGATGGATCCTTTCAAGTTGCATCTCTGACTTCGTCGCAACAAGAGCTTCGTTTGCTAGACTACAGACTTACAGCAAATAAGCTGTATTAAGAAGTAAATGAATCGCATGATCGATTTAGTCTTTTCATCTGACGCTGTTAGTACTGTTGTTCTTACCCTGAGGCCACACGAGCGAGTAATCGCTAGCGAGTTACAAATACATCGAAACTTTTCCTACTCGCTAGCCAACTAGCTTGCCTTTTTTGAAGCCAGTTGAGAAGCGAGTAGAGCAGCGAGTGATTTGACAATTAATGTATGTACCCAACTCGCTAGCGAGTACTCGCTCGTGTGGCCTCCGGGTTAAATCTAAATATGGCATTACTAACGTAGATGACTTTCACCCACCATTAGAAATTTTTCTCGACATTAGTAGTGATTTCTATGATCGTAGTAATTTATATGACTGTTCATACACTTTCGACTTTTGCAAAGCAAATTTTGGTTTGCTTTCTGACGAACTAAATAGGGCTGGTATTAATAATATCTCAGCTTTTGATAATATTGACGTTGCCGTCAAATATTTCTACTTGAGCTTGGAAAATTGTATTAGAAAAATTATTCCCAAAAAAATTCTTAAAAATTCTAGCTTTTGTCAGCATATAAGGAGCTAAAATCCTGCGGAATAAGAGGAATAAAGCAACTGATATTATTTTCTAAATTCACTAGGATTTCAAAAAGGAAAAAGTCAAATTAAAGATTGAAGTTCACCTTTAACAACGAAATTCATAGCTATAATAGAAATGTTAGATGCAGGAAGTTCTTTCACAAGAGATAATGAGAATACGAAAGCATCAGTAGTGGAAAGAGTTCGAGTATTAGAAGAACTTCAGAAAGAAAACAATAATGAAAACAATATAAACAAAATAGATGATACATAAAAAAGAAAACAGGCTATTAGAGATCGGGTGTTACTCGACTGATTGCCATCGGGTCTGAAAATCTCCGGGGTGTATTAGCGTGAAAGTGTTCTACCACCAACTCTACTATGCGAATGAGAATTAGTTGGTGGTCTGCTCATCTGGATCGGGCGTAAGAATAAGGGCCCTCATACAAATCGTATTGTTTTCGTAGGGTTTGTGATGGTAAATGTTTCGTATGACCGGTTTTCAAACAATGCACTGCAGCTAGGAAACTCAACGGATTTTCAAACCTGAGGTTTAGTATTAGTTACATAAAAATTTTCATTTACCTTCAGATACTCCTTCAAAGAAGAATAAATTTCCGCACAGGTTTCGTGCACAATGTGCGATATGGTGCAATCCGCCATTCTTGCCACGTATCTGAGGCTACTAAAACTCTCGCCTGTGGCCAAATAACGTAGCGTAACAGCAAGACGTTCACGAGGTGGAATGGCCTTGCGGAACCGGGTATCTTGCTTTGAGATCTTAGGAGCCACGAGTGCCAGGAGAAAATTGAAGTCCTCGAAACTCATTCGAGTAAAATTTTTAAAAAAGTCTTTTCCATTAGAGGTTATTGGTGCTGTGGGATCGATTGTTTTTAATTGGGCGTATATTTCATGGAAGAAACTGTTTTCGTCCCGGCTCAAAAAAAAATCATCGACCCAGAAGCGCCTCGTTGTTTTCTTTTTTCTCCTGCGCTCCATATCTAAAAGAAGCAACGCTGCAGCAACTTTTCTTTTTCGTTGAAGGGAAATCATTTTTTTTATTTTTTAACTGAATAAAACAATTTTTTAACTGAATAAAACAATACAAAATAGCTTGCAAATAAAAGTCTGTTCTTTGATGAGAAATAATTTTAGAAATGTCAATAGCTGTCAACTGATGAGTGCATTCAACGTGTTGATCAACGAGTGTTGCTTGGTTAAGTGAACGGGCTTATGAACTCGTTCACCAACATGTTGTGCAACCACACCAGAAACTCTGTTGATCAACTCGAGGAACCTATTTTTTGTCCAAAATCAGACAAGTTTATCAACTAATGTACGGGGTTGCTCAACAATTGAGTGAGTTGATCAACTTGGTGTACGGGGGTATCCAACAGTTGAAAGAGTTGACCAACTAGGTGTACGGGATTATTCAACGTTGGAGTGAGTTGGTCAGCTAGTGTACGGGGCTTTCAACGCGTTGAACAACTAAATTGTAAAGTTTCGTTGCTCAACAAGAGCAACGTGAGTTGGGCAACTAGTGTAAGGGGACAATAATTTGTTTATCCAACTATGGAGTTGAATAAACAGTTGAACGCAGTTCGTTGATCTAGTTGCGCACAAGTGGACGACAGGCATTACAGAACGTAGGCACTGATGACAATTAGGTGTGTTTTTTTTGCAAGCCCGGGGGAATCGGATGAAAAAAACGACATCGGGGCTAAGCGACGCCAAAAAATGGAGTTTCCATACAAATTATCGATAACATGTATGAAATTCATGCCGGTATCACAGTTTTTCTCTGGGCTTAGGCTAAGCCCCGAAAATTCTCTGGGCTTAGCTAAGCCCGAAGGGGATTAGTTGTTGCTTTTAAAATGTAAATTGCTTAGCCTCAACATCGTTTTTTTCGTCCAAGCCCATTCGGGCAAGGAAAAAAACACAGCTATTGTACAGTGGATTTTTATTAAAAATTTGAAAGACGGTATGGGAGATTTTTCCTTATAGTTATGAATCGACTAAGCTGATAGTCGTTTTTACGATAGCTAGTTAAAAAGACTATCAGCTTAGTCGATTTCACCCTTGGCTTCCGCAGTGGTCGATCGTGTGTCGACCATATCAACACCCTGGAGCCTGTTTAGATTGGGAAAATTGAGTCCGGACTCGTGAGTCTCATCGTGTCTACATTAGAAAATTTGAGGCGCCTCAAAACACAGAGAAACAACAACAACTACAATGTTTTGCGCATTGAAACAACAACAAAATGAGACTCATGAGTCGGATGTTTATGTTTTCTTCATGCCTCACGACATCCCTGACCCCCACTTCTCTTGTCCAGAAACCACCGTGAGACCGGTCTCAGCCTTCCCAATCTAAACAGCGTCCTGCGTATCGTCCTCCGTCCTCGAGCAGTCGATGGAATTTCAATCACCGCCTTAACTCATGTTCGTGGATTTTGAGAAGGCCTTCAATCGAGTTAACCGAGAATCGTTGCAGGAATTCCGCCAAAAATTGTTCCCATTATTTAAGAGTCCTACAACAACGCAAGGTGTTTTGTTTTACACAATGGGCAGTGGTGGGTCGAGTGGTCTAAGAATAAACAGCAAAAAGACAAAAATAATGCTCACAGACCGCTCCACACAGTAGCGTATTATTCTACAAGAGACGCCAGTGGAAGAAGTGGAACAGTTTAATTACCTCGGCAGTATTGTTTTTGCAAATGGTGGTACGGATCTGGACGTTCTCGGTACTCTGTCCCCAATTTGGAAATCCAGCCAAATCTCCTTATATCACGTTTTCATTAGAGCCGAAATGAGGTAATTTCGTAAATTACAGAAAAAGTGTTTTCATCTAATTACCTCATTTCGTTTGACAACCCTGTTGACTTTTTCTGTTTTTACTTCATCGTCGATTGTCATTATTCGTCAATAATAATAAATTGTCACTGGTTATAAATTTCTAGTTGCGATAAAAAATCATTTAAATGGAAAATGACGCCGGAGAATTTGTTAATTTGTTTGTACTACCCACAAAAATGAGCTGCCAGTAAAAGAATCATCCACGCCCAAGATCAACCACTTGTAGCCGATCTGCTATGCCAGAGCTGTTCTAAGGGAAGTAGTTAAATCTGATGAAGGTGGGCATATTCTAATTCTAACAGATATATCTAATTATAATAGATAAAAGAAGTTACATAATGCCCGACAACAAGAGTTAATGATAATCAAAATTAAACATAAAATGGTGGTTAAAAAGCACATCACGTTCTAATTTTCAGATCTGTACGATAAGAACAAAGATCACACACCCACAAAAGCCAACCATCGAACGATAAACCACAATGCGAGCTCTTCAAGGAAAGGCTAGGTAATTATTAAGGGGTTACCTACGACTACGACTCTCAGTTGAATCCAATATTGGTGGGAGTCTATAAGTGAAGCAACTGAGGGAGAAGACCGAAGACATTCTGACAGCGAACTTTATTGCCAAAATAAATATTAAATAAGAAATGGTTTTTGTTTCTATTAATTTTATTCGTCCGTGTCAGAAACATACATACATCAAATCTAGTATATATTTATCTGGAGAAAATCCAACACAGTCCTTTCCAATTGGAGTCAATGGGTTCGGGAGACTGAGCAATATGTTAATTGTGCGCTTGGTTTCGAACGTCATGAACACTTCACCTTCCGATTGCCGAGCGTCGGTTTCCATCACTTCACAATTCCGGATGTCTGTGTCGACAGTATTGGAATGAACAATCAGGCTGGTTTCTCCGTTGATCGGCTGTTGAACGATTATTCCTAGTAGATTCTACCGACGCATGGCCTATCGAATCTGAAGATCGAAGAATCTTTAGAACTAGCGTACTCCTCTTGAGCTCTGCGCCTCTTACTTTCTTTGGTTGGAGGAATTTTTTTCTCAGGTACTTTTCGTTTCGTCGCTGATTTTTGCTTCGTCAATCATGAGAGGAAACTCTCTGTTATCTCCTTTGGCCGGGTTTATTCATACATGGTGACTTCATCGCGCGACAGAGTGGACATATGAAGTGTTCCCTCAAAGAAGTTGTTTTTCTCAACACAATAGGACTGCGGAGAGAATGATTCAAATAAAGTTTTTTTTATGGAATTCATTTGCTTTACCTTTCAGTATCTCAGAACTTGATATTGAGATTTTCAAATAGAGCCTCCAATAACAAAAAGAAAGACCAGAACTTCTTAAGGCAGAATGTGATGGATGTTTCTTCGGAAATATTGTGATTTTCAAACTCATCTGATCTTTTGAAGATGGAATGCAGATGGTTTAGTTGACTGATTTGGATTTTTTTGCTACTAAAGTAAGTTTCAACTGGCATCTCATGAATTTATCATTTACTTGTGATCCCTCGACGTACATATTTATTAACATTTAGTTTATCTGTCCACACTTCGAATATAATTTCTTCATCGGTGGTTTGGAAGTTTGGAACGATTTCTTGAATAATTTTGTACGAGCCTCCAGTTCTATAAAATACTCAACAGTCTAGATGTTTATACTCAAGAACAGCAGACCTGCAAGCTTACGGATTTGGGATGTTATCCATGGGGAACATCGGCGTTGATTTAATGACGCTATCGTCAACAATAATAATTGAGATTATAAAATGCTTCACCGTTTCGTGTTGCAAACATTTATTTGGACTAGGAATTTGGAACGTGATGGTGGTATTTGTATTGAGCAGGCTTCCATCTGTTAATAATAAATAATGAAATAAAATATGCAAATACTATAATTATTATTAATTTATTTACCTGATTAAAATGTTTGTTTTTCCATAAGAACATTTAAAATTCTAAAATTTGTCCTGATAACTTCATTCGTACTTCAAATTTGACATTTAAACCAGACTGATTCACAATAACAATTAATTTAGAGTTGTTCGATTTGTTTTTATGTAATTTCCTACCTAATTTCGTGCAAATTGGGTTGAAATTATCTCATTTCGAAATGTGAATTTGTATGGGAAATGAGATAATTTCGGACCTAATTTGGAAATTTTCAACGAAATCACCTCATTTGCTCTAATGAAAACGCAGTATTACGCACTTTTAAGTTCATGAAGTTTAATATCAAATATCTTAAGTAGAGTAATATCGAACCAATTCCAAATCATGACTGAAATTTGGTATTTAATGATTACTGATTAAAATTTGGTGGGTTCACTGGTCAAGTTTTCATACATTCTAAATAAGTAAGTAATTAAGATTATTATTAAAGAGTCTTACAACAACGCAAGGTGTTTTGTTTTGCACCGACTCCGACTCCTTCGTAGTGCAACAGGGTGTGAGACAAGGGGATGTTCTATCGCCAATTCTCTTCCTGCTGGCGATGGACGACGTATTGACGGCAAGTGTTGGTACAGCTAAGCGACAGGGCATTCAATGGAGACCGTTCGAAAGGCTCAGTCATTTAGAATATGCCGATGACATATGTCTACTGGCAAATAACATCAGTGGGCTGAACGGGATGTGCCAAACACTGCAAGTGAAGGGAGAGTCGAGTGGTCTAAGAATAAACAGCAAAAAGACAAAAATAATACTCACAGGTCGCTCCACAAAGCAGCGTATTATTCTACATGAGACACCAGTTGAAGAAGTGGAACAGTTTAACTACCTTGGCAGTATTGTTTCTGCAAACGGTGGTACGGATCTGGACGTTAAATGTGGAATAAATAAAGCTCGTGCTGCCTTCGGTACTCTGTCCCCAAATTGGAAATCCAGTCAAATCTCCTTACGCACTAAGTTGAGATTCTTTCGAATCCAATGTCAAATCCGCGCTGTTATATGCTTATGAAACCTGGAAAGTCATGTCTACCATTTAGAGGAAATTGTAGGCTTTTGTAAATCACTGTCGTCACCACATCCTAAAGATTCGCTGGTCACAAATAATATCAAATGAGGAATTGTGGCGCAGGACAAGTTAAGAGCGTCTGGATTGGTCACACACTGAGGAAAACAAACTATGAAATTGCAAAGCAGTCCTTTGAATAGAATCCTCAGGGTGCACGGCGGGTTGGAAGACCAAAAACAACATGGAAATCAACTGTCTTAGCAGAAGAAGAATCCCAGAGAAAGACGTGACCACAGTTAAAATACCTTGCAGACGACCGTGAAGGATGGAGACGTTTTGTTGACGCTGATGAAGTTTTAAGGCTTGGTCAAACAGAGTGCGGTCCGACGGGATGGTGAATACTTTACTGGGAAAGTAAGAATGCGACGGTGAAATTTTCTTTGTAAATTGTTACAAAGATCGCCGAATCGCGCTCTTTTTGACCAGGCCTTCAGCGTTATTTTTTGTATTCCATTATTAGCACATTTTTGATTAAATTGCTCCTCCCACCCAAACGGAGGGAGATAGACCTTCCCCCCTCCATAGTAAAAATGCTTGTATTAAACTGTTCGATAAAAACCGTTATCATTTCTTGGCGCCTAAGTTATTAAGCCTTATTATGAGTTTCACCCGGAAAATATTTCATCCGAATAATTTTTGTTCCTCCGGAATTTTTAAAGCTATTATGAGATTCGCCCAAACTTCTCTTGGTCAAAAATAAATAAGAAACTTGCGGAAAGGGCACAAGTACCACCTGTTTGTCTTTTGTTCACCTTCAAAAAATAAGTGATAATTTAAGATCTTAATTGCGATACATTTCGCCCGAAATGAGTACTCACAAAAAAGGGGAATTTTCATTTTTCGGGTGAAACTAACAATAGGCAAAAAGTGAAATGTTAATTTTTCCGGATGGAATGTTGCTCACGTGAAACTTATAATAAGGCTGATTGTACTCTTCCCACAAGCACTTAAAAGCACTGATCTCTATAATACACTGGATAGTGTATTCCTTATAATAGCTGCGTTTTTTTGTATGTCCATATGGAGTTTCGCGAAAAAAACGACATCGGGACATTTCAACATTTGCCTTGGTCTGCCATTTTGTTCTGAACTATCTTACCAACAAACATTTGACATTTCTATACAAATTATCGATAAAACAACGACAATGGTAGTCTGGCAATACCGTTTTATCGGGACAAAAGTTAACTCCAGTTAAGGTAGAACTATAATAGTCGGAAGGGCACTGAAGCTAATGTCAAAAACCAACGAAAAGTAGCTTTCCGTACCAAAAAAAGGGGAACACACACATAATGTAATTATAATCTATCTCTTTTTGGCACTCCTATTTCACCAAATGTCAGTTTTACTTAAGTGAGGTGCGCTCCGGAGCGCACCTCACTTCCGTAACCAAAGTTGAACGAAACTTGACGAAACGCTCCACTCCGCAATTATAGTCATCGTCATATGCTTTCCGTGTATTCGCTTGTTTTCTTCCGATCACTTAAGTGCCCCTCCGAGCATTATAGTTCTAGCTTTAATTATCTGGACTTAGCTAACTCTATATGGACATAGTTGTTGTTGTATTTAACATGTAAATTGTTTTGCTTTGTTGTCGTTTTTTTCACACAATTTTATCTGGACATGCAAAAAAACACAGCTAATGTATAACAGTTTCTTTGCTTCCATTTGAAGATGACAATTAGGTGGTCGGCTTCATAATTTGACATCTGAATTATACAAAAAAAAAAGTATTTTCCAGATAGGGATGTGCGGTATTGAAACAACATCGATTTCAACATCGAAGACCAATCATCGATGTCAATAAATATCGAACCGAAAACATCGATGCTACTTAACATCGATGTTTTTTCAGGTGTTTTTGTTTAAGTTTTTTGTTTGACCAAAGCAAAAAATGCGTCATGCTATGCTCTAATGTATTTTTGCTTTCAAAATTTCTGGTGCCGGCTATTTTTTCCTTAAGTTTTTTTTAAAATCGATTTGAGTTTTCATACAAATAAAAAATATGAAGTCATAAGCAAGGTATTTCAATTTTAAACATCGATATTGCAAAATAATGATGCACAGAAGCTTGTATGCTAAAACCGCGTGTAAGTGGTATCTTTCTAGGCATCAATGATTTCAATTGGTGAAAATCGATATTTAAATATGTATTTTGCAAAACGAATATCAACAAATTTAATAAAATCAATATTAGGCGTTTTCCTTGCGAAGTACTTGCAAGTACTTTGCCAGCTTTTTTCAATGGAACACATCAAACTGCTTTCCCATGTAAAATGTATCTACTCGCGCATGAGAGCATGTGCAGTTGGTAGTACTAGATTATAGTTTTCATCTACTCGTAACTACTTCGCCACCTCCAAAGGAAAACGGCTATTGCAAGGCAATTCATGGTGCTAAGCTGTTATGTGTGCCCTTTTTGAAATCCGATATTTCAAAATCTTGTTTCACACGAAGGTGTGCGCAAGAACTTGCATGGTGTAAACTGCGTGTTTCTGACCATCGATAATTTAAATTCGTGAAAATCGATATTAAATATGTATTTTACAGTAATATTTCAAGGAATTTTGTGTAAACTGTTTTCTGTGGCTTTTTGGAATATATCGATATTGCAAAACACGAAGTTGTGTGCCAAAACATGCATTGGTGTAAATTGGGTCTTTCTGAGCATCTATTATTTCAATGCGTGGAAATCGATGCCAAAATTCGAATTTTGCAAAATATAACGTCCACAGATTTTATAGAAGCAATATTGCAAGTTTTTCATGTGTACACTGTTATCTAACGATATTGCAAGATATTTTTGCTTACAAGTGTGTACAAAAACTTGTGTGGTTTAAAATGCGTCTTGCTGAGCATCGATGATATTTATGCTTGAATATCGATGTGAAAATATTTCTTTTGCAAAAATTTGATGGAAGCACTTCATGTGTAAACTTATATCTGTGCCTTTTTGCATATCAAAAGTTTCGTTGTGGTTCTGAATTTTTAAGTTTGGTTTGGAAGATCCTTTGATGATTTCCTTTTTCAAAAAATTCCAAATGTTACAGATGACTTAAAAACTATGAAAGTCACTCCATCTAGATTTTACTAGCAGAATCAATCATTTTCGTACTAACTTTTTGTTTGTTTTTTAGTCCGATGTTTTGGATGTTAATATCGATGTTGCAAAACATCGAAATCTTTATTATCGGTATTTTGCAAATATCGATTAAAATGCTCATCCCTATTTGTCTATCTGAAGAAAGGGAACAGACCATGATATGAAAATATAAACTTTTGTGGAAGTTTGTTTTATTAAGGGTATTCATGCAACAGCGTAAACTCGTCGTAATCATCGTAAAGTTGTAAACTTCGTAAATCTGTCAAATTTCCCATACAAATTGTGACAGAATTACGAAGTTTAAAAGTTTACAATGTTTACGACGACTTTACGCTGTTGAATGAATACCCTTATTATTTATTAAGGGTATTCATGCAAAAGCGTAAGCTCGTCGTAATCGTTGTAAAGTTTTAAACTTCGTAAATCTGTCAAATTTTCCATACAAATTGTGACAGAATTACGAAGTTTAAAACTTTACAACGATTACGACGACTTTACGCTGTTTCATGAATACCCTTATTATCTTTAAGTTATTCACTGTGTGCATTTGGTATATTTTTTTTAGTATAATTACATAGTGGAATAAGATAAATCATTGCAGTTTGCGAACAAGTTGAGCAAAACAGCTAATGAATAATTATGATGAGGGGGATGCGATTGCATATTCTACGTTTTTTTTTAATGATTTTACCTCCTTGTCACACTCTTTACGTTTGTTATTCCGTTTCATTTACTAATTAGTGAATGAATTTAAAATACGAACACAACAAATGTTAGCAAACAGTACTCGGGGGGTGAAACGAACGGAGGGGTATTCACCGAGCGCTCATAAATGGCTCTTAAGTTTAAGGTAGAACTAGAATAGTCGGAAGCCAACTTAAGTGGTCGTACGAAACCGAGCGAAAACAAGAAATTTATATGACGCGCACTTAATTGCGAAGTGGAACTTTTCGTTTAGTTTTCGTTAACTTTTGCCGTCGGAAGTGAGAGCGCTCAACGACCGCTCTTTCGTAAGTGGGCGAATGCAAAATCAAAATGGTGGAAGCAAACTAACAAGAACTTGGCGCTTAGTACAAAGTTTTCAACTTTTTTTCTGTTTGATGAATGAATGAGAGAAGTCAAAACAATTTTCTTTTAATTAATTTATATCACATAGAATTTTAGTGGTTTTGCAAAATAAATAATTAAAAGCTATGCGCTGTGAATAAGTATAATGAGAAAATAAACATTGAATAAACAATTATTTATTTTTTGTTCACTTCCAACCACTTAAGTGCATTATGGGCCACTTGTGAAATTGACGTTTAGGGAAGCTACTTTTCGGTCGGTTTTGACATAAGCTTCCGACAGCTTTCGCCTATTCTAGTTCTACCTTTATGAGGCTCATAACTCAAATATTATTTGTGCTATTCACCAACCACTCACAAGTGTTTTTCGAAGTTCGAAAATGAGAGCCACTCTCTCTTATTCAGACAAACCCAAACTGTGAAATCAAACTGTTTTCGAACATGAATGACAGTTGACGTCAAAAAATGAAATAAAAAAAAATTAAATCTATTGTGCTTATCTATATTTTTTAATTTGTTTTTTTTTATAATAATTTATTTTAACTTTAGTGACAACTTTATTCAATTAAAAGTGGCATCAATTAGTTTATAGAATCTACAAGCTGAACTTGTTCAGGCTATGGCTATGTGTTTCATCTCTTCTGCATAAAACTTTTTTTTACTACTGTAATTTGTCACTTGTAGCTTTCATTTTTAAATGTTCAAATTGTGACTAAATTCAATTAAAATCTATTTTATTTTGTGACTATTTAATTAAAAAATAAAATGGCAATCAAAATATCTGCAGGATTAAACCCCCAGGGAGCTGCCATCAGTTGTTGTTCAACAGCAGCATTTGCAACAGCACCATAAATGCAACAGAAAAAACTTCAATAGTGACGACAGCTGGTGGTGGAGGAGAATAGCAGCAGCAAGGAAGCGGTGGATTCCGGCAGCAACAGCAGCTGCCCCCACATACAAATATGAAAAAATAGTGGTATCATTTGTCCAGTTTGTATTTCATGAGCGCTCACTGAGCTGACGGAGCAAAGATTTTTTTTCCTTAGCTTTTGACAGCAAAGCTGGGGAAATTCTCTGAGCCCTCAGAAATATAAACTGGACAATTGTATATAAAAACTATTGGCGTTAGCGCATATTCAATACTCAACACGTTTTCTTGATAGGTGGTGGCGGGGGCAACAGTGCCAGCGGAACTGATCCAAAATCCATGGACAAAAATAGTTCCTATGTTGATGGAAACGTTGGTGTTGGAACGGCACACCTTCATATAAGTTCTTCGTTGCAGCAGTATCATCACCAGCCAGCGAATAGCAGTTCATCGTCGGCTGGCCATCATGCGGTGCCACAGCATTTGCAACAGCAGCAACAACAACCGTGTGGAAAGGATTTGAGTTGTGGTAATCACAAATGCAAGGACTGTTGCCACGTTGGAGAGTGTCATCCTTGCAAGCTAAGTCCGAAATGACAACATCGTGTCCTTGTGGTAAAATGCCAATAGTTTTGAGGAAAGTAAATCCTGTCTGGACCCAATACCCGTTTGCGATGGCATTTGCAACAAGACACTGCCCTGTGTCCGCGTGTACTAAACAAACAGCAGTCAAATGCGTCGCTGTGGCCACACGGTCCAAATGAGAAAATGTCGTCAATTCTCTACAAGAGCCGATGAAGCTCACTGCAAGAAGCGCTGCGTTAAGAAAAGATCCTGCGGCAAGCACAAATTAAACCAAGAATATGTTGTACATTGTACATTGCTGAGAGGAATTTTGATGAGGTAAAAACTGATATTTCTGATGTTAATACTGAAGGTCTATCTAATCCTCAAGCAATTAAACTTTCACAATTTTTAGATTTGTTGATCGATAGCGGTAACAAAGTCAAGGATATCTTCACTTTTAGAATGTAGAATTGGAAAATCTTTGGGACGACGGAACAGTGAATCAGAGATCAGTAATGAAAAAAGTGATTTTCCCTCCGCTCAAGGTCAGATAAAGATAACCTTTCAAATGAACAATTTGCCAATTTACCTTTAAATGATAAAGGAGACTACAGAACATGAATGATATATCAAACTACAAGGGATCTCCCAAACCAACGCGAAATTATAGTGAATCATTTGCAAAGACTGTTTTTTGTTGTTGTTTATCATTGTGCATCTTTCATATTTTGTATCGTTGCGGAATGATTCGCTATGATTTAGCATTGGTTTGGGAGAACCTTTAAGGAAAAAAAAACAGAAAAAATGTTAATAGTTGGCTCGAGTAATCTTTTGAACTCAAAAATAAAAGTAAATCCTAGCACAACATTCATTCATGAATATTTTATTCAGCAATAAGTTATTTGACTTAATTTTTGCCAAATTTTGTCAAACAAGTATTGCACTCAAACTTTTCTATAAAGGCAATATTTCTATTCAATGAAGTATTTCATTCGAAAATAGTAGACTTAATCGGAAAAACAAGGAACGGACATGCCGTGGCATGACTGACATGTACTGACATTTTTACTATACTTTTCCAAACTATGTCGAAGAAGTAGCAAATTTGGTCATGATATTGAATGTAGATTGTAGTAAATAGCCATTTACACAATCCAAACCAAAAATATATACGAACATTTTACGCATTAAACAACAAAAAAAGCACTGGACCCAAAGAATCACAGTTTAGGACGGAATCACCCATATGACCCTTAAAGAAATACAAATAAGCTTTTAAAATCAAAGTGATTTGTAAAAACAAATTAAATTTTTAAATAAAAATAATACAAAGTTTTTCTCGACATCTTTAGAACATTTAACTTCAGATTTTTTATTGGTAAAGTTTTTTTAAAACTTAGTTGTGAGTTATTTTTGCAAAAAAGAATTGAGTAAATGGTCCCTTCTTTGATCTATTTCTTCCTCTCGGTTTAATCTTATAATATACATACACTATCTTTCCCTAATCAAGTGATCTTCGACGCTGTTTGAAATATCCACCAGCACGTGTATCGAGACGAGCAATAGCAGTGGCAATTCTCGCTATGAAAATTCACCGATGGAAGCAGTTCTAAGGCTTTCAACTTTTTAATGGCAGCGGAATGTTTTTGTGGTGTCGCTGGAAGGCTGGATACAACATCACTTAAACTATCGCTCACTGCAGTTGGAGAGACTTTGATGTAATGACCTTTTGCTTCAGTGCCCAGTACTGATTGAGGTCTTTGCTGGGGAAAAGTTATCTCATTTAGTTTTGTATTACTCATTACAGCACATTCCTTCATCATCATCAAATGGTCCCAACAGTTGCGTTCAGTTCGTTCTCCCAAACATCTTGCTTTTGTTGGCCATCACCTTCAACTGGACGAACTGCGAGGGATTTAACTTTCTTTCGCAACTCTTCGACAAGGTTTTCATCAATTTGTTATTGTTTTATTGGTCCTCATATAAGCGCCACCCACCACTGCCGCCTCGTTCACTTCGCATTGAGCTGCTAGTAGTAGTCAAAGAAATCTCACACGTCCTATCGATGGAAGATCACAGACTTCTAGTTCGAGATTAAAGTCAAGCAAGGATACTAGTTCGGCCCCAACGCCGGGTTCTTTTGGTCCCGGTGGTTGGGTTGTCATGGCAACAAAATCACCACGCTGACGGTGGACTCCATCACTAATGCGTTCGAGATTACGTAAAGTAGTTTGTTTTCCGTTTTGAGCTTGTGCTTGGAGTTCTTGGATGGGGTTCTTTTGGGTTTGCAATTGATCCTGGCAGATTTGCTTCTCTTCAAAATAGGGACGTGTTTTTGCTATGCAACGACTGAAACATTCTTCTAATTGTTGAACGTAAACAAAAAAGAGACAAAGTCAAATGTATTTTTACAGGTGGTGGCTCCAATTTAGTCTTACCTTCATTTCAGCAGCATTGAATAACCTCGCTTTCAATTCATGCTCTGCGTGACTTTCATCCTTTTGTTTTTCCGCATCCATTTCTCTTTGTGGGACATGATTATGCATTTCCTGCTACACATTGTCGAATTGCCGTTGTTCGGCCAATGCAACTATTTCCTTAGCTGCTGCATGATTAAGAAATAAAAAAAATATATATGTACAATTAAATTGCCTTATCTGTAAAACAAAAATAGATTAGGTAAGGAAAACATACCATTTGCCCCCTGAAACTTGACGGCCACTTTCTGACATTCAATTTGTGCTTCGCGTGCTTTCTCGATGTGTGTATTCGTTTAATAGGATCCGGAATGTTAAGTTTGCTTCCTATCCTATAGAAATTGAAGTTCAAATAATTTGTTCAGTTTATACAGATATCAGAGCGCTCACCTGAGCAGACGAATCCAACATTTTTTTTACTTTGTATTTGACAGCAAAACTGGGGAAATTCTCTGAGCCCTCAGAAATATAAACTGGACAATTGTGTATTAGATAAAGAAAGTTTTTAGCATTTTCCGAAGAAGAAATAATGTATGTTGAGATAGTGAAATGTTTTTTTCTTATGTTCCAAAGGAACTAAATGAAACTTAAAGGTTTATAATGGATTTTTCAAAAAAATTTCTTTAGTACTTTTAAAATTGTTTGTAGTTAATTACCTCTAGTTCAATTTCTAGCTTGTTTATTTGATCTGTTGCAGTATTGAGATTTTCTAACTCGATCTGTAAATTAAAAATGGATATATATATAGTAACTTTAAATTTTAATAAATATGGCAAACAGCTGAGCAATACCAACATACAAGAAGGACAAACTGTAGAGAAGTTTTGTGAAGGTGGTTCCCGACAAAGAACGCATGACATGGCCAAACATTCCATGTTTCCAGTCCAGCCAAGTGGGATCAGTTGCTGGGATCTTCCATGATTCTAAGTTTGGTGCTAAAATAAAATAATTTACATTATATTCTTGACAAAAAAATGTATTTCTACTTACTTTGTTGAATATTCCTTCCATAATTTCTGGTAGTTCTCTTTATCAAGCTTTTCGTGTCCGAAACCTTGCGAATCAACTTCTTCTTGATGACCTTGATTAGTTTGTGCTGCTGTAGGGTTTCACGTGATACATATAGAAGCAAATAATCGACGACACCACAAATTAAATTCGAGTAGTTGGGCATCATATCGTTGAATTAGTCAGTCAGTAGTTCAGACACGACAAACGTAAAGCTTGATGTTGTCGGATTTATGTAGTTCCATAGCGATTGAAACTTTCGGATGGCTGAACCTTTGGAATGTACAGCAAACTCTTGAATGAGACTTCCCCTTCTGCAACAAAATGGGTTTGGGCTAAGGACTTTTCTCTCGAGGATCATGAGATTGTAAAACTATTTGACTCAATTAATTTGGAAAAGGAAATGTTTATTTCAACAGTTAAATAAAGAAAAAAAAAACAAAACACGAATAAAAACCTGTGACAGTAGTGACAGATAGAGATAGAAAGTTTGGAAGTGACATTTTATTTCGAATGATTTCGAACAAGTTTTCGAAGAGAGCGCTCATAACTACGATGACCATATTTCTGGGAGCAAAACCCGGGACAAAAAGTAAAATTTTGAAAACGTGAAAAAATTATTGGACTTTTCAATAATTTGTATGTAATATCTTAAATAAATATTAAAAAAAAACATAATAACAGACAAAACGAAAATAAACGAACATTAACATAAATTATAATTTCTTCACAACGTAACTAAAAATTAAAAAAAAAAATAAACTTAACATTTTTAATTTCATTATTAAAATAAGGCCCAGTTTTTCAGTGTAGAGTTAACTCTGAGTTAAATAGAATAGTGACTACATAAGGATATTTTTGTTAGACATTTAAACGTAATAGAGTTATCTTTCTCGTGCTCTTTTTGACACAAGAGTATTGTAAATAAAATGAGTCGGAAAATATTTTATGAATAAGGATTTACGTAACGTTGCATAGAGAATGTGCAAATACGGGACAAGTAGTCTATAAGTACCTGAATACGGGACACTTGCACGTCCCGGGTTTCTTAAAAAATAAACCGGGACAGGCCATAGAAATACGGGACAGTCCCGGAAAAACCGGGACGGATGGTCACCGTACTCATAACTTAAGAGTGGTCAGGACCACTCATAAGTTTTATGAGCGCTCATAAATATTCACTATTATTGCTTGGTGAATAGGTTTATGAGCCTCATAAGTTATGAGCCGTCGGTGAATACCACCCCAATGTCTGTTTAATGGATTATCTTTGTATTACATGTTATACAGTTATACTGGTATACAAAAAAGTGGTCAGCTTCATAATATAACAATTCTTCAAATGGAAGCAATATTTTTGTATCGATACACTATCCAGTGTTTTATTGGCGAATGGAGTCACGGCACCTAGCAGTCACTGCGTGAACCCTATGTGGGGGATAAATTTTTTTTCATTTTGACATTCAATGTATTTCCCATAGGAGAAAACCAAAAAAAGGTCTGAAAAACATTGCTTTTGCTAATTAATTTTCTATGAACACGTATTTATTTTATAGTTGCAATAGAAAAAGAATTTATGTGAGTTAGTTAATCAAGAAGAATATGTATCAAAACTTATGTGTAACTTCCTATATTTTGCAGATGAAAAATGTAAACAAACCTGTATTGTTGTTGTTGCTTTCCAAAATGGATTCATGTCGTAAGCAAAATTGGTGTCATGTGCGTAGTCAGGGAAGGGGTTTGATAGACAAGAGTCAATTATGAAGATTTTTATATTATATATTTTACTACTGTTTTCTAATAAGTAAAAGCTTACGTCATCGAAACTTTGCAGTAATGTTTTTATGAAGATGTAGGTATAAAGTATTTATATCTATTTACATATGTATTGGGTTTGTGTATTTGTATTCTTGAGAAAAAAGGAGTACAAATATTTGTATACTATTTGTGACTATCAATAAAATATAATTTGTGTTTAGAAACTAGCGAAGCTCATGGGGTCAATAACACCATTAATTAAATAAATAAAATTTTGCGTTTAATTTTTTACAATTCTTATTTTCAAAATATGTACCCTCCAAAAATATGAGGAAATAATAACACTTCAATCGTGCCTGCGTCTTTTGTTAATGCCGCATTTATACGATTGGAGAACTGGCAATATAATGACCAAAACAATAATAGAAGAATGGACAAATTCATTATTTTTGCCATTATACTGGCACCTTTTCACCAGTCGTGTAAATTCGGTATAAGGAAGAAGCATTTAAAATATTTACATTTACTTCCAAACAAAAAAATTCTGTACGTAGGTAAAAATACTTGAAAAAGTTTTTTTTTTGTAATTAAATTGGTAAATATATATGCAAGAAATTTTCATTCCGAACAAAAATGTTGAAATGTATTTGAAAATCTTCATTTTCAATACAAACATTATTAAAGAAAACAAAACTAAAACTTGGCTACGTCCCTGTGTTGCTTTTTTCTCAAACGAGTATTGGTGTTGTTGTTTCTCGTTGTAGAGGTAGTTTGCTTACATTTTTCATCTTAAATTTAAAGCATTTGAGGCGTGGGTTTTGATTTATTTTTTGCTAGATTTGTAAACTTACATGTTTTGTTATTCTGTTGCAATCATAAAAGTTGTATCCGTTCATATAAAAGTTATTAGAAAAAGTAACATGAATATGACTCTCTTTTGCTTTTCTCTTATGGGAAATACATTGAACGTCAAATTGGGAAAAATTTTATCCCCCAGATAGGGTTCATGTGCTGAAATGCAGGTGGTGTGGAAAGCAACTTACCAGGTGTCAATAGAGATCAGTGCTTAAAAGTATGCTCGTAACGAATTATGGGGGGTAGTGCGAAAAGAGTGCTATATACCCATCTCTTTTTCCTTATGTTTACCTATTTTTCATGTAAGGCCTGTCTCTTTTCCTAACACTGCTGATATGATTCATAATGGTAAATAGCCACCTGCTGGTCAGAGTGAAAACTTTCGATAGAAACTTGGATCCCATGTTGTTTTTGTAATACGTGTTTAAAGATAACCTCGACCCAGACTAGGAGATAATCGAACGCAGCGAAGCTTGAGCGCATCAAATAAATTAAACGAAATGCGATATAGAATGCCAACTTTCAGTTTCGCAAGATTTCTTTCGTTTAAAAAAAATAATTGTCTTCATTGTATTTATTCGGTTAAAATTATCCCGTAAGGATTTGCCAAACTTTTATTTGCCCTTCACAGCGAGAGCCGTTAATCGCATTTGAAAACCGTTAGACCAAAAAATATAAAAACTGATAGATCTACTTTTATTACGAAAATTTCTTGTAATCACCAACAAAATGATATGACCAATATAATGTACATGGTATTCAACAGTTATCACAAAAACCATTTTATGTGGAAAAACTGAAAGTTAATTTCCTCGTTTTAGGTTTGTTTGAGAGTTAAAACGGTTTTTATAATTGTGGGTCAATTAAGTGGTTCTATCTTTATCAAACAACAACGGATTCTTACCTTGTACTCATACAACAATTTTAAACCGCTAAAACCTGCTTACAACTTTTTCTTTTGCGGATAATGGTTTTCCAGCAATGTATTACCAAAAATTTGATATTATTTTATTCAAAATATGTAGTAAGTAATCGAGTATAGTTTTTTCTTTCTATTTTCCTAAAATGTTTTAGCAAAGAGTATTTATTTTTAATTTTTCCAATGTTGCTTTCGGCGCTTGAGGTCGAAAACTTTTATAAGGCCAACATCATAAACAACTTAGCAAATCATAACTACCAGATCAGACACAAGGTCTGATATGTAATTATTGGACTATAACAAAAGGCAATACAAAATTTGGTGCCAAAGTTTTGAATGGTGGTTTTTCAGTTTTGTATGATAGCTTTCACTGGCACCAAAAAAATAAAACAAATTATTTAAATTATATCGATTTTATTATATTTTTTGTTTTGTTCTGACAAGTTGACTTAGAAAATATTATCGCGGGAACGACTTAAGCGTGTCATGTAGAGCTTACTCCTCAATTAACATCACATCGTATTGAAAATTAATGCAAAATATTTTGTTTGCTATATAAACATTATTCCTAACTTACACACTCCGTGTTCACATTAAATAATATACATAATAATAAGTTTACAGTGTACATTTTTGTTAAATTAATAAAAATAGTCAATAAAAATAATTAATAATAATTACATGGGCTTGGATATGAAGGTCTTTTAAGTAAGCAGTTTTATTTTACTTTCGAGAATAATCGCATGAATGAACAAAGGGTATATATTTATATTTCGTTATCATCGCCTACTTGTTGCGAATGTTAAAGTTTTGAGAGTAAAGCTAGCATCTATAAGTGTCAAAAACTTAATTTAAGACATTATTATGTATTTGCTTTTGCACTTTTTTTATTAAAATGATAGTATATAAAAGCTCTTCCACACTTACTCACAGAGTATTATCCTATTCCAAAATTACATATTTATTTTATTACCTGCCACTCAGCTCATGCCACACTAGATATTCTAAACGAGCGATTTGAGAGTATGGTTATCTTACGGTATTGACCACCGAGGTCGTGCGATTCAACGCCTTTAAACCCTTTGTTTTGGGGCTATATTGAATAAATATGTATGCAGATAAAAGTTAAGTGTGAACAAAAAATTTTAAATATTTAAAGATATCGAATTTTCAAACGATATACATATTTTGGATTTTTTGAAAATTTTTATAGGTAAATATACTGAAACGTTATGTAGTTTTGCAATGCATCCATTTCTGGTTTTCTTTTCGACCGAAAAATCGATTTTTTTTATCTGAGATCAATTTTTCATTTCTTTATTTTTTGTCTACATTCCTGAAACCAACCAAAACTTAATCACCGGCAGAGTAAACACAAATTTTTGGATCATCCAATTTTTAAATTAAAATTCTCATCTCCCAAAATTAATTTTGTCGATTATCGACTTTCGACAAAAGTAGTTCATCGAAAGCAACCGATAATCGTAATAAGGACCGATCCTGATAAAGAGTAGGATATCATGTTGTTGTTGTTGTAACGGATCAAATCTCATATCCAAAACGACTAATGGATCAAAAATAGGTGGATCATTGAAAATTTTTTGAGGACTTGGTCATAACAACCATTGAAAAGTCTACCTGTCTATCCAAAAAATAATTTTGAGGTTAGAGTTGACATTCAAAGAAATACTCTCAGATGATTGAAATAAAAGGTGTGATTGCAGTGTTTGGTATATTTTTTCGGGAAAATAATTAAAACCTGTCAAAGCAGTGAAGTGAGAGATAAGGTTTAGTATTTTTTTTTTCCATACAATGTGCAAAACAATCCAAATTTTGAAAAGAGGGGACAATTCTATCAGAGTTGGGGAAATTTGAAAAAAGTTAACAAACGAATTGAACCATGAATCGCACCATTTTTCGTTAGAAATGTAATTTTTGTGTATAAATGGCGTTGCCACTTTGTCATAAATTCAATAGATGCAATTCATTTTTTTCGTAAAACAAATCTACTGCTTTTAAATCTAGTAATCGAGTCTACTGCACTTTTATTTATTTTATTTCATCAAACTTCAGTCCCCTAATTTATCAATTCTATTCTTAAGGCTTCCTGCTATTGGCTTGCTTTGATAACAATCGCGACAGCATAATTAATTATATTATGCTATTTTTAATTTCTTTTGTTTTTTATTTCTGAAATTAAAATTAAAAATTGGAATATGCAGATCTTCTGTAAGAAAACTGAATATACTGCCTAGTTTACAGTTCCCGTGTGCAAAAAAAACCTACGCAAATATTCTCGCATGTCAAAGAATAATTGAGGTGAAACGCAAAATTAATTTTTGCATGATTAGTTTACAGTTTCATGCAAAAAAAAAAACATTGCTGTCATGGAATGTCATGCAAAACAATGGACTGGCAATTGTTTTGCATGCGAAAAAAGTGTTGTGAATAAAATATTTTTTTTTGATAGTCGGTTTACACTTCCAAAAAAAAATTTTTTTCACCTCAAGGCTTTATTAGCATGCAAATAGTTTTTGCATCCAAAAATAATTATTTTCCATTTTTAGGCCTATGGTTCATTAATTTAGGGTAAATTAGTGACTCAATGGGTGGCTTAGGCCAAGGCAAACGTTTTTTGCCTTGAATATTATTCAATTTGGTGCACAGAATAGATGGAAAATCGTTTTGAAAATTTTAATATTTTTTTCGCATGGGAACTGTAAACTATGCTTAACCCACAGTACACATATCTATTTGATGGATGCGCAGTACTGAACAAAAATGAAAATGCTAATGATATTACCTTTAATATGTGTACTGTGTGCTTAACCTACTTCGGAAAATTTTCCGATTAATGGCAAAGCTGTGACAGATAGCCAGTTTATATTTCTAGATGTTTTCCATTCTTTGACAGAGCAATAGAGTAAAATATAAACACGGTCCCTCACATAGAAGTCAAAACAACTTTCTTTCTCTTTTCTTCTTATGTAAATAATTTATGGTGACAAATAATAATTGAGCAAGCGAATCCAAAAAATTTCAGTCTCAGTTTTTAATGGAAAAAGTGAGGAATTTTTGTGAGGAATCGTGTTTATATTTCTGGGTTCTCTATGCCCTCTGAGATCTAAGAAATATATGTCCAGTTTATATTTCTGAGGGCTCAGAGAATTTCCCCAGTTTTGCAGTCAAATACTTAGTAAACAAAATTTTGGATTCGTCTGCTATCTGATATATAAACTGAACAATAAACTGGCTAAAGCTAGAACTATAATGCTCTGAGGGGCGCTTAAGTGGTCAGAAGAAAACAAGCGAATACACGGAAGGTATATGGCGCGGCTATAATTGCGGAATGGAGCGTTTCGTGAAGTTTCGTTCAACTTTGCTTACGGAAGTGAGTTGCGCTCCCGAGCGCACCTCACTTAAGTAAAACTGACATTTGGAGAAATAGGAATGCCAAAAAGAGATAGATGATAAGTACATTATGGGTGTGTTCCCCTTTTGACGCTACGGAAAGCTACTCTTCTTTGGTTTTTGACATAAGCTTCAGTGCCCTTTCGACCATTATAGTTCTGCATTCAGAAACTGACCACCACAATTTTTGACAGTAGTTGTAACACATCGTGCTCACAGAAATTTGTGTAGCAGAAATTCGCAAGTTTTCCATCGGAGGGCAAATTATTTGCTCTCAAATTGCGCTCTCTCGATACAACTTTTTTGAGTTAACAATCTGGAATTTGTGACAATTTGTGAAAATTAGTGAACATTTCCAAGAAATTTCACAATAACAAACAGACCTATAATTTCTGAAAAATTGAGAAATAAGCAAGAAATTAAAAAATAAACTGAACCACTTTTGGTTATAAAACCACATAAACAAAATCGCATCATATTTATTATTTATATAGTTTATTTCCATAACTTCTGGTCCTTTTGATAATTATTGCACATTCTGCACGAACAAATTTCCCTCATTGTGCTCTCTCGTTTCAACTTTTTGGAGTAAAATCAGGAAAGTATTCAAATTGGTGAAAGTTTATAGAAATTTTGCAGTTTGCCATCACACTTATTATAATATTATAAATTACTTTATAAAAAAGTGGTGATGTTAACAAAATATTAATTTAACAAAAAAAAAATATCACTAATAAGCTTCTTTTTGGACGAAGATTTGACAAAATTACAACCGAGTTAAGAGTCCTGTTATGTAACTCTAATAACACAACTACACGAGTTACAAATTGGCATAATCGTGTAGATGGTTAAAATATTTGCCATTATTTGTCATACACAAATTCTATAACTGGCGCCTAAGACGTTATACATTTTAACACATTTGTATATTTAGGATGAACTGAAACAGAATTTATTTTGATGCAATTGTGAAAGGAAAATACCCATCAACATAATTTTTACAAGAAAAATTGGGTACTCCTATTAAATTCTATTTCTTTTTCATTTAAAAATGGGTCAATACTTTGTGAGATAGTGTGGATTTAAGCCAAACGCAAATATATTTAACCTATTAGTCAATACATTAGCCAGAGATTAAATTTATGTGACCCAGTAGCATATTTTTTTTTCATCCAAACCCGAATTTATTCAATTGTTTCTATTTTCGACCGAAGCCCTTGAAAATTACAACTGAGCCAAACTTTTAGAAAAGATTCGGGAGATGTGACAACAAACAAATACTTGTTTGGTCTACACATATTTCAAAATCTGTATAATCATAATAGGTTTGTTCGCTGTCAGCACTGGGGCGCACTGGGTCGCCCTGAACTCGCTCTCATGTGTTTTATGTGAAACTTTTTTCACCCCAGTTTATGTGCACTGTGTTCGATGTCTGTTCGGGGCGAGCACTGAATTTGCTCTCACGCACCCCAGGTTTTTTCTCGGGGAAAGAAATCAGAGCTGTGAAATTGAAATCAGCTGTTGGTTAGAGTTGAATGTCAAAAGAAAAGAATTAACTTTGCAAATTTGTATGGCGAAATAAATGGTAAATGTGAAATGTTTTGTATACTATTTTGTTACTATTTATTAATTTATATATTAATAAAGGGAATGCTTAGAAAAATATTTGGAAATTTAGTGCCTGCATAAAGATTTTGAAGCTGCACAAAATAGTACTTTAGTAACTTAACATTTTTATCATAAAAAAGTAGCACTGAGGTGTTCGATGTGAAATCAAAACCCGAGCAGCCCCCAGTTTTTTGACATTTGAATGACATTCCCCCGTGCGCCCTGGGGCAGGGAACAACGAACAAACCTAATATTGGCTAATATGTTTATACACATACAATACATACGTATTTAGGTTTGGGTTAAATGTTTTACTCATTGGATCAAACTTATTTGGTGTTGGGTCATACATATAATATGCGAATGCTATATTTTATATAAAATGTTTTCGTTCTGCGCTAATCGTATAACTTTAAATATTAGTTGTGAACAAGCTGCTCTGTTCCAGATGTTATTGATAGATTACAGTACAAATGCGTATTTTCTTCCACGATTTTTAGCGATTCGTCTGGGGGTTCTTTGGACTTATTATCAATTGCAAAATTTTCTGTAGACTTTTCTGAGAAGCGAGCTTCCATATCAGTCGATGTTCCATACTCGTTAAAAGTCGAATTGGTTAGATTTGGTACTATATCTTTTACATGCTCACTTATTATGCATTCGTTGTCATAAATTCCAGAGCAACCAATGGAAGACGAGTTGGAAATCTGGATAGGTGTTCGATTATGAGCACTAATACTGTTTTCATATGTGTCTTTTGACATTATTTGGTAACCTTCTTCATTAGTGTGGGAAGCTTCCAATAACAAAGCTGAAGAACACTGGTAATTTTGAGATGGAGAAATATCTTTTTGGGATGCATCATTTGACTTTACCAAATCATCTGATGGTGCATTATTGGTTTGAATTGAAGGTTGTAGTTTTTTATGGCATTGGTTAACAACTACATATCGTGCTCGTATGGAATCAATGACGTCAAGCAAATTTTTCGCATCCATTGCTAACACATGGGCTGCTGACAGCATACTCCTGGAATATATAGTGATGTTTGAGTTATAAGAGGGACACAATTTTAAAGCAAATGGTTATTACTTTCTATATTCCACATCTAACGTGGTTTCGTTATACTGCTGAGCCAAACGCATTGCTGATACCAACTCATGCATGTCCTTCGATAAAACTTGATGTGCCATTCCAACTTCTCTGAAAATACGAGAAATTATTTTTTTATAACTTACAAGTTTACGTTACCATACTTGCTATTACTTACTTGTGGACTTGTGGTGGAAATTGAGTGGATAACTTATCCACCGACACCAGAAGATTTCGAAGTTCAATTCCGACACATCTTACTAAATCTAAGTACTCGGTAGCACATGCCTTTTCAACTCCTTGTGATAATGCCATTATTGCTCGAACTACACTTGTTGTGGCTGCATATACCTCATCATTTGAACGGTTCGTAACATGCGGTGATTTTTGCATTCTTGTGAATTGAGGAACTTTATTTTTGTCTTCATCAAGTTCATCTGAAGCTGATATTGCTGCGTTTGCACGTTCGGTTATTCCTGGCGAGGAGTTTGAATGTTGATTTCCTAAACTTAATCCTGGTGAACTAGGTCTAGATATCCTATTTAAGCTATTTGAGTTTTGAGACCAATCACGCCTTATATTTGTATGTGAAGAGTGGTTATCATCATCATGCGCATTAGTTTCAGAGTCTTTATTTGAATTAATAAGACTGAGTCGTTTTTTCTGCAAAAAGATAAGTTGGTTTACTGTATTTTTATACCACTTATTATTAAATAATTTACATAGATTTGTTTTATGCTTGGATTTTTTAAATTCTACCTTTCAAACTTTTAAAGATATATTTTAATATTATTTAAATAATACAAGGGGAATTGTTCATACTCTGTTCAGCAAAAATTGTTAGTATAGGGGAGCTTTTTTCAAAACAGTGGTGCCCACGTAAACTATCACAACACCGAATTGGGAAAACTGTCACTGAAAAATATACTTACCAACTGACATATGTACATATGAGGAGATGAGAACCAAAACTCGCCATATCCATTTCAGAAAAACTCTCCATAACCAAATTTAATTTTTTAATAACTTTTAAAGGAGATGAGTTAGAAAATAATTTTTTATATCCAATCATAGATTTCGAATCTATTTGTTGTGGTTTAAAGAAAAATTATATTAAAAGTTTCGTTAAAAAGATATTTAACAATTACCATTGGCTGTGATAAGTTTTTTTGGCATGGATATGGCGAGTTTTGGTTTTCATCGCCTCATATGTACGTTCAGGAATTGTTGTGGTAATTCATTGCGAAATTTCGTACACCCCACCATTACTGCGCTCCTTCAATGCCGATGGGCATGGCACACTGATTGTGTACTCGCTTCTACCCCCGCTACAATTGTAGCGTTTTCGCCATCGTAAAATATTCACAAAACACTGATACGAAAGTTAAGTATTTATGTTCTACTTAAAAAGCTTGTTTTACTTTTTCCTCTGCGTTAACGTGACACATAAGCGTTTATGTTTTAGTTAAATATTTAAGTTTCGTATCAGCAAATGGGCTTAAGAGATAAAGTGATATCGTTAGGAATTCTTTGGTTTGATGCAATAAAAACCTATATCTTACAAAAAAACGCCAACTTTGTAGGTAGGTAACTGTGTCAGTAAAATTTTAAATTGTGTGAAAAACTGATTGAACGATTTGATTTCAACGATACAAAAAATCTGAGCAGTTTATTCCGCTTAGCATCAGGCACACCACTATTGTTTGTTTTCAATTTGTTTCAGTTAACCGAGTTTTAGATAGCTGAAACTTGTTTTAAATAAAGAGCTTTGGAGGCGCTCGAGCATGATGCGAGTGAACATAGTTC
Organism: Dasysyrphus tricinctus; assembly: GCA_963921185.1. Classification (NCBI taxonomy): domain Eukaryota; kingdom Metazoa; phylum Arthropoda; class Insecta; order Diptera; family Syrphidae; genus Dasysyrphus; species Dasysyrphus tricinctus. Next base: position 175,194,461 of record OY992531.1, on the reverse strand, counting down.
GAATAAACTCCGCAACCATGAAACTAAGCTGAGACCAAAATACTCGAACTTCATTATTCTTAGGTCTTATATGTCAATCATATAATTCATTGTCACATTTATTTAATTTCTATTAATTTTGTTTCACATTTTGCTTTTTATTTCTAAAATTAAAAAATTAAAATTTAAAAATAAACTGAAATGTTCGAGTAAACATACGAAACACGTACGCAAACAGCCGAATCAGGTACGACAAGCAAGAAGCCCCTCCCTCGGACACCGATAAAATTTTATTTAAATCAAGCTATCATAAATGATGAATTTATATTGGCATTGTGTTCAAAAGATCTTTTAAGGGAATAAAAAGGTTATTCTGAAATGTTGGGTAAATTTATAAACCAGGCTCAGATTTGTTTGCCATACAATGCCACACATTATATAAGTTAAAAAGCATTTGTTTTAAACAAATGAAACAAATTTGCAATATCTTAGTCTTAAAGTGATTTTATTATAAATAAATTATTACATTTTTTCAATTTCAATTTCATATAACGATAGGTCTGTTAAATTTTTACACGCAGTGCAACAACAATCACCCGCTGCCAATAACTTAACCTTTTTTCAGCATTCAAAAATAGTTTAGAGTAGCTAGCAACTAAGGAATTCTCATACAAAAAGAGCTTTATAAACCAATTTCTTCCGCGCCGTTTTGTTGAAAAGTTTTTCTAGTGTGTATATAATTTGCACTCAAACAGGGCTAATGTTATTATTTTGACTACTATATATTTTTGTTAAGCTTGTGCAATTCGAATAGTCTCAAACCGCAAGTAAACTGTACTACAAAACATTTTAAATCGGCCATGCTGCATTTTTAACCATTAATTCGAACAGAGATATCATTGCCAATTCAAAAATACAAATACAATAGAGCTTTTTCAATACTATTTATCAAAGAGCTTTCGGTTTTGAAGCAAATTTTATTTAGGTGAGAACAGAAAGTTTTGTAGCTTTTATTTTTCCCTTTTTATTTGTTTGTATTTCGGAATAAAACATTCAAATACATATAAAATTTGTTGGCTTTTGTTTTTTTTTTAAGCGAAAAGTGATTTGCGCTTCATTACACTTTTAAAAGCCGCTTACCAATTAGTGATGTGAAAAAAGATAAATTAATTTTTATTAACTTAACAGAGGTTACCATATAAACATTGCTTTCCAATTGGCGGCGATTTATAAAACAAAGTACGAAAACCCTGTCAGCTTTAACTTAAGACATGTGTATGCAACCAGACTTAGAAGCAAATGTCCTATCTTAAATGTACTGACAATTTTTGTTTAACTGAGTACAGCCTTATAATTGAAGAATCTGTAATTTTAATTTTAATTTTAATTTTTTTAGGAGAAACACTGTCTAGTAATTTCTCTTATCTCTTTAAAAAAAGAAGAATTTTTGTAGGAGTTTATTGACATTTTGTTTATTTTTGTATAAAAATATGATATTGATATGAAATTATTCCTCATCAGTATTTTTAGTATATTTCATAAGAACATCAATTAATTCACTGGTTTGTTAATACTCTTGCTTCATAAGCGTAAGAATAAAGAAATATTGAAATACATTCAGCCTTACTTTGAATTGGAAAATATTTCACCCGAAAAATTTTGTACCCCTGGAATTTTTTTTTGATTTTTAATTTGTATATAAGTAATTAAGAGCTAAAATTAGCACATGTCTTCTTTATATACACCATACTAAAGAAAAATAGCAAATTTTACTTAACTTTGACCGTGCGCAGTGCACCAATTGAATTAAAGTAGCATTATATTTCATCCCAAGTATTACGCAGAAATAATCGAGGGATCAAATTTTATCAAAATATTAATAAAATTGACACGATATTCCTTAAAACCTACATACTTACCAAAACATTTTCTTCTTGAATAAGCCATTTGCTATCAATTTCACTTTCAATTTGCTGTTTAAGAAGTTTTTTTTCAATGTCCTCTTGTACAAATTTCTTAAAATAAAAGAAAATAAATGTATACTCGTTTTTTTCTATTGTTGGTTGAAAATAACGTACCGACACATTTTCATCGTGTGTAAACCACTCATTATCGCCTTCATTTTCAACGTGTTGACCTCTATTAACATCATTTGAGCCTAGAATCTGAAAAAAGAGGAACTCGAATCAATAAAAGCGTTACAAAACAAAGTAAAAACCTAAATAAAATTATAATAAAATAAATAGTGACTACAATTAGTTTAGTAATACAAATATTTAAATACGAAAAATAAAATACGTGCAATAAAAAAACGAACAATGCGCAGGAAATATAAAACTAAAGACGAATGCACTGTTTGTAAAAGACAGCATTGATCTTAATAAAAAAAAGGAGCACACAAAGGGCTGAGACAAAAAATAATATATTTTATAAGTGAAGTAAAAAATATGTAAAAAGTGTCAAACGTAAGCTAGCTTTCTACTTATCTTTTACAACAGGACAACAGGGTAACTGATACAAAAACAAATTGGTATTTTTTCCTGTGGTTTTGTTTGAATTAGCCACCTGCCGTGTCAAATACGTCAATCGTCAGTTAAGACAATAATTGGAAACCTAACATTAAATTTAAAGCTGTGTGTCAAATGAGGTAGATAATGTATGTACTTGGATATTTCTCCTCTAAAAACTTATAATGTTACTAGCCATTAAACCAGAGATCAGAAATAACTGTTAACCTTTATTTCAATTGGTTTTTCTCTGACAGTAACTACGTTATTTAAAAGGATTTCGGTTTTCGTTTGAAAAAAAATAAAAAATTAACTTATTAGTAGATATTTTTTTTATTTTTAAAAACATCTCTCAATGGTTGATTTTTGTACGAAAAAAAATAAATGGAAAAGGTCAACCTTTAACCTTTTCGCAGAAAATAAATAAAGATGGTTAATGCATCAAAATCACTCAACTTTTCTTAAAGTATTCACCGATGACTAAAAAGCCTGACTAACTACATTATAGCATGTAATGTTTAGAAGATACTACTAAGGTATATTTCAAAAGGTTGAGATTTATTTCTGATCTTTGCATTATCGGTTAATTTAGTTTGTGTGCTTTTCGGCAAATGCGATTTCTCCAGCAGGAGAAAACTTAATATCGGGTTTAACAAGTTTACATATATATCTTTTTCCTATGTCATTAATATGATCATCTTATTTGTTGCAGATCTGTTTTGTTGCTTTATAATTTAGATCAACCAAATCAGCTTAGTGCCTATTAAACAGGTAAAACAGGTAAATAAAATCTCTTCAACTAATAGCCCTATTCTAGTAAATCAATTGATAACTCAAAAGTCACAACAAACTCACAAGGTGAGTTAAACTCGATTTTGTGAGCTGTTCGTTTTTTGGCAGCAATGTTAAATAAAAAATATCGAAGTTGTGATCACTGAGCCGATTGCTTTTAAAATGGACTAATGACTGTAAATATTGGCATTCAACACACAAAAGTATTGACTGGCAAATTTTCAACTTCGTTTTTACAAACTTGAAAAAATTGCATCAAATACTAGAAAGAAATAGTAACTACTAATTTGTATGCATAGCATTAAAAGTATTTACTAGCTATTTCATTCTGTAAATACTTATATTTCAGCATTTATTTAGATCTTATCTATATGTCAACAATTAAGTCCTAGCATTTACTACCGTTTATGCATATGGCCCAATGTTGCGTTAAATAAAATGTACCCATGCCTAATAAGTGCTATGGTGAGTTTTTTGTGAGGTTTCTTATAAGGATTTTCTGAGAATACCGAAAATATTATCAAATCACAAAAAGTTCACAAATCAACTACATAGGAGCTTGTGACTTGTGACTTGTGACCCCTTTCAACGGCAGAAAAAAGGGGTTATTCATACTTTACTTTCGTTAGCTCTGTGTGCTTATGAAATTGTTTACCAGGGTATGTTCAAGGCTTCGGCGGCACTGACAGGTTTAGGTACGAGGTTTGGCACTTCACTCAAAACTTCGGTTTATTTTGCTACAGGATATTTTTGATTTGTAATGTTATATCATTCAAGTAAACGTTACTCTGTGTTTTTATTTTTGAATAGAGAGATATGCATTTGAAAAACATTGATTGAATAAAATATTTACAATTTAACTTAAATTATTTTCTGTACTTTTTTTTTGGTTATAGTAAATATGTTGTAAGTGGACTTTATGTTTGTAATGTATTTTAATCCAAATTCTGGACAACACTTTTTAAGAGTATTTTATATTAGGTATATTTTATATTTTTTTTTGTAAATTAAATAATACAAATAAAAAAAAAATGTTTACTTAGATTAAAAATACAGACAAAATAAAAGGAGGATGAAATAAAATTGGAATGATAATTCAACATAACGTAAAAATAGGAATACAAGAGGCATGATTACCAACCAAAGAAGAAACTCAAAAACTCAGCCACGATACCGAAAATTAAATAAATTTAAAAGTGCAGACTCAAAAAATAACTTTTTATCAGCAAGAGATGCGCAAACCTGCGTGCATTCTTCTTTTGCAACATAATGTTCATTGTGAATATGTCCAGATTCAAAAGAAAGAGTTTCAGCAGTACCAGTTTCGAAGTACTGACGAGATCTTTCTTGATGTCGCTGCATAGCATTAGCTGTTTTATAAGGACATGATACAGAACTTTCTACTGATATATTTTCTGCCAATATAGGTAATGAACTTGGCTGCGGCACCACGTTCGTCTGATAACCCTCAGAGGATCTCATGTAGCTATTTGCAGGTATCATCGATGTATACATTGTGTTTTGAGGAGATTGAGCGCAGTTCATATTGCCCTTTCCTTTGGCATAGTGCAGAAACGAAGTATGCGCTGGCTGGTGCATATAAGATGCAGCTGAAGAATGTTGGGTTACCGTTGCACCTGCTTGCAAATAAGATTGTTCATAATCAAATTGCTGCAACATGCATCCACCTTGGGACGGAGTCGCTTTCATAGCAGGAGGTGCACAGCTTTTAACGTTCGCGCCACCAAAGTCATATATGCCTTCCTGTTCTGATTCTAGAGTAGTTCCCATTGGCGTGCGATAAACTTGGTGACCAGGATTCCCTTCCAGACTTCCCGAGCGATGATTATTCATCTGATGATTTCTTTCAAGACTGCCACCTCGGAATTTACGATTGCGAAAAATATTTTTAACGTCTGCAATCGATTGATTTCGTTCCAAGCTGCCACCTTTTGGACGCATACAAATTTGTTGTACGGATTTGAGCACTTGCTGATTTCTTTCAAGACTGCCGTAGAACGTACGTGCTTGTCTGTCAAAATGTACTGATGCGTTAAGACTTTGGTTGGAATCAAATGAGTTAGATGGGCTAGTCTCACGAATAAGAGAGCATATCTTTGCCGATTGCAAAGGTTTCATTTTGTAATGTTGTTGTTTTTGGTCTAATACATGTTGATGAGACTGCTGGTCATAATATGGTTGACAGTTGTTGGATGAACAATTTTTTAAATGTTGTGTCGCGAATTGTTGCAATTCATAGTTGCAATGATTATTTTTTAATTCGGTTTTATTTTTGATTTGATCTTGCAGGTGCTTTTCAGTGGAGCTATTAGAAGCAATATTATCACCCATCGAAGACAATGTAGAGGAGGAGCTTAAGTGCGAATCAAGAGTATTAGACCTGAACATGGGTGGATAATCAATTCCTACACTATCTGACTTTAGCGGATGGGATTTTAGAATTGATATATTTTCGTCAATAATGGGATCCAATTTTTGGAGTTCTGAAGCAGGGATTTTTGTAGTTTTGAGAGATAGTTCAGCCGGATTAATATTATTTGATATTTTAGACTTAGCTTGATCTACATCTACGGCTAAAGTATTAAATACCGATGCTGGTGTGGTGTAGCAAGACGGGTTAATGCTGCGATTCTCATTCTCCATCATAAGGCGAGCAAGGACAGTGGAGTTTTGGGCAATAATATATGTTAATGGAGCTCCTTGACCCTCTTCCACTGCTGGCATTAGAAAATCTATAAAATTTGAGCATATAAACTGGATTAAATTAAAGTAATATATGTTTTCAAAGGAGAAATGTTTCTTCACTATCCCAATAATTAACCCAATGATATTTAAAAGTGGATAGTTTAAAAAAACAAAATCTTCATTTTCATTTAAAAAAATGACAGATTTACAAAAAACTCACCATTTCCGGGAGTATTTCGAGTAGGTTTTGGTGGTGGTGCATTTTCGCTTGCACCCCAAGACATAGCTGCTACTCTACGATTTTCTCGCCGCATGGTCTCAGAATCACTCAATTTTTCTTCGACCAAAATTTCACTTAAAACGATAAAGTTATTTTAAATATCTTTGAAATTAAGAATATATTAACATACTATAAAATTTCTTTAATATTTTTAAAATTAGGTCTCTTCAGAGGTTCATATGACCAACATTGTGACATAAGGGAATACAAACGTGGAGGACAGTTATTAGGCAATGGCAATCGTTCGCCATTGTCTAACTTTATTATCACATCGTTATTTTTTATTCCTTGGAATGGTTTCACACCCAACATAAGGATTTCCCACACACAAACACCTGAAAATGATGACGGCAGCACATTAAGTTTTAACGATTTTAAACACTATTTTTAAAGTTTTACCAAACATCCAGACATCACTTGCGGTGGTAAATCGCCTAAAATTAATAGATTCCGGTGCCATCCATTTTATCGGTAGCATATACATACTTGAATGATAATAGGACTGATCTGAAACCCAACGAGAAAGTCCAAAATCTGCAAGCTTTAAAAGCGTATATAAAAAATATATTAAATAAAGCATTGATGCATTTAGATATACAAACTTTAATGCAAGTTGGTGTGCTGACTAGAACATTTCTTGCTGCAATATCTCTATGGACAAATTTCTTTGATTCTAAGTAGCTTAGGGCAGTTGAAAGTTGATAGCAATATAAAAGTAAAAAACCTCGTTTTAGCCTTAAAATAGAAAAAAAAAATAACAAAAGTTAAATTTAATATTAATAAATTAAATAACAGACACTAACAACTTTACTTACTTTTCACTGTTTGATTTGAGAAATGCTCGAAGCTCGCCATGCTTCGCTAACTCCATAATAATCCATATCGGAGCACTACTACATATTCCTATGAGCCGAATTATATGAGGGTGATCAAACTTCTGCATTATATCTATAGTAGGGAAAATAAAATGAAAATAGTATTTCCTAACATAAAAAATACTTCTACTCACAAGCTTCTTGTAGAAATTTCTCTGTTTTAGTAAGATCATCATCAGCTTTACACGTTTTGACAGCTACTTGAATTGCACCAGCTTTATTATCGTTCTGAATATTGTTTCCCGCATTTTCGTCATTACCATTAATACCACTTTTTTCCCGAGTTGGTTTGTCTTTTATGTAATAAGTTCCTATGTGTACATCTCCAAACTGTCCGACCCCAATGATTTCGTTCAGAACAATTTGTGATCTATCCAGTTCATAGTTTCGAACTAAAATATTGTTGGTATTTCAAATAGGGTAAATTATTGATTATTATTATTATATTTATTTTGGAAATACCTGCAGGTGTAGAATAATCTCCTTCTTCATCAACTAAACCAATTTCGGCATAATCGTCATTTAATTTTGGTATACTATTTTGCTGATCATTTTGCTTTGTGACAGTATTGTTAGGCTTTAAATTAGGTACTACTGACTTATCATTGTCTTTTGTCATAATAATTTTAGATCTTTCTAGAGAGTTCATAGTACTGCTACTACTTCCAGGTGTGTGTGAACGATCCCAGAGCGAAATATCAGTGTTGTTCACTAAACTGCAATAGCCATCTACTAAATCTGCTATGCTGTCGGCAGTCTGAAATAATAATTTTTATGTTTACTATTGAAAATTTCAATTGAAGAAGAATAACTTGAGTGCTCTATTATCAATTAAAGGTTAGAGTTTAAGTTATTTTGGGTTGGCCCAAACTATTTTTGAATTCTATTTCGTGGTACTGATGTATGCATTTTCCTTTAATAATTTTCGCGTAGCCAGGAATAGATTTAAGTTACATTTATCACAAAAAAGACATAAATGTTAAAAAAACGAGCCAAGATCTTATATGTACAAGAAACCCGTGCGTAAAAAGTCAGCCAAAAAAAGTAATGAGATCTAAATTATATGCCCAGTTTTAAGTTCATGAAGTTTAATATCAAATATCTTAAGTAGAGTAAAATCGAACCAATTCCAAATCATGACAAGAATTTGGTATTTAATGATTACTGATTAAAATTTGGTGGGTTCACTGGTCAAGTTTTCATACATTTTAAATAAGTAAGTAATTAAGATTATTATTAAAGAGTCTTACAACAACGCAAGGTGTTTTGTTTTGCACCGACTCCTTCGTAGTGCAACAGGGTGTGAGACAAGGGGATGTTCTATCGCCAATTCTCTTCCTGCTGGCGATGGACGACGTATTGACGGCAAGTGTTGGTACAGCTAAGCGACAGGGCATTCAATGGAGACCGTTCGAAAGGCTCAGTCATTTAGAATATGCCGATGACATATGTCTACTGGCAAATAACATCAGTGGGCTGAACGGGATGTGCCAAACACTGCAAGTGAAGGGAGAGTCGAGTGGTCTAAGAATAAACAGCAAAAAGACAAAAATAATGCTCACAGGCCGCTCCACACAGCAGCGTATTATTCTACATGAGACGCCAGTTGAAGAAGTGGAACAGTTTAACTATCTTGGCAGTATTGTTTCTGCAAACGGTGGTACGGATCTGGACGTTAAAAGTAGAATAAATAAAGCTCGTGCTGCCTTCGGTACTCTGTCCCCAATTTGGAAATCCAGTCAAATCTCCTTACGCACTAAGTTGAGATTCTTCGAATCCAATGTCAAATCCGTGCTGTTATATGCTTGTGAAACCTGGAAAGTCACGTCTACCATTTCGAAGAAATTGCAGGCTTTTGTGAATCGCTCTCTTCGCCACATCATTAATATTCGCTGGCCACAAATAATATCAAATGAGGAATTGTGGCGCAGGACAAGTCAAGAGCGGCTGGACGTCGACATAAGAAAGCGTAAATGGCCTTGGATTGTTCACACACTGAGGAAACCAAACGATGAAATTGCAAAGCAGTCCTTTGAATGGAATCCTCGGGGTGCAAGGCGGGTTGGAAGACCAAGAACAACATGGAAATCAACTGTCTTAGCGGAAGCAGAATCCCAGAGAAAGACGTGGCCACAGCTAAAGTACCTTGCAGCAGACTGTGAAGGATGGAGACGTTTTGTTGACGCCCTATGCCCCAGCCGGGGTTACAGGACACGATGATGAAGTAATTAAGAGAAAACTTGAAAAGTAATTCAACCAAATTTTAATCAGTAATCATTAAATACCCAATTTCTGTCATGATTTGGAATTGTTTCGATATTATTATTATTATTAGATCTCATTACTTTTTTTGGCTGACTTTTTACGCACGGGTTTCATGTAAATATAAGAACTTGGCTCTTTTTTAACATTTATGTTTTTGTTGTGATTACACTCCTTTTTGCAAAGATTTATTTTGCCAGGTAAAAATCAAACCCTACCGCTCTACAAAGTTTTATAATTCTACAACAACCGAAAGTGCTCCATATAAATAATTCTGATAAAGTGGGTGGATGACACGCCCCCTGAATGGAAAATTCCAAATTTTCGATTTTTTTCTTTCAAAGTCCTTCAAGCCCTACCGACATACCAGTTTTCATCGTTCTACAACAATCGGAAGTACATTATATAATTGATAACAATTTGTAAAAAGTGGGTAGATGCCACGCCCCTTGAGCTGAAAATCATACATTTCTTACTTTTATCTTTGTATGCACATCAAACCCTACCGCTCCACCAATTTTCATCGTTCTACACCAAGTTCATATAGCTTCATATAGTTTATAAGAATTTTTGAGAAAGTGGGTGGATGCCACGCCCCATGAACTAAAACTTCTAATTTCTCAATTGTTTTCTTTCAAAGTACTTCAAGCCCTACTGACCTACCAATTTTCATCGTACTACAGCAATCGAAAGTGCTCCATATAATTTAAAAGAATTTTTAAGAATGTGGGTGGATGCCACGCCTCCTGAAAAGAAAATTCCAATTTTTCTATTTTTTTCTTTCTAAGTACTGCAAGCCCTACCTATCTACCAATTTTCATCGTTCTACAGCAATCGGAAGTGCTCCATATAATTTATAAGAATTATTAAGAATGTGGGTGGATGCCACGACCCCTGAGTGGAAAATTCCAATTTTTCAATTTTTGTCTTTCTTAGTATTTCAAGCCCTACCAATTGTCATCGTTCTACAACATACGGAAGTGCTGCATATAATTTATAAGAATTTTTAAGAATGTGGGTAGATGGTACGCCCCCTGAATAGAAAATTGCAGATTTTCGATTTTTTCCTTTGTATGCACTACAAGGCCTACCGTTGTGCGAAATTTCATGATTCTACGATGTCGGGAAGTGCTCCATAATTTTGATGATCTGTCAGTGAGTCAGTGAGTCAGTGAATCAGACAGTCAGTTACGGTTTTTGCGATTTTTGAAGTCCTATATCTCCGGCATCGGTAATGCTAAAGATTTGAAATTTGTTGAGCCACCTGTGTTTGATCAGTTCAGCAAATAATGCTAATTTGAAGCTTGTGACTTTTTTTGGTACTGAAGTTAGAGGGGGGTTGAAAATAGCCTGAGTTTGTTCCTGTAAAAAGGGTGTAGTGCCGCGAACTTGACTGGGCACTACCGTGCCCTTTGATATACTAGCTGGAGAAGAATATATTCCTGTAAACACCCGAATTGGTTGGTGCAAAACCGGTAAAAACCAGAAATTATCTCAGGGACTTGTTAACTCTGGTGTTTTGCCTAGTGTAGTAGTAGGTACAGATAAGGAGAGTATGAAGCACATACGTGTTATATATTAATGAATTTAACACTTCCGTGGTTGAAGCAAAAGTTATCTTAACTGAAGATATATAAAAGAGTAACCGTTCATATCTTCATATACGTACTTACACATGTTCAACTATGTTAAACGTAAAGTAGATTCTGTACTTAAAAAACAGAGGGTTCGTAACACCTTTTTTTTTTTTCTCGGAAATTGAACGGAAATTAATATTTACAAATGGTTCTTAATTCTATTCTTATATTATTATTACATTGACATTTTAATTTGTTTTGGCACATAAGGGGCCTAATTTTATACATTGTTTTATTTTTATAAAAATTATTTAAAAGATTGTGATTGATGATTATACTATTTAATACTATGAGGATGATTCATCTCGGGTTGTTCAAATCCGGTTGTCTTTTGGAAGGATGTGGGGTTTCGGTGGGTTCGTAACACCTTAACACCCTCATCTCCAAGTTAATGTTTATTTAATATTAATTTAATAGGAACACCATTTTTTAGAGCAAAATAAGAAACTTAAACGGCTTTATTTCTTTTCCATCTCCAAATTAATGTTATTAAGTATCTATGGCCTTTGGTCTTCGTTAATTTGGAGATGTGGTGTGACGGCGGTTGCATATGGGGATGATTTGGTATTAAGTTACAGGAAAGTACACCCCCATGTTAGCAGGGCTACGAGTAGCAAAACTGCACTGATGCAGAACTAAGAAGCTTGATGATCATTTATGTGATCGTTAGACTGAAAGAAGAGATCACACGGATTGAACACCTACATATATCACCAGAATTAAACCCGTTAGATTTGTATGCATGGATAAACAATGTTTAACGAATTGAAAACATGATCTTTGGAACAACTGAAACAACGGTAAGAAACTAGGTGGAGGATAATTTTCCAAGTATAAATCTATATGCAGCCATAAGAAGGATATTCAATATTTGCTTCTACAAATCTCATATCATCATATCGAATATGTCATATATAAAAAGCTTCAATTAAAAGGGGTAAAACAAAACAATATAAATAAATAAATTAAAAGCTTGTTTCACAATGTCCGATAAAAGTTTCAATAAGCTTTACAATATCTAAATAGGTTTAACTAGTAATTAAAGTTCTGAGGTTTTTGTATGGCCAGTTGAAGTATCGGTTAGCAAATGTAACTGGCAACTTAAGCACTCACAGCTGTCAGAGCGTCCATTAAAACAGATAAATATTTTAAGGGTTTAGACTTAACTGGATGTGTTTCAAACATCAGAGGACGAATTTGATAAATGTTTCCATGGTGTGATGCAATTTAAGAATTAAAGTTTACAAGGGATATTCACGTTCGGATAGAAGTGGTCTAGTATCCTTGCAAGAAAAGGCATTTCCCCTCCATCTAAAAGCCTAGTACGCTGCTGATACGAAACAAAAAAACCCACGCAATAATGGCACAACTTTTCGTTTTACAGTACGCTGCTGTTCGACGAGCAAGTATAAATGTCGAGAGTTCCTTCAATTGCATACAGCTAGGACTATTTAACGACAAAAAATTACATAAGACATGAATTGACTCCCTTTATTTCATTAGTTTCATGAAATTTACACAACATACATTTCTGATTTTGTCATATAACGAACAAAATCTCATGGTTTTAATTGAACTTTTCAAACGCCTCAAATCTAGTCAAAGTCTAATCTCACTGGCTAACTTAATTTCAGTACCTTGTACCTGGTGGCGAGTGACTGGCTGGCATCAAAGTTAAAAAAATACGATTTTCACTGACGTGATAGCTAGTCCTGACCTCAATGAATGCATACGGACAGAAGATTATTTTTATTTAAAACCGTAACTTATTTATTATTTTATGGTTATGATATTTTATAATGTTTAATTATTATATTTTTTAACAATTATAAATAAAGCAACAACTAAAATAGATGAAACTTCTATGCAGTCTAAACTTTTTACAAAACTCTGAATTCTGCGTTTACTTACATTAAGTCCAACACAATTAATTACTAGTTCCTCTTCATTGCTACTGATTTTCATTTTTAGTTGCGTTTTAATATCCCTACAATTGCAGTTTTTCTTCTTTGCAGATTTATCAATGCACGAATTTTTTTGTGAACTTTTTAATCGATCAGTTGACAAGTTTTGTTGAGTATCATCAATTTGCTGACTGTCTTTAGATAAAATGCAAGTTTTTATTTTTTCGATATTATGAAAATCAGCCACTTTAGTAAGTCCTGTTTGCGGATGAGTTAGATAAGAGATTCCTATGGCGGAAAAACATAGATATATAATATTATGTATAGATGGTTTTAAATATATTTTATTTACCAATATTGGGTCCAATATACAATATTCCTGAAATATTCCACGCAGAACTTAATGTTACTGAAAACTGCTCCTGATCAAACGTGTACTGATTATTTTGCAAGAGCTCAAAAAATCTAAAACAAAATAAGTATATTCTTTGACAATTTTTTTCTAGAACATAACACATACTTAAGGATATATTCAATATCGCTAAAGTTGTAAACTTTTTTGTAACCAGTTTGTATCATTTTCTTAAGATTTTTTTGCTTAGTGCTATGTATCACAGCTTGTGGTAAAAAAGATTTAAAACCAATCTCTTTGTCAATGTAGTCTACATGATGTTTCTTATCTTCCGCTTTAATAACATCCCTGAAGTAATGTCTTATTCCTAAACAACATAATTGAATTGCTATATCGAGTTCAATAGTTGTAATGCTAGAATTAATGTAGTCTTGTTTAACCTTGAAGAAGATAGTACATAGCTTATAAAGAGGCAATTAAACGTTATTTGAAGTTTGCTTACTTGATCGAAATAAAAATGGCAGGTTATTTTATCTTTTTCATATAGCTCTTTAATGCTTTTTGGAATATATCGAACTCTCAGTTCGGCTCTCCAAACGCTATTTATATGTGTATCAACAATGTCTGGCTTTGGCTGTTCCTTTTTCCGGTTGCTCATAGTTTTGTATGGGCATTCTGTATTCGAACACGAGGGGTTCGAAATTCGAGCTGCAACTTGAGTCATTGGTGTGTCTCTGGATATCCAGACAACTTCTTTGGTAATAACATTACGCAAGCGTAATGCATAGTTTTGTGAATTTGCTTTGTGTCCCGGTATTATATTTTGTACAATTCTTTCAATGATTTTGCGTACATCATCCGTTAATTCATTGAATTTGATTGTACGGAAACCATTATTTGGTAAATAAACATGTAAAGTATCTATTTTTCCTAGAAAAAAAATTATTAAGAGTATTTACACGTACACCCATTTTTTCACTAACAAAAAAGCTTACCACTGTTCTGTTGAGCGGAATTAAAGTGGAGAGAGTGACATCGGTTAATGTTCGATTCCGTCATGTTTAATATAGTTTGGTTTTCGTCAAGTAAATTCCCTAAAATGGATCATGTGAAGTGATGAAATTGTTAATATTTTTATTTTATATATATAAATATAACTAAGGCGTTATAGTAGGCTATTGAATATACCGGAAAATGAGAATAACGTTAAAGGGTTTTTATTATTGAAGATGTTTGTTTGGGGTGGAATGCTACTAAATTCCCGCTTGCGCTTCTGAGAGAATGCTCACACTGGCCACTTATCAATATATTTCTTATAACTCGGAAACTAAGCCAAACTTGAAAATTTTATGCTTGTAACTAAATTCCCCATCAAAATGGACGGTTTGTAAAATTATTTTGGAAGGAAAAGTTAACAAAAAACCAACAACTAAAATCGACAGATTTCTATTTTTTCTACTAAATTTTGTATAAGTATTTTTTCGGAGATTTCGGGGATTTTCGCTTTGTTTCTTGATGATCTACATATATATTTGAGGTTTTTGCACATCGACCACCCGAATCAGCTAATGAGAAGGATGACCACTGAACAACGACATCCGGAGCCAAGGTACCTCAGTGTAATGGAAACTCTTGATGACAACATAATCATGGACAACGAGGAAGCAGTCTCGTTCTACGCTGACATTAGGTCAGCCTTCTACCGTGGCTTAACGCCAACACATCTCCCAACCAACCATTGACAACCGGGAATGAACACCCTGAGGACGATTAAGTCAGCCGACTTTAAATTTAAATTTTCTTTTGACATGTAATTTATATATCTATAAATTGTTAAACTTAAGACATTGTATAACGTTAGGCCCCCTATGTGCCAACGAATGTAAATTTATCATAGTATCATGTTAGTTATAAGCCAGATTGTATACATTATGTTCAATAAAAGAAATTGAAATTGAATTGAGTTTTTTGCTCTGTGGCGTAACGATTGGAAATTTTTGATTCTCGTGGATGCACATAGCAAATGGTTGGAATGTCTCGATATGGGAAATAATAAATCCAGCAGTCGAGCAATTGATGCATTAGCGATGGTATTTGCTCGTTTTGGTTTACCATCAGAACTAGTCAGCGATAATGGCACATCATTTGTGTCACACGAGCTTAAACATTTTTTAAAAACCAACGGTATAATTCATAAAACATCTCCAGTTTGGAAATCCTGCTACCAATGGACAAGCAGAAAACAGTGTTAAGACGGTTAAGCTTGCTTTAAAAAGAGCATTAAGTGGCAGTAAAAATAATGCAAATTTAAGTATCTGCCTCGCCAAATTTTTGCTCGACTATCGAAATTCCATTCATTCACAACCGGAGCCTCCCCAGCTCAATTAATGCTAAAAAAAGGTCTTAAAACAAGATTAGATATTTTAAATCCTTTTAAACCAAAATCGAAAGTTATGATTTAAGACTTTGAATCGAATGTTTTTAACAAACAACGGTATCAAAAAAAAAAACAATTTTAAGGGAAAAGCAAAACGAATATTTAATATTAATGATCATTAGTCCAGTAAAATTAAATTAATTAATTCGAAATATCTACAAAAAATACTGCGTCAAATTTTTTGTTTGTTTCTTAAAGAGTACCTATTGGAGAGTGTAAATCCAAAAAGTTCGAACAAAAAGCGCCCATGCGTTGTCCGCCATTTTGAAAAAGGCTTTGGAAAGCGTGAACTCGATTTTCTCGGCTCCTATCATATAAAGAGCTGTATTTTTTTTTTAGGTTTGTACGTTAAAATATCTTCTTTAACTTTTGTTGAGAAAAAAATTTGACACCTCTTTCCAAAAAAAAGTTATCAACGAAAAACTGTCGAGATTTTGAAGTAAAAAATGGTTTTTAACGTTTATCTCGCCTCATGTTCATCTGATCGAAAAAATACTTAAGTTGTTTTTTATAGATCACTTTATTTTCTACATTTTGGCATATTTAAATTTTAAGTGCGACAAAAATTGTAGGAAATATAACCTGTAAAAATGGCCAATATCCTGCGAAAATTAAAAAAAAAAGAAATTTTCAAACGTGAGTAAAGGGCAATCGGCAAAAATGTATGGAAGGTGGTCTAGGAACCAATAACAACGAGACGTATGTCGTTGGAAAGGTATTTTTATGAGCTACAATAGTCACTCATTTCAAATCACTGTGTGAAAAAAGTTATTCGTTAACCTAGGTTTTGTTTTGGTACCATTAAGTGTGGAAAAAATGTATACGAACTGGTCTTTCTAGTACTAAGAAGATGCATGTCGTTGAAAAGGTATTTTTATGAACAATAATAGTTACCATAACAACTTATTAAAAATCACTGTGTGGAAATAGTTATTCGCTGTTTTAGGGTATTTTAGCACAGATAAAATGTATGGAGCATGGGTAACAATTAGCGAATAACTTTTTTCACACAGTGATTTGGGTTAAGCTGCCGTATTGACTATTGTAGTACATAAAATTTCCTTTCCAACGACATACGTGCCGTTGTTATTGGTTGAACTTGCCATCACACTTTTCGCCCATACTAAAAAAAAAAACATTTTTTTCACACTAAAATGAACCACAATATTTGATTAGTTTACGAATAACTTTTTCCACACAGTGATTCGGACTGAACTAATATTAAGATATTGTAGGTAATGGAAATACCTTTTCAATGACATATATATTGTCGTTATTGGTTAGACCAGTTTTCATAAATTTTCCCCATACTAAATATATTTTATTCATACTAGAATGCACCAGAACACAATTCTATTTAGCGAATAACTTTTTTCACACAGTGATTTGAAGTAAGCCCCCATAGTAACTATTGTAGTACATAAAAATACCTTTCCGACGATATATGTCTCGTCGTTATTGGTCTTGTAGACCGTTTTGTCCTATTCTCCTTTCTTTTTTTTTTTAATTTTCGCAGGATATTGGCCATTTTTACAGGTTATATTTCCTACAATTTTTGTCGCACATAAAATTTAAATATACCAAAATGTAGAAAATAAAGTGATCTATAAAAAACAACTTAAGTATTTTTTCGATCAGATGAACATGAGGCGAGATAAACGTTAAAAACCATTTTTTACTTCAAAATCTCGACAGTTTTTCGTTGATAACTTTTTTTTGGAAAGAGGTTTCAAATTTTTTTCTCAACAAAAGTTAAAGAAGATATTTTAACGTACAAACCTAAAAAAAAAATACAGCCTTATATATAGGAGCCGAGAAAATCGAGTTCACGCTTTCCAAAGCCTTTTTCAAAATGGCGGACAACGCATGGGCGCTTTTTGTTCGAACTTTTTGAATTTACACTCTCCAATAGGTACTCTTTAAGAAACAAACAAAAAATTCGACGCAGTATTTTTTGTAGATATAAAATACTAATTTGACTGGACTACATGTGTTAGCAAAAGGTTCTGTTGTGGGGAGGGTGTCTTGGCAGAAAGCGATTGTACAGAAAGTACTAGGTAAACAATATTATTTAATAAAACCTGATGAAAAACTAAATCTTAGTAATACTTCATACCAAAAGTTTGGAATAAAATTTTTTTTGGGTTTTTAAAAAAAGATTAAAATTTTTTTTGAAAATTCAATGAATTATTGATGAATTATTTTGAAATTTCAGTTTTAAATGTATGTGTGTATATTAATATTCAGTGGTGGTCCAATATAATGAATGCCGATATAACAAATGATCGATATGACGAACACTTTTTTGAAGCCTATTAGGTTATTTGTTCGTGAAATAAGCAAAGGTGTAATAACAAGCTGACCACAACAAAACAAAGTGCATATTATAAGGATGATTCAAAGTTAAAAGTTCAAGTGAGCTCAACTCCATGATTGCGTTTCGCCCAGGTACGATAGTTGGGCTCATCAGTTAGATCGTACCCTTCTAAGACGCAATTTTGTATCGATGTTTACCGACTAATATAAAAATCACAGCATTAAGATACTACAAATTTTATTATTCTAAGGGAATTTGGTTAAATATTATAAGGATGCAAGGATAAAAACCTAGAGTCGGTTTCCCCAATTTTTTTCTTAATTCTTTTCCGTAATAACAAAATTAATTATTCTTTAAGATTTGTATTTTTTTATTGAAATTCGTTATTTGTTCGTTATTCAGAATACCTAATCATCATCATCAAGTCCTGTAACCCCAATTGGGGCATAGGGCGCCAACAAATCGTTTCCATCCTTCACGGTCTGCAGATAGATATTTTAACTGTGACCACGTCTTTCTCTGGGAGTCTGCTTCTGCTAGAACTGTTGATTTCCATGTTGTTCTTGGTCTTCCAACCCGCCGTGCACCCTGAGGATTCCATTCAAAGGACTGCTTTGCAATTTCATCGTTTGGTTTCCTCAGAGTGTGACTAAACCATTTCCATTAACGCTTTCTTATGTCAACGTATAGCCGCTCTTGACTTGCCCTGCGCCACAATTCCTCGTTTGATATAATTTGTGGCCAGCGAATTTTTAGAATATGGCGTAGACAACGGTTCACAAAAGCCTGCAATATCTTTGAGATGGTAGTCGTGACTTTCCAGGTTTCGCAAGCATATAACAGCACGGATTTGACATTGGATTCGAAGAAACTTAACTTTGTGCGCAAGGAGATTTTACAGGATTTCCAAATTTGGGAGAGAGAACCGAAGGCTGTGTGAGCTTTATTTATTCTACTTTGAACGTCCAGATCAGTACCACCATTTGCTGAAACAATACTTCCAAGGTTCAATTGTAATAAATAAAATAATAAATTATTCAACCTCTTCAACTGGCGTCTCCTGTATTAAAATACGCTGATGTGTAAAGCGGCCTGTGAGTATTATTTTTGTCTTTTTGCTATTTATTTTAAGACCACTCGACTCTCCTTTTACCTTCAGAGCTTGACATATCCCGTTCAGCCCGCTGATGTTATTTGCCAAGAGACATTTATCATCGGCATAGTCTAAGTGACTAAGCCTTTCAAACGGTCTCCATTGAATGCCCTGCCTCTCTGCTGTTCCAACGCTGGCCGTCAAAACATCGTCAATCGCCAGTAGAAAGAGAATTGGCCATAGAACATCTCCCTGTCTCACACCCTGCCGCACTTCGAAAGAGTCGGATAGCTGCCCATTGTGTAAAACAAAGCATCTTGCGTTGTTATAGGACTCTCTTATAATGGCAACAATTTTTGGGGGAATTCCTGTACCAAGAAGTGATCTCCATATACATTCACGGTTGACTCGGTCAAAGGCCTTCTCAAAATCCACGAACATGAGGTAAAGCGGTGATTGAAACTCCGCAGACTCCGGAAACCAGCTTGATGCCTCTTGAGTGTAGACTCGATTCTAACCTTTGTCCGCTCCAGAATGATGGTTGCCATTAGTTTTGGAAAAACGGACAAAACTGTAATACTTCGCCAATTGTTGCAATTCTTAAGATCACCTTTCTTTGGCAACTTAACAATTACACCATCCTTCCAGTCGCTGGGATAGATTTCGTTTTCCCACACAGCTTGTATCAACGGGTGTAGAATGCTAGCCGTTCTGACAGGGTCAGCTATCAGGAACTCGGCTGGTATACCGTCAAGTCCAGCTGCTTTGTTGTTTTTGAGAAGATTTATCGAAGATTGAATTTCCAGTACGGTAGGGGGTTCGATGTCAATACCCCTATATGATCTACGCAGCTCGTTAAGCTGGGGCACTTCAGCACTCTGCTCACATCCTCATTAAGCAAGGCACAAAAGTGATCCTTCCACCTGCGCAGCTGATCCTCGATTGATACCAAAAGTGTACCATCCACATCCATTACAGGATGATTGGTGTTGCTTTTCTTCGCGACAACTTCCTTGGATATTTGGTACAATTCCCTCATATCTCCTCTTCTTGCAGCGTTTTCCACATTTTCTGCGAGACCGTCTAACCTCACCCTCTTGTCACGTCTCACACAGCGATAGACCATCTTATGTGCTAAGCGATACTGTCTTCGCAATTCAGGCTTTCGTTGTGCATCCGCTTCGGCATTTATTTGCATCTTCAACGATTTGCGAAGCTCGATTTTATCCCAGGTGTCTTGGGATATCCAAGAGTCTCTAACTCTCGACTGCTTGGGTACAGTTTCGGATCCAGCATCCATAAAACAATTTTTTATACCACCCCACATCTCATCAATTGTTGAATGTTGTATTCCGTTTAATGACGAAGCTCTGTCTTTAAGGTTGGTGACATAGTTACGACATATGTTGGGATCACTTAAAGCATTTGTATTGAACTTCGAATTCCTTGCTGCACCCTGTGATTGACGTTGTACAGCTGCAGTTCGTAGCTTGAGACTCATGAGAACCAAATGGTGGTCGCTTCCCATGTCGGCATTTCTAATGCTTCGAACATCGCACATTGACTTCCTCCATCGCTGCTGAATCATGATGTGGTCAATTTGGTTTTCAGTTTGACCATCCGGATGTATCCAGGTGATTTTGTTGCAAGTCTTATGTTTAAACACAGTCCCACCCAGTACAAGGCGATTAGCGTTACAAAAATCGACCAACAAATCGCCATTTTCATTCCATGACCCCAAGCCATTTTTCCCCATCACGCGTTCCAGACCAAAGTTGTCTGATCCGACTTGGACATTGAGATCTCCCATGACAATTATGATATCGGCTCTTGGAACACCACTGTAAACCGAGTTAAGATGAGTGTAGAAAGCGGTTTTGTCTTCCTCGGTCGCTTCATTTGTGGGGGCGTAGCACTGAATTATTGTGACGTTGCGAATTTTTGAACGGAACCTTGCTGTCATTATTCTTGCAGAAATGGGCGCCCAGGATATAAGACTACGCCTCGCTTCTTCGTTCAACATAATTCCGACACCATGCAGCCTTTGGCCACCCTCTCATTCATCCTCCCCGGAATACAGCATTCTCGTTTGCCCAGAGTCAGCTCTGTATTCGGCTCTTCCTCTTCACCTTGTTTCGCTGATGCCCAGGATACTGATCTTAAGGTGAAGCATTTCACGCTCAACCTGTTCGTATCTACCTTCGTTGTACAGGGATCGAACGTTCCATGCTCCGATTTTCGTACGTATGCGGTTCTCAAAAGTATCATTTGCTCTTCTTAAAAGACTTCTTCTATTTGTTAACGATTCATTTATTGTTATGGCGTCTTGACTGACGCTGGTACACGAAAGATGCCGCACCCCCAAATCCGATGTGCGGTTTACAGCAGCCGAAGCTGCAGAAGGATTCTCCATAAAATGGTTACCTCTTGGGGACCCATTTCCATTTGTTGTCATATTTCATGTAATAGCATATATCCTTCCACCATGGTGTTTTCCGAGATACGATAAATAACATACATAAGCTCAGATTTGACAGGCACACCCGCCTTTTGCATGGTCATACCTGCTCGAGGCCGCCCACTATGGGAAAACAGACGCCTTTTGTAGCCGCCCAATATGGGTTACAGACGCTACCTGCTGCTGACGTTGGCCTTTTAACAAAAACAAGCTCCTCCGCCACCAGACTATCATGCCGTTGACCGCCACCTGCAGTTCATCCGGCTTAAGGGGGCTTTTAACTATCCCAAGGACAAGTTTGTGCCCTGACCAGCATCGCTGGGTTGTCTGCTTATCCCGGCATCCATTCGGTCCCCCTGCACGTTAGCGTTACCCACCCTCTACCATACCACGCGGAGGTGTGCATAGGGATTTTCCTTTCATTGAGCCTAGGGCCATGCGGCGTCCTAGCACTCTCCAGTACTTTTAGAGAGGGCCTAATAGGCTTCCAAAAAAGTTCGTTATACCGGACCACCACTGTTTATCATTCGTTATACTGGACCACCACTGTATACTCAAAATTGGCATACCAAATATTTTTTTTTAATATTACGAACATTTTATATAAATATATATAAAAATTAAATTTTAAGAAAACGGCTCCAACGATTTTAATTTTTTTGTGTGCATATATTCACATTTTTTTCAAGTAATCAAATGGCATACTTGTTTTTGAGCTCTAAGTTATTTATCAGGCTGTTTGAACAATTATTAAAAAAAACAAAAAAACGATTTAAATGCTTTTTTATACTTTTTCTATAATTACTTGAATATTTTTTAAAATTCTTAAATTCCACACAACTTAAACATAAGAGCAAGTACGTGCGCTCCAATCGTGCATTTTATTTTCCTACATTTCGTCGGATTTTCCCGACTTCTTCAGGGGTAGTATTATTAAATATGTTGAAACATTCTATTTATGGTTTACACTGTATGAAATTTACAATTTATTAATTTACATGAAAAAAATACTTTTTTCTACATTTAATATTGGTATTAAATAATTTTTGAATTTGAACTGTGGTTAAACTTTAACAATTTTATAAATTGAATAATTAATAATTCAAAAGTTTGAATTTTAAAATTAATCTCTAACAACAAAAACATTCGAAAATTTAATAAAATAAAATAACTTTAATCAAAAATATTACAGTGTACTATTTATTTTTGTATTCTTAACGCAAGAGAGTAACCGGTTATTGTATTGTATTATGTCTATCATCTTGTGTGTTCATTGTTTTATTCCTAGGTTCCCCAGGCGAAGGATACACACAGCAACCTGTCTATCATCTTGTGTGTTCATTGTTTTATTCCTAGGTTCCCCAGGCGAAGGATACACACAGCAACCTGGCGATCTCCAGATGGTCGAACTGCCAACCAAATCGACCACGTGCTAATTGGCGCAAGGTACGCATCGAACATCTTGGACGTGCGAACTTTCCGAGGTGCAAACGTGGACTCTGACCACTTTCTTGTTGTGACAAGGTTCAGAGCCCGACTGTCCAACGAAAAGAAAACGAAGACCGCCCAAAGAAAGAAGTTATACATCGCATGCCTTAGCACATCTGAGAAAGCCAGGACTACTGTGAGCAATTGACCGGGAAACTCTCTGCCGTACACCCGGCCACAAGCGTCAACAACCAGTGGAACCAGTATCGCGGCATTATTAAGGAGGAAGCGGAGACCTCCATAGGCTATCAACCACCCAGAAAAAAGAACCCGTGGTATTGCGTAGAAAGAAAAGAGCATCCGCAGCCTCTCAGCTCAAGTATCTCGAAGAGTCCAGCACCGCCACCAACAACCGCCGGTTCTACAAAACAGCCAAGCAACTGGCATCTGGTTATAGGACTGGCACGCAAGCTCTTCGAAACAGCGAAGGGAACCTAGTCACCGAAGCACAGGGAATTGTAGACGTGTTTAAGCAGCATTTCCAGCAGCTACTTAATGGGCATTATGTAGAGGAGGCGACAGGGGAACAAAGAAGCATTAGACCAGTCAATGAAGATTCAGTCCCAGCACCTAGTACTGAAGAGGTTAAGAAAGCCATCCAAAAGCTTAAGAACAACAAATCCGCCGGCTCGGATGGCCTACCAGCGGAACTCTTCAAGTATGGAGGAGATGTTCTGGTAGGGTGCATGCACCAGCTCATCAACCAAGTTTGGGAGGAGGAAAGTATGCCCGACGACTGGTCAAATAGCTCCATATGCCTAATCTACAAAAAAAGGCGATCCTATGTCCTGCAAGAACTACAGAGTCATATCCCTGCTTAGTGTTGCTTACAAGATCCTATCCAACGTACTATGTGAGCGTCTAAAACTTTTCTGCAACACTATGATCGGCACGTACCAGTGTGGCTTCAGGCCAGGCAGATCAACGATAGACCAAATCTTCACATTGAGGCAAATCCTGGAAAAGACCACCAACGAATTTCAAGTCGAGACCCACCACCTATTCATCGACTTCAAAGCCGCATATGATAGCATAGCACAAGTCGCCAAGAGCTTCTATTGGCGATGTCGGAACTCGGGATCCCGAAAAAACTGATCCAGCTATGCCGCATGACGTTACAAAATACGCGGTGCAACGTGCAAATGGGTAACAGCTCATCCGAGTTATTCCAGACGTGTACAGGGTTCAGACAAGGAGATGCGCTATCATGTGATTTCTTCAACCTAGTCCTGGAGCAGATAGTGGGCAAGAGTGGTGTTAACATGGAAGGCACTATCTTTAACAGGTCTTCTCAACTGCTTGGCTATGCAGACGACATCGACATCATCGGCCGTTCCAAGAGAGCTGTACTTGAAGCATTCACAGCTATTGATGAACAGGCGAAACGCGTTGGTCTTGAAGTGAATGAGGACAAAACAAAGTTTATGCTATCATTAAACAATCATCTCATCTCATCTGTCCATCGCCTAGGACAAAACGTCACTGTTGGTAGCAGTAATTTCGAGGTAGTCAAGGAGTTCACCTACCTCGGAACAAACATCTATTCCACGAACGACACCTTAGTAGAAATCCGACGAAGAATTACCCTAGCGAGCCGCTGCTACTTCGGTTTGGCCAAACAAATGGGTTCAAAGGTCCTTTCTCGAAAGACAAAGTGCACGCTATACAAAACGCTAATTTTACCAGTTCTACTCTACGGCACCGAGTGCTGGACGATAAGTAAAAAAGGGGAATTGATACTGGGCACTTTCGAGAGAAAATTTCTTCGGCGGATATTTGGTCCTATATGCGAAGAGGGCGATTGGAGGAGAAGATTCAATCGTGAACTGTACGAGCTGTACCAAGATGTGGATGTAGTCCAAAGAACCAAAACACGTCGACTACACTGGCTCGGCCACATCGAGCGAATGGACAACAACGCTCCAGCCAAGAAAATCTTCGAATCCTAGCCCCCAGGTTCGAGACGACCAGGAAGACCGAACCTCCGCTATAGGGACCAGGCGGTCACAGACGCAAGAGCGCTTGGTCTCAACAACTGGAGGGAGCGTGCGAGGGACCGCAACCGATGGAAGACCGCAATATCTCAGACAGAGACCCTTCATGGATCGGGAGCCGGATAGGTAAGTAAGTAAGCTGACCCGACCGGGTAGACAAAAGCTTCGACAAAAAATTATAAAAATAAGATTATAAATAAATTTAACAGTACCTATGTATGTGTCGGGCAGGCAATGATATGAGTACTTCTTTGTACACTAAAAAATATTGAATTTATATTGTGTTTAAATTTTAATAAATTTATATTCGAGTGCTTTTTGATCTACAATATTTTTGGTTTTTTCATCGGTCAGAATCATTAAGGCAGATGGTTTGCCTGCACGTGAACATGCAACATACAGTTGCCCATGCGCAAATACCGGAACCTCTAAATTTATACCGCATATTCCTAATGATTGGTTTTTTGCCTTATTAATTGTGATGACCAGGGCAAGTCGTACCAGAAACTGAAGACGTTTGAAATCGAAGGATAAATCTGATGGAACCATTTGAAAACAACTTCACCTTCCAAATAACTTCACCTTTGTATTTCCCTTTTAGAATTGTTGCTTGGATCACATTGTTCAACAATCTTTTTACTGCAAGTCTGGTACCATTACAAAGCAGAGGTTCGTTAATATTGCGAAGCATTATTATCGGTGCGCCAATTTTCAATAGTAGATAATGTGGTGGCAAACCAGCAAATAACAAGAGAATTCAAAAATTCAGTGGGATAATTCGAGGCATCATCTTGATTCATAGCAGTGTCGATCGATTTGTTTGCAAAAAATTGAGTTGGTATTTTATTTAAAACTTCTGCATTGATATCATTTATGTACGTCTTTATTTTTGTCAGCCAGAATTGCTCGTTCATTCAACCAATCATGATTATTGAATTGATGTGCTATATTTGGAAATACACTGTCAATAAATTCTTGTTTTGATTGAGTCATTCGACAAAAATTGGTTGGTAGTGTTATTAAGCCAGTTGAATTGTCAACTTGTAATTTGCCATTTCCAATATCCAATAACTGTTTGGAAAATTCAGCTGCTGTTAGATCATTTTGTAACTAAAAACGCACATATGTATGTGTGGTTAGGGTGAGGTCTTTTACGTGCTGTCACAAAAAGGATGATTTCGAACATGCACTCATTTCCACCCAAACGATTAAACAACATTTCTGCAAGACTTTAGCCATGCCTGAATTCTTAGAAATTTCACATGAAGGTGTTTCAGTAGCATGCATATTCAATGGCAGTTTAAGTTTCGGCTACCTTTCAATAAAGTCGCTGCAATTCCAGAAGAAGCGGGCGCCAATGAAATTTGGGTTACTGATCGTATGGTCGCTAGAAGTAATTCACGACGCATTGCATTGTTGAATAAATCTTGCACCGAACGATTAAGTGCTACCATTCCCAATTGAGATAATGCTTTATTTGCAATTGACATACTGTGAACTTGTACTAAATGTCCGGAGAACTGCATCAACGTTGAACATATTACTATCTCGTTATTTCCACTGTCAACTCATATGCTTAAATGTAATAATAAGATGCCTCAAAACACATTTAAACAACAAAAACTTCAATGTTCTGCACATTGAAACAATAACAAATGAGCCTCATGAGTGCAATATTTGTTGTTTTTTTTTCATGCCTCACGATATCTCTAACCCCCGCTTTCTCTTGCCCAGAAAGTACCGTGCTAAATGATGATCGAATGAAGACGAAGGTGTAAACAGCTCTTAGTTTAGAGTGCCAAAATACACAATACTAATCGTAAAATGCCCCCATAATTCCATTCTCTTCTTTCTGCATGTTCGCATTTCAAATTTGTTTGCCCGAAAATTTAATTTAACCCCCAATATGAACAAACACAATCAAACCATTGGCGCTTACGTTGTAGTAGGGGCGTTAGTGCACGATATGAGGGCATACCTTTCATTTAGACCTGACGGATTGATCTTTAGTACACTTATAGTTCATGTCCTAACTCTACTTTTAAGAAAAACACCCTTTGACTGTAAATATTTTTGTGATATGTGGACTAAGTTTCGTGTCAATGCTGTTGAAATTTGGTAATATTTTACGTGTTTCACTAATAATTCGGTAATCATTTATGAAGAAGGCTATTACTTTTTTGAAAGTGGTTGTATCGAACTCATTCTGATTTAGTAAGATTGGGCATTAAAAAAATACCCTTAAAAAATGTGTCATATCCTTATATTATTCCAAGATAAATATTTTAGTTTGTTAATCTTTCATATCCCCCCTCCCCAGCACTTTGAAAGTGGCTTTTTAAAAAAACCAAAGTAGGTTTTTTATCAACTCTAGGTGTAATGTAGTAGATTGTGAAATTCTGCGTCGACACCATCTTTAAATTTTATTAATACAAATATTTTTCTAGCTTTTCTTGGCTTTTCAAATTTTGTTTCCAAAACGACTTTTTTCCACCCCCTTCGTGCAAGGGGAGGGGTGGGAGAAAAACAATAATGTGGTCCTTTGGTTTCAAGGGTGCTGAATCCAACGGGAGTTCTCGGGTCGCCACCTTGGCAACACTTCTTAAAATCAAAGTTAGGACATGGACTATTTCTATACTAAAGCTCAACCCGTCAGGTCAAAATGAAAGGTTGGCCTCACTAACAGCCCCACTATTGTTTGAATCGACCGTTTATTGCTAGTTTGAACGACTCTAAGAACCTTTTTAGATTGTCATTGCACTGAAAGGCATTTCTTCGATTTAATATGCGTAAAAAAGAGAAGAGTAGACTCCCAATATCTTTTTTACGCATGTAATATCGCAGAAATGCTTTTTAGCACAACAACATGTAGATAGGCTTTGTGTGCTTCCAAAATCAGATTACAATAACAAAGTGGACGTTTGAGATGTAGCTCCACAAAAATGGGCCGCAAAAATCTTTGGCTTTACGAATTTAAAATTTGTTTATTTTTATACCATCTACAAATGATCCCCTTTCATTTAAAATAAAAATTATAATAATCCACCAAGCCGTATTCGAGATATAAGGTCACACACAAAAGTTAAACTCATTTTTTTTTTATATATACAATTGTGTTGTTCGTCTCTTCTTCCAAATGTAAAAATCTTTCTTAGTTTTTGAGAAATAAAAAAAAATAAAGGTATTTTGTCCCATTGCTCGTTTGCTTTATGTTTATGAAAATTAGAAATTCGTAACCCTTTATTCGTTTTTTTTTTAAGCTATAGCACTTTTTGTATTGGGGTAGGAAAAATAGGTTCTGAGGTTGAAATAATTAATTCATGAAACAATTGAAGTTGGTATCGATGCAGAATTGCACCCTCTAGTACTAAGTTCCCAAAAGCGAGGAAAAACAAATACAACTCAACAGTTTTACCTCTCACACATAATCGGACACTAGCTGCTAATGGACTGTAGTGTGCTCAGTAACGGTATTTTCACCATCAAATATGAAAGTAAATGTAATATTGCAACAAGTATTCTGTTATTTTACATAATATTTGTCTGCTACGCGTCGAAATTGCACCAAAAGCTTAACAAACGTCAGTGGAAATAAGAAAATTAGATTTATCGCAGGGATGGAAAATCTAAAATTGTACAACGGAGCCATTCCATGGTTCAAGACATAATATCACACTTTAAAAATGAAAATAGAATCCATAATGAGCGCAAAAAAGGGCAAAGAAAAAAATCGGAGGCATACGATGAGAAGCTACTTGTTCGACGAATTAAAGAAAATCCTTTCTTTAAAAGTGACTAGGAATAAGGAAGTTAGCAATGACAAAAATCCGAAATTGTTGAGTTGTTTTTATTTTCCGTCAATTTTTGTTTTTGTTTTATTATGTTAAACTAGCCTACCCGTGCGAGACCTCTCGCACCAATAAAAATAAAAAGCGCTCATAAAGTTTTGTATTTATATAGAATTCATTCAGTTATAATTTTTTTTTTTTTTTTTTTTTTTTTACACTTCAGATTCTTTGTTGTAGTGAGCTTAGAGCAAGCTGCATTCTACAATCAGAGGCTCATCATGAGTGCATGTGTTAGTGGTTAGTAAAATTAAGCAAACTAACACAAGCACATGTATAACTACAAAATTAGAACAAATACAAAATTAGATATAATATAAAAAAAAACATTTAAACTAAACATACAAAGTTAAAACAATTAATACATTAACGAGAGTGGAGCACTGGTTCGAAATAATGTTTTTAATCCTATTTTAGTCATGTTAAAATCAACAGATGAGGCGTTCAAGTTAAAAAGTTTGCACATGCGATTGAGTGGCTCGTGTGTGCCATAGTTTGTTCTGTGAAAAGGAACGTGAAAAAGTTCAAATCTTCGCAGGTGGTGGGATCCCCCTCGGTAATTAATTCCTACATGGGCTAGCAAGTCAGGCGCATCAGTTTCACCATTGATAAGTTGATGAAAAAATACCAAATCATTATTGACACGCCTTTGAGATAAAGTTTGAAGTTGCAGAAGCTGAATTCTGTGTTCATAGGGTGGAAGGTTATACGGATCAGCCCAGGGTAGACCTTTCAAGGCAAAACGAATGAATCTATGTTGTATTGCTTCAATACGACTTTTATGAATTTCGTAGAAGGGTGCCCATACTTGAGAGGCGTACTCAAGATGGGGTCGTACATAACAATTGTATAAGGAAAGGGTAACATACGGATCGTTAAATTCTTTTGCCCAGCGTTTTATAAATCCAAGCATGGAACTTGCCTTATTTACAATATAATTAATATGTTCTATGAAACATAGATCAGAACTAAAGTGAACACCCAGATCTTTGAAACTAAAAACACGACAGAGTGTGTGTTGTGAAATGGAATTTTGGGATAATTTTGAAATTTAAATTTCAAGAAGCATTTGGTTTGTTTTCTTTTCCATAGTTTGTTTAAGGATTTTGGGTGAAATCTTCTTTCCCTTTCTTTTAAACAAAAAATAAAAAGAGATGGATATATAGGACGGTTTTCCCACTAACCCACATCGTTTTATTTTCACGAGGACGATGGTTGACTTACATAGATGGGTAGTGAATTTGCATGCTTGTGCATCTGCAGACTTGAAGAAAAGTGGAGTTTGGCAAACCACAATGCCAAAAAATTAATCCATTAAAAATATGTTAGTGCGTGCCTACACTTTCATTTTACTGAAAGTCCCATGTCTACACTATGCTGAAAAAAGACTTTCAGTTCCAGAATATCCTTCCCTATCTCAGGCAAAACATACACCTGTCACTTGCACAATACAAAATTCATCATGCTCGGCGCTCATGCCAAAGATTTATTGTTGAAAGTGGTGCATCGGTGGATTTTGGGTGAAATTTTCGTTCTCTTTCTTTCATACTAAACATCTACGTTTCTCACCGGATGCGCCTTTCTCAACAACCATTTATGAATATGAACATGTTCGTTTGCGTTCGTTTTGCTCCGTCAGTAATTTGACAACAAAACTAAAAATTTTGTTATTGAGGAGAGGTTGCTGAGGTCTCCGAGATGTCATTTTTCTGAACATGCCTAATGTGTTCGTTTTAGAGCACCTTATATGAACAGACCTAAGTATGGAATGGAAAATAAAGTGTCAAAATAAACACTTCCACTTTCCAAATCGGTTTGGACTATTTGATGGGAAATTAGGTCTGTTCTGTTAACCTGAGTAGGTGGATGAAAATAAAGATAGGACGCACTTGACATTGGAGGAACTGTAAAATGCAAATGATAAATGCCTGATCTTCATAAAAGCTAAATGCAAATATTTTGAGCGTAAATGTATACATATTCAAAATATCAAAACTCAAATGCATTGTAATTTGCTTTAATAAAGCAGATAGATACAATACAAACGATAATATTTCTTGACAGTCTTGACGATGATGAAAATCAGAAAAAGTTTTCACAAATGCAGTGTAATGATGTTAATATAACTCTCAACATTTCAAATCGTTAAAAAAAGGTTTTTACCATGTTCTTTGTTTTTGATAGAAGTCATGGATTGGAAAAGTGATAAATAGTTAAATAATAATTTGGAAAGTTTCTGTCGGATGACAGTCATGATATTAAAACTACTTCATTCACAATTCCCGTTTTTAAAAGAGTTTGTCGGTACATATAACAGTACGATTTTTGTACAATTTTTCGTGTGGAGGGAATATGATCGAATTCAAAATGAGGGAAACCAATTTATTACAACAACAAAAAGATTGTATTTGGAAAAATAGATCAATGTAAATAGTAAATGCCAACTTAGTGAACAGCTGTAAAGTTTGTTTGTTCTTTGATTCTGACGTCCGGGGAAAATTGCAAATCGACGAATAACCTGGATCGAAGAGTTGGTTTTACAGATAATGCATTATGAACCGTTTATTTGCATGTTTGTGAATAAATGTGATTTATATAAATGATATAAATCAAAATCATGGACTTAGGGAGTTTTCATTGAACGACTTAGGGAGTTTTCATTGAACGACGACGACAAATATATATATGTTAAAATTCTATATAATTATATAAATAAAAACGTTTTGTTCATCTCTTATTTTTATACTGAAGTCAACGTCAAGTGCTTTCTAACCTTTATTTTCATGCACCCCATATATTGAACAGACCTAATTTTCCAATACGATTGGAATGTGGAAGTGTTTGTTTTAAAAATTCATTTTCATTGGAATTATAAGTGTTCATTTTCATTGGAATAATATTTAATTTTTGAATCGAGTTTTTGATAAAATTATAAATATTTATAAAATAAAAATTTAATTCGCTTAATCCTCAGGAAATTTCGAATCTTTTAACACCTCATTCATTAAAATCGGTTCAGTGTGTGAGCTTAAAAAGGGAGACATACTACAAAAATAATATATATGATGTGATTTTGTCAACTTAAAATAAACTTAATCTTTGCATGTCATAAAATCATAGAAGAAGATCATCTGTCAAATGAGAAATTCTCGCACAGGGTCGATCTAGTTTTTGTTGGTGGTGGCAAGGCGCTCAAATCCGTTTAGCGCCCGTAGTGCAGAGTTATTTTTTAACGCTTTAAATAAAATATTTTTAAAGGGGTAACAGCAGAATCCTATTTATCTTGTTGGATTTGTATCCTCGTCACGAAGTGTTTATTTCGGTTTAAAAGTACACTACCATAAAATTCATCACTTTATTAAGAAGAATATGAGAGAAAACACCTGTGAAAAGAAAGATTTGTACACCGTATTATAGGCGTTTTTATATGATTTAATGCATCACCAAATGTTTTTTTTATATATTTCTTATCAATAAAGTTTTTCAAAGTAATCACTATATTAACTTTCATTTCACTTTTTTATTCAGTTCAATAGGCTTTTTCACTATTTTTATGATTTAAAATCTCTGTACACTTTTCTACAGCTCGGCAAAATGACGGAAGCATCTCAATTGTTTTTTTCTTTTTTTTAAATCTGGCTTCCTTTGGGCGCCCCAGCCTTCAGCCGTGTCACTGCACTGCGACCCTGGGGCAATGCATTTGTGTTTGTGTAACTCACACTATTTTGAAAAATGCTTCACTGTTTCCACGATATGCCAGTTCCTTTACTTCTTCTTCTTTGCATAAAATGATGGCAAATTACTACACCCTCCATACATTTTTTTTTATAGATTTCATGACTAGCATTTTTTTTCTGTGTCCGATTAATTGTGGGACCCAATGAAAATTAATGAAACTTGGATTAATGTTTCATGAGCCGCTAAAAAGATCCATGGTGAAAGGGTGGTTTTTTTAGGAGAGGACCAAGTAGAATGTTTACCATTACACCCACGAAAAAACTCTTACAATAATGAAATTCGCCAAAAATAATAAATTTGTCATGGCAAAACTTGATTATAATAGTCCATACAAATATCATTGTTCTATGTGTTTTTTGTATGGTCTTTTTTTTTATAATGAGCGTGCACTAAAGGTGTTTTGAGGGAGGGTTACAAAGAAGATACCGATGCACATTGGTTTTTAAGTTTTGAATATCAAAATGGGAGGGGAAAATAGAGCTTGGTAAAGCATTCCACATTCGTGTTGTGCGGCTAAAGAAAGAACCTCTATACTTGACAGTACGTCCGAAGTTGGGCTCAGGGGTAAACTGATGAGCATTCCTAAAAGCACAATTATTGCGGTTGAATCTTTTAAGGGGAATAATGCAATTGGCTATTTCACTAGAACACTGTTTATAAAAATATGGATAAAATAATGTGAGACAAGAAACACTGCGGCGTTGATGTAATTGTTCTACGGAAAATACAATTTCCAAAATAAGTTTTCGCTTGAAAAGGACAGAAATTTGTTAAGGGTGCTTGTATTATCTTAGTTTTCCTATTTTATTAGATTAAGCATTAAAAGATACCAACAAATCATATACCATACTTTGTGTATTATAACTAGATTAAACCAAATCGGAATATTTACAGTGTTGGCCAAAACATAAGCAACTTTTTCAAGAAATAAGTCTATAACTGTCTGACTCTCCAAGAAATAAAGCTCTGGTCTATAACTGCCTGATAGGTAATAGGTATATTTATAAACTTTTTATTAAAAAAATCTCTTATTACCAAAATAAAATTAATAATAACAAACATGATGTTTCATAGCTAAAAATGTTTAATACTTAAAGAATAATGATATCATGTCCAAAACATAAGCAATTTTTTAAAAATGCATGTTTTTAATTAAATTTAGTGTTTAATTTTTAATATTTTGTGACAAAACTTTTGTATTTTATCATCGCACTACAGCTCCTAGGCATACTCTCCAGAAAACTTGGAACAGTGGAAACTGGTATACTATTTCAAGCCTCCTGGACCTGGATAAAGAGATCGTTCCTATTTCTGCTACTTTCTCTGAACTATTCTCCGAAAATATTCTCTTGAAAGAGAAAACTAAGACCATTTGGTTTCTCAAACATAAATTTATTGACTGGACCGTGAAATGAACAGCAAGTCTACCCACTTTATGCATTTTGCGTAACTCTAAATAACTTTACTGCTATTTTGACTGATTAAAATTAGCCTATTTATTCATTAACCTGAAAGTAAGATCATGTAAAAATTAAAAAAAAATTAAAAACTATCAAAAAAGCAAAATTTTAATTTTCTTAAAAATAAACAGACATTATTTTCAGTGATAGAATCAATAAATTTCTACTTACTTCAAAATTTTGAGGACAAAAAATTATTCAAAATTATTTTTTTCTTATTTTGCGTGTAAACGTAAATAATTTAATTTTAAAATATTGTCAGATAACAGATCTCTGGCTTTCAAAACCGGTATAAGACTTGGTATATTGTAATAGTTACCGTAGCTTTTAATATTTTTTTTTTAGTCTTAACACATTTTTTTTAAAGTCTTTTCTGTCTATACGGGGGAGATATTAAAAAGGCTTGTATTTTAAACCACCTACGTTATCGGACACTCCCCTCTCTTTTTTACACTTACTTATTTTATCTGTATTTTAATATTGTTTAAATTAATGTATGACAAAATAGTACCTAAATAATAAGGTACATACATATCTCTAAATGTTAGTTTGGCTGTAAACAATTTGCTGAAGATTGCATGTAAAATGCCGAAATGCATTGACGTTTTATTTTATTTTAATTAAGATAAGTACGTACATTTGAAGTAGTGTGAAGTCATTAAGGCGTTGACTTATTTGTATTTGTAGGTATAATAAGTACGAAATAATCATTGTACTATGGAAAACTGTGAATGCTTGGTATTATTGCATGCATTTAGATATCACCCTTCTGTTGTTTTTATTTATTTTTATAAGCTTGCTTGATAATTTAAAGACAGAGATTCGATGAACCAGTTGGCGACAAAAAATTGATAGCATCCAATTCAGGGTGAAAAGTAATAATTAAATCAAAAACTCTTGGCTTAAGACGAGATATGTAGGTAGTTGCTGCAACTGAATTATTAGTATGATTATTTTCAATCAGAATTTAGTGCGTAGGTTGTCAATTAATAAAATCTTTTACTTTATTGTGGAAATACGGAGCAGATATAAACAAAAGTACAATTTACAAAAACAAAATGCTTATCTTTAAAATTATTATTATTATTAATTGACCATGGTTGTAACATTCTCTCTACTTGTTCAGCGACTTGATTGGGAAAAACGTATGAAATTTAACTTTTTTATTGAAGTGAAATCTTTTGACAGGTGGATTGGAAAATCGTTCTCTACCCAAAATATAAAAATTAGTCCGATGTGCTTTTAATTTTTTACAAAATGTATCTTAAATGCAATGTGTTAATTCATTGGAATTAAGAATTCGATAAACTTTGTTTCAAAATTTCACAAATACGTTGAATTACTTACTATAAACTGTTTTGATTCGATTATCTTTGAGAAGTTCGCTATTTATTGAAAAATCTTTCATTATAATCATTGATACACAAAAACCACTCACCTTTTTGATTGAATGTTATAGATATTATATTAACTTTTAACTGAACTTGTTTTTATTTTGGTGTGGGTTAGCCTGCTCTGTACACTATCTTTCCATTCATATAATTTTTTTCTCTTAAATCGATAACATGATGCTGCAGTAAGAAATTAGGAATTTAATAATGCTGGCACTGGCCACTAGCATAGTATTCCATTCAAAATTATTTCCGCATATACTTTTTTCGATATTACATTCACATATTCACATCTTGTTAATATTTATACAAAATATTTCGCTTTTTAATTAAGTAAAGTTTACCATATAGGCGCGGACACCACTGTCATCAATACCAGAGATTTATCAAGTATTAAGATAAGAAGCCCTTGCTGTCATTCCAGTTTGCCAACAAGATCGAAAATCAGCTGGAATCATTTTTTTAGCAAAGTGTGCATGATTATCAGCTGGAATATTTTTGGCAGAGGATGCATGGCCGCGTTCAAACTTGTATAAAAAGTCGGCATTCCTCGCGTTCCAATGTTTATTCGCTATGTCGGCATTTACACCACCCGATTTTTCCACACACGATCTTTTGTTCATAGGTGAAGGGGGTAGAAAGTGAGGGGTAAGGACCAAATCGTCCGTTCCTGGCAAAGTCCCCTTTCACACGAAGAAACAAGTTGCTGGAGATTTTTTGACGTTTTCTTTTAATCTCCTTAAAAATCTCTTGTACCTTTCATACGAGGAAACAAATCTCCAGGCAATTTTTGAAATTCCCCTTGAAATTCTAGTGGTTGAACACACCTTAACCTAGGTGTGAAAGGAAATGTCAAAAAATCTCTTCAAATCTTCGACCGGTTAGATTCTGTTCGCCCCTCTTTCCTCCTGCCCTTCTCACCTACGAACTAAAAGTTGCTGGCAACTCAGTTTCCTCGTGTGAAAGGGCACAAACTCACACGATTTTTCCAGTATGGTTGCGTTCTCTTTTATACTTTTTCCAGAGTCTTGTATGTTTAGTGTTGACCAGCGCTGCCACTAATCGGAAATTTTTCCGAAGTTGATCCAAAAACAAAATGCAGTAAGTAGATTTATTTTTTTTTCGCAGGAGATATGCATTTTTAAATTTCTATTTGTATTTCCGAAAAAAAAATTAATAATAACAGATAATTGATTGAAAATACCATTGACATACTATATATGGACTGCTAGTCGAGTTTCATTTCCATACAAAAGCTGTATTGAAAGGAGTTCACATCTTTTTAGCGACCTAACTGCTTATTGGAGCAAAGTGGCAAAAAAAGTAATTATTCTCAATGCCATCTCTTGACATTTGAGCTAAGCAAGCCTTTTTTGCCAAAGAAACTAAGGCCATCTATTATTATTCAACTTTATTTTTTGACGTCTGACGTTTATGAGCAATTTTTTTAAATCTAATTACAAAAATTGCGTCAGTTTGTTATGAATTAAATATTTTTTTCAGTTTATTAAATTAAATTTATTTATATGTATGTATGTTCATTTAATTATTCTTTCAGTGTTGTTCTTGTTGTTGATGAGGGTGGATGGGTGCAAACTTTCATTCCTGCACAGTACCTACTTGATGCACAAAAACCAGAAACAAGACCTGCAATTAACCAACAAAATGAGTTATCTTATCGGTATGCGGAGGCATGAAATTCATTGAATTGCTATTGATGTGCAATATTTCCGAGAATCCAAGTTGCGATTTAATTGCAATCTTGACAAAGAGCTCAAAGAATAAAGTGTTTCCATGGTGGCCGACAGTCAGTAATCAGACTCGGGCAAATATTATTACGTTCAAGCTGAAAGAAGTAAGGATACCTATTGAGCTGCTTTTGTTTTCGACTTCAATTCCCAACTGAAAGTCTAACTACACGTACAAAAATAACGCACTATGCGAGTGGATTTCATGGGCTCATAACCTGGCAATCAATTCTTCATGATCGAAGAGAAAGTCCAGTGCAGAAGTATGTTCCTATAAATCTAGTGAAGGGATTATGCAACGAGCGATCATCACATCAATCCTCATGGGTACTCATACTACTAGTTGTTTCGAGATTAGTCCCAATCAGGAACAGCTATTCTTCGAAACAACTAATTGCTAATTTGACATTAGCCCTGTTTTTTAGTGCCTTTTTATCTTCGCTTGGAAAAAAGTAGCATGTTAAATACAACAAGAATTTGGTATAACTCCGTATTGTTGTTGTATTTAACATGCTACTTTTTTCCAAGCAAAGATAAAAATGCACTAAAAAACAGGGCTATTATGATCTTGTCGAACAAACCAGAAGTTGATTTTTCTTCCAAAAATTGAAATTGTAAGACACCAAGGAACTGTTGCTGAGGATCTGATTGATAAATTTTTCATTTTTTTTTTTCAGATTCCAACGGAATGCAGATTGCAGTCTCAGCATGGTAGACATACACAGCTCAATCTCAGTGCTTCGGAATAGTTTTTTTTTCTGAAGTCGCAAAGTATCTTTAAAATTAAATACGTGTCGCTTGAATTTATTTTTGCTCCTATCAATTTACACATTTATTTCATCAGTCATGATTTAAAAGTTTTTAATGTCATATTTTTTTCAGATTTGTGCTATGTTCAACAAATTAATTAAGATCCAGCTCAACGGTATGGTGATGGTACCTCCATGGCTCCATGGGTTGTCACGGACCAAAAAGTTTTATTCCGGTTCCTTCTGCCTTTGCTTTTCTGGATTAGACTGTGCACCAAATTAAAGTAAGCTTAATGTGGATTAACCTGAAGCCCAAAAATAAATAAAGAAAATACTTGCTTGTAAACTTTAAATTTTTGTTTGCATATTAACAAATGTTTTTTCATTTAAAGCACCTTAATAAGAAATACGATGCCAACGTACATACATACCTCTCATCCGTATGAATTCCTTCAACACAGACGAAGACACTGAGAAGATTGTTCGCAAATACCAAGGCTTCTGTGTACAAATCTGCACTTTCAATCAGAATTATTGCCCACGTGTTAGCCGTGAATCCGTTCTGCCTGTAGCTTAAGATTTGACGATAGAAAATGCTATAGCAGCATGGTATCAACCTGGCGATGATTTTTTTAAATCATTCTAGAATTCTGTTCTGCTCAGTCAATTTATTTAAGAAGTAAGGGATTATTGCTTCTTGTCCAAATTGATAATCTGGGAGCAAATGTTGCCTTAAATATTCTCAGCATTTGCTTGACGAAAATATACACCCATCCAATGGAATCCGTTAAGGAACTTACTAATAAGACTCGAACTGATGATAAGGTAGGATTTGAGGGATTTGAAATACTGTATTCCTGGAGTCTATTAACAATCTTCGTGTGATTCAACGAGGAACAGCTGCTGGGTGCTGCAATGAAGGGCTGTGACGGATTTGTTGGTGTAAATGTATGTACCCCGTTCACACTTTTTGCTCGCTAATAATACGTTCGATTTAATGCTTATGTACATTATATCCTATTTATATAGTTTGAAAAGTGAAAGTCTTGTTAAAACGCTGTTCGAGTGTTATTTCATGTTCTTATCTATTCATTCTCAATATTTTATGTTTTTATTTTCAGGGAACCGTCGTTGTTATCCCCAATCACGGTGATTGAATTGATATTTCTCTAATGGAGCTATTCTCGATAGCAAAATCTTATCGGCCAATATGCGCATATTGGATCATAAAGCGCCTTTAGCCATGAATAAGAGATTAAAGCAATCTTTTGATGTTCTGCAAAAAAATCAACGGCTAAAATTTTATTTTAAAAAATCTGATATGGTTATTATGGCATAGAATTAAATGTATGTATTTGATTTCTAAATCAAATTCATTTTCTTGACAAATATTCAAACGGGAAACCCATTGTCGAAAGTTTTCTTTAATCATTCATAAGATAAGGACTGTCTTCAAACTTATATTTTTTTCTTGATATAGATTCTTTTAAAGCCTCTAACAAATTAAAAAAGCGTTTTAAATATTTTAGCCAAAATGTTTATTTCTTTTTCTACCTCTACCAAGTAAACATGTTTAATAATTTTATTATCGTTGAATGTGATAAGTGGAAAAATATAGATCTACAATATTCTGTTTAGATCAATAACTCTGCGTGGTGCAGGGACGGTACTAGGATGGCCCAGCAGGTACGAGTCCATTTGACATGATGCTTGTTGGCCCTCAGAAAGGCCTAGATTACCAATGACTGTCCTCTTCAGCTATCTGGTGATACAATAAATTTATTGCATATGCAAAAAAATATTTTTATTTCCAAAGCTTACCTCCAGCTACAAATACTTTTTTAATAAAAGCTCCATATGTTCTGCTATATCCTTTTGAGTTTCTCCCAAGCCCACTTATTCCACCCACGCCTACAACTAGAAGAGCTGAAAGTTTTCCAGAGCCAAACTGATTTCTTTGTATCCAAAAGTTTGGAGTATGTCTGAAGGAATGTGGTGCAATCTGGTTGCGGTGCCAGTTGCTGAGCTTGGTGCTGCTGTTGTTGTTTGTTTGAAGCCGATGAAGAAGAAGTTGAAAGAAGTGGTGGCCAAAACTTCTGCCATTTGTTATTGTTAGAATGCGTTTAAGTCACTACAAGTTCTGGCCTGTTGTATGTATGAATCGTAGGCGAGCAACTTCGAAGCCTGCAACAGTAGATTATTATAATCAGTTGTTAGTGGAACACTTTGTTGTTGTTGCTGCTGTTAAAGCCTCTTTCAATTACTTTTACTACTGGCACCAGTTAGATAGGACTAAGCACTGGCGTTGCCAGCGCCGGTGAATTGTGAGTACGGCTGGTGAAAGTATCCGATTGAGCTGGTGAGGAACTAGATTTCACTGGGACTTCGAGCTTGGATGGGCTAGCAGAATTAGATGGAATCGTAATAGGTCTATTTCGAGGTAGGAGAAAGTGGCTATTCGATTCGTGCTGTTTGCAGATGAAATTGGGACTGGAACCAGTAGCGAAATGGTTGTTGTGCTAGGAATCGGTATAGCGGGTGGATTTGGTGTGGCTAATGAAGAATGAATCCGAGTTGGATTCATATGTAAAGGCCGAGATGAAGGCCTTTGCTCTTGCAACGACATCATTTAATGCTTTCGATTTTAAGTTGCACTCTCGGGCTAAAGTTCCTCTTTAATCCTCTCTTATTTTGCGATGGCGATTTTGATACATTGTACTCTTCAGCTTTTCAACAATTGTATAATGTCATCTTTAAAGATAGCTTTGGCCAATGGCTAAAATTCAAGAGTAGCATTTTCATCAACAAATTGACCCGAAAATGAGGAAGATGAAAAGATTTTAGAATATCTAGTTGATTAAGTTGTGTCAAGTGTTCAAGATACAACTTACAGATAATTGTCCCAACACAAGAGTGTAAGTGACCTGAGATGGTCCACGCACTTGTAACTTCGGATGAGAGTGATACCATCAACCAATGCCTGACAATAGACAATAGCGAAACAGAATCCTTAAGAAACAATAACTAATTTCTCAAATC
Source organism: Dasysyrphus tricinctus (assembly GCA_963921185.1). Lineage (NCBI taxonomy): Eukaryota > Metazoa > Arthropoda > Insecta > Diptera > Syrphidae > Dasysyrphus > Dasysyrphus tricinctus. Next base: position 175,153,410 of record OY992531.1, on the reverse strand, counting down.
TCAAATTCTTCAATAAACCAGTAGCTACAAACCACTTACTGTGTGAATTTACATGCCAGGTTCCTCCAAAATATCCGCACACTTCATGTATAGTCACATGGCAAAGAAAAGTGGCCAAGAACAAAGCCGACGAATAGATTATTAGCAGAAATGGTTGTAGGTTATTTCTTACTGCTTGGATTTTTCCATGGAGATTTTTTCGATGAAGACTTCTTTCAGTTTCAGTTCATTGCAAACTAAGTGTGGCTGTGTTATAAACCAATTTGAGTCCTGTACTCAAATGGAATTGGTCCATTGGACGTTTGCCGTACAGGTTCGGACAGTTGTTTTGATTCATTATTGTTTTAAGTTCTTTCCAACGTCATTTAGATCCATTTTCCTTTGTTTTTGTTTTTAAGCTGGCCATATACAACCGAGCCATTTCGATCCATTTTTGGTTCGGTTGGAATTTAGATTGGCTGAAAAATGGATCGGTGGCTGATCCAACCCACAATGACCGATTTAGGATCGGCACGGATTGGCTCTATCGTGTGTGGCCACTTACGGATTGTTAAATCATTTCTGTATACTTCCCGAGCACTAACAATACGCGAAACAAAATTATTGGAAGTGAAAAGGAAAATGGAAAAAGTAAATAAAAATGAAAATTGAAAACACTCAAAATTAAAACTGGATTAGATTGAAAAAGAAAAGATATGTCTTCTAAAAGTTAACTTTTGAATTTATTTTCTAAATAAATAAATAAACAAATAAAACAACACAACTGTCAAACCAACTTGTCAAAAGTTTCACCATTTTTCTGTTTTGCTCCAACAATCGCTGGTGGCGTATAGTTGCTGAAGATGAACCATGTAAAGTTGGCTACTGGCAGTCCATATATATTAGGTCAATGGAAAATACATACTTAAAACATTACCTAATACTACGTTCCCACCAGAGTGAAATCTCGGATTTCAGAGATTTCAGTCCAAATCTTCACATATCCCCATACAGTCTTGAGATTTCGAAATGCGAAATTTCGCTGAAATCTTGTATCGATGCGAACATATCTTTATGAACAGACCCATTTTCAGCTTTCACCACACAATGGTGAAAAGCTTTTTGATACATATTGTGATCTTTCACTCCATCGCCAAGCAGGCAAAAAGAGAAAGTATGATATTGTATTTGACATTTGGGTGGAGAGAAATACAAACACATAGCAACACAAAGGTAGTAGTTTGTGTTTATATGAGACGAAATCTTGGTTATGGCAGTGTGAACACTAATTTGAAATCTCGAAAGCTTTCAGCTGAAAACCCAGATTTCGCTTTGGTGGGAACATAGTATAAGATCTTGGACTGCAAATAAATTTGTTTAGGCAATTCCAAACGCAAATATCAAATAATTCTCGCTTAAATTTTTCGACAAAGTAAATAAACGATGCTATCAACAATTTTAAAAACAAAACATGGTTTTAAATTTGTTTTAATTGTAAGATTATGCATTTTATATTTTCTACGTGACCAATAAACTATTTTCTGAGAACCATCAAACGCTAATTGTTCACAGCCCCCAGCGTCAGGACGAATTTCATAAAGCAGATAATGGCAAAATTCACTCAAATTTAAACGTTTTTAGTACCCATTTACTGATTTATTTTTATGAAAATTCACGTCATTTGACGACCAAGCAAATTACGCATTTGAAAGAAGAATTTCAGAATTCACGACTATTTGCAATTTTCAGTTTGTTACACGGCTCATATGTAAGACACTAAAAGGGTGGATTTCAGGAGAAATAACAATAACAATGATGATGAAATTACTCGTGGATTTAATTTTTTCGAATTTAAATTTTTTTTGTGAAACCAAAAAGTATTTGATTGGCAGTAGATTTGTTTTACAAAAAAATGTAATAGGCAACGCTGGTTTTAATATGCCCCCTACCTCTGAATGTAAAATGAAAGGGACAGCAATAAAGTATGAAGAAGACAGGGACACAAATCGGACTGGAAAGATCGTTTCATATCGTTTCATGTAAACATTTCACCCGATTTTGGGAAAAATCGTACTGGAAAAATCGGGTGGTGTAAATGCCGACTATGCTATCTAGTTATCCCAACAATTTTGAGATAACTTGAGTTGTTGTTGGGCACGTTCCGCTGGTTATTCTCAGTTATCCGGATAGCTTTGTGTTGTTGTAATCCCTTGTTAAAAAACAGCTGATAACAGCTGACGCAACAACAACTCAAGTTATCTCAACATTTTTGGGATAGCTAGATAGCATAGCGAATAAACATTGGAACGCGAGGGTTGCGTCAGTGGTCATCAGCTGTTTTTTAACAAGGGATTACAACAACACAAAGCTATACGGATAACTGAGAATCACCATCGGAGCGTGCCCATTTAGACCACCTGAATTTTCCAGTACGATTTTTACCAAAATTGGGTGAAATGTTTACATGAAACGATCTTTCCAGCCAGATTTGTGTCCCTGTCCTCCTCATACCTTATTGCTGTCCCTTTCACGTTGCATTCAGAGGTCGATGGCATAAATGAAGACCAGCGTTGCCTATTAGTCGGCATTTACACCACCCGATTTTTCCAGTACGATTCTTACCAAAATAGGGGGGTTTACATGGACCAACATGCTCGACAACCTGGGAGTTGTCGAGCCATGCTCGATCATTTAAACGCACAAACAACTGCTGGACCAACATGCTCGACGGATTCCAGCCAACTTGTGTAAACAGATGCTCGACAACATCGGTATTTGTTTTTGCATTATTTAGCCACGGTGACGGGAAAAAATGGCAACAGTAATAAATAATGAGTTCTGGAGACAGATTTTCGGATTTTAAGAGACTTTACCAGAGGTTTGGGAAATAAAAAGTGAAGTTTATAAAAAAAATTTGCAAACCATACTGCGTGCGTTTGCTCCGAAAAATGAAAAATAATGATGCTCGACAACATCAGTATCCATGTAAACGCAAAGTTGGGTGTACAGTTATTTTTTCCATCGAGCCATGTTGTCGAGCATGTTGGTCTATGTAAACCCCCCTAATCGGGTGAAATGTTTAGTCAGCATTTACACCAACCGATTTTTCCAGTACGATTTTTCCCAAAATCGTGTGAAATGTTTACATGAAACGATATGAAACGATTTTTCCAGTCAGATTTCTATTCCTGTCCTCTTCATACTTTATTGCTGTCTCTTTCATTTTGCATTCAGAGGTAGATGGCATATTAGGATCAGCGTTGCCTATTGCATTTTTTTTTCGTAAGCACATCTACTGGCAATCAAATACTTTTTGGTTTTACAAAAAAAAAATTAATTCAACTAAATTAAACCCACAAGTAATTTCATCATCATTGTTGTTTTTTTTTCTCCTGAAACGCAACCTTTAAGAGCCTTGCATATGAGCTGTGTAGCTAACTATGTATGTATTTTCAATCACTTATATGTATTATTAATTTCTTCTTCGAAAATACAAACACAAATTTGGAAATGCATATCTACTGCGAAAAAAAATAAATCTAGTTACTGCATTTTGTTTTTGGAACAGCTTCGGAAAATTCTCTGATTAGTGGTAACGCTGAACACACAAGACTCTGGGAAAAGTATAAAAGAGAACGCAAACATACTGGAAAAATCGTGTGAGTTTGCCAGGAACGGACGATTTGGTCCTTACCCCTCACTTTTTACTCCCTTCATCATTGAACAAAAGATCATCTGAGGAAAAATCGGGTGGTGTAAATGCCGACTTACATGAAACGATCTTTCCAGTCAGATTTATACTACGTTTTCATTAGAGCTGAAATGAGGTAATTTCGCAAATCACAGAAAAAGTGTTTTCATTTGTAATTTGGTAATTTCGTTTGACAGCTCATTTCATTTTTGAATTTCAACTGGCTGTTAATCGTTTTTTGTTGTTGCTTTCTATTGTCTCCTTCCATTGCGCTTTGACATTTTCATACAAAACCAATTCAGAGCTCTTCAAACTGTGGCTAATTGAGTGTGTTCGTTAGGTTTTGACTTAATTTCCAACCTAATTTCGTGCAAATTTGGTTGAAATTATCTCATTTCGAAATGTGAATTTGTATGGGAAATGAGATGATTTCGTATCGCATTTGGAAATTTTCAACGAAATTACCTCATTTGGCCTAATGCGGGGTATACACTGTTCAAATGCTTGTCATGCTTATGAGAGTGTATTAGTAAGTTCTTTTTCAATTGCATATACACACATCATGCATGAGGCTTCAATCATTTATTTTTACTGAAATATTGAAGCGAAAAGACGTATGGTTCTGGTCCGATCGCGGATGTTATTCTCTGTCGTTTCATCGGAAAAATAATTGTTTCAAATTTTATCGTTTCATTTTATTTGAATTAGCTTTTATAAACTCCAAAATAAAAGTTTTATTTTCCATTTTGAACATATTCCGCTTCATACATAATGTTTCCTCTTCGGCTTCTATTCGAAAATGAGCTCATGCATGATCAAGCAATCATTCTCGAATATACATTATGTCAATGCTGTCTGTCTGATTGAACAAAAATCAAAATGTTTTGATTTTGCTTCAAGCATACACACCATGTATACGTGTGTCATTTTCATTAACACACTCTCACATGCATGACATGCATTTGAACAGTGTATACCCCGCATAATGAAAACGCAGTATTATGTCCCTGTCCTCTTCATACTTTATTGCTGTCCCTTTCATTTTGCATTCAGAGGGAGATGGCATATAAATCCCAGCGTTGCCTATTACATTTTTTTTTGTAAAACAAATTTACTGCCAATCAAATACTTTTTAGTTTTAGAAAAAAAAAATCAAAATTCAAAAAATTTAAAACCACAAATAATTTCATCATCATTGTTATTGTTATTTCTCATGAAACCAACCCTTTTAGTATCTTGCATATGAGCCATATAGCAAATTGAAATTTGAGCGAATTTTGTCATTATCTGCTTTGTGAAATGTGCCTGACGCTGGGGACTGCGAATAATTAGCGTTTGACGTTTTTCAGAAAATAAATTATTGGTCGCGTGGAAAAAATAATTATATAATAATAATTTTACAATTTAAACAAATCTAATACTGCGTTTTCATTAGAGCAAATGAGGTAATTTCGTTGAAAATTTCCAAATTAGACTCAAAATTATCTCATTTCCCATACAATTTCACACTCCGAAATGAGATAATTTCAACCAAATTTGCACGAAATTAGGTTGGAAATTAGATAAAAACAAATCGAACAACTCTAAATTAATTGTTATTGTGATTCGGTCTGATTTTAATGTCAAACTTGAAGTATAAGCTATCAAGAAGAATTTAAAAATTATTTATATTTTAAATTTATGGACAATGCAAGCATTCGTGTGTTCAGTGCAACTGAGGAAAACCAAGCCCAAAATGAAAAAATTGGATTTTCTCAAGATGCTTCCAGGAAAAGGATGTACATACATACCGCGAGAACCATCTCCCACCTATTCGTGACTCGGATAAAGAAAATTGATACAGACAAAATCACTTATATTTGATATTTATTTCTGGAATAAAGTTTGCTGTTAGAATGTCCTCGCTCTTCTCCTTCAGTTGCTTCATAGGTTAGGTATAGGTTTATTTGAGGCAATTAGATAGTATTCTGAAGGAATCAGTGATTTAATTAGATCTTATCAGCCCTCAAGAGCTGTTTTGAAGCAGAGAGGGTGACATTACGTATGAGTGCATTACGACTTTTCCACAGAGCTAGATATTGGATTCAACTGAACCCTTAATAATTATATACATAGCTTTTTGAAGAAGAAATCATTGTTGTTTATCGTTAAAATAGAATCGTGAGAATAGTATGCCTTCATCAGATTTGGCTGCTTCCCCAAGAACAGCTCTGGAATAGAAAATTTTGACTGCAAGTGGTTCATCTTTGGCACATATGATTCTTTCAGCTCATTTTCGTGGGTAGTACAAATCAACTAATTCTCCAGCTTGGCATCATTTCCATTTTAATTGATATTTTTATATATATTTTATATTGATATTTTTAAATATTTCTATATTCTATTCTATAGGGACAAATAATGACAGTCAACGATGAAGTAAAAAAAATTAACAGGGTTGTCAAACGAAATGAGGTAATTTAGATGAAAACACTTTTTTTCTAATTTGCGAAATTACCTCATTTCGGCTCTAATGAAAACGTAGTATAAGGCTATGTTTTCTTTTTAAAATTGTTGATAGCATCGTTTATTTCCTCCTCGACGGGTTTCCACCTTGTAGTGGTGGGGAGGCTTACGTTTAGGTTTTCAGCTGGCCAGCTGTGAATTTCTTAGATCTGCTTGAAGACGGTTAACACGAATACGGACAGACTCACGACGAGCCGAACTTGAGGACTGCTCAAGGAAAGGTGAAGAAAGGAAAGGACGGCCTCTTGCCTCCGCCTGGCTCTCACCCAACTGCGAGTACGTTCAACCAAGCTAGGCCGACATTACGTTACGGACGGTTTATACGAGTACGGACAAACTCACGACGAGCCGAACTTGAGGACTGCTCAAGGAAAGGTGAAGAAAGGAAAGGATGGCCTCTTGCCTCCGCCTGGCTCTCGCCCAACTGCGAGTACGTTCAACCAAGCTAGGCCGACATTACGTTACGGACGGTTTATACGAGTACGGACAAACTCACGACGAGCCGAACTTGAGGACTGCTCAATGAAAGGTGAAGAAAGGAAAGGATGGCCTCTTGCCTCCGCCTGGCTCTCGCCCAACTGCGAGTACGTTCAACCAAGCTAGGCCGACATTACGTTACGGACGGATTATACGAGTACGGACAAACTCAGGACGAGCCGAACTTGAGGGCTATTCAAGGAAAGGTGAAGAAAGGAAAGGATGGCCTCTTGCCTCCGCCTGGCTCTCACCCAACTGCGAGTATGTCCAACCAAGCTAGGCAAGACGAAAATCCGTCACGGACGGTAAATACTGACACACTCAGGACGAGCCGAACTTGAGGACTGCTCAAGGAAAGGTGAAGAAAGGAAAGGATGGCCTCTTGCCTCCGCCTGGCTCTCGCCCAACTGCGAGTACGTTCAACCAAGCTAGGCCGACATTACGTTACGGACGGTTTATACGAATACGGACAAACTCAGGACGAGCCGAACTTGAGGGCTATTCAAGGAAAGGTGAAGAAAGGAAAGGATGGCCTCTTGCCTCCGCCTGGCTCTCACCCAACTGCGAATACGTCCAACCAAGCTAGGCCAGACGAAAATCCGTCACGGACGGTAACTACGGAAACTGACACACTTAGGACGAGCCAAACTTGAGGACTGCTCAAGGAAAGGTGAAGAAAGGAAAGGACGGCCTCTTGCCTCCGCCTGGTTCTCACCCAACTGCGAGTACGTTCAACCAAGCTAGGCTAGACGACAATACATCACGGACTAGACTGATCAGGAGATCCGCAGCTGGACAGCTGAGGATTCTAGGCCAACTAAGAGGAACCCACAACGTAAAAACCATGGACAAGACACACAAAACAGAAAAAAAACTAGCGGGGATATACGCTTAACCGTCGGTAGAAGTCGCGGCTGCCGGCGTGGGCTTGGCCCCTCGAAATGAACGAGGGGAGAAGTCGCCAGTGACAAAAAACACCAATAAAGACAAGAACGACACAAAAACGGACATGACTGAGGAAGAGGAAGACCTTCTTCTCAACCCCTTTGCCAATCTCGGTGTGGATGATGGGGCCAGCATCATAACGGTTGACACTGACGACATCAGTGACTCCTGTTCTGTTGCCAGCTCCAACATCTCACGGCTTTCAACTTCTTCAGTGCGGAGTAAATACCGCAACTGTAGAAGAGTGATTGAACGACTTGGCACAAGGAGTTGGGAAGAACTTACGGAACTGGAACGCAAACGACTGCATAACGCACGTGCGCTTCTACAGAAGGAGTCTGCAATGGAAGTTGGGCCTCTGGTCCTAACACCGGCGAAGGCTACTTCTGTGAAAGACACAAACGCGGACACGCTGATGGGACCACCCAAACCCCCTGCTGGTAAATCCCAGGTAAGGAAAGGGACGGCCTTATCAGCTGTGCATGCAAATACTGACACGACAAAAGACAAGATGCATGAACCAGCTCCTGGTCCATCCAAACCATCAACCAGCCGTTGCGCGGTGCATATTGCTCCAACGGGCCTGGAAGGTGGGGAGGTAACCACGGGAGTGGATGAGTTAGAGGAGTCGCACTCGGATTGCCTTCGGGCTCAGAACCCTGAATGCAGTCCGGATGCGTCCACCTCTTCTCAGCCAGGGGATTGCAAACCGACCGACTCAACAATGGACTCCGTGAAGACTGTTTTGGAGGCCCGAGCTGAGCGTCGTAAGCGCAAGGTGAAAGGTCTCCTGGACGATAAGCAAATATTCCGCAGGCAAAACCGGAACGCTGAGAGGATTATCCGGCGGCTAGGCAAAAGGAATCCTGAATCCTTAACGGCCAAGGAAAAGCTAGCCCTGGATAGATCCACTCAGAGACTATCGACCACGACATTAAGCACGGGTACGGACAGACGAACCAAGGACAAGCCGAACTTGAAGACTGCTCAAGGGGCGGTGAAGAAGGGAAAGGAAGGCCTCTTGCCTCCGCCTGGCTCTCACCCAACTGCGAGTACATCCAACCAAGCTAGGCCAGACGACAATCCGTCACGGACGGATAATACATGTACGGACAGACTGACTCTGGACGAGCCGAACTTGAGGACTGCTCAAGGAAAGGTGAAGGTAGGAAAGGACGGCCTCTTGCCTCCGCCTATCTCTCGCCCAACTGTGAGTGGTTCCAAAAGAGCTAGGCACGACGACACTACGTCACCAGCTGTTCCCTCACCGGGGAACAAGAAGAAGAAAGCCAAATTCTCCCGGGTGACCATGGAGGTCCAACAGACTGCGATTGCAGACTTTGGCAACCCTTCAAGGAAACTGACGGATGATCAATGGCAATTGATAGAACTAAGAATTCTGGACGGGGTAAACGAGGCTATCGTCAAGAATAGGCGTCCGCCACTCTTCGGTAGCCTCAGCACTGTCCACGGATTCAAGGTGATGACATGTGAAGACGGTAACACTCTCACATGGCTCCGAGAGTTCATCGAGAAGACCGAAGCTCCTTGGCCGAACGCTGACCTTCGACTTATTAGTAAGAAGGAAATCAGCGAACTGAGCAGGCCAAAGGCAGTGCTGACACTTAAGGGACCCGTGATACCAAGAGACCGGATAGAGCGGAACCTCAAGTCCCTGAACACCGAACAACTCAGCCAGAATTGGGAGGTTGTTCAGGTTAACGAACCAACCAAAGATGGCACCGAAGTGATTGTGAGTCTAAGCCACAAATCGATGCCACTTCTGCGGAAAATTGGCTACAAAGTGCGCGTTGGTACAAACCGATGCAAGCTTAGGTTCATAGCCAATAAGAAAAAACAGGTAAATAAGGAGGTGGTAGTTAATAACTTATCATGAAATTTTTACAAATAAATCTTCATCATAGTAAAGCTGCCAGCGCCAACCTGGTCTACCTCATGGAGAGTAGACAAATAGACATTGCCCTAATTCAAGAACCCTGGATATCAGGCGGCAGAATTAGGGGGCTCCACTCAAAAGGACTTACACTTTTTAAATCCTCTAACACAGGTACCAACAGTAATTATAGAACATGTATTGTAGCTAGAAAACAGATTAATCTCTTTCTTCTATCCACATACAGTAACCTAGACCAAACTGCGATAAAGTTGGAGCGCGATGGGCTTCCACCGCTTATCTTGGCATCATGCTATATGCCGTACGATGGGACGGAGGGACCTCCTGCAAATGTCACGTGCCAACTTGTTCAACGCGCAGCTGTAGAGAAATGGGACCTTGTGATAGGATGTGATTCTAATTCACATCATATTCAATGGGGCAGCACTGATATCAACGATCGGGGTGAGTCTCTTTTTGAATTTATCATAGAAAATAACATACTAGTAGCGAATAGAGGTAATGAACCAACATTTGTCACTAAGAACCGCGAGGAAGTACTCGATATCACCCTTGTGAGCAACTCGAATACTGTCTCAATAGAACAATGGAAGGTGCTTAAGGAAGAATCTTTTTCCGATCACAGGTTAATTGAATTCTTTATACTTAGTACAACAAACTCTCGAAAACCTTTTAGAAACTTCAGAAAAACTAACTGGGATATTTTTAATGGGGAAGTAGAGAATGAAATCAAATTGCTTAATACCAATGCAATTGATAATCCTGAGAACTTAGACAAAGCTGCCGAGAAATTCACAGAAATACTCAGCAATGCTTTTGTCAAAGGATGTCCATTAAAACCAGGTAAAAAAGGCAACAAAAAACCACCTTGGTGGACAATAGAACTGGGCGACATTAGGAAAGAAACGAGGCGACTTTTCAATGTCGCCAAGCGCACCAGATCAGACATCGACTGGGAGATCTACAAATCCAGTCAAAGAAAATTCAAAGCTGAAACACAGCGAGCGAAACGCAGCTCGTGGAGAACCTTTTGTGATGAAATAGAAGGCACCAATGAATCAGCTAGACTAAGGAAAATTCTCTCCAAAGAGCCATCTACCTTAGGTTCCTTAAAAGAACCAAGTGGTCGCTGGACAGAATCATGCAGTGAAACTCTAAAACTCTTAGTTAATGCTCACTTTCCCGGGTGTAGCTCTAACCCAAGCTATAACCGGGAAACTGAGATATTTACAGAGCACAGAACACCGTCGGACATTGTAACGGAAGACAAGATTAAATGGGCAATAAACTCTTTCTCCCCTTACAAATCCCCGGGACTAGATGGCATCTTTCCAATGATGTTACAAAAAAGTGAAAACCTCATTACTTCACACCTGAAAAACATATTCTCAAGTAGCCTCAGATGGGGATATGTACCTAAAGCATGGCGTGAAGTCAAGGTTGTATTTATCCCGAAGGCTGGTAAACCCAGCCACACGGAAGCTAAAGAGTATAGAAAACTCAATTATAAATTGGACTATGTGCATGTTAAAAAACAGGCATATTAATACAGAACTTGGAGATTCACGTTTAAAAGTATCCACATCCAGAGGAACACCCCAGGGAGGGGTGCTTTCTCCGCTTCTTTGGATACTAGTTATGAACGAAATTCTTGTGAAATTAAAATATAGTGGAGTCAAAGTAGTAGCTTATGCAGATGACCTAGTACTACTTGCGACAGGTAAATTCCCATCCACTATTAGTGAACAAATAGAATATGCCCTGTCAAAGGTCAACACATGGGCAAAGAATTGTGGTCTAATGGTTAATCCATTGAAAACTGAATTGGTTCTCTTCACTAACAGAAGAAAAATACCAATGTTTAGATTACCATCAATTGCAGGGACTCCACTCAAAATCTCGGATCAAGCCAAATACTTGGGTGTGATCCTTGATAAGAAACTGAACTGGAGTCTCAACACTAAAGAGAGAGCAAAGAAAGCTATGGTTGTGTTCTATTCCTGCAACAGGATCTTTGGAAAATCCTGGGGACCCAATCCAAAAATTATCAGGTGGATGTACACGGCAATAGTTAGACCGATACTTACCTACGGTAATTTAGTTTGGTGGAACGCGACTGAGAAAGCAACAAACCTGAAAACCTTGACAAAAGTTCAAAGATTAGCATGCGTAGGTATTACGGGGGCGTTGAAAACCACTCCCACAGCGGACTGGAAGCGATACTCAACTTGAGACCCCTAGATCTATTCGTGCAAGAATCTGCAGCATACAGTGCCCTGCGCCTAAGCCAGACTAAATGCTGGAAGCAAAGCACATCGGGCCATACTCAGATTCTGCAGAGATATGTGGGAAATAATGTTTGCACAGACTACACAACACCCTATTTAAATTTCAACAGACCCTTCACTACCTCTTTTCCTAATAGAGAAGAGTGGGAAAACAACCAACCTTTCAGTAATGCATCTACGATAACTGTCTTCACCGATGGTTCAAAGATGGACACTGGAGTTGGTGCAGGAATTTTCTCGGAAACTCTGGGACTAGCTAGCTCCTTCAGACTTCCGGACTTTTGCAGCGTCTTCCAAGCCGAGGTCTTGGCAGTGACAAAAGCAGCTACGCAAATATCAATGATGGCGATACCACGAGCTGATATCACCCTCTTTATTGATAGCCAAGCAGCAATAAAAGCAATTTCTGCCACCGAGATACATTCGAAGCTTGTGACTTGCTGTCGCGAAGAGCTTAGGGTTCTTGGCATGCAGCATAACATTAGACTCTGCTGGGTTCCCGGTCACAGTGATGTACAGGGAAACGAGAGAGCTGATGAGCTGGCGAGAACGGGTTCGTCGCTTGATTCAAGTCAAGCCGAACAAAATATCAAAGTACCAACCTGTAGCATCAAACAGGAAATTGGTAACAAAATATTAGAAAAAACCAATGAAAGATGGAATCTGCTTGAAACATGCGCCACAACTAGAAAGTTATGGCCAAATTTCAATAAGCAGAGAACAGACAAAATTATGCAAATGAACAAGAAACATCTCCGTTCCCTTGTCAGCATAATCACCGGACACAACCTACTGAGATACCATAAAAAGAAAATGAGGCTCAGTACTGATGACCTTTGCAGAGGATGCAGTGACGAAGAAGCACATGAGGATACCTCACACTTCCTTTGCCACTGCCCAGCACTCTGTCATTTAAGAAAGAAACACCTAGGAAATTATTTCTATAATGACCTAGAGGAACTTTCTGGAACTTCGGCTAATAGCCTTCTGAATTTCATCAACGCCTCTAAATGGCTTGACTGCTAACAGAACACATAGGTTTTTACATTAAGTGGAATACAATTTCCTAGGGTATCACAACGGATCTACATAGATCTAAGTGTGACGGTAACGAGATCAACTGTCAGCCCTTCTACCTAACCTAACCTATCGTTTATTTACTTTGTCGAAAAATGTAAGCCAGAATTAATTGATATTTGCAGTTGTAATTGCCTAAACAAATTTATTCGCAGTCGCAGATCTTAGGTAATATTTTAAGTATGTATTTTCAATCAATTATCTGTTAGTGCCCTATTACACGATGACTTTGGAGTCGTGACTTTTTACGAAATCAAATGAGAGCGAAGGTGAGATCAGATGTTTTTCATCGTTCACACTCATTGAATTTTGAAGAAAGTATAGACTCGAAAGTCGTCGTGTAATAGCAGACTCATTATTAATTTCTTTTTCAAAAATAAAATAAAAATTTGAAAATGCATATCAACTGCGAAAAAAAATAAATCTACTTCTCTATTTTGTTTTTAGATCAACATCGGAAAATTTTCCGATTAGTGGTAACGCTGGTCAACACTGAACACACAAGACTCTGGGAAAATTATAAGAGAGAACGCAAACATACTGGAAAAATCCACTGATCTCTATATTACACTCTATAATGTATTATAGAGATCAGTGGAAAAATCGTGTGTTTGCCAGGAACGGACGATTTGGTCCTTACCCCTCACTTTCTACTCCCTTCACCTATGAACAGAAGATCGTCTGAGGAAAAATCGGGTGGTGTAAATGCCGACTTACATTTTGTTCGTAAAACAAATCTACTGCCAATCAAATACTTCTTTGATTTAAGCTAAGTATACAGTTCTTTTGAGTTCTTCAAGTAGAGAAAAAAATATTTTCGACAAAGAAAAAATGTCTGTATGTAAATTTTTTTTTATTCATCGTCAGTTTACAGTTTCCAAAAAACATATCAATGAGACTGATCTATGAAGAAGCAAACACATAATAATTATGCCAAACGCAATTTTTTTCGGAAAAAGAATGTCAGTGACATTATTTTGTAAAAAAAAATTCGTGGTGAACATGCATAAAATCTGTTTTCTTTGGGTAGTTCACAGTTCGATAATAAAATTTAAAAGTCAAAAGATTTTTTTCGCAAAAAAGCTCGCATAAGAAATACATGTACAGTGCTATTTATAAACCCATTCCAAGCGATGTCTAACTTTAGACACCTGTCCAACTCCAAAATGTTATTTATAAATACTTAGCACCGATTGACTAACTTATCCACTGAAATTGGTTGTCCAAATCTTATTTTAAAGTAGACACGTTTAATGAATAAGGTGGGCAAATATTTCTGGTTTTTTAATTTTCTAGTTTTGAAATGAATGAAAAGCTAGTTGAACGTGCCCCAAAGCGTACTAAAATTCATTAATTCATTCAAAAATGAATAAATACAGGCATGTCAGTGAATAAATGAGGCCACATTTGGGCAATTGTTGGAATGCGTTTATAAATAACAAGTTGACTAAACTATTTAGGCATTGACTAGCTGGACAACTGCCCAAGCGTGTTCTAAGAAAATCTAATAAATATGACTGGTAGTTTTTTTCATCAAGGAACTGTATACTTACCCTGAGGCCACACGAGCCAGTACTGGCCAGTCGCAATACACTCACATTTTCTAATTAACACATACAAACCTGAGCAACTGGCTCGTCAATTGGCTTGCCTTTTTCGTAGCCAGTTGGGAAGCCAGTAGAGCAGCCAGTATTAGGGTTCGGCAGTACAATTTCGTAGCATATTTGGAAAAATAGTATTAAAACTTAAGTTTACTCACAAAATATTAATAAAATAAAAATTGGGAGTCCATGACCAGTCCTTAAGAACTCAAAGTTTTATAAATTTGATAATCGATCTAAACACTGTTTGAAGATGAATAAAGTCGGAACCAAACTTGTCTAGTCTGGTGTGTTGTAGGGTCTTATTTCCGTTCAAGAAAAAAGTAAAAAAAAAACTGACGAATGAATTGATTAAAGGCTCTCCAAAACCAACGCGAAACATTCGAAACTTTGGCTTTTGTTGGTTTTTGCAAGTGATGCTGCATGGCGTCAGAGGGGTTTGTTTTGATTACATTTTTATCTCCACATAAAAAGAAGTAGCATGTTAAATACAACAACAATCCGGTATAATTCCATATTGTTGTTGTATTTTACATGCTTCTTTTTTTGTAAGTGTTGTGACCCGTGAGTCCCAACCATACTAAATCCCATATAAAAACCTCATTCCTACACTATAGGTACATGTCATATAATCCATAAGCATATGAAACCACCCAGAAAGCAATTACCTTGACCATGAATAATAATCCACACTCGTCATAATTTACACAAAACAAATACTCTGTTCTAATTTAAGAATATTTGGTTGTCCACATAAAATTACCAAAACAATGCGCCTCTACAAGTGCATTGTGTAACATGACACCTTCCAACTGCAAACTGCGATCGACTATGACACACTGGCTGAACAGAATAGAATGCTGCAACTGGAGCTGCAGCTGCAACTGGAATAGCTGTCAAAAAGTGTCGTACATGATTTTTTTACGCGCCCACAATGCAGCTGTACAGCTTTATGACATTTTAGTATCGAAAATAAAGATGAAAACAAAAATAAAACTGAATAATGATGAAAAAGAAGCTTAAATTGCTTTACGTCCTTATGAGTGATTGAAAAGAGTTTAAAAATCACTTTAACCCACATGTAAACACTTCGTTTTGCTCACAATTTTGAAACGTCAAAAAAGCTGCAAGCAAAAGTTAAAAGTTGGCCAACTTGTCCAGCTGCGTCATGTTCTGTTCGCATCATTGAATTTGTGTGTATTCAAAATTTTGACAGCTATTCCAGTTGCAGCTCCAGTTCCAGCTCCGTCACCATTCTGTTCAGCCAGACACATCGAAGCACTTTAGTGGGTCTTCATACGATCGGCAGAATTAAAGCATTGGATTGCATTTGTCATGACCCATAACTTATGTTGCTATGACGAGTGGAATATGGGATACAAATATTATGAAATTATGATCATGGTGTGTGGCCTGGCTCGGTAAGCAAAACGCATTGTTAAGTGACATACTATGCCAAATAACATATGGATTTTAGAGCATAGTACTTACGGATTGGATAGATAAAATAGTATAAAAGAAGAACCAAATGTGAGGAAGGGGAGAGTTAATATTCACACATTAAAGAGATAAGGTTGCAGCCTAGCTAAAGACAGCGGGCCTTACTCTCTATTAAAAGAAAATAAAGAAAAATTACAAAATAAAATTAAAGATATTTTTTTTTATTTAACTCTCCGAATTCACTCTTCCCGTTTGTCGAAAACGGAAGCACGGTGAACCGTAACATAAGTGAAGATAAAAATGTACTAAAAGACAAGGCTAACAACAATACGGAATTATACATACCAAATTATTGCTGCATTTAACATGCTACTTTTCAAGCGAAGACAAAAATGCACTAAATGCAAGGGCTAATGACAGTTTGCAACATGGCAGGCTTGAGAAGTTAGCACAGAGAATTTAAAATGCACTTCCACACCACACAGACGATAGATTGAAGTGGTTCCATCTTCAGTCTTGAAAAAGTGGAAAATCTTAGTAGTTAAATTTCTTTCCCTAAAATCGGAATAGATTTACTCCCTTTGGAGAAGATCCGAACGCTGGCCAGTTGAGATACCAGTTTGGCATGCCGCCTACGTCATATAATATACACGAATAGGAATTTGACAGTTAGTGGGTGTAGCCAACTGGCTAGCCAGTACTGGCTCGTGTGGCCCCAGGGTTAGCTTTACGAAAAAAAAGTTAAAATTCAAATTGAAACCTCAAATAATTTTATCATCATTGTTACTGTTATTTTTCCTGAAACCCACCCTCTCAGCACAGTACACATATCTAACCCTGAGGCCACACGAGCAAGTACTTGCAAGCAAGTTGGCTACATACACTGCCTGTCAAATTCGTAATTTGCATTCCACTTGCCTCACACTTCCTTTCCACTTGCATTCCACTTGCTTGTCTCCCAACTTGCTTCTCAACTTGCTTCACTACTGGCTTCTTGCATGCCAGTTGATAAGCAAGTTGCTTGGGTTTGTTTGTGTGTAAGCAAAAAATGTGTATGTATTGCTGCAACTTGCTTGCCAGTACTTGTTCATGTGGCCTCGGGGTAAGGTATTATCTTGCGCATGTTGTCCGAAATAGAGTTGCGCAAAACAGTTCCAACAGCGGAACGGACATGGAACGATTCTTTTTTCCATCGGAACTAGTTCCTGGAACTAGTTCCGTGGAACTATTAAGATTTTTCATTTCATATTCATGATTCGTGATTGGAACTAAATTTAGCTTCAATCCAAATTATTGAATACTTTTCGTGCGTTGGTTTTGAACAATTTGGCCCAGTTTATTTTGAGTCGTATAGGCTGTGTATCAAATGTAAATTTAGGTATTAAATAGTTATAATGGTTGGCAATATGATATTATTAAAAAATAATTTACTCGAGCTTAACTTGAACTTTTTATCCCGGAACTCCAAACTCCAAGTCTCTAAAAAAGATGTTTCTTAATCTGTCGTAGCCATCGTAGCAATCCTTCAATAGAATTTGACAGTTGATGGCTTGACATTGGGGGACAAACTATATTTTGACGGAAAAAGTTTATTTCGATCCAAATATCAGCCAATTGAACAAAAAATAAACTTTTTCCGGGGCAGTAAGAAACTGTGAACATTTCTGATTTCTAAGAGGTTTTAATACATCATTTATCATCATCCTTCAATTGCAAAAATGATTTCATAAGCCGAAAGCAAATAAAACAAAAATTATCAAACATCAGTCAACACAAAACTCGGCAGAAGAAAAATAAAATGCATGACTGGGTCGCACGTACTTGCTCTTATGTTCGAGACACTGCGGATTTAAGTTAATTTAATTGGATATAAAAACATGGAAATTATAAAAAAAAAATGTAGAGAAGCACGAAATAAGATTTTTAAACTAGCTAAAACAACTCCTTTGATGACAGTTTGAGGTGAAAAAAAAGAATGCCATATTAATTCTTGATTGAATATGATTGTATGGGAAACAAATTTTAAAATCGTTGGAGCGGTTTTTTTAAAAAATAATTTTTTATATATTAAATTCTTATAACATTTTTAAGAACAAATTTTGGTATGCAAACCTAAAGTATATTTTTACGTGTATATAAAAACAAAATTTGAAAAAAATTGCCCACCCGTTTTTGAGATATCGAATTTTCCAAAAAAATTTTGAAACTTTTTTTAAAAATTCAAAAAATTTTCTTTGAAGATTTTGATATGCAATATTAGCCCTGTTTTTTAGTGCACTTTTATCGTCACTTAGAAAAAAGTAGCATGTTAATTACAACAACAAAGTGCAATTTATTTATTTATTTATTGAATTCGTTAAATAACTAACGATAGAAAGCTTATACAACTAGTTTACATTAAATGTAAATTAATATAGTCAATTACAATGATGTATTGAAAAAGATCTCTTTGAATTTACAACTTTTGACATTGTCATTTATACAAGAAAGTACACAATAATATTTATTGAAGACTGAAATCAATTGATTTAAAGGACTATTCACACCATAGTTTGTTCTACTGAAGATCGGACATAAAGGCAACTGTCTTCTTAAGTTTGTCTGACTGTAGCTGAAATTCAAACGACACAGAGCTGATGGAGATACTATTGACCCATTTATCAATTTTATAACGAAGCAAAGCTGGATATATTGTCTATGTTTTGAGAGTAAAGGGAGATTAATTAACGTGAGTCTTTGAGCATAAGGAGGTAAAGCATGTCTATGGGACCACGGAAGAAAACGAAGACAGAAGCGCATAAACCTTCTCTGGATACACTCAAGTCTATTTATGTGAACAGTGTAGTAAGGGGCCCATACCACGCATCCATATTCTAGTACTGGCCTTACAAAAGATACGTATAGAAGCTTTAGAACATATGGGTCCTGGAAATCACGAGAAAATCGTTTTATGAATCCCAGAATTTTATTGGTCTTTTTCACAATATAGTCAAAGTGGTTGACAAAGGTTAATTTTGTGTCAAGAACAATGCCAAGATCTGAAAAAACAGACAATCTACATAAAGAACAAGAATCTAACATATAATTATAAGTTATCATACTTTTTTTGCGTGTAAAAGTCATTGTTTTACATTTGTCAATATTTAACAGAAGACGGTTTGTATTGCACCATTCCCTAAACCTATTAAGATCATCCTGGAGTGTTGAACAGTCATTTATAGAGGTTATACATTTAAAAATTTTTAAATCATCGGCATATAAAAGAATAGAGGAATTTTTAATAATCGAAGTCAAGTCATTTATGTATAAAATAAATAATAATGGACCTAAATGGCTGCCTTGTGGAACACCAGAGTTAACAATAAAATGATCAGAAAGCTCATTTCGAAAATTCACACTATAACACCTATTCTCCAAATACGACGAGATCCACATTAAAAAATTTTCATTGAACCCTAAAGCCTTCAGTTTATTGGTTAAAGTCTTATGACACAATTTATCAAAAGCCTTACTAAAATCGGTAAAGACACAATCTACTTGTTTTCGATCTTCGAAGGAATCAAGACAAAAAGAAGTAAAATGAAACAGGTTTGTAACAGTTGACTTGTTTTTGACGAAACCGTGTTGGTTGTCACAAATAATAGATTTACAATTAAAAGATAACACATTACAAATAATGGACTCAAAAAGTTTCGGAATGACAGAAAGTTTAGCAATAGGGCGGTAATTAATGATGTCATTTTTCGACCCTTTTTTATGAACCGGTGTTATAAAAGCACTTTTCCACAAAACAGGGAACATTGAGCATTTAAGTGATTCATTGAATAGAATATGTAGAGGATAGGACAACTGAGACACACATTTTTTTAATACACAAGATGGTACACCATCAGGACCAGGACTAAAACAGTCGTCAAGTTCAAGAATACTTTGGATAATTGAATCCTCGCAAATAGAAAGATTAATTGAATTAAGGTGTGAAAAACTAGGGTTAGGAAGGAGTGGATCCATGGGCTCGTGAGAACTAGATACTACAAAGGCATCTTTGAAAAAATTTGCAAACATGTTTGCAATTTCTTCGGAGTCATGACTAGTAGCATTTTTAAAAGACATATAGTTAGGATAGCCATCAACTTTTCTTTTGCTAGACACGAAACTCCAAAAGTTTTTTGGGTTACCTTTTAGATCATTTTCTGTTTTTACGATATAGTCACGATACAAGGCATTAGAATAATCTGTAAACATAAGTTTCAATTCGGAGTATGCCCTATAATCTTCATCAGCTCTGGATTTACTATATTTTAACCATGCTTTGTTTCTTTTATTTTTTAAGTTCTTAAGCTGAGTATTAAACCATGGTGGTGTTGTAGAACTTATACAAGTTTTACGCAGTGGAGTAGTTTCATAAAAACAGTTGAAAAGTGAAATTATAAAATTTTAAACACATATCGTCAATATTACTATTTAAAAGGATTTGATTCCAGTCAACATTACACAATAAATTAATTAATTGATCAAAATTGCATTTTTTAAAATTAAACTCAAGTTTTTCATTTGAACTAGTTAGAATGTTGGAAAGATTTATATTTAGCATTATGTCTAAGGCCGGGTGGTGCCGGTCTTCATCTAGTAATATGGTATCGGCAGGGGTTACAGATGTATCGGTGTTAATAGCTTCCGAGAAAAAGATTAAGTCCAGTATTTTATCGAAGCGGTTAGCAATCCCATTGAATTGATTAAGTCCACAAGAAGCTAGTCCATCAATAATAGTGAACTCATTAGCACACGATGGGTTAACAGGCGATAAACAGTTGAAGTCTGAAGATTTTGTCCATTGCAGGTTTGAAAGATTAAAGTCGCCTAAGATCAACAGCTCATCAATTGGTTCCATTTGATCGTGTATCCTTTCAATACAATTAATACAGTTTTCGTAAACATTGTTTGTAGATCGTGGAGGTATATAAACGGAGACAATATACAGGTAGCCAATTTCTATTTTTATTTTTATAGATATTATTTCCACGTCCGAAGATTCAAAATTGTCGACCAGAGTGCATACTAGAGAGTTCTTCACAGCAAAAAGAATTCCGCCACCCACAGTGTTTAGATCATTTGAATGGTGTCTATCACGTCTGAAGACTTGGTAGGTTGAGTCGAAGAGTTCAGTGTCCAAGAATGTATCATTCAGCCAAGTTTCTGTCATTACAATGATATCATGCGGAAGATTATTGATATTTTTATAGATCGTATTGATCTTAGTCCTTAAACCATTACAGTCATATTTATTAGATTTTTTTAGAACACGCTTGGGCAGTTGTCCAGCTAGTCAATGCCTAAATAGTTTAGGCAACTTGTTATTTATAAACGCATTCCAACAATTGCCCAAATGTGACCTCATTTATTCACTGACATGCCTGTATTTATTCATTTTTGAATGAATTAATGAAATTTAGTACGCTCTAGGGCACGTTCAACAAGATTTTCATTCATTTCAAAACTAGAAAATTAGAAAACCAGAAATATTTGCCCACCTTATTCATTAAACGTGTCTTCTTTAAAATAAGATTTGGACAACCAATTTCAGTGGCTAAGTTAGCCAATTGGTGCTAAGTGCTTATAAATAACATTTTGGAGTTGGACAGGTGTCTAAAGTTAGACATCGCTTAGAATGGGTTTATAAATACCACTGTTAACGTTTTGGTAATAAATCAGTAATTGTTGAAGCTGCTTCTTTGTCGATTTAGCATTGTCCGGGTCTCCTGAAAAGGGTTGCGAGATGTAATTTTCTCATTGAGTTGTTTATTTATGAATTCATGCATTATTATTCCTTTAGGCCATAATGATGAAGAGTTTAGAACGGCGAAAATTGAATCTGGAGCTCGTATTTTAAAAGATGCATACTTCGAATAATTACGATGGATCATTTTTTCAACTTTTATAATTATGGAAGTTCCAATTTTGTTAGAAATAAAGTTTTTTATATCGAGAGCGTTTGTAGAAGGGTCGAGCTTAGATACGAATAATGTTCGATGGCCTTCAACTACTCTCAGTCCGGATACGATAGGTGATAATAAATGGATATCACTATATGGTTGAGGATAAGATGCATTGTTTGAAGATTTCAATGATAAATGTGGTATCCTCGATGAAGTTGGGCAATCAACAGAAGATTTTGCCATAGATATTGTTGATTCTGTTAATATGACTGAGGGAACTACATCTACAATAGTTTGCACTGATGTATTGGGTGATGAAGAAGATGACATTGAAGGGGATGAAGAAGTTCGTGTAGCTGGTTGTAGTGGTGGTGGTGGTGATGCAGAGATCGATAAAGTGGCTGGTTTCTTCGTTGAAGGATTAGTTTGAAAAATATCTGTATCAATTTCATCAATTTTTCGTTTTAAAGATGTTGAATCGGTAAGCGGTTGATTATTTGTTATATGGCTTAGAGATTCCATTTGATGTGATATAGGAAGATTGGCTATTATTTCAACTTTTTCGGTTAGATAATTTAATTGCTTGTATAAATTATCAAGGTTTTTGGTGTTTTGTAGTACATCTCTAGTAATATTAGTGTATAAAAATGGGTCACACTCGTCACAAAAATAATAAAATGATTTTCTTTCCTTGAATAGCTTGATAGTGCTAAACGGAGCGTCGATACAAGAGATATGAAATAATCTCCGGCAGTTGCCATGACACATAATTGAGTCGATTAGATAGTCGCTAATGTTTTTACATAGAGTGCACACCGACATTATTATTATTAAAAAGATGTTGTTAATGGATTTTGCCTCTGCTTCTGCGATTTTCAATGTTTTCAATCGTGGTCGTTTTTTTTGTCTACTGGGCAACACTTGTCAAATAGCAGATTGTTGTATTTTCTGCGTAGTCCCTCTTGTGGTGGATGGAAAAAGATGTATTTTTAAGGTTTGTGTATATGCTTGAGAGAAGGTAATGTAAAGTTGTTGTACTCGGTAGTGCAGTGTGGTAATGAAGTTTGGTATGTAAATAGAAAACCAAAGGTATTCTGTTTTGTAGTCTCTCAAGTAATTATAGGCAGAAACATGTACTAAAATTGTACTCACCGGTAGGGGAGACAATAAAGTCTTCGAAAAAGATCCCAAATAAGAGAGATTTGACATCTACGATGCACACACAATATGATTGTAGGTGTAATATTAATTTGTACAAAATTAATTAATTGTTGTTCTCGATAGTGTAGTGTGGTAATGGAGTTTGATATGCAAGTAGAAAACCAAAAGGTATTTTGATTTGTAGTCTCTCAAGTAACTTGTAGGCAGAACATGTACTAAAAATTGTACTCACCGGGAGGGGAGACAATGAAGCCTTTGAAAGAGATTCCAAATAAGAGAAAATTGACAGCTACGATGCACACACAATAAGATTTTATAATGTTAATTTATCACAAAATTAATTATTTAATTTAAAATGAGTTGCGCACTTTCGTACTGGTAAAAGAAAATTAATTTAGATAACAAAAAGCTTAATAAAGTCTTTAATCACAATTTGAAGTAAAAGAAGTGACGTTTTCTTGATGAAAAAAATAAAAGTTCTCAGAGCTAATCAAAACACAAGTAATCACTAGGAGCAGCGTTGCCGTGATGATGATGGTGGTATAATTCCGTATTGTTGTTGTATTTAACATGCAACTTTTTTCTAAGCGAAGATAAAAATGCACTAAAAAACAGGGCTATTATTTAATTTTACTTGAAATTTTATAAAAAAGTTCATCTAAATCCGTTGAACTGATAACGAGAAAATTCAAAATAAAAAAAATGACAGGTAGATACTATAAATAGTTGCTAAGTGTAAAATTTTATAACTTTTGGTAGTAGATCGTACTAAGTAGGAGTCGTTTTTAAGCAAACAAATATTTTCCTTTGCTGTTTTTTAACTTTTGTATGGAAGGTACCGTTATTTTTTCGTAAATGTAAAATATTTTAGAGAATACAAAACAACTCTTAAGTATCGACTTTCAAAAAAATCGATCATGTCGTTTTCAAAATATTTGATTTTCCAAAAAAAGTTTGAAAATTTTTTAAAAATCCAAAAAATTGTTTTTCAAAAATTTTGGTACACAAAACTATTTATATTTTTTGGTAGCTTCTGTAGAAAAAAATAATTGAAATTAGTTGTAACGTTTTGAAGAAAATCAAAAATTAAAAAAATGGTTCTTTGGTTTCCCACCCAAAGGAAGCCTTTACTAAAATAAATTTATTGACTTTTTTAAGAAACGTTGTCGAGCCGTTTTTGAGAAAAATACGATTATAGGCGTTTTTCTTTTTAATTCAGAAAAGACCTCTGAACAGAGTCCGAGCAAGTCGAGCATGTTCTGAACATATCATCTGAGCAAGTTTGTTCTGACCACCCTGAACTACCCAACTAACAAAATTGCTTCGCATTTCAGACATTATAGTGTTATTTGTTTCTATAGCGCTCCTATTACCCCTCTGACGGAAAGTAAATACCTTATTGGAGCATTACTGATTCCTTAAATATTTTCTGGTACAAATTATATCAGCTTGATAGAAGCTATATACCAATGTTTCTTTAATCTCTCTATATTGCTTTTATGAAATGAAGACGGAGCTTTCGCTTCTATAGTCATCCTGTAAAATTATTATACAATCTCTATGTTAGTTTCTGTTACTTGCTAAGTACAGCCACAAACCATTTCTGCTGTACTAGTAAAAACACAAACCACTTCTGGTACACTGAAGAGTATAGTCACAAACCAGCAGTGTGAAGAAAGTGCATACGTTTTTTTTTTATTGTAAATATATTCTTCCATGGCCGAGCGGTTAGCGTGGTGGACTTTCAGTGCGAGAGGACCATGGTTCGAGTCTCTAAAAGAACTTGTAATTTTTATAACTTAAAATAATATCTAATAAATTCTAAGATTGCATTTCAGATAAAAGCTTTCAAATAAAATATCTGAAAATAAATAAAATAAAATAAAAATATAAACAAATATAAATCAACTGTGAAATATTTTTTTATATTTCCACCTTCTTCTATAAGACCTCTAAATTGAGCCCAGTAAGTGTTTTTTGGAGCAGCTGAATTTAGTCCATAAAGGTCCAATAGGAGTTTAAAAAGGCCGCCCTTTTAATTCTATGGACTACTATATAATGATTATATGATTGCAAGAAATGATTATGGGAAGCTTCTTTGGATGATTACAGGGGCAAAATAGTTAGTTGGGTATTTTTGAAATACACCTGAACACTAGCTGTCAAATGCTATGCGTTCAGCATTGCTCAGTCATTTTATTCTGAGCTCATAGAGCGCGCTCTGAACTAACTCTGAACATACTCAAAATGAAAAAAGAAATACAAATTTTTAGCTCTGAACGCTCAGAGCTAAAAAAGAAACAAAACTTTTTGTTTGACAGTTCAGGCTCTGCTCTGAATTAAAAAACAAAAACCCCTTATGTAAAATTGCTTAAAACAATTGTATGGCAGGTACCGTTATTTTTGGTTCTAAAAAAAATGAAAAAAACGTGTGGGCATAATCACCAAAAACCACTAGCTATGTACCAATTTTGAAGAAAATCGATCGAGCCGTTTAAGTTAGCACTAAATGACGAACATACTCGCCGAGCTTGTTCGTTTGCGTTATCCCCTACACGACGAACTCATTTGACGAACATTCATTTCGTAGTGATTCTTCAAAGCGTACGCATGTGCGATAAGGCAGCGCAAGTGGTTCACGTTCATAGCAAAAATGAGGTTTGCTCGCGAACATGGCCCTACCCTACATATATGGCGAACATCGAAGCCAACGAACACGACAAAATCGAAATTTTTCGCCAACAGCGAACCGTTCGCGAACCAGCCCCTACACGACGAATATATAGCGAGCACGAACAAGTTCGGCGAGCATGTTCGTCGTTTAGGGCTAGCTTTAGGCTGAAGACGAACAGACAGACAGAACTGTGCCACCCACTTTTTTGGTATTCTCTATCATCGTAATATCATGTTGGATTGTTATCTCAAACTTTTTTTCTACACGAATCCAAAACTTGCCTTATACTGCGTTTTCATTAGGCCAAATGAGGTAATTTCCACAGCGTTGCCGGATAATTTTCCGAAGTTGATTCAAAAACAAAATGCAGTAGGTAGATTTATTTTTCTTTTTTGCAGTAGATATGCATTTTCAAATTTCTATTTGTATTTTCGAAAAAGAAATTAATAATAACAGATAATTGATTGAAAATGCATACTTAAAACATTATCTAAGATCAGCGACTGCGAATAAATTTGTTTAGGCAATTCCAAACGCAAATATCAACTAGTTCTGACTTAAATTTTTCGACAAAGTAGATAAACGATGCTATCAACAATAAAAAAAAACATGGCCTTAAATATGTTTAAATTGTAAAATTATGCATTTTATATTTTCTACGCTATTTTCTGAAAACCGTCAAACGCTAATTATTCCCCAGCGTCAGGACGCATTTCACAAAGCAGATAATGAAAACATTCGCTCAAATTTAAGCGTTTTAAGCACCCATTTCCTGGTTTATTTTAATGAAAAGTCACGTCATTCGACGACCAAGCAAATCACGCTTTAGAAAGAATAACATCAGAATTCACGATCGTTTACAATTTTCAGTTTGCTACACGGCTCATATGCAAGGCACTTAAAGGGTGAGTTTCAGAAGAAATAAATAATCATTGCTATTGATGATGAAATTATTTGTGGTTTTATTTTTTTTGAATTTGAATTTTTTTTTCGTTAAACCAAAAAGTATTTGACTGGCAGTAGATTTGTTTTACGAAATAAAATGTAATAGGCAACGCTGGTCTTAATATGCCATCTACCTCTGAATGCAAAATGAAAGGGACAGAAATAAAGTATGAAGAGGACAGGGACATAAATCTGACTGAAAAGATCGTTTCATATCGTTTCATGTAAACATCAAAGGACAAAATTGAAAAAAAATCAACAATCAGGAATATACTCTATTGGATGCAGCGATTGTAGAAAGGAATATCTAGGACAGACAAGAAGACCAATTTTGAAAAGATTCAAAGAACATTTTGCCCATGTTAAATACAATGAACCTGAGAAGTCGAGTGTAGCACAACACATGCTGGATAATAACCATAATTTTAGCTTACAAAATTTGAAATTAATTCGAAATGTTAATAATCCTTATGAATTAGATGCATATGAATCTCTTTACATTTAATTTAATGAATAATGACGATGGACCAATAAAAGATCCAATTTTCAAAAAATTTTATAATAGATCCTAAATTCACTATAAATTTGTTTGTGTAGTTTGTTTTGTTTGTATTGAGTTATTTGTATTTAATATCAATCAAACATTTTGTTTGTATTATTATTTATATAAAACTTACTGACGATGGAAGCATTGCTTCCGAAATGCATTTAAGTAAATAAATGAATAAAAGAAGTGTTTTTAAGTTATTCAAAATAATATCTTTTATTTATTTCATCAAAAAACACGTTGAAAATCTCCAATATCAAATCTTTACACCCGATTTTGGGAAAAATCGTACTGTAAAAATCGGATAGTGTAAATGTTGGCATTTACACCACCCGATTTTTCCACACACGATCTTTTGTTCAGAGGGGTAACCCTGAGGCCACACGAGCGAGTAATCGCTAGCGAATTACTAATACATCAAAACTTTTGCTACTCGCTAGCCAACTCGCTTGCCTTTTTCGAAGCCAGTTGAGAAGCGAGTAGAGTGGCGAGTGATTTGACAATAAATGTATGCACCCAACTCGCTAGCGAGTACTCGCTCGTGTGGCCTCCGGGTAAGGACCAAATCGTCCGTTCCTGGCAAACTCATACGAGTTTTCCAGTATGCTTGCGTTCTCTTTTATACTTTTCCCAGAGTCTTGTGTGTTCAGTGTTGACCAGCGTTGCCACTAATCGGAAAATTATCTGAAGTTGATCCAAACCAAAATGCAGTAAATAGATTTATTTTTCTTTCGCAGTAGATATGCATTTTCCAATTTGTATTTGTATTTTCGAAAAATAAATTGATTGAAAATACATAGATAGTTTGCTATACGGCTCATATGCAAGGCACTAAAAGGTTGGGTTTCAGAAGAAAAAACAACAACAATGATAACGAAATTATTTGTGGTTTTAATTTTGTTGAATTATATTTTTTTTTTCGTAAAACCAAAAAGTACCTATTTGGTTGCCAGTAGAATGGTTTTGCGAAAAAAATGCAATAGGTAACGCTGGTCCTAATATGCCATCTACCTCCATGGTATAAAAATACAAGGTATGTTGTATATGAGATGAAGGGTCGCCATATTTTTTTTTTTTGTGAAGTCATAGCGAGTGTTCACCAACACATAGCTTTAAAAAATAAATAATTTACTGTTTTACTTGAAGTTTAACAAATATAATTTCAAAACATAAATAATCTGTTGCTTTACTTTGAGTTTTAATAGCAAATAGCTTCAAAACATACAAATTTATTGTTTACTTTTTTTGCCATACATCACAAACAATTAAGATCATTCACTCGCAATAACGTCACGAATCAGTTGTCTGAACTGTCAAGCATACCTTGTTATTCTTATACCATGATCTACCTCTGAATGCTAAATGAAAGCGACAGCAACAAAGTATAAAGAGGACAGGGATAGAAATCTGACTGGAAAAATCGTTGTAGCAATGAGAGAGCAAAATGAGAGAGCAAGAAATTTCCCCTCCATGAAAAATCTTGCAAATTTCTGCTACACAAATTTTTGTGTGCAGGAAGTAACAACTGTCAAATCCACGTCTGTGTGTTTTTTTTGTTTGTGTGTGTCTTAAGATTTGTCTGTAGTGTTTGATAGTGTGTGTCACGTTTGAAGTTTCGTACACCAAAGTGATACAAAATTGGTTTTTTGCGTTTGTTAACTTTGTAGCAATTTTTCCCCTCTATGAAAGAATTTTCCCCTTCTTTCAATAATTTGACAGTTTTTGAACTTCGTGCTACAAAAGTAGCCAAACAAACCTAATGCCGACAATGCCAACTTACCCCTCACTTTCTGCTCCTTTCACCATTGAACAAAAGATCGTCTGTGGAAAAATTGGGTGGTGTAAATGCCGACAAATAAGTCGGCATTTACACCACCCGATTTTTCCAGTACGATTTTTCCCAAAATCATGTGAAATGTTTACATGAAACGATATGAAACGATTTTTCCAGTCAGATTTCTATCCCTGTCCTCTTCATACTTTGTTGCTGTCGCTTTCATTTAGCATTCGGAGGTAGATGGCATATTAGGACCAGCGTAAACTATTGCACTTTTTTTTCGTAAAAAAACATATACTAGCAATCAAATAAGTACTTTTTGGTTTTACGAAAAAAAAAAATATAATTCAAAAAATTAAAAACAAATAATTTCATCATCATTGTTGTTGTTTTTTCTCCTGAAACCCAACCTTTTAGTGCCTTGCATATGAGCAGTGTAGCAAACTATGTATGTATTTACAATCAATTATATGTTATTATTAATTTCTTTTTCGAAAATACAAATATAAATTTGAAAATGCATATCTACTGCGAAAAAAAAATAAATCCACTTAATGCATTTTGGTTTTGGATCAACTTCGCAAAATTTTCCGATTAGTGGCAACGCTGGTCAACACTGAACGCACTAGACTCTGGGAAAAGTATAAAAGAGAACGCAAACATACTGGAAAAATCTTGTGAGTTTGCCAGGAACGGACGATCTGCTCCTTACCCCTCACTTTCTACTCCCTTCACCCATGAACAAAAGATCGTGTGAGGAAAAATCGGGTGGTGTAAATGCCGACTAACTGGCTGAACAGAATAGAGTGCTGCAACTGGAGCTGCAGCTGCAACTGGAATAGCTGTCAAAAAGTGTCGTACGTGATTTTTTTTACGCGCCCACAATGCAGCTGTACAGCTTTCTGATATTTTAGTATCGAAAATAAAAATGAAAACAAAAATAAAAATTAGTAATGATGAAAAAGAAGCTAAAATTGCCTTACATCTTTATGAGACATTGAAAAGAGTTTAAAAATTACTTTAACCCACATGTAAACACTCTGTTTTGCTCACAATTACAAAACGTCAAAAAAGATGCAAGCAAAAGTTAAAAGTTGGCCAATTTGTCCAGTTACGTCTGCAGCTCCGTCTGCAGTTGCGTCGTGTTCTGTTCGCATCATTGAATTTGTGGGTATTCAACATTTTGACAGCTATTCCAGTTGCAGCTCCGTCTCCATTCTGTTCAGCCAGTAAGACGGTGTCTACATTGTCTTTTTACTGAACGGCATATTTACGATGTTACATGCATAAAAAAGAGATAAGGAGTCTACCTTCTCTTTTAAACGCATTTAAAATCGTAAATATGCCTTTCAGTAAGAAGACAATGTAGAGACCAGAGAATATCAAATAAAGAAGCCAATCCTTCGTACGTTTCACCCCCCAAAACCCATTTGTTTACATTGTTGTATTTGTAATTTCATTTCGTGTCGAAGAAATAGATGTGAATTGCAACAACAAAAAGACCTGTGCTGAATGATGTGCTGAATGACTAGTTGATTCTATGTGTGCGTTTTGCACTGCTTTTCACTAATACTTTGCAAATCTAATACATCAGCTGTTCGCTTCCAGCTTGTAGGCAAATCAAATTGACAGCTGAGGATTGACTTCTTTATTTCATATTCTCTGGTAGAGACCGTCTAATGGGGTTTTCCATTGGTAAATTCAGATTTCGATCTAAAAATTGATTTTTTTCGTTGCCAATGGAATGCGATTTCAAATTGATTTTAATTTGCCAATGTATTTGTGTAATTTCGCGTGTATCTTATTACTCGTAACAATTTGCATCCCTTGAGCCACTTTTGGTAGAGTAATATTAGCTTCATTAATTAATTAAACAGCTTCCTTTTTCTATTAAAAATTATTTTCTTCGTATTTTGAGCACAATTTTTACAGCCGAAATAAAAAATCACATCAAAAACCACATAAGGAAAGTGACAGCTCAAAATTGTTTTGGTATTAGTGCAGGGAGGGGTAAATCTGCCGAAAAATTTAGATCTGCAAAATTGATTTTAAATCAAAAAATAAATCAATTTTTCCGCCCAATGGAAGGGTAAAATTGATTTGGATCTGTCAAAAAGCTGATTTTGACAGATCCAAATCAAAAATAAATTGATTTATTTTACCAATGGAAAACCCCATAAGAGACGTCAAAATTCGTCGCCCCAGTTTGATGTTTTTAAATGAAAGAGAAGCCGATATATTGCTATTTGGTAAAGAGAGCAAACGAAACTGGAATTTCGAATATCTCGTCTTTTTCAGTTTTATTTTGTATATTATATATTTTACATATAGTACATATATATACGTATTTATGAAAATTGCACATAAATTGATATAGGAATAGACAAATAGGCTTATGTCTGTCATTAAAATATAAGCGGAAGTTGAATAAAACCACGGTAAATTTACGCGAAATACAGATAAAGTTCAAAGAAAAGCGATTTAATACATTATAAGCAGAAAATATATCACTATTCCCACTTTTTCATATAAGTGCAATGGTAAATTGTAAGATTTTTTTTCCTTAAATAAAAGAACGGCTGGGAGTAACAGAGAGGACATTAAAAGCTCAAGATATGAAATGTATGTATGTTTATTATTTATAGGTATATATGTATACATAAATATCGACTGCATATAGGTACATATAAATTTGTTTTGGTAGTTTTATGTTGATTGAAAACTATACTCAGTTAATTACAATTTGTTTAAAAATTACATGACCGTAAAATAACGACCAAGTGCATATTTATATATTAATTCCTTATAGGTATGTGTAAGTTTTCCCTCTAACATATAGTAGGTATATGATCACACCCATATAAAATTGCGGTCTGGAGGAGCCTTGCACTCCTGTATTAATTGCAATTGCAGCTTTTTATTTAATATTAAGATAAGATTTTACAGTTCGTATTAAAGGTTACACACAAAAGATAAAATTAATAATTTAGTTTTTCTTAAAACTATTTTTCACTTTATGTATGAAAATATATATATATGTAAAATAAATATATATACAAATATATATATATATATATATATATACCTATATATAAACATGTATATAGGTACATATATGTATATTGGATTTTGGAATAGGTAACTTCATTTTTTATTCAATAATAAATAACGCTTAAACGGCAATTAATTGATTCCTATTAATTTGGAAAAATGCTATTAAGTAGGATAGGAGGTAGGTACCTATATACTCATACCTATCTAGTTAAAAACTGAACAGAAAAATGTTTTGCTTGTATTCATTGTATAGATCTTTGTATTTTATAATATCAACATATTCAGTTGTCTACATTTTTGATACAAACTATTTAAAATATTTGTCTAAATTATTTAAAAAAAGATAAAGGTGGGTAGATCTTTATTGAACATTAAATAGAAATAAGTACGCTACACCACTCGAAGGTTGCTATATTAAAACTACCGGCCATTCTACAACCATATCAAATATCACTGGTGAATGGATAGCTATTGGTTTTTGTCTCAGTACCTATGGAAATACTAGCGACAGACTTCTCTTTATAGCTATTTTGGAAATATTTGGGAAAATTTAACATGAGAGGCTTAAATTTTTAGATTTATGTTCAAAGAAAAAACTTAAAGATATTAACTTTTTTGAGTTATATCACATTTTTACTAATTTTAAATCACTCGGCAAATTATTGAACAAACGGAAACCTTTGTGGAACAATAAATTTTGAGCCCTAGCTATTTGGATATGGCTTTACATCCGATACATAATGATTTATGATGAAAGAGATAATTAGGTTATAAATTACAAAAAATAATTTCATTCATCACAGCTCTTTGATTAAGGCAAAAGTGGTGGTTGTTACTACGTTTATAAATTGAAAGGGTTATTTGAATGTTGGGTCACTTCAAATTTCTTAAAATTTTTTATAATTTGTCATAGAAAATTAGGAAACATTCGGAAGTGAAAATAAGAAATTATACCCGTCCCTTGGGTACGAAAACACTTAATTTTATCAATTTAAAATAATAACAGTTTTTTTCAGCAGAACTGAATGTGAATATATCTTTGCTAGAGGCATTAAGCAGTGGTTTGTTTGAATTTGTTATCTTTTAAAATACCTAATTAGCCCTTCTAATAACACAGCTAAGGACTCACTTGCGATTACACTGGTCTGCAAAAATCAACTTTTTTTTTTGCCTTCAAATAATTCTTTGAAATTATGACAGATTTGACTTTTTTGAATCTAAATCTGGTTTCAGAAAAATTCTATCACATCCAGTTATTTTTAAATTGATTTTTGAAAAATATGATTGATTTGTAAAAAAGAGCCCTCTTCGACTTGGTTGACCTGGTAAAAACAAAAAACTATTGTGCCTATTCTGCTTAAATTTGGAGGATTTACTCCACATAATTTAAGCTTTCACATGAAACTAGATTTGTCATCATCCATCAATGTTCACTCATATTTTAAACCCTAATTTAAAAAATACAACAGAAATTTCGAAATTTCATAGTTTTTATGATTTACGCTGTAAAAAACATATTTTTTTGGAAAATAATAGAATTTTCCTATATTTGATATTCATAAACTCAAGTATATTAAATAAATTTTAATCAAAGACTTTAAAAAAAGAAACAACTAAGCGTCTTAAAATCCCAAACACTTTTTTCCCATTAGTATATTTCACTGAGTGCTCCGTATAAAAAACTGGTAAGATATTTTAAAATATAAAAACACACCGATTCTACTAAACTACACCTGAAAAAAGTAGTTTTGAAAAATAAAATAAGCTCAAAAATCCAAATAAACAATTTACTCTAGCTTCTTTCCTTAAACATATTATTTTGTAGCTTTTTTTCTTTTCATATTTTCCATTGTCTGACGAAAAATTGACCAGCAAAAATGTGCCAGCATTGCTTCTGACCATTTCCCGTTATATCTTAGTTCTATGTGCATCGTGTCTTGATGAAACATTTCACCATGTTCATCTGAAACTACACCAGGTTAACCGGGGGAAAAATCTAAGTGGGAGTCCAAAAAATGAATTTTCAGTGACATGTTGCAATTAAGAGCTTTATAAGAGCTAAGTAGTTCTTGGATGATTTCCTTGAAATTACAATATCTTTGGGAGGAAAACGAATTTTAAAAAGATTTAAAATGATTGAGAAAGACTAAATATAGTTCTTTCAGGTCCTGTTATTAGTTTTTAAAAAAGGTTTCTATCGGTGAAGAAATTTGACGTCAAAGGTACCCAAAAAACGGGTTTTTGAATTGTTTGAATTGGAATATCTCAAAAACGTGACGTGCTAGAGTAATTTTGACTTCGGATTCGGATTCATCATGCCAAAATCCTATAGAAAAGTATATTTTGGTTTAAAGGCGATTTTCGTTGCAGACCAGTGTTATCAGCCGCAAAAAGTAGAACACATTAGCTGTTACTACGTTTAAAAATTGAAGGGTTTATTTGAATTTTTGTTCAATTTTCTTCAACATTTTTATAATTCGCAGAACCTTATAGGATCATGTCCCCAGTAGTCGAACACTTAGTGGTTCATAATAAAGTAATCCTTGATTGTGAGGAAACCATTCTACCACAGATACTATAGTTACATAGATATCGCACGCAGAGCAAATAAAAATTACTACTTTTTTATTGTGGGACGTAGAGCTACATCCCAGTTATATCAATCACAACAAGAACATAAATGTTAAAAAAAGAGCCAAGTTCTAATATGTACAAGAAACCCGTGCGTAAAAAGTCAGCCAAAAAAAGTAATGAGATCTAAAATAGGTAATTGATAACAATTTTTAAAAAGTGGTAGATGCCACGCCCCTTGAGCTGAAAATCATACATTTCTTACTTTTATCTTTGTACGCACGTCAAACCCTACCGCTCCACCAATTTTCATCGTTCTACACCAATTAAAAGTGCTTCATAAAGTTTATAAGAATTTTTGAGAAAGTGGGTGGATGCCACGCCCCCTGAATAGAAAATTGCATATTTTCGATTTTTTTCCTTTGTGTGCACCACAAAGCCTACCGTTTTGCGAAATTTCAAGTTTCTACGATGTCGGGAAGTGCTCCATAATTTTGATGATCTGCCAGTGAGTCAGTGAATCAGTCAGTCAGTTACGGTTTTTGCGATTTTTGAAGATTATCTCCGGAATCACTTAGGCTAGGACCGCACTTCAGTCGGTGCGATTAAAAAATCGGTGTCGCAACAAATAATTGCCATGCACTCACTTGCGGCTATCTATCGCGCGATTTTTTAGTCGCAAGAAATAGAACATAAAGCTTTTAATGTGAATGCACGCACTTGCGTCTATTTAATTTTGCGACAGAAAAAACGCTCAAAAAATAGATCTGGTTCCATTTTTTTAATCGCTGCGATTTTAAAGTCGCGTATGTGTGCATTCACATTTAAAACCATGTGTCTCATTTCTTGCGGCTAAATAATCGTACGTTTGAAAATCGCAAGTGCGTGTATAATTTTTTCTAGTTGCGACTACGATTTTTTAGCCGCACTATTTTAAATCGCAAGTGTGAGCACAACCATCTTAGTCCGTTTGTTTCATTTTAACTTTCGACAATCGCATCGCCAGAAAAATGGAACAAATTTTCGACTTTTAATCGTCGCGATTTCTAGGTCGCATGTGCGTTCATTCTTATTCAAATTCATGTGTTCTATTTCTGGCGACTAAACAGTCGCGCGATTGAAATCGCAAGTGCGGTCCTAGCCTTATGCTAAAAAGTTAAATTTGGTGAGCCACCTGTGTTTGATCAGCTTAGCTAATACTGCGAATTTGAAGTTTGTGACTTTATTGGTACTTAAGTTATAGGGGGGTTGAAAATCGCCTGAGTTTGTTCCTGTAAAAAGGGTGTAGTGCCGCGAACTTGGCTGGGCACTATCGTGCCCTTTGATATTGCGTGAGTTATGGACCACATAAGATAGATTTACATACATAGATATAAATAGAAAACGACAACAACAAGTCATCAGTAGTTTGATCAACCGATTCGATTTTTGAGGACGAAACAAAAGAGCTTGCAATCACAAAATATTGAAAAAATGGTCATTTTTATTTGTACTGGATGCGATATCTATGTAACTTTAGTATCTGTGATTCTACGTTAATATGTGATGTAAAATTATTTAGCAGCTTAAACTGAAATATTTGTTATAACTTTTAAGGTTTTGCTAGTAACTTTAACTACTATTTTTTATAAAAAAAAAAACAAAAGCTGAAAAAAGCCTAATTCCCCAGTTGTCGAACACTAGTTTCCTAAGCCAGAACAGAAAGTTTTCTTATTTCGAACACAATATTTCGTACATAGTTTCAACCAAAAAAAAAAACGGAGAAGTAAATTTCTCTCAGTTTTATTAAACAATTTGTTTTTGTTAATTTGTTTTGATTCAATTCTTTTAAAAAAGAAATAAGAACAGTTTAACGGATTCTTAGTTTGAATAAAATTCAAAAACTGTTCCACAAAGGAAGCTAGCAAATATGAGTTTCCTTGAATCGAACACTGGAAGAAAAGAAGAAAAAGGTGTTCGAATACTGAACCCAACGTTTCCCTCAGTATTCTTGACGCAAAACCCTAAAAAAAAAATAATTTTCTATAATATTTATTGCCTGAACGAAATAAAACAATTTTGATGGAGTTGCCTATATTCGAACACTAGTGTTCGAACAGGAAACTAAACAAATTTGGTTTCCTATGTTCAAACAGTCAATTTATTAATAAATTATTAAGTTCTAAGTTAAATTTTTAAGTTACATAAGGGTGTTTCCATCGTTTCGGGTGTGACAGTGAGACTCCGTATTTTATTAATTATACACATCCTATTTCCAATTTATAAATAAAAACTTTACTATTCTACAGGACACCTGAAAAAAATAGTATATTAAAGTATGAAAAAATTAGTGGTTCAGTTATAGGATGCAATTTAGTTGCGTTACGGGTGTGACCTTAGAAAACTGGTGATTTGAGATTAAGATATCTTGTTTTCATGTGGTGTAAAATAGGACATGAAAAGTATGTATCATTCTTTTGCAAGTATTAACCCAGATAGTTGATCTTCAGTTAAGAAATGAGAACCAAAACTATGAAAAACTATACAAATTTTGTATTTGAAAATGTTACCGTTGTGACAGGTCATCGTAACGGGTGTGACCGAGCATGAAAACAATATAATATACTATATTTAATATATGTACATATAATCATTTCTCACATGATGTCAGAAACACTTTCTCTAGAAAAATGAAGTTTTTCTCACTGAAAAGTGAATAGATTTTTCACCTCAATGAGATTTTTTCCATTTTCTTTTAAAAAAGGGGAAACTTTCACTTAAAGCCGATTAAATTTATATTTAAAGTAGACTTTCATAGAATTATATCTCTACGTCATGAATTTCATATCTAAAATTGAGTTGAAAAACATAAAGAATATGATTTGAAATGCCAACCTGTTACGGGTGTGACACAGACTTAAGATTTTAAATACGGGGTCAGTATTAATTTCAAATTCTCGAAATTTTGTCTGACAGTAGATCATAGTATTCTCCTTTTTTTCCCCCAAATTATCACATTGATACAATTTTTGTCTTCTAGTAATGAAAGATATTAATTTTTTGTTACGGGCGTGACACTAACCACTTTATGAATCAACTGCCTAAAAACTAAAATTGTATTTACTATTGAATAATTACATGACACGAAAACGTGCTTAGAGTTCTGATAGGGGCAAATAACCACCGGTTCTCGAATTGTGAAACAATTATTTATTGCAAATAGGGTTTTGGGCTTCTGATAACAAAAAGTGATTTTTTGAGACCTTAACTGCTATGTGACGAAATAAGCGGCGATAAAAAAATATATTGATATTTTCACTTTTAAAATGAAACATGCAATCTTTTAAAACCGTCTTACGGTACTTTTTTCAATTCGAAGTCATTTTTGTGATTTTTCGTAAAGGGTCGTTTTCTATGGAATCACCCATAAATAAAATAACTTTCATCTAACAAGAAAACGCATTAAAACAGGCATTAAAATTGATTTTCACATCAAAAATCACAGTTTCCCAGAACATTTCCCACAGTTTTTTTTTTACAAAAACTTGAAATTACTGGATTTCCTAAATCCTCTTTTTTAAGTCCTTTTTTTAAAACTTTAGGATTAAAATTGACTAGTTGGTTTAAAGGAACTACACATGAATTATTCTACGTTTATAGTAGTTAAAAATCTGAGAAACCACAGATTATAATAGTCCCGTTAGAGCACGATATGAGGGCATTCCTTTCATTTCGACGTGATGGGTTGAGCTTTAGTACACTAATAGTTCATGTCCTAACTTTACTTTTAGGAATTGTTGCCAACGCGGCAACACTGTCAGAAGGACAGGAGAAGGGTTGCCACTTATAAAAAAGAAATAAGAACAGTTTAACGGATTCTTAGTTTGAATAAAATTCAAAAACTGTTCCACAAAGGAAGCTAGCAAATATGAGTTTCCTTGAATCGAACACTGGAAGAAAAGAAGAAAAAGGTGTTCGAATACTGAACCCAACGTTTCCCTCAGTATTCTTGACGCAAAACCCTAAAAAAAAAAATAATTTTCTATAATATTTATTGCCTGAACGAAATAAAACAATTTTGATGGAGTTGCCTATATTCGAACACTAGTGTTCGAACAGGAAACTAAACAAATTTGGTTTCCTATGTTCAAACAGTCAATTTATTAATAAATTATTAAGTTCTAAGTTAAATTTTTAAGTTACATAAGGGTGTTTCCATCGTTTCGGGTGTGACAGTGAGACTCCGTATTTTATTAATTATACACATCCTATTTCCAATTTATAAATAAAAACTTTACTATTCTACAGGACACCTGAAAAAAATAGTATATTAAAGTATGAAAAAATTAGTGGTTCAGTTATAGGATGCAATTTAGTTGCGTTACGGGTGTGACCTTAGAAAACTGGTGATTTGAGATTAAGATATCTTGTTTTCATGTGGTGTAAAATAGGACATGAAAAGTATGTATCATTCTTTTGCAAGTATTAACCCAGATAGTTGATCTTCAGTTAAGAAATGAGAACCAAAACTATGAAAAACTATACAAATTTTGTATTTGAAAATGTTACCGTTGTGACAGGTCATCGTAACGGGTGTGACCGAGCATGAAAACAATATAATATACTATATTTAATATATAGGTTAGGTTAGGTTAGGAGGGGTGTGCACAGCACAGAGGCTGTTGCGTACACGGGGGCCTGTTGGTCCATTGTGATCCCCTTACAAAAAGAAAGCAGAGATGCTCCTAAACTAATGATTCAGATAGACTGGCTCATTAACGAACCAGCCTGTGCTCTCTATGAATTTCCTCATATTTGCCATTGAGACCTGCGCTAGATCATCCAGTTCTCCAACAAACCTGTTTCCCAAGTAACGGAGGCGGCTTGTTTGGAGGTTCGGACAGTCACAGAGCAGGTGTTTAATGGATTCTACTTCTTCAACATCCTGACAGCTCCTACAGCAGTCGGGTGCGAGTACACCCAATCTGGTGGCCATTGTGCCAATGGCGCAGTGACCCGTTAGTACACCTATCAAGATTCTTATGTTCTTTTTACTCAGCGATAGAATATACTGAGATTCCTTTTCATTAATTCTAGGCCATAGACTTCTAGAGATAACGCAATCGTTCCTGGTAATCCAGGATTTATTGATTCGCTCTTTCGTTACTAGGTCCATTTTCATTTTAACTACGCCGATCGGGATGTCTAGTCCCATGTCTAATTGGTTACTACTGTTCCTATTTGATAATGACCCCTTCCTTGCTAGTTCATCTGCTATATCATTCCCTTCTATATTGCTATGTCCAGGAACCCAACAGAGTTTGACTTGGTTAGTGTTACAAATTTTGTTCAGTATGCCTCGACATTTTACCACTGTTTTGGATCTTATGGTCTCACTGGCTATTGCTTTGATCGCAGCTTGGCTGTCCACGAAAAATGTGATCTCCGACGAGATCAGTTTTTTCTTGTGTACCAATTCTGCCGCTTTTTGAATAGCGTAAATCTCAGCCTGAAAGACACTACACTCATCGGGGAGTTTATATGACTCTCTTATATTAAGGGCTTCACAGAACACCCCCGCACCTGTTCCTTCTTCCATTTTAGACCCGTCAGTGTAGAAGGGGATACCCCGTTCACTAATTAGTGATTTGGGTTCCCATCCATGTCTTTCGGGTATTGAAATAGAGAAGTGTTTGTTAAAATCCATTACAGGAGGAATATAATCAGTCTTCGCATCAAGTGCAGCCACTGTGTCATACCTTTGTAGGATAGACCCATGACCATAGGTGCTGTGCTTCCAAGAGCCCAGTTCTTTGAGTCGAAATGCGCTTTTGGCTGCTGTGCATCTAGTGTACTCGTTTAGGGGTGGAAGATTTAAAATAATTTCCAAACCTGCCTGTGGCGTAGACCTCTGTGCCCCCGTTATTCCTATACAGGCTAGTCTCTGTACCTTATTCAGGTTTTTGAGATAGCTTACTTTTTCAACAGCTTTCCACCACACTATAGATCCATAGGTAAGTATGGGGCGAACAATCGTCGTGTACATCCACTGGATAACCTGCGGTCGCATACCCCACCGTGTACCAAAGGTCTTTTTGCATGTGTAGAAAGCGCATAGTGCTTTTTTCATTCTTTCCTCTGTGTTACGTTTCCATGTTAGCTTGGAATCAAGGATAACTCCAAGATATTTAGCTTCCTTGGAAAGTTTCAGAGGAATGTCATTAAGTCTGGGAGGAGTAAAATCTCCTAATTTCTTTTTATTCGTGAACAGAACTAGTTCGGTTTTTGTAGGGTTAACCCCGAGACCGTTTTGTGTTGCCCAAGAAGATAGTTCTTTAA
The DNA here is from genome assembly GCA_963921185.1 of Dasysyrphus tricinctus. NCBI lineage: Eukaryota > Metazoa > Arthropoda > Insecta > Diptera > Syrphidae > Dasysyrphus > Dasysyrphus tricinctus. Next base: position 175,112,509 of record OY992531.1, on the reverse strand, counting down.
GTGCGGATTCCATAATATCTTTGATGGTGGTAAGATACTTACCCGATATCAAAATTACTATGTCGTCTGCATAGGCCACAATTTTAATGCCCTGATTCCTAAATCTTGTAAGAATTTTATTAACAACTAGGATCCAAAGGAGAGGTGAGATTACCCCTCCTTGTGGCGTGCCTCTTGTAACTGTTTTCTCAACAATAGTATCTCCTAGTCGCGAGTTTATGATTCTGCCATTGAGCATGGTATAAATCCAGTCTACAATGACAGGCTCAACTCCAACCTCTTCCAGAGCAGATTTAATGGACTCCGTCTTTACGTTGTTAAACGCTCCCTCAATGTCCAAAAATGCTGCCAGGGTATGTTCTTTGTGCTCGAAACTTTTCTCAATTTGTGAAACGACCTCATGCAACGCAGTCTCCACTGACTTACCCTTAAGGTAAGCGTGTTGGTAGTTGCATAAAATGTTTGGATTGAGAAGGTCTCTAACATGCAGATCAATAATTCTCTCCAACGTCTTGAGGAGGAACGAAGAGAGACTTATTGGTCTGTAATCTTTTGCTGTCGAGTGTGTCGGTTTCCCAGCTTTTGGAATAAACACAACTTTAACTTTTCTCCAGCTGGTAGGGACGTATCTAAGTTTAACACAACTTTTAAAGATTACCCTAAGCCATGGGGTGATTATCTGTAGAGCATGTTGAAGAAATGCCGGAATTATCTCGTCTGGTCCAGCTGATTTAAAGGGTTTGAACGAGTTTATTGCCCACATAATCTTCTGCTCTGTGATAACCTGATCCAATTCAGGTGCTGATTGTAGAGCTTCTAAGGAGTCTGGTTGTTTATAAACAGAGTCCTCAGGGCTCTTACAGTCAGGAAAATGCGTTTCCATAAAGAGTTCAAGTGTTTCTTGGCTCGAGTTCGACCACGATCCATCGGGATGTTTAATATATCCTGGAATCGTGGGGTTATGGGCAAGGACCTTTCGAAGTCTCGCCGCCTCACTTGTGTTCTCAATGGATTCACAGTGTCTAGCCCATGAATCCTTTTTGGCCCGTCTTAGCTCCTTGGTGTATGAGTTAAGTTCAGCTCTATAAGAATTCCAGTCTACATCTAATTTACTCAGTTTGGCCTTATTGAAAAGTTTTCTGACCCCTGTTCTTCGTTTCTTAAGTTCACTGTTCCACCAGGGTGGGCTAGTGGGTTTAATGTTACGAGATATAGGGCAGTTTCTTTCGAAGGCCGTTCTCATTTCACTAGTAAGGTTTTGAACAACAGTGTCTATGGTTGAGGTTGCCGAAAGCGTTTCTTCCTCTGGTGGGTCGATACGATCGTTCAACCATTTTGTGTACTCTGTCCAATTTGTTCTAGTTGGGTTTCTAAAGGGCTTAATCTCATTATTATTCCTGTCTAGAGTAAAGAGTATCCTGAAGTGATCTGAGAAAGATTCCTCAGGTGAGACTCTCCAATTCCCTACAGAAATTTTATCGTTGTTGCTCATAAGAGTGAGATCTAGAATCTCTTCCCTGTTTTTGTTCCTAAATGTTGGGTGATTACCCTTATTACATAACATAAGGTTTGAACAGAGAATGTATTCAAAAATTGACTCACCCCTTTTGTTAACATCTTTACCTCCCCATTGAGTGTGGTGGGCGTTAGCATCGCATCCCAACACCAAAGGTGTCCCTCTTGCTGCGGTGTGACCCACAAGATCGCGGACTGTTTTTGATGGTGGGTTTTCCTCTTCGTACGGCATGTACGTTGACGCCAAGACGAAGTTACCTTCCCTGGACTCAACGCTGATTGCCACGTTGTCCTTGTTGCTGTACCTAGATAAAAAGAAAGCATTAATCGACTTTTTCGCTAGAATACAACTTCTTATTTCACCTTCTGACGTGGAGTGGAACAGATTATAGTTTTTTGACCTTAATCCTTGTACCTGATTCTTACGAATCCATGGTTCTTGGATTAAGGCCACATCCACGGCCTCCTGAGACATGTAGAGCATTAGGTCGTGCGTCGCTGCTTTAGCGTGATGCAAATTAATTTGCACCACCAGCAGCTTTTGACTCCCCTTTGCTAACATGCCTCCTTACCTTTACGGTTCCGAGACCATATCTCAACACGTCTTCGTTCCCTTTAAGAAGAAGGTCAGATTTCTTGTCAATAACGAACAAGAGGTCCTTTCCTTCCCCTCTAAGACTCTTCTTGGAATGAAGAAGTTTCCATTCTAGTATGGGCAGCTCCTTATTCTGTTTCGCCAGCAGTTTAATCACGGATGCATCCTCATGCATGGCAGGAGGAGGGATCCATATATTAACCTGCTGGCGAAGTGGCAGAGCTGTGACGGGAAGAATCCCAAGAGATGCCCCCTCCCACAGTTCGCCAATATTGGTGATTGTGTGAGTGAGGAACTCCAGGGATTTCTTGTCCCCACAGCAAACCACTTTTACTCCCTTTCGCCAACCAGCTCCATCAAAGGTGTAGTCCTCAGAACTATCATCCTCGGATGTCACCATCATGGCTTTGATGATTTCATTTTCTACAAGTAACCAATTTTTTGCCGTGATTTTCCCATCCGGGTCGTCTCGACTTATTATATGTCTCGACTATATATGTACATATAATCATTTCTCACATGATGTCAGAAACACTTTCTCTAGAAAAATGAAGTTTTTCTCACTGAAAAGTGAATAGATTTTTCACCTCAATGAGATTTTTTCCATTTTCTTTTAAAAAAGGGGAAACTTTCACTTAAAGCCGATTAAATTTATATTTAAAGTAGACTTTCATAGAATTATATCTCTACGTCATGAATTTCATATCTAAAATTGAGTTGAAAAACATAAAGAATATGATTTGAAATGCTAACCTGTTACGGGTGTGACACAGACTTAAGATTTTAAATACGGGGTCAGTATTAATTTCAAATTCTCGAAATTTTGTCTGACAGTAGATCATAGTATTCTCCTTTTTTTCCCCCAAATTATCACATTGATACAATTTTTGTCTTCTAGTAATGAAAGATATTAATTTTTTGTTACGGGCGTGACACTAACCACTTTATGAATCAACTGCCTAAAAACTAAAATTGTATTTACTATTGAATAATTACATGACACGAAAACGTGCTTAGAGTTCTGATAGGGGCAAATAACCACCGGTTCTCGAATTGTGAAACAATTATTTATTGCAAATAGGGTTTTGGGCTTCTGATAACAAAAAGTGATTTTTTGAGACCTTAACTGCTATGTGACGAAATAAGCGGCGATAAAAAAATATATTGATATTTTCACTTTTAAAATGAAACATGCAATCTTTTAAAACCGTCTTACGGTACTTTTTTCAATTCGAAGTCATTTTTGTGATTTTTCGTAAAGGGTCGTTTTCTATGGAATCACCCATAAATAAAATAACTTTCATCTAACAAGAAAACGCATTAAAACAGGCATTAAAATTGATTTTCACATCAAAAATCACAGTTTCCCAGAACATTTCCCACAGTTTTTTTTTTTACAAAAACTTGAAATTACTGGATTTCCTAAATCCTCTTTTTTAAGTCCTTTTTTTTAAACTTTAGGATTAAAATTGACTAGTTGGTTTAAAGGAACTACACATGAATTATTCTACGTTTATAGTAGTTAAAAATCTGAGAAACCACAGATTATAATAGTCCCGTTAGAGCACGATATGAGGGCATTCCTTTCATTTCGACGTGATGGGTTGAGCTTTAGTACACTAATAGTTCATGTCCTAACTTTACTTTTAGGAATTGTTGCCAACGCGGCAACACTGTCAGAAGGACAGGAGAAGGGTTGCCACTTACCAGTTTAAATCACGAAATGTTGCTTATAAATCGAAAACCAAGGGTCGGACTCCCGTTGGATTCAGCACTCTTGAAACCATAGGACCACATTATTGTTTTTCTCCCACCCCTCTTCTTTCACGAAGGGGATGGAAAAAAGTTGTTTTGGGAAAGAAAATTTGAAAACCCAAGAAAAGTAAGAAAAATATTTTTATTAATAAAGTAAAGATGGTGTCGACGCAGAATTTCACAATCTACTAAAGTACATCCAAACTTGATTGAAAACCTACTTTGTTTTGTTTTTTAAACCAACTTTCAAAGTGCTGGGGAGGGGGGTTATGAAAGATTAACAAACTTTATTTATATTGGTATAATATAAGCATATGACACATGTTTTAAGGGTATTTTTATATGCACAATCTTACTTAATCAGAATGAACTCGATACAACCAGTAACCACCTGAAAAAAAGTTATAGCCCTTTTCATAAATGATGAGTGAATTTTTTGTGGAACTAGTAAAATATTACCAAATTCCACCAGCATTGTCATAAAACTTGGTCCACATATTTCATTTGTCACAAGCAACAAGAATCAAAGTAGTCTACAAAAATATTTGTGGTTAAAGGGTGTTTTTTTCAATGTATTAGACAAAAATTGAACTACTTCCATGAAACCCCTTCCAAAACTGGTACGTTGATGAAAGTTGGTGACATGTTTGATCATTCATTGGAACCAAGAATCAAAAAAGACTATTCAAATGTCCATGGTCTGAGGATTTTTTTTGAGAGGTTATGTTGTACTTATAATAATCTTCCCAGTGAAATAAAATCTATAAATAATCAAAACAAATTTAAAAAAGAAGTCATAAAATATTTAAAATTGGATAGTTAACAAATAAATAAAAACTAACTTGATAAACAAATTTGCTGTCAAACCAAATTCTTAGCTCATAAATTCTAAACTTATTCTAGTCAAAAAATACAATCATTTACAGACATTAACTCTTTAAAAGTAAGATAACTTTTTTATGGGAGCTTGTATCTACTTTATTTTATTATTATTGGATTCAGCATTAAAAAATACTTTTAAATCATGCACCATTTTACATTATCTCGGTTTCAAAAACATAAAAATGTTGGGTCAAAAAATCTGATTTTCATTTCCCATTGTAATAACACCCTCAGACAGTTTATATTTGTTTTCCTGGCCTTGATGAAAAGTCAAATGCTTTGACTAATTTTCATTAACGTTCCAGTTTCGGGAGGGGTTTCATGGTAGTAAATAAAAATGTTCCCTTTAACTGAAAAAAAAATAAAATGCACGACTGGGTCGCACGTACTTGCTCTTATGTTCAAGACACTGCGAGTTTAAGAAAATTGTATATACAAGCATGGAAATTATGAGAGAAAAATGTAGAGAAGCATGAAATACGACACTTAAATTAGCTAAAACAACTCTTTTGACAGTTTGAGGTGAAAAAAAAGTATGCCATCTTAATTCATGGTGGAATATGATTGTATGGGAAAAAAAATTTTTAAAATCGTTGGAGCGGTTTTTTTTTAAATTAATTTTTTATATATAAAATTCTTAAAACATTTTTAAGAACAAATTCTGGTATGCAGATTTAAACTATATATTTATGTGTATATAAAAACAAAATTTGAAAAAAAATTGTCAACCCGTTTTTGAGATATCGAATTTTCAAAAAAAAAAATTTGAAACTTTTTTTAAAAATCCAAAAACTTCTTTTTTGAAAATTTTGATATGCAATATTATTTAATCTTATCTGAAATTTGTATATAAAAAAATTCATTTAAATCCGTTTAGCAGATAACGAGAAAACTCAAAATAAAAAAATACGTTCTATGACAGGTACTACTAATAGTTGCTATGTGTAAAATTTTATAATTTTTGATGGTAGATCGTACTAATTTTAGTATATGAAAAAAGTTTAATCAAAATCGTAGGAGTCGTTTTCGAGCAAAAAAATATTTTCCTTTGAGGTTTTTTCACTTTTGTATGGAAGGTACCGTTATTTTTTCATAAATGTAAAATTTTTTCTAAAAATATTTTAGAGAATACTAAAAAAGTCTTAAATATCGAGTTTCAAAAAAATCTATGATGCTGTTTTCAAAATATTTGATTTTCCAAAAAAAATTTTGAAATATTTTTTAAAAATCCAAAAAATATTTTTTCAAAAATTGTGGTACACAAAGCTATTAACATTTCTTGGAAGCTTCTGTATAAAAAAAATAATTGAAATCGGTCATACCATTTTGAAGAAAATCAAAAATTAAAAAAATGGTTCCTTTGGAGGTACCATTAATAACCATTTTTGAAAAATGGTTTTCCACCCAAAGAAAGCCTTTACTAAAATAAATTTATTGAATTTTTTTTAAGAAAAGTTGTCGAGCCGTTTTTGAGAAAAATACGATCATGTAAATTTGCCAAAAAAAATGTATGACAGGTACCGTTATTTTTGGTTCTAAAATAAAAATGAAAAAAACGTGTCGGCAGAATCACCAAAAACCACTAAGTACCAAGTTTGAAGAAAATCGATCGAGCCGTTTAGGCTGTTGATGAACAGACAGACAGACAGACAGACAGACAGACAGACAGAATTTTGCCACCCACTTTTTTGGTGTTCTCTATCATCGTAATATCATGTTTGATTGTTATCTCAAAATTTTTTTTTTGCACGAATCCAAAACTTGCCTTATAGTACCTATAATCGCAAGTAAAAACACCTTTTCACTATAAATATTTTTGTAGACTTTTTTGATTCTTGTTACTTATGATAAATGAAATATGTGGACCAAATTTCGTGTCAATGCTGTTGGAATTTGGTAATATTTTACTGATTCCACTAAAAATTCACTCATCATTTATGAAAAAAGCTATAACTTTTTTTAAGGTGGTTGTATCGAGTTCATTCTGATTTAGTAAGATTGGGCATTCAAAAATACCCTGAAAACATGTGCCATATGCTTATATTATACCAAAGTAAACATTAAAGTTAATTAATCTTTAATATCCCCCCTTCCCAGCACTTTGAAAGTGGCTTTAAAAAAAAAGTAGGTTTTCAATCAACTTTAGATGAAATGTAGTAGATTGTGAAATTCTGCGTCGACATCCTCTTTAAATTTTATTAATACAAATATTTTACTAACTTTTCTTGTCTTTTCAAATTTCCTTTCCCGAAACGACTTTTTTCACCCCCTTCGTGCAAGGGGAGGGGAGGGAGAAAATCAATAATGTGGTCCTATGGTTTCAAGGGTGCTCCAACGGGAGTTCTCGGGTCATCGTCGGAACCTTGGTTTTCGATTTATAAGCAACATTTCGGGATTTAAACTGATAAGTGGCAACCCTTCTCTTCGCAACACTTCTTAACCTCTTCAAGGATACTGGCACATACATAATGTGTACATTTGGTTTTTCTCTCTGTAAAATTTTTCTAAATAAAAAAAACTTAAATTTCTGTTACAGTTCTTTTCCTTAGAAACCCTCCATGGTAAAATAACAACAAAATATTATTTGGCAGCACTAGTAGCGTTTTTATTAACTAGGTAGTAAAGTAAGCCATATAATTTGAATGTGGCCTCCCGACAGAAAAGCTCATTCGTGTAATTTGAAGAAAAAAAAAATATAAAAAACTCAAGGGAATTAGTATATATATAGCATTCGCACATTAAATTAACCAAATCGCAAATAGGTTTAACCTAAACGCAAATAAGTTTCACCCAAGCGCAAGTAGATTTAACCCAAACGCAAATAGAATTAACCCAATCGCAATTCGAATTAAACAAAACGCAAAAAGAGTTAAACTATTAACAAATTATTTTAACCAAAACGCAAATTGAATAAACCTTAGCTTGATTTATTGTTCCAGGTGTACTTTTTGGGTCTAATGGATTTTGGTACTATCCATAATTGTTAAAAAGCCATTATTAAGGGATTGGCCTTTTATTTTTGGTAAGTTCTTGGAAAAATGCGCGAAACTAGTTGAATTAACAATTGGGGTTTTGTCAAAATCTTATGGTGAACTTTTCCTACTGTTATAAGCCTTCCATTTCTTCACCACACAGCTGGAACAACAAGTTGAGCTCGGGTTAATTCAATTTGCGTTTTGGTTAAAATGATTTGTTAATAGTTTAACTCTATTTGCGTTTTGTTTAATTCGAATTGCGATTGGGTTAATTCTATTTGCGTTTAGGTTAAGCCTATTTGCGATTTGGTTAATTTAATGTGCGAATCTGCGAATGCTATAGTATTCACTAAACGTATATTATAATAATTTCAAGTCACTATTTAAATTTTGAGTTCTATTTTAATAGAAAAAATAAATGTCCACATGCATGTACGGTAGGTGTTTCATATTTCCAAAGGTGTGATTTTTGGCTGACTTTGCTCACGCCCCGAGTCTAAGTGATGTCAAAGATATGTATGCCAAATTTCAAGAAGATTGGATAATATTTAGAGGTTGCGCATTTTGATCACTTTTATCTGAAACTATTGAGTTTTCTAATATTGAAGTCCTTTGTATTAAAGGGCTTCTCATGCACTTGTTTCATCTTGTGAAGGTTGTGTGTGTCTACAAGTACAATCTAAACTACATTTTGTTAATTTGTGACATCCCTACCTTCAATTCTTTTTAAAATAATTTCTCTTCGAACTGTACCTTCAAACTTCGAGCGTTATGCCTACACGGTTTACCAATTAGAGAGGGCAGGTCGACTTTGAAATGGAATATAACAAGCTGTGTGTGTGGTATTAACGAAATTCTTACTATTTTTTGAAGGGACTATAAGTATGCTATAGTAAATATATAATATGGAATATGACATTGTTCAAAATATCTGCCACGGCTGCGCACGGTGGCAAGGATCCGAGACGTCGAAATTTGAATGCCTTTGTTGCATAGTTCGGGCTGAATTTGAACGATGGCCTAAATTATTTTGACTTTGAGGGCATCAGTTGATTGCGGCTCATGAGCATAGACCTGCGACATCAGAAAACCCCACGAAAAGTTTAATGGGGGCAAATCTCACGATCTTTGTGGCCAATTCACTTCACCTCCTCGAGAGATAACCCTATCTTACAGTTATCGTTTACTATGTAAAATGTCTTTTGTTACATAACTGTGTAATACGCAGTGCTGTCCTTTCTAAACAATATGTCACATATTACATCCATATGATCCAATTTTGGCCAAGAAATTGCTTGTCCTCTATTGGTACGGATCTCTTTTGATTAAATTACCGGAATTGACTGCATGGGGTTCACCTATCCCCTTACTCCTGCCCTAACTGACGCAACTAATTTTTTTTTTTTTGAAGATCAACTCACCGTTAAGGGTGATGGGAGCTAGACTTTTGTGTTCTTATAAAAAAAACACATTTTCTCTAAAAGCTGCAAAAAATGTAAAAATCCTATTTTTTGCCTACTTTTAAAAAAGTGATCAAAATGCGCAACCTCTAAATATTCTCCAATCTTCTTGAAATTTGGCAAAAATATCTTTTTTGTCAGAGAGACTCGGGGCATGAGCAAAGTCAGGTAAAATTTAACATTTTATTTTGTGCCTTATAAAATGAAACACCCTAATGTACGGTTATCGTTGAGCAGTACTTTTTTTACTTCATAATATTTTGGTCTTTGTATTTTTACCAAAGCTATTATGCTTGTAAGCAAAGTCTGGAAAGGTGGCAAAATAGTTGCATAATAGTCAAGTAAATCTATGGTTTGACCCCGGACAAATTGTAAAAAAAGAAAATTTTGTGCGAATAGACTCAGACCACTGGTACTTAAGACATATCCAAAATTAGCCAAAACTAGCCCATGGGAACATTGGTATTTAGCCGTTTCTAACATCGCAGATGACAAAATGTATTCTATTATACAACAGACTTGTGATACATCTATTTCTAATGATTTTTCATGCTTATTCGATCTTTGATATCAGTTTTTACCAAAAATGAATCTTCAGACCACCGTTTTTATTTTCATATGTACAAAACCTACATTTTCATTTCTACTCTCTACTGAAATACTGTAAATATTTTTAAACGATCTTGTTTCTTTGAGATTTGCTCGTAGGTATATAGTGTTTTAGAAATAAATTAATTTTAATTCCATGCACCGCGTGATTGGATGCTACTGTGTAAGTTCAATGTTATAAAAATTAAATGCACGACTGGATCGCACGTACTTGCTCTTATGTTCAGGTTGTGTGGAACTTAAGAACTTTAAAAAATATTCAAGTAATTATAGAAAAAGTATGAAAAAGCATTTAAATCGTTCTTTTAATTTTTTAAACAGCCTGATCAATAACTTAGAGCGCCAAAATAAGTATGCCATTTGATTACTTAAAAAAATATGAATATATGCAAAAAAAAATTTAAAATCGTTGGAGCCGTTTTCTTAAAAATTAATTTTTTATATATAAAATTTTTGTAACATTTAAAAAAAAAAATTGGTATGCCAATTTTGAGTATATATTAATATACATTTAAAAATGAAATTTCAAATTAATTCATCAACCCGTTTTTGAAATATTGAATTTTCAAAAAAAAATTTTGAATCTTTTTTTAAAAATCCAAAATTGATTTTTTCAAAAATTTTGGTATGCAGTATTATTTATATTCTAACAAAGCTCTTGTGCAAAAAATTTCATTGAAATCGGACGAGCGGTTAATGAGAAAACCAAAAATCAAAAAAACCGTTATATGACAGGTACCGTTAATAAATGTTTTTGGTGATTTTCGTTCTTACTTAAAGGTATATCATATCTGCAATAATACACTGATTTTTTTTTATCAAAATCGTTGGAGCCGTTTTTGAGATAAATAAGCTTTTCCTTAACGGTTGTATGGCAAGTACCGTTATTTTTTGAGCTAAAAAAAAAATTTCAATTTCCCCTCTGGAGAGTTACAAAAAAACCTTAAGTTCAAAATTTGAAGAAAATCGCTTCAGTGGTTTAGGCTGTAGGTTGAGGTACATACAGACAGACAGACAGACAGAATTGTGCCACCCACTTTTTTCGTGTTCTCTATTATCGTAATGTCATGTTTGATTGTTATCTCGAAATTTTTTTTTTGCACGAATCCAAAACTTGCCCTATAGTACCTATATCGCAAGTAAAAATATAATTTACGTGTTTATTTCACATATCATATATATTATTTCTGTAGTATGTCTCCCTTTTTAAGCTCACACACTGAACCGATTTTAATGAATGAGGTATCAAAAGATTCGAAATTTTCCGAGGATTAAGCGAATTATATTTTTATTTTATAAATATTTATAATTTTAACAAAAACTCAGCTCAAAAATTAAATTTTATTCCAATAAAAATGAACACTTTGAGTTCCAATGAAATGAAAAACAAACAATTCCACTTTCCAATAGCATTGGAAAATTAGGTCTGTTCAATAAATGGGGTGCATGAAAATAAAGGTTAGAAAGCACTTGACATTGACGGGACTACACTTCAGTTTAAAAGTAAAGCTTGAACTATAATGCTCGGAGGGGCACTTAAGTGGTCGGAAGAAAACAAGCGAATACACAGAAAGCATACGACGCGGCTATAATTGTGGAGTGGAAGGTTTCGTCAAGTTTCTTTCAACTTTGCTTACGGAAGTGAGGTGACATTTGCTGAAATAGGAATGCCAAAAAGAGATAGATGATTGTTACATTATGGGTGTGTTCCCCTTTTTTCGGTACGGAAAGCTACTTATCGTTGGTTTTTGACATTAGCTTCAGTGCCCTTCCGACTATTATAGTTCTACCCTAAGAGATGATCAAAAAGTTTTTATTTATATATGTATATAGAATTTTAACATATATATATTTATATATCGTCGTCGTTCAATGAAAACTCCCTGAGCCCATTTTGATTTATTTTGAGATATCAATACTTTCTTTATCGCTCTTTAGTGACAAAAATTTGAAAATTTTTGAATTCGGGTAATTTTTCCTTTAGAAATAGACCAACATAAGATTGAGAGATCTTTCACAAAACAAAAAGTTCTATGTTTTACTAAATATATCGTATTTACGAGGGGCATCTCAGTTCTGAAAAAAATGGAGTTAAGGAGTTTTGATTGAACGGCGACGATATTTCAAAATTACAGAAAAAAAATTAATGGCATTTTGGTTTTACTTTCAGTGCAAAACAATTAAAATTGATTAAACACGAGTACCTTTTATGCGTATCTATTGAAACTAAATCACATTTATTCACAAACATGCAAATAAACGGTTCATAATGCATTATCTGTAAAACCAACTCTTCGATCCAGGTTATTCGTCACAAATTTCGACGCGACTTCACTCCTCCAGCGTGAATGAGTCGAAACAAGCCCATTTCAAATCTATTCAGGTTTACAAAGAGTCGAAGTGAGCTTCAATATCACTCCGATACCCTATGTTAACGTAGTTAAAAATACATGGTTGTTTTGTTTACATGCGGTAATTTGCAATTTGGAATTTCCCCCGAACGTCAAAATCAAAGAACAAACAAACTTTTGAGCTGTTCACTAAGTTGGCATTTACGTTGATCTTTTTTTCCAAATACAATCTTTTTATTGTTGTAATAAATTGCTTTCTCTAATTTTGAATTCGATCATATTCCCTCCACACGAAAGATCGTACTGTTATATTTACTGACAAACTCTTGTAAATACGGGAATTGTGAATGAAGTAGTTTTTATATCATGATTGTCATCCGACAAAAACTTTCCAAATTCTTATTTAACTATTTATCACTTTTCAAATCCATGACTTCTATCAAAAACAAAGAACATGGAAAAAACCTTTTGTTAGCGTTTTGAAATGTTGAGAGTTATATTAACATCATTACACTGCATTTGTGAAAACATTTTCTGATTTTCATTATGTCAAGAAATATTATCGTTTGCATTGAGTTTTGATATTTTGCATATATACATTTACACTCAAAATATTTGCATTTAGCCTTTATGAAGATCAGACATTTATCATTTGCATTTTGTAGTTCCTCCCATGTCAAGTGCGGTCCTAGCTTTATTTTTATCCACCTATTCAGGTTAACAGAACAGACCTAATTTCCCATCAAATAGTCCAAAATGATTGGAAAGTGAAAGTGTTTATTTCAAAGAAGAAGAAGTAAAGGAACTGGCATATCGTGGAAACAGTGAAGCATTTTTCAAAATAGTGTGAGTTACACAAACACAAATGCATTGCCCCAGGTTCGCAGTGCAGTTACACGGCTGAAGGCTGGGGCGCCCAAAGGAAGCCAGATTTAAAAAAAAGAAAAAAACAATTGAGATGCTTCCGTCATTTTGCTGAGCTGTAGAAAAGTGTACAGAGATTTTAAATCATAAAAATAGTGAAAAGCCTATTGAACTGAATAAAAAAGTGAAATGAAAGACAATATAGTGATTACTTTGAAAAACTTTACTGATAAGAAATATATAAAAAAACATGTGGTGATGAATTAAATCATATAAAAACGCCTATAATACGGTGCACAAATCTTTCTTTTCACAGGTAAGTTTTCTCTCATATTCCTCTTAATAAAGTGATGTTTTTTATGGTAGTGTACTTTTAAACCGAAATAAACACTTCGTGACGAGGATACAAATCCAACAAGATAAATAGGATTCTGCTGTTACCCCTTTAAAAATATTTTATTTAAAGGGTTAAAAAATAACTCTGCACTACGGGCGCTAAACGGATTTGAGCGCCTTGCCACCACCAACAAAAACTAGATCGACCCTGTGCGAGAATTTCTCATTTGACAGATGAGTCTCAACGAAATCACAGGATTAAAGTATATTTTTGTTTTCAACAAATTTGTTATTTTTATTGCAAATTGCGATAAAATCTTAATTTTAAAGTATTCTTAGATAATTTATTTACCTAAATAACATCACTTCACGTTACTTAATATGAAAATATCAGACAAAATTAACTTGTAAACAAAAATGTTTGTATACTCCTTAGTATAGGCGTTTTTAGAGGATTTAACGTAGCCACCAGATGCTGTTTTATATTTTTTAAATAAATTATTGATAGTATTCACTATTCTAACTTTTATTTCACTTTTTTATCTAGTTTAAACAAACTTTTTCACTTATTTAACAAATTGAAATTTCAAAACACTTCCTTTCAGCTCGGCAAAATGACAGATGAATCTCAATTTGTTTTTTTTTTTTCAATTCTTGCTGCTTCACTCACGTACACTGTATATGTGATATACACCACTTCCTTTACTTCTTCTTCTATGGTTTATTTTGATAATTTATTTTCCATCCCATACTTAGGTCTGTTCATATAAGGTGCTCTAAAACAAACACATTAGGCATGTTCTCGGAGACCTCAGCAACCTCTCCTCAACAAAATTTTCAAGTTTTGCTGACAAATTACTGACGGAGCAAAACGAACGCAAACAAACATGTTCATCTTCATAAGTGCCTCTATAAGTGGTTGTTGTTGCGAAAAGCGCATCCGGTGAGAAAAAAAGATGTTATGTGTGAAAGAAAGAGAACGAAGATTTCACCCAAAATCTACAGATGCACCTCTTTCAACAATAAATCTTTGACATGAGCGTCGGACATGATAAATTTTTTACTGTGCAAGTTTCTGGAACTGAACGCATTTTTTCTGCATAGTGTAGACATGGGAATTTCAGTAAAATGAAAGTGTAGACACGTTCTAATATACCTACTTTTGATAGATTAATTTTTTGGCATTGTAGTTTGTCCAACTCCACTTTTCTTCAATCCTGCAGATGCAAAAGCATGCAAATTCACCACACATCTATGTTATGTCGAATTCCTTACAACAAAATAATCGATTTTTTTCTAAACAGAATCGATTTTTTTCTAAACAAAATCGATTTTATTCTGTCAAAACAAATCTTGCATTTTCAGCAAGATTTCAAATCGATTTCACACACACTAACAAGATTTGACATTTCTCTGGAGTTGAAAGTATTTTGCGGCGGGTTTAACAAATGTTCTAAAGTGTTCGTCGGTCATTTAAATAGATTAAAAGCAAATAAATCATTAAAACTAATTTTAATTCATTAAAAAATAGTGAATGGTCAGTTAGAAGATATAAAAATATCAACTAACTTCGATTCAAAGTGCCCAAAGTCAATTAAAGATATAAATCGCGCGCTCGCCGATGTGTTTCTCGAATGATGTGTTTCTTGGATGAATTTGGGTTGTTTTTTTTACTTTAATGGCCACATAACTATTTTTTGTTTATTTTTGCAACTTTTCTTAGAAATGTATATGTTTTTAATCTAACAAAATGACGCGAAAAACTGAATGCACTTTGGAATATTTTTAACAAATTTGTATGCGCATAGTTTGTTTACTTTTTTGCCTCAAAGCTACTGTCAAATGACACACACACAATCCCACACGAAAAATTTGATTTTTTGTGTGTTCCTTACAACCAACAAAAAAAATCGATTTGAAATTGTTGTAAGGAATTCAACATAAATCAACCATCATCCTCGTGAAAATAAAACGATGTGGGTTAGTGCGAAAACAGTGTTATATATCCATCTCTTTTTATCTTTTGTTTACTTATTTTTCATGTACGGCCTGTCTCTTTTCCTTACACTGCTGATAAATCGGTGACATGAATAACAATGGTTAATAGCCACCTGCTGGTCAGAGTGAAAACTTATATCTATGTTATTGAAATAAACTTCGATAGAAGCCTAGATATCATGTTATTTTTGTAATAAGTATTATATCTAGACAGCCTCGACCCAGACCCGGAGATAATAGAACGCAGCTATTAAACAAATTATGGAAAAGGAAACAAACCAAATGCTTCTTGCAATTTAATTTTCAAAATTATCTCAAAATTATAACAGAATTAATTCGATATACCTAAATACAAAACTTTATGAGCACATTTTATTTTTTTTGGTGCGAGAGGTCTCGCACGGGTAGGCTAGTGTATAATATTAAAGCAAAGACTTAATTTTTAAGAAAATTCTGCAATTCAGTTCGTATTAAAAGACTTGGACTCGATATTGCATATAGGTATATAATTTGAAAAGGTTCTTAATGGATGGTGTCCGCTAAACTGGAAAGTCAGGGATAGTCAGGGAACAAAATTTTGGTCAGGGAAAGTCAGGGAATGTCGGGGAATTCGGGTAGCGGTCAGGGATTTTTTTAGTATCAAATTTTTATTATTACATTCATTTATCCCAAGGAGTTATGTTTGATTTAAAAGGCATTTCATTTAGTAATTACAATAAACAGTTCAAAGGTATAGTCGTCTCTTTTTTTTTTATTCGTGCGGTTATTATTTTTCACTTTCAAAGCAATCGGTTATGTAAACCTTCAACAGGGCTTTGGAAATTGCAAGTTGAGTTTTTTTGGTTTAAGGTTTAATGAACTTCATTTAAATAAATACATTTTGGATCTGGAATCTTGGCACCAATTGGTCAGTAATTGGTCAAAAAAATTCAACGAAATAAAGAAATTGGTCAGCCCTAGAAAACTTGTAATCAAGGCTTGATGATTCTCAAAGTTACGCAAGGTCAACGCGTTATTTGGCTCTTCATTTGTGGGATATTCGCCTAAAATGTTTGCCATCCGAAATATCATTGGATCGTGATAACTTTTTTCAGGAATTGGTCAGCCAGAGGTTTTTTTATGTATTTGTAAAGTTTTTTTCAAGTTCACAGTCAAATTCATTAAAAATAATCTACGGCTGAATAATTACTAAAACTATAGCTGAGCTTTTATGGCGATTAAGTAGCCTTTCAGATGATATACTTTTTTGTGATTATCCCACAAATAATGTGCCAAAAATCCTACGTGACCTAGAAATAAACTTAAATAAAGTTATGTGACCATGAAAAAACTCATACAAAAATATCTATGGCTTACCAAATACAGACTAACTAACCTTTTATGACAAAGACCTTAGAAACTTATTCTGTACCTTGAAAAATACCTCAAAAATTCATATAAAAAAATGAATACATCAAGAACACCAGGTTCTTTGAATGGTATAATTTTTTGCGATTATTCCACAAGTGAGGTGCCAAAAATCGTGACTTTCAGAAACTTTAAACCTTGATTACAAGTTTTCTAGGGCTGGCCAATTTCTAAAACTAGTTGATTTTTTTTACCAACTAGATGACATCCTTTTTCTACGAATATCGGATATATGAGGTGCCAAAATCTAGAGGCGTACATTTTCTACTACTTTATGCAATTAGGGTCCAGGAAAAAAACGGCTTGAGTCCACTTGGGTTGATGCCGAGAGAAATGAAATTGCAAGTTTATTACTAGAAAACGCTTAATTTAATGAAAAACTAATGAAAGTAAAAAAATGTTTGTCCTAGCACAAAGTAATCAACTACACTGGTCAACAAGGTTTTTGTTACAGAAACCAAAATATACTTTTCTGTAGGTTTTTGGTGTGCTGAATTCGAATCTTAAGTCAGAAAAATTCTATCAGGCCACGTTTTTGAGATATTCCCGTTATAAAATTAAAAAAAAACATTTTTTAGCTGTTTGTTGACCAGTGCTATTCAAACATTATGTACAGTGGCTCCAGCGCATAATCGGACAGTAGTTTCATTTATATAAAATGGGCTGTAACTTTAGAAAAAAACCGCTATTGTATATTTTTTTCGCTCTTATTTAAAGTAGTACATTTACTTATACAAATAACAAAAAAAAAAAAATAAACATTTTCAAATGTTAACGGTTAATTCAAAGAGAAATACTAAATAAATCCAGTTTTTAAAGTTCAACAAATAATCGGACAAAGCAAAGAGAGTAAATGAAATATACAGTTACTTTCAAATTTTCACTCCAACGCAGTTTTTTTTTTGTTCTAATCAGTCTTTCAATGAATGTTCAGCCAAGTAGTGCAAAAATGGCTCCAAGTGGAAAACAAACAAGTGTCGAACTAAGACAATTAATTATAAAATTAAATCTTGAAGGCAAAACGGTAAGAGAAATTGCAGAATTGGGTGGACGAGCCAAATCTACAGTACAAGATGTCATAAAAAGGTACAGAGATGAATTTAGAGTGGCCAACAAAAGCCGAGAAGGTCAAGGCAAACTTTTAAGTGAAAGAGAAGAGCGGTCAATATTAAAGGAAATAAAACAAAATCCATTAAAAACTGCAAAAGATCTTCAAATTTCCCTAAAAAATCGTGTTGGAAAGGATGTTTGCCTCAACACTCTCCATAGATACGAATACTATGGAAGAGTTGCCAGAAAAAAACCATTTATTAGCCTCAAAAACAAAAACAAAAGGTTAAAATATGCGAGAGAATATTTATTAAAACAAGAAGATTTTTGGAATACGCTAATGTGACCATATTTCTTAAAAAAATATATTTTCATTTGCAGTTTTCAATGCTTCAAGGTTTTGTTCACTGATGAGAGCAAATTTAATTTGCATGGCTCGGATGGGAAGATGTATGTTTGGCGTAAGCCAATAATGCTGAGTTCCAACAACAAAATACCAAAGCCACAATAAAACATGGAGGGGGCTCTGTCATGGTTTGGGGCTGCATGTCAAGTGCTGGGGTAGGCAATTTGCATTTTATAGATGGTAAAATGGACAAATTTGCCTACCTCAACATTTTGAAACAAAATGTGAAGCAGAGTGCGGAAAAACTGGGAATCGCAAATAATTTTGCATTCTATCAGGACAATGATCAAAAGCACACATCAGGTGTTGCAAAGCTGTGGTTGATCCATAATTGCCCCAAACTCATTGATACACAAGCACAGAGCCCAGACCTCAATGTGATCGAACATCTGTGGGAGGAATTGGTAAGGAGAGTGTACAAACACAAATATAACAACCTAAATCAGCTTAAGGAGGCTTTAATTGAAGCTTGGAACTCTATTGAGCCTGAGGTGTGCCAAAATTTGGTTAAATCCATCCCAAATCGCCTTCAAGCCGTTCTTGATGGTAAAGGCTTTGCAACCAAATACTAGCTGATGGATTTGTGCTGTTTTGAAGAAGATATTTTACTTTGTCCGATTATTCGGTGGACTTAAAACCTGTTTTTTTTTTGTTTTTTTTTTGAATTAAAAGTTATCATTTTAAAATTTTTAATTTTTTGTTGTTATACAGGGTGTCCCGGACCTGAGTGGAAGTATTTCAGGGGGTGGTTCTTTGGGTTATTCTAAGAAAAAAATTGTATGGGGGTAAAGTTGTATCTCCCCTCCCTGAGGCAGGGAGGGACAGTTTCTGAAACATTGACTTCAAATGCAAAAAAAAAACATTAAAAATCAACGGAAACACATTTAATAATTTGTTATAATTTTTTTGAAAGTTAATACTCCATTCTTGTATTTGGTTTTTAAATCAAGTTGTTTAAGCGAATAGTTTTTGAGAAATTAAATTTCAAAGTCAAAATTAAAAAAAAAATTGTAATTTATTTTTTCTTAAGTCGATATTTTTCAAAATTTTACGTAATTAAGGGCATTTTTTGTGTTCAATATTCAATGCCCTCATTATTTTTTAGTCCATTACCGAAAACCAAATGTAAAAATCTTTCTTAGTTTTTGAGAAATTAAGAAAAAACAAAAGGTACTTTTGCCACAAAAGCCCGAAAAAGGGTCAAATTATGGATAATTCATGAATAAATTAATTTTTTCAGGCTTATTCGGGAAAAATACCTTTTGTTTTTTCTTAATTTCTCAAAAACTAAGAAAGGTTTTTACATTTGGTTTTCGGTAATGGACTAAAAAATAATGAGGGCATTGAATATTGAACTCAAAAAATGCCCTTATTAACGTAAAATTTTGAAAAATATCGACTTAAGAAAAAAAAATCACAATTTTTTTTTTTAATTTTGAATTTGAAATTTAATTTCTCAAAAACTATTCGCTTAAACAACTTGATTTAAAAACCAAATACAAGAGTGGAGTATTAGCTTTCAAAAAAATTATAGCACATTATTAAATGTGTTTCCGTTGATTTTTAATATTTTTTTTTGCATTTGAAGTCAATGTTTCAGAAACTGCCCCTCCCTGCCTCAGGGAGGGGAGATACAACTTTCCCCTCATACAATATTTTTCTTAGAATAACCCAAAGAATCACCCCCTGAAATACTTCCACTCAGGTCCGGGACACCCTGTATAGATAAATAAGTGTACAAATTTAAATAAAAGCGAAAAAAATATACATATAGCGGTTTTTTTTATAAGTTTATAGCACATTTTATACAAATGAAACTACTGTCCGATTATGCGTTGGAGCCACTGTATGTACATACATATATTGATTTTGTTGCCTGATATGTTGATATTAGCCAAAAGAACCTTCGAGGTTGGAGCCAAAATTTCGATTTTTTTTTTAATTTCTTTTGAAAGAACCGGATATGATAATTGGAAACGGTTGTTTTGCTTTTTATTCAGACATCTTTACATTTTAAAATATTAGTTTGAAAATAAGATAATTTTCACACGCGTGACATTGAATAGTTTTTGAAATTCAAATTGTTTTGACAGGATATCGACCGAAAATATTAAGAATATCGGATATTTTTTATTTAGAATTACATATTTAGATGACATGTCGCTAGGTCTAATCACAAGTTTTTTTTTCTTAAATATCCTTATGTTCAATTTTTGTAGCAATAACAAAAACTAAAAAAAAAAGTTTTTCAGAAAATGTGCCATTTTGTGAATTTTCAATGTCCTTTACATCAGTAGTACTCATAAAAATCCACAAGATGTCATCAATAGTTTAGTTTTTTTTTCAATCAGTGGACTTAAGCCGTTTTTCCCCTGGAATCTTCAATTATATAAAAAAGTACCTTATCTTGGCAAAAATATTTAAAAAGAAAATATTTTTTAATATTCTGGTCAGGGAAAATTTGGAAATTGGTCAGGGAAAGTCAGGGAAATTTATTTTGAGAAATAGTGGACACCATGTAATGATAAAATATGAAATTGTGTGTCTGCAATAAACTTTTAGTTGTATTGTAATTGTAGATTTTCATATTTCAAGAAATTAAGTACCAATTATTGGAAGGAGTTGCATTATTTGTGAACAGAGCAATAATTCTGAAAGTTTGGTGATTTTGAGGAAAAAAAGTGCCATTGGAATAAATAACGCCAACAAGATACAAGGAAAATGTATCACAGTTTTTTTTATTATTTCATCAACTTAATTTTTCCTTGTTTTTATGGGTACTAGGTTGGTTTAGTTATTTTTTTTATATCTTGAAAAATAAAACTCCTAGGACCATTTTGTTTCTTGTGTTTGACTAAAAATTGACAAAAACATTGAATATTAAAGTCAAAAATAGTACTTAATAACATACAATAAAAAAAATCAGTTTAAACGATTTATTTTTTATTATGTTTTCAAAATTTTGAGTTTGAAGGTTAATTTTTCAAAAAAATTCACGTAAAAACTAAATTTAAAAAAAACATTAAAGAATGGATTTCTGGCTTTACAAAAAATTATGGCATAATTATGTATGTAATGCCATTGGGTTTTAATACGGTTTTTATGATTAAGGTAAAATTTTGTATCACTAAGTTGGTTTAGGTATTTGTTTATATCTTGAAAAAATAAAAGTCCCAGAAACATTTGGTCTTATGCGTTTGCCTAAAAACTGACTGAAGCATTGAATATTAAAGACAAAAATAGTACTTAATAATTATAATGGATTAATTGAAAGATTTATTCTTATTCTCATACAAATAAATATTAAAGACAAAAATAGTATTTAATAATTATAATGGATAAATTGAAAGATTTATTCTTATTCTCATACAAATAAAATAAAATTTTATTTGTATGAGATTTTTTTTTTATCTTTCAATTTATTATTTCAATTCAATTTATTATTTTATTATCTTTCAATTTATCCATTATAATTTGAACTCGTACATTAGTTCCATCAATAAATATTTAACAAAATGTTTACGAATTTATAATCATATATATTATTTTTGTAGTATGTCTCCCTTTTTAAGCTCACACACTGAACCGATTTTAATGAATGAGGTGTTAAAAGATTCGAAATTTCCTGAGGATTAAGCGAATTAAATTTTTATTTTATAAATATTTATAATTTTATCAAAAACTCGATTCAAAAATTAAATATTATTCCAATGAAAATGAACACTTATAATTCCAATGAAAATGAATTTTTAAAACAAACACTTCCACATTCCAATCGTATTGGAAAATTAGGTCTGTTCAATATATGGGGTGCATGAAAATAAAGGTTAGAAAGCACTTGACGTTGACTTCAGTATAAAAATAAGAGATGAACAAAACGTTTTTATTTATATAATTATATAGAATTTTAACATATATATATTTGTCGTCGTCGTTCAATGAAAACTCCCTAAGTCGTTCAATGAAAACTCCCTAAGTCCATGATTTTGATTTATATCATTTATATAAATCACATTTATTCACAAACATGCAAATAAACGGTTCATAATGCATTATCTGTAAAACCAACTCTTCGATCCAGGTTATTCGTCGATTTGCAATTTTCCCCGGACGTCAGAATCAAAGAACAAACAAACTTTACAGCTGTTCACTAAGTTGGCATTTACTATTTACATTGATCTATTTTTCCAAATACAATCTTTTTGTTGTTGTAATAAATTGGTTTCCCTCATTTTGAATTCGATCATATTCCCTCCACACGAAAAATTGTACAAAAATCGTACTGTTATATGTACCGACAAACTCTTTTAAAAACGGGAATTGTGAATGAAGTATCATGACTGTCATCCGACAGAAACTTTCCAAATTATTATTTAACTATTTATCACTTTTCCAATCCATGACTTCTATCAAAAACAAAGAACATGGTAAAAACCTTTTTTTAACGATTTGAAATGTTGAGAGTTATATTAACATCATTACACTGCATTTGTGAAAACTTTTTCTGATTTTCATCATCGTCAAGACTGTCAAGAAATATTATCGTTTGTATTGTATCTATCTGCTTTATTAAAGCAAATTACAATGCATTTGAGTTTTGATATTTTGAATATGTATACATTTACGCTCAAAATATTTGCATTTAGCTTTTATGAAGATCAGGCATTTATCATTTGCATTTTACAGTTCCTCCAATGTCAAGTGCGTCCTATCTTTATTTTCATCCACCTACTCAGGTTAACAGAACAGACCTAATTTCCCATCAAATAGTCCAAACCGATTTGGAAAGTGGAAGTGTTTATTTTGACACTTTATTTTCCATTCCATACTTAGGTCTGTTCATATAAGGTGCTCTAAAACGAACACATTAGGCATGTTCAGAAAAATGACATCTCGGAGACCTCAGCAACCTCTCCTCAATAACAAAATTTTTAGTTTTGTTGTCAAATTACTGACGGAGCAAAACGAACGCAAACGAACATGTTCATATTCATAAATGGTTGTTGAGAAAGGCGCATCCGGTGAGAAACGTAGATGTTTAGTATGAAAGAAAGAGAACGAAAATTTCACCCAAAATCCACCGATGCACCACTTTCAACAATAAATCTTTGGCATGAGCGCCGAGCATGATGAATTTTGTATTGTGCAAGTGACAGGTGTATGTTTTGCCTGAGATAGGGAAGGATATTCTGGAACTGAAAGTCTTTTTTCAGCATAGTGTAGACATGGGACTTTCAGTAAAATGAAAGTGTAGGCACGCACTAACATATTTTTAATGGATTAATTTTTTGGCATTGTGGTTTGCCAAACTCCACTTTTCTTCAAGTCTGCAGATGCACAAGCATGCAAATTCACTACCCATCTATGTAAGTCAACCATCGTCCTCGTGAAAATAAAACGATGTGGGTTAGTGGGAAAACCGTCCTATATATCCATCTCTTTTTATTTTTTGTTTAAAAGAAAGGGAAAGAAGATTTCACCCAAAATCCTTAAACAAACTATGGAAAAGAAAACAAACCAAATGCTTCTTGAAATTTAAATTTCAAAATTATCCCAAAATTCCATTTCACAACACACACTCTGTCGTGTTTTTAGTTTCAAAGATCTGGGTGTTCACTTTAGTTCTGATCTATGTTTCATAGAACATATTAATTATATTGTAAATAAGGCAAGTTCCATGCTTGGATTTATAAAACGCTGGGCAAAAGAATTTAACGATCCGTATGTTACCCTTTCCTTATACAATTGTTATGTACGACCCCATCTTGAGTACGCCTCTCAAGTATGGGCACCCTTCTACGAAATTCATAAAAGTCGTATTGAAGCAATACAACATAGATTCATTCGTTTTGCCTTGAAAGGTCTACCCTGGGCTGATCCGTATAACCTTCCACCCTATGAACACAGAATTCAGCTTCTGCAACTTCAAACTTTATCTCAAAGGCGTGTCAATAATGATTTGGTATTTTTTCATCAACTTATCAATGGTGAAACTGATGCGCCTGACTTGCTAGCCCATGTAGGAATTAATTACCGAGGGGGATCCCACCACCTGCGAAGATTTGAACTTTTTCACGTTCCTTTTCACAGAACAAACTATGGCACACACGAGCCACTCAATCGCATGTGCAAACTTTTTAACTTGAACGCCTCATCTGTTGATTTTAACATGACTAAAATAGGATTAAAAACATTATTTCGAACCAGTGCTCCACTCTCGTTAATGTATTAATTGTTTTAACTTTGTATGTTTAGTTTAAATGTTTTTTTTTATATTATATCTAATTTTGTATTTGTTCTAATTTTGTAGTTATACATGTGCTTGTGTTAGTTTGCTTAATTTTACTAACCACTAACACATGCACTCATGATGAGCCTCTGATTGTAGAATGCAGCTTGCTCTAAGCTCACTACAACAAAGAATCTGAAGTGTAAAAAAAAAAAAAAAAAAAAAAAATTATAACTGAATGAATTCTATATAAATACAAAACTTTATGAGCGCTTTTTATTTTTATTGGTGCGAGAGGTCTCGCACGGGTAGGCTAGTAAAGTACTTAATAACATAGAATTTTGAAAAAAAAAAATCAGTTTGAACAATTTGTTTTTAATTATGTTTTCAAAATTTTGATTTTGAAGGTTAAGTTTTCAAAAACTATTCTCTTAAACAACTTAATTTAAAAATAAAATTAAGAAAAGTATTTCTGGCTTTACAAAACCTACATATAACATGATATTATAAGTGTTGCCATTGTTTTTTTTTAACATTTATTTTTCTAATTTAAGTGATTTTTTGTAAATTGCCCCTCCCGCTCAAACGGGGGACAGTAAGACCCCCCTTTAATATGACTTTTTTCGGTGCAATCTACATTCTCTCATCATTAATTGTATCATATGCAAAACGCCCTGCACATGCATAAATGCATTCAAATTTAAGCCATTTCCCGGTGGTGGATGGTGGCTAATTTTGGATATATGTTTCGGTATGTGTCATTGAACCTAACTGCAAATGAATTTCTTTTGTTACAATTTGTCCGGGGTTAGCCCTATATTTTCCGTAGATTTACCTGACTAAAAAGACAGAACAACAAAATTTAATATAAAATTGCTTTTCATTTTTTGAATGAAGCAATCGCCAATTCGTGGATTTTGCTTCATAAAAGCAAAAAAAATCATATCCGTCTAGAAGACTTTAAAACTTCATTGGCTAACACAAAAATTCAAATTAATGATCAAAATTAAAAACTAGGCAAACCCAGCTCTGCATGAGAACCACCTCCTGAAAAGTAAAAAGCTGGACTTAGGTTCAAACATAAATCAGAATTGACTCCATTGGACATTTTCCAGAGAAAATGTAACTGAAAAGCCCTCCAAGGTGTCGTGAAAAAAACTCGCTATATTTGCGAGAAACTTTACGAACCGGTGTGCCCACAATTTATGAAATCTTTTCATTCATAATGAGAAAAGATCAATTAAAGCTAAATTAATGAATTGTTTTTGATATTATTTCAATAAATTAAAAGTAAAAATGAATTAACTGGATTTGGTTTTATGTGAAAAAATCGTCTCTGAAAAGGTTAAATGTAAAATTAGCACATGAACTATTTGTATGCTAAAGCTTAACCCGTCAGGTCAAAATGAACGGTTGGTCTCACTAACAGCCCCACCATAAGCTTTTTTTCAAAAAGTGTTCGACTACTGGGAGTGTTCGAAATTAGGCGACTCTATCCTATTAGAAAAAAAAATCGAATGCGTGAAGAGGAAATTATACCCGCCTTTCGGGTACGAAAACATTTAATTTAAAACAATTTTTACGACAAATTGTTTCCAACAGAACTGAAGATGCATTTCTTTGCGAGAGGCATTAAGCAGTGGTTTGTTTGAATTTGTTATCTTTTTGTTTTTAATATTTAGCACATCGAATAACAAACACAATTAAGGAACGAACTTGCGATTTTCTGTGGAACCATAATTCAGTCGCCAAAAATAGAACACAGTAGGTTAGATTTAACTCCTAAGGTGCCTTCACTTTTTAGTCGCTGTGACAGAAGATCGCAAGTGCGTTCGTAGCCTAACACCGTCTGTTTCATTATTTTTCGTGAAAGCTCTGATGTTTATAGTCGGTAACTGTCCGTTTTCATATTTTTCCTTAAGCCTGACTCATTTTGCAAATACTAATTCATCATAATCGTGTCCTGTAACCCCGGCTGGGGCATAGGGCGTCAACAAAACGTCTCCATCCTTCACGGTCTGCTGCAAGGTACTTTAGCTGTGGCCACGTCTTTCTCTGGGATTCTGCTTCAGCTAAGACAGTTGATTTCCATGTTGTTCTTGGTCTTCCAACCCGCCGTGCACCCTGAGGATTCCATTCAAAGGACTGCTTTGAAATTTCATCGTTTGGTTTCCTCAGTGTGTGACCAATCCAACGCCATTTACGCTTTCTTATGTCGACGTCCAGCTGCTCTTGACTTGTCCTGCGCCACAATTCCTCATTTGATATTATTTGTGGCCAGCGAATCTTTAGGATGTGGCGAAGACAGCGATTCGCAAAAGCCTGCAATTTCTTCGAAATAGTAGAAGTAAATACTAATTGCTTACTATATTTTGGCTTCTATCAATTTCAATATACCTACATATCAGGGACGAAGCGTCCATATAATGAGTGGAATGAGTGCTTCCGTTGAACAAATTAAAAAATCGTAGGAGCAAAGAATTAAATTCGAACTTGTAAATCGTATTCATTTTCCCGTTATGATATACCTATTTACCTATATTTTCTACTATAATCAAATCTTCATTCTGTGAATTAAATTCCAATTTCCAACATCATTGTGAGAACATTATCATCTCTTACCAAAATTACTAAAGAATGCGTAACAGATATGCATTCCTTACTGTCGCTTTCTTAAATCAATTTAAAAATACCCTACTACTCCAACCAAATTGAGAATACAGATATCATAACCCACCACTATATTCATATAATGCTCAAACAAAAGTGCTTCATACAAAACTAGAATGCACAACAGCTAGGCATTCCATTATTTCGCATACTTAACTTAGATCCCAACACAAAGTCAAAGTATTTTTTTTTTGTTTCTCCCCATTTGACCCACGTTTGAAGAATGAGTTGAGTGAATGCATTCTGAATATTCTATGAAGAAAAACAAAGATGTATCTATTGAGTTGCGTATTGTCTCAAACTGTTAATGAGTTAAAGTTCATTGAAGAAAGGGTTAAAAAAGATATTTTTGTGTGAGTGGGAATGGGGAATAAATAAGGAGCCGATTTAAGGTGGTAGTTTTTTAATTAGTTTCGTGGCCGTGTGCGATATAAGCAATCCACCTGTTTTCTATTGTTATATTCTATTTGTGATTAAATATGAATTCCTGTAACTGATGTTTTAGAAAGTATTTTCGATAAACCATTTTCAGCTAGATCGTTTGATGAAATAAAAAATATAATAGATGGTGAGAGACCGAAACCTTGTGTAATTAATTATAAACACCGTTACAAAGCGGTGTACTAGGAATTTTTCGATACAATTATATGACATTTTTTTGTGGTTAACAGGATGTTCAAAAACAAATATGTTGTAGGTACTGTTGACCTTGCCTTTTATTTGCAAACGAAAAAAGTGTGTGGAACAGTGCGGGATTTTATGATATGAACAATTTTTCATAAGCCGGCAAAGGGCATGGAAAAGAGTGCGGTTCATATTTAAGTGCAATCGCAATGGTTTCATTAAAAATGTTTGGTTCTGTTCGCATAGAATGCTTACTATCATTTAATTTTAGTAATTTAATTTTTTTCTTTATAAAATAATGATTAAGAAGAATTAAAAAAACAAACAAATGTGATCTCAAAAAAAAGGTCTTTACTTTTTGGTTTTATGTTGAGTGCTTCCGCTACCAAAAAAGTCACGCCTCGTCCCTGCTACATATGTATGTTAAACAATGGGGGTACTTCCAAAAAATATTAACACCCTGACTCAATAGGACATAATTTCTCTTAAAATACCCCTCTTGACATATAATGTCTACTTATTTTTCATATATTATGATTGCATACTGTCTATCTCTTGCATGCCGACTACACAGCCGATCTGTCACTTCAACAAAATGTCTGATGTCTATATCATAATATTTTCTTCTATCTGTACAAGGCAAATCTAAAAACCGCAAATTGCCACCCGCGAATGCAAAGATTAACATCAACACCGGTATAAGGATACAAAATAATAAGACAAAAAATTATACACTAGTCAACAATATTAAAGGAACACATTTTTTTCAATTTTTGTTAGCGTTTTTTGAAGAGCTGTATCTTTGTGACGAGTGGTCGTATTGAGTTGAAATAAAAAGCATTTTACAGCTTTATATTTTTTGTTTCGAGATTTGTTTGCAAACAAATTTTTTTGAAGTACCGTTATTGCGTTATTGCAAAAAATGAGACGAGACAACAAAATTATTTTGTTTTTATTTTTTTGAAGGTCCTCATTTCTATGGATAAATTTTTTTGAGTCAATTAAATGTCATGATCAGATACCTTGTTTATTCAGCTTCAATTTAGTTTTTTTGTTGTTTTCGTACGATTTTTTTTTGACATGGTTTATCTGACTTTGAATGAAAAAAGATACTTTTAGCCTTGATTACCAATATCTCTGCAAATAATGACTTTATAAAAAATTCAAAGACAGTTTTGGAAATTTCAAAAAGCGTTTTACAAGATTTGTTTATGATTTTGTAGAAATTATTTTTTTTTACCGTTCACCGTTAGTTTAAAAAAAGTACTAAAATCCGACGTTTTGTGGTCTTTTCGTAAATCTTTTTTTTTCGTTGCAAATATTGATTGCATGGCTTGCGTTGGTATGCAAATTTATAGATTTTTAAATCATCAATATTCTTGTAAATTTTCAAATTGATTCATCGAACCGTTTTTCCTCACCAAAACTTCAAAGTCTTACAAACCAGGTATAGGAACAAATTGTGGTGTTCCTAAACAATGCGAAGTTGTCATCAAAATGACACGAAAACCGCAATTCCAGTGGATTTTTTCACAGTTTTGCATTAGTTAGATACTTTTTTGAATTGAAATGAAATAAAAAGTACATTAAACAAAAAATAAAAACAATTAATTTAAAAAAATTTTCAAACAAAAAAACTTGATTTTTTTAATTTTTTTTTTTTTTTAAAATGTAATTTTTTTTTTCATTTCCATTCAAAAAAGTATCTAACTAATGCAAAACTGTGAAAAAAATCCACTGGAATTGCGGTTTTCTTGTCATTTTGAGATTTGCAAACAAATCTCGAAACAAAAAACATAAAGCTGTAAAATGCTTTTTATTTCAACTCAATACGACCACTCGTCACAAAGATACAGCTCTTCAAAAAACGCTAACAAAAATTGAAAAAAAATTTGTTCCTTTAATATTGTTGACTAGTGTATTTCTAGACAAAAAGCAAGAAAGGCCGTTTTCGAAAACGCCATCTCCGTCAAAAATGCGTTTGCAGAATGTTCTTTAACGCAAACTGCTAGTAAAACATGTTCGGTGCAGCTGTGCAGTAAAAAAATCGAGTTGACGATAAAAAACTTGGGGAATCAGAGGGAGTGTTCATAAACATAAAATGCGTTTGCGAATAAATTAAATGACGTTGATCAAACCGATTTTGTGCAAGCAGGACGATTGCATATGATGATCGTAATTTGCGTCAAAAAATGACGATCAAATTGACTTTGACTTTGACGGAGAGATGAAACGAAGTGACTCGATTACACACCGACTCCACAGAAGATATTTCTCCTCAACTAAATTTCAGATATTTATGTATATCTTATAGGGCCCATTAACGACGCATACACGTCGCTGCAGACCAATATATTTTGTTTTTGTGCACATATCTGCGCATACTGCCTGTGTCGTTTGTATCCATGTCGACTGTTTGCGCCGATGGTCTCTGTGAATTCAAATTTTTTGATATTTTCTTGGTCTGCAATGACATTTCTGTGTCGTGTATGGAGAATTGTGCACAGAAGAGCGAGGAATGTATTCATTGTCAAAGCAATGATTAGCACAAGCAGTATCGGTATTTTTTCCGACCCACAAACCACGACGAAACGATAGTGTGTGGCGAAGGCATATTTGCACAGACTTAGATCTGCAGCGACGTGTCTGTGTCGTGTATAGGCCCTATTACGCTGTCTTCTATCTGTGCTGGGAAAATCATGTTATGACATATCACGACTCCACCAGAGTTTGACGGCTGATTTTTTTGCGCACAAAGAAAAAGAAACTAAGCATTCGATAGTGTTCGTTTTGTTTGTTATGTGAATACCGATGTTTTTCTTTAAGTAAAAGGAAGAATATTAAAAATAAAAATATTTTTGTTATTATTACTTTTAGTGTGGTAATAATAAGAGCACTTATTCATAGAAAGATATAAAATAAATATCAATCCATGAAATTATACACCAGAGTTTAATCTCTTGCAAAAAGTTGCTTTTGTTTTGGCCAGCACTGTAATTTAAGTACTAGTTTTATTTAACTGCTTTCCTGATTATCCCAATGAAGAAATAACACGCAATTTTCAAAAAGTTGTCTAAGCCTATGTTCCCACCAAAATGAAATCCGAGATTTCGGTTGAAAACTTTAAGTCCCTTATAGAATATGCTAGCTTGTGCTTCAGATGTTCTGGGCCGGATTATTTTGAACTCTTCGATGTTTCTCAGGTTATATGCCACCACTCTTCTAACAGGAACACTGGATTGCAGATATTCGAAGCACAGGCTGTGTTTTATTTTAAAGACAAATATCATTGCTATCATAAAGTCTTTGAGTTATATATTTTAATCAATTATGTGACCAATTCTTTGAATATAAATTTTATAATTGTTTATGTAGGCTTTGAGTCTTTGAGTTATGTTAAAACCATTTTAATGACTCAAGCGTAAACGAAACAGAAGTAAATGAATCACATTTGAGAATTATGCGCATGGATTTGTTTTGCAGCTTTTTACACACAGTTTACAGTTACAGTTTTTTGCCGAGTTCGAACAGCTAGATGAGAAGCACTTATTCATGACAAGTACACTCTTGGAGGTTTTGTCAGTTCCTCACAAGAGGCAGTACCTCGGATAAAATATTTCTGTTTTAGGTGGTACGGCGGGGAATCGAACCCATACCTTCGGCATGACAGTTCAACCTACTAACCATAATGCCACGAGGTACTACTTGTATTAAGGATACGTTTATTCATATTTAACCAAGAATATATTGCACCCAAGTCTTTTTGTATGTTGTCTACTAATATTTTTAAGTCTTTTCCTGTTACATACAGTAAACCATAATCTGCGAACAGTACTAGCTTACTAAATTTTATCACTTATATATATATAGAAGGGATGAATGAATGAATGAAAGAGTTCGGGGTGTAAGTGCACTGCGACCATTAAGATCTATTGTGCCCCCGTTCTGGAGCTGGATGAGGTTACTCATTCTACAGCACATCCTCCAAATTTATTTCCTTAAGGAATTTTATTATTTGGAGTACATTTAGAGAGGATAGTTCGCTCTCTTTTATCTGGTGATTTCCCAGATACCTATGTCTTTGATGCATAAGTGCATCACATTTACCTAGTATATGATCGGGTGTCTCCTCATGAGCACTGCAGAATCTACACGTGGCGCTGTTTTCCAGGCCAAGGATGTGGAGGTGTCTCCTTAGTTTGCAGTGGCCTGTGAGGAGCCCGGTTATTATTCTAAGCTTGTTTCTATTTAAGCTGATGCAGGACTGGAATCGTTCTTGGTTGTAATTTCCAAGTAGGAGTTTAGCCTGCCTCAACTTAGGGAGTTCGTTCCAGATCCTTGATCTTTTTGCCTCCTCTTCTATTTTGATTTTATGTTTTATCACGTTTTCTCCTATTCCGCAATAAGGCTCTGGTCCCGTTAGGGGTGTCATTGCCCCTATTTGCGCTAAGGAGTCTGCCTCTTCATTGCCCTGTATGCCGACGTGGCCAGGTACCCAATGGAGTGTGACATGATTGTGTTTGCCCAGTTCGTTTAGCCTATCTACACACTCCCATACCAGTTTAGAACTGATGCTATATGAGCTTAGTGCTTTGAGTGCGGCCTGGCTATCCGACATGATAGCAATATTTTGGTTTTTGTACTTTCTTTCGAGATTTCTGTCTGCACATTTCCCTATGGCATCAACTTCTGCTTGAAAAATGCTTGTAGACTGTCCCATCGGTACCTAAAGTTTGGTTCGAGGCCCAAAAATTCCAGCACCAGTCCCTTCAGACGTTCTCGATCCATCAGTGTACCACTTGATGGTGTTTGCTTTAAGAGTGTAGTTTACTGTTTCGTCTACCCACTCTTTTTTGCTACTTAGCTCCGTACGAAAGTTTTTTACGAAGCTATACTTTTTAATCATACCATCTCTTGGGATGTCAAGAAGGTTCGATTCTGTGGATCTGTAAATCGAGTCTCTTTGCCTGAGACCAATGATTTTCCCCGTCCCAGTTCCCTCCTTTGCAAATCGCAGGATGGCTCCCTTAGCAGCACTGTCTATGGCCACGTGTAGAAGCGTCAAGTGAAGAATGACTTCCATTGCTGCTGTAGGGCAAGTTCTCATTGCTCCAGTAATGCAAATGCATGCGAGCCTTTGTACCCTTTCTAGTGATTTCCTAGTTGTGGTAAGTTCGGTTCTTTTGTGCCATGCAACCGCCCCATAGGTAATGATGGGTCTTACCATCATGGTGTACATCCATCTGAGGATGTTTGGTTTACAGCCCCATGATTTACCTGCAAGTCTTTTGCATATCATGAGCGCCTTTGTGGCTTTCCCGACAGTTATCTCGACATGTTTGTTCCAGAGGAGTTTGCTGTCTAGTGTAATACCTAGATATTTAACCTCCTTCTGAATGCCGATTTCTTCACCAGCCAACCGGATAGGTTTCATGCGTGGTAGAAGCCTCTTCTAAGTAAAAGGGACTATCGTTGTCTTTGTGGGGTTAATGTTCAGTCCCACAGATAGACACCATTTCTTTGTAATAGAAGGGATAATAGTACACCCAAAATTGTTCCTTGTGGAACTTCTGTTGAAGTTGTTACCGCATTCGATATATTGTTATTCACAGAAGTTTTTTGTGTTCTATTAAATAAAAATTTTGTAAACCACTTCAATTCCGTACCCTTTTTGCCATATTCTTCTAGTTTATTTAACAAAATAGCATGATTCACAGTTTCAAAAGTGCATTTGAGGTTTAAGAAGACAGCGAGAGCACAATTTTTACTATCAATTTCACTTTTCCAATCGCTAATCACAAAATTAACGCAGGTTTCACATGAATGGTTTGACCGAAATCCTGATTGGTGTAAACTTGTAATGTTTAAGGAAGAGTAATGTGACCAAGCTGTTGTTATATAAATGTTTGAGAATTCTTTATATAATAAAAATATGTTCTCATTCGGTTTTTTGGTGATCGTGATGATAATTAATGAAACAATTCCATTTGATTTCCCGACGTTTCGACGGTTGTTGCCATCTTCCTCTTTTATTTACATAATAAAATAAACAATAAAAACATATTGGGGTCTATCATCGTATCCGTTCGGAGAAATCTCCGATCGGAGAAAAGTTCCGATCGGAGAATTAATTTTGTTCATGGTATCCGAATCGTAACAGAAATATAGACGCGCACCGACGCATGTAGTTGACATAAAACAATAATGTATGTCAAATAAATAAACATTAATTTTCATTGTGAAAGAATCATGGAAAGTGCAGCACTATTTTTGGAAGCAGAACGGTATGAGCAAAAAGCTTCTAGTAAAGAAAAGAGAAGATCCTTAAGAAATACAGCAAATATAGCAGATTCCATGTTTGATTGCTTTTTAACAAATTTTATTTTTTTCGTCCGCATACGCCAAAGTTCCGCAAGCATTTGACTGTCGGAGACAATCGGAGAGAAAAGTAACAAAACAATCGCCATACACCGCATGAAATCGTGACGCGTTGCTTTCATTTTGACATTTCAACGCATACTTTAAATTTTGTCTGAGGAATCTACGATTGAGTAATCGGAACGGCTATGATGATAGAAAATTCGTAGATTTCGTACAAATCGGAGAAAAATTTGTTACGATCGGATACGATAATAGACCCGATTAATTAAAGTCAGAACATATAAGAAGACTTTCATTTATGTATAGTTTGTTTACTCTTAGATTACATTTGTAAAGAATATAGGCCGTTTTCGAAAACGTCAAATCAAAGTCAATTTGATCGTCAAACGATCGTCATTTTTTAACGCAGATTGCAATCGTCATATGCAATCGTCCTGTCTTGCACAAAATCGGTTTTATGAACGTTATTCAATTTACTCGCAAACGCATTTTATATTTACGAACACGCTCTCTAGATTTCTAATTTTTGTATCGTCAACTCGATTTTTTTACTGCGCAGCTGCACCGCAGATGATGTTCTCGAACAGCTGCTAATCTCGGAAACTACATATCAAAAATTCTTCTGGTGTTTGAAATGTTATTTTAAGGGGAACTCCACTTTAGGGTTAAAATTTTGCTAAAAAAATTCTATTTGTAGGGTGAAATGAGTGAAAACAAAAAAAAAGGTGTAGATTTTTATTTTTTTTGTTTAAACATACTTTTTTATGTATGTATTTAGTATAGGTTTCTAAATCACTGGCTTGATATTTTTCAAAATTAAGCTATTCCTTTATACTTAACGGTTGGATTGAGGATAAGATATTTTCAAAATTTATCTTCATAACTATAGGATGAAATGGGTGAAAAAATTATTTATCCTATTTTAAAAGTTCTTTTTGTTCTGAAAGTTTATAGGTACTAGGAGGATCGACTAGAGGTTGGTTTTACTGCTTTTTCAAAATTTATCTTCATACATGAGATGAAATGGCGAAGAAATAAAAAATCCTTTTTTTGTTGGAAAGTTTATGCTTTAAGGACAGTTTTAGGGCTCCGATTTAAAACATTTTTTTAGGTTATATTTTCAAAATGTTACTATTAAAAGAGGGAAATGGGGTCAAAATAAAAAAACTGTTCGTAGGTAGTTAAAGCCTTTACGGGCTTACAAGTTTGGCGCAGGTATAGATATCATACTTTTTATAATACACTGGATTATTTGGCGATAAACATGGCTGGTCATGAGATAGCGGATTTAAGAACCAATTTCGAACTACTGTGCATGGAAGAGGCCAGTGATCGAGTTTATTTTCTTCACTTTTATTTTCAACGAAGAAATGTGTACAAGAAAAAACACCTATTGCCCGCCCAACACAAACAGCCTTATTGTGAGTTTCACCCCAACAACATTC
This sequence comes from Dasysyrphus tricinctus, assembly GCA_963921185.1. Classification (NCBI taxonomy): domain Eukaryota; kingdom Metazoa; phylum Arthropoda; class Insecta; order Diptera; family Syrphidae; genus Dasysyrphus; species Dasysyrphus tricinctus. The sequence continues at coordinate 175,076,957 of OY992531.1, read as the reverse complement.
CACATGAAAAAATTGACATTTTACTTTTCGCCTAATGTGAGTGGCACTCGAAAAATTTCTGATTTTCGAAAACTTAACTTACTGTGAGTACTCATTTTTGGCGAAATGTGTTGTAATTACGTGCAAAAATTCTCACTTATTTTTTGGCAACGAACGAAAGGAAAAAACCGGTAGAGTAGTAGTAGATACTGGTGCTTTTCACGTATATTTTAGGGCAAGACAACTTCGGGCGCAACTCATAATAGCTTTTGAAATTCCGGGGGACAACATTTTTCGGTTGAAATATTTTCCGAGCGTAAATCTCAGTAGACTGATAATTTATATTGTTTAATTTATCTATAATTTTGTTTTATTTTTTTAAGAAACTTGTTGTTTCCCAGAGCGAAGCCGAGGTGGGTCAGCTAGTTATAATATAAAACATTAAAAGGTGATTGTGGCCTTTACTCCAGGATGCGTTTCGCCCAGCCATGGCGGTGGACTCAACAGTAAGATGCCAGCATACCCAATCTATGTACATAAGACGCATTGTATAAGTCGATGATTACCGACGATAAAACTCACTGCGAATTATATGTACAATGTTATGCAAAACATTATTTCTTTAATTTTATAGGAAGAACCCAGGCTATATGCAGAGAAGAAGGTCCAAATCATAATACTGCAACCCCCGTTCTTCGCTGTGGCACAAAGCGATTAAGTTATGGGCCCTCACCAAGTCGCACAGTTCATATTCCATCCGATCTTCCTATAAAAATGAAGAAACGAATTTGTTGGCATAATGCCGTGTGGGAAATGCCGCTCTGATGGATGTTTCTACCTGACAACGACCAGAAACACACGTCCAAGTTGGTACATTAGTGGATCACAAACAACGGGATTTAACTTGTTGATTGACCGGTCCAATCACCCGCGTTTAATCCCAGTAAGGATCTTTTTGGTAAACGCAAGAATGGAGTCGCTGGGCAACGAATCCGAAATAAAATGGAGCTTCTGAATACCTTACGGAAAAAAATAGGAAAACATCCCACCCTAGCAATGTGGTTAGGTTATTAAAAATGAGGAATATTACACCAAACATATGAGACGTTTAGTGTGAGTAACAAACGTGCACGAAGTTAGACCCATGGCCATTATAACATCCCAAGAGGTACTATTAGATCAATTAGATCACTTGCCTATTTGGACTTCCAGAAAACGTGTTTGTGGAGGCCCAAAATGCAAAGCAAAGATAAATGCTTCAATGAAAGTGAGACTTTTTCACATTATTCCAGACTTCATAATTTTTTAAATAAATATTAGATTTAATTGGATGAGATCATTATTTTTGATTTTCTGCTCAATGTGCCAAATATAATCCAAACCCGAGAAACAGGAAATTTTCCGATTCCGATTCAATAAATAAAAAACTCCTGAAACACGTGTCACGTATTAAATTAACTACCACATATATTTTTTTGTCTTAAAAAAAAAAATCATGCAGTAAGGGGTTAAGGGCTTACACTGTTCGAACCATATACTGAATTTTTTTTTTTTTTTGTCGTGGCCGTAATAATTTGATCACCACTGTAGGTGACTTAATCATACTTGACCTTTAAACTGTTGCGAATAAAAGAAAAAACAATCGGTTAAAATTTGATGTGTGGGGGTGATTAATAAAATCTTTCCTTCAGTTTTTTGTCTCTGTGTTTTTGGCAATGAAACAACTTAGTTACATTTGCTTTCCCGACGTTTAGAAAGGGGTTGCTGCCTTCTTCAGGGCAACATTATTAAAAAAAAAGATTTTTTACAATTTAGTGTGTTATAACATAACAATTCAAATAATAAGAAATACACTCACTATTTAAAAGTTATTAAGTTCTAAAATTTAATTTTGTTTTCGGTTGCTGAGGCTTTTATGTGATTTGAAGGCCAAGCGAACGTTCGTTAAATTTCTTAACTGAATCAGAAGCAAAAGTCAATGAGCATCAATTTCTCAGGAACAACAAACAACTGTTTTGCATGAAAAAACTCCATAGCACTGGAAATTATAATTTGTCTTAATGTGCATTCAAAAACCGCTAAAATGCTTGCCTTTTTTTAAGTCTTCGCCTGTTTTTAAGTCTTTAGTCATTTCTGAAATAAAGGAACTTGTTTTGGTAAGATTTAGTTTTTTTTTCATTTTATTAAGCTCAAAACAAGAAAAAATTCTGAAAAGTGACATATGACTTCTTCCAGTATCAAAGACTTTCGTAGACACGGTTTAATTTTTTGTTCATTCATTATTTTAATATTGATTGGCACCTTTCCAGCAAGGTTCGCGGCAAAGAAACCAGTCATATTTTTGTCCACCAGCTTTTGTAGTCGATTATCTCTGCCGTTTCTGGTTAAATAATAGAAATAATCGTTTTTGATGCTGAAGAAGATAGTATTCAATCAGTATCAGTCATATTTATTAAATATTTTAGACGTTTGACTAATTAGACCGTTTGTTAAAAGTTCTTAGAAGTTGGAAAATTTGCTTTATTTAATTAAAAAAACGTAAATGTAGGCAAATATGACAACAGATGTCGTTGTCCAAGTAGGTTAGGACAACAGCGAAAAAAAAATTTTAAATAACTTTTTGGAGTTGGACGACTGTCTAAAATTAGACAACGTTCTTAAATCCGACCATATATTTATATAATCACCTCTATTAGTGAATTCGGCGAATGGGCTTTTGCAACGATTCAACTCATTTTCGAGATTTTAGCCATTAATGAATTCGAGGTAGAAAGTTGAACGACTGTCGGTAACACTACCTGCACCACCGACATTTTGTTCAACAAATTTGATATTAATGAAACCGCAAACCATTCGGTGTCCATACAAACTTTCCCATTTTATATCCGCGCCAATTTTGTCGCGAATCTGCTGTTAATTTTCATCCAGAAAATCATAATGAATAACATAGAAATGTAATTTCAGACTTATAATTCTGAATTTAAAAGTATAGTTTAGTTAAAGTAAAGTATTTAACATTCTTTTTAAAGAAATTAATTGTTTACAATTTAAGGATGGTGTTTAGACAGGCTTCATGTTAGGCGACTCATTTTGACGTGAGGACTGTCTGAACACCCCTTGAGATTGCGTGTCACGTTTGTAATGTCAATAAATGACAAAAGCGACAATATAGTTCGGAAAATGGTAGGGAAGTTCAGGAATCGATAATATAGTTCATTTGGCGAGTTCATTAATTGAGAAAAAACGCGAACGCGAATCCAGTGCGAACCTGGTCAACTCCAGAGAAGTAGAATATTGCGAATTGACTAATCGGCATGAATATTTTACGTTTTAAGAACGAAGGTACAAAAGAATGTCCTTGTAAGAAAATACTGTTATATAGTCTTGAACTTTTTTAATGATACTTAGGATGCCAAACACTTTATAATTGTGATTTTTTTATTTTGACCACTATAGCCAACTGACGAAAATTCCTGGACAATTCCTGTCAATTCCTGGACGTCCTTTATAAGACTGTCAAAAAATATTTGTTGTTTAAAAAAGAGCACTTTGATTCTTTTCATCGATACATTCAACGTAAACAAATGAAGTTGCAGTGTTATCTCGGAGATCGAGTATACAAATTTAATATTATGCTGACTTCAGTAGATTGTTTCCTGTACACGGATTTGAACATTTTGCGTATTGTCAATACATGTACCACCAGTTTTTGTTTCATCTTGCTGTAATTTTTCCTGAATTAACTTAATAGTCGAATAGAATTTACTATCCCGTATCTTTTCAGCAACTGCCGTTCGCTTTGCCACATAAGTACAAAAGTTTTGAGGAGAAACAACATACAAGTTATTGACTTATGTCGTTTCTCCTCAACACACTGAAAATACAGCTCTCAGTTTCGATGCTTTGAGGAGTCTGACACGCGTTTCTTTTTAAAAGATGAATTACTTTATTAAAATGAGAAATTTGCAAACAAAAAGACATTGAAAATAGATGATTTATGTTGTTTCTGAAATAAACGATCCAACTATACTTTTAGGCTGGTCGCGCTCATGCAACTTTCAGTTTCGGAATTATTTGGTTGCAAAAATGTGTCCTATGAACTCATGAGAATGCGCGCACATGCAAACATTTTTTCAGTCGTCGATTCGAGCAGCTTTTTAGTTTGTGTTTTGACACAAACTGGACGATTGACCGAAATCAGTTTTTCAGTTTGTGTCTTATAGAATAATATGTAAGTGCGCGGACTTTCAACCAAAAAGTTGCGGATTTTTAACCTTTCGTTGAATTTTGTTCTTTCCAAAGGGACACACATATGTGCAGTTTGCCAGAAAGTGTTTTTACACGTATAAATTTCGTTGAAATAGATGTTTTCGTTGCTGTCAAAGACATTTATAAATTTTTTAAATATTTTGTTTGTATACTTCTTTATCCTGTAAGTAGTAAATTAATTTCCCTTTTTTTGCATACTAGGAAATTCGTGTAAAATTTGCCAACAAATTCAGAGCATGTGCAGTATCGGACAAAAATTTTGCAACTAGAAGTGGAACCAAACAATGCATTAAAATTCATAAATGTTATATTGATTGTGACTTTTAAAAAACGATTATTTTCCGTTAACTTCGGCATTTCACACAAATGTTCAATACACAAATTGAACCTGTATGACCGGCGCACAGTGGATCGACTCCATACATTTAGACGTGAAAAATTCTAATTTTTTCGGCGTCACTAATGAATGAAAAAGTGATAAATTTTCACTGTGAGTACTCTCCGCAAGCCTCAAAACTTTTTTTTGGCCTTCCAGACGTTAAATGCCTAGTTGAATCTTCGTTAGGGTTGTAATTTTCAGTCTCTATTGTATTTTGTATGTCTTTAAAAATTTCTAACTCTAGCCAATTTTTATATTCTAGAATAAACCGGTCTCATCGATTTCCAGCCGACTTCCATTTCAAATCAAAATTGGCTGATTTTGAGCTGATAATTCTCTTTAGCCTAGCAGTATTTAAACAGTTATTTCGTGTTGATGTGTTAAACTTGTTCGAAATATACTCCAAAAGTATTTTTGTTCGAGTCAATTTGGAATTCAAACTTCGAAAAATTCCTTCCTTGGAAAGCAGAAATCTTTTCCTGAAAAGTGGGCAAAAAAAGGGCTTTGCAAATCTTTGCGAGGTATATGACATATATTTCTAGAAAGAAGACGTTCACAGCTATCCAAAACACTTAATTTATTTTTAAAGCAACCTTGAGCACATATTTAGATTTTCCAAAACAAATACGGAAAAAACATGTTTTTTTGCTATTTCAATGACACATTTTTTTTTAATTCAACAAACAAACATTAAGACAATTTCAACACAGATTTATAAAAGCACATACCTTCACGAACATCTGGCATTTTTTTTTTCAATTTCAATTAAAACTGTAATTATAATAATTATTTGTCTAAATAACCTTAACGCACCAGACCAAAAAAAGACTTTCACATTCACTTTTGGAGATCATTTATTCTATACTAAACTGATTAAAACAAGAAAAAAAATTGTTTGCAGACTTAACAGTTATCCGTTATAGATAAGAAATTGAATTTTTTGCAATTTATGTCATTGATTTTTTTACGTCTAATTATATGGAGGCGATCCACTGTGCGGCGTCCTCGACGACACCGACACTGCTGTACGCCAGGCGATTTGCTGACTTTCCGGGCCGGAGCATTGGTGTCCATTCGCTCTAGGTGACCCAGCCATCTCAGTCGTTGGCTTTTCACTTTTGTGGCTACGTCGGTGTTGCCCGTACGGTTCGTTGTTCAAAATTTGCACTTGACTAGCTGACCCACCCTGCTTTTCTCGGGAAATCTTTATTTGAAGTTAAATAATATAAACTCTTTAATTAACACAATTTTTCACTGAAAAACTTTTATAACAAAAAGAAGAACTTCTTATATCAAAAAAGAATATAAATACCCAATATAAATTCTTTAATACAAATAACAAAAATAAACAATAAATAAACAATTACCCACACTTATTACATTGGCGTTTAAAAAAAATATATATTTTTTTATTTGGATTCTTTTCCAATTTCTGTGCTTAAGAATATATTTTTGATGTCTAGTACTGAATAATATACATTGGGTTCTTTTCTTTTCTTCAATACAAATCAATAGTTCAAGTTCGGAGAAAATAAATCATAGAAGATCGGTTTCGTAAATAATTATCTTTTTATATATATATATATATATCTTTTTTCAAACAAAAATCTAACTAATATTAAAAAGGAATGATTTTTTTAAAACACTATCTTAGTTGCTGTGTAGAAAATTATCGTTAGATACAAGAATTAATCCGAGCTAGAAAACTCGCTTTGTAATTCCTGATTTTCGTCACTGTTAGAGTTTAAGTAATTTTCACTGATTGTTGGTAGTTCTTGGCTTATGGGATCTGTTTGAGGTTCAATTAAAAATTGTAAAACTTCAGAAGGCATTGATTTATATTTTGTAATGGCTTTTCCCGAAATTAATTTATCAATGGATCTGAAGCATGTTGAGTAAGTTCCTGTTCGTATTTATTCTCGACATTTGTCGGGAATGCAAAGTTCTAAAACGTCTGAAGTCTTTATTTCGCGCTTCTTGCGCTTCCTCTGATGGCCAATAGGGACAATAAATTATTTCATGACGTATACAGAGTGGCATATAATTGTATGAATAATACTGACAGCCATAGGATACCAACTGTATAGTCGTAAGTAAAGGGCCTTTGCCTCGGTTATGTATGTTTCAAAATTTGAAAAAAATATATTATAGCCAGAGGATCTATCGTCGTTGTTCAAACAAAACTCCCTAACTCCTTTTTTTTGGAAACCGAGAAACCTCTCGTAAAAATGTTATATTAAATTAAATATAAACATTTTAGTTCTATAAATGGTCTCTAAATCTTATGTTGGTCTATTTATTAGGGACAAATTTCTTTAAATCAAACATTTTCATATTCTAGTCAGTAAAAATCCATAAAAACTACACATGTTTCAAAATAAAATGAAATGGAGTTAGGGAGTTTTTATTGAACGACGACGATATGATATTTATGGATTTTGACCAAATAATTTTCTTTTAATTATTTAAAAAGTTGATTTTTGGGTTTGGTAACTCCATTTTGTTTAAAATGTGTGCGAGCAATTTATTGTTCCGGTCCCATTTGAAATGGGAACACCAAATTTCAAAAAATTCCATACGAGGAACGGAAAAGTGTAATCTAAAAATGAAAAAAAAAGTACTTTGCACTGCTTTGCGAGGTATACCATATACATGTCCAAAAAAGAAGACACTCACAGCTACTCAAAAAACACAGTTTTGATTCAAAATAACATAAAATACTAATTTATATTGCCCAAAATATCTTCAGAACACAGATTTTTTAAAAATTAATTTGACACTTATTCTACATTTGTATCCAAGAAACTAACACAGATACCGGTTAAAAAAAGTTTAATAAAAACGATAATACTTTCACAAATCACTGTAATTTGTTTTATCGAAATTGATGTATGATTAACACTTTTATTATTAAAAACCTGAAAGACTTGAAAACTTAAAATAAGAAAATATATCGCAGTTTTTTTTAGCATTAACTTTGAAATGCATTTGTTTATCAATAAATTAAGTTAGTCAAGGAATAAATGCATTTTGGGGGTCAACAATAATCCGTTATAGATAAGAACAAACAAAAATTATGATCTACGTCATCGGTTTTTTTTACGCTATATGGGGTCGGTCCACTATGCGTCGTCCAGGTTGAATGGTGCAATCTGCATGGTAGCGGAATTCGGTTCGTCATCGCCGTTATACAATTTGCAGAAATGATTTTTCCATATCCTCAACACCGACTAAGATTCTGCCACGATGGCAATTCTTCCACTGGTTCTCGATACTTGTAGTTGGTGGCATAGGACTATGTAAGAAGGTACGAGAGACTCGGACTGTAGCCGTCCGACGTTAAACTTCCTTATAGTATTTCCCTGCTTTGACTTTGGTCTGGATATCCGTAGCATTACCTTGGCTACAACGAGGCAGTGGTCCGAGTCAACGTTGGCTCCTCGGAACGTTCGGACATCCTTGATACCGGAGGAGTGCCTTGTGTCGTGCAGGGTATATCTTCCCATTGTTCCACCAAAGACGTTTTCTTTTTCTAGCTTAGCATTTAAATCACCCAAGACAATTTTAATGTCATAAGTAGAGCATTGCTCATATTTCATGTCCAGGAGCTCGTAGAACTCATCCTTGGTGTTGTCATCATTCTCCTCTGTGAGGGCATGCGTGCATATGGGGCTGATATTGGCGAACTTAGCTTTGATGCGAATTGTCGTGAGGCACTCGTTCACATAGTTGAAACTCAAGACTTCTTACTTAAGTCTGCCTCTAACAACGAATCCACATCCAAAGAGACGCTGCCCTTCTGGTCGGTAACAGTAGTAAATATGGCAGTCCTTTAGTTTTCTTTTGCCCGGTCCTTCTCCTCTTCCGCTGCCGCCTGGATAAATGCTTGGTGCTTGCATGCTGTGGCAAATATTTTTAACCTACGCATGTTTTTTTCCATTTATTCATCGGAATCATCGTTCATTTCATTTTAATTCCTTTTTATTTTTCCATTTACTTATAACTAACATAAAGCTAGACAAAAATTTATAAAAATTAGCTTATTTATCAATATCTTACCACTAACTTACTGGCCCCATGCGGGCGCTCTAAGTTAAACTATAATAAATATATACTAATGCCTTTCGGCCTAAAAACTATATTAATACTAAAATTCATATCGGTTTTATTTTTTACCAAGAAGAATTTAAAAAACTTGGTTTAATTATCATTTTTTCTTTTATTTTTGTATGTAAAACTTACAAACTACATAAAACAATGCTAAAACTAATTAAAACTACTTACGACTACTTAAAGCTACTTAAAACTAGACTTTTTAAAGCTACTTAAAACTAGAACAGCCACAGCAAGCATTTTCAGTTTGTATGTATATTTTTGTTTGCCACCCTGACTGTCACAGCTTAAAAATTAAAACTAATGCACTTAGAAATAAAGTTGCCCAAGACAAGTAGTTAAGATATCATAACTAGAATTTTCAGAGTTCAACCACCAAAACTGGTTCTCTTGTCTTAACCTGTCTTTCCGGTCCCGCCTTGTACGAGGACGTCTCGACTATAGAGGAGCCGCCTATCCACGGTTCTTCGGCTGACATGGTAGATTAGCGGAACCGCCACTCTAACCTTTATCAACCCTCGACTGTCTAGATGGAGAAAAGCCTCGGGTGGGATAAAAGCTGTTGGTCGAGGACATCGCTCTTGTAATGTGACTCCGAATCAGCTTAAACAAAAAAATTATCTATTTTGTTTATGTTGGCGCCGCACAGTGGCCCGTTTAGGCAAAAGTGCTTGCGAAATTCATTTTTCGGGTGGGTTTATAATGCAAAACTTTAACATTTTCTGAATTAACAAATGTTTGGAGCTCAAGTAATCGAAAAAATTATTTCATTTGTATGATCGGTTCGGCTTGTAGAGCCAGTCAAAGTTGACAAATATTTAAGGTGAGAAAAAAACACTTTTTTTATTTTTTTTTTGTTAACTTTGAGTGTACAAACTAGGAAAAGAGTACAAGTTAAATTTGTTTGTTATTTTTACTTGATATATGTTTTAATGGCTATGATCAGAAATAAAAATAAAAAAATTATAAATTTTTTAAAGTACCAAATTTAATGTTTTTTGAAACACCACTTTTAAGGCACTTTTTCAACTTTACATTGAGTAGAAAAAAAGTTTTTAAAAGTTGTCAAGCCAAAATGGACGGATAATGAATTCTTATATATCTCTTTATTTACAGCCAAAAACTCAGTTGCATAACACTGAGCTAGAGAGATTTGATTTGAAAAAGTCATTAATTTTTTCTGAGTTTTTTTTTTCAAGTGCAAAAGAAAAAACATGCAAAATATTATTTCCTTGTTTTGCAGGTATGAGTCTTAGTTTTAAATAAAATTGTTTTGTAATTTAGAAGGAAAACATAAATATTTTATGCTTAGCTTTTTAAAACGGTTTTATAGCTTATTTCGTGCAACCCCTAATAAAACTTTTAAGTATGAATGTTTTTGATTTCGGGTATGATTAATTATTGTCAGGTACTTTGATGGATAAGGGTTCTTAACTGGATTAGACTATTTTTAGGTAGGTAAACAGATTACCTTATTGGGGTCTCATAAAATTGAATATTTTTAGTACAGGTACTTAGTTTTAAGGTATACAAAATAAAACATCGATCGAGCAGTTTTATAAGGAAAAATTATTTAAAATGGATATACCATACAATATCTCTCTGATGCATCATTAGTAATAAGGTATAATAAAGACCATGAAAAGGCGAAGAGTGATGTGATCAAGGCAATTTCTACCGCAAGTCCATTTCGAGTCAAAAGAGTCAAGGAAAGCATTCCTACTCCACAAAAGGATCCTATATAAAATATACTAATGAAAATGCATTAGCTTTGTTTATGGATTTGGGTCTATCAAAAGAATATAAAATACTGAGAACTTCGTTGAGGAAACACAATATAGATGTTCTGCCATCCTACAACACAATTACAGCAACGAAAAAAGCAGCAGTTCCAGAAAACAGCGAAGTCACGGAAATATCAGCTGTTGTAAAATTTCAAGACATGATGGATCATACTGCAAGGCGGCTTTTAAAAAGCAAAACAGAGGAACAAATAATTGCACTCCCAAGAAGTTTAACCTTACAGAGTAAATGGGCTGCGATGGATCATCTGGACAAGGTGCGTAAAAGCAAAAAATTAATACATCAGATGGTGAAACAGACGCAAACATGTTCATGGCATCAGTTGTTCCACTCAGGCTCAATAGTGTAGACTACGAACATTTGAGGAACCCTCGCCCAACATCAACTCATTTCTGCCGACCCATAATGTTCCAATATGCTAAAGAAACTAGTGACCTCATAAATACAACAGTCAACGATATAAAAAGGCAAATAGCAGATATTCAACCAACAATGTATAAAGTTAATGAAGATATAACTATATTGGTGAAACACGAGTTCCTTTTAGCTATGATTGACGGAAAAGTTTTAAACGAATTAACAGAAACAAAGTCTTCGCGGTCATGTCCGATATGTAAAAGAACTTCAATAGCCAGGATGAATTAAATAACGACGAACATAATTAAGAATATGGAATCTCGCCATTGCATCCTAGAATCAGGTGCATGGAATTTATTTTGAAAGGGAGAGGAATTTGATGAATCTATTGGGATCAAAGAGGCAGAAATAAGAAGAAAACGAGAGATTCAAAGGCGTTTTCACGATGAGCTTGGACTTGATGTGGATAAACCAAAGCAAGGATTTGGAAATAGCAATGATGGAAACACTTCAAGGAGATTTTTTGAACAATCGGAGGCAACCGCTCAAATAACTGCGGTCAATGAAGAGGTTATAACTAGGATCAAAATAATACTTAATGTTTTGAATTGCAGGGAAGAAGTGAATACAGTTAAATTTGGAGAGTACACCAAAAAACCGCAGAATTATTGAAACAAAAGTACCCTGAAAAACTACTAACACCTACTCTTCATTAAACTTTGGTCCATAGTCAAAATATAATCGAATACCAATCTCTACCACTTGGAGAATTGTCAGAAGAAGCCCAAGAGACCAAAAATAAAGACTACAAGAAATACAGATGTCAAAATACGTGCAAAATTTCAAGAATTCGGCAGAATGAAGACTTAGTAAACATGCTAGCAATCTTATCCGATCCACTTATTTCTTCCTTGAGGCATGTAAGAGCTCAAAAAGATCTGAAAGCCCAATACTCAACAGAAATAATAAGTTTGTTACGCATTTCCCCGGACTTAGTTGATAGTTTCCAAGAAATTTAATGCTTGTATGTAATTTTTTGTTCCTTTTATTTTTCTACTTTTTGAATTGTAATCTATTAGTAAAATATTTTATAAATACTTATAAGGACTCTCTTACAAAAAAAAAATAAAAAATAAAATAAAAAAATCAATTAAAAAAAAAAGATTTTTTTTTTGCAACATTTTCACTCAATTTGGGTTGCTTTATTTTTTCCCCACTGTTTTACTTGAATTACACTCAAATTACTTCATAAATTGACTTTCAACCTTTTTAAAATTAAATACCAACTATGTTAACCAACTTAACTAAAACTTCTTATTTCAGCAGCAGATTCTGAAACACCCTGTAAATATTTTTTCTTAAAATTCTCAAACTTTATAGCCTTGGAAATTTCCTTTAAGATAAAAAAAAAATGTGGTGATATCTTTATTCGTTTAAGAGATATGATTTTTGCAACCAAAAAAGTCAATTCGGGCCACTGTGCGCCGTTGCACATAGGAGTATTTGTATGCAAAAACTGGACAACATTATTTTTTGTCTTGATTGCAATACTTTCATCTTAAACCATGTAATAAATACCGTTTTTAATAAATTTACCCTCTTTTAAAACAAAAAAAATTTCAAGTTTTTTTTTTATTTTTCAACTGGAAACAAGAAAAAATGCATACAATCGGATATACGATATGACCAAAAAAAATAAAAAGGATCAAAGTTGCAGCCAATATTTTTTTTTTTAATCAATACTAATCAATGGGAGCTTTGCTTAGCCATATTTTATACAAATAATTACCAAATAACTTCAAAAAATAAAAAAAATGAAATCCCAAAGAAAAATAACAGCACAAATAGTCAGTTTGAATGGGCATAAAAGTGGGAATACGATATGACAAAAAAGAACTACATCCGCAAAAATCCGCAGCCGATTCTTTTTGAAAATGAAGCTTGATGGTTTATTTTATCCACCCATATACAAATGAGAACCCAATTCCACCGACATCTATAAAAAAATTACTTCCAAATGAAAAAGAACCAACAAAAATAGTGTTTTTTTTTTGCATTTTTAGAACAAAAATTCGAAAAAATATAAATATTAAAATATTTGTCGTAAAAATGGCTCAATTTAATAGTGAACATCTGTAGTTGATTTTTATATACAAAAAATTCATCAGACTACACAAAATTTTTAAGAAATAATTTAATAAAATGTTTCAATTTTTTTGAAGGTTGATTACAAAAAGAAGTGACAAATTCGTAATCGAAGACTTTGAACTAATATCATAGCCAAAATATGTTGAGCAATAAAAAAAGTATTTTAGCCTATTGTTCGCTGGGATCTTAGCTATTGTCTGGAAAAAGTTCCCCTTTCAATTTTGACATTTGAAAACTCGACTTCTGGCCGAGTTTTGTAAGCAAATACTCCTATGTGCGTTGTTTGAACCAGGTTGGAATAATATCGTGTGTATTCCGACTCTGCTGTTTAGTGTTATCCAAGGCAGTATCTGAGACACTTCCTCTCAAACACCCAAACCTTTTCGATTTGAGATGGGACAACGTTGAACCAAACCGTGCATCCATAGGCAATCATCTGCTGGATGAGGGCCATGTATCAAATCACTTTCACCCTGCTGTCAACTCGGCTGCAATAAAACAACCGCTTTGTCAGGGCAAAAGCTCCCCTAGCCCTGGTCAAAGCAGCATTTATATGTCTGTCGAAATACAAATACTGATCCAACCAGATGCCTAGGTATTTTACTACACTTTTACTCGCCAGTGGATGTCCATTTGGCCCTTCGATCACCAGCTTGCGCCTTATCGTATCCCTTGTGGCTCCACGCAACGGAATCCTAAACAAAATATACTAATGAAAATGCATTAGCTTTGTTTATGGATTTGGGTCTATCAAAAGAATATAAAATACTGAGAACTTCGTTGAGGAAACACAATATAGATGTTCTGCCATCCTACAACACAATTACAGCAACGAAAAAAGCAGCAGTTCCAGAAAACAGCGAAGTCACGGAAATATCAGCTGTTGTAAAATTTCAAGACATGATGGATCATACTGCAAGGCGGCTTTTAAAAAGCAAAACAGAGGAACAAATAATTGCACTCCCAAGAAGTTTAACCTTACAGAGTAAATGGGCTGCGATGGATCATCTGGACAAGGTGCGTAAAAGCAAAAAATTAATACATCAGATGGTGAAACAGACGCAAACATGTTCATGGCATCAGTTGTTCCACTCAGGCTCAATAGTGTAGACTACGAACATTTGAGGAACCCTCGCCCAACATCAACTCATTTCTGCCGACCCATAATGTTCCAATATGCTAAAGAAACTAGTGACCTCATAAATACAACAGTCAACGATATAAAAAGGCAAATAGCAGATATTCAACCAACAATGTATAAAGTTAATGAAGATATAACTATATTGGTGAAACACGAGTTCCTTTTAGCTATGATTGACGGAAAAGTTTTAAACGAATTAACAGAAACAAAGTCTTCGCGGTCATGTCCGATATGTAAAAGAACTTCAATAGCCAGGATGAATTAAATAACGACGAACATAATTAAGAATATGGAATCTCGCCATTGCATCCTAGAATCAGGTGCATGGAATTTATTTTGAAAGGGAGAGGAATTTGATGAATCTATTGGGATCAAAGAGGCAGAAATAAGAAGAAAACGAGAGATTCAAAGGCGTTTTCACGATGAGCTTGGACTTGATGTGGATAAACCAAAGCAAGGATTTGGAAATAGCAATGATGGAAACACTTCAAGGAGATTTTTTGAACAATCGGAGGCAACCGCTCAAATAACTGCGGTCAATGAAGAGGTTATAACTAGGATCAAAATAATACTTAATGTTTTGAATTGCAGGGAAGAAGTGAATACAGTTAAATTTGGAGAGTACACCAAAAAACCGCAGAATTATTGAAACAAAAGTACCCTGAAAAACTACTAACACCTACTCTTCATTAAACTTTGGTCCATAGTCAAAATATAATCGAATACCAATCTCTACCACTTGGAGAATTGTCAGAAGAAGCCCAAGAGACCAAAAATAAAGACTACAAGAAATACAGATGTCAAAATACGTGCAAAATTTCAAGAATTCGGCAGAATGAAGACTTAGTAAACATGCTAGCAATCTTATCCGATCCACTTATTTCTTCCTTGAGGCATGTAAGAGCTCAAAAAGATCTGAAAGCCCAATACTCAACAGAAATAATAAGTTTGTTACGCATTTCCCCGGACTTAGTTGATAGTTTCCAAGAAATTTAATGCTTGTATGTAATTTTTTGTTCCTTTTATTTTTCTACTTTTTGAATTGTAATCTATTAGTAAAATATTTTATAAATACTTATAAGGACTCTCTTACAAAAAAAAAATAAAAAATAAAATAAAAAAATCAATTAAAAAAAAAAGATTTTTTTTTTGCAACATTTTCACTCAATTTGGGTTGCTTTATTTTTTCCCCACTGTTTTACTTGAATTACACTCAAATTACTTCATAAATTGACTTTCAACCTTTTTAAAATTAAATACCAACTATGTTAACCAACTTAACTAAAACTTCTTATTTCAGCAGCAGATTCTGAAACACCCTGTAAATATTTTTTCTTAAAATTCTCAAACTTTATAGCCTTGGAAATTTCCTTTAAGATAAAAAAAAAATGTGGTGATATCTTTATTCGTTTAAGAGATATGATTTTTGCAACCAAAAAAGTCAATTCGGGCCACTGTGCGCCGTTGCACATAGGAGTATTTGTATGCAAAAACTGGACAACATTATTTTTTGTCTTGATTGCAATACTTTCATCTTAAACCATGTAATAAATACCGTTTTTAATAAATTTACCCTCTTTTAAAACAAAAAAAATTTCAAGTTTTTTTTTTATTTTTCAACTGGAAACAAGAAAAAATGCATACAATCGGATATACGATATGACCAAAAAAAATAAAAAGGATCAAAGTTGCAGCCAATATTTTTTTTTTTAATCAATACTAATCAATGGGAGCTTTGCTTAGCCATATTTTATACAAATAATTACCAAATAACTTCAAAAAATAAAAAAAATGAAATCCCAAAGAAAAATAACAGCACAAATAGTCAGTTTGAATGGGCATAAAAGTGGGAATACGATATGACAAAAAAGAACTACATCCGCAAAAATCCGCAGCCGATTCTTTTTGAAAATGAAGCTTGATGGTTTATTTTATCCACCCATATACAAATGAGAACCCAATTCCACCGACATCTATAAAAAAATTACTTCCAAATGAAAAAGAACCAACAAAAATAGTGTTTTTTTTTGCATTTTTAGAACAAAAATTCGAAAAAATATAAATATTAAAATATTTGTCGTAAAAATGGCTCAATTTAATAGTGAACATCTGTAGTTGATTTTTATATACAAAAAATTCATCAGACTACACAAAATTTTTAAGAAATAATTTAATAAAATGTTTCAATTTTTTTGAAGGTTGATTACAAAAAGAAGTGACAAATTCGTAATCGAAGACTTTGAACTAATATCATAGCCAAAATATGTTGAGCAATAAAAAAAGTATTTTAGCCTATTGTTCGCTGGGATCTTAGCTATTGTCTGGAAAAAGTTCCCCTTTCAATTTTGACATTTGAAAACTCGACTTCTGGCCGAGTTTTGTAAGCAAATACTCCTATGTGCGTTGTTTGAACCAGGTTGGAATAATATCGTGTGTATTCCGACTCTGCTGTTTAGTGTTATCCAAGGCAGTATCTGAGACACTTCCTCTCAAACACCCAAACCTTTTCGATTTGAGATGGGACAACGTTGAACCAAACCGTGCATCCATAGGCAATCATCTGCTGGATGAGGGCCATGTATCAAATCACTTTCACCCTGCTGTCAACTCGGCTGCAATAAAACAACCGCTTTGTCAGGGCAAAAGCTCCCCTAGCCCTGGTCAAAGCAGCATTTATATGTCTGTCGAAATACAAATACTGATCCAACCAGATGCCTAGGTATTTTACTACACTTTTACTCGCCAGTGGATGTCCATTTGGCCCTTCGATCACCAGCTTGCGCCTTATCGTATCCCTTGTGGCTCCACGCAACGGAATCCTAAACAAAATAGTTTCTTTTTTAAGTTGGGTCTTGTGTGTAAATGGAAATTCACACACAAGTGCAGTGCATGCTGCGCATTATACATCAATTTATATTGAATAATTTTGAATGAACAACAACAACTTGTGTGTGTTACCACCAAGTTTATAGGCTGGAGTTATAGCTATTTCACGAGAGCCACCTCGATCATAAGACTCCTTTAGTAGTGCTTAGTCTGGTTATGCTCGTATTAATTGAAAAACTCTTTGCCGTCATATGGGAGCGAACCATGAACCTTGCGATTCAGAGGCCGATGCACTACACACCGCGCCACTGAAGCCACATGGTTAGCTCTATCCCAATGCAGGTTTCGTTGTTTATCAATGGCAACAGCGATTAGCATTTTTATTAACACACACAAGCTTGCTATTGTTCAGTCGGTTTCTTTCTTTTTTCCCCATGCACCGATTCGTATGCCAACAATACTTTGGTCATACAAGGGGGGGATGAGTTGAAAGAGTTGACACTGGTCAAGAATTAATTTACAATTTTAAGTTGGGTCTTGTGTGTAAATGGAAATTCACACACAAGTGCAGTGCATGCTGCGCATTATACATCAATTTATATTGAATAATTTTGAATGAACAACAACAACTTGTGTGTGTTACCACCAAGTTTATAGACTGAACAATAGCAAGCTTGTGTGTGTTAATAAAAATGCTAATCGCTGTTGCAATTGATAAACAACGAAACCTGCATTGGGATAGAGCTAACCATGTGGCTTCAGTGGCGCGGTGTGTAGTGCATCGGCCTCTGAATCGCAAGGTTCATGGTTCGCTCCCATATGACGGCAAAGAGTTTTTCAATTAATACGAGCATAACCAGACTAAGCACCACTAAAGGAGTCTGATGATCGAGGTGGCTCTCGTGAAATAGCTATAACTCCAGCCTATAAACTTGGTGGTAACACACACAAGTTGTTGTTCATTCAGAATTATTCAATAAAAATAGTTTCTGATTTCTGAAAGTTGATTTTCAACTTCCAGTCATCACAATATCGCTAAATCTGGTGGAAGTCACGCTGCAAAAGTATTTTGAAGACCTCGACTTTTGGAGCTGTTCTGTACGCAATTAAATCGTCGGCATACGCAATTGCCTGAGTTAGGCAACTTATCAGATCGCTGGTGTAAATGCTGAGTAGAATCGGCGAGTTGACTGCTTCCTGCTGAAGACCATTTTTAATATTAAAGGTTGTGGTAGAAGTCACATTGCCACTTTTGACAACAAACTTTCTACAATTGAGCTTATCATAAAGCATATATCGTCGTCGTTTTATCAAAACTCCCTAAGTCCATTTCTCTCGAAAACGAGAAACCTCTCTTGAATACGATATATTTATAAAAATATAAACATTTTAGTTTTGTTAAAGGTCCCTAAATCTTATGTTGGTCTATTTATAAATTAAAAAATTCTCAAAATCAAACATTTTCAAATTCTGGTTAGCACAAATCCATAAAAAGTACCGATGTCTCAAAATAAATGAAAATTGACTTAGGGAGTTTTCACTGAACGACGACGATATATTAGTGGTTTACTAATGCAAAGTCTAGTCAGCTTTAGATAAAGACCCTCTAACCATTCGGTATCGAAGGCCTTCTCCAAATCAACCAGACAGGCACCCGTACACTGCGTTTTATATTTGTTCCATTGGACATCCTTATACCCGATTTTTTTATCCGGTATGATGTTATTGTCCTCTGCCCACTTAGACAGAGCTCTATTGACAACTTTTTACAATACCTTGCTGATAATCAGAAGAAGACTTATCGACCGGAGACTCGCTGGATTGAAGTTGTCCTTTCCTTTTTTCGGGAGAGGATGCACCACAGCTAGCTATCTTCCACCGCACTGGATAATATGCATTATTCAGAGCGTTGTTGAACAGTGTGGTATATACAGTGGGGAGCAAAAATGAGTACATGTTTGTAACTCGCGCACTTATTGATGCATAACAACAGAAATAATAAAGCAAATTGAAAAATTTATTTTGCCCTGTATTTTATGTTCAATTCTCAGCAAAACGGTATATAATAACGGAAAAGAGCAAGTTCTAAGAAAAAAACAAATAAAACAAAAATAAATCGCATGTACTCAATTTTTCACCAAGCGTTAATCAGCAAAAATATCGAAATTTGCCGTTAGATTTGCAAGTTTTTGGTTTGTTTATGACTTCCTATATCTTTTTTAGTTTGAGATTTATTTGATTGCGTATGGTAAGAACTTTCACCAGCGTATTTTAATAAATGAAATAAATGGTTATAAAAATTTCATTGCTCTTTAAGATTATGAGGAAGCTATCACGACAGATTGAGGACAGTTTTGTAGTCATGACAAAAAGTGGCTTCTCGACACAAATGATAGCTAAGAAGCTTAAAACAAGCCAATCGGTGGTCATAAAAGTCCAGAAAATGCGAGTTATTGTTCCTAAAGCACAAGTCAAAGGCCGCAAAAAAATTTTGACGGATGCGGACGGCCCTCGCAAGATATTAGAAATGAAAAGGAACAAGTGTTTAACACCAAATCATGCTTCTTATGCAATAAATAAGCCCGTTAGCCGAGAAACTGCAAGAAGAACCCTCAACGACATTGGTTATATCTCAGCCGTTAAAAAAACAAAAGCCCATATAGTCTGTAAAAATGGTAAGATGCGGTTAAAGTTCGTCAGAAAACACATAAATTGGACAGTAGGTAATTGGAAACGTGTAGTATGGTCAGATGTCCAATTTCTGTGTTCTCTGACGAACTTTAACCACACCTTAGCATTTTTTCCGACAATGCAGGCTTTTGTTCTTTTGATGTTGAATTTTGCTGTCCCAATACAAATTTATCAACAACCGAAAATTTTCTTTAATTAATTGGTTGATGTTCTTGATTGATGACTTCAGTGTATGAATTTTTTTTTTTGCCTGTGTAGTGCGTCAATGGTCGCGTTCCGGTACATGTCGGTTGCGTCCCGTTTTTTTCGGTATTGTTCGGTTCATTATTCGTTTGATCGCATTGTCCATTTGTCCGAAGAAATCGTCTATCTCGTTATTCGTCAAATTCCTGCGTCCATTAGCAGTAGATCCAGATAGGCGCCGCTTCTTGGAAACGATGGTCTATTAGTAGAAAGCAGGTCGAACCTATACTCAACGTTGTACTGCTCCATCCAGTTAAATAGATGGTTATCTCTAGTATTTGGAATTTGATTTCCCCAGTCTAAGTGTTTGGCATTCAAATCACCAGCCACCAGATAGTAGTTTTCTTCTGAGTTCAGTGGTAAGCACTCGAAGAGTTTTCCGAACTCTGTTATAAAATTAGTTTGCTGAGGTGGTTCCGGTACATAAGCAGCGATCACATACATCCGCTTCCCCTGTTGGAGAGGAATGCATATGATGCATGTCTCTAGCAACTAAAATTTGCGCAGATCACTATTATAAATTACTTTATGATTATTGCCTTTTCGTATGAAGATTGCGCCGCCTCCCCCTTGAGTGGGTTGGGTTGGGTTTATTGTTAGTCAGTTTATGTTTCGGGTTCAGTTTCGCTGGCCATAAACACATCTATGTAAAACGAAACGAAAGGCAAAAAAAAACGATAGTCACGAAAACGAAAGTCACAACATACCCCGATTATGTAAAACGATAATGGACCCATGAAAATGTTGCCAGCTAAAACGAAACAAAACATTTTTTTTTCAACCACATCTAACTTCATTTATCAAAAAAATCCCATCAATAAATCAGAAAATTCCCTTTGAAATTTTTTCACCAAATTTCAATCCTTCTCTAATTTTTTCACAAAATTTAAAATCATCACTTGAGTGACAATTAGTATTTCAAATTGTTTAAGGATAAATAGTCATATTTTTACTCACAAAAAACAACAAGATTAATTGAGAATAAATCTCTATTAATAATAATAATAATAATTTTAACTATATGCCTGTAAGACCTAAGGTCTTCTAAACGCAACCTGAATTGCACGGCACGAGTTAGAAAGAGTAGGAGGATAGGAAAGATTTGGCACAGTGGATTGAGATCAAGGTGTTTTTTTTTTTTTTTACACTTCAGAATTCTGTGTTGTAATGAGCTTAAAGCAAGCTGCATTCTACAATCAGAGGCTCATCATGAGTGCATGTGTTAGTGGTTAGTAAATTAAGCAGACCTAACACAGGCACATAAATAAATAAAAATAAACAAAATTAAACAATATATACAATTAGACACATTATATAAAACATTTAAATAAAGTTATATACGAGGATAATCAAGACATACAAATTCACGAGAGTGGAGCACTGGTTCGCAACAATGTTTTTAATCCTACTTTACTTATGTTAAAATCAACAGAGGCAGCGTTCAAATTAAAAAGTTTGCACATACGATTTAGAGGCTCGTGAATACCATAGTTGGTTCTATGAAAAGGAACGTGAAAAAGTTCAAATCTTCGTAGGTGGTGGGATCCCCCGCGGAAGTTAATACCAATACAGGCTAATAAGTCAGGAGCATCAATTTCGCCACTGATAAGTTGGTGAAAAAATATTAAATCATTATTAACACGCCTTTGATATAAAGTTTGAAGTTGCAGAAGCATGATTCTATGTTCATAAGGTGGCAGATTATACGGATCAGCCCAAGGAAGACCTTTCAAGGCAAAACGAATGAAGTTATATTGTATTGATTCAATACGGCTTTTATGAATCTCGTAAAAGGGAGTCCATACTTGGGAGGCGTACTCAAGATGGGGTCTTACATAACAATTGTATAAAGAAAGAGTAACATACGGGTCGTTAAATTCCTTTGCCCAGCGTTTTATAAATCCAAGCATGGAAATCGCCTTATTAACAATGTAATTAATATGTACTATGAAATCTAGATCAGAACTGAAGTGAACACCCAGGTCTTTGAAGCTAAAAGGTGTTTATTATCTCATTAAATCTCACGGGTGGCGTCCAGTCCTCTAATGCTACATTTCCACCTAGCGCTAATCTGAGATTTAATGAGATTAACCTTAAATCTCCTTCAAATCTCGTAGATTTACCATGCAAATTTATTTCGTAAATCTTGAAGATTAGAAATTAATCTTGTTAAATCTTCCCAGGACAAATAGTTTTACAAATCGAACTAACCTATTTTTACATGGTGCTGAACGATTCATTCGAGACTCGCATTCAGTTCTTCATTGTTTCACACGAATCAAACATTCTGTCTCATTCGTACTTCATAAGAAAAATTGGAACGCCATTTGCATTTTTGAAGGTGCTGTCAAATTTAATCTTTTTTAAATCTTTTTGTGCGGTGGAAACACCAAAAAGATTTATTTAATCTAATCTGAGATAAACTTTTGGTGGAAACATAGCATAAGTTAGCAGTCAAGCACTACATCCACTGCACCATTGCCACCCGCTAAGGTAAAAAACTACTTTTATTTTCAGTTTGCAATTTTGCATTATTTGTCAGACTTAAAAGGTAATGGCTTTTAAAGTATAGCGGGAACCGAAAACTCCTTATTAAATTTTTAAAATTTGTTTGCTAAATGTCTTTAATATTGAACTGTCAGTAATACCTTTGGAGCTTTAGCTTGTGGTATCAACTAAAAATGGAGTGAAGTCCGTTTGTTTTTATTATTGTTTCCTAGTTTGATTAGACAAAGTGAAAAAAACTTAAAACTTAAAATTTCGTTGGAAATATTATCGTATTGAATCTTAAAGATAAAATATTTTTAAAGACAAAAATTTCCAAAATTCTCTTTACCCCCCCAGCACTGTCTTCAGTATTAAGAACTGTCAAAAAGTGGATAAATTTTGTGTGTAAAGTTCAATAATTTCAGTGATTTGTAAATAAACATGTTATCATCAATGAAAATAAATACAACAGAAGAAGAAAATCATATTACAAGTAGTTAAATGCATCAGCTTCAATTTCAAAATTAACTTGTACGTTGTATGTTCATTTATTTAGTTTTGTGTTGGTGGCATATATTAATAAAATTTTATTTTTGTTTATAATTGTTTTACTAAACGTATAATTGTTTTTTTTTTGATAAAAATACAATGGAAGCAACAATTGGAAAATATTAGTTCTACGTTCGGTTCTAATCAATGAATTTACATTCACAGCAAGGATCCAATCTGTTGCTTTAAGCCCGACAAAACAGTGTAGAGATAATCTAGCCTAGTCGCCTGCTCCCTGATCTACTTTTGAAGGCCTGTTAACTGGCCCTGAATGGCCAGTAACATGCCTCTTATTTCTGTCTGAGCATCCGGTGCATTAGGCATGAGGGCTTAGGTTAGGTTAGATTGAAGTGGCTGCCAGTCGTGGAGACTGACACACTTAGACCATGAGTTGGTCCATTGTGATACCACATGAATCTAGGAAACCCTTATTCCTTACTCGGTGAACCATTTAGAGCTTCTTATGAAGCGTAATAGACTGCCAATGTCTAAGTTTATCAGATCACTAGGATCATTGAAGTAGAACTCACCAAGGTGAAGTCTTCGTCTATGAGATAGAGCAGGGCACGTGCATAGAAGGTGAGGGATCGATTCTATCTCTTCCTCATCCATACAGCTTCTGCAAAAATCGTTAGCGAATACGCCAAGACGCGTTGCGTGCTTGCCTATGAGGCAGTGTCCGGTTATAACACCAATCATGGAGCTGATGTGCAATCTGCTTAGAGATATCAAACGCTTAGATCGTTTTAAATCCATTACTGGCCAGATTTGTTTTGTTGCCAAACAAGTGGTGATATCATTCCACCTAAGATTTGTTCTCTCTAAGGCATCTTGCTTCAGCAAAAGTTTACGTGTAGCGATGGGTATACCTATTTCTGCCTTACTAGGTAGAAGAGGTAAAGTTGTACCATTTTTAGCGAGTTCATCGGTCTTACAATTACCTGGGATGTCCCTATGACCCGGCACCCAACACAGGTGAATATTAAACTGTTGTGCCATCTCCAACAGAGACGAACGGCAATTTAGGGCTGTTATAGAGTTAGTAGAGACCGATTCCAGGGATTTAATAGCTGCTTGACTATCCGAGAAGATGCGGATATCTGTAGTTGATATCACGTTTTCCTTCAGCCAAGATAAGTCTTCTTTAATCGCCATAAGTTCCGCCTGGAACACGCTACAATGATTAGGAAGACGGAATGAGAGACTTAATTTTAGTCTTTCTGAGTACACACCGCCACCCACCCCATCGTCAGTTTTCGATCCGTCCGTGTAGATATGAACCGATTCATCTTCCAAGAAAGCCATATCCTCCCAGAGGGTTCTAGAAGGAATGGTGACTTGAAAGTTTAAACCGAATTGTGGTTTTGGGATGGTGTAGTCAATGTGACTAGGTAGTGACCTGAATGAATTCAGAATGATGGAATGGCCAATATTATTGTTGTACCATTGTGAGGAAGCTTGTAGGCGTATGGCTGTATTTGCAGCCACCTGTTTGCTAAATACATCGAGGGGAGTCAGATATAGCAGATCGTCTAGAGCAGCAGAGGGTGTCGTGCGAAGCGCATAAACAAGCCGAGCGTTGTACTTTGTTTAGTCTGTCGCAGTTTACCGCTTTATCTAGAGCAGTCCACCATACTGCACCATGTGTATAGCCAATGAGCAATACGAGGTTGAAGGCTCCATTTGTTCCCAACGGCTTTTTTGCATGAGAAGAGTGCCACTGTGGCCTTCTTGACTCTTTCTTGTATATTAGGTTTCCAACTTAACTTTTTGTCTAAAATAAGACCCAAATATTTTGCCTGATCAGTGAATGTTAATGGAACACCTTTAATAGAGGGAGGATCTACATGAGGGATTTTATATTTCCTTGAGAATAGAACAAGTTCTGTTTTATGAGGGTTGACGCCCAGACCACACCGGTCTGCCCAATTGGTTAGCCTATTTAAAGCGTTTTGTAAGAGTTCTTATAAGGTGGTAGGATGCTTTCCTGATACGGCAATAGCAACATCGTCCGCATAGGCAATCACTCTGTAACCCTCCTCTTCCAGGCATATTAGCAGCTCATTTACCACCAAGTTCCAAAGAAGGGGAGAAAGGACACCGCCTTGAGGCGTACCTCTACTAACAGACCTTAACAGACCTTCTAGCAGAATAGCTACCTAGTTTTGAGTTGATAACCCTGCTCGTCAGCATTTGGTTGATCAATTCTCCAAGCGAACCATCTACCTTCAGAGATGTCAGCGCAGATGCGATTGCAGATGCGTCGACATTGTTAAAAAGCGCCTTCTATATCTAAGAAAGCAACCATGGTGTACTCTTTATGATGGAGGGAATATTCAATGGTTCTTACCAAACTATGTAAGGCACTTTCTACAGATTTTCCTTTGCAGTAAGCATGTTGACTCGTAGACAAAATTCGCGTGTCAATGCATGATCGTATGTGGATATCAATCAATCGTTCAAATGTTTTTAGAAGGAATGATGATAGACTAATAGGTCTGAGATCCTTTGGGTTTACTTGGGAGCAATTTCCAGCTTTGGGTATGATCACAACCCTAACCTCTCTCCAAGACAGGGGGATGTAGACGAGTGCTAAGCAGCTAGTAAAGATAGACTCCAGAATTGGCAGAATTAAATCTTTATTCATCTGGAGTTCGGCTGGTATTATGCCATCTGGTCCCGCAGACTTGTAGGGCTGAAAGCTGTTGAGCGCCCATTGCAGTTTTTCCCTTGTAATCAGACCTTGTGGATAGATTGGATTTATATCAATCCTATTACTGTCGAAGCTATTAATGTTTTGAGAGCTACCAGGGAAGTGAGTATCCAATAGCAAGTTAAGCGATTCTTCGCAGGAATTTGTCCATGAGCCATCAGCATTTTTTAAGCAGCTTGGCATTACTGGATTTGTAGAGAGAATTTTTCTTAGTCTAGATGCCTCTGAAGTTTCTTCTATTTTTCCACAGAAATTTCTCCAAGAGGATCTCTTTGACTCTCAATGCTTTCTTATACAGTTTGAGGGTTATTTTATAAGATTCCCAATCTGACACTTAACGAGTGCTTTTAGCTCGATTGAAACACTTGCGACAGTCTTTCCTGAGCGGTTCAAGCCCAGAATCCCACCAATGTGGTTTCTTTTTCCCCCTAACTAGAGTAAGTGGGCAGGATGTAGCCATAGATTTGTTGAGGGCTAATGTGAAATCATTGACCTTGCAGTCAAGTTCATTATTATTAGAAGGAGGATTTAAGAGATCTGGTTTTAATAGCCCCTGGAGTGTAATCCTATATTTGAGCCAGTCGGTTTTTCGAGGGTTTCGAAATTCTACGCGGCAAGGAGGTTCATCGATGAGACTGAATTGATTGTATCTGTGATCGGAGAACGAGTGTTCATCCAACACTTCCAATTCGAGATCTTATGATGAATGGTGTCTGAGACAAGAGTAATATCTAATACTTCCTGTCGGTTTTTAGTGATGAAGGTAGGTTCATTACCCACATTACTTACTATAAGGTTAGTACTTAAAATAAAATCAAAAAGAGACTCACCTCTATCATTGATATCAGTACTTCCCCATACTGTATGATGGGAGTTCGCATCACTCCCAATGATGAGGCATATCTTCTGCCGTTCTGCATGCGCGATCAGTCTCTCCAGTGTATGACCGGGGAGAGGGCCGAGGTGGTCATGGCCCAGATACGCCGACACTAGCCAGTACGTCTCATTGGCCGTTTCGAGCCTTGTGGCGGTGATATCTCTATCGCTGAAATCAGGGAGTAAATATACATTGGTGCTACGCTTAACTAGTATACACGATCTAGGGTCACCTTTATCAGACGCATACAGTACGTAGTATCCAGGAGTCCTGAGTCCACTAACAATGGATTTAACAATCCACGGTTCCTGGATCAGGACAATATCCTCTCCATCCCTGGATAAACGGAGAAGGAGGGAGGCCGAAGCCTTAATAGAGTGTTGGAGATTAATCTGGACTAACTGCAGCATTTTGGCTACAATTAGGCAGATCAACCTCCACCACGGTTTCGTTCAGTTCCTCCGAAGATGAGTCCAAAAGCTCATCCTCACCCAAGGGAACAAGGTTGATGAAGTCTTCGGTCTCCATATCGGTTCGTTAGACTATCGACATTAGTAGAAGACTGTACCGTGATCGAGGATGACCTGGATTCCTCATCACCCATCGATGGAAAGGTGATGGATGCACCAGGGTCCTCTACCACGGACACAGCTTCAGTGTTTAACAGAGGGACGCGTTCCGCGTCAACCTCGTCTTTTTTGTAAACCTTCAGCGAGATCGAATCGAACCCATACCGAATCATGCGCTTGGTCTGCGCTAAGGGGGCAAGGGAATCCTTATTGATCACGATAATCGCGCTTCTATAAAGACCCCTTACCTCCTCAAGCTTTGCGACTTTCCAGTCATGAGTCGGTAATGAGGGGTTGCTCAACTTGACTATCTGGAGTATTTCCTCCATGCAAAAAGGCTCAGCTGGTATCCAGATGCGGGCTCTAGGTCTGCATGGGATGTCTTCCCTAGCAACAACTTCGAGCTTCGCACCTGGCCAGACCTCGCCTAACCTACTGACAGCAAGCTTATACAGATCGCACGATCTCTGATCCTCACAGACGATAAGTTTGACATGCCCTTGATGAGGCATGAGGGCTTGTTGGGCTACCTTTGCTGCAGGCTGTACCGTGCCCCCCCCCCTTCCTGCCGCCATTTGGGTGTA
The DNA here is from genome assembly GCA_963921185.1 of Dasysyrphus tricinctus. Classification (NCBI taxonomy): domain Eukaryota; kingdom Metazoa; phylum Arthropoda; class Insecta; order Diptera; family Syrphidae; genus Dasysyrphus; species Dasysyrphus tricinctus. The sequence continues at coordinate 175,049,229 of OY992531.1, read as the reverse complement.
AGAAATTTGGGGGTTGACGGGCGTTACTGTCGGAGCACGCGTTGGTGGGCGTTTCTCTACCGCTGTTTGCTTCGCTGCTTTGTTAATTTTCAATTTCTGAAAAGCTGGGCAACCCCTATAGTTTGCAGGGTGCCCTTCATTTCGGCATAGTGCACACTTAATCAGGGCCTTGTCTTCGACCCGTTCCGAGTTTACACTCCTTATTTGTGGTTTTCTCCACACTTCACGCAGCGTGACTGCATTTCGCAGTTTGCAGCAGTGTGGCCAAACCTTTGGTAGCGCATACATTGAAGCATGTCACCGCACCTCTTTAGTTTATCCCAAGTGACAACCTGGTAGTCGAGGACGAAGATACTCCTCAAACTTTCCAGTTTGCTGCTGGGCACAAGTTGAACCAAAAAGAACGGTAGTTTCCGTGTCTCCCGTCTAGCCTTAACTGTGGTAAATGGCTTTACCCCTTTAAAGTCGAGATCATCGCTCGCTATCCGGCGGAGCTCTTCTAAGAGCGCCTTTGGGTCCGTTGAGGAATCTATGCCCTTTAACAGGACCGTCTGTAATTTTTCATCCTTCGGGGTAAAATTGAAGAATTCAGTTGTGGATGCTTTTAATAAATCTTTAATTTTGTATGCTGGTCCACTGTGAAGCAATGGATAGCATCACTTTTCTTCTTTTAATCATAAAATTATTGCCTATGGCCGACTTACATAGCTCTATGGTGTCCTGGAGTTCCATTTTTTATGTGTTTATGGGTGGCACCTTCTTTTTTTTTTTTTTAGATAGCTGTGACTGCTGCTGATGATCAGTGCTGTTGCTGGGTCTGCTGCTGCTGTGTTTGCCTCTTCTCTAAAATGTTAACAATTGTTAACACTGATCGTTCCTAAATTCCCAAATTGTAACATCGTGTAACATTATGACGTCATAAAATCGTTCCTAAACTCAATGTTGAAGTGTCAGAATGTTACACTTTGTAACAATTTCCAACTGATCTCCTCGACATGAATTGAAAGTGTTGATCTGCCAAAAACAGCTGAAACTGTCAATGTTTTCATTTTGTGATTATCTTCTGTAATTGCGCCGTCTCCTTCACTCCAGACGGCAGCTTATCTGAAGTGGTGGTGGAGCGACGCTTTGAAACGCTCTTCTTCTTCTGTTTTTTTGGATCATCGGCTGATGTTGCCGTTGCCGGTGTAGTTTTTGTTGCTACTGAGACATCTTTCGATGTCCCCCCTAGTTTCTCGTCTTCCATTAACTGGTTTTCCATGAAGTCTTGTACCTCTTGGTTGTGGGCAAAGGCTTCAAATAGCTATATAAAAATCTGTGAAAGTCGTCTATGCATCTACTCTCTTTCACAGCTGGGGATCGACTAAACTTCGCATCGTGTGCACTTATCCATGAAAACCAATGTGCGCTGCATACAATCTGCACGGAAGCGTAGTGCGCGTCTATGACGAGAAGCGTCGCACAGTGGGCTCAAAGCAAATCTAGCGGGTCAAAAATCCAAATCTTTGTAAACGAGTGGTGTGTGTGTCCTAATCTTATTTAATCCCCTAAACAGCCTAGCAAGTGTCAAATTAAGAGAATAGTCATTTCATGGTTATGTGGACAATTAATAATTTTCAAAGACAATAGAGACAGAAATAATGATGAAATAATGTCTCAATGACCGTTTTTAGGGCAAATTATGGTTTCAACATAGGTAATACTATATCAGCTAATATAATGTTGACATTTGAGATGTTTGCCATTGATAATTTTTCACTTTTTAGCCGAACAATGTCGTCAAATAACGTGTAAGATTTAATATTTTACTTTTTTTACGGGCAGATGAAAAATAAAAATATGTTATCTGTATTAATCCTAGAACTCAATTTTAGTTCAATCTTTTTGTACAGATTTGTACAAAAAAAGTTGCAGCCTACAGAATAAATGTTTTATCAAAATTTTCTTACTAATAAAGAAAATGCCACGGTTCGTTTAGCTAAAACACCGTTAATCATAAATAAATGAAATTACTAACCTTCTTAAATATAATTTAATATTTTACTTTTTTCAAACGGGCAGATGCAAAATAAAAATATGTTATCTGTATTAATCCTAGAACTCAATTTTAGTTCAATCTTTTTGTACAGATTTGTACAAAAAAAGTTGCAGCCTACAGATAAATGTTTTATCAATTTTTTCTTACTAATAAAGAAAATGCCACGGTTCGTTTAGCTAAAACACCGTTAATCGTAAATAAATGAAATTACTAACCTTCTTAAATATAATTTAATATTTTACTTTTTTCAAACGGGCAAAAACGGGCAGATGAAAAATAAAAATATGTTATCTGCATTGATCCTAGAACTCAATTTTAGTTCAATCTTTTGTACAGATTTGTACAAAAAAAGTTGCAGCCTACAGAATAAATGTTTTATCAATTTTTTCTTACTAATAAAGAAAATGCCACGGTTCGTTTAGCTAAAACACCGTTAATCATAAATAAATGAAATTACTAACCTTCTTAAATATAATTTAATATTTTACTTTTTTCAAACGGGCAGATGAAAAATAAAAATATGTTATCTGTATTAATCCTAGAACTCAATTTTAGTTCAATCTTTTTGTACAGATTTGTACAAAAAAAGTTGCAGCCTACAGAATAAATGTTTTATCAATTTTTTCTTACTAATAAAGAAAATGCCACGGTTCGTTTAGCTAAAACACCGTTAATCATAAATAAATGAAATTACTAACCTTCTTAAATATTCAATTCAATTCAATTTCAATTGATGTGTCTGCAATTAACGGTATTATTGCTTAAAAACTAAAGTCTTCTGTCAGTTAATTTGACTCTATTCATTGTCTCTGACATGTTTACAATCAACCTATGTACTACCTGCCCTGATATAAAATGATTATTTTTTGGACTTTTGAGTTTTTGACCCGCTTTTGAGACCACTGTGCATCGTGCTTTTTTTTGTTTATAATGTTGGCCTAGTAATTATAATTCAAGTTTTCGACCTTGGGGGCCAATGCAACATTGGTATAAATCGAAAAAAACAACCAAATTTTTAAACCGTTGAGTTTTAAAATAGATTTTTCAAAAACTATGGATTGTCAACTTATTTAATAAGAATTTTCAAATATAGATTTCTGTGTTTCGAATAAGCTATTATTGCCTATGGCCAAACATATAGTTTATTGCCGCGTCTTGTGATGCATTTTTGTCGAGGCTGAGATAGGCTCGTCGGTGTCCAGGGTTTATCCCAAAAGAAAGCAAAAAACTTGGGTAAAAGTTTCCAAACTCCAATCAAAACAAATTTTATTAATTCCAAATTAAATTTACAGTGTTTTATAATTTTCGTTCTTATTATTTTTTTTTTATTCCTACAATAATATTACAAGGTATTTCATATACGGGTGTGGGGTTAGCCCTGCCTCCAGCAAGAGACTGGAGGAGAAATCGGTGCACTCTCCGCGATGACAGGCTTGTCTATGGTACTCTTTGAAGAAGTCTAGCCACAGAAATAATCGGTGGGACACGACACGGCCCTAGCAAAAGACTAGAAGAATAATCGTTGTAGGCTAAGCCTTGTCCACGCTACACTTAGAAGAAGTGGAGCGCAGAAGGAAACAGGTACAATATAACCTTCTTGCTCCTAGCGGCAAACTAGAAATAAAATCGGTGCTTTGTTCGCGGTAACAAGCTTTTCTGTGTTACTCTTTGAAGAAGGGTAGGCACAGAAATAATCGGTGGGACACAGCCCTGCTCCTAGAAAATGACTAGAAGAAAAATCGTTGTAGGCTAAGCCTTCTCCACGCTACACTTAGAAGAAGTGGAGCGCAGAAAGAAACAGGTACAAAACAATATAACCACAGATACTAGAGTTACATAGATATCGCATCCAGTACAAATAAAAATGGCCATTTTTTCAATATTTTGTGATTGCAAGCTCTTTTGTTTCGTCCTCAAAAATCGAGTCGGTTGATCAAACTACTGATGACTTGTTGTTGACGTTTTGTATTTATGTCTATGTATGTAAATCTATCTTTTTTAACATCATATGTGGTCCATAACTCACACAATATTGATATAACTGGGATGTAGCTCTACGTCCCACGATAAAAAAGTAGTCATTTTTATTTGCTCTGCGTGCGATATCTATGTAACTATAGTATCTGTGATATAACCTTCTTGCTCCTAGCAAAAGGCTAGAAGAAAAATCGGTAGGTGTTAGTTCTTTGTCCACAATACACTTAGAAGAAGTTGAGCGTAGAAATAAACGGGGGGAAAGGATAGATAAAGGAAGAGGTAGGAGTTTAAAACCAAACAGTTTCTTGAAACTCCTATCTGGTACACTTCGTACCCAGCAGTGGGTTTCTACTTGCTAATTTAAATTTGGTTCCCAAATTTAATTAATTCAATGTGGTATTCTTGCTTTCCGTACACTAAATTGGTACTCAACAACAGGCGAAGGCAGAAGACAAATTAGTAGTGAAATTCAACCTCCCCATGTTAATATTTCCGCCACAAGGAAATGTGAACTAAAAGAAAGTAGAAAAACTACCAACAACGTCATGCGTGTTCGGCTCACTGCCTGAACAGAATACAAAACATGTAAGTCCCCTTTCACACGAAGAAACAAGTTGCTGGAGATTTTTTTGACGTTTTCTTTTAATCTCCTTAAAAATCTCTTGTACCTTTCACACGAGGAAACAAATCTCCAGGCAATTTTTGAAATTTCCTTTGAAAGTCTATTGGTTGAACACACGTAAACCTAGATGTGAAAGGAAATGTTAAAAAATCTCCTCAAATCCTCGACCGTGGAGATTCTGTTCGCCCCTCTTTCCTCCTGCCCTTCTCACTCAGGAACTAAAAGTTGCTGGCAACTCAGTGTCCTCGTGTGAAGGGGCACTAAACACTCCGTTTTGCTCACAATTTTGAAACGTCAAAAAAGCTGCAAGCAAATGTTAATAATTCGCCAACTTGTCCAGCTGCGTCGTGTTCTGTTCGCATCAATGAATTTGTGGGTATTCAACATTTTGACAGCTCCGTCTCCAGTCTGTTCAGTCAGTCAAACAGCATCTGGGTGCCTTTATTCCTTATATGGGTGGAGGTATTAAATCAACTCAGGGTTCGGTGCGGTAAATAACATTAGGGTTCGGTAAATAATTATTAATACACGGAAAAGTGAAAAAGTGTAACGCTTCTTTACAAGCTTATCTATCTCAAAAACGGATCTAACGATTTTGATAAAAAAGTCAGTGAAGTATTGTAGGCATTGTATACTTTTTGAAATTTTGTTTGTATCAAAAACTGTTATTAACGGTACCTGCCATATAACTGTTTTGTTGGTTAATGAATTATTTTCAAATCTTGTTCCTTAATGTATATTAGTAAATACTAAAAAATTGGCATAGCAAACATTTTTTTTTAAATGCTACAAACATTTTGTATGTACATATATAAAAACAAATAATTTTTAAGAAAACCGCTCTAACGGTTATAATTTTTTTGTTTGCATGTGATCAAAAGGCTTACCTATGCTCTTAGCTATCTTACGATTTGTTTATAGAATTAAACGAACGGTTTTCATGCTTTTTGTCTGTAATTATATACTTGCATATTTTTAAATATTCTAAGTTCCAAGCAACTTGAACTATGAGAGCAAGTATGTGCGATCCAGTCGTGCATTTTATTCCATTTTCTTACAAACAAGAAGAAATTTTAAAATATTTGTAAAAAGAAGTCAAAGGTATACCTACATATTTTGAAAATGGACATGGAAAGTGAGGACTTCAGCTTCGGAAGTGAATCAAATTATCAACCAACAAAAATTGAATCTGAATCTTCGTATGAACTTTCTGATAAAGTGATGATGACCAAATAACTTAAAACATAGGATCCATGTAATGTTTTTTGTATGAAAATTCAAGCAATGAAATCTCAATAAATCCCAATGAGGTAGTTTGGCTCAAGAAATGCTGTTGAGTGTATAGCGTTCTATCGGAGATGGCTTTTTTTTGTTTTGCAAAAGGCATCAGTGGTGCACATAAAAAAGGCAACAAATATAAATGATAGCCTGGCGGATAGGTACTCGAACGCAAGGACAGCTAATTGAAATGCGTGCGGTCGTCGGCTGCGTATCCAAAGCGATCCGGATTTCTTTGTTTTGTTGTAATCACTTGTGAACAAACAGCTATATTCAGTTAATGCCAATTGTGGATTGTGGATAGCTTAGCGGATAGATGTCCGAATGCGAGGAATAGCTCGCTCTACCAATACAATGTTCAGCAATCTCAAAAATAACTCAAAAATTGATGATTTTGTACTAAGTGCCTATAACATTATTGTGTTTTTGTATTTATTTTTCTAGTACATCGTACATCGATATCTCTTCTCAATTTGAAATAAGAGCGCATTCTTTGTGAAACTACAGTCGTTTTTTTGTATTGTTTTCACAAAACGAAATTTCTAGGCACATTTTTCTCGAAACAACACATTTTGAGTTATGGCGGTCTTGTAGTAAATGGGCGAAATGTATTTTTTCATAAGGTGAATATATTTTGGTTGTGAGAATTGTATTAAGAATATGTAGGATATAAACTAGAAGTTACACGAACACAGAGACAACAAAAAAGAATTCCTCCTTTAAACAGATAATCTGAGTTTGCCGAAGGAAATCCCAAGAGATATCAATTATTGTTTTCTCTCTTAATTAAAATATCTGCCGTTTCTCTAGTTAAATACAATACATACCCTATAGTACAGTCAGCAATTGAATTCAAATTTTTCATACAACCAGATAAACACAGTGATAGAATGTTCAACATTTTCGGACAAAGTTTTTCCACTCGTTTTCTTAATTTTCTGTGAATTCGAAAATGTATTTGATAAAATTAGTTTTTATTTTATAAAATGAAGGGGATTTTATGTAAAATGACAAGCTTTTCTTTCTTTGTCAGTTTGTGGTGTATAATTGAACCTCGTTCCTAAAATTTTGTTAAAAAATAACGGCCTTTCAATTAACTTGATAATGTGCCTTTGCTCGAACATTAAATATGTCAAATGATAAAGCTTTAAAGCAATTTACAGGATGCCTCCTGCTCGCACATTGAATCCATATCTTGTATTGGTTCATACCTTCCCTATGAGCACTTAAATTAACTTAACATTAAATACCTACATTATAACAATTGAATTAAACTTAACATTTGAATGCGTGTTCTTTTTTTCATTTAGAAAACCTGAAGCCTTCCCGGTGGTCATTAATTACATCTTGACGGGAATGCATTTAGGGTGAATTTCAATAAAGAATGTAATATACCGAAGTCAACATAAGTTACCCAGCTCACTGGGGGGTCGGGCGTATGCCCGTTCCTCCTACAACTGATTTACTGGCTACTATTAGCATGTTCGAACAGCAAATCAAATCGGAACCATTGACTTATTATTCAACATGTCCGCCTCCTGGTCAGGAAACTCAAAATTCACATCATGATCTCCAACAGCAACAGCAGGGTCAGCAAAGTGGTCAACAGCAACAACGTTCTGTTATAACGGCAATTGACAATAAAAACAACGTGCTACATTCGCAAATTTTGCTGGTAAATTTGTTTTTATTTGAAATAGCATTTACAAAAATTTTAGGTTACAATATCTGAATCGGCTTTTATATATTTTTAAACTCAAATCTGGAAACAGAGTTAATTTATCTCATTATAATAAATATTAATTGGAAAAGAAAAAGTCTCACACATTCTGACTTTAGATATATCTTGTATTTAATTCTAAAATCAATAAGATATTCAAATTTGTTTGAACTGGCCTTGATTTTCCCTTTGTTTCCTGGAAGTTCTGCACTTGAAAAAGCCACTTTTATTTGAAAAAAGAAATAATGATAATACTTGTTTCCAAATTTTGTCAACTGACCTTGCAAAACCTGTAAACGTCCTCGTTATACCCACTGCCTGAATTTATAAACTATCTGTGATGTAACCAAAGCTTACCTGCGTGAACAATTTAATCAAAAACTGCACACAACAAAGTTAATATAAAGTCGAAAGAACAGGATTTATAATTGAGGCAATAATTATTAGGAATTTTAATTTGACAAAAATATGTTAAACAAGGATTAATTTTAAAATAATTAGCTAAGCCAGTTTTATAAAGTGACCCAATGTAAAAAAAAATATTGAACAACGAATCAAAAATCAGCCTGAGCTTTTTGAAGTCAGAAATAAAGAATTTTTCTGAGGAATTCGGTCCAAATTTCTGAAATAGCATAGATCTCAGAATCGTGAACTAGTTAATTGATTTTGTAACATCAATTTTCATAGAGTGCATAGAAGTGCCAGCAGAGAAAGATAGAACTCATATCAGCACTACTACTATTTTACTATTTAAGTAGAAGGCAACCATACTAAATATGGCAGAACAGGGAGAAATGGCAAACAAAAAGTTTTCTTGCATCTCGAACACAAGCGAGTAAAGCTATTAGGAACCGATGATATTTATCAATTCCTCCTCTGTTTAGTTTTATTGATTGAATTGTGGACAATAATTTCGTAGTTCTGACTTCAATTTGTTTTATTATTTTTATTCAAATATGTTGATAAACTAATTTTTATTTATTTTTTGACAATCTCAACATGTTAAACGAATACAAAGTATTTATTTGCAATATTGGCTTGAAATAAGAAATAAAAATACAAATTTCTTAGTGAAAGAAAATTCAATAGTTTACATTTGCAGGCACAACAATCAAGTACTCCCATATCTGTTGTCGCTGATGGACTGAAACCAGAAATTATCCAATCAAATAATGGAATGTCAATATCATTATCGTCTACAAACAGCACTGGGTCAGGACAATCTAGAAGTAAACCCCAAGCATGCAAAGTTTGTGGTAAAATGCTTTCATCCGCTAGCAGTTACTATGTACATATGAAGCTGCATTCGGGAACCAAACCATTTCAGTGCACAGTAAGATAGCTTATTTATTGCTTTAATTTATAGAAATATTTATTTAAATAAAATGCATTTGATTTTTAGGTGTGTGAAGCTGCGTTTTGTAGAAAACCTTACCTTGAAGTGCATATGCGAACACACACAGGCGAACGACCATTTCAGTGTGAACTTTGCTTAAAGCGATTTAGTCAGAAATCTTCGCTAAATACCCACAAGCGTATTCATACAGGTATGCATTTATGTATAACTCTTAAGTTTAATAACTACATTATATGAAGGGTCCAGGGGAAGAACGGCTTAAGTTCACTTGAGTTGATTCCGATGAAATTGTAATTAACGCTTAATTCAAAGAAAAATAAATGAAAGTAACAAACTTTTTTGACGAGTTGATTTTAACATCATGAATTTTCTTGCCTGATTCGCTGTCTCCTGAACGAAACGGATATGATAACTGGAAACGGTTTTTTGTTTCTTATTCAGATATCTACATTTTCAAAATAAAGTTTGAAAATTAAATAATAGCACGACATTTTTTGAAGTTTAATTTGTTTTGACAGGACTTCAACATTAAGTATTTAGAATATCGGATCATTTATTTTTAATTATTTAGCTGACATGGCGCTTAGTCTAGACACAAGATTTTCTTTTCAAATATAGCTTTGTTCAATTTTTGGAGCAAAAAACTAAAATTTTGAAAAAAAAAGTGTTTAAGTGTGCCATTTTGCGAGTTTTCAAGGTCCTTTGTGCATTGAACTATACAACATCATATAGTACTCATACAAATCTGCAAGATTTCATCATTAGTTAATTTTTTTTCTTTTTTCAAAAAGTGGACTTAAGCCGTTTTTCCCTGAACCCTTCATATGTACTTATATAAAACTAAAAAAGAACTTAAAAGAAGTAAAAAGAAAAAAAATAAGTTAAATTAGACTTTGATTTCCAAAAATTGCGACAAAGCTGGATATGACGTCTAAAGCATTATCCTTACAAAGTATGCCAAATTTTAACCTCAGATCTAAGAGAAGAGGGCTAAAAGAAAGCCATATGAATTTTGTATTGTAAATTACTCCAAAAATATAAATACAAAAATGTTACGGACAAAATTCTGCACAAAAATCATTAAAAATTTTCCAATATCATTGAAAATGGCATACAAATTATATCTTTATATTTTGAAAACTCCGTCTTCAATACAGCTAACTAACCATTGTTTTTTGTCAAATGACTTGTATTACAGTTTTTTCTACACCCTTATGCCCCTTCACCTTTATATCCAACACAATTGGCCTGACGTCTAAGTTTATTAATTCCGCAGTTTGAGTGGAAGCACGCCACTGCTTTGCATATGGTTTGTATGTTGGACCTTAACATGCACAACTGCACATGCACATGCTTTGTATGTAGGACCTTAAATTAAAGTCGCCCAAGGTTTCCTATAAGCCAAGCGTCCATGTAAGAATTGGCCTTTTGATTTCAATTTGGTATTAAACTTTTGATAAGAATTTGAGAACTATCGTTAATAGCCGCGTTTTATTATCGCTCATAACCCATATGGTTCACTTCTTGAAAATAAAACGATGAGGGTTAGTGCAAAAACCGTGCTGTATATCAGTCTCTTTTTTTCTTATGTTTATTTGTTTTTCATGTAAGCACTTGTCTCTATTCCCAACACTGCTGACAAATCGCTGACACAATTCACAATAGTAAATAGCCCTTTGCCGGTCAGTGTGAAAACCTGTATCTAGGTTATTGAAATTAACCTCGATAGAAACCTAGATCCCATGTTGTTTTTGTAATACATGTTAAAAGTTAAAAGATTAAAAATTTTTGCATAAGGTAAAAAGTACTCTAAAAGGGGCCACGCAGTTATAACTGTTATTTAACATTTTGTAACACCTACCCCCAACCCATTCTCACCCCAGAAATAGTTCTGTGCAATAATTTTTCGGGTTGGGGTTCAAAGTATTGAGTTGTATATGGGTGTTTCCATCGTTACGGGTGTGACAGTGAGACTCCATATTCTATTAATTATTCACATACTATTCCCAATTTATAAATAACAACTTTACTATCCTATAGGACACCTGAACCCCTTTTAAAAAATTAGCATATTAAAGTATGAAAAATTAGTGGTTCAGATATAGGATGCAATTTGGTTGCGTTACGGGTGTGACCCTAGAAAACTGGTGATTTGCGATTAAGATATCTAATTTTCATGTGGTGTAAAATATTGCATGAAAAGTATGTATCATTCTTTTGCAAATATTAACCTAGATAGGTGATCTTCAGTTTCAGTTAAGAAATGAGAACCAAAACTACGAAAAACTATACAAAAATTTTATTTGAAAACGTTACGGGTGTGACATGTCATCGTTACGGGTGTGACCGAGTATGATTTTTAGGCCTAAAAACAATGTAATATACTATATTTTGACGGGAAATTGTAGTCATCGATGTATAATCATTTCTCACATGATGTCAGAAACACTTTTTCTAGAAAAATTAAGTTTTTCTTACTGAAAAGTGAATAGATTTCTCACTTCAATGAGGTTTTTCCATTTTCTTTTAAAATAGGGGAAACTTTTATTTAAGGCCTATTAAAATTAGTATATTTAAAGTAGATTTTCTTAGAATCATATCCCTACGTCATGAATTTCATATCTAAAAGCAACAAAACTAAAATTGAATTGAAAAACAGAAAGATTTTGATTTGAAATGCCAACCTGTTACGGGTGTGACATAGACTTAAAATTGTAAATACGGGGTCAGTATTAATTTCAAAGTCTTGAAATTTTGTCTGACAGTAGATCATAGTACTCTCCTTTTTTCCCCAAATTATCACATTGATACAATTTTTTTTCTTCTAGTAATGAAACTTAATTTTTTTTTTGTTAAGGGTGTGACACTAACCACTTTATGAATAAACTGCCTAAAAACTAAAATTGTATTTACTATTGAATAATTAAATGACACGAAAACGTGCTTAGAGTTCTGATTAGGGTAAATAACCACCAGTTCTCAAATTGTGAAAAAATTGTTATTGAGAATAGGGTTTTGAGCTTCTGATAACAAAAAGTGACTTTTGGAGGCCTTTTCTGCAAAGTGGTTCGAGCTGCGAAATATGCGGCGGTAAAAAAAATTATTTATAATTTCACTTTTAAAATGAAACATGCAATCTTTTAAAACCGTCTAACGGTCATTTTTTCAATTCTAAGTCATATTTTGTGATTTTTCGTAAAGGGTCGTTTTCTATGGAATCACCCATATGCTAAGTTTTGTTGTTTAGCAAATATGAATAGTAAATAGTTTCGAAACGCAAAAGCTAACAAATACATAAAATGTCTTGTTTGATTGCTTTATTTATGGCCTGATCTAAAAAAAAACAACGGAAATCACATGCTACTTTTTTTTCAGCCAAAAATCCGTTCTCTAATTTCTTTTTAAAATAAATTTATTTTTGGATTTATTTTTTATTATTATTTTTTTTTTTAAGTTAGAAAATTTGAAAACGAAATAATTTTGTTTTTAAACTAAAGTTTTTTTCAAAACTATCGGTTATTAAGTACCTCTGCGAGACAATTCTCATGTATACAAATAAAAAATGCACAAAACATTTTGGGAATTAACGGACATTTTAATGTGCATACAAGCAGCCTCGACGAAAATGAAGGTAGGAAATATTTATTTAAAATTGAATAAAACTTATTTTTCAAAAGATTAGATCTTTTGAATTCATTAAATAGTTATTTTTGGTTTTTTTTTCCAAGAAAATGTGTAAAACCTGTTGAAACAGCGAATTGAGGAAAATCCTGAAAAATGGAGAAACCTGCAAAAAAGTTAAGAAATAGATTAAAGATTAAAATTCCTCACATCGATAATCACATTTCTTAGGCCCGATTTTGTTATCAATTTTCGTAAATTTTTTAAACAAATCTGTGCAGCAGAAATTCCCAAGTTAGGGGCCAGTTATAGCAATCAGGAAAACGCATCAGGAAAAACTTTTCAAATGGATTCTTTCCTATGTTTTTAACGGATTTGAAACACAAATGCTACTCGAATCAATTACGAAACACTCAGAGAAATTTTTGTGCAAATAAAATTTTTAGTTGAACAATTATTTTTTCTAAAAAATGTATTATAACTAATTTCCGGATGCAAATTAATTTTTCGTATCAGGAAAATTGGTAAAATACATTTTTTAGAAAAAATAATTGTTCAATTGAAATTTTATTTGCACAAAAAATTCTCTGAGTGTTTTGTCATTGATTCGTGTAGCATTTGTATTTCAAATCTGTTGAAAACATAGAAAATATTCCGTTTGAATAATTTTTCCTGATGCGTTTTCCTGATGGCTATAACTGGCCCCTTAGGGTCCTATTATCATTCGTGGAGCGAACAATTTATGTAGTTGTAGAATAACATTCACTGATCAAGCAAAATATTTGGGTCTTATTTTGGACAAAAAGTTAAGCTGGAAACCTAATAACAAGAAAGAGTCAAAAAAGCCACAGTGGCACTTTTCTCTTGCAAAAAAGCCGTTGGGAACAAATGGGGCCTTCAACCTCGAATCACTCACTGGCTATATACTTCGGTGATTAGACCGATCCTCACTTAAAGCGGTAAATTGCGACAAATTGAGCAAAGTCCAACGCTCTGCTTGTTTGTGCATAAGTGGAGCACTTCGTACGACACCTTCCGCTGCTCTAGACGTTCTGCTCCATCTGACACCCCTCAATATTTTCAGCAAACAAGTGGCTGCAAATACAGCCATTCGCCTTAAAGCTTCCTCACAATGGACCAACAACAACTTTGGCCATTCCATCATTCTGAATTCATTCGGATCAATCCCAAGTCGCACTGATTACACCATCCCAAAACTTCAGTTTGGCAAAAACTTTCAAGTCAGCATTCCTTCTAGAGTTCTCTGGGAGGATACGGCTCTCTTGGAAGATGAATCAATCCATATTTACACCGACGGATCGAAAACTGATGATGGGGTGGGTGGTGGTGTGTACTCAGAAAGGCTAAAATTAAGTCTCTCCTTCCGTCTTCCTAATAATTGTAGCGTGTTCCAGGCGGAACTTATGGCGATCAAAGAAGCCTTATCTTGGCTGAAAGAAAACGTGTTATCAACTACAGATATCCGCATCTTCTCGGATAGTCAAGCAGCTATCAAATCTCTGGAATCGGTCTCTACTAACTCTTTAACAGCCCTAAATTGTCGTTCATCTCTGCTGGAGATGGCGCAGCAGTTTAACATTCACCTTTGTTGGGTGCCGGGGCATAGAGACATTCCAGGTAATTGTAAGGCCGACGAACTCGCTAAATATGGAACAACTCTACCTCTTCTACCTAGTAAGGCAGATATTGGTATTCCCATCGCTACATGTAAACTTATACTGAAGCAAGATGCTTTAGAGAGAACAAACCTTAGGTGGAACAATATCACCACTTGCTGGGCAACAAAACAAATCTGGCCAGTAATGGATTTTAAGCGATCTAAATGTTTGATATCTCTAAACAGATTGCACATTAGCTCCATGATAGGTGTCATAACCGGACACTGTCTTATAGGCAAGCACGGAACGCGTCTTGGCGTATTCTCTAAAGATTTTTGCAGAAGCTGTATGGACGAGGAAGAGGTAGAATCGATTCCTCATCTTCTATGCACTTGTCCTGCTCCATCTCATATGCGAAGACCCCATCTTGGAGATTTCTACTTCAATGATCCTAGTGATTTAGTAAATGTTGACATAGGTAGTCTGTTACGCTTCATAAGAAGCTCCAAATGGTTCATCGAGTAGGGAAAAAGGCTTCCCAGATTCTTGTGGTATCACAATGGGCCAACTTATGGTCTAAGTGTGTCAGTTTTCATGACTGACAGCCACTTCAACCTAACCTAACCAGAATGTTGCTGTAAGATGTAGTTGATGAACATACATAGCTGCTGCAGTAGCGGAGAAATAGGCCCTAGGTCGGTGGATTTTTCGTTTGCTGCAAAAAATAATTTATTACAATGAAGTCGTTCTATTGAATAATATAAAAATAAAGAAAAACTTCTAAAACACTTTATTCATTTTGTGACTTCTTGTTGATATGTAACATCTTAGCAATCGGCTAAAGGGGTAAAGTCGAGAAAGCCAATTTTCGAGATACATTCCTTCCGGTTAAAAGAAAAAAATCGTTAAAATTTGAAAATGTATTCATTGGATATTTGAATTTAATTTTTATCTTTTTAAGGGGTAGGGCTAGAAGGCTGAAGATGATAGAAAATATTGATCTGAATATGAATGCAAAAAATGAGAAACCTAGAATACCGTTGAACGGAGATGACGCCAATTTTTGAGTGTTTTCCCATGAACTCATATCTCTTGAGTACATTAATGGATTACTTTGGTTTTTATTATAAATGTTTATAAAATAACGGTTATTTTTACACCTCATTTAAAAAATTATAACTCCCGTTCTATTAATCGCATCTTCTAGGTTGGTCTCTAAATAAATCCAACATGACACGCTACAATGTATACAAAAAAAAATCTTGAAGAGGCGCAAACATTTTCATACTAAAAGGGTTTCGATTTGCAGCAATCTAAATTCAAAAGTTGATGAAAAATTTCATAATTTGAAGAAAAAAAAAACGCTTATTTATTGCTTAACCCCTCTGATATTATTTATACAATGTTTTACCATCAAGGCTACACGAGAGGTGCCAGATTTTTTTTTAAATATATTGTTGCAAATAAAATGCATTTTAGTAAACAGATCGACATAGCATTTTTAAATTAATTACCCAAAAAGTTCTGCATGGATCTTTATGATAAAGGTCATAAATAATATCACTAAGAAAATTGCTGGATTTATGAAAAAAAAAAATTATTTATTTTTACATTGTATCTTCGAAAAAATGTAAAAACAATTTGGGTTATTGTTTTTTTGCACACTACAATGGATAGATAAAAAAAAACTTTTATTCAAGCACAACGAGACCACTTACAATAATGTCATTGTAAGTGGTCTCGTTGTTTTTCAATAATTTGTTTCTATAGCTTTTTTAAAACCATAAACCCACCCTCTAAAATACTTTTTAAATGAAGTTTTTTATTGTAAATAGTTTTTGAAAAAATAATTTTCAAACTTAAAAATAAAAACAAAAATAATAATTTTTACGTTTGAAATAAAAATCTGAAAAAATTAGGAATTTTTTTTTCTTTGCCTATCCAAGTTGGAATTTCAATAAAAACCAATATAAGGACCACCCTAATGTTCATACACATAACTTGAATATTAAGGAACTAAAATGTGTACAACCTAATTATGACTATGCATATTTTTTGTTTTAAATAAAAAACCAGCCTCAATTGAACATACGAAATAAACATTGTATGTACATATTTCTAAAAAAGTCTTCCATTAAAAAACTGCTTAATTGATCCTCCTTGGCAAACTATATGGCTTTTATATTTTGACCATCGTCCACCAAATGTTTTTAATTTTTTTTTAAATTCTATTCAACAAGTTCTTATGAAGCATTTTGACGGTTTTTTTTTTATTAAATTAAATTAATTAAACAATTGCATTCACACTTTGATAATTTTCAAGGTAAAAGCCAAAACAAATAAAAAATTGTCTCTAAAGCTGCATTAAATTGTCTACAAATTGA
This sequence comes from Dasysyrphus tricinctus, assembly GCA_963921185.1. Classification (NCBI taxonomy): domain Eukaryota; kingdom Metazoa; phylum Arthropoda; class Insecta; order Diptera; family Syrphidae; genus Dasysyrphus; species Dasysyrphus tricinctus. The sequence continues at coordinate 175,032,613 of OY992531.1, read as the reverse complement.
GAAATACTGCTTTGAATTTCAAAAATAAGGTATCTATGAAAATTATATTTGCATTAAATTTGAGTAGCTTCGAAAGGCTTAAAGCGAGTTTTTGGCTCTATTTACAATTATGCTTTGTGTTTTCTAATAATCTTGACTAATATCCGATTATTTTTGTATATCAAACATATTTTTATGTTAACCTCGTGAATTTATATAATATATTTTTGAACGTTGGTCGAATTTGGAAAATCATGAATAAGCTCCCCGGAAACGGCTTAAATTTTTCAATTCTTTATTGAGTTTCAGAAATGAAGTGTCAAATTTAAGATTATATAGAAAAGATTATGTTTGAATTAAAAAGTTTCAAATGAATATGATATTATTATAAGAGGTTCAACTTGAGAAAAAATAATTCATTTTCGAGCACATTTGCTTTTATAATCAATACAAAAATTGAAAATAAGAAGTGCACATATTAACGTTTAGGTATTTATTAAAAATCTTATATTTAAGCTGGTGGTTTACGTAGAAAAATAGTATCTGACTCTATACTCTGTCCAACAAAAATTGTTAGTACAGGGAAGATAGGAGTTTTATCTCTCAGGCTGGTTGCATTGGATTGAAACATATGTCTCAAGTTAAAGATCTTACAGGGCTTCCGTACTGTGCATTATAAATAGGAGAAAATTATGCTCATGGTAACCATCTTCTGATCTTAAACATATTCAAACAAAAAACAATCAATTCATCTTTTTTTTACTACAACACACCTTTTCCAATGAATATGATCACGTGATGCAAATTGAATGTTTTAATACATCGAAAAAATGAACTGCATTTAAACGTCCTTTGCTAAAATAAAAAGAATAAAAATGTGAAAATCAAAGCGGCAACACTTTTAGCTTTCACCTTTATAAAATTTGTTCTCAAAAGCAAAAGCAGCCTTACGTGACCCCGTCCGCTGTATTACAACAACAACGAAGAAAACAAACACAAAAGGATAATTTAAATAACACTAAAAATCAGGAAGGAAATTTGTTTGCATGACAAAATAATATTAATAAACACTAAAAAGCTTGAAATAATTGTATTTGTTAATAAATAAGTAACAAATGAACACATAACACACAACAAATTATGATGTTTAACGAGTGGGGTCACGGGATTCGCCATTTTCCACTGATTTTGATGGATGCGCAGAACTGAACAAAAATGAAAACGCTAATGATATAACCTTTAATATGTGTACTGTGCGGTCAGAACGCCTTTGGCATTGAAATCATGTTTGATCGTATGCATATTTTCAAATACTTACAACAACAACTTCTGTATGTTAATAAGTGGGCTATTATCTTTTTCAGTCAAAAATGTATTATTTTAGTTTAATGATAGTATAGATAGGCACCACTCTTTTGAAAAAAGCCATTTTCTGACAATTTCTGTTGGACAGAGCATAACAATACATTTGCTCGGAACAAAAATTGGTGAATATACCTCTGGACTTACACGTTTTTTTTCTATTTGACATTATTTGTCAGCAAAAAAATGATTATAATGAATTTTTCCAGACAGCCTAATTTCTCATAAGATATTCCTATAGAAGAAGAGTTACAGGAACTGGCGTATCAAGGACACAAACGCATTGACACAGGGTTGCGATACGCGGTTAAATCCTGGGGTGTCCAAGGGATAGGAAGCAAACAAAAACCATTAAGATATTTTTGTCATTTTGCACAAGTGAAAAAGTTCATTTAACTAAATAGACTATTAATAGACCGGAAAATGAGGGGTATAAAGGAACAATTACGTGAAAGGGTTTTATTGAATATGTTTGTTTGGCCCATAAGCATGCTTAAAACCGAAAATGGTACTAAATTCACCCATGCGTTTCTGAGAGAATGGTCACACTGGCCACATTATGTTTGGTATAACTCGGAAACTAAGCCAAATTTGAAAATTTTACACTTAAAATTTGTTGTTCAAAATAATGTTTTCTGTTGAAATTGATAGTTTAAAAAATTTTATACAAAAATTAAGCAGGAAAAGTAAACAAAAACCAACCTAAAAAAAATCAAAGATTTCTATTTTCTTTTAAATTGTGCATAACCCTTTTTTAAGCAAAGATAGGGTCAAGCCATTCGTAGTCAAAAAAAAAGAGGAGATTAAACGCGTTTAAATGGCATGTTCAAAAAGTAATTTTTATTCAAAATTGACAGAGATATGCCCATTGAAACTTAACCATTTCTTATAAACACACACACAACAATTTTCTGTTTATATAATCGAACTTTTTTATGAATAGTTATAAAATAAATAAGAAAATATGATTTTAAAAATTCAAAATAAGTGGGTCGGACTGTACTATCAGGTCGGGTTTTTTGGCAGATCTTATTTTTGGAAGTTCGTAGGCTGTAATAGTCAATTTTTTTTTTTACCAATCACGGTTCAATAAACAATAATAAAATTAAAATCAAAGTTTTATCTCAAAAACGCTTCATTTCTGCCCCTCCTCAAAAAACCAGTAAACTGATTTTAATCAAACTTTGCAGAAATAGTTAAAGGTATCTCAAAAATATTCCCTGCAAATTTGAGCCCAATCTATTCAGTAGTTTTGAAATAAATAACATACATACAAAGGCACAATGAATTTTATAAAAAACAGAGGTCGCATCGTTCAAACAGGTATGACATAAACTTTCGGCAGGCTAAGGTCTGCCATACCGAGTTTTTCTGAAAGTACATAAAATTACCTTTCTTATCACCATCAAAGATATTATGGAATCCGCACTTAAAGAACTATCTTCTTGGGCAGCACAAAATGGTCTCGGGGTTAACCCTACAAAAACTAGTTCTGTTCACGAATAAAAAGAAATTAGGGGACTTTACTCCTCCTATGCTTAATGATATTCCTCTGAAACTCTCCAAAGAAGCTAAATATCTTGGAGTAATCCTTGATTCCAAGCTAACATGGAAAAGAAACACAGAGGAAAGAATGAAAAGGGCACTCGGCGCTTTCTACACATGCAAAAAACCTTCGGTACACGTTGGGGTATGCGACCGCAGGTTATCCAGTGGATGTACACGGCGATTGTTCGCCCCATACTTACCTATGGTTCTATCGTGTGGTGGAAGGCTGTTGAAAAAGTTAGCTATCTCAAAAACATGAACAAGGTACAGAGACTAACCTGTATAGGAATAACGGGGGCACAGAGGTCTACGCCACAAGCAGGGTTGGAAATTATTTTAAATCTTCCAGCCCTAGACGAGCACATTAGATGCACAGCAGCCAAAAGCGCACTTCGACTCAAAGAACTGGGCTCTTGGAAGCACAGCACCTATGGTCATGGGTCTATCTTACAAAGGTATGACACAGTGGTCGGACTTGATGTGACGACTGATTACATACCACCGAAAATAGATTTTAACAAACACTTCTCTATTTCAATACCCGAAAGACATGGTTGGGAACCCAACTCACTTATTAGTGAACAGGGTATCCCCTTCTATACTGACGGGTCAAAAATGGAAGAAGGAACAGGAGCTGGGGTGTTCTGTGAAGCCCTTAATATTAGAGAATCATATAAACTCCCAGATGAATGTAGCGTCTTTCAGGCTGAGATTTATGCTATTGAAAAAGCGGCAGAAATGGTGCACTTTAAAAAACTGAGCTCGTCGGAGATCACATTTTTCGTGGACAGCCAAGCCGCTATCAAAGCGATAGCCAGTGAGACTATAAGATCCAAAACAGTGACAAAATGCCGAGACATACTGAATAAAATTTGCAACACTAACCGAGTCAAACTCTGCTGGGTTCCTGGACATAGCAATATAGAAGGGAATGATATAGCAGATGAACTGGCAAGGAAGGGGTCATTATCAGTAAGAAACAGTAGTAACCAATTAGATATGGGACTAGACATGCCGATCGGTGTGGTTAAAACGAAAATAGACCTGATAACGAAAGAGCAAATCAATAAATCCTGGATTACCAGGAACGATTGCGTTATCTCTAGAAGTCTATGGCCTAGAATTAATGAAAAGGAAACTCAGTATATTCTATCGCTGAGTAAAAAGAACATTAGAATCTTGATAGGTGTACTAACGGGTCATTGCGCCATTGGCACAATGGCCACCAGACTGGGTGTATTCGCACCTGATTTCTGTAGGAGCTGTCAGGATGAAGAAGAAATAGAAACCATTAAACACCTGCTCTGCGATTGTCCAAACCTCCAAACAAATCGCCTCCGTTACTTCGGAAACAGGTTTGTTGGAGAACTGGACGATCTAGCGCAGGTCCCAATGGCAAATATGAGGAAATTCATAGAGAGCACAGGCTGGTTTGCAAATGAGCCAGTCTACTTGAATAATTAGTTTAGGAGCATCTCTGCTTTCTTTTCGTAAGGGGATCACAATGGACCAATAGGCCCCCGTGTACGCAACAGCCTTTGCGCTGTGCACGCCCCTCCTAACCTAACCTACCTTTCCAATGATATATATTAAGTCCATTTCCGCGATGACGGGACTTTTGATGTCACCGGCTCCCGGGCTATACAGACTGAACGCCTGGTCCGATTAATATAAGATTTGGTACAAAGTGCTCATCATCATCGTGTCCTGTAACCCCGGCTGGGGCATAGAGCGTCAACAAAACGTCTCCATCCTTCACGGTCTACTGCAAGTTACTTTAGCTAAGGCCACGTCTTTCTCTGGGATTCTGCTTCCGCTATGACAGTTGATTTCTATGTTCTTCTTGGTCTTCCAACCCACCGCCGTGTTTCATGAGGATTCCATTCAAAGGACTGCTCTGCAATTTCATCGTTTGGTTTCCTCAGTGTGTGACCAATCCAACGCCATGTACGCTTTCTTATGTCGACGTCCAGCCGCTCTTGACTTGTCCTGCGCCACAATTCCTCATTTGATATTATTTGTGGCCAGTGAATCTTTAAGATGTGGCGAAGACAGCGATTCACAAAAGCCTGCAATTTCTTCGAAATGGTAGACGTGACTTCCCAGGTTTCGCAAGCAAACAACAGCACGGATTTGACATTGGATTCGAAGAATCTCAACTTAGTGCATAAGGAGATTTGACTGGATTTCCAAATTGGGGACAGAGTACCGAAGGCAGCACGAGCTTTGTTTACTCTACTTTTTACGTCCAGATCCGTACCACCGTTTGCAGAAACAATACTTCCAAGGCAGTTGAACTGTTCAACTTCTTCAACTAGCGTCTCCTGTAGAATAATATGCTGCTGTGTGGAGCGGCCTGTGACAAAACGGTGATACCATGCCAATTGTTGCAATTATTAAGGTCACCTTTCTTTGGCAACTTAACAATCACACCATCCTTCCAGTCCTTAGGATAGCTTTCGTGATCCCAAATGCTTTGTGTCAACGGATGTAAAATACTAGCTGCTGTTACGGGATCGGCTTTCAGGAATTCAGCTGGAATTCCGTCCATTCCAGTTGCCTTGTTGCTTGTGAGGAGATTTATTAATGTATAGATTTCCGATTCTGACGGGGGTTCGATGTCAATACCCCTATAAGACCTGCGCATCTCGTTTAGTTGGGGCACTTCAGCACTGCTCAACTGAATCCTCATTTAGCAGGGCACAAAAATGGTCCTTCCATTGGTCCTTTGTGTAAACTACGTTTTAATTCACATCTTTTATCACCAACTTATTGCAATCCAATAATTACAGAACACATTCAGAGCTTTTTTAGTTCTCCGAGATATCATTTATATCATGTTTCTAAACATGCCTAATTCTAAAATTCACAAACACGCCTAATTCAAACCCTAAAAGTCAAAATGACGTTTCGATAAGTTTAACCAAATATTTGGTTTATTTTCCGCAGCAAAATCCTTAGATAAGATTAACCAAATTGTGTAATGCTACATTTCCACCTAACGCTAATCTGAGATTTAATAAGATTTACCTCAAATCTTCTTTAAATCTCGAAGATTTACCATACAAATATATTTCGTAAATCTTGAAAATTAGAAATTAATCTTGTTAAATCTTCCTAGGACAAATACTTTTACAAATCAAACTAACCTATTCTTGTATGGCGCTGAAGGATTCATTCATGGCTGAATTCAGTTCTTCACAAAGGAAACATTCTATCTCACTTCCTCTTCGCGAGAAAAAATGAAACACCATTTGCATTTTTAAATCTGCTGTCAAAGTTAATCCTTTTTAAATCTTTTTGTGCGGTAGAAACACCAAATAGATTTATTTATTCTGAACTGGGATAAACCTTTGGTGGAAACATAGCATAAACCATTTCCCGTATAAAATTTGACAGTTCATTAACCAAAAGATAAAAACCAAATCGTAAACTTATCTAGTGTTTTACGAAGTTGCATGAATACCCATATTATTTTTCAGTAGTATGTACCCTATTACATTACGACTTATGAGTCGTGACTTTCAGATGTTTTTCTCGTTTGCACTCATTGAATTTCGGAAAAAGTCATGACTCCAAAATCGTCGTGTAATAGGGCACTATGTCTACATTTGTACTTGCGATATAGGTACTATAAGGCAAGTTTTGGATTCGTGAAAAAAAATTTCGAGATAACAATCAAACATGACATTACGATAATAGACAACACGAAAAAAGTGGGTGTCACAATTCTGTCTGTCTGTCCGTACCTCAACCTACAGCCTAAACCACTGAAGCGATTTTCTTCAAATTTTGAATTTAAGGTTTTTTTTTTGTAACTCTCCAGAGGGGAAATTGAATTTTTTTTGCTCAAAAAATAACGGCACTTGCCATTCAACCGTTAAGGAAAAGCTTATTTATCTAAAAAAACGGCTCCAACGATTTTGCTAAAGAAAATCAGTGTATTATTGTAGATATGATGTACATACCTTTTAGTAAGAAAAAAATCACCAATAACATTTATTTACTGTACCTGCCATATAACGGTTTTTTTGATTTTTGGTTTTCTTATTAACCGCTCATCCGATTTCAATAAAATTCTTGGCACTAAAGCTTTGTTAGAATATAAATAATAATAATAATAATTTTTGAAAAAATTATTTTAGGATTTTTAAGAAAAAGATTCAAATTTTTTTTTTGAAAATCCAATATTTCAAAAACGGTTTGATGAATTGTTTTGAAATTTCAGTTTAAAATGTATATTAATATATACTAAAAATTGACATACCAATTTTTTTTTTTTTTGAACATGTTACAAGCATTTCATATATAACAAATTATTTTTTAAGAAAACGGCTCCAACGATTTAAATTTTTTTTTTTTTGCATATATTCATATTTTTTCTAGTAATCAAATGGCATATGTACTTCTTTTTGAGCTCTAAGTTATTTATCGGACTGTTTATACAATTAAAAGAACGATTTAAATGCTTTTTATACTTTTTCTATAATTACTTGAACATTTTTTAAAGTTCTTAAGTCCCACACAACTTGAACATAAGAGCAAGTACGTGTGATCCAGTCGTGCATTTTATTAAGCTCACATTTTGAACCGATTTTCATGAATGAGGTGTCACAAGATTCGCAATTTCCCGAATTATATTTTTAATATTTATAATTTTATTCAAAACTCGATTCAAAAGTTAAATATTGTTCCAATGAAAATTAACACTTAGAATTCCAATGAAAATTAATTTTTAAAACAAACACTTCCACTTTCCAATCGTGTTGGGAAATTAGGTCTGTTCGATATATGGGGTCCATGAAAATAAAGGTAAGAAAGTACTTGACGTTGACGGAACTACGCATACAAATAAGAAATTATCAAGTTTTTATTTATGTGCATAGATTTTTTTTTACACTTCAGCTTAGAGCAAGATGCAAACCTACAATAAGAGGCTCATCATTAGTCAGGGCCGGCCCGAGTGAAATTAGCGCCCTGCGCATTGTAAAGGAAGCCCTATCCTCGCCTACAAAATCTATGGGGGATATTTTACAAGCTTCCCCAAGCCAAAGACTGAAATGGCCAAATTGCCGATCTGATCTGAAAATGAAAACAAGGCTATCGTGCCGATCTGAGTTCAGTTTAACAGTGATTTTATTGAATAAATTCTTAGCCTATTTATACAAAAATATTCTTACACACTAAGACTTAAAATATACACTTATAATCTATACATTCACATATTTCGGTATTGGGCTATTGAAAAGAAAAGTTACTTCGAAGTGTCGGATATAGTTATTTGCTGTGTCACCAAATTCACATAAAATATCCATGCCCTTTTGATGACACACAAACACCTTCAATCGAGTTCACTGCATAAGCAGTGCACAGCATAGAGACATTGAACTTTAGAAGAATGCACTTGACCAAAGCAAAAGTAATTTGAAGCGTCAAGTGGCATTGAAGATTTTATGATGTTCTATGAAGTGCATGTGGAAAAAATGAATGAAATGCGAGTGCATTAAAATGGGTTGGCTATTGCATAGTGTTTTACTTTAGTGGCAATGACCGGGAATAAAAACAAATGGATGGTTGGTAGTGTATACGCACTACATCCTCACTCTCCTAGAGAAAAAAAAATGTTTGGTTTAATAGAAAAACTAAACATTTTTTTTTTTTATTATTTTTTCAATCTATTGTTGTGTACTTCTTTTACTTCGTTATTTATTTTGATTTTACTATTCACACCATTTTACTCTATGACCTCGTACGGTCCCTTAAACGGACTATCTAGTTTTTTTTCTATTCCCTACTTTTAAATATACCTTATATCCTATTTTCAATCCTAATGGATTTGGATTTGTATCTACTAATTCCTTTCTTTCTGCCTTACTTTTATCTAATAGTTTCCTAGCTATTACTGCCATTTGACCTAATCTAAATTTCAATTAATTTCCTTATTTTGATTATTTATTGATACCGAGGCTAATTCTTAATTGAGTAATATTATTTTATAATTCTATTCCTTCTAACTAAATTTAGAGATTTGTATTCAAAATCCTTCCTAGTTATTAAACCTACCTATAAAGGATCATTTTGTTATACGTGTGTACATTTATTATTTGCATAAATTATTTGTTTTTATTTTATCAGGTTCTTTTTTCTTTCTAACGTATTTGATTAGTTTGCATTGTAAAGCGAGTTTAACAATATGTAATGGTATTAGAGGACTAATTATGTGAGCTGATACTGTTTCAAGAATCCTTATTGGTTTTTCTTTCAATACTAACTGTTCTTTAGTAATTTTACTTTGCTTATCATGAGAATTTGTTTTACACTTATTAATTTGTTCTTTTACCATTTTGTTAAGGGATTTCCAACAATATTTCCGTTTTATTTTCTTAATAGGTTTTTTGATGCTCATTAGTTCATTATGACAATTCTTTAAAATCCTTTGTCTTTCCTCTTCTTTGTTGATTGGTGGTCTATAAATTTTCATTTTAAGTTTTTTATTCTTATTACACTTTTGTTTTTGCAGCGTGTTATAAATTTCATTACATTCTTTAATATTTCTTTTCTCACATATTTTATCATTATTTGCAATTTCAATTTTTTCTATATCCTCTTCATTCATTTTTAATACATCTTCTTTGTCATAACTATATATTTTTGCACGAGCTTCTCCTGAATTAGACCTTAGTCCAGATGAGGATTTTCGCTGGCGTACTTCATAGTTTTTATAATTATTACTAGTACTAGCTTCTCCTGAACTAGACCTAAGTCTATGTGAGGATTTTCGCTGATGTACTTCATAATCAATTGACAAACTGCTTTTTAGGGCTGCTATTATTTGAATTTTTACCACCAAGTTTATTATCATTTCTTTCAATATTGTCATTTTCACACGTTTCCTCCTCTTGTTTGGCTGTTGCTTGTTTTTCAGATATCTCAGATCCTTGGTAACTACCTAAAAGTTGTTCTTTATTTTTGCATAATTCATTATTAATTAATTGTGCTGGATTATCGATTTCATTAAAAGACCGATTAATGTTAAGACTCTTGTATCTAGTGTTATTATATCGTAACCTGTTCTTATTCGGTAATTGATTTAAATTGTAACTATAATGTTTATTTTTTCTAGAGTTGTTTATTTGATAATAGTTAATTCGTGCAATTTTTTCGGAAGCATCTGATTCTAAAGCTAATTCTATTGCTTCAAAAAGAGTTTTTGGCCTAGCTGCGAAAATAGTTGATCTTATTGGTTGATTCAGACCATTTTTAAATGCATTCAATCCTAGTTGGTCGTTAATTTTACAGATTATTTCTCTATTCTCTTCTCCGTGTTGTAATAAATGCAAAGAATTGAGTTCAGCTACTAATGTTTCTATCTTAGTTGCAAAGGTTGATAAATTTGAGCTCTGTTGCAAATTTGACAGTTCTGATATTATTTGTAATGCGTTCTTGTTATTTTTAAAAAGTTTTTTAAACGTATCCTGAAGTTCTTCAATTGTATTGGGTTCATTAACTGCGCTCAATCTATTTCTTACCTTATCTGCTAATTTAGTCCTTAGAACAAATTTTATTAATTTTCTCTTCTCAATATCATCACTCAGTGTATCATTTACAAACTGTATTAAGTTAAGGAAGTTATTAAGCTTATCCACTTCTCCTTCATACTCAGGAATTATCTTAAAGCTTGTTAAAATATCAAATTTTTCCATCTTTGTATCTGCACTTTTAGTTGTAAATTAGCCTTTTCTTAATCAATTCGATTAAATTTTATTTATTATTTTTAATTCTACTTGAAAAATTGTCAAAATAATAATTAGAATCCTCTGATTTTTATCTAATACAATTTGATTATATTTTGATTAACATCTATATCTAATAATTTTCACATATCAATTTCTTTTTTTTTTGTTATTTACGTTATTATTTTACATTTATTCTATGTAGGTACATTCTCGTATATACCTTCTTATTCATCCAAAGTAAATCTAGTTTTAAACTTCTTTTTAAGTCATATTTTTTATTTTTATTAAATTTTTACAATAGTTTTTATTAAAATTAAGTATATAATTATTATAAAATAAACAATTATAATAACGTGTTTAAATTGTAAATTCATACTATTTTCAAAAGAGAACATTTTTCGACTCATATTGAGTATAAAAATATTTTTTTTTGTTTTTAAGAAGCAAAATAGTTAACAAAAGTGAGATCAATCACTTCTTCTTCACCTTCAAAAATCAATAATATATGTGGTGGGAAGACCATGGATGATTGAAGAGTTTTGAATCTTTTTTGATTGCTAACTCACATGTTATTGCAAGCCTCGCTGGTAAATTTTTGTTTGAATAAAACCATTGTAGCAGCTTTACATATTTTTCCTTTTGTATCGGATCTTTAGCTGTAATGTACTGCAGAAAAGGAATATTCTTCCTAATATCATTGAATCTCTTCCGATCCAACTTTCTCCTAGCATTTTCAACATCATCGGACAAATCGATAACACCAGTTTCCATTTTGAAATGAATGCTAATATGCGTATCGTTTCGATTGTTTCTTTTTTTGTCTAGAAAACTAGCAGGATCGAGTTGGGCAAGATCGCCATGTAAAGGAAGCCCTATCCTCGCCTACAAAATCTATGGGGGATATTTTACAAGCTTCCCCAAGCCAAAGACTGAAATGGCCAAAGTGCCGATCCGATCTGAAAATGAAAACAAGGCTATCGTGCCGATCTGAGTTCAGTTTAACAGTGATTTTATTGAATAAATTCTTAGTCTATTTATACAAAAATATTCTTACACACTAAGACTTAAAATATACACTTATAATCTATACATTCACATATTTCGGTATTGGGCTATTGAAAAGAAAAGTTACTTCGAAGTGTCGGATATATTTGCTGTGTCACCAAATTCACATAAAATATCCATGCCCCTTTGATGACACACAAACACCTTCAATCGAGTTCACTGCATAAGCAGTGCACAGCATAGAGACATTGAACTTTAGAAGAATGCACTTGACCAAAGCAAAAGTACTTTGAAGCGTCAAGTGGCATTGTAGATTTTATGATATATTAATGTTCTATGAAGTGCATGTGGAAAAAATGAATGAAATGCGAGTGCATTAAAATGGGTTGGCTATTGCATAGTGTTTTACTTTAGTGGCAATGACCGGGAATAAAAACAAATGGATGGTTGGTAGTGTATACGCACTACAGCATACTTCATCATTACCGCCCATCAATTGCGGTCAATGGTGGAAGAAATCATATCCTCATTTTACCCAAGGGGTAGACTTTGCAATGCTTTTTTTTATTTAACACTTTTTTGTCCCTACCTACTTTCTTAACTATATTGGTACCTAGGTTGTAGATGGACACGACACTTTTGTAAATACATAATAAAAAGTGAATTTGTTCGAACTATGTAAGAACCACTTTAATGTTCATTAAAATATACAAAAAGATTTTATACTTCAGAATTATATTCAGCCTTTAACAAAAATGTAAACACGCTAGACGGTATATAAACTAATTACTACTGGACTCTGACTCTGCGCATAGCAGATCTACATATGAGGCGATGAGAACCAAAACTCGCCATATCCTTTCCAGAAAAACTCGTCACAGCCAGATTTAATTTTTAAATAACTTTTTTATGAAACTTTTTATATAATTTTCCTTTAAACCATAACAAATAGATTTCAAAATCTATGATAAGATATAAGAAATGATTTGCTAAGTACTCTCAATTAAAAGTTATTAAACAATTAAATTTGGTCATGGAGAGGTTTTCTGACATGGATATGGCGAGTTTCTCTTCTTTTGTTTTGAGTTTTTTAGTTTGACCACAGTAAGAACACTGGCACACAAATAATGAAATTAGATAAGTCAAAAAATCCTTTTTTCTTAATGAAAAAAAAAACATTATCATAATCATAAATCATCGCATCATCATTCATTATTTCCATATTTCAATCCTTTGTCTCAACACACAATAAGACAGTGCTACAATTTCATATTTCACTCATCGATAGAAGCCAATGCCAAACTAAAACATAAGAAACACTGTTTAATTCATAGACGCAAATTTTTAATTTGCGCGCTGTTATGTCAATGAGTATGAATTTTTCATACAAGAATTTCTGTTAGATTAACATTTCTGGCTTCGATTTCATATAGAAAAACTGTTATCGTGCGCATGTTATCACCATGCTGGCTGTAGTGTTAATGGTCTGTATTTTCAGTTGAAGAACTTTGTTTTTTGTTGCACAGCGTAGGGGTGGGTTTGGGTTATGAAAATAAAATAAATGCCTTCACTCACACACACGATGGTAAGTGAGCTGAGAATAACGTCGACAGTTTGAAAAAGAGAAAAATAACAAATAGGAGGTAGGTATCTGTTTGCTAAAGGCGAACAAAATCGTGCACTTTTCAAAGATTTTGTGATGTATAGTTTTTTGTTACTGTGGGTGAGAATAGGAAGATAGACATCGACTTATTTTTGGAATAGTAGATAGATATATGTATTTATATTATAACTGTGTTAAATTCAGAATAAACTGGTAGTTATATACTGGATATCACTATTGGTGCGAGAAATAAAAATTAAAAAAGTAGGTAGGTATAGGTAGTGGTTACGAGAAGTGGCTTTGTTAATGCCTGCTCAAGGCGCCCCTGGGGTTCAGCGCCCTGTGCATTTGCACCGCTTGCACGTATAGCTTGTCCGGCCCTGTCATTAGTGCATGTGTTAGTGGTTCGTAAAATAATGGATTGGGGTCGAAATCCCGCGAATCAAAATCCCGTATGTCGAAATCCCGCGTATCAAAATCCCGTTTTTCAAAATCCCGGAAATCAAAATCCCGAAAATCAAAATCCCGCCGATCAAAATCCCGCCGGTCAAAATCCCGCCGTTTCTACTACTATGCGACAGCTCATTAATATTTTTGTTTCTTATGCAATTTGCAAATTGAGTTTAAAGATTGAAGTCGATTTTTTCGTTTAATGCGATGCATTAGTTGAGGATGGCAAATACACACGAATAAACACCGAGGTGTGTATGGGGGGGCATGCCATTATAGGATTTGGGGTGAGTGCGAGGTTGGGTGTATGCAAAGTTCCTTTTGCATTTAAAGAAAAAAAATATCATTCACACATAATTCGAAAAAAAAATTAAAAAAGACAACAAAAATCGCTAAAGATTAGCCGAAAAAACTGAAAATATTTTGTTTGAAAGTTTTAGAAAAACTTTTTTACCAATTTTATTTTGATTTTTGGGAACGGGCACATTCCAAGATCACGAATATGCATTTTATAAGTCGCTTGGACGGATAGTTACGCCGCAAATCAAGTTTAAAGATGTAAACTTTGATGCCTCTAGGACGCTTAGTTTAGCCGCAAATCGCGTTTAAAGATGAAAGTAGATTTTTCGTACGATTCGATGCATCAATTCAGCGCCAGTGTCAAGTTTTCTTGAGAAACACTACCTTGGGTGGAAAATAAACGCGAATAAACAGTGAGGTATGTATGGGGGGGTATGCTGCCCCCCTGCAACCCCCCTGCTTGGGCTCATTATAGGATTTGGGGTGGGTGCGAGGTTGGGTGTATGTAAAGTTTCTTTTGCATTTAAAGTCACTTGGACGGATAGTTTAGCCGCAAATCAAGTTTAAAGATGTAAACTTTGATGCCTCTAGGACGCTTAGTTTAGCCGCAAATCGCGTTTAAAGATGAAAGTTGATTTTTCGTATGATTCGATGCATCAATTCAGCGCCAGTGTCAAGTTTTCTTGAGCAACTGTACCTATCGTTCATATTTCGAAGAAAAATTAAAAACCGAAAAAAAAAATTGAGAAAAGTTTAATTTTTCATTGAAATTTTCTTCAAAAAATCTTGTTTTTTTTATATTTTTCAAAAAAAAAACTTCCAAAAAGTTTATATTTCTGAATAATTTTTTTTTTTCAAAAAAAAAAATCCCACCTGCTTCCAGAATCCAGACCCACACTCTTTCCAGATCCAAACCCACCTCTGTCTTCTTTTAGACTACCGTTCCCCATCACCCAAACCGAAAAAAAAAATTCCCACCTCTGTCCAGAATCCAGACCCACCTATGTCCAGATCCAGACCCACCTCCGTCCAGATCCAGACCCACATATGCCCAGATCCCGTTGTCATTGTCACCCGTCCCCACAAAACCAAAATAAAATCCAATTTCTATCTCTCTAATTACCTCGAGGTCTTACCTCTACGGAGTTCTAAGAAGAACTGAAGATACATAAATGCCAAATTGCCAATACACAACTGCTTATATACTTTTTTTTCAATACAAATAAATTCACTAATTAAAATAAAATATTGTTTCAAAAGTATCTAAAAAGTTGGGATTATTTTAAAAAAGTATTGAAAATCCCGCAATATAGTAGCAGGCTACTGGCGGGATTCTTGCGGCGGGATTTCGATCGGCGGGATTTTGACTGGCGGGATTCGTGTACATAATTAGTAATTTTATTTGGCGGGATTTCGACTTGCGGGATTTTGATCGGCGTGATTTTGACCTTTTCCCTAAAATAATACGAGCTAACACATGCATTAGAATAAATTTTACATTTACAAAGTTATATAATAGACAAAATTAAACAATTAATAAAACATTTAAACTAAATATAATCAAAGAGTAAAAAACAATCACGAAAGTGGAGCACTGGTTTGAAACAATTATTTTTATTCCATCTTACTAATGTTAAAATCAGCAGAGAAGCCATTTAAATTAAAGATCTTGCACATACGGTTAAGAGGCTTATGTAAAACGTAGTTATTTCTATGGAAATTAACGTGTAAAAGTTCAAATTTTTCGCAGATGGTGCGATCCCCCGCGGTAATTTAGGCCAATACAGGCTAACAAATAAAGAGCATCAATTTGACCATTTATAAGTTGGTAAAGAAATATTAGATCATTATTAACCCGCCTTTGATATAAGGTTTGAACCTGCAGTAGCTGGATCCTGTGTTCATATGGTGGAAGGTTGAATACATCAGCTCATGGAAGACTTTTCAGAGCAAAGTGTTTGAATTTATGTTGTATTGATCCAATACGAATTTTACGAATTTCATAATATGGAGACCATACTTTTATAAACCCAAGCATAGAGCTTGCTTTATTAACAATGAAGTTAATGTGTTCAGTGAATTCTAAATTTGAACTAAAGTTAACTCCTAAGTCCTTGAAACTAAAGACTCGACAGAGTTTGAGTTGTGAAATAGAATAATTAAAAGCACTTGCAAGTCGCTTTCTTGAGAAAGTAATTGTTTGACATTTGGCAGGGCTAAAAGAAAACCCGTTTTTATCACACCAAGTAGCGAAACTGTCAATATCGTGGTTAGCCTTTATCGTCTTAAAAATGTTCATATCATCATAAAGGAATAGCACTTGAACGTATACATTAAACAACATCATTTATAGCAAGAATAAATAGATATGGGCCTAGATGACTTCCCTGGGGCACACCGGAGTGAACCTTGAATGAGTTTGAAAGGCATTTGAAAGGCAGTTTCTAAATTTTACCTGTTAGGATCTATTTTCAAGGTATCATTTTATCCAAGTGATAAAAAATGTTGGAAATCCTAAAGATTTAGCTTGACTAAGTTAGTCGAACGCTTTAGAGAAATCAATATATATACAATCCATTTCATTTCCATTTTCTAACGCGCTAGAACATGTATTATAATATATATGTATGTATATACATATATTTATGTGTCGTCGTTCGATGAAAACTTCCTAAGTCCATTTTGATTTATTTTGAGATACCTATCTGTACTTTTTATCGATTTTTATTAACCAGAATTTGAAAATGTTTGAATTTGGGTAATTTTTCCTTTAGAAATAGACCAACATAAGATTTAGAGATCTTTTACAGAACTAAAAGCTCTTTTTAACTAAATATATAGTATTTACAAGAGCTATCTCAGTTCTGAAAAAATGGAGTTAGGGATTTTGATTGAACGGCGTCGATATATTAAAATTACAGACAAAAAATTAATGGCGTTTATGTTTTCATTTTAGTGCAAAACAATTAAAATTGAATAAACACGAGTACCTTTTATGAGTAGGTATCTATTGAAACTAAATCACATTTATTCACAAACATGCAAATAAATGGTTCATAATGCATTATCTGTAAAACAAACACTTTGATCCAGGTTATTCGTGAAGAATTTCGACGCGACTTCACTCCTCGAGTCGAAAAAAACCCACTTCAAATCGATTCAGGTTAACAAAGAGTGAAGCAGTCTCACTCCAATACTCAAATGTTGACGTAGATACAAATGCATGGTTGCTTTGTTTATTTTTATGTAACGGGTGATTTTTTAAGAGGTTTAGAACTTTTTAAAAAAAAAAACACAAAAAATTCGAAAAAATGAATGAAATATTTATTTGAATCGATAGTTTGAACCTTGCAATTTAATGTTTAAAGATAATTTCATGCAAATGTTGACCGCGGCTGCGTCTCAGGTAGCCCATCCGCTGAGTCCAATTTTGGCATACTCTTTCACACATATCGGCCGGTATCTCACGAATGAATGCATGGATGTTGGCTTCCAGTGCGTCAATCGAAGCGGGCTTGTCCCTATAGACATTAGCCTTGACATACCCCCACAAAAAATAATCTAATGGTGTCAAATCGCACGATCTAGGCGGCCAATTGACCGGCCCGAAACGTGAAATTAACTGTTCACGAAACTCGCCTCGCAATTGCGCCATTGTTTCGCGTGCTGTGTGGCATGTGGCACCGTCTTGTTGAAACCACATATCATGCAAGTCAAGAACTTCCATTTCGGGCAAAAAAAAGTTTGTTATCATCGCTCGGTAGCGTTCACCATTGACAGTAACGCTGCGATTCGCATCATCTTTGAAGAAATATGGCCCAATAATGCCGCCGGCCCATAAACCGCACCAAACAGTGGCTTTTTCGGGATGCGTTGGTAGCTGTTGCAATGCTTCTGGCTGATCTTCACTCCAAATGCGGCAATTATGCTTATTTACGTACCCATTCAACCAAAAATGAGCCTCATCGCTGAACACAATTTTTCGATAAAAAAGCATTTCGAACCGAGCACGAATTTTGATAGTAAAATTCAATAATTTGCAAGCGTTGTTCATTTGTAAGACGATCCATGGTTAAATTGCAAACCAAACTGAAGCTGTTTGACAGTGACACAAGGTACTAAACACACGTCAGCTGTCAAAACCAGTGTTGCCAAAACCAAACCAGCTAAAAAATCACCCGTTAGTAATTTGCAATCTGGAATTTCCCCCGGACGTCCAGAATCAAAGAACAAATAAACTTTACAGCTGTTCACAAGTTGACATTTACATTGATCTATTTTTCCAATTACAATCTTTTTGTTGTTGTAATAAATTGCTTTCCCTTCATATTCCCTCTACACAAAAAATCGTACTGTTTTATGTACCGAAAAACTCTTATATTTATCACTTTCCATTACTTCTACCAAAAACAAAGAACATGATAAAAACCTTTTTTAGCGTTTTGAAATATACTAACATCATTACACTGCAATTGTGAAAACTTTTTCTGATTTTCATCATGTCAAGAAATATCATCGTTTGCATTATATCTGTCTCTTTCTTTACCAAAGCAATTCACAATGCATGTGAGTTTTGATATGTTGCATATAGACATTAACGCTCAAAATATTGGCATTTAGCTTTTATGAAGATCTGACATTTATCATTTTTTTTTCCTCTAATGTCAAGTGCAGTCCTAGCTTTATTTTCATCCGCCTATTCAGGTAAACAGAACAGACCTAATTGCCCATACGAAAGTCCAAAACGATTGGAAAGTGGAAGTGTTTATTTTGGCAATTTAATTTTCATTCGATAATTAGGTCTGTTCATATAAGGTGCCCTAAAACGAAAATATTTGGCATGTTCAAAAAAATGAGTTCTCGGAGACCTCAGCAATCTCTCCTCAACGAAATTTTTTACTTGCGATATAGGTACTATAGGGCAAGTTTTGGATTCGTGAAAAAAAAAAATCGAGATAACAATCAAACATGACATTACGATGATAGAGAACACGAAAAAAGTGGGTGGCACAATTCTGTCTGTCTGTCTGTCCGCACCTCAACCTACAGCCTAATCCACTGAAGCGATTTTCTTAAAATTTTGAACTAAGGTTTTTTTGTAACTCTCCAAAGGGGAAATTGAATTTTTAGCTCTAAAAATAACGGTACTTGCCATACAACCGTTAAGAAAAAGCTTAATTATCTCAAAAACGGCTCCAACGATTTTGATAAAAAAAATCAGTGTATTATTGTAGATATGATGTACCTTCTGGTAAGAAAAAAAAATCACCAAAAACATTTACTAACGGTACCTGCCATATAACGGTTTTTTTGATTTTCCGATTTCTCATTAACCGCTTTTTCACAAAAAAATTTGGATAAAAAAGATTCAAAATTTTTTTTTTATAATTTAATATTTCAAAAACGGGTTGATGAATTGTTTTGAAATTTCAGTTTTATGGCATACTTTTTTTTGAGCTCTAAGTTATTTATGAGACTGTTTAAACAATTAAAAGAACGATTTAAATGCTTTTTATACTTTTAGAATTTTTTTTTTAGAATTAGAAAGATTTTATTTGTACAAAAATAAACAATTTTGAATAAATTAAATAAATAATAAACAAATGGTAAACAAAATCTTAAAATGACATGGCATTGCCGTCTGCCGATTGGACTTTAATACAATTTAAGTTGCTAGTTAATCCTACATACATATATAAATATAATTTTTGTTTATAATTTAATAAACAAATAAATAAAATTTGATTTTTTTTTTAAGCTATTCAAAAAGCAGCATTTATTATTCTTTCCCGATATTCTAGGGCTTTTTTACAGTAGCTAAATAATTTGGACACATTCATCTCATTCAAAAGGTTTAAAACTTGTTCTGTTGATATAAAATCGCTGCCGAAATAAAAACGCCTTGTTTCTCGCAAC
Organism: Dasysyrphus tricinctus; assembly: GCA_963921185.1. Classification (NCBI taxonomy): domain Eukaryota; kingdom Metazoa; phylum Arthropoda; class Insecta; order Diptera; family Syrphidae; genus Dasysyrphus; species Dasysyrphus tricinctus. The sequence goes on along the minus strand of OY992531.1, from coordinate 175,012,714 downwards.
GTTGGACATCTTCCGACAAAATGAAAAACATCTTCTCTTTCCTTTAAATTGCATATATTGCATAAAATAGGCAGATCTTCACGATGTGGGATATAATTTATATGAAGAAGTTCCACCCTAAGCCTGAACATCATCGATATTTCCTCTGTTTTAAGCTCATCTTTGAAATAATTTCCTTCCATCATGTTATATCGCAGTTTACTATACACTGATCTGTAAATTGATTCTGAAGCTTCCGCCATGAAGGTTTCTCTTTGATGCTCATCAACTCTCGTTAAAAAGTCGTATAGTGTTGTCTTCCAGTTGGAATTTTGGTTTGCATCTAAGCTTAGATCAAAGCCACAAGCTTGCGCCAATCCCAGCCCGTCCCCATAAAAGTTTGACTTGCTCTGTATTGCTTGGAGAGCGATTCTCCTTGGTAATCTATCATTATCCATGTTAAGTACTTTAAGAATATAGTCCACCTGTAGCTTCAAGGTTTTAATTAACAGTGGAGGCAAGCCTGTTTCAAGGTTAATAGCATAATTTGGCGTATTAGGTGGAAGTTGGAAAGCTCTCTTGATGTAAAACCTGAGTAATTTTTCCACCGAATCAAAGCTTTTTCCTCCCCATACCTGTGCCGCATATAGCAAAATTGACTCAGATACTGCCTCAAAAACTTGAAATTTTCTGCTGTGTGTTATATACTGGTTAGAAAAACACTTCTTCCACGTAGAGTTTATCGCAACTTTAGCTTTCAGTAGTTTTTCTTTGAGGTGCTTTTCCATGCTTAAGTTCCTTACAAATAATACTCCAAGGTACTTATATTCATTCACGACTTCGATGTTGTTGCTGTTGAAGAACCATTTTTCGTTTCCACATCTTCTTCTTTTAAATATAATGATTTTAGATTTTTCTAAATTGACTATTAAACTCCATAGCTTGCAGTACTCGTAAAGTTTATTTATCATGAGTTGAAGTGATTGGGGGGAGTAAGCTAGAAGTACGATGTCATCCGCAAATAGTAACGCCTTTATTAGAAGACCCGCATATTCAATACCACCAGGAAGAGCATCTGTGATGTCATCAATAAAGAGAGCAAATAAGGATGGACTTAGTGTACACCCCTGTCTAAGCCCAGATTTAGTTTGAAATCGGTCGGATACCTCTTCACCATTCCAAACTGTTGCCCATGTGTCCTGTAGGATATTTTCTATGACGCGTCCAAATTTTTGAGACATTCCTTTTCCGAATAGCTTGTACATAAGGCATTTTCGGTCTACTGTGTCAAATGCAGCCTTGAAGTCCACAAAAAATGTTTATAACTTCTTACCTCGTGAGACAAAGAACTCTGCTACGTTCTGAAGCACAAAAATGTTGTCGATGGTTGAATAACCCGATCTGAAGCCAGCCTGCGTTTCTTTTAAAAGTTTGTTCTGATTTATCCAAGCAGTTAAGCGTCTTTCTAATACAGAGGTAAAGATTTTATAGGAAGCATTCAGAAAGGATATACCTCTATAATTTTGTGGGTCTGACCTGTCTCCTTTTTTATGGATTGGAAATATCAACGCTGTTTTGAACTGCTGTGGTATCACACCATACTCAAATACATTATTAAAAAGTGAAGTAACTTCATTGATTAATTCCGTTGATCCATATTTATAAAATTCAGATGGTATTCGATCTAATCCGGGGGCTTTTCCATCTTTTAAATGTGAAATTACATCATTTACCTCTGCCAGTGAGATAGGGCCATCCAGCCATTCATCAATGAATCCAGGCGAAGCGAATTGAAACGTGTTCGTACTGATCGATGGGTTCAGGAGTTCATTGAAGTAAGTAGATAGTAGACTGGTGTCCAGACCTTGGCAGATTTCATATTTTTTTCCATTCATTTTTGAGGCTGCTTTCCAAAACTCCAATGCATTGGTACACTGTGCTAAACTTCTTGCCTCATTTTCGTAGTACGTTCTCTTTTTCTCATTACATAAGAATTTATATTGTGTATTTGCTTCCACATAAAGGCTTTTACATTCTTCAGAATTATTTTTGCGAAAAAGATTTAGCAAAGTGAATAATCTCTTCCTCGCAATCTTGCACTCATTATCAAACCATGGCTGTATATACTCTTTTTTGTTGTTTCTAATATAATTGCAAAACGGATAAGCTGTTTTGATGATGTTTTCTACTTGGGAAAATTCATTGATTTCTTCTGTACAAATTAGTCGGCTTAGATTATCCTTGTATACCGTTTCATTTGCTTATTTCCAATATAATTTTGGTAGCAAATTCATCGCTCTTAATTTTTCGTTTTCTTCTATTTCTATCTGGAATTTAAGAACGATTGGTAAATGGTCGGAATATGTTACTTCTGCCACCTCAAAATCTATGATATAATTGTTCCAGTCACCTTCTGCACAACAAAAATCAATCACAGATGTCCCCTGTCGACCTATATAGGTGTAATTACCATTTGCATCGGCATCACTCGTTCCGTTTACTACACGTAGACCAAAAGCATCACACAGTTCCAGCAATTTCAGCCCTCTAGCATTACAATTTTCATCCCTCGAGTTTCGCACTATTCCGGCTCTGCGATTTATCAATCCTCCTTCCTTGCCGATTCTTGCGTTTAAATCTCCTATAATCAAGACATTCTGTAAACCACCACACATAATTACTTCCTGGAGTTTCGAAAAATCTCGGTCCCACTGGTTGCAGTTTAAGTACGTTGGTATTATATTGAAATTAATATTGTTGCACTTTAAAGTTAAAATATAAATTTCAGCTTTAATTTTAAACTCGCACATTACACTTTTCAGGTCTCTCTTGAATCCAAAATAGCAGCCTCCACTTGCTCTTCCTCTTGTATTAACACGCGTTGCTGGTATCCACTTAAATTCATAATTAATAAATTTGTCTTGGAAGTAATCTAATTTGCTTTCAGTTAAAAATGTTTCGTACAAAAATACAATTTGAAATTTATTGACATATTTAAAAAAATCAACATACAAATTTTTATTAGATAGGCCTGCTACGTTATATGAAAGAATTTTATATTCAATAGGTATATTTTTATTTTTACTAATTTGCTTATTTACTAATTTTATTTTGTTTTTACTATTATGGCAGACGGCATTTTTATTAAAAATAATTTTTCGACCATAATCCGCTGCTACCAGCTTGTGCGACACTGCGTTCGCTTGTGCTTCCACCTTGATGCTGTATACCAGTTTTCACATTATGTTGTATACCAGTTTCAGTTGTCACTTCCTCAGGAACTTGTTGATCACCATCTGTCAGTTGTTTGATTGTCATCGCCGCATTTTCTCCGTCACAAAGGAGATTATTAAATTTATCAAAATAAAAAGTTTTTTCTCCAACTTTTAGGGTTTGCCCCCTAAATTGTGTTTTAATGTTTTTGTTGTGTGTCATTATATCGTTTTTGATTTTCATGAGTTGCTTCCTCTTTTCTCGAGTTGCTGCGGGAAGATCTCGGTGAATTGTTATTCCTGTACCCCGAAGTGATGATGATGCTTTTAAAACTCGGCCAACGTCTTCGCTTCTTTGCATCTGTACAATAACATTTGCAATTGGGCCATTGGAGTTAAGCTTCCGCGTAGATGCCACCAGAGATGCATCAGCTGCGTTCAGCAATTCTAAGTACAAGCTTTTTGCTTTATCCTCCGCATCTGGATATTCGTTGTTGGGAATATGCGCAACTAGGTTCTTTTCATTAGTTTTTTTTTCTAAGAACTCCATATGATTTTCAAGGGCATTGCAACGATTTTCCATTAGTTGCAGTTGATCTCTCAGTGTTCGATTGTCACTTTTTAATGTTTGCATTTCTGCATTTATACATTCGATGTCCGATTTCGTTGGCATGTCCTTCAATTTTTCGTCAAGGAGACTTGACATTGAGATTTTCATCATGGTTATCAATTCGTCAACGTCCATATTTCCAACAGATGTTGCACCTTCAGCGCTTGCAAAATTTCCTTCACAATGTCTTGTTCTCTTATGGTTTTGTTCGATATTATCCATTTTGACAGGGGTTCTATGCATTTTTTTTTCGGACTTTTTTTTTCAACAAAAATAAGGGCAACGACTCACCTTGAATCTTTTGTTTACTGGGTTTTCAAACAACAATTATTGAGCAATCGTATCACTTTTTTTTACTTAAAATCGAATTTATTTATATTTATTAAAAAAATTTTCTGGGAACAACTTTATTTTCACTTCTGTACGGTAACAATCCAGGGTTGCCAAAAATCCTGCTTTTTATACTTTTTCTATAATATACTTTTTCTATAATTACTTGAATATTTTTTATAGTTATTAAGTCCCACACAACTTGAACATAAGAGCAAGTACGTGCGATCCAGTCGTGCATTTTATTAGTTTTGTGTCAAATTACTGACGGAGCAAAACGAATGCAGACGAACATGTTCATCTTTATTTGTGCCTTTATACATGGTTGTTGTTTGAAAAAAAGAGAACGAAGATTTCACCCAAATCCACCGATGCATCACTTTCAAAAATAAATCTGATGATGATTTTTTTATTGTGCAAGTGACAGGTGTATGTATTGCGTGAGATAGGGAAGGATATTATGGAACTTAGAGCATTTTTTCTGCATAGTGTAGACACGGGACTTTCAGTAAAGTCAAAGTGTAGACACGCACTAATATACTTTTGATGGATTCATACTTTGGCATTGTGTTTGTAAAACTTCTCTTTTCTTCAGGTCTGCAGATGCAGAAGCATGTAAATTCACCACACATCTAAATCAACAATCATCCTCGTGAAAATAAAACGATGTGGGTTAGTGCGAAAACAGTGCTATATATCCATCTCTTTTTATCTTTTGTTTACTTATTTTTCATGTACGGTCTGTCTCTTTTCCTTACACTGCTGACAAATCGCTGACATGATTCACAATGGTAAATAGCCACCTGCTGGTTAGAGTGAAAACTTGTATCTAGGATTAAAATAAACCTCCATAGAAATTAAGATCCCATGTTGTTTTTGTAATAAGTGCTCAGAGATAACCTTGACCCAGACCCGGAGATAATAAAACGCAGCTATTAATAAAATTATGGAAAAGAAAACAAATGCTTCTTGCAATAAGATATTCAAAATTATCTCAAAACTATAACTGAATGAATTCTATATAAATACCAAACTTATGAGCACTTTTTATTTTTATTTGTGTGAGAGGTCTCGCACGGGTAGGCTAGTAAAATATATAATTTTCTAATAACTTCGATTTCAAATCACATGAAACAGCTTTCGGCGTCATTCACCAATCATCATGTTTTGTGTCATTCCCCTGACTTTCAAGCTTTCATTACAATGATTGATTGCGTTTTGGTACTTCTAGAAGTATCAATAATATTGCATTCAATCATATTTACGGTATTTTTATTAGTTTTGGATTTTGTTCGCATTTTCTCGTTCAAAATATCATAAACAAAATATTATTATTACTATTAAATGTTTAGCCACGCAAATCCTTGAACCACAAGAGCATATTCGTGCGACATAGTCGTGCATGCTATTATTCATGTGAGTATTATTTATTCTCTTTGTTCCTTACACTCCTGAAACCTTCCACAGTATTAAATATCAATCTAATCCACCGTTGTAAATATAAATGTTTGTCATTCCCCTGATACAAGTGTCATTTCCCTGTCTTAAAAAACCGTTACTTACTTACTTACTTACTTAAGGTGGCGCTACAGTCCGGGGTGGACCAGGGCCTCAACCAACAAGCTTCTTCCAGCCGGCTCGGTTTCTAGCTAGCTGTCTCCAGTTTCGCACGCCAAGTTGGTTGAGGTCCTCTTCCACTTGCGTGCGCCACCTTTTACGCTGTCCACCTCTACTGCGCTGTCCCACGGGGTTGGATTCAAAGACTTTCCGGGCCGGAGCATTGGTGTCCATTCGCTCTAGGTGACCCAGCCATCTCAGTCGTTGGCTTTTCACTTTTGGGGCTAGGTCGGTGTCGCTGTACAGCCCATACAGTTCGCTGTTATTTCTTCTCCATTCCCCATTGCGGGTGGCAATGGTGCAGTGGATGTAGTGCTTGACTGCTAGCTTAGAGGTGTGGGTTCGAGCCCCATTCTAGGCAGCATTCTTTTCTATATTCTCCCAGCTTAACTGGACGCCACCCGTGAGATTTAATGAGATAATAAACACCTTGATCTCAATCCACTGTGCCAAATCTTTCCTATCTTCCTACTCTTTCTAACTAGTGCCGTGCAATTCAGGTTGCATTTAAAAAAGACCTTAGGTCTTACAGGCATATAGTTAAAATTATTATTTATTATTTATTTATTATCTATGCAGACGGGACCAAAAATCACCCGGAGAATTTTCCTCTCAAAACAGCCTAACGCGTTCTCATCCACCGTTAACAGTGTCCATGCCTCTGCTCCATACATCAGGACCGGGATGATAAGCGTCTTATACAGGGATAGTTTAGTTGCTCGAGAGAGGGCTTTGCTTCTCAATTGCCTTCTTAGCCCAAAGAAACAGCGATTGGCAAGAGTAATTCTTCGTTTGATCTCAGCACTGGTATCGTTCGCTGAGTTTATAGCGGATCCTAGGTAGACAAAGTCTCTGACCACCTCAAAATTATAGCTGTCTATAGTGACGTTCTGTCCTAGACGTCGGTGTTGGTTGTCCTTTCTTGTTGACAGCATATATTTTGTTTTGCTTTCATTCACCGTTAGACCCATCTTCTTGGCTTCCTTCTCAATCCTCACAAAAGCACCACTGACATCACGCTTTGTTCGTCCGATTATGTCAATGTCGTCAGCGTAAGCGAATAATTGGATGGACTTTTGAAAGATTGTGCCTCTAGTGTTGACGTGAGTGTTTTGCACTATTCTTTCAAGAACGATGTTGAAGAAGTCGCATGACACCGCGTCGCCTTGCCTAAAACCTTTTTTGACATCAAAGGTGTCGGTGAGGTCTTTGCCGACCTTGATGGAGCAGCGTGCATTCTCCATCGTCATCCTGCACAAACGGACGAGTTTGGCAGGGATACCAAAACTAGACATTGCTCTATATAGCTCGTCTCTACAGATGCTGTCATACGCGGCCTTGAAATCGATAAAAAGGTGGTGGGTATCGATTTGAAACTCCTGGGTTTTCTCCAAGATCTGCCGTAGTGCGAATATTTGGTCGATGGTGGACTTCCCTGGCCTAAAGCCACACTGATATGGACCTATCAGGTGGTTGACGAATGGCTTCAGGCGTTCACAAAGTACGGCAGAGAAGATCTTGTAGGCGATATTAAGAAGACTGATGCCTCTGTAGTTGGTGCAGTCCAGAGGGTCGCCTTTCTTGAGGATCGGGCAAACAATGCTGAGGTTCCATTCATCGGGCATGCTTTCCTCCGACCATATTTTACAGATGAGCTGGTGCATACTCCTAACCAATTCATCGCCAGCCGCTTTGAATAGTTCAGCCGCAAGGCCATCAGCTCTAGCAGCTTTATTGGACTTAAGTTTAGATATGGCTATCCTCACTTCGTCAAGATCGGGTGGACGGAATTGTTGGCCTACGTCGTCCAAGTTGAATGGTGCAATTTGCATGTTAGCGGAATTCGGTTCGTCATCGCCGTTAAACAATTTGCAGAAATGATTTTTCCATATCCTCAGCACCGACTGCGATTACATCACGATGTTCCCCTGAGCGTCCTTACAGGCTTCGGTTCGGGGCTTGTAACCTTGGGAGGTTCTTTTTACTTTTTGGTAAAACTTCCGAACTTCATTCCTGCAGTGGCATCTTTCTAATTCCTCGATCGCCGTTAGGTGTAATCAAATAATATGACCCCTTGTTTTAAACTGGTATAGAGTTATAAAAAGATATAATGTTATTCTATGAAAATAGGTTAGGTTGTTTTGTGCGAGGTTCCAATTTGGAGTCAAATATATAAATGTTTTGAAATATTGACCCTTATATTATTTTTTTTAATTCTTTTATCCTAGCGCTTTACAGCAGAACCTAACCTAATTTGAAATTTGACTCGTATACGCAACTTTGGACATCGTCCCAAGAAGTGAATTACATCTTCCCTCTCTCACAAGTTTCAGATTCTACAAAAAATGGGAAGATCTTCTCTGTGCGGGATGTAATTCAAACTTATAAGTTCCACTCTTATGCCAGGTTTCCACTTGTCATTTACCAACTGACGAAAGACACATTTTTGCGTCATTTCACAAAATGACTAGTGGAAATACTCCAAAATTCATTGACAAACACTATTTGTCAATGGAATACAACATGTTTGAATGACAAGTGGAAATAACTCAACTGACAAATGAAATGTCACTCTTTAACTGACAAAGAAAATTTGTTGGCAACCTGTTTTAATTCTTTCTCAATGAAAGACACTGATTTGACAGCTGATCCAAAGTAATTTGGAGGTGATTTTGAAAATTTGGCCGATTATGTTATGATCAAAAGTGAAGGAAAAAAATAAAACTGTGAAATGAGTGACTTCAAAATTCAGCTATCTTCCATCCATTTCAGAGGTTTATAATGTTCCTGACAAAAACAAAAATAAAAAGAATGGGCAATGAAATTAACCAAAATCGCTGATATAAAGGCACAGACGGTCGAAATGATCTGTAATTCAAACTACAAATTCCATAAAAATAATAAATCTTCGCACCACTATACATACACATCATTGAAGATGACTGGCAGCTGTGAAAATTTGCTCAATGACAATGAGTGTCAGTTCATAAAAGACGAATCAAAATGAAAATAGCTGTTTTATAACTAACAAAGATGTTGGTCAAAATTTTTTGATCTTTGGAAAGACCAACGATTTTGTGTCAATTAAAGACACAAGTGGAAATGAACTGGCAATTACGTCGTTCAAAGACCAAATCGTGATCTGTCAAATTGTGTCAATTCAAAGACAAGTGGAAACCTAGTATAAGTTTTTTTTTCTCTTGATTGATATTTTGGGACCGTTGTATTCAGTCAACTCATTTATAAGCGTTTTTGAACTATACAAACAAGAAGTTTAATATTTGTTTCAATTCGTTGAAAGAGGAGGGTATAAGGAGTCTAAAACCATGATATAAAAATACAAGGTATGTTGCATATGAGATGAAGGGTCGCCATATTTTGTTTTGTGTGACATCATAGCGAGTGTTCACCAACGCATAGCTTTAAAAAATAAATTATTTATTGCTTTACTTGAAATTTAACAAAACATAACTTCAAAACATAAATAATCTTTTGTTTAACTTTGAGTTTTAATAGCAAATAGCTTCAAAACATAAACAATTTCTGATTACTCTCTTTGCCATAAATGACAAACAATTGAGATCATTCACTCGCAATGACGTCACGACTCAATTGCATGAACTGTCAAGCATACCTTGTTATTCTTATACCATGGTCTAAAACCAAGTTTTCGACCGCTCAGCTTTTTAACTTTAGCCCCCATTTTGAATTTAAGGAAAATGGCTTTTGTAAAATATACAGAATGTTTTCCATAAACACAGGGTGTATAAGAAAAGGCTAGATTGTGTTGTGAAGGTTGAGTTGATACAAGACCCCCTCCCCCCCTTCAGGTGAGATGGGCGATTTACTAAAATATTTACTTAAAATAGAAAGAAATTAATCAAAAAACAATGCCACTACTTGCTTGTCATGCTATAGCTTTTTTGAAAGCCAAAATCCATTATCAAAATTTCGTTCTCAAATAAAATTGTTTTTGAAAATACTTCTTGAAAAAAAAAATTTTAATTTTAACAAAAAAAAATATTTTTTTTTTCAATTTAAATATTTTCTTCAAATTCATTTATTATTTATAAAAACCATTTTTTTAAAAAAGGAATTCTGAGAATGGATTTTTGGCTTTCAAAAAAGCTGTAGCATGACTTTGCAAGTAATGCCGTTGTTTTTTAATAATTTTCTTTTTATTTTTAATCAATTTTTTTAGTAAATTGCTCCTCCTACCTAAACGGGGGGAATAGACCCCCCTCTTGTACGATTTTTTTCTCGTATCAACTCAACCTGCACAATCTAGCTTTTTCTTATACACCCTGTGTTTATACAAAACACTGTATATTTTACAAAAGCCATTTTCCTTAAATTCAAGATGGTGGCCAAAGTTAAAAAGCTTGGCGGTCGAAAACTTGGGTTAAGACTCCTTATAGACTCCTCTTTCAACTAATTAAAAAAAAAATAACTTTTGGTTTGTTTGTATAGTTCAAAAACGCTTAAAATGAGTTGACTGAAATATAATGGCACAATCCTTTTTTTCGGATTAAGTCGAAAGATACCAATCGTAGAGAAAAAAATTATTACAACCAAAGTTGTAGATTATTAAATTTTGAACAACTTTTATAAAATGCATTTTTAGTTAAAAGTTGAAAAAAGGCGAGTTATTTAACAAAAACTCATTTTTCTAGAATCCCTCCTCCTAAAAAAAAAAATAAAAAAATACCCCTTACTAATTTTTTGCATTTCAAATGAACATTCCGACTGGTCTAAAACCTCCTGGCAAGAAATCCGTTATATCGTCGATAAATAGGTCGAACAATGATGGACTCAACGTACATCCTTGTTCAATACCAAAATTGGTTTCAAAAGCACTCAGACAACCCATCTTCCCAAACAGCTGCTGAAGTATCCTCGTGCAAGTTTTGGATTACCGTTTCGAATTTTCTGAACATTGCCATTTCGAATAGCTTATACAACAAAGATCTTTGGTTCACAGTATCAAACGTTTTCTTGATCTTTATAAGAAATGAAATGATTCGGTAATGCTTCTTAATAAGAAAATATGGTCAGCTGTGGAAAAACACGTTTTTAAACCAGCTTGGTATTCTTAAGAAGACTATTTAAGTTAATCTGCGAAGTGAGCCTCTTCTGCTAAATCGTTGAAAGGATTTTGTATGGCGCATTCAGAAACGAAATTCCACGATAGTTTCTTTCATACGCTTTGTCTCCTTTCTTGTAAATGAGGAAGATCAGCCCTCTTTAAATTCTTGTGGGAAAACACCAAACTTGAATAAATTTCTGGAGCTTTGCCGTATTTAAGCCATTTAAGTGCTTCTACAACCTCTTTGTAGAAGATTCCGTAATAGGAACCCCTATCCTCATAAAGGTATACCAGATGAGCGGTATACAGTTTGGTAGGTAGTATTTAAAAAAACAATTTGCGCATGGGTTGCCTGTAGAAATGTGGCCAAGGCGTAGGGTTGCCAAGCAATTATTCTGAAGTTTTGGGATTTTTCAATTATCTTCCCCAGCTTAGATTTTAAGCCCTAAAGATATACAAAAAAAATACCATACAAAAATACCATATACAACATTTTATTTGAAAATTATAAACTAATCGATGTTTTGAAATTCGAAATTTCAGTAGGGTGAATGATGGCACAAAGAGAAAAGTCTAGAACCTATTTTTAAAACGAAAAATGATAAAGTTTTTTTCTTCTGTAATCCTTAATTTTTTTAAATACAGGAAAGTCATTATATGTGTAAAATTTTTAAAAAAAAATCTACAAATCGAAATAATGAACATTTGAAAGTCAAGAATTGTAAAATAGAGGTTACAGAAATAATTCACCATAAATCAGAATGATGCTCTATGAAAAATACATATTTTAAGAATGATTATTTAAAAAATATCGAATACTAGAGTTTGTCAGGTCTTTTATCAGCCTTTGGAAGGGGTGGAGTGATAAAAAGAGCAATGTTTCCTTTTTTAATTTCAGAGCTATAACCACTTTAATTAATTTACAAAACAAATTTATATGATGCTTCGTCAATTTTCCTAAGCATATTCACCTCACTCTTGCCGGTCCGATTAATAGATCTCAAGATATAACCATATTATGTGAACCTTGTCATCCCTTTTTTTGGAGATTTAAAACAAAACAAAAACCAACAAAATTATGTCTACAAAAAAAAGGCTGATAAGTTTTGCTAACAAAGCTAAAATCATGGCTCCTATTGATCATCAGAGTATTATTTTTTATATTATGTAAAAGAATTGAAGTGTCAGTCACCATAACCAATAGGTAGGCAACCAAGTGGGGTTTAACCTTCCACCCTTCCAAGAGGCTGAATAAAAAATCTACCAGACTTTGGTATTCGATATCACTATAGATGAACCTGTATACCCTCATACCCAGATTTTGATTAAAAATCCACTCACAAAATATCGTCGTCGTCGTTCAGTCAAAACTCCCTAAGTCAATTTTAATTTATTTTGAGACATCGGTACTTTTTATGGATTTGCACTAACCAGAATTTGAAAATGTTTGATTTTGGGAATTTTTTAATTTATAAATAGACCAACATAAGATTTAGAGACCTTTAACAGACCTAAAATGTTTATATTTTAATAAATATATCGTATTCAAGAGAGGTTTCTCGTTTTTGAGAGAAATGCACTTAGGGAGTTTTGATAGAACGGCGACGATATGTTGTCGGCTCTTGTACTTGTATTGTATTTAAAAATCCAAAATCAACAAATTCAATCAATTATTTCTGAAACCTCTATTTTCCAGTTCTTGACTTTCAAATGTTCATATCTCTATTTGGGTGATTCCGTGCCAACAGTGAATCTTTGTGTCCATTTTTTTGTTTGTTATTTAATATAAAATGTTCGTATATATTGCTGGTTTGAATTGGGTGAACGGGTATTTACTTCAATATATATTCGATATCATGATTTAATTTGCAACTTATTCCACATGGCTTGCTTGCAAAAGTGTAGTCAAAATGTCAGTACCATGGTATGTCCGTTCCTTGTTTTTCCAATTAAAACTACTTTTTCCGAATTAAATACTTCATTGAATAAAAATGCTATCCTTAGAAAAGTTTTAGTGTAATACTTACTTGACAAAATTTTGCAAACATAAACATTAAACATTGACAACAAACTTTTTGCTGAATAAAATAATCATGAATGAATGTTGTCCGAGGTTTTAGTTTTATTTTTGAATTCAAAAGATCTCCCGCTCAACCGCCATTTTGTTTTAGTTTTAATGCGTATGTATTGTGGTTTTCTAAAAGAGGCACTATTTATGTATAGTAAACAACAGTCATTTTATTTTTTGTACGTTGTCGTACTTTAAGAGTGATAAGTTTTCATGCGATGAAAGTATGTAAAAATTTATTTGTCAGTACCGTGGCAGTATTTTTTGAGCTTGTTTTAACATGTTTTTGGTTGGTTATCAGAATTGTGTATTCCTTTTAACGGCATAAGTTAAAATTGCCTTGGAAATTATTATTCTCATAAGCATAGAGAAGTGAGGTTACATAAACTTTCTAAATGTCAGTACCGTGGCATTTAAATATTTATTGAACTTTAATTAAATATAATTAAATAATTCCTTGCAATAATATTTTTTTTCTACCAATTCTCTTTATACAAACGGTAGTAATACCTCCGATGAGCCGAACTAAAATTATTCCGTGCATTAAAAACTAAGTAATAACCCAGCACAGAAAAGGGTTGCCATTAAGAAGAACAGACTTCAAAAACGAGAAGTAGATAATTTTTTTAAAGAAAAAAGGGAAATAAAAATGTCAAGAGGTCAAAACATATTAGACAATCAAGAATCTCAACAAAAATATGATCAAAAAAGAGAGAACAAATTAAAAATGAAAAAAAGAAAAAGGGTGTCATCATTGTCTATTCCAGTTTTAGTACATTTCACCATATTTTATGTTTTTTAAAAGTTGTAGCAAAATGCTCGGTCTGATTTGATACTCTGACTAAATAAAGCCAAAAAAAAAAACAAATATTTCCAAGAAGTTTTAATTTTTGAAAATTAAAAAAAAGAAAAAATCACAGTTCGCGGAGAATCACCATTTGCAGATTTTTATTTTTTGTTTCCATTTAAAGGTTTTTTTTTTTTAGACGTGTGGTTTTCAAGAAGAAATAAAACGCTCATAATTCAATGTTATGGCCAAGAATGTAGCTTTATTATAAAGCTAAGGGTTTGCAATTATGTTTTAAAAATTATTTCGGGCAAGTGGCCGCCCCGTTTGGCTCGAATAAACTCTAGCCGAGAGGCCTTATTTCGAACACTTTGTAGCAATTGGGGCCGTATATCAGCAATAACGCGTTGTTGATTGTTTCGATGATTGTATGGCATGAAGCGCCGTCTTGTTGGAACCAAAGGTCGTCAAAATCAACATCCTCCAATTCCCCATTGACTCTAACATTACGGCCGGCTTCATTTTTCATAATCTTTCATCGCAGCGCGCGAACTGAGTCATTATTTTGGTAATAAATTTGTACGATTTGCATACGTTGTTCAGGAGTAAGTCTATTCATTATGAAATGGCAAACCAAACTGAGCATAAATCAAGTGACAGCTGTCAAAAAGACCTACTCCGAAAAAAGTGTTGCCAGATTAAAAACCACACGTCTAAAATAAACGCCCTTTATAATGACTTTCTTATATTTAAAAAATCTTTCGATCACAAAAAAAAAAACACTGTAATTTTTCGTTTTAAAAATAGATTCTAGACTTTTCTCTTTGTTTACCCTCATTTACCCTATTGAAATTTCTAAAAAATCACGTAGTTGAGAATTTTCAAATAAAATTTTCCTTGTATGCTATTTTTTATATACCCCAAAACTTAATAATAACTGCTTGGCAATCCTATGCCTTGACCACATTTCTACAGACTACAAAACTGTATACTGCTCATCGGGTACCTTTATGAGGTCGTCCTTGACTATCTGCAACATATATTTATATCTGAGTTCAAGATTTCATTATAATAAGCTGGAGCCGTATATTGTTACTGAATGACACGTCAGGACTGAGCAAGCTGTTGAAGTGAATTCTTCGAATAAATCGACGTAGTTCTCTATTGATTGTAAGTCGCGAGTTATTTATAATCCTCAGAGTCCTCCAAAAATCGGTTGCACTTCTGCATTTTGATACGCTGAATGCTTTGCCTTTTCTTTTCAATACATATTTTCTTATAATCTATATTTGCCTGGATGTAATTGTTTTTAAGAGTCTCATCACTTAACTGCTAAAAAGATTGAGCCATTTGAAAAATACTTTTCTTGCTTTTTCGCAGTCTTTATCAAACCAAGGTTTTTGGAAATTTTGACGAGCAGATACAGTGCTGGCCAAAACTTAAACACGGAATTATATCTCTTTGGAAAAATATAATGAAAATTAAGGAAAACCGGTTGACAGTTTGATGGTTTAATTTTTTTTTTTAATCAGAATATATGTTAAACTTTAATAAACAACTATTAATCTTATGATAACTCATACCTTATTTAATAACCAACAAAATAACTCCGAGTTCATTTAAAACTAGGTGGACAAGACTAAAGCACATGTAACTTATTTGAGCAACAACTCGCCTGTATTTAGTCAATTTTACACCAACTTCAATTTAAACAGTTTCTTTCTTCTCAAGCATGATCCTAAATAATACCAACATTAATAAGTGGTATGTTATCGGGCCCTTTTCAAATCGAGTGTAATAATTTATATAAAAACTGATTAAAAGCATCATAGTAAATATTCCAATGGATTAAAAGAAAAAGTACTGTCTGTTTGCACTATCGGTAAACCAATAACATTTATTCGATCAAATTCATTTGAAAAGGTGTGGTGTGGTAAAAAAAATATAAATGGATCTTTGTTTAATATGTTTGAAATGGTATTCATGGTAACCATATGTACACTGTTCTTCGATTTGCGGCAATTTATAACTCAAAGTATGGTAACCCTGTGAGAGCTTTAACTTGGGACAGATGTATGCAAGCCAATGCAACCAGACTGAGAGGCAAACGTCCTACACTCAGAGAAAAGAACAGGTATTATCAACCAATTTCTGGTCAATCATACCTGATTTTAAGGTTGTTAATTTTCAGCGCGGTAGATCAGGTTAACTGGTTAACCAGATACCTGATTTGTAAATTTAACACTGTAATCCTGTAAATTTTACCTGCAAATATAGTTAATTTAACATGACACAATATTCAATGCCCTGTAAATTTAACATGAAAATCTGGTTAGTTTAACCTGAAAACCTATAGTTAATTTAACAGGTTTCAATGTAATATCAACCCTGTATCTAATACCGGATTAACATGACTGGAACGCTGCCACATTAATGACAAAAAGAATGAATTTGTCCATTCTTTTGTTGTTGCTTTTGCCATTATACTGGCAGTTTTCCAATCGTGTAAATCCAGCATAGGTCATGAATCTATACTTCTAAGAGCCGTCATCGCTCAACTCGTTAAGCATTATTCTGAAAGTACATATAGAAATTTATTATTTATTTTAATTTAAAAATAATTTGTGATACTTACTTCAGTTTTGAACTGGGAACCTTTCACACACGGAGATAGCATTCATCCACTGGGCCAATTCACTACACAAAAAAACTGGTGCCAAATATCAATACCTAAGTTGAAACTCATTGGATGGCTTGTGTGTGTGTTTTAACACTAGTGTCACGTTTAAATGAACTGGCAGAGTGCTACTTTAACAGGAGGTCAGGTAAAATACAACAGGTACAAATAACCACATCAAATGTTAATTCAACCTGATATGTGGTAAAAGAGAAATTCATAACATACAGTATTAGAAAAACACGAACTCGGTTAAAACTAACACTATATTCTTGCTAAAATTTCTCATTTACAAGAATTTAGTGTTAAAATAACAGGTCATCTTCTTAAATCAACATGAGTATGGCAAGAAAGTCCAACAGGTTGATTTTACACTGAATAAAAGGTTACTAAAATCAGGTAAATTTCTGAAATGTCAGTAACTTTGTATAATGCTACATTTCCACCTAATGCTACATTTCCACCTAACGCTAATCTGAGATTTAATAAGATTTACCTCAAATCTTCTTTAAATCTTGAAGATTTACCATACAAATATATTTCGTTAATCTTGGAGATTAGAAATTAATCTTATTAAATCTTCCTAGGACAAATAGTTTTACAAATCGAACTAACCTATTTTAAAATGGTGCTGAACGATTCATTCGAGACTCGATTCAGTTCTTCATTGTTTGACACGAATAAAACATTCTGTCTCTTTCGCACTTCATAAGAAAAATTGAAGCGCCATTTGCATTTTTTAAAGTTTTGTCAGATTTAATCTTTTTTAAATCTTTTTGTGCGGTGGAAACACCAAAAAGATTTATTTAATCTAAACTGCGATAAACCTTAGGTGGAAACATAGCATAAGATTGTGCACCTCGTGAATTCAACAATGGCCAGGTTAATTACACTGGTCTGCAACGAAAATCGCCTTTAAACCAAAATATACTTTTCTAAAGGATTTTGGCATGCTGAATCCGAATCCGAAGTCAAAATTACTCTATCACGTCACGTTTTTGAGATATTCCTTTTCAAACATGTCAAAAACCCGTTTTTTGGGTACTTTTGACGTCGAATTTCTTCACCGATAGAAACTTTTTTTAAAAACTAATAAGAGGACCTGAAAGAACTATATTTCATCTTTCTAAATCATTTTAAATCTTTTTAAAATTCGTTTTCCTCCCAAAGATATTGTAATTTCAAGGAAATCATCCAAGAACTACTTAGCTCTTATAAAGCTCTTAATTGCAACATGTCACTGAAAATTCATTTTTTGGACTCCCACTTAGATTTTTTTCCCCCGGTTAACCTTGGTGTAGTTTCAGATGAACATGGTGAAATGTTTTATCAAGACATGATGTACATAGAACGAAGATATATCGGGAAATGGTCAGAAGCAATGCTGGCAGATTTTTGCTGGTCAATTTTTCGTCGGACAATGGAAAATATGAAAAGAAAAAAGCTACAAATTAATATGTTTAAGGAAAAAAAGTTATAGTAAGTTGTTTATTTGGATTTTTGAGCTATTTTTTTTTTAAACTACTTTTTTAAGGTGTAGTTTGGTCGAATAGGTGTGTTTTTTTATATTTTAAAATGTTTTACCAGTTTTGTACAGAGCTCTCAGTGAAATATGGGAAAAAAGTGTTTGGGATTTTAAAACGCTTAGTTGTTTCTTTTTTAAAAGTCTTTGATTAAAATTTATTTAAAATGCTTGAGTTTATGAATATCAAATATAGGGAAATTCTATTATTTTCCAAAAACAATATGTTTTTTACAGCGTAAACCATAAAAACTACGAAATTTCGAAATTGCTGTTGTTTTTTTAAATAACGGTTTAAAATATGAGTGAACATTGATGGATGATAACAAATCTGGTTTCATGTCAAAGCTAATATTATGTGGAGTAAGTCCTCCAAATTTGAGCAGAATAGGCACAATAGTTTTTTGTTTTTACCAGTTCAACCAAGTCTAAAGGGCTCTTTTTTACAAATCAATCATATTTTTCAAAAATCAATTAAAAAAAAACTGGACGTGATAGAATTTTTCTGAAACCAGATTTAGATTCGAAAAAGTCAAATCTATCATAATTTCAAAGAAGTATTTGAAGGCGAAAAAAAAAGTTGATTTTTGCAGACCAGTGTTATTTACCTGACGTTTTTCTCTGAGTGTATATTCCCTGTACTGACAGGCAGGGTTGCCATCAGATTGCCATCTGATTTTTTTTAAATGCAGAAAAGGATCAAAATTAACTTACTTTCACAAGGCTGAAATTTATTTATAATTCGGCTTACACATTCTAATGCATGAAAAAAATTATGCCAGACGGGTTTGGCGGTCGAAAGTACTTGCCAGACGAGTCTAATGCTATGTTTCCACCAAAGGTTTATCCAAGATTAGATTTAATAATCTTTTTGGTGGTTTCCAACGCCCAAAAAGTTTAAGTTTGACAGCACCTTCAAAAAGGCAAATGGTGTTTCAATTTTTCTTATGGAGTGCAAGTGAGATAGAATGTTTGATTCGTGTTAAACAATGAATAACTGAATCGAGTCTTGAATGAATCGTTCAGCAATATTAAGGAATAAGTTAGTTCGATTTGTAAAACTATTTGTCGTCGGAAGATTTAACAAGATTAATCTCTGATCTTCAAGATTTACGGAATAAATTTGTATGGTAAATCTTCGAGATTTAAAGAAGATTTGAGGTATTAAATCTCAGATTCGTTAGGTGGAAATGTAGCATAAAGTTCCTAAATATTAATAAAAGATATTGGATAACTTGAGATATTTGTTAGATACAAGGCTCAAACTTAGTGTATACATTATTTGAATTCTAGGGTTGCCACCTATTTTTTCAAAACGAGTTTTTAAAGTTGGTATTTAAAAATGTCATTGATTAGCCAGATAATTTTTTTAAATATAACACGTTACCACCAGGTGTTCTTAACGTTAACTGGGTATAATCCTTATACATATTAAATCAAGTCAACAAATTATGATATGGTTCTTTTACTGTAGACCCAGGGTTGCCACATATTTCAAAACTTTATAAAATTGACAAAACTAAAACACCTACCTATACAAATCTAGTTTTCGCACATGCCATAAAAAACATATTTGACGAGTTGGACGGTCAAAAGTTCCTGCCAGACGTACCTTAAGTTTTGAAACTTGGTATTATAAGATATATCCTTGCTCTAAAAGGTCTAACCTTCAGCTAGTTCAAAGCAAAAGTGATGATAAAGACGGTGTACCTATTCGAATGAACGAACAAAAGTGCTACGATTTCAATATGAGTTCAAAGAAATGATAATAAAACGTGTAATGATGGAAAATTTAAGATTGTGTGTTTTCTTATTCTCTCCTAGATTGTATGCTTTCTCTGATGTCATTTACAAAAAAATTAATTTACTCCACTTAGTTCGGAGTTATAACGGTTAATCGGGCTCGAAAATTGTGTACATATTCAAATGAACGGGAGTGTATATGCAAAAATCAGCATTGTGAAGGTAGGTTTGCAATTTTGACAGTGTTTTGAAATTTAAGAGAAAATCAAAAAACGATGTTTCCTACAATACCCGTTAGGCCCGTCTGGCGGGAACTTTCGACCTCCCACAGTGTTTCGCGTAGAACAAGCTAGGTGGACAAAATATTTGTTTTGTTGTTTGTGAATTGATATGGGGTGATCACGTTATATTTTTGTAAATTTTAATAAATAAAGTTTAAATTAAGATTTTATTATAAACAAAAAAAAACAATTAAAAATTAGTGTAGGTACATAGGTACTTATTGAAGATGATTTTCATAGCTCATGTCATTGTAGGTATTTATTAAAGAATTAGAGCATATAGGTTGGGTCCTATGATATAAGGAGTTTATGTATCCCCATTTATTCGGGAGGTGCAATCTTCTAAAAATTTTCAAACTCAAAATTTCGTTATCAATTTGAACAAAAATTAAAAGTTTTTTCACAAATTTACTTGAGTAAGTTGTTGATCCTAAATCCTAGTACTTAAAAGCAAACAAACGCATCTGCCGTATCTTCTCCTACCAGATCTCCTTCCGTTTTGCACATTGAACGAAGGAGTAAATATTATTACAATTTGTATGGGAAAAGTAATAAAGTATGGTCTTAGAGACGCGAGATGGTAACCTCTGACAAATAATTTTAGTTGGTTAAGAACTTTTTTATGGCAAACACTTTTTAAAATAATTTAAGAAAATAACGGACACCCTAATGTCAAATCTCTTCTGGCAATTTTTCGGTTCCACCTTTACTTTCCGACTAATATTCAATTTTTACTTGCGATATAGGTACTATAGGGCAAGTTTTGGATTCGTGCAAAAAAAAAATTTTTAGATGACAATCAAACATGACATTACGATGATAGAGAACACGAAAAAAGTGGGTGGCACAATTCTGTCTGTCTGTCTGTCTGTCTGTCTGTCTGTCTGTCTGTCTGTCTGTCTGTCTGTCTGTCTGTCCGTACCTCAACCTACAGCCTAAACCACTGACGCGATTTTCTTCAAATTTTGAACTTAAGGTTTTTTTGTAACTCTCCAGAGGGGAAATTGAAATTTTTTTTTTAGCTCAAAAAATAACGGTACTTGCCATACAACCGTTAGGGAAAAGCTTATTTATCTCAAAAACGGCTCCAACGATTTTGATAAAAAAAAATCAGTGTATTATTGTAGATACGATGTACCTTTTAATTAGAAAAAAAATCACCAAAAACATTTATTAACGGTACCTGTCATATAACGGTTTTTTTGATTTTTGGTTTTCTCATTAACCGCTCATCCGATTTCAATCAAATTTTTTGTACAAAAGCTTTATTAGAATATAAATAATACTGCATACCAAAATTTTTGAAAAAATAAGCTTTGGATTTTTAAAAAAAGATTCAAAATTTTTTTTTGAAAAATCAATATTTCAAAAACGGGTTGATGAATTATTTTGAAATTTCAGTTTTAAATGTATATTAATATAAACTCAAAATTGACATACCAACATTTTTTTTGAAAAATGTTAGAAAAATTTTATATATAAAAAATTAATTTTTAAGAAAACGGCTCCAACGATTTTAAATTTTTTTTTTGCGTATGTTCATATTTTTTCAAGTAATCAAATGGCATACTTTTTTGAGCTCTAAGTTATTTATCAGGCTGTTTATACAATTAAAAGAACGATTTAAATGCTTTTTATACTTTTTCTATAATTACTTGAATATTTTTTAAAGTTCTTAAGCCCCACACAACTTGAAGATAAGAGCAAGTACGTGCGATCCAGTCGTGCATTTTATTTCAATTCAATTCAAAATGTGTTTTTATTAAACTTATTACTTTTACAATTACAATTAATTTCAATTAAAAGTTATTCGGATACACAAAGTTTAGCATGGCGTTTGTGCCGTCTGCCATCTAAAATAATACAATAATTTATAACTTTTTCATTGTAAATAGTTTTTTTTTTTTCGAAAAGTCTTTACAAAATTAAGTGTTTTTTTTCTAAATAAACTCATTTATGATACATTCCCTGTAAAACAACGCTTCTTTGCAGTAATGTGCTAGTGAGAGCCAGTCTGCCTCATTGAGAGCTCGACAAACTTCCTCCATTGGCAAAATGTTTGCGTTGAAAAATTTTCGACGTATTTCTTTTAGCACAGGACATACTCCAATAAAATGAAAAACATCTTCTCTGGCTCTGAGGTTACAAATGCTGCAGGTTTCCGTAAGGTCAACTCGATGGGGAATATAGTTAAGTTTAAGAATCTCTCCTCTACATTTAAATATTACTGAAATTTCGGAAATGGTGAATGTATCCTTAAAATAATTATCTTCCAGTGGTTTAATCAGGTTTCCATAAACTCCTCTGGTCTCTGACATCATAGCTTGTTGTGTGTTCTCTTCGGTCATGAAAGTTTGTATTCCATCCAAAAAACTATTAAGCTGCTGTTCCCAATGGGGCTCATTGAGCTCAAATAGATTTAAAAGTTCTACGTTGTAACGCTGTGCTAAGCTTTCTACATCTTTAAAAAATTGCAGTTTTCTTCTGTTTAACCTCATCATCAATATTTTTGCAATAGTTTGTTCTTCAGAAGTTAAAATATTTCTTACAAAATTTAAATGCAAACGCAGTGTATATAAAAATAAAGGTGACAATCCAGTTTCCAAAAACAGCATGTAGTTTGGAGAGCAGGCTGGGAGGTGAAATAGTCTCTTTATGAAGTACCTTTGTACTTTCTCCACTTCGTCATACATCTTATATCCCCAAGCTTGAGCACCATAGCAAACGATAGATCTCACCACAGCTTGGAAAACCTGAAATTTTGCTGAGTGCTGAACATCTCGACGATTTAATACATTTTTCCAGGTATTGCTAATTGCAGATTTTGCCTCAGATGTTTTGATTGCGAAATGAGGTTTTAAGGATAAATTTGAAGAAAGCGTTATGCCCAGGTACTTGTATGTCTTAACCACCTCCAGGATTTCATTTTGGTAGAACCATTTTTCATTCCTTGCATTTCGTCCATTGCCTTTTTTAAAGACTACAATTTTTGATTTGCTTGTATTGATGACTAAATCATTACCTTCACAATATTGCTGCATTTTATTTATCATCAACTGTAGCGATGAGGGAGACTCTGCTAGTAAAACAATGTCATCTGAATACGCCAAGATAGGTATTCGTGTACCATCTACTTCGATACCAGCTGGTAGAACTTCGGTAACATCGTTCAAAAATAATGAAAACAAAAGAGGGCTTAAAAGACTCCCCTGTTTTACCCCAATGCTGACATCAAACCACTCAGATAACTGTGAACCATTCCATACTGCTGATCTATTACCATGGTACAAGCTTTCAAGGATCCTGAGAAATTTATTTGAAATGCCAATGTTTTTAAGCTTATAAAACAAAATATTTCTGTTGACGGTATCAAATGCCGCTTTAAAATCTATAAAACAAGCATATAATTTTTTTCCTTGGCAAATGAATGTTTCTGCTAAGCTTGTTAGGCTAAAAATGTGATGTATTGTACTGAATCCTTTCCTGAAACCAGCCTGGAAAGGACCTAACTTGCAATAAGTATCCACCCACTTCGTTAAACGATCAACTAGAATTCCCGTAAATATCTTCGCAACAGCATTCATAAATGATATTCCTCTGTAGTTGTTTGCAAGATTAGGATCACCTTTTTTAAATAATGGAAATATAATCGCTTCCTGAAAGCTTTTGGGTACTGTTCCATCGTTGTAAATTTGGTTGAATTTTGACAAGAGCGTTTCAAGAAAATTCATGGAGCCATTCTGGAAAAACTCATACGGAACTCCGTCCGCTCCTGGAGCCTTATTTGCTTTTCCTTTTTTAAGTGGCATTAATAACTCTTCTATTTCTATTTGCTTGTCAAGGCAATCAATAGTAACATAAGGAGCCGCATATTCATACAGTAAACCTCTGCTACTAGAACACAACAACTCTTTGAAATAGATGAGTAATGAATCTGGTTGCAAAGAATTTCCGATCTTACGCGTACTTCCATTCAAGTTATTCATTATTCTCCAAAACGTCTTACTTTCTTTTATTTGGGCTAATTTCTGTGTTGTATTTGTGAAATATATTTTTTTTTTATCTTTACATAGTTTTTTAAATGTTTTTTGTGATTCGGTGTACAGTTGCTTTGCAAATGATGTATCGTAAGCTCTGAAATAATTGAGTCTAGCCATTGAAGTTTTTCTAGCATTTTCACATTCTCGGTCAAACCATGGTTGTTGGCTATTGATTCCTTTTGTTTTAAACTTGTTCGCTACATCCCGGATGATTTCTACCAACAAATCTGAACTATTCGCGGATACATTCTCATGATTTAAAGAGAGTTGCTCGTCTAGATCTAAGCGGTATTGTTCTGTTCTGTTTGGTTTCCATATAAGCTTAGGAAGGAGCTTTAAGTTCGTTGTTTGTTGAATTATGCCGCCTAATTCCAATGAAATGACGAGAGGCATATGGCCCGAAAATTGAAGAGGCTTTACACAAAAGTCTTTAATTAAGTGTTGTAAACATCCTGCAATGAGACAGTAGTCTATCACTGAACATCCATTTCCTCCTATAAATGTGTATTCCCCTTGAAAACCACTTTTACTCCTACCATTCAACATGTATAGATCAAAAGTATCACAAAGTTCAATAAGTTTTTGCCCCTTGGCATCCTTCGTTGTATCTTTAGAATTTCTTGTTGAGGTCATCACTGGATTAGTAATAGTTGGTTTGAAGGGAAGGCCCACCAAATCTCCTACCCTAGCATTGAAATCTCCGATTAGCATCAAATTTTTGTTCTCAGACTCCAAAACTACTTCTGCAAACTCTTCAAAATCATTTCCCCAATAACTGCAGTTCAAATACACCGGGTAAATGGTCCAGCTATTTGTTCTCGTCTTCAGTTCTACCAGCACGGAGTTGTTTACTTTTTTAAAGTTGCAATTTACTTTCGAAATAAGCTCCTTTTTTATTGCAAAAAGCATCCCCCCACTAGCTCTGCCCATTGAATGCGTTCGTTTTGCATGCATCCACTGCAAGTTGTACTCAGTAAAATAATTTTCAAATTGCATACATTTTTCTTCCATCAAAAAGGTTTCAAATAAAAAAAATATTTCATGACATTTAACAAACTTAAAAAAATCATTATAAAGACATTTATTATTTAATCCTGCGATATTATATGATAAAATCTTAAAGCTACATAAATTTAACTCAACAGATTTTTTGAATTTACTGAATTTACTTTCCGACTAATAGAAATCAAAATAAATCATTTGTTTAAGGGTAATATGGGGAAGTGTGAGAGAAAAGTACCTATATAATATTAAAAATAAAATATTATGACAATTGGGTTTCTTATACTTTAAGGAAAACTATATCAAAATTCATCGTTTTATCTATCGATAGTGGTGTTTGTGTTTTCAATTTATACTAAATACCCAAAAAAAGAGATTCTTCTAAGAAAGTTAATTCTGTAAATTTCAATGTACTCAAAAACTTAAAGCCTTAATACATTCTAATTGTTATCATTTGAACTAAAATTAATACGAGCAATGGATTTCAAAAAGCCAAAGCAGTCACTTATTTTTTTATTTTTTATGATGGTAGGTATGAAAATTAATTTTTCAAAAAATATTCATTAAAATATCTTGATTTTAATAAAAAAAAGTCGATTCGTAATTAAAAAAAAAATATAGCAAGATATTGTACTACCGTTGCTTTTTAATATTTTTTTCAGTTTAAGTCAATTTTTTAAAGAAAACTGCCTTAAACCTTAACGACAGGAAAGAGACCTCTACCCACTTCCCATACTAACTTTCCTTGATTTTTCCAAAGAAATTACCCCTTGAACAGAATGAACGTAGCTGCAGCTGGTAGCAAGAGTTGAATTTAGTTTAACTTCTGCTACACCATACATTCCTTGCTACATTTACAGCTTCTCATTGTGGCACTGTATACTATTTTTGTATCTTTCTACTTTGACAGTGCTACACGCGACAACTACAGCTACACCATTCTGTTCGGCCAGTTAATTCAAACAGTTTAGCGTTTATTTCATCTATTCGTATTAAGTCATTTATTGAAAAAAACTTATGTTTCGACATTGAGTGAACGTATTTGAAATAAAATAAAAATAAAATAAAAATAGATGAACTCAAGTGTGCAGGCTAAAATATATGTTCTTATAATAATGAAGGATGCTCCTAACACATGAAAAATTTAGCCCGGGTACATGAGGTTACAAGTACTTAACACGCCTTTAAAGTTTTGACTATAACTGAAACTATAATTTTTTTAACTAATACTTTCAAATCCTTGTTATGTATTAATTAAACAAGATAAATAAATCATTTTGATAAATAAATAAAGTTCATACCTTTATTAACTAAATCCATCACTAAAACATTCCAGTTGGTTACAAAAAATTACAGTTATATGCAATCCAATCCACCCCCAATTAAACAATAAATTTCATTTAAATTTGATTTTTGTTCTTAGTTGTTATATTTTTTGAAACCGGGAGTTTGGGAGTATTTTGTACAATACCTGATTCCTTATTTTTTGAAAGGAAGAAATAAGATTTGTCCACCTAGCTTGTTCTAGGCGAAACACTGTGCGTCCGTCTGGTCTGGTATTTTTTTCACACACAAGAGGATATCAGTTCACATATATGTAAAAATCAGCTTTGCGAAGGTAGGCTGGCAGTTTTGACAGTTTTTTTTTTTTTATTTGAGAATAAATAAATAAAGGATATTTCTTATAATACCAATTTGGAAAACTTAAGGCTCGTCTGGCAGGAGCTTTTGACCGTCCAACTCGTCAAATATGTTTTTTTAATATAACGGGTGATTTTTTAGCTGGTTTGGTTTTGGCAACACTGGTTTTGACAGCTGACGTGTGTTTAGTACCTTGTGTCACTGTCAAACAGCTTCAGTTTGGTTTGCAATTTAACCATGGATCGTCTTACAAATGAACAACGCTTGCAAAGTATTGAATTTTACTATCAAAATTCGTGCTCGGTTCGAAATGTTCATCGCGCGCTGCTTCCATTTTATGGTCGGCATTCTCGACCTTCTGAGCAGTCTATTCGGAAGATTGTGACCAAATTTCGCACCAAATTTACTTTGTTGGACATTAAACCACCAACACGTTTACGTACTGTGCGTAGTGAAGAAAATATTGCGGCCGTATCAGCTAGTGTGACAGAAGACCGCGAAATGTCGATTCGGCGCCGTTCCCAGCAGTTAGGCCTTTGTTACAGCACTACGTGGAAAATTTTGCGGAAGGATTTGGGCGTAAAGCCTTTTAAGATACAGCTGGTGCAAGAACTAAAGCCAGCCGACCTACCACAACGCCGAATCTTTGGTGAATGGGCTCTTGGAAAGCTGGCCGAGGATCCGCTTTTTTATCGAAAAATTGTGTTCAGCGATGAGGCTCATTTTTGGTTGAATGGGTACGTAAATAAGCATAATTGCCGCATTTGGAGTGAAGATCAGCCAGAAGCATTGCAACAGCTACCAATGCATCCCGAAAAAGCCACTGTTTGGGGCGGTTTATGGGCCGGCGGCATTATTGGGCCATATTTCTTCAAAGATGATGCGAATCGCAGCGTTACTGTCAATGGTGAACGCTACCGAGCGATGATAACAAACTTTTTTTTGCCCGAAATGGAAGTTCTTGACTTGCATGATATGTGGTTTCAACAAGACGGTGCCACATGCCACACAGCACGCGAAACAATGGCGCAATTGCGAGGCGAGTTTGGTGAACAGTTAATTTCACGTTTCGGGCCGGTCAATTGGCCGCCTAGATCGTGTGATTTGACACCATTAGATTATTTTTTGTGGGGGTATGTCAAGGCTAATGTCTATAGGGACAAGCCCGCTTCGATTGACGCACTGGAAGCCAACATCCATGCATTCATTCGTGAGATACCGGCCGATATGTGTGAAAGAGTATGCCAAAATTGGACTCAGCGGATGGGCTACCTGAGACGCAGCCGCGGTCAACATTTGCATGAAATTATCTTTAAACATTAAATTGCAAGGTTCAAACTATCGATTCAAATAAATATTTCTTTCATTTTTTCGAATTTTTTGTGTTTTTTTTTTTTTAAAGTTCTAAACCTCTTAAAAAATCACCCGTTACAAGATAGCATAAGCTTACATTTGTGTTTTGTAAATTTTATAAAATTTTGAAAAAGTATTTGGTTTACAGTAAAAGAACCATGTCATAATTTGTCGACTTGATTTAATATGTATTAGAATTATACCTAGTTAACGTGTTATATTTAATACATTTCTCTTGCTAGTCGATGACATTTTTTAATACCAACTTTAAAAACTCGTCTGGCAAGTTATTTTCGTCCACCAAACTCGTCTGGCATTTTGTTTTCATGTGCAAAAAGAAAAAGTTCTTATAAATTCAAAAACCAACATTGTAAAAGTAGATTTTTTGCATTTGGCAGCTATTTTAAATTTTGAAAAAATAGGTGGCAACCCTAGAATTAACTGTATACAAGTTTAGCTAAGTATACAGTTCTTTTGAGTAAAAAATTCTTCAAAGTGAAAAAAATGACACTGTTCTATGTAAAAACAAACACAAATGCCAAACGCAATTTTTTTTTCGGAAAAAGAATGTCTGACATTGTTTTATACGAAAAAAATTTGTGGTGAATATAAAATTTGTTTTCTTTGGGTAGTTCACAGTTCGATAAAAGAAATTTAAACGTCAAGAAATTTTTTTTTTCGCAAAAAGCACTCCCATAAGAAATACATGTAGCTTTTTTTCGTGAAGGAACTGTATAATTAGTTTAAAAAATATCTTTTATTAATCTTTAAGAACTTAAGACTCGTCTGGCAAGTTCTTTCGATCGTCAAAACCCTCTGGCATATTTTTGTCATGCATTAGAATGTATAAACTTAATTATAAATAAATTTCAGTCTTGTGAAAGTAGGTTCATTTTGACTCTTTTTTGCATTTTGAAAAAATCTGATGGCAACCTTTCGACCGCGGCAACCCTGCCGGACTGTGGTATTCGTGATTAACTAGTCCCAAATCAAGCCTACACATAGTTGTAGCCTTGTGTCTAGTAGGTTAGTCAAAGTGGCAGGTGGCAAAGTGACAATAACTACTTTAGCTGCCTGCAACTTTAAGTTATTAACATGAAAATCATTGTATATAAACTCTATAGTATTCTCATGAAGCCAAAAAGCTCGTGGCCATCTAGTGACCAAATGTAATCCTAATTTTTATTAAGAGATCTCGGTAAGGCGATCACAGCGAACCTATCGACCAAATGTCAATCTACAAAATCGTCTTGCATGAGAATACTATAAAGTGTATATACAATGATGAAATGTTAAAATTACATTTTTTGATTTATTTAGCATTTACTTACCACTCGCAGATAACTCGTAATGCAAGCAACTGGGAGCAACTAAAATTTTATCGCAACTTTGTTGTCTTGTGGGCAATGGTTGTAGTGCCAATATCTCAGTGATAACTTAAATATGTAAAATTTCTTTCAACCATTAAAAATTTAAATTTGTAAGAAACACAATCGTTATATCTGATTGCGTGCCTACGATTGCCAGGAATATTGACATGGTCATTAAACCAATTTAAAAATTATTTTTGGGGAAAAATTAAAATAGATAATAGTTGAACTTCTTAATGATTCTTTTAAGCAAATTATTAATTTAGTTTTTACTTAAATAAATGAAAAACAAAGGTTTTTGCAATTATATCCTCGAAAAAAAATAGTTCTTATTTCACTGGACTCTCTTGTGAACTATTTTTTTTTTACTCGGAATTGTGTGTTTTGAGCATTCTATTTTTTATCTTCTTTAAACTGTTTCCTAAAATAATATTGATGAATTCAATGCAAAATTGAATATTTGTTTTTCAAACGTAGAAATGGGAGGAAATATTCTTAATAATTGGGTTAAGTTACAAAACTCTTGGAATTTCTTTTAAGGTTAAAACCTTTATTGACTGGACTATCAGTAACTCCGCCGGATTCAGCCAGTAAACATTTTTGAACCATGGATCAAAATTTAAACTAGGTTTGTACAACTGGACCTCAAGCTTTTTCTCCTTTTGTACGACTATAGCACTACTTTTTAAACTGCTCTTAGTATTAAAATTCTTTTATTTAAAACTTCAAGAGAGGGACCTTATGTAAACCACCAACATTCTCAGAAGTCAAATTAAAAAAAAAAATAAGTGAAGCGTTGAGAATGAGAAGGGGTTAAGTGACATTTTTGATGTTTTGAGTTATAAGCGTTTAAAGTTTTACGTTTATAACTTTTTTTCTGAAATCGAGAGAAGCTTATAAAAGAGCCATAAAAAAAGAAAAAAAAATGTACAATTTTAGTAAATCACCCAATTTTATTTAAATTCATTAGAAGTTGGTGTTTTACAAACAATTCAGCACTTGACCCCTTTAAGCGAAAATGAGTTTAATTTATTTTTTTATGAAAAAGGGGTCAAGTGAAAGGTGGGTATTATTCTCGTATTGCATAAAGTGAACATATCTGTTCGCATAGCTCCCAAAACTACGAATTCCGCCCAAAGTTCTGTCAAAACTCGTATAAAAAAAATAAAATTCGAAGAAATTCGTAGTTTTGGGAAGTACACGAACAGACATAACAATTGTACACTTACCACCTTTATGCAAAAAAAAAATATATTACTTGGTATTTTATCTTTCGGCTTCTATTGAATTAAGGGGTTAAGTGGGTGTTAAGTGATTTTAACCCCTTCTTGCCTAAAAACACTTCAAAACAAACGTGTAGTTAACCCCTTTGTCTGAAGCTAACTTTGTAAGTAATAACAATAGAGACACAAGAATTAGACCAAAATTTAAGTTGCCGCTTAATACCATTATTGGTTGAAAAAAAACGAAAAATCGAAAAATGTCACTTGACCCCTTCTCATTCTCAACGCTTCAAGTATAAAAATTAATGAATTATTAATTAATTTTACTAAATCCACTTTCTAAACCTTCCCGCCGTCATTTAGGAATAACTGTGAAAATCAGGGAAATTGATTCAGTAGTTTTCTAATATAAAAATACAATATTCGGATATTTCATCTATTTTACTGCGTGTACGTTGTTTTGGAATTTTCCTCGTGGTTGAATAATGTATTTTTACTATCAGATACAATATAAGTATATACTAGTAATACTATGTACTAGTAATTTTTGAAGAAATATAAAAAAATTAAGATTTTCGCTCATGTGATACTTCGTTGTTCGCCTATGAGATATGACATACGAGATACGAGCTTCAAACTTACATTTTAAAACAAATTCTAGAACAGAACTACGAAGAAGAGCCGTAAACAAAAGCATTGTTTATCAAATCAATAAAACACAACAGGTAGGGTATTCTAGTGATCATTACCAAAATATTTAGCTTAATTCTTTGGTTGCAATGCGAAACACTTTATCTCATTTGAGCTATTGCTAGCTTTCGTATGAAAAATAACCTTAAGATAAATATTTCAGAAAAGAGAACTCGCTCAATTTAGAGATATTTCTCATTTGAGAGATTTCCGCATGCAAAAAAAGTCCAATCTCATTTTAATGAGATAAGGCTTTGAAAATGTTGAGACTGGAAATTAGTTGTCCCGGGAAGTACAATCCCACCTTAAAAAACAATCTAGTTTTCAACGGGGCACTAGAAAATTTTACATTGACCCTAACAAGGCTCTAGCAAGGGAAACTATCGATTTTCTCTAGGGCGTCACCAGTTAAGCAATCTTTTGCCTCGAGAGTCAAAAGAGTTGTCTTCACTGGGATTCGGTCATGTGATCTTCTGATTACCCGTAACTACTGAGCTACATCGCAATACAGTTACGTAATATTGAAAATGAAAAACTACATATGTACATACATTACATACCTAAATTTTTCTAACAATTGTATGATGGGCATAAAATATTTGTTTTTGTCATATATGGGGTATTTGTTCTTTGGGATAACAAGACTTATTCGACAGGTTTTTATTTACTAGCGAGGGCCTCACGAGTATTTTACAAGTTTCCCCTGTCTAGATTTACCCTACCAAAGCCTTTCCATAGTCTTATCCCACAAGTTTTTACTTGCGATGGCCTCACGAGTATTTCACAAGTTTTCCTTATTTAGATTTACCCTGCCAAAGCCTATCCAGGGCATTGATAAAACTTGACAAAAACTTGCCATTTTTCCAGGTGGGATGTACCTTGATCTACTTCTACAGCCTACCCTAAACCACTGAAGCGATTTTCTTCAACTTTTCGAATTAAGGTTTTTTGGTGATTCTCTAGAGGGTAAATTGATTTTTTTTTAGCACCAAAAATAACGGTAGGTACTTGCTATACAACCGTTATCTCAAAAACGGCTCCAACGATTTTGATAGAAAAAATCAGTAAATTACTGTAAAAAAAATTGTACTTTTATTAAAGGTACCTGCGATATAACGTTCTTTTATTTTCGATTTTCTCATTAACGGCCCGACTGATTTCAACAAAAATTCTTATATAACAGCTTTTTTTAAAATGTAAATAGTGAAGCATATCAAAATTTTGAAAAATTAATTTTGGATTAAAAAAAATACAGTTTTCGCTTTGGGTTATTCCCAAAAGCGAAAATGAACAAAAACGATCATTCCAGTTTTCTCATTTGAGTTCCAAATAATTCCAGTTTTCTCATTTAAATTCCAAATAATTCCAGGCCACTCCCACTTTCACTTCCACTCTCTCATTAAAATATCATCTGTTTCCAAGAATATGACAGAAGGACCGTGTCAGCAAAACATTTTTTTTTTTCTATTTATGCAAAAAGTATTTTAATTCATAATTTTGCGATTTGTTGCACTTGTCTAAAAAATAAAACAATTCGTTGGACTCCATAAGTGTGTTTTTAAATATTATGCTAAGAATGAGGTGAAAAATATTTAAACATAATTTAACACTCGTTATTGCATTTTCTTTCAATCCGCCAACAATCCGTCCCCTAAATACCTATCGTTTTCAAACACGAAATGACATAAAATCAAAACACACTTTTATTTGAAAAAAAAAATCCCAAAAAATTACAGAAACAATCATAGAACATTTTTATTTGAGAAACAAAACATTTTTTATGTAATTATTTATATTTTGCTTCGATCCGTCACTAGTTCGTCAGCTTCACATCTATCGCTTTCAAAACGTACTGACAGAATGACATTTAGTTGGAAAGCGCTTTCGCTTTCCATATGCGGTCGAATGAAAAGCGAATCGCTTTTCAGAATAGGAAAATGCAAATCCGCCATTGAAAGCGATCCGCCGCGCTTTTCAGAATAGGCCCCCGGGTTGATGAAATATTTTTAAATTTCAGTTTTAAATGTAAATTAATAAATACTCAAAACTGACATACGACATTTTTTTGCTAATATTTTTCCTCAAGTAATCAAGTAACATTCTTGTTTTTTAGCTCTAAACCATTTTACGAGTTTTTATAAAATTAAATTCTTTCAAACTTTTTTTCATATTCCGATTTTGAAATAAGAATTAACTTTTTCTTTATTAAAATTACAAAAATGCTGTTTGTACCCTCAGTTTTATCGGAGGAGCTATCAATTTCACTGCTTTCACTTTTTTCACAGAATGTTTTTTTTTTTAATTTGAGACTGAGATATGATATGAGAAACGTTTCTTGCATATCAAACTGAGATTTGCCTCATTGTAAATGCTCAATCTCATTATCTATAGCTCATTCCTAGAGCTCAGCCTCATGAGACTGAGAGTTCTTTTCGCATTCCACCCTTTGTTTCCGAAATCAAAAAGTCAGTGGGAACTACTCCTATTTTTTTAAAAAGTCTCAAACATGTGAATTTCAATCCCATTTTGTACTTAGTGGCTAGCTTATAATTACCTTAGTCACTATGAATGTTCTTTGAATAAAGGTATAGTACATCGTATAATTTGTATGGTAATATTTATTTTTTATCGCTGCATTTTTCTGTAAATTCGTACAAACTATACCCAATTCCAAGATATCTTTTATAAAACTGTGAGAGAATAAAAAGACAACTCTAAAAATGGTTGAGTTTTATAAAATCTTCATTTTTAATTTTCAATATTAACCTACTACTATTTATTCTAGGTTATTGGAGCATTCATAGACCGTTCCAGTGCAGCCAGTGCAGTTCATCATTTTGTCGGAAACCCTATTTAGATATCCACATGAGAACACACACTGGCGAAAAACCATTTCAATGTGATATTTGCTTGAAAAGGTTTACACAAAAATCTACTTTGAATATCCATAGGCGGACTCATTCGGGTTAGTTTCACTGACTTGTCAGTTTGCTTAATTATGCTATAAAAATACACTTTCTTTTTAAATGATAGTTCTTCACTTTCTCAATTAAGAACTTTTTTAAATTTGTTTGCCGTACTCGTAATTTGTTTTTTGTTATATATTACAATAGACTATTTTCGGAATAACTCAAAAGAATTTTAATGACGCATTGCATTGAGGCTTTATTATTAGTATATATGCAATAAGTTATTTATTTAATTGTTTACATGAAACCACTATTTGAAAAAAGAATATCTATTATTTCTTTACCTTGAGCAACGCCTTTTTGTTTTAATAAATTTTAGTAAAAAAAAATTATAAATACCGCCTAAGAAAAACAGTTTTCAATTTCAAGCACTTAACAACCTCACATATAAAAGGCGTAAGCAAAATATCTTCAAAAAACGGGAATACAAATAAATTTCGAATAGCCCTTCTACACTATCCCATTGAGTATTAATACATATCAGAATAAAGTATGAAGGAGTTTTATACGACTCCAAATTCGTGTGATGAAAATGATTTTCATATTTTGTTTCCATACTTGCATCTAAATAAATCAGTTTCAACATAACCTCAAACACCACAATGGGATAGAATATGTGATGGTCTTAGAACCGATCCTAAATGTTTTCATGTATAAGCACATGTCATATCGTGTCGGATGCGTTGTCAAGTTGTGTGGGATGAAAATTCATATTTTGTTTCCACACTATTGTACATGATTTTCTTCACACTTTTTTGACATGTGTTAATACTCAATGGGATAGTGTGGAACGGCTATTAAAAAAATATAAGACCTTCACTTTGTATGTATAAAATACGAAAATAAAGTGATTACAATATGCACCCGGTTAAAGGAACCCTCGATAAACACAATACCTCGGTTAATGCAACACCCAAATTAATACCATTATTGACTCAGTAATTGCAACTTTTCAAAAAAGTGTGACTCAGTAAACGCAACTTCCCTTCCTATTACATATCTGTATTTCGTTTGATCAATATTTGCATGTCTTATATGTATGTATGTTAATTTTTATTGTAATTGGGAAGTAATTATACAGCTGCTTCTCAGAATTTTGCACACCCGTAAATCATTGGTGAATTGGATTTACCATTGTTCAGCTAATTTTCTAAGCCAAGGCTTAACTTTTTTCTGACTCGGTTATTGCAACAAACTCAATTAACCCAACTGTCCGGATTTGTATTGGTTGCTGTTACCGAGGGCGTACTGTAGCAGGAAAATGTTATTTTTTTTTTGTTATTTTCACAATATTGGAGTGAAGGCCATATCCTAACTTTAATTGTCCCCAGAAATTCATATATTTTTTTTTTATAAAAAACGTAAAAGTCCTATTTAACGAGAATATTCTGTGGAAATAAAATACACATACACCCCTGTTCTGATTTCCGTTCGGAATCAAATCCGTATACGAAATTGATTTCCGTACGGATTCAAAAACCATTTTCTACATTAAGTAAAAATTCACTTCCGCAGTAGTCGATATTCAAACCTGTTTTTTTTTCGAAATCCATAACAAAAATCTATAGTGGTTTGTGCCCGTATTTGCAACAAAAAATAAGTTTTTTTATAAATTCAAGAAAAGATAAAACTTTAAATTAATTCAAAATATCAAGATGACTTTCAATCCACCCGAAAATCAAAACACAGTCATTCCCCAAGTATTGAAAACGAAAAGTATTTCAAAACGTGGAGAGTTTAAAAGCGAAAGGATTTTTGTAATCAATCGGGATTCAGAACAGGGGTGATAATGTAGACAAGACCTTAGTGTTAAATGTGCCTGCTAATAATAACGACATAAGTATAATCCTGTGTTCGATTTTATAAAAATGCAGAAAAAGCTCCTTTTTCTTCATTCCTTTTTAAATTTATCAGACTATTAACTAATGTGTTTTACCAATGCAATGCATTAAAAAGAATTCAATACTTAAATTCAGCTTGCTTCTCAAAAACGAATTCCTTCCCCCTCACGTGGAAACATATAAGAAAAAGTGAGTATGCATTATTTTTAAATTCCAAATCGAGGAAATGAAAAAAAAAAACAACTACTTTGTCGTAATCACAAAACAAAGTTTATAGACGGGCGTTATGTTACGATTTGTATGGATTTGTGATTGATTGAATAAATTTTGAAAATTTAAGAAATGATGAAAATATTAAAGAAAAGAAGAAGAGGAGATCATTTGACCCTTTATGATGGGAACAAATGGCGCTTTTTTGTCAAATACAACAGAAAACAAAATATAAGTGTGAAGAAAATATTCGAATACATATAATATTAAAAATTACACTTTAACAGCCTTATTCATAAACGCATCATAGCTAGTGCATAGTGCTATGTACTCGTTATAATGCATCTGAACGCAAAAACCTTATTCATAATACTTATGCAACGTTACATACACTCATTATAAGCTAAACGAGTTTAGAGGTTGAATAGTGGCAACATAAGGATATTTTAGTATCAAAATGTCACTAACACACACAAAAGTGAAATATTTTGATATGCGCACATATACATATCTATACCTATTCTTCCCAATAAAAAATGTGAGCAAAGAAATATTGAAATAAAACAACCAAACAGATTATTTTCTCAAAAAAAAACTAATTTTCTTTTATTTATGCACATACGTAAATGCGTATCCACTATCAACAATAGATAACACAGTGAAAATAGAATAGAAAAACAAAAATAGAGAAACTAAAAACAATCCAACCGGTGGAGGCGGGAGTGCAGCAGGAAAACTGGGGGTTGTTTTGTTTTTTTTTTTTTTATAAAAATTCACTGAGAGTAAATGGAATGGAATTGCTATGAGTTTTTATCGAAACTTTTATTTATTTTTGCTAAAAATGAGTAATGACACAAGAAACTATAATATTATAGACACAGAAATTGAAAAGACCGAACTGGAAGTATTTTTCTTTTATTGATTTTTCACAAACAGCTGATGTTTGTTTATGTGAAGTTGAAGTAAAACGTAATAGATTTCCTGTTTGTAGTACTTTATTTGACACAAGCGTTGCATAACTAAAATGGATGGGGAATTTTTTTATGAATAAGGATTTATGTAACGTTACATAGTGGCTACATAAATCCTTATGCAGTGCATAACTATTCATCTGTTTAGCGCATTCTAATGAATAAGGCTGTTAAAATGTAATGAAAGCTTTTAGATCATGGGGTGTTTAAAGGGATATTAAAAGTTCTTGTTGGAACCAAAATGCCGCATTTAAATCTTTAATGACCTGTTAAATATTTTAAGTGCTTTATTAATTCGGCTAATTAGAACCTTCCTTTTTGTCATTTTATAAGTGTATAAATATCGTTGAATAGGATCCAATTGAAAACATTTCACTCTTGAGTCCTAACACAGGAAAAACATAAATAAACAGTTTGGTCTATACGATTTTGTTTCAAAACTCTGTTTAATATTTGCTGAGATATGCTATTTTATTTTAAATAAGCCTTGTTCGAAGACTTTAAAACAAATAAATGCAATAGGTACATTTCAGAACTTAAATCCGTTACATCCGAAAATAGTATAAAGTAATATACATAATTTGTCTTCATAAAAATAGTTTGTTCCTAATTTGTTTTGTATAAATTGCTATTTTCTTTTAAGTTCAAGATCGACCTTATCACTGCGAACAATGCACAGCAACATTTGCACGTAAACCTTATCTCGATATACATATGAGGACACACACCGGCGAGCGTCCTTTTGAGTGCGATGTGTGTCTCAAACGCTTTACTCAGAAGTCATCACTTAATATTCACAAAACTGTTCACAACGGTAAGAACTTTTAAAACTACAATAATTTTGAGAATATTTTTGTTTTTATGTAATTTATCTTTCCTCTTTGCTTTACGTTTCAATTTATCATGTTTTACTTTTTGATTTTTTTTTTCAATATTTTAGTAGGCATACGTCCTTTTCAATGCACACTTTGCCCGGCCGCGTTCGTACGGAAGCCTTATCTTGATATTCACCAGCGAACTCATACTGGAGAAAGACCTTTTGAATGTGAAATTTGCTCGAAACGATTTTCACAACGATCAACATTAAATATACATAAACGAATTCATACAGGTCAGTTGTAAAACCAAATTTTAAAATAGTTATAACTGGTTTCTTGTTTTGGGGCTTTATAACTCTTTGTTGCAAATTAAAAACTTAGAAGAAAAACAAATATTTTCAAAATGTTGTGTCGCGTATTTGCTTCTAATAGAACCTGTAGTTTCTCGTTCACCGTTTTGAATAGATTCTGAGATATTATGTATTTTTGAAATTCGGCAATGAAAAATTATTCAAGCTTGATTTTAAATAAAAATGTTACTCGATGTGCCACCAAACGAAATAAATATGTAAATATTCGTATTACAATTCTATACAACGTACACGAAAAACTGAACAAATAAGAACAAATTCAATTTTACTGTCTGAACAAATTAAAATAAAAGCTAACTTGATTTCAATATTATTTCAAAATGTGCACACATTTACGAATCTATATTAAAATAAATATTAATAAACCGGAGACTTCGCTTTGATTATTTTAATGTTCGGTTTTAAAAAATTCGTTTTGTATTGGAGCTTTTTATGTGTTGACCTAGAGTTAAAACGGTTATAAAAATTCTTTATATTTACAAGACTAAGAGGAAGGTTTTAGACCTTTTTTTTTTTCAAAATTTAGCTGTTTTTATTCGATGAACTGTGGTAATACCAAAAAATAACATCCAATTTTTTAAATATTTTTGTATTTAAAAGCTTAAGACTAGAGGTTCGCTAAGCTATGTATTTACAGAGTGAACTGTGCTAAAATCAAAAATTGTATCTAAAATTCTTTGTGTTTGAAAGCTTAAACATAGAGCATGGCTTAGTTTAAACGGTGAAATGAGGTAATCACAAAACAAAGCATACGCCCGATTCGAATGCTCTTTTTAAGTTTGAAACGTTAGGGATTAATACTGTTTCTAGGTTCTAGGGTCAAACTTCACTATACTGACCATGATAAACCTTCAAATACGTTCGGACAACTTAATAATGCTTTGTCTAGGTCCGGCAGTGTTGAAATTTATCTGTATTTGAATTAAATCCTCAAAGAAAACATGCCCAAGGTTCACTTTTTGATTTCTTTTTTCAATATTTTAGTAGGCATACGTCCTTTTCAATGCACACTTTGCCCGGCTGCGTTCGTACGGAAGCCTTATCTTGATATTCACCAGCGAACTCATACTGGAGAAAGACCTTATGAATGTGAAATTTGCTCGAAACGATTTTCACAGCGATCAACATTAAATATACATAAACGAATTCATACAGGTTAGTTGTAAAACCAAATTTTAAAATAGATATAACTGGTTTATAGTTTTGGGGCTTTATAATAGTCTAAGAGCCGACAGCAAATTTTTGTAGTGGATGTATAACCAAAATGTGAGTATGAGGGAAGGGTTTGAAAAGAGTAACTGTCAGGCTTATAACCACTTTAATTAATTAAAAAAAAGGATATAATAGTCATTTTTCCTGAGCATAAACATTTCAATCTTGACGGTCCGATTAATAGAACTCAAGATATGACTATTTTATGCGAACCTTATATCCTATTTTTATTTTGGATATTTTAAACAAAGCAATGTCTCAAAAAAAAAAAAAAAACATCAAGTTTGCTTAAAATGCTTAAATCATGGGTCCTTTGATCGGATCATCAAGATCTTTAGACTGACGGAAAATTACAGAGCCTAATTTCCTATTTTTTGAAAGTGAATTGAAGGTGTAATGACCCTAACCATTAATATGAAACCAAGCTAGCTAGTTTTAACCCCCACCACCACCATATGCTGAGAAAAAACCTGCCAGACTTGGTATTCGATATCACTGTACATGAATGTACAATGTACATTCCTATTCACCCTCATACTCAGGTTTTGGTTATACATCCACCCCCAAAATTTGCTGTCGGCTCTTGTACAATAACTCTTTGTTGCAAACTAAAAATAAATATTTTCAAAATGTTGTGTCGCGTATTTGCTTCTAATAGAACCTGTAGTATCGTTTACTGTTTTGAGATTCTGGGATATGATGTATTTTTGAAATACGGCAATGAAAAATATTCATGTTTGATTTTAAATAAATGTTATTCGATGTGTAGCCGTCAAACGAAATAAACATATATATATTCACGATCTGATGCAAAAAGCCTAGTAAAATAGTAAAATTGTATGCTTTGCAATAGATCTTGAAGGCACTTTTCTTATCTGTAGTTACACTCTAGCAAACTCAAAAAATTTCACAACCAACATCAGCTGACAATAAGAATGACAATTGGTGATTTATCAAATACACAAGCGCAAACTTAACCATGGTGTGTTTTTCTTTTACAATAGGGTTTGGTTATAACAAAAGTGTAAAACTTTGGTATTCAGTATATTTTGTTATTGTAGTGTAAGAAAATGTTACACTTTTGCAATGATAAAAGATCAATAACATCGTTCTAAATCGTAAAAAAATGTGCACACATCTACAAATCTATACAGACATTAATAAACCGGAATGGATTGGGTACGATTTGTCGACTTTTTATATGTATATCGATTCCATAATCTCGACACAAAAATGTCGACTGGACAGATCAAAATATAGACAAAAACTTCAACAAATTTTTAAAATGTCGATCTTCAAAATGTCGACAGTGATCAACAGTCGACATTTTGATCAGATCATAGTTTAGGGAAGCACTTGTAAAGTTGAACAAGAACTTGAGTTATATTACCTTTTGTTTTGCTTCAAGATAGTTCAATAAACAACATTGTTTGTAATTTAATTTTTGTTGCGTATATATTTCAATGTATTAATTGCCTCTTCTTCAGAGTGTGCAATGCGTTTTAATATAAATATAATATTAAAATATAAAAAAAAGAGGTAATTAATCTTTGAAATATATATACATATATGAGGTAGGTTTTTCTTTTACC
The DNA here is from genome assembly GCA_963921185.1 of Dasysyrphus tricinctus. Classification (NCBI taxonomy): domain Eukaryota; kingdom Metazoa; phylum Arthropoda; class Insecta; order Diptera; family Syrphidae; genus Dasysyrphus; species Dasysyrphus tricinctus. The sequence continues at coordinate 174,971,499 of OY992531.1, read as the reverse complement.
TATCTCATATATATATATATATATATATATATATATATATATATATATTTCAACATGATATGAATCAAATATACCTATGTTCATAAGAACTTGTGTCTTAAAAATGGTCTAAAACTGTCTATATAGCATCAAATGACTGTTAAGTTCCTATTACAAAGTCAGACAAGAATTTATGATTCCTGAGCTGATGGATGCTTACAAGGAATAAGCATTAAAAGCGGAGCGTTATTCTTTGGAGTACATTCAAATGCCCGACAGCAAAAATATCCACAAGTCACAATGTCGACTTTCTGTCAATTCGATATTTCAAAATGTCGAGATTTTAGTTAGTCGATAAAAACGAAGTCGGTATTTTAACTCGCAGAAAAGTCAATAAAAATCGACATTTTAACCAGTCGACATTTTTGTGTCGGTCATTCGTTCGGTTTTATCAATGCTTTCAATTAACTCGCAAACGCATTTTGTATTTACGACTACGCTCTCTGGTTTCTCAATTTTTTTATCGTCAACTCGATTTTTTTACTGCGCATCTGCACCGCAGATGGATGTTTTCGAACATGTGACTTTAGCAGTTTGCGTTAAAGAACATTCTGCAAATGCATTTTTGACGCAGATGAAGTTTTCGAAAACGGCCATTCTTTTTGTATTGAATATAACATATTAAAGGTAACATCATTAGAGTTTTTACTTTTGTTCAGTTTTGCGCATATATCAAAATTAGTGTCAAATGTCAATATTTGTTGTCTGGCAGATGGCAACTTGCTGTGTCTATAGTAGAGGTCTGCATTGAATGTCTTGAAACCACTATTCCAAGACATTCATTTTATTTCAAACACACTGCTTGAAACTCAAATGAATGAATACTTTAATATTTGATTACTGAATGAGTCTTGCACCCATTTCAAAACAAACACTTACTGCATTGAACTCACGAAGAACGGGTATTAACAATATAGGTATTCATAAAAATGTGTATACTACACAATGAACACAGAATACATTTGTTGAACCCAAAGTCAAGCTTCTTAAATGAGAAATTTTTAGAGAAATGACTGTTGAGAGATTTAACTCAGTAGTTTATATTTTTTATGTTCTTTTAACTCGATTTCTTCTTCTCAACAAAGCTAGAAACCAAGTAAGTACATAGATATTGAAATCGTTTTATTTAATCCACTCAGTGTACTCAGTGTATTTCCTTCAGCAAACATTGCACATTATTGTCTCAAATCAAGCACCACAGCGTGCGAGAAAAAGAATAGAATACACTAACTCCTCCTTATAGGGTGGGTACTCATATTCACTGTACACTGTGTTGAAAAATTGCAATGAATTGTGTACACTGAAGTATTGCACCCGTTAAGAGAAAGTAAATGAATACATGCAGACCTCTAGTCTATAGATTCTTTGTAAACCTATCATTAGTAACGCTTTTGAAAAAAATTATATTATTATGTATTTTCGTCCTCACGTTCACAGCCATTTTTATTTCTGACAGTTTGAATTTTCTGTTGTGTTTTCGTTCTCACGTTCACAGCCACTTATTTCTGACACAATTTTGACAACCTGCGCAGTATATTAGATTTGTGTACTGTGGGTTGAACTAGGGTTAAAACGATTACAAATTTTTTTTTGGAGTTTACTCCTTAAGAATCGATTTTCATATATAGCAGCCCCCGGTATGAAAAAAATATGAGGAGAAAAATCTGCTGAACGATGAAACGGAAACAGATTAAACGGAAACAGATGAAACCAAAGAAGAAGAAGTACTTCTTCTTCTATGGATGAAACGAAAAAGCGACACCAGATACAGGGTTGCCACTTCTCAGGAAATTTTTCGTAGTATATTTGTAAAAAAAAAAGCAGTAGATTCAATATTTTCTCAGTAAATATTTTTTTTATTTATTTTTTTAATTAAACTAAATATGTCATTCGAACAAAACTGATAAATAAATAAAATACATATAACATTTGTTTTTCTTCAAAACAAAAAAATAAACAAAATAGCTATAAATAAACATATCATATTATTATTAATGCTATGTTCCCACCAAAATGAAATCCGAGATTTCGGTTGAAAACTTTTGATATTTCAAGTTGATGGAACAAGATTTCATGGAAATTTCAACGAAATCTCAATGATAACTCTAGATTTCAACGAAATCTTAATGAAATCCCGCTCCACCAAGTCGAGAACTGTGCCTATTTAGACAATCGATCTGAAGGAGGAAACTCCAGTCGTGCGTCGGAGCTGACACACACACACACTTTTTTTTGTGTTTAAAAGGTTATATTAACAAGATGGGCAAAGAGGATGGTTTTAGAATCCGATTTTTTTTAGATATTTTTGTATTTAAAAGATTAAACCTAAGGATCCCTTAATTGACCGATAGTTTCCCAAATTAAGCTATGTATTTATAGAGTTAACTATGTTAAAATATAAAATGCTACCTATCTAAAATTCTTTGTGTTTTGAAAGCTTATTCATGGCTTAGTTTAAACGGTGAAATGAGGTAATAACAAAAAAACATACCCAATTCGAATGCCCTCATTTAGTTTCAAACGTTACACTATGATGATTTAAGATATTATTATTGTATCTAGATTCTAGTCAAAAAAAGTCCAATCCTAAATGCTCTCTCTTACTTGGCTGCTTTGTTTCAGAATTTGTATTATCAAAAACGTTCTTCTTTTTGTCCCCGGGCAAAAAAAACTTACAGGTTAATGAGTAGGAATTCTAATCTTGTTGGATATAGTTTACAGTGTTTTTTGTCAAAAAATCCTTATCAGTTAATCTGAACTTAATACAAATTATGTAATTTGACTAAAGCCCATAACAAGCTATTTTGAGTCAATAATTGAACAAATCCAATCCTTTCAGATATTTCGCCGTATGATTTTCCATCTGCATGACTATTGACAATGAGGCGCCGAGCTTTTAGATTGCAGGATTAATTTTTCTCACTATGCAAAACTCCTGAAACAGCCCTTTTTCAATATTTTGAATGCGTACATCTAAAAACTCTTATCTACAACCTTCTAAGCCGCTTGAATTTTGAAAACAAACATTATTTATGATCCGTTTCTAATTATGTGCACGATCGACTTTTGTGCAACTAGACGATTTATGGCTTTAATGTAAAACAACGGAACTCAACGTCAATTTATTTTGTTTCACCGTTTAGTTGGTACAACACTAAGTCAGGACAAACAGAAATGGAGAGGTTTACTGCAGAAACACAGAAGATACGGAAGGAAGAAAAGCTGTTTTGAAATAATTTTTAATTACGTGCACGCCACTGTATAGCAATAAAACGAAATAAACTTTTTTCATTATTACAATTCTTTAAAACAAAACCAGGAGACCAGGAAAAATAGCTCAAATCATATGGGGAACCTTGAAATAATTAATTCATAAAATATTAAAATTGGTATCGACGCAGAACTGTCACCCTTATACACCATATCCAAAGTCCCCCAAAATCCCCGCATTGGCTTTTTGTGTAGATGTATTTGAAGAGATGGAGAGGGCAACAAGTTGGAAGTCTATCAAACTGAGATATTTGTTTTGCTACAACCTAATTAGCCTATTGCATAGACCGGAAAATGAGGGGTATAAAGGTATAAAGCTCACTTGAACTTTCAACTTGAATTATAAATATTCAGTCACTCCACTTAATCAGAAGAATTTCTTTTCAAATTTTCATTCTATTGGTATACAGGAACAATTATCTACGTGCAAGGGTTTTTATTTTTGAATATGTTTGTTTAGCCCATAAGTATGCTTAAAACCGAAAATGCTACTAAATTCACGCATGCGTTTCTGAGAGAATGGTCACACTGGCCACTTTTCAATATTTTAGTATAACTCGAAAACTTAGCCGAATTGGACGATTTTACTTTTAAAACTTTTTGTTCAAAATTGAATCGGTGAGTGGAAGAACAGTACAAGCGCCATTGCAGAAAAATTAAAATAACTTGTTTATTGGCGTAAACAAATATTAAAAAAAAAGAAATTTTAAACTTTTCTATCATGAGCAATCCTTTCAACATTTACGTACAAAAAAATCTATTTTTTGTCTGGGCAATAACAAGTTATGCCTATTTTTCTTACATTTTTAATTTGGCGCTTGCACTGTTCTTCCACTCACCGATTCAATTATATTTTCTATTGAAATGGATAATTCAAAAAATTTTATAAAAAAATTAAGCAGGAAAAGCTAACAAAAACCAATCTAAAAAAAAAATGAAAAAATCAAAGATTTCTAATTTTTTTAATAAATTGTGTGTAACTTTTTTTGGAGTAACGATAGGGTCAAATTATGCACAAACAAAATAAAGTAGAGACTAAAGGCTTTAATGTGGCATGTTCAAAAAGTAAAAATTTGTTCAAAGTTGACAGAGATATGCCTATTCAAACTTTACCATCTCTTTCTATTTTTCGCAGTTTTGTCCCGAATCCCCATTTTTACGAATGTGAAAACAAAATAGATATTAACATATCAGGGAGGCAGACATATTGCTTAAGTTAAAACATTTTGTTTTGGCCTTTGAAATACAGCGGAACTTGCATGGAGTTTTCCAATTGCCTTTTTTTTCAAAATTCCGTTATAAATTTAGGTACTGTACCAGGTGTCTGCTTTAATTTTTTTCTGACAAAAGAGAGTATCAATATTAACATATGAGAGAGGCAGACATATTGCTTTAATTAAAACATTTTTATTTTGCTTTTGAAATACAGCGGAGTTTGTATGGAGTTTTCCAAAGCTTTTTTTTTAAATTCCGTTATAAATACAGGTACTGCACCAGGGACCTGTTATTATTTTTGACTAATAAAAGAGAGTATGCAAATTAATATATCAGAGAGGCAGACGTATTGCATAAGTTAAAATATTTTTTTCTAGCTTTTGAAATACATCGGAATTTTTATGGAATTTTTCAAAACTTATTTTTTTAAATTCCGTTACAGATTTGGGTAATGCACCAAGCTGCTCATAATTATTATAATAAGAATTATTATATCAAAGAGACAAACATATTCCTTCAGTAAAAACTTTTTTTCTTTTAAGTTTTTTAATACAGCTGAATTTTTATAGAGATTTGTAAGGCTTTTTTTCAAAATTTCGTTAAAAAACAATTAACGTCACCATGTATCTGCTAATATTTTTTATAATTAATAAAAACTATACTACTTATTATGTCAAATAGCCAGACGTATTGCTCAACGGGAAATACATTTTGTTGTATTTGAAAAGAAACAGTGAAATATGTATGGAGATTTTTCCCTAATATTTGTATTTCGAAATTCCGTTAAAAATCCAGGTACTACCGCAGGTGTCTGAAAATAATTTTTTTTAGTTAAATGGACTATAAGTATTAAAATATAAAAGATTTGAACGTATTCCTTCAAGAAAAAGTGCTTTTTTGTACCTAAGAAAAAAAGCTTATGTTTTTTAGGAATTTTTCTAGACCATTTTTAAAAATTCCGTTACTCCTAGAGGTACTACGCCCTATGTCTGCCTTTACTATTTTTGAATAGAAAAAACTATGTAATCTAACATATCGAAGAGGCAGACGTACTGCTATCACGTTTTCGAGGTCGAAACTGCTCCCAGAGGTGCTATGACTTTGAATTAGGAATGCCCATTCCATGCTCAGGAGGTCTAGGACAATACCTCCACTTAATATGAATCGTACTGAAATACCGTAAGTCTACCGACCACTGGCTCTTAGACTTAAGCTTTTGATATAATATGACATTACGACTATAGAGAATCTATAAAAAGTATGTAAGTTCGCAAATTTGTTTTTCGGCTGTTTTAAAATTCTTTCAAACCTACAGACCGAACGGATCGTCCGATCAATATAAGATTTGGAACTAAGTGCTAGAAATGTTAAATTTTAAATAAAGTACCAAAAAATAGGCTTTCGGGCAAAAACTGCAACTGATGCTTGAATGGCTATATCTCTGTCAGTTTTCAATTAATATGGCTTAATTAACATGTCATATTAAGGCCTTAAAACTCTACTTTACTTTTCTAAAGTATGTTTAAGCGTATCTTTGCCCCGAAAAAAGTTATGCACTTATCAGAAAAAAAATTAAAAATTATTGATTTTTCGATTTTTTTTTATGTTGGTTTTTGTTAACTTTTCCCTCTTAAGTTTTTTATAAAATTTTTCAAACTATCCATTTCGATAGAAAATTTAATTTTGAGCAAAAAGTTTTAAGTGTAAAATTGTCAAAATCGGCTTAGTTTCTGATTTACACCAAAAATATTGAAAAGTAGCCAGTGTGACCATTCTCTCAGGAACGCATGGGTGAATTTAGTAGCATTTTCGATATTTAAATAAAAACCCTTGCACGTAATTGTTCCTTTTTAAAAGGTCTATTCAGTAGGTTAAATCATATGATACATGTTTTAAGGGTAAATTTTAATGCTAAATCTAATGAGACTTAATTCAAAATGATACGACTACCCACAAAAATGTTAAAGTAATTTTTATGTAATGATGATTTTTTTTTTAAGTACAACAGGAAAAATACTACCGAAAACTCTTTGAAAATAATGGTATGTCAATGGAACTTGGAATAAATGTTTCATTAGTCAATAGAGCCAAGAATCAATAGAGTTCCTTAAAATATCTGTGGTGAATTGGTGTTTTTTTTTTAAATGCAGGGGTAAGTTTAGAATTATTACCCATATCACCCATGTCAGCAAAGTATCAAAATATTCCTAACAAAAATTTATTGTTTGTATTTTTGAAACTAAAAATTCAGTATCGGTTTAGGTTTCGTGATTTTTTTGGGCAACTTTTTGAAAATTGGGTGTTGTGATTTATTTTTGAAAGCAGTTAAATAAAACTGTACTTAGTAATTACAGTGCTGGCCAAAATAAAAACAAATTTTTTGCAAAAGATAAAACTGGTGTATAACTGCCCGGATTGTAAATTATTTTATAATGTTTTTATTAATAAATGCTCTTATTACTACCACATCAAAAGTAATAATAACATGAACTATTTATATTTTTAATATTCTCCTTTTTACTAAAAGAAAAATATCGGTATTCACTTAGAAACCAAAAAGAACACAATCGAACACCTAGTTTCATATCATAACATGATTTGCCCAAGGTAGATAGAAGACAATGCAAGATATAAATATCAGACATTAAGTTGGAGAGAAACTATCTTCTCCTGTGGAGTCGGGGTGTTAAGTTGGAGAGAAATTATCTCCCGTGGAGTCGGGGCTTAATGCGTTCGCCAAAAAATTTCTTATTTTAATACGTTTTTAGTACTATTTCAGTACTTTCAAAGAATCCAAATGGTTTTTATAGGCTTGATTTCTGGTCATTTAAGGATCTTGACATTTATTTTTTAATTACAACAATCTCATGCAAAAAAATCTCTAAATAAAAACTCGAACGTACAGACTTAATACCGAAAAAATATCTTCCTCAATCCATTTTAAATATCAAAATTAAAAAGTATCTTTAAATAAGCACGAAAACAAATAAAAACGTCATTACAAAAAGTAACCGTTGGCATTCGGAATTTTGGCACTCGAGATCTCTTACCAAAAACCTTTTTATATTCTGCAAAAATATTTTAATGTCCTCATTATTTGGTCCCATATAATCAGAGATAAAGATTTTCGATTAATAAGCAAGGGGTATTAAGTGATTTATTTAAGAAATCTAAATGTGTTGGATATTATTTTTGCAAACATTGATCTTTTAAGTTGAAATTTGATGAAAAATTTATATAGTCGTTGTGATATTAAATTTTTTTGGCTTGCAATTTTGTGTTTATGAGAAATGACTGGACCACTGCATTCGATCCATATCCACTTTAAATATTGAATAAATTAAACACTTGTTTTTCCACAAATCATAAATTTATTTCTTATTTTTATTATAAGTTATCAACTCAAGTCAACGCGTTTCTTTTTCGTAAGAACATCATTAGGGCACTAAATATTAACGAAGTATCATTAATCGAAAGGTATAGCATTAAAATAGCGAACAAAAGTAATTACACCAGAAATAAATTTTATTTTTAATGACAAATACATAATTGGTTGTAAACATTAAAAATATATTATGTTATTCCTTATTTAAAAGAAGAACATTATATTTTTAATAGTAATTTAATTTTCAATTGTAAGTTATTAGTTAAGAATTGGGGTCGTATTTTCAAATCTTCTTGGTAATTTTAATTATTTAAGCACTTCTGCTTGTTGACTGCAAAAAAATTCTTATTTATCTTATGTTCGTCCAGCAGGTAAGCAATGCAAGAGAGAAACATCGTCCAAAAAGCTGAGCCCAGAAGTTTTTATGTGTTGAGCGAGCCCAGAGGAAGGTTTTTGACGTACAGAAGCTTTAAGATGCTCATTATCCCATTACCTGCTACTGTACTTAATTAAGTACAGTTTTTTCGTAAATTTTAATTTTTTTATTTCAAAATGTAAGAATAATTTGTATAAGATTATTATTTAAATATGATGACATATTTAACAATATTCAGATGAAGCTTAAAGTAGTTTTAGTTTTTTTTTTTAAGTTTTGGTTTTAAGTGTTCGCCATGCACCACTTATAGTAATTTTGAAATAAAAAATTGAAACTAACAGATATAAAACTATATGTTATTTAATAATGTAAAAACCTAGTTATTTAGCTAAGTTTTCAAATAGAACTCAATCTTGTCCATGGAAAATCATGACACAATGTTGATGTACTCTGCATTTTCAAACAAAAATTCAGAAGTCAATCAATTGTTCCGAAATCGAAAAAAAACCACATGCAATTGGAAAGAAATATATAAAGCTTTGTTTGCTAAAAGTAGCTGAGAGTGTTTTGAATGACCTCGCTGAGCGTACAATTTTGGAAATTGCTGTTTCGAAAAAAAACTGTCAAATCGAGAATTGAAAAAATGTCAGTCGATATTGAAGAATTACTTTTCGATAAGTTGAAACGATTTCCATATTTTGGGTTCCAATCTGATGAATCCACTGATGTGTCATAATGTTATCAGCTGCTGCTCTTCGTCAAATTCGTTGATAAAATTATCATGGACAAATTTGTATGAAACCTGTGCCTACGTTCTGTAACTTAGTCGAGAACTTCTCGCATCGAGAAAAGGTGGAACACAAAATCCCAACGTTTATCGACCTGAAAAAATAAACTGTGTCCGTACCTCAATGTGAGAACCAACTCTTTTGATTTCTCTTTCAATTGGAATATCTACAGGAAACTACATTTAATATTGGCAGTTTAAATTCAAAATATTTGTGTATGTTTATCAAATGCCTCATATTAAATGCAGAGGACAATAACCGCCGCCATGCGAAGCATATAAGGCGCAAAGGAGTTAAAGGCACGCTAGTCACCCTTGAGCTGAAAGTATAATTATTGTTTAAGGGGTAGGTATTTATGTATGTGCGTGTACGAAGAGAATGAAAGGAAATCATATGACGTGTCCATAGTTTCGGTTTGATACTTGTAATGTAGTTTCATCTTTGTTCCTTCCAGAAGTGAGGAGAGCTCTCGAGCACACATTACTTGAGTGAATCTGCAGAATCTGATGTAATTCTCACTTAAGTAAAACTGACGATGCAGAAGGACAAAAAGAGAAAGATTATTCATTCCACTTCAGTGAGTTTATTCGCCCATAATTACTATTTGTTGGTTTTAGAGCCTGATTACACGATTCGTTTTTTCGGTCGTTTCGTGTTTCATCTTTTTGACACATTTGGTGAGGGGTGTAGAAATGTAGGGGGAATGAAGTAATGGATATTTGAAGACCTTCCGGTTGAACCTTGACGTTTATGATTTGACAAACGACTTGAGGCGGGAGATTCTTATAAACTTTAAATAATGAGCTTTAAAATTGTTTTTCATAATTAAATAGGTATACATTTGAACAAGAAGTGATTTCAAAATATTTTTAACTATTATTATTGTCTACTTTCCAATAAATGAACCTCAAATTTTTTGAACGTCAAAAACACGAATGGAATTTTTGTTATGTGTAATCACGGAGGTACGTACCTGTCAAAAAGACGAAAGACCATACGAACGAAAAAACGAGTGGTGTAATCAGTCTCTTATTCTAGCTCTATTTACTTTTGTTTAACACCCCAACTCCACAGGGCATACAGATGCCCAACATCGCAACCATAATCCAATCAACATTCAGTAGAATTTTTCTCGCTGGGCAAATCATGTCATGTCGTTTCATTTCCCTCTCACCGTTACTTCTATCTTTTGCAATAATAAAGTGAAGCGACTTTTTTTAATATCCAGCAGACAAAGAAATTGAATACAAAATTCTATTTATATGCAAAAAAAATTGTTACTTTCTTATAGACGTTTTATTGTATTTTGTTTTCATATTGAGTGGAGTCCAAGGTGATGGAAATAACCATTTTGTAGTTGCATCTAATTTATTAATTTTCCTTTCAAACAAAAACCGACACGGCAAAACTCAACATGAACAACTCAAATTTCTTGTCACATATCAGCTGTTTAGACATTTCTCCCCGGATTGCTGAGTATCCTAGAAATTTTTAAGATAACTTCAGATTTTTTGTTGAGAACAGATGATTTGTTATCATCTGTTTTTTAACAAGGGAATACAACAACACAAAGCTATCCGGATAACTGAGAATTAACATCGGAGGCGGCCAATATGAAAATCTTGCAAGTTGTGGCGTGTAGCACTGCCAAAGTAGAAAGAAACAAAATAGTGTACAGTTACAGTGCCACAATGACAAGCTATAAATGTAGCGAGAAATGTATGGTGTAGCAGAAGTTAAACAAAATTCAACTTTTGCTTCAAGCTGCAGCTACATTAATTCTGTTCAAGGAGTAAAAGCAACTACGTCATCATATATTTGAGGCTGTGACCTGTGACTGTGAGTGCAAAAGTTGTGTAACCACTTCTTTTTTATCATATTTTTCTTCTTCAATCGATCTTAACTATGTGTGTTCCTTTACTTTGAATTTCTGTGATGTTTAGTCCAAACTTGTGTCAATTTTTTTTTATATGAACTTTGACCTATACAGCGTAATAAATATTTTGCACATAACACAATAAAAAAAAAAAAACAATAAAACAATAAATTTGTTTCCCAAATACCTACATTAAATTTGCGCATGAATTTCGTTTCTCACCTATTCCCTTAGCCCAAGATTACACATGTAAGTTTAGCTTACCACTTATGTCTTACAGAAGAAGCATACAAGTAGTTTTACATTAAAGATTAACTTACAGTAAGAAATTCTTTCGTAAGTTTGAAAACTTCTCACTGCCGATTGAGTAAGCTGTGAGAATTCCGTAAGTTGAAAAAAAAACGTATTTATATGCTTTTCGCTCAACTAACAGCTTACGTAGGTTCATAAATTTACTGTAAATCACTTTCAGAGCTGTTTACACTAATATTTTATCAAAAGTTGTTTCCGTTACTAACTCCTGAAAGTAAAACTTACTTTAATATAGGTAATATGGAAATAAGAAAACCATTATCACCCAAGAGCAACAACCAAGCATTCAAGCAAGCCGCGCAGTCCTGTTTTCTGTTCTCTTTTCTTTACTATTATAAGTATTTTTCAGCGTTTCGTTTTCAAATAACGGTAGGTGGTTTAAATCGCGTATAACTGTAATAAATAACATTAATATACGCAAGAGAACAATGTACTGAGCTAGAATTTTCAATTGAAAGGCGGGAAAGAACAAAAGAGAAGAAAATTATGCTAGCCGAAAAGGCTAAATATGCTGGATCGACTTTTGAAGAGAAAGCACAAAGATCCATGTTTGAATGTCAGGATATATTCACACTGAACTTATTCATCGGTCTAAGGCCATGGAAAATATTGCATCCATTTTCTCAGCTCTTCAACCGAAAATATTGTTGTATGGAACGGAAGAAACAGACAACAGTATCATATTGGAAATCGGGCGAATACGGCTGGAAGCTGCAAAAATAAATTTAAAAGATGCAGAAATTTGGACAGCCTTTGAATTATTAAGCTTCATTGTTAAGTGGAACTTTTTACACTCGTTACCGACTCTGGTCATTGGCATTAAATAAATTGACAATTTGCGTCTGAGTGGCATCGTGTGAACGATGCTTTTCAAAATTTAAATTTTCTTAAGACTTATCTAAAATCAACAATGAGTACGGTGACCATCCATTCTCTTTTTAAGAGGACAGTCCTCTTTTTCGGTAGCGTGTCCTCTCTATTTTATTTTTTTTTTAAGAGGACAGTAATTTGTCCTCCTTTTACTAAATTGTACTGTCAATGCCCTCTTTTCATCCTTGAAATCATTTTTCTAAGATTAAAAATACATTTGGTACTTTCTTCATTACTAAATCACTGAGCTATACAAAGTTAACAGCACTGGTTTGATCCAATACTGCTTGATGGAGCATGTTTTCAAAATATTTTGTAAACCATAGTGCTTGCTTACACGTGAAGAACGAAAGTGTTCAGATGTGAAGAAAATTATTCTGCAGATTTTGTTCTCCTCTTTGTGTTTTTCGTATTTTCATAATGAAAGACACGATTTGATTGGTTGGATTGGATAGGAAAAGCAACACAAAAGAGAACGTCAATTTTCTACACCGAATATTTTAAAATATTTCATCCCCTCCCTCTTTTTCAAGTTACCCCGCTCACCATCACAAATCGCAGAAAATGCTTGAATTTCTTCACGAGTGATCAGGGACATACAACTCATGTTGATAACATGTTTTTTTTTTGCGTTTAAACGATCGAACATCGGTGTTTGCAAACAATGTTTGACAAGATGTTATTCCATGTAAACCCCCTAATGTGTGAGAGTTTAGAAAAGATCAAGAAATCAATGATGCGGAATTATTTGACAAGATTTCAAGAGTCAAACGATAAGTCAATGAAGAATAAATTGAAAAATAGACAATTTGTCACGAAATAAGAAATAATTTGAACTTTTCACTATTTTCATGAAGAACATGTGATCATTAAGATCTTGAAATGCCCCGACCGAAAGAGTGTTTTCAATTTCAAATAACATTTTGACACCCGAGAAATTGCAATCAAAAGTTGATCTACTTGAGACCACGTGCCATTTCGACCTCGATTTTTGTTGTAACTTATAACTCATGACTTTTTTTTTTTAAGCAAAGCTTTTTTTATGAAAAGAGTTCTTTCTTAACTTTACAACGTTAGAGAAAAGTTGTCGTCTTTTTTGCCCCTGAAAAAACGGTCACCGTAAGGTGCCAGTTATAGCTATCATTGAAACTCATCATTGAAAATTTTAATGATTGATTTTGAGACGTTTAGGAAGTTAAATCATTTATTATTTTGATGAACAAATAAAGCTTAAGACTTAATTAATATTTATAGCCAAAAAAAAGTTTCAAATAGGCCCAACTTTTCACATAAAAAGACTTTTCTTATTTCAATGATTGAACTACCTTACCAATGATCATTGAAAAATCAAAAGTCAATTTTTGTGGAAAGTTGGGCCTATTTGAATTTTTTTTTTACTAGAAATATTAATTAAGTCTTGAACTTTAATCGTCCATCAAAATAATAAGTTATTTTGCTTTCTTAGTGGCTCAAAATCAATCATTAAAGTTTTCAATGATGAGTTTCAATGATAGTTATAACTGGCACCTAACAATGAGCCAAAACAGCTTGACTAATCTGGCTATACAATAAATTCTGGAATTACTTTGTGGGCTTTAGGTCAGTAAAGATGTGTTAATTTTGCTTTGTTTGCGACATTTCGAACATGATTATGCTCATCATAAGGCCTTTATTTCACAAAAATAAAAAGATATAATACATAAATACATTAAAATACACTGTTTAAATGTGTTGTCAAAATAACTTACAGACATTTTTTTAAGAAATTCTAATGAAAATTAAAACATTCTTAAACAATCTTGCTATGTACAAACTAAGAAATATATATACATATATTATTACTGGTTTATTAAATTTGAATCTATTCAAATTACTGGTAATAACTGCCATTAACACTTAACGCTTAGAACACGATCACATACTTAATTTTACTTCTAACGCCTGGTCTTTTTATGAGTTGGCTGTAAATATTGCTAAAGCCATCACAGTAAGATCGTGCGTCGCTCGTTTGATAGCATTTTTGGATTATGTGCAACATTTCCAACAACATTCTTTTTGAGTAATGTTGCTCTGTTTGCAGAACTTTTGCATTCTGCAAATCCGGTGTATGATCTTCTTGTAAACAATCGAGAGCAAGAGCAGTTTTTTGTGCAGCCTCATTGTTTAAATCCGATTTGTGTTCAGGCAGACGAATTTTTAAATTCTGTCTAGAAGAACCTACATATATGTACACTGAAGAACAAGCCGTTTCTTTTCCTCCCAAGCAATTAATTTTATACACAATATCAGCCTTACCTAACGCCTCTACTTTACCTTAGGTATTGGTGAAGATTCTGCTTCTGCCACTGCCTCTTAGTCCTATAAATAATTTATTTATTTATTTTATTTCGTCTTTCAAGTTACATTACTTTATTGAGACTACAAAAAGAAAAAGAAATGGTTAAAAAAAATATCGCGATCAAAAAATGTTACTAATTTTTTTTTTTCAAACAAAAAAAAAGTAAATAAATAAAGAGGAAATCAATTTTATTGATCAAAAATTAATATGAATTGCCTTGCAAATACAAGTAAGAAGGTGTAAACAAATCTGTCTAGCTAAAGGACCTAAGTTTTTTATTCCTCTAAATGTTCCGTTTGCGGGAATCAGACTCCCATTCTCCTCATCTTTTTATAGGTCAAAATCGACGTTTAGTGTAAATTCCGAATAAAATACTACAACCAAATCAAACACCGGTTCGTAGTGAGGTGATAGGGTGTGCGACTGCTTACCATGCGTGGGTATTTGGACAAATATTTTGGCAGCGCTACCAACAAGCGATGCGACTGACCGTAGCTCAACGCTGGGTAGCGCGATCTCTGCCCAATTAGGACATAGCCTTAGAGGTCGAGTACAAGATGCCTATAGTTTGAAGTGCTACAACTTCTTAACGGTTCATTACAAACAAAAATTTTTTTTTATGGAAAATTACCTCAGCTATCTGTTCGGACAATATTTTTTTCCTAAACTTACCGTTTTCGAGATATTTGGCAAAAAAGTCAACATGTTACTAATATTTTCCTTTAAGTAATTGTATCAAAATATTATTAGTATATATCAAAATATTATTAGTATCTATCAAAGCTTTTTTGCCAATTATAAATCTGCCTGCTACGCAAAAAATTTCACTATTTTTCTGTATATAGGGATAATTCCAATCAATCTGTATAATTTCTTGTTTTCTCGAGTAGGTAATGGATATTTTGCATGCTCTACAAGAAAATACAGTTATTTTGGCGTTGGTTTTGACTTATGGCCAATTTCATAAACAAACACAAATATTACTTTTATCTAAACTCCTAAATTTTATCAGTCATTTAAAATTCTTCAGTTTCACCAAAGTAGAAAAGGGATATTTTAGATCCCTGGAAACAAAAATGAAGTTGGTTTCCTTCAGTAGGCGTTTTTCTTTTTTAATTCAGAAAAGAGCTCTGAACAGAGTCCGAGCATGCAGCCCCGGATCTACGATTTTTCCGCACCGGGGCAAAAACTTGATTTTGGCGCCCCTGCCGTTTTTGATAAAAATAAAAAAAAAGCACTTGTCTACTTGGTTGCATTTTTTGTCACTGGGAGAGTAAAAGTTTTAATGGATGTGCAGTCCATACATATTCAGCAACTTTTCATTATAGATAAGAAAATTGACAATGCCTAAACAAAGACTATACACAGCAAAAGGAAATTTTATTTTTGATTCGATTCCCATCGTGAATCTTAATTTTTGTTCCAATCAAATCTGCAAGGATCTGTTAAATATGACTCGTTCCCGAATGTGTAATGAGAGAACTATCCATTCATGAACCATTCAAATAAGAAAGAAGAATGTAATTTTAAGAAAGGTCAAAATTTCGGAAAGCCAAAGTGACGCAAGAAGTACAAAGTTTCAAAACAGTTTTGAAATCCTCGGAACTTTGTTGTTCCTTCAGCGATTTCAATGAAATTGACAGAGATGTTAGCTGAGACAGAGTTATATAGCAGAAACAAATATTTAAATATTTTCAAAATAGGATGTTTAAAAAATATGTCAAAATTTTGCAACTTCGTTCTTCCCTGAGCGATTGCTAGAAAATTTACACGTGGTGCCTGTTACAAAATTGTAACAGAAAAAATATTTTAAAAACAGGGCGTTTCAAAAAATTTCAACATATTATAACTTCGTTGGTCCTTGAACAATTTTAATGAAATTGACACACACAATTTCAACCCTTAATAGTACCTATGAGAGCTAATGCTAAGTTTCCACTTGTCATTTAACAACTGACGAAAGACACATTGGGCGCGTTCAATGTTTGAATGGATAGCCTATCTAGGATAGCTTTGTATCCATGTATGTGTTTGAACGCAAGTCAGCTGTTGGTGACATTTCTCATAGGATAGCTTCGTATCCTAAAATTTTTAGGATAGCTTGGGATCTCTTTTCTGCCAACAGCTGTTTCGTCATCAGCTGTGTTTTAACAAGGGATTACAACAACACAAACCTATCCAGATCGCTTTAGTTCGGTGTTTGAACGTGGCCATTGTAATTCAAACTACTAATTTGCAATTCAAACTACTGATTCCATAAACATAATAATTCTTCGCACCACTATACACACATTTTATTGAACTGACTGACAGCTCTGAAAATTTACTTTTTTTTTTTATAAATTCAATTTTTATTTTTCCATTTTCTTAAAACTATCTTAAAGCTAGACAAAAATTCATAAAAACTAGCCTACTTATCAATATCTTACAACTAACTTACTGGCCCCATTCGGGCGCTCTAAGTTAAACTAATAACTTAATGCTAATGCCTTTCGGCTTAAGAACTATCTTAAAACTAGAATTCATTTTGGTTTTATTTTTCACCAAGAAGAATAGAAAAAAACTTGGTATCTTTATGTTTATTTGGGTTTTATATAAAACTTACAAACTAAATAAAACTAAATTAAAACTAATTAAAACTAATTAAAACTAATTATAACTAATTAAAACTAATTAAAACTACTTAAAGCTACTTACAATCTACTTACAAACTAGAACAGCCACAGCAAGCATTTTCGGGTTTTTATAATTTTTTTGTGTTTTTATTGGTTTTATATTTTTTTTTTTTGTTTTGTTTGGTGCCATCCTGACTGTTCCTGCTTAAAACTAACTACCTAAACCTATGTAAGTCGCCCATGGCATAGAAAAATGCATAGTTAACTTTTATATATCCGAATTAACTTCGTGTTCAGGTTTCAACCACCAGAACTGGTTCTCCTGCTTTACCCTGTCTCTTCGGTCCCGATCGGACACAGTCCTACTGAACCGAAGGTGCTCGGCTCCGTCTTGTGCGAGGACGTCTCGACTGTAAAGGAGCCGCCGATCCACAGTTCTACGGCCGACGTGGTAGATTAGCGGAACCGCCGCTCTATCCTGGATCAGCCCTCGACTGTCTAAATAGAGGAATGCATCGGGCGGAATAAAGCCGCTTAGACGCACACTCTCATAATAATCGTTTTTAGGGTAATAAGCCCCAAAAATTAAGCTGTTGGTCGAGGACATTGCTCTCGCAATGTGACCTCGAATAAGCTTCAGCAAGAAATTATCTATCCTGTCTATGTTGGCTCCGTTGTATAGAACCAGGTTGGAATAATAATGTTTGTACTCCGACTCTGTCTGAAAATTTACTCATTATCAGTGAGTGGCAGCTCATAAAAGACAAATCAAAATGGAAATAGCTGTCAATGAACTGAAAGACGTTTGTCAAAATTTCTTTGTCTTTGAAAAGACCAATTGGTCAATATATCAGTGAGCAGACGAACCCAAAATTTTTTTACTTAGTATTTGACAGGAAAACTGGGGAAATTCTCCGAGCCCTCAGAAATATAAACTGGACAAATGATTTTGTGTTAATAAAAGACACAAGTGGAAATGAACTAGCAATTGTGTCGTTCAAAGACCAAATCGTGATCTCTCATACTGTGTGAATTCAAAGGCAAGTAGAAACCTAGCATAAGCAACGTCAAAACACAAGTCATTTTAGATTGGCTGGTTCTTTGATACGCTCGAGGCTCGAGGGCAGTCTCTGGCTGGTTGGAGGTGTTGTACTATCCACGGTTCTGAAAAAGGGTGTTGAAATAGGTAAATGCAATTTTCTCGGCTCCTATAGAACTAAAGTAAATTTTTTATTTGATTTTTAACTTAAAGTATCCTTTAAATTTTTTGCTTACAAATATTTCGACATCATGAAAAATTGTTGTCGAAAAACTGTTTTTGGCTTTTATTTCACTTCTTGCTCATCTGTAGCTGTCAATAGTTTTTGAAAAATATTTAAAATGGTGAAATAATGATAGAAAAACTGCTAAAGGTTGAAGAGAAATACAATTTGATATTCCATTGCCGCATCTTAATTCATTTAATTTCATTAAGCGTCGCAATTAGCGTTCCCAGACGTCCTGGTTTACCCGGGACGTCACGGATTTCCAGCATAAATTCAACTGTCCCGCCGGGACAACTTTTTTCCCGGGTTGTGATCTAAATTCACAAATACATAATACCAAGGACAAATGTCCCGTCGAGCTTCGAGAAAAATCTGGCAACCCTAGTCGCAATCCTCAATTATTTCAGTCACATGAATTTGGCGCCCCTGTAAGCTGCCGCCCGGGGCACATGCCCTGGTTTGCCCCCCCATAGATCCGGGGCTGCGAGCATGTCGAGCATGCTCTGAACATCATCTGACCAAGTTTGTTCTGACCACCCTGAACCATTTTTGAAACACACCTGAACAAAAAGCTGTCAAATGCTATATGTTCAGCATTGAACTCATGGCCAGTTGCACCGACCTCTTTTAAATATTTATTGCTTCGTTTAGTTTTAAAATGACATTTATCGGTTGCACCAACCACTTCTAAATCTAACAGGCCAATAAACGAACCAATAAACTAAAGTTCCATTTTCCTCCAGATAAATTTTAAAAGCAAGTTTAAACGAACATATCTAACTATCTACAAACAAAATAATTCAATTATACTTCACGGAATATTGTTAATTCCAAATTAAAATAACGAAAACAACAGGTGAAGGCATTTTGTTTCCTATTTATAATTCACTACTTAAATAAATAAATTATTCCAGAAAAATTATAGACTGGTCGTCATGTGTTCATCTGATAACGAACTAAACCAAAAAAATGGCGAGACGTCGAAGAGTTGTTCAGGTTCACAAAGAAATCCATTTTCTGAATTCGATGACGCCACTTTAAAATATTATTTCATAGTTTCCAAGAGTGGTTCAAAAAATATTAGTGTTAGTTGGTATCTATTTCAATCGTTTCATAATTTCTCTAAAAAAAAAGAAAATAATAAGTAATAATAAAACAACACCCAGATGGCGCATTGGCTGTATGTAATGAGAATACCTTGTTTCTGTTTATTGTGTTTTCATATTTTCCTTATTGCTATCTCACTTGCACTGGTTACATTATTTCGTTCAGTTTAATAAACATATAAAATCCAGGGGTGGTTCATGAACTCCATTTTAGCTAAAAAATGCGCGAAAGAGATTGGTGCAACCCAAATAAATTTATCAGTCCGATTAATTTTAACTCAATTTTAGCAAAAACCGCTTTTAGTGAATTTTGGTGCATCAGTCTGCTCAGTCATTTTATTCTGAGCTCATAGCGCGCACTCTGGACAAAGTCAGAACACACTCAGAACGAAAAAAGAAATACAAATTTTTAGCTCTGAACGCTCAGAGCTAAGAAAGAAACACAACTTTTTGTTTGACAGTTCAGACTGTGCTCTGCATTCAAAAAGAAAAACCCCTAAGTGTATGAGAAAAAGTGAAAAAGCATTATGGATGAGGGACAATTAAGGGCCCAGCCCATAGAATCCGTTGCGTCCCACAGTGGACCGTTTCATACATGCTAGACGTCAAAAATTATAATTTTTTTCCAAATGAATTATTTTTATAATTTAAGCATAAAATACTCAAGGCATGTTTTTTTTCTGAAAAAATGACTAAATTTTGCAGGTTTTTTGAAAAATTTTTGAAAAATTTTCAAATTAAAAATAAATCAAAAAAATTTTCTTTTACTAAGCCACCAAGATTTCAGTTTCTCAAAACTATTAACTGTAAGCCATCGTAGTGGGTCGCTGAATATGAAAATACAGATTTTTTTCTCCAAAGACGCGTTTTCGAGATAAGCGCAAAAATAATTTTCCTAGCTATTTTTTAGATATTGTCATAAATCTCGTTAACGGCTTAGCTAATTAACATAAAGTGTATATTTTTTAATGTCGTTGTGTCTCCTTCCAACAGCATTACCTTAGGAGCACATTTCAAATCACTGTGTGAAAAAAGTTATTCGCTAGGCAAATTTTATGTTTCAGTACATTTTGGTATGAAAAAAAAGTCTTGACTAGAAAATAACTTTTTTCACATAGTGATTTGAAATGAGCTCTTAAAGTTACTATTGTAGTTCATAAAAAAAAACCTTTCTAACGATATGTCTTGTCATTATTTATCTCCCCGTAAAGAGCAACCAAAATCTAGAAATGTTTCAAAAATTCTAGTTTTTGTAGCTTTGACCTCCGGTAACTTAATAAATATCAATCCTATTAACACAAATAGAACATTGTCAGAAAGAGACAAATCACACCATTCTAAAAATATACAGTTTATGTTAATTAGCTTAACGGTTACCGATTTATGACAGTATACGTAAAATTAGTTAAGAAAATGATTTTAGTGCAAAAAATATGCCATGCAAATTCGTGCGAAATGAAAGGAAGGTATTTCCTTTAAATAGACATGACAAGCTTTACAAGAACACATATTTCATCATGACATAATGATATACTCCTATTTAGATTATCCAAAATAACTTCAAACAACACTTGTCGTACACTAAAAAACGTCATTCTTCTTTGTATTTTTTTCATATCTATAGAATATGCTATGGGTTGTCAAACAATTTATTAATAAACTACATACGTTCTTAAAGATTTCCGTTTTTTTTTTGTATTTTACGAATAATTTTAAATTATATCAACA
Source organism: Dasysyrphus tricinctus (assembly GCA_963921185.1). NCBI lineage: Eukaryota > Metazoa > Arthropoda > Insecta > Diptera > Syrphidae > Dasysyrphus > Dasysyrphus tricinctus. The sequence continues at coordinate 174,950,316 of OY992531.1, read as the reverse complement.
GTTTTATGGAGCTAAAAATTCAATTCTAGATAGTTACCTATTACAGAAAATTGGAGGTTGTCTTTGTTGTACGATAACTTCCAACTTATTCAAGTTAAATCTGATTTAGTTGTACTTTTGTGGTCAGTGGGTTATCGTTACATTTTAGAATTGCACCAACAACGAAAATTCGAAGTTGACTTTTTGGCGTCTAGCATGTATGAAACGGTCCACTGTGCGTCCGTTGCGGCGACGGAGCCATTGATGTTGCCGGATGCGACGGATTGAGGTAGCCCAATGAATGCGTTGAAGTTGAACCAGTTGAAATTCAAACACACACACATAACCACTTCCACGTTCTTTGCCTTTTGGAGTAGCCATTTGCTCTTAGAACATTGTCGACTAGGTTCAGCTCAGTCATTAGATGGTCACTGTCACAAATTCTGTGGGCGCGCTGAAACAATGTCGAAACAACAGATCTTAAATTTGTTGGGTGGTGGTGGGAAGTAGCATGTTGGTATCTGTTAGTGTGTGTTTCCTTCCGATAGACTGTGTGACCTAATGTACCATCCATTTTTCGTGTTACCTTCACATCCAAAAATGCAATGGAAAATAATCCGAAAAATAATTATCTATTATGTCTATTAAAAACCGCGAAAGCCTAAAAAGTTATAACATGTATTTAATCGAGCTGTCAGTTGAATGCGTCGCCACAACAGACGCAACGGATTGTATGGGTCGGGCCTTTATTCTGGCAGCAATATCAGCTGTTGTTGACTGGAATGGCTTAACAAAAAAGACTTTTAAATTTTAATGAGACAAAAAGGAGCTTTTAGCTTACAAGGGCATTTAAAATCTTCTTAAATATTAAAGCATTTGGTGAAACCAAAAAACATAATTTAAAGGCTAAATGGCTTTTTAAATTATTAAAAGCCTTTTGTTAAATTGGCCATTAATCTTTTTAGTTTTGTTTCTATTAGATTCTCGGCCGATTTCATAAAAGAATTTTAAGTATTTAAACACACATTTAACCTTTAATTACAAAGTTGTTTATTTTGGTATACCTTCTACAATGACCAATAACGTACAGACTTACGCATACAAAAAATAATAGCACTCATTGAGACCTTTCCAATGATATAGGTCAAAAAGTGTTACAGCGTATGGGACTAAACGCCCATTCGCCTTTCCCGGACTACACATTAAAAACACACATTTTCCCACTCCCAACAAAAACTCTTCAAAAAATTATTTTGATGGATTCTTGATTCTTTGTTGTCATGGAAAATTAATTATTGTTGGAATTTTTGGTTTTGAAAGAGTTATTTCACGGTAACACTACCACACTTGGCCTTTTGTATGGACTCTTTTTGTTCATTATCCATTATTAGGCGTTTTTCTTTTTTAATTCAGAAAAGAGCTGTGAACGGAGTCCGAGCATGTCTAGCATGTTCTGAACATCATCTGAGCAAGTTTTTTCTGAGCACCTCTAACTATTTTTGAAACACACCTGAACACTAAATCTAGAACTATAATGCTCGAAGGGGCACTTAAGTAAAACTGACATTTTTTGAAAAAGGAATGCCAAAAAGAGATAGATGATAGTTACATTATGGGTATGTTTCCCTTTTGACGGTACGGAAAGCTACTTTTCGTTGGTTTTTGACATTAATTTCAGTGCCCTTCCGACTATTATAGATCTACCTTAACTGTCAAATGTTATGTGTTCAGCATTTAACGCTGTCTACTCAGTTATCTTATTCTGAGAACACACTCAGAACGAAATAAAATGCACGACTGGGTCGCACGTACTTGCTCTTATGTTCAAGACACTGCGAGTTTAAGAAAATTGTATATACAAACATGGAAATTATGAGAGAAAAATGTAGAGAAGCATGAAATGCGACACTTAAATTAGCTAAAACAACTCTTTTGACAGTCTGAGGTGAAAAAAAAGTATGCCATCTTAATTCATGATGGAATATGTTGTATGGGAAAAAAAAATTTAAAATCGTTGGAGCGGTTTTTTTTAAATTAATTTTTTATATATAAAATTCTTAAAACATTTTTAAGAACAAATTTTGGTATGCAGATTTAAACTATATATTTATGTGTATATAAAAACAAAATTTGAAAAAAAAATTGTCAACCCGTTTTTGAGATATCGAATTTTCAAAAAAAAAAAAAAAAAAATTTGAAACTTTTTTTAAAAATCCAAAAACTTTTTTTTTGAAAATTTTGATATGCAATATTATTAAATCTTATCTGAAATTTATATATAAAAAAATTCATTTAAATCTGTTAAGCTGATAACGAGAAAACTCAAAATAAAAAAATACGTTCTATGACAGGTACTACTAATAGTTGCTATGTGTAAAATTTATAATTTTTGATGGTAGATCGTACTAATTTTAGTATATGAAAAAAGTTTAATCAAAATCGTAGGAGTCGTTTTCAAGCAAAAAAATATTTTCCTTTGCGGTTTTTTCACTTTTGTATGGAAGGTACCGTTATTTTTTCATAAATGTAAAATTTTTTCTAAAAATATTTTAGAGAGTACTAAAAAGGTCTTAAATATCGAGTTTCAAAAAAATCTATGATGCCGTTTTCGAAATATTTGATTTTCCAAAAAAAAATTTTGAAACATTTTTTAAAAATCCAAAAAATATTTTTTCAAAAATGTTGGTACACAAAACTATTAACATTTCTTGGAAGCTTCCGTATAAAAAAAATAATTGAAATCGGTCATACCATTTTGAAGAAAATCAAAAATTAAAAAAATGGTTCCTTGGGAGGTACCATTAATAACCATTTTTGAAAAATGGTTTTCCACCCAAAGAAAGCCTTTACTAAAATAAATTTATTGAATTTTTTTTAAGAAAAGTTGTCGAGCCGTTTTTGAGAAAAATACGATTATGTAAATTTGCTAAAAAAAAATGTATGACAGGTACCGTTATTTTTGGTTCTAAAAAAAAAATGAAAAAAACGTGTCGGCAGAATCACCAAAAACTACTAAGTACCAAGTTTGAAGAAAATCGATCGAGCCGTTTAGGCTGTAGACGAACAGACAGACAGACAGACAGAATTTTGCCACCCACTTTTTTGGTGTTCTCTATCATCGTAATATCATGTTTGATTGTTATCTCAAATTTTTTTTTTGCACGAATCCAAAACTTGCCTTATAGTACCTATAATCAGTGATGCCAACCGTATGATAATTATGCTACATGTATGATAATTATAGACTTTGTATGATGTATGATTAAAAGTCATTATCATACGCAAAATGTATGATAATTTCTGTGTCTTACAAACAAATATTAAATTTTTACCATTATTTTTCAATGTCTCATTAAAAAAATTTATTTCCTACTCAATACATAAAATACTATTGAAATATACTTAACGAACTGTCCCTGTATGCCTTTTCTTTAAATAAACATGTGAATGGGCTGGTTCAACGCATTACGTTTCACTTCTGAATTTTCAGATTTCTGAATTCATGTCGTTGAACGTACAAAAATCTGAAATTTCAGTCGAAAGTCATTGTGTCAAATACCTGCATAGAATTTACATTGAAGCGAAATAAAATAGAACTTTAATTATATTAGTAAATTAAACAATGAACGTGTAAAGTTGTGGGAATGAAATTATAATATGTAACTACATCAGCAATATGTATTAATTTCATTAAAAGTGTTTTTAATTGAAATGTAAAAAAACTTTCCAACTTCAATATACAAAATTGTTGATTTAAACATTTACTAAGCAATAAAAAAAAATCGTTCATTTAAACAAGTATTGAAAACTGAACAAATCAACCACCAACCAGACCGAAAATTATAAAATTCAACTTTTATATACAGTACTTCAGCTGGTTTGGTATTTCCCCACCACAAACAACTTTCATCTGAATTTCAGAAGAGAATTCCTTGTCTGAAAATTCAGATGAAACGTAACTAAACGTAACTAAAAGCATTGTATATAAATTCTATAGTATTCTCATGAAGAAAAAAAGCTCGTGGCCATCTATGCGTCCAAATGTCATACTAATTTTTGTTAAGGGATCTCGGTAAGGCGATCACAGCGAACCTATCGACCAATAGTGCTATTTATAAACACATTCCAAGCAATGTCTAACTTTAGACACCTGTCCAACTCCAAAATGTTATTTATAAACATTTAGCACCGATTGGCTAACTTAGCCACTGAAATGGGTTGTCCAATTCTTATTTCAAGGTAGACACGTTTAACGAATAAGGTGGGCAAATATTTCTGGTTTTCTAATTTTCTAGTTTTTAAATGAATGAAAAGCTAGTTGAACGTGCCCCAAAGCGTACTAAAATTCATTAATTCATTCAAAAATGAATAAATACAGGCATGTCAGTGAATAAATGAGGTCACATTTGGGCAATTGTTGGAATGCGTTTATAAATAACAAGTTGCCTAAACTATTTAGGCATTGACTAGCTGGACAACTGCCCAAGCGTGTTCTAAGAAAATCTAATAAGTACGACTGCAAATGTCTACCTATAAAATCGTGTTTCATGAGAATACTATAGATTGGATATACAATGCTAAAAGTCACTAAAAGTCATCTAACTTTTTATGACAGCTGGCCAATCAGATGCTCCAAAAATTCAGAAATCTGAAAATTCAGATGTTATTGAACGCGGCCAATGAGACAAATAATAAAAGTGCTTTTTATACTGCCATTTCTTCTTGTTACTAAACAAAATTAGCAAAATATGCTATATAGCTTTATATAACTTTATTTATTGTTTTCAAAAAATGTTTACTATTTGAAACTTTTGACTTCCAATTCACATAACTGATCAAAATTAATACTTTCCGTCCTTTATTCTATAAAATATTAAAATGCATAGCAAATTTTCGAATTTTTTACCATAAACATTAAATAAATTTAAAATACTTAAAATTTTGTTCTTCCATTTCCAATATTGTTTGCGAAAACAGACAAAATGGTTGTCATTTATTAACAAATTCAACTTCTAAAAAGGATTTCACCTAATTTTTTTATCCATAAAAAGGTCAATCTAAGGGCATTGTAACAATGCGGAAAACTGTTTACATGTATGAGCTCAAGGAAATCGTGTTATTTGTGTACGGTTCCTTGTAATTTTCTTTTTGGCGTATGATAATTATCCCTCCCGTATGATCATAAAATAGAAAATTGTATGATAATGCATCCACAAGAATATGGCATCACTGCCTATAATCGCAAGTAAAAAGAAATGCAAATTTTTGTCTCTGAACGCTCAGAGCTAAAAAAGAAACAACTTTTTGTTTGACAGTTCAGGCTAAAATAAGTTCTGTATATGTGATTCAAGTTTTAAACACCCCTAAAATCAAACATAAAATGCACGACTACTCCACGCCTACTCTTTTTATAGTTCAAGTTGCTGGGAACTTAAGAAATTTTAAAAATATGCAAGTAATTATAGAAGATCGTAAGAAGCATGAAAGTCGTTTCAATCCATAAACAACCAGTCAAATAGAATTAAGCCCAAAAATGTGAATGCAATCTGATTTACTTGAAGAAATATGAATCCTTCAAGAAATATGAATACATTTAAAATACTAGTTTAGAAAACATCTTTTTTTTTGTCGTGTTTTTTTTTTTTTTTTTTTGCGTGAAACCAAAACTTGCCCATAGTACCTATATTGCTAGTAAAAAATATAAATGGACTTGGAGTGTTTCAATTGAACGATGACGACATTATATTCGGTGCTTTCTTTTAAACCTTCCTTTTGATCTTCACTGTCAGCCTTAGAAAAAAGGGCGCAAACGCCAAAATTGGGTTAACGGCATATTTGCCATTTCAAACTATTAACAGTAGGTGCGTTTTATTGGTAGTTATCACAGTACACATATCTAAGGTATTATCTTGCACATGTTGACCGAAATGAGAACTGTCAAAGAAATTCAGGATGGCAGACTTACGTGACCCCGTCCGCTGTATTAGAACAACAACAAAGAAAACAAACACAAAAGGATAATGTAAATAGCACTAAAAACAAGGAAGGAATGTTGTTTGCATGGCAAAATAATGTTAATAAAAACTAAAAAAACTTGAAACAATTGTATATGCTAATAAATAAGTTACAAATGAACACATAACATACAACAAATTTTAATGTTTAACGAGTGGGGGTCACGGGATTCGCCATTTTCCACAGATTTTGATGGATGCGCAGAACTGAACAAAAATGAAAACGCTAATGATATTACCTTTAATATGTGTACTGTGGGAAGTTATAGCTAGCGCAGCAATGCAAGCACCAATAAAACGCTATACTCACTTTTATATTCAACCAAAGTCCTCCTAAGTTTAAACTTAACGAAACCTTTTATCAGCCAAGTGTGTACGAAGGATTCTGATTAGGGGGGGCAAGCGCCACTACCGCTTAAAGCCACTTTTATACTGCCTTATTTATTTATCGAGGGAATTTTAATATAGGTTGAAGTGGATGAAATTCTGCGGGTACTCCAATATAAATCAGGAATTGATTTGTCTGACCTCTGACTCTAGAATCTATCTCTACTGGGCTACTCACTGTATATTGTAGGTATACAATGTACATACATATATTATGTGATGTATGATCTGGGATATAGGCTCATGGTGTTCAGATGAACTCTTTTAAATCAATCATTAAATCATGTAGCACTAACAATAAGACCTTTTATTTTGTATGTTATATTTGAGATCTGATATTTAAATCTAATTTTTGATGATAATTTCGAATACAAAACTGAAATTTGCTTTGCTTGTATTTTTCTTTTAAGGTGAAAGGCCGTATGCATGTGATATTTGCAACAAGACGTTTGCTGTGAAAAGTTATGTTACTGCACACCGGTAAGTAAGACATTTTCAAAACAAATCTCAGATATTATTATTTCAAACATTGATTGTGACGATTATAGTTTTTAGTTTAAAGACGGAACACTAAAGACCGTCAATCCAGGTTTAATAATCTTTTAATTACAAAAAATGGCATACGGATTAAACATACCTGATAAGCAAATAAAAGTCAGATTGGCTTCCAATTCCAGTGATCTTGCAACTAAAATCAAAGCTAAAACTGTCGGTAAAATCAGTTTTAATTAATTTTATTAAACTAGTATACAATGCCATAAGAAAATTGCTTATACGCTTATGACGAGGAATGAAACGTGGACCATAGTAGTTCCTTTTCTGATGAAAACAAATTTTGATAATAAGCATATTGAACTGACAACAACAATTTGAGTGCCCTACCACCAAGTTGATATTTCACCTCGTCGCATTGTCATTTTTTATTGCATTTGGTAATTTTTTTAAGAAATGAAATGAGAAAAAACTTGACTTTACTTTTTATATTCTCAAAAATTTTACGCTTACCTAAAGCATTTTTTAGGTAGTAAGTTTTGTGATTTAGATTTAAATAATTCACTGGTCAACACTGTTTTTCCATTGAAACTTTTTACTTAGAATATCTCGAAATCCTGAGGTGATGGACCAATCCCGATGTCAGATTCAACACTAAAAACCTTTGAAAAACTTCACTTTAGACATAGTTCACACAGTAATGCACTGCACATTGCAGTATACATCTAAACGGCAGTATAAATCCAAACGGCAAACGTTCAAATGCTTGAAGCGTTTTAGGTAATTTGATTGTCGTGTGAACTAGGCCTAAAGTGTGGTTTTTCAAAAGTGTATGGTGTCCTGAATTCGAATCTCGATATTGCTCCATTACGATAGGTTTTCGAGATATTCTAACCCAAATATTTAAAAAAAAGTTGTGTAGTTTTTCTCTACACTGCAGTGTCTGTTTCTTCTAATTATTCCCCTCAAAACTCATTTGGAATATCTTCAGTCCTCTCTTTTTTTTTTGAGAAATCGTAAGTTAATCTTCGTCCTTCATACATTAAAGGTCCATTCACATGAGAGCGACCAACGAACGGCGAATAAACAAACAAAATGGGATTAAACACATTTATAAACAAAAATTCTTCGAAAAAGCTAAACAAAATGGTAGATATTTAATTGACGTTAATGCTGAGTTACTAAAATTTGAATTTTAAATGCTAAAATAAGAGAAGTTTGAGAAAACAAATTGGTCTTCGCGAATAGATTGTAATTCGCGACGACTAATTTTATTTCTCAAATTTCTCTTAATTCAACTTAAAATGCAAATTTTTCTACCTCAACATTAACTTTAGTTAGATTTCTACCTCTTTGTCTAATTTTTTAGTTTGGTTTTTTTAGTTGGTCTCTAATAAGACCACGAAATGCAAAAAATTAAAACAAATGCAAATGCAAAAAAATTACAAGCAGCTATGCTGTAATGAAAGAAACAACAAAAATAAACACGAAAAAACACAAATGTCACGTTTTCGCACACAATAAATGGTCTGGGTAGTTAATTATGTGCGAAAAAAGAGTGTAGAGACATCACATAATCTGCTACAATTCTCAATTTCGCTCATCTAACAGCGACTGCAGAACAAAAGTAGAACTAAATATTTAGTTAATAGGTCTGTTTGGTTACCCGGCTGGAAAAACAATCTAGTTTTATGCGAGGGGCTAGAAAGTTTTACATAGATACTAGCAAGTGCCCAGCAAGAGAAACTCTAGAAATTCTCTAGGGCCTCGCCAGTGAAGTACCCTTTTTCCTCGAGAGACCAAAAAAAAAAAAAATTGTCTTTACTGGGATTCGATCCTGCTATCTTCTGATTGCTAGTCCTATACCTTTTTTTTTTTTTTTTTTTTTTGTAAATTCATTTTTATTTTCAATTCATCTTAAAACTATCTTAAAGCTAGACAAAAATTCATAAAAACTAGCCTACTTATCAATATCTTACAACTTACTTACTGGCCCCTTTCGGGCGCTCTAAGTTAAACTAATAACTTAATGCTAATGCCTTTCGGCCTAAGAACTATCTTAAAACTAGAATTCATGGTTTTATTTTTCACCAAGAAGAATTGGAAAAAACTTGGTTTCTATATCTTTTATTTTGGTTTTATATAAAACTTACAAACTAAATAAAACTAAATTAAAACTAATTAAAACTAATTATAACTAATTAAAACTAATTAAAACTACTATAAAACTACTTAAAGCTACTTACAAACTACTTACAGACTACTTACAAACTAGAGCAGCCACAGCAAGCATTTTCGGGTTTTTATAATTTTTTTTGTGTTTTTATTGGTTTTATAATTTTTTTTTTTTTTTTTTTTTTTTTTTTTTGTGCCACCCTGACTGTCCCTGCTTAAAACTAACTACCTAAACCTATGTAAGTCGGCCATGGCATAGAAAATAGAAAAATGCAGTCAACTTTTAAATATCCGAAGAATCTTCGTGTTCAGGTTTCAACCACCAGAACTGGTTCTCCTGCTTTACCCTATCTTTTCGGTCCCGATCGGACACAGTCCTACTGAACCGAAGGTGCTATGCTCCGTGTTGTGCGAGGACGTCTCGACTGTAAAGGAGCCGCCGATCCACAGTTCTACGGCCGACGTGGTAGATTAGCGGAACCGCCGCTCTATCCTACAGTCCTATACCTTAACTACTGAGCTATTTCACAATACAGTTGTGCGATGTTGAAAATGAAAAAGTATATACTTTAATTTGTCTTTCCATTGTATGATAAAAATATTATAAATATTTGTTTTTTTGTTTTTGTCATATATGGGGTATTTGTGATGGGATAACAAGACCTATCCAACAAGTTTTTACTAGCGGGGGCCTCGCGAGTATTTGACAAGTTTGCCTTGTCTAGATTTTCCCTACCGAAGCCTTTCCAGTGCCTCGATTAAACTTGACAAAAACTTGCCATTTTTCCAGGCGGGTACTGAAACTTCGTACGAATTCGTACGACGTCGCACTACATTTCACAAATTCCTGTTTGTTAACTCCAAAGTGTAGCAACGAGAGAGAGCAAAATGAGAGAGCAAGAAATTTCCCCTCCATGAAAAATCTTGCAAATTTCTACTACACAAATTTCTGTGTGCAGGAAGTAAACAACTATCAAATCCACGTCTGTGTGTAATTTTGTATGTGTGTGTCCTAAGATTTGTCTGTAGTTTCTGATAGTATGTGTCACGTTTGACGTTTTGTACACAAAAGTGATACAAAATTGGTTTAACGCGTTTGTTAACTTTGTAGCAAGCTTTCCCCTCTACGAAAGAATTTTCCCCTTCTTTCAATAATTTGACAGTTTTTGAACTTCGTGCTACAAAAGTAACCAAACAAACCTAATGATTTCGTTGTGTCATTTTTGTATGGGATTTTTCGTTTCGCATCAGCAGCGTACTAGGCTTCAACGAAAAGCAGAACTAAATTTTTCATTTATGGTTTCGTTAGCATTTTTGTATGGGATTTTTCGTTTCGCATCAGCTTAGGCTTAAATGTAAGTAGCATGTGAGTCACTAGGGTCGTTTCTCTTTATCTCTAGTTTTTGGAAAAAATACTGAAGTATTTTTAAGGTAATTACTCGTTCTGGCTAAAGATAATTCATGTTTTATTTGGGTTTATTAATGAAGTTCAGGATGTTTCGTAGAAAAATATTCTCCGAGTGCTGCTTTTCTTGTTCTCATTAGGCCTAGTAATTCACAGAGGGAGTGAGATGAGCCCTCATTCACCTCTCCCTCCTGACATCCTTTGCATAAGGCAGATGTGCTGATGCCCATTCTGCTCATGTGGGATCCCATTGAGCTGGCACCCGTAAGGATTCTACCCAAGGAGACAATTGAGGTCTGCTTAGCTTAAGTAAATACTCTGTGTTGTTCTTTGAAATATCTGGCCAAAGATTCATCTGCCATTCCATTAGCATTATAAGTGTCACGGTGACATAATTTGTTTCGCCAAGCAATCTCAATTCACTACGGCAGCGATTAACCAGTTTTGACTTTGTGAAAATTGGCGAAATGGCTCTGATTGCCGTCTGGCTGGCTATCTATGAAAATATCAATGTGTTTTTCGTTAGCTCACATGTTGAAATGTGAGCGTTGAACTAAATGAAGGTCAGATCTTTTAAAGCTTTGTTTTGTTTTTTTTTTTTCGAACAGTTAAGCCCGAAAATTGTTATACCTTAATAATTGAATAGAAGCAATGAGCAATCTTTCATAAATTTCAGAATGAGTGAATTCCCGAGTGAAGCAAATGAAAAGCAACATTCGACTATTAGCAGAATCCGAATGATTACAAGTAGTTTTTTAATTTCGTTCTTATTCCAGGTGGTCGCATGTCTCCGAAAAACCTTTGAGCTGTGATCGTTGTTCGATGACTTTTACTAGTAAGTCGCAATTCGCAGTTCATATTCGTACACATTCGGCAGGTCAGAATTTCGAATGCAATGTTTGTGGTCGAGCATTTATTCGTGATAGTTATCTTATAAGGTATGTTACAAATATAATCAAAGCAAGGTTAAAGCCTGACTCACAAAACCGGATTGATGCTTATTATGAGTAAATTGGTGGAATATAAAAATAACCTGAAGTTGTGAATCAGGTTTAAGCCTCGTTGGGCCTGCGCACATGAGAGCAATTCATCTGGGGAAAATGAAACTTATTTATAAGAGTTGTGTTTGAAGTGAAATAACAAGGCTGGCAAAAAGTGGACTCTGAAATAAATGTACATAGTTCGCTTCGTGTGCGTAGGAACTTTTACAGCCCTATTATTGACACGATTCAAAACTAGTTTCAGGCTTTGAACATATTGGAAATCAGAAATCAGAGTTTAAGATGTCAATTTTTGTTTGAATAATACCAATAATATTCAAAACCTGAAACTCGAAACCCCTATAGTTTTACTTTAAAACTAGTTTTGAATCGTGGTAATAATAGGGCTGTTAGTATTGTGAATATATTAACCGAACATATTTTTTAATTCTATGAATTTTTTTTTGTTGAAACGTAGACATCATAATCGAGTACATCGTCAAGAACGTACAACTGCAAACAGTATAGCAACTATAAATAGCGTGGCGACTGGAGAAGATATTGGCAATGCTAACACACCCGACCGTGTGGATGTTTTCGAAACAAACAGCTCCCAAGTTTGTGATTTAAGGTTATTTTTTTACAATATTATTATTGAATGAAAGCCCTGTAACTTTTAATGAATGAATTCGTGGGCCTTAAACTAGTTCCTTTTTAGAAAGAATAAATCTTTCGAAATTTGTTTTTCAATCAGTACAAATCTTTTAAAAATTCAAGGTATGTCCCGAATTTAGTAATGAACAGATCGCCAGTAGTATCTCAGTTATCGCCAACGGATAGCAACCAAGCAATATCAATGAATCACCAGGAGGCAAATCGTAGTCAAATAAGTAAATAAAAAAAACGGGTTTTTGACCTGTCGCTTATACATGTTTTTATTCATTTTTTTTTTAACAGGTCTCAATGAAGTTCGAAGCATGAATATAAGCGAACGTTTAATACAAGATGCCAGGGTGATTCATGAAAGAGCAGTTCAGGAGCAGCAACGTGCCATACAGGAAAGGGCTAATCAAGAACGAATACTGCAAGAGAGAACATTTCAAGAACGTGCATTGCAGGATCAACACGTCATTCAAGAGAGACTTCTTCAGGAGAGTGACGAGGAGCGAATTATTCAAGCAGCAGCTGCCCATTCATCTTTAAGCTTACAGCAAGGCCATGTTTTAGCTCGTAACAATATATTAGAAAAATCTACGGTGATCAGCCCGGGTTCAGTTTAATTTCTACGAATATAAAATAAAAATGGCAGTCACACAAATTTCTGGATATTTTTCTAGATGAGTGTTTATTAGTTATGTATACCTTATTTTTTTTTTTTTTTGATTTCATTAAATGAAAGTAAAAGCTTGACATATATTAAGTAACATTGTATATATGTATGTATTATATATTTATAAGAAAAATATTTTCACAGGAAACATTTTAATTTTTTTGAAAACGATTTTTCATTATATTGAAAACCACTTACTATAATAACCCATAAAATTGATTGAAAATGCTTTAAGCTATTTGCAATATAACAAAAATGCTTTTTAATAGATACCAACATGCTGTTTAAAATTACTACAGCAAATATTTGGATGAGTACTTCTACCACGTTGAAATACATAAGGTAACAAATTGTCGGTGGGCTTGGTTGTTCCTGACATGATATTCTGCATTCTGCTTTCACGCCATTAAAGCTTCAGTCAAAAAATATGAACTCAGATATGGAGATCAGCAAAAATGAATTTACGATAAATGAATTTATGAAATATAGAATTTACTCATCATCCAAGTGCTTTTTTAGACTGTGACTGCTCACTTAACCATGTCGATGAGATCGGTGGAAGGTCTTTTCTCTTCACCGATTTCACCAACAAAACCATCGTAATTGTATGGCGCAGTAAATAGTGACAATCTAAACAGGGTCCAATGATTGACACACAAACAAGACATTCAGTCTATTTCCATTACTTTGTTGATCTTGTTGTGTAGCTATGTAAAGGCTGATCGATTGAGGCCTAAAATATTTTCCACAATGCAAAACTATACTGGATGAAATTGTATTATCGGAAAGGTGGGTCGTTTGAGTATATATAGTCAAAAATTGGTAAGTGTTGTGCATAAGTAACCATTTTGAAAAATACATTTCAGCCAATCATCCTTATAGCGAAGATCCACTTTCAATTAATAGGTTCGTTCGTTGAAGTTGACCCAGGTTTTCTTGACAACACAAACAAAAACTGGGTTTTTCGGTTCTCAAAAAACATTGGGCCTTACTAATAATCAAATTAAGTGTTAAGCTTAAGAGTGTTCCGAACTGAACAAAACCAGTCATTTGCTAACTTTTTTTTTGCATATATAAGACCGTTTTTTTCTCTTTCATCAGATACTTTGTTTTATAAAACTTTGCATTTTTACTAATTGGTCACTAGTAGGTATATTATTGTACTAAAAAAAAAAATTTCTAAAAGTAACTGATTTTAACTTCTAAATTTACATAAATTTCCTGAGAAAAAGTGCATTTTAAGAATTTAAAATTTCAATATCAAATGATACAATTATTATTACATAATTAATGAAAATCATGAAAAATATATTGAATTTATATCCACTGCAGAAAAACATGTCAAAAAAATACCGTTAGGTATAAAAAATTGACTGTCAAAAATGCGTTTTTTCAAAATTCACAAGCATTTTTATTTTGCATTATTAAAATTTTTATTAGGTACAAAATTCATAGAAGGACCAGAGCTGCTCGCGAGCTCTACGAGCAGAAGAGGAAAGAGGAACACAAGCTTCTCAGAAAGAGAAAGAAAGAGCATGAGAAGCGCGCGATCGAGGAATTAGAGGGATGCCACTGCAGGAATGAAGTTCGGAAGTTTTACCAAAAAGTAAAAAGAACCTCCCAAGGTTACAAACCCCGAACCGAAGCCTGCAAGGACGATCAGGGGAACATCGTGGTGGAAACGCAGTCGGTGCTGAGGATATGGAAAAATCATTTCTGCAAATTGTATAACGGCGATGACGAACCGAATTCCGCTACCATGCAAATTGCACCATTCAACTTGGACGACTTAGGCCAACAATTCCGTCCACCCGATCTTGACGAAGTGAGGATAGCCATATCTAAACTTAAGTCCAATAAAGCTGCTGGAGCTGATGGCCTTGCGGCTGAGCTATTCAAAGCGGCTGGCGATGAATTGGTTAGGAGTATGCACCAGCTCATCTGTAAAATATGGTCGGAAGAAAGCATGCCCGATGAATGGAACCTCAGTATTGTTTGCCCGATCCTCAAGAAAGGCGATCCTCTGGACTGCACCAACTACAGAGGCATCAGTCTTCTTAATATCGCCTACAAGATCTTCTCTGCCGTACTTTGTGAACGCCTGAAGCCATTCGTCAACAACCTGATAGGTCCATATCAGTGTGGCTTTAGGCCAGGGAAGTCCACCATCGACCAAATATTCGCACTACGGCAGATCTTGGAGAAAACCCAGGAGTTTCAAATCGATACCCACCACCTTTTTATCGATTTCAAGGCCGCGTATGACAGCATCTTTAGAGACGAGCTATATAGAGCAATGTCTAGTTTTGGCATCCCTGCCAAACTCGTCCGTTTGTGCAGGATGACGATGGAAAATGCACGCTGCTCCATCAAGGTCGGCAAAGACCTCACCGACACCTTTGATGTCAAAAAAGGTTTTAGGCAAGGCGACGCGCTGTCATGCGACTTCTTCAACATCGTTCTTGAAAGAATAGTGCAAAACTCTCACGTCAACACTAGAGGCACAATCTTTCAAAAGTCCGTCCAATTACTCGCTTACGCTGATGACATTGACATAATGGGACGAACAAAGCGTGATGTCAGTGGTGCTTTTGTGAGCATTGAGAAGGAAGCCAAGAAGATGGGTTTAACGGTGAATGAAAGCAAAACGAAGTATATGCTGTCAACAAGAAAGGACACCCAACACCGACGTCTAGGACAGAACGTCACTATAGACAGCTATAATTTTGAGGTGGTCAGAGACTTTGTCTACCTAGGATCCGCTATAAACTCAGCGAACGATACCAGTGCTGAGATCAAACGAAGAATTACTCTTGCCAAGCGCTGTTTCTTCGGGCTAAGAAGGCAATTGAGAAGCAAAGCCCTCTCTCGAGCAACTAAACTGTCCCTGTATAAGACGCTTATCATCCCGGTCCTGATGTATGGTGCAGAGGCATGGACACTGCTAACGGTGGATGAGAACGCGTTAGGCTGTTTCGAGAGGAAAATTCTCCGGGTGATTTTTGGTCCCGTCTGCATAGATGGGGAATGGAGGAGAAGATACAACCACGAACTGTATGAGCTGTACAGCGACACCGACCTAGCCACAAAAGTGAAAAGCCAACGACTAAGATGGTTGGGTCACCTAGAGCGAATGGACACCAATGCTCCGGCCCGGAAAGTCTTTGAATCCAACCCCGTGGGACAACGCAGTAGAGGTGGACAGCGTAAAAGGTGGCGCACGCAAGTGGAAGAGGACCTCAACCAACTTGGCGTGCGAAACTGGAGACAGCTAGCTAGAAACCGAGCCGGCTGGAAGAAGCTTGTTGGTTGAGGCCCTGGTCCACCCCGGACTGTAGCGCCACCTTAAGTAAGTAAGTAAGTAAGGTACAAAATTAAAAAAAATTTCCAATAGTGGCATAATAAAAATAAGGAATTTTATGTTATTAAACATTTTTTTGCAAAAAATGCTATAGTGTAGGCTACATTTGCTTTGAAAAACAGCCAATTTAGCCATTTTCTCGATTTCTTAGAGGCTTTTACCAAAATCTAGAGCACAAAATTAAAAATTTTTTTCCAATAATGGCATAGAAAATAAGTTTATCTGTCCATAGACACCTTAATCACTTTGATCGGACAAGTACACGCTTCGCAATCTTTTTCATGAAATCACCATTTCAGTCCGGAACACTCTTAAAAGAAAATCTCCCGATTTTAGAAAATCCGCATACCAATAACAAATTTAATCTCCAGTTTAGTCGTTAGCAATATGTCAAAATTTAATAAATGGAAATCCATGTTTAAAGTCGAACACTAAATAAAAAGTGTTGCTCTAGTGCTGTTTTATGGTATTTTAATTTATATTTAATACTTAAATCTATTCTCAAGTTATCAGGTAGATTTAAATAGGAATTTTCAGTCGAGTTGGTTTCAATCTTCAGATCATTGTTTTACAGAGAAAAAGAAGAACTTTATCTAGGAGTACTTTATTTATTGTTTATATATTTATGTATTGCAACAGGAACAGATTATTTATTTTTTTCATAAATATTTAGTACGTCTGCATTGACGTTGAATATGTGCATAATTTTTTGATTCCGTTGTTTATATTTGCATACCAAATTACTTTCATCTAAAAAGTAATTTTTTGTGTTGAACGGGAAAGGATTTGTTTTGGGTTTTCAGAATTTGTTTCATAGTTTTTTATTTATTTAACATTATATAAGTTAATTAAATCCATTTGAATATTTTTAAAGTATATTTATATTTCCACAAACGTCTTGTCAAAAACATAACGAAACAAACTTCAAAATGATTGTCAATCATGTCGTTTTTCTTTGGTCACTCCTTGTAGTCCTTTTTAACTCCTGTATTCCAAAAGTCTTCCAGTAGCTTCGTTCATTACAGTTATGTTTTGGGAGTGTTTTTGTCAGAGAGCACACCTATACACGTAAACATATGTAGTCATTCTTAGGATTACTTGTCAGAGAAATTAATGTATGAAAAATCATTTCGCATAAAATAGCGTCATTTGGTAAAGTTTGTATGAATTCAGAAAGTCGGTCGTTTCATATTTTATTGGGATTAAAAAGGATACATTTTCTGAAAAAAAAAAAAAACAATGGAAACAACAGTAGGTACTCTAGTCCCTAAAAAAAATATCTACTAAATTAGCAGGAACAGATATACCACTGTAAAAATCCCAACAGAAAATAATTTGTTTCCGTAGCAATTTCATGCCACTATGAAGTTTACTCAAAATATGCATGTTCTTGCATTATGTTTATCAACTATTAGCCTATTGAATAGACCGGAAAATGAGGGGTATAAAGGAACAATTACGTGCAAGGGTTTTTACTATTGGATATGTTTGTTTGGCCCATAAGCATGCTTAAAACCGAAAATGCTACTTAATTCACCCATGAATTTCTGAGAGAATGGTCACACTGGCCACTTTTCAATATTTTTGGTGTAACTTGAAAACTAAGCCGAATTTGACAATTTTACATATAAAACTTTTTGTTCAAAATTAAATTTTCTATTGGAATGGATAGTCCAAAGAATTTTACGAAAAAATTTAAGCAGGAAAAGTTAACAAAAACCAACCTAAGAAAAAATCAAGGATATCTAAATTTTGTAATAAATTGTGCATAACTTTTTTTGAAGCAAAGATAGGGTCAAGACACGCATAGACAAAACAAAGAAGAGACTAAAGGCTTTAATATGGCTTGTTCAAAAATTAATATTTGTTCAAAATTGACAAGAGATATTACCATTCAAACCTTGGCCCTTATTGCGAGTGTCGTTTGCTTTCGATAAACTACTTTTGTCGAAAAAGTCGATTATCGAAAAAAATTAATTTTGATGTTGAAAATTTTAATATTTTGAACAAAATTTTTCGTAACAAGTCAAAACAAAAAATTGCACAAAAAATCGACAAAAGTCGTTTATCGAAAGCAAACGACACTCGCAATAAGGGCCCTTATCATTTCTTATAATTTTTCGCAGTTTTGGCCCGAAAGTCCCTTTTTCGGTACAATATGGCAAATTTCATTTTCGTAAAAATGTTCGAAATCAAAATTTTGATATAATATGACATTAGAACTTTAGAAAATTTATAAAAAAAAGGATGTACCTACATGCTATGAATTTTTCGGCAGATTTTACGTGAATTTCCAAAAAAAAAAGGAAAATTTAATTTACCCCTACAGCGACTATAGGGGATGAAAATAAAAATCTGAAAAAATTAGGGAATTTTTTTGTCTTCATTTAGAGCTGATTTAGGCCCATCCAAATGTTAAAACTCAAAAAAAACCCATTATAACGACCACCCTAATGTACATATATCATATTGTAATGACTTTCCAAATTTGAACTATAATGACTCCGAAAAGCAAACAAACTGACACAATAAGTCTTACGGTCACAGTGCAAACATACCCTTATTAGCTATAATTATAGCAACTCTCAAACGAAGGAAGCGCCATCTGCCGGATTATAGCAGATTTACCAGCTGTCAAATAAAAGCTTTTGGAAGGGAAATTATTGGTAAATTTCCCCTATGGAAAGCTCTGGAAGCAGAGACCAGAACGTTCTCCTTATTTCCAGAGTTTGGAAAACAAGTATAAAAGGCACATGTTTGAACGGCAGCGACACAGTTTGTTTAAAATCATGAATGAATAAAGTTGGTTGTAATAAAAGTGAAAAGTAAAGTTTGTGAATTAATTCAGTGGTGAATAATAAATCGTTTTGTTTGTAGTAAGAAAATTAAGTAAAGTGTTTTATTTTGCGAAATAAATAAGTGGACATTTTGAATAAAGTAAATAAGTTTTATTAACGAACCTGAGAAAATATTACATTGGTGTCAGAAGTGGGATAAAACTTATTTTATCGGTGCACTCAGTTAATTTATTGTGTGGAAAAAAAAGATAATGGGTAAATCTTTGAATGATTTAAATTTAGTGGAACTTAAGGCAGAACTGAATAAGTGAGATCTTCCTACTGCTGGAACAAAGAATGATCTTATAATTCGTCTGCAAGAAGATTTAAGAAGATGTGGAAAAAACCCGGACACGTTTATATTACATTGAAATGGAAGAACAGCAAGAGCAAGTAAGTACATCGGGCATGACCTTGCATCGGGCTGCTTGCCAAATTTGATAGTCAGGAAAAGAATCTTCTCGAACGTTTCAAACAACAAAGCCAAGAACAACGGAGTGAACAAAAGAATCTTCTCGAACGATTCGAGCAACAAAGCCAAAAACAAAAGGGTCTGCTGGAAAAACAGACAAATATGCTCGAATGTTAGTTAGATGCCTTTGACAGTAGAATTATTGCCCTTCCTTGACGAGCGTGTCGATAAACAATTTTCTTCTATCGATAAACAATTGTTAACTGTCGATCAACAATTGTCTAATATCGATAAGCAATTGTCGACAGTAGAAGCAAAGTTCGAAGATAAAATCGAATCCATTACAAAGGAATTAGATAAAGTAAAGAAAATGAAGGTTCGAGAAAGTTCTGGTGACTGTCCAAAGAAAAAAGAGATGCATCCACCAACCTTCGATGGGCAAACTTCTTGGTCAATCTACAAGAAGCAGGGGGCCTATTCTAGAAAGCGCGGCGGATCGAATTGAAAGCGATACCTCAATTTCGACCGTCTTCGCTTCGGGTTATTCCCAAAAGCGAAAATGAACAAAAGCGATCATTCCAGTTTTCTCATTTGAGTTCCAAATAATTCCAGTTTTCTCATTTAAATTCCAAATAATTCCAGGCCACTCCCATTTTTACTTCCACTCTCTCATTAAAATATCATCTGTTTCCAAGAATATGACAGAAGGACCGTGTCAGCAAAACATTTTTTTTTTTATTTATGCAAAAAGTATTTTAATTCATAATTTTGCGATTTGTTGCACTTGTCTAAAAAATAAAACAATTCGTTGGACTCCATAAGTGTGTTTTTAAATGCTATGCTAAGAATGAGGTGAAAAATATTTAAACATAATTTAACACTCGTAATTGCATTTTCTTTCAATCCGCCAACAATCCGTCCCCTAAATACCTATCGTTTTCAAACACGAAATGACAAAACCAAAACACACTTTTATTTGAAAAAAAATCCCCAAAAAAATTACAGAAATAATCAAAGAACATTTTTATTTGAGAAACAAAACATTTTTTATGTAATTATTTATATTTTGCTTCCATCCGTCACTAGTTCGTCAACTTCACAACTTCACATCTATCGCTTTCAAAACGTACTGACAGAATGATATTTAGTTGGAAAGCGCTTTCGCTTTCCCTATGCGGTCGAATGAAAAGCGAATCGCTTTTTAGAATAGGAAAATGCAAATTCGCCATTGAAAGCGATCCGCCGCGCTTTTCAGAATAGGCCCCCAGTTTGTGGAGCCGCAGCAACAAATGGCTGGGATGAGAAAGACAAATGCATAGCTCTAACGCTTGCCCTCAAAGGACCTGCTGCTGAGCTGTTACAAAGCATACCAGCAGATAAAAATGGCAACTTCAGTGCTCTCGTTCAGGCCATTGACAAACGTTTTGGAGATGGCCATATGCAAGAAGTCTTCCGCGTTCAACTCAATTCCAGAGTCCAGAAAAGAGGAGAAACTCTGCAACAACTCCAAGCAGACATCGAACGGTTGGCACACCTGGCATATCCGGCTGCAGGAGATGAAACCATCAACCAATTCGCAACAGAAGCCTTTGTTCGTGCTGTATCTGACATCAACCTTCAGAGAGCAATTCGAACTGCTGGCAAACGCACGCTTCCTGAAGCACTAGCATTCGCCCTCACAATGGAAGCAGCAGAACAGGCTTCTCAAGGAGTTCATCGGTTGAGAGAACTAGGAGTTGAGGAGTGTTCTTGCAAGAGAACTGCGTTCCAAAGAAACCAGCGAGATGGACTTGCTCGATGCTGGAACTGTAACAAGATCGGACATCTTCAACGCCAGTGCAGACTGCCACCTAGAAAACCTCCATGTTGGAATTGCAACAGGACTGATGGGCATCTGCAAAGCCAGTGCAGATTGCCACCTAGAAGACCATGGAAACCAGACTACAAGCATTGCACGCATGAAAAAGAAAAGGAAGTTGTTTCCATCCAGCGACTGAGAGCCTATCCCATTTACGATTGGAGTAAAAGGAAAATGAGGACTGCGCAAAAAGATGGCTCGGGAAGCGATATATATCGCCCAAAAGTGACTCCGCTGCAGTTAACTCCTACTCGGCGAAAGGGTGACGAGCGTGATTCCAGAGAAAACTACAAAGTTGGAGCGGACGGATTTCAAGTGTGCATGGATGTCAGTCATTTCAAGCCAAATGAGTTAATGGTCAAAACTGTTGGCAACAGCGTGGTAGTGGAAGGTAATCATGAACGTGAAGATGAACATGGCTACATAAGTCGTCAGTTTGTACGGAAGTACCAGCTACCAAAGGGGTATGATGCCAAAGATGTCATCTCAACGGTTTCAATGGACGATATCCTGACAATCAAAACTCAGCAGAAGGCATTGAAGAACAACGAAAGGATAGTGCAAATTCAACAGAGAACAGACTTGCCCCATGAATCGGAGTGATAAGGGAAATGACGAAGAAAGGCTGAGTGACGTTCATGAAAGAACAAGGGCAAATATGAAGCCATCAAGTGGTCGGATTAAAACACGGTATGACACAAAATCAACAACAGGATTCCAAGCTGGACACCTTGTGTGGTTTTATAATCCCCACCGTCGGAAGGGACTTTCACCGAAGCTTCAACAAAATTGGGAAGGCCCTTACACTGTAGTAACACGAATAAACGATGTCGTCTACCGCATTCAGAGAGGATTAGGAGGCAAACTAAAAGTAGTTCACAGCGACCGTTTACATCGTTATAATGGTGAAGGAAGTGATGGATTTGCTCGGGACGATCAATCCTAAGAGGGGGGCAGTGTAATATATAAATAAATTGGGTGGCGCAACAGCTCATGGAGAACCAGGGCCTAGTGAGTTACAACTCACAACCATTCCTGTGTGCGTGTTTGTTGGCAGGAATGGAGGGGACCTACAGTTTTTTGCCGAGTCCGAACGGCTAAATGAGATGCACTTTTCATGACAAGTATACTCTTGGAGGATCTGTCAGTTCCTCGCAAGAGGCAGTACCTCGAATAAAACATTTCTGTTTTTAGGTGGCACGGCTGGGAATCGAACCCACACAGTGTAATGACTTTCCAAATATGAACTATAACGACTCCGAAATGCAAACAAACGGATACAATAAAGCTTACGGTCGCAGTGCAAACATACCCTTATTAGCTATAATTATAGACACTCTCAAACGAAGGAAGCGCCATCTGCCAGATTATAGCAGATCTACCAGCTGTCAAATAAAAGCTTTTGGAAGGGAAATTATTGGGAAATTTCCCCTAAGGAAAGCTCTGGAAGTGTTGCGAGTGCGATAACCACGGGGGTGTCACTTCGATGCTGGAGAAGGGGCGGCGGCATGCTTGCTTTCCGCTCGGCCTAGCTCGAAGGATGGGGGTGGTTCTTGCCCCTCTCCAAGCATCTCTCACTCTGCAAACAAACTTCTCATGCCTTGTTAGAGGAAAAGGAGAGGAAAAGGGAAAGGTATGACCTATATCGGGACAAAAGGAAAGGATATACACAAATCTAGTGACCTATGCCACCGTATAAGAGAAAGGACGAGGTTTGAGTCGATATCCTTCGGAAAAGAAGGTTGAGTGTATTAATTCTAACCTAATATCTAAGCCCTTACTCACAAAGTTTATATCCCTTAAGGATATAAAGAAATTCCTTATATATTCTTTAATCTAAACTAAGTCTACTCTAACTCTAACTAAAACAATCTTCTTTCCAAAAACATTGGATCTCAACCCCATCGTCTCTCCCACACAGTGGTTCGTCAGATCACAGAAGGCATTGACAGATGTTGAGGTCAATGGTTGGCCGTCCCACCCTTGCATTTAATATGCAACCGTTGCTATCTTCTTGGCCGACTCTCAGGAGATAGCCCCTAATACAACCCCCAGCCACAATCACTATTCTGGTCAAAGTATATCGTTACATCCCTAGTCTCAGAAGTTATTAGTATTGTTATTTTATGTCATAGTAGTTTGTAGTTCGTTGCGTGTCTCGTCCCAAAAGTTCGTAACTTTTCCTGTCAAGTCTATGTAATTCATCGTGTCGTCACGTCGTACTTGTACCTAAAATTCCTTAATTGTCCCGTTATGTCACATATAGTTCTCTTCTATCCCATACTCTTTCAGGAAGCCGGCCTGGCCTGGCCTCTACACACTGTCGCAAGCGAAAATTAGCACATCATTGTTGCAGTGAAAACTCAAATTTAAAATCCAAAACGTATAAATGTAATTTCAGTTATGTTAGCCATAAACCGTAAAATATATAAAAGTATTATAATTCAAAAATTAAAGTATAAATAGCAAAAAAAAATTAATTTCAATAAAAAGGAATCATAAAAAAGGTAAAAGTTTAATTAAAACAACCCAAAATGGTCTTTAATTTTCTACTTCCTCTCCTTAATATCTGCCTTTGAGGCGTAGGTCAATTTCATATATATGTATATCTATCTATATATGTATATTCCATATAAAAATGGTAAAAAGGTTACTCACGTGTACTCGTCCCACGAAGTCCTGCCGGCAGCACGTTCTTGATGACGGTAGGTAAAAAAAACAAGCTTCCAATTTCAAGCCCTTAATTCGCGCAATCTCCTAGCATATGTATATAACTACACATATATATAAATTATCACTTCGCGCAGATTTTGATCTCTATACGAATTCTACTTAAACTTTTTCCTTTCTTTTATGCAATCCTTTTCTTACACTCTTTGTCGTTTTTTTAGGCTTTATAACTCCAAACTTAATGAGAAAAATTCAAAATTTAAAATTCAAAAAAAAAGAAAAGAAAAAGTTACACTAAAGAACAAAAAAAAATATTATAAAAAAAAATGTTTAAGCACAAAAAAAAACTTCCGGTTTGGCTCCAAAGAAAAAAAAAAACACCCTTTCTTTGGCTTGGTGCTAGGTAGGCTTTCTTATCAGCACCTAGAAGTCCCCTTTCTGCAAGGTCTATAGGTCTATATATTTGTAGTCTCCTGATGGAGCTCTCTCTCACACTATACCATTAGTAGTCTCCTGATGGAGCTCTCTCTCACACTATACCATTAGCTCTATAGTATGTACGTCCAGGAATTTGTCCTTGTCTTGAAGGTTATCCCCAAAAATGCAAGCAGAGGTCAAGGTTTGTCTCTAATGAGCATGTGACACTGCTATATGAATATATATATATATATATATATATCGATATGTCATATATATCTTTGAATCTTTATACATACTTATATACACGATGTATTTAAGTTTCATCGGGTGGCAGGCCAGCTAAGTAGACTTTTGCAACCCCCTAACCTAAGGGAATTTTATCTCTTTAATCTCACTATCACTTTACCTATTCTTAAGTACAATTTACCTCTGCTTTAAAAATTTCTCAGATAGGTATTTGCCAAGGAATACCGTCAACCTCTTCCGTTAGGCCACTTAACTCCGTTTCCTCGTGAAATTTATATATATCAGTTCGTATATATATGTATATATAGGTAATCTAAAATTTCAAATTTAAGCACAGTTTCAATTTCACTGAGTTTGCAACATTCCTACCTTTGAACATAACTTATTAAGTCTTATGGCAATAATTTTCCTATATCACCAATGTCTTTATTATTCACAAAAATTCAAATATTATTTAACCGAAAAAAAAAATTCAAATTTTTCGAAAGAAAATAATTTTTTTTTGTTCTGGGCACACCAATTTTACCCTGTACTGTTCAAAAATATCTTAAGAAGTTAGCACACGTACTTTCACCTTCTGAATGACAAAAAAAATCTCTATTGCATCACACAGTTCGTTAGCCTCTTGCCCCAATTTCCATCTTCTCCTTTAATTTTTCTTCGTTCTTTGAACTGGAAAGAATAAACTTTTTCCCTTCTCTAATCTAGTACTTGTACTGGTCATAGTTGTCGGCTTTGAATTTTAAAAGTACCTTCGGGATATCGTAAACTTTTAATCCACTACTAAGCATATTTTCCTATTTGAAATAAAACTAACGATATGAAAATAAACTTGTTTGAATTAACTAAATTAACAATAAAACTAACCTAATCAGTCTCAATTCTCATTTAACCTACTTATATAACTAATATTGCACGAATTACTATCACAGATTTCCTACTCCCTACGTCTACCTACTATTTCATACTTTTCTAACGTCTTACATAACTACTTCCTCTATTCACCAAGTGATCGCGCTACCTAGCTTCGTTAATTTGTTGTTGTCGTTCAAAACTGGATTGTATTTGACATTTCATCATAATTTAAGAATTGCGAAAACAAAAGTGTGCCTAAAAGTTTTTAACTTAAAAAAAAAGGAGACAAATAAACCACGAAAGGAATAAATAAGTATAAAAACAAATGAAATGAACT
Organism: Dasysyrphus tricinctus; assembly: GCA_963921185.1. Classification (NCBI taxonomy): domain Eukaryota; kingdom Metazoa; phylum Arthropoda; class Insecta; order Diptera; family Syrphidae; genus Dasysyrphus; species Dasysyrphus tricinctus. The sequence goes on along the minus strand of OY992531.1, from coordinate 174,924,558 downwards.
CTAGACAAGTCTATGCAGTAAAAATAAACTTTTCCTTTTCGCCAATGATTGCGGAGTAACAACAAGAAAACCAAAACAACAATCGGTATGTGTATTTTCATTTTGCACATTAATTTCTTGCTTGGCGGAGACTTATCTTTTCTTTTCCTTTTCTTTAGGCATACATTCCACGCCTCCACGGAAACTTCCTACAACATCATACAACTAGTCATGAGGATAAGTCAATAATTGTCGCTGAGAATGTTTCTGGTCATTTCCATGTACATTATGTACTTACACAATCGACCAAGAACCACTCTCAAGCGACAAAATCCTAATCTTAAATTGCCATAATTATATTTTTTCTTTTTTTTTTTTTTTTTTTTTTTAGGTACCTACTCAACTCGGATCTTCACATCAATTGGAAGACACCCTCTAACCACCACCAAATATGGGCACAGGAAAATGATTGTCCAAACATTTCTCACCACCACGGTCTGTAGTCGTATTACGAACATGGAATTACTTCCTTTAAAGTATGACCTTGGGCTGCTGATTGTGAGTTTATATACTTTTTGCATTTATTCATGTACATTTATGCATATGAACATATAACTCCGTACTACGAGATTATTTTATGTCATTTGCACGTATGTATTAGATACGCAAGGCAAAAATCTATGCGGCCAATCCTGCAGTGCGAGTTAGGATATGGGGAAATGTGGGTATAATATAGGTGTATGTAGATATACATATACCTACTCTTTTTATGTTCAGCTGATCTTGAGAATAGAATCGCTTTCAGTTTCATAGTGCGATTCACCTTAACAAGTGTTCTTATTGATATCTAGTGTATGTAGGTTCTGTTGTGTTAATATGTACTTACATATACCTATATCTTTTTGGTCTTATACTACATTATGTTGTATGAAAGAATGATGTAGATATTTTTCAAGGAGAAGTATGAAGATATCTAGGTAGGAAGCGTTTAATTCATTAATAAAATGTTATACAATGATAGATATCTGTTTGCTTTCTTATTGAATGGATCTACGGGTGATAATAGGGTATTTGGTTCTATTACTTGTTGAGGTAATAAATTACACTCAGAATTGAGTAGAGGCATTGTTACTGCCCGGAGTGGGTGTTTGTTGAGTATATTTGTGGATTGCAATCATTTTAAAGAAGTTTTGACTTTAGATTTGTGTATTTGTGAGTACATAAGTACATTTGATCTTTTCGTTAAGGCGTTGGGGAAGGAGCTAATCGGGGGATTTATCTTTTATTTATGGTAAACAAATTTGTAATGCGATGGCCTACGTAACAAGCTCGACGACAATGTGCGAGTGGCCGTGAGAACACTGGCCTCGTAAAGAAATAAGGTCGTCGCTTAACTTGGAGGTTAGTTACATTTAACGTGAATTAGTTACTGCCGTTCGATCACGTGTGGTAGGTCCCACGCCCTGATTAGACTTGTGTTTACTTTACACGGGTCCGGGCTTTTACTTTATACTGAATTGTTTTCGTGTTGTCTTTGTGGTTTGCTTATTTACTATTCCTTGCAATCATAGTATAATGATATTGGTTTGCATTGTAGGTATGTTAGTCCTATTATCAGTCTCAGGCCACTATTCTAACAGAATGGATCTGTATCTACTATGAATTTGTTTCTACTACTATAATGAATAAGTCAATAAAAGGAATTAACTAGACATATTTCCCTAAGTAATTGCATGCAAAAAAAAATGTTACTATCACTATTGAAATGAATAAAAAAAATATTATAAATAGATCTATGTTTTATCACATGCAAACAAAATGAATAGATAACTACCTATATCAAAGTGAAACAAATAAATGGATAACTAAATAAATAAATAAATAACTAAATAAATAGATAATTAGATGAATATGTCAATAAGTAAATAAATAAATGGATAAATAAATAAATAAAAAAAAATAATCTAATAAATAAACCTCTATACAATAACAAACAAATATATCACAGATTATTGGCGGCAACAGCAGACCGAGTGCGTCAAAAAAAATATATCGTCAAGTATGTAAGTCTTTAGCGTGAAAGACGCCCACCTTTCGCCTCTTAAGTTGCCAATTTCATAAAGAGAATTCCCTATTGGTTTAAGCACAATTGATTTTATGAATTTGGGTCCTAATTTGGCATTGTAGTGATCTGGTAAACTACTCTGCTTAAAATTTCTCCTAAAGACGATTTGTCCTGACTTGTATGCTATGTCTCTACTTCGAGTATTATATATTTTAGTACCTTTGTTATGAGCTTGTTTCAGGTTTTCGAAGATTTTGTTCCTTATTAATGCTAGTTTGTCAGTCTTATCAATTATTTCGATACTTGTGTCCTTTAGAACATCTAGTTTCCGAAGGAGTTCATATGTATCCCCGTGTTGTACCATCTGAGTACCAAAGATAGCGTAGTATGGCTCATAGGTGGTAGCGTCATGTACCACACTTCTTAGCGAAAAGGCGGCATTACTAACATGGGTGTCCCAGTTTCGTTGATCACTATCTATGTAGGATCGAATCTTGGCTAACACAGACCTATTGACTCTCTCTGAAGCGTTCGCCTGAGGAGAGTAAAATGCTGTGCGAACGTGTTTAATGCCATATCTTTTTAGGAAAATGGAAAACAATTCGGAAACAAATTGTTTTCCGTTGTCTGAGTGTATAAATTCGGGGACGCCGAACATATGAAAAACACCTTCTTCTAGTTATTTTACTACCTCTGCTGCTGTTGCTCGCCGGATAGGTTTTAAAAATACATACTTGCTAAAGTGGTCTAAAACTATAAAAATATGTGTATGGCCAGTCTTAGTTCTCGGGTACGGTCCTAAAAAGTCTATGTACAGTCGTTGAAAGGGTCGTTCAGTCATCGTTTGTTGTCCCATGGGTGGCCGTAAAGTCAAGTTTGTCGGTTTATTGCACTTGCAAATATCACAGTTTTGTATATAGTTCTGAACATCAACGGTCATGTTTGGCCAGAAGTATCTCTGCCTAAGTTTGGAAAGCGTTTTGTGGATTCCTCCGTGTCCGGCAGTGAAGGAATCATGCGCTCTTTTCAAAAGACCCCCACTCAACTCCTTCGGTACCCAGAGTTTCCAGGCCCTGTCTTCTTGGATAGGATCTCCTGTTCGTCTGTCTGTTCTTTTGTATACATAGCCGTCAGAAATACATAGGTCTGGTAGTTTGTCCTGGTTCTCGTTTATGGCATTCCTCAATTCCACATACTCTTCTGAAGCAAAGTATGGAGAATTGAAGTCAACTTCTGGCGTTTCGGTACTGATCTCGTCCATATGAATTCTCGAGAGAGTATCCGGGACTACATTTAGGATACCTTTCCTATGCTCTATGGTGAAGTCAAAGCCTTGAAGCTTGAAGCTCCACCGAGCTAATCGACCACTTAAGTCCTTTTGTGTCATCAGCCACTTAAGGCTCGCGTGGTCGGTAATGATAGTGAAAGGCAATCCTTCAATGTAGGCTCGGAACTTCTTTACCGACAAAACGGCTGCATAGCACTCAAGTTCCGTAACACTGTAATTTCGCTGAGCAGAATTAAGCTTTTGGGACATGAATGCTATGGGTCGCTCGCTTTTCTCTTCGTCCATCTGGAAGAGAACACTTCCTACGCCTGAAGATGATGCGTCGCATTGTATGTAGAAATGTCTAGTGAAGTCAGGGTTCGTTAGTATCGGTGCAGTTATTAATGTCGTTTTCAAATTTTCAAAAGCCTCTAAGGCTTCGGCTGTCATTGAGAATTCCTTACCCTTTTTAAGACAGTCTGTCATTGGGGCTGATATAGACGCAAAATTTGGGATAAAGCGTCTATACCAACCCGTCATCCCTAGAAAACGACGGAGTTGTTTGGGAGTTTTTGGCACAGGGAAATCCTTCACCGCCGAAACCTTTTCGGGATCTGTTCTCAGACATCCATCACCAACGAAATAGCCCAAGTACTTGATCTCTTTGTAACAGAATTTGCTTTTCTCTACATTTATTGTCAACCCCGCCTCACGCAAACACCTCGCCACCTCTTTGAGAACGCCCATGTGGGTTTCAAAGTCTGGAGAGCAAATCAAGAGGTCATCGAGATAGACAAAGACATTCTCTCTCAAACGAGCGGGAATAACTTTGTCCATCAGTTTACACATTCTCTGGGCGGCGTTGCACAATCCAAACGGCATAACCGTGAACTGATACAACGGTCGTCCAGGGACTGTGAAAGCCGTCTTCTCTCTTGATTTGAGCTCCAGAGGAATCTGCCAAAAGGCGTCCTTCAAATCGATGCTCGATATGTAGTGCGTGTTGTGGAGTCGACTTAAGATCCCTTCTATATGCGGAAGAGGATATGCAAATTTTTTCGTAGCCGCATTTATTTTCCTCGAGTCCAAGCAAAGTCTGTTCTTGCCTGGCTTACGCACCAACACAACTGGAGAGCTATAAGCGCTATTGCTCTCCTCGATCACTCCGAGTTCAAGCATGCGGTCCAGCTCAGCATACATTAGCCCTTGAACGACAGGTGAAATTGGGTAATGTCGTTGTTTGATGGGAATGGTTTCGTCTTCCATCTCAATGACATGTTCTTCGACGTGAGTCTTACCCAATCCCATCTGTGCGAACGAGGGAAATGCAAGCTTTACACGCTCGAGCTCTTCAGTTTGTGCTGGCGTAAGCTGTCGCATAGGATCAGACTCCTGCTCCTTCGCTGGCGCTGGTATGTCTAGAGCACAGATCACGTTTGGAGCAACCTTAAACACCTTCCAAAAATCTACCCCTAGATAGAGTTGCTGTTGCAAACTTGGAACAACATACAACTCCATCTCTTGGGTTTTGCCACCCCATGAGACGTTAGTCTTGAATCGTCCGTTGATTTGTTGGTTCTTTCCGTCTGCAGTCTTTATGTCTACAGTCATAGGCGTCACTCCTATATTTTGTTGTCTAATAAAATCCAAGGCTCCTTTTCCTAAGCAACTAAGTGAAGCGCCACTGTCTAAAAGACCTAGCATCTCTATACCGTTTACTATTACCTTGGCATAAGGTCTGTTGTCATCACAAACCGATAAGACAGTGGCTTCAATTGTCATTTTTCTTCTCCTACTTATTGCAGTCTTTTCCCTTAGCCTAGCTATTTTTCTATAATTTCTACTACTTATTACTTATTTATCACAGGTCACTTCTTCGTTAAAGATACGTTTACGAGCTTCATCGTATTCTTTTAATCGTTGGTGTAGAGTTTTATGGATTTGTACTTGAGGTTGTATTAGTTGTATTATATTATTTGTATTCTGTTCTCTTTTTAAAATTTTTATTTTTCCAGTTTCTGTGTCTCCGGAAGAGGAACTTTTGTCGGCGGTGGTACTCCGGCTGCACTGCCGACCTTCAGGTTTCCCTGGCAAGTTGCGCAATGAAAGGAGACATTCCCCTGGCCGCAACTGAAGCATGTTAAAGCGTGGAACGTCGATGGACAAGTCGCAGCAGCTTTTGTATTGTCTTTTGTAAGTTCTGTCCTTTTTTCCCGTTCGTTATTTTTGAATGTAGTATTCCGTTTGTCTTGTTTAATGTTTGTCAGAGGTTTGTCAGTTCGGTTGCAATGGACTGCTGCAACATGTCCATCCTCCTCGTCTTCAGAACTCTCTACTAAACGTCTATTTCGGGGAATATCCCACTCCTCTATCTCACTAACTTGTTTTTTAAATCTTAATTCTCTAGTAGCTAAATGCTTCTCTGCGCGCCTGCATTCTTCCCTCAGGTCGCGAATACTTTTGATTGAACACCCAAAAATCAAATTTGCGACCCTATCTTTTATATTTGTCCTAACTATCGAGACCAGATCTTTATCACTTGGTCGGTTTCTCATTTGTAGTGTTAAGCCTCTTATGTCTTCGTAAAATTCATCAAAAGATTCACTAGGTTGCTGTTTTCGATCCATTATGGATCTCAGAATTTCGTGATCTCTTTTGCTGTTCCTAAACTGCCTCAGTAGTTCTGTTTTTAGGTCGAAGTAATCTAACATTCCGTCCCCTTGATTTTCCTCAAGGTACTGCCAGTACCACTTTTCCGCTGGCCCAGTTAATAAGTGGTGAAAATTTGCAAATACTTGCTCATTAGTGGCACCATTAGTTTTTTGAAGTGTTTCAATGCGAAAAATGAAACTTTCAACGCTCATGGTTTTCGACGTTCCGTCGAACTTTACCCCCCATTTGTGGATTTCCACTCTTTTACCTTGTTCTTGGTAGTATGTTGGTCTATCTGTTCTCATCTGGCCTAAATTTGAAGGTGATGACGACCTACCCTAAGCAAACCAATAATTCTAGTCAGAAAAACAAACCCGCTCACTTTCCTAGATCTGACCCTAACTGGAGCTTCAAAACAAACCTGTTCCCTAGTTTTACGCCCCCCTGCATCTCAAAAAATCCTCTATATGTCCCTATTCCATCTAAGCCCAGTGGTGAACGGGTTCCCTTCAATCTAACTCATTCTCACCCCACCCCCTCGCTTTTCTCTACGCCAAATGAACTTACCCCAACAATTTCATCTCCCAACTCCGATCCCAATTCTGGAGCCAAGAACCCTAATTTCCGCAATTCCCATATTCTTAATCACTCATCAGCTCCTCTAACTAATAACAATCCCACTTCTTATCCTCAATCCTCGCAACTACCCCAAACTTCTTCTCGACCTTCTAATAGACGAGTTTCTTTTAATCTTTCAGCTGCGGGTCCAGATTCCCTTATTCCTAGCCCCTCACCCGCTCCTTTACCTAAAAATTTACCCTTTAATAATCCTACTTCTTACCCTCAATCCTCGCAACCACCCCAAACTTCTTTTATACCTTCTAATAGACGAGTTTCTTTTGATCTTTCAACTGAGGGTCCATGTTCCACTCCTAAAAATCTCCACTCTTCTCAAGGTTCTCCATCGGAAAGGTACCCTAATTTTATTCGCTCCCACATTCTTAATCCTTCACCGTCCTCTTCTCATCCTTCAACGATCACTTCATCCACATCTAACCTCTACTCCACCACATTGACATCTCCTCACCCAACCTCCATCCCATCACCCACCATATCAAATACCCCACTCCCTACCCATACTCATGGATCTTCGCTTCCACTTCTAGACCCTCTCACCCCTCCTACTGCTAAATTAACTAAACAATTCGTTGACCTTAATGATGATGGTCGTTATGTTCTCTCACGCCTCAGAGATCATAGAATCTATTCTAACATTCGCCTTTATCTTGCTTACCTTCACGACAAACATGACTCTGTTTGTATAGACGGTGTTACTAGAACCAATCTTATGGTATCTATTCAGCAAGAAGGCCTCCCAACTAACCCTGATGAGCTAAGGCAAATTTTCGTTCGTTTCCATGAATCTTTCAGACTTACTCCCGCTGATGTTGCAAATGATTTAGCGTCTTTCGCCTCGTATGTTAACTCTAAGCGTATCTCTCATTTGCAGAGGAGTCGTTCTAACTTTAATAGTTTTTTTCGTTCCTAAACCTCCTATTTCCTCTAATTATCCTCCAAAATGCCTGTCCCTTTATTACCAAAATGTCAGAGGGCTTCGTACCAAAACCTCCGCAGTCTATCTTAATTCCCTTACTTTACCCTATGACATTTTTGCACTAACTGAGACTAACCTTCTACCCAGTATTAACGATAGTGAGCTCTTTAACCCTGACTTCAACGTTTTTCGAGCAGATGGCTCTCTGCACGACAATGCATGTTTAGGTCGAGGTGTTTTATTAGCAATTCACAATCGCTTTGACTCGAACCTTTTCAAAATTTCCGATTCTTCATCCTTTGAGTATGTCTGCGTCAAATTGACAATCGCCAAAGTTACCTTTTATATAGCTTGCTGCTATATAAAACCTTGCCAGCCTATCCAATCTTATCAGCTTGCAGTTGATGCTATAGATACTATCTTCGAAGCAGCTGATCCATCGGACGTGGTTTTAATTTTGGGTGATTTTAACTTCCCGAATCTCCAGTGGATTCTCTCTGACGATGAATCACACTATACGAGTTCTAATGCATTGACTGATAAGGAAATCCTATTCACTGATTGCCTCTCTGACTCAGACCTTTACCAATTGAGTGGTGTCAAAAATAATTTAGGCCGTCAACTCGATCTTATCTTCTCTTCTGATGTTGAAAACTGTGTAGTTTCTGCAAGTAATCATCTTCTTTCCACTCTTGACCCATACCATCCTCCTCTTTTCCTTACCTTTTCTTATGAATCTTCCCATATCACCGCCGCACCAGAAAATGTAATGGCTTTTAATTTTCGTAAAACAAATTTCCCTATGCTTAATAATCTACTGCGTGCCGTTGACTTTGGCATTATCTTTGAAAGTAACGACATCAACTCTGCCCTCTTCCATTTCTATTCTTTAGTGTTTAGTTGCCTCAGTCAATCAGTCCCTATTTCTCCCCAAAAAAACATTTCCTCTTGCCCTCCATGGTATAATAAAGAATTAAAATCCCTCCGTAATAATAGAAACAAACTATGGCGTAAGTACTTGCAATCTCGCACTGGCTACGATTTCTCAACCTTTCAGAGTGCAAACTACAATTTCTCTGAACTCTGTAAGTCTCTTTACCACAACTATCTAAGTCAAGTACAATCTAATATTAAATCCGATCCCAAAAGCTTCTTTAATTTCATTAATGCTAAAAGAAAGTCTGATAACTACCCTTCTACCCTTACATATTTGAATACTAGTTCAGACGATCCCTTAATAATCGCTAACTTATATGCTCAATTTTTTAGTCAATCATTCTCTGATAACACCTCACTACCAGACTCAGATTACTTTTCCTACTTAGACACTTGCACTCAAACTTCACTTTCTTCAATTTTAATTCCCCCTTCTATAGTTGAAGATAAGATTAATAAACTCAAGGTTAAATATACTGGTGGTCCTGATGGCTTACTTTCAATAATTCTAAAAAATTGCTCGTCAACTTTATTACAGCCATTGACCGCTCTTTTCCAGCTCTCAATCTCTCAAGGGATATTTCCTTCTCGTTGGAAATATTCCTATATTATCCCGATCCATAAAAAAGGCCCTAAAAAAGAAATATCCAATTACCGCCCCATAGCTAAGCTGTCGTGTATTCCTAAACTTTTTGAAAGCATAGTCTATGACAACATGCTTTTCCATTGTAAGCAAATTTTCTCCCCCAATCAACATGGTTTTCTTAGTGGTAGATCGACTACTACAAACCTAGTTGATTTTGTCTCCGGCACCATATGCGCCATGGAAGCTGGTAAAGAAGTTGATGTCATCGCAACCGACCTCAGCAAAGCTTTTGACAAAATCTCACACACCCTTATTCTTTTTAAACTTAAAGCACTTGGCTTTCCGCCCCTTCTCATTGCATGGTTTCAATCATATCTGAGCGATCGTCAGTACAATATCCTCTTTAGAGGTATCGAATCTAACCCTATCCTTGCAACCTCCGGTGTTCCGCAGGGAAGTCATCTCGGCCCTCTGATTTTCGTTTTGACTATTAATGATGCAGACTGCGTCATCAATGATTCTATGATCTCTGTTTATGCTGACAATACAAAAATTTATAGATACATTTCCTCTCCTTCTGATTCCTATCTTCTTCAACAAGATTTAAATAGATTTTCTACCTGGTGCCAGAAGAACTTTCTGGAACTTAATGTTAGTAAGTGTCAAGCTATAACATACTCCCGTAAACGCTCCACTCTCCCTCCTCGTACATACTTTATTAACAATGATGCAGTGACCGTAGTGGACTCATTATATGACCTAGGAGTTCTTTGTGATAAAGAACTTAATTTTAGATCTCATATTACCACCTCTATTAATAGAGCTAACTCTGCACTTGGTTTCGTTAAGCGCTGGTCAAAAGAATTTTCAGACCCCTACGTCACTAAATCTCTTTACCTCACATTTGTTAGACCACTTCTTGAATATGCCAGCCAGGTATGGTCACCCTTTTATGTTACTCACTCTCTCCGTATCGAAGCTGTTCAGCGAAGATTCCTTCGTTTTGCACTTCGTGGGCTACCCTGGCTTGATACGCTCCATCTTCCACCCTACGAATGTCGCCTTCAGCTTATTAATTTGCAACCCCTTTATAATCGTCGCAAAGTAGCCGATATTGTATTTATCCATCAGCTCTTAGCTGGTTATATTGATTGCCCTGCGCTTCTCCAAAAAATTGCATTGCAAACTAACCCTAGAAATCTTAGATTAGTGTCACTCTTTGATGTCAACTTTCATCGTACTAATTATGGTAGTAACGAACCAATGACCCGCATGCTCCGTACTTCTAACATTATGCAAAATTCTTTCGACTTCCACTCCTCCAAACACTCTCTCAAAATCTCTCTCTATACCAACCTCAACCACACCAATAACCAATAACTCAATGGATATCTTTGACTTCCATATTAGTTCTTCCTCCCTCCGAACCTCTTTACATAACTCGCCCTAACTCAAAGCCCCAAATCCAAAACCCCACGTTGTCTTTATTTTATGGATTAATCTTTAAGTTTTTGTATGTAAAAACTGGTGGGTGGGCCTACGGGCCCATTTCAATAATAAAATAAAATAAAAAAAAAAAAACAAGCAAAAAAAAAAAAACAAAAAAAAAAAAAAAACAATGAAAAACCCACCATAGAATTAAGTTTAAATTTAAGTTCAGATTTAAGTAGAGATTTAAGGCAAGCTTGTATTAAGCTAAATAAATAAATAAATAAATAAATAAATAGACTTTTAGCATTAGCACTAAAGGCTTGTCCCTTTTCTTTTTCTTGTTTGTTGTGCAACACTATAGCTGATTTCTCGACTATTCTCAACCTATCGTGTAATGTCACCACATTATTAGTGATTACTTGGACCATTGCTTGCATAGTCTTCATGCTCGACATCTGCTCCTCAAGCAAGGACATTGTTTTTGATTGTGTCTCATGTACCGACCTCGATACCGCAGCCTCAATAACTTTGTCAATGTTTTTATATGATGTCCGTTCTAGTACTACCTCTTGTCTTTCAAAGTCTGTTAGTGTAAGTTGTAAGCTGTCCCTTTCGTAGTCGCGTGTTTGTCTTTGTATTGTTTCCCTACTCTCTTCCTCAGATTCCAAGTGAATCAACTCTGGCTGAGTACTTTGCTTCGGACTCAAACCAGTTGCACCTTCACCTAGGTTTTCTCCTAAGTCTATGGTTTCGATTTGGAAACTTAAGTCGTCATCTAATGACTCTCTCCTCCCCCCTCCCAAAGGTGGATTTTCTGTAGATGAACGGTTCGGTTCGTCGCCAGACGGTAAAGAATTAGGGTTTGGGGGTACAGGTGGAGGGTTAACTAAGCCTAATTCTTCGTCAGTCCATGCACCTGACCTAAGCAGATGGGGAGCCCTAGCTGCTCCTCGACCACGTTTAGACTGGGTGCCCTTTGGAACCGCCCCTAAGTTATTCTCAGGCATTTTTATAATTTTCGAAGATGTATCTTCGTTAAAATTCCAAAAAAATAAATTTTATTTCACGAATTCACAAATTCAAAAGTGATACTATATTTAAAAAAATGAAAGAAAGTTGTAGTTGTAGTTGTAGTTGTATATAGCACGGCAGCATAAAAAGGATAAAAGTTGAGTTTAAATAAAATTCACTTATAACTCAACACCTAGTAAATATTATAAATTCAAAAAAAAAAAATATAATAAGAAAATGTACTAAAAAAAATTGCAAAGGGTTACAAAAAATTCAAAAAAAAAAGTTAAATCTTGGGTTATATATTTGTTTTGGTTTTGTTTTATGAATCTGCTTGGTGTGTAGAAGTTCGGCCAAGTTTCCTGAACTCTTATAAAAGAGCAGTGAAAAAAAAGGTTTAAGTCAGTTGCTATTCCTAAAAGTCAGTAAAAGTCCAAGTCAATTTACGATTGTGACTGGTGCCTCTGCAACCTGACGAGTGTTTCCGTTTATCTCTTTTTTCTTTACCACATCGTAAAGTCTGGTATATGAAACCTGACAATAGGCTAGCCAAGGGTCAGAGATAAACTTCCACACGAATAGGATTTCAAAGTCTTCCACTTACGCCTCACTATTTGTCTGGCTGTGCCTGACTAAATGGATAGCGTTAGGTGGTCAACCTTTCTTCCTACTCCGCTCTTTGATGTACGATAGACTTTCAACTACCTCACAAAATCCCCTGGTTCTGGACCTGAAGGATTGGACAGCTGTCTTCCGTTTATCGCCTACAAAGAGCTTAAACGGTACCCAGACTTGTGTACCTAGGGATAGGAATTTTAAACTGAAGGTGAAAAAAAATGTATGTGAGATCATTGGAGTCCAAGGGGATGATCTTGACAGCGCAAAATCATCTCCTTGAAGTCACAATATATCTCGAAGCCGTTCGAATTCGTTGGGCGCCATTGTTGCGAGTGCGATAACCACGGGGGTGTCACTTCGATGCTGGAGAAGGGGCGGCGGCATGCTTGCTTTCCGCTCGGCCTAGCTCGAAGGATGGGGGTGGTTCTTGCCCCTCTCCAAGCATCTCTCACTCTGCAAACAAACTTCTCATGCCTTGTTAGAGGAAAAGGAGAGGAAAAGGGAAAGGTATGACCTATATCGGGACAAAAGGAAAGGATATACACAAATCTAGTGACCTATGCCACCGTATAAGAGAAAGGACGAGGTTTGAGTCGATATCCTTCGGAAAAGAAGGTTGAGTGTATTAATTCTAACCTAATATCTAAGCCCTTACTCACAAAGTTTATATCCCTTAAGGATATAAAGAAATTCCTTATATATTCTTTAATCTAAACTAAGTCTACTCTAACTCTAACTAAAACAATCTTCTTTCCAAAAACATTGGATCTCAACCCCATCGTCTCTCCCACACAGTGGTTCGTCAGATCACAGAAGGCATTGACAGATGTTGAGGTCAATGGTTGGCCGTCCCACCCTTGCATTTAATATGCAACCGTTGCTATCTTCTTGGCCGACTCTCAGGAGATAGCCCCTAATACAACCCCCAGCCACAATCACTATTCTGGTCAAAGTATATCGTTACATCCCTAGTCTCAGAAGTTATTAGTATTGTTATTTTATGTCATAGTAGTTTGTAGTTCGTTGCGTGTCTCGTCCCAAAAGTTCGTAACTTTTCCTGTCAAGTCTATGTAATTCATCGTGTCGTCACGTCGTACTTGTACCTAAAATTCCTTAATTGTCCCGTTATGTCACATATAGTTCTCTTCTATCCCATACTCTTTCAGGAAGCCGGCCTGGCCTGGCCTCTACACACTGTCGCAAGCGAAAATTAGCACATCATTGTTGCAGTGAAAACTCAAATTTAAAATCCAAAACGTATAAATGTAATTTCAGTTATGTTAGCCATAAACCGTAAAATATATAAAAGTATTATAATTCAAAAATTAAAGTATAAATAGCAAAAAAAAATTAATTTCAATAAAAAGGAATCATAAAAAAGGTAAAAGTTTAATTAAAACAACCCAAAATGGTCTTTAATTTTCTATTTCCTCTCCTTTTCCTCTAACAAGGCATGAGAAGTTTGTTTGCAGAGTGAGAGATGCTTGGAGAGGGGCAAGAACCACCCCCATCCTTCGAGCTAGGCCGAGCGGAAAGCAAGCATGCCGCCGCCCCTTCTCCAGCATCGAAGTGACACCCCCGTGGTTATCGCACTCGCAACAGAAGTAGAGACCAGAACGTACTCCCTATTTCCAGAGTTTGGAAAACAAGTATAAAAGGCACATGTTTGAACGGCAGCGACACAGTTTGTTTTTAATCGTGAATAAATAAAGTTGGTTGTAATAAAAGTGAAAAGTAAAGTTTGTGGATTAATTCAGTGGTGAATAATAAATCGTTTTGTTTGTAGTAAGAAAAGTAAAGTGTTTTATTTTGCGAAATAAATAAGTGGACGTTTTGAATAAAGTAAATAAGTTTTATTAACGAACCTGAGAAAATATTACAATATGAAGCTGTTGATATTAGTAGCTATTGAGATTGGGAACACAGAATACATTCAAAGTTCTTTAAATGCAAACGAAATTTGGCATACATCGCACATGCAGAAACTATTCAGTCGTCGATTCGAGCAATTTTTCAGTTTTTGTTTTGCCACAAACTGGACGATTGCTTGAAATCGGTTTTTTAATTTGTCATATAGAATAATATGAAACAGCGCGCACATGCAACCAAATAGTTGCAAATATTTAACCACATCGTTTTTTTTCTTTTATTTGCTGAGCAAAAGAATAGGACAAAAGTGATAATATTTTTCTTTGTATGTATGGGGTAGAAAATCTGAATAAACAGTGTCGGTGTGCTGGTTAGGTTCGTTGCGAGTGCTTGTGGAGATGCTCATGTGCGCGCTCATCGGTCAACTTGTGATTAAACTGTTGTGTTGCTGTAGCAGTTGCATGTGCGCGACTAGCCTTATCAATCAATTTTATTAAATGGTATTGTGACTGTCAAAATTGTGAATTTCCGTGTGAGTTTGTTTTAATAATCCATTTTGAATGAATAAATTCGGTATTGTGAACAAAAATTTTAATCCATTTTCTTGTTCGCTGTCAATTTGTATTTTAATCGTAAGTTTGCAGTTGGTGAGTTGGTGCTAGCCTTGTATATAAATTCTATAGTATTCTCATGAAGAAAAAAAGCTCGTGGCCATCTAGTGTCCACATGTAATCTTAATTTTTGTTAAGGGATCTTGGTAAGGCGATCACAGCGAACCTATCGACCAAATGTCAACCTACAAAATCGTGTTTCATGAGAATACTATCACAACAAAAGCATAAATGTTAAAAAAAGGAGCCAAGTTCTTATGTGTACAAGAAACCTGTGCGTAAAAAGTCTGCCAAAAAAAGTAATGAGATCTAAAATATATGCAAAGTTTTAAGTTCATGAAGTTTAATATCAAATATCTTAAGTAGAGTAATATCGAAACAATTCCAAATCATGACAGAAATTTGGTAATTAATGATTACTGATTAAAATTTGGTGGGTTCACTGGTCAAGTTTTCATACATTTTAAATTTGTGATTAAGTAAGTATTTAAGAGAAAACTTGCCAAGAAAATCCACCAAACTTTAATCAGTAATCATTAATTACCAAATTTCTGTCATGATTTGGAATTGTTTCGATATTACTCTACTTAAGATATTTGATATTAAACTTCATGAAATTAAAACTTGGCATATATTTTAGATCTCATTACTTTTTTTGGCAGATTTTTCACGCACAGGTTTCTTGTACACATAAGAATTTGGCTCCTTTCTTAACATTTATGTTTTTGTTGTGATTTCACTCCTTTTTGCAAAGATTTATTTTGCCAGGTGAAAGTCAAGCCCTACCGCTCTACAAAGTTTCATAATTCTACGACAACCGAAAGTGCTCCATACAAATAATAGCAATTCTGATAAAATGGGTGGATGGAACCCCCCCCCCCTGAATGGACAATTCCAAATTTTCGATTTTTTCCTTTCTAAGTACTTCAAGTCCTACCGACCTACCAATTTTCATCGTTCCACAACAATCAGAAGTGCTCCATATAATTATAAGAATTTTTAAGAATGTGGGTGGATTCCACGCCCCCTGAATGCAAAATTCTAATTTTTCAATTTTTTCTTTCATACCTACCGACCTACCAATTTACATCGTTCTACAAAAATCGGATGTGCTTCATATAGTTTATAAGAATTTTAAAGAATGTAGGTCGATGCCACGCCCCCTGAACTGAAACTCCCAATTTTTCGATTTTTTTCTTCTAAGTACTTCAAGGCATACCGACCTACCAATTTTCATCGTTCTACAACCATCAGAAGTGCTTCATATAATTTATAGGAATTTTTGAGAATGTGGGTGGATGCCACGCCCCCTGAACTGAAACTTCCAATTTTTCGATTTTTTTCTTCTAAATACTTCAAGGCCTACCGACTTACCAATTTTCATCGATCTGCAACAATCGGAAGTAATCCATATAATTTATAAGAATTTTTAAGAATGTGGGTGGATACCACGCCCCTTGAATGCAAAATTCCAATTTTTCAATTTTTTTCTTTCTAAGTACCTCTAGCCCTACCGACCTACCAATTTTCATCGTTCTACAACAATCGGAAGTGCTCCATATAATTTATAAGAATTTTTAAGTATGTGGGTGGATGCCACGCCCCCGGTATGGAAAATTCCAATTTTTCAATTTTTTTCTTTCTAAGTACCTCAAACCTTACCAACTTACCAATTTTCCTTGTTCTACAACAATCGGAAAAGCTCCATATAATTTATAGAATATTTAAGAAAGTGGGTGGATGCCACGCCCCCTGAATAGAAAATTGCAGATTTTCGATTTTTTCCTTTGTATGTACCACAAGGCCTACCGTTGTGCGAAATTTCAAGTTTCTACGATGTCGGGAAGTGCTCCATAATTTTGATGATCTGTCAGTGAGTCAGTGAGTCAGTCAGTTACGGTTTTTGCGATTTTTGAAGTCCTATATCTTGGGAACTACTAATGCTAAAGAGTTGAAATTTGGTGAGCCACCTGTGTTTGATCAGTTCAGCAAATACTCCGAATTTGAAGTTTCTGACTTTATTGGTACTGAAGTTAGAGGCGGGTTGAAAATCGCCTGAGTTTGTTCCTGTAAAAAGGGTGTAGTGCCGCGAACTTGGCTGGGCACTACCGTACCCTTTGATAGAGTGGATAAACAATGGTGCTAGCTAAAAAAATAGCTTTAAAATTTGAGTTTCGAATTAAATAAGTGATCAAATTGTTAATTTCTGTATTTCCAAGAGTCTCAAAAAGAAGTGAGCAACAAAAAACTGTTGTATATTAGTATAGTTCACGGAAGAGAACTTGGAACTCGCCAGGGGATTTAGTTCTAAAGCTGTAGCAAATACAAAGTGGGAAATCGTTGCTGTAAAGCTGAATAGCCTAGGACCTTTCTCTAATGCCATTTTCAAAGATTCATTTATTCCATATAGTTTGGAGCTATAACGGTAAATCGCACACGAAAATTTTGAACCTATTCAATGAACGGGAGTGTATATTACTATATTTAAGATATTGTAATATTTTCTCAGGTTCGTTAATAAAACTTATTTACTTTATTCAAAACGTCCACTTATTTATTTCGCAAAATAAAACACTACTTTTCTTACTACAAACAAAACGATTTATTATTCACCACTGAATTAATTCACAAATTTTACTTTTCACTTTTATTACAACCAACTTTATTCATTCACGATTAAAAACAAACTGTATCGCTGCCGTTCAAACATGTGCCTTTTATACTTGTCTTCCAAACTCTCGAAATAAGGAGAACGTTCTGGTCTCTGCTTCCAGGGCTTTCCGTAGGGGAAATTTCCCAATAATTTCCCTTCCAAAAGCTTTTATTTGACAGCTGGTAAATCTGCTATAATTCGGCAGATGGCGCTTCCTTCGTTTGAGAGTTGCTATAATTATAGCTAATAAGGGTCTGTTTGCACTGCGACCGACAATAAGCTTTATTGTGTCCGTTTGTTTGCTTTTCGGAGTCGTTATAGTTCAAATTTGGAAAGTCATTACACTGCCCCCCTCTTAGGATTGATCGTCCCGAGCAAATCCATCACTTCCTTCACCATTACAACGATGTAAGCGGTCGATGTGAACTACTTTTATTTTGCCTCTTAATCCTCTCCGAATGCGGTAGACGCCATCGTTTACTCGTGTTACAACAGTATAAGGGCCTTCCCAATTTTGTTGAAGTTTCAGTGACATTCCCTTTCGACGCTGGGAATTATAAAACCAAACATGGTCTCCCGCTTGGAATCCTGTCTTTGTTGCTTTTGTGTCGTATCGCTTTTTCATCCGACCACTTTATGGCTTCATATTTGCCCTTGTTCTTTCATGAACGTCACTTAGCCTTTCTTCTTCATTTCCCTTATCACTCCGATTCATGGGGCCAGTCTGTTGAATTTGCACTATCCTTTCGTTGTTCTTCAATGCCTTCTGTTGAGTTTTGATTGTCAGGATATCGTCCATTGAAACCGTTGAGATGACATCTTTGGCATCATACCCCTTTGGTAGCTGGTACTTCCGTACAAACTGACGACTTATGTAGCCATGTTCATCTTCACGTTCATGATTACCTTCCACTACCACGCTGTTGCCAACAGTTTTGACCATTAACTCATTTGGCTTGAAATGACTGACATCCATGCACACTTGAAATCCGTCCGCTCCAACTTTGTAGTTTTCTCTGGAATCACGCTCGTCACCCTTTCGCCGAGTAGGAGTTAACTGCAGCGGAGTCACTTTTGGGCGATATATATCGCTTCCCGAGCCATCTTTTTGCGCAGTCCTCATTTTCCTTTTACTCCAATCGTAAATGGGATAGGCTCTCAGTCGCTGGATGGAAACAACTTCCTTTTCTTTTTCATGCGTGCAATGCTTGTAGTCTGGTTTCCATGGTCTTCTAGGTGGCAATCTGCACTGGCTTTGCAGATGCCCATCAGTCCTGTTGCAATTCCAACATGGAGGTTTTCTAGGTGGCAGTCTGCACTGGCGTTGAAGATGTCCGATCTTGTTACAGTTCCAGCATCGAGCAAGTCCATCTCGCTGGTTTCTTTGGAACGCAGTTCTCTTGCAAGAACACTCCTCAACTCCTAGTTCTCTCAACCGATGAACTCCTTGAGAAGCCTGTTCTGCTGCTTTCATTGTGAGGGCGAATGCTAGTGCTTCAGGAAGCGTGCGTTTGCCAGCAGTTCGAATTGCTCTCTGAAGGTTGATGTCAGATACAGCACGAACAAAGGCTTCTGTTGCGAATTGGTTGATGGTTTCATCTCCTGCAGCCGGATATGCCAGGTGTGCCAACCGTTCGATGTCTGCTTGGAGTTGTTGCAGAGTTTCTCCTCTTTTCTGGACTCTGGAATTGAGTTGAACGCGGAAGACTTCTTGCATATGGCCATCTCCAAAACGTTTGTCAATGGCCTGAACGAGAGCACTGAAGTTGCCATTTTTATCTGCTGGTATGCTTTGTAACAGCTCAGCAGCAGGTCCTCTGAGGGCAAGCGTTAGAGCTATGCATTTGTCTTTCTCATCCCAGCCATTTGTTGCTGCGGCTGCCACAAACTGTTTCTTGTAGATTGACCAAGAAGTTTGCCCATCGAAGGTTGGTGGATGCATCTCTTTTTTCTTTGGACAGTCACCAGAACTTTCTCGAACCTTCATTTTCTTTACTTTATCTAATTCCTTTGTAATGGATTCGATTTTATCTTCGAACTTTGCTTCTATTGTCGATAATTGTTTGTCGACACGCTAGTCAAGGGCAATAATTCTGTTATCAAAATCCTCTAACTTACCTTCGAGAAGATTTCGAAGATTTTTTTGTACTTGACTTTGTTGTTCTAGAAGATTCTTTTGCTCTTGGCTTTGTTGATCGAATCTTTCGAGAAGATTCTTTTGTTCATTCCGTTGTTCTTGGCTTTGTTGCTCGAATCGTTCGAGAAGATTCTTTTGTTCATTCCGTTGTTCTTGGCTTTGCTGTTCTAGAAAATTCTTTTGCTCTTGGCTTTGTTCGAGAAGATTCTTTTGGCTGGCGAGCAGCTGAGACATAATAGTGGTTATGTCCAACGTACTTACTTGCTCTTGTTGTTCTTCCATTTCAATGTCGAATATAAACGTGTCCGGGTTTTTTCCACATCTTCTTAAATCTTCTTGCAGACGAATTATAAGATCATTCTTTGTTCCAGCAGTAGGAAGATCTCGCTTATTCAGTTCTGCCTTAAGTTCCACTAAATTTAAATCATTCAAAGATTTACCCATTGTTTTTTTTTTTTTTACTTTCCACACAATAAATTAACAGAGTGCCAGATAAAATAAGTTTTATTCCACTTCTAACACCAATGTAATATTTTCTCAGGTTCGTTAATAAAACTTATTTACTTTATTCAAAACGTCCACTTATTTATTTCGCAAAATAAAACACTTTACTTTTCTTACTACAAACAAAACGATTTATTATTCACCACTGAATTAATTCACAAACTTTACTTTTCACTTTTATTACAACCAACTTTATTCATTCACGATTAAAAACAAACTGTATCGCTGCCGTTCAAACATGTGCCTTTTATACTTGTCTTCCAAACTCTCGAAATAAGGAGAACGTTCTGGTCTCTGCTTCCAGGGCTTTCCGTAGGGGAAATTTCCCAATAATTTCCCTTCCAAAAGCTTTTATTTGACAGCTGGTAAATCTGCTATAATTCGGCAGATGGCGCTTCCTTCGTTTGAGAGTTGCTATAATTATAGCTAATAAGGGTCTGTTTGCACTGCGACCGTAAGCTTTATTGTGTCCGCTTGTTTGCTTTTCGGAGTCGTTATAGTTCAAATTTGGAAAGTCATTACAATATATTCAGAAAAATATTATGGGTATGCATGCAACAGCGTTAAGTTGTCGTAAACGTTGTAAAGTTTAAAACTTCGTGATTCTGTCACAATCAGAGAATATGAAATAAAGAAGTCAATCCTCAGCTGTCAATTTGATTTGCCTACAAGCTGGAAGCGAACAGCTGATGTATTAGATTTGCAAAGTATTAGTGAAAAGCAGTGCAAAACGCACACATAGAATCAACTAGTCATTCAGCACATCATTCTTGTCTTGTCTTGTCTTGTTGTTGTTGCAATTCACATCTATTTCTTCGACACGAAATGAAATTACAAATACAACAATGTAGACAAATGGGTTTTGGGGGGTGAAACGTACGAAGGATTGGCTTCTTTATTTGATATTCTCTGGTCACAATTTGTATGGAAAATTTGACAGATTTACGAAGTTTAAAACTTTACCACGTTTACGACGACTTTACGCTGTTGCATGAATGCCCTTATTAATTTTTAACTTCTATTTACTTACATTCTGAAAAAAAACTTCTCGACGGAATCTATTCGCAAACACATTTTTGACATTTACTTTCGAAACAGGTAGTTCCCTGATTATGAGAAAGTTTAGTTGGCACTACTAGAGCTGTTCGATTATCGTATATTAAAACGTTCTCAAAAAATTACATAGTTCTGATTTTGCGAATTCGAACATTTTTACTATAGAATCGAATTACATAGTTGGGCTCCTGCTGTACGACAGGCGATTTGCGGCTTGTGTGCTGTGACGATTATGTGTTGCTTACACCTTGTGTGCAGTTATTCATTGAAATCAATGTGCGCTGCACGCAAGCGTAGAACGCGTCAATGACGAGACGCGTCGTGTGCAAATGGCCTAAGTCAACAAAACTTGGGGTGGTATAAAACATTTTTACTTTTATAATGCATTTTGAAAGAGCATAATTCTGGTTTTAGGGCAGTTTTGGCGCTGCCAAGTTGACGGCATATTGGGTGGAATGCGAAACGCTTTATCTCAGTCTCATATCTCATTTTTTAAAGCTATTGCTTGCTTTCATAAGCAAAATTAACTTTAGATACATCTATCAGAAAAGAGATCTCTCTCAATTTAGAGGTCTTTCTCATTTAAGAGATGTCTGTATGCAAAAAAAAAAGCCAAATCTTGTTTTAATGATATAAGGCTATCAAAATGTTGACACTGGAACTAGTTGTCTTGGGAAGTACAATGTACCTTGATCCACAGCCTAAGCCACTGAAGCGATTTTCTTCAAATTTTCAAATTAAAGTTTCTTGGTAATTCTCTAGAGGAGAAATTGATTGCTTTTAGCTTCAAAAATAACGGTACTTGCCATACAACTGTTTATTCATCTCAAAAACGGCTCCAACGATTTCGATACAAAAATCAGTGAATTACTGTAAAAAAGTTGTGCTTACTTTTTGATAATCTGTTTTTACTAGAAACTGTTATTTACGGTACCTGCCATTTAAGGTTTTTTATTTTCGATTTTTTCATCAACGGTCCATTTTTTTTTTTTTTGAAAATTCAATATTTCAAAAATCAGTTTATGAATTGTTTTTAAATTATACTTTTACATGTAAATTAATAAATACTCAAAACTGGCATGCGATTTTTTTGTAAACGTTGAGAAGATTTTATATAAAAAAATGCTTTTTTGGTTGCATATATTCAATTTTGACATTCCTTTTTTAGGTCTAAGCCATTTTACAATTAAAAAACGATTCCAATGTTTTTTTTCTACAATCAATTTCCCATAGTTTTAGTTTAATTTTTGTGTTGCCGGTCTATTTGTGTCACTCTTATTTTTAGCTTGATTTTAATATTAGTAATTTTCTTATTTCTATAGCTTTTTTCATATTCTAACTTTGAAATAAGAACAAATTTTGTCCATATACAATCATATTTATTAGATTTGCTTAGAACACGCTTGGGCAGTTGTCCAGCTAGTCAATGCCTAAATAGTTTAGTCAACTTGTTATTTATAAACGCATTCCAACAATTGTCCAAATGTGGCCTCATTTATTCACTAACATGCCTGTATTTATTCATTTTTGAATGAATTAATGAATTTTAGTACCCTTTGGGGCACGTTCAACTAGCTTTTCATTCATTTCAAAACTAGAAAATTAGAAAACCAGAAATATTTGCCCACCTTATTCATTAAACGTGTCTACTTTGAAATAAGATTTGGACAACCAATTTCAGTGGATAAGTTAGTCAGTCGGTGCTAAGTATTTATAAATAACATTTTGAAGTTGGACAGGTGTCTAAAGTTAGACATCGCTTGGAATGGGTTTATAAATAGCACTGATAAAGTTTAGAAATAAGCTATGTCTACCCTTTTTTCGGAGGAGCTATCAATTTCACTGCTTTCACTTGATGAAGACTTTTTTCCACTGAATGTTTTTTTTTTGTATTTGGGAATGAGATTATGATATCGTCCCTCTTCTCACGAACTGACGTATCTGCTTTTTCAATATTTTACAGGAAAGCCGTTTTTAGTTTTGTGTCCTCTTTCTACAGGCGTTACTTTTGTGTTTTACAACGGTTTTGGTATTTTTTTTCGTTAAATTACAAGAATTTGCTTAGCTTTCAAATGATAGAAGATTCAATGTATATACTTTACTAAAACAGTTAAAAATAATCGATCAGCCAGATACGTCAGTTCGTGAGAAATTTTAGTGATAAGTATTAGTGTCGTGACAGTATACAAGGGCACCACTGATTTGAAAAAAGCTTATTAGTGAGACATTTTAGTGTCGTGACAGTATGCACAGGAATCACTGTTTTGAAAAAAGCTCGCCCATAAGCCTTTTACTGAACATTTTTGTTTGACAGAGTGAAGTCAACAGGAAAAACCAAATGCTATTTAAATTTAATTTAGTGATGGGTGAATAGCAAAAGTGAGCCTACAACTTAACATAAATTTAAAGCCTTTTTGTTTTTACTCACCGATAAATGCACCTAATACCTGAAACACACAATAATTTGCAATATAACTGAAAACTGCTACCCACATAATTGCAGTTACGTCTGTTCATGAGAAACTTTTCACCTAAAATTGCCAAGTATGTCATAACTGATTGAACCATGTTCCAGAAATTTTTCAGGGAATTTAATGATGTAGAAATATGCAATCAAGTTAACCTAGCAAATATATGCCCAAATCTCAAAAACGACAATTCGTGAGTTACGTCACTTCGTGATATGAGGGACGATATGAGACACGTTTCTTGCATGCCAAATTTAGATTTGTCGCATTGTAAATGCTCAATCTCATTATCGATAGCTCATTCCTAGAGCTCAGTCTCATGAGACTGATGTGGTTTTCCTTTCGACCAAAAAAGTCGACTTTTTTTTATTTTCTCGACCTGAGATCAACTTTTGGTTTCCATTCAACCAAAAAAATCATTTTTTTTTCGACCTCAGGTCGATTCTTCAAATCTCAATTTTTAGCAAGATTTACACGCATTTGCACACACACCAAAATAAACTGACATAGATCTGAACGTATTAGTTTGCATTTGGCATTTCGGAGTTTTGTTTACTTTCGATAAGAAGGTGGTGTTTGTTGGACAAATTGATCAATAGAAAAATAGTCACTAGCACAATTACAAAAGCAAATCAAATCTCATTTTAAGTTCTATTTACCACTAAAAAATTATGATCTGACCACCAAATCTGAAATGGTTGAATGGAAAACCACATGAGTTAGTTCTTTTCGCATTCAACCCATTGTTTGTATGTGTAAGTGAGCGAAACTTAATTGGTTTTCCATTCAACCATTTCAGATTTGGTGGTCAGATCATAATTTTTTAGTGGTAAATAGAATACAAAATGAGATTGATTTGCTTTTGTAATTGTGTTAGTGACTATTTTTCTATCGATGAATTGGTCCAACAAACACCACCTTCTTATCGAAAGTAAACAACACTGCGAAATGCCAAATGCAAACTAATACGTTCAGATCTATGTCAGTTTATTTTGGTGTGTGTGCAAATGCGTGTAAATCTTGCTAAAAATTGAGATTTGAAGAATCGACCTGAGGTCGAAAAAAATGGATTTTTTTGGTTGAATGGAAACCAAAAGTTGACCTCAGGTCGAACAAATTAGAAAAAAAGTCGACTTTTTTGGTCGAAACGACAACCGCATTAGGGAGGTATAAAACGATTTTATTTTTTTTTGTTGCATTTTGGTGGTCAAGGGGCCATGGTATTGCTACCAGGTTGGTCGCAAACAGTTTACACATATACCATTTGTATGCTCACAAAATTTGGAGCGGTATAAACACTTTGGGCCTTACTAATAATCAAATTTAGTGTTAAGCTTAAAAGAAAATATCCCGATTTTAGAAAATCCACATACCAATAACGAATTTATTGTTATTATCGTTATGTTATTTATCGTTAGCAATATGTCAAAATTTATTACATGGAAATCCATGTTTAAAGTCGAACACTAAGAAGTGTTGCCCATGTGCTGTTTTATGGTATTTAAATTTGTATTTAATACTTCAATCTATTCCCAAGTTATCAGGTAGATTTCATAAGGTATTTTCATGGGTTGGTTTCAATCTTCAGATCCTTGTTTTACATTGAAAAAGAAGAACTTTACTAAGAAGTACTTTATTCATTGTTTATATGTTTATGTATTGCAACAGGAGCAGATTATTTATTTTTTTCATAAATGTTTAGTACGTCTGGATTTACGTTGAATGCGCATAATTTTTTGATTCCGTTGTATATATTTGCATACCAAATTACGTACATATATCTAAAATGTAATTTTTTGTGTTGAACGGGAAAGGAATTATTTTGAGTTTTCAGAATTCGTTGCATAGTCTTTTATTTATATAACATTATATAAGTTAATTAAATCCATTTGACTATTTTTTAAGTATATTTATACTTCCATAAACGTCTTGCCAAAAACATAAATTCAAAGTGATTGTCAATCATGTAATTTTCCTTTGGTCACTCTTAGTTGTCCTTTTTATCTCCTTTTGTATTCCAAGAGTCTTCCAGTGCCTTCGTTCATTACAGTCAGAGAGCACACCTATGCACGTTAACATACGTATTCATTCTTCGGATTACTTGTCAGAGAAATTAATGTTTAAAAAAATTTTTCTCATAAAATAGTGTCATTTGGTAAAGTATGTATGAATTCAGAAAGTCGGTCGTCTCATATTTTATTGGAATTAAAAAGGATAACATTTCTGAAAAAAATAATGGAAACAACAGTACCATGATCCCTAAAAAAATATCTACTAAATAGGGAGGAACAGAAATATCACTTTAAAAATCCCAATAGAAAATAATTTTCTTCCGTAGCAATTTCATACTGGTATGTACATAAATGCCATAAAACTGTGAACTTTTATCAAAATATGCATGTTCTTGCATTATGTTTATCAACTATGTACATAAAATAAAATTAAAATCGCCCAAACCCTTTGAACAAATTACATACTATAGTACTGAAAAAGTTACTGTTAAAAAAGAATACGGCAATACTTATTTTCACTCTTTGAACAATAAAAAAAATGAAATTCATCTGTCATTTTGCTGAGCTAAGGAAAATGTATTGAGATTTCAAATCGTTAAACAAGCGAAAAAGCATAATTAAACTAAATAAAAAAGTGTAGTATAACTAGTGTAATGAACACTTGTAATACTTAATTAAACAAAATATAAGAAAAGCACGCGGTGCTACGTTAAATCCTGTAAAAACACCTATAATAAAGAGTGTACCTACAAATATTTTATTTCAAAAGTGAGTTTTGTCTGATATTTCCACATAACCCTGAGGCCACACGAGCAAGTACTTGCAAGCAAGTTGGCTACATACACTGCCTGTCAAATTCGTAATTTGCATTCCACTTGCCTCCCACTTGCTTTCCACTTGCATTCCACTTGCTTGTCTCCCAACTTGTTTCTCAACTTGCTTCACTACTGGCTTCAAAACTTGCATGCCAGTTGATAAGCAAGTTGATTGGGTTTGTTTGTGTTAGTAAACAAATGTGTATGTATTGCAGCTTGCTTGCAAGTACTTGCTCGTGTGGCCTCGGGGTAAAGTGATGTGAAGTGATGTTTTTTAGGTTATTAAACTATCGTAGAATACTTTTCAATTGATATTTCATGATATTTTACTTTGTTAAATCTAGTTTGTTGTAAATAAAAATAAACTTCAATCAAGTAGTTGAAATTCATCTGTCAAATGAGAAATTCTCGTCCAGCAGGGACGGCTTCAATTTTATTGGTGATGGCAAGGCGCTCAAATCCATTAAGTGTCTGAAGTGCAGAGTTATTTTCAGCGTTTGGAATGATATATTCTTAAAGGTCTTTTTGTCTATCATCTCAGTTTTATATTTTCGACAGGAAGAAGAATTTTAAAAGTATTCTAAGATAATGTATTTACCTAAAGAATTCCACTTTACATAACTTTATGTAAAATATGAGACAAAACTTACTGTGAAATTGCATTATTTAATGCCGCATGTTGTCTTATACAAATATATTTTTTTAAATAAGTATTGCAAGTTTTCACTTTATTTACTTTTGTTTCACTTTTTTACTTAGTTTGATGAGCTTTTTTTTTTACTTTTTTAACGTTTTAAAATCTCTATACTCTTTCTTATAGCTCGGCAAAAATGGCAGAAGCACCTCAATGATTTTTTTCTTTTTTTTAAATCTTGCTTTCCTTTAGCGCCCCAGAATTTAGCCGTGTAACTGCACGCCGACCCTGTGCCAATGCATTTGTGTTTGTGTATTTCTTCTTCTATGTTTTCACTTGTGTTATGGTAGTGTGCGGCTTTGTTTGACGGAATTTGATGCAAATTGTAGTAGATTTAAGGAAAGTCTGAGGATTTTGTTACCAAAGGGGTAAAATTCTTTATTGGTAGCATTCCGTTTAAGGCTTGGTCAAACAGAGCGCGGTCCGACGGGACGGTCAATACTTTACTGGGAAAGTAAGAACGCGACGGTCAAATTTTCTTTGTAAATTTTTACAAAGATCGTCGGACCGCGCTCTGTTTGACCAAGCCTTTAAGCTCCACATTTTGTTTTAACCTCTCAGTTAAGGTAGCGCTAAACGAAGAAAATGCTCGCCGAACATGTTCTTTTGCGTTATCCCCTACACGACGAACACATTTGGCGAACATTCATTTCGTGTTGATTCTTCAAAGCGTAAGCATGTGCGATAAAGAAGCGCAAGTCGTTGCGTTGTTGTAATTTCACAGCAAAAATGAGGTTTGCTCGCGAACATGGCCCTACATGGCGAACATCGAAGCCAACAAACACGACAAAATCGAAATTTTTCGCCAACAGCGAGCCGTTCGCGAACCATCCCCTACACGACGAATATATAGCGAGCACGAACAAGTTCGGCGAGCATGTTCATCGTTTAGGGCTAGCTTTAGCTAATAGTCCACACTAGCCGTTTTCCTTTGGAGGTGGCGAAGTACTTACGAGTAGATGAAAACCCTAATCTAGTACTACCAACTGCACATGCTCTCATGCGCGAGTAGATACATTTTACATGGGAAAGCAGTTTGATGTGTTCCATTGAAAAGAGCTGGCAAAGTACTTGCAAGTACTTCGCCACCTCCAAAGGAAAACGCCTATTAGTGTTTGATTATTAGTAACGCCCTTTAACTTCGCTCATATGTTTGCATTTTGGTGGTCAAAGGGTCGCGGTTAAGTTAACCCCAAAATGAAAAGTGTTCAATAAAAATGTTGTAGATCACGAAAAAATCTACAACTTTTATATACAACATTTTTTAAGGTAACCTCAAAATTTCCGAGATATTGGCGAAAACCCGTATTTTTTGCTTGTTTTTGTTTTTTATTTTTCATTTTCCCAAAAATTGTTCAATTTGAATGAAACTTTGTAAAAATATATCCTGTTGTGCCCTAAATAACCACAATTTTTCAAGCAAAACCATTGGACAATTTTTGAGATATTCAATTTTGTTAGCAAAACAACTTATTTTCAAAAATGTATTTCAGAAAATCATCGTACAGGGGCCTTACTCTGTAATCCGACTCGAAAGTAAAATCGTTCGAATTCGGAAAATTTGTACTCTGGAATGCGATAATCGGAAAGTGGTATCCGAATTCCATTTATCTAAACACATTTGTTCGAAAATCGGACATTTTGGTACTTATGTCGTTTTCGATTGGACGTTCGGAGTACGCCTTTTCTACTCCATTTTCACTCCATCTACTCCAAAAGCCTTCGATTGGGTGTTCGGAATACTGTTTTCGGAGTATTTTTCCGTTCCCGATTTGAAGAAGGAGTAGATTTGGAACACACGCATACACATACTGTTTTTTGTCGCACTACTTGTCAAAAGTGATGAATGTTTGAAGAAGCCATTTTATAATATGGCGTCATTCAGTAGTGTGTGTGTAAATTTGACAACACGATGTTTTTATATTCTATTGGAGTCAAAAAGGAGTAGAACAGTCAGAAAATCCAATTGAAAACGACATTAGTAACTCTAATTTCGTTTCTAATTGCTTTTGAATTTCGGAAATTTCATTCGATAACTATTTATCATGCGGAAAATTTTTGCTGGTAGTTTAAATAAGATTTTTATTTGAAAAAGTTATATAAACCAGTGTTTTTTTTTAGCGAAAGTGAAGGAAACATGATCAATATCAATTGGATGATACTTTGATGTTTAGAAAAACATTATATTTTATAGAAATTTTGAAACAAAAATACAACTGCGGACGCAAGAAGAACTGCAAGGAGATGTAGGTAATAACCCATTTGAATGCAGATGGTTAACCAATGCGTGATGATTTAGTTAACTATACAAAAAAGAACTAATTACAGAATTTCAATTTCATTTGTGTTGTGCTTCAAGTTTTTGATTGAAAATATGTAGATGTTTATTGCATGTGACCAAATTCGTAAACGCAAGAGTGGCAAAGCAAAACATATGTAGAGCAGATCTAACAACCAGTGAATTTTAACACTTGCACAAATGCATTTGTATTTGCACAAGAAAAAAGAATCCTTATCACAACAATTTTCTAATGACTGTTATTGAGGGACATCTTGTGCTTTTTGAAACATATTTTTTTTTATAAAACTCTTCAGCACTTTCTTCCTCTTTAATAGCAATAATTAAATTCACATCCATATTATACAAATAAATAACTTCAAATCACAAATGAAACTTGAAATGTCATTTTTGACATAGTTACACGAGTCTCGACACATTTATTCGAATGTTGCAAATATTTCCTTGCAACATTTTCTTCCGATTCGAAAGTCATCCAGAGTACCATTTCAAATTAGCATCGGAAACAACTTTCGAATCTGACTACAGAGTAGGGCCCCAGAGTTCATTCAAGAATCATTAGTTTTGTTTTTACATTTACTTTTATATAAAATAAAGAAAACATATAGTAACCACTAACGAAAATACGAAAAAAGCAATAATAGTCTAAGAGCTACCAGCCACTTTGACTAACCTACTAGACACAAGGCTACAACTTTGTGTATGCTTGATTTGGGACTAGTTAAGTATGAAAACCACGGTCTGGCAGGGTTGCCGCGGTCGAAAGGTTGTCATCAGATTTTTTCAAAATGCAAAAATAGGGTCAAAATTAACGGTCAAAAGCTTCTGTCAGACAAGCCTAAGATTTAAAAAATTGGTATTATAAGAAATATCCTTTCCTGATTTTTTCTTAAATTTCAAAAAATGTTAAAATTGCAAACCTACCCACACAAAGCTGATTTTTACATATATGTTAGCTGATATATTCTTAAATATGAAAAAAAAAATATATAACACCAGATGGACGGTCGAAACTTCCTGCCAGACGGGCCTAAAGTCTTAAAAGATGGTAGCCGCGTTTTATTATCGCTCATAACCCATATGGTTCACCTCGTGAAAATAAAACGATGTGGGTTAGTGCAAAAGCAGTGCCGTATACAGTGTCGTAGCGAGGGTTCGAGCCGTGGGGGGGTGACTTTCATTAAAATGCAGACTTATTTTAAGAATTTGCCCACTTATTTTTAAAATTTGCCGACTGTATAGATTTAGAATTTTTCGGGTGAAACTCAAAATAAGGGAAAAAAAGGGATTTTTTCCGAGTGGAATGACATTCGGATGTAACTCCTGATAGGGCTGATTGATTTTAGCTCAAATCTTCACTTCGTCACATACACTTTTGAGATTTCGAAATACGAGATTTTTCAATGAAACCGCCTTCAGCTGATGTAAGAGATTTAAAAAACTTAGGAGCAATGATTTTCCATGAAACAATTTTAAAATCTTGGGAACTATTATTTGAACTATTAAAATATCAATTATTTTTGGAATTATGTATTTATTTATTATAAATAATTAATAACAATGGAATAAATAAATTAATATTATTATTGCAATGATTAGGTAATCTAAATAAGAAATAATTTTTAACAACGAATTAAATTCATGAATGATATAAATCATTTTTGCAGCAATTTTTTTTTGTTTAGGTATGTATTAAACAATCTTTATACAAAAATAATTGAGTTACGCATAATTCTATCAGCATCAGCAGTTTAGTCATTTATAATAATAAAATTCATTAATTTATTAATGTTGCAGCAGTTTATTTATTTAAAATAAAGTATTTTTAATAATATAGCTAATTATTTATAGTAAATTAATTTTAATAATAAAATTTATTAATTTATATTTATTATGATTTTATTGCAGCAACTTAATAAGTTGTAATGAAAATTTAACATTGTACTATCTAGATTTTAATTCTGCTGTGTTTTAATAATGACCATTCTTCAACGACCTCATTAAGAATAATTTCGTCCACTTTATCTTTCGAAGAATAGGTTAGGTTAGGTTAGGTGGGGTGATGATCCGGCAAGCCGAAAACATCTCACTCGGATCTCAATGGATCCATTGTGCTCCCCGGGGTGTGAGAAATATAGGAATAGGAGGGAAAGAGGAGGGATTTAGGGCGGTATTCACCGACGGTTCATAACTTATGAGGCTCATAAACCTATTCACCAAGCAATAATAGTGAATATTTATGAGCGCTCATAAGACTTATGAGTGGTCCTGACCACTCATAAAGTTATGAGCGCTCTCTCCGAAAACTAATTCGAAAACCTTCAAAGTAACCCTTCCAGAAAATTCACTGACTCATTTTGTCAGTTCTTTTTGGATCCTTACAAAAATGAGTCTCGCACGCACACATATTGTAAATCCTTTTGTCTTCAGAAATTTTATTTTTTGTTTCAATTTTTTAAGTTCTTTTTGTAATTCACACGATGAAGATAATTCTTTTGTTCGTTTGCTGGAAAATTTGAAAAAATAGGATAATAAAAGGTGTATATAATGAATCTGTTCCGGATAGAAAATTACAGAAAAGTACAGGATTGTGTACTCCATGAGTTCTTCATTTTGTTCTAAATTTTGTCACCATGATGTTTTTGAGAACAGTTTAGAACAATATTTCCTGCACCTACTTTTGTGGTCGAGAAAGTGAGTGAGATATGTCGAAGTACCAGTACCAGTTGATTTGTTTGCCCGGAAATTAAAATTTATCACAGAAAAACTTTTTGCTTTAAGCGTAGTACGCAGATCGAGCTAAAATTTCGCTCCCATACAAAATTCTCTCCAAAATTTAGCCAAGCTAAAATTTAGCCAAGCATTTTAGCCGAGAGGTACGCAGCTCCAGCTAAAAATCAAATTTTCGTTTCTTACTGTACAGCTCTTATCTGTCAAAATTTAGCGCGTGAAATAATTGTTCGGCACATTAATTCTCGAGCTAAATAGTGTCATCTTCTTTTATTTACTAGATTTGTGTGAATTTTACTTTGTGGAAATTAAAATTGAGAACGAGAAATATTCATGGACAAACGATTTATCAATGCCAAAGGGAAAAATCTATTTTATTTGATTAGATTCACTTGAAATATTGAAATAAAATTCTATGAAATTATTAAATAATATTTCTTTTCAGAGAACAGCTATTTTCTGTGATGTTATCTCCACAAAAATCTTGTGTCAAAATTTAGCTTGGATATTAGCTGGTGTTTGGAGAGAAATGTGGGAGCAAAATTTTAGCTCGATCTGCGTACTAGGCTTTAAATCTGACAGTTTTCACACATTAAAGGCTCTCCCAAACCAATGCGAAATCATAGCGAATCATTCGCAAAGGCGGTTTTTTGTTGTAGTTAAGCATTGTGTATCTTTCATATTTTGTGCTATTGTGAATGATTTTGCGTCGTCCACGAATGTTTCGCGTTGGTTTGGGGGAGCCTTTAAACTGTTCTGGGGCCCAATTTCGCAAGGGTGACTGATTGTAAATAAATGTAAATAAATTTGTTTAATTGTGCATGCGTTATCTGTCAAAAACTTAAAACTCACTCTTGCCGAATCGCAAAAATCGATGTGTAAACGAATTTCTGTGTACACACAAAAAACTCACTCTTGTGGAATTGGGCCCCTGAAGTAGTTTTTCTTAATTTAACACAGCTAATATAAACCAACGTTTGACGTCTATCTCCCCTTCAAGTGAACGAGTCCATTTTGGGTCCGCAAAAGTAGTAGACAATGTACGAACGAAATAATTAGCGAAACCAAAAAGTAAAGTAAGAACATTTCCCTATATGAAACAAACTAAAACGTGCAATGATCTTCACCCCGAGACAAAACTAAGAAAATAAGTAGAAAGAAATTAAAATCACTGTAGTCACAAGGAATTTATTTATGTGTATGCAACACTCATTTTTTCAAGGATCCAAGAAGTAGCGACAAAGTGCGGTCATTTTTGAAAACAGTTTGATTTCACAGTTTGGGGGTACCTGGAGAAGAGAGAGTTGTTCTCATTTTCGAACTTCGAAAAAGAGCTATGAGTGGTTGGTGAATAGTACAAATATTATTTGAGTTAGGAGCCTCATAAACTTAAGAGCCGTTTATGAGTGCTCGGTGAATACCGCCCTTAGTGGAAGTTTTGGGAATGGGGTGCCTCCCTGAACCATCCTGTGCTTTGAATGAATTTCAGGATGTTTTTCAGTGGCAAAAGAGAGACGTCGCCCAGTTCGTCGAAGAAATATTCTCCGAGGGCTGCTTTTCTTGTTCTGGCTAGGCTGGGGCATTCACAGAGGAAGTGAGAAGAGCCCTCCTCCACCTCTTCGTCCTGACACCCTCTGCATAAGTCAGATGTGCCGATGCCCATTCTGCTCATGTGGGTTCCCATTGAGTTGTGACCCGTAAGGATTCCAACCAAGAGAGACAGTTGAGGTCTGCTTAGCTTAAGTAAGTACTCCGTTTTGTTCTTTGGCCAAAGATTCCTTGAAACCCGACAGGTGTCAATTGATGACCATCTATCGTTAGCGGCTTTGAGGAAGCTTTGGTGAATTCTACTCTTTTCTTGCTCCAGTGGCATAAGTACCCAAGGTACAGTTTGGCTCGGTTCAAGTAGTGAACCGTTTTTGGCCAATTCATCAGCCATTTCGTTACCATAAATGTCACGGTGACCAGGGACCCATCGAAGAGTGATTGAATTTGTTTCGCCAAGCAATCTCAATTCACTACGGCAGCGATCGACTAGTTTTGACTTCGTGACAATTGACGAAATGGCTCTGATTGCCGCCTGGCTGTCTATGAAGATATCAATGTTTTTGTTCGTTAGTTCGCATATTGATAGGCATTTTGCAGCCTCGCAAACTGCAAGCACTTCCGCTTGGAAAACGCTGCAGAAGTTTGGGAGCTTCAATGACCTTTTTATGGGTGGATTGTCTGAGAAGATACCTGACCCTACCCCTGTGTCTGTTTTGGAACCGTCAGTAAAGACCGATACATGATTTGCGTTAATGACCCGGTTCTCCTTCCAAAATTCCCTTGTCGGGATATCTGTTAGTGCGACTGGGTTAAAATCTATGTACGGTGAAATATAGTCCGTTTGAATGTCTGTGTCAGTGAAGTTCATTATAGTTCTGTGACCATAGTGGCCCTTTTTCCAATTTTTACACTCTTTAAGTCGTAAAGCACTTTTGGCCGCCAACTCCTTCGTGAACAGATCGAGTGGGGCAAGTGAAAGGAAAGTTTCTAGGGCTGCGGTTGGCGTGGTTCTCATAGCACTAGTTATGCCTATACATGCCAGTCTCTGAATTTTTGTCATGGCCTTAAGATTGGTTGCCTTTTCCAAGGCTGGCCACCAAACCAAACACGCGTACGTCAGGATAGGCCTTATAATGGCTGTGTACATCCAATGAATGGTTTTGGGGCTGGGTCCCCATCTCTTGCCGAAAATTCTACTGCATGTGTAGAAGGCTATTGCAGCTTTTTTTTCTCTTTCTTTTATGTTCTCCTTCCAGTTAAGTTTACGATCGATAATTAAACCAAGATATTTGGCCGTACCAGTTATATGGAGCGGCGTCCCATTTATGGTGGGGGGATTTATGTTTGGAATATCTCGTTTTCTCGTAAACAGAACAAGTTCCGTTTTTAGTGGGTTGACATTAAGTCCGCAGCTACTGGCCCAATTACTGAGCTTGTCAAGGGCTGTTTGTAGAAGCTCACACAGAGTGGGAACAAATTTCCCTGACGCCATTATAACTATATCATCAGCGTACGCCACGACCTTGACGCCGCTTTGTCCTAATTTAACTAGGATCTGGTTTACAACAAGAAGCCAGAGCAGAGGAGATAAGACTCCTCCTTGTGGCGTACCTCTACACGTCCTAACTTTAAGCTTGCTATTACCCATTTCTGCATTAACAATTCTAGTCGGAAGCATGGAGTCAATCCAGTTTGACAACAACGGATCAATGCTGACAGAGTCAAGGGCTTGTCGAATTGCTCCATTTTCAACGTTGTTGAAGGCCCCTTCAATGTCAAGGAATGCTCCTAAGGTAAATATCTTTCGAAGAATAAAGCAGCATTAAATTATTCAAACGATCATCACCCATTGTCGTGCGCAAATAGTTTAAGACTAATTTTAATTTACTAAATGATCGTTCACAAGAAGCTGATGTCACAGGAGCAGTTTAAATGAAGCAAATGAGTTTGTGCGCTAAGGGAATTACCATTTTCAACTTGAACACAACTTTGGTAATGTCTTCGAAATTTATAAAATTTGTGGATGAATCAAAAAGAATTTGCTACTTAGAAAGCAAACACTCTGGATCTTCTTTCAAAAATAGGGGCTCCAATTTCATTATGGATTCCACTGATTCTATTGTGACATTGCCGCTGTCGACTGGAATTTCAAAAATCTTTTGAAAAGGTTCGAAAGATGAAAAATTATCTTTTAAATTATCGTTTATACACGTCGTAAAAACTTGCAAAACCGTTCTAAATTCATTTCGATAAAATGTTTGGAAATCGAAATCGAAAGCTGTTTCTGGATTTGCATCGATTCTTCTTGGTACACGGTGTGTTCTATGATGTTTCAGAAAATCATTCTCTGGATTTATTTTTAATTTCTCAGCGAGTGAAAATGAACTTTTTATTAATGCATCGATTTGGTCGTCATCGTCATTCATTTGTTAAAATGATATTGATGTGCTTCGAATCAACAATACAGCATCAAATGACATTCAACTCTTCAGCTTCTAAATTTTCTGTCAAATTTTTTACTTTAAACATGACATTTTTACAAAAATATAACGAGCTTATAAAATCAAAATCCAAGATTTTTTTCAGCAGACCAGAAGCAGAGGTACGAGTATTATTATCAAAAGAACCTACATCGGTTTTTATTTTTTTGAAACCATGTACAATGCCTTCGAAAGATATCCAAACAGCCTTTACTGTCTCAGCTCTAGCTGTCCATCGAGTTTTTGACAAATTTTTCACGCATACATTGAAAACGTTTTGTGCTGCCGTAGAAGAAAACATAAATGCTTCCAAAACATTGAAAAACTGTTTAATCAACACACTCGAATTACATGCTGTTTTAACGAATATATTGATACGATGCGCTTGGCATGGAATAAAAGGGATTATCTTACCGCATTTTTCCGATAGTTTTTGTTGCGTATTGTTGTACTTTCCGGACATGTTTTTGGCGAAGTCATAAGATTGAAAAGCAATGTTTTTGGAAACTCCTACTGACTGAAGGGTCACTATTATTTTTTGGGCCAATTCTTCTCCCGTTTTTTTCGTTAGGACGACGTCCATTTTCAGAATACGTTCTTGTTTGCTTTCACTACGTATCGAACATTAATAGCAAGTCGATCTTGATGTGATGAGTCTGGAGTTGTGTCAATCATTACAGAAAAAATACCAGCTTTTATTGATTTCATTTACAATGGCTTTTCGAGTTCTAGTTCCCAAGAGATCAATGAATTCATTTTGGGCATCCGGACTAAGGTTCGTCACATGACGTGGTCTTTTTGATGATACATCCAACCATTTTTTCATTAACGGGCAATGTCGTGAAATTGAATGAACGATTTGTCGAAAATTGCCATCGCTGTGTTCTAGTGATTCGTCGTGACCACGAAAAGCTAATCCCTGCCTCCCCAAAGTTCTCGCGACATCAATTATAACTTGCAAGACTCTCCAATGGTAAGGTTTTTCTTGTTCTTCTTGAATGATTTGTTCATTTTCAGACTTGTCCAGCAAAACGTTGATATGATTTTTTCCATTAACGAAATTACAGTAATCACGCAGAGCTGCTCGATGAGATTCAGAAGTGAAATGTAGGATCAGTTTTCCTTTTTTTTACCTCGACTCTTCATTTTATGCCACTGACGAACACCTACTAATACCCATTCCGGATTAGCGAAATGTCTATCAATTCCTTCTGCATCTTTATAGAGACTGTATTCCAAAAATGAATACTCGGAATACCATGCTGGGTTGAATCGGGATTGCTTGTATGACGGTATGTCTGCGTTGGTTGGATAAATGTCAAGTTTCGGCTGGTATGGCCCAAGAGAACTTACGTTCGTTGGCACTCGATATTTTTTTCCGTTTTCCAGGGTTAAGATTCATTGGGCCTTACTAATAATCAAATTTAGTGCTAAGCTTAGAACAAAACCTCCGGATTTTAGAAAATCCACACACCAATAACGAATTTAATCTCCAGTTTAGTCGATAGCAATATGTCAAAATTTAATACATGGAAATCCATGTTTAAAGTCGAACAATAAATAAAAAGTGTTGCCTTGTACTGTTTTATGGTATTTAAATTGGTATTTAATACTTAAATCTATTCCCAAGTTATCAGGTAGATTTCAATAGGTACCTATTTTCATGGGTTGGTTTCAATCTTCAGATCCTTGTTTTACAGTGAAAAAGAAGAACTTTATATAGAAGTACTTTATTTATTGTTCGTATGTTTATGTATTGCAACAGGAACAGATTATTTATTTTTTTCATAAATATTTAGTACGTCTGGATTTACGTTGAATATGTGCATAGTTTTTTGATTCCGTTGTATACATTTGCATACCAAATTACGTATTATCTAAAAAGTAATTTTTTGTGTTGAATGGGAACGGATTTATTTTGAGTTTTTAGAATTCGTTTCATAGTTTTTTATTTATTTGACATTATATAAGTTAATCAAATCTATTTGAATGTTTTTAAAGTATATTTATACTTTCACAAACGTCTAGTCAAAAACATAACGAGAAAAACTTCAAAATGGTTGTCAATCATGTGGGTTTTCTTTGGTCACTCTTAGTAGTCCTTTTTAACTCCTTCTGTATTGCAATAGTCTTCCAGTGGCTTCGTTTCTTACAATCATGTTTTAGGAGTGTTTTTTTACTTCCCGCTGTCATTAAGGAGTGTCAGAGAGCACACCTTTACACGTAAACATACGTAGTCATTCTTCGGATTACTTGTCAGAGAAATTAATGTTTGAAGAAACGTTTCTCATAAAATAGCGTAATTTGTCATTTGAAAGTCGGTCGTTTCATATTTTATTGGAATTAAAAAGGATAACATTTCTAAGAAAACCAATGGAAACAACAGTACTCTGATAACTAAAAAAAAATATCTACTAAATTTGCAGGAACAGAAATATCACTGTAGGAATCCCAAAAGAAAATAATTTATTTCCGTAGAAATTTCATACTGGTATGTTCATATATCATAAAACTATTAAGTTTACTCAAAATATGCTTGTTCTTGCATTATGGTTATCAACTATGTACATAAAATAAAATTAAAATCGTCCAAACCCTTTGAACAAATTACATACTAAAGTACTGAAAAAGTTGCTGTTAAAAAAGAATACGGCAATACTTATCTTCACTCTTTGAACAATAAAAAAAAATTGAAATTCATCTGTCATTTTGTCGAGCTAAGGAAAGTGTATTGAGATTTCAATTCGGTAAACAAGTGAAAAAAACCTAATTAAACTAAATAAAAAATTGTAATATAATTAGTGTAATGAATATTCGCAATACTTTATTAAACAAAATATAAAAAAGCACGCGGTGCTACATTAAATCCTGTAAAAACGCCTATAATAAAGAGTGTACAAATATTTCATTTCAAAAGTGTGTTTTGTCTGATATTTCCCCATAAAGTAATGTGAAGTGATATTTTTTTAGGTTATTAAACTATCGTAGAATACTTTTCAACTGATATTTCATGATATTTTGCTTTAATAAATCTAATTTGTTCTAAATAAAAATATACTTCAATCGAGTGATTTAGTTGAGATTGATCTGTCAAATGAGAAATTCTCTTCCAGGAGGGACGGACTCAATTTTGTTGGTGATGGCAAGGCGCTTTAGTGTCTGAAGTGCAGAGTTATTTTTAACGTTTGGAATGATTATATTCTAAAAGGTCTTTTTGCTGTCGGCCCTAACTATCATCACAGTTTTGTATTTTCGCAAGAAGTCTTATGTCATTTTAAAAGTATTCTAAGATAATGTATTTACCTAAAGAACTCCACTTCACATAACTTTATGTAGAATATGAGACAAAACTTACTGTGAAATGAAAAATTTGTTCACTACGTATTATAGGTGTTCTTACATATTTAATTTATTAATAAATTTGTCTTATACATGTATTTTTTTTTAA
The DNA here is from genome assembly GCA_963921185.1 of Dasysyrphus tricinctus. Lineage (NCBI taxonomy): Eukaryota > Metazoa > Arthropoda > Insecta > Diptera > Syrphidae > Dasysyrphus > Dasysyrphus tricinctus. The sequence goes on along the minus strand of OY992531.1, from coordinate 174,885,134 downwards.
ATAAGTATTGCTTTATTTAGTTTGATTAGCTTTTTTTTAATTTTTCAACGTTTTAAAATCTCTATACACTTTCATATAGCTCGGCAAAAATGACAGAAGCACCTCAATGATTTTGTTTCTTTTTTTATAATCTTGCTTTCCTTAGGCGCCCCAGAGTCTAGCCGTGAAACTGCACGCCGACCCTGTGTCAATGCATTTGTGTTTGTGTATTTCTTCTTATGTTTTCACTTTTGTTAATGCAGTGTGCCACGGCCGTAGCTAGGCCTACGCTAGGGTGCGCTCAGCTCACCCAAAAATAATTTAAGCTCACCCAAAAATTTTCTAAGGTATTTTAAGATTTTCCAACTCTTCATTGTTCAATATTTGTTTGCTTTGAAATAATATTTGAAATGTACTTATGCCTCAATACCCATTTTTTCGTTTTATTCCGCACACTTTGATTTCTTCGGTTCATTGGTCTATTTGTGCTCTTGTGTGCTTTTGTTGCTAGTCGCTTGATTAGTTATTTTTCAGTCAAAAGTGTGTTCCGATTATGAAAAAATATGGAATACTCAAAACACATTTAAATTCATTCAACAATTAAAGCCTTTTAGATTTTAAACTTATTGGTTTCCCCTTGTGTTCATAGCTTAAAACTAAAAGGACCGTTTCGAATATCAATCAGGAAAACCGATTCGATACGTGTATGATTTTTTTTTTTCGATTTTGAAATCAGGTCCAAAAGCTTCTTTTCTTATTTTCACGGTGAGAACTGCCATTTTGGCTTCTATATTAAATTTTATTTTCAGAAAATTTCACCGTTTATACTAAATCAACCCAAAATATTATAATTCCACATAAAAGATTCCACAAAATGAGAATTTAGCAGTTTATGAATAAAGGGGAGAAAAATATATTGCTATTTGTCAAATAACTCTACAGGGTATTTTCAGTTCAGAAATGCTTGAACCAGGAAATCAACATACAATAGTCGGAAAAAGTATTTTGACAAACAAAATATTTCGCATTTTTCTTTCGTAGAATAAAACTGAAAAAAATATATTATAATGGTATCAAGATGAGCTTCAAAAAAGAAAAAAGTTAGATTCATAATTATAGTTTCGAAAATAAAAATTGTATTTCAAAAACGTAGGTATAGGGAAAAATAATTTTGACAAAATTAAAAAGGCTTTTAAAAACCGGTTTACTTTTCAGTACAGGCAGGGAGGATAGCTTTTAGTATGCTTTTGGATGCCGAATTCAAATCCGTTATCCGTTTGTGGCTATCGGCTCGGGTTTTCAAGAAATTCCCGTTCGAAAATGACCAAAAATCGTTTTTTAGTTATTTTTGAGGCCTTGGAAGTTCTAGAAATAATTATTTTTTAACAAATTTTGTGAACCTATCTGAAAGCACTAATCTTCTTCTTCAAATATTAGTTATTATTTTTACAATCGGTTTTTACAAGCCTTTTTAATTTTGTCAAAATACTTTTCACCCTATACGTTTTGGAAATACAATTTTTATTTTCAAAACCATAGTTATGAATCTAACTTTTGTATGTTTTTTTGGAAGCTCATTTTGATGTCATTATAATATAGTTTTTTTCAGATTTTTTTCTATCAATAAAAAGAAAGATATAAAGAAAAATGCGAAATTTTTTTTTGTCAAAATACTTTTTCCGACTATTTAATTTCATATTTCATTTTCATAAAAAAAATGTGAGCTCACCCAAAATACCCTTGAGCTCACCCATACGTTTGATCCTGGCTACGGCCGTGCAGTGTGCGGTTTTGTTTGATGGAATTTGACGCAAATTGTAGTAGATTCAAATAAAGTCTGAGGATTTTGTTAGCAAAAGGGTAAAATTCTTTATTGGTAGCATTCCGTTTAAGCTCCACATTTTATTTTAACCTCTCAATTAGCTGATAGTCGACATTAGTGTTTGATTATTAGTAAGGCCCATTGATTTGCCGACTCTCGAATTAGTCGGCATATTTGCGAAATTCGCAATCGGCAAAAATGCTCGTTTTATTAATTTTTTTTTTTAAATTAAGCTTCGTTGATTTGCCGACTCCTGAATTAGTCGGCATATTTGCGAAATTCGCAATCAGCAAAAATGCTCGTTTAATTAAATTATTTTCTAATTAAGATTCGTTGATTTGCCGACTCTTGAATTAGTCGGCACATTTGCGAAATTCGCAATCAGCAAAAATGCTAGTTTTATTAATTTTGTTTCAAATTAAGATTCGTTGATTTGCCGACTCTTGAATTAGTAGGCATATTTGCGAAATTCGCAATCGGCAAAAATGCTCTTTTTTTTTATTATTATTATTTTTTTTTTAATTAAATTTTTTTCAAATTAAGATTCGTTGATTTGCCGACTCTTGAATTAGTCGGCAAATTTCCGACATCCGCAATCGGCAAAAATGCTTAGACTCGTTTTATTCATAATTGTTTGCAAATGAAGCTTCGTTGATTTGCCGACTCTTTAATTATTCGGTATATCTCCAAAATCTGCAATCGGCAAAAATGTCGATTTGCATATGTACATTTAAAAGTTTAAAAACCTAAATATGATGAAAATACAAACTGACTTTCTTTTAACTTTTTCCGAAAAATGTTGTAAAATTTCTGGTTTTATTATTTTTTTTTATTGCTTGAATTATTAAATCTAGCTTCCTGAATTTGCCGACTCTTGAAAAGCGTGGGGGGTGCTACACCCCCCCCCCCCTCGCTACGCCCCTGGCCGTATATCAGTCTCTTTTTTTCTTATGTTTATTTGTTTTTAATTTAGGCACTTGTCTCTTTTCCTCTCTATTCCTAATACTGCTGACAAATCGCTGACATCCATTCACAATGGTAAATAGCCCTCTGCCGATCAGAGTGAAAACCTCTATCTGGGTTATTGAAATTAACCTCGATAGAAACCTAGATCCCGTATTGTTTTTGTAATGCATGTTACAAAATAACCTCGACCCAGACCCAGAGATAATTAAACGCAGCTGCTATTGTAAGAAATATCCTTTTTTTTTATTTTTTATTAAATTTCAAAAAACTGTCAAAATTGCAAACCTACTCGCACAAAGCTGATTAGGTAGATTTGCAATTTTGACAGTTTTTTGAAATTTATTAAAAAAAGGATATTTCTTACAATACCATCTTTAAAGACTTTAGGCCCGTTTGGCAGGACTTTTCGACCGTCCGTCCGCTCTAACATATTTTTTTCATATTTAAGAATACATCAGCTAACATATAATATGTAAAAATCAGCTTTGTGCGGGTAGTTTTGCAATTTTTACAGTTTTTTGAAATTTATTAAAAAAAGAATATTTCTTACAATACCATCTTTAAAGGCCCGTTTGGCAGGACTTCTCGACCGTCCGTCCGGTCTGACATATTTTTTTTCATATTTAAGAAGATATCAGCTAACATATATGTAAAAATCGGCTTTGCGCGAGTAGGTTTGCAATTTTGACAGTTTTTTGAAATTTAATAAAAAAAGGATATTTCTTTTAATGCCATCTATTAAGACATTAGGCCCGTCTGGAAGGAACTTTCGACCGTCCGTCCGCTCTGACATATTTTTTTTTCATATTCAAGAAGATATCAGCTAACATATATGTAAAAATCAGCTTTGTGCGGGTCAAAGAAGAAGAAGTAAAGGAACTGGCATATCGTGGAAACAGTGAAGCATTTTTCAAAATAGTGTGAGTTACACAAACACAAATGCATTGCCCCAGGGTCGCAGTGCAGTTACACGGCTGAAGGCTGGGGCGCCCAAAGGAAGTCAGATTTAAAAAAAGAAAAAAACAATTGAAATGCTTCCGTCATTTTGCCAAGCTGTAGAAAAGTGTACAGAGATTTTAAATCATAAAAATAGTGAAAAAGCCTATTGAACTGAATAAAAAAGTGAAATGAAAGTTAATATAGTGATTACTTTGAAAAACTTTATTGATAAGAAATATATAAAAAAACATGTGGTGATGCATTAAATCATATAAAAACGCCTATAATACGGTGCACAAATCTTTCTTTTCACAGGTAAGTTTTCTCTCATATTCTTCTTAATAAAGTGATGTTTTTTATGGTAGTGTACTTTTTAACCGAAATAAACACTTCGTGACGAGGATACAAATCCAACAAGATAAATAGGATTCTGCTGTTACCCCTTTACAAATATTTTATTTAAAGCGTTAAAAAATAACTCTGCACTACGGGCGCTAAACGGATTTGAGCGCCTTGCCATCACCAACAAAAACTAGATCGACCCTGTGCGAGAATTTCTCATTTGACAGATGAGTCTCAACGAAATCACTGGATTAAAGTATATTTTTGTTTTCAACAAATTTGTTATTTTTATTGCAAATTGCGATAAAATCTTAATTTTAAAGTATTCTAAGATAATTTATTTACCTAAATAACATCACTTCACGTTACTTAATATGAAAATATCAGACAAAATTAACTTGTAAACAAAAATGTTTGTATACTCCTTAGTATAGGCGTTTTTAGAGGATTTAACTTAGCCACCAGATGCTGTTTTATATTTTTTAAATAAATTATTGATAGTATTCACAATTCTAACTTTTATTTCACTTTTTTATCTAGTTTAAATAAACTTTTTCACTTATTTAACAAATTGAAATTTCAAAACACTTCCTTTCAGCTCGGCAAAATGACAGATGAATCTCAATTTTTTTTTTTTTCAATTCTTGCTGCTTCTCTCACGTACACTGTATATGTGATATACACCACTTCCTTTACTTCTTCTTCTATGGTGCGGGTAGGTTTGCAATTTTGACAGTTCATTTAAATTTAATAAAAAAAGGATATTTCTTACAATACCGTCTTTAAGGACTTTAGGCCTGTCTGGCAGGAACTTTCGACCGTCCGTCCGGTCTGACATATTTTTTTTTTTTAATTCAAGAAGATGTCAGTTAACATATATGTAAAAATCAGCTTTGTGCGGGTAGGTTTGGAATTTTGACAGTTTTTTTAAATTTAAGAAAAAATCAAGAAAGGATATTACTTATAATACCAATTTTTTAAATCTTAGGCTTGTCTGACAGAAGCTTTCGACCGTCTCTCAATTTTTTTTATATACAAGATGGCATAAGCTTACATATGTGCGAAAACTTTAGGTAGGTTGGTGTTTCAGTTTTGTCAATTTTATAAAATTTTGAAAAAAAAAATAAATGGCAACCCTGTGTCTACAGTGAAATACACAGTACACATATTGGCTTGTTTTAAGCTCCTTAGCTATCATTTCGGTCGAGAAGCCACTTTTTGTCATGAACAAAACTGTCCTCAATCTGTCGTGATAGCTTCCTCATAATCTTAAAGAGCAATGAAATTTTTATAACTATTTATTTCATTTATTAAAATACGCTGGTGAAAGTTCTAACCATACGCAATTAAACATATCTCAAACTAAAAAAGATATAGGAAGTCATAAACAAACCAAAAACTTGCAAATCTAACGGCAAATTTCGATATTTTTACGCTTGGTGCAAAATTGAGTACATGCGATTTATTTTTGTTTTATTTCTTAGAACTTGCTCCTTTCCGTTATGTATTATATACCGTTTTGTCGAGAATTGAACATAAAATACAGGGCAAAATAAATTTTTCAATTTGCTTTATTATTTCTGTTGTTATGCATCAATAAGTGCGCGAGTTACAAACATGTACCCATTTTTGCTCCCCACTGTACATCTGACTAATCATGACATTTTTTAATACCAACTTTAAAAACACGTCTGGCAAGCTATTTTCGTCCACCAAAACTGGTCTGGCATCTTCTTTTTCATGTACAAAAAGACATAAGTTATTATAAATTCAAAAATCAGCATTCTAAAAGTAGATATGTTGCATTTGGAAGTTATTTTAGATTTTGAAAAAATAGGTGGCAACCCTAGAATTGCGGAAATTTTCTCAGATCTTTATTTTTTGAATAATCTGTTCACGAAGAATACACTAAGTTTTAGCCTTGTACTAACAAATTTCTCAAGTTATCCAATATCTTTTATTAATCTTTAAGAGCTTTAGGCTCGTCTGGCAAGCACTTTCGACCGCCAAACCCGTCTGGCATAATTTGTTTCATGCCTAAGAATGTATAAAATAAATTATAAATAAGTTTCAGCCTTGTGCGAGTAGGTTAATTTTGACCCTTTTTTTGCATTTTGAAAAAATCAGATGGCAACCTTTCGACCGCGGCAACCCTGCCAGACCGTGGTTTTCATACTAAACTAGTCCCAAATCAAGCATACACAAAGTTGTAGCCTTGTGTCTAGTAGGTTAGTCAAAGTGGCTGGTAGCTCTCCGACTATCATTTTGCATCAAGTATTTGTTTTAATAATGGTTGATAAATTGTTGAACTTTTTTGGAAAATCCAAAAACTAATTGCACTATTGAATTCTACGGAAAAAAAAATACATAAAACAGTGTTTTATTATTTGACCCGAGACAAAAGTTTTGCCGATGCCGCAACGATATTGCTAGAAATATTCATCTTAGTACATACGTTCTTAAATGAAACACAAAAATAATAGACAAGAGTCGACAACAAAATTTGGAAATGGATGTATAACCAGAAGAGTATGAAGGTTTATAGGTACATGTATTCTGATATCTAACACCAAAGTTTGGCAGGTTATTTTTATCAGCCTTTGGTGGGGATGGGGATTCAAAACCAGCTTGGTTTCCTATTTTAATGTTATGGTCAATAACTTTTCAATGCACTTTAAAAAAAAAAGGAAATGATGCTCTGTCATTTTCCCTTAGTCTGAAGACTTTTACCGTGATGACCCCATCAATAGGACCAATGATATAAGCTTTTTAAGCAAAACTTATCGGTTTTTTTGGAGACTTTATTTTGTTGATTTTTGTTTTGTTTGAAATACATATTTGAAAAAAGGTGTGATAGGGCCCGCATAAAATGGTTATATCTTGAGTTTTGTATATCAGACTGTCATGATTGATTATTAAGTTAATCTTAAAACAATACTAATGATCTTTGAATTAACTCTATACGATGATTTTCTGAAGTACATTTTTCATTTCAAAAAAAGTATTTTTTTCCAAACAATATTGAATATCTCAAAAAATAATTTATGGTTTTGCTTGAAAAAAAATTGTGGTTATTAAGAACACAACAAGATATATTTTCACAAAGTTTCATTGAAATTCAATTCTTTTTGGAAAATGAAAAATAAAAAAACAAAAACCAGAAAAAAACGGTTTTTCGCCAATGTCTCGGAAATTTTGAGGTAACGTTAAAAATTATTAATGTAAAAGCTGTAAATTTTTGCGTGATCTACAACATTTCTATTCAACACTTTTCATTTTAAGGTCAACTTTAGTCGGAAAATGCAATAATACAGTTCCCCCCTCCTCTTTTTCATCCCCCAAATCCCCCCTCCAACTCCGCTGCTGTGAAATAGATTTTTGTTTACATTCCTTATAGCCCCCTTCACCATTTTCAATCGTTAAACTGCTGTTAACAATTTTTTGTATAAATGTGTAAAAAGCCTCCACAATACACAATTGTTTTCTATTTCATTTATATTTAAACATTTTCCAATATAGGGATCCATTTGATTCAGAATGAGTGTGTTCTTGAGAGAAACCAATGGAAAACGACACGTAGAGAAAAACAAAAATAAAATTCAGAGCAATCAGTTTGTTTTTAAATAAAATGTTCAGAATTCAGTGGTGGAATAAAATCTCAAACAAAATATTGAAAACTATTTTTTCAAAATTTCGAACTGAATGACGACTTTTCAAGACTATGTCCCTTTTAAGAACCACGATAAATTAATGTTTGAAGGCTCAAGGAAAAATATTGTTTACCAATAAACCACCATGTTGAACTTATTAACCTTAATACATTTTTAGTCGTATATATTTATAATTATTCGAAGGATTTTCACCCTCCAGATATCTATTCTATATATAGATGGAATATTTTACATCTTTTTGAAAGGAAAAGAAATAACCGATTATAAAAGCGTTCGGGCTATTAAATATTTTATTTGTTCATATCAAATTAAAAGAAAACATTATCATTTAAAAAAATTAATCTAAGGCATCACGTGGGGCGTCCAAGTCTCTATATTGAATAATTGGTCGATAATCGTTGAATGGTCTGTAATCATAAAGCCAAGAGAAACAAATTTTAAAGCTGTAGCTTTTTCGAGGTCTTTTTATGTATTATCTAGATTTAAAAAGAATACAATATTGTATAGTATATCCACTCAAAAGAAAAAATATAATACAGCATTTACATAATTAATAAAGAATTTTGTTTAACTCATTTTTTTTTTTTTTCAAATAAAACCGAATCAAAAAAAAATCATTTTGTCTGTCTATTTTGCATTCATTCATATATTTAATCAAATATGTCAAAATTTGTTGGTGCATCCAGATCATGGTAACCTATTACCCGACGTTGGTGTTCCAATGGCAATTCTCTGGAAAATTGTAGTGTTGCCATAATCATAAATTTGTTTATAGTATTTTTGTGAAGTAAGAGAAAAACAAAAAGAAAGTTGAAAATAATCATAAATACATATTATACACATACTAGTTAACACCATAAACTTAATAATATATGTACGTTGAAATAAAATCAACATTAGTTTACCTTCTGCCGCCGCCAAATCCGCGTCCACCACCTCGTGATGGCATTATCATTGGTGGAGCATAGGTACTGTATGGAGTTGCGTAGGCTGCTGCCATATAGCCACCACCTTGTCTAAAACTGTTGAAAATGCATTTTTATTGTTAGTCACAGTAAACAAAGAGAATATTTTACCCCGGAGGACCCGACGACTCTGAGTTAGTGCGCCTTACGTTTCCAGAATGCTCGGGCAGCTGGGGCCGCTTTGGATCTTTCAAATAGTTGTTAAAGTATTCCACTTCCTTACGAACTTCGTCAACCTTATCGCCGTGCTTGTTAAAAATGTGCTTTCTTATAAATTCGGGACCCTTGAACTTTTTACCCGACAGCGGACATAACCATTTATCTTTGGCAAGCTCCTGCGTATTGGCCTGGACAAATTTCTCAACTTCCGTTGTTGGATCTTTAAGACCAAGATTCTTAAGTTCTTCTTCTTCAATTGGTATTGGTTTCGTTAGGAAGGCTTGCATTTTGTTTTCAAAATTTTTAATGTAGTCCTGAATGTCGTTGGACGAAACTTTGTTCTGTGGGATCGGTCCTCTTGTATGAATGATTCCACAACGATTGGGCATTTCATCTTCGTACGGATATTCGCAATGATTATAAAAATCAACAGAATGAACGATACGCAAATATAAAATTAACTTATCCAGAACAGAGATTATTTGTGGTTCTCTTTCTACAATTTCACCTTCAGAAGAATCTTTATTTTCAACAGCGATTCCCAGGAGTTCATCTTCTTCAGCAGATGCTTCTTCAATTAGAAAGTCTGTTATGTTCTGCATAACGGGATTATTTGATTTGAATCCATACGAATCCTTGCCGTTGGCATTTTCATTGTCTTTCTCCTTTTCTTCGTCCTTAACAAAATACAAAATTATAAATATTTAACAATAAGTAATACCAATTGTTTTGCTCTTATTGATTAAATCATTCATCTTGAAATAAAAGAAGTTTCGAAATAAATATGCAGAGTGCTCGAAAGAATATTATTAAAAAAGAAATTATATTTGAACCGATTTTGTTGGTAATTATTTTACTGGCATAAATAGCTTTTACATGCAATCTTTGTCATCATAATTTGTTATGAAATTTGAGATTACTCTTTTTTGAAAAAAAAAACTCATTACTTGAATAATAACTTTTATATTATACTATAACACTAGATAACCTGAGATGTCGTCCCGGTTTACCTAAGAACTCGAAGCTAATCAGGAATAACACAAGTTTCATTATTATTGGATTTAATCCTCATTAGTTTGTTTTCCAATTTTCTAGCGTTCTAAGAATTACTATTGTCTATATTGTCATATTCAAAGGTTAACCAAAATTTGTAAGCCTGTGTAATCGATATGATATGACAAACAAATTGTGTATAAATGCTAAAACAAATCGAAAGATTTGATATAAATACACACAATTCAATTTTCTAACCGTAAAATTCTTTACATAAAATGTATTTTTGAGAATTTCATATTGCACAGGAATGAAATAGAATGCAACACCAAACGAAAACGACATAACAATACCAATAAATTAAAAAAGGGTATTTAAAAAAAAAAAATAGTTGTAATGGTTTTGTTGCCCTCTAAAAGTACTTGAGAGTGCTAGGACGCCATATGGCCCTAGGCTCAATGATAGGAAAATCCCTATGCACACCTCCGCGTGGTAGAGGGCGGGTAACGCTAACGTGCAGGGGGACCGAATGGATGCCGGGATAAGCAGACAACCCAGCGTTGCTGGTCAGGGCACAAACTTGTCCTTGGGATGGTTAAAAGCCCCCTTAAGACGGATGAACTGCAGGTAGCGGTCAACGGCATGATAGTCTGGTGGCGGAGGAGCTTTTTTTGGTAAAAGGCCAACGGCAGCAGCAGGTAGCGTCTGTAACCCATATTGGGCGGCTACAAAAGGCGTCTGTTTTCCCATAGTGGGCGGCCTCGAGCAGTTATGTGTTTGACCATACAAAAGGCGGGTGTGCCTGTCAAATCTGAGCTTATGTATGTTATTAATCATATCTCGGAAAACACCATGGTGGAAGGATATAAGCAAATACATGAATTATGACAACAAATGGAAATGAGTCCCCAAGAGGTAATCTTTTTATAGAAAATCCTTCTGTAGCTTCGGTTGCAGTAAACCGCACATCGGATTTGGGGGTGCGGCATCTTTCATGTACGAGCGTCAATCAAGACGCCATAATAATAAGTGAATCGTTGACAAATAGAAGAAGTCTTTCAAGAAGCGCAAATGTTACTTTTGGCTACCGCATACGTACGAAAATCGGAGCATGGAACGTTCGATCCTTGTACAGCGATGGTAGATACGAGCAGGTTGAGCGTGAAATGCTTCGTCTAAACATCAGTATCCTGGGCATAAGCGAAACTAAGTGGAGAGGAAGAGCTGAATACAGATCAGACACTGGACAGACGAGAATGCTGTATTCCGGGGAAGATGAAAGAGAGGTTGGCCAAAGACTGCATGGTGTCGGAATTATGTTGAACGAAGAAGCGAGGCGTAGTTTGATCTCCTGGGCGCCCATTTCTGCGAGATTAATGACAGCAAGGTTTCGTTCAAAAATTCGTAACGTCACAATTATTCAGTGCTACGCCCCCACAAATGAAGCGACTGAGGAAGACAAAACCGCGTTCTACACTCATCTTAACTCGGTTTACAGTAGTGTTCCGAGAGCCGACATCATAGTCGTTATGGGAGACCTCAATGCCCAAGTCGGTTCAGACAATTACGGACTGGAACGCGTGATGGGAAGAAATGGCTTGGGGTCACGGAATGAAAATGGTGACTTGCTTGTCGACTTTTGTAACGCGAATCGTCTTGTGATAGGTGGGACTGTATTTAAGCATAAGACGTGCAACAAAATTACCTGGGTGCATCCGGATGGTCAAACCGAAAACCAAATTGATCATATCATGATTCAGCAGCGATGGAGGAAGTCTATGTGTGATGTCCGGAGTATAAGAAATGCCGATGTGGGAAGCGACCACCATTTGGTTCTGATGAGTCTCAAACTACGAACCGCTGCCGTACAAAAACCAGCGCAGGATGCAGCAAGGAGCTCAAAATTCATTACGAATGCTTTAAATGACCCCAACATATGTCGAAACTATGTCACCACCCTTAACGACAGAGCCTCGTCATTAAACGGAATCCAGAATTCAACAATTGATGAGATGTGGGGTGAAATTAAAAGTGTTTTTATGGAGGCTGGATCCGAAACTGTACCCAAGCGAACGAGACGTAGAGACTCTTGGATATCCCAAGACACCTGGGATAAGATCGAACTTCGCAAATCGTTGAAAATCCAAATAAATGCTGAAGCAGATGTTCAACGAAAGGCTGACTTGCGAAGAGAGTACCGCATTGCACATAAGATGGTCTATCGCTGTGTGAGACGTGACAAGAGGGTGAAGGTAGATGGACTCGCAGATAATGCGGAAATCGCTGCCAGAAGAGGAGATATCCGGGAATTGTACCAAATAGCCAAAGATGTTATCGGGAAAAAAAGCAACACCAATCATCCTGTAATGGATGTGGATGGCACACTTTTGGTATCAATTGAGGATCAGCTTCGTAGATGGAAGGACCATTTTTGTGCCCTGCTAAATGAGGATTCAGTTGAGCAGAGTGCTGAAGTGCCCCAACTAAACGAGATGCGCAGGTCCTATAGGGGTATTGACATCGAACCCCCGTCAGAATCGGAAATCCAGACATCAATAAATCTCCTCAAAAACAACAAGGCAGCTGGACTGGACGGAATACCAGCTGAATTCCTGAAAGCCGATCCCGTAACAGCGGCTAGTATTTTACATCCGTTGATAAAAAACATTTGGGAAAACGAAAGCTATCCCAGGGATTGGAAGGATGGTGTGATTGTTAAGCTGCCAAAGAAAGGTGACTTAAAGAATTGCAACAATTGGCGTGGTATCACCGTTTTGTCCGTTTTCCCAAAACTAATGGCAACCATCATTCTCGAGCGAATAAAGGAGAGAATCGAGTCTACACTCAAGAGGCATCAAGCTGGCTTCCGCAGTGGTCGATCGTGTGTCGACCATATCAACACCCTGCGTATCGTCCTCGAGCAGTCGATGGAATTTCAATCACCGCTTTACCTCATGTTCGTGGATTTTGAGAAAGCCTTTGATCGAGTTAACCGAGAATGTATATGGAGATCGTTGCTTGGTAGAGGAATTCCACCAAAAATAGTTGCCATTATTAAAGAGTCCTACAACAACGCAAGGTGTTTTGTTTTGCACAACGGGCAGCTATCCGACTCCTTTGTAGTGCAACAGGGTGTGAGACAAGGGGATGTTCTATCGCCAATTCTCTTCCTGCTGGCGATGGACGACGTATTGACGGCCAGTGTAGGTACAGCAGAGCGACAGGGCATTCAATGGAGACCGTTCGAAAGGCTCAGTCATTTAGACTATGCCGATGACATATGTCTACTGGCAAATAACATCAGTGGGCTGAACGGGATGTGCCAAACACTGCAAGTGAAGGGAGAGTCGAGTGGTCTAAGAATAAACAGCAAAAAGACAAAAATAATGCTCACAGGCCGCTCCACACAGCAGCGTATTATTCTACAGGAGACGCCAGTTGAAGTAGTGGAACAGTTCAACTACCTTGGCAGTATTGTCTCTGCAAACGGTGGTACGGATCTGGACGTTAAAAGTAGAATAAATAAAGCTCGTGCTGCCTTCGGTACTCTGTCCCCAATCTGGAAATCAAGTCAAATCTCCTTACGCACTAAGTTGAGATTCTTCGAATCCAATGTCAAATCCGTGCTGTTATATGCTTGTGAAACCTGGAAAGTCACGTCTATCATTTCGAAGAAATTGCAGGCTTTTGTGAATCGCTGTCTCCGCCATATCCTAAAGATTCGGTGGCCACAAATAATATCAAATGAGGAATTGTGGCGCAGGACAAATCAAGAGCGGCTGGACGTCGACATAAGAAAGCGTAAATGGCGTTGGATTGGTCACACACTGAGGAAACCAAACAATGAAATTGCAAAGCAGTCCTTTGAATGGAATCCTCAGGGTGCACGGCGGGTTGGAAGACCAAGAACAACATGGAAATCAACTGTCTTAGCGGAAGCAGAATCCCAGAGAAAGACGTGGCCACAGCTAAAGTACCTTGCAGCAGACCGTGAAGGATGGAGACGTTTTGTTGACGCCCTATGCCCCAGCCGGGGTTACAGGACACGATGATGATGATGAATGGTTTTGTTGGCGTTTACATCCGCAAATCCTCGAGAAACAAATAACTTTAATATTTTGGAAATATCTAGTTTGGAAATATGTAGATAAGATGTTGAATATGAAGAAAATTTAAAGCGACTGACTATTTTATTTGAACTGATGAGCCCAAGTTAAGGTATTTGTTTAAAAAAAATCTTTATATACGTTAACATGGATAGATTTTATTATTAAATTTGAATGCACAAAACTTACCCACAATTGAAATTTGTCATCCAGATTTAAAGCAATTTTGGCACACAATTTAATATCACTTCGCACAATTGTTTTGTGGGCTGTTATTCCATTAATTGGTCTTACTCTACGACTCAGATCACGGTTCACAATAGCTCCAATTTCACAATCCCTCAACCGTGTATTATTCAAATTCCAGCAAATCTCTTTGATATTAACATCGCGTTTAAATGTCACCCATCCTCTACGGAACCACCGACGTTCAGCCAAGGGATCGGCTATTGCAACCCGCAAAAATCCAGCAAATCGCTGGCATATAGCTTCGATTTCAGCTTTCGTTATGGTAGGAGCAAGATTTCGTAAAAAAATCGAACTTGTACGATGGAGCGCTTGGAGTTGTGGAGTAGATTTTTCTTTCTCTAAATCAATTGTTTCCGTATTATCATCAATTTCTATTTTCTCAATGGTGTCTTCGATTTTCTCTGAAACTTTCTCTATGGGTTCCTTCTCAACTTCGTGTTTTTCCTCATCAGAAACTACAGTTTTCACTCCATTCTCCGAGCTTGCCTCCTCGGGTTTCTCACTTTCATCGGCTTCATTTTTCGGTTCTGGTTTCACCTCAGTTTGCTGCTCTTCGGAGGAATCATATTTTTTGTTTTTTTCTAGCTCTGCTGTCGAGCTTTCTGGTTTAATGTTGTCAGAAGCATCATTATCCTCACCAGAGTTTGAAGATGATGAATTACTAGATTCTGAACGCGATCTCTTTTTTTCTTTGTCTATTTTAAACTTAGACTCACTAGCTGCAGGCTGCGGGGTTTCATCTTCATCCCAGTTTTCTTCATCGTCATTAGTTGGAAGCTCTCGACGTGGTGATACTCTTTTCGGTGAGCTGTGAACTTCTACTTTTGGTTTTATTTCTTTAGATTCAGTGTTTTCTTCAAATGCGCTTTCAACAATTTTATCTGGATATTTTATTTCTGGCACAATTTCATCTAAAACTTTAAGATCATCATCTGTACCACCTTCTAGTTTAATTACAACAGTGTCAAGTAAACGCAACAACTGATCACTTTGCGAAGAATCTAGTGTTACACTAGAAACTGTCCCTTTTTCTAATAGCTCGTTGAAAACATCGGCACGTCTCTAAAAAAAAATCATAAAAAAAAAATTATAATTTGTTATAATTTAAAAAAAAATTGAGCCGTCGCGGGACGCCTGGCAGATGTGAAACATTGGAACTCTTCTCTACATAAAATATGCATGCACAAATGGTTTTTAAATTAATAGCCGCATTTTATTATCCACTTGATCTGATCCGGATCAGATCATGATAAATAAAACAAACAGGATCTTATAGCTAGAACTATAATGCTCGGAGGGGCACTTAAGTGGTCGGAAGAAAACAAGCGAATACACGGAAAGCATTTGACGCGACTATAATAGCGGAGTGGAGCGTTTCGTCAAGTTTCGTTCAACTTTGGTTACGGAAGTGAGGTGCGCTCCCGAGCGCACCTCACTTAAGTAAAACTGACATTTGGTGAAATAGGAACGCCAAAAAGAGATAGATGACAATTACATTATGGGTATGTTCCCCTTTTTTCGGTTTGGAAAGCTACTTTTCGTTGGTTTTTGACATTAGCTTCAGTGCCCTTCCGACTATTATAGTTCTACCTTAACTGTATGCAATATTTTTGTATCGATACACTATCCAGTGTTTTATAGAGATCAGTGCTTGTGGTTCAGCAATTTTAACTCACCGACTTCGGGGAATGGACTGAGGTTCACATACTTGAACCTTGAACCTTCGTTGAACCTCAGTGATTCCACCGAAATCAGCCAGTAAGAATATTTGATCCACGGATCAAAATTTGAACCACGTTTGTACAACGGGTCCTAAGTCGATCGGTTTCGTACGACTATAGTTTATCCCTCCGACTGTTAAGGCTCTCCCAAACCAACGCAAAATCATAGCGAATCATTCGCAGACAGTTTTTTGTTGTTGTTTAGCATTGTGTATCTTTTAAATTTTGTATTATTGTGAATGATTTCGCGTCGTCGGCGAATGTTTCGGTTGGTTTGGGAGAGCCTTTATAGTTGTACCTTACCCTTAAATAAAAAAAAAAAACGTCAAAATGAGTCACCTCACGTGAAGCAGGTAAACACCCTTATCTATTGTACTAAATTTTTCATTGTGAATGAAAGAATACAAGAGTGCGAGTGACACGGATATACGTAAATTTCTTCCACTTGGACTCTTCTAGTCGAAAAATGTAAACAAACAATTTTCCCCATTAAGCTAGAACTATAATGCTCGGAGGGGCACTTAAGTGGTCGGAAGAAAACAAGCGAATACACGGAAAGCATTTGACGCGACTATAATTGCGAAGTGGAGCGTTTCGTCAAGTTTCGTTCAACTTTGGTTACGGAAGTGAGGTGCGCTCCCGAGCGCACCTCACTTAAGTAAAACTGACATTTGGTGAAATAGGAATGCCAAAAAGAGAAAGATGATAGTAACATTATGGGTGTGTTCCCCTTTTTTCGGTACGGAAAGCTACTTTTCGTTGGTTTTTGACATTAGCTTCAGTGCCCTTCCGATTATTATAGTTCTACCTTTACGATTACAACTTTTTTAAGTGAGTGCGAGTATAAATGAAAGAGATAAAACATATTTCCCCTTTTTCGTAACGCATTAAGCCACGCCCAAAATCGAGTTTACCCGCCGCATTAGATGTTTCACATCAAAAAGTGTGTGTGTGCAATTCACACACGAAAGAAGTGAAACTTCAGAAAAGTGGCCTACGAAAGAATGAGATAAATAAATGTAGCATGAACTGGCCGGGCAAGTTAAAAATATTCACACTGTCTTTACACACCACACAAATATTCACCCTTATTACGATAGTCGTTTTACTAAAAAGCCATTAAAACGACACGGCTCTAGAAGCCACATTTGGCGTTTTAGTAAAACAACTACCGTAAAAGTGGTGAGAGTAGTGAAGAGTGGAGAGAACGCTTAACTTCTAATTTCATTCAAACACCAATTATTGTCATTTCTGGAGCCTTGTCGTTTTTCTAGCGTTTCAGTAAAATGACTATGGTAATAAGGGAGATTATTGCGTAAGATCAACACAAATAATTTACTAATATTGATAAATTTAGTTTTATATAATTTATTGATTAAATGAACACACATGTGTTAAATAATAAACATAATTAAATTAACCAACGAATTTCAATTCGCAAATTCACAAAAATGACACACGTGAATAATACACCACATTGACTACGATATTATTTTCCAAAGTCTTCGTAGTACGCAAGCGCAGACAAGTGCTTCGGTTTTTTTTTTGCTTTTTTTTCATCAAATTTTCAAATCACAACGATACTCAAGAAGTTTCACTTCTATAATTATTTGTACTAGGTTTCTAATCGGAAGCCAAGCTATCTGTAAATCTAAAACCAAATATAAATAAAATCAACTACTGATCACAAATAATTGCTCGCAACCTTCCCTTCTCATGCTGGCTCAATGGTTTTAAAACTTGGAATAGATTATATTTCAGTTACAACAATTGGACTTCCGGTTTCTGGTCTTCTGATCAAAGTAAAACTTTCTTCTGATGAAATACATAGTTAAATTCTTTTATAAATATGAAGTTGAAGCAAACATTACTCAACTAGCTAGAAAGTACTTGAAAGCACTTCAATTACTGCTCAAGTACTTGATACTTGTACCCAAATACTTGAAAAATATTGGTATGTACTTGCATTGTTTCAAGTACCAGTACGAGAGTACTTGTACTTGAGAGAACTCAAGTCCTGAAATAGTTAAAAGTTAAGTACATTACAAGGTCTGCTTAAAAACGATGTTCCATTGCTCGATGAGATATACCATCAGATCACCAATGAACCTTTTGCTATAAGTGTACTGCTTGCCGATCATTAAGAAGCTTTTGGCGTTTCCATAACCTTAGGTTAGGTTGGAAGGGGTGATAATACGGCAAGCCGCACCATCTCACTCGGATCTCAGTGGATCCATTGCGCTCCCCAGGGTATAGGTGGTTAGTGAGGAGGGATACGGATGGAGTTAAGGGCAAGTTTTAGTTGTGGGGGGCCTTCCTGAAGCATTCTGAGTTCTGAATGAATTTCAGGATATTTTTTAGTGGCAAGACAGAGATGTCGCCCAGTTCGTCGAAGAAGTATTCTCAATGGCCTCCTTTCTGGTTCTAGCTAGGCTGGGGCATTCACAAAGGAAGTGAGGGGAGCCCTCCTGTGCCTCTTCATCATGACACCCTCTACATAAGTCTGATGAGCTGATTCCCATCGTGTTCATGTGGGTTCCCATTGAGTTGTGGCCCGTAAGGACGCCAACCATGAGAGATAATTGTTCCATAACCTTAAAAAGAAGATACATAAGTGCAAATGGACTCTGCGAATTTTCAACAAGCACAAATTTACAATATCGATGAAACACAGTTACAAGTTAATTTTTTTTCTTTTGCACTATCAGATCTTTATCGAAAAGTTGAAGCAAGAAAAATTATAACATAAACAGTTTGCTGAAGAATTTTAAAGAATGTGACGGTTCTCCTAAGGGTTTTCTATTTAGCAAATTTCTTTTTTTGGCACGAGAAATTGTCAGATATGACACGACTTATCATGGCGGGAGGTAAGGTAGAAGTTTTGAGTGTTCGCCCAGTGACCTGCAATTCGAGTTGGCAACAATCTTAACTCAGAAAATACATCAACATACCTTCCTTCAGGCATAGATTGAAATCTCCCGTTTGAAATTTTAGTGTGAGGATATTGAGTGAGTGGTAAATCCACAGTTCATTTAGTACGTAAAAAGTTGAATTTCTGTCCAGCTTGGCCTCCGATAAATAAAGTATGTATGAAGAATTGTTAACCGTGATTTTTTTTTTGTACACATGAAGTTGAAGTGTGTGTTAACATAAGTGCCATACACACAGCTGGCCATAAATATAGATGTAGTTTATTTATTTGTTTTATAAACTCAATACTCTTAATATTTTCTCAGTAAGTAGGTTTTTTTTACAAGGATAATAAAACTAACATAATTACCAAATTTGTCAAACTTAATGGTTTTAAAAATAATGATATTCAGCCTTATTGTGAATTTCACGTGAACAACATTCCACCCGGAAAAATGGATTTCACTTTTCGGCTATTTTGACTTCCACCCGAAACAAGAAACTGACCCTTTTTGTGAGTTCTCATTTCGGGTGAAATTTATCACAATTAAGAGCTTAAATTGTCACTTATTTTTTTTAAGGCGATCGAAAGAAACACAGGGTACTGGTGCCCTTGCGAAAGTTTTTTGTTTATTTTAGGCCAAGAGAAATTCGGGTGAAACTCATAATAGCTTTTAAAATTAAATTTTTCGCGTGAATTATTTTTCATGTGAAACTCACAATAAGGCTACAAAACTTTAGTATCTGTGATAAAGTCCAGAAATTCAAAACACGTCGATTACGTTGGCTCGGCCACATTTAGCGAAGGGCTTCAACCAAGAGAGTCTTCGAACCTCCTGTTAAAAGAACAAACCATTGTGGATACCAGAGCGCTTGGTCCCGTTAACAGAAAACAGTTTGGGATAGTTGAGGATGGAAATCCAACGTGTCTGAGGCCCTTCATAGATCCGGAGCCGGGTAGGTAAGAGAGTAAGCAGACTTTAAAAACAATAAAATGCAAAGACTAGCCTCCTTAAAATTACTGTACTAAAAATTAATTTCCAACTAATCTCCAATCCTCAATTATGTACGTATTATATATATGTAAATGTATGTAGAACACATGTTTTAAAGCGAGAAATACACACCAAAAACAAAGAAATACAAATATAATTAAAGACAAAAATCAGATATTTGCTTACTTTTAAGAATGATCTTTGCTCTTGTTTGCGTTTCACCGACTCTGTTGGATGGTATTTGCTTTTGAACCTGTTTGAATTGAAAAGAGGAAAGTGAATTATTCAATATTTTATTCAATATTTTTAAATATTTATGTGCTCATTTAGTTTGTTTTGTTATGGTTAACATTATTTATAATATAATATATTATTTTATTTTCCTGGCGATATATTTAGATCGATAAGACCGCACCGGTGCAATCAACAGAATAATTAATAGAAGGAACTTCTGTCTAATCATATACATTTTTTTTTCGAACTCATACATGTCATTACAAAATAAAGTGAACAATTAAAATAAAATGTTTATATTATTCAAAAATGACTTCCCAAATCTTACCTCCAACTTTATCAATTATTATATTTGCTTATTAATTTTTTTATAACGAAATGAAAATGTAAAACGCGATTAATTCAACACACTATGGCATTGCTCGCCAAGTGCAAATTATCTCGGTGCAGCAACAAATACATATTTCAAGTAAAGTATTTTATAATGATACAAACGGCAAATGATCTAAACATCGAACGTAAGTAGCTGTTGGGAGAACTGTTTATATCTTTTATACTTCAAAAAAGAGACTTATGGATCTTTGGTTATTGAAACTATTGTTATTACAATTTTCTTACCATTCTTCATCTTTGTGAGTAACAAAAAACTCATTAAGCTGCTGACGTTTGAAATCCAACTTATATTCGCTGTACTTGCGAAGAACGTCCGAATCAGATATGGTGTCTTCTTGAGTATCAAGAAATTGTTTTAGCGTTAGCATAGCTGGCTGAGTTTGTACATCGTTCATAGACGTTGATATTTCCCGAGGATGGACATTGGATGGCAGATGATACGAATGCATTCCATGATTGGGATAATGATCATGGTTCCAGTTATGTAAGAGATACTGATCATAGCCTAGAAAAAAGTTAAATTTTACGTTAATTTGTTTAATTTCAAGCTGAAAAATAAATTTAAATCCCAAACATTTGTCGCAATATTTTTATAATTTTTAAACTACAAACAAAAATATAGAAGCATTTATGAATGTATGAAGAAATATTTTTTAACACATCATTTAAAAAAACAAATACTTTGGCAGACAAGCTTCGTTAAAAGCCAAAATGCGCAACTAAACGATGTTTACGTCAGTCAATTTACTTGCAAAGGCATTTGAAGTTTATGAACAAGCTCTCTGGCCTTTCAATATTTTGTTCGTCAACTCGATTTTTTACTGTACAGCTACATACTTCACAGATGATGTTTAATGTTTTCGAACATATGACTTTACCAAACTGCATTATAGAACACTATGCTGGTGCAGTAAAATTTTTTATTTGCGTTTTCGAACCAAAGACTCTTCAAGCTTGCATTTAAGGATATTCTGCAAATGCATTTTCGACCCAGATGGCGTTTTCGAAAACGGCCTTTTTTTCACCATTGATAAAACAATCAATGATATCTGAAGAATTTCATCAATTATAAGTAACGTATATAGCTTTTTTAATAAACAGCTACTGCTGAGTACCTGCCGGAATAAAATGCATATGTACCTCAAAAGAGGGATATCGGAAATGTGAAATTTTTTCCAATTTCCAAATTTATTTCATAGACAGTGTCATGATGCCAAAGCGAGTAGAAGTCAAAAGCCATACAAAACTTTGATTTTGGGCATTCGGGATTATGGCATTCAGGATTTTGGCTTCGGGATTTCTTCCATTTCCGGATTTTGGCCTTGTTTTTTTGCAATTCGGGATTTTCTCTTCTCGGAATTTTTCATTTCCGGATTTTGGTATTCGGGATTTCATACCCAACCCATAGGACACATCACCCGAAGCCGAGTCCAACAACAAAAAAAAAAAACTACCGGCGTTAATATCAAAAACAACGTTTCAAAGCTTTAGATTTCCGATTTGGAAACAAATTTTATGATAGTTATAAGATGAAAAACGTAGCTGAAAAAACTGATATTGCAGGATTCTAATTGGAAATTAGCCCGCTCAAAATAAAAAACACATTGAAAACTTAACACTGATCACTGTAAGATACGATCTTTTGGAGGGTCAATCAGAAAAAAATATAGGGAACAGCCAACGCAAAGATTGTTGTTTAACACTTGCCACAGGATAAAAATAACGCAACCAATTTTGACACAAAAACATGCGACGACTAACTTGTTTACAGTGCGCTTGCGAACAAGAATTGAAGTATTCAAAACGATTTTCACCTACTCTATGAATACATACAGTCATATTTATTAGATTTGCTTAGAACACGCTTGGGCAGTTGTCCAGCTAGTCAATGCCTAAATAGTTTAGTCAACTTGTTATTTTTAAACGCATTCGAACAATTGCCCAAATGTGGCCTCATTTATTCACTGACATGCCTGTATTTATTCATTTTTGAATGAATTAATGAATTTTAGTACGCTTTGGGGCACGTTCAACTAGCTTTTCATTCATTTCAAAACTAGAAACTTAGAAAACCAGAAATATTTGCCCACATTATTCATTAAACGTGTCTACTTTGAAATAAGATTTGGACAACCAATTTCAGTGGATAAGTTAGTCAATCGGTGCTAAGTATTTATAAATAACATTTTGGAGTTGGACAGGTGTCTAAAGTTAGACATCGCTTGGAATGGGTTTATAAATAGCACTGATAATATTTAAGGGCAAGTATGATTTTGAATAAGCAACCCAAATAATAATGTAGCATTGAAATGCTACACTAGATGAATTGCTAAATTTAGAACAGAATTTTATTTTTCCCACGGGAACTGTTAAGGTTTAAATCTCGGGAAATTATTAACACAAGAGCACAACTAAAATACGCACATATATACATAAATACATAATTAGTACTTCTGACTATATTAAAATGTTGGAAGAGGGTATGTGGATTAATACTGCTTAGTTGTTCAAAACATTTTGCATAGTCACATTTTTCAACTATATTTTTGTATATTTCTGTATGGACTTTTATTGGAATTGAATACATCCTAATTTTGTAGAAAAGGCCATTTTATTTAATTCATTACGCAGAATACATGCAATATACTATATACTGCTAAAAAACATTCCGAATTTTTCTGTCAATAAAAAAATTAAACTAAACTTTTCATTGCTTTTTTTTTAATTTTGTATTAAACAACTAACCATTTAAAGAAAACGGGTGGTTGGATGTTGTAGGAACTGGGGGCCTCGAGCTGTATCGTTGGTAGCCGCCGGATACTGGTCTTGGCTTTATGCCTTGACTTGCTACACTTGTAAGTGCGAATGTTGATCAAGGAAAGAACTGCAACATTAAACCCATGGCCCTACAGATTGGAGGTTAGTGCGTTGGGCTAACGACCCGACCACAGTAAAAAAAAAAACCAATTGTTATGAGAAAGACGCATGAAGCCTCGGATAACGACCCCCCTCAAATGGCAACCAGACCCGGAACGAAAATGGACTGACTTACGAGTGTGCACCTGGAATGTAAGGACACTCTATACGCCAGGTGCTACTCAAAAACTTGAATCTGTCCTCTCGCGGTACAAGGCAGATAATATCGCGATCCAGGAGATACGATGGATAGGATCAGGTATAACGAAAAGAAAAGATTGCAACATTTATTACAGCTGTCATCAAAGACTGCACATGCTAGGATGCGGCTTCGTCGTGGGAAATCGACTCAGATCGAAATTCATCGATTTTAAGCCGATTAGCGATCGCCTGGCTGTGATCCGCATCAAAGCTACCTTCCAAAATATCAGCCTAATATGTGCACACGCCCCTACCGATGAAGCTGAGGAGTCTAAGAAGGAGGAGTCTTACGACCTCTTGGACGGAGCCTGTCTGGAGTACGACGTCAAAGTCGTGCTCGGAGACTTCAAAAGGAAAACATCTTTGGCGGATTAGTTGGAAAGCACAGCCTCCACGAAACGACAACAGATAACGGCTTCCGACTAATTGACTTTGCTGCAGCTCGTTATACACACAGCAACCTGGCGATCTCCAGATGGTCCAAATCGAACACGTGCTAATTGGCGCAAGGTACGCATCGAACATCTTGGACGTGCGAACTTTCCGAGGCGCAAACGTGGACTCTGACCACTTTCTTGTTGTGACAAAGTTCAGAGCCCGACTGTCCAACGAAAAGAAAACGAAAACCGCCCAAAGGAAGAAATTCAACATTGCATGCCTTAGCACATCTGAGAAAGCAAGAGACTACAGTGAGCAATTGACCGGGAAACTCTCTGCCGTACACCCCGCCACAAGCGTCAACAACCAGTGGAACCAGTATCGCGACATCATTAAGGAGATAGCCGAGACCACCATAGGCTATCAACCACCCAGAAAAAAGAACCCGCGGTATGACGATGAATGCGCTGTATTGAAGCAGGAGACGGAAAATGCACGAATAAAAAGCTGCAACGGAAAACAAGAGCAGCAAGAGAGGAGTACTATGAAAAGAGAAGGAAAGAGAAAAAACAACCCTGCGCAGCAAGAAAAGAGCATCCGCAGCCTCTCAGCTCAAGTATCTCAAAGAGTCTAGCACTCCCACCAACACCCGCCGGTTCTACAAAACAGCCAGCAACTGGCATGTGGTTATGTTATAGGACTGGCACGCAAGCTCTTCGAAACAGCGAAGGGAACCTAGTCACCGAAGCACAGGGAATTGTAGACGTGTTTAAGCAGCATTTCCAGCAACTGCTTAATGGGCATTATGTAGAGGAGGCGACAGAAGAACAAAGAAGCATAAGACCAGTCAATGAAGATCCAGTCCCAGCGCCCAGTACTGAAGAGGTTGAGAAAGCCATCCACAAGCTTAAGAGCAACAAATCCGCCGGCTCAGATGGCCTACCTGCGGAACTCTACAGGTATGTAGGCGATGTCCTGGTAGGGTGCATGCACCAGCTCATCAACCAAGTGTCGGAGGAGGAAAGTATGCCCGACGACTGGTCAAATAACTCCATATGCCCAATCTACAAAAAAGACGATCCTATGTCCTGCAAGAACTACAGAGGCATATCCCTACTTAATGTTGCCTACAAGATCCTATCCAACTTTCTATGTGAGCGTCTAAAACCTTTCTGCAACACTATGATCGGCACGTACCAGTGTGGCTTCAGGCCAGGCAGATCAATGATAGACCAAATCTTCACATTGAGGCATATCCTGGAAAAGACCAACGAATTTCAAGTCGAGACCCACCACCTATTCATCGACTTCAAAGCCGCATATGATAGCATAAGTCGCCAAGAGCTTCTATTGGCGATGTCGGAACTCGGGATCCCGAAAAAAAACTGATCCAGCTATGCCGCATGACGTTACAAAATACGCGGTGCAACGTGCAAATGGGTAACAGCTCATACGAGTTATTCCAGACGTGTACAGGGTTCAGACAAGGAGATGCGCTATCATGTGATTTCTTCAACCTAGTCCTGGAGCAGATAGTGCGCAAGAGTGGTGTTAACATGGAAAGCACTATCTTCAACAGGTCTTCTCAACTGCTTGGCTATGCGGACGACATCGACATCATCGGCCGCTCCAAGAGAGCTGTACTTGAAGCATTCACAGCAATTGATGAACAGGCGAAACGCGTTGGTCTCGAAGTGAATGAGGACAAAACAAAGTATATGCTATCAACAAACAAAGCCTCATCTGTGCATCGCCTAGGACAAAACGTCACTGTTGGTAGCAGTAATTTCGAGGTAGTCAAGGAGTTCACCTACTTCGGAACAAACATCAATTCCACGAACGACACCTTAGTGGAAATCCGACGAAGAATTACCCTAGCGAACCGCTGCTACTTCGGTTTGGCCAAACAAATGGGTTCAAAACTCCTTTCTCGAAAGACAAAGTGCACGCTATATAAAACGCTAATTTTACCAGTTCTACTCTACGGCGCCGAGTGCTGGACGATAAGTAAAAAAGGGGAATTGATACTGGGCACTTTCGAGAGAAAAATTCTTCGGCGGATATTTGGTCCTATAAGCAAAGAGGGCGTTTGGAGGAGAAGATTCAATCGTGAACTGTACGAGCTGTACCAAGATGTAAATGTAGTCCAAAGAGCCAAAACACGTCGACTACGCTGGCTCGGCCACATCGAGCGAATGGACAACAACGCTCCAGCCAAGAAAATCTTCGAATCCCAGCCCCCAGGTACGAGACGACCAGGAAGACCGAACCTCCGAACGCAAGAGCGCTTGGTCTCGACGATTGGAGGGAGCGTGCGAGGGACCGCAACCGATGGAAAACCGCAATATCTCAGACAGAGACCCTTCATGGATCGGGAGCCGGATAAGTAAGTAAATAAGTATTTAAAGAAAAAAGAATAATTATAATCCATCAAAAAAGGAGAAAAATAATCACAATTAATATTAAATTCAGAATTTTTCTACGCAAAACTAACCGGATATTTTCGTATGGTATTAACGGTTAATATTTTGTCCAGTAACCCTTATATTTTATTAACGCTTGACACCGACGAGGCATTGAATCTATCCAGTTTTGTAGGCATGATATTGCAATACATTTATATAAAATAAATATATTTTTTTTCCATTGGATCATGATAAATATGTATGTATAAGATTTTTGTATAGTTTCTTTTCAAATTAGTAAACATTTTTGCAAGGTTATTATTGGTTTCCTTGATAACAAAGAAAACATAGATATTGAACAAAAATTCCGGATTGTTTTTGACAGCACTGTATGTGACTTTTCCTAGCATAAATTGATTTATTCTTGGCAGCATGTACTGAGAAAAAAGAAAAGTCGAATTTCGACCTAGGCGATACTAGTTTGCATTTATATTTTACATTTGTAATTTATAGATAATTACTACGATTTTTATAAGCTTATGTCTTACCACCGTAACGCGGATTCGGCCTTATATCCTCTCCCCAATCCGGTCTAATCCTTTTAGCTGGAGGAAGCTCTCTGCCAGGTGAATACTTTTCCCGAGGTCCTCGATAATCTCGATAATCTGGACGAGCTCTGCCACTTCGAAAAGGATTTCTATACAAAAACGTGAACAAAAATTTAAAAAATTGTGGAAATAAATGTACTAAACCACCTGCATACATCAGATGGTTTAAGCACTTTATATATATCTTTGATTTAATGGAAAATACAAAAAGATGTTTTAAGCACAGTACACAAATCTAAGGTATTATACTGCGCAGGTCGGAAATAAAAATGGCTGTGAACGCTAGGAAGAAAACACACGTAAAAGTAACAACAAATTAAAATTGTCAGAAATAAAAATGGCTGGGGACGTTATGACTTAGAATAATTGAATATGAAGAAAATTTGAAAAGAAAATTTTAACTTTGAGTTATGACTTAGATACACATAAAAACAATAACAAATATTGACATTTGACACAAATTTTGATATATGCGCAGAACTGAACAAAAATCAGAACTCTAATGATATTAGGTCTGTTTGGTTACTGAAATTTCGTACGAATTCGTACGACGTCGCACTACATTTCACAAATTCCTGTTTGTTAACTCCAAAGTGTAGCAACGAGAGAGCAAAATGAGAGAGAAAGAAATTTCCCCTCCATGAAAAATCTTGCAAATTTCTGCTACACAAATTTCTGTGTGCAGGAAGTAAAAAACTGTCAAATCCACGTCTGTGTGTATTTTTGTTTCTGTGTGTCTTAAGATTTGCCTGTAGTGTTTGATGGTGTGTGTCACGTTTGAAGTTTCGTACACAAAAGTGATACAAAATTGGTTTTTCGCGTTTGTTAACTTTGTAGCAAGTTTATATAACTTTGATTTAAAGGAAAATAAAAAAAAATGTATATATGTATGTATGTAGGTACATTATATGTACATATATATATAACGTCAATTATGAATGAATACATCAATTTTTTTGGTAAACTGTGAATTTGAATACGGCTGTCAAAATATTTTTCTTTTATATAAGTGGAAAAAAATCAAAGATAACATCGAAGTTCAGTAAGGAGATAGCTATAATGTCAATGTGTAATAGAGAAAAAAGCCAAAAATTAAAATGATTAATATCATTTTAATTTTTCAGAGCAAATGCAAATACAGTGATGTTATTAAGTGTTGTTTAAAAGGTAGAGGGCCGCATATTAGTTCTCAGCACCCATCACACGTTTGAAATGTGTAAGCTATTGGCTATTCGCCGAAAGCTGAAACTTTTGTGAGTGCAAAATATGCAACAACAAATTTTAAATTTCTTAAAACTTTTTGTTGAGAAATTTATATAATTGAAGCGTTGAGAATGAGAAGGGGTTAAGTGACATTTTTGATGTTTTGAGTTATAAGCGTTTAAAGTTTTACGTTTATAACTTTTTTTCTGAAATCGAGAGAAGCTTATAAAAAAGCCATAAAAAAAGAAAAAAAAATGTACAATTTTAGTAAATCACCCAATTTTATTTAAATTCATTAGAAGTTGGTGTTTTACAAACAATTCAGCACTTGACCCCTTTAAGCGAAAATGAATTTAATTTATTTTTTTATGAAAAAGGGGTCAAGTGAAAGGTGGGTATCATTCTTGTATTGCATAAAGTGAACATGTCTGTTTGCGTTGCTCCCAAAACTACGAATTCAGCCCAAAGTTCTGTCAAAACTCATATAAAAAAAATAAAATTCGAAGAAATACGTATCTTTGGGAAGTATACGAACATACCTAACAAGTGTGCACTTACCACCTTTATGCAAAAAAAAAAATATATTACTTCGTATTTTATCTTTCGGTTACTATTGAATTAAGGGGTTAAGTGGGTGTTAAGTGATTTTAACCCCTTCTTGCCTAAAAAAACTTCAAAACAAACGTGTAGTTAACCTCTTTGTCTGAAGCTAACTTTGTAAGTAATAGCAATAGAGACACAAGAATTAGACCAAAATTTAAGTTGTCAATAAACATCATTATTGGTTAGAAAAAAACCAAAAATCGAAAAATGTCACTTGACCCCTTCTCATTCTCAACGCTTCAATTGTAACTTGTAACATATCTGCCTACTTTCTTTTTTATTTTCTATTCTAAACAATTCTCTTAAGCCACTGTATATAAACTGAACTGTTATCATTCTCTCTTTAACCTTATCATTGAAATAAATCGTCAGTCATTATTAAGCACTTTAACGAAACGGTTAGTTTTATTCCACAGGTTATGGGCCCAGACATGTGGTAAAGACATTTGGGCAGTACAATTTTATTAATCGTGAAAAAATTTTGTTTTTTGCAAGGACAAAATAACGCAGTAAGAAAACGTTTTTCTTTGTTAAAAAAAAAAAAAAAAAAAAAAAAAAAACAAAAAAGGTTGTTCGATTAAGTAAATCGGGCAGGTAGTTAAAGTGCTGGAATTATACTCAGTGAAGATAATCGCTCCAATTTTTTTTGTTCAATATATCAAAATGGCGGAACCAGAGTATAAGATTGAAAAATTGGCTGGTCAAAAGCAATGGAATTTGTGGAAATTCCAGATTAAAATTATTCTTAATGCTGCTGACCTCATGAGATATGTAAATGGGGAGGCTACTTTCCCTGTTGTTGGTGGAAGTATAAAGCAGGAAAATTTGGCTGCAGCTGAGTGTGCTTGGAAACGTGGTGATAGTAAAGCACAAAAGATTATTGTGACGGCAATGGAAACGCAAGCACTTTTGCATATAATAAATTGCCAAACTTCTAGGGCGATGTGGGAAAAACTAGAGACAGTCTACGAGGCAAAATCGAAAGAGAGCATTCATATGCTGCAACAACGATTTTACATGTTCTCGATGGATCCTGTAGATGACGTGGCGACACATGTTTCCAAATTGCAAAGCCTTGTACAGCAGTTGGCCGATGTAGGAGAAAAAATTTCCGACTCCATGATTATAACAAAGATTTTAATGACTTTGCCTGATAATTATGGCCATTTTTACACTGCATGGGAGTCTACCGCAAAGGCTGAACAGACATTGGAAAACCTCACTTCGAGGTTAGTAATGGAAGAAGCACGTTTTAAGTCGAGTCAGTTAGATAACGGGGTAAATGCGTTGTTAGCGAAGAAGTTTGGTAGGATTTCTAAGGGATCTCAAGAAAAGGGATCAAGGCAGAACAAACCTGGTAGATGTTATGCATGTAAAAAGATTGGGCACTGGAAACGAGACTGTCCAGATAGATTAAAAAATGAAAACCAAGGTACGAAGAGAGGTGAAGCATTTATTTGCGAAGCTGCAGTAGCGGAACAAATTTGCAAAGATGATGAGTGGTTTTTGGATTCTGGTGCGAGTGACCATATGACGAATAGGAAGGAGTGGCTCTACAACTATAAGCTGTTTAAAGTACCAGTAGTCGTAAGAATTGGCAATGGGACCACGATTCGAGCTATTGGTAAGGGTGACGTTAATGTGCTCTCTTTCGTGGACTCGTGCTGGAAACAAAACCATATGCTTGATGTTCTGTATGTTCCAGATATACATGTTAATTTATTTTCTTTGAACACTGCTTTGGACAAAGGTCTTCGATTTTTTTCTGACAACAGCAAATGTAGATTGACTAAGAACAACACTACTGTTGCAGTGGGAGTGCGTGAGTCGAAGCTCTTCAAACTGTTGTTTAAGGTTATGGTAGATGAGCCGTATCAGGTTTCTGCAAACGTTGCTGTGAAGAAAATTGATACATTACAACACTGGCATGAAAAATTAGCGCATCAAAATCTTTGTCACGTGCGACAGATTTTAAAAGATCTCGAGATTCCATTTATACAACAAGATGAATTTGTATGCGATGGTTGTATGTTTGGAAAGCTTCATCGCGCACCTTTCAATGAATCTAAAAGCAGAAGTTCGGCCATCTTACAACTGGTTCACACAGATGTTTGTGGACCCATGCAGACGCAGTCAATTGGAGGGTCGAAATATTTTCTTTTGTGTAAAGATGATTTTTCCCATTACCGTAAGGTTTATTTTATGAAAGAAAAGTCTGAGGTTTTTCGATTCCTTCAAATGTTCTTAAAAGAAGTAGAAGCTGAGACAGGAAACCGCGTGAAAGTTCTAAGGAGTGATAATGGCCTGGAATTTGTTAATAAAAATATCGAGCATTTTTTAAAAATGCAATGTGTTATGCATCAAAAAACTGTGCCTTATACACCAGAGCAGAATGGTTCTGCTGAGCGTGAAATGAGAACCATAATGGAAGCAGCTAGGTCGATGCTACACGCCAAAAATTTGAGCTATAAGTTCTGGGCAGAAGCAGTTAGTACTTCTGTTCACGTTTTGAATAAAACGGGTACGAGTACAGTGAAGGGCAAAACACCACATGAGCTTTGGTTTGGGTCAAAACCTAAAATTGGATACTTGCAGGTGTTTGGCACACAGGTGTTTGCCCATGTACCAGATCAGAAGAGGAGAAAGTTGGATGCCAAGTCCAGAAAGGGTATTTTTGTCGGATACGAATGTGGAGTGAAGGGTTACAGAGTATATATACCAGAACAAAATAAGATTGAAATATCTCGCAATGTAGTCTTCAACAATCTTGGTACTTCATCGTCGAAAGTCGACGAAAATACAGAGTCAATAAATTTCGGGGGAGAAATTGATGGTGAGGTTGATGGTGTCTTTGTTGATGAGGTTTGCGGTAACGAGGCTGATGAGTTTGCTGGTGTGGTTCATGGTAATGCTGCTGATGATGGAGCAAGTAATGAGATTTTATCTGAAAATGTCACGGGTTGTGGCTTGGAGCAAAATTATGGTGAAAGTGCTGATGGACAAGAGGCTGGTATTTCCTGCAGGGAAGTTACTGATGGTGAGAAGTTCGCTTGTGAGTCTTCAGACGACCAAAGTTACTTGACTCCTGAAAAGAATATCGACACTATTGGAACAAGGCTCAAAAATAGAAAAGCTGATAAAAATACAGGTAGTTTAAATTTGTCTATTATGGAAAGTTTTGCTTTTGTTGCAGAAACAGACTCTCCGACATGCTATGAGGATGCAATTTGTTGTCAAGATGCTGAACATTGGAGAGCAGCAATGGATGAAGAAATTTCTTCTTTAGTGAGAAACGATACCTGGTATTTGACGGCTCTACCTAAAAGTCGAAAATTGGTGGACTCGAAATGGGTTTATCAAAAGAAGAACGCGACAGAAAATGAAGAAATGCGGTTCAAAGCGAGGCTTGTTGCTCGTGGCTTTAGCCAGCAATATGGAATTGACTATTTAGAGACTTTTAGTCCTGTTGCGAAGTTTTCTTCAGTAAGAGCTATTTTGAGTATTGCTGCAGCTGAAAATTTGAACATCATGCAGTTCGATGTGAAAACTGCATTTTTAAATGGAAAAATTGAAGAGGAAGTCTACGTAAAGCAACCCAAAGGCTATAATGACAACAGTGGCAGAGTTTGTAGATTAAAAAAGAGTTTGTACGGTCTCAAGCAGTCATCTCGTTGTTGGAACCAGATGTTCACGAAGCTCTTAAAGGATTTTAATTTGAGGCCTACCGATGCTGATTAATGTGTTTTTGTCAGCCATCTCAATAATAAGAAACTGTTTTTAGCTATTTATATTGACGATGGTCTTATGGCAGCTACGGACCAGAAGGACATTGAAATCCTATGCAATTATTTGACAAGGAACTTTGAAATAAAAGTTTTTCCCGCAAAACATTTCCTGGGGTTGGAGATTAGACGTTTTCATGATGGATCTATACATTTAAACCAGTCGCAGTATGCAAGAAAAGTGCTGCAAAGATTCAATATTGCCGATGCGGCTGTGGTATCAACTCCAGCAGATCCATCAATTAACGCAGCAGAATATGCAGACACTACGAAAGGAAAGATTGTTTTTCCTTTCCGGCAGGCTGTTGGAAGCCTGATGTATTTAATGGTGGCAACGCGTCCAGATTTATCTTTTGCTGTTGGATGCGTTAGCCGTTACCTAGAGAATCCATCTCAGATTCATGTCAACATGATCAAGCGGATTCTGCGCTACTTGAAGGGGAATATGAGTTATGGTATATTTTTTGAATATAAATTAAATTTATCATTAAACTGTTACAGTGATGCTGACTATGCCGGAGACATAACTACTAGACGATCAACAAGTGGCTTGGTGATTCTTATGGGCTCAAGTTGCATCACATGGGCATCGCAGCGCCCAAAATGTGTTGCCCTTTCTACAACCGAATCTGAATATGTCGCTGCGGCAGAAGGTGTAAAAGAATTGATTTGGATCAAGCAGCTTCTTGGCGATTTACTTCCGGATCAGAAAATCAAACCAGTTTTGTACGTCAACAATCAAGGTGCCATCCGGTTAATTCGAAATCCAGAGTTTCATAAGAGGACGAAGCACATCGACGTCCGTTTTCATTTTATACGAGAAAAATATTCTGATGGGCTATTTGACTTGAAGTATGTGCATTCAGATAATCAACTCAGCGATATTTTTACAAAACCATTGCCAAAAGACAGTTTTTTTCGTCTTAGGTGTCTTATGAATATCATTGATTCTAAAAATAATAGGGGTATTCATGCAACTGCGTAAAACACTAGATAAGTTTACGATTTGGTTAATTTTATCTTTTTGTTAATGAACTGTCAAATTTTGTATGGGAAATGGTTTACACAATTTGGTTACTTTTATCCAAGGATTTAGCTGCGGAAAATTAACCAAATATTTGGTTAAACTTATCCAAACGTCATTGTGACTTTTAGAGATTGAATTAGGCGTGTTTGTGACTTTTAGAATTAGACATGTTTAGAAACATGATATAAATGATATCTCGGAGAACCAAAAAAGCTCTGAATGTGTTCTGTAGTTATTGCATTGCAATTAGTTGGCGATAAAAGTTGTGAATTAAAACGTAGTTTACACAAAAAAAAATTAGAAGGTCTACATTTACTCAACGATTAAAGGCTCTGGCCAACCAAGGCGAAATTATGGCGAAGCATTCAAAAAGACAGTTAATTGTTGTTTTTTAGTATTGAAATCATTCACTTTAATTTCGTGTTGGTTTGGGAGAGCCTTTAGGAAAGCTACTTTTCGTAAATTATTGAGGAAGAACTATAAATTCTCACCGAAGCCAATGCGAATCTTTCGTTGACGACGACGAACGTGTTGTTTGCATTTACAACAACGTGTTGCTATTATTGTTTTTGTTGTGGTCAACGAATGATTCGCACTGGTTTGGAAGAATCTAAATAGTTGGAAGCTGTTAGAAACATGTCATTAGTCAATGCGAAGTATCTTTCTGAACTGTCAAAATCAGAACAAAGCCATACTTCACTTTTTCTCTTTTGTTCGTTCCTACATCAACAAATTTCAGTTTCACTTCCGTGAAGTGTACTCGGGGGCGCTCTATTCACTTCTATTCACTTCTGAAAGCAAAAGTTAACGAAAATGAAGAAAAGTACATTATGGGCGTGACATATGATTTGTTTTTATTCGCTGATTTTCATCCGACCACTGCCATGGGCTTGCGACTAATATATTTCTACCTTACAACGCGACTATTTTCATGTATATTAAGGTAGAACTATAATAATTGTTGATAGTTTACTGAAGTGGTCGGTTGAAAATGAGCGAATACATGAGAACCATACTCATCTCACGGGAGTGAAACTGACATTTGGTGAAGTTAGAATGAAAAAAAGAGAGGGATGATTCATTTTACTTAAATGGAATATTCCTCACTTCTTCTTTTGACTGTTTGGAAAGCAACTTTTCGTGGGTTTTTAACCCATTGATTTTGACAGGCAGAAGTTTCGTTGTCGTTCCAAATATTTCGCATTGGTTTGAGAAAGCCTTAATAGTTCTAGCTTTACATTTTGTTTTATCATTCCGAGTTTCCAACTTCACGTTGGTTCGGGAGAGGTTTTCTATTTAAAAATTACTACGTTGACAAGCAGGATCGAGAGGTCCAGGTTTTTTGTCACTTGAGTTGAGTTGAAATGGTATTGAGATTCCAGCAAAATGAATGGCATTGATGTATTTATTTCAATGCAAAACAAATATAATTGAATTAACAAGAGTACTTTCTACACGTATCTATTAAAACAAATATATATTTGTGCACACACATGCAAATAAACAGACCATAATGCATTATCTGTAAAACCAACTCCTCGACCCAAGCCGAACGCGCCCAAATATTTGACGTTTAACGAACAGCTGATTCAATTACACAGCATTTAACCAAATTAATAAAAAGGTCGTTCATGCAAACTCTTGCGTAAACTTATCATTTTACACAATTTGTAAACTTACGACGTTGCATGAATACCCTTATTATGAATTAAATCTTTATTGTCAAGAAAGTATAAGCTAAATTTGAATTTTTTCTTTAAAATTTTTTTTTAATATTTTGAATTTGTATAGTTGTTAATTAGTGCATACATTCATATAAAAGTGGGAGTGTTGAGAAATTTATATAATTGTAACTTGTAACATATCTGCCTACTTTCTTTTTTATTTTCTATTCTAAACAATTCTCTTAAGCCACTGTATATAAACTGAACTGTTATCATTCTCTCTTTAACCTTATCATTGAAATAAATCGTCAGTCATTATTAAGCACTTTAACGAAACGGTTAGTTTTATTCCACACTTTTTGTATGTAATAATAGCCGTGTTTTGTTGAAAACTATAAACAGTTGCGCAAAAGCTTTTCAACGAAACAATGCGGAACAAATTGGATTATAAAGCTCTTTTTGCATGAGAATTCCATAGTTCCAATTTGTTCCAAAGTATTCTTCGCTAGTCACATTTGAATGCCGAAAAAAGGTAAAGTTATTGGCAGCTGGTGATTGTTGTTGTACTGTGTGTAAATTTTTAACTGGCCGGGTTGCAACTTCTCAATAAAACATGATTAATGATTGTCATCCTGACTAAAGTTAAGGCTGAAAGTGGTTGCACTATAAGTGTAAATTTTTTAGCACTAGATTTTACATTTTTTTGAAGTGATGAAATCTCACGGTGGTGACACGTTTTCGCTTGCCAATTAAGCAAACACTATTCAAAAATGGTTCGATCCATCAATAAAAGTATAAACAAATTTGGTTGTGCGACAGCTCATGGAAAACCAGAGCCTAGTGACTTACATATTTTCGATGTAGAAAAAAATGATTTGACATTTTGATTAACAGTACCTTTACCTTGATTTCGCGAGTAAAAAAACACTACGAATATGAATTTGATCTGATTTGAATAATATGTGATTCAAATACCCTAGTCAAACAAATTAAAAGAACAAGATTTTTCGATTTTGTTTTTTGGAGGGCTCTGTCTTTGTTATGAGGGGTCGCATTCTATAGCTCTAATCATTTTTCTTGCAGTACCGTTATTGCTATATTGCAAGAAATTACACATTATTAGTCAATCAAATTTCATGGTCAGATAACTTGTTTATTCACCTTTAATTCATTTGTTGTTGTTGCAGTTTTGTTTTGCATTGTTTATCTGACTTTCAATGAAAAAGCTACTTTTGGTTTTGGTTACCAATATACATGCATAAATAAAAATAAATAAATTGGGTGGCACAACAGCTCGTGCAGAACCAGGGCCTAGTGACTTACAACTCACAACCATTTCTGTTTGTGTGTTGTTGGCAGGAATGGAGGGGAAATGTTCCCAGCGAGCTGTTGCGCCACCACAAAAAAAAAAAAAACAAAAAGGAATGTTATGTTGTTTCTAAACATTGCGTAGTCGTCAGCAATATGACAAAAAAAAAACAACAATTTCCGTCGATTTTTTTTTCGCAAGTTTGCATTGGTTGCAAAATTTTTTGACTTGAAAAGAAATAAAAAGTTTTTTTCTATATGTTCTGGCTCTCAAATTATATGTATACACTTTACACAAATTCAACCGTACACAGATACTAAAACAAAAAAATAATAGAAACATATTGTCATTCAAACGGTGGGAGGGATCTGGACGTTAAAAGTAGAATAAATAAAGCTCGTGCAACCTTCGATACTCTGTCCCCAATTCGGAAATCCTATCAAATCTCCTTACGCACTAAGTTGAGATTCTTCGAATCCAATGTCAAAAATGCTTGTGAAACCTGAAAAGTCACGTCTACCATTTCGAGGAAATTGCAGGCTTTAGTGAATCGCTGTCTTCGCCACATCCTAAAGATTCGCTGGCGACAAATAATATCGAACGAGGAATTGTGGCGCAGGACACGTCAAGAGCGGACGTTGAGATAAGAAAGCGTAAATAGCGTTGGATTGGTCACACATTGAGGAAACCAAACGACGAAATTGCAAAGCAGTCCTTTGAATGGAATCCTCAGGGTGCATGGCGGGTTGGAAGACCAAGAACAACATGGAAATCGACTGTCTTAGCGGAAGCAGAATCCCAGAGAAGGACGTGGGTAAAGTTAAAATTCCAGCAGATCGTGAAGTATGGAGACGTTTTGTTGACGCCCTATGCCCCAGCCGGGGTTACAGGACACGATCATGATGATGTCATTCAAAGCCAATCGAGCTTTAAAAATATTGTGTGGAAAATCAATTTGACAATAATTAAACAGATTATTCCACCAACATTAATAATTTAATGTATTGGAACAATAAACAAACTTGACGAAAAACATAACAAAACGAGATCATCATTATAATAATCAAAGATTGCATGAGGCTCAATTCATAATTTGTTTTTAATTTCGTCACGTGAATTCTTATTTGTCTTATTCACCCCACCCAGCCCCAAATTTTTCAGGAGAGTGTTTTTTTTCAACTTAAAAGTAGTACTTTGCTTTTTTTTTTTAATGCAATCACGTTTTTTTTTTAATTTGTTTTGAGTGTTTTGAAAAAAGCTCGCCCATAAGCCTTTTACTGAAAATTTTTGTTTGACAGAGTATAGTAAACAGGAAGAACCGAATGCCATTTAAATTTAATTTAGTGATGGGTGAATAGCAAAAATGGGCTTACATCTTTACATAAACTTAAGGCGTTTTTATTTCTACTCACCGATAAATGCACCTAGTACCTGAAACCACTGTATTTACAGAATAATTTGCAATGTAACGAAAAACTGCTGCCCATATAATTGCAGTTACGTCTGTTCATGAGAAACTTTTTACCTAAAATTGCAGCTATGCGAACTATGTCATAAGGCATTGAACCATGTTACAGACTAATTTGCTTTTATATTTAAAAATCATAATTTAACCCAAATTGTGTGGAGAAAAACAAAAATGTATTTTGTAGAAGTTCTTGGAACTAATAAATCTTATTATTATTATTATCCGATGATGTAGAAATATGCAATCAAGTTTACCTAGTACATATATGCCCAAATCTCAAAAACGACAATTTGCGAGTTACGTCACTTCGTGAGATGAGCGACGATATGTTTGAAGAATAATTAGGAGATGAATCTAAACACTCACTCAGTTGAATTGAAATAATTACCGAAAAAATCTACGCTTTACTAAACCAGGCAGCTGGCATATTGCTAATAGAATGGTACTGAAACGCAGTCAATCCACCTGTATTTTCATCCGTTCACTGTTCCGTTCACCACGAATTCCCTTAACAACCTGGTAGTCCTCTTGTTCTTGGTATAAGGAAGTTGACTGGAAACACGATTCAGAAACAACTAATGTTCGTTAAGAGATAAATTCTCTGATATTCAGTTCTTTAAATTGGTAAAAGTTCTCAAAAAAAGTATTTTCAAGTAATTGTGCTTTAATTTTAATTATGACCATAGTAGGACTTTTACAAACGAGAATTATTCCTGCTTTCTTTTTTGCTCATTCCCATAATTACGACATTATTATCGTGAGGAATACCCAACTTTACCTCATGTTCTCCTACTAGCCGGTGTTTGAATAACCATGATGGCCATGTCTTCTCTGGGTCTTCATATCAGATACATTTTTCGGAATATTATATAGGTGACCCAAAATTTCCTGGATATAGTTTAGTTGATGCATGCCCTTCACAAATGGAATGGTGAGTCTTTCCGCAAGTGAGTTATGAAGGGCTGATTCTTGCCTGACCAGATCGTCCACCCTTTCATTTTCTTTCATAAGGTGCCAGTTATAGCTATCATTGAAACTCATCATTGAAAACTTTAATGATTGATTTTGAAACGTTTTGGAAGTAAAATCATTTAGCGAGTGAGATGGTGCGGCTTGCCGTATTAACACCCCTTCCAACCTAACCTAACCTAACCTAAAATCATTTATTTTGATGCAGAAATAAAGCTTAAGACTTAATTAATATTTCTAGCCAAAAATATAGTTCAAATAGGCCTAACTTTCCACATAAAACGACTTTTCTTATTTCAATGATTGAACTACCTTACCAATGATCATTGAAAAATTAAAAGTAATTTTTTGTGGATAGTTGGGCCATTTGAGTTTTTTTTTACTAGAAATATTAAAAAAGTCTTGAGCTTTGTTTGTCAACTAAAATAATAAATAATTTCGGTCTCTCAACGTCTCAAAATCAATCAACGTATCAAAATTTTCAATGATGAGTTTCAATGAAAGCTATAACTGGCTCCTAACACTGTGCTCTGATACCCAGATTAGAGTGAGTTTGTGATACATAATCAGACTTGCGAGCTTATCTCGGCATTGCTGGATGAATTTAGAGGATACCTGATATTTGATATTTGATTTGAATCGGGGTTTGAAGTTGTTTTATTATTTTGAAGGCTTCTCCAATCTTCAGTAATTCAACTTTAAATAAACTAATAAAGCATGGTAGCTTAAAGGACCTAAAGATATTAGGAGACTCAGAAAAATGTAATTCCTATCACACACCATCTTTGAGCCAACAATAAATGTCTCAAATCATTCGTTACAGTGTAACTACCAGAGATTAAAATGAGCGTGTTCGAATCAGTTCGAACAAAATCCAATTTCTGTTTATGATCGTTCATACTCGATCGTTCCGCCTCTATACTCGTAAGTCATTTTATCCACGAGTAAAAATACTTATAAGTCAAGTCAAACAAATTGATCGAACTCATGAGTATCTGATGCCTTTTATATCCACAATCAAAATTACTCATGAACAGTTGCAACAATTTATTTTATTTTTATCTATTCATTTTTCTATGGTCGGTGGTTTCAATTTGCAATTTTGCAAGAAGTAAACTTGTTCCAACAAGGCAGCTGGACTGGACGGAATACCAGCTGAATTCCTGAAAGCCGATCCCGTAGCAGCGGCTAGTATTTTACATCCGCTGATACAAAACATTTGGGAAAACGAAAGCTATCCCAGGGACTGGAAGGATGGTGTGATTGTTAAGTTGCCAAAGAAAGGTGACTTAAAGAATTGCAACAATTGGCGTGGTATCACCGTTTTGTCCGTTTTCCCAAAACTAATGGCAACAATCATACTCGAGCGAATAAAGGATAGAATCGAGTCTACACTCAAGAGGCATCAAGCTGGCTTCCGCAGTGGTCGATCGTGTGTCGACCATATCAACACCCTGCGTATCGTCCTCGAGCAGTCGATGGAATATCAATCACCGCTTTACCTCATGTTCGTGGATTTTGAAAAGGCCTTTGATCGAGTTAACCGAGAATGTATATGGAGATCGTTGCTTGGTAGAGGAATTCCACCAAAAATTGTTGCCATTATTAAAGAGTCCTACAACAACGCGAGGTGTTTTGTTTTGCACAATGGTCAGCTATCCGACTCCTTCGTAGTGCAACAGGGTGTGAGACAAGGGGATGTTCTATCGCCAATTCTCTTCCTGCTGGCGATGGACGACGTATTGACGGCCAGTGTTGGTACAGCTGAGCGACAGGGCATTCAATGGAGACCGTTCGAAAGGCTCAGTCATTTAGACTATGCCGATGACATATGTCTACTGGCAAATAACATCAGTGGGCTGAACGGGATGTGCCAAGCACTGCAAGTGAAGGGAGAGTCGAGTGGTCTAAGAATTAACAGCAAAAAGACAAAAATAATGCTCACAGGCCGCTCCACACAGCAGCGTATTATTTTACGCCAGACGCCAGTTGAAGTAGTGGAACAATTTAACTACCTTGGCAGTATTGTTTCTGCAAACGGTGGTACGGATCTGGACGTTAAAAGTAGAATAAATAAAGCTCGTGCTGCCTTCGGTACTCTGTCCCTAGTTTGGAAATCCAGTCAAATCTCCTTACGCACTAAGTTGAGATTCTTCGAATCCAATGTCAAATCCGTGCTGTTATATGCTTGTGAAACCTGGAAAGTCACGTCTACCATTTCGAAGAAATTGCAGGCTTTTGTGAATCGCTGTCTTCGCCACATCCTAAAGATTCGCTGGCCACAAATAATATCAAATGAGGAATTGTGGCGCAGGACAAGTCAAGAGCGGCTGGACGTCGACATAAGAAAGCGTAAATGGCGTTGGATTGGTCACACACTGAGGAAACCAAACGATGAAATTGCAAAGCAGTCCTTTGAATGGAATCCTCAGGGTGCACGGCGGGTTGGAAGACCAAGAACAACATGGAAATCAACTGTCTTAGCGGAAGCAGAACCCCAGAGAAAGACGTGGCCACAGCTTAAGTACCTTGCAGCAGACCGTGAAGGATGGAGACGTTTTGTTGACGCCCTATGCCCCAGCCGGGGATACAGGACACGATGATGATGATGATGATCTATTGAATAGATTTATTGGGTCGGTAAGA
The DNA here is from genome assembly GCA_963921185.1 of Dasysyrphus tricinctus. Classification (NCBI taxonomy): domain Eukaryota; kingdom Metazoa; phylum Arthropoda; class Insecta; order Diptera; family Syrphidae; genus Dasysyrphus; species Dasysyrphus tricinctus. Next base: position 174,843,511 of record OY992531.1, on the reverse strand, counting down.
AGATGCAACACATGATCGTCAATATATGCGACAAATGTACTTATGTAGATTAGGTATTTATGTAAATAATATAGGTATGCGACCCTAATAAAAATGCGGTATGTATGTATAGTGCTGTATTTTTGGATTTATTTTAAAAAAGGATAACTCTTTTCGTTTTTTGGGTCTAGGTATATTGTCTAGTGTTTTTTAAGGGATGGGTTGAATTATCAGAAAAAAAAACTGGTCTCTGTTTTTTTTGCGAGGATGTTAAAAAGATTTATGAATGGGTCGATGTATAGGAAATGCAATTATGTGACACATAATCATCAATATCGCGACAAATGCCTTTTTGTAAGTAAGGTATATAATATACCTACACACGAATGCCACATGAAAGTTTGGGAAATTGCGATTTCTTTTAAAAAGGATATTTAGGTACTTTTGTTTGTACGTTGGAGATTTTTAAACACCTTCAAAATGATATATAAAAAAATAGTTTTCAAAGCTGCAACATTTTTATATCCTCCATGCATTTTATTGCAAATACTTTCGGAAATCGAGAAAATGGAAATATATGATTATATAAAGTCTATAGTTCCGACAGTGCATTGTACATCTGTTGGCAATGTTGAAGATCAACTATCTACTTCATCTAGTGCCAGAGACCTTTTCTCCGACTTTATGGTTGAAAATTTAACGCGAATTCCAATTTGAAGATAAATCCTATTTAACTCAACGACGGCAATTTAAGAGGATCAACAATTTAATAATTAAATAAAAATAATATTCAATAAAGGCTTTTCTAAAATACATTATAATCTTTTTAAACAGATATATCTAAACTATTAGTTAAAAAAAGTTTCTTAGCTTTTGTTTTTATTAGTTTTTTCTTTGTTTTATTTATTTTTATTCATTTTCTTCTCTTATATCTTTTTTTTCATTTTATTTAGCTTGGATATCTTTATACTTTTTTAATTCAGTTAGATAAAACAAGTTAAACAAATTTCATTTCATCTATTTTTATTATTTTGAAAACACATAATCCGAGAAACATCTATTTCTCACTATTAGTCAAAATACTGAAAAAAAAAGAAATTGAAATTACATCACAAAAACCAACCACCATCCACCAATCCACACAAAATTGCTTAGCCTACCCATCGTCATCAACAGACCTCGAATACACATCTTTCGCCACGATTCGAGTATATTTGATCATACTGATCGCGAACAATATGGTCACGAGCGCCTGACTCGTTTTTATTCGAAACCATTTGAACTCGGTTGCAACGTAAACTCATTTGTACTCGTTTGATGAGTGTGCTGACTTACGAGTCATCATACTCATGAACATGAAAACTCACAAACATTTTGGTTGTGTTGACTTTGTTTGTTTGAACTCGCTTTTTTCGAGTGAGTATTCAATGTTCATGAACATTGCTCGACTCATTTTATTCTCTGGTAACTACCCCAATCCTTTTAAATATCCTTACTGAGGCTCATTGTAGGAGTAAGATAGTATTGGTACTCGAAAACATTTCAGTGGGGATCTGGCATCTGTTGGGCAAGATTGAAGGGCCCATGTGATGCCAACGCTAGATGTTCCTTGAACCTGTTTAAGTTTATCGGTGTTAGCTAGTCTCTATAGCTAGTCGTCACAGCACTTGTTTTTGTTTTGTATGCAAAATAAACTTCTGCCCTTAAGAACAAACAATCACAAACTTGCAGATCTTAAAATTTCCTACATACACATATTCGATTTCATTGGATATAGGAGACTTCATCACAAATCTTTAATAATAGTTCGAAATCCAGTAAACAAAAGTCGTCATACTGCATACTAAAAGTGTTTATAGGAAAATAAGCATACAAATCATCGAAAAAAAGTGGTCTGTAGGAAAAAAGCGCAATTTGGATTGCACCAATCGAAAGAGCATAGCAGATAATATACGATGGCATATATAATCATTTGTTGTCCCTCTTACGCCTCATCACATTTGGTAGAAGATTTTTTCGTCGGTTGTGAAACTTTCTCCGACCATATGCCATTAATCTGCTCCATAAAATCCGACACGAGTACGAGAAAGAGTACTAGGAATCTCCTTCCTCGGTTAAAATGGTCCGAAAATAGATGTCGGTCCTACAATACAAAACTTGAGTCACTTGAACCTCAAAAAATAATAGCAACTGATTCGATTGATGATCGTTGCAACTCAATCAAAAATTGTATTTATGAAGCTGATGGCGTCGCTTTATGTCCAAAAATTAAGTTTGAGCCCAAAAAGCCTTGGTTTGATCTAGCTGGTTTTTTGGCCCGAAAAAACGCGTTTAAGCACCTCAAAGCATTCCGAAAATTAAACCTTGATGTCTGCAGAAAAAACTATAATGCCGCTAATAAGAAGTACAAGAATTTATGTAAATCGAAGAAGCAGGCCTACTTTCAGGATATAACAAAAAGTTTACAGTTTGTAACTTCAGCGAGAGAGTAGTGGAAGATTGCCAAGCAGATACGTGGGAACACTTGCACTACATTAACAAATATTACAGTCAGCGAATTTAAAACACACTTCCAAAACTACTACTAACGCAATCGTTCATTGGAGCTACAGTCTCATTCATTCCACCTGAAGTTCAAGTACCTGAGTTGGATTATCTGATAGAGCTTGATGAAATATATTCGGCAATATCGACATCAAAAGATTCTAAGACTCCGGGTTTAGATGGCATACCGTATGAATTTTTCAAAAATGCTATTCCTTCACTGATTATTGAAATACATAAGCTTTTTATTGATATTTTTGAAAATGCAGCTGTACCCAAGTCGTTCAAAAAATCAATTATATACCCGCTATTTAAGAAAGGAGATGCAAATATGGTATCTAACTATAGAGGACTGTCTTTTCTAGACACGCTTTATAAATTATTTACCACAATTCTTTTAAATAGACTCACGACATGGTTGGAACCAAATAACATCATTAACGAATTTCAAGCTGCTTATAGGAGAAACTACTCTACTGTGGACCAAGTTTATAATCTTTCCTGTTTAATACAGCTCCAACTTAGTCAGAAGAAGAAGCTGTACGCATTTTTTGTTGATCTCAAGGCCGCTTTTGATAATGTTGACAGATTTGCTTTACTCTACAAGCTTTCTACACTAGGAATCTCTTCAAAGATGATTAGGATCATAAAGTCTCTTATATGGACACCACTGCTTCTGTTTGGGATGGCATAGGTACATCTGATTTCTTCTCCACCAACAAAGGGGTCCGACAGGGTTGCGTGTTGAGTGCTCTCCTTTTTGTCCTGTTCTTAAATGATCTACATGACGATCTTCCCATTGGATTATTTATAGATGGCCTTGAAATTAATGTACTTCTGTATGCTGATGACGTTGTACTCTTATCAGATAATCCCATGAATCTGCAACAGCTCATTGATAGTTTCATTATATACTGGAACAAGTGGAACCTCGAAGTCAATCTTAGCAAATCTGAAATTGTCATCTTTCGAAACGGAGGACGCAGAACAACTTGCGAAAAATGGTTTTTCAATGACATAGTGTCAAATCACTATAAATATTTAGGCGTAATTTTTAACTATAATATGTCTTGGAACGAGCATTTAAGTAATAGACTCGCTTCATCGAAAAACTCTATCAATGCAACATGGTCAAAGCTATTGAGAGATAAAAATATTCTGCATTCTACAAAATTTAAAATTTATGATGCTGCTTCGAGAGCTATTATGTTGTACTGCGCTCAAGTATGGGGATATCGTGAACACGTCCAAGTAGAAAAGTTACAAAGATTTTTTATTAAAAGATGTTTTCTTTTACCGGACAATACTCCAAACTATGTTTTGCACATCGAAACGGGACTACCTAAAGCTTTTCTGACATCCTTAAACCTACACTTTTCCTATGTACGGAGAACCCTGAATCTTCCTAATGGCAGACTGCCAAGAATTTTATCCGAAGCTATTATCGCCAGGAAAATCTTCTGGGCTAAGGAATGGTTGGACCTTTTCCATGAATCGTCAATGGATTTTTCTTTCAACACAAACATATTTGAATGGCATAGATTACATGGTATTTTACTTTTGAAGCTCAAGAAAAAACAGTGGAATGGATTTATCACCAACGCCAAACAATCCCAATTCCATGATGAGTACTGCAATCTACTATATTCCGAAGTGCCAAACTATTTTGAAGACTCAAACCCCCGAGATATGATCTCCCTTCTATTAAAAGCTCGTTGTGGACTCCTCAATCTCAATGGAAGATCGTTTCAGAAAAATACTAATGGAATATGTACGCTTTGTAACCTAGATGCTTCAGAAAATACTTCCCACTTCGTCGGAACCTGTCCAGTCTTCAAAGGATTTAGGAAAAAGTTTCTTGGTAATGAAGTGCTCTCCCGCTCACAACTTCTAAGCGTTTTAAATGGCAACTGCTACACAAACTTATTTAATTTTCTAAAAGCTGCACTTAAATATCGTTCTCTCATCCTAAATGAATTTTCATAATTAATTTAATTAAATCAATTCACTAAGCATAATTTTTTTTTTTAATGTTACTTTTCAACCTGGCAGGCAACTTTAAGTTATTGTCATAATTAATTTTATACCAGCATACACTATGTTTTTGTTAAATCTTATTCGAAATAAAATTATATATCTATCTATCTATCTATCTATATAATCATTTCAAACCAAAATGGTCTGTAGGACAATTATAATTGACGTGACGATTTGCTTTCCAATTGAAGAAGATCGCATCCTCTATCCACCCCATCTAAAACTCATTGACTTCAAATATTTACCACAAAATATGAATACCATCAGTTTTAGACATTGAAGTATAGTACCACTTGGTGAAAAGATTCGACTTTAATAATTTGAGCATATTAATGCTCATGTCTACATAATTTTCATTAAGACCGAGCACCAGAACTAGCCAGTCTCCTTACTCTTTAGTGGTTAAAAGAGCATAGTAGCATTTTTTGATTAAATCGAATAAAAATTATATATCTACCTACTTACCTATCAGACCACTCTTCACGCCGGCGATCATCACCCCTTCGATCAGACCTGTAACTATCGCCAGAACTCCTTTCTCCACGAAATTTATCGCGTCGCTTTCGGTCGTACTCATCGTCAGAATCTGCCATTCCCTGCAATACAATTTTATGTCGTAGGTATTTAAACTTTTAATTGAAAAACAAAGCATTATCAATTTTACACATCTTAAAAAGTAAAACATAAAATTTATGAGAAATATTATCTTATCTTTACCTCGAAATATAATTTGTACTTTACCAACGAAATATACTTTCACCTTTTTGTATAATTAGTAAATTATATATTTAAAGAATTTAAGTATATAATATTGCTGTTAGTATGAAACACAAACCCTTGTTTGAAATTTCTTTAATTCGGATTGTGTGCTGAATAAATTCTTAATCTTATATTTATAAAAGAAAGCTGATGATATATCGGCATCGGCGTGTTTAAAATTTTAATTATTTAATTGTAAAATAATTGCAAGGTCCTTAATCTCCGAATAAAATACACACAAAATATTTAACTTTCCATTACTTCCAACGTTAACCAAGCACAGCAAACATTACATTTAGTCGGCATTTACACCACCCGATTTTTCCTCACACGATCTATTGTTCATGGGTGAAGGGAGTAGAAAGTGAGGGGTTAGGACCAAATCGTCCGTTCCTGGCAAACTCACACGATTTTTCCAGTATGTTTGCGTTCTCTTTTATACTTTTCCCAGAGTCTTCTGTGTACAGCGTTGCCACTAATCGGAGAATTTTCCGAAGCTGATCCAAAAAGAAAATGCAGTAACTAGATTTATTTTTTTTCGCAGTAGATATGCATTTCCAAATTTATATTTGTATTTTCGAAGAAGAAATTAATAATACATATAAGTGATTGAAAATACATACATAGTTTGCTACACAGCACATATGCAAGGCACTTAAAGGTTGGGTTTCAGGAGAAAAAACAACAACAATGATGATGAAATTATTTGTGGGTCTAATTTTGTTGAATTAAATTTTTTTTCGTAAAGCTAAGTATACAGTTCTTTTGAGTAAAAAAATTCTTCGTGGTGAGAAAAAAATATTTTCGACAAAGAAAAAATGTCCGTGGTGTAAACATTTTTTTTTATTCGTCCGTCAGTTTACAGTTCCAAAAAAAAAAATCTCAATGAGACTGATCTATGAAAAAGCAAATACAAATGCCAAAACGCATTATTTTTTTCGGAAAAAGAATGTCAGTGACATTGTTTTGTACGAAAAAATTTCGTGGTGAATATAAAATTTGTTTTCTTTGGGTAGTTCACAGTTCAATAAAAAAATTTAAACGTACAAAATTTTTTTCACAAAAAGTGCTCCCATAAGAAATACATGTAGTTTTTTTTCGTCAAGGAACTGTATACTTATGCCGGATTTACACGAATGGAAAGCTGCCAGTATAATGACAAAAAGAATGAAATTGTCCATTCTTTTGTTGTTGCTTTTGTCATTATACTGGCAGTTTTCCAATCGTGTAAATCCGGCATTAGCTTAAAACCAAAAAGTATTTGATTGCCAGTAGATGTGTTTTACGAAAAAAAAAAATGCAGTAGGCAACGCTGGTCCTAATATGCCATCTACCTCTGAATGCAAAATGAAAGAGACAGCAATAAAGTATGAAGAGGACAGGAATAGAAATCTGACTGGAAAAATCGTTTCATATCGTTTTATGTAAACATTTCACACGATTTTGGGAAAAATCGTACTGGAAAAATCGGGTACTGTAAATGCTGACTTACATTACCCGATTTTTCCAGTACGATTTTTCCCAAAATCGTGTGAAATGTTTACATGAAACGATTTTTCCAGTCCGATTTCTATTCCTGTCCTCTTCATACTTTATTGCTGTCTCTTTCATTTTGCATTCAGAGGTAGATGGCATATTAGGACCAGCGTTGCCTATTGCATTTGTTTTTCGTAAAACACATCTACTAGCAATCAAATAATTTTTGGTTTTACGAAAAAAAAAATTAATTCAACAAAATTAAACCCACAAATAATTTCATCATCATTGTTGTTGTTTTTCTCCTGAAACCCAAGCTTTAAGTGCCTTGCATATGAGCTGTGTAGCAAACTATGTATTTTCAATCACTTATATGTATTATTAATTTCTTCTTCGAAAATACAAATACAAATTTGGAAATGCATACCTACTGCGAAAAAAAAAATAAATCTAGTTACTGCATTTTCTTTTTGGATTAGCTTCGGAAAATTCTCCGATTAGTGGCAACGCTGAACACACAAGACTCTGGGAAAAGTATAAAAGAGAACGCAAACATACTGGAAAAATCATGTGAGTTTGCCAGGAACGGACGATTTGGTCCTTACCCCTCACTTTCTACTCCCTTCATCAATGAACAAAAGATCGTCTGAGGAAAAATCGGGTGGTGTAAATGCCGACATAGGCTATCCATTCAAACATTGAACGCGCCCATTACAACAACACAAAGCTATCCGGATAACTGAGAATAACCATCGGAACGTGCCCATTGACAGCTAAGGATTTGGCTTCTTTATTTGATATTCTCTGGCTGGCAGACACGCTGTTCATCAAAACGACCTTCAGTCAGTATGTAAAGTTTATGGAGTTTTAATATTAAATTACAAAAATAAAATAAAATAAAGAAAACAAATTTGAAATAATTTTTAATTTCATTTAATATATAATCCCTTTTATTAATAGGAGCAAAAATGGATTCCGTTACGGTCTCTAAACTACCAGACAATCAAAAATCATTTGCAGGAATTCCGGAGGCCACGTTCCTAGTAAGTTATTGTATTGTTCGTATTGTTTGCATGTTCAACATGTTAATATTTTTTCTAGAATGAAATTGATGCATATATGTCCCAACCGGAAAATGGTAAAAATTGCGAGAAAGTTTTGCAACGACTAGATGAGCAGCATGGAAAGTATAGGTTTATGGCATTTAACTTGGAAGCCAGGAGGAGAAAACTAAAACAACAAATTCCAGACCTTCAAAAGTCTTTGGAAATGATTGAGGTTTTGCGAAAACAAACCGAAGCTAGAGATACCCAATTCCTGCTTAGTGATCAAGTCTTCATTAAAACTAGTGTTGCCCCCACAAAGTATGTATGTCTTTGGCTTGGGGCAAACGTTATGTTGGAATATCCTTTAGACGATGCTGAAGAGCTATTGAAGCAGAACATGTACTCTGCATTGTCGAATTTAAAGAGCGTTGAGCATGACCAGGACTTTTTAAGGTGATTGAATTCATATTTAAATATGTAACTAATTTATACACTTATAGGGATCAAATAACAACAACCGAAGTTAATATGGCACGAGTTTACAACTGGGGGGTTAAAAAACGTCAAGCGGCTTCTAAGGAAAGTCCAATTACTGCTGTCTTGGCAAAATAAGTTGTTCGAAATGAATAATTGTTCTAATAAAGCGTTGATGCTTGCTTAATACTAGCTCCAAACTTGTTGAAATATAATCAATAGACCACAGTTATTAAGCCTTATCGCAAAATTCTCCCCTGTATTTTTTCTCGCGTGTGGTACTCTCCAATCGAAACAATTTTCGAAAAAAGGAAAATATTCCTCGGAGGAAAGTTTGTATCGTTGAGTACCTATCGGTTTTCTTTCCGAAGGAAAATTGTGATTTTTCCCTGGAAAAAAATCCTTTAGCTAAGCTGGAAGATTTTGAATATATAAAATGTAAGTTTGGGGCCATATTACCATTCCCGAATCGAATCAAAAGTCTGGCGAATGAATCAATTTGGTATTAGACTAAGAGCCCACAGCAGATTTTGTGTGTGATTGATAGCAGAAAAAGATTCGCCCTGCCAGACTGTTTAAAAAACCGTTTTTCACTAAGAATTTTGAATTTTTCAAACGGTCTGGTAGAGCGAACTATACAATCAAATGGTCTCAGATTCCGTGATATGTGATCCGAGGAGTTTATCTAGGGAAGAGTGAAAACCAATTTGTGCTAACACGATTATCCTCCAAGATGCTTTCATAATTTTTTTGTGATGCACAGTTTCTCGCAAAGGCCCCAGTTGTGGAGAGAATATGAAATAAAGAAGTCAATCCTCAGCTGTCAATTTGATTTGCCTACAAGCTGGAAGCGAACAGCTGATGGATTAGATTTGCAAAGTATTTAGTGAAAAACAGTGCAAAACGCACACATAGAATCACTAGCAGGGTTGTCAGATGTGGCGATTTGTCGCCAAACAGGCGATATGAAATTTGATTTGGCGACACGAAAATCGGTTTGGCGATGTACCTTAAAAAAGGCGATATTTTTAGGTTTTGGCGATTTAAATTTTTTTAATCAAAGTCGTAAAACTCACGGAGTACAGAAAATATATTAAAGTAAATGAGAATGCAATTAATTTTTTAATCCAAGAGGTCTCATTTTGCAAGGTATTTACTAACAAATTGAAATATATGCCCAGGAACTTTATTTCAAAATTTGCGGAACGTGACTTCAGCTTCAAAAAATTCTTTTCAACCTAATTTCAAAAGTATATTTAAATAAATTGTGAGTAGTTTTACCTTTTAAACGAAGACGACATTGTTTCTTTTTTTCTGATCTTCACTTAACGCTGTGGCTCCATTGGCAATTTTTGAGACAATTGCAATTGGAATAGGAATGGCAATTATTTGCTTGGGTGGGCATTTTCATTGCCAGGCAATTTCAATTGAAAAATGTGTGTATAGAAATATTTGACTGCAAATGCAGTCAAATACTGTTTAAATCCCCTGTCTTTAATAAAATTTAATTTTAATTCACTACATTTTGTCATATGCGTTGTCATATTCTACGATTTAATTAATTAAATATTGCCAATGGAGCCGCTGGGTAAACCTCGCATCTTTTTTATTGGTCTGCTAAAATTTAGGCATCAAAATACTAAAACTCATCGCACTCAAAACTGAACATCGATTCTTTCCCATCACTCAAATAATTTTATAACATTTTTGTGATTTTTGAATTTGGTCATTTATAAAGTGGAAAATTTTAAATTTGGCGATTTTTTGGCGATTTATATTTTACCTTTGGCGATTCCGCTTTTTTAAACCCGACAACCCTGATCACTAGTCATTCAGCACGGGTCTTGTTGTTGTTGCAATTCACATCTATTTCTTCGACACGAAATGAAATTACAATTACAATAATGTAAACAAATGGGTTTTGGGGGGTGAAACGTACGAAGGATTGGCTTCTTTATTTGATATTCTCTGGTTGTGGACTGCAAGACACTGATTTTTTGAATAGCCTTTAATGCAGAGAATATCAAATCAAATCCATTTCGATAGAAAATTTAATTTTTAACAAAAAGTATTATATGTAAAATTGTCAAATTCTGCTTAGTTTTAGAGTTATACCAAAAATACTGAAAAGCGGCCAGTGTGACCATTCTCTCAGAAACGCATGCGTGAATTTAGTAGCATTTTCGGTTTTAAGCATGCTTATGGGCCAAACAAACATATTCAATAATAAAAACCCTTGCACGTAATTGTTCCTTTTTAAAAGGTCTATTCAATAGGCTATAAAGTTTATTCTCTAAATTAAATTATTATTATAATTCTCTTATTTAAAAATTAAAAACTTGAGTTGAAAAGTATCCACAAAAATCTGCAAAATAAAAAACAAAACATGACTTGGTTCGGTACAGCTCTGAGCCCTCCATATGTATGTATGTAAATTATATTTTTTGATGTAAGAATCTTTGTATTATTATTTATATAAAACTAACTGACGATGGAAGCATTGCTTCAGAAATGCATTTAAGTAAATAAAATAAGTGTTTTTAAGTAATTCAAAATAATATCTTTTATTTATTTCATGAAAAAAAACACGTTGAAAATCTCCAATATTAAATCAAGTAAGAATCTTACCAAAAATCTACTTAGCAGTTTTATTCTAATACTGCCGTGCTAAGAAGAAAAAAAGTATCTGTATTTTGGGCATTTTGAGATAAATGCGTTTTTCTTTTGTTGATGAAGGTAGGTATCTACATTGTATTTGTCTCTTTTAGATTATATTTATATCTGCAAATATGTACCAACTTGAATTCTTGAAATAAGTGCTAAAACGACAATTTTTTTCAAAAATAGCATGGTTCCTTGGCTGAACTTAATTTATTTAGTTTTGTTACCTAGCCGTTATTAAAAACAACAAAACAAAAATCTATATACCTATGTATTTACCTGCCTATGCCTACATTATATAAACAACATACCGACCATTATTGTTTATTAAAATATATATCTTCTGTAAAAGGTCCCCAAGTTTCATACAATAAGCATAGTTTACAGTTCCGATGCGAAAAAAAAATCAAAATTTTCAAAACAATTTTCCACCTATTCTGCGCACCAAGTTGAATAATATTCAAGGCGAAAAACGTTTGCTTTGGCCTAAACCACCCATTGAGTCATTAATTTACCCTTAATTGACAAACTATAGGCCTAAAAATGGAAAATAATTATTTTTGGATGCGAAAACCATTTGCATGTAAATAATGCCTTGAGGTGAATATATTTTTTTTTCGGAAGTATAAACCGACCATCAAAAAAAAAATATTTTATTCACCACACTTTTTTTCGCATGCAAATCAATTGCCGGTCCATTGTTTTGCACGACATTCCATGACAGCATAGTTTTTTTTTTGCATGAAACTGTAAACCAATCATGCAAAAAATTAATTTTACATTTCACCTCAATTATTTTTGACATGCGAGAATATTTGCATAGATTTTTTTTTTTGCGCACGGGAACTGTAAACTAGGCTTAAAACAAAATATTTTATAATCTCTTGTCAGTAAAAAAATCCTAAATGCAAAACTGCAAACAAAATTTAAATGGAGATTCCACGACGTACTTATAGACTAACAGCAGTATTAATAAAAAACTGGTATCCGCTCCCTAACACACGTGCAGTGTTACCGCTGGGCGACTTTAGTCGCACTTTGCGACCTTTTTTGGGTCCGTGCGACTAAACGACGACCTTTTGATCGGGGCAACCTTTTTCTCCGTGCGACTTTTTTTTAAATTTAAAATATCAAAAACACAGGTTTCCCAAACTTGCCCATTTGAATTGGAACACATAGAACAGAAACAAATTTCAATCGACTTTCATTCAACTATTCTTTTTCCATTTCCTTTGAAACTAAAACGAAGCGGCTTGGGGCTTGGCTTGCGCTTGATTGAAATTGAAATTGAAATGAAGTGAGGGAATTCGAAATTGGAAGATTAGAACGCCAGTTGGGTGATGGTCTAAATACTGAATTAATAATTTGCAATATCTGTTACTGTTACTGTTAAGAGTTGCGTAAAAGACTGTCGTCGTTAAAATAACGGAATTAATTCAAGATACCCGTTTATAGCACTAATTGAAACTTATATGTGAGGAGTTTAGGAAAAAAGGTGACATTTTTACTTTTTAATTTTTTTCAGAAATTGAGAAAAACAAAATTAAGGTATGCCTGTACAGTTTTTTTGAGTTTTGTTTTCTTTATGTGCATCGGTTAAACAGACAGATTGTTGTATTTATTAGTTTTGCAGTAGGTTTTGGGATAGAGATTTTATTTTAAAAATATTTTGAAAATGTCACCTTTTGATCTAAAAACAAAATATCGCAAGTGAAAATATCACTTTTTGAATCTCAATTTGATCCAAAGCCCAAATCAAAGTTTTTTTTGTATGAAATCTTTTTTTCCGAAAGTTCCTTTTCTAGATGAATTTTCGTTGATACATGTTATTATTCTTGACTTAGGGCCAGTTTGTTCACACCTTGTGAACTTAATCAATGATTATTCCAGTTGGTTATCATTGAATGCGTTTGTTCAGCAATATCTTAAACAGAGAATCCATAATTTGAGCACTTAATTGGAGAAATCACTAATTCGCCGATTCTGTCTGATTAGCATGATTTAATCAAAGATTTTCGGGAATTTCGTTTGTTCATCATTGGTTATTTCCAAAGTGTAGGTATAAAAAAGAGAAACAAAATCTAATAAATTCCTTCGAACAAAGAATATGAATGAAGAGAAACCAAGCATCGTCCATCTTGCAAGAAAAAAATAAACAATTTGTACAGATTTTACTACAAATTGTAGTTATTTTATTTACTATTGTAATATTTTCTCAGGTTCGTTAATAAAACTTATTTACTTTATTCAAAACGTCCACTTATTTATTTCGCAAAATAAAACACTTTACTTTTCTTACTACAAACAAAACGATTTATTATTCACCACTGAATTAATTCACAAACTTTACTTTTCACTTTTATTACAACCAACTTTATTCATTCACGATTAAAAACAAACTGTGTCGCTGCCGTTCAAACATGTGCCTTTTATACTTGTTTTCCAAACTCTGGAAAGTGGTGGAAGGTTCTCGTCTCTGCTTCCAGAGCTTTCCGTAGGGGAAATTTCCCAATAATTTCCCTTCCAAAAGCTTTTATTTGACAGCTGGTAAATCTGCTATAATCCGGCAGATGGCGCTTCCTTCGTTTGAGAGTTGCTATAATTATAGCTAATAAGGGTATGTTTGCACTGTGACCGTAAGCTTTATTGTATCCGTTTGTTTGCATTTTGGAGTCGTTATAGTTCAAATATGGAAAGTTATTACACTGCCCCCCTCTTAGGATTGATCGTCCCGAGCAAATCCATCACTTCTATCACCATTATAATGATGTAAACGGTCGCTGTGAACTACTTTTAGTTTGCCTCTTAATCCTCTCTGAATGCGGTAGACGACATCGTTTATTCGTGTTACAACAGTATAAGGGCCTTCCCAATTTTGTTGAAGCTTCGGTGAGAGTCCCTTCCGACGGTGGGGATTATAAAACCACACAAGGTCTCCCACTTGGAATCCTGTCGTTGTGGCTTTTGCGTCGTATCTTGTTTTCATCCGATCACTCGACAGCTTTATATTTGCCCTCGTCCTTTCGTGAATGTCAACTAGCTTTTCTTTGAGGTTGTCCACGTAGTCGTCTATTCCTTGTGGCTCACTTGTACAACATCCAAATTTGATTTCGCTTGGTAGTCATATTGTGCTCCCGAGCAGGATTTCTGATGGTGTATGTCCTGTTGAGCTATGTACCGCACTTCGATAGGCCATCAAGAATAACGGAATATGCCGATCCCAGTCTCGTTGGTTGTTGCTTACAACTTTGGAAAGGTGTTCTTTAAGGGTCCGGTTGAATCGTTCAACCATCCCATCAGATTGTGGGTGAAGCGGTGTTGTCCTCGTCTTCTTAATGCCAAGGAGTGTACAAACTTCCTGAAAGATTTTGGACTCGAAGTTCCTCCCTTGATCTGAGTGGAGTTCCATAGGTACACCAAACCTGCTTACCCAGTTGAAAACAATCTGATCCGCGACTGTTTTGGTTTCCTGATTTGGGATGGCAAGTGCCTCAGGCCACTTGCTGAAGTAGTCCATTACTACCAGGATGTATCGGTTTCCGTTTCTGTTTTCTGGAAAAGGGCCTGCAACGTCTATTGCAATTCTTTCAAAAGGCGTGCCCACATTATACTGCTGCATCTTACTCTGAACTTTTCTGCCTGGTCCCTTGCTTGCAGCACAAGTATCACATTGTCGGCACCATTTTTCGACGTCTTCTCTTGCGTGTAGCCAGTAGAATCGCTGCCTTACCTTTTCCAGTGTCTTATTGACACCCAAATGTCCTCCGGAAGCTCCATCATGCATCTCTTGAAGAACGTCATTAACTTTGGAACGAGGTACGACTAGCTGCATCACACAAGATTTGCCGTCTGTGGACTCCCACTTTCGTCTTAGTACTCCTTCTTGTACATGAAGTGAGTCCCGTTGTGCCCAATACGCTTTAAGAGTTGGACTTCTATCGGAGATGTCACCCCATTCTGGCTTCTCTTGGTGTTCCTTCCACGCAAGAATGGGTTCAATATCAGAGTCTTCTTGTTGGGCAGCTCTTACTTCTTCATTACTCCAACCGTAAATGGGGTCGGCTCTTAATCGCTGGATGGAAGCAACCTCTTTCTCTTCTTGACGTGTGCAGTGCTTGCAGTCCGGTTTGCATGGTCTCCGAGATAAGGCATCTGCATTTGAGTGCAACCTTCCTCTTCGATGTTGGATCTGGTAGTCGTATGTCTGCAATCTCTCAATCCATCTTGCCACTTGACCTTCTGGATTTTTGAAGTTCAACAGCCAATTAAGTGCGCCATGATCTGTTCGAAGAAGGAACTTCTGTCCATAGATGTACTTATGGAAGTGTTTTGTTGCCGATACTAAAGCTAGAAGTTCTCTTCTGGTCACACAGTAATTTCTTTCTGGCTTTGAGAGCACCTTGCTGTAATAGGCAATGACCTTCTCTTCTCCTTCGTGGACTTGTGATAGTACGGCACCAATTCCCACGTTATTTGCGTCAGCGTCGATGATGAAAGGTTTCCCTGGTGTCGGATAGGCCAAAACTGGTGTATTGCATAGGCGCTGCTTAAGTTCCTGGAAGCTTTTCTCGCACTCGCTTGACCATTTAAACGGTTTGCCTTTCTCTGTTAGCTGATGCAAACTTTTCGCGATCCCAGCAAAATCCTTCACAAATCGTCGATAGTACGTGGCTAGACCAAGAAAGCTCCGGAGTTGATGTTTATCCTGTGGTGTTGGCCAATTCTTTACGGTGTCAACTTTTCAGGATCAGTCTTCACTCCTTGGGAAGAGATGATTTGTCCCAAGTATTTTACCTCAGACTTGAAAAACTCGCACTTGTCTGGATTCAATTTCAAGTTTGCTTCTCGAAGCCTCTGGAACACGGCCTTAAGGTTTCCACAATGCTCATCAAATGTCTTACCATAAACAATGACATCGTCCAAATAGACTAGGCAAGATTTCCAAGTAAGTCCTTGTAAAACGCACTCCATCAAACGCTCAAATGTTGCCGGAGCGTTGCATAGTCCGAAAGGCATCACTTTAAATTGCCACAGACCATTTCCTGTGGAGAAAGCCGTCTTTTCTCGATCTTCTGGATGAATTTCTACCTGCCAGTAGCCACTCTTCAAGTCCAATGTTGAAAACCATTCAGCTCCTTCCATCGCATCCAGAGTATCGCTGATTCTTGGCAGAGGGTAGCTGTCTTTCTTTGTCACATCGTTCAGCCTCCGATAGTCCACACAAAATCGAGTACTTCCGTCCTTCTTTTTGACAAGAACAACTGGGGATGCCCAAGGACTTTTAGAGTTTTCGATTAGCCCATCTTTCTTCATGGTCGATATCATCTCTTCAACTTCGGCTTGTTTGGCTAATGGGAGACGTCTTGCTGGTTGTCGAATAGGTCTTGCGTCTCCTGTGTCGATTCGATGCTGCACCAGTTGTGTTCGACCAAACTGCCCACTGGGTGAAGATAGTATATCAGCGTACTCGTGAAGGAGGCTTCCAGCAACACTTAGCTGACGTTCAGTTAATTTGGATGACTTCAGAATTTTTGCCTTCATAGAGTTCACTTTGCCGGGGTCCACAGATTTTTGTGCGTCAGCTTCTGTGATCGAAGTTATGGCGGAAACAGATTCACACTTTCCAACAATTTCTCCTTTTCTTAGCTTAACTTCGTACGGTTTGATGTTAAGTATCCGTACGGGTACCATGTTGTTCTTTGGTGCCACAAGGGTCTTCCCTAGGATGATGTTTTGGGAAGACTGTTCAGAGTCTGGTTCCACCATTAGGTATCGATGGCTACCCAAATCACCTTTTATTTTCGTCCAAACGAACACTTCTGAGGAAGGTGGCAGGCATATATCTTCTTTTATGACAGTCCTGAGAGTTGATGAGTTTTCATTGCCGTAAACCATAGGAATCTCCACATTTCGGTACTTGAGAACTTGCTTCCCGATGTCGAGAATTACTCCATGCTCTTTCATAAAGTCGATTCCAACGATGCACTCGTCACATATATCTGCTACCAGAAACAGATGTGAAAACTCCAGTTCTGCCAAACGGATTGTAAGACGAACTTCCCCGTAAACTCTGGCTGCCTCTCCTGTTGCAGTTTTCAGGCGGTAAGTGTTGGTGTTATGCAGCCATGTCATCTTCACCAAGTCCTTTCGAACAATGGAGGCAGTGGCACCGGTGTCGATCGTAGCCACTTGCTTTTTGCCGTTTAGTGTTGCCTCCACAGTCAGACTTTTATTGTTTCTTTTCGTCTGTGATACCTGGATGGTGGTTCTGGGGCCATCGATACCAGAAACCAGCTTCTGCCCCTCGAAGTTGGTTCTTACTCGTTTTCCCGGTTGAGCAACGGGCCGAGTAGGAGTATTGACATTGTTGTTGTTGCTGTTTCTGCTTCCACAATGTTGACATGCAGGTCTTCTAGGTGGCAATCTGCACTGGCGTTGAAGATGTCCGGTTTTGTTACAGTTCCAGCATCGAGCAGGTCCATCTCGCTGGTTCCTTTGGAATGCAGTTCTCTGGCAAGAACACTCCTCAATTTCTATTTCTCTTACCCGATGAACTCCTTGAGAAGCCTGTTCTGCTGCTTCCATAGTCAGGGCGAACGCTAATGCTTCAGGGAGCGTGCGTTTTCCAGCCGTTCGAATCGCTCGCTGAAGGTTGATGTCAGAAACAGCACGAACAAAGGCTTCTGTTGCGAATTGGTTAATGATTTCATCTCCTGCAGCTGGATATGCCAGATGTGCCAATCGTTCGATGTCTGCTTGAAGCTGTTGCAGAGTTTCTCCCCTTTTCTGGACTCTTGTATTGAGTTGAACACGGAAGACTTCTTGCATATGGCCATCCCCAAAGCGTTTGTCAATGGCCTGAACAAGAGCGCTGAAGTTGCCATTCTTTTCTGCTGGTATGGTTTGCAGCAGCTCAGCAGCAGTTCCTCTAAGAGCAAGCGTCAGAGCTATATATTTGTCTTCGTCGTCCCAGCCGTTCGTTGCTGCAGCTGCCTCAAACTGCTTCTTGTAGATTGACCAAGAAGTTTGTCCATCGAAGGTTCGTGGATGCATCTCCTTTCTCCTAGGACAGTCACCAGAACTTTCTCGAACCTTCATCTTCCTTACTTTGTCTAATTCCTTGGTAATGGATTCAATTTTATCTTCCATTTTTTCGAACTTTGCTTCTACTGTTGACAATTGCTTATCGACAGTTGAAAATTGTCTATCGACTCGCTCGTCAAGGGCAACAATTCTGTTGTCAAAGGCATCTAACTTACCTTCGAGTAAATTTGTCTGTTCTTGGAATTGTTGAAGAAGATTCTTTTCTTGTTTTTCGAGCAGACTCTTTTGTTCTTGGCTTTGTTGTTCTAGAAGATTCTTTTGTTCTTCAAATTTTGCGAGCAGCTGAGACAGCATATTGGTCATGCCCGATGTACTTACTTGCTCTTGCTGTTCTTCCATTTCAATGTCGAATAAAAACGTGTCCGGGTTTTTTCCATATCTTCTTAAATCTTCTTGCAGACGAATTATAAGATCATTCTTTGTTCCAGCAGTAGGAAGATCTCGCTTATTCAGTTCTGCCTTAAGTTCCACTAAATTTAAATCATTCAAAGATTTACCCATTGTCTTTTTTTTCACTTTCCACACAATAAATTAACTGAGTGCACAGATAAAATAAGTTTTATCCCACTTCTGACACCAATGTAATATTTTCTCAGGTTCGTTAATAAAACTTATTTACTTTATTCAAAACGTCCACTTATTTATTTCGCAAAATAAAACACTTTACTTTTCTTACTACAAACAAAACGATTTATTATTCACCACTGAATTAATTCACAAACTTTACTTTTCACTTTTATTACAACCAACTTTATTCATTCACGATTAAAAACAAACTGTGTCGCTGCCGTTCAAACATGTGCCTTTTATACTTGTTTTCCAAACTCTGGAAAGTGGTGGAAGGTTCTCGTCTCTGCTTCCAGAGCTTTCCGTAGGGGAAATTTCCCAATAATTTCCCTTCCAAAAGCTTTTATTTGACAGCTGGTAAATCTGCTATAATCCGGCAGATGGCGCTTCCTTCGTTTGAGAGTTGCTATAATTATAGCTAATAAGGGTATGTTTGCACTGCGACCGTAAGCTTTATTGTGTCCGTTTGTTTGCATTTTGGAGTCGTTATAGTTCAAATATGGAAAGTTATTACACTATCAAAAAATAAAGTGCTTTTTTGCAAGGCCTAATATAAAATATGCATAGAAAAACTACAACTGGGAAAAAATCCCATCACTAGGTTTCACAAAATGCGAGCACTACCTACACACTTCAACTATATATTTGGAAAAAAAAATCAATTAGCCGCATTAAAATAAATACAAATTTCACGTGTGTAGCTATTCTGTATAGTAATTTAACAGGAAATAATCTTAAATTGAACACAACATTATATTTCAAGCACTGATTTTCCGTGTTTTTTTTGCACAAAAAATGTTTTTTTCGAAAGCTCACTCACACTGAAATAAGTTAATGACGGAATACGTCTGACAATTGATTGACAGATAGACTGGAAAATGGAAAGATTATTGGAAAAACTATGATTTATTAATCAAACTGAAAATTGAGTAAACAAACACTCTCTGATTATCACAGATTCATAACTATGGGTTTAACAGAATCAGTGATAATCTAATTGCTGATTTAACCCACTGTGAACAAACTGGCCCTTAATCTCCTTGGCAATCGATAAAATTCAGGGTCTTGGACCCGATTAAAAAACAAAAGAAAAAAGTACCAAAAGTGAAAATTTCATATTTTTTTCATGAACTCCTCATATAAATATAATTGGAAATATTGTAAAGCAAAATCAGTGATAATTTTAATGCGAATAAAAGCTGATGACTAAATTATTATGTCTATGTTTTTGGTGATAAAAATGATAAGTCCTAACCATAACACTCATTGAGGAACCAAAATTAACAAAAAAACCTTAAAATAGACTGATTTTTCTTAACTGTTATTCCGCTTAATAATGATTTCAATGTTATCTATCGTTATAATTCGAAATCTCCTTGCAGCGGCAAAAATGCATAACCGCATAAGTTTTTAAAATGAAGACTGCAATTTTTTAGTTTTTAAGTATTTTTTTTAATGAAAAAATGGTCCAAAAATATGAAATCTCAATTATTTTTGTTGTTCAAATATAAAAATATGGTTGTGCGACTTTTTATTTTGGAAATGCGAACTTTTGGATGAAAGTGCGACTTTTTTTCAATTACTATGTTTTGCGACCTTTTTTTCTTGAGTGCGACTTTTTTTGCGACCTTTCAAAAATTCCCAGCGGTAACCCTGCACACGTGTTAACTGGCACACGGATAGACAACTTGTCCGCTTGATAACTTTTCTTATTAAAGCGTGGTACACATTATCAAACCTGAGTGTCACGCGTGTTGGATATCAAACCTGCGTGAAAAGTTTCGCGTACACACTTATCAGTTATGTTGGGCGTCAGGCAAAGAAATTCCACTAGTCTCAGAAAATTGTTTCTTTTTATTTTGAGGCTATTTCTACCACGAATCGTGTTGATTCCTTTCTTACATGACACACACGAGCTTTTTCTTATTTTGTTTGCACTTTTTCCACTGATTCGCTATAAAAATTCTTGTTTTGTTCCGTGAATGACGGCTCATGAATGAAATTGTGTGCACATCATCGAGCAACCACCCAACAAACCGAGGGTTCAATTTCAATTTCAATTTCAATTTAATTTATTATGGCGTACGAGTAAGACATAGTCTTTTATAGTACTTAAAATTAATACAATTTAGATCGGATTGGAAGAAAACTATCACTAAAAATTTATAAATTAGAAGTAGGTTATAGGCAAACATTTAAGCAATAATGTAATAATAATAATAAAAACCTGGAGATGAAAAAAGGAATTTAATGGTATACTATACAAATTTTTTTTTTTTTTTTTTTTTTTTTTTTTTTTTATATATACATATATACATATATTATTAAAATTGAGAATTTAATCTATTATTTTTCTTTCAAATTGCTGTTCCCATTTTAATTTCTAAACAAAATTAAGAAATAATGCTTTTTTGAATTGAGTAGTTCCTATTATTTGTCTTACCGTTACAGGTAGGGAGTTCCAAAGTCTGATGGCATATACAAAAAAAAGTCTCGAAGAATTTAAATATTTTGATGCGTGTGTAGTGAGATTCAAGGTTCGGGTAGACTGCGCGAAGCGGAGCTTGTCAAATAGATATGATGGTGCTTTTCTTTGAATTATCTTGTGCAGAAATAAGCAACATCTAGAATCAAGAAATTGCATAAACGAGCATCCAAGAACACGTTGATGATATTGAGAAACATGGTCAAACCTTCGCAAACCATAAACATACCTAACCATGTCATTAAAAGCAACAGATAGTTTATGCAGTGAGTGCGAATCTGGTTTACAGTAAACTACAGCAGTATAATCAATGATAGGTAGTAGCAGGGATTTAACAAGTCTCAGCCTAGTATCTATAGGAGTAAGGTTAGAGAAGAGGTTTAATTTTCGGAGACCACCATAGATACGGCCGACTGAGAGGTTAATATGATCATTAGCAGAAAGGTTCCGATTTATTTTGAAGCCTAGATTCATGACACTATCTACAAAATTTAGTTCGAAACGTGATATAAAGACAGGAGGAAGGATTGTAACATCAAATTTCTTTTTAGAAATTGCAATTATTTGCGATTTGGCAGGATTTAAAGTAAGTCCATTACATAGGCTCCAATTGTAGATCTCAAAAAGATCTTCATTGAATCTACAAATTAGGTCTTCTAATAAATTAAATGGGCGAGATAGATACACTTGAACATCGTCAGCATAAAGATGCAACATGACATTATGACACACTTGAGGGAGATCATTGATAAACATGCAGAACAACAAAGGGCCCAGAATTGAGCCCTGAGGCACACCTGCAAGCAAATTCAATGATCCAGAGAATGTATCACCAACTTTAACTCTTTGACTACGATGTAGAAGGTAGTTTTTAATTAAACATACAGATCTTCTACTAAAACCAAAGTAAAAACTAAGTTTTTTACACAGGATTCCGTGATTTACTCTGTCAAAGGCCTTTGAGAAGTCAAGCAAACACAAAATAGTCAATTTATCTTGATCGTACTGAACTCTAATATCGTCAAGTACTTTCACCATTGCTGTAGAACAGCTATGGTAAGGGCGAAAACCCGACTGAACTAAAGAAAACAAATTATTGTGACTGACGTGGCTAGATATTTGACTTGCCAGAATCTTCTCAAAGACCTTTGACAGGCAGGGAAGGATGCTTATAGGCCTAAAATCAGCACAAGATGATGGGTGAGGCTTTTTAGGTACAGGGATTACTTTTGCAAGCTTCCAGCAATCAGGAAACGATGAGCAAGTAATACAAAAATTTATAATATGTGTAAGAGTTGAAATGATTTGAGGTAGTACAATTTTGATAAATTTAATGGGAACTCCATCTTCACCTATCGAATTAGACTTGAGAGTATTTATGCTCATAACTACTTCATACTCAGAGACAACTTCAAAATCAAATTCATTTCCACTATATATAATATTATTGATAGGTGCAAAGTTAGAAACCTGTGAGTTATCTGATGTAAAAGCATTGTTCAGATCATTTGGGTCCGGAAAAATATCAACAAACTCCTTTCTACCAACTCCAACAGAACGCAAACCATTCCAAAGCTTACGAGAGGTCTGATTTGTACTTAACTTTGACATAAAAATCTTTTTTTAGCTCTTCGAGTAATGAAAGTTGAAAGATTACGAGCACGACAGAAAATCTCCCAGTTTATAGGGGTTTGGTTATGCTTCCATATCGAATACAATTTTTGTCGGTTCTTAATTGATCTTATTACTTCAGACGTGAACCACGGACAATTTTTATTGCGAATCAGAACTGTCTTCAATGGAACGTGTTTTTCGTACAGTTCGAGTAGTAGATATTGAAACAAATTTGCTTTATCATTAACATCATACAAACTGTAGCATAAACCCCACGGAATAGTATCAGCGTCGGATAATAAAGCATTAAAGTTGATAGCGTTAAAGTCACGGAATTGAAATGTAGATGAAGAAGCGATCCGCGAAAAGTCAATGTTGTAGGTACAAAAGATCATATCATGATCAGATATACCTTCGAGCGATAGTTGATCCACTAGAAGAACATTATATAGATCGGACACAATCATCAAATCAAGTAAACTAGGAGCGGAGTTGGGACCGAAACGGGTGGCATGAGAGTTAGTCACAGCGAGGCCAGTAGCAGCAATCTCATCAATCAGTTGGTTGGCTCTAGTATCGTTGAGGAACAGGTCAGCGTTAAAATCACCACAAATAATTATATTTTCATAGTTCACAGATACTTCTCGAAGGATTGAAAAAAGAGGTTCAGCAGAACAGCTCCTATTGGGGTTGTAAGCAACTCCTAGTAGGCTTTTAACATTGCCATCAGTTATTTCTAAGATCAGAAATTCAATGCCAACACCTTCTGATTTGGCAATTATCTTGCAGTTAAGAGCCGTATTAACATAAACTGCAACCCCTCCTCCAATAGTAGAAGTGATTCTATCATTGCGTATTAATTTGTAGTTGCTTAGTTGGTATAAATTATTCGGTGTGTCAGGCCTAAACCATGTCTCAGTTACACATATTACATCAACCCCAGAGGAATCAAAGATGTACCTTACAAAATCCAACTTTTCTAAGTTTAAGCTACGCGCATTCAAACAACAAACCTTGAAACCCTCATGCACATTTGAAAGAATTTTTAAGACAGACTTAGCAGATATACCACCAGAAAGAACCGAACCAAAAGACATAGTAAAACCAATAATTTGAACAAAAAGCAAAGACCTATAACAAATAAAGGCAAAACCAGCAAGAAGAATTACAATCAAAAAGTAAATTGTAAATAAATTAATTTAAAATTCAAAAATAAAATTATAAGTTACCTAAAATAATAATATGTAGAGTTTCGAAGATCTGCTCCGGTATCATTAAAATTAAGTAGTGGCAGGAGTAGAAAAAGTACTAGAGTCAATCTTTATTTCGATGTCATCACTGCTCTTCTTCACATAAACAAACCCATTTTTCGTTCTCACAGAGAACAGAATTCCTTCTTTCCGCAGTTGAATAGCATGTCGCAGAAGAGAACTATTAAGTGGTGTTAGGCTTTCATTTATGTATATACGACGGTCAGGTGTGCCGGAGTGTGCGGTGTGTTCACAGTCATTGAACAGTTGAGATGTTGATAAGCCATTTATGGACTTGAATGCAGACAGCAATGAATTTTTTTCAGCAGATGATGACAGCCGAATAAGAAGCGGGTTATCATTATTTGAATTTCTCGTGTTTAGGTGAAAAGCATCAAAGTAAGGGCCAAGTGTATGGTTGAGTTTGGATGCAAGTTTTTTTGCCAGTTCAACTGCACTCACACCTAGATTCTTAGGCAAGCCGCAAACAATCACATCACTTAAACGATGTAGGCGCTGATTGTCATCCAATTGTTCTCTTATTTTGGTGTTTTCATTTTTAAGCTCAATTAATTCACTCTCGCACTGAAACAAACGGTCATTAAGAGCAGAAATAGTATCACTGACATGTTTTGTAATTTTTGCTTCAAGCTCTTTAAATGATTTTAAAAGATTAGTTTCAAGCTCAAGAAGAGGCTTGTTTGCATTTTTATCGACGATGGCTGGAGTGTTCGATTTTGTCTTTTTTGATGAAGATAAGGACTTAACGTTCCGATCCGGAGTTTGAAGAGTCTTAGGTGTATCAGTTTTGATTTTAATCTTAGACCGAGTGTTAGGTGCAGCAGAGCTACATGATGGTGAGGAGTTGACAGTACCAGCAGCGGTGGAAGCAGTGGTGATGCAGGCGGTGGTGGTGGACATGGTGGCAGCAGTCACAGCGGTGGAGGCGGTCGAAATGGCAACTACTGTAGTTGTGGCGGTAGAAGTGGATGAGATAGTGGTTGTGGTGGCTGTATTTGTGTTGGTGGTGGCAATGTTAGTCATGATGCACAAAGAGAAAATTAAAGGAGAGCAGGTTGAAGTTCAACAATATTGTTCTTTTATTTTCAATTCACGCTTTAATTTATCACTTTGAAAAATAATAAGTTTCGTTGTAATTAACACAAGAGCAATACAAAATAAAAATGTCGGAGAAAAAAGAAAAAACAATATACTTTTTATTGCAGTTCTGATAATATGCGGATTTATTTTCTTAAAATGAACAGAGCGGATCAAAAAACACGTCTACTTCAGAGACATCTCTTCTTGCTATGAGGGTTGTCACGCAGTATCAAAAGCTTTTGTGAGCAGGCAGTTCTGAGTGTCAAACCATCATTCAGCGTGTACACATTGTCAGTTCGGTTTGATATCCAACATGGCTGACACTCAGGTTTGATAATGTGTACCACGCTTAAGAAAGATGTAATATCTTTCCAGTATTTATCTCTTCACCAAATTCACCACTTCATCAAACTATGGTGATTTTCTAATACATGTGTCACATGTATGCACTGCCTTACGAAGTGTATACTGGTAGTAGTAAACGGTGCTATCATACGCGTGCGTGTATGTGTTAAGAAGTTATCCGTTCATTATACGTGGAATCTGGCTAGTTAAAGTTATCCGTACGTTAACACACGTCACAGACTATTACGCATTTGTTAATAAGAATAACTAGTTAACAGATGTATAAACGCTACCACGTTGTTATCCGCCGTTTATTAATATGGGGGTAAGAGCCCACAGCAGATTTTGGGTGTGAACGATAGCAAAAAAAGAAGTATAGGCGTCGAAAGCTTCATTGCTGGCTGAACAGAATAGAGTGCTGCAACTGGAGCTGTAGCTGCAACTGGAATAGCTGTCAAAAAGTGTCGTACGTGACTTTTTTTACGCGCCCACAAGGCAGCTGTACAGCTTTCTGACATTTTAGTATCGAAAATAAAAATAAAAACAAAAATAAAAATTAATAATGATGAAAAAGAAGATAAAATTCCTTTACGTCTTTATGAGAGATTGAAAAGTGTTTAAAAATTACTTTAACCCACATGTAAATACTTCGTTTTGCTCACAATTTTGAAACGTCAAAAAAGCTGCAAGCAAAAGTTAAAAGTTGGCCAACTTGTCCAGCTGCGTCTGCGGCTCCGTCTGCAGCTGCGTCGTGTTCTGTTCGCATCATTGAATTTGTGTGTATTCAAAATTTTGACAGCTATTCCAGTTGCAGCTCCGTCTCCATTCTGTTCAGCCAGTTAAAGGCTATTAAAAAAATCAAAGTCTTGCAGTCCACAACTGGGGCCTTTGCGAGTAACAGTGCATCGAAAAAAAATATGAATGCAACTTCGAGGATAATCGTGTTAGCCGAAATTGGTTTTCACTCCTCCCTAGATAAGCTCCGCGGATCCACTGATCTCTATAATACACTGGATTGTTAGGAGTCAGGTTTCCACGGGGGAGTTCTTCGGTACCCGAGAAGTGGCTATGGCACGCTTGTGATTTCTCGGCCTAGCTCGTCGCCTGGGGTGGTTCTTGCCACTTCTCGAAGTACCTCCTGCTCAACTAAACATAAATTTATTCGTGCCTAAGGTTACGCGATGTTAATTTTGACACAAATCTAGGGACTCTGACGATACCCAGGAGAAATGTAAAGTTTGGTGCTTCGAATTTTATGAAAAAAAAATAGCATATAAAAAAAATATGAAAAAAAAAAAAAAAAACTAACCTAACCAAATACCCTTAACCAAAAAAAATTAAAACCCTTCACCCAAAAAAAAATAGTACGATAAAAAAAATAAACCCTAAGCTAATCCTAAAACCTATATCTAAAGCACCTCCTTTTATCGCCCCTGAATACCGACACACCGAATTCCAAACGTTCGTCTGATGTTGTTGACGAAGGTCTGGCCAACCCACCCAAGTATCGCACAGATACTTCCTACGCTATTTCCATGGCCAAGTGTTCTTGGAAATAGCCCCTAACTTGACCCAACCAGTTACGAACTAGTCCGTAGTGAAAAGTCTGTCAGTCAAGTCCTCAACCAGAATCACATTTGGACGGCTTTACCAAGCCTCCACACACCTTCAGCTATGAAATTAGCACACCATGTTAGCTATAATAACTTCAAGTCTTAATTTTATTCACAAATTTCATTTATATGGTTTTAAATAAAGAAAAAAATCAAAATAATTAAATTCTCCCACTCGTTTCTTTCCGTATAAGAAAATTCAAAGATAAAAAAAACTACAAACTACTATAAATAATATCAAAAGGAGAAATTTGACCTTAAGGATTCTATAGATATATGGAACTTTCTATCCAACCAATTATTAACTACTCACTTGTTTTTACCTTGGTCCCTCGTTGTTCTGCCGGCAGCACACTGGAGATCAGGAGTAGACACTTTAACTACTACTTGCAAATTGTTACACCCCTAAATCTTAAGATCACTTTTCACTTCAGAAATTCACAAATAAAAATTAAAAAAAAGGAATCGATAAATTAAAAAAAAACGATTTGGAGAACCAAATTTCACACTAGATATAAGGTAAGTTACGTTAAAATTAAAAAAAAAAAAATTATGTAGAAACTTAATTGTATCTTTGCTCTTGTTTCCTTTTTCTTTTCTTTCTTTTCCTCCTTTAGCACTTTTATCTTAGTTCTGTTTGTACTTTTAATGTTCACTTTTTCCTTTCTTCCGATCTTTTCCCCTTTTTGCACTTTTCTAGATCTATCCTTTTAACCCTTCGAAAACTTCTTTCTTCCACAAACCCCTCTGACGATGTCTCCTAAGTTGATATCTATATATATACTCTATATATGTATAGTTTCCTCTTGAAGACTTAGGTCTTTGTGGCCTCAAAAGATTCAACCTTTGTTTCGAGGAACAAAGGAATTCTTCTGCCTCCAAAAGATGTCCTCCACTGAAGGTCAACACAAAATTATAAGGTGGCAGAGGCCTAGGTTCCTGTAGTGGATTCTATCTTCATACAAATCAAACCTAAACCTAAATTAAAAGAATCACTCGTTATAAACCTGGAAATATCGATTTCCATTATGATTACATACCTCTGCTGAAGATTTGGAAAAGTGCAATAACTCCTCACAAAAATCTCTCTAATTACGTCTTCAAGACGTTCTTCCTTCTAGAAGAATCAAAGTTCGTTCATATGTATAATTACATATATATATTACTGTATTCACTTTCACCTTTACCTTTAATTTATAATAAATTCCACTTCGGTATTTCTTATAAAAAGAATCTACTTTTCTTTTATTACCACAAGAATACGCGTAATGTACGTTAATTAAACGCTTTCAACTTTGAATTTTTAATCAAAAATCAACTGGCAGTTAAACGACCAAAAAAAATTCCTTCTTTGCTTTACGTTATTGCAAGAAACAATGACCATAAAATCCCTTAGGCAAGCTCCTGGCCTTTATCTTAATACCTAAGTAAATAGTTACCACTACATCTGAGTGAGATAACTATTTTCAACCCTTTGATAAAATGATACAAAAAGAAAAAAAAAATAATAATTGTCGTTGGCTTGTCATCTTGCATCCCTATCACTATAATTACCCCCTTATCCATCTCCAAAATTCCACTCACACACACATATTCACTGTTGACCCCTTCCTATATGTCTGTCTCAGTCTAAATCCTCTCCTAATAATCTATTATTACTATTATTATCTAATCAATTAATATCCTATCTAATCTATCTATTAATCAAATAATCTATCTTTCTTAATACTAATTTCCTATTCACACATAATTTCCCTACCTATCTTAACACTAGAACATTTTAATCGCCTTAAAATTATTCAATTTCAACAATGCCTAAACTGGGCGAAATCGTTCTGCGCATGTGTCAGATTATGAAATTTTCGCCCCCTTACCCCTGGGCAAAAAGAGATAAATACACTAATGCATGCGCAGAAGAAAACGACAGGATACGACTACAAACTGCAAAACATAAATGTCAAAACAAAATATCAACAAATCAACATCATGGCTGTGTAGCATTGGCATTTCACTCTGGTAAGTTTATTTCATCGAATTTTTATTATTAAAATTGAATTTAATTCTACTTTCATTATTCTTTTTCTACTTTCAGTTGATGGTGATCATTTTAAGGTAAATTCCAGGTAAGTAACGTGTCTTGAAATTGCTTTATTTGTGATGTGAATATTCACAGGCATTAGCGCTTGAATCTTCACATACAATTTGCAATTTCAGCACGTATCGTCGATAATTTGTCTATATTTTTTTTTTCTTATTCATGTAATGATCTTTCTATATTTTTCAGGTGTCAAAATAAAAAGGGAATTTCCAAAAATAGGTGCATTTCAGGTGCCGACAAAAGAATAAGATTGATCTGGTGGCGACACAGCTCGTCGTGAACCCGAGTCTGTGACTTATACGTCTACATGTCTCCCCAATTCCTGTGTGCGTATTGATAGCAGGAATGGAAATAATTGTTTGCCAAGGCAAATGCGAAAGGATTTTTTTTTTCGAGGCAAATAAAAAAAAACAAATGGAATTGAGATTTATCTCTTCCGTATTATGGCATATATTTTTGCCCTTTGAATGCTATGTCTGGGAATCGATTCTCAGACGGACTTTGTATGTGCTGTGCTCCTGCCCAACAGGTAAGCTATATCTAGGCCCACGTAACAGGCTCGCTGCAAGTGGCTGAATGGTCGTGAGGTCACTTGAAGCGTAAAGAAAAGTAAAAAGTGGGCAAGCTAGTTTAGTTTTTCTTTTAGTATTTCTTGAATGGTCTCGTAGTGTGGCTGAGCCTACTACCTGAGATCTCATGCTTTTTGTAGAGCCGGGCATCTTAACTTTTTTTTTACTAACAGCTTTATCTCGCTTATCGTATTAAGAACAAATTACCTATATTAATATTGCACTTACTAGTTTTCCCCTGTCTATGACAAATTTTTAAACTTGGTTTAAGATTTATCACAGATGTTAAAAGAAAGCTTACTTACTAAAAATATCACAGAAATAAATAAACTATAAACTAAACTAAAATCAGGTACTTTTACTAACTCTATGTAAATATCACAGGTAAAAATCAGGTACTAAAACTTATGAACTAACTATCACAGATAACCTTAGGTACTTCAGCTTACTAACTAATATCACAGATCCTACCAAAAAAAAAATATCTTTGAGAGCTTATCAGGTACTTTGACTAGAAAAAAAAAAAATATCACAGATCCTAGAAAGCTAAGCTCCTATAACTAATAAAAAAAAATCACAGATGAGAAATATAACTAAAATAAATAAATATCTACATAAATAAACTATATAAATAGACTAAAACAATCCTAACTGAAGTACATTTAACTAAACCTAATATCACAGTATAGGCAACATCATCTGAGTGCGTCAATAAGATGTTTGAGTTTACGTATGCAGGTCTTTTGCGTGGTACACGCCAACTTTTTCGCCTTTTAGATTTCCTACTTCGTAAAGCGAATTCCCTAACTTTTTTAAAACTATTGATTTTATGAATTTTGCGCCCAGTTTCGCATTATAGTTTTCGATTGCATTACTTTGCTTAAAATTTCTGCGGTATACCACTTGACCTGGTGTATATACAATATCTCTACTTCTAGTATTGTAAACTTTTGTACCTTTTTCATGTGCAATTTTTAAATTCTCAAATATCCTCGCTCTAATGAGTTCTAAACGGTCCTCCTTGTTAAGAATCTCGATATTTGATTCCTTAACTAAATTTAACTTTCGCAATAGTTCGTAAGTTTTCGCGTTTTGAATCATCGGAGTTCCGAAGACAGCATAATATGGTTCCACTGTTATTGCATCGTGTACTACACTTCGAAGTGAAAATGCAACATTACTCACATGCTGGTCCCATTGTTTTTGATCATTACCAATGTACGCTCGTATTTTTGAAAGAACCGATTGATTTACCCTTTCGGAAGCGTTTGCTTGAGGGGAATAAATCGCGGTTCGAATCTGTTTAACTCCATAACGCTTCAAAAAACTAGTAAATAATTCCGAAATGAATTGTTTACCATTATCGGAATGGACATATTCAGGAACGCCAAAAACATGAAACACATTTTCTTCTAAGAACTTCACTACTTCAGATGATGTTGCCTTTCTAATTGGTTTTAAGAATACAAATTTACTGAAATGGTCAAGTACGATGAATATGTGTGTGTTACCATTTCTTGTGCGAGGATAAGGTCCAAGAAAATCTATAAATAAGCGTTGGAAAGGTCTTTCAGTCAGTCTTTGTTCTCCCATCGGCGGTCGAGTAGTAATGTTGACGGACTTGCTACATTTACAAGTGTCACATGATCTTACCCACATCTGAACATCGGTAGCCATCCCAGGCCAGAAGTACTTCTGTCTCAACTTGGACAATGTTTTGTTGATGCCACCGTGTCCAGATGCTGGCGAGTCATGTGCTGCTTTCAAAAGCCCCTCGCACAACTCCTTAGGAACCCATAGCTTCCATGCTCGGTCGTCTTGTATTGCGTCACCTGTTCTAATGTCCGTTCGTTTATAAACAAATCCGTCCGAAATGCAAATGTCAGGTAGTTTTTCTTTGTCTTGTTCTACTATTTTCTTTAGCTCAACATATTCCTCCGAAGAAAAATATGGTGAACTAAAGTCAACCTCTGGCGCTAAGTCTTCGGTCATGATCTCCTCCATATGGACTCGTGAGAGAGTGTCAGGGACCACGTTTTGGACACCCTTCCTATGCTCGATCACGAAGTCGAAACCTTGGAGTTTAAAACTCCACCTGGCTAAACGTCCAGCTAGGTCTTTTTGCGTCATTAACCATTTCAGACTTGCGTGATCCGTGATTATAGTAAAGGGTAAACAATCAACATAAGCCCTGAACTTCTTTACCGATAGAATGGCCGCATAGCATTCAAGTTCCGTAACGCTATAGTTCCTTTGAGCGGAATTAAGTTTCTGGGACATGAATGCTATCGGCCTTTCATTTTTCGCGTCGTCCATCTGGAAAATCACACTCCCTACACCTGAGGTTGAAGCGTCGCACTGTATATAAAAATGTTTTGAAAAGTCTGGATTTGTTAGCATGGGTGCTGTAACTAAACTTGTTTTGAGTAGTTGAAATGCTGTTATTGCTTCGTCTGTCATTTCAAATGTCTGTCCTTTCTTCAAGCAATCGGTCATCGGAGCTGCTATAGACGCATAGTTTGGTATGAATCGCCTATACCAGCCCGTCATACCTAGGAACCTACGGAGTTGTTTGGGGGTCTTAGGTACCGGAAAGTCCTCGACCGCCGATACTTTGTCCTTGTCAGTTCGTATACATCCGTCTCCAACTACATATCCCAAATATTTAATTTCCTTAAAGCAAAATTTGCTCTTTTCGACATTAATTGTCAAACCAGCCTGACGTAGCGCGATCGCAACTTCCTCCAGTACCTTCATGTGCGTTTTGAAGTCTGGAGAACAAATCAAAAGGTCATCGAGATAGACAAAGACATTCTGCCGAAGACGACCAGGAATGACTTTGTCCATTAACTTAGACATTCTCTGAGCGGCGTTACACAACCCAAACGGCATAACCGTGAATTGGTACAACGGCCGCCCAGGGACTGTAAAAGCTGTCTTCTCCCTTGACTTGCTCTCCAGAGGAATTTGCCAGAAGGCATCCTTCAAGTCGATACTGGAGATAAACTTGGTATCCTGTAGCCTACTTATTATACCTTCTATATGTGGAAGTGGATACGCAAATTTTTTTGTCCTAGCATTGACCTTTCGAGAATCTAAACACAGTCTATTTTTCGGACCTTTTCGCACCAAAACAACTGGAGAGCTCCAAGCACTATTGCTCTCCTCTATTACCCCCATTTCCAGCATCCTGTCCAACTCGGCATACATAAGCTTTTGTACTGCTGGTGAAATGGGGTAGTGCCTTTGCTAAATGGGAATTTGTTCGTCATCCACTTCGATAATATGCTCCTCAAGGTTGGTTTTACCCAACCCAAGTACGGCAAAGGAGGGAAACAGTAACTTGACGCCCTCCAGCTGCTGAGCTTGATCAGGTGTAAGATCTCGAAAGGTTGCCTGTTCTTTTGCCGCTGCTACTGGCACGTTGATTTCACTGACTATATTTGGAGCTACTTGAAATGTGCTCCAAAAATCTACACCCAGATATAGCGGTTGTGAAAGACCAGGAACAACATAGATCTCCAACTCGTGAGATTTACCACCCCACGAGACATTCGTTTTAAAGCGACCCTCTATTTTCTGACGATTTCCATCAGCAGTTTTAATGTTGTTGTTCATTTTTGTGACTTTTATTTTGTTCTCAGTTACAAACTGTATTGCATCTTTCCCTAAACATGTAACGGACGCTCCACTATCTAGTAACCCTAATAATTCTACTCCTTCTAATTGCACTTTCGCATATGGCCTATTGTCATCTGTCATAGTTAATATCGATGCCTCTATTTTGTTTTTTCTTAATCTAAGTATTGCATGTTTTTCCCTAAGCCTACATATTTTTAAATAATTTCTACTCTTTGTTTCCTTGCAATCAATTTCTTCATTAAAAATTCTTCTCCTAGCTTCTTCATACTCTTTCATCCTCTGGTGAAGACTTTTTGGAGTGTATTGTCTTTCGTCTTGGTAAGTAATTTCTTTTTCTTTTTCATGTTTCCTCTTTAATATTTCTATTCTTGCAGGTTTTTCTTCAGATCCTCCGGGAGTGGTTTTGTTGTCGGCGGCTGACTCCCGGATGCACTGCCGACTTTCTGGTTTCCCTGACATGCCGCACATCTGAAGGAAACACTTCCCTGCCCACAACAGAAACAAGTTAAGGTATGGAACGTAGAAGGGCAAACACCCGAAGATTTATTTTTATCTCCCACATTACCTTTATCTTGTTCCTTATGTCTGTTCAATTTTTCATGTTGATTGTATGATTTTCTTTCCTGTCTTTTCGCTTGAATAGCCTCTAACTCAAAATCTTCTTCTTCCGATTCGCTAGTCCTATGCCTTCTTTGAACCCTTTTGTCTTCTTCTATTTCATGAACAAACTTTTTCATCTTCGCATCTCTTAATGTCAGATGCTCTTCCGCCCTCTTACATTCTTCGCGTAGTTCCCGAATATTGTTAATAGAACAACCAAATATCAATGTACTTATTCTATCTTTTACATTTTTCCTCACCATCGAAACTAAGTCGCTTTCATTGGGTCTTGTTTGCATTTGCAATGTCAATCCTCTTATGTCCGCATAGAATTCATCGAATGTCTCATGAGGTTGTTGTTTACGATCCATGATTGCCCTAAGGATTTCATGGTCACGCTTATTATGCTTAAACTGTCTTAGAAGTTCTACTTTTAAATCATAGTAATTCAGAAGATCATCCCCTTGATTTTCTTCCAAGAACTGCCAATACCATCTTTCAGCAGAGGCGGTAACCAAATGGTGGAAATTAGCAAACAGTTGTTCGTCAGTGAGTCCACTTTTTTTTTGTAGTGTCTCCACTCGAAAAATAAAACTCTCAACCGACATGCTTTTCGATGTACCATCAAATTTTATTCCCCATTTATGAACATCAACCTTTCGGTTGATATCCCTAAATGAGGATTGATTGCTCGATGATTGCAATGTCGATTGAAAATTTGATGAGTGGCTTGTCCGTCTATCGTTCTGTTTAGTATGTGTTGTATCTAGTCTAGCGTCCTGTATAAATTTCGTATCTCTCTGATCTGTCAAAGACTGTTCCATACTATGCAACTTGGAATGCACCTCTTTCATATTACTATCTAACAGTTTGTACATTTCTGACAAACCGTCAGCCAGAATACTCAGAGTTTTAGTCTGGCTTTCCTTGACAGTCAGAGAGGCCACCGTTTGTATTCTGTCTATCAGTTCCAGCTCAGTTAAGGGAACAGTCTTAATTGTTCGTGTCCTTTTCTTTGCTGTTTCAGTGAGTATTCTGTTTTCTCGTTCTATTTGTTCTCGTCTCCGTTCTATTTGTAATCGTTCTTGTTCAAGTTCTTCGTTTCGTTCACTGATCTCTATATATAACTGGATAGCGTATCCATACAAAAAAGTTGACTCCATCTGAAGAACTGTTATAAGTGACGTTGCCTATTTTTTTTTGTTATACTGTATGAAAGTATAACATAAAAAGTGAAAACTGACATCTTCAAACGTCAAAAAGTGAAAAAACAAAAAGGTTTAACTTTTCCGAGTTTAAAATTAATATTCAAGAGAATTCTAAAACTTTATTAAAAATGCGAACTAAAACTGATCCATCTCATGTGGTAAACTTTTCCGAACAAATTTATGGCTTTTTACAAATTCATTCTTAAAGGACACACGAATTACGTCAACGATGTGGCCTGGGAGCATGACGAAGAGTTCCTTGCCTCCGTTAGTGACGATCATTCGTGTAAGATTTGGAGTTCAGCTCACAGCTTTGAAACTGTTACAACCTTCTGCCTGTCTTAGGCTGGTATGTCAGTGCGCTGGCATCCAGACATCCAGACGAACCTGGCAAGGTGTTGGTGGCCGAAAAGAAAGGAATAATACATTTGTACAACGTCCGCTCTCACCAAGACATAATGTCCTTGGAGTCACTGAATGTTCCTCTAATGGGTGCTGACTGGTCGTTACACAATCGTTTGTTTATGACGGCATTGGCTGGGGGAGATTTCATCACCTGGGACCTTCGTAGGACATGGTTAGTCTATCTTATTTTTGTTCTAGATATCGTTAGATGCTAAGCAATGTTTTATTTCATTTTAGTGGACCAGCTGATATTAAACAAATCTACGAATACGGAGGACGTACTGTGAGATTTTTGCCCAACAGTGAAGTTGTCTATGCCAGTATTGGTCGACCCGACATAACTCTAAAGGTATACATAGCTAAATCAACTGTTCCACTTATTGAATCGTCCCTTAAATTATATGGTGGAATGTCGATGTCAAGAATTAAATAAGTTTTTGCTGAGAAAATGTGTTTTTATTTAAGAGAATGTGGAGACTTCTAAGATCCCAGAAATATAAAAAAATGTTTTATTGTTAAGTTTTTCATTGATCTAATAATGTATTAATAAAATTCTATTCTGTAACATATCTAATTGTGGTTTTTTTTTAATTTTCTTGGCTTATGTTTTAGGGCTGCTGAATCCTTGATATTGATAGATAAACCAAGCTCCCATTTCCAAACTATTTGCTTTATTTGAATGATTGGAACGCATTTAAGTCTCTTTTTAAGTATTCTAACTAGAATCAAAAACCATTTTCAATTCGAAAAAGGATTTCAAAAAATTTGCATATAAAAGTAGTATCATCATTTTTCCACCTTCAAAAAACTCATGAAATGTGTTTTGTATGCAAATTTTTCGAAATATAAGTTTGAATTGAAAATGGTTTTAAAAACCATTTAAAGGACTTAAATTCAAACTCAGAAACGTTCCAATCATCCAAAAGGACCAAATATTTTGGAAATGAGAGCTTGGTCTATCCATCAATTTCAAGAAATTTCTAAAAATTCGTAGAAATTTCTTGATATTGGTAGAAAGACCAAGCTCTCATTTCCAAACTATTTGCTTTATTTGAATGATTGGAACGCATTTAAGTCTCTTTTTTAGTATTCTAACTAGAATCGAAAACCATTTTCAATTCGAAAAAGGATTTCAAAAAATTTGCATATAAAAGTAGTATCATCATTTTTCTACCTTCAAAAAACTCATGAAATGTGTTTTGTATGCAAATTTTTCGAAATATAAGTTTGAATTAAAAATGGTTTTAAAAACCATTTAAAAGACTTAAATTCAAACTCAGAAACGTTCCAATCATCCAAAAGGACCAAATATTTTGGAAATGAGAGCTTGGTCTATCCATCAATTTCAAGAAATTTCTAAAAATTCGTAGAAATTTCTTGATATTGGTAGAAAGACCAAGCTCTCATTTCCAAACTATTTGCTTTATTTGAATGATTGGAACGCATTTAAGTCTCTTTTTTAGTATTCTAACTAGAATCGAAAACCAGTTTCAATTCGAAAAAGGATTTCAAAAAATTTGCATATAAAAGTAGTATCATCATTTTTCCACCTTCAAAAAACTCATGAAATGTGTTTTGTATGCAAATTTTTCGAAATATAAGTTTGAATTGAAAATGGTTTTAAAAACCATTTAAAGGACTTAAATTCAAACTCAGAAACGTTCCAATCATCCAAAAGGACCAAATATTTTGGAAATGAGAGCTTGGTCTATCTACCAATATCAAGAAATTTCTACGAATTTTTAGAAATTTCTTGAAATTGATGGATAGACCAAGCTCTCATTTCCAAAATATTTGGTCCTTTTGGATGATTGGAACGTTTCTGAGTTTGAATTTAAGTCCTTTAAATGGTTTTTAAAACCATTTTTAATTCAAACTTATATTTCGAAAAATTTGCATACAAAACACATTTCATGAGTTTTTTGAAGGTAGAAAAATGATGATACTACTTTTATATGCAAATTTTTTGAAATCCTTTTTTGAATTGAAAATGGTTTTCGATTCTAGTTAGAATACTAAAAAAGAGACTTAAATGCGTTCCAATCATTCAAATAAAGCAAATAGTTTGGAAATGAGAGCTTGGTCTTTCTACCAATATCAAGAAATTTCTACGAATTTTTAGAAATTTCTTGAAATTGATGGATAGACCAAGCTCTCATTTCCAAAATATTTGGTCCTTTTGGATGATTGGAACGTTTCTGAGTTTGAATTTAAGTCCTTTAAATGGTTTTTAAAACCATTTTCAATTCAAACTTATATTTCGAAAAATTTGCATACAAAATACATTTCATGAGTTTTTTGAAGGTGGAAAAATGATGATACTACTTTTATATGCAAATTTTTTGAAATCCTTTTTCGAATTGAAAATGGTTTTTGATTCTAGTTAGAATACTTAAAAAGAGACTTAAATGCGTTCCAATCATTCAAATAAAGCAAATAGTTTGGAAATGGGAGCTTGGTTTATCTATCAATATCAAGGATTCAGCAGCCCTAAAACATAAGCCAAGAAAATTAAAAAAAAACCACAATTAGATATGTTACAGAATAGAATTTTATTAATACATTATTAGATCAATGAAAAACTTAACAATAAAACATTTTTTTATATTTCTGGGATCTTAGAAGTCTCCACATTCTCTTAAATAAAAACACATTTTCTCAGCAAAACCTTATTTAATTCTTGACATCGACATTCCACCATATAATTTAAGGGACGATTCAATAAGTGGAACAGTTGATTTAGCTATGTATACCTTTAGAGTTATGTCGGGTCGACCAATACTGGCATAGACAACTTCACTGTTGGGCAAAAATCTCACAGTACGTCCTCCGTATTCGTAGATTTGTTTAATATCAGCTGGTCCACTAAAATGAAATAAAACATTGCTTAGC
Source organism: Dasysyrphus tricinctus (assembly GCA_963921185.1). Taxonomy (NCBI): domain Eukaryota; kingdom Metazoa; phylum Arthropoda; class Insecta; order Diptera; family Syrphidae; genus Dasysyrphus; species Dasysyrphus tricinctus. Next base: position 174,805,042 of record OY992531.1, on the reverse strand, counting down.
ATCTAACGATATCTAGAACAAAAATAAGATAGACTAACCATGTCCTACGAAGGTCCCAGGTGATGACATCTCCCCCAGCCAAACGACAGTCTGAGCTCCTTGGTGAATGTTCTCTCGCAAACACCCTACATACGACTCAATGCGGCCATTTTACAGGGCAAACTGGACGTTGATACCCATGGTGTTAGCATTCATCTCCATAAGATCCAATAAGCTCTTAGCAACGCAGTTGTCGCTTGGGCAGTAAATCACCAGCCAGTTCCGTAGATTGTTGGTGGCATTTGTCAGCCTGTACCCCGGTCGAAATCTTTTTCCTGGCGAAGAAATGTATGTTCCTCCTCAAACTGACCACTACTTCCCGGGGCGCGTTAGACATCTGCAAACCACACTTCTCGAGAATTTGAAGAGCTGCACAGGAGTTTCGTTCACATTCCGACAGAACTTAAAAAAAATAAACAAAATATTCTGTTTTTGTACAAATAAAAATCTCACTTCAAATTACTTTTTTTTTGTGCTCAGTAGACGTCAAAAAGTGAGAATGCCTAGCAAATGTCATCTTCAATTGGAGTCAAAAAAACTGTTATACTTTCTATGGAATACACTATCTAGTTATATATAGAGATCAGTGGTTTCGTTGAATAAGTTGTTCCCTTTCTCTATCTCTCGAAATGTGCTGTTCGTTATCGTTGATGTTGTCTTCTTCTTCAGAGTCGCCTGAAGCTTCATCTTGTATTACTGTTGCGTTTCGTGAGTTATTAGTTGGTATGTCTTTGTCTCTTTCTTCTGGAGCATGTATTTCTATGTCCCTGATTATTTTCGTAATTTCGTGATACGTTCTGTCCAAGTCTTCGTTTTCTGTCACAGTTGGCAGTACAGTTTCAAGTTGTTGTTCTTCTGTCGGTCCTGCTGCTTCATTTCCAACCTCTACTACCCCACCCTTCTGACGACTGATTCTTTTCTTAGGCTGAACCTCTTTAGGGACTGCTCCCGTTCTACCCTTTCTCCCCTCTGGCATGTTTCTACCTCAATGTATAAACGTTCAAAAATGAAACAAAAATATAATTCAAAAATAAAAGAAAAATGTAACTAAGTATATAAAAAAATATAAAATAAAAAACTAAAGAACCCAAACCAAATTCAATAAAAAAAATAAAATCATAAAGAAAAGCAAAAAAAGAAAAAGTAAAAATAAGATTTAAAAAAAAAAACTTATCGCAAAGTACTGTTTTCAAAAAAAAAGTTAAAGAAAAATAGAATTAAAAAAAAAATGAATATGATAGTAATAAAAACCAAAAAAAAAGGTAATAAATAAATAAAATTATTTAACCAAACAATGTATGTATATAACTTTGTTTTCAATTAGTTAACGCTTAGGTGTGTGATGGTTGGCAAAGTTTCCTTTCCATCTGTAATCTGGTAGTCTGTCATGTTGCGTTTTGTTTTCTGTCTTGTAACTGGTGCGTTTGAAATTCAGCGGCTGCTTCAGCTTATCTCTCTCCCACAACCACAACATTTTTCCTGGCTTGAAGCCTAGTCAATGGTTGGCTGTAGGTTCAAGATAAACTTCCACAGGAACAGGATTTTCAGATCCGAGTCTCTACCTCACAAAGAATCTGGTTGTACCTGATTCTATGGACAGCCAAGATTCAAAATCTTACGACCCTGTTCCACTTTTGGTGTTGTCACAGATCTCCAACTACCTCACAAGAATCTCTGGCTCTTGGCCTGAAGATTTCGACAGCCGTTTTCGACCTGTGACAAGACCAAAAGTTTGTAGTCCCCAGATTTGTGTATCTCGACAAAACTGATAAAAAGAAAATGATATAGAGAAAAAAAAAAACCCAACTCCATCGGAGCTGATCTGCTCTATATCAAAAATAACAAAAAACTTTAGGTCTCGTTGGGCGCCATTGTTAGGAGTCAGGTTTCCACGGGGGAGTTCTTCGGTACCCGAGAAGTGGCTATGGCACGCTTGTGATTTCTCGGCCTAGCTCGTCGCCTGGGGTGGTTCTTGCCACTTCTCGAAGTACCTCCTGCTCAACTAAACATAAATTTATTCGAGCCTAAGGTTACGCGATGTTAATTTTGACACAAATCTAGGGACTCTGACGATACCCAGGAGAAATGTAAAGTTTGGTGCTTCGAATTTTATGAAAAAAAAAATAGCATATAAAAAAAATATGAAAAAAAAAAAAAACTAACCTAACCAAATACCCTTAACCAAAAAAAATTAAAACCCTTCACCCAAAAAAAAATAGTACGATAAAAAAGATAAACCCTAAGCTAATCCTAAAACCTATATCTAAAGCACCTCCTTTTATCGCCCCTGAATACCGACACACCGAATTCCAAACGTTCGTCTGATGTTGTTGACGAAGGTCTGGCCAACCCACCCAAGTATCGCACAGATACTTCCTACGCTATTTCCATGGCCAAGTGTTCTTGGAAATAGCCCCTAACTTGACCCAACCAGTTACGAACTAGTCCGTAGTGAAAAGTCTGTCAGTCAAGTCCTCAACCAGAATCACATTTGGACGGCTTTACCAAGCCTCCACACACCTTCAGCTATGAAATTAGCACACCATGTTAGCTATAATAACTTCAAGTCTTAATTTTATTCACAAATTTCATTTATATGGTTTTAAATAAAGAAAAAAATCAAAATAATTAAATTCTCCCACTCGTTTCTTTCCGTATAAGAAAATTCAAAGATAAAAAAAACTACAAACTACTATAAATAATATCAAAAGGAGAAATTTGACCTTAAGGATTCTATAGATATATGGAACTTTCTATCCAACCAATTATTAACTACTCACTTGTTTTTACCTTGGTCCCTCGTTGTTCTGCCGGCAGCACACTGGAGATCAGGAGTAGACACTTTAACTACTACTTGCAAATTGTTACACCCCTAAATCTTAAGATCACTTTTCACTTCAGAAATTCACAAATAAAAATTAAAAAAAAGGAATCGATAAATTAAAAAAAAACGATTTGGAGAACCAAATTTCACACTAGATATAAGGTAAGTTACGTTAAAATTAAAAAAAAAAAAATTATGTAGAAACTTAATTGTATCTTTGCTCTTGTTTCCTTTTTCTTTTCTTTCTTTTCCTCCTTTAGCACTTTTATCTTAGTTCTGTTTGTACTTTTAATGTTCACTTTTTCCTTTCTTCCGATCTTTTCCCCTTTTTGCACTTTTCTAGACCTATCCTTTTAACCCTTCGAAAACTTCTTTCTTCCACAAATCCCTCTGACGATGTCTCCTAAGTTGATATCTATATATATACTCTATATATGTATAGTTTCCTCTTGAAGACTTAGGTCTTTGTGGCCTCAAAAGATTCAACCTTTGTTTCGAGGAACAAAGGAATTCTTCTGCCTCCAAAAGATGTCCTCCACTGAAGGTCAACACAAAATTATAAGGTGGCAGAGGCCTAGGTTCCTGTAGTGGATTCTATCTTCATACAAATCAAACCTAAACCTAAATTAAAAGAATCACTCGTTAGAAACCTGGAAATATCGATTTCCATTATGATTACATAACTCTGCTGAAGATTTGGAAAAGTGCAATAACTCCTCACAAAAATCTCTCTAATTACGTCTTCAAGACGTTCTTCCTTCTAGAAGAATCAAAGTTCGTTCATATGTATAATTACATATATATTACTGTATTCACTTTCACCTTTATGCTATGTTCCCACCAAAATGAAATCCGAGATTTCAGTTGAAAACTTTTGATATTTAAAGTTGATGGAACAAGATTTCATAGAAATTTCAACGAAATCTCAATGAAAACTCTAGATTTCATCGAAATCTTAATGAAATCCCGCTCCAACAAGTCAAGAACTCCAAATTTTTCAGCTGAAATCTCAGATTTCGTTTTGGTGGGAACATAGTATTACCTTTAATTTATAATAAATTCCACTTCGGTATTTCTTATAAAAAGAATCTACTTTTCTTTTATTACCACAAGAATACGCGTAATGTACGTTAATTAAACGCTTTCAACTTTGAATTTTTAATCAAAAATCAACTGGCAGTTAAACGACCAAAAAAATTCCTTCTTTGCTTTACGTTATTGCAAGAAACAATGACCATAAAATCCCTTAGGCAAGCTCCTGGCCTTTATCTTAATACCTAAGTAAATAGTTACCACTACATCTGAGTGAGATAACTATTTTCAACCCTTTGATAAAATGATACAAAAAGAAAAAAAAATAATAATTGTCGTTGGCTTGTCATCTTGCATCCCTATCACTATAATTACCCCCTTATCCAACTCCAAAATTCCACTCACACACACATATTCACTGTTGACCCCTTCCTATATGTCTGTCTCAGTCTAAATCCTCTCCTAATAATCTATTATTACTATTATTATCTAATCAATTAATATCCTATCTAATCTATCTATTAATCAAATAATCTATCTTTCTTAATACTAATTTCCTATTCACACATAATTTCCCTACCTATCTTAACACTAGAACATTTTAATCGCCTTAAAATTATTCAATTTCAACAATGCCTAAACTGGGCGAAATCGTTCTGCGCATGTGTCAGATTATGAAATTTTCGCCCCCTTACCCCTGGGCAAAAAGAGATAAATACACTAATGCATGCGCAGAAGAAAACGACAGGATACGACTACAAACTGCAAAACATAAATGTCAAAACAAAATATCAACAAATCAACATCATGGCTGTGTAGCATTGGCATTTCACTCTGGTAAGTTTATTTCATCGAATTTTTATTATTAAAATTGAATTTAATTCTACTTTCATTATTCTTTTTCTACTTTCAGTTGATGGTGATCATTTTAAGGTAAATTCCAGGTAAGTAACGTGTCTTGAAATTGCTTTATTTGTGATGTGAATATTCACAGGCATTAGCGCTTGAATCTTCACATACAATTTGCAATTTCAGCACGTATCGTCGATAATTTGTCTATATTTTTTTTTTCTTATTCATGTAATGATCTTTCTATATTTTTCAGGTGTCAAAATAAAAAGGGAATTTCCAAAAATAGGTGCATTTCAGGTGCCGACAAAATAATAAGATTGATCTGGTGGCGACACAGCTCGTCGTGAACCCGAGTCTGTGACTTATACGTCTACATGTCTCCCCAATTCCTGTGTGCGTATTGATAGCAGGAATGGAAATAATTGTTTGCCAAGGCAAATGCGAAAGGATTTTTTTTTTCGAGGCAAATAAAAAAAAAACAAATGGAATTGAGATTTATCTCTTCCGTATTATGGCATATATTTTTGCCCTTTGAATGCTAATCGATTCTCAGACGGACTTCTGTGATTTTTAGTCCAAACTTGTGTCAAAATATTTTTTTTATATGAACTTTGACACAACTTTGGACTAAAATGCGCAGAAATGCACAGAAAATCACAGAAATTCAAAGTAAAGGAACAGACCTGATATGTTCGCATCGATACAAGATTTCATTGAGATTTCAACGAAATCTCGCATTTCGAAATCTCAAAACTGTATGGGGAAATGTGAAGATTTGGACTGAAATCTCTGAAATCTGAAAATTTCAAACACATTTTTTTTACTTCCATCCATTAACTTTTATTACCAGTTTCAATAGGTCTGTTCCTTTACTTTGAATTTCTGTGATTTTCTGTGCATTTCTGCGCATTTCAGTATAAAGTTGTGTCAATGTTCATATAAAAAAAATATTTTGACACAAGTTTGGACTAAAAATCACAGAAACCCAAAGTAAAGGATCAGACCTAATATTTGAGTTTATTCAGTTGACACAAAAAGACTGCATTTTCCTTATGGAAAGACTTTGATGAGAGTCGGAGGAAAAATAGCAGTACTTTTTGACTTAATCTTTCTGTTTTCTTTTCCCAACATCATAAACAAACAATAAGGATAATCAAATGATTCATTAATGCACAAAGTTAAGCAAAAATGAAAAAAGTACCTTTGAAAATGTGTGTCCTTATTCATTTGAAGTGGAGTGTAAATGTTTGAATTTTTTTTATTGGTAATTGCGTCTGTCAAAGGTGCCGAGTTCTTAGCTGTCACTTTGACTTTGACAATTTGGTAGAGATCTCTATTTGACGTCTGAAATACACAAAAAAAAAAGTATTTTTAATTGATTATCTTTGTATTACATGTTATACAGTTTTACTGGTATACAAAAAAGTGGTCAGCTTCATAATATAACAATTCTTCAAATGGAAGCAATATTTTTGTATCGATACACTATCCAGTATTTTATAGAGATCAGTGCGCGGATCCCATATCACGGAATCTGAGATCATCCCTGGTTCTTCCGCCATCAACGCACTCCAATCTTTAACAAATTCAATACATATAAATTATGGTTAAAAAAGAAAATTTAAAACTTACCTATCGTGGGCTAAATCCAAATGATTTTCTAAAAAATCAATAAGATAAGTTTTTTGCTCTTCACTTGCTCTTTTTCCACGGCTATTTTTTAAGCTTTCCATTTTGTTTATGATTAATAAAAAGGTTTGAAGGCATTTATCAGTTCAAATAATTCGATGATAAATACTTTTTCATCTGATAAATTTTTGACAGAAGTTTTCATGTTTACACGTAACCAGAATCTCAAAATCATATTTATCGATGAAAAGCTTTTTCATCGCGTTTATCATAGAACCAGAATAGCCCCCCTGGAGACAGTTTTTCAGATTTTAAGAAACTTTATTAGAGGTTTGGGAAATGAAAAGCGAAGTTTAAAAAAAATAATTTGCAAGCCATACTGCGTGCGTTTGTTTTGAAAAATGAAAAATAATGATGCTCGACAACATCAGTACCCATGTAAACGCAAAGTTGGGTGTACAGTTATTTTTTCCATAGAGTTTGTTTCGAAAAATGAAAAATAATGATGCTCGACAACATCAGTACCCATGTAAACGCAAAGTTGGGTGTACAGTTATTTTTTCCATAGAGCCATGTTGGCGAGCATGTTGGTCTATGTAAACCCCCCTAGTGAAATTACAAGAAATCATTAATTTACATGAGAGTTGAAATACCTAATTCGTTCCCTAATATTTTCAAACTTAAATTTCTTTCGTTTTGATTCTGATCGACAAAACTTCAGAGTACAGAAAATAAAGTAAAATCTATATTGTATGTAAGTAGGTAGGTAGGTATATTTCATTCTCATTCATTATCTTTTTTTTTCTTAATGCATTTGCCAAGCACAAGATACAACAACAATACACAAGGACGAAGAACCCAACCAAGAAAAAAATCTAAATCTCTCAAAGAAAAAAAAACGAACAAAAACAAAACACAGGCAATTCATTCATTCTCTCGACACATTTTTCTTTCGATCTGTCTGTAGGAAAGAAAAAAGAACAAACTAAAATAGTTCATATTCAGGTACCCATGTCTTTTTTTCCTACTGACAGAAGCCAAACTCTGAATATTAACAGCAGTATTAATAAAAAACTGGTATCCGCTCCCTTACACACGTGTTAACTGGCACACGGATAGACAACTTGTCTGCTTGATAACTTGTCTTATTAAAAAAGATATAATATCTTTCCAGTATTTATTTCTTCACCAAATTCACCACTTCATCAAACTATGGTGATTTTCTAATACATGTGTCACATGTATGCACTGCCTTACGAAGTGTATACTGGTAGTAGTAAACGGTGCTATCATACGCGTGCGTGTATGTGTTAAGAAGTTATCCGTTCATTATACGTGGAATCTGGCTAGTTAAAGTTATCCGTACGTTAACACACGTCACAGACTATTATGCATTTGTTAATAAGAATAACTAGTTAACAGATGTATAAACGCTAGCACGTTGTTATCCGCCGTTTATTAATATGGGGGTAAGAGCCCACAGCAGATTTTGGGTGTGAACGATAGCAAAAAAAGAAGTATAGGCGTCGAAAGCTTCATTACTGGCTGAACAGAATAGAGTGCTGCAACTGGAGCTGTAGCTGCAACTGGAATAGCTGTCAAAAAGTGTCGTACGTGACTTTTTTTACGCGCCCACAAGGCAGCTGTACAGCTTTCTGACATTTTAGTATCGAAAATAAAAATAAAAACAAAAATAAAAATTAATAATGATGAAAAAGAAGATAAAATTCCTTTACGTCTTTATGAGAGATTGAAAAGTGTTTAAAAATTACTTTAACCCACATGTAAATACTTCGTTTTGCTCACAATTTTGAAACGTCAAAAAAGCTGCAAGCAAAAGTTAAAAGTTGGCCAGCTTGTCCAGCTGCGTCTGCGGCTCCGTCTGCAGCTGCGTCGTGTTCTGTTCGCATCATTGAATTTGTGTGTATTCAAAATTTTGACAGCTATTCCAGTCCATCGCTCCGTCTCCATTCTGTTCAGCCAGTTAAAGGCTATTAAAAAAATCAAAGTCTTGCAGTCCACAACTGGGGCCTTTGCGAGTAACAGTGCATCGAAAAAAAATATGAATGCAACTTCGAGGATAATCGTGTTAGCCGAAATTGGTTTTCACTCCTCCCTAGATAAGCTCCGCGGATCCACTGATCTCTATAATACACTGGATGTATTCCTTATAATGTATAACAGTTTCTTTGCTTCCATTTGAAGATGACAATTAGGTGGTCGGCTTCCTAATAGAGCTTTTTAGCAAAAATTTCTAAATGTCAAACTCAGGACCTCGGCACAAATGACATTTAGGTACCACCCATTTTCTTTTTTATTTCGGAGGCCAATACACTCCAATTCAACAGAATGAGCACATGGATTTTCGTAGTTGGTTTATTAATTTTTTTTTTCAAACATTGTGCATTGTCCGAGAATAAATATAATACTATGTTCCCACCAAAGCGAAATCTGGGTCCTCAGCTGAAAACTTTCGAGATTTCAAATTAGTGTTCACACTGCCAAAACCAAGATTTCGTCTCATATAAGGCGTTTTCCTTTGGAGGTGGCGAAGTACTTGCAAGTACTTTGCCAGCTTTTTTCAATGGAACACATCAAACTGCTTCCACATGTAAAATGTATCTACTCGCGCATGAGAGCATGTGCAGTTGGTAGTACTAGATTAGGGTTTTCATCTACTCGTAAGTACTTCGCCACCTCCAAAGGAAAACGGCTATAATCACAAACTACTACCTTTGTGTTCCTATGTGTTTGTATTTCTCTCCACCCAAATGTCAAATACAATATCATAGTCCCCTTTCACACGAAGAAACAAGTTGCTGGAGATTTTTTTGACGTTTTCTTTTAATCTCCTTAAAAATCTCTTGTACCTTTCATACGAGGAAACAAATCTCCAGGCAATTTTTGAAATTTCCTTTTAAAGTCTATTGGTTGAACACACCTAAACCTAGATGTGAAAGGAAATGTCAAAAAATCTCCTCAAATCCTCGACCGGGGAGATTCTGTTCGCCCCTCTTTCCTCCTGCCCTTCTAACCCACGAACTAAAAGTTGCTGGCAACTCAGTTTCCTCGTGTGAAAGGGCACATACTCTCTCTTTTTGCCTGCTTGGAGTTGGAGTGAAAGATCACAATTTGTATCAAAAAGCTTTCCACCATTGTGTGGTGAAAGCTGAAAATGGGTCTGTTCATAAAGATATGTTCGCATCGATACAAGATTTCATTGAGATTTCAACGAAATCTCGCATTTCGAAATCTCAAAACTGTATGGGGAAATGTGAAGATTTGGACTGAAATCTCTGAAATCCGAGATTTCACACTGGTGGGAACGTAGTTTAAACAATAAAGCCTATTTCAAACACATTTTTTTTACTTCCATCCATTAACTTTTATTACCAGTTTCTAAATCCAAATGATTTTCTAAAAAATCAATAAGATAAGTTTTTTGCTCTTCACTTGCTCTTTTTCCACGGCTATTTTTTAAGCTTTCCATTTTGTTTATGATTAATAAAAAGGTTTGAAGGCATTTATCAGTTCAAATAATTCGATGATAAATACTTTTTCATCTGATAAATTTTTGACAGAAGTTTTCATGTTTACACGTAACCAGAATCTCAAAATCATATTTATCGATGAAAAGCTTTTTCATCGCGTTTATCATAGAACCAGAATAGCCCCCCTGGAGACAGTTTTTCAGATTTTAAGAAACTTTATTAGAGGTTTGGGAAATGAAAAGCGAAGTTTAAAAAAAATAATTTGCAAGCCATACTGCGTGCGTTTGTTTTGAAAAATGAAAAATAATGATGCTCGACAACATCAGTACCCATGTAAACGCAAAGTTGGGTGTACAGTTATTTTTTCCATAGAGTTTGTTTCGAAAAATGAAAAATAATGATGCTCGACAACATCAGTACCCATGTAAACGCAAAGTTGGGTGTACAGTTATTTTTTCCATAGAGCCATGTTGGCGAGCATGTTGGTCTATGTAAACCCCCCTAGTGAAATTACAAGAAATCATTAATTTACATGAGAGTTGAAATACCTAATTCGTTCCCTAATATTTTCAAACTTAAATTTCTTTCGTTTTGATTCTGATCGACAAAACTTCAGAGTACAGAAAATAAAATAAAATCTATATTGTATGTAAGTAGGTAGGTAGGTATATTTCATTCTCATTCATTATCTTTTTTTTTCTTAATGCATTTGCCAAGCACAAGATACAACAACAATACACAAGGACGAAGAACCCAACCAAGAAAAAAATCTAAATCTCTCAAAGAAAAAAAAACGAACAAAAACAAAACACAGGCAATTCATTCATTCTCTCGACACATTTTTCTTTCGATCTGTCTGTAGGAAAGAAAAAAGAACAAACTAAAATAGTTCATATTCAGGTACCCATGTCTTTTTTTCCTACTGACAGAAGCCAAACTCTGAATATTAACAGCAGTATTAATAAAAAACTGGTATCCGCTCCCTTACACACGTGTTAACTGGCACACGGATAGACAACTTGTCTGCTTGATAACTTGTCTTATTAAAAAAGATATAATATCTTTCCAGTATTTATTTCTTCACCAAATTCACCACTTCATCAAACTATGGTGATTTTCTAATACATGTGTCACATGTATGCACTGCCTTACGAAGTGTATACTGGTAGTAGTAAACGGTGCTATCATACGCGTGCGTGTATGTGTTAAGAAGTTATCCGTTCATTATACGTGGAATCTGGCTAGTTAAAGTTATCCGTACGTTAACACACGTCACAGACTATTATGCATTTGTTAATAAGAATAACTAGTTAACAGATGTATAAACGCTAGCACGTTGTTATCCGCCGTTTATTAATATGGGGGTAAGAGCCCACAGCAGATTTTGGGTGTGAACGATAGCAAAAAAAGAAGTATAGGCGTCGAAAGCTTCATTACTGGCTGAACAGAATAGAGTGCTGCAACTGGAGCTGTAGCTGCAACTGGAATAGCTGTCAAAAAGTGTCGTACGTGACTTTTTTTACGCGCCCACAAGGCAGCTGTACAGCTTTCTGACATTTTAGTATCGAAAATAAAAATAAAAACAAAAATAAAAATTAATAATGATGAAAAAGAAGATAAAATTCCTTTACGTCTTTATGAGAGATTGAAAAGTGTTTAAAAATTACTTTAACCCACATGTAAATACTTCGTTTTGCTCACAATTTTGAAACGTCAAAAAAGCTGCAAGCAAAAGTTAAAAGTTGGCCAGCTTGTCCAGCTGCGTCTGCGGCTCCGTCTGCAGCTGCGTCGTGTTCTGTTCGCATCATTGAATTTGTGTGTATTCAAAATTTTGACAGCTATTCCAGTTGCAGCTCCGTCTCCATTCTGTTCAGCCAGTTAAAGGCTATTAAAAAAATCAAAGTCTTGCAGTCCACAACTGGGGCCTTTGCGAGTAACAGTGCATCGAAAAAAAAATATGAATGCAACTCGAGGATAATCGTGTTAGCCGAAATTGGTTTTCACTCCTCCCTAGATAAGCTCCGCGGATCCACTGATCTCTATAATACACTGGATGTATTCCTTATAATGTATAACAGTTTCTTTGCTTCCATTTGAAGATGACAATTAGGTGGTCGGCTTCATAATAGAGCTTTTTAGCAAAAATTTCTAAATGTCAAACTCAGGACCTCGGCACAAATGACATTTAGGTACCACCCATTTTCTTTTTTATTTCGGAGGCCAATACACTCCAATTCAACAGAATGAGCACATGGATTTTCGTAGTTGGTTTATTAATTTTTTTTTTCAAACATTGTGCATTGTCCGAGAATAAATATAATACTATGTTCCCACCAAAGCGAAATCTGGGTCCTCAGCTGAAAACTTTCGGGATTTCAAATTAGTGTTCACACTGCCAAAACCAAGATTTCGTCTCATATAAGGCGTTTTCCTTTGGAGGTGACGAAGTACTTGCAAGTACTTTGCCAGCTTTTTTCAATGGAACACATCAAACTGCTTCCACATGTAAAATGTATCTACTCGCGCATGAGAGCATGTGCAGTTGGTAGTACTAGATTAGGGTTTTCATCTACTCGTAAGTACTTCGCCACCTCCAAAGGAAAAGGGCTATAATCACAAACTACTACCTTTGTGTTCCTATGTGTTTGTATTTTTCTCCACCCAAATGTCAAATACAATATCATAGTCCCCTTTCACACGAAGAAACAAGTTGCTGGAGATTTTTTTGACGTTTTCTTTTAATCTCCTTAAAAATCTCTTGTACCTTTCATACGAGGAAACAAATCTCCAGGCAATTTTTGAAATTTCCTTTTAAAGTCTATTGGTTGAACACACCTAAACCTAGATGTGAAAGGAAATGTCAAAAAATCTCCTCAAATCCTCGACCGGGGAGATTCTGTTCGCCCCTCTTTCCTCCTGCCCTTCTAACCCACGAACTAAAAGTTGCTGGCAACTCAGTTTCCTCGTGTGAAAGGGCACATACTCTCTCTTTTTGCCTGCTTGGAGTTGGAGTGAAAGATCACAATTTGTATCAAAAAGCTTTCCACCATTGTGTGGTGAAAGCTGAAAATGGGTCTGTTCATAAAGATATGTTCGCATCGATACAAGATTTCATTGAGATTTCAACGAAATCTCGCATTTCGAAATCTCAAAACTGTATGGGGAAATGTGAAGATTTGGACTGAAATCTCTGAAATCCGAGATTTCACACTGGTGGGAACGTAGTTTAAACAATAAAGCCTATTTCAAACACATTTTTTTTACTTCCATCCATTAACTTTTATTACCAGTTTCAATAGGTCTGTTCCTTTACTTTGAATTTCTGTGCATTTCTGCGCATTTCAGTATAAAGTTGTGTCAATGTTCATATAAAAAAAATATTTTGACACAAGTTTGGACTAAAAATCACAGAAACCCAAAGTAAAGGATCAGACCTAATATTTGAGTTTATTCAGTTGACACAAAAAGACTGCATTTTCCTTATGGAAAGACTTTGATGAGAGTCGGAGGAAAAATAGCAGTACTTTTTGACTTAATCTTTCTGTTTTCTTTTCCCAACATCATAAACAAACAATAAGGATAATCAAATGATTCATTAATGCACAAAGTTAAGCAAAAATGAAAAAAGTACCTTTTTTATTGGTAATTGCGTCTGTCAAAGGTGCCGAGTTCTTAGCTGTCACTTTGACTTTGACAATTTGGTAGAGATCTCTATTTGACGCCTGAAATACACAAAAAAAAAAGTATTTTTAATTGATTATCTTTGTATTACATGTTATACAGTTTTACTGGTATACAAAAAAGTGGTCAGCTTCATAATATAACAATTCTTCAAATGGAAGCAATATTTTTGTATCGATACACTATCCAGTATTTTATAGAGATCAGTGCGCGGATCCCATATCACGGAATCTGAGATCATCCCTGGTTCTTCCGCCATCAACGCACTCCAATCTTTAACAACTTCAATACATATAAATTATGGTTAAAAAAGAAAATTTAAAACTTACCTATCGTGGGCTAAATCCAAATGATTTTCTAAAAAATCAATAAGATAAGTTTTTTGCTCTTCACTTGCTCTTTTTCCACGGCTATTTTTTAAGCTTTCCATTTTGTTTATGATTAATAAAAAGGTTTGAAGGCATTTATCAGTTCAAATAATTCGATGATAAATACTTTTTCATCTGATAAATTTTTGACAGAAGTTTTCATGTTTACACGTAACCAGAATCTCAAAATCATATTTATCGATGAAAAGCTTTTTCATCGCGTTTATCATAGAACCAGAATAGCCCCCCTGGAGACAGTTTTTCAGATTTTAAGAAACTTTATTAGAGGTTTGGGAAATGAAAAGCGAAGTTTAAAAAAAATAATTTGCAAGCCATACTGCGTGCGTTTGTTTTGAAAAATGAAAAATAATGATGCTCGACAACATCAGTACCCATGTAAACGCAAAGTTGGGTGTACAGTTATTTTTTCCATAGAGTTTGTTTCGAAAAATGAAAAATAATGATGCTCGACAACATCAGTACCCATGTAAACGCAAAGTTGGGTGTACAGTTATTTTTTCCATAGAGCCATGTTGGCGAGCATGTTGGTCTATGTAAACCCCCCTAGTGAAATTACAAGAAATCATTAATTTACATGAGAGTTGAAATACCTAATTCGTTCCCTAATATTTTCAAACTTAAATTTCTTTCGTTTTGATTCTGATCGACAAAACTTCAGAGTACAGAAAATAAAATAAAATCTATATTGTATGTAAGTAGGTAGGTAGGTATATTTCATTCTCATTCATTATCTTTTTTTTTCTTAATGCATTTGCCAAGCACAAGATACAACAACAATACACAAGGACGAAGAACCCAACCAAGAAAAAAATCTAAATCTCTCAAAGAAAAAAAAACGAACAAAAACAAAACACAGGCAATTCATTCATTCTCTCGACACATTTTTCTTTCGATCTGTCTGTAGGAAAGAAAAAAGAACAAACTAAAATAGTTCATATTCAGGTACCCATGTCTTTTTTTCCTACTGACAGAAGCCAAACTCTGAATATTAACAGCAGTATTAATAAAAAACTGGTATCCGCTCCCTTACACACGTGTTAACTGGCACACGGATAGACAACTTGTCTGCTTGATAACTTGTCTTATTAAAAAAGATATAATATCTTTCCAGTATTTATTTCTTCACCAAATTCACCACTTCATCAAACTATGGTGATTTTCTAATACATGTGTCACATGTATGCACTGCCTTACGAAGTGTATACTGGTAGTAGTAAACGGTGCTATCATACGCGTGCGTGTATGTGTTAAGAAGTTATCCGTTCATTATACGTGGAATCTGGCTAGTTAAAGTTATCCGTACGTTAACACACGTCACAGACTATTATGCATTTGTTAATAAGAATAACTAGTTAACAGATGTATAAACGCTAGCACGTTGTTATCCGCCGTTTATTAATATGGGGGTAAGAGCCCACAGCAGATTTTGGGTGTGAACGATAGCAAAAAAAGAAGTATAGGCGTCGAAAGCTTCATTACTGGCTGAACAGAATAGAGTGCTGCAACTGGAGCTGTAGCTGCAGCTGGAATAGCTGTCAAAAAGTGTCGTACGTGACTTTTTTTACGCGCCCACAAGGCAGCTGTACAGCTTTCTGACATTTTAGTATCGAAAATAAAAATAAAAACAAAAATAAAAATTAATAATGATGAAAAAGAAGATAAAATTCCTTTACGTCTTTATGAGAGATTGAAAAGTGTTTAAAAATTACTTTAACCCACATGTAAATACTTCGTTTTGCTCACAATTTTGAAACGTCAAAAAAGCTGCAAGCAAAAGTTAAAAGTTGGCCAGCTTGTCCAGCTGCGTCTGCGGCTCCGTCTGCAGCTGTGTCGTGTTCTGTTCGCATCATTGAATTTGTGTGTATTCAAAATTTTGACAGCTATTCCAGTTGCAGCTCCGTCTCCATTCTGTTCAGCCAGTTAAAGGCTATTAAAAAAATCAAAGTCTTGCAGTCCACAACTGGGGCCTTTGCGAGTAACAGTGCATCGAAAAAAAAATATGAATGCAACTTCGAGGATAATCGTGTTAGCCGAAATTGGTTTTCACTCCTCCCTAGATAAGCTCCGCGGATCCACTGATCTCTATAATACACTGGATGTATTCCTTATAATGTATAACAGTTTCTTTGCTTCCATTTGAAGATGACAATTAGGTGGTCGGCTTCATAATAGAGCTTTTTAGCAAAAATTTCTAAATGTCAAACTCAGGACCTCGGCACAAATGACATTTAGGTACCACCCATTTTCTTTTTTATTTCGGAGGCCAATACACTCCAATTCAACAGAATGAGCACATGGATTTTCGTAGTTGGTTTATTAATTTTTTTTCAAACATTGTGCATTGTCCGAGAATAAATATTGTAATAACTTTCCATATTTGAACTATAACGACTTCGAAATGCAAACAAACGGACACAATAAAGCTTACGGTCACAGTGCAAACATACCCTTATTAGCTATAATTATAGCAACTCTCAAACGAAGGAAGCGCCATCTGCCGGATTATAGCAGATTTACCAGCTGTCAAATAAAAGCTTTTGGAAGGGAAATTATTGGGAAATTTCCCCTACGGAAAGCTCTGGAAGCAGAGACCAGAACGTTCTCGTTATTTCCAGAGTTTGGAAAACAAGTATAAAAGGCACACGTTTGAACGGCAGCGACACAGTTTGTTTTTAATCGTGAATGAATAAAGTTGGTTGTAATAAAAGTGAAAAGTAAAGTTTGTGAATTAATTCAGTGGTGAATAATAAATCGTTTTGTTTGTAGTAAGAACAGTAAAGTGTTTTATTTTGCGAAATAAATAAGTGGACGTTTTGAATAAAGTAAATAAGTTTTATTAACGAACCTGAGAAAATATTACATTGGTGTCAGAAGTGGGATAAAACTTATTTTATCTGTGCACTCAGTTAATTTATTGTGTGTTAGTTACGAAAAGTAAACGTTGACTGTGAAAAGTGAAAAGGAAAAAACAAAAAAAGACAATGGGTAAAACTCTGAACGATTTAAATTTAGTTGAACTTAAGGCAGAACTGAACAAGCGAGGTCTTCCTACTGCTGGAACAAAGAATGATCTTATAATTCGTCTGCAAGAAGGTCTACGAAAACGCGGAGAAAACCCAGACACGTTGGTATTTGACATTCAAATGGAGGAAGAGCAAGAACAAGTAAGTACGTTGGATAAAATCTTATGTCTCAGCTGCTCGCGGGCCAAAAGAACCTTCTTGAACGATTTGAACAACAAGGCCAAGAACAACGAAATGAACAAAAGAATCTTCTCGAACGTTTTGAACAACAAAACCAAGAACAAAGGAATCTTCTAGAACAGCAAAGCCAAGAACAACGTAGTGAACAAAAGAATCTTCTCGAACGATTCGAGCAACAAAGCCAAGAGCAAAAGAATCTTCTAGAACAACAAAGCCAAGAACAAAAGAATCTTCTAGAACAACAAAGTCAAGAACAAAAAAATCTTCGAAATCTTCTCGAAGGTAAGTTAGAGGCCTTTGACAACAGAATTATTGCCCTTGACGAGCGTGTCGATAATCAATTTTCGACTATCGATAAACAATTGTTGACTGTTGACAAACAATTATCGACAATAGAAGCAAAGTTCGAAGATAAAATCGAATACATTACAAAGGAGTTAGATAAAGTAAAGAAAATTAAGGTTCGAGAAAGTTCTGGCGACTGTCCAAAGAAAAATGAGATGCATCCACCAACCTTCGATGGGAAAACTTCTTGGTCAATCTACAAGAAACAGTTTGAGGCAGCCGCAGCAACAAATGGCTGGGATGAGGAAGACAAATGCATAGCTCTGACGCTTGCCCTCAGAGGAACTGCTGCTGAGCTGTTACAAAGCATACCAGCAGATAAAAATGGCAGTTTCAGTGCTCTCGTTCAGGCCATTGACAAACGATTTGGAGATGGCCACATGCAAGAAGTCTTCCGCGTACAACTCAATTCCAGAGTCCAGAAAAGAGGAGAAACTCTACAACAACTCCAAGCAGACATCGAACGGTTGGCGCACCTGGCATATCCGGCTGCAGGGGACGAAATCATCAACCAATTCGCAACAGAAGCCTTTGTTCGTGCTGTATCTGATATTAACCTTCAGCGAGCAATTCGAACTGCTGGCAAACGCACGCTTCCTGAAGCACTAGCATTCGCACTCACTATGGAAGCAGCAGAACAGGCTTCTCAAGGAGTCCATCGGGTAAGAGAAATAGAAATTGAGGAGTGCTCTTGCCAGAGAACAGCATTCCAAAGAAACCAGCGAGATGGACCTGCTCGATGCTGGAACTGTAACAAGACCGGACATCTTCAACGCCAGTGCAGATTCCCACCTAGAAGACCTGCATGTCAACATTGTGGAAGCAGAAATTTCAACAACAACAATGTCTCGCCCCGTTTCTCAAACGGGAAACGAGTAAGAACCAACTTCGAGGGGCAGAAGCTGGTTTCTGTTATCGATGGCCCCAAAACCATCATCCAAGTCTCACAGACGAAACGAAACAACAAAAGTCTGACTCTGGAGGCAACACTTAACGGCAAGGAGCAAGTAGCTACGATCGACACCGGTGCCACTGCCTCCATTGTTCGAAAGGACTTGGTGAAAATGACGTGGCTGCATAACACCAACGCCTACTGTCTGAAAACAGCAACAGGAGAGGCAGCCAGAGTGTACGGGGAGGTTCGTCTTACGATCCGTTTGGCAGAACTGGAGTTTTCACATCTGTTTCTGGTAGCAGATATGTGATGAGTGCATCGTTGGAATCGACTTCATGAAAGAACATGGAGTAATTCTTGATGTCGGGAAGCAAGTTCTCAAGTACCAAAATGTGGAAATTCCTATGGTTTATGGCAACGAAAACTCATCAACACTAAGAACTGTCATTAAGGAAGATATTTGCCTGCCACCTTCTTCAGAAGTGTTCGTTTGGACGAAAATAAAGGGTGATTTGGGTAGCCATCGATATCTAATGGTGGAACCAGACTCTGAGCAGTCTTCCCAAAACATCATCCTTGGGAAGACACTTGTGGAACCAAAGAACAACATGGTGCCTGTACGGATACTCAACATCAAACCGTACGAAGTCAAGCTTAGAAAAGGAAAAGTTGTTGGAAGGTGTGAATCCGTATCCGCAATAACTAAAATCATAGAAGCTGACACACACAAATCTGTGGACCCTGGGAAAGTGAACTCTATGAAGGCAAAAAATTCTGAGGTCATCCAAATTAACTGAACGTCAGCTAAGTGTTGCTGGAAGCCTCCTTCACGAGTACGCTGATATACTATCGTCACCCAGTGGGCAGTATGGTCGAACACAACTGGTGCAGCATCGAATCGACACAGGAGACGCGAGACCTATTCGACAACCAGCAAGACGTCTCCCATTAGCCAAACAAGCCGAAGTTGAAGAGATGATATCGACCATGAAGAAAGATGGGCAAATCGAAAACTCTAAAAGTCCTTGGGCATCCCCAGTTGTTCTTGTCAAAAAGAAGGACGGAAGTACTCGATTTTGTGTGGACTATCGGAGGCTGAACGATGTGACAAAGAAAGACAGCTACCCTCTGCCAAGAATCAGCGATACTCTGGATGCGATGGAAGGAGCTGAATGGTTTTCAACATTGGACTTGAAGAGTGGCTACTGGCAGGTAGAAATTCATCCAGAAGATCGAGAAAAGACGGCTTTCTCCACAGGAAATGGTCTGTGGCAATTTAAAGTGATGCCTTTCGGACTATGCAACGCTCCGGCAACATTTGAGCGTTTGATGGAGTGCGTATTACAAGGACTTACTTGGAAATCTTGCCTGGTCTATTTGGACGATGTCATCGTTTATGGTAAAACATTTGATGAGCACTGTGGAAATCTTAAGGCCGTGTTCCAGAGACTTCGAGAAGCAAACTTAAAATTAAATCCAGACAAGTGTGCATTTTTTGAGTCTGAAGTTAAATATTTGGGACATATTATCTCTTCCCAAGGAGTGAAGACTGATCCTGAAAAAGTTGACACTGTAAAGAATTTGCCAACACCACAGGATAAACATCAACTCCGAAGCTTTCTTGGTCTAGCCACGTACTATCAACGATTTGTGAAGGATTTTGCTGGAATCGCGAAAAGTTTGCACCAGCTAACAGAGAAAGGCAAACCGTTCAAATGGTCAAGCGAGTGCGAGAAAAGCTTCCGGGAACTTAAGCAGCGCCTATGCAATACACCAGTTTTGGCCTATCCGACACCAGGGAAACCTTTCATAATTGACGCTGACGCTAGTAACGTGGGAATTGGAGCCGTACTCTCACAAGTTCACGAAGGAGAGGAGAAGGTTGTCGCCTACTACAGCAAGGTACTCTCAAAGCCAGAAAGAAACTACTGTGTGACCAGAAGAGAACTTCTGGCTCTAATATCGGCTACAAAGCACTTCCATAAGTACATCTATGGACAGAAGTTCCTTCTTCGAACAGACCATGGCGCACTTAATTGGCTTTTGAACTTCAAAAATCCAGAAGGTCAAGTGGCGAGGTGGATCGAGAGATTGCAGACATACGACTACCAGATCCAACATCGAAGAGGAAGGTTGCACTCAAATGCAGATCCTTATCTCGGAGACCATGCAAACCGGACTGCAAGCACTGCACACGTCAAGAAGAGAAGGAAGTTGCTGCTATCCAGCGATTAAGAGCTGATCCCATTTACGGTTGGAGTAACGAAGAACTGAGGACTGCCCAACAAGAAGACTCGGATATTGAACCCATTCTTGCGTGGAAGGAACACCAAGAGAAACCAGAATGGGGTGACATCTCCGATAGAAGTCCAACTCTTAAAGCGTATTGGGCACAACGGGACTCACTTCATGTACAAGAAGGAGTACTAAGACGAAAGTGGGAGTCCACAGACGGCAAATCTTGTGTGATGCAGCTAGTCGTACCTCGTTCCAAGGTTAATGATGTTCTTCAAGAGATGCATGAGGGAGCTTCTGGAGGACATTTGGGGGTGAATAAGACACTGGAAAAGGTAAGCAGCGATTCTACTGGCTACATGCAAGAGAAGATGTCGAAAAATGGTGCCGAAAATGTGATACTTGTGCTGCAAGCAAGGGACCAGGCAGAAAAGTCCAGAGTAGAATGCAGCAGTATAATGTGGGAACGCCTTTTGAGAGGATTGCAATAGACGTTGCAGGCCCTTTTCCAGAAACCGAAAACGGAAACCGATACATCCTGGTAGTAATGGACTACTTCAGCAAGTGGCCTGAGGCATTTGCCATCCCAAATCAGGAAACCAAAACAGTCGCGGATCAGATTGTTTTCAACTGGGTAAGCAGGTTTGGTGTACCTATGGAACTCCACTCAGATCAAGGGAGGAACTTCGAGTCCAAAATCTTTCAGGAAGTTTGTACACTCCTTGGCATTAAGAAGACGAGGACAACACCGCTTCACCCACAATCTGATGGGATGGTTGAACGATTCAACCGGACCCTTAAAGAACACCTTTCCAAAGTTGTAAGCGACAACCAACGAGACTGGGATCGGCATATTCCATTATTCTTGATGGCCTATCGAAGTGCGGTACATAGCTCAACAGGACATACACCATCAGAAATCCTGCTCGGGAACACAATACGACTACCAAGCGAAATCAAATTTGGATGTTATACAAGTGGGCCACAAGGAATAGACGACTACGTGGACAACCTCAAAGAAAAGCTACTTGACATTCACGAAAGAGCGAGGGCAAATATAAAGCTATCGAGTGATCGGATGAAAACAAGATACGACGCAAAAGCCACAACGACAGGATTCCAAGTGGGAGACCTTGTGTGGTTTTATAATCCCCACCATCCGAAGGGACTTTCACCGAAGCTTCAATAAAATTGGGAAGGCCCTTATACTATTGTAACACGAATAAACGATGTCGTCTACCGCATTCAGAGAGGGTTAAGAGGCAAACTAAAAGTAGTTCACAGCGACCGTTTACATCATTATAATGGTGATGGAAGTGATGGATTTGCTCGGGACGATCAATCCTAAGAGGGGGGCATTGTAATAACTTTCCATATTTGAACTATAACGACTCCGCTGGAGCTTTCAAGACGTAGAGGAAATAGAAACCATTAAACACCTGCTCTGTGATTGTCCAAACCTCCAAACAAATCGACTCCGTTATTTTGGAAACAGGTTTTTTGAAGAACTGGAAGATCTAGGGCAGGTCTCAATGGCAAACATGAGAAAATTCATAGAAAGCACAGGCTGGTTCGCAAACGATCCAGTGTATGTGAACCATTAGTTTTTGGGTGCATCTCTGCCTTCTTTTATAAGGGGATCACAATGGACCAATAGGCCCCCGTGTACGCAACAGCCTCTGTGCTGTGCACGCCCCTCTTAACCTAACCTAACCTAGAGGCATCCTAATCCAATGAGTGCGAACGAGAAAAAACATCTGACCTCACCTTCGTACTCATCTAATTTCGAAAAAAGTCATGACTCTAAAGTCGTCGTGTAATAGTCCACTAAGCAACGTTACTTAAATGCATCTCAACTTAAACGCCATCCACCGCGTTTAAAGGCTAATTAAACCATCTTAAACATATTAGGTCTGTTCCTTTACTTTGAATTTCTGTGATTTTCTGTGCATTTCTGCGCATTTTAGTCCAAACTTGTGTCAAACTTCATATAAAAAAAATTTGTTGACACAAGTTTGGACTAAAAATCACAGAAACCCAAAGTAAAGGATCAGACCTATTTTGATATTCGAGAAGAATTATTTTTATTACAAAAATATAGGTACATATGGGTATGTATGTATGTATGTAGGTAGAGTTTCCATATTGAATGTTGTAGGTAGGTACCTATAATTGAAGTTTTAAGATTTGTGATTCCCTTTATCCAATTAAGTTGAAACTAAATTGTTTTATTGATTTATCAACATATTTTTCCATCAAAAGACCGAAGTGTGAATTAATAAATTAAATAAAAGAATTTCTGGACACAAAAATAAAAGTATCATAAACCAAAATGGAGTCATGTTTCGTTTTTTTTCCATTGGACTATGCCAAGATGCTACATCCAATTGCTTCTCTTTCACTTTGTCAATGGCAATTGCAATATTGCCTAGAAGATGAAATGCAATTATTGATTTCCATCGTCAAGGCAATAAATTGAGGAAAAATGGGGTTCCCCGTTTTTGTGAATGGCTTATTTATCGGTTTTTTCATTTAAATCGTAGAATATGAGAGCGCACATGACAAAATATAGTGAATTAAAATTAAATTTTACTAAAAACAGGGGTTTTGAACAGCTTTTGACGGCATTTGCTGTCAAATATTTCTATACACACATTTTATAATTGAAATTGCCTGGCAATGAAAATGCCCACCCAAGCAATAAATTGACATTCCTATTCCAATTGCAATTGCCTCAAAAATTGCCAATGGAGCCACAGCGTTATAAATTTCTTGTTTCAGATAAGCGAGGTTTTCAGTTAAGTGGAGTGCAGTTAAGCGGAATTGACTGTATTCACATTTTCCTTATTGCTATCTCACTTGCACTGGTTAGATTTTTTCGTTCAGTTTAATAAACAGATGACTAAATACTGGGGTGGTTCGCGAATTGCATTTTAGCTAAAAATGCGTGAAAGCGATTGGTGCAACACAAATAAATTTATCAGCCCGATAAATTTTAATTCCATTTTAGCAAAAACCGCTTTTAGTGAATTTTGGTGCAACTGGGCATAAGTGTTATGTTTTGCTGGAAGATTCGAACTACTCAACTAATTATTTTATGTGAAGAGTGCTACTTTGGACTGTTATCGGAAAAATATTACTCAACATTTACTGGTGAAGTTCACTGATCTCTATATATTATATATAGAGATTAGTGGTGAAGTTACGTTTTACTTGAGTTACTGATGACTTCACTCATCCTGAATTTTTAATTTTCGAATAAAATAAAAGTTCGAATTTAACACTCTCCAATGTGAAAATCAAAAGTAAATGCAATATTTTGACAAAACTAAAACAGCTTATGCTATGTTTCCACCTAAGGTTTATCTCAGTTTAGATTTAATAAATTTTTTTGGTGTTTCCACCGCACAAAAAGATTTAAAAAAGATTAAATTTGACAGCACCTTCAAAAATGCAAATGGCGTTCCAATTTTTCTTATGAAGTGCGAATGAGACAGAATGTTTGATTCGTGTGAAACAATAGGTCTGTTCCTTTACTTAGAATTTCTGTGATTTTCTGTGCATTTCTGCGCATTTCAGTCCAAAGTTGTGTCAAAGTTCATATAAAAAAAATATTTTGACACAAGTTTGGACTAAAAATCACAGAAACCCAAAGTAAAGGATCAGACATAATGAAGAACTGAATGCGAGTCTCGAATGAATCGTTCAGCACCATGTAAAAATAGGTTAGTTCGATTTGTAAAACTATTTGTCCTATAGCCAATTTCATAAACAAACACTAAAATTACTTTTATCTAAAATACTTCTAAATTTTATCAGTCATTTAAAATTTTTCAGTTTCACCAATGTAGAAAAGGGATATTTTAGGGATATTTTAATTTGACTGAGTTTGCTCACATCCCTGGAATCATAAAAAGAGGTTGTTTCCCTCGCACATGCGAAGTGTATCAGAAAAAGTGAAAAAGCATTATGGATGAGGGACAATTATTCTGACAGCAGAATATCAGCTGTTGTTGACTGGAATGGCTTAACAAAAAACACTTTTAAAATTTAATGAGACAAAAACGAGCTTTTAGTTTACAAGGGCATTTTAAATCTTCTTAAATATAAAAGCGTTTAGTGAAACCAAAAAACATAATTTAAAGGCTAAAAGGCTTTTTAAATAATTAAAAGCCTTTCGTGAAATCGGCCACTAGGAAGATTTAACAAGATTAATTTCTAATCTTCAAGATTTACGAAATAAATTTGTATGGTAAATCTACGAGATTTAAAGGAGATTTAAGGTTAATCTCATTAAATCTCAGATTAGCGCTAGGTGGAAATGTAGCATTACTTTCTACTGAAAATTCAGATTTTTTGCATTCAACGTAATAACATTTCTGAATTTTCTTATCTGAATTTTCAGATTTAGCGGTGAATGCGCCCATCCTCACGCACACTTTCCAAAAATTATTCAGCACATACACTCTGCTTAAAATATGATTCAGCTGATTTTCGAGTAACTGTATTGACAGCAGAGAATATCAAATAAAGAAGCCAATCCTTCGTACGTTTCACCCCCCAAAACCCATTTGTTTACATTGTTGTATTTGTAATTTCATTTCGTGTCGAAGAAATAGATGTGAATTGCAACACCAACAAGACCTGTGCTGAATGACTAGTTGATTCTATGTGTGCGTTTTGCACTGCTTTTCACTAATACTTTGCAAATCTAATACATCAGCTGTTCGCTTCCAGCTTGTAGGCAAATCAAATTGACAGCTGAGGATTGACTTCTTTATTTCATATTCTCTGATTGACAGCCGTGGTTTTCTATCTTTATAATGGAGTATCTTTGATAATTATGTCTTATTTATATTTTTCGACTTGCGAAATGAAAGAAGTGTAAAAAACTAATTTGCTGGTAGCAATAAATATTCTTTGTTGACAATACCAAAAATATAAATCGTATTTTGATAATCTATTGTTCAATACACAATTTTACTCAAGTTAAGTGTAAAGATGTCGCTTGTACCAAAACTCCAAGGAGATTCTATATATAAATTCCTGGATGCCCTGCGGTCTGATTTTCGCAGCCTGTCTGGTGAAACCAGGAAGAAATATCCCCATATTAAGGAGGTACTCAGGTTCTTGCTTACTTTATTTTGCTTTCAATATTTTAATGTTAATATATTATTAACTACATAATGAAATTTTGCAAATAATCAATTCCCAAAGGGTTTAATTGCATTGCACCGAATGTCATTTTGGATAATTGTGACATCATTTAAATTAGTCAGGAATTTTTAATTCAGAAAAATAGAAAATGATCAGTCTTTATAAAATAAATAAACTTATTAAAGCAATGATAGTTTTTATAATAATTTTCCAAAACATGAATTTCACTACCGTTTATTTGTACCTTTATTAAGGTCAATATTAAGCCGTCACCTGTATTTCTTTCAATTTTGGAAGTGCACTATCGTAAACCTAACACGCTGACGTTGCTAATGCGAAACGACATTTTTCAGTCTCACAAGGCAACGAAATACTTACCAAAATAGTGGTAATATATTGACGGAGAGACGAGAGTTTCACAAATTGTCTTCAATAAAAACTAAATAAAACGCAAGGAATTAAAAAAGCTATACCTATGCTATAATAGAAGACTAATAACAACAAATACTTACACGAATAAAACTCAAAATTGCTTTCAATGGCATTAGGTCCTCAAAAAAATTGCGTTTAGACTATTTTTGTTAACGATTTAACGATTTTTTTATTTATATAGGTACAATTTGAGTTAACTTATAGCCTATTGAATAGACATTTTAAAAAGGAACAATTACGTGCAACGGTTTTTATTATTGAATATGTTTGTTTGGCCCATAAGCATGCTTAAAACCGAAAATGCTACTAAATTCACCCATGCGTTTCTGAGAGAATGGTCACACTGGCCACTTTTCAGTACTTTTGTATAACTCGAAAACTAAGCCGAATTTGACAATTTAACGTATAAAACTTTCTGTTAAAAATTAAATTTTCTATCGAAATGGATGGTTTGGAAAATTAAAAAAAAAAATGTAAGCAGGAAAACTAAACAAAAACATATAAAAAATCGAAAAATCAAAGATTTTTAAATTTCTTTCTAAATTGCGCATAACTTTTTCCGGAACAAAGATACGCTCGAGACATGCATGAACAAAGTAAACAGAGTCTTAAGGCCTTAATATGACATGTTATGAAAGCCATATTATTTCAAAATTGACAGAGATGAAGCCATTCAAACTTCACCATTTCTTATCATTTTTCGCAATTGTTGCCCGAAAGTGTATTTTTTGGTACTTTATGACAAATTTAACGTTCCTTGCACCTAGTACCAAATCTTATGTTAATCGGACCAGCCGTTTGGTCTGTAGATCTGAAAGCATTTAAAAACAGCCGACAAATGAAATTGCGAACTTAAACACTTTTTAAAAATTCTCTATAGTTGAAATGTCATATTATATTAAAATTTTGATTTCGAACATTTTTACGAAAGTAAAATTTGCAATATTGTACCGAAAAAGGGACTTTCGGGCCAAAACTGCGAAAAATTATGAGAAACTAGATGACTCGGTGGATTTCGTTCCACCAAAAATTAATTTAAAAAAAATGTGAATGTAACTCATCATAGACGAAGCGCAGCTAACGCTGTATCGTCTTAAAAAATGCAGTTGCAGTCTTACTTTGTAGTAAAACATTTTTTTAAATGGGTTCATATAAAAATTCCGAGTCTTAGGTATACTTGGTACAGAGAAAGTTACAATAAGCGAACACTCATCGTCCCCTATTTTTTGTCCGGTTAGCAGAGCTGTCTGGCTAAGAGAAAGATTGCCAAATGGCAAACTGCTCCTTTTGGCATCGCAAAATGAAATAACTACGAAAATAAGAGCATTCGAACATTTACAATTTCAAAACGCGGTGGAGAAATAGGAATCATACACTCTCAACTAACTTTAACTTAGTTACCCGAAAAATCCCCTACTGAGCTCTAAACGTAACTGTGACCTGTCCGGTTATTGGAGCTTCGCGTCCGTTTAATAAGTATCTTCCAGTGATTTGTTTTTGTATTGAATACAAAATCTGAAACTTTTCTGAAAACAGATCCTACGCCTTTTCCATTTAGTCCGTTTGTTTCTGTTCTATTTGAGATGAGCAATAAGTGCCCTAGTCCGTTTAAAGGAGTGTTCGTTTATTGGAACGCAATTTGCATGAGTAACTCGAGTAAAAAGGTCATTCCCAAAAATATGTCCGTTTAAGGGAATTTTCCGCTAATCAGAGCCATCCGAAAGTAGAGCTTTCACTGTATTTATGCCTTTTTTGAGAGTTCTAAAAATACTCATTTCTAAAAGCCATTTTGTAACTTCAACCCTTCAAACACAAACATTTATTTTTAGAATCGGACCGTAATTTCCTAAGACTAAGAAAAGCAAACAAAGTAGGATACCCGACCCCGTTTCTGGTTCACAAAAACAATTTCTTACCAATTCCGAAGGTCACTTGAAACTATTGAAATGGATAAGGCTGTTGGTGGACATAAGATGACTTATGGGCTTTTCGATTAGAGTCAGAATGACAGATCTTCTTCATCTTCTAGATCTTCCAGATATCCAATCAAAAAGTCCATTAATTTTTCATTGTCTGCAATGTTTTGAAATTCTATGATTTATCATTGCTAATTTCTTGGTAACTTTGCATAATGCGCTGAAATTTCACTGAAAACGCAGTTTTTGTTCCCCAAACAACAATCCTGGATTTTAAAAAATATTCTGTATTAGCAATTGTTTTATATTAGGTATACCAAACCGATCTAAGTGCCTTGCCTAGTCTTTAGTAATTGTATATGGTTAGACTTTAGAGTATGTAAAATAGACCGCACTCTAAAATATCGTTTTGATATTCCAGCCATCGAGATCCAGATTGGACTTACCTTCAAGCTATACCATCCTTTCGCTTTTCAGTGTGCATCTTGCTATGAATAAAGACTTCATCCCATGATTCTGACCATTTAGAATACTCCCAACCCCAAGTTTATTGTGATTGCTTCAACTGACAGTAAAAACCCTTTATCCGCTAAGAACATAGTTTGAATATCCATTAATAAAAACTTTATCTATTTACCTCTTCCTCCCAAAAGCACATTGTTCATGGTCTTCAACTATGTATTTAGTTCAATGAATTATTCCATTTATCATTTTTTTTTAGAAATTTTACAAAATGCACTTAAATTACAACACCCAAAATACAGTTTCTGATCCCCCTAAAACCATCTTGGATAGTAAAAAATATCAGTTTATTCGCACTGTACCAAACCGATCGCAAGCCATTTTCTTATGGGTTAAGAATAAGATTGGCCGCACTTCAAATTCTGTTTTCGAAAATCCCGTCCTCGATTAGTGGAATTTCGGACAATGGAGATTCAACTGTACCTAATATTTATTTTTAATTTCATAATTGTTCAGTTTATATATCAGAGCGCTCAACTGAGCAGACGAATCCAAAATTTTTTTTACTTAGTATTTGAAAGCAAAATTGGGGAAATTCTCTGAGCCCTCAGAAATATAAACTGGACAAATAATTGATTGATTAATGTTTTCAAACTCAATTGATTTATTTTTTTTTGTATGTAAAACAGGCACTCAGATTAAACGCATGGGTGAATTTAGTAGCATTTTCGGTTTTAAGCATGCTTATGGGCCAAACAAACATATTCAATAATAAAAACCCTTGCACGTAATTGTTCCTTTATGCCCCTCATTTTCCGGTCTGGCCATTACAACTGTAAAATACATTGAAAAATTTAAATCTTATGGCACATAGGGGCATATTGTTATACATTTGTCCAGTTTATATTTGTAAGCGCTCAGAGAATTTCCCCAGTTTGGCTGTCAAAATCTAAGGAAAAAAAATCTTTGCTCCGTCAGCTCAGTGAGCGCCCATGAAATATAAACTGGACAATTGACTTTGATTTAAAAAGAAATATAAATATATATAAACATGTCAACTTAAAATTAAAAGTCGGTTGACTTTGATGTTCTCGGTGTGTTCCGTCCCGGTTGTCCATTGGTGCTTTGGTGGAAGGGGTTGGCGTTTAGCCACTGCTGTAGGCTGACCCTGTCAGCGTAAAAGGAAACGCCTGCTTCGTCGTTGTCGGTGCTATTTTTGTTAAGTTCAATCCTGGGTATCGTCGATTTTTGACAAAACACCAATGTGAACTTTATCTAACAGATACAATTCTAATGTCGGTTATTTATGAAATCTGGAAGACTCTGTCGAGAGGCCGACTTGACTGAGTTTATGATATTGGATCCCGAACGCCGCATCATTGTCAAAAATCAATTTTTGGTCATTTTAACCTGAAGAGCTTGTTGTAGATTATAATTCACCCTTCGATTACACAGAAACTAAATTTGCTTCAATTTAAAGTTAAGTTTGTTTTACTTTTTTTTAAGTTCTGAAACGACAGCAAAAATTTAGCTTAATAAACAAGTTATATGACCAATTCATTTCAAAAACGACACTATTAAAAAAAGAAAATACTAACAAATTTCATAAGAAAGAAATAGAAAATATGTATATATTACTATGGTTGCGAAAGAACTGTACCTTAAAACAAATATTTGAAAAAAAAAACATCTCAAAACAACAAACATAGGGCCTAAGGCCCATTTGCTGATACGGGACATAAATACTTATGTTCCACATAAACCCTTAAGTGACACTTACTGCTTTGCACCAAACGTAAACTCGAACATAAAATTCCTTAAGTTGAACATAAATTAGGTGGAAGAAAAAGTACCACATAAGATATTTATGATCAACATTAATTTTCGTTTACTGGTGATTTTGAAAAGAATTTTGAAGATAATATTATTAAAAATGATGTGGAAGTCCTTGAAATTTTAAAGGTAGAGTTTATTTGTCTAATTTACGAGAGGAAAATTATTTTAATTCTTCCTACTAAAGATTTCACAGAGAAAATAACAATAGTAATTTTGAACCTTAGTAGGTATAGCCGATTTTGGTGAAAATACACAAGAAAGGTTTCAAGAAAAGTTTTGAGAGTTTCGAGAGCAAAAGCTAAATTTGGAAATGGATTATATAATATTTCCTGAAATTTCAAAAACAAGATGTGATTTTTTTAACATAGCATCGAACTATGTTTTTCTCGTTTTTCTCATTAAAATAGAGTATACCTACACTTTTTACAATAATTATAATATTTGCGACTTGCACTTTGCACAATCTGTTGATGCATAATGGTATACTTGCCCCTTTTAAAAGCTCCGATTTAATTGAACAAGGTATAAAACGTGTTGTTACTGATGAACATACGAGTACTCAAAATGCAAACACTAATTCATTTTCAAACTCCTTTACTTTAACTATTTTGCAGGATTATAAGCACATCAAATTTTAAAGATCAAAAACTCAAATAAATAAAATTCAAAATTTCATCTCAGAATAAAAGATTAAAGATTATCACAATTTATTCGTTATTTATAAAAATAACTGCTTAACATTTTAAAAGAACATAATTTGCTGCCTTATCGTCCTTCCTTATTTCGGCTTTGTACCTAGTTTTTAGAAAACTCTTTAGCGCCTCGCTATTCCAATATAGAATTATCCCGACTGCACCATTGTTTTTTCATTTTGCCAACAATTTGTGCATCTTTTTTTTATTACCGGACATTGTTTAAAATAAAATAGCGTAAAATACGTTTATACACAAAAACAAACCAAAATTAACCATATTTTGACATTTACGGAAACGGCAGTATTGTTTCTGCAAACGGTGGTACGGATCTGGACGTTAAAAGTAGAATAAATAAAGCTCGTGCTGCCTTCGGTACTCTGTCCCCAATCTGGAAATCAAGTCAAATCTCCTTACGCACTAAGTTGAGATTCTTCGAATCCAATGTCAAATCCGTGCTGTTATATGCTTGTGAAACCTGGAAAGTCTCGTCTATCATTTCGAAGAAATTGGAGGCTTTTGTGAATCGCTCTCTTCGCCACATCCTAAAGATTCGCTGGACACAAATAATATCAAATGAGGAATTGTGGCGCAGGACAGGTCAAGAGCGGCTGGACGTCGACATAAGAAAGCGTAAATGGCGTTGGATTGGTCACACACTGAGGAAACTAAACGATGAAATTGCAAAGCAGTCCTTTGAATGGAATCCTCAGGGTGCACGGCGGGTTGGAAGACCAAGAACAACATGAAAATCAACTGTCTTAGCGGAAGCAGAATCCCAGAGAAAGACGTGGCCACAGCTAAAGTACCTTGCAGCAGACCGTGAAGGATGGAGACGTTTTGTTGACGCCCTATGCCCCAGCCGGGGTTACAGGACACGATGATGATGATGACGGAAACGGACTTGAAGTTAGTCAGAATTCAAAAGTAGTCCCTTTCTATGATGAACATAAATTTTTCGAGCAACTTACATAAATTTAAGTATCACATAGAATTTATGTGTAACTTAGCTATGTAATAGATTTATGTTCCGTATCAGCAAATGGGCCTAAGAAAGCTTTTTATTTATTTCAATACGACTACTAATCACATAAATATAGCTCTTCAAAAACACTAAGTTGGGGGCGAATTTCCATTACGGCAGCACGCTCAGAGTGTTAGTTTTTTTTACAGTGAGCTAAGGGTCTCAATAGAATAACTAGAAAATAGTACGGGGAGGAAACACTGTTAATATTACCCGTGTTTTGTTGGAAAATCTATCAATAGTATAGTAGGATTTTACACGAATAACAAAAACAATATTCGCAGTATGAATACTACCGATAAAAGTTAAAGTAGAATCTTACTACGGATGGGTTTTTGACATTTATACGAGTCTCGAATGGATCTTATATGATTTCGTTCTCAAATGTTGGTACGATTGATATTGCATTTGTATCACGATGGCTGTGTTCGTTGAGCAGTTGTGCATTTGGAATCATGTGTTTTCCATTGGGAAAAAAAATCAATCTGTTACTGTTGATATTATTTAGTTTTGTTAATGAAAATGGACTACCTGGGCTTATTTTGCAAGAGAAAACAATAGAAAAGATAATTAAGTTTTGCTATGTTTCCACCAAAGGTTTATCTCAGTTTAGATTAAATAAATCTTTTTGGTGTTTCCACCGCACAAGAAGATTTAAAAATGATTAAGTTTTACAGCACTTTCTAAAATGCGAATTGTGTTTCGATGTTTCTTATGAAGTGCAAGTGAGATAGTTTGATTCGTGTTAAACAATGAAGAACTGAATAGTTCAGCACCATATAAGAATATGCTACCTACTCCATGTGCAATTTTTTTTTAATTTGATAGCAATAAAACTATATTTTTTGTACACAAACATGCAAATAAACAGACCATAATGCATTATCTGTAAAACCAACTCCTCCACACTGGTTTTTCTTCACAAATGTTGACTCGACTTCGACCGGAATCGAGTCGAATCAAGCTCATTTCAACTCGATTCAGGTATACAAAGAATTGAGGCGAGCTTCAAGCTCGCTTCAACATCACATGTTAATGTAGTAGTCTACGAACAAACCCCCTTCTTGAAGTTTTTATTTTATGTCAAATTGTTTGGTTAAAACTTTGAAATCGACCGCCAGATTTCCAGATGTTTTCTTACCATATCTTCTTGAAAATTGTCCATTTTATTAATTTTAGTTAGTTTTTTTTGCTGAAGTTAATTTTAATTTTTGATTTTCACAAAACTTTCTTCTATTTGTGTTTTTTTTTATTATTATTTTGACAGGTCTTCTTTCAGTTGTACCAATTTTTAAATACAAAAATCTGGCTACTGCCGATGGGTTTCCTTGGGAATTTTCTACTATACTAGGAGTGTTTTATTGGGAAAGCTATCGGCAGCACAGTGAAATTTTATATGAATTACAAAAACAGTATCGGCAGCAAAATCGCTGCCGATAAAAGTTAAAGTAGAATCCTGCTGCCCATAAATTTTTGACGTTTGTTCGAGTATCGAACTTGATTGCATAGAATTTTAGTGTGTCGCCATTGGTACGATTGGTACTTTTATGTGTCTCGAATTCTCGATGGCTATGTTCGTAGAGTAGAATTATGTTGAATGAATGGCCCTGTTTAGACTGCAACTTTTCACTTCGTCATGACCCTGTTTTTGTAAAAGAAATCGGTGAAGAGAAAATTTTACCCATAAATTCATCGTCATGGTGACGTAGTGAGCAATTACAGTCTAAGCAGGGTTGTTCATAAGTGCATGGTTGTTTTGTTTTACCTTTTCGACAAAATGAAAAAATGATCCTATCCTATGCTATGCTAAAATAAACACTGCCTTAAACTAGTTTAAGTGTAAAATTTAGCATTTTTATATTTTATAAGTGACAAACAAGATATATTCTGCGGACTGTCAGACGATAATTCGCAAACCACAACATCAAGATGCATTCAACAAGGCATTTTTCTTCACATTTTCTTCAATTGGCAACCAAACAAATTACTCAAGGGAATGGAAGGTCAAAATTCACGATCATTCCCATTTCAAAATTCACTATTCGCAGCTCATTTGAAAAGCTCTTTTTGTAAACCTTTGGTCTATAAGGAAAGGACCAGTTTGTACAGGCATGGTTCAAATTTTGATCCGATGCTCAGCAATTTTAAGTCACTGCTTTTGGTGGAAAGGCTACTTGTACAAACGTGGCTCAAGTTTTGATGCGTGGTTCAATTATTTTAGCTCACTGATTTCGGCAGTTTAACTGAGGTTCAACAATGGTCAAGCTTGAAATTGTTATTACAACATATTTGAACCTTGAATCATCGTTTCACTTCAGTAGATCCGATGAAATTGATGAGTCACAAATGCTGATCCAAGGATCAAATTTTGAACCAGTTAGTACAACTGAAACTAACTGAAGTTCAAGGAGGGTTCAAGCATATTTGGCTACTAACGTACTTGAACTATCGTTGAACCTCAGTTAATCCGGTAAAATTGGTGAGTTAAAAAATTTCCAATGGAAAACTAGGTAATTGCATTAAAATTAGCCATACAAACATGTCTTTATTGT
The DNA here is from genome assembly GCA_963921185.1 of Dasysyrphus tricinctus. Classification (NCBI taxonomy): domain Eukaryota; kingdom Metazoa; phylum Arthropoda; class Insecta; order Diptera; family Syrphidae; genus Dasysyrphus; species Dasysyrphus tricinctus. Next base: position 174,770,356 of record OY992531.1, on the reverse strand, counting down.
AATTATTATAAAATTATCGCTAAAAAAGTCATCTACCCCACGTGTAATGAGTTTGCTATTATACGACGACTTTTGAGGCATGACCTTTTTTTTAAATTAAATGAGTGGAAATGAGAAAAAAAAATTTGATTTAACTTTCACAATATTTAATTTCGAAAAAAAAGTCAATTAAAAAGTCTTCGTGTAATAGCAGACTGAATCATGACTTTTTACTTTGACCATATTCTACCAACATACCCCTACCCCTTTTCTTTTCTTTTATAGCTGCAAAATCAATTTTCGTATCTGAAAAATGGCAAATAAAGAAAAAAGGGACACAAACATTTGATTGAAACCATAAATTATATTAATATATAGTTATATTTCCAATTTTACGTGCAAATAAGTTAGTTTTTATTTATTATTTTGGTTTATTTCTACTTTAAACTTTCACAAAATTCGCTTTTGTGCCGCGACAGCTGTTCAGGCGTACCATATTACAAATACAAAAATATAGGCCGCTGCGGATGCGTTTTATTGGAAATTTCTCACTGTACTATATATAAAATCCCAATTGTTGACAGGAATAGAGGGGACCTACAGTTTTTTGCCGAGTTCGAACGGCTAAGTGAGAAGCACTTTTTCATAACAAGTATACTCTTGGAGGATTTGTCAGTTCCTCACAAGAGGCAGTACCTCGGATAAAACATTTCTGTTTTTAGGTGGCACGGCTGGGAATCGAACCCACACCTTCGGCATGACAGTCCTACGCTCTAACCATCATGCCACGAGGTACTACTACTTGGTACATAGTAGTATTTGGTGATTCTGCCCATGCGTTTTTTTTCATTTTTTAGAACAAAAAATTACGGTACCTGTCATAAAAATAAAAACAGTTTTTTTTAAGATGTCCAAAAAGATATTTTTTGGATTTTTAAAAAATGAAACTATTTACAGTACCTCCCATAGAATGCCTTTAAAATAAATTTCGCCCGGAAAATTTTTCACCCGAAAAAATGTTTGTTCACTTGAAATTTAAAAAACTATAAGAAGTTTAGGAGCATCACTGCTTTCTTTTTGTAAGGGGATCACAATGGACCAACAGGCCCCCGTGTACGCAACAGCCTCTGTGCTGTGCACACCCCTCCTAACCTAATTTAAAAAGCTATAATGAGTTTCTCCGAAATTCTCTTCTCTAAACAAAACACTTCCGGGAAAAGCACCAGTAGGTGCCCGTTGTTTTTCTTTCGTTCGCCCCCAAAAAATAAGTGAAAATATTTGCTCTTAATAAGAATTCATTTTGTCAACAACGAGTACTCACAATAAGTGGAATTTTTGAACATCAAACATTTTTCCCCTGAAATTAAAATCTATCCTCTAAATATAACCTTTCAAACACAAAAAGAATGTTTAAAATTGGAGTCCTAAAGCTGTCCCTAAAGCATAACCTTTCCAAAACAAAAAGCATTTCAAATCGTAGTTCAATTTTTATTTCTTCTCCGTTGAAGATGGATTTTGAGAAGGCAGTAAGGCCCACCTCTAGTCCATCCTCTTAGTACATATAACATTTCAGAACAAAAAGAATCTTTAACATAAGACATGTTCCTATTTCACCCATTTCACCCTATAGTTATGAAACTAATATCTGGCTCTAAATCCAACCTCTAAGTATAACTTTTTAAACATAAAATATTTTTTTTTTGAATTCGAATACATAGCTTAATTTCGAAAAATATCAGCCAGTGATTAACCTATACTTGATATTACCTTCCATGGGCAAAAGTATGTTTTAAACTTGAAAACGCATTTCACCCCATAATACATACCTGATTGCAAGAACTAAGTAACTCAATTTCATAAATTTTGGATCTAGCAACGTTCATAAATACCTAGCTATTTGAGAACTTGGAGAAAACCCAGGAGTTCCAAATCGATACCCACCACCTTTTTATCGATTTCAAGGCCGCGTATGACAGCATCTATAGAGACGAGCTATATAGAGCAATGTCTAGTTTTGGCATCCCTGCCAAACTCGTCCGTTTGTGCAGGATGACGATGGAGAATGCACGCTGCTCCATCAAGGTCGGCAAATACCTCACCGACACCTTTGATGTCAAAAAAGGTTTTAGGCAAGGCGACGCGCTGTCATGCGACTTCTTCAACATCGTTCTTGAAAGAATAGTGCAAAACTCTCACGTCAACACCAGAGGCACAATCTTTCAAAAGTCCGTCCAATTACTCGCTTACGCTGACGACATTGACATAATCGGACGAACAAAGCGTGATGTCAGTGGTGCTTTTGTGAGCATTGAGAAGGAAGCCAAGAAGATGGGTTTAACGGTGAATGAAAGCAAAACAAAATATATGCTGTCCACAAGAAAGGACACCCAACACCGACGTCTCGGACAGAACGTCACTATAGACAGCTATAATTTTGAGGTAGTCAGAGACTTTGTCTACCTAGGATCCGCTATAAACTCAGCGAACGACACCAGCGCTGAGATCAAACGAAGAATTACTCTTGCCAATCGCTGTTTCTTTGGGCTAAGAAGGCAATTGAGAAGCAAAGCCCTCTCTCGAGCAACTAAACTGTCCCTGTATAAGACGCTTATCATCCCGGTCCTGATGTATGGTGCAGAGGCATGGACACTGCTTACAGTGGATGAGAACGCGTTAGGCTGTTTTGAGAGGAAAATTCTCCGGGTGATTTTTGGTCCCGTCTGCATAGATGGGGAATGGAGAAGAAGATACAACAACGAACTGTATGGGCTGTACAGCGACACCGACCTAGCCACAAAAGTGAAAAGCCAACGACTGAGATGGCTGGGTCATCTAGAGCGAATGGACACCAATGCTCCGGCCCGGAAAGTCTTTGAATCCAACCCCGTGGGACAACGCAGTAGAGGTGGACAGCGTAAAAGGTGGCGCACGCAAGTGGAAGAGGACCTCAACCAACTTGGCGTGCGAAACTGGAGACAGCTAGCTAGAAACCGAGCCGGCTGGAAGAAGCTTGTTGGTTGAGGCCCTGGTCCACCCCGGACTGTAGCGCCACCTTAAGTAAGTAAGTAAGTAAGCTATTTGAGAACGTGACACAGTTTAATTTTTATGTTTCTTATACTTACAAATATCCTTTATTTGTCTACAGCAGAAAAAAACTTGACAAAAAGTCTTGAAAAGTGTACAAAATAATTCCGGTATTGCCGAGATATTGTAAAAATAGAAAATTTAGTTACCTAGTTCTTGCAATCCGGGGACGATATATACAAAGCCCTTAACCCAACCTCTAAGTAAACGCTTTCAAACCTAAAACAATTTAAAAACCTGATACAATTTTTAAGGTTAAAGCCTAGTACGCTGCTGATGCGAAACAAAAAATCCCATACAAAAAATGACACAACGAAATCATAAACGAAAAATTTTGTTTTACTTTTCGTTCTGCAGTACGCTATTCGATGAACGAAATTGAAAATTGTGGCATATTTTTTGGAGAAGTCTACACTCTTTTTTCACAGACAATTAATTACCCAGGCCATGTATTGTGTGCGGAAAAATTACATTTGTGTATTTTTGTTGTTTCTTTGCTTCCAGCGTGGGTGTGTGTGTTCTTTTTTTGTCAGTTGGATTTTTGATTTTTTGAATTGGTGTAACTGTCAATTTTGGGGATGAATGTGGAGTTAAAAACAGCGGTTTTCAATTGGGGATAAAAGCTCTTCAATTTATTTATTTAAGAAGGGAAATGACGCTCTGACATTTTTCCTAACACATGAGTTTTATTATTCGAATCGTCAAAATTTAAATCTGTAACTTTAACTCTGTATCTGTAATCTGTAAATTTAACTGTAACCTGCCAGACTTATCATTTGATATCAGACCATCGAATTCATATTTTAGCTGCGTGCATCCTCAAAATTAGCTCCCAGTTTTGATGGCCATTTGCTGAAACGAAACTTTTATATTTAAGTTCTACATAAGAGCGATGAGGAAAAAGAAGAACATAATCCTTTTTCGATTAGTGATTTAAGGGGAGAAAAGCTAGGGTTGGTGTTCAAGAAATATTGTAAGAAACAACTATTTTATTTTTTAAGTTGGGTCTTGTGTGTAAAATGGAAATTCACCCACAAGTGCAGTGCATGCTGCGCATTATACATCAATTTATATTGAATAATTTTGAATGAACAACAACAACTTGTGTGTGTTACCACCAAGTTTATAGGCTGGAGTTATAGCTATTTCACGAGAGCCACCTCGATCATCAGACTCCTTTAGTGGTGCTTGGTCTGGTTATGCTCGTATTAATTGAAAAACTCTTTGCCGTCATATGGGAGCGAACCATAGTTTTTCAATTGATACGAGCATAGCCAGACTAAGTGCTATAACTCGTGAAATAGCTATGACTCCAGCCTATAAACTTGGTGGTAACACACACAAGTTGTTGTTGTTCATTCAAAATTATTCAATATAAATTGATGTATAATGCGCAGCATGCACTGCACTTGTGTGTGAATTTCCATTTTACACACAAGACCCAACTTAAATTGTAAATTAATTCTTGACCAGTGTCAACTGTTTCAACCCATCCCCCCCTTGTATGACCAACGAATTGTTGGCATACGAATCGGTGCATGGGGAAAAAAGAAAGAAACCGACTGAACAATAACAAGCTTGTGTGTGTTAATAAAAATGCTAGTCGCTGTTGCAATTGATAAACAACGAAACCTGCATTGGGATAAAGCTAACCATGTGGCTTCAGTGGCGCTGTGTGTAGTGCATCGGCCTCTGAAACGCAAGGTTCATGGTTCGCTCCCATATGACGGCAAAGAGTTTTTCAATTAATACGAGCATAACCAGACTAAGCCCCACTAAAGGAGTCTGATGATCGAGGTGGCTCTCGTGAAATAGCTATAACTCCAGCCTATAAACTTGGTGGTAACACACACAAGTTGTTGTTGTTCATTCAAAATTATTCAATATAAAACAACTATTTTAGTTAAAAAAAAATCAATTGTTATGCTTCACTCATAAACCTATAAATTAAAGAATTCTTTAAAACCTTTTTTTGACAGGCCTGCGACGAAGCTGTCGCCAAATTAAACAATGTTGGAAGTGATGAACACAATTCCATAACTTCAACCATAAATCAAATATTATATCCTCTTGTTCAAGGATGCGAAACAAAAGACCCCAAAATTATCAAGGTACATATTTTTTTAATTACAGTTTTATGTTTCGTAAATTTATTTCCTGCTGTTAGTATTGTCTTGGCATGATGCAACGACTTATTACACAACAAGTTGTAGATCAAAAAGGCGCTCGTTACATAACTGATGCCCTATGGATGCTAATGGAAAATAACATCGATGAAGTGAAAGTACTTCAAACAGTTACACTTCTTCTTACAACGAATACTATTGTATATGGAGAAACTTTAGCAAAGTCTATTGTTCTGTGCTTTCGTTTACACAATTCAAAAAATGCAACTATAGTCAATACAGCAGGAGCTACTGTCCGCCAGCTGGTTGCGTTAGTCTTCGAACGTGTTTTTCTGGAAAAACATGAAGTCCAACATCAGCAAGGTAACGCAAATAATGTAGATAGAAGTAATGATGCTACTTCAAGCAAAATACAAACAACGAATGTAGAATTATACCCCTTGGCGTCCGATGCATATATGCTTTTTCAAGTAAGTTACAATTTACATGATTATTTACAGACCATAAGTCACTACATTGACTGCATGTAGCGTTGTTAAGGTGTATTAAAAGAGTACATTTTAAATAAATATTTTGTATTCAATATTTTATTAGGATCTCGTACAACTTGTTAACTCTGATCATCCTTACTGGCTTTTTGGCATAACAGAAGTAAGCAGAGCGTTTGGCTTAGAGCTGTTAGAAACGACACTTACAAACTTTAGCTCGGTATTCCACGATGTAGGATTGAACTCTAATCCCAAATAGGAACTTACTAAATAATACTCTATTTCAGTATGTAGAATTTACAGTACTCTTAAAGGAACGTGTATGTGCGCTTGTTATAAAACTATTTTCACCCAATGTTAAACATCGGCAAACTCAAACAAATACTACTTCAAATGTACCTCAAGAGAAGCCATATTTTCCAATAAGTATGCGTCTGTTAAGGCTAGTTGCAATTTTGATTGACAAATATCACACAATTTTGGTACAAAAAGCGTAATTTGATCACTTTTTTTTCTGCTAATGTTTGTATTTTTTTAAAGGTAACTGAATGTGAAATTTTTCTCTCGTTAATTATAAAATTTTTGGATCCCGACAAACCGAACTGGCAACGTGCTTTAGCTCTTGAAGTTATTCATAAAATGGTGACAAAAGCTCATCTCATTTCATTTTTTTGTATGTCGTATGACCTTAAGAATCATGCTACCAACATTGTCAAAGAGATGATAACCGCTTTAGGGACTTATGTTCGTCATTCTTTTATACATGTCTCATCTGGTAAGCAAAATTAAATTAATTTCAACAACACAAATATAAGGTTTTTATTTTTATCTTGCCTAGTTTTTAACGGACATGCAATCAGCGTAGGAAATGGTCAAAACGTGAATACTACTGGAAATGTCTTGCAACAATCAGGGTTTATGTTTAGAGGATATTTTTTGCCATTAGCAGCAAAGTTTGAGCCTAATTCACCAAAATCCGTCTAGTAAGGTTTTGTTGTTTATAAAAAGTGTCGTTAAACAGTGTAATCGAATTCTCAGCTTGGAAATGTTGGACAAGGTTGAACCTCCCACCATACGCGATGGTTATGGAATTTCTATAGCTTACGCTATTCTTTTAGATGTTACTAGATCAATTTCTATAATTATAAAAAGCTGTCCAGATGTGCGTATTTTCCTTTTTTTACTAAACAATACTTAATTTTTGTAATATTTAATTCAGATACATCTGAATGATTGTAACGAAGTTACTGAAAGTAAGGACATAGAAAATTCTCTTAACGTACAACTAGTCAAATCCAGCTGGTCAGGATTGCTATCAGCATTTGTTCCGCTTGTAGATGCTGCTGTGGATGAAAGTACAACGGATAATATTTTGAAAGCGATGCAAGAGTATTCGGCTCTTTGTGGAATACTCAACTTGCTTAACGCTCGCGATGCATTTATCATATCGATTTGTAGATCCTCCTTCCCACCACATTATGCTTTATCAATATTCAACGGAGCACAATTAGATGTCGATTTAAGATGTGAGATAATGTTATTCTGTAAACTTTTGTTTCAAAAACTTAATTTTAATTTTTTTGTTTGACAGGTCATACAAGAAATAAAAGTCAGGATTTAAATAATCATATACTAGGATCCTGTAACGAGAGCGATTTTAGACAGCAAATTGTGGCAGTCGGTACACCATTGCCGAGCGCTTCTTTACCTCAAAGTATTATGCAAGCTCCTGTTATGTTAACATCAAAGAATCTACAGTGCATGAGAGCAATACTGTTTCTTGCCCACAATCATGGTGGTATTTTGGGCACTTCTTGGCAAATTATCCTTGCTACACTGCAACACTTGGTTTGGATTCTTGGATTAAAACCATCTACCGGTGGAAGTCTTCAGGTGCAACATTTTAAAAATCTCTTATTTCATAAAATCTAACTAAGCATTTAACAGGCTATTCAAAAACCCGCTGTAGAGAACGTAGGTATTCAAACAGCTGTAATGGCTGATTTACCTGTTTTATCACAAATGCTTAGTGAACTTTTCGAGTCCAGTCAGAACTTAGATGATGTTGCACTACATCATTTAATAGATGCTCTGTGTAAGCTTTCACAGGAAGCTATGGAACTTGCTTACACGAATAGAGTCAGTATAAATTACCATAGTCAAACAAGAATGTGCACTTTAAATAATTTATTTCCAGGAACCATCGTTATTTGCAGTAGCCAAACTTCTTGAAACTGGTTTAGTCAATATGGCACGTATAGAAGTACTTTGGCGCCCTTTGAGCAATCACCTGTTAGAGGTCTGTCAACACCGACATATTCGAATGCGGGAATGGGGTGTGGAAGCAATAACGTATTTAGTTAAAGCTGCCTTGCAATTCAAACACAGAGTGCCATTGAAAGAGAACAAAGTATTATAAGTCATGAAAAGATTGCTTTTCGGAAAATTTTCATTTCATCAATCTATAGGTTCTTCAAACTATGCTCCTGAATCCGCTATCAGAGCTATCAACAGTACCACATGCAGATGTTAGGCAGAGGCAATTGGATTGTGTTTTACAGATTCTTAACGGATCTGGAGATATACTTTCTTTTGGCTGGCCAACAATAATCCAAATTATAGGTGCTGTTAATGACCGCCAAGGGTAAAATCTAAAAAATATTATATATGTATGAAGTTTTTTATTTGTGTATTGTAAATTCGTTTAGAGAACAACTCATCAGGACTGCATTTCAGTGTTTGCAATTAGTTATAACTGATTTCTTACCAATAATACCATGGAGATGTCTACCGTTATGTATAAGCACCGCATCGAAATTTGGATCCCAAACTCAAGAACTTAACATCTCTTTAACAGCAATCGGGCTAATGGTACATTTTTTTTAATTTCGAAGTAATTAATTAGATTACATACTGAATATTTTTTTAGTGGAATATTTCAGACTTTTTCAATCAAAACCAAGAAAAGTTGATGTCAATTGAAATAGATAAAGCTTTCATATTGCCAGATTTTCCAGGAGCCTTTAAAATGCCTCAATTTGATAAGCTTTGGATGTGTTTATACGCAAAGCTAGGTAGGATAGTTATAGTAATTACTATATTATTATTAAATTTCGTTCTAAAAAAATGCTTGTTTTTAGGCGAGCTTTGCGTTGACCTCAGACCAGCTGTTAGAAAATCAGCTGGACAAACTTTATTCTCGACAATATCAGCACATGGAAGCCTCATTAATGGTCCAACATGGCAAGCTCTCGTGTGGCAAGTTCTATTTCCATTGTTGGACAATGTTCGAACCTTATCAAGTTCTGCGAGTAATGAAAAAGTCGATTTGAGCAGTAACATTCTTATTCATCATTCAAGAAATACAGCTCAAAAGCAATGGGCTGAAACTCAAGTTCTAACACTATCTGGGGTTTGCAGAGTAAGTTAAATAGGTCAAAAGTATTGGTGTAGTGAATCACTTACTGATTACGAAAATACCACTCCAACTGCAACATCCATTTTAACCGAAGTAAGGTTACGAAAAACGAAAAAGAACTATCTAGAATACATTTATATATAAAATAAAATCTCATAGTAATTTTATTATTGTATTCGATGAACGTCTTTTCCAGAGTCATAAGGATGGAATTTGTTATAGGAGTGTATTGTTTGTCATTGTTATATTTTGTTCTTTTGTTAAGGTTTTCAACAGTAAACGTGAGCTTCTTCAAGCGTTAGGCGATTTTGATCGGGCTTGGTCACTTATATTGGAATTCATCCAAAATACGGCTTTAAGTAAAAATGGAGAAGTATCACTTGCTGCATTGAAATCACTTCAAGAAATAATGTATCATAATTCAGACAAGCACACAAACTCAAATGAAAATATTGCGCAACTTCACGACGAATTGTGGGATGTAAGTTTCATTGATTTTATAAACAAAAAAAATATTTTATTTAGTTTTTTTTATTAGATTGCTTGGAAAGTTTGGGTGAACATTGGACTGGAAAGTACCAAACTTCCAATGAAATCAAACGATGCAACAGAAGAGTTTTACATTCCTAACCAGGCGTTTCTAACTGCCTTAGTTCAAATATTCCCAGCAATTTTTCAACATATATACCCAAGGTTTACGGAGTCGGACTTTGAAAAATTATGTTCGGTTATTAGTAATATTGTAACAATACCAGTTCAAACCGATGCAGTTCCATATGTTATGTCGCCAATGTGTGATTCTCTCCAGACTCTATTGCATGATGGTGTCTTAGAGTGCATTGAATTGGTACAAAAGGTATGAACCCTAAAGTTATAACATTCAAATAAAAAATAAATAAATTGATTTTATCATAGGAAGCAACCTCCCCAAATACAACGATGCAATGCATGATTCCAGCGATTTTTAAGCAGTTGCTGCTGCTAAGTAAATTTGCCTGTACTCCGCCAGTTTGGCAAGGCTTTGAAGAAAAAACAACAAAAACCCAGAATTCTTATTCAAATGCCACTTCCGTTGAATTAGTGAGCATGAATTACATTCCATTTGGAGAAAAAGCAATAAGTATGTCAGTTAAATTATATCAAGCAACAGCAACTGAAGATTTTGTTATACAAGAAGGTGTACTTCATGAAATAATAAAGGTAAACAATAACTATCTTTCAAACATCAGAGTTTAAAATATTTAATTTGTTTAGGCTTTACGAACTCCTCTTGCCATGAAATATAAATGCCTATCATCGAGTACGTGGAAATTAGCCATTTCAAGCTTAATAACCGTACTGCATACAGGCTTGAAGGTGGCAATATCAAAACCAAATTATTTCATTCGAATGTGGGATGATTTGGCAGAAACTATAGATGAATTTCTGTTCCCGAGAAGGTAAGAGATAACAAAAGAAACTTAATTCGTTTTCAGCATCTTCACTCACTGTTACGGAAAATGTACGCAAAATGTTGTACTTAAACCTTTTGCCTAAGTATCATTCCATATGAAAACGTCTAAGATAAATGTAAGTTGTAGCTCCACTGTTTTAAATTTTGCCCAAAATTTGTGAGAAACTGCTTGCACGGAAGCTTCTAAAATTTGTGGTTTCTTTGCTCAAATGTTAAAGACTGCGCTGCTAAAAAAAATGTTCTACTTTTCATTCTGCAGTACGCTGTTCGAAAAGCGAAATTTGATAATAGATAGATAGATAGATAGATAAAATAATTTTATTTTCTTGAAACAGTAGTTATAAAAACAAGATTATGCTGGGTTATAAAATTAATTAGGACAATAACTTGTTAAAGTTGTCTGTCAGGCTAAAAGTTTTACAAATTAAATTTTAGCTTAGCTTGAATTTAAGTTAGTTATATTCATTTACAATTAGGTTTCGGTAATTAAAAGTATTTTTTAAGAATTTATACAGTTTTATGTAGCATTCGCCATTCAGTATCTTGAGAAACTCTGTGCGATCAATCGTTTCAGCTCCAAGAAATATTCGCCGGTAAGTTTTGAAGATAGGACAAATGCCGACGAAGTGGTAGGTATTCTCTGTTGCATCCAGGGTTGCATAATGTGCACAAACCAACAGTGTCATTTCGAAAAGCCCTTCCATTCAAATCGAGTAGTCCGCATCTTGCTTTTAAAATAAGACTTATCATATCCCTTGAATTTGAGTCATCGAAATAGTTGGGTACATCTACGAAGGATAGGTTACTATATTCATCATGAAATTGCGATTGCAGAGCACGGTCGGTAAAAGACGTCCACAATTGTTTCTTAAGTTTATTCAAAAGCGTATGATGAGCATCTATATGGTTTATTTCGAGACTGAAAGAAATTCCAGTCTCTTGGAAAAGGTCTGACCATTCCTGGGCCCAAAATATTTGTTTGCAATACTGCTACTGAAAGAATGCGAGGCAGTCTTTCGCTGGGTACACTGAAAACTTTGCGCATATATGTAAAATGGACGTTGAGTGTCGTAAGGAATGCTTTTGAGAGACCAGTTTCAATGTGTACTACATAGTTTGGTGTGTTTTCGGGCAGGTTGAAACATCTTTTAACAAAAAACCGTTGAAGCTTTTCGACTTGTGTATACTTTGTACCCCCATACCTGTGCACAAAAATACATTATTGACCTAGCAGCTGCGTCGTGTACTTTAAACTTGGCTGAGTGAGGAACATGCTGGCTCATAACGAATCTTGACCATGTTGCCTTAAAAGCATTTTTTGATTTTGTCAGCCTTTTTGTTAGATGCTCAGACCATGACATATAGATAAATATGACGCCAAGATACTTATATTGGTTTGTTATTTTAATTTCTGCTTCATTGAAATACCATTTTTCGGTTGCAGCTCTTCGACCACCATTCCTAAAAATAACAATTTAAGATTTCTCGAGGTTTACTTCAAGGTTCCATTTCTTGCAGTAGATGCTGAACTTATCGATGATAGATTGAAGTGCGGCGGGACTATCAGCCAAAAGCACGATGTCATCGGCATACAAGAGAACGTTCATCTCTAGCCCATCGAAGTATAGTCCAATTGGAAGTTCGGAGTGCAGGTCATTTAAAAACAAAACGAATAGTAAGGCACTTAAAACGCAACCTTGTTTAACACCTTTGATCGTGCGGAAAAAATCGGATGCACTGTTCCCGTCCCAGACAGCAGCAATTGTATCTTGGTACAGTAATTTGATAATTCTTATCATCTTAGCTGATATACCCAAAGTTACCAGCTTATGAATTAGAGCTTGCCTATTTATGTTGTCGAACGCGGCTTTAAGATCTACAAACCAAGCATATAGCTTTTTTTCTGGCTAAGTTGGAGTTGTATAATACAAGAAAGGTTGTAGATCTGATCAGTAGTGCTATAGCCGGTTCGATAAGCAGCTTGGTATTCATTGAGTATATTATTGTTCTCAATCCAGGTGGTAAAGCGGTTTAAAAGTACAGTGGTAAATAACTTGTATAGGGTATCCAAAAACTAGAGTCCACGATTACAATCTTTTAGGGCAAGGCATCGTGTCTCAATTGTTGCATTTGATAGTATTTTCTCAGCAGTTGCTTGAGTAATTTTGTCGGTATATTCAACGCGTCTATTGTCTGACCATTTAAGTCTTGGAAGTAGAGTTGTTGAAGGGTATCGTGGCGTATCTTCTAGTCCTTTTATATCCAAAACTACGGGTATATGGTCTGAAAATGTTGCACAGTCATCCGAAAAATTACCAATCGTCTCCAATGCAGTGTATGAGGGACAGCAATAGTCTACAACCGATGATCCTCTCGTTGACACAAGCGTGAACTCACCGATTTTGTCGCTTAAACCTCGCCCGTTCAGAATAAAAGCGCCAATGTCTTCCAAAAACTCGTTAAACTTTTTGCAATTGCTGTCGATAACATTATCTTTTGAGTATCGCACATCACTAATAGAAGGTGAATTTGTCTGTACATCAATCGATCCTTTCGTTATCGTTCTGACGTTAAGATCACCCAAAAGAATGAAACTATTTGAATCAAATTCATCGAAGAAAGTTTTTAAAGTTTCAAAATCTCTAGCCCAATGGTTATAATTTAGATACATTGGTATTAGATTTAAATTTGATAATAGTAGCAGATTATTTTGAGAAGTCTAGACTCTTTTTTCGCGCACAATTAATTATCCAGGCTATTTATTTTGTGCGGAAAAATGACATTTGTATTTTTGTTCGTATTTGTTTTTGTTGTTTCTTTCAATATAGCCTTGTTTACAGTTCCCGTGCGCAGGCAAAAAAACTGCAATATTTTTATTATTGAGGTGAAATAAAAATAATTCTTTTCATGATTAGTTTACAGTTTCATGCTGAAAACAATGCAAAGCAACTTACCGGCACTTGTCTTGCGTGCGAAAAAATAGTATGGTGAATAAAAAATATTTGTTCGTATGGTCGGTTTACATTTCCAGAAAAAAATATATATATGTATTCACCTCACAGCATTATTTGCATGCAAATAGTTTTGCATCCAAAAATTATTCCATTTTTAGACCTATACAGCCAAATTAAAAAACGCGGAATAGCGAAGGGTTAGCCTTATTCCATGGATTAAGTGCAAAATGTTACTAATAAAACAAAATTTCTGCTATGTGACGTTAACTTTGCTAAACCACCGAAGCAGATGGTTTAGCGAAGGAATAAGCAGCCAGACTATTTTTTTTATTGGTGTTGGTATCAGAAGATTTACCTTTTCAATAACATTTTTTTTCTATGCACAATGATTTCGCTATATTCTGAAGAATATAAAGCAAAAGGTTATTTATAAATGGTTTAGTTTATTTTTATGAGCTTACTTTGTCTTTGGTGCTCCAACTCTCGCTTCTTTTTCTTTTTTAATTAAATTTACCATAATACCTACTAATAATTTAGATAGACATAAGCAAGAAAATTCTTAGGTGTGTTTGGTTACTTGAAATTTTAAGATGTCAAAACTCATACGGAAAAAACCCAAGCTTCCGAAACTCGCACGGTAAACGTCACTTTACTATTCCACGAATAGGTATAAATTTTTTTGAATGAGAAATTTTAACCCGTGGCTTAACTCTTATTCCGTGGTTTAGTAAAATCGTGGAATAAAGGTAGAATAAGCGTTTTTTATTAATAGCGCTGATAATTTATTAATCAGGGGTAAATTAATCACTCAATGGGCTTAGGCCAAGGCAACCATTTTTTCTGCTTGAATTTTATGCACCGAATGAGTGGAAAATTGTTTTGAAAATGCTGATTTTTTTGAATGGGAACTGTAAACTATGCATATATTTAGTACCTTTCATTTCTTGCATTTGTTTTAATTTTTTGAATTGGTGAAACTGTCAACGAACAAATACAAAAATTCGTTTTGCATCAGCTGCATACAAGATATCAAAACGTTTAAAACAGTATTTTTAAGCTGAAAGCACAATTAGTACAAAGAATATCAAAGACGGTGCTAAAAAACGTGTATTTTTCGTGATTTTTAACTGACTATTCAATGGAGCTAGCTTATAGGTATTTCTCAGATATAAGGTGAAAAAATCATAGAAAAAATTTAATTTAAAATTGATTCATTCAGCACACTCTTTATATAAAAAATCTCTACTTGAAGTTTTTGAAAAAAGTATTATGGCAACAACATCAATGTGGTCGGCAGAAGGTGACTTTCAAGGTAGTATACTGCTGTGTTAAGAAGAAAAAACGTATCTACATTTTTAGCCTTTTGAGATAAACGCGTTTTTCTGTTATCTATAGTTGTAGATAAGTAATATATTGCGTGGTGTAACGAACTACTGCACGAGTTTGTCAATTATAAATGAAAATCTTCTTATCCTTGTACAAATTTTATTGTATTAATAATCGTCTAAAGATGAAAAAATAAGATTTTCATTTACAATATTAACTTCTCTTTAACTTTTTTTGATTTTTGAGGAATGTTTTTCTGACGTATCTATGTACATAATTCCTTTTATTATTTGCAAAGCTAGTATGGTAGTAATTTTTTGTTTGTTTTTAAGTTTTTAATAAAAATTGTTTTTAAGGAAAAAAATAATAAACATACCCAAGATGTCAAAACTGTCCCTAACAAAGAAGCCAAAAATATAGATTTTTCTTCTTAATTAGTATTGTTTTTATACCACGAACTTTTAAGTCCAAAAAATTGTTTTATTTATTGTGCGCGTAAAAGTATTTAAGAAAGCAAAAATATAAGTTAAAAACTGTCTTTTTTGATGAAAACACACTTGAATCTTGAATTTTCTTCATCCAGTCTTACTTGATGCTAAAGGTTAAAAACTGTATGTGCAGCAGCATCTCCTCTCCCAGCGCTCTTACTTTTTTGCCTGTTGTTTACAAAACATCGAATATTTATAGTTATAGGTTACAACTGTCTGGGAGGTCATTCCGTAACTTTCAAAATGATAATCGTCAAAACGATAATATTGTTAACGTGATCGTCAATGATTTGCTTCACTTTATTCCACTAATATTGTCTCTTTCTGTTTTTTTTTTAGAATGCATTTTGAGAACGTTTGGTATTCTCAAACTGTGGATGAAATATCATATTGGCTGTCATAAATTACCATTTTCGTTGTTTTTTTTGTCTTTAGTGCAACAAAAAAGAGACAAAAGTAATTATGTCAAATTACAGTGGCTCAGTCTCAGACTCAGTCATTCAATTACAGTCGCCTACAAACTTTCTTGAAAAAAGTACTAAGTGAGCATGAAAATCAATGCAATCAATACCTATTAAGCTATTTAGCTATCGTCTAAACGCTTTTGACGATTATCCACTTACCTGAAGCCAATATTTGATTTTCAAAATAGACTAAGAGTCTACAGCAGAACTATACACTAATGGTTTCCGATTCCGTGATATGTGATCCGAGGAGCTTATCTAGGGAGGCGTTCAATTTTTTTCGATTGATTTTTTGAATAGACTTCACTCAAGCTTTCGAAGCCTTTACTTCTTTTTTTGCTATCACTCACACTCAAAATCTGCTGTGGGCCCTCGGTCTAAAACGTTATCGCTCAAACCATACGTTATTTTCAGTTTTGCTTTATGTAAGATTTTCGTCAATACGTAATCGTCGAGTTATAATGGTTGGAATGACTGCCCAGGATGTCAAATTACAGTCATTCAACTACAGTCGCCTACAATATTACAATCTTTAAAAAGTTTAATTGAGCTTCAAAATCAATGAAAACGATACCTATCGTTAGGAAATATTTTTTTAAACTGTTATCGCTCAAACGATAGTCATTTGCAATTTTACGGAATGCAAGACTATTGTCAAAAGGGTATCGACGGGTGATAATCGTTTTACGGAATGAGTGAACAAATTTATGGAATGCAAGACAACCGTTAAAACGTTAACGTCGGGTAATAATCCTTTTACGGAATGATTGACAAGTTCCAGAAAACAGATTTTTCGTTTAACCTCACAAAACTTTAATTAATTAATCAAATTAAAGTTATATAACTAGACAATGAAAAATATGTGCACACCATATCGGCAGCACCCGCTCTACCACCAATGTTTAAGTTGATGTTTTTAAAAAGTGGCGAGAACTTCTTGCATCGAGAAAACATGGAACACAAAATCCCAACGTTTCTCGACTTGGAAAAATAAACTGTGTCTGTATCTCAATGTGAGAAACATCTCTTTTGATTTGTCTTTCCATTGGAATATCTACCGGAAACTATGTAATTGGCAGTTAAAATTCAAATATTTAAAAATATTTGTATTTTTATCAAATGTCTTATGTAGGTTTGCCGGCTTAATGCAATAAGTAAATACGCATTTATATAAGCTAGTATCGCCAAGTAGTCGAAATTCGACCTGACTCTATTAATGTCTTAACGGCAACATATAAATATAAAAACTTCTGCCCGAGCGATTGGCTATACCTTTGAAATAAAAAAATATTGAAATAAATTGCCATTAAGTCAGTTTAAAAGGGAGATATAGGTAGAAAAGTGTTTACGTATTAATATATACATAAATTTTTTTTTTTTTTTTTTTTTGAGGGTTATTAATGCATTTATTGAAAAAATATCAATCTAAACACATTGGTAATATAGGTATATGGATATATCTATGCATGTATATGTATATATAACCATACAATTATGCAAATATAATCTATATAATGACGTTCCCATAATTTTGATTCGATACTTTTGGTCTAGTTTCAATTTTTTAAGCTTTCAAAAGCATACTTCACTTAAATGAAACTGAAGAATCTGAAGTATACAACACTTAATTGAAACTGAAGACACTGAGCACAAAAAAAGAAGGATTATTAATTTCACTTAAGTGAATCTGCCCATAATAACTGTTTGCTACTTTTAGTCTAGTTGAATTTACTCTTGCTTCAGAAGTTATGAGGGCTCTCGAGTGCACCTCACTTAAGTGAACTTAAGTGAACTTAAGTGAAAATGAAAAATCTTAGGTAAACCTCACTTAAGTGAAACTGACAACACTGAAGCACAAAATAGACAAAATTACTAATTTCACTTAAGTGAATTATAGTTATGATCGCCACTATTTAGGGTCTGTTACGTATCTACTTTCATTCAATTTTGCTTTTGAAGTGAGGAGAGTTCTCAAGCGCACCTCACTTAAGTTGAACCAAAGAAGAAAATGATTGATAAGTAGGTATTTCTATATTTGTTTTTAACGCTTACATTTACATTTCCAAACTACCCTCTTTGCTAAATCCAAAGGGAGAGTGTTCTTTTGTTTTTGTTTTGAAATAATACAAATTACAAATACAAAATATTTACAATTTCTCTACTTTTAATCGCTTGAATTTTCTTCTCACGTGCGTTTTACTTGTCGAGTAATTTTAGCAGGTAAATCGAGAAATTATCTCGACTTTTTTCTTACAGAAACAGTTTAACTCACATTTTTCCAGGCTCTCACAGTTTTACTCATATTTTTCCAGGCTCTCACAGAAATTTTATTCCGAAAAGTTCCAAGTCGAGAAAATCTAGTTACAGAACCAGGCGAATGTGAGAAAACAATTTTAATGCCAATTCACGTCATATTTGTTTTGATTCACGTGTTCCATGCGAGAAATTTCTCGATGCGAGAGTTACAGAACGTAGGCACTGATTGGCATTAGAAACATCGTTCAATGTAAGTGGCAACTTACAAAAAGAACAAAAGGTTGTAATTTACATTTGGCAGTTTGAAGGGATCTACAAGTGTTTTTTTTTTATCACGTACGAGTAGCAAACACATTTTTTTTCACCAAAAAGTACCTAATTTTCTATTTCACGATAAAAAAAATGTGTGTTTAGCATAATACAACTCTGATATATTTTTTTTTATTTTAGTGTTTGTACTGTTGAAGATCGTGGTTTAGAGGAAATAGTTGTAGACGAAACAATCGATTGTCAAGTGATTGAACTACTACGCGATGAAGTTTTGCCATACTCCCATGTTATTCCTCATCAATTTATTATGAAGATAGTTGTTCTACTAAATAAAGGATCTATTCATTCAGCATCAGACTCGAATATTTGTTACGAAGCTGACTGGAAGATCAGAGAAATTTTTGCAAAAACATGTTTTGAGACCCTATTGCAATTTTCGCTCTTGGATGGTTCGTGCAATAATAACAGAAATGTACCTGTTTCGGCAGGTGGCAAGGAGTTTGCTGGGCGATTAGCAGTAACAGCTCTATTACATAGATTTCAAGAAGTTTTAAAACGCTTCAGTGACGACGAAAGACAAAGTGGAAAATGTCCATTATCGAGGTACTATAATAAGCATAACAAAATAGAAAATTTCGTTATTGTAAATCTTTTCAGATTCAGACTTTCTGAAGTTTCCTTTGTTTTAAAGGCAATAGCTACTTTAATAGTTTCCATGAAAAAAGCACCCCCCAACAAAGGTATATTATGATATTAATAATCTACTGTAATAAAATTTTATCTAATGGTTGTTAGTTAATAAATCGGCGTGGGATCAATTGATTGGACTGTACCCATATCTTGTGGATTGCACAACAACAACATCCGCAGAAGTATCGAGATCGTTACGAGAAGCTTTATTACAATACACAGAGCTATTACAACCACCAAATTATTATTATGATTTAAAAGGCGTTAGTAGCGTGCAAGAGAAAGATATACAAAATAAAAATTAAAACATATAAATACCCTCTATTAATTAACGAGAAACAACAGCGAGTTAGCACTTAGGTGACACAATATGCGCAGAAAAAGGAAGGGTAGACTCCCTATGTCTACGCATGTAATATATTAGAAAAGTCCTAAATTGATTTTTTCAATTAAATCGTAGAATATGAGAACGCACATGACAAAATATAGTGAATTAAAATTAGTGCCCATTTACACCACCCGATTTTTCCTCAGACGATCTTTTGTTCATAGATGAAGGGAGTAGAAAGTGAGGGGTAAGGACCAAATCGTCCGTTCCTGGCAAACGGCAAATGAAATTATTTGTGGGTTTAATTTTGTTGAATTAAATTTTTTTTTCGTAAAACCAAAAAGTATTTGATTGCCAGTAGATGTGTTTTACGAAAAAAAAATGCAATAGGCAACGCTGGTCCTAAATGCCATCTACAGCTAGAACTATAAAGCTAGAACTATAATGCTCGGAGGGGCACTTAAGTGGTCGGAAGAAAACAAGCGAATACACGGAAAGCATACGACGGTGACTATAATTGCGGAGTGGAGCGTTTCGTCAAGTTTCGTTCAACTTTGGTTACGGAAGTGAGGTGCGCTCCGGAGCGCACCTCACTTAAGTAAAACTGACATTTGGTGTAATAGGAGTGCCAAAAAGAGATAGATGATAATTACATTATGGGTGTGTTCCCCTTTTTTCGGTACGGAAAGCTACTTTTCGTTGGTTTTTGACATTAGCTTCAGTGCCCTTCCGACTATTATAGTTCTACCTTAATGCTCGGAGGGGCACTTAACTGGTCGGAAGAAAACAAGCGAATACACGGAAAGCATTTGACGCGACTATAATCGCGAAGTGGAGCGTTTCGTCAAGTTTCGTTCAACTTTGGTTACGGAAGTGAGGTGCGCTCCCGAGCGCACCTCACTTAAGTAAAACTGACATTTGGTGAAATAGGAATGCCAAAAAGAGAAAGATGACAGTTACATTATGAGTGTGTTCCCCTTTTTTCGGTACGGAAAGCAACTTTTCGTTGGTTTTTGACATTAGCTTCAGTGCCCTTCCGACTATTATAGTTCTACCTTACCACAGTACACATATCTAAGGTATTATCTTGCGCATGTGGTCCGAAATGAGAACTGTCAAAGAAATTCAAGATGGCAGCCTTACGTGACCTCTTCCACTGTATTACAACAACAACGAAGAAAACAAACACAAAAGGATAATTTAAATAACACTAAAAAAATGTTAATAAACACTAAAAAGCTTGAAACAATTGTGTTTGTGAATAAATAAGTTACAAATGAACACATAACACACAACAAATTTTGATGTTTAACTAGTCGGGGTCACGTAGAGTCGCCATTTTTCACCGATTTTGATGGATGCGCAGAACTGAACAAAAATGAAAACGCTAATGATATTACCTTCAATATGTGTACTGTGCTACCTTACCTCTGAATGCAAAATGAAAGAGACAGCAATAAAGTATGAAGAGGACAGGAATAGAAATCGGACTGGAAAAATCGTTTCATATCGTTTCATGTAAACATTTCACACGATTTTGGAAAAAATCGTACTGGAAAAATCGGGTAATGTAAATGCCGACTTAAATTTAATTAAAACAGGGGACTTGAACAGCATTTGCAGTCACATATTTCTATACACACATTTTATAGTTGAAATTGCCTGGCAATTAAAATGCCCACCCAAGCAATAAATTGCCATTCCTATTCCAATTGCCATCGCCTCAAAACTCAAATATTGCCAATGGAGTGTAAGTGCCCCTCCGAAGTCCGAGCATTATATTTAGTTCTACCTAAAGCCTAGTACGCAGATCGAGACAAAATTTATCTCCCATATAAAATTTTTCCCAGGACAAATTTTATCTCGGATTTTTTTCTAAGCGGTACGCAGCTCCAGCGCAAAATTTGACAGTTGTAACCGCTGTACGTGAAAAGGTAAAAAAAAGTCTCCACTTAATTTTGCGCGGAAAAAGAATGCTCGAAGCATTATTTTTCCGGACAAATTGTGACGTTTTATGTATATTTCGCTTTTTATAGACTAAAATCATCTTCTTGTTTCATTCTTTACATTATTTAGACGTTGTGAGGACGAATGACTGAAATAAAATATAAAATGCTTAAAAAAAATGATGACATAAGAATGCGAAAAGAATAAATAGAACAGCTGTTTTAAATCAGTCAGTAGCGTAGCTTATGGGAAATGGTACAAAAGGACCACATATAATATTTTTCAATAAAAATTTAAATTGATTTTCAAACATCACACCCATACTCAAATGGAATTTTATAGTTGATAGATAAGGAAAGAACTATTTTTTGACAGAAAAAGTTTATTTTGATCCAAATGTCAGCACATTGCCCTAAAATCACTTTTTTCTAGAGAAGTAAAAAAACTTCAAAAATTTCGAAATAGTTAGAGGTTTTTAATCCAACGACATCGTTGCCGTCCTTCAATGCAATTTCACAGTGAATGGCTTGACAGACACAAGAATAAACTATACTTCGACGAAAAAAGTTTATTAATCCAAATGTCAACCAATTGCTCTGAAATCACTTTTTCGGGAGAAGTAAAAAAAATTAAAAAATTTGGAATTTTTAGAGGTTTCCTAATCCATTGTCATTGTAGCCATCCTTCAATAAAATTTGACAGTTGAGGGCTTGAGGGACAAACTATATTTTGACGTAAAAAGTGTATTTTGATCCAATTTATTCCAAAGTGCCCTAAAATCACCTTTTTCCAGAGAAGTAAAAAACTGAAAATTTCAGACTTTTAAGAGGTATTTTCATCCATCCACATAAAATTAATTTATCGCAGGCAATCAATTTTTCTTGCTCAGCAAATGCTTTGCAAGAATCTAATGTCTGTATGTAAAATTTTCAAATTCATGTGAATTAATGGAAATTTAATAATTTTTTAAATTTCTAGCTACGCTACTGTTCTCAATTGACTTTTGTTTTTATTTCTACACCTTCAGAATTTGTCTTGAGAAAAAAAATGTAGAGATAAAATTTGTCTTGTCTCGATCTGCATACTAGGCTTAAGAAGCCATTGACAACCCCATTTTTACTCAATTTATTGCCTTGACTATGGAAATCAATAATTGCCTCTCATCTTCTAGGCAATATTGCCATTGCCATTGACAAAGCGTCTCCATTTGCAATATTAAAGGCAATAGCAATGAGTGAGGCAATTTACTGCCTCAAATATTGCCAATGGAGCCGCTGGGTAAAGCGTGGTACACATTATCAAACCTGAGTGTCAGCCATGTTGGATATCAAACCGAACTGACAATGTGTACACGCTGAATGATGGTTTGACACTCAGAACTGCCTGCTCACAAAATTTTTTGATACTGCGTGACAGCCCTCGGTCAGGGTTACCTCTGAAAAATTTCGGAAGGAGTCAAAAAAAGGAGTCCTGGCTGAAAAAAGGAGTCCCATAAAAACTTCCAAGAAAAAAAATCAACATTTAGCAGTGTTTTAATTTAACATGGTTTATTTAAGAAAAAAATAACAAATAGCTTCTTTTTTAAACAAAACAATAAATAAAAACTTCCATCTTTTCAATTTTTTTAGTATACATAAGTTAAACTCAAAATAAAAAACAACAATTACCTAAGTTTTTGTAAATAAATAAACAGTTGCTCTTCTTAACAAAACAAAACAAGATTCTTAATATTAATATAATATTACATATCGAATATCACTTATATTATATATGTATTTATAAAACTAGTTATTAGAAACATCGCTTCTATATTTTGAATTAAAATTGAATCAGGAATCCAGTCTTCTAGTTGGTTATAATCTAATAGAGTTAGTGCAGAAAGCATTGAAATGCACACTTCAACTTTGAGGCGGTTTGTAAGTTTTTTTCTAAATAAGAGTCAATTTATAAAAAATTCTTTCTTTGCAAGGGCTGCTATAGCCAATTTTAAAATCTTTATAACAATATAAATTGTTTAAAATATATAGTTTTGAAAAATTTTTCCAATTGGTTATTTAAATTGCACACTTCAAACCAAAACTTTCAATGTTATTCAATTTAAAATATATTTTAAAACGACTATCTTGGGGCATATATTTCTGGTAATTTGTATTCTTCAATAATTTTAACTGGATGAAGGGTAAAGTTATGGGATATTCGGATATCAAGGGAAAATAGTTTAAATCTTTTTGCATCTTAATTACTTGCCTTTGAATCTAATATTTTAGAATTGAAAGCTTGTTTATCATTGGAATTAAAACATGAGATTATTCGATTACAAATAATTTTGTAATATGTAGGTACTAAGATTATTTCTTTCAATAGTGTCACAGAAATTAGAGTTACATAGATATCGCATCCAGTACAAATAAAAATAATCATTTTTTCAATATTTTGTGTTTTGGCTTTTTGTATTTATGTCTATGTATATAAATCTATCTTTTTAAACATCATATATATTCTGAGGCTCACACAAAATTGATATTACTGAGACGTAGCTCTACGTCCCACGATAAAAAAACAGTCTTTTGTTTATTTTGCGTGCGATATCTATGTAACTAAAGTATTTGTGATAGTATGTTTTTCTTCATCCACTTTGAATAGCGCTGTGAGCCGAATGCCGTATGTAATGAGAGAACATCTTTTATTGACGAAATAAGATGTAGGTATAATTTCAGATGAATCGCTCTGAAAATTTGTATTTTATTAAACATTTAAGACATATTATAGGAAGCTTAGGTAAACGAAATTGATGCTGCTTAATGCAGAACTGCCTTCGAATTGAGCACTTGAATGTCGGAAAGGAACCTATTGCTAAATTTTTCTTTTTGTAACCACTAGAAATTTTTCACAAACTGAATAAAACTCAGAACTGTTATAACAATTTTTCGCTGGTAATTTACAACTACAAATTTTGTATTGAAGAATCTGGATTTTCAAACTTTTGTTGGCTACCAATTTCTAATTGTAATTACAATTTTGTGAGATGGTACAATAGGCCACAGGTGTTTTTTCCAATACAAATCGTATGGATACCCTAAACCTGCGATGAGGCATGTCTTAACATGAATATTAAGAGCTCAAATTTTCATAGACGTCTTTTTTCGCTCAACTGAAACTTTTGAATCTGTTTGAATGAAATGAAACAATTTTTTTTTGAAACTGTTTAATGTAAACAAAGGGTGGAAATGAGCTTCAAGCGAATTGAACTCGTTCATATCATAGAATTCAATAAATATTTGTGTGTTTATGAAAAAGAGTCCTAAAATAATTGTAAAAGGAGTCAAATTTCAATCATTTTTAAAAAGAGGAGTCCTGGAGTCCCAGCGTTTAAAAGGAGTCAAAATGACTCTAAAGGGTCCCGAAGGTAACGCTGCCCTCGGTTTGTTGGGTGGTTGCTTGATGATGTGTACACAATTTCATTCATGAGCCGTCATTCACGGAACAAAACAAGAATTTTTATAGCGAATCAGTTGAAAAAGTGCAAACAAAATAAGAAAAAGCTCGTGTGTTTCATGTAAAAAACGAATCAACACGATTCGTGGCGGAAGTAGCCTCAAAATAAAAAGAAACAATTTTCTGAGAGTAGTGGAATTTCTTTGCCTGACGCCCAAAATAACTGATAAGTGTGTACGCGAAACTTTTCACGCAAGTTTGATATCCAACACGCGTGACACTCAGGTTTGATAATGTGTACCACGCTAAACACGAAGTGGCGTATCTGCAAAAATTGACATTTTAAAGCCTGATTCACAATGCGACGGGAAAACGAGACGAGAGCGTGACGTGATTCGCTGTCATCTTTTCTAGTTATAAAATCGTTTCCCAATTCACAATGCGGCGAGATTCTTTACAACGAAAAGTCTTTTGTTAAAAATAAAAAATAATAAAAATTATCCAAAAAAGCTTTAAAGACAACAGATTAGGAATTACTTGATCTTTTAATTTCAAGTTATCGTAGGTTTTCTTTAAAAAAATACTTCCATTATGTAATAACTTGTCAAAAAATAAAATCGTCGTCTCGTCGCGTCTTTTTTTTCAATTTTTCGAATTCTTGGCGTGACGTGACGATGAGAAACGCTTCATTGTGTATATCTCCAAATACTTTCATTGTTTGAAATTTGTTTGACAGCAACGACGGGATCTCGTCACGCTCGTCTCGATTCCTCGTCGCATTGTGAATTAGGCTTCAGATATGTGGCGTATGTGGTGTCTTTGTTAATAGCCATTCCACACAATCCCACTGAGTATTAACACTAACTTGTCAAAAAAGTGGGAAGAAATCATGTATAATAGTGTGGAAACAAAATATGAAATTTCATCACACACAAATTGACAGCGCATCCGAAACGATTTGACATGTGTTTATACCTGAAAATATTTAGGATTGGTTCTAAAACCATCACACATTCTATCCCACTTGGGCGTTTGAGGTTATGGTGAAACTGATTTGTTTTGATGCAAGTGTGGAAGCAAAATATGAAAATCATTTTCATCACACAAATTTGGCAGTCGTATGAAATTCTTTCTCACTTTATTCTGACATTGTGTTAATACTCCGTGGGATAGTGTAGAGGCACTTTTAACGTGAAATTTTCACAATTTTCTGTCAGAAACCATAGAAGAGAAGTTTGGGAAACTTGATGAAAATTTCACGTTACCAAACAAGCATCTTATCTACCGATCGTTATTTTTATCCACAGTACACATATTTAAAGGTAATATCTTCCGAGTTTTCATTTTCGTTCAAGTTCACGAATGTGTCAAAATCTCAGAGACCCCTGTCAGTTTATTGTTTGTGTACTGTGGCATGTTCAACACATTCCAAATTTTACATTTAGATTTTCAGCTTTCCCAATTTTCCAAGCCTCTGAAGGTCAGAATTCAGAAATCTGAAGATTCAGTACTGAAATTGAGGCATTGAATGTACCCATTGTCAATTTGACAAGGTCTCTGAGAATTAATTTTTTTTTTGTTCAGTATCTGACAACCGATTTTTGAAAACATGCGCAATATCAAGATATACAGAGACAAGGTATGCTCATTGTGTTTTGACAGCTATGGTGTGACGTCACTATCATCTGGTTTGGATATAAGATAGAAGAAAAGAATTTAATTTCATTGAATAGTCTTTATTTATTTTTCTATTTTAACCATTTGATATCACTTAAGAATAATTTATTTAAATGCTTAATTCTAAAATACAATCTGCACTCAAAAAAGTATTATATATTTGGGTCGCTCGGCACTTTACACCTTTTTATAAGGAATCCTGCGAGGTATTCTGTTGCATCTTTTTTTAATTCCTCGAATTTAAGTGATGAGATTTCTTCCTTTTCTTTTGTTGGTAATTTGACATCATGTTTTAAAGTATATCGCGAAGCCTATATCTTCACTCAATAAAATTTTCTGAGCAAATACGACTGTTTTTTAAAGAAAATTTGTTTTTATTTCTATAAGCACAAAACCACAGTTCGCACACTTTTCCTCCTTTGTCCTTCGAGAAATATTGAAATTTTAATTTTAGTTAAAAATGTATTCTGCCCGGGGAGTTATTACATCCTAAAACAGCACAAACAACCATTTTTGAATTTTCAAAGTTTATTTTTTTTTGCTGAAAACAAACAAATTATAAAAATTCATTTGAAAACTTCTAATAAACAACCTCAATTTTCAAATTCGCAGATGATTGTGACGTCACGCCGCATCAAGATAGCGAATTGGATTTTTTCAATGAGCATACCATAGAGTACCTATATTATAATATAATAATATAGGTACTCTATGGAGCATACCTTGTTTCTGTATATCGTGGCGCAATATATTACCTTTAATATGTGTACTGTGATTTTTATCATCACACGCAGTGGTGTATCTGTATAGCGTGTTACACATTATCAAACCTGAGTGTCAGCCATGTTGGATGTCATACCGAACTGACAATTTGTACACGCTGAATGATGGTTTGACACTCAGAACTGCCTGCTCACAAATTTTTTTGATACTGCGTGATAACCCTCGGTTTATTGGGTGGTTGCTCGATGATGTGTACACAATTTTATTCATGAGCCGTCATTCACGGAACAAAACACGAATTTGTACAGTGAATTAGCGGAAAAAGTGCAAATAAAATAGGAAAAAGCTCGTGTGTGTCATGTAAAAAAAAGAATTAACACGATTCGTGGCGGAAATAGCCTCGAAATAAAAAGAAACAATTTTCTGAGAGTAGTGGAATTTCTTTGTCTGACGCCCAACAGAACTGATGTGTGTACGCGAATCTTTTCACTCAGGTTTGATAATGTGAACCACGCTTATCTCAAACCGTTTTAATTTTATTAATGCTTTCAATTTTGACGTAAATGATTTTATATGTTTTACGCAAAATACGAGCAAACGTATCTATACATCTGCATACATACTCAAAAATGGTGAATGTTTATGAAGAAACAATTTTAACTCATTATTACAACCACTTCCTCGAAATAATGGTAAGATTTGTTGAACGTTTTCAGCATAGATTTTAATTAACTATTATAAAAGTATATCAGCAGTATTAATAAAAAACTGGTATCCGCTCCCTAACACACGTGTTAACTGGCACACGGATAGACAACTTGTCCGGTTGATAACTTTTCTTATTTAAAAAGATATGATATCTTTCCAGTATTTATCACTTCACCAAATTCACCACTTCATCAAATTATGGTGATTTTCTAATACATGTGTCACATGCATGCACTGCCTTACGAAGTGTAGACCATACGCGTTAAAGTTATCCGTACGTTAACACACGTCACAGACTATTACGCATTTGTTAATAAGAATTACTAGTTAACAGATGTATTAACGCTAGCACATTGTTATCCACCGTTTATTAATATGGGGGTATATGTATGTACATGTTACCGCTGAAGTGCAAAAACCAGTTAATGTGGACGGACTACTACGACATATTCGGAGCTCACGCCTACAAGGAGCGTTTAGTCCGGCTCTCCGCGTTGGAGTTAAATTGTAAAGGTCTGGTACTCCATGTTGGGGGTCGTGCCGTCAAGGTGATCTCCCCCAGCGTAAAGAGATTTTAGTTGCGAGGTAAATTTAACAACATTAGCCTCATATGCGCGCATGCCCCCACAGAGGAGAGAGATGACTAAACCAAGGACGAGTTCTACAAGCTCCTGTACAAGGCATACGACCGCACTTTCAGCAATGAAATTAAAATTGTGTTGGTTGATTTTAATACCAAGCTAGGAAGAAAAGACGTTTTGGTGGCACAATCGGAAGGTATAGGCTGCACAACACCATTTCCGATAACGGACTCAGGTAAATCGACTTTGCTGCGGGGCAGAAAGTTATAGCTAGTACGCAGTTCCCGCATCTCGATATACACAAGGAGACATGATAGCGAATTCCTGGTCAAACAACTGCCAACCATATTGACCACATTGCCATCGACGTAAGGCACTCCTCCAGTATTAAAGTTGTCTGAACGTTTCGAGGAGTCAACATTGACTGGGACCACCACCACACTGTAGTCAAGGTAATGCTATGGATATCCAGACAAAAGCCAAATCAGGGAAATACTGAGAAGTTCGACGTCGGATGGCTATAGTCGCAAGAAATCACCAGATCCTTTTCTGATCAAGTCTCTCGCGCCCTCTTAAATAGTCCTATGCCGCCAACTTCAAGTATCGAGAACCAGTGGAAGCCAACAGAAATGCCACCTCTGACGTGCTGGGCCTCGCACGACCACCACAGCGAAACCCCTGGGGCCTTACTCTGTAATGCGATTCGAATCTCATTTGTTCGAAAATCGGAAATTTTGGTACTTGGTTAATCTAATTTCCTTGCTAATTGCTCTTGAATTTAAGAAATTTCATATTGCTTTCGATAACTATTTATCTTGTGGAAAAGTTTTGCTGGAAGTTAAAATGTAATTTTTATTTGTAAAAAATATATATGAACCAGTTTTTTTTATAGAATCTAAGAAAACATGATTAATTTTAATTGGATCTCTATATATAACTGGATAGTGTATTCCATAGAAAGTATAACAGTTTTTTTGACTCCAATTGAAGATGACATTTGTTAGGAAAGACCACTTTTTGACGTCTGCTGAGCATTGTTCATTTTTAAGTTCTGTCGGAATCTAAACGAAACTCCAATGGAACTCTTCAAATTCTCGAGAACTGGGGTTTGCCCACTGATCTCTATAAAACACTGGATAGTGGATTCCCTATCCCCCATATTAATAAACGGCGGATAACAATGTGCTAGCGTTTATACATCTGTTAACTAGTAATTCTTATTAACAAATGCGTAATAGTCTGTGACGTGTGTTAACGTACGGATAACTTTAACTTGCCAGATTCCACGTATAATGAACGGATATCTTCTTAACACATACACGCACGCGTATGATAGCACCGTTTACTACTACCAGTATACACTTCGTTAGGCAGTCCATGCATGTGACACATGTATTAGAAAATCACCATAATTTGATGAAGTGGTGAATTTGGTGAAGTGATAAATACTGGGAAGATATCATATCTTTTTTAATAAGAAAAGTTATAAAGCGGACAAGTTGTCTATCCGTGTGCCAGTTAACACGTGTGTTAGGGAGCGGATACCAGTTTTTTATTAATACTGCTGTATATGTATAACAGTTTTTTTTGACTCCAGTTGAAGGTGACATTTAGGAGGTAAGCGCACCTTTTGACGTCTATTTTTTCAAAAAAAAAAACGTATTTTGACATTAGTTTGGTATGTGAAGAAACAAACATTCCTTCCGCGCTTTAGATGTTAATAATTGTAAGTTCATCAAAAAGTAAAATATTCTTAACGTATATAAAGAGAATTTGTTATTAATTTAATTTGTGAATAGCGTGAAACTCATTTTGAAGATAAAAACAAAAATAAAATACATACTTGCATAAAAGATGCCAGCAATCGGTATTGATTTGGAAACTACCTACTGAACTGAAAAAACTGTTTGAGACAACTGAAGCAACAAGAACTCAAGGTATCTGAAAATGTTTGGATAGATAAACCCTGTTCCTTGGTTTAGTCCCAAACAGTTTCAAACAGTTTCAGACCGCCAGATTTGGTGCGGACCAGTACAATTTTTCAAGTGTGGAACGACTTCGGACTAAATCTGGCGGTTTCAAACTGTTTGGAAGTCGGCAAGGAATACACCTATAGATAGCCTAACTTGCAAATAGGCAAATAAAGGAAGTCATAGAAGTCATCACACAGACTCTGGGTGATATTCCAATGGTTGAAGCTGAACAGAAACGCCTTTCGGGCAATCAGTTCGAGGAAGAGAAAGCAGCTGAAGTTCAGAAGGAAGCTCCCAATAATAAAGTTATTTCTGATGATACATAGGCCACTCAAAGTGCCTTCGGTTTGGCTCCGTAAGTATTTCCATGTGTTGCTTTTTTTTCTATATTTTTATTATTTGTAGAATTGTCAAGAAAGAAAAACGTCCACCACTACGGCAATACTTAATGGAAGGAGATTTCTTCATCGGAGGATTCATTGTCAGCTACCTTGACTAAGCTAGCACTGCGCTTCATTGAACTCAAAGGAGACAAGGTAAACATTGAAAACATTTAAAAAGTAAAATTAATTGTATATTCTTTTTCATAACAGATCGAACAGAACCGTCTATGTGCTCAAGTTATGCTCATTATGAGTTCGATTTTACATTTGGGCAAATCTGGTTTTCCAACAAAAGCAATAATAAACGATGGCATGGATAGAATCTTTATTTGCTTAAAAACTCTTAGCGAACGATACCCCGAGACGCTAGAAGTATTTAAGTACTATTGTCGTGAAGCACTTGGAAAAATGTTAGATGCCCAGCATGAGGTTAGAACCAAAAATGGAATCTTATAAATGCTAAAATTTTTCTGTTTTCAGGAGGAACAACGCATTATTAAAGAAAAACAAAAGGTCACAGCTAAGGTACAACCTGACGATCCGGTTGTATTTGCTCAGTTATCCATTGGCCGCGATAACCAGTTGGGGGAAAATGTTTTCGAATCAAGTTTGAATCAAGCCCTGGCTGGTACAAAATCAACTAATCTAAGAGACATTATATCACCCAATAATAAGTTGAATAAGGTGACCCAGTTGACTGGTTTCTCTAATCCAGTTTACGCCGAGGCATATGTCAATGTCAACCAGTACGACATTGTTTTGGATGTATTGATTGTTGACCAAACAAGTAAGAAAGGCAGACAGAAAATTTGATTGCAGATTGTATAGGTTCTAATTTTCAGATGACACCCTACAAAATTGCACTCTCGAGTTGGCTACTATGGGTGATTTGAAGCTTGTAGAACGTCCTCATCCAGTTGTTTTGGCTCCATATGACTTTTACAACATTAAAACCAACGTTAAAGTCTCATCGACAGAAAATGGAGTTGTTTTTGGCAATATTGGTAGGAATAAAATAGTTGTTTTCAAATTTCACTTTTCGAAATTTACTATGCACGTTTCGTTCACAGTCTACAACACATCAATCAATACAAATGTTGTGGTTCTGAATACGATCCACATTGATATAATGGATTACATAATTCCAGCATCGTGCACATCAGATACGGCAAATGTGGTAAGATTTCGAATGGGAAAATAGGCAAGTAGAAATTCTACATCAGTAAACCGATAATTCGCTTAAGTAAACCTTATTTCTTATTCGCAGGTTACTGTATATACAACTTTCACTGACCTGCATAAGTATTTAAGGCATTTTCTAAAAAGCACCAACATGAAATGCTTGACTCCCGAGAAAGCTTTATCAGGCCAATGTGGAGTTATGGCAGCAAATATGTACATATGTATGCAAGCGCAAGGTATTTTTTCAAACTACATATTTTTCCCTTGGAAACCTAACTAATAAAAAAAATATGAAAAATAGGTCAATTTTCAATAAATAAATTTGGTGGCGCGGCCTTGTGACTCACAACACAACTCTCAACCATGCATGTGTGCCTGTTGTTTTGGCAGGAGTGGAGGGGACCTACAATTTTTTGCCGAGTCCGAACGGCTAGATGAGAAGCACTTTTCAAGACAACAGCTATTCTGGGAGAATTTGTCTTGTCAGTTGCTCGCAAGAGGCGCTACCTCGGAAAAAAACTTTTCTTTGTTCTTAAGGTGGTAGCGACTGCAAATCGAACCCAGATTTTCAATAAGGTACTTCAATTTTTCTCATTGCTATCTTTGTGATTCACTGCTTGAGGTTAAGATTTTTTAAAGCTATAAAATTCACAGGGTATTAAGAATACTGTTGTGCAATAGGATTCCGTTTTCTTTTCAAGAAATTATATTTGATTTTGTTTGAAATGTTATTAATTCTTTTATTAAAATATCCATAGATTTCAAAATAATTGTACATTGAGAAAATAAATTTCATTCCTTAAAGAAATAATTTGTTTCTTTATTCTAAACAAAAGTACTTGAGAGTGCTAGGACGCCATATGGCCCTAGGCTCAATGATAGGAAAATCCCTATGCACACCTCCGCGTGGTGGAGGGTGGGTAACGCTAACGTGCAGGGGGACCGAATGGATGCCGGGATAAGCAGACAACCCAGCTTTGCTGGTCAGGGCACAAACTTGTCCTTGGGATGGTTAAAAGCCCCCTTAAGACGGATGAACTGCAGGTGGCGGTCAACGGCATGATAGTCTGGTGGCGGAGGAGCGTTTTTTTGTTGTTAAAAGGCCAACGGCAGCAGCAGGTAGCGTCTGTAACCCATATTGGGCGGCTACAAAAGGCGTCTGTTTTCCCATAGTGGGCGGCCTCGAGCAGTTATGTGTTTGACCATACAAAAGGCGGGTGTGCCTGTCAAATCTGAGCTTATGTATGTTATTAATCGTATCTCGGAAAACACCATGGTGGAAGGATATATGCTATTACATGAAATATGACAACAATTGGAAATGAGTCCCCAAGAGGTAACCATTTTATGGAGAATCCTTCTGCAGCTTCGGCTGCTGTAAACCGCACATCGGATTTGGGGGTGCGGCATCTTTCGTGTACCAGCGTCAATCAAGACGCCATAACAATAAATGAATCGTTAACAAATAGAAGAAGTCTTTTAAGAAGAGTAAATGATACTTTTGGCTACCGCATACGTACGAAAATCGGAGCATGGAACGTTCGATCCTTGTACGGCGAAGGTAGATACGAGCAGGTTGAGCGTGAAATGCTTCACCTTAAGATCAGTATCCTGGGCATCAGTGAAACTAGGTGGAGAGGAAGAGCCGAATACAGAGCTGACTCTGGGCAAACGAGAATGCTGTATTACGGGGAGGATGAAAGAGAGGGTGGCCAAAGGCTGCATGGTGTCGGAATTATGTTGAACGAAGAAGCAAGGCGTAGTCTTATATCCTGGGCGCCCATTTCTGCAAGAATAATGACAGCAAGGTTCCGTTCAAAAATTCGCAACGTCACAATAATTCAGTGCTACGCCCCCACAAATGAAGCGACCGAGGAAGACAAAACCGCTTTCTACACTCATCTTAACTCAGTTTACAGTGGTGTTCCAAGAGCCGACATCATAATTGTCATGGGAGATCTCAATGCCCAAGTCGGATCAGACAACTACGGTCTGGAACGCGTCATGGGGAAAAATGGCTTGGGGTCACGAAATGAAAATGGCGATTTGCTGGTCGATTTTTGTAACGCTAATCGTCTTGTACTGGGTGGAACTGTGTTTAAACATAAGACTTGCAACAAAATCACCTGGGTACATCCGGATGGTCAAACTGAAAACCAAATTGACCACATCATGATTCAGCAGCGATGGAGGAAGTCAATGTGCGATGTTCGGAGCATAAGAAATGCCGACATTGGAAGCGACCATCATTTGGTTCTCATGAGTCTCAAGCTACGAACGGCAGCTGTACAACGTCAATCACAGGGTGCAGCAAGGAATTCGACGTTCAATACAAATGCTTTAAGTGATCCCAACATATGTCGTAACTATGTCACCAACCTTAACGACAGAGCTTCGTCATTAAATGGAATACAACATTCAACAATTGATGAGATGTAGGGTGATATAAAAAGTGTTTTTATGGATGCTGGATCCGAAACTGTACCCAAGCAGTCGAGAGTTAGAGACTCTTGGATATCCAAAGACACCTGGGATAAAATCGAGCTTCGCAAATCGTTGAAGATGCAAATAAATGCCGAAGCAGATGCTCAACGAAAGGCTGAATTGCGAAGAGAGTATCGCTTAGCACATAAGATGGTCTATCGCTGTGTGAGACGAGACAAGAGGGTGAGGTTAGACGGTCTCGCAGAAAATGCGGAAAACGCTGCAAGAAGAGGAGACATGAGGGAATTGTACCAAATATCCAAGGAAGTTGTCGGGAAGAAAACCAACACCAATCATCCTGTAATGGATGTGGATGGTACACTTTTGGTATCAATCGAGGATCAGCTGCGCAGGTGGAAGGAGCACTTTTGTGCCTTGCTTAATGAGGATTCTGTCGAGCAGAGTGCTGAAGTGCCCCAGCTTAACGAGATGCGTAGATCATATAGGGGTATTGACATCGAGCCCCCTACAGTACTGGAAATTCAATCTTCGATAAATCTTCTCAAAAACAACAAAGCAGCTGGACTTGATGGTATACCAGCTGAGTTCCTGAAAGCTGACCCTGTCAGAACGGCTAGTATTCTACACCCGTTGATACAAGCTGTGTGGGAAAATGAAATCTATCCCAGCGACTGGAAGGATGGTGTAATTGTTAAGTTGCCAAAGAAAGGTGATCTTAAGAATTGCAACAATTGGCGAGGTATTACAGTTTTGTCCGTTTTTCCAAAATTAATGGCAACCATCATTCTGGAGCGAATAAAGGTTAGAATCGAGTCTACACTCAAGAGGCATCAAGCTGGTTTCCGCAGTGGGCGGTCTTGTGTCGACCATATCAACACTCTGCGTATCGTTCTTGAGCAGTCTGCGGAGTTTCAATCACCGCTTTACCTCATGTTTGTGGATTTTGAGAAGGCCTTTGACCGAGTCAACCGTGAATGTATATGGAGATCACTTCTTGGTAGAGGAATTCCCCCAAAAATTGTTGCCATTATAAGAGAGTCCTATAACAACGCAAGATGCTTTGTTTTAAACAATGGGCAGCTATCCGACTCTTTCGAAGTGCGGCAGGGTGTGAGACAGGGAGATGTTCTATCGCCAATTCTCTTTCTACTGGCGATTGACGATGTCTTGACGGCCAGCGTTGGAACATCAGAGAGGCAGGGCATTCAATGGAGACCGTTTGAAAGGCTTAGCCACTTAGACTATGCCGATGATATATGTCTCTTGGCAAATAACATCAGCGGGTTGAACGGGATGTGTCAAGCTCTGAAGGTAAAAGGAGAGGCGAGTGGTCTGAAAATAAATAGCAAAAAGACAAAAATAATGCTCACAGGCCGCTCCACACATCAGCGTATTTTAATACAGGAGACGCCAGTTGAAGAGGTGGAACAATTTAACTACCTTGGAAGTATTGTTTCAGCAAATGGTGGTACTGATCTGGACGTTCAAAGTAGAATAAATAAAGCTCGCGCAGCCTTCGGTTCTCTCTCTCAAATTTGGAAATCATGTCAAATCTCCTTGCGCACAAAGTTGAGATTCTTCGAATCCAATGTCAAATCCGTGCTGTTATATGCTTGCGAAACCTGGAAAGTCACGACTACCATCTCAAAGAAATTGCAGGCTTTTGTGAACCGTTGTCTACGCCATATTCTAAAAATTCGCTGGCCACAAATTATATTAAACGAGGAATTGTGGCGCAGGACAAGCCAGGAGCGGCTGGACGTTGACATTAGAAAGCGTAAATGGCAATGGATTGGTCACACACTGAGGAAACCAAACGATGAAATTGCAAAGCAGTCATTTGAATGGAACCCTAAGGGTGCACGGCGGGTTGGAAGACCAAGAACAACATGGAAATCAACAGTTCTAGCAGAAGCAGACTCTCAGAGAAAGACGTGGCCACAGTTAAAATATCTATCTGCAGACCGAGAAGGATGGAAACGATTTGTTGGCGCCCTATGCCCCAACCGGGGTTACAGGACTTGATGATGATTCTAAACAACTAACCCCCATATTAATAAACGGCGGATAACAACGTGCTAGCGTTTATACATCTGTTAACTAGTAATTCTTATTAACAAATGCGTAATAGTCTGTGGCGTGTGTTAACATACGGATAACTTTAACTAGCCAGATTCCACGTATAATGAACGGATAACTTCTTAACACATACACGCACGCGTATGATAGCACCGTTTACTACTACCAGTATACACTTCGTAAGGCAGTGCATGCATGTGACACGTGTATTAGAAAATCACCATAATTTGATGAAGTTGTGAATTTGGTGAAGTGATAAAAACTGGAAAGATATCATATCTTTTTTAATAAGAAAAGTTTACAAGCGGACAAGTTGTCTATCCGTGTGCCAGTTAACACGTGTGTTAGGGAGCGGATACCAGTTTTTTTATTAATACTGCTGTAAAAATATAAAATTTATTTAATATTCACAGATGGAATATCAAATAAAAGAGACAAAAAATAATCACAACAAATATAAATACCTTCATTTTTTTAATAATAAAAATGTTTAACAATAATAAAATAATGCAGTTTTACTCGAAAATAGCCACATTCATTATCATCATATCTTCTAATTTTCTCAGTTCTTGGCCAGAGATTTATCATCTGAATTAAAATATACCTATTTTAATTTAGATGATAAATCTCTGGCCAAAGGTGGGCAGATTAAACAAAAATAAATCTTTTTAAAACTAAGAATAGTGTAATGTATGCAATATAGTCAGAAACAATAGGCTCATTCGGATACCTATCCAAAGCTATCCGGATAAGTTTTCTGATCTTACAATCCATTGCGAAAAAACAGTTTGAGACAACTGAAGCAAAAAGAACTCAAGGTATGTATCTGAAAATGTTTGGATAGCCAGATAGCCTAACTTGCAGATAGGTACTTTTCAAAGAATTTTCATCATTTTTTTGAATTGAATTTATGAATTATTGTAATCAGGCGAGTTGTTAGGGCGATCTTCAGATGCGGTCCTGTTGCCAGCACCACTATTGCTCTGGCTGCTTTCAGCTGCGCCATTGTAACGAATAATTCGTTTGTTACGTCTAAACGCTGCAGCTGCAACCACAACAGTAATCGAAGGCACAGGTGCAGTACTCGTAGAAGCTGCATTAATGGCCTCGGATGTTACTGCAGCTGCAGCTGTTTCTCGGTTACGAAGTGAATAAATGTATGCTAACATTCGAATCATAAACGCTGCCGGAACTGTAATAGTATCCTTAGTCTGCTTTAACATAATTGCATTTCGTTCCATAAGCTGAAACAACAACAAAAAATAATTATTTCAATTATATTGCTTATGAAAATAAACATACATCATTTGCTTCTAATTCATTAAAACTGGCTTCGTGTTCATTGGGAGCCCAAATTTTAATCAATTCCCGATGTGGCAAGATAAGGCAACTCTGGATGTGGCTGTACACAATTGACCACATGCTGGTCAGCTTGCAGCAGCATCACTTGCTTTCCCGTATTTCGATTCCATGTAAAAACATGCCCACAATCTGAACCGGACGTAACAAAATCGTTACCCCAGAATGTTGCTTCCTTGATCATTTCATATAATCACTTTTTCTTTGGCTTCCCTTTCGAGGTCTGCCAATTGTTCATTGATTTGCTCTTCTTGAAGCTGATTTGCATCTTGGTTTGTATCCCCATCTGGTGTAGAAGATGTCTCATGAGCGGCATCTTCTGGCTGTGAATCCACGAAGAAGGATTAAAGATTTCTTCAGTGGTTGGGGTGCTTGGCGTGGACGAGCTTCTTGGTGAGGTAACTGTAACACAAAAGTATTTTAGGATTATCGCCGTTTTCTAGAAAATTTGATCACAGCTGTTCCGCGATCAGAAACTGCCACTGCAGCCGCTGTTGCCCTGGCCATCTCTTCACTTTGTTGCCTTGTTAGTGGCTCTTCGGGTGTAAAAAGAGGCACCTCTTGTCGCATATTAAAATCGTTCTTTTGCTGACCTGGCCAATTCTAGTTCGAGGGTCATTTAGCATCCGTGATATCACTTCGGTCATTCGATGCAAAATGTTTCCATGGAGCAGGGGTCGCTCTTGCCCATTTCAGCCCGTCCATTCGAATATATTTCCGGTCTTGAATCCGGGCCGGTATCCGACCAATCACCTTGAAGTCGAAGCTTTCTTACTTGGGGTGGAGTTTCACCACTAAAAGAAATCTTTCCTGCCCACTTTGAATGCAACTCACTTAGATCGATTCCTCATAGTCTGACCCCAAACTACGTTATCGATGGGTTGGGATTCGATTTGGATCCATAAATTAGATGCTTGGCTTCGGGTGGCTCCTTGTGTGTCGGGGCAATTTTCACAGGCCATATTTCATTGAATTGTTTTTTGATGGAAAACAATAAATTGTGAACGTTTTGTGAGGTCAAATTATATTAAATTTATTTTGGAATTGGATTCGATATTGAAAATAAATAAAACAGGGAAAACTGATTTTGGATAAACGCGTACAGAAATAGAAATACACAAACAAAAATAAATAGTTTGACGTTTTTCTGTCAATTTTGAACAAAAAAAAATGTTATACAGTTATACTGTTATAAACTTGAAGGTAAGCGCACCGTATAACAATTCTTCAATTGGAGGCAACTTTTTTGTATGGATACGCTATCCAGTGTATTATAGAGATCAGTGGGTTTGCCGGAATATCTATCGTGCCCCAGGAGGTGGTCGATCGTTAGTTCGAGGAGCAACTTACATTCCTTCGCCAGGACCCATGTTCTGTAACTCAGGCGATAACTTTTCGAATCGTTAAAAAATGAAACAACTCATTCCTCAGTTATCGCCTTTGGAAAAGAATGGGTTTCTGTAACTGAACGCGGTAACCTCAATTTCCGAACTATTCTGGCTGGAATTTCCATTGGAAGGCGATAACTTGAAATGTCAAATCGACATTGCAAAACCAAAAGAAATCTTTTTTTACGTCGTGACGTGTGTATATTTTATATTTTGTGGTCCATTAATTGAATTTTTCCGGCGTGGGAATTGTTATTTCGTTTAATTATGAAAAGACTTAGGTACAGGACTTCAAGATCATCAAAGCGAATAAAACCGAATCAAAAAGTTCGGATTTGAACATAATTCAGTGTTTGCCTACAGAAAAAAAAGTTCTTTATTCTATTCAATTCTTTCCTCAAGGATATCTCATGTGGCAAAGAGAAAATGCCGATTCCATGTGTTAACTACTTAAAATAATGAATTTTCAAAGGATAAGACTATGTGCATGCTGACAGCTGATCTACGCTGGAGCGAAATACGGAATGCCTCCCGTCCCCACAGAAATGGTAGGCTATGCATATAAACTATTATACGAGCGTGTTCCTACAGAAATTTACAAATGCAATATGCAATTCCAGATAAGTTTTTTTTTGTACGTGTTTTACTATACATAATGAACATTACACATCTATGCCCTCTTTTTCAGATGCATATGAAATGCAAGTAGCGTGAATCGCGTTGTCCAGCAGCCTCTTCAATCAAAGCTACAATTCTTCCAGACATCAAATTGGGGTCTTCGGTGTATAAATGATGTATCTCGTGGTTCATTGATCTGCGTCTATACAAAACATGTTGCCAACGTAGGCGGTCTGGAGATACTGGAGATGAATACTTTGCTGAGTAGAATTATATTGAAGTAGCTGAACAAATTAAGGAGGGCTATAAATCTGATGTTCAAGAACCTGAAGAAGACGAGGTTTTGTTTCCAATTTTTATTGAATGCAGATCTCATTACTATATATGTACATACAATTTTTAGGATCTGTATAGTCCCGAAAGGGAAGATGATTATATAGACCTCCGAGCTCCAGGTGAATCATTTAAAGATAAATAATTCAATACTCGTTGAGAGC
Source organism: Dasysyrphus tricinctus (assembly GCA_963921185.1). Taxonomy (NCBI): domain Eukaryota; kingdom Metazoa; phylum Arthropoda; class Insecta; order Diptera; family Syrphidae; genus Dasysyrphus; species Dasysyrphus tricinctus. The sequence continues at coordinate 174,730,037 of OY992531.1, read as the reverse complement.
AAGAAAAGGTAACAAGAACAGCGCAGATGGCGAGTTTGATTCTCAAGAGAGACGTTAAAAGTTTCGAGCTGATTAAGAATATGGACACATCAAATCAACCCAATGAAAACCCGTAATACATTAAATGGAATAATACATTTTTAATGAAAAAACTCACTAGTTTCTTATGATTTTTTCTCAGAACAGTACGAAAATTGGTAAAGATGAAAACTGTTATGTCTTGGATGATGCTAAGGTCAGAGGCAACCTTGGAAGATACTTTAATGTTTTCCGAAATGTTTTTGTTGACACTCATGACTTGAGATTCCACTGGGTGGCTTTCTTTTCATGGACTCATAAGAGCTGGCACTGAGCTGACATGGAATTATAACTATGAAGTAGGTGTTGTACCCGGAAAAGTATTATACTGTCAATGTTGAGCGCCCAATTGTCGACAGCGATTACATTTAGATGTGTTTTTTTTTATTTAAATGTAAAGTGATTTGTTTTTAGAATTAAAGGTCGAATATAATGTATTTTAGCCTGTCCATACAAACTGCATTAGTCTTTCTTAAAGAGTTTCCTGAAACAACTCATGCATTGAGTGACTTTTCATAAGCGGACACTGACGGTACCTAGATATGTATGTCATTGCGTTCCTGTATTCAAAAAATTGAAATGTAGTTTTTCATAGAATAGAACGTGTGGGGCACTAAAAAATTTTATTTATCTATGGATTTCTGACGTAGGCCCCCTTGTGATTTGCCAACATTTCAAAAATAAGAATGCGATTTTGTTGAGTCACCAATAATAAATAGCCCTGTTATCCAGTGCATTTCTATCTTCGCTTTAAAAAAGAAGTATGTAGAATACAACAACAATACGGAGTTATACATAATTGTTGTTGTATTTAGCATGCTACTTTTTCTAAGGTTTAAGTGGAAACTATGTAAATTGCTGTTAACTGCCATTTTAGTTAATCGGAGTTGACTCTGTACTACTGTTTGCTGGAAAACAGCTTAAACATTGTACTTAATTGGCATTACTGTTTGGAAGCATTATACCAAAGTATAGATTTGCACAAAGAAAAATATAGAAATCCTAAAACAAAGTCCAGCGTGAAATAATCAACTCCTACTCCACTTGGTTTCGAACATAAGAAACATCGTGTCGTGACCAACAAATCTCATTTACTGCACAATGAAGACTATCTTAAATTTATTACAATAGGTATAGAAATTAAAAACAAAATCGAAGTCAATGTAATGGCTTAAAGTTATAAGAAAAATTAAGGCTAGGAATGCACATACGATTTCGGTGGAACGTTTATTGGAACGAAAAAATATAAATGTAGATACATAAATCTGTGATGTGGTTCATAAAACGTATTTACATCCACTTTACATCGAACCTAAATGCATTGACCGATTTTCTTGATTTTTTTTTACATTTATATGAACGTGTCCCTTAAAAAATTATTTTGCAAATTTGAAGAAAATTGGTCAACCCTTTTAGGATCGATGTTAAGAGGATGTGAAGACGCAAATTGGTCGTATATGAATGCGAGATATCGCTCACTTTCTAGGCATCTCTATTTTAAGTTGTTAGTCTTATACAATACACAAATTTGAATCTATCCATAATCAGGCACTCTGAGTTGTCCTCACACCTCTTCCCAAACACTAAATTCTCCTTAATGCACCTCTTGCGGTTGAAACTCTGAATGATATCTGTCTCGCAAATTGCAAAGGGAATGTGGTTTCGTGCACGGGCAGGTTCTTCCAATAAAATTGTTCAATTTGTTGTTTTCTGGCTTGCATCCTTAAACATTTCTAAAACGTCTCTGAAAATAAAATTTTACCATTAATCGGCAACTACATTTCTAAATTATTTTATTTACTTACTTTTTTGTTGGATCAATTTTAGTTTTAAATCCATTTTTGTTTTATTTTGTCTCTTGTTTACTTTCATCTCACTAGCTCTTAGGTCAGCGATAAGTTTTGACGTCTGAAATGAAAAACTTATCCAGCCGTATTTATTAAGAAAACTTAAAGGCATCTTAACTTTAAGATGCCTTTAAATTGCTCTTAAGTGCGAAACTGGTATCTATAATCAATTTTCACATTTAAGCAACGTTACTTAAATGCATCTCAACTTAAACGCCATCCACCGCGTTTAAAGGTTACTCAAAGCCATCTTAAACATATTTTGACATTCGAGAAGAATTATTTTTATTACAAAAATATAGGTATGTCTATGTATGTATGTATGTATGTAGGTAGAGTTTCCATATTGAATGTTGTAGGTATCTAATTGAAGTTCTTAGATTTGTGATTTCCTTTAGTAAATTAAGTTAAAGCTAAATTGGTTGATTGATTTATCAACATATTTTTCCATCAAAAGACCAAAGTTTGAACTAATAAATTAAATAAAAGAATTTCTGGACACAAAAATAAAAGTATCACAATCCAACATGGCGTCATGTTTCATTTCTTTTGCATTGGACTATGCCCATATGCTACATCCAGTTGCTTCTCTTTCTGTCTTATAAGTATGCGCTTGTTTTTGTTTGCAAACTGTCAAAAAATAGCTGAAATGTACATGTATTTGTGAGTTTTCTCACGTTACGTTACATTTCAATCGTTTAGTTAAGTAGCAATAGAAAATTGATTATAGATTAGAATTTAAGTAACGTTATTTAAAGGCAACTTAAATATTTAAGCAAACTTAACTAATTGACCTCTAAGAGCCATCTTAATAAAATCTAATAAATTCGGCTGATCGACTTTAAAAGATACAGACACCCATTTTATCGATTTTTTCCAGGATTTCTATTCCGATTGTTCCAGTCGATAAAATTAACGACTGTCAAAGTTACAGAAACCCGATGATGCGATAAAATGAGTTTCATTTCAATTCTCAACGTTTCTCGACAATTTTTATCGATTCGAAAGTTATAGAACATGGACCCAGGAAAATGTTTTGCACCTCATAGAACATAGACGTTGTTAATCTACTGAACTGGCTGGTGATTTACTGCCAAAGTGACAACCGCGTTGCTAAGAACCTTATATCAATCTTATGGAGAGGAATGCTCGCGCCATGGGTATCAATGTCCCCTAAACATCCTAACCTAAAGAACTTACAGCAGTATTAATAAAAAACTGGTATCCGCTCCCTAACACACGTGTTAACTGGCACACGGATAGACAACTTGTCCGCTTGATAACTTTTCTTATTAAAAAAGATATGATATCTTTCCAGTATTTATCACTTCACTAAATTCACCATTTCATCAAATTATGGTGATTTTCTAATACATGTGTCACATGCATGCACCGCCTTACGAAGTGTATACTGGCAGTAGTAAACGGTGCTATCATACGCGTGCGTGTATGTGTTAAGAAGTTATCCGTTCATTGTACGTGGAATCCACTGATCTCTATATATAACTGGATATACATATTAAATGGTTCACGATCGGGGCTTTTAGGAGAAGGAGGTGGTGTGCCCTCAGCTAGAGTATATAATACCCACTTTGCCAATATGTTTGATTACTGGGGAATTTTGATTTTCGGTGGTGAGCCGATGCACCGATTTTTAAAAGAATATAAGATGAAACTCAATTTGATTCGTTGTTGCCTTACATCTTGATAGCAGTGTTTAACCCGATTCTGAATGTAAATCTTTTAGTAGAAATTATTAAAGAAATGAGTTTGGGGGGAGGCAGGAAAGGCTAAAAAGATTATCAATTTTAACCTGAAGGCCGCCGCAATGTAATCTGTAAGTATAAGAACAGAATTTTGTATAAATTATAAAACACAAAATTTGAGAAATTCGGAAATTTTTACAGAATCCATCTTATTATGGCCCTTAGGTTATACCTTTACGTCCTTGTTTGGTTTCTTATTTGATAACAGCTGTAGTTACTTTAGGTGGTCACCTGGTCACCATTTCCGTTGGAGGCATAGGGTCAAACAAATGTTCTTCTGGATGCTGGAAAATTGTTCGGTGTGACCAATTGCCAGTTCAAAGGACGGAATCTTTGATTCAAATTTTGGTCAACAAACACATACCCGCTACAATAATTATCAATTAAAGATGCTGTGAAAAAAAACTAGAAATAAGTTGCTGCAAATTAAAATTTGGAAAGATGAAAAAACAAATATGTAGGTATGTAGTTTTAAGAAATTGCAAAAAATAATGCAACCTTTTTAGCTATTTTTACAATGTAATATGCCGCCTCAACTTTTCACGAACGGTATCGAACTTCACAGCCAGAATCCAATCAACAATCTGATTTGTTTGGCTATGTCGCTGAATGGACATAGATTTCTGCGCCTCGATTGTTTTTTTTTTTATGTGTACATATTCAGGCCCAGCGAAGGCAGCATTTAATGGAAATAACATATTCACACAATTTAAAAATTGTTATTTAAAATTTTCGCCCGCACCAAGTTTTTTATAAATACTATTGAAAATACGTATTCACATGACCACTAGCTGAGGATTTTACAAAAAGTTCCTCGTGGAATTTATTTTATTGTAATAATGGTGCAATTAAATAGAAAAGAAGTATGATTAGTACTAAGATAGAGTGGAAAATTCCTGGCCAAGTCAAATTTTATAGACGATGTGCAGTCACGATTGATTCATCTGTATTGTACTTATATTCATGTATAATACATCTTTAGTTGACTTGCCTCCTGCGTTGGCAGGGTTGAATGCTACTTTCAATGTTTATAATTCAGGAACAACGAAATCTGTGGTCATGTACTAGTCATCGTGTGCATGAACTCTCACACCACATAGAATATTCTTGCAGATAATAGCCTCACGAAAAACAGTACCTACTTCTGAGAATGTTCCGGATGGTTTCGTCTGAGGATTTCCACATTTTCTTCAGCTTGAACTCCTCGACGGACTGTAATTGTGGCACAAATAACAACTTTGTATTTCTTGAGCACAATCGATGGTCAATTTTCCGTTGGTTAGATCACGATTTTCCATTCCCAAATTATAGGTAGGTATGCAAATCAATGTGTTTTTCCGAGATGATGCGATTCATTTCATCTCCACAAGAATTTCCACTTTACGAACTGATTTGTTTATTAATTAAATATGTATTTGACAAATTTTTTTCGTATCGTTTTATTCTTTATTTTTTGGAAAATTTTACCGAAGAACAAAATATTTACCTTTTTCACTTTGATTTCTGAAGCTGTCAGTTTTCACTTAATTATGTTATACTGTCATACAGTATAACAAAAAAAAATAGGCAGTGCCACTTATAACAGTTCTTCAAATGGAGTCAACATTTTTGTATGGATACGCTATCCAGTTATATATAGAGATCAGTGGTGGAATCTGGCTAGTTAGTTATCCGTACGTTAACACACGTCACAGACTATCTGGCTATCCAAACATTTTCAGATACATACCTTGAGTTCTTTTTGCTTCAGTTGTCTCAAACTGTTTTTTCGCAATGGATTGTAAGATCAGAAAACTTATCCGGATAGCTTTGGATAGGTATCCGAATGAGCCTATTGTTTCTGACTATATTGCATACATTACACTATTCTTAGTTTTAAAAAGATTTATTTTTGTTTAATCTGCCCACCTTTGGCCAGAGATTTATCATCTAAATTAAAATAGGTATATTTTAATTCAGATGATAAATCTCTGGCCAAGAACTGAGAAAATTAGAAGATATGATGATAATGAATGTGGCTATTTTCGAGTAAAACTGCATTATTTTATTATTGTTAAACATTTTTATTATTAAAAAAATGAAGGTATTTATATTTGTTGTGATTATTTTTTGTCTCTTTTATTTGATATTCCATCTGTGAATATTAAATAAATTTTATATTTTTACAGCAGTATTAATAAAAAAACTGGTATCCGCTCCCTAACACACGTGTTAACTGGCACACGGATAGACAACTTGTCCGCTTGTAAACTTTTCTTATTAAAAAAGATATGATATCTTTCCAGTTTTTATCACTTCACCAAATTCACAACTTCATCAAATTATGGTGATTTTCTAATACACGTGTCACATGCATGCACTGCCTTACGAAGTGTATACTGGTAGTAGTAAACGGTGCTATCATACGCGTGCGTGTATGTGTTAAGAAGTTATCCGTTCATTATACGTGGAATCTGGCTAGTTAAAGTTATCCGTATGTTAACACACGCCACAGACTATTACGCATTTGTTAATAAGAATTACTAGTTAACAGATGTATAAACGCTAGCACGTTGTTATCCGCCGTTTATTAATATGGGGGTAAGTGCTCCCCTGATATAATTATCCTCTCGGATACTCTTGTTACAAAAATGAAGAATGTGAGACAAAAATTAAAAATTACTCGCATATATTACTTGTACTTCAATGTCAAGGCATACTGGTGGAGTTAGTATGTATGTAAGAAATGGTATAGACTACTCCGTAAGAAAAGAAATGTAAGTAAAACTGATTCTATTGCACGATTTCTAAAAGTAAAAATTTGCCTAAAAAATGAAAATTGGTCATTTGGAATAGTCTACAGGTCACCAAGTTCTAGCATCAACGAGTTCTTAGAAATATATTCAAACTGGTGCATACAGTGTTTCAAAAATGATAAAAATGTTATTAATGCGGGTGATTTCAACATCGACTTGCTATTGGATGATTACAACAAGTCAAAAATGGAGGACTCGGTCTTGGATCAAGGACTCTCAGTTAGTTAAAAAGAATTACCGAAAACTTAAAAACTTTAATTGATTATGTTATGGAGTATATGAATTTAATAAAAAGATGCAAACTTTAGCTTAATTACACTCCAATTTATTAAAAATCCTACATAAAACTACTTACAAATTTATTAAAAATCCTACATAAAACTACTTACAAATAAACAAGCTTTATATTCAGTTTGGCGTACGAGGCGTCGATACAAAGAAGAGACTCGATATTCGTTGAACCACCTCTATTTATACTCTTCACTTTTTCATTGAAAAAGGAAGTAAAAGAAAAATATAATATTCAGAAAAATATGTGTAGTAGATTATGAGCAAACAACTAAATATGTTTTGTTTTGAAGTTTGAGATGTCGCCACAATGTCATAACGAAAACAGAATTATGCAATAAAGTGAATGTTAAAATAGACTGTGATAGTAAAATAACAGACCATATGAAACAATCAAAATACAAATATTAAGTAGTGAAAGCAAACAAATACAAAAACGAAAGTGCCGATTTTTTGATTATTCAAAAGAATCATTTGATAATATGTTAGAGCAGGTCGGTTTCTCAGAATTAGTTTACATTGAAAACAGTCAAGTTCTTTTTGAATTATTCGATTCTAAAATAAATGCATGTGTTGAAGCACTGACGGATATTAAGCAATATGATAATCATAAATGGTCTACCCCAGAACTTCAACATTTAAAAACGGATAAAATAGTAGCATATAGGACTGCATCATACTTCATACATCAATACTATAGAGAACTGGGGCCCAATTCCGCAAGGGTGAATGATTTTCTGTGTACACATTCTATTCACACCCAAAACAAGTGTGAGTAAATTTGACTCACTCTTGTGGAATCGCAAAAATCGATGTGTACACGAATTTCTGTGTACACAGAAAGAACTCCCCTGGTCGCAGTACAGGGATATTTGTAGAAAATATAAGGAAAAAGTCAAAGAAGCTAAAAATAAGTATATTTACGAACAAATAGAAATGAGATCTGGAGACCAATAAGGAGTGTGTAAAATGCTTAAAACCTTTATTTTGAAGGATGATATTGACAAAAAGTGCTTAAATAGTGTAGAATTCGGACCAGAAAAATAAAAGAGCCAAAGATAATTGCCAATAAGTTTAACACCTACTTTGTAGAAAGCATTTGTGATATAACTATATCGATTCCTTAAGTGCAATATGAAACCTCTGTTATAAGCATAGCTACTAGATTTAAGTTTAAATTCTGTGATCAAAGAACCATTTGTGACATTATTAATAAGTGCAATAATTAAAAAGACATTTATGGTATAAATAGAGACATAATATATAATTCACTTGAAATATTAGGCCCAGTTTTAATAAAGTTGGTAAATGAATCACTTTACCATGGGATTTTTCCAATCCGTTGGAAGGAGTCGATAGAGGTGCGGGTTGAAAAAGTAGAAGGAACAAGAAATAGTGAACATTTTCGTCCGATAAACATGTTGCCGATGTTCGAAAAAATCCTGGAACGTGTCGTGAGTGACCCCGAGGCCACACGAGCCAGTATGGCTAGCCAGTTGGCTACACAGACTGCCTGTCAAATTCCTATTCGTGTATTTGCTGTGACGTAGGTGGCATGCCAAACTGGCTTCTCTACTGGCCAGCGTTCGGATCTTACTCCAAATGGAGTAAATCTACTCCAATTTTAAGGAAAGAAATTTAACTACTATGATTGACCACCTTTTCAAGATTGAAGATGTTACCACTTCATTCTATCTTCTGTGTGATGTGAAGTGGCATTTTAAATACTCTGTGCTCACTTAACAAGCCTGACATGTTGCAAACTGTCATTAGACGTAGTACTTAGTGCATCTTCGCATAAAAAAGTAGCATATTAAAAGAAAGCGCAATACGGAACTAAACCGGATTGTTGTTGTATTTAACATGCTACTTCTTTTTATGTGGAGATAAAAATGCACTAAAAACACACGCACTGACGCCATGCAATGTCACTAGCATATAACAACAAAAGCCAAAGTTTCATTGTCATTACTTATGTTTCGCCTTGGCTTTGGAGAGCCTTAACTTATTTTTATCACAAAATAATATTTATCGTAAAAGCTCTTGTTTTATTTTTCGTGTGCAGCGATAAAAAATATGACAGATACACAATGGTTAAAAACAACAAAAAACTGTCGTCGGCGAACGTTTCGCATCAGTTTGGGAAAGCATTTAATAGAGCTTTTTAACAAATAGCAATAATCACTCGCCCGTTCATTTACAAACGTCAAAATCAGCACTATGGTGAATTTACCATATCGAAATTAGCTATGGAATTGTTTTTTTTTTGCTTTGCACTTAAGAATTTAACACTTCCACCTCAATGGAAGCTTGAAATTGACAGATTAGTAAAATTCCCTATCAATTCATTCGCCATTTTTTTGGCTTTCTTGTCGAATGGAAATCCAAAACACAACAGACGAGACAAGTGTGGTTCCAGCTTTATTCATCTTGAAACATTTTTAGATCGCTTATCAAATTTATAAAACTTTGAGTTCTTAGGGAATGGGCATGGACTCCCGATAATATTTTGTGAAAGAAAATGTGAGTAGACTTAAGTTTTAGTCCTATTTTTCCAAACATGCTACGAAATAGTACTGCCGAACCCTGTTACTGGCTGCCCAACTGGCTTCCCAACTGGCTACGAAACAGACAAGCCAGCTGACGAGCCAGTTGCTCAGGTTTGTATGTGTTAGTAAAAAAATATGAGTGTATTGCGACTGGCAAGCCAGTACTGGCTCGTGTGGCCTCAGGGTGAGCAACTTACAGTATATATTGTAGTGGTCATTCTTGTGAAATAGCGTTGAACTACATTATAAACGAATGGAGAAAAGACATGGATCCAGGGTAATGGAGTGATAGCAGTTTTTCTGGACTTTAAGTGAGCCTTTGAAACAATAGACCGACAAATATTGTTAGAAAAGCTTAAACTTAATACGAGTGGCAAATATTTAACTCGCGGTTCAGCTATTTCAACTCACTGACTTTGGCAAATTAACTGAAGTTCAACGATGTTTCAGACATTAAATTGGCTACTTTAACATACTTGAACCTTGAACCATCGTTAAATCCCAGTAATTTCACCAAAAACAGCCAGTAAAAATATTTGACCCAAGGATCAAAATTTGAACCACGTTTGTACAACAGGTCCTTAGGGCCAGTTGTAAAAATATTTTACTCATGGCTTAGCAATTTTAACTCACTGACTTTGGAGAATAGACTGAGGTTCAACGATGGTTCGGGCATTAAATTGGCTACTATAACATACCTGAACCTTGAACCATCGTAGATCCTCCAGTAAAAATATTTGAACCACGGATCAAAATTTGAACCACGTTTGTACAACGGGTCCTTAAAGGCTTGGTCAAACAGAGCACGTTCTGACGGGACGGTCAATACTTTACTGCGAAAGTAAGAACACGACGGTCAAATTTTCTTTGTAAATTTTTACAAAGATCGCCGGACCGCGCTCTGTTTGACCAGGCCTTAAACGACATGTGCTTAAAAATTAACTCTGTTTAGAAAATATAAATATGTGGCTTCAAGCAAACAAGCTTTGCGTAAATGTAAATAAAATCAAATGTATGAAGTTAAGAATTCGTGATCCATGTCAGTATGTATAGACGGTTGCCAAAGAAGAACATTAAATATCTGGGTGTTATATTAGATAGTGATTTAAATTTTAAAGAACATGCTAAACATAGTTCGCTCCTTCGTTAACTGAAGGAGAGAAGTTTCCAGTGACAAAACTTTCCACTAAACGAAACATCGACGACGAACACTTAAACGAAACGGACAAGACTTTGACAGAGGAAGAGGAAGACCTTCTTCTCGACCCCTTTGCCAACCTCGGAGTGAGAGATGGAACTAGTGTCGGAACAGTGGATTTTGATGATATCAGTGACTGCTGCTCCGTAGCTAGCTCCAATCTTTCAAGATTGTCTACCTCCTCGAGGCGAAGTAAAATCGCCAACAGTAAGAAGACAATCAAACGACTTGGTTCAAAGAGGTGGATTGACCTGACTGAACTAGAACGGAAACGACTAAAAACCGCATATGACATTCTGCAGGAGGAGCCTTCAATGAAGAACGGGCCTCACGCCTGTACATCGGAGGAGGTTTCTTGTGCGAAAGCCATGAGCGGAGATCAGTTGATGGGACCACCAAACTCTTACGAAGGGAAAACCCAACGTAAGTGGAGGGTGACACCATCAACCGGTCAAACGACAGGCCGGACAACGGACATGCACCTACCGATACCTGAGGAATCTAAACAATCAACCAGTCGTTGCATGGAGCCTCCCGCTCTTACGGGACTGGAAGTTGCGACGATTAACTCGGGTGGGAGTCTCGGGGAGTCCGTGCACCTGGGAAGCATGCAGGGCCATAGCCTCACATACAAACCAGGAGTTTTGAACCCCCCAAGTCCCAGACGTAGCAATGCCACAGGACATATGCACATCGACGATTTGTCTCTCTCAAAGACTAGACAAAGCATGGAGCCTCTCGCTCCTACATGTCTCGTAGATGAGAAGACAATTGACGATGAGGCCAGAGGGAAGGATAAGCATGCGGAAAACATTATGGGCCATAGCCCTAAATGCAACCCAAATGCGAGTAATTCCCTCAAACAAAGCAGAAGCAACAGGACTAAAGACAGCGCGGTATCTGTAACGCGAGTGCGACGTAAGGCAAAGGGTCGCCTAAGCGACAGAGAAATACAGCGCAGACAAAAACGAAATGCTGAGAAGATCATTCGGCGGCTAAGTAAAAGAAATCCGGAGTCCTTAACGAAAAAAGAAAAGGAAGCCCTGGATAGATCGTATCAGCGAGTACAGGACACGACAAAGGACGGACACAACGAACCGAACTCCAAGGTAACCCAAAGGACGGTGTTGGGGAAAGAGCAGCTGGGCCTCCCGCCCCACTCTGACTCACACCCTACTGCAGGGTCATCCAAAAGAGTAAGGAACGACGACACGATTTCGACGAAGAATTCCTCACCGGAAAATAAGAGGAAAAAAGCTAGGCTTTCGAAAGTGACCGTGGAGGGCCAACAGGCGGCAATTGCTGACTTTGGAAACCCATCGCGGAAGCTGACGGAAGACCAATGGAAGCTCTTGGAGTCTAGAATCCTTGACGCGGTAAACGAGGCTATCGTTAAGAATGGGCCACTGCCCTTCTTCGGTACCCTCGCAACCGTGCAAGGTTTCAAGCTTCTAGCATGCGAGGATAAATATACCTATGCATGGCTCCAAGATTTTGTAAAAAACACCAGTGTCCCTTGGCAGAATGCTGATCTCCGCCTTATTAATAAGGAGGATATCAGAAACATCACACGGCCTAAAGCGAAATTGGTGATTAGAGGACCTGTAATCCCGAGGGACCGTATCGAAAGATACCTTAGATCCCTAAACACCGACCAGCTCAGTCAAAACTGGGATGTTATCGATGTGGGAGAGCAGACCGCCGAAGGTACAGAAGTGACGGTGCTACTCAGCCAGAAATCTCTGCCACTTCTGCGAAAAATTGGCTTCAAGGTTCGCATTGGTACAAACCGATGCAGACTGAGGCTCATAGCCAATCAGAATAAAAAGGTAAATAGGGGGTCGGTAGTTAAAAACTAATCATGAAATTTGTTCAAATAAATCTTCATCACAGTAAAGCTGCCAGTGCCAACCTAGTCTATCTCATGGAGAATAGACAAATTGACGTCGCCCTCGTGCAAGAACCCTGGTTAGCAGGTGGAAAAATCAGAGGGCTGAATACAAAAGGAACTATACTGTACAAAACTGCTCAGGTGGGAACAAACAGTAGCTTTAGAACCTGTATCGTAGCTAGAAAACAGTTTAACCTTTTTCTTCTATCCAAATACAGTAATTTAGATCAGACGGCCGTCAAGATGGAGAGAGATGGGTTACCACCGCTCATTATAGCATCATGCTATATGCCTCACGACGGGACGGAAGGACCACCAGCTGACCTAACAAGCCAGTTAGTTAAACATGCTGCGGAGCTGAAACTCGATCTAGTGCTAGGATGCGATGCTAATGCGCATCACTCTCAGTGGGGTAGCACTAACATCAATACTAGAGGTGAGTCTCTTTTTGAATTTCTTATTGAGAACAATTTATTAGTAGCAAATAAGGGTAGAGAACCAACTTTTGTCACAAAAAATTGTAAGGAGGTGCTTGACATTACCATAACAAGTAACTCAAGTACAGTACCAATAGAACAATGGAGGGTGTCGGATGAGCAATCTTTCTCTGATCACAAAATCATTGAATTTCTCATACCAGACACAATAGCCTCCGAGAAACCGTTTAGAAATATTCGAAATACTAACTGGGATACTTTCAATAGGGAATTAGAAACAAGGATTAAATCCTTTGAAAATAATTCACTAAATGGACCTGAACTCCTAGATAGTGCCACCACAGAATTCACAGAAATTCTAAATAAGGCTTTCGAAAAAGCATGCCCCCTTAAACAGGTAAGGACAGGAAATAAGAAACCACCTTGGTGGACACACGAACTTGGCATTATTAGAAAAGAAACAAGAAGACTTTTCAATACAGCCAAACGAACTAGAAGTGAATTAGACTGGGAAGCGTACAAAAACAGTCAAAGAAAATTCAAAGCCGAAACTCAACGGGCGAAACGCAGCTCGTGGTTAACCTTCTGCAACCAAATTGAAGGAACTAATGAATCAGCAAGACTTAGAAAAGTTTTAGCAAAAGAATCAGTTCCCTTAGGGTCTCTTAAAGATCCTAATGATCAATGGACTGAATCATGTGGAGAATCACTGGAGCTCCTTATCAAAACTCATTTTCCTGGTTGTAACTTTGACGTTAACAACTTGGAGGATGCAGTACAAACAGAGCACACGGTGCCACCAGATATTATAACGGAGGATAAAATTAACTGGGAGATAAACTCGTTTTCACCCTTCAAATCTCCAGGAACAGATGGCATCTTCCCCATGATGCTACAGAAGAACACTAAACACGTTACCCAACATCTCAAGAGCTTCTTTGCAAGCAGCCTTAAGTGGGGATATATTCCTTTGGCGTGGCGTGAAGTAAAAGCAGTCTTTATACCAAAAGCTGGGAAACCAAGCCACACGGAAGCTAAAGACTATAGACCCATTAGTCTAACATCGTTTGTTTTAAAAACCTTCGAAAGATTAATAGATATACACATACGAAGTAGTATAAAACCGAATGTGTTGTCACCTGCCCAACATGCTTACACGAAAGGAAAAGGTGTTGAAACAGCCCTTCACAACTTAGTAAGTATAGTAGAAAAATCACTCAAGGACAAAGAGTATACTCTAGCAGCTTTTCTGGACATTGAAGGCGCCTTCAATAATGTACAGAATGATGCGGTAAAAAGAGCACTTGTAGACCTTGAAGTGGATAATTCCCTCGTAAACTGGATTATCTGTATGTTAAAACACAGACGGATTAACTCAGAACTAGGGGACGCACGGATCAAAGTATCCACATCCAGGGGGACTCCACAAGGAGGAGTTCTCTCACCACTATTGTGGATACTAGTAATGAACGAAATCCTGATTGAACTGAATAATAGCGGTGTCAAAGTAGTTGCCTACGCAGACGACCTGGCGCTGCTAGTGACCGGAAAATTTATTTCCACAACCAGCGAACAGATTAATTACGTTTTGTCAAAAGTCTGTACCTGGGCGGGGAAATGTGGACTTTCGGTAAACCCACAAAAAACCGAACTGGTTCTTTTTACTAACAAAAGGAAAATACCAGAATTTGTCCTACCATCAATAGAAGGAACCCAACTTAGACTATCAGATCATGCCAAATATTTAGGCGTAATTCTTGACAAAAAGCTAAACTGGGGTATGAACATCAAAGAAAGAGCCAAGAAGGCCATGATCGCTTTTTACTCCTGCAACAGGATCTTTGGTAAGACCTGGGGTCCAAGCCCTAAAATCATAATGTGGATGTACACGGCCATTATAAGACCGATCCTCACATATGGTAGCCTGGTTTGGTGGAGCGCGATGGATAAAGAATGTAATTATAAAACGCTTAACAAAGTTCAAAGACTAGCGTGCATAGGAATCACAGGGGCAATGAGGTCCACTCCCACTGCGGGAATGGAAGCCATACTCAATCTAAGACCCCTAGATCTATTCGTACAAGAAACTGCAGCCTATGGTGCTCTAAGATTAAGCCAGACCGATAGCTGGAAAAAGAACTCTGTAGGTCATGCACAAATTATGAACAAATTTACGGAGGGGTATGTATGCACAGACTACACAACACCCCGTACAAATTTTGAAAAACCGTTTTCTGTATCCATCCCCACAAGAGAAGAATGGGAAGCTGGTTTACAACAATCAGATACACCGATGGTAGAAATTTACACAGACGGATCAAAGATGGATACGAGAGTAGGTGCTGGTTTCTTTTCAGAATCCCTTAATTTAGCGAACTCTTATAGACTCCCTGATTATAGCAGTGTCTTCCAAGCGGAGGTTCTTGCAGTGATTAAGGCTGCTGAACAGATCTCAATGTTGGCGATACCACGGGCTGATATCACCTTTTACATTGATAGCCAGGCAGCGATTAAAGCTATCTCTGCAACAGAAATAAAATCCAAGCTGGTTTCATGCTGTCGCGAAGAGCTAAAGATTCTTGCCACACAGCACAACATCAGACTCTGCTGGGTTCCTGGGCACTGTGGAATTCTGGGAAATGAAAAAGCAGATGAACTGGCAAGGACTGGTTCATCGTTAGATCAAAGCCTAACGGACTCCGGTGTTAAAATTCCATCCTGGGCCATTAAACAGACAATTGGTAAGAAGATAGTGGAACTTACCAATGACAGATGAAACTCACTCGCAACTTGTACCACTACAAAGAATTTGTGGCCTAGCTACAATAAGAAAAAAACGCACCATGTCATAAACCTGAAAAAGAGATCCCTGAATCTTTTAATAGGAATTATCACGGGACATAATCTCTTAGGTTACCACAAGAAAAAGATGAGACTAAGTACTGAAGACCTATGCAGAGGTTGCGGTGACGTAGAAGTAGAGGAAGACACCCTTCACTTCCTAGGTCAATGTCCGGCACTATGCAATATAAGGAAAAAATATTTGGGTAGCTATTTCTTCAATGATCTAGCAGAAATCTCGAAGTCAACAGGAAATAAAATCTCAAGTTTAATGAACTTCATCAACGCCTCTAAATGGTTCGATGCTCCATAGGATTTCATAGGTTATATTTTTAAAGGGATGGTCCAATCCATCAGGGTACCACAATGGATCAACATTGATCTAAGTGTGACGGGAACAAGATCCACCGTCAGCCCATCAACCTAACCTAACCTAACCTAGTCGGCATTTACACCACCCGATTTTTCCACACACGATCTTTTGTTCATGGGTGAAGGGAGTAGAAAGTGAGGGGTAAGGACCAAATCGTCGGTTCCTGACAAACTCACACGATTTTTCCAGTATGTTTGCGTTCTCTTTTATACTTTTTCCAAAGTCTTGTGTGTTCAGTGCTGACCAGCGTTGCCACTAATCAAAAAATTTTCCGAAGTTGATCCAAAAACAAAATGCAGTAATAGATTTATTTTTTTTCGCAGATGATTTATGCATTTTCAAATTTGTATTTGTATTTTCGAAAAAAGAAATTGATAATAACATATAATTGATTGAAAATACATACATAGTTTGCTACACGGCTCATATGCAAGGCACTAAAAGGTTGGGTTTCAGGAGAAAAAACAACAATAATGATGATGAAATTATTTGTGGTTTTAATTTTGTTGATATATATTTTTTTTTTCTCGTAAAACCAAAAAGTATTTTACTGGCAGTAGATTTGTTTTACGAAAAAAATGTAATGGGCAACGCTGGTTTAATATGCCATCTACCTCTGAATGCCAAATGAAAGGGACAGCAATAAAGTATGAAGAGGACAGGGACACAAATCTGACTGGAAAGATCGTTTCATATCGTTTCATGTAAACATTTCACCCGATTTTGGGAAAAATCGTACTGGAAAAATCGGGAGGTGTAAATGCCGACATATATGCACAAAAATATTGCGAACAAAGTTGGGCTCCTAAGTCGGCATTTACATTACCCGATTTTTCCAGTACGATTTTTCCCAAAATCGTGTGAAATGTTTACATGAAACGATATGAAACGATTTTTCCAGTCCGATTTCTATTCCTGTCCTCTTCAAACTTTATTGCTGTCTCTTTCATTTTGCATTCAGAGGTAGATGGCATATTAGGACCAGCGTTGCCTATTGCATTTTTTTTTCGTAAAACACATCTACTGGCAATCAAATACTTTTTGGTTTTACGAAAAAAAAAATTAATTCAACAAAATTAAACCCACAAATAATTTCATCATCATTGTTGTTGCTTTTTCTCCTGAAACCCAAGCTTTAAGTGCCTTGCATATGAGCTGTGTAGCAAACTATGTATGTATTTTCAATCACATATATGTATTATTAATTTCTTCTTGGAAAATACAAATACAAATTTGGAAATGCATATCTACTGCGAAAAAAAATAAATCTAGTTACTGCATTTTCTTTTTCGATCAGCTTCGGAAAATTCTCGGATTAGTGGCAACGCTGAACACACAAGACTCTGGGAAAAGTATAAAAGAGAACGCAAACATACTGGAAAAGTCGTGTGAGTTTGCCAGGAACGGACGATTTGGTCCTTATGCCGGATTTACACGAATGGAAAGCTGCCAGTATAATGACAAAAGGAATGAATTTGTCCATTCTTTTGTTGTTGCTTTTGTCATTATACTGGCAGTTTTCCAACGTGTAAATCCAGCATTACCCCTCACTTTCTACTCCCCTCATCTATGAACAAAAGATCGTCTGAGGAAAAATCGGGTGGTGTAAATGCCGACTAAGGCGTATAAGACCAGTTTTGTCAATGGGAAATGCGATCATGTTACATAATGCGATAGTATACAGATACCACATTTTTAGTACTGTTCTACGATTTTGTTCGGTTGTCATAATTATATAAGACAACGTATCGAGCTATTACAAAATAAGGCAATGCGAACTATACTCATGTGCAATAGATATATGTACACCAAAATGAACGTCGAGCAGAAAATAACGTTCAATGCAATGGTGTTTATATTTAAAATTAAAAGTGAAATACTCCCACCTTACTTTGAAGACAATATTACAACAGCAGCAGAAACCCAGCCTTATAACCTAAGAAATAATGAAAACTTCAGACCGATGTGAAGTATCAGGAGTAGCACTATGAATTCCTTGATGTATACGGTTGTTAATTTTTTCAACAGTTTGCAAAGTGACTTTAAATCAGAAACGAGTTTAATTTCGTTCAAGTGTAAACTTCAAATTTTCATAAAGAGTAGAATTATTGTGAATTAAACAAGAAACTGCAACTTAAAATTTAGATTTAAATTTGACTGATTTTACTTTCACTTTAAAGATTTAATATCCAAAATTTAAAAGAAAAAAACAAACAGCCTGTAAAATTGTAAATGATTTTGAAAAAGTTCATAAAACTAATAAAGAAATATTATTATAAAATATCAGGAAATAAATAAGATAAAATACAAATATAAATAAATATAAATCAATTGTGAAATATTTTTTTTTTATTTTTCCACCTTCTATAAGACCTCTAAATTGACTTCAGAAAGTGTAGGTGGCAACTGAATCTAGTCAATAAAGGTCCAATAGGAGCTTAAAAAGGGTGCCCTTCTAATTCTATGGACTATTATATAATGCTTATATGATTGCAAGAAATGATTATCAGAAGCTTCTTTGAATGATTATAGGGGCAAAATTATTAGTTGGGTTGTGAATATCCTCATATACTTTCATTGTTTGAAATTCGTTTGACAGCAACGACGGGATCTCGTCACGCTCACGTCTCGTTTCCTCGTCGCATTGTGAATCAGGCTTTACTGCAGCAAAACAGTTTAGTCACAAGTTGAGCGAAGAGCACGCACATGGGCAACTCCACAAGCAATCACGCTGAGCTAAGCCAACACACTGACTGTAAATGTGAAGAGAGAAGCAGTCAACAACGATCAGCGAGAGCGAACGGACGCGTAGCCAAAAACAATATTGAAACGCGTATATACATAATTTAACAATTTTTACTTTGAAGAAAAATCCTTTGTAACAAGTTAAAACGAATATTAAGAATTAATTTAGTAATATTATTTCTCTTTTTCTATTAATTTAAATATCTTTTATTTAAATAAAATATAAATGTTCAAAAATATTTGTGAGTTTTGTCGACGAATAGTTTTCAATGTTAGAATTCGTGTCCAAGCTCATACAAAAAAGTTGTATCAAGCGAAAAAAGATCAAACAGATAGATACATAACTATTTACCACCTTTGCTATCGCCAAAACAAAATAAAAAAAGAGAAAAGTATCTCACTACCACAAAACGACTTTCTGTTACTGCCAACACAGAAAAGAGACAAGTATCTCTTTGCCGCCATCTTCTGTTGCTGCCAACACACAAAAAAGTAAAACGACCAGCTGCCATTCCAATTTCAAAATAAGATACATTCTGTTGCCGCCTACACAGAATTATTCTCCACCCAATTCTTGATTTTTTTTTTGCGAAGAAAGAGACAAAAGCAGAATCCAACCTTTACCGTTCAATTTTTGAATTTGTTCATTGATGATCGAGACCGGTGAGTTAGATACAAGATTGCAACGAGAAAAGAAGTTTCGCTTAAAAGAAATTAAATTTACGCCGTAATTATAAATACTTACAGCCTTATTCATTAGATTCCACTAAACAGATGAATAGTTATACACTGTATAAGGCCACTATTCAAAGTTACACAAATTCTTATTCATAAAACATTTTCCTACCCATTATAGTTATACAACGCTTGTGTCAAATAAAGTACCAAAAAGGGAAAATCTATTACATTTTACTTGCACATCTCTAAGAAAACATCAGCTGTTCGTGAAAAAACAATAAAAGAATAATGCTGTCGGTTCGGGTCTTTTCAATTTGTGTGTTAATAATTATAATTTTGAAGTTTCCTTGTGTCGTTTCTAGTAATATTTAATAAATATTTCAATAAAACTAAGCTATTTAATATTCCGTTTACTCAGTGCATTTTTATTAAAAGAAAGAGAACAAATCAACCCCCATTTTTCCTGCTGCGCCGCGCGCCGGCGGCCGCCACAGCTCCGTTCCGTTTGGATTATTTTTAGTTTTTTTATAATACAGTTCTCATTGTTATTGTTAATAGTGTACGCATTATGTGCATAAATTAAATAAAAATGGTTGAGATAAAAACTGTTTTGTTGTTTTATTTCATTATGCCTTTTGCTCAGTTTTTATTGGGAAGAATAGGTTATGTATGTGTGTGTAGGCATACATATCTGAATATTTCACTTCTGTGAGTATATTAGTGACATTCCGATACTAATATATTCTTATATTGCCACTATTCAACCTCCAAACGCGTTTAGCTTATAATGAGCCTATTTTACGTTGTATAAGTTTTATGAATAAGGTTTTCGCGTTCGGTGGCAATATAGCGAGTGCATAGCGCTATATTCTGGCTATAATGCGTTTATGAATAAGGCTGTTAGTCTATAATGTTGAATTTAAACCAAGATACGTCACAAGTGGACTTAATTTCAGGATTAGTTGACAGCATAACTGGCCGAACAGAATGGTGTAGCTGTATTTGCGGCGCGTAGCACTGTCAAAGTAGAAAGATACAAAAATAGTATACAGTGCCACAATGAGAAGCTGTAAATATAGCAAGAAATGTATGGTGTAGCAGAAGTTAAACAAAATTCAACACTTGCTACAAGCTGCTGCTACATTCATTCTGTTCAAGGGGAAAATGCTCTGAGAACATTGGTGGAAGAACTCCGGAAAAATACTGCCGACATCCAGGCCCAAATCAAAGATGTGTGTCAAGTTAGCAAAGCAACTTTGACGAATCGAAAAATGGTTAGTTGGATAATTTGCCGTTAATTGGTCGTTAATTAGTTGTGACAATTCCGAATTTGTCGTTCAAGTTTTCTATGTTTTTTTGGGTGCTTTGCTATCTTGATATCAAGTTAGCAAAGCACCCTGTCGAAAATCAGTAAAAACTTCTTATACCTGATGGTTTATGGCTTAATAATTTGCCGTTAATTAGTCGTTAATTAGTTGTGACAAATTCTATTTGATCGTGCAATGCTTTCTATGTTTTTTTGGGTGCTTTGCTAACTTGATATCAAGTTAGGAAAGCAACTCTCACGGATTGAAAAATGGATAGGTGCATAATTTGTCGTTAATAAGTTGTGACAATTTCGAATTTGTCGTTCTATGTTTTCTATGTTTTTTGTTTTGAAAAGTGGTAATAACTTCTAAAATTCAATATTTTAGTGCTTAATAATTTGCCCTTAATTAGTCGTTAATTAGTTGTGAACAAATCAATTTTGTCGTGCGATGTTTTCTATGTGTTTTTGGGTTATTTGTTTTCTATGAGTGTCAAGTTAGCAAAGCAACTTTGACGAATCGAAAAATGGGTAGGTGGATAATTTGCCGTTAGTTAGTCGTTAATTAGTTGTGACAATTTCGAATTTGTCGTTCAATGTTTTCTATGTTTTTTTGGGTGCTTTGCTAACTTGACACTACTCGAAAAGTGTGAAAAACTTCTTATACTAAATGTTTTATGGCTTAATAATTTGCTGTTAATTAGTCATTAATTAGTTGTGAAAAATTGACTTCAATCGTGCAATGTTTTCTATGTTGTTTTTAAGTTCTTCGTTAGCTTGAAACCAAGTTAGTAAAGCACCACCTTTAAAAGGCATTAAAACTGGTAATACTGAGCTGTTTATGGCTTAATAGTTTACCATTAACTAGTCTTCAATTAGTTGTGACAATTTTGAATTTGTCGTGCAATGTTTTCTATGTTTTTTGAGTTCTTTTGTAGCTTGACGTCAAGTTGGCAAAGTACTATCTGAAAATGGGCTTAAATCTGTTTTTATCGGATGGTGTATGGCTAGTTAATTTAGCATTAACTAGCCGTTAATTATTATTTTATTATAAATTAGATTTTGTCATGCGATGTTTTCTATGTAAGTTTGGTTATTTGTTTAATATAAGCATTAACGACGGAAAATAATTACCAACGGCAAATCATCCACCTACCCATTTTTTGAATGGTGAAAACTGATTTGGTAACCTGACGCTCATAGAAAGCAAATACCCTAAATTAGATAGAAAACATCGCATGACAAAATTTAATTTTTCACAACTAATTAACGACTAATAAATGGCGAATTATCAAGGAATAACATATGAATTTTTGGAAATTTTTACAATTTTTCGAAAAAAACATAGAAAACATAGAGTGACCCATTCAAAATTATCACAGAGTTGCTTTGCTAACTTGATATCAAGTTAGCAAAGTGTAACGAACGTGTAGGGGAGTGGGCCTGGACATCTAATTATCTCTCTTGACGGTGAGATCTGTCCATTTCCATCCCGTTCACTGCCGCGTATACGTAACAAAAAAGGTAATAAATTAAAATTAGCGCGGCCTATTATTTCCTCTCTCCACCCCTTTTACCACCTTTATGACCCTAGGTCACAGGAACCCTATTCCAGTCAGTGTAGTCAGTGGGTGGCCGGGTATCGAAGTCCCCTCAGCGTAGGCATGCTAGCGTCGCTCGTGTTAGGTCGTCGGACGGGGGGGTTCTTGCTTCGCGAACTTCAAAGGAGTTACATTTTTTTATCATGCCGAAATTAGAAAGATATTATTTTCTTGTGATGTTTTGAATATAACAGGTCCGAAAAACGCCTAAGTCCTGTTGATGACGACAGAAGAATGAGAGGAGAGCGTATGATGAAAATAGCTCTCGGAGTATATCCCACCCTCGCATAAAATATTTTATTTATGCCGATAACCTTGGCTAGCACGTCACTCTTTTTTTTTGTATGCTAGCCCCTAAGGAATAGGTACACCTAGGCTTACCTTAATGTGTACCTGTCTTCATCGACATCCTTCCTCCATCATCCTCGCTGCCAGTCACTCCCACCTATAAAACCAACATTTTATTCCGAATACATGGTTACATTAACCTGTCCAACGATGATCATATTCAACATGTCTCATGAACCAAAAAATTATCCCACGCTATGCTTTCAGAAATACAATTACGTTTGTTTTTGTTTTTCTTTTTATTTCAACTAGAACCATACCTAAACACTTTGAAATCCAGAATACTTAATCTTGTCTTATTCTAACCTATCGATATTTTCTTTTCTGTTTACTGGCTTATCTATTTCAGCAGTAAATTACTTTTGTTATGACACTATTATCTCAAATTTACAAATTTTAATTTCTTGATAATTGATTTTATACATATATTTTCCCTTTTTTTGTATAAAAGAAAATAACTACCTCTCCAGAGAAAACAAACCCAATTGACTTTTTTTTTTATATTCTTTACTTTACTTCTTTCTTTTATAAATTAAATCGACTAAACAAAAAAAATATGGTTTGTATTCATTCTCTCGTTAAGTTTTTCTGATACTCACATTATCCTTTTTTTTTGGAGACAAATGCATTCAACAAAAAAATACAAACAAATATCAGAAATAAGAAAGGAATCTATTAAAAGCACCGGTTTTATAAAGTACTCCTTAAACCCACAAGTAAACAAATTCATCAAATTTTATTAAAACTGTCAAACCTCTAACGGGCAAACATTCTCTCTTTCGAATCGTTCTCTTAAATAGGTATGTAGTTTAACTTACATAAGAGTCTAACAGGACTCCAATGTTCCACTGTTCCGTTCCAAATATATTTATGTTTATATGATCGAAATGACAAAATATAAAAAAAATGCATATCACCTACCAATGCTTTTCTTACAGCCAATTATTTTCGCCATCCAACGTTGTGCACAAGGTCAGGTGCCAGCAAATGACACTATATCGCGTTAAAAAGAAATTTTAAATCACATGAACATACATATGACATGGAACAATAAAGGGAACACTACACGCAATTTAATTAATACTTTTTTTCTTTAATTTCTAGCTTTTCTTATCTTTTTCTCTTTTTTTTTTTTTTGAAAGATTTTTCGCTTATATTAAACCGGCGTTTTTTACAATATTTATCTCTTTCACTGAATGGCTTTTATTTTTATAAACATTTACAATTACTATTTGCTCTCTTGCCTAAATCTTCTTTTTATTTATCTCTTCTTTTTTTTATTTTTATTAATTAACTCTTTTTATGTATGTATTTTTTTTTTCTACATATATCTCTCTATTGGCTTAATTTAACTTCACTATCTTTCGTTTCATATAACCTTCTTTTTTTTTACTATTTTATACAACTTATGCCCAGTTGCACCTAAATTCACTAAAAGCTGTTTTCGCTAAAATGGAGTTAAAATTTATCGGACTGATAAATTTATTTGGGTTGCACCAATCTCTTTCGCGCATTTTTTAGCTAAAATGCAGTTCATGAACCACCCCTGGACTTTATCATATGTTATTTAAACTGAACGAAAAAACTTAACCAGTGCAAGTGAGATAGCAATTAGGAAAATATGAATACACAATAAACATAAACAAGGTATTCTGGTATTCTCATTAGATACAGCCAATGCGCCATCTTGGTGTTTTTTTTATTATTATTTTCTTTTTTTCAGAGAAATTATGAAACTCACACTAAAACTTTTTCGAAACACTTGGAAATTATGAACAAATATTTTAAAGCGATTTCATCGAATTCAGGAAATGGATTTCTCTGTGAACCTGAACAACTCTTCGACGTCTTGCCATTTTTTGGTTTAGTTCGTTATCAGATGAACACACGATGACCAGTCTATAATTTTTTTGGAATAATTTATTTATTTAAGTAGTGAATTATAAATAGGAAAGAAAATGCCTTCACCTGTTGTTTTCGTTATTTTAATTTGGAATTAACAACATTCCATCAAATAAAATTGAATTATTTTGTTTGTAGGTAGTTAGATATGTTCGTTTAAACTTGCTTTTAAAATTTATCTGGAGGAAAATGGAACTTTAGTTTATTGGTTCGTTTATTGGCCTGTTAGATTTAGAAGTGGTTGGTGCAACCGATAAATGTCATTTTAAAATTAAACGAAGCAATAAATATTTAAAAGAGGTCGGTGCAACTGGCCATTAATGTCCCTATTTGCTGCTTCTATGAACGATGATCTGCAACGATGAGGTGGGGGAGAACACACTGCGATCCCTTTTTATAAGGTGTGGTTCGTGGACCAAGGGATATCGAACTTAAAAAAAAAAAACAAAAAATCTGGTTACGTAAAGTTGAGATGATAGCTGTAGAGGCGTATCCAATTGTTTTATAAATTTCCCCAGACGGATGAAGGAGATTAGAACGGCTACTCGATATTTGCCTAGGCAATCGAACGGGGGATCGTGGGAGTTTTCGTTTTTTTCTTTTTCTTTTTTTTTGCAATTACTGCAAATGGGGGTACCGTGGATTATTTTTAGGATTATTGCACTCCTGTGACCCTGGTGGTCTTATTTTTTTTTTCTTTTATTTCAATGAATGAGATTGAACAAAAAAAAAAGATTGCTCGAAACACGTGTTTGCGTCACCTCTCGATATCGAGGCCGTCTCGATAGCCAACAAAAAGGAAAATGCTAAGTCTTCTACTTGGCTGATTTATTTCAGTAGTATATAGAATTTGTATTATAAAACCTTCTTATATAGAAACTAGCCTGGCCCCGGGCAAAAAAACTTCCAGCTTAATGATCAGGAATTCTAATCTTGTTGGATATAGTTTACAGTGGATTTTCGTTGAAAAATTCATGTAAGTTGAACTGAACTTAATACAAATTGCGTCTGACAAAGCCCTCACTATGTCACTGATGAGTTCAAGTGAGTAAGCCGAACGAAACGCCAATTTGTAGGACTAAAGGCCATAAAAAGCTATTTTGAATCAAAAGGAAAACGTTTTCGGCGTATTGTACATTTATTTGTTTTCTTACAAGAATTTTTCTTATTTTTTTTTCTTGGAATCTATGTTTTTCTTTTTTCTTTTTTTTTTTTTTTTTTTTAGCTTTTAGATAATTTCTTTATTTCACGATTAATGCATATCAAAAATCGACCACTTATAATTGGACAATTTTTTCAAACTTCTTTAATTTTCAGTTTAGTTAATTGTCTCGCACGACCACTTTTCGCTTTTTCTCTTTGACTTTTATTATTTAAGTTTTTTATTCCTTTTTAATTGTTCGGGTACCGGACCTCTACTCCACGAGAAAAATCAAAACCAAGAGAGCGAGAAACGTATATCATTATTGGGTTAGGCTAATGTTCACCAATGGATGGCGCACTTCCACCGACGTTCTGTTAAGACCAATGTGGCGGGATTACATCCGGCTATCCCGATTTCTCGGGTGTTTTTGACCGCCGATTTATAAAATTACTTTTAAAAATCAAATCGATTTTTTTGACTAATACATGTAAGCCGATATTAAATTTTTGGTTAAATTCCCAGGAATAAAAGGCAACCGGATGCATTACCTCCATTAAAATTTGTCTATGTATTAGCACATCTCTTACAAACTTTTTCTACCCACCTGATTTTCATTTACCATCTGTTTCGTTGGTGAAAGTTACCACAGTAGGGTCACTGATTAGTGGACAATTTTCCCACAAAAGCACCCAAAAAAACATAGAAAATATTGCACGATCAAATTGAATTTGTCACAACTAATTAACGACTAATTAACGTTAAATTATAAAGCCATAAACCATCAGGTATAAGAAGTTTTTACTGATTTTCGACAGGATGCTTTGCTAACTTGACATCAAGTTAGCAAAGCACCCAAAAAAACATAGAAAACATTGAACGACAAATTCGGAATTGTCACAACTAATTAACGACTAATTAACGGCAAATTATCCAACTAACCATTTTTCGATTTGTCAAAGTTGCTTTGCTAACTTGACACTCATAATTAATTATGCCTTGTAATGCATTACAAGGCATTATTAATTATATAGTGGGCCTCAAAAAAGAAAAACACCTTAAACAAATTTGCACCTCAAGATGAAATTTTTATTTCGAAACGCGTCGCCAAATTACAAAAATTATAAGTTGTGACTGTTATTTTAAATTTTTAAAATAATAAAATTATAATAATAAAATTATAATAAAAATTATGGTTTGGTGGAGGAACTGATTTGACACCATAGGTTAGGTTAGGTAGAAGGGCTGACAGTTGATCTCGTTACCGTCACACTTAGATCTATGTAGATCCGTTGTGATACCCTAGGAAATTGTATTCCACTTTATGTAAAAACCTATGTGTTCTATTAGCAGTCCAGCCATTTAGAGGCGTTGATGAAATTCAGAAGGCTATTAGCCGAAGTTCCAGAAAGTTCCTCTAGGTCGTCATAGAAATGATTTCCTAGGTGTTTCTTTCTTAAATGACAGAGGGCTGGACAGTGGCAAAGGAAGTGTAAGGTATCCTCATGTGCTTCTTCATCACTGCATCCTCTGCAAAGGTCATCAGTACTGAGCCTCATTTTCTTTTTATGGTATCTCAGTAGGTTGTGTCCGGTGATTATGCTGACAAGGGAACGGAGATGTTTCTTGTCCATTTGCATAATTTTGTCTGTTCTCTGCTTATTGAAATTTGGCCATAACTTTCTAGTTGTGGCGCATGTTTCAAGCAGATTCCATTTTTCATTGTTTTTTTCTAATATTTTGTTACCAATATCCTGTTTGATGCTACAGGTTGGTACTTTAATATTTTGTTTGGCTTGACTTGAATCAAGCGACGAACCCGTTCTCGCCAGCTCATCAGCGCTCTCGTTTCCCTGTACATCACTGTGACCGGGAACCCAGCATAGTCTAATGTTATGCTGCATGCCAAGAACCCTAAGCTCTTTGCGACAGCAAGTCACAAGCTTCGAATGTATCTCGGTGGCAGAAATTGCTTTTATTGCTGCTTGGCTATCAATAAAGAGGGTGATATCAGCTCGTGGTATCGACATCATTGATATTTGCATAGCTGCTTTTATCACTGCCAAGACCTCGGCTTGGAAGACACTGCAAAAGTCCGGAAGTCTGAAGGAGCTAGCTAGTCCCAGAGTTTCCGAGAAAATTCCTGCACCAACTCCAGTATCCATCTTCGAACCATCAGTGAAGACAGTTATCGTAGATGTATTACTGAAAGGTTGGTTGTTTTCCCACTCCTCTCTATTAGGAAAAGAGGTAGTGAAGGGTCTGTTGAAGTTTAAATGGGGTGTTGTGTAGTCTGTGTAAACATTATTTCCCACATATCTCTGCAGAATCAGAGTATGGCCTGATGTGCTTTGCTTCCAGCATTTAGTCTGGCTTAGGCGCAGGGCACTGTATGCTGCAGATTCTTGCACGAATAGATCTAGGGGTCTCAAGTTGAGTATCGCTTCCAGTCCCGCTGTGGGAGTGGTTTTCAACGCCCCCGTAATACCTACGCATGCCAATCTTTGAACTTTTGTCAAGGTTTTCAGGTTTGTTGCTTTCTCAGTCGCGTTCCACCAAATTAAATTACCGTAGGTAAGTATCGGTCTAACTATTGCCGTGTACATCCACCTGATAATTTTTGGATTGGGTCCCCAGGATTTTCCAAAGATCCTGTTGTAGGAATAGAATGCAACCATAGCTTTCTTTGCTCTCTCTTTAGTGTTGAGACTCCAGTTCAGTTTCTTATCAAGGATCACACCCAAGTATTTGGCCTGATCCAAGATTTTGAGTGGAGTCCCTGCAATTGATGGTAATCTAAACATTGGTATTTTTCTTCTGTTAGTGAAGAGAACCAATTCAGTTTTCAATGGATTGACCATTAGACCACAATTCCGTATTCTTTGCCCATGTGTTGACCTTTGACAGGGCATATTCTGTTTGTTCACTAATAGTGGATGGGAATTTACCTGTCGCAAGTAGTACAAAGCATACGCTACTACTTTGACGCCACTATATTTTAACTTTACAAGAATTTCGTTCATAACTAGTATCCAAAGAAGTGGAGAAAGCACCCCTCCCTGGGGTGTTCCTCTGGATGTGGATACTATTAAACGTGATTCTCCAAGTTCTGTATTAATATTCCTGTTTTTTAACATGCACATAGTCCAATTTATAATTGACTTTTCTATATTCAGCTCTACAAGGGCTCTCTTAACTGCATCATTTTCCACATTATTGAATGCTCCTTCAATATCTAGCTTAAATTTTGTATCTATTAAATATCTAGAAAGGCAGCAAGAGTGTATTCCTTGTCTTTGAGAGTTTTTTTCAATTGTATTAACAACACAGTGAAGTGCAGTTTCTACGCTTTTGCCTTTCGTATAGGCATGCTGCATTGGAGAAATCACCTCCGGGTTCAGTGAGCTGCGAATATAGATGTCCAACAGTCTCTCGAAAGTTTTAAGAGTAAACGACGTGAGACTGATTGGTCTATAGTCTTTAGCTTCCGTATGGCTGGGTTTACCAGCCTTCGGGATAAATACAACCTTGACTTCACGCCATGCTTGAGGTACATATCCCCATCTGAGGCTACTTGAGAATATGTTTTTCAGGTGTGAAGTAATCAGGTTCTAACTTTTTTTGGTACATCATTGGAAAGATGCCATCTAGTCCCGGGGATTTGTAAGGGGAGAAAGAGTTTATTGCCCATTTAATCTTGTCTTCCGTTACAATGTCCGACGGTGTTCTGTGCTCTGTATAAATCTCATTTCCCTGGTTATAGCTTGGGTTAGAGCTACACCCGGGAAAGTGAGCATTAACTAAGAGTTTTAGAGTTTCACTGCATGATTCTGTCCAGCGACCACTTGGTTCTTTTAAGGAACCTAAAGTAGATGGCTCTTTGGAGAGAATTTTCCTTAGTCTAGCTGATTCATTGGTGCCTTCTATTTCATCGCAGAAGGTTCTCCACGAGCTGCGTTTCGCTCACTGTGTTTCAGCTTTGAATTTTCTTTGACTGCATTTGTAGAGCTCCCAGTCGGTGTCTGTTCTGGTGCGCTTAACGACATTGAAAAGTTGCCTCGCTTCTTTACTAATGTCGCCCAGTTCTATTGTCCACCAAGGTGGTTTTTTGTTGCCTTTTTTACCTGGTGTTAATGGACATCCTTTGACAAAAGCATTGCTGAGTATTTCTGTGAATTTCTCGGCAGCTTTGTCTAAGTTCTCAGGATTATCAATTGCATTGGTATTAAGCAATTTGATTTCATTCTCTACTTCCCCATTAAAAATATCCCAGTTAGTTTTCCTGAAGTTTCTAAAAGGTTTTCGAGAGTTTGTTGTACTAAGTACTAAGAATTCAATTAACCTGTGATCGGAAAAAGATTCTTCCTTAAGTACCTTCCATTGTTCTATTGAGACAGTATTCGAGTTGCTCACAAGGGTGATATCGAGTACTTCCTCACGGTTCTTAGAGACAAAAATGTTGGTTAACTACCACCGCCTTATTTACCTGTTTTTTCTTATTGGCGATGAATCTAAGCTTGCATCGCGGTTTGTACCAACGCGCACTTTGTAGCCAATTTTCCGCAGAAGTGGCATCGATTTGTGGCTTATGCTATGTTTCCACCAAAGGTTTATCTCAGATTAGATTTAATAAATCTTTTTGGTGTTTCTACCGCACAAAAAGATTTAAAAAAGATAAAATTTGACAGCACCTTCAAGAATGCAAATGGCGTTCCAATTTTTCTTATGAAGTGCGAATGAGACAGAATGTTTGATTCGTGTGAAACAATGAAGAACTGAATGCGAGTCTCGAATGAATCGTTCAGCACCATGTAAAAATAGGTTAGTTCGATTTGTAAAACTATTTGTCCTAGGAAGATTTAACAAGATTAATTTCTAATCTTCAAGATTAACGAAATAAATTTGTATGGTAAATCTACGAGATTTAAAGGAGATTTAAGGTTAATCTCATTAAATCTCAGATTAGCGCTAGGTGGAAATGTAGCATTAGACTCACAATCACTTCGGTGCCATCTTTGGTTGGTTCGTTAACCTGAACAACCTCCCAATTCTGGCTGAGTTGTTCGGTGTTCAGGGACTTGAGGTTCTTCCGTTCTATCCGGTCTCTTGGTATCACGGGTCCCTTAAGTGTCAGCACTGCCTTTGGCCTGCTCAGTTCGCTGATTTCCTTCTTACTAATTAGTCGAAGGTCAGCGTTTGGCCAAGGAGCTTCGGTCTTCTCGATGAACTCTCGGAGCCATGTGAGAGTGTTGCCGTCTTCACATGTCACCTTGAATCCGTGGACAGTGCTGAGGCTACCGAAGAGTGGCGGAGGCCTGTTCTTGACGATAGCCTCGTTTACCCCGTCCAGAATTCTAATTTCTATCAATTGCCATTGATCATCCGTCAGTTTTCTTGAAGGGTTGCCAAAGTCTGCAATCGCAGTCTGTTGGAGCTCCATGGTCACCCGGGAGAATTTGGCTTTCTTCTTCTTGTTCCCCGGTGAGGGAACAGCTGGTGACGTAGTGTCGTCGTGCCTAGCTCTTTTGGAACCACTCGCAGTTGGGTGAGAGATAGGCGGAGGCAAGAGGCCATCCTTTCCTTCCTTCACCTTTCCTTGAGCAGTCCTCAAGTTCGGCTCGTCCTGAGTCAGTCTGTCCGTACATGTATTATCCGTCCGTGACGGATTGTCGTCTGGCCTAGCTTGGTTGGACGTACTCGCAGTTGGGTGAGAGCCAGGCGGAGGCAAGAGGCCTTCCTTTCCCTTCTTCACCGCCCCTTGAGCAGTTTTCAAGTTCGGCTTGTCCTTGGTTTGTCTGTCCGTACCCGTGCTTAATGTCGTGGTCGATAGTCTCTGAGTGGATCTATCCAGGGCTAGCTTTTCCTTGGCCGTTAAGGATTCAGGATTCCTTTTACCTAGCCGCCGGATGATCCTCTCAGCGTTCCGATTTTGCCTGCGGAATACTTGTTTATCGTCCAGGAAACCTTTCACCTTGCGCTTGCGACGCTCAGCTTGGGCCTCCAAAACAGTCTTCACGGAGTCCATCGTTGAGTCGGTCGGTTTGCAATCCCCTGGCTGAGAAGAGGTGGACGCATCTGTACTACATTCAGAGTTCTGAACCCGAACGCAATCCGAGTGCGACTCCTCTAACTCATCCACTCCCGTGGTTACCTCCCCACCTTCCAGGCCCGTTGGAGCAATATGCACCGCGCAACGGCTGGTCGATGGTTTGGATGGACCAGGAGCTGATTCATGCATCTTGTCTTTTGTCGTGTAAGTATTTGCATGCACAACTGATAAGGCCATCCCTTTCCTTACCTGGGATTTACCAGCAGGGGGTTTGGGTGGTCCCATCAGTGTGTCCGCGTTTGTGTCTTTCACAGAAGTAGCCTTCGCCGGCCCAACTTCCATTGCAGACTCCTTCTGTAGAAGCGCACGTGCGTTATGCAATCGTTTGCGTTCTAGTTCCGTAAGTTCTTCCCAACTCCTTGTGCCAAGTCGTTCGATCACTCTTCTACAGTTGCGGTATTTACTCCGCACTGAAGAAGTTGAAAGCCATGAGATGTTGGAGCTGGCAACAGAACAGGAGTCACTGATGTCGTCAATGTCAACCGTTATGATGCTGGCCCCATCATCCACACCGAGATTGGCAAAGGGGTTGAGAAGAAGGTCTTCTTTTTCCTCAGTCATGTCCGTTTTTGTGTCGTTCTTGTCTTTATTGGTGTTTATTGTCACTGGCGACTTATCCCTCGTTCGTTTCGAGGGGCCAAGCCCACGCCGGAAGCCGCGACTTCTACCGACGGTTTAGCGTATATCCCCGCTAGTTTGTTTTCTGTTTTGTGTGTCTTGTCCATGGTTTTTACGTTGTGGGTTCCTCTTAGTTGGCCTAGAATCCTCAGCTGTCCAGCCGCGGATCTAATGATCAGTCTAGTCCGTGACATATTGTCGTCTAGCCTAGCCTGTTAAACGTACTCGCAGTTGGGTGAGAGCCAGGCGGAGGCAAGAGGCCGTCCTTTCCTTTCTTCACCTTCCCTTGAGCAGTCCTCAAGTTTGGCTCGTCCTGAGTGTGTCAGTTTCCGTAGTTACCGTCCGTGACGGATTTTCGTTTAGCCTAGCTTGGTTGGACGTATTCGCAGTTGGGTGAGAGCCAGGCGGAGGCAAGAGGCCATCCTTTCCTTTCTTCACCTTTCCTTGAATAGCCCTCAAGTTCGGCTCGTCCTGAGTTTGTCCGTACTCGTATAAACCGTCCGTAACGTAAAGTCGACCTAGCTTGGTTGAACGTACTCGCAGTTGGGCGAGAGCCAGGCGGAGGCAAGAGGCCGTCCTTTCCTTTCTTCACCTTTCCTTGAGCAGTCCTCAAGTTCGGCTCGTCCTGAGTGTGTCAGTATTTACCGTCCGTGACGGATTTTCGTCTAGCTTAGCTTGGTTGGACATACTCGCAGTTGGGTGAAAGCCAGGCGGAGGAAAAAGGCCATCCTTTCCTTTCTTCACCTTTCCTTGAATAGTCCTCAAGTTCGGTTCGTCCTGAGTCTGTCCGTACTCGTATTAACCGTCCGTGACAGATTGTCGTCTAGCCTAGCTTGGTTGGACATACTCGCAGTTGGGTGAGAGCCAGGCAGAGGCAAGAGGCCATCCTTTCCTTTCTTCACCTTTCCTTGAATAGTCCTCAAAGTTCGGCTTGTCCTGAGTCTGTCCGTACTCGTATTAACCGTCCGTGACGGATTAACATCTAGCCTTGCTTGGTTGGACGTATTCGCAGTTGGGTGAGAGCCAGGTGGAGGCAAGAGGCCATCCTTTCCTTTCTTCACCTTTCCTTGAATAGCCCTCAAGTTCGGCTCGTCCAGAGTTTGTCCGTACTCGTATAAACCGTCCGTAACGTAATGTCGGCCTAGCTTGGTTGAACGTACTCGCAGTTGGGTGAGAGCCAGGCGGAGGCAAGAGGCCGTCCTTTCCTTTCTTCACCTTTCCTTGAACAGTCCTCAAGTTTAGCTCGTCCTGAGTCTGTCCGTATTCGTGTTAACTGTCTTCAAGCAGATCTAAGAAATTCACGGCTGGCCAGCTGAAAACCTAAACGTAAGCCTCCCCACCACTACAAGGTGGAAACCCGTCGAGGAGGATTTGACACCATATACTACTTGGATCAAGACGATGCAGTTCATTTCCATCAAACTCTTAAGGATTCATGTGATGAACACAATATTGAATATTATCCCAAATTCAAGAAATAGTGCGACGATTATTTCTGGGTGACGCATCGCAACGAATATCGAGGAATTGGTGGAATTTTCTTTGACGACATTGATACTCCCGAGATGAGGCATTTAAGTTAATTTCATCCTGTGCTTATTCTGTTATCCCATCGTATCTTCCAGCTGTACGAAAGCACAAAAATGATGCATATGGAGACAGGGAACGTGAATGGCAACTTTTGCGTCGTGAACGGTATGTGGAATTTAACTTGATCTACGACCGCGGTACCAAATTTGGCCTGTATACACCTGGAGCCCGATACGAAAGTATACTCATGTCACTGCCATTAACAGCGCGTTGGGAATACATGCATAACCCATTACCTACAACTCGTGAAGGCCAACTTGTTGAAGTTCTTAAGAACCCCCGAGATTGGATAAAAATCAAACAGAAAATCGAAAAAACAGCGTAATCATTCTACACTCTCTACAAAAAAAAACACGTATTACCTTAATTTACCAAACATCCTTACCTATTTAAGTTTCAAATTTTTTTGTTCGTCATTTTTATACTGTAAATACCTTAAAATAATGAAAATAAGAAAAAGACACAAAGAAACGCACAATACAAAAACAAAAGTCAGCAAACATTATGAAATCGGGTTGCTTTGGAGGGAGTTTTTGCCTACACTCCCTAACAGTTTTTCGATAGCACTGAAACGTTTGATCAGCATAGAGAAGAAAATGAGCCGAGAGCCTGAATTTGCCGACAGGTATCGCCAAGAAATAAACAAATATGTTGGCAATGGAATTACCAGGAAACTTTCCAATGAGGAGATCAGCAATACGGAACATCCAATATGGTATTTGCCTCATTTCGCCATACAAAGTCTACATAAGCCAAACAAAATTCGGATTGTGTTTGATGGCACAGCCACTACTAAGGGTATTTCGTTGAATTCTGTTTTGTCCAAGGCAAAGCCACTTATCGGTATACTATTCAAGTTTTCCCAAGATAACATCGGAGTCACAGCTGATATACGAGAAATGTTTTCCCAAGTTCACATTATTCCTGATGATCAACACGCGCAACGTTTTCTATGGAGGGATGGTGATATGGTGTCAATGATCTTCGGAGCAGTTTGTTCTAAGCAATTTGAAGACATGTATCCAGAAGCTCCCAAGGGGCACAGATTTGAATTTTGCAACAAGAAATTCAAAAATATGGTTTCACAAGAATAACTCGGAAGTTTTCTTAAAACATCTTTGTTTCCCTGAAGTTTTTGTGAAGTTATTGAATGCTCTCATTGTATTTAAAATCAATTTAGTTCCAACTTTGTTATATTCAGGTCACTGTTCTTATTTAGTGAGACTAAAAATAAATAGGCGTGGCTTAATAGTAACTGAGTAGTTATCCATTGTGTTTCAATGTAACCTAATTTAAATTAGCCGTTCTTAAAAACAAAATAGAAACTGTTTTGCGACTTTGATCTTTTGCAACTTAGAAATAACTCTTAAGTGCCTAATTGATTATGATTCAGTAAAACTAATATAAAATACTTTTGTAACAAAGTAAAAAAGTGACAGAAATAACAAATAAATCTTGAATACAACTACATTGTAACTTGCTGTCAGATTCTTCAATAACAACTAACATATATTAGGGTGCCTATTTCTCAACATATTTTTTTAATGGCAGACATCCCCTTAGTAAAATATGAATGTCCTTAAAAAATATTTTACTAACAAAATTGTGTCCGATATGTCATTAATCCATACAATTTTGTATAGGTAATGCAGTTTTCACGTTTTATTTATTTTTTTACTACTGCAGCTATTCTTAGTTTTTTCTGTTTATATTTCTTCTTTTATCCCTTAAAATCCTCCACTCAAAAACTTTTAAACAATAATATTATATAAAATACTATGACTTTTAATTCAATGATGATGGGAAATAATTTGTTTGGTCAAATGTTTTTGGTCACTAAATTTTATTTTACCTTTAATAAATTATTTTGGAAAATTACAGACACCCTAATGTAGGTTTCATGTTAAAAGGTATCTTTTTGTTTGGCTTTCACAAAATAAGGTTTGCTGATAATTTATTTTCAATTTATGTTTGCTTTTTAAACCAAATGAAACCTAAATAAGCTCAAACACACACAAAAACTTGAATATCTGAATAAAAAAAATTCGCTAGCGTATTGAAAACAAAATGGCAAAAACGGTCACAAAACTGTTTTCAATTTCTTGAGCTATTGAAGGGTTTGCATGCAACTCTAGTGTGACAACTGTTTCTGTCACTTTTGTTGTTACTGAACAGTCACTGAGGGAAAGCATGTTGTTTCAAAGAAAGTGCGTTCTTTTTCCTCATTAAAGCCAACTTTATTGCTAACGTTCAGCGTTCATTTTTTTCAAAATATTATTGTTTGGATCTGGAATTTATTTGGAATTTTTATTTGTGTAATTATTTTCAATTTAGTATTTTCTGTTGTCGATTTTCATTTTTGAAATATCTTTCTGATATTTTTTGATTAAAATTTATATTTGTATCTATAAATAGCTCGACTTGACAAATTTTAATACAATGGAAATTTTGTCTATCATTAAATAAAAAACGGAGAGTTATTTTGCTTAATAAATCAATTTCTTACAAAAATATTGATAATTTTGTTAATTATTGTATGAATAATATTTAAGTACTAATTGTATGAATATTTGAGTACTTAAACCAACTCAAAATCATAGCGAATCATTTGCAACGATACAAATAATGCATATATACCACGCTAAATAACAAAGAAAGAATTACGTCAGTGCACAACAAGTTCTTTGTTTGACAAATTAAAAATAGCTAAGATTTGTTAAGAAAAAGAACGCTCCATTAATGTTTTGTTCGTAAATGTTTCAAACACGTTTGTGAAACTCCTTTAGTACTAACCTCAATAATAGTTTCTTAAAAGTTTCATAAGGATCATTGTTGACAGAGAAAAAGAGTGAGGGTGAATGAGGCAGCAAGATACAAAAAAAAAAAAAAAAATAGAGATTCATATCTGTCATTTTGCCGTGCTAAAGAGAAGTCCATTGAAATTTAAAATTATAAATCAAGTGAAAAAGTCTTATTAAACTAAATAAACAAGTGAAATAAAAACTAGTATGGTGAATAATTGAAATAGTTTATTAAACGAAATATAAAATATGATGCGGTGCGACGTCAAGTCCTTTAAAAATGCCTTTAATAACGAGTGTACAAATATTTCATTTCATAAGCTAATTAAGTCTGATATTTCCACATAAAGTAATGTGAAGTGATGTTTTTTAGGTAAATAAATTACCGTAGACTTCTTTTAAATTGATATTTTATGGCATTTTCATTTCAAAAAAGCAAATTTGATGTAAACAAAAATATACTTTAATCGAGTGTTTTAGTTGAGATTCATCTGTCATGTCATGTGAAATTCTCGCCCAGGGACGAATTAGTTTTTGTTGGTAATAGCAAGGCGCTCAAATCCATATAGCAACCATAATACAAAGTTAATTTTCAACGTTTTAAATAAAATATTTTTAGATGTCTATCTATCTTGTCGGTTTTGTATCTTTACCAAGAAGTGTTCAATAGCTAAAAAGCACTCTACGATAATGTATTTACCTAAGAAACATCATCTCACATAACTTTATGAAAAATATGAGAAAAAACTTACCTGTGAAATGAAAAATTTGTACACCGTATTAAAGGCGTGTTGATAGGATTTAATGCAGGATTGCATGTACTTTTATATATATTTTTCAAATAAAGTTTTGCAAGTAGTTGTATTTACTTTAATTTCACTTTTTTATTTCGTTTGATAAGTTTTTTCACTAATTTAACAGTTTAAAATCTCTGTACGGCAAGATGACGGAAGCATGACAATATTTGCTTCCTTTGGGCACCCCAACAGATAAAAGTCTTTCCTTTTGGTGCATTTTTATCTTTGCATTTTTCAAGTGGAGATAGAAATGTGTTAAAAAAGCATGGCTAGTTAGGATTAAATTTACACTTCAAAATCATGAGTACTGGCACAAATGATTATTTTGTGTTAAAAATAAATTAATAATGATATTGTCTACTGTCGTCATTGACATCAATATCCTGTATCTCACTCATGTGAACCATTTCATTAAATCCGACCCTGAACTGGACTAAAAGATCAGTTGCTATGGGGTTATAGAAAGGAAACTTTCTCTCAGCCATATTTTTTCTGAAATAAATGTTTCTGTCTTAAAAAAAAAACAAGAAATAAGATCTTTTATACTTTTTTTTTGATTTAATATATTTAAACCATGATTTTTCATCTTCAAAACTTATAAAATTTCACAATATTTCAATATTTGATAATAATTCCCACAAAAAAATCTTAAAAAAAAAAGAACAGCACCATAATTTTTTAACAAAATACTTAAAATTTAATCCATTTTACGAGCGCGCAAGTTTTGAAGGGGGTAGCAATGAATATTAATTGATTCAACTGCGAGCGTTTTGAAAATTAAATATTTAGAGACTTGAAAATTAATTATTTAATATAACCTGTTTCAATTAATTGATAAAAGAGGGAAAAAACAGTTGTCACATCACAAATGTCTGACTGTATTTTTAGTTACATATTTTAATAAGAAATACATTTCAGAAACTGATAAATATTTACTTGTAACAAAAAGTTACATATGTATGTCAAACAACTTAAAATATAGTTACGAAAAACTTTTCAATAACTATTCGGTAGGTTTCAGTTCAGTCTTTGTACACTCCCCAAAGACTAATTGATATGGTGCTATTAAGTCAACAAGAACTTGACTGTAACCTTTCAAACTTGTTGCAATCCAGTTTAAAGAAACTTATTTTAAACGATCTACATTGATTGCACAAGTGTTACGTGTAACTACATAGTAACTTGAATTAAGTTGCACAATAGGACAACCCCTGCGCTTTTTTGGTTACAGTGGTGTTCCTGTGACTAGTTCTTTTTAAACAAATGCGACCGTCATTTTGTTACTCAGAAGTCACCACAACCTATCACAAACTTAGCGTGCCCCTTGGGCTGTTGCTGCTGTTAATGACAAGCATTACGTTGACGATTTCGTGTACAGCTTTCAGACTGAAGAACAAGCAGAACGAATTATTAAACAGGTCACCAACATCAATGCCGAAACAGGATTCCATCTAAGAAACTTTGTTTCAAATTCATCGCAGCTACAAACAACAATGAATGGTGAGTTAAGTACCGAATCTAACAAAATCAGCATGGAACGACAAGCCACATCGGAGAAAATTCTTGGGAGGTTCTGGGATGTAACAACAGATTCCTTCACTTTTGAAACCAAAATCCATCGCATTCCACAAAAAGTTTTAGAATGTCTTCGTTCACCAACTAAGAGGGAACTTCTTGGAATTTTGATGGTAATATTCGACCCCTTTTTAGCAGATTTTTTGATTTTTTCAAAAATATTGGTTCAAGATTGTTTGGAAGGTGAATATTGACTGGGATAATGCCATACCTATTGAGTTGCATGTTAAATGGACCGCATGGTGGAACGAGTCACCATGTAAAGAACTTTGAAATACCACGATGTCATTCGCCGCATCTTCAACTTTCAACAAACATTGAGCTCCACATATTCGTTGATGCAAGCCAAACCACCTTTGCAGCTGTTGGTTATTTTCACATCGCCATAGACAACCAGATCTTCCTGAGCTTTGATTTTGATTTTGATGTCAATTCCTAGATTGGCTTACGTCTTAGTAAAGCCATTGCGTTGGGTCACGAAATAAATCTGACCAAAACAATTTTCTGGAGTGATTCTCGAACTGTGCTTTATTGGATCCACTCAAGTGAACGAAGATACAAACCCTTTGTAGGCCACCGAATTTCGGAAATCATTACCAACACCGATCCGAATCAATGGCGCTGGGTACCAACTTCCCATAACTCAGCAGACAAATCTACTAGATCTACTTTCCCACCAAATTCCATAGGATTTCCTGAAAACCGATGAACAACACTGACCAGCATTTAAGCTTGAAAACCCAAAATCAGCTGTTGAAGCAGAAATCCACACAAAAACATTTTTGTTTTGCCAGGCAAGTAGACCTTTGATACCATTTACTAAATTTTGTTCTTATTTCAAGTTGAAGCGAGTATGCGCATGGGTTGTACGATTCGCCAAAATGCTGAAATCTAAAATATATAAGACGCAAGGTCCTTTGACAGCTGCCGCCATGATGGCCGCAGAACGTTTTATCTGCCACACTATCCAGAATGAAGAGTATCATCTTGAAATCGGTACCTTAGAAGGGGAAAAGCCAATTCCTAGATCAAGTTCGATGTATGCCCTAACACCGTATTTGAACGAAGAAAGTTTTCTGAGAGTTCAAGGCCGGTTAGACGAGGCGCAATGCCTACCATACAGTGCACAAAGACCTATCATACTTGCACCAAATCACGCAGCGACATTTCTAATCGTTGAGAGTTTTCACCGGAAGTATCACCATCAAAATGTCGCCTTTATCATCAATCAAATTCATCAAACGTTTTGGATGCCTCGCATAAAAACAATATTAAAAGAGCCCCAGAAGAAATGCCCCAGATGTAAAATTGACAGAGCCATTCCAAAACCGCCTATAATGGGACAACTGCCAAGAGACCGTGTAACGCCATCCGTTCGACCATTCACCTATACAGGAGTTGATTTATTTGGCCCTTTGAATGTGTCTATAGGGCGACATGTCGAGAAAAAAGGTGGGTGGTTATTTTCACATGTCTAAACATCCGAGCAGCGCATTGGAGAAAGCCGAAAACCTCTCAGCAGGATGCCTTCATAATATACCTAAGGAACTTCATCAACTGTCGAGGTACGCCAGTCTCCATTAGATGTGGCAATGACACATGATACCGACAGAATCATAGACGAATCAACAATAGACAACATAGAATGGATTTCCTGCAAATCCTTATTCCGGTGGATGCTGGGAACGACTAATAAGAGTTGTTAGACTGTTATTCTCCAAAAACTTTGCGAGAAGAATCATCAAGGATAGAAACGCTCAGATGTGCTCTTTTTGAAGCGGAAAATATTATCAATGCCCGTCCACTAAACAAATGTGTATGTATATGCAACTTGCTTGCCAGTACTTGCTCGTGTGGCCTCGGGGTTACGGAGATCCCATTGTCCAACGAACAAGATGAGCCGTTGACACTCAACCACTTCTTGTTAGGGTGTGTAAATTCAACACAAACACCATCCAGTCGACCACAAAATATGCCTTCAGAAGCAGTGGAGAATTGCCCAAAACTTCAAAGATCGCCTGTGGAAGAGATGGGTTGTTGAAAATAACGATCAGCGAGAGCGAAAGGACGCGTAACCAAAAACAATATTGAAACGCATATATACATAATTTAACAATTTTTACTTTGAAGAAAAAGATTTGTAACAAGTAAAAATGAGTATTAAGTATTAATTAAGTAATGTTATTTCTCTTTTTCTATTCATTTCAATATCTTTTATTTAAATAAAATATAAATGTTCAAAAATATTTGTGAGTTTTGTCGAAAAACACTGACAATATTTATTCAATTTTTCTATCTCATTAATACAAAGAAAAAGAATATTGACTTTGTCCTAGTCTTTTGTTCACAAAATAAAAGAATAGATACATTTGTTCTCTTTCGCACAGAGAACATAAGTCACTTTGGAAAGAACAAAATTAACGATGTGGTAAGTCTGCTACTACACGATGAAACTAGACGCGTGCAACTTTTCGAACACCATAAGTGCAAAAGAGAACAAAATAATCGAAAAGATGAGACGGAAAAAAACTGCCCTGTGTCGCGTGGGTAAAACTTTCGGCGCAACTATTTGACGTTTCTCTTTTCTCTTGTCCGTTTCTTTAGTATTCTGCTTCATATGATTTCGTTGTGCGAGGATTAAACATCGACGCAACAAACTGTCAGGGTTACCACTTCTCTGAAAATTTTTCACCTTAGATTTGCAAAAAAAAAATTTTTCGCAGTAGACTTATATTTATTAGTCTTTTTTTTCAATAATAAAATAAATATAATTGTAAAAATGAAAAATATAAATAAAAATAATAACAATTAGCTCAAATATTTTTAATAATATGCCTGTTCGCGTACTTCCCAAAACTATGAATTTAGCCCGTAAGTTCTATCAAAGCTCATATAAAAAATTAAATTGTAATAAAATTTGTAGTTTTGGGAAGCAAATCTATAAACCTACCTATCAGATTTTCACTTTATGTACCTGCTAATTATTGTTCGAAAAATCAAGCGCAGCAGATTTTATTAAGGCAGTAGATATATTCTGAGAAAAAAAAGCAGTAGATCTACTGCAATTGCAGTAAAGTGGCAACCTTGACACAGTCAAACTCGGAAATGAAAAATAAAGAGAACTGTCAAATGTGTTTCATGAATCTGGTTTCAACGTGTAATAGCGCTTGAATCAGCGGACGAAAAAACAAAGAAGAATTCGAAGAAGGCGCATGCATCTAGTTTCATCGTGTAATAGCAGACTTTAATATCTGCAACTATTTGGTGGCATGTGCGCGCAGTTACAAATTTGTCTATATGACACATATTTGGCCAGTTTATATTTCTGAGATCTCAGAGGGCTCAGAGGACTCTGAAATATAAACACGATTCCTCACAAAAATTCCTCAAATTTCCCCTTAAAAACTGAGACTGAAATTTTTTGGATTC
Source organism: Dasysyrphus tricinctus (assembly GCA_963921185.1). NCBI lineage: Eukaryota > Metazoa > Arthropoda > Insecta > Diptera > Syrphidae > Dasysyrphus > Dasysyrphus tricinctus. The sequence continues at coordinate 174,687,334 of OY992531.1, read as the reverse complement.
GCTTGCTCAATTATATTTTGTCGCAGTTAATTACATAAGAAGAAAAGAAAAAGAGAGATGTTTTGACTTCTATTTGAGGAATCCTGTTTATATTTTATCCTCCGGCTCTGTCAAAGAAAGGAGAAAAATTACTGAGCGCTCAAGAAATATAAACTGGCTAATTAAAAAACAGATTTCGGGCAATTGTCCAGTTTGTGGAAAAATACAAACTGAAAAGTTGCTGGAATCGACGACTGAATAGTTTCTGCATGTGCGCGCTGTCCCATATGAGTCAATAGGATTCATTTTTGCAACCAATCAGTTCCGCAACTGAAAGATGCATGTGCGCGAATAGTCTAAGGAATACCTCAAAAGAGCTCGTGACTTGTGAGCCTCAAAGCCAGAATAGGGCTGCAAAATTCAACATGAAAAATCCCACACAATCATAATTTTGACGTTTGTCCGTAAACGAAAGATTAATATGTTTCTATTTGGGAAAGAGCTTTATCTGCTTTGAATCCTCGCATTCCAATGTTTATTCGCTATGCTATCTAGTTATCCCAAAAATTTTGAGATAACTTGAGCTGTTGTTTTGTCAGCGGTCATCAGCTGTTTTTTTAACAAGGGATTACAACAACACAAAGCTATAGTGCCTTTCATATGAGCTGCGAATAGAAAACTGCGAATTGCGAATGCTCATGAGTTTTGACATTTCTTTGAAATGCTAGTAAAATGGGTGCTAAAAAAAATTTGAGGTTAAATTCGAGCGAATTTTTCATTCTCAGATTTGTGGAATGCGTTATGTTGTTGTGGATTGCGTATAAGAATAAAGTGCCTTTCATATGAGCTCGAATTGCGAATGGTCGTGAATTTTGACATTCCTTTCTCATGGGTGGTCGCCAACAGACGCCAACAGACGGTCATACAAAATAAACCAGCAAAATGAGATTTAAACAAAATTTTAGGTAAAGTCGAGCGAATTTTTCATTTGCAGATTTGTGGAATACGTCCTGAGGGTGTGGATTGCGAATTAGTATTTGACAGTTCGCAGAAAATACCTCGTTGATCGCGTTGAAAATATTAATGTGCTAAATACAATATTTTAAACTACTTTTAGGCCGTGTTTTTTTTTTTTTAATTGAAGATAGGATCGTTTAAGGCCACTTTACACGATTATAGAAGTCATATGACTTCTCATATGACCTGTCAGAAAAATCATACCAAATCGTCTGAACGCACTCATAGATATCTCATATGACTTCTCAAAAGCAAAAAGCATATGACTTTTTTGACATTAGAACTGCAGCTAATTCCATTTGAGAAATCAAATGGGATTTTTGTTTTCATGGAAAATAGTGAGTTCATAGTATTGAAAACAAAAATATTCTTACAAAAAAATAGAATTTTGAATGAAAATAACAATGGATAATTGCAAAAAAGTAATTTTGCACTCAAAATATTTATTTGTTTATAACTTTTTTTTCTTTTATTTTGGATTTGACAGATAGCCATAGAGAAAATCAAATGCGAAGTAAAAACGTGTAAACATAAAAAAAGGAAAACCGTATGACTTGACTTAAAATGACAGCTCATTTGAGAAATCATACAGAAAATATAATGACAGGTCATATGACTTCTATTATCGTATAAAGTGGCCTTTATTCACGTTACCGAAAAGTTAAATCCAGAATTTGTTGATATTTGCGCTCAAAATTGCATAAACAAATTTATTCGCATTCGCAGCTCGCAGTTCGCAGCTCATGTGAAAGGCACTTAAGTGTTTGGCAGTTCACACAAAATATCTCGGTGGTCACGTAGAATATATAAAAATGCTGAACAATTTAAACTAATTTTTCTTCGTGTTTTCTTGTTAAAATTGCGGATAGCGTCGTTTATTCACTTTGTCTTGGAATTGTCTAAACAAATTTATTCCCATTCGCAGTTCGCAGCTCATGTGAAAGGCACTTATCCGGATAACTGAGAATAACCATCGGAACGTGTCCAATAACCATCGGAACGTGCCCAATGGTTTTTGGAAGGTATAAGCGGGAAGTGTTTGTACTTCACCTGGAAAAGATTTATTCCTTTTGTTTTTTCTATTGATCCAATAATTGGAAAGCAGTTTGACAATCTTCCCAAATTCCAGGATTGTTGTTTTATGTTCATTTCATTGACGTATAACTTTCATGTGTCAGTCAAGGGAGGGCTGCTGTAGTTTTTATTTTGCATACAAATTAAAATACGTACTTAAATCTTAATCAACAAATCCCAACTAAATAGAATCAGGGTGTGTAAATTTGTAAGTTTTGATAAATAATTGTTCATTATTGCCAGGTGATTGATTAAATATTCGTATTTGATATGCGTTTGTTAATAAGATACAACCTGCAAATAAGCTACACAAAATTATACCAATTTGATGTTTGTTTTATCAATTAAGGTAAATAATTCTTTCCAATTTGTATAACAATCTTGAAAGTAAAAAAGAATATGTTCTTGGTAACCGAGTAATAAAAATTCTCTTGATCTATTGATTTTTATACTTGTGCTGAAGACTAGATGATATGCCACTTGCTGTCTGCGGCTTGGCGCATACCCCATTGAAATAGATTTATGTACCTATTCTTCCAAAATGCACCCGTTTAATTTTTAATTTTTGGAAAAAAACTAAATTCATGTCAAATATTGATATTAAGCTTCCAAACAACCAAAACAACAGAAAGTTATTCAGGTAAATTCCCAAAATAAATAAAACAAAATAACAGTATAACAAAATGGCGTTTGTTATTTTGGATCGGTTTATATCTTTTTTAAGATTTTTGTATTCTCTAAATTCAATTTCTTTTGCTTATACTAAACCAGCGGTTCCCAAACTTTTTAAGCTGTGGAACCCTAAACAATGCCCAAATATACTTCGAAACCCCATCCTGACAATAGCAACAAATGAAAAACAACACATTTCAAAATCAATTTTTATTTAGTGTGAAGAATGAATCTGTTTCATTGTTTGATTTATAATTGTTTTAAACTAACTTCACTGTCTGAAAGTTGAATTCGCATATCTGGGGCAGCGCAAGAATTCATGTAAAACTGGAAAAATTGTTCTTTTTGGACACATGAGATAGTCCAGTCATATTGTATTTTTACCATGCAAGTGGGGTTGTTTTGATTTGTTCGCTCCTTTATGTTTTTTGGGGTGCTGAATCCGAATTTGAGGTTTGCCAACAAAATTTCGTGACACAACATGGAAAAAAAAGCAAAAAATTATGCAAAAATGCATTTCTTGGGAGTTTTTCACGAATGGCTCGAAAACTACCAACCATTCGAAAATTACATCTAGCTACCATTGAAAGCATACACAATTTCCAATAAATCCCTATTTAAGTTTATTTTCTGCGACAACCCATTTGGACTCAAGCGCTAGTCGAAAATTGATGTATTTTTACTGTTCTCGAAAATCCACTCGAAAGCTCTAAAAATTTACTGACAAAATTTGAATCTTTGTCTGTAACATGAACCAAGATATATCTACTTTTCTGATGGTCTTTGATGCGCTGAATTCGAATCTGGCCTTGAAATTGCTCTATCACGTCACGTTTTTAAGATATTCAAATCTAAAAATTAAAAATAAATGCATTTTTATACAAATTTGGGGATTTTTTTTGCTCGAGGTAATTTTTTTCGAAAAAATGCTTATAGTCATTTTGAAGTATGAACATTTTACTTCAAAATTCTTTTTGAATCTTTTAAATACCTCCATTCGTCTTCGAGAAATCGTTTGTTTTTCATCTTACTACCTAATTCAAAAAATCCAGTCAATTTGTGCTCAAAAGGCAAACATTTTTTCGAAAAAATTACCTCGAGAAAAAAAAATCCCCAAATTTGTATAAAAAATGCATTTATTTTTAATTTTTAGATTTGAATATCTCAAAAACGTGACGTGATAGAGCAATTTCAAGGCCAGATTCAAATTCAGCGCGTCGAAGACCATCAGAAAAGTAGATATATCTTGGTTCATGTTACAGACAAAAATTCAAATTTTGTCAGCAAATTTTACGAGCTTTCGAGTGGACTTTCGAAAACAGTAAAAATACATCAATTTTCGACTAGCGCTTGAGTCCAAATGGGTTGTCGCAGAAAAAAAAACTTAAATAGGGATTTATGGGAAATTGTGTATACTTTCAATGGTATCTTGATGTAAATCGTACTGACTGCCCATATCTTTACACACTAATTTAAACAATCTCGATTGGAGAGGACGACTCCTTACAAAATTTACTATTTTCACAGCTTCACCGAGAACTTTTCTTTAATCATTAGGCATTCTTTTCATAACAAGAGCATAACAATGGAAAATACAATGACTGCTGGTACTTCTAGGAGCAAAGTTTTTAATATTTGAAACAACCCCTTTAACCTTTCCCACCATTGCTGTGGCTCCGCCGCTGCATATATCAATACATTTGCCCCAATTAATGATGTGTTTACTCAGGAAACAGTTTATGACCTTGAAGTTCACACCTCGATTAAAAAATATAAAAATATATGTTGTTCAGATTTTTTTTTTTTTAAGTTTTTCTTTTATTGTTTGTATTTTACTGTTTATATTTCAAGAAATTTGTGGAACCCTGAAAACTCTCCCGCGGAACCCCAGGGTTCCGCGGAACACACTTTGGGAAACGCTGTACTAAACTAATCAACGTAATTTGTACTCATCAGTTTGTTTAACGGGAATAATATTTTGTAAATTATATACATTTCGATTGCCTGTTGCCTGGTTTGTCTTGTATTTAACTTTATATCAGAAATGAATCCGATACTTACCCTGCTTTAACCAGCTACCAGCTTCAATTGAGTTTAGAAGAAAGGCCACGTAAATCAATAACAAAAATATCTAGTAAGGTACAGGTATTTTGTTTGAGAAGCAAGTTAGGAGACAAGCAAGTGGAATACAAGTGGAAAGCAAGTGGGAGGCAAGTTAACGGGCTTGAGTTAACATGGGCTTTATCATATGCTTCATTTCACGGGGTTCAGAATCCCTATGGTATCACTATGGATCTACATTGATCTAAGTGTGACGGTAACAAGACCAACTGTCAGCCCATTAACCAAACCTTACCTAACCTATCACATAGCAGCTTTAGCGCATATTGTGGGGAAAAGGCTTTATTTTTAACAAAAGCACTTATTTGTTTTGGAATCGATTCCAATTTCACTTTTTACATCTCTAAGGCCCAGTTGCTGATACGAAACTTAAATATTTAAGTTGATCATAAGCGCTTATGTGACAGTTTACGCTGTCACGAAAGCTGCTGATACGAAACTTAAATATTTAAGTAGATCATAAGCGCTTATGTGACAGCTTACGCAGAAGAAAAAGTAGATCATAAGCCTTTAAGTAGAACATAAACACTTAAGTTTCGTATCAGCAAACCGGTCTAAGCGCGGTATTCACCGAGCGCTCATAAACGGCAATGTTCGCTAGGGAACCGTCATCTTCGTGCAATATATTTTTCGACACGTTTGGGCTACGTCTCGCAATTCGTCAATCAATTTTTTTTTCTAATAGTTTTTGCTTTGTGGTTTTTGGCAATATTGGTACATAGTAATCCATCTAAATTTAAGCTTTTAATTGCACCGACATTAAAAAAGGACCCGATTCTATCCCAAGCAGAAATCATTTTACACGTTTTTTTTTTTTTTGAAAATCCTTAAGTTATTTTTTTTTTTAATACTGAACTGCGTTCCTCAATTTACCACGCGAACAAATCAAGGTTTGTGTTGCTTTCATAATAATGTTTTTGTTTCCAGACAATTTTTCTCAGATGGAGTGGAGCTGCTATTTTTGCCCATTTCAGTTAAAGATATAAACTTTTTCAGTAAAAATGGACTTCAAATAAGTGGACTAATGATTAAAATTAATTTTAATTGAAAGTCTTCGTGGGATAAAATCAAATTACATATGTTAAAGGAAATGTTTTAGTTTTGTGACCACTTGCATTACGACCTTATTAATAACAGCGTGCAGTTTGAAAACAAACGAATTTTCATCTTCGATTGGCATGGGGTTTTCACACAGAGATAACAAAAGTTAGCAACCGTGAAAGAAATAAGAGATAAAGTGATGCAGGATAGTATTATTGGAAAATACAGTATAATAGTTCGACCAAACTCCGCAGACATTGAAACCAAGCTGAGACCAAACTACTCGAACTTCATGATTTTTCGACTTAATTGTCATTCCTACAACTTAGAAAAAAGCAAACAAAAAAGAGAGCGAAGAAAAAAAAATACCCACCACTAACTTGATGTATAAATAAATAAATAAATTGGGTGGCGCAACAGCTCGTGGAGAACCAGGGCCTAGTGACTTACAACTCGCAACCATTCCCTTGTGCGTGTTTGTTGGTAGGAATGGAGGGGACCTACAGCTTTTTGCCGAGTCCGAACGGCCAAATGAGAGGCACTTTTTCATGACAAGTATACTCTTGGAGGATTTGTCAGTTCCTCGCAAGAGGCAGTACCTCGAATAAAACTAAATTGATGTATACAATATTGCCAATATACTCAATAACATGTATTGAAAACATCCATTCAAAATAGAACGTTCCATCTATTGTATCAATTTCAAAAAATTAGCTCACTTATCCATTCGTTAACTGCTGAAAATGATTTGACATTTTTTTTCGCAAACAAAAAAGAAAAATATGTATTTATATTTGTTCATATTTTATAACTACATAGGACAGTGTTACCATTTTTGAATTATTATATTTCTAATTTGAAAAATACTTAGCGCTAATGGCACCTTTGAAAGTGAGTATTAAATGTCTGTCCTCATTTTAACCTGTAAATAGCTTACATTTTAAAAATATTAAGCTCTAAACCAATCTCTCAGTACTTTCTTTCAAAGCAAACAAAAATTTAAATCTTTTAAAGTTTTTATTTTTTGTTTAATCTCATTTCCTCCTATTGATAGCTAGAATTTGAGAAATTACCTCTTTACCCAGTTTTTAGCTTTACACCTTCCAACACAAAAATTATTTTTAAAATCAGTTGTTTCTAACACCCTGCGTATCGTCCTCGAGCAGTCGATGGAATTTCAATCACCGCTTTACCTCATGTTCGTGGATTTTGAGAAAGCCTTTGATCGAGTTAACCGAGAATGTATATGGAGATCGTTGCTTGGTAGAGGAATTCCACCAAAAATAGTTGCCATTATTAAAGAGTCCTACAACAACGCAAGGTGTTTTGTTTTGCACAACGGGCAGCTATCCGACTCCTTTGTAGTGCAACAGGGTGTGAGACAAGGGGATGTTCTATCGCCAATTCTCTTCCTGCTGGCGATGGACGACCTATTGACGGCCAGTGTAGGTACAGCAGAGCGACAGGGCATTCAATGGAGACCGTTCGAAAGGCTCAGTCATTTAGACTATGCCGATGACATATGTCTACTGGCAAATAACATCAGTGGGCTGAACGGGATGTGCCAAACACTGCAAGTGAAGGGAGAGTCGAGTGGTCTAAGAATAAACAGCAAAAAGACAAAAATAATGCTCACAGGCCGCTCCACACAGCAGCGTATTATTCTACAGGAGACGCCAGTTGAAGTAGTGGAACAGTTCAACTACCTTGGCAGTATTGTCTCTGCAAACGGTGGTACGGATCTGGACGTTAAAAGTAGAATAAATAAAGCTCGTGCTGCCTTCGGTACTCTGTCCCCAATCTGGAAATCAAGTCAAATCTCCTTACGCACTAAGTTGAGATTCTTCGAATCCAATGTCAAATCCGTGCTGTTATATGCTTGTGAAACCTGGAAAGTCACGTCTATCATTTCGAAGAAATTGCAGGCTTTTGTGAATCGCTGTCTTCGCCATATCCTAAAGATTCGGTGGCCACAAATAATATCAAATGAGGAATTGTGGCGCAGGACAAGTCAAGAGCGGCTGGACGTCGACATAAGAAAGCGTAAATGGCGTTGGATTGGTCACACACTGAGGAAACCAAACAATGAAATTGCAAAGCAGTCCTTTGAATGGAATCCTCAGGGTGCACGGCGGGTTGGAAGACCAAGAACAACATGGAAATCAACTGTCTTAGCGGAAGCAGAATCCCAGAGAAAGACGTGGCCACAGCTAAAGTACCTTGCAGCAGACCGTGAAGGATGGAGACGTTTTGTTGACGCCCTATGCCCCAGCCGGGGTTACAGGACACGATGATGATGTTTCTAAGATTAACAAACAGATAAATAAACAATAACAAATTAGTTTAAGTACCCTACCCCGTTGCTGCCCTTTGTTAGTAAACTGGTTGTGCTGTTTTAATCAAAGGAGAATGTAAAAATTGGTCCAAAAATTCACCACGAACGAGCCCTTTGAAGTTGGATAGCCCGCTCTATAGGGAGTATTTTTGCCATGGAGGCAAATAAAAAACAATGGGAGTCAAAAGTTATAGCAGAAAAAAAAAAAAAACTGTACTTAATATGTACGCGCATTGGAAGTTATTTCTACTTCTCCACCTCAATGCATCTATCTCCCTACACGTCCATATAATTATCTATTATAGATATGAGCATGGTTCAACACATCTACGCTTCCTTTAACCTACGAATTAATGCGTTCTTGTATCAATTGAATACGAAAATGAGTAATACTGAAATATTTCAAATGCATCAATTTAAATAAGATTTAATACGATTTTTATTCAGTACTATTTATATGTACTTTTTTTTGCTGTACCTTTTAACTCCCATTGTTTTTTTTCTTTGGCGCTATAGTGAAAATTACTTCATATTGATTGAACTATTCAACTACATAGGTCTCGTTCGTGGTGGATATTTGGACCAATCCGCTTTCATTTAGGCCCGCTCTCCTTTCACAAAAATAATTTCGAATCAATACCGAAGGTTGCTTGAAACTGTTGAAAATAATTTTTTAAATTAATTTAATTTAATTGTTTAGATATTGCAATTTTTTCATTTATGTATATGATTTTTATTATTTTTATTTGTATGATTTTTAAATGATTATTATTAAGTTTCTTTTTAAATATTTCTTTGAAAGTATGAAAACTTTCTTAACAAACCAAAAAACTTTACTTTGCTGGAAAGCAGAATTAATTTAAAATGGAAATCAAATGAAATCAATCGGGACATTCAATATATTATACCAATATCGAAAAATTAACTACCTCATACATTTGCGAACTGTTGAAAATTTATTTTTTAGTATTTTTCACTCAAACATACAATTTTTATAGTTTATATAACTTTACAGTCCACTGATACCATCTTTTAGTTTAATAAAAACTAATATGAGTTTTGCCATATATCTCTCATTTCAACCTATCTGGCCATTTCTAGCCATCCGCTACTGAAATAACGGATCAAAATTTGAACCAAGTTTGTACAAATCGGGTCCTAGATTAATCAAATGCCGGATAATCGAGATTCGACTGTATTATTATTTTTTTTAGTTTAATTTTGTCATAGAAATTTCAAAACTCATCTATTTTTCATTTTTTTTATATAAAACAGGTACTCAGAGGGCGTTGTTGTACGTTGCCGGCCGATTCAAACTTCACCTTAACACCCACTGGCTCATACCAAAGAATCATCCAAATTGGTTTATCCGTTTTAGAGCCTTTCCAAGACTAACGATTGCTTTTGATACATAGACATACACATTGAAATAGAGACAGTTGCAATTACTTAAAGTCAGGTCAAATATAAACAAAAACATGTATGCAACTAAATTTTAACTGTTACCGACAAGTTAGAGACAGATTGATACGCAGACTTGTTTAGTTTTTGGCGTCGAAAATATTAATTATTTCTTACAGATTTTACTTTTATAAGACAGGTAGTGCATTCTGAATATTGAATTAATTAAATTTAAAAAATTAAGTTAAAATTAATACTACGGAAAGTATGAGTCGCGCCCCAGATCTGCTCCCCAGAAGAGCAATTTGCAATGTTTGCTTTGTCCAAAATAGGAAAATCACCATGAGAAAGAGCTAGGAGCGTTCAGGGATCTCTCTAGTTGTAATTGTAATTGTAATTTATTTATTAGTTTAAAAAAACTCTTAATTCTAATTTACAATTCAGTCTTTAAATTAAGTTATTGTAAAGAAGATAGGCAATTTTTGCTTTAAATATGTACATTCAATATATGTAGATATTATTTTCTTTTTTATTATTACTAGGAAAAAATATTGAAAAGTTGAAGACCTTTATATAGTAGGTTGTTTTGCGTTTGTGCTCTTCTGTACAGTGGAAGTCGGAAGTCACCAAGATTTCTCAACAAGTATCTATTGTTAGTTATGTACTCCACATTTCTCTGTAAATATACTGGATATATTATATTATGTTTGACTTTAATAATCATGATAAGCGTATTAAATTTAAGACGCTGATCAACATTTAACCATTTTAGAGATATCAACATACATATGACTAATTGGCGTCATTATATCACATTTTAAAATTATTACTCTCATTGCTTTATTTTGCAAAATTTGAAGTTTATTTTGATTTCCAACACTGTTAATGTATATTATCGATGAACAGTAATTGAAATGAGGGAATAAAATAGCATTGTAAATTGTTAAAGTACAATTTTGCGAAATATTTTTTCTTATTCTGGTCAAGAAACCTATTTTTTTTAAATTTTGTTACACAGCTTATTTAAATGAAAATCAAATTTAAGTTTACTGTCAATGAACACTCCTAAATATTTGACTGTGCTTACACTTTCAATTATTTCACCATTTAAGGAAAGGTTTACTTTTGACTCTAAAGGATTTATGCACATACACTTGGTTTTGTTGAATTTGCTTGTTGGGTGTGTGAGAGGGCTGGGGCTTGCTTGTTTATCTAATGGTAATTGTCATTAACCAACTGACGAAAGACGCATTTTTGCGTCATTTCACAAAATGACAAGTGAAAATACTCTAAAATTGGTTTTCTTTGTACTGAAAAACACTATTTGTCAATGCAAAGAACAAATTTGAAGGGCAAGTGGAAATAACTAAATTGACAAACGAAATGTCACACTCTTTAATTATCAAAGAGATTTTTTTGCCAACGTATGTTAATTCTTTGTCGATGAAAAACACTAATTTGACAGCTGATCCAAGGCAATTTGGATGTGATTTTGAAAATATGGCCGATTATGTTACCAAAAGTGAAAAAAAACCTAAGATGATAATGTTCCCAAAAGCAAAAATAAAAAGAGTTAGAAAATGAATTCCCGAAGCAACAAAAGTTCGGAATTATTTTTGATTCAAACCACAAGTTCTATAAAAATGATTAAAAAATAATAATTCCTCGCACCACCATACACACATTTCACTGAAAATGACTGACAGCTCTGAAAATGTTCTCATTGAAAATGAGTGTCAGTTCATAAAAGACCAAGTAAAATGGAAATAGCTGTCAATGAACTGACAGAGACGTTTGTCAAAATTTCTTTGTCTTTAAAGAAGTTGGTAACATTGGACTGAAAAACTGTATTTTGTTTACTTTTCAGTATTCATATCTCACTCCCACTCCTCCATTGAAGTGAATACTGAAATGTCAAAAAAAATCTATTTTTCAATCCAATGTGAACACCGTCAAAAAGACCAACGATTTTGTGTCAATTAAAAACACAAGTGGAAATGAACTTTCAATGAGTCGTTCACAGACCAAATCGTGATCTGTCATACTTGAAGACAAGTGGAAAACTGGGATTGAAAGTTCGCTTAGAACCCCATACACGAATTTCCTTTTTGCCTGGGTTTTCTTCAAATAAGTCAACAACGAACCTTATTCCAAATCAAGAATTCGAAGGTTAAGTGCATCGTTTGCGAGAGAAATAACAACCGAACACGTTTCCCAAAAACTTGCGTTCATGGACTATAGGCCTAACTGCTTTATATATTTAAGCTACAAACACAACACATAATTTTTCAAAATTTCAACAGATTTTGCACGTGATGTTGATTTTTGTGGAATTTAACATAGAGAAGATTTATATTTTTAAAAAATTGGATCTTGTCTCTAGAAAAGTACTTTATTAAATGAGTTTCTTTCCCATTTAAACTATGATTTCGTTTCCTTATACTAATTTGAATGAAAACGTTATATGAAATGCTTTGTTCTTATTTTTATTTGCAGTAACTATCATTGGCTGAACCGAAGACAAATTATTTCGGCAGCAACAAAAACTATAACCCCTTGAACCTGAACTGCGTAGTTGATTCAAACAAAAAAAGTCGCTTAAGAGAAGTAATGATTGGTATAAATCGAAGAGGTGTTGGTTCTGGTCCGCCAATAAATACATCATCTTCATTAGATGACGCTCCTGGGAATTGGAAAACTGGTCCTCCAAGCGATAACCAGAATATGATCGGGGGTTCAGGTGGTTCTGGTGGAAATCCAGACGGTCAAGGAGGCGTGCCATCTGGAGGATTTTCACAAGGTGGTCCATATGGTGGTGGGGGTCCTATATTTCCGCAAACTGGACAATCTTCTCCAGCTGGAAATCAGTCAATGAGTGGATACCAAGGTGGACCACAACCTGGCTCAAATACGCCTCAGTATAATGCCTCGCCCGCACCTTCAGGTTCATCTACTCCTGGACCGGGACCACCGCAAAATATAGGATCGGTTAGCTTCTCACAACCTCCAAATGCGGGAGGTGGTTCCTTCAATGGCCCAGCTGGCGGAGGTGGAGCTTTTGGTTCGCCGTCTTCTGGAGGAGGTCCTCAGTTTGGTCGACCAGGAAGCTCTGGTCCTTCATTTAGCGGTGTGCCTAATGCCCCTGGCGGACATTTTGGATCACCTGGAGTTTCAGTTGGGTTTGGAGGACAATTTGGTGCAATGCCAGCGGGGTCGCCATTTGGCCATGGTCCTGGCGGGCATCCAATGATCGGCGGGTCTCAGCAATTAGAAAGAATGGATGCAGGTCTCCGGAGACATAACTCATACTTTAGTCATACAGAACACAGAGTGTTCGAATTAAACAAACGTCTGCAGCAAAGAACAGAAGAGAGTGATAACTGTTGGTGGGATTCTTTCACCACAGAATTCTTTGAAGATGATGCTAAATTAACTATTCTGTTTTGTCTCGAGGATGGTCCAAAACGATATACCATTGGCAGGACGCTTATTCCTAGGTTTTTTCGAAGCATCTTCGAAGGTGGTGTTTCTGATCTCTATTTTCAACTTAAGCATGCAAAAGAATCATTTCATAATACATCGATAACGCTGGATTGTGATCAGTGTACGGTTACTACACAACATGGAAAACCTTTCTACACCAAAGTCTGTGCGGATGCCAGACTTATCCTTGAATTTATTTATGATGATTATATGCGAATAAAATCTTGGCACATGACTATTAAAGGTCATCGTGAACTTATTCCACGTACTGTAATAGGTACAACCCTGCCACCGGACCCAATGATTTTGGACCAAATAACAAAAAACATTACAAGAATGGGTATAACAAACTCAACGCTAAACTATCTTCGTCTCTGTGTTATTCTTGAGCCAATGCAAGAGCTGATGTCACGACATAAGGCCTATGCTTTGAGTCCCCGCGATTGTTTAAAAACGACTTTATTTCAAAAATGGCAAAGAATGGTTGCACCGCCCGGGAAAAAAGACCCCCAGCGACCCGCAAATAAGCGACGAAAACGTAAAGGATCAAATTCTGGTGGAGCGACCGGAAGCAATACACCACCTGTCACAAGCCAAAAACGTTCTCCCTCTGGGCCAAACTTCTCCCTTGCGTCTCAAGATGTCATGGTCGTTGGAGAACCTACCCTCATGGGAGGAGAATTTGGAGAAGAAGATGAGCGTTTGATTACACGTTTGGAAAATACGCAATATGATGCAACAGTTGCATTAGATCATGAGAACCATCCTGCATTTGGACACGCCGACTCTCCCATGGCGGGAAATAACCCCTGGAACATGGAGCGATCGGGTGGTGTGCCCCCAAGTCCAAGCGGTGTTCCTGGCCAACAGAACAATCCTTCTAACAATGATGTAGATAAGAAAAGTCCGGCGGTATCACAGTGACGAATAGAAAATCGATAATTTTAAAAAAAAAAAAATTGAAATCTTTGGATTTGTGTAAGATTATAGTACTTTTATTCTGAATAGATAAACCTTTACAACTTAAAAAGTAAAATAATGTAATTCCCTTGATTAATTTCATTTGCATTCAATATGTGGTAGGGAATAATTTATTTTCATAACAGCATATGTACAAAAATTCGCGTAATGATTTTTTAACTTCTCACAATATTGCAAAATAATCAATGTTAATAGTTACTTAAGAATTACATTTATAATAAAACTGTAATTATATGTGTTAAATTGTTTGTATTCAATAGTGCTTTATTGTAAAAATAATAAAGTGCCGTCCAATAGAATGCTTAGAAAGAAAAAGGTTCAATTCAAGGTTTATCTAAGAAAATTAGACAAAAAAAAAAGACATCGCCGCTGCCATGAGACTCTGCAGCAGAACTCGAGGCAGTAAATACCGATACTTAAGTCAACAGAGTCCTCTACCGATCGATGATACAAAATTTATTTTTTGACCCAAATTGGATGATATAGGTCGAGTTCGTAAATGTAAATGTTTGGCAACAAGACAAGACTCATGTTGCATTTCTTCTGGCTAATACTGTTTTTACACTTTAAATGAAGCGTGGGTGCTTGCTCTCTATAGTGAGAGCAAATTTTACCAAAGAAGTACATTAATATTACCATTTTTTAATGATTGTTTTCGGCAGTGAAGCAGCATGTTTACATTTACGAACGCGGGATATCCATATCATTTGAACGATGTGTGGCTCCAACATGACAGCACAACGTGTCACACAGCTGATGCCAACAAGGACATTCCGCATGAATGATTAGAGGGTAGGTTTATCTCGCGAAGGAGACGTGAATTAGCCACCAAGATCATGCGACTTTTTGCTGTAGGGATTTCTGAATTCAATTCCAAATTTTGTCTCTTATTTTTTCGTCTTAATAACATAATCTTAGACATAAGGTCTGTTCGTGTACTTTCTGGACTAAAATTCGCAGCCTATCAAATGTTGAGGAGTGGGGATGAAATTCTCTCAGAGAAAGTAAAACTGTGCAAAAGTACACGAACGTTTTGAACAAACAATTCTACTGGTTTTTTAACGTCAACAAATTTGAAAAAAAAACAGTAATTAAAAACATTTTGAATTGTTTTTTTACATTTTTTAATTTATGAATTCTTTTTTTTTTGTTTCTTTAAAATTTATATAAATGAAGACGAAAAGTTACGAGACTTTAAATTGGCGACTTCTTGCCCGATTGAAAATTCAAGAATAAAAACAAAATGTCTACCGTAGCTGTTTTTGATCTTTGGCAGGACTTTGTACTCAAATGTGTAGCTTTGCGAAGTAAACGAACAGAGGTGTGTTCCAGCATATGTCAAAAGTTACGTTTGACAGAACTGATAGTTTTGCCCAAAGAATTTCATTGGGCTAAAATTCACAGAAAGGGGAAATAATTTACGCTCTCGTGAGCTCTCTCTTCTGTGAAAAACTACACATTTTTTGAGTACGCGAACATGATTTGACTTAAATTCGTAAAAATAAGTAGAAATTCGTAGTTTTGGGGAGTACGCGAACGGACCTATAGTTTTATATTTTTGAGTAATTAACCTCTTCAATGACTGATATCATTACCATTTTACAACATTACATTTATACATATGTTTTTGATCGATATGGTATTTTCCTGTTTTATAGATTTGAGAAATAGTGCGTATACGCCATAGTGTTCCGAAAAGTTTTTTAATTTTATTGCAATAAAAGACGTTAGTTCAAATGTCATTTGTAGTTGACATTTTGTATTAATAATAAGTATAGTATAGGCTTAAAAAAGGGGTTGAGGTTGCATTATTTCTAGTTACAGTTAGGTACAGTTAGACAACAAAATACATTAAGGCTCATTTTTTTCAGTCAAAGTTGAACATAACTTGAGGATTTTTATTTTCAACTTGTGAATTTGTTTTTATTCACTCAAAGTTGACGTTTTCAACTTCCGATTTTCAACTCTAGAGTTGATCAACTTCTGATTTTCTCAACTCCCGGAAAAAGTAGAAGTTGGCAAAGCAAACTTGAGAGTTAGCATGGAAATATTGTTTTTTTTTCCTTTGTAAATGCATACAAATATTTTGCTTCAGATGTTTATGCTCTTCATTTATCAAAATACAGCAATCATTACCATTATTATTGGGGAAATTGGCCATCATCATCTTCGACCAGTGAAAGTGAAGATTATGGAACTGACTACATTGAAAGAAGACAGTACAAGATGTTGTCTTGCATTGTAATTGAAAAGGAGGGGAGGACAAGGGGGCATTTCCCCCTTTGGCTCTGGAAAATATCACGCTTCCACAGTATTTATAAATTTTTTCTATGGACATTTGGCAATTACTTGTATTTTGTCTACCTGAATCCACGCGCTTTAAGTAGCGATTTGGGGAAGTCCGCACTCCGCATCTGATTTTTTGGGGTGTTGGTGAGATGGCGGTTATTTGTACCTATGTACATACACTGAAGACGCGGTACAAACAAAAAGAATGAAACATGCCAACAACCTTAACAAAGATTTCTTTTGTAAGGCATCTTTTTACTATTTCAGGCATTGTTTTAAAAATTGTATACCTATGCATACACAAATAAATTTCACAGACAAAATAACACAAAACTTGAAAAAATCAGTTTGATTGACAGAATGGCTTGAAACAAACCAATTTCGCACAAAATAACACACAACTTGAGAAAAATATGTTTTATTGATCAAATTCCTTCAACTTAAAATATTAAAATGACATTTCTTGAATTATTTTTTCAAATATCCTAGGGATTTTTTTCAAATCGGAAGTTGGCCAACTTTAGATTTTCAACTCGGGAGTTGAGAAAAAAATTAGTGAATAAAAAGGAATTTAAACTTGCGTTTCAACTCTCGAGTTGAAGTCAACTCTCAAGTTGGTCAACTTGAGAGTTTGCCTCAAGTTGAGCATTAGTGAAAAAAATGGCTCTAATAAAGCTATAATCTGGCTTTGTTTGCTTGTGAAGGCTAATCTCAGAAACTACACATCCGATTTCAAAATTTCTTATGGTGTTTGAAAGGCTATTTTTAGAGGAACGCTTAAGGGTTAAAATTTTGTTAAAAAATTCTATTTGTAGGGTGAAATGGAGTCAAACAAAAAATGGTATCAGATTTTTAATTTTTTTAGATTTAAAGGGTTTACTTGGAGGATGGGTTAAGGGTTAGATGTTTTTCGAGATTTAGCTATGTACATACATACATATGTATCTAAAGGGTTAAATGGGGTAAAAACAAAAAAGGGTCCGATTTATTTTTGTGTTATAAGGGTTATTTTTATTGCAAGAGTTATTGCTACCCATTTTTCAAAATTGAGCTTTCTCTTTAGGGTGAAATGGGATAAAAACAAAAACAGGAACCCAATTTTAAAAAATTCTTTTTGTATTAAAAAATTTATAATAAAGAGTGAATATATCTACTTAGCAATTAATAATTGTATATGAATAATTATGGGGTGAAATGCTTTCTCAAGTTATTAACATACTTTTTCTGCATGGAATGTTATATTTAGTATAGGTAAATCACTGGTTTGATATTTTTCAAAATTAAGCTATTCAAAGTCAAACAAATATTTTTATGTTTAAAAAGTTATACTTAGAGGTTGGATTTAGGACCATATTTTTAAAAATTTAGTTTCATAACTATAAGCTGAAATATGTAGGTACCTGTCCGATATCAAAAATTCTTTTTGTTCTGAAAGGTTATAAATATATATGTACTAAGAGGATGGACTAGAGGTTGGCTTTAATACTTTTTCAAAATTTATCTTCAATAGCGAAGAAATAAAAGATTAAACTACGATTTCAAATGCTTTTTGTGTTGGAAAGGTTATGCTTAAAGGAAAGTTTTAGGACTCCGATTTTAAAAATTCTTTTTGTGTTTGAAATGTTATACATAGATGGATTTTGAGAACCATTAGCTTTATAATTTCAAAATTTAACAAATTAAAGACGAAAAGGGGTTAAAATAAAAAAATGGTATCCAATTTTTAAATTAGTCCTTCAACCAACTTCGAATGGCTGTACGTATTTACGTATTAGACTTCAGATTCTTTGTTGTAGTCAGCCAGGTGCAGTTACAGATATTATACTTTTAATAATACACACTGCTTGCGTGGGTCTATGGAAGCGCCTTAAGAAATTATTTCCATACAAAAATATACCAAACATTTCACTTAGTTTTTGGGTGCGAACGAAAGAAAAACAACGGGCACCTACTGGTGCCTTTCGCGAAAGTGTTTTGTTTAGGAAAGAAAACTCCGGGAGAAACTCATAAAACATAGCTTTTAAAACTTAAAGTGAACAACAATTGGTTCGGGTGAAAAATTTTCCGGGCGAAATTTAAAACAAGGCTGATACTTTATACTTTTCAATGTATCTATAATTTTGTTTGTTGTTTTCTTAAGAAACCTTTGTCTACCCGAGCGAAGCCGGGCAGGCCAGCTAGTTTATTATATAGTGGAGTAAGCACCGGCGGGGCAGGTATATTGTTGCCATTATAATATAGCAACTGTTACAATAGTATTGGGTGGTACAACCTTAATTTGTGTGCAATTTTGAAATAGAATACCACTCGACTGACTGAACTCAAATGTATGTACATATGGCCCTTATTGTGAGTGTCGTTTGCTTTCGATAAACGACTTTTGTCGAAAGTCGAAAAAATTAATGTTGGTTTTGAAAATCTTAATTATTATTGTGAAATTTTTGTTTTGACTTGTTAACGAAAAATTTGGTTCAAAAGATTAAAATTTTCAACATAAAAATTTATTTTTTCGATAATCGACTTTCGACAAAAGTCGTTTATCGGAAGCAAACGACACTCGCAATGTTGGACACATTATAGGCCTGCAACTCTCTTTATTTTTTTAGACCAAACTGGTAGCTGCGAGATCAAAATTTCTTACAAAGATTATTACTCGAATATATTATGATATAAATAACAGTACCTTAGGTAAAAATTATTAAGAATCTAGAAATTGTACTTTAAATGTCCATGCACACTGTTACCTCGTATTTCATTCTTACCCATTAAAATAAAAATTAAAAAATCCGACAGCTAAAATTTTGTAGAAACCATTGTTTTTTTTTATTTCTCTAAAATATCAATCTTTCGAGAAAAAATGTTAACAGAAATTATAGCTTACAAAATTATGCGCAAAAGAGGCCATAACACTTTTTTCTTAGAATTAACGGGATCAAAGATGAAGGCTGAATTATTCCTGGATCAAAATGCTCCCATTTGAAAATGTTACGGAGTTTTGAAAAAAAAGGCAAGCTTTTTAGCTAAAAGTTCATTCTCTAATTTCTTGTTTTTGTTAATATTAAAACAAAAAAATTCAAACTAATTTCTTTTCGAAATTTAACGTTATTAAGGGTTGTTTGTTTGTTAAAATAATCCGCAAATTCAATCCTTTAATTAACGAATTTTGCGTTTCACAATGATCGAAGTAAAAATATATTTTTCAAATAGCTATTCATTAAGCTGGCCATTCACGACAAAAAACTGCGCAGATCGGAGTTTGCGCAGTTTACTTGTGTTGTGAATGGGGTTGTTTGTATTTTTTGTGCAGTTAACTGTGTAAAAATCAAAACAATGCACAGTGGTTCCACCGCCGAACAAAGGCGGCCATAATTATTTGCTGGCGTAATATCAACCTGAAATATTTGGTCATAGGGTAAATTGGACTCTCTGATCATGAATCTGAAATCGGTTTCGCTCTATCTTCTTTTGTTTCAGAGGCACCTTAGGTAAAAGGGTGTAATATCGGACTGAACCCAATTTTCCAAAAAGTTCTGATAGAGTATGGATGTATTTAAATATAACGTTGTAAAATTATGTATTAAATATAACATTATATACATATGTACATTTTCATTTGATTCATTAAAAGTTTAATTTTATTTAAACCTCATTTTATATACAATTTAATAATGGATCATAAAAAATATCTAACGGAAGTCTTAAAAAAATTCACAAAATATCAAAGTAAAAATAATAAATAAATACTCTTGGGCCACTAAACCTCAAATGCCATGTTTTTGCAATGTGATCACTTTGAAGATAAGAATCTAACGGTATTACTTAAGTGCATCATTTTTTCTCATTTATAATTAGTTTGGTATATTCTAAGCTTATTTAAATGTTTTTTTTTATAACAACCGTTAAAATTGATTTTTGGGATTATGGCCTACGGTGGAACCACAGTGCATTGCGGTAAAATGATCTTCTTTGATTATGTGGATTCTTAATTTACATACATAAAATTATCATATTTCATGAAGGGTTTTCACTCCTAAATGTTAATTATTTCACAAAACAAAATTATAATAATATCAGCTCTTAATTATTTTTGAACACTTTAAGGCAAACGTAAATATATTTTGACAAAATCTGTTCCAAAAATCTACTCGTATTTTAATCGTAATCGCGGTGTAATTTTCATTTGAGACAGCATTTAAGGACTCATAAAGACTGTTTTAAGGTTTAATTTAGGAAGAGGACTTATTACTTTTACTTCCACAAACTATAACCCATGTGAAGGACCAAATATATAAGTAAATGGGCATACTCAGGCAGATTCTGAAATAAAAGCAGTTAGAGGTAGGGCCATTTAAAGTTCAATAAAAAGTGCATCCGCAAGCTTCCGCAGCTAATTCAACTTATACTTAAAAGTAGATAAATGTACCTTTCCTGCAGTATATAATTTTTTGGGGGCGTAGCGGGGCGTAACAGTTAAAAGCTTAAAAGAAAACACAAATCGCAGTTTTATTTAAGTTTTTTTAAAGCCCAATTTCGCAGCCACACCATTCTTATATTTATTCGTATAGCGGCCCAAAAAAATGCATAATGGAAGTCTCATTATCTAATAATACCTCCAAGAAAACAAAACAATTCACAGACAATGCTAACAACAGCAAAAACTAATTGCAGTCGCTCTTATTTTAATGAACTAAAACTGAAATGCTATATGTTTGTACGAAGTGATCACTTTATAAACAAATATCTAACGGTATTACCGAAAAATATAATTTTTTTTATTACTTATATTGAGTTTTGGTTTTTCTAAGCTGATTTAAAAGGTTTTTGGAAGAAACTGTAATAATTTTTTTTTTGAATTATGGCCTACTGTGGAACCACAGTGCAATGGGTACGTTCGGACAACCCAAGGGACTAGAAATTAAGGCAAGTTTCTAGACTCTGATTGGTCAGCTGCCAAAATATTGCTTTCCAATTAAGGCAACTTTATTGGAAAGTTGACTGGAAAGTAAGTCAAGAAAAATCTCCCTTAATAGGTTTGTTCCTTGGATTCTTCGCACTGTTTCGGACTAAATGTCAAATTTTGACATTCTTCTCTCAGAGAGGAGAAAAACTGTCAAAATGTGTGGAACGGCTTGGGCACTAGTTTGCACTAATTCGGACTAAACGTCAAACGACATACTCGGCTAGAGTTGCCGTACATTAATCATAAATCTCAAAAAACATTTTCAAGGATAACAACTCAAAAAATAAAAGTTAATAAAAATTTCAAGTTTATTAAAATAAAGAACAAAAAATATTCATAAATTGCCTTAGTTTGAAGGAAAAATTTGTGATTTTTAAATGGAGTTGTAATATGATTCATCAAAACCCCTGGCGTGGATATTAATGAAACGAACAAATTTCTGCATTTAAAACATAAGAGCACCACAAACCAAAATGGAGTTTTGTTTCATATCTTTTACAATTCATTTATGCCTACCTTTTCATCTTTCATAATTATGCTGCATCCAGTTGCTTCGCTTTATCTCTTTTAAGCAAACATTCAATGGTTTTTTGCTTTTGTCACGATGTGTGACGTCATAATCATCTCTGATTTTGTTCGGAAAATAGCAAAAAAATAAAGTAATTTGATTGCTCCT
Organism: Dasysyrphus tricinctus; assembly: GCA_963921185.1. NCBI lineage: Eukaryota > Metazoa > Arthropoda > Insecta > Diptera > Syrphidae > Dasysyrphus > Dasysyrphus tricinctus. The sequence continues at coordinate 174,665,305 of OY992531.1, read as the reverse complement.
TTTAAACCAACCGTTTGATTAATAATAAAAGTTGGTTAATAAAGATTGTGACGTCACAAAACCCCAAGATGTTGAGTGTATAAAATGAGCATACTTACTTTAGCCCTGTTTTTTAGTGCATTTTTATCTTCGCTTAAAAAAGTAGTGTGCTAAATACTTACCTACACTGTGGTAAATCATAATGCTTAAATCTCTTCTCTTTTTAAGAAATAATACTGAAATATACAAGAAATACTAAATTGCCAAAAAGTACTACAAATGTGTTCTTTCAAACAGTTTTGCTCAGTGCAATAATTTTATAAATATCATTTGATTATTTTAAGGAAAAACAAAATTAAAGAATATACACACTTATTAAAATGAAAATAAAAATAGAAATAAAAGTTGCACTTGGGTAACCCTTAATAAAGGTTTGGTTTTTTTTAATTTGAATGCAACAAACGTCTAAATTACGTCAACTTGGCATATTTGACAACTAGTACAAAACAGCCACCAGAAATTTCTCGGACCAAATCTGGTAAGGAGGGGAAATTTTATGACAGCTCTTTTTGGTCCGAAACAGTACAAACTTTCAAGTGTGGAACGACTTCGGACTAAATCTGGCGGTTTCAAACTGTTTGAAAGTCGGCATGGAACACACCTAATATCTAGTCAAGTGCACTTGTGTCAGAATATCAGCTGATTATATTTGGTCACTAAACAGAAAGCTGAACTTTATTGTTTTCTGATTTATTAATTTTTTTGCACGTTCATTTTTACCATTTTGTGGGAAGATTCTTTATCAAATACGCAAAAAAAAATTATGAACTGCATGATAAGTAAAAAAATATAAGTTTTGCATGAGATTTGTTAATTTTCCTAATACAAAAATCAATTAGTGTTGAAAACTTTTTTTCAAAAAGCTTGTTTATTACAACTCGTTAAGGGTTTATTTCAGGTAAGAGGTTTTTCTTAGAAAAAAATACAATCGGTACTTTCTTTACTATCAACTGAAGGTAAATGTTTGAAGTAAAGTTCCAAGTTTGACACTTCAAAAAAACCTAGTTACCTTGGTCAAATTTGCGTTCAACAAATGCAGTTGACTGAATATCAAGTCCCTTGGGTCGTCTGAACGTACCCAATTTTGATTTTTTCTTCCACTTTATTTATTTTACAAAATAAAACACTACTTTTTTTACTACAAACAAAACAATTTATTATTTACCACTAAAATTAATTCAACAACTTTAATTTTCACTCTTATTACAACAACCAACTTCATTCATTCAACAAACTGTGTCGCTGCCGGTCAAACATGTAGGTACATTTTATACTTGATTGACAAACACTGGGAATTGGTAAAATGTTGTGGTATCTGCTTCTAGAGCTTTCCGTAGGGGAAATTTTCCAATAATTTCCCTTCCAAAAGCTTTTAGTTTGACATTTAGAATCAAAGCTCTAAAGCTTCATTCGAGAGTCGTTATAATTAGGTAAGGGTACATAGTGCACTGCGACCCTTAGCTATATTGTGCCCGTTTGTTTGCTATTGAGAATAGTTTTAGTTCAAATGTGAAAGTTATGATGTTTTTTCAAAAATTGATAGCAAGTACGACTTTTCTAAAATACGTGAACACTACCACGGCGTATGAACAATTTTTATTGTTTTTTATTTTTTAATATTCAAAAATTTCTGTTCTAATAGATTGGTAGTAAAATTTAATAGAAGGTAGTTACATTTTTTATTATAAATTTTTAAAATTGTTTTTTTTTTTTCAGTCTATTTATTTTCAAAAAAGTTTGAAAAATTGTATGAGAACATGAATGGCGAATTACTTATAAATGTTGTCTATAACAATTTACTCTCCGAAATAGTTATATTATAACACATGTTTGTGTATAAATAAAATAACCAAGAAAATTTGTCAATAATCTAATAAGTTATCCTTTAACATTTTCGCCATTGAAATATTACAATAAACTTCCCATTTCGATGTCAAAAAATCCATGTAATGTCGAATTCCTTAAATAAATTAAATAAATTGGGTGGCGCAGCAGCTCGTGGAGAACAAGGGCCTAGTGACTTACAACTCGCAACCATTCCTGTGTGCGTGTTTGTTGGCAGGAATGGAGGGGACCTACAGTTTTTTGCCGAGCCAGAACGGCTAAATGAGAAGCACTTTTTCATGACAAGTATACTCTTGGAGAATTAATTTGTCAGTTCCTCGCAAGAGGCAGTACCTCGAATAAAACATTTCTGTTTTTAGGTGGCACGGCTGGGAATCGGCGTGACAGTCCTATGCACTAACCATCACGCCACGAGGTACTACACGCCACGAGGTACGAGGTCGAATTCCTTACAACCATTTCAAATCGATTTTTTTGGGTTAGGTACAAGGAACACAAAAAATTGAATTTTTTGCGTGGGATTGTGCGTGTCATTTGACAGTAGCTTTGAGGCAAAAGTGAACAAAATAATGCGCATACAAATTAATTACAAATATTAGATTAATTATAATTATTATATACAATAAGTGCATTCACTTTATCGCGTCGTTTTGTTAGATTAAAAACATATATATTTGCGAGAAAAGTTGCAAATATAGACAAAAATAGTTATGCGGTCATTTAAGTTAAAAAAAAAATAACCCAAATTCATTCAAGAAACACATCAATCTAGGAACACATCGGCGAGGGCGCTCTTTATATCTTTAATCGACTTTGGGCACTTTGAATTGAAGTTAATTAATATTTTGATAGCCTATTAACTTTTCATTATTTTTTGATGAATTCAAATTTATTTTAATATTTTATTTGCTTTTATGTCCAGTTGCACCAAAATTCACTAAAAGCGGTTTTTGCTAAAATGGAGTTAAAATTTATCGGACTAATAAATTTATTTGGGTTGCACCAATCTATTTTGCGCATTTTTTAGCTAAAATGCAGTTCATGAACCACCCCTGGATTTTGTCATATGTTTATTAAACTGAACGAAAAAATTTAACCAGTGCAAGTGAGATAGAAATAAAGAAAATGTGAATACACAATAAACAGAAACAAGGTATTCTCATTAGATACAGACAATGCGCCATCTTGGTGTTTTTTTATTATTATTTATTATTTCTTTTTTTTAGAGAAATTATGAAACTATTGAAATAGATACCAACTAAACAACACTAATATTTTTTTCGACACACTCTTGGAAATTATGAAAAAATATTTTAAAGCGACGTCATCGAATTCAGAAAATGGATTTATCTGTGAACCTGAACAACTCCGACGCGACGTCTCGCCATTTTTTGGTTAAGTTCGTTATCAGATGAACACATGATGGCCAGTCTATAATTTTTCTGGAATAATTTATTTATTTAAGTAGTGAATTATAAATAGGAAACAAAATGCCTTCACCTGTTATTTTCGTTATTTTAATTTGGAATTAACAATATTCCGTCAAAGAAAATTGAATTATTTTGTTTGTACCTACAAATGTTCGTAGACATGTTCGTTTAAACTCGCTTTTAAAATTTATCTGGAGGAAAATGGAATTTTAGTTTATTGGTTCGTTTATTGACCTGTTAGATTTAGAAGTGGTTGGTGCAACCGATAAATGTCATTTTAAAATTAAACGAAGCAATAAATATTTAAAAGAGGTCGGTGCAACTGGCCATTAATCTATTTAAGAAACTATTTTTGCTTCCAAAAAAGTAGTGTCCATGTCCAATAATAAAAATTGAAACATCTTAAATTTTTCGTTTTTTTTTTGGTTGGTTTTTGTTCATTTTCCCTGCTAAAATTTGCTTATAACGTTTTTAAATCACCCATTTCGATAGGAAATGTAATTTTGAACAAAAAGTTTACTGAGTTAAATTGTCAAATTCGGCTTAGTTTCCGAGTTATACGAAACATATTGAAAAGTGGCCAGTGAGATTTTCCCCAGAAACTCGTGTGTGAATTTAGTAGCATTTTAGGTTTTGAGCATTCTTTTAGTCCAAATAAACTGCCAAATAAGCTGCCTAAAAGATTCTAAGAATCTTAATGATCCACTTTGAGGAATACAATTGAAGGGTCCAGGGGAAAAACGGCTCAAGTCCACTTTTTGAAAAAATTAAACTAATGATGACATCTTATAGATTTGGATTTTTAAAACTCGTCAAATAGTACGCTTTTTAAAAAAACTTTTTTCCAAAAGTATCTTTTTTGCTCCAAAAATTAAACAAAGCGATATTTAAAAAAGAAAAACTTGTGAATAGACACATCAGGTAAATAATTAAAACAAAAAAAACATTAGATATTCTAACTACATCCGGTCGATGTCCTGTCTAACAAATTGAATTGCAAAAACAGTCCAATGTCACGCTTGCGGAAATTACTTTATTTTCAATCTCTATTTTGAAAATCTAGAGGTGTCTGAATAAAAAGCAAAAAACCGTTTCCAATTATCATGCCTGGTTCTTTCAAAAGTAAATTTCAAATAAAAAAGTCATTTTGACTCATGTCAGCCTATCATGCAAAAAATTCAAGATGTTAAAATCAATATATGTTTGCTTACTTGAGTACTTCGTGCCCAACAAAAAAAATTGTTAGTTTTGTGTATTTTTCTTTAAATTATCCATTATTTTAGGAATACATTTACAACTTCGTTTTTCTCGGAATCAATTCAAGTGGACTTAAGCCGTTTTTCCCTTGGACCCTTCAATTATTTAGAAGTGAATTGTTTCTTCTAATGTTTACTTTTGAAACATGGCCAGCCAGACTTGAACGAAAATGAAAATAATACCTACCTGCAATATGTGTAGGTACTGTGACCATATACACTTCTGTTCAATTGAATAGGTATATTATTTTTGGGACCGAATATAACCGACATCTGAATGAACTTCTGTATTTTTTCTTCAGTTGAACAATGAAAACAGCTACGATTTTAATATGTATGCAATCAAAAAATATATAATTAAACACGTAATGACAATAGATATACATATATAAGTTAATCGTCCCTCAAAATGTTGTACCTATTTACTTGAACAGTAGTGTATGTATGTATATTGATTCATTAATTTCATACTATATCTTATAGAAAACAACAAAAAAGCTAGAAAAAACAAAAACAAAATATATGTTATCTGCAGGTTCTGTCTGATTTATTAATCTTTATAAATGCTTATTTTTGTGCTTGCTTATCTTGCTACTTGTTTTGCATAGTATGCATGTGCGTATTTTTGTCTCTGGCTCGGTTCTCAGAGAAAAAACCAGTAGGTACTTTCATTGTAAAGAGAATTATTGTGATCTTTCACTAATACATTCAAATACATTTATGAGTTCTGAGTTTGCTATTGATGACAACCCATCATTAAGTTAAAATGAAAATCATAATAAACCAAAAAAAGAAAATATTTCCCTAATTTTGCATTTTTCTGGAAACTATTATTTTGTTTGTACCTACCTACCTGTTTTTAGGTTAGAAGTATTTTAATCTGTACCTGATATTGAAGTTTTCACATATAACTGTCCCTTGTGTATTACTCAGTAGGTAATGGTTATGTGCATTGCATGCAGTTTGAATTTTGAATGTACCACCCGGTGCCCATTAAAAATTATCAACATGTTACACATACCTATGTACGTATGTAACTAATATAAGTACATACCTAAGCAAGTGCCTTGGACAAATCTTATCATTGGCTTCTTTTCTTACTGTAAGCAGAAATCATCTTTTCAGGAATAGTTTTAGTTGAATTCAACAAGTTGAATGTGAAACGTTGTGCGAAATTTATCACTCTGTATTGAACGGTTGGCGCAAGCGGAATTATTGCTGTTTTTTGCGGTATAATATAATCCATGATGGAAAATAAAAGTTTTATAAACCATTTGAAAAGTGAATCTTCTCTGGTATTTTATGTGAACGGCAAAAAGGTATTTTTTTTGTGTAAAAATTGCGTACTTCAATAATAACTGTAACAGTTGTGTGTAACACTAACCTTCTAAATACATAATACCTAATGATGGTCTAGCTGTTGCTGTAGTAGAAAATTGAAATTTGCTTAACTTTGTACTAAACAATTATAAAAAACAATAAAAATATGTGTGCTCGTTTCCTTGCCCAACACTTCCAAATAAATACCAATTTATGTTCAAAGTCGACATAAAAAAAAATAAAATCATGTAGATTTTGGAAGTTTAAGGCAGTACGTGAACAAACCTAATGTGTCGTTCTGATGTTTATTCTCAGTTAAATTCTTGTTAAAAAACAGAGCTGATGACAAAACATCTGTTCTCAACAAACAAATCTGAAGCTATCCCAAAAATTCTAGGATACTCAGCAATCTTAAGAGTATTTTCAAAACAGCTGATAGGTATGAATGTGGCAAGAAATTTGAGTTGTTCATGTTGAGTCTTATCGTGTCGGGTTTTTTAAAAGGAAAATAAATACAAGTTGGGTTTTGTGTGCAGTGCATGCTGCAAGTTATACATCAATTTATATTGAATAATTTTGAATGAACAACAACAACTTGCGTGTGTTACCACCAAGTATATAGGCTGGAGTTATAGCTATTTCACGAGAGCCACCTCGATCATCAGACTCCTTTAGTGGTGCTTAGTGTGGTTATGCTCGTATCAGTGCCGTAGCGAGCATTTTTGGGGCCCCGTATCAAACATTTTTTAGGGGCCCCCTTTTTCTGAACAAGGGCTCAGCCTTTTTTAATTGCATCAGCTTATTAGATAAATTCAAATTGATATTTCATTTTGTACGGTAAAAGGGACAAAAAACTGTTTTTACAAATATGTATCTCGAAAACCGTTAATTTTTTCAAAAGATTTAAATCTAAGCTCATGAAATTATAGGAACAAAAATTATACCTAACTTTTTTTGTATAAGATACAAGTTTTGAGTGTAGAAAAGATATCAATAATAATTTTATAACGTTTGTGCAAGTTTTCCCAAAATCTGTTGCTCTAACGAAATAGTGAAATAATCTTTCTTTAGCAGAATTCTATGAAAAAAACTTAAACCAGCTAGATTTTTGAAAAAATGTCTAGTTATGTATTTACAAAAATTTTTTATTTGTCACTTTACGGTCAAAATCAAAGGTCAAATTTTGAAACGCTATACTTTTTAGACTTCATTAATAGCTCGCATTACTTAGATAATAAGACTATCTGAAAGTTTCTGGTTTCTCAATTATTCGTTGTGAAATGAAATTCGAATGAGTTATTAGAAAACAAATTCACAGCTCACACCCTTATTTTTGAAAAACGGCCTTCTTCTTACCTCTTACACCCAAAAATTTTATTTTATAATAAGGAGATGAACCCGAATACAAACCGTGCAAAAAATGTTGTCCATCAATAAATGAAATTTTGATATGTTTTTCAACTAAACAAGCGGTGAAGGTACAGAGAGAAAACAGAGCTCTCCATCGAAATTATTTCCTAATTTTACCATTTTTCGTCTAATTCTCCTGGACTACTGGTACCTGTACCTACGTTCTGTAACTCTCGCATCGATAAAATCAGTCGAGAAACGTTGAAAAATGGAACAAAACTCATGCTTTTTATTTCAAATTTCAGCGTTTCTCGACCAGATTTTTCGATGCGAGAGTTACAGAACGTAGGCACTGGTCTGATAAGAAAAAAAGGGGTTGCACCGTTGCAGTTGTGGTTCCGTTAGTTGGTAGGAGCTCGATAGTTATATCTACACAGGAAGGAACACTATATCGAAAACACACACGTAATCAAAATTGGTAATGGGTACATTTTTAACAATATGTAAATGAAGTTTGTTCGTTGAGCCCTGTAGTCACCCCGGGTCACCCCAAAGCTTTTTCTTTGAAAACCCTGAATGCACCCTGACCAGCAAATTCTGTGTTTTTTGAAACCTAAAGTCGCTTGAACTCGCCCTGAAGTAGATTTAGGTTTCTTTCTGGGGCGAGTTGAGGTAAAGAATACATTTTCAATGTGGCATGAGCTCCAAACCATTTTTTTTGTGAATTTACGTGCTGCAGGAAATTCTGGCTTTTTTTCTTTAATACAAATTTAAGGAATAAACATATTTACTTTAATAGTAACAAATAGAAATAGAAAATGGAAGCTGTAGTTTGTTTTTATTCATTTTTAAAGAAAATGCTTGCTTATTTCACAATTGAGTAGTGTTTTTTTTTTTAAACCAAAAACACAGTTTTTTGACAATTCTTATGGTTGTCAAGAAAGCCTGGGTCAAATACAGGTAAACTTCAACGAGTGAAACTATTAAAGCTGTGTATTGAATGCATCTCAATGAAAAATTTCTTGCACACGTCCAGTAGGTACTCCCTATATGTCGGGGGGGCTGATACCGCAGTAGCTACGCTACTGGCTCGTATTAATTGAAAAATTCTTTGCTGTCATCTGGGAGCGAACCATGAGCATGGAAATAAAAAAGTAAGATGCAACTAAATAATCCATATTTCCACCACCCTGGACTCAATATGAAAACATAAAAAGAAACAAATTTTATTAAGAAAGTTACAATTTTGCTGCCGATATCTATGTACATAAATGTAAATAAATTTTAAATTCAATCCTCGCGTTCCGATGGTTATTCGCTATGTTATCTAGTTATCCCAAAGATTTCGAAATTACTTGAGTTGTTGTGTCAGCGGGCATCAGCTGTTTTTAAACAATGGATTACAACAACACAAAGCTATCCGGATAACTGAGAATTATCCGGAGCTGTGTTCAGCTAGCCTATCCGGTCCACAAGAGTATCGGCTATCGGCACTACCTATCCGACAGCCTGTGGAACGTGGCCATTGCATATGTCATAATACACATTATCTAGAGCCGCGTTTCCCAAAGTGTGCTCCGCGGAGCACTTGCTGCTCCGCTAAGAATGTCCAAGTGCTCCTTGGAAAGATCGGAAAAAATATCAAAATTTCATTTCACTAGTTCATTTTGTTCTTCTAAGCAATTTGAGATATCAGGCTTGTTCAGAAAAATGAGATCTAAAAGACCTCACCAAATATATTGCTCTGTCAAAAAGTGAGCAAGCAGATCCAATATTTTTGTTCGTTAGTAATTTGAAAGCAAAACTGAGAAATTTTGCTAAGGAATCCTGTTAACGAGACTGAGATTGCTGAGGTCTGAACATGCCTAATAATTTAAAAGAAATCAATACCCATGATAATGGCAAATTTTATTTACAAGGCTAATTAAAGTATTGTGCGATGACATGGGTATGGGTATGGGTAGTCTGCATACGTACGTCCTTACTTCTTCACGCGGAAAAGCACTTACGTAGCTTTTCGAAATGAGCACTGAAATCAGAACCTTCATAATTGGCGACAATTTCGTTTTTAGGACAGGTTGTGTAGCGAGCGTTGGCCAATGAAATTGGTGTATCTAGCCGACGGACTTCCCCGAGGATATCTTAAACGAGTTTCATACTCACCTGTTAGGTTTTCTCGACAGCTTCCACTGATATTTTCCGTAAGAATACAACTCAAATATTAAGGAAAACTGGCTGAATCAACTGCTAATGGCTTAACTGATATTTTAAAATAATATATTTTCTTCTATATATGCTCATTAAAAGTACCGTAACGGCATGGAATACCGATAAATTTATAAAAATAACTAACAACCACCTGGACAAAATTTAAGTTGCACATTCATGTTTCTGGCATAAGGGAGACGATATGAAGAGCCTTCTCGTTGCAGAACCAGATATTCGGTTGCAGTAGGTAGTTATCAGAAATTCTACAAGATATGTCAGTACTATGCAGAGCAGGTACAAACTTTGTTAAGTTCATTTCTACTCATCTGTAATGTTTGATAGAAACGTGATAACTCCGTTTTAAAAATTGCGTCTTAAGGTCCATTTTGAATCGATCTAGAGCCTAAACGAGCCTACCGATTTTCTTCAAATGTGGAATATATGTATGAAGATAATCTTTGAAAAGTTATGTTTAAAAAAAAAATCGGTTGACCCGTTTAGGCTCTAGCTTGATGTAAGGTGGACGCTTAGAAGCAAATTTTAAAATGGAGTTATCACGTTTCTACTAAATGCAACAGATATAAATTGGAAAAACTATACATACACGCAACGAAGTGCTCCGCAAGGAATTTTTGCCTGAAAAGTGCTCCGCGACTGAAAAAGATTGGGAACCGCTCAAGACGGCCGTCCTCGTGACCCCGTCCAACATATTACAACAACAACAAACACGAAAGAATAATTTAAAAATTTAAATTTAAAACAAAACCAGGAGGAATGTTGATTGCGCAGACCTGAACAGAAATGAAAACGCTAATGATAATGTGTAGTGTGAGGCTATGTAATTTCCCAAAAATTTTAAGATACGTTGAGTTCTTTTTGCAGCATCTGTAATCAGCTGTTTTTTCTCAAGGAATTACAATTACAAAAAATCTATATGTACATAGAAAGCATCGGATACAAATTGAAACGTGCTTTTATTATTAATGTCTCGCTTTGCGTCAGTTGTTGTTATTCTGTCCCGTTTGATTGATAGCGAATTAACAGTGTCAGTTCAAGTTATCTTAATAAATACCCCCATGAGAGAAGCGTTTATTCAGAATGTATACATATGTACGTATGTACATTAGGGTGGTCGTTATAATGGGTTTTTTTGAGTTTTTTTATATTTGGATGGGCCTAAATCGGCTTAAATGAAGAAAAACAAATTCCCTACTTTTATTTTCATTCCTAGTTGCATACCTACTAGGAAATCTGCCAAAAAATTCAGAGCATGTAGGTGGGACGTAGACAAGAAAAAAATTCTGTGAAAGGGGTGTAATATCTACACCCGCTTGGACGGGAGAGGTAGTTTGATAAAATAATTGGATAAAATAGAAAAACAAATTAATTAAAAAACAATGGCAACACTTAAAATAATGCTTTGTAGGTTTTTGGAAAGCCAGAAGTCCATTTTTATAGTTTATTTTCAAATAAATTTCTTTGAATAAATATTTTCACCAAAAACTGTTTCTTAATTTAGAGCCGATCTAGGCCCATCCGCGAAGATCTTTATTTAAACGACCACCCTATTGTACATAGTTAAATTAGCAACAACGTAGATACGAATATGTGAAATATTATTTAAAATGTTGGTGTATTGTAGATTGTACTATACATTGTACTAATTAAGAGATCTTTTTTACGTATTGAAAAAACAAAATAGTTTCGACATTATTTTGATGAACTTCTTTTTTCGGAAATTAAAGTCATATCTAATATTTATGTAAGTACATACCTTACAGTCCAGGAGCCGACCGTAAGATTACCAATCTCTTCGCCGCCACACAAAAAGAGGATGCCAACCCATACCTTTAGTCCAAACAATTACAAAACTACTAATCGGACAAGCTTTATCTGGTCGTAAAGGTTATAAAATAGACTGTTCAAGTTGCATTTTCTGCTAAAGGTACCAATAATATAAACAACTTCTATAAATGGGGTATCAAATGAAAGCTAAGACCGTCTTCTATAGTTTGCACGATACATATGGTCGAAAAAAACTTTTTTTTACTATAACAGAAAGCAAAATAAGGAAATATCCTCTAAAATGTTCAGTCTTTTTTTGGACGGAAATAGTTTCTGTAAATTTGTATTGATTGCATTCAGTTCTTCTATGATTTCACATACATATATGTATGTAAAATGTACATATATGTAAGTCCAGGTGGGCCACAAAAAAACTCAACGGGCCACAGGTTGAGTAATAGCTGTTCTAACCTAATAGAGATATCACTCAGAAACTTGGTGTGTAGTTTCTCTATTGTACATATAATGGGCCAGTTTATATTTCTGAGATCTCAGAGGGCTCAGAGGACTCTGAAATATAAACACGATTCCTCACAAAAATTTCTCACTTTTCCCCTTAAAAACTGAGACTGAAATTTTTTGGATTCGCTTGCTCAGATATTTTTTGTCGCAGTAAATTACATAGGAAGAAAAGAAAAAGAGAGTTGTTTTGACTTCTATGTGAAGAATTGTGTTTATATTTTATCCTCCTGCTCTGTCATAAAGCGGAGAAAAATTACTGAGCGCTCAAGAAATATAAACTGGCTAAATATATTCATATGTACATATGTATATTAAAATCTGATTCAAAATTTTAACTTAAATATAAAAATCGATTTCCCGTTAAGATTTCATAAAAAGAGAACATTTAATTTACCATTTTATTCCACTATTAATAAAGGGTATTCATACAACGACGTAAAGATGTGGTATCTAAACGTAGTAAAGTTTTAAGCTTCGTAAATATATCATCATTTATATGGAAAATTTGACAGATTTACACAGTTTACAACTTTACTACGTTAACGACGAATTTACGCTGTTGCTTGAATACCCTCAATGTTGCATTTAATTCATCCACATTTTTCTGAAAAACCTTTAAGAACCCACAACTCCAACACTAGACCTCAGAATTCAAAAACCCTTCTGTATTTATGTAATGTATAATTAACCCAAAGATGAACCTTGTGCCATGCCCTATGCCATAGATCAGATAAAAAAAGAAATTTATTATTGCAGTGACGATTGTTGCAAAATATTTCTCCAAAACCGTTTTAAACTTTTTCGGAAATTTCGTAAGAATTTCATAGTAATTTTTTCAGATTTTTATTTTCATCCCCTAAGGTTAAATTAAATTTCCTGAAAAATAAGGGATTTTTTTTTCTTTATTTAGAGCCGATTTAGGCCCATCCGCGATGACGTTTTTTTTTTGACGACCACCCTAATGCACATATATTTACATACATAAATGTAAAGTGGAAAAAACTATTTTTATGAATAGGTTCATATTCATGAGAATTAAATAAACTTATAGGTATTCATCATATTGCGATAGTACTTTACAATAGAAAAAGCTTATCAAAATATGCCACTCAAAATTAAAATGATTATAATTGTAATAATAAATCAATTATTACGTAGTGACATAATACAAATAGAAGTGATACTTATTTATTCAGAGTGTTACCCATTACGTTGGTAGTATAAGGGGGCAGGCATGGGATACAGGGCGGGGTAATGGGTGCAATTACCCCCCAGGGCAAGAACCAACGAAGCATAAAATATTACATATATAAAGGGTGGCTCAATTTTAAGGGCCGATGTTGATTTTGAATAAAACACAAATTATTTAGGAAATCATTGTCATTTCTTTTTATTATGATGATATTGGTATGGTTCAATTATCTATGTATGGATCAAAATATCGGCCAAATGGCCGCCGCAACCTCGGCGGCACACCTCCATCCGATGGTCCAAATTTTCGATGACGCTGAGGCATGATTGAGGTTCTATGCCGTTAATGTGCCGAATTATCTCATCCTTTAGCTCTTGAATTGTTGATGGCTTATCGACGTACACCTTTTCTTTCAAATAACCCCAAAGAAAGAAGTCGGTGTCAAAGTGTCAAGTGGCACCGTACTGTTGAAACCATATATAGTCCACATCCATATCTTCCAATTCGAGCCATAAAAACTTCGTTATCATCTCACAATAGCGAACACCATTCACAGTAACTGCCTAACCGGCCTCATTTTGGCAAAAATAAGGCCTGATGATGCCGCCAGCCCATAAACCGCATCTAACAGTCACTCTTTGTGGGTGCATTGCTTTTTCGACTATCAGTCTTGGATTATCATTCGCCCAAATGCGGCAATTCTGCTTATTGACGAATCCACTGAAGGGAAAATGTGCCTTATCACTGAAGATGATTTTCTTCGAAAATTGGTCATCCACTGTTGCTATTTCTTGCCACCATTCTGACCATTTGCTCGATTGTGTATCTTTCCATGGTTCAAATTGAGTAAGTCTGAAATTGAGAAATGTCAAATGAAATGCAGAAAAAAAACTTGACGTTTAGGTGTGGTTCACAATAGATAAATTGAAAATTGAAGATTTCTTATTCTCATAAAATAATTATTTTTATTAACTAACGTTTTTGGAAACATATGTACATTCTCATCTTCAGGTTAGCAAACAATTATGAATTTAATAAAATATAATAAAAAAATGTTTTTTCGTTCTTCGTTTATAAAATTTTTTTTTGGCAGTTAAAAGAGAACTACGCGTTTCCATTTTCCTGATCTTCTATTTCCCGAAATTATTCATTACTTTTTGATGAATCAACCGATGTACATATTTCACCTCCCCAAGCTGAGCTTTATCTCAGCTCATAACTTATAACTTTGGTTTTAACTTTTAAATGCCAGATCTTCAAATTTATGTCTTTAATTAAAAATAAATCTCATTAGGCTAAGTACTATCACTAGAGTGCTTTTTCTTCCACTCTGGTGAGCTAATTTCATGATTGTGTCCACTTGCAAGTTTTACTTTCGAAGCTGCTCGCCATCATTTTACTCTCTAACGGATACGCACCTTAAGAGTGTGTACATATATGTGCATCCAGTACGGCGGCGTTGTACGCAGCGATGCGTGCAGACGTACTGCAAATCGGCTTAAGCCATAAGATACGTTTCTGATGACAATATTCGTCAGGATTTTTGTGGATACTTTTTGGGAACTTCCGTATTATCATTGTATATAAATTCTATCAAAGGGCACGGTAGTGCCCAGCCAAGTTCGCGGCACTACACCCTTTTTACAGGAACAAACTCAGGCGATTTTCAACCCCCCTCTAACTTCAGTACCAATAAAGTCAGAAACTTCAAATTCGGAGTATTTGCTGAACTGATCAAACACAGGTGGCTCACCAAATTTCAACTCTTTAGCATTAGTAATTCCCGAGATATAGGAATTCCAAAATCGCAAAAACCGTAACTGACTGACTGATTCACTGACTCACTGACAGATCATCAAAATCATGGAGCACTTCCCGACATCGTAGAAACTTGAAATTTCGCAAACCGGTAGGTCTTGTGGTACATACAAAGGAAAAAATCGAAAATCTGCAATTTTCTGTTCAGGGGGCGTGGCATCCACCCACTTTCTTAAATATTCTTATAAATTATATCGAGCACTTCTGATTGTTGTAGAACTATGAAAATTAGTAAATCGGTAGGGCTTGAAGTACGCAGAAAGAAAAAAATTAAAAATTTGGAATTTTCCATTCAGGGGGTGTGGCATCCACCCACATTCTTAAAAATTCTTATAAATTATATTGAGCACTTCCGATTGTTGTAGAACGATGAAAATTGGTAGGTCGGTATGGCTTAAGGTAGGGGAAGGCGGGAGACTTGATCCACTTTTTGTAAAATTGTTGATAAAAACTTGTCTATTTATCTCAGCCGCATGAAAGATACATCTCTATAAAGCTACACTTATCTATTTTGAAACTAGTTAAATTGGCTTCAAATATATGCAATCGGTTTCAACCCAGAGCAAATTGTTTGAAGAAAGATTTTCGGCTCAAGTCTCCCGCCCCCTACGGGAGACTTGAACACCCCCTGGGGGAGACTTGAACATACCCAAATTGAACGAGTTAACAATACAAAAAATGAGATCACCGTCTATGATTTTCATAAAACTCAACTGTTACTATATTTAACGTATTATTTGCTAAGAAAAATGTTTTAAAAATGTATACACAAAAATATTGATACAAAATTAAAAACAACCTTAAAGACCGTAATACTACGTTTTCATTAGACCAAATGAGGTAATTTCGTTGAAAATTTCCAAATTCGATACGAAATCATCTCATTTCCCATACAAATTCATATTTCGAAATGAGATAATTTCAACCAAATTTGCACGAAATTAGGTTGGAAATTAAGTCAAAACCTAACGAACACACCCAATTAGCCACAGTTTGAAAAGCTCTTAAAAGCTTTTGTATGAAAATGTCAAAGCTCAATGGAAGGAGACAGAAAAAACAACAACAAAAAGTGAATAACAGCCAGTTGAACTTCAAAAATGAAATGAGCTGTCAAACGAAATTACCTAATTACAAATGAAAACACTTTTTCTGTGATTTGTGAAATTACCTCATTTCGGCTCTAATGAAAACGTAGTATAACAAACGAAAATAAATACAAAACTTAAATAAACCCCTCCTTGGGAAATACAGTAAGAAGATTGTAAGATTTCTTAAACATAAATTGAGCCTTGTTATCCTTGTGTTTCCCCTTCTGCGGCAGTTTTTTGACTTTTTTTTTGGTTTTGCTCCTCATTTTCGTATGATCAAGTCTCCCTACAATAAGTGGTTCAAGTCTCCCGTTCACGCTTTTTGAGACAAAGGAGATTATTAATTCTGTTACGTAAGCTGTTGCAATATTTTGCACGGGTATTTGCAAAAACAATTATTCAAGGAATAAGATCATACTGAATTATTTAATTAACTACGAGACAAACAAAAGTTATGCAATGAAAAAAAAAAAAAAATTGTTTAACTTTTCATAGCGAAAAATGCATTTACTCATCCAGGAACCAAAATCAAATGTTGATCCTGAAACATTTTTATTAGCAAATAGAAGGTCATTTTCTGCTTCCGATATATAAACTGTCCTAGAATTTAAGGATAGCCTGAGTGAAATATTGCGAGTGGCTCATGTCTCCCGTATGGTCAAGTCTCCCGTTTTCCCCCTACTCAGAAAGAAAAAAATTGAAAAATTGAAATTTTGCATTCAGGGGGCGTGGTATCCACCCACATTCTTAAAAATTCTTATAAATTATATGGAGCACTTCCGATTGTTGTAGAACGATAAAAATTGGTACGTCGGTAGGGATTAAAGTATTAAGAAAGAAAACATTGAAAAATTGGAATTTTGCATTCAGGGGGCGTGGCATCCACCCACATTCTTAAAAATTCTTATAAACTATTTCAAGCACTTCCGATTGTTGTAGAATGATGGACATTGGTTGAGCGGTAGGGCTTATAGTACTTAGAAAGAAAAAAAATGAAAAATTGGAATTTCCCATTCAGGGGGCGTGGCATCCACCGACGTTCTTAAAAATTCTTATAAATTATGTGGAGTACTTCTGATTGCTGTAGAACAATGAAAATTGGTAGAGCGGTAGGGCTTGAAGTACTTAGAGAGAAAAAATGAAAATTTGGAATTTTGCAATCAGGAGGCGTGTCATCCACCCAATTTTTCAGAATTGCTTTTATTTATATGGAGCACTTTCGGTTGTCGTAGAATTATGAAACTTTGTAGAGTGAAAAGGCTTGATTTTCACCTGGCAAAATAAATCTTTGCAAAAAGGAGTGAAATCACAACAAAAACATAAATGTTAAAAAAAGAGCCAAGTTCTTATGTGTTCAAGAAACCTGTGCGTAAAAAGTCAGCCAAAAAAAGTAATGAGATCTAAAATATATGCCAAGTTTTAAGTTCATGAAGTTTTATATCAAATATCTTAAGTAGGGTAATATCGAAACAATTCCAAATCATGACAGAAATTTGGCATTTAATGATTACTGATTAAAATTTGGTGGATTTACTTGGCAAGTTTTCTCCTTAATACTTAATCACAAATTTAAAATGGATGAAAACTTGACCAGTGAACCCACCAAATTTTAATCAGTAATCATTTAATGCCAAATTTCTGTCATGATTTGGAATTGTTTCGATATTACTCTACTTAAGATATTTGATATAAAACTTCATGATCTTAAAACTTTGCATATATTTTAGATCTCATTACTTTTTTTGGCTGACTTTTTACGCACAGGTTTCTTGAACACATAAGAACTTGGCTCTTTTTTTAACATTTATGTTTTTGTTGTGATAGTATTCTCATGAAGAAAAAAAGCTCGGGGCCATCTACGCGTCCAAATGTAATACTAATTTTTGTTAAGGGATCTCGGTAAGGCGATCACAGCGAACCTATCGACCAAATGTCTACCTACGTGTTTCATGAGAATACTATAGATGGGATATACAATGGTATTATTCAACTGGCGAAGAGTACGAATCCGATGAAGAAAATTGGAGAGAAACCAGGAAACGACTACAGCTGTCAATGCTGAAGAAAAGATGTATAGAACTTCTTCATCTAAGGATAGTTGTGTTTGACCTTTTCGAAAATGTAAAGCCAACTTCAATTCGATTGTCAAAATCAGTATCGATCTTCGTTTTTCTAGGCGAATATTAATATCATTAAATATTTTCAATCATTCTGTTTGCACAAATTCTTTTTGATCATCGTCATTCAATTTTCTTGCAAATGCATTTGACACGAACACGTTCTCTGGTTTCTCAATATTTTTGTCGTCAACTCGATTTTTACTTGCGATATAGGTACTATAGGGCAAGTTTAGGATTCGTGCAAAAAAAAAATTTCCAGATAACAATCAAACATGACATTACGATGATAGAGAACACGAAAAAAGTGGGTGGCACAATTCAGTCTGTCTGTCTGTCTGTCCGTACCTCAACCTATAGCCTAAACCACTGAAGCGATTTTCTTAAAATTTTAAATTTAAGGTTTTCTTGTAGCTCTCCAGAGGGGAAATTGAAATTTTTTTTTAGCTCAAAAAATAACGGTACTTGCCATACAACCGTTAAGGAAAAGCTAATTTATCTCAAAAACGGCTCCAACGATTTTGATCCGATCCGATCCGATTTCAATAAAATTTTTTTTTATCAAAAGCTTTGTTAGAATATAAATAATACTGCATACCAAAATTTTTGAAAAAATAAATTTTGGATTTTAAAAAAAAGGTTCCAAATTTTTTTTTGAAAATTCAATATTTCAAAAACGGGTTGATTAATTGTTTTGAAATTTCAGTTTTAAATGTATATTAATATATACTCAAAATTGGCATACAACATTTTTTTTTGTAAAATGTTACAAAAATTTAATATATAACAAGTTAATTTTTAAGAAAACTGCTCCACCGACTTAAATTTTTTTTCATATATTCATATTTTTCAAGTAATCGAATGGCATACTCTTTTTTGATCTCTTAGTTATTTATCAGACTGTTTTTACAATAAAAAGAACGATTTAAACGCTTTTTATACTTTTTCTATAATTACTTGAATATTTTTTAAAGTTCTTAAGTCCCACACAACTTGAACATAAGAGCAAGTACGTGCGATCCAGTCGTGCATTTTATTTTAACTGCAGAGCAAAATTGCACCGCAGATAATACTTTCGAACATATGGCTTTAGCAAACTGCATTATCGAACACAATTCTAATGCAGTGAAACAGAAAACTTTTGTATTTTTGACGCAGACGACTCTTTCCAAAGCGGCTTTTAACTGGTAAGGCCATAGGCCAAGTTATCTTGTCCCAGCTAAGGGGCCAGCTATAGCGATCAGGAAAATCCTTCAGGAAAAGTTGAAACAGTATAAAATTGAATACTTTTTCCTGATAGTCGTTTATAGCAAATAGGAAAAATATGTCAGTTGGCAAACTGAAAACATGTGCACACATACAACCTACCGCAAAATTTCTCTGATTGAAAAGCATACGAAAATTTGTTCGTCCACAATTATTCTGCCAGTGGAACAATTTGTTCCATTTTGTTTGATACGTCAATCAGCTGGCACGAAAAATGAATTAACATCAGGAAAATAGATACATATACATACATATGAAGATTAATTTTAAGCAAAAAATAATTAATCAATAGAAAATGTTTTTAGCAAAAAAAATTCTTTGAGTTAATTGTCATTGATTAGTGTAGCATTTGTGTTTCAAATCGAATGAAGGCATCGTAAATAATTTATTCAAAAATGTTTCGTGTTTCATTTTCCTGATCGCTATAACTGGCCTTTATAGGCTTTTCACACCAAACCCCAAAACCGGTTTTCGGCGAAAACTTTTCCAAAACGCGAAAACCATTCATACCTACTGAACATTACACGTTTTCGTTTGACATTCCAGTTTTTTTTTACACAAACCACGCACAATTTTTTTTTATTTTCTTCCATTTTTTAGAAATAAATCGGTGATTTATTTTATAAAGAGGATCCATATGAACAATTTGACTTGCCACAAACAATTATCTATCAATTTTTAATAAAATAATTTATTTTGAGATTCGAATTCTATATTTGATATGACAGAATTTCGTCAGCTGTTTTCAATTTCTTTTGAAAGCATCCCATCAGTTTCTTTTTTGACACTTCAATAGGCGCTGAACTTATTAAAAGGTATGTTTGTTTTGTTCATCTCTGAATTCCAACATGTTTTCGACTGGTTTTATATAAAACTTGTGTTTTACGAAAACCTGAAGCTACAAAAAATGTATGAGAAAACTTGTGTTTTTGATTAGGTTTTTCTCCAAAACCGATATTTTCTCGAAAACCGCGTTTTGGGTTCGGTGTGAAAAGGCTATTAAAGAAGATGCTGAAACTTTACTATAACTAAAACGTCATGTGTGGGAATAGGAACATACCAGTGTGCTATTATGTATACATATATCACAACAAAAACATAAATGTTAAAAAAAGAGCCAAGTTCTAATATGTAAAAGAAACCTGTGCGTAAAAAGTCTGCCAAAAAAAGTAATGAGATCTAAAATACATGCCAAGTATTAAGTTCATGAAGTTTAATATCAAATATCTTAAGTAGAGTAATATCGAAAACACTCCAAACTATGACAGAAATTTGCTATTTAATGATTACTGATTAAAATTTGGTGGGTTCACTGGTCAAGTTTTCATACAGTTAAGTTTGTGATTAAGTACATATGTAATTTAGGCAAAACTTGCCAAGTAAATCCACCAAATTTTAATCAGTAATCATTAAATAGCAAATTTCTGTCATAGTTTGGAGTGTTTTCGATATTACTCTACTTAAGATATTTGATATTAAACTTCATGAACTTAATACTTGGCATGTATTTTAGATCTCATTACTTTTTTTGGCTGACTTTTTACGCACAGGTTTCTTTTACATATTAGAACTTGGCTCTTTTTTAACATTTATGTTTTTGTTGTGATTTCACTCCTTTTTGCAAAGATTTATTTTGCCAGGTGAAAATCAAGCCCTACCGCTCTACAAAGTTTCATAATTCTACAACAATCAGAAGGGCTTCATAAAGTTTACAAGAACTTTTGAGAAAGTGGGTGGATGCCACGCCCCCTGAACTGAAAGTTCCATTTTTTCGATTTTTTTCTTTCAAAATATTTCAAGCTCTAACGACCTACTAATTTTTATCGTTCTACAACAATCGAAAGTGCTCCATATTATTTTTAAGAATTTTTAAGAATGTGGGTGGATGCCACGCCCCCTCAATGGAAAATTTCAATTTTTCTCTTTCGAAGTACTTCAAGCCCTACCAACCTACCAATTTTCATCGTTCTACAACAATCGGAAGTGCTCCATATAATTTATATGAATTTTAATGAATGTGGGTGGATGCCACGCCCCCTAAATGGAAAATTCCAATTTTTCTCTTTCTAAGTACTTCAAGCCCTACCGACCTAGAAATTTTCATCGTTCTACAACAATCGGAAGTGCTTCATATAATTTATAAGAATTTTTAAGAATGTGGGTGGGTGCCACGCCCCCTGAATGGAAAATTCCAATTTTTCAATTTTTTTCTTTCTAAGTACTTCAAGCCTTACCGATCTACCAATTTTCATCGTTCTACAACAATCAGAAGTGCTCCATATAATTCATAAGAATTTTAATGAAAGTGGGTGGATGCCACGCCCCCTGAATAGAAAATTGCAAATTTTCGATTTTTTCCTTTGTATGCACCACAAGGCCTACCGTTGTGCGAAATTTCAAGTTTCTACGATGTCGGGAAGTGCTCCATAATTTTGATGATCTGTCAGTGAGTCAGTGAGTCAGTCAGTCAGTTACGGTTTTTGCGATTTTTGAAGTCCTATATCTAAGGAATTACTAATGCTAAAGAGTTGAAATTTGGTGAGCCATCTGTGCTTGCTCAGTTCAGCAAATACTGCGAATTTGAAGTTTCTGACTTTATTGGTACTGAAGTTAGAGGGGGGTTGAAAATCGCCTGAGTTTGTTCCTGTAAAAAGGGTGTAGTGCCGCGAACTTGGCTGGGCACTACCGTGCACTTTGATAGATAGTATAACGAAGATCCAGAGGGTATTCAAAAACCCTAAGGACACCATGCTACAGCCTACAGCCACAAACTGCATAACTTAATTTCACGATGTTCGGCAGTATCCGCTGTTCGAGACACTGTGGCAGTTATGAAAGATATAATTATTGCTTTCTTCAAATTTTAGACTCATCCCCTCACATTGCTTTGTAGAGCGGTATGAATGGTACCTACTCCAATTTTCTGTAGGTAGACCTTATGAAGATTGTGGAAACTCTGGAAACAAAAAAGTGGCATGACCCAGGCACAGCTTGCAAGCGTACCCAAAAACTACCCTCCCTGACTGAAGTCTTGGATCCGCACCTGAATAGGGGAAAAGAAATGGATGATGTTAAATTTTTGCATCTTGCAAAACAATTCTCAGAAGGATATTTATTTATTCAATTGTTCCTTTTATTCGGCGTGTTTTAATAGGAAATGCATAGCGATAGCGAGTGCAATAAAATTTCCATCGATAAACAATAACATCTATTTTATTGCTGGCTTATTTATCTACACTTTCTTGATTTTGTTGTTGTTTAACAAGGAAAATTTTACTGCGCTAGCTATAATACATACTTTTCAATAAAACACGTCAATTATATTTTATATGTATCCATAACGATAGTGAATTAATATTTTGTTTTAAAATTTGTTTACAATATTCGAGGAATAAAAATGTAGTTAGGTATGTAGGTACGTATTTTTCTTAAGCGGTATGGGTTGTTTTTGTATTTTTGTTGTCACAACTATGATTTTTTCAAGATAAGCTGAAGATTTGAAATTGAATTCCATTTAAGTGCAGTAAAAAGTGGAAGCTTGCTCAAACGGCGGCGTTCCATGGAGTGGAAGGCAGCTAACTTATACTGTATCAGGCAGTGGGAATCACTGGTTATATATCGGTTCGTAATTTTAGGTTTCTGATATAATTTTTGATTTGATTTTTTAGCTGGTTTGGTTTTGGCAACACTGGTTTTGACAGCTGACGTGTGTTTAGTACCTTGTGTCACTGTCAAACAGCTTCAGTTTGGTTTGCAATTTAACCATGGATCGTCTTACAAATGAACAACGCTTGCAAATTATTGAATTTTACTATCAAAATTCGTGCTCGGTTCGAAATGTTCATCGCGTGCTGCTTCCATTTTATGGTCGGCATTCTCGACCTTCTGAGCAGTCTATTTGGAAGATTGTGACCAAATTTCGCACCAAATTTACTTTGTTGGACATTAAACCACCAACACGTTTACGTACTGTGCGTAGTGAAGAAAATATTGCGGCCGTATCAGCTAGTGTGACAGAAGACCGCGAAATGTCGATTCGGCGCCGTTCCCAGCAGTTAGGCCTTTGTTACAGCACTACGTGGAAAATTTTGCGGAAGGATTTGGGCGTAAAGCCTTTTAAGATACAGCTGGTGCAAGAACTAAAGCCAGCCGACCTACCACAACGCCGAATTTTTGGTGAATGGGCTCTTGGAAAGCTGGCCGAGGATCCGCTTTTTTATCGGGCCGGTCAATTGGCCGCCTAGATCGTGCGATTTGACACCATTAGATTATTTTTTGTGGGGGTATGTCAAGGCTAATGTCTATAGGGACAAGCCCGCTTCGATTGACGCACTGGAAGCCAACATCCATGCATTCATTCGTGAGATACCGGCCGATATGTGTGAAAGAGTATGCCAAAATTGGACTCAGCGGATGGGCTACCTGAGACGCAGCCGCGGTCAACATTTGCATGAAATTATCTTTAAACATTAAATTGCAAGGTTCAAACTATTGATTCAAATAAATATTTCATTCATTTTTTCGAATTTTTTGTGTTTTTTTTTTTTTTAAGTTCTAAACCTCTTAAAAAATCACCCGTTATTGAAGAAACTATCTTCTTTCCAGTCTTTTTTTTGCATCAGGTCAAAAAATGGTAGTTGATGGCTTTTTTGTTTTCTTGTTCTATTGTGAAATATATAGTATCGAACTAAGTGTTGATTGTATCAAATATATTAGCAATTTCAGAAATTTTCACAATGGCAAAGACTTAATCAACATATCTGAACCATATTCGGGGTAGCGATAAGTTTTATTTCTATAACGCTATTTTTGGCAGTAACTTATATAAGTTATGCTTCGAGCAGACGAGCAAATTTGCGGTTCTTGGCCGCGAACCGTCTGAAAACATCTTTGGGACATTACGCAAATGCCCGGAAATCATTTGCGGGTGGTTTACAAGACTAAAATCGTAAATGCATTTTTACAATTCGTGACTTTTTAACAAATAGTGCTCACACTCACATGTTTATGGAGTAAAATGACCTATGAAATTGAAAAAGCCATACTATGCAAAGCTTTTAAAAAAGCGAGTTTCACTACATAAATGATTATTTGTGCTTATAGATTCGGAATATTTACTAGAACCTGATCGAAATAACAATGATAAGGAAGAATACTAAGCTGATTGTTCTTTTTTTTCATTAAGTACAATATTGTTCAAAATCACTAACAATTAGAGCTTAATACTGCGTTTTCATTAGGCCAAATGAGGTAATTTCGTTGAAAATTTCCAAATGCGATACGAAATCATCTCATTTCCCATACAAATTCACATTTCGAAATGAGATAATTTCAACCAAATTTGCACGAAATTAGGTTGGAAATTAAGTCAAAACCTAACGAACACACCCAATTAGCCACAGTTTGAAGAGCTCTGAACTGGTTTTGTATGAAAATGTCAAAGCGCAATGGAAGGAGACAAAAGAAAACAACAACAAAAAGCGATTAACAGCCAGTTGAAATTCAAAAATGAATTGAGCTGTCAAACGAAATTACCAAATTACAAATGAAAACACTTTTTCTGTGATTTGGGAAATTACCTCATTTCGGCTCTAATGAAAACGTAGTATAAAATCACAAAGTGTATTTCACAATTTTTTTTCCAATTGGTGATTATTATGGTTAAAGGGTAAATGTTAATTAAATTATCTCCATTCAATTAATTTGTTAATTACAAAACTTTGTGGAATACTGTTTTTCAATGTTCTGAATGAATTTTTGAAAAGCAAGAATCAATATAATATTTCTCCTATTACCCTTTTAGTAGGAATTTTTTGACACTCTTTATCAATAATTTGTACATCAAAATGTAGTCAATTTTAAGTTCTTAACCTTGAAGATTAGAACTTAAGGCATCGTTGTACGAGTTACAACATATACCTACAGTTGCTTTCTGTTGCTCTCGTTCTCTATTTAGCTCGTTAAAATTCAGATTAAAGTTATCGAAATCTATGGGTGTGTTCATTTTGATTTGTCTGTCATTTCTTATCGATGCGTGAATACGTAAATTGTAAAAGTAAAATAAAATTTGAGGCCAAAAAGTTAAGTGTTTTTATGAAAGAGGAAGTTACAAACGAAGTGAAACACTGATCAGAGTGACAGCGACATCGTCAAAACAATACATTTGACAATACTGTGCTCCCCGAAATATTGAAATTCTGGAATTCACCGTTAAAAGGTAGAACTTTTCAGCAGCATAGGTAAGAGTCCAAATGGTTTTATATTCATAATTCATTCTGGGCTATTTTCAACATTTCGAACTTATGTATATACCAATGCAGTTGGAAAATTTTTAATTATACCTACGGGAAAGTTCTAGAATTTCAAGGCTATAGGTACTTGTACAGTAACATACCCAACATTGTTTTGATTTAAATTAAGAATTGAAAACGTAACGAAAACGATTTTTTACTATGTATGGTTTTATAAAAATAAATACATAATGCATACATAATTCAATAAAAAGTCTTAATTTCAGATAAAACATAACTATGTATGTATACCTATGTACCTACCTTAGTTTTTTTATTTTGAATATCATTCAAAAGAAATACAATAATTTTCTTCATAGTAAAAAAAATGATAAACTTGCAATGAGTGAGAAATTCTCATTTGCATACACGACTTTTTAAATTTGATAAAATTTATTTTTAATATACACCCACCTATCATATTAAGGGTATTCATGCAACGTCGTAAGTTTACAAATTGTGTAAAATGATAAGATTACGCAAAAGTTTGCATGAACGACCTTTTTATTAATTTGCTTAAATGCTTTGTAATTGAATCAGCTGTTCGTTAAACGTCAAATATTTGGGCGCGTTCGGCTTGGGTCGAGGAGTTGGTTTTACAGATAATGCATTATGGTCTGTTTATTTGCATGTGTGTGTATACAAATATATATTTGTTTTAAGAGATACGTGTAGTAAGTACTCCTGTTAATTCAATAATATTTGTTTTGCATTGAAATAAATACATCAATGCCATTAATTTTGCTGGAATCTCAATACCATTTCAACTCAACTCAAGTGACGAAAAACCTGGAGCTCCCGATCCTGCTTGTAAACGTAGTAATTTTTAAATAGAGAACCTCTCCCGAACCAACGTGAAGTCGGAAACTCGGAAGGATCAAACAAAATGTAAAGCTAGAACTATTAATGCTTTCTCAAACCAATGCGAAATATATGGAACGACAACGATACTTTTGCCTGTCAAAATCAATGGATTAAAAACCCACGAAAAGTTGCTTTCCAAACAGTCAAAAGAAGAAGTGAGGAATATTTCACTTAAGTAAAATGTATAAATTTTTAGTATAACAGATCATTCAACACTAGCTTTTAATAGTTACAGAATGACTACTATTATTCCTTCCGTACATTTAGTATTTTCTTTAATTATTAAAAAATTGTTATTATTTCTTAAGTTGGAATGAATAAAATATATGAAATGAAAAAAATGAAATGAAAATGAATCATCCCTCTCTTTTTTTCGTTCCAACCTCACCAAATGTCAGTTTCACTCCCGTGAGATGAGTATGTGCCCTATTACACGACGACTTAAGAGTCATGACTTTTTTTGAAATTCAATTAGTGCGAATGAGAAAAAAACTGAAACTGAAATTTGTTGAGGCAGGAACGAAAAAAAGAGAAAAAGTGAAATATGGCTTAGTTCCGATTTTGACAGTTCAGAAAGATACTTTTGCATTATGGCTGATGTCATCTGTTTCGAACAGCTTCCGACTATTTAGAATCTTCCAAACCAGTGCGAATCAATCGTTGACCACAAAAAAAAACATAACAACACGTTGTTGTAAATTAAAACAACAAGTTCGTCATCGTCAACGAAAGATTCGCATTGGTTTGGGTGAGAATTTATAGTTCTACCATTGTATATAAATTCTATAGTATTCTCATGAAGAAAAAAAGCTCGTGGCCATCTATGCGTCCAAATGTAATACTAATTTTTGCTAAGGGATCTCGGTAAGGCGATCACAGCGAACCTATCGACCAAATGTCTACCTACAAAATCGTGTTTCATGAGAATACTACAGATTGAATAGAATATGGTTCTACCTTAACAATTTACGAAAAGTAACTTTCCTAAAGGCTCTCCCAAGCCAACACGAAATTAAAGTGAATGATCTCACTACTAAAAAACAACAAAAAACTGTCTTTGTGAATGCTTCGCTATAATTTCGCGTTGGTTGGGCAGAGCCTTTAATCGTTGAGTAAATGTAGACCTTCTAATTATTTTTTTTTTTGTAAACTACGTTTTAATTCACAACTTTTATCACCAACTAATTGCAATGCAATAATAACAGAACACATTCAGAGCTTTTTTAGTTCTCCGAGATATCATTTATAACATGTTTCTAAACATGCCTAATTCTAAAAGTCACAAACACGACTAATTCAATATCTTAAAGTCACAATGACGTTTGGATAAGTTTAACCAAATATTTGGTTAATTTTCCGCAGCTAAATCCTTGGATAAAATTAACCAAATTGTGTAAACCATTTCCCATACAAAATTTGACAGTTCATTAACCAAAAGATAAAATTAACCAAATCGTAAACTTATCTAGTGTTTTACGCAAAGAAGAAGAAGTAAAGGAACTGGTATATCGTGGAAACAGTGAAGCATTTTTCAAAATTGTGTGAGTTACACAAACACAATTGTATTGCCCCAGGGTCGCAGTGCAGTTACACGGCTGAAGGCTGGGGCGCTCAAAGGAAGCCAGATTTAAAATAAAAAAAAAACAATTGAGATGCTTCCTTCATTTTGCCGAGCTGTAGAAAAGTGTACATAGATTTTATATCAAAAAAATAGTGAAAAAGCCTATTAGAATTAATAAAAAAGTGAAATGAAAGTTAATTTAGTGAATAATTTGAAAAACTTTACTAATAAGAAATATATAAAAAAATTATGTGGTGCTGCATTTAATCATATAAAAACGCCTATAATACGGCGCACGAATTTTTCTTTTCACACATAAGTTTTCTATCATATTCTACTTAATAAAGTGATGTTTTTTATCGTTGCGTACTTTTAAACTGAAATAAACACTTCTTGACAAAGTTATAAACCAACAAGATAAATAGGGGCAACAGCAGAAGGGCCTTTAAAAATATTTTATTTAAAGCGTTAAAAAATATTTCTGCACTACGGGCGCTAAACGGATTTGAGCGCCTTGCCATCACCAACAAAAACTAGATCGACCCTGTGCGAGAATTTCTCATTTGACAGATGAGTCTCAACGAAATAAGTGGATTAAAGTATATCTTTGTTTTCAACAAATTTGCTATTTTTATAGTAAATTGCGATAAAATATTGATTTTAAAGTATTCTTAGATAATTTATTCACCTAAATAACATCACTTCACGTTACTTTATATGGAAATAACAGGCAAAACTAACTTGTAAAATAAAATATTTTTATATTCCTTAGTATAGGCGTTTTTAGAGGATTTAACGTAGCCACCACATGCTGTTTTATATTTTTTTTAATAAATTATTGATAGTATTCACTATTCTAACCTTAATTTCACTTTTTTATTTAGATTAATAAACTTTTTCACTTGTTTAACAAATTGAAATCTCGAAACACTTCCCTTCAGTTCGGCAAAATGACAGATGAATCTCAATTTGTTTTTTTTTTTTCAATTCTTGCTGCTTCACTCACGTACACTGTATATGTGATATACACCACTTCCTTTACTTCTTCTTCTATGGTTTTACGCAATTGCATGAATACCCCTATTATTTTAGGTGAAAGTGGAAAGTCTCTAGAATTTGGGGAATTTTTCCCGAAGTGTCATCTTGTATTTGTATTTATTCATTGGTATGATATTAAAAATAATATAATTACCTACATGTATGTATGTACATATGTATACGTACAATTTCTTTCAACTTGATTTATATAAGCTTTAAAAATATACACTATTTGTTCGTACGATGCACGGTTCATGAGATATTTGATTAAACAGGTTTTCCAAGATGGTGGCTAACGCTGGCGCCCCCCCCCCCCCCTTCGCGACAACTTGGATTTACATTGGTGGGATACCCCTGAACATATTCTATCAAGAAAATCAATTAAGTAATAAATTGCATTATGAAGAGGATTTCTGAGGTCTCAGACAAGATCAAGGTGAGGACTCAGGTTCGATTTGATAATGGGTTCCGTTTCACGCGAAGAAACAAGTTGCTGGAGATTTTTTTTACGTTTTTTTTTATGTCGTTTTTCATTGTTGAAAATATTTGATCTTTTTGCGAAAAGATTTACATTTATTCCACTTTTTCATGATATATTCAAAAAAAGATGAGATCTCAAGAAGAAAGATGCCATCTTTCTAGTTTGGGAGATTTGATCTGCATTCACTAATACATGCAAACACTTTCCTGTCAAACAGCAAATTGCAGTTGAGCATTTTTTTGTTTTGCATAATTTTTGTACGACATCGTACGTGATGTTTATTTTAATGCGTGTATGTGTGCTATGTGCATAATTGAATCTACTCAAAAGTATGCCCAGATGTTTCATTCAGCAGTTCTTGATTTTAAAATCAAATCTTTCAGATTTCAATGAAAAACGACATTAGCCCTGTTTTTTAGTGTATTTATATCTTCGCTTAGAAAAAAGTAGCGTGTTAATTGCAACAACAAACTGGTATCATTCCGTATTGTTGTTGTATTTAACATGCTACTTTTTTCTAAGCGAAGATAAAAATGCACTAAAAAACAGGGCTATTATTTTTTTTTTTAAATCTCTTGTACCTTTCATACGAGGAAATAAAGTCCTTAAGCAATTTCTGAAACTTCATTTGAAAGTCTATTGGTTGAACGCACTTTAACTAGATGCGAAAGGAAATGTCAAACAAATCTCTTCAAATCATTGACCGGGCGAAATTTGTTCAGCCCTCTTTCCTCCTGCCCTTCTCACCATGGTCTGGCAGGTTTTGTTTTCAGCCCTTGGGATGGATGAGGGGCTAAAAAGTGCTAGATCCCCTGATTTATTTTCAGGGTTATAATCTCTTTAATTCATTTTTGAAAAATCGGATATGATTCCCTGTCATTTTTTCTAAGCATAAACACCACAATTTTAACGGTCCGATTAATAGAACTCAAGATATAACCATTTTACGTGAACCTTATCATCCCTTTTTTGGAGACATTCAGCAAATCAAAAAATCAACAAATAAAGTCTCCACAAAAACGCTAATAAGGTTTGCTTAAAAAGGTTAAATCATGGGTCCTATTTATCGGATCACAAAGATAAAAGTGTTGGGACTTAGGGAAAATGACAGAGCATGATTTCCTATTTTTTAAAAGTAAATTGAAGTGTTAATGACACTACCATATAAATAGGAAACCAAGCAGGTTTTAAACCCCCACCCCCACCAAAGGCTGAGAAAAAAACCTGCCAGACTTTCATATTCCATATCACGATACATGTACCTATAATCCCTCATACTCTGATATTGGTTATACCTCCACTCCCAAAATTTGCTGTCGGCTCTTGGTCTAGTAGATTCACTACTGTTTTCCATTTTACTTTTCGTGTGCCAGCAAAAAGTTTCTTTTTAATAATTCACCCATATTAGGGACAAAACTTCAGAATTTAGTAGAAGTAACAAGCACTGTTTCATTGGATTCAGAATGAGTGTCTTCTTGAGTGAAACCAATGGAAAATGACATTAATCATCTATCTATTTTCAGTATTTCTATTTTACCAAAAATATCAGTATCAATTAAGTGAGGTCACCAACAAATCCATCCTTTCATTCTCTATTATATCAATGTAAAGTGTAAACGGTCACAAGGAACTATAATGTAGATACAATACAATGTGTATGTATAGTATTTATATAGTGTGCCTTTTGTCCTACTCTGAATACGGTAAACAACAGCTTTTCATCTCACAACAATACATACATATGTACATATAAAAGCCTTGCGTTATGGTATACTGGTTTTATTGGAAAATATTATAGCTAGTGCAGTCAAATTTTCCTCGGTAAACAACAACAAATCCCAGAAAGTGTCCATAAATAGGTTATTTACCGAGGGAACATTTTGCTGCGCTAGCCTTGCATTTCCCAATTAAATGCTCTTATAATTAGTACTTTAATTTTTTTGTTCAGTTCGGTGCACCTATCAAAATCTGTAAAAATGGCGGATCCGGAAGTCCTTTTATTTGTCAAATGTAAATATTTATTGTTATATTTACATGGTCTTTTAGGGGCTCTCTGATACTCATTTTTAATTTCTGAAACTTCTGCCATAATTTTATACTACTCTAGATTTTTGATCTTTTAGTTTTTAGCGCCATGTTTGAAACCGTTAAGAAAACACTTTAACTAAGAATAGGTGCAAGAGTTGCGTTTTTCTTAGTCCGTTTCCGTACGGAAATCAATATCGTAAACGGATTTGATTCAGAACGGAAATCAGAACACTGTACCCATGTTCTGTAACTATCGCATCGATTAAATTTGTCGAGAAACGATGGAAACTGAAACACATTTTATGAGTTTTGTTTCATTTTCAACGTTTCTCGCCGAATTTTATCGATGCGATAGTTAAAGAACATGGGTCCTGGTGTGTATTTTACAGCTTAGGTATAGCCCTTCCACAATATCCCATTTTTACTTGCGATTATAGGTACTATAAGGCAAGTTTTGGATTCGTGCAAAAAAATGTTTGAGATAACAATCAAACATGATATTACGATGATAGAGAACACCAAAAAAGTGGGTGGCAAAATTCTGTCTGTCTGTCTGTCTGTCTGTCTGTTCGTCTACAGCCTGAACGGCTTGATCGATTTTCTTCAAACTTGGTACTTAGTGGTTTTTGGTGATTCTGCCGACACGTTTTTTTCCTTTTTTTTTTTTAGAACCAAAAATAACGGTACCTGTCATACATTTTTTTTGGCAAATTTACATAATCATATTTTTCTCAAAAACGGCTCGACAACTTTTCTTAAAAAAAATTCAATAAATTTATTTTAGTAAAGGCTTTCTTTGGGTGGAAAACCATTTTTCAAAAATGGTTATTAATGGTACCTCCAAAGGAACCATTTTTTAAATTTTTGATTTTCTTCAAAATGGTATGACCGATTTCAATTATTTTTTTTTATTCAGATGCTTCCAAAAAATGTTAATAGTTTTGTGTACCACTATTTTTGAAAAAATATTTTTTGGACTTTTAAAAAATATTTCAAAATTTTTTTTGGAAAATCAAATATTTCGAAAACGGCATCATAAATTTTTTTGAAACTCGATATTTAAGACTTTTTTAGTACTCTATAAAATATTTTTAGAAAAAATTTTACATTTATGAAAAAATAACGGTACCTTCCATACAAAAGTGAAAAAACCGCAAAGGAAAATATTTTTTTGCTTGAAAACGACTCCTACGATTTTGATTAAACTTTTTTCATATACTAAAATTAGTACGATCTACCATCAAAAATTATAAAATTTTACACATAGCAACTATTAGTAGTACCTGTCATAGAACGTATTTTTTTATTTTGAGTTTTCTCGTTATCGGCTTAACAGATTTAAATGAATTTTTTTATATACAAATTTCAGATAAGATTAAATAATATTGCATATCAAAATTTTCAAAAAAAAAGTTTTTGGATTTTTAAAAAAGTTTCAAATTTTTTTTTTGAAAATTCGATATCTCAAAAACGGGTTGACAATTTTTTTTTCAAATTTTGTTTTTATATACACATAAATATATAATTTAAATCTGCAAACCAAAATTTGTTCTTAAAAATGTTTTAAGAATTTTATATATACAAAATTAATTAAAAAAAAAAACCGCTCCAACGATTTTAAAATTTTTTTCCCATACAATCATATTCTATCATGAATTAAGATGGCATACTTTTTTTTCACCTCAGACTGTCAAAAGAGTTGTTTTAGCTAATTTAAGTGTCGCATTTCATGCTTCTCTACATTTTTCTCTCATAATTTCCATGTTTGTATATACAATTTTCCTAAACTCGCAGTGTCTTGAACATAAGAGCAAGTACGTGTGACCCAGTCGTGCATTTTATTTGTATAACTATGCGCGCACTAAAGGGGTTGCGACCACTCTTAAGATGATTGAACACAGTGCGAGCGTTAGGAAAATAGGGAGGAATTTGAAAGGAGATGCCGATGTATATTGGTTTTGAAATTGTACATATCAAAATGGGAGGGAAAAATAGAGCCGGTGGAATTGTTTAAGGAAAGGAATGCAACTAGCTATTTCACTACAACACTACTTACAAAAATAGCGATAAATTAGGTGAGGCATGAAACATTACGATGATGTTCAAGAGATTCGATTGTTTCCATTAAAGAGCTATCACCTATAATTTTTAAAGCTCTTTTTTAGATACGATCCAAGAAGCTTAAATAAGTTATTTGAGCACTTGTCCAAATGTGAGAATTGTATTCTAACTTTGGGCGTATAAAGGCTTTGTAGATTACAGCTTGATCAGAAGCGGAAACAAATTTCTTGCACTTTAGAAGATAACCTAAACACTTTGCAGCATTCTTGGCAATGTTGAATATGTGATGATTCCACAGAAGGTGATCTGTGATGCACATACCCAGAACTGAAAGTTGTTCAGTTTCCTTGATGCAAGTCCGCTCATGGATAGTGGCATTGGGGGTGAGTTTTGCTGCTGGATTTTTAGTTCCCCACTGGACAATGCTGCCAAGATCAGAATTTAATGAGCTTATCATACGCTGCCGTTCAAGTTCCACATCCGAAGTACAGGGATGTGAATCTAGAAACGAATATGAAAAGCTGAGGGTTCTATAGTCAGCAAAACATTTTAATGGATTAGAAGTTTCAGATAAGATATCATTAAATGAGATATCATGATATCATGAAAATGAGAAAGAGTGTAGGAGACAAAACCGAGCCCAGGGGCACACCAGCATTTATTTTATGAATATCGGACTTGAAACTGTCCAATACAACTTGTATTGATCGGTCCAAAAGGTAATTTCTAATCCGAAGAAGAAAAAATCCATCGATACCAAATGCATGCACATGCATTTGACTGCACATGTAAAAAAGTGTAAAGAAAATCATGTACATGGGTCAATATTTCAAAATATTAATATTTCAGTCTCCTTCATTTTTGAACCGAAGTACAAAATTTTATTATAAGTTTGTTAATTGGATGGCTTGAAACAAACGGGTTCTAATATTCGCTCTAGAAAAAATAAAGTTAAAAAAAATATCATACCCGCTATCTTCATTTAAACACCCAAAATGTCATTCCCCTGATGTGTCCCCAGGCCTACTTACCACACTGTCTGAATTTTAGCAACGAAACTAAAAACGATACAAAAAATTTAATGATGCAGTCTTTTTAATAATATATGCATCCTTACTAAAAAATAGTTAAATGATTTTTAGTTGCTTTAGTTTTTTAAATAGGAGCTTTTAAGTAAGTGTCCCCCATAAATTGATCATTTCTATCCCACCAATGGAAATTAAAAAAAAATATATATAGGCTCAAAATAGAAAACTGATTTTTTTTTTTGTTTAACGGTACAGAATTGCTCTTTATGAAAATTGAAGTAAGGATTTCAAAAAAACTTTGTTGTCTTTTATATTTCAAGTTAAGGCAGTGACTTTGTTTTTCGTCAAGCAAAATTGTCATTCCTCTAACGCGTGTTTTTTACTAAACCGTGTGGTATAAAAATTAAAAAGTTTTACTCGTCTGTATCTTTTACAAGGGCCTACGTGAAAAATAATATAAAACATCTAATTTTCTAATAACCTCCATTTAATTCTCATAAAACACCCTTCGGAGTCATTCCCCTAACATCATTTTTTGTGTCATTCCCCTGACTTTCAAGTTTTCATTATAATGATTGATTGCGTTTTGGTAACTCTAAAAGAATCAATAATATTACATTTAAACATATTTACAGTATTTTTAGTAGTTTTGATTTTTTTCACATTTTCTCGGTCAAAATATCATAAAAAATACGATTATTACTATAGAATGTTTAGTCTCGCAAAATTCTTGAATCATGAGAGCAAGTTCGTGCAACATAGTCGTGGATGCTATTTCTCATGTAAGTATTTGTTCTTCTTTTTCTTTACACTCCTGAAACCATTCGCAAAATTAAATATCCATCTAATCAACGGAGTAAATATAAATTTTTGTCATTCCCCTGATACAAGTATCATTTCCCTGACTTAAAAAACCGTTAGATTTGATCAAATGTTATGACTCCTTGTTTTAAAGTGGTTATTATAGAGTTATTAAGAGACATAATTGTTCGTCTACCAAAATAGGTTCTTTTGAGCGAGGGTCCACTTTGGAGTGAAAAATATTAATGTTTTGAAATATTGACCCACATACATATATCTATAATAGTATGGAAGAAAAATATGAAATTTCATCACACACAACTTGACAGTGCAACCTTAACGATTTGACATGATTTTGGTTATTACATGAAAATATTAAGGATTGTTTTTTGGATCATTACGCATTCTATCCCACAGGGGGGTTTGAGGTTATAGTGAAACGGATTTGTTTGGATGCAAGTGTGGAAGCAAAATATGAAAATCATTTTCATCACACAAAATTGGCAGTTGTATTAAATTCTTTCCCAATTTATTCTGATATCTGATAAGACTTTGTGAGAGAGTGTAGAGGCACTTTTAAGAAACCACAAAATCTCCTAGCTTTGATGGAATGAAAAATATATTCCTGAAACAATTTTCTATTATGTATACACTAGGTTTGTACAATGCATGTTTTGAACCAGGATATACATTAGGGTGTCCGTTATATCCCAAAATCGTTTTTAAATAGCAGACTCGAATTACTGCAGCTATTCTAAATTTTTTTTGTTGATTTTTGTTCCTTAGTCATCCCTTTTAAAGACCTCATTCAAATCAAAAATTTATAAAAAAAAATCGAGTTTTTTGGCTCAAAACTGAAGGTCTTAATATTTAATTTTAAATTTTGTTAATACATTTTTTGAATGAGATCTTTTAAAGGGATGGTTAAAGAACAAAAATTAACAAACAAATTTAGAATGGCTTTAGAAGTTCGAGAGAAAAAAAAAATAAAACGTGAAAAGAGCGAAAACCCCATACAAATCTGTATGGAAAAATGGCCTTAAAGTCACGTGTCAATGGCCTCGGATAAATTTTGTTTGGCCATTTTTTTTAGGACATAAACTTTTGATTTAGAGGGTGTCTGCTATTTAAAATGATTTTGGTAAATAACATATTCCAAATCAAAGAATAATTCCCAAACATAAGCCTGGGAAAAATGCCAGCATGCCTTTTATTGTAATTTAATTACCAAACAGTTTATTCAGTTCTGTGAGCAAGTGCTTGGAAATTTTTTTTAAAAACAAACGAGTAACACATGCTGATGAAGATGTTATCTTAAAATCAGAACAGTTTGGATTTCTAAGACACCATAGCATTATTAATCACAGCACAGGAATAGTCCTTCTATATATTGAACAAACAAAAATTGACACTGTATGGAATGAAGGGTTGAACCATAAATATATTTCTTAAAGTTTCCGTCTTTTCAAGTCTAACTTTCAAGGCATATATTAATAACTGTTATTCTGATAAAATTATTTATTAAATGAAGGCCAAGTAGCTTTTCTACACAATCTTTTACCTGTGATATTATTTAAATACAAATTGTTAGCTTTCAGTAGTTGGTAGGTACCACATCTCTGCTGATTGTGTTGTTTTAAGAAAAAATGTTATTCAAATCTGGCTACAATAAAACCTAATCTAATCTCATAGAAGCATTTATCAGTTTCAAGGTTTTAATAATAGATAAAGCTCGTGCCAATAATAATCTAAAGAATGGACACATAGCCGCATTTGTTGCCCAATAAAATCTGAAATGTTAATTCGCTCTTATGGGGCAGTTCTCATGTCCCGTGTTTGAAAATTACCAATATCCTACTCTTGTATTTCTATGTAAGTTATTTAAAACTCTTAGGGTCAGTTGTTAACTCGTGGTTCAATTTTAACTCACTGACTTTGGGGAATTAACTGAAGTTCAACGATGGTTAAGGCATTAAATTGGCTACTATAACAAACTTGAACCTTGAACCATGGTTGAA
Organism: Dasysyrphus tricinctus; assembly: GCA_963921185.1. Lineage (NCBI taxonomy): Eukaryota > Metazoa > Arthropoda > Insecta > Diptera > Syrphidae > Dasysyrphus > Dasysyrphus tricinctus. Next base: position 174,627,899 of record OY992531.1, on the reverse strand, counting down.
CCTCAGTAAATTCCGCCCAAATCAGCCAGTAAAAATATTTGAACCACGGATCAAAATTTGAACCATGTTTGTACAACGGGTCCTTAGCTTCCGAGTTGGACATTTGGACCATTATGTTTGAAAGTGCTCTATAATTTTTGCAAATTCAAACCAATTCAAAAGTTTTAAAAAAATGTAATTTTTTCTCTTCAATAGGTTGTCGATCCAAGTCCTGATCCAGAATGTACCTTGCTGAGTTACTTGAGAGAAAAACTTCACTTATGCGGAACAAAACTAGGCTGTGGCGAAGGTGGATGTGGTGCTTGCACTGTTATGATATCAAAAATCGACCGCAAGACAAAGAGAATTAAACATGTTGCTGCTAATGCATGTCTTACACCTGTTTGTTCTATGCATGGTCAATCTGTAACAACAGTTGAAGGAATCGGAAGTACTCGAACTCGTCTTCATCCAGTTCAGGAGCGAATAGCAAAATCTCATGGATCACAATGTGGATTTTGTACGCCAGGAATAGTGATGTCAATGTATGCTCTGCTCAGAAACTCACCCCAACCAAACATGCATGAATTAGAAGTTGCATTTCAAGGAAACCTATGTCGCTGCACAGGATACCGGCCAATTCTTGAGGGGTACAAGACCTTCACTAAAGAATTCGCTTGTGGCATGGGTAAAAACTGCTGTAAGCTTAATGGAGGAACGGTTGGTACAATGTCCGATGATATAACTGATGAAGGTCTAATTAAAAAATCAGAATTTGAGCCTTTTGATCCGAGTCAGGAACCAATTTTTCCTTCCGAGCTTCAGTTGACTGACAAATATGACAAAGAAAGTGTATACTTCAGTAGTGACCGTGTAGAATGGTATCGACCAACCTCCCTTAAAGACTTGCTTTTTATCAAGTCGAAGCATCCTGAAGCAAAGATCGTAGTGGGTAATACAGAAGTAGGAATTGAGATCAAAATAAAAAAATTTCTATATCCCGTTATAATTAGTCCATTGGAAGTTCCCGAAATGATTAATATAGAAGAAACTTCAACTGGAATGTATTTTGGAGCAGCTGTTAGCATTGCAGATATTGAAGACACCTTAAGAGAGCAGATTGCATCGAAGTCAGAGACAGAAACAAGATTTTATAAATGTGCACTAGAAATATTTAACTATTTTGCAGGAAAGCAAATCCGAAATGTAGCATCCCTGGGGGGCAATATTATGACTTCGAGTCCAATTTCAGATATGAATCCCGTACTTGCAGCTGGTGAAGCTGAACTAACTGTTTGTAGCTTAAAGGAAGGTGTTTTCAACACAAGAAAAATTATCATGGGCCATGGTTTTTTTACTGGCTACAGGAGGAATATGATTGAACCACATGAAATATTGCTAGGCATTAAATTTCCAAAATCAAAGGAAAGCCAATTTATCAAATCCTTCAAACAGGCAAGGAGAAGAGAAGACGATATTGCAATTGTGAATGCAACAATCAACGTCAGTTTTAAGCCAAAAACGAATGTCATAGAAAAAATTAATTTTGCCTTTGGTGGCATGGCCCCAACAACGGTTCTTGCTCCAAAAACTTCAGAAGCTATTAAAAATAAAAAATGGGATCAATCATTAATAGATACTGTTATAACATCACTTTGTAGTGAGTTACCATTATCTGCTGATGCCCCTGGTGGTATGATCTCTTATAGACGGTCACTAGTCATCAGTCTCTTTTTCAAAGCCTTTCTATTCATAAGTAACGAGCTTGTTCGCAATAATATAATTAAAGACTTCATTGTCAAAGAAGAAAAGAGTGGCTCAGAAATATTTAAGACACTTCCATTAAAAAGTACACAGCTTTTTGAGAAAGTATCAACTCAGCAGCCTAAAACTGATCCAATAGGTCGCCCAAAGGTACATGCAGCTGGCTTAAAACAAGCAACTGGAGAAGCTGTTTATTGTGATGATATTCCACGCATGGATAATGAGCTTTACTTGGCGTTTGTCTTGAGTACAAGAGCTCATGCTGAAATAATCAGTATAGATGCCTCAAGTGCTTTAAATCTAGAAGGGGTTCATGCCTTTTACAGCAGTAAAGATCTTACCGAGGATGAAAATTCCGTCGGAGCAGTTTTTCACGATGAGCAAGTATTCGCATCGAAAGCAACTTGTCAAGGCCTTATCATTGGAGCTATTATAGCTGATAACCAAACCATAGCTCAAAGAGGAGCCGCGCTTGTCAAAATAGAATACAAAGACATTTCACCAACAGTTATTACGATAGAAGATGCTATTGCAACAAAGTCGTACTTCCCCAATTATCCTAAAATAATAACTCAGGGAGATGTAGAGGAAGCATTTTCAAAAGCTGATTACATTATTGAAGGAACCTGCCGTATGGGTGGCCAAGAGCATTTTTATTTGGAAACTAACGCTGCATTGGCAGTACCACGTGATAGTGATGAAATAGAAATTTTTAGTTCAACTCAACATCCGTCGGAAGTTCAGAGATTAATTGCTCATGCACTTTCCTTACCAGTTTCTCACGTTGTGTGTAGAGCAAAACGACTTGGTGGAGGATTTGGTGGAAAAGAATCTCGAGCATACACAATAGCTGTACCCGCTGCGTTTGCAGCATATAAGCTGCGAAGACCAATTAGAGTTATGTTGAATAGAGACGAAGACATGATGATAACTGGAACACGGCATCCATTTTTGTTCAAATACAAAGCTTCTTGTTCAAAAGATGGCAAAATAACAGGGTGTGATATAGAATGTTACGCAAATGCAGGGCACTCAATGGACTTGTCATTTTCAGTGAGTATATATGTATTTTAATTTAGCTTTTAATATAACAATTAAGTTAAAAAAAGAAGTTTAAGTTAGCTCTACTCCATATACTGCGTTTCGCCCAGGTACACTTAAACTTCTTTATTTGAACCTAATTCATTCGGTTTTTGATTCTAAGACCATCTTTTAAGTGCAAAGTATATAACCTTTCAAATACAGAATTTTTAAAATCGGATTTATATACATATGCTGTTTTCCATTGGACGTCCGGAAGCGTCCAGAATCGTCCGGAACGCTTCTGAAACCGTTTGATTGACACAAAAAATACTCTTCTGACGATTCTGAGGAGAGAAAATTGATTCTTGATTTGAATTCAGAAGACACTCAGAAGCACTAATACATTCAAACTCAAACGTCAAAACAAACTGCAGTGCAACTTCATATTTTTTGTTCATCCCATTCGAATTAATTGTGCACCTGAAAACACTGAATTCAATAAAATTTAATAAACAATTTGATAAAAACAAAAAGAAAAATTATTATTTGTAAGTAAGGAGTGGATACACTATTGTTTTTAGTTTCACTTTTTGTGTGCCAGCAAAAAGTTTCTATTTAATGATTCACTTATACAGAGACAAAACTTCAAAATTGATTAGAAGTAGCAAGCACTGTTTCATTGGATTCAGAATGAGTGAAACCAATGATAGTTTCTGATGTCGTTTTCCATTGGTTTCACTCAAGAAGACACTCATTCTGAATCCAATTAAAAATGTTGGACCAATAAATTTTGAAGTTTTACTGAAATAATTTTTTTTTCGCACTTGATTGCATTTTTTTGTGGTGAAAATAAGAAGACAAAACTGCAATTTCCATTGTCTACTAATTTGTATTTAACTATTAAACATTTTTGAATTTTTTAGTAGTTTTTCAAGGCACCAAGTTTAATAACTTGAAATTACTTACAAAAGTGCTGTCAAAACCCATAGGAAAAAAATCCTGTTTTAAGGAACTTGCAGAGAATAAGAAGTATCCAACCGAACAGGCATATCTTATAAAACTTTAAAACAAAAGAAAGTCGAAAATATAATTTACATCCAATTTACTCATAGGTAATCTCTTTTTTCATTTCAGGTCTTAGACAGAGCGATGTATCATTTTGAGAACTGTTACAACATCCCAAATGTAAAAGTTTCAGGCTGGGTTTGTAGAACAAATTTGCCATCGAACACAGCGTTTAGAGGTTTCGGAGGACCACAAGGTATGTTTGCAGGAGAGCATATTATTCGAGATGTAGCAAGAGTTACTGGAAAAGATTATACTGATGTTATGCTAATGAACCTGTACCAAGATGGTGATTTTACGTTTTATAAGCAACTGTTGGAAAATTGTCCAATTGAAAGGTAAAATTAGGAAACGTTTATTTGAACGGGTTTAATACATGTTAGATTTATCTAAGCAGTTTTCTAAAATGTTGCAATGGTGACTTTTTTAAACAACTCATGTTTGGTAATCAATCAAATGTTGTATGATCAATATTGGTCAGTTTATATTTCTGAGGGCTCACCCAAATTTTCCAAGTTTTGCTATCAAATAATGAGGAATACTTAATGTGACCAAATATCCAACATATGCATTAAACCTGGTCATTGTTTAGAGTAAAATTTTTTTAATAAATATTTTCTTCCTTTTAAAGATGTTTCAAAGAATGTCTTTCGCAATCCAACTTTTACAAACAACGGGAAGAAATTAAAACATTTAATAAAGCACATCGTTGGCGTAAACGAGGTATTGCAATAGTACCCACAAAGTACGGTATAGCATTCGGTGTGCCACATCTAAATCAGGCTGGTGCTCTGATTCACATCTACTTAGATGGTTCTGTCCTCCTTTCACATGGTGGAATCGAAATTGGTCAAGGTTTACATACTAAAATGATACAAGTTGCTTCGAGAGCCTTAGGCATCCCATCAGAACTTATACACGTCTCGGAATCATCAACAGATAAAGTTCCAAATACTTCACCCACAGCAGCTAGTTGCGGATCAGATTTGAACGGAATGGCTGTTTTGGAAGCTTGCGAAAAATTAAATGCTCGTCTAAAATATTACAAAGATGAATTTCCAGAATTGACTTGGAAAGAATGGATTAATAAAGCATATTTCGATCGTGTTGGACTTTCAGCGACAGGTTTTTACAAAACTCCTGGACTTGGAGCTGACCCATTGACGGGAGAAACCAAAATATTCAACTACTACACCAATGGTGTTGGTGTCTCCACTGTGGAAATAGACTGTTTAACTGGAGACCATTTGGTTATTAAAACTGATATTGTAATGGACATTGGCTCAAGTTTAAATCCAGCAATTGATATTGGACAGATTGAAGGAGCATTTATGCAAGGCTATGGTCTTTTTACTATGGAAGAGCTTATGTATTCTCCAAATGGAGTGTTATATTCAAGGGGACCTGGAATGTATAAATTACCTGGATTTGGAGATATCCCTGGAGAGATGAATGTCAGCCTGTTAACAGGTGCTCCAAATCCAAGAGCAGTTTATTCTTCAAAGGTAAGTAAACTCAAATTATATTTCTTAAATATGGTGAAATGAGTTTAAATTTTTGAAAGGACTTAATAGTGAAAAGTGTTCAGAAATTTTAATAATTTGAACAATATTTATGTATTTTATTTAGTCAAACATGATATTAAATTTGAATGCAAAAACATATTAAATTGATTTCATTGAATGATAGTTTGTAACGCATTTTGTATGATTTTTATATTTTTCAGGCTGTTGGCGAACCACCACTCTTCATAGGAAGCAGTGTATTTTTCGCAATTAAAGATGCAATCTCAGCTGCCCGAAAACAGAATGGAGTTGATAGTGAGTTTCGTCTAGATGCACCAGCTACATCTGCTCGTATTCGAATGGCTTGCAAAGACAAATTTACTAATCTGGTAAGTTTCCTTCAATAAAAAACAATTGTTTTTAATTCTAAAAAACCTTTTTTATTTTTTAGATTGAATCCGATACTAAAGTGGCAAAGCCTTGGAACGTTGTCCCTTGAATGGAACAATTAAAAAAAAACTGTAAAATAAAATAAAACTTTTATTTAAATAAAATTGTTTTACTGTGGATAAAGGCGCCTTCATTAACTTACAACTGAAAAATTCAATTTTTTAATATTTGTATAAAATCTTCGCCAACGACTGTTAGTCCAGTTACCTTGTAGTTTCATGGGAGGGGGACCTTGCGTCAGATCAGGCAGTTGATTTTTTGCTGAGTTGTTTATGATGTTCGCATAGTAAAAAAATCCAAGTTTTCCCATCCAATTTTCGTGCTTTTTCAGTAATTGTCAATTTTATACCTGAAGGAATAGTTTTGACGAAAACGTTGTTCTACGATTTGAAATTAACTAAAATTGCATCAATTTGAGTCCAGAATCGTCTCTGTAGACCCAAGAGTTTCCCAGACACAGCATTTCAAAATGTATCAATAATATTAATATTTTTGGGTTTATGTGTAAATGGAAACCCACACAGGTGCAGTGCATGCTGTAAGTTACACATCAATTTATATTGAATAATTTTGAATGAACAACAACAACTTGCATGTGTTTCCACCAAGTATATAGGCTTCACAATGAGCATACATTATTTTTCGACAACTTCGTCATTTAAGAGAAAAGACGTAAAAACCGGTATTTCTGACTTTTGACCAATTTTAGAAATAGTAATATGATTTAAATGATCATTTCTAGAGAGTCATATAATCAGTAATTTGTTTACAAAATTTTTTCACAAAATTTGTTGTTTTAAAGTTGTAGGCGAAAAACTCATATTTTGAACTTTTCACCTTTTTGAAGTAATAATATCTTCTGACTCATAACTCATATTAAAAAAGTTGAACAGTATTTTTTATAGACAATATAATAAAACAGGTATAAATTTATCTTTGACAACTTCGCCATCTGAGAGTAAAAAGCAAAAAACCAGATTTTTTAACTTTTGACGAAGTAATAGATAATTATTTTTCGGATTAGCCGCGTAATAAAAGTTTAAAGAGTTTCCCGGTGACCACGCTCAATGCAATTTGATGCGAAACGTTCGGGGTGAGTACCAAAGTGCACTCTTTAAACTTTTATTACGCGGCTAATCCGAAAAATAATTATCTATTATGTCTATTAACAACCGCGAAAGCCTAAAAAGTTATATTTTGACGAAGTTTTTAATATAGTCATATCTTTGGAACTATCACTTGTAGAAACAAAAAATTTATATTTCCTTGTAGATTCAATAGTTTAAAAACTTTGTATGAAGTTATTTTCGATAGCAATAACCGTTCATGTGTTACATGCGAAAAACAGACATTTTCGTCATACAACGTTTTTTTTTTTAATGGCGATATCTCCTAAACGTTCAGTCGGAGAAAAAAAAGTGCGTTAACATTTCTTATAGAAAATTATATGATCTACAAGGTTTGTGTGAAGTACTTTTTGATAGCATTTACCGTTTTAAAGTTATAAGCGAAAAACCAATTTTTTTGACAATTGACCTTGAATAACTTCTAACGCACACACGATTTGTCAATGGACTTTTGCGTGAGTATTCCTTTCACCAAAATAAAGATTATTGCATTTAAAAACCTTCACTTGGATTTTTTCCGCAATTTGGCTTTTTTTTGTATGTTTTTCCTGGGCTATAGGGAAGCACCACAAGGCTACAACTTCTCTTGCGAGAAAAAGAATAAATCCAATATTTCATACAAGGTCTTATTTTGTAAGTCTATTTTATAAGTTTTTGTCTTCTTAATTAGCCCTTAACTGCAGTCGTGAAAATTATGTACACTTGGGTCCGCTGGACCCAACAATTTTTGAATGTTAATACAAAATAAATTATGAATTATTTAATTTTTTTTTTCAGCCGAACTTTAAGAATGATCACGAATATAGTTTTAAGAAAAAATCACCAATAAGAGCTTGCATTAAATTTTTAATTTGCAATAAAAACAATAGGTTTCAATTCGCCTGACCTAAAAACATATCATCTAAAAAATATGTAAAATAGTAAAAAATCTAAATCTTAAGAAACATTTTTCCTAGACTTTAAAACATCCTCTTTAGAATTCCTGAAACAAAATTTTAAATGTTTTTTGTAAGAAATTCTGACATTGGTCAAATTAATTGAAATTAATAGAACACAAAATACACATGGCGTAGAGCAAACCATACTTTTTGCACTTGCCACTTAATTAAAATTTGAATTTTGGCTATTTTCGTCATCGTCACTAGACTTTTAAGCACTTTAACTAATGCTCCATCATATCGTCTCGATTCCCTGAATGACTGATTTAATTTTTCATTTCACAAATTTTAATTAGTACTGAAAAACTTAATTAGTAACAGGAACAATATATCACGGACCCATGCGTATGCTGAAACTGACCTATGGGAGCAGCGAGCGGAACGCGTCCGTCGCTCTGCACTCACTTCGGCTTATTATATTAAGGTACTAAGAAGTGGGAGGGAGCTGAGGTAACCGCGGCGTTTTTTACACGTGTTTAAGGGTTGAGTATTATAGGTCCATTGAACCCACGATTGCAGTTAAGGGTTAGGTTAGGTTAGGTAGAAGGGATGACAGTTGATCTCGTTACCGTCACACTTAGATCTATGTAGATCCGTTGTGATACCCTAGGAAATTGTATTCCACTTTATGTAAAAACCTATGTGTTCTGTTAGCAGTCAAGCCATTTAGAGGCGTTGATGAAATTCAGAAGGCTATTAGCCGAAGTTCCAGAAAGTTCCTCTAGGTCGTCATAGAAATGATTTCCTAGGTGTTTCTTTCTTAAATGACAGAGTGCTGGGCAGTGGCAAAGGAAGTGTAAGGTATCCTCATGTGCTTCTTCGTCACTGCATCCTCTGCAAAGGTCATCAGTACTGAGCCTCATTTTCTTTTTATGGTATCTCAGTAGGTTGTGTCCGGTGATTATGCTGACAAGTAAACGGAGATGTTTCTTGTCCATTTGCATAATTTTGTCTGTTCTCTGCTTATTGAAATTTGGCCATAACTTTCTAGTTGTGGCGCATGTTTCAAGCAGATTCCATCTTTCATTGGTTTTTTCTAATATTTTGTTACCAATTTCCTGTTTGATGCTACAGGTTGGTACTTTAATATTTTGTTCGGCTTGACTTGAATCAAGCGACGAACCCGTTCTCGCCAGCTCATCAGCTCTCTCGTTTCCCTGTACATCACTGTGACCGGGAACCCAGCAGAGTCTAATGTTATGCTGCATGCCAAGAACCCTTAGCTCTTCGCGACAGCAAGTCACAAGCTTCGAATGTATCTCGGTGGCAGAAATTGCTGTTATTGCTGCTTGGCTATCAATAAAGAGGGTGATATCAGCTCGTGGTATCGACATCATTGATATTTGCGTAGCTGCTTTTGTCACTGCCAAGACCTCGGCTTGGAAGACACTGCAAAAGTCCGGAAGTCTGAAGGAGCTAGCTAGTCCCAGAGTTTCCGAGAAAATTCCTACACCAACTCCAGTGTCCATCTTCGAACCATCAGTGAAGACAGTAGTTATCGTAGATGCATTACTAAAAGGTTGGTTGTTTTTCTCTTCTCTATTAGGAAAAGAGGTAGTGAAGGGTCTGTTGAAGTTTAAATGGGGTGTTGTGTAGTCTGTGCAAACATTATTTCCCACATATCTCTGCAGAATCTGAGTATGGCCTGATGTGCTTTGCTTCCAGCATTTAGTCTGGCTTAGGCGCAGGGCACTGTATGCTGCAGATTCTTGCACGAATAGATCTAGGGGTCTCAAGTTGAGTATCGCTTCCAGTCCCGCTGTGGGAGTGGTTTTCAACGCCCCCGTAATACCTACGCATGCTAATCTTTGAACTTTTGTCAAGGTTTTCAGGTTTGTTGCTTTCTCAGTCGCGTTCCACCAAACTAAATTACCGTAGGTAAGTATCGGTCTAACTATTGCCGTGTACATCCACCTGATAATTTTTGGATTGGGTCCCCAGGATTTACCAAAAATCCTGTTGCAGGAATAGAACGCAACCATAGCTTTCTTTGCTCTCTCTTTAGTGTTGAGACTCCAGTTCAGTTTCTTATCAAGGATCACACCCAAGTATTTGGCTTGATCCGAGATTTTGAGTGGAGTCCCTGTAATTGATGGTAATCTAAACATTGGTATTTTTCTTCTGTTAGTGAAGAGAACCAATTCAGTTTTCAATGGATTGACCATTAGACCACAATTCTTTGCCCATGTGTTGACCTTTGACAGGGCATATTCTATTTGTTCACTAATAGTCGATGGGAATTTACCTGTCGCAAGTAGTACTAGGTCATCTGCATAAGCTACTACTTTGACTCCACTATTTTTAATTTTACAAGAATTTCGTTCATGACTAGTATCCAAAGAAGTGGAGAAAGCACCCCTCTCTGGGGTGTTCCTCTGGATGTGGATACTATTAAACGTGATTCTCCAAGTTCTGTATTAATATGCCTGTTTTTTAACATGCACATAGTCCAATTTATAATTGACTTTTCTATATTCAGCTCTACAAGGGCTCTCTTAACTGCATCATTTTCCACATTACTGAATGCTCCTTCAATATCTAGGAAGGCAGCAAGAGTGGGGTTGGGTATAGCACATACCAGGACCACTCAACCCAAGACACCTCATCCCGCAGCTTTCATACCATGACCCAGCTGGTCCCAGTACAACTAATACCGGGACAACTCATACCGGAAGTGAAACTGGACCCAAAAATAAATTATACTTGCAATAAAATACTGGGAAAGTTTATGGTGCGTGTTTTTGATAAGCTCGTTAAATTTATTTGTATGAGGGATTTTTTGGTTAGTAAAAGTGGGATTTGAATTTATAAAATATGATTTTTTTAATAATTCTTAGATTTTTTTTGTGGTGTTTCTGATGGAGTAAGGTCTGATGGAGGAGGTTCTGGAGGTGGGTCTGGAACCTGGACAAAGGAAAAAAATTTTTTTTTTTACTTTTTCATAGATTTTTTTTGTGGTGTTTCTGATGGAGTAAGGTCTGATGGAGGAGATTCTGGAGGTGGGTCAGGAACCTGGACAAAGGAAAAAAAAAATTTTTTTTTAACTTTTTCATAGATTTTTTTTGTAGTGTTTCTGGTGTAGGAAGGTCTGATGGAGGAGGTTCTGGAGGTGGGTCAGGAACCTGGACAAAGGAAAAAAATTTTTTTTTAACTTTTTCATAGATTTTTTTTGTACTGTTTCTGATGGAGTAAGGTCTGATGGAGGAGGTTCTGGAGGTGGGTCTGGAACCTGGACAAAGGAAATTTTTTTTTTTTTTTTACTTTTTCATAGATTTTTTTTGTGGTGTTTCTGATGGAGTAAGGTCTGATGGAGGAGGTTCTGGAGGTGGATCTGGAACCTGGACAAAGGAAAAAAATTTTTTTTTTAATTTTTCATAGATTTTTTTTGTGGTGTTTCTGGTGTAGGAAGGTCTGATGGAGGAGGTTCTGGAGGTGGGTCAGGAACCTGGACACAGGAAAAATTTTTTTTTTTAACTTTTTCATAGATTTTTTTGTGGTATTTCTGGTGTAGGAAGGTCTGATGGAGGAGGTTCTGGAGGTGGGTCTGGAACCTGGACAAAGGAAAAAATTTTTTTTTAACTTTTTCATAGATTTTTTTTGTGGTGTTTCTGATGGAGTAAGGTCTGATGGAGGAGGGTCTGGAACCTGGACAAAGGAAAACATTTTTTTTTTAACTTTTTCATAGATTTTTTTGTGGTGTTTCTGATTGAGTCAGGTCTAACAGAGGTGGTTCTGGAGGTGGATCTGGAACCTGGACAAAGGAAAAAAAATTTTTTTAAACTTTTTCATAGATTTTTTTTGTGGTGTTTCTGGTGTAGGAAGGTCTGATGGAGGAGGTTCTGGAGGTGGGTCAGGAACCTGGACACAGGAAAAAATTTTTTTTTTAACTTTTTCATAGATTTTTTTGTGGTATTTCTGGTGTAGGAAGGTCTGATGGAGGAGGTCTGGAGGTGGGTCTGGAACCTGGACAAAGGAAAAATTTTTTTTTTACTTTTTCATAGATTTTTTTTTGTGGTGTTTCTGATTGAGTCAGGTCTAACGGAGGTGGTTCTGAAGGTGGGTCTGGAACCTGGACAAAAGAAAACATTTTTTTTTTAACTTTTTCATAGATTTTTTTGTGGTGTTTCTGAATTTCTTAATATGTACATATGTACATATGTTTGTGTCTTACATACCGATATAATGCAATTGTAATAATGTTCAAAGTATGCATACCTACTTCTATCATAAAAAAAGCTAGCAAACATTCGAGTTTTGTAACATAATAGTTTTAGTAGTTTTCAATTTTCTCAAAAACTAGAAGACCTAGAATCATCTAGTTTTTGATTAAGAATTAGTTAGAGCAACGATTTTCAGAAAAACAGTTTTGAGAAATTACATTTTAAACCTTTTTCTTAAGTTTGTTTCCCAAATTTTGAGTTTAAAACCAGTTTTTTTTCAAAAACTTTGCATAAATTTTACTTGGTTTAAAAACTAGCTAATAATACAGAGTATTGGCTTTAAAAAGGTATAATACTTAATTGTAAGTGTTACCGTTATTTTTAAATCTTTTGTTCCATTTTTAGTATTCTTATAATTAATTTCCACTCCTGCCCAAACGGGGGTGATAGACACCGTAATGGTGGTGTCAGTCATTGATTTTGAGAGCAGTTCTTTAAATTTAGAATGAAACTCAATATAAGCGTCATATTCATAATCCTGAAAGTGCCACCTTTCAGTTGATGCATCGCATTATATGAAAAATCGACTTTTATCTTTAAACGCCATTTGCGGCTAAACTAAACGTCCTAGAGGCATCAAAGTTGGCACCTTTAAACATGATTTGCGGCTAAACTAAGCGTCCTAGCGACTTATAAAAATATATACCGCAATTCCAGTGGATTTTTTTCACAGTTTTGCATTATAGGCCAGGAAAAATGGGTTCCGAGGTTGAAAAAATTAATTCATGAAATATTAAAATTGGAATCGACGCAGAATTGCAACCTCTATAACATATCCAAAGTCCCCCAAAATCCCTGCATTGGCTTTTTGTGTAAATGCATTTGAAGAGGTGCAGACGGGGAGAATTTGGAGGTCTATCAAACTAAAATATTTGTTTGGGTAAAACCTGATCATATGATACATGTCTTAAGGGTAGTTTTTAACGCTGAATCTAATGAAACCAAATTCAAAATGATACAACCACCCAAAAAGAAGTTATAGTCCTTTTTATGTAATGATGACTTTTTTTCAGGTACAACAGGTAAAATATTACCGAAAACCCTTTGAAAATAACGGTATATTAATGAAACTTGGAATGAATGTTTCATTTGTCATAGTAACTAAAAATCAAGAGAGTCCATAAAAATATCCATGGTGAAAGGGTGTTTTTTTTAAGGGGAGGGGCAAGTGTAGAATGTTAACCATAGCACCCACGAAAAAACTCTTACACTCATGAAATTCGCCAAAAATATTTAATTTGTCATGGCAGCCAAGAATCAAAATAGTCCTCATAAATATATTTTTTCTGGGGTTTTTTTTATTAAAGAGAGGGAAAATCTGGGAAGAAGTTGGAAGATTTGAGCCAAAATTCCGATTTGGTGTAATTGAGGTATATACACAAAGTATGGTATATGATTTAAGGGTATTTCTTAACGCTGAATCTAATAAAAGCAAAACTAAAATGATACAAGCACCCTTAACAAAGTTATGGGCCTTTTCAAACAAAAATTAATTTTTTAAATCGTATTTTCCGTAGATCAAGTCAAAAGTTAACAGTCACCAAAAACACTTTTAGAACAAAGATATTTGTATGGACTATTTTGATTCTTGGTTGCCATGAAGAGTTTAATATTTTTGGCGAGTTTCATGAGTGTAAGAGTTTTTACGTGGGCGTTATGGCTAACATTCTTTGTTGCCCCTCCCGCTTAAAAAAAACACCCTTTCACCATGGATATTTTTAGGGACTCTCTTGATTCTTAGTTCCTATGACATATGAAACATTCATTCCAAGTTTCATTAACATACCGTTATTATCAAAGGGTTTTCGGTAATATTTTACCTGTTGTACCTGAAAAAAAAGTCTTCATTACATAAAAAGGACTATAACTTCTTTTTGGGTGGTTGTATCATTTTGAATTTGGTTTCATTAGATTCAGCGTTAAAAACTACCCTTAAGACATGTATCATATGATAAGGTTTTACCCAAACAAATATTTTAGTTTGATAGACCTCCAAATTCTCCCCGTCTGCACCTCTTCAAATGCATTTACACGAAAAGCCAATGCAGGGATTTTGGGGGACTTTGGATATGTTATAGAGGTTGCAATTCTGCGTCGATTCCAATTTTAATATTTCATGAATTAATTTTTTCAAGGTTCCCCATACGATTTGTGCTATTTTTCCTGGTCTATTAGTTAGATACTTTTTTGAATTGAAATGAAATAAAAAGTACATTAAACAAAAAAATAAAAAAAAATTAATTTAAAAAAATTTCAAACAAAAAAACTTACAGCCCTATTATTGACACGATTCAAAACTAGTTTTAATATAAAACTAGTTCTATGGTGGTTTTGAGTTTCAGGTTTTGAACATATTGGTATTATTCAAACAAGTTCAGTTTCTTATCAAGGATCACACCCAAGTATTTGGCTTGATCCGAGATTTTGAGTGGAGTCCCTGTAATTGATGGTAATCTAAACATTGGTATTTTTCTTCTGTTAGTGAAGAGAACCAATTCAGTTTTCAATGGATTGACCATTAGACCACAATTCTTTGCCCATGTGTTGACCTTTGACAGGGCATATTCTATTTGTTCACTAATAGTCGATGGGAATTTACCTGTCGCAAGTAGTACTAGGTCATCTGCATAAGCTACTACTTTGACTCCACTATTTTTAATTTTACAAGAATTTCGTTCATGACTAGTATCCAAAGAAGTGGAGAAAGCACCCCTCCCTGGGGTGTTCCTCTGGATGTGGATACTATTAAACGTGATTCTCCAAGTTCTGTATTAATATGCCTGTTTTTTAACATGCACATAGTCCAATTTATAATTGACTTTTCTATATTCAGCTCTACAAGGGCTCTCTTAACTGCATCATTTTCCACATTACTGAATGCTCCTTCAATATCTAGGAAGGCAGCAAGAGTGGGGTTGGGTATAGCACATACCAGGACCACTCAACCCAAGACACCTCATCCCGCAGCTTTCATACCATGACCCAGCTGGTCCCAGTACAACTAATACCGGGACAACTCATACCGGAAGTGAAACTGGACCCAAAAATAAATTATACTTGCAATAAAATACTGGGAAAGTTTATGGTGCGTGTTTTTGATAAGCTCGTTAAATTTATTTGTATGAGGGATTTTTTGGTTAGTAAAAGTGGGATTTGAATTTATAAAATATGATTTTTTTAATAATTCTTAGATTTTTTTTGTGGTGTTTGTGATGGAGTAAGGTCTGATGGAGGAGGTTCTGGAGGTGGGTCTGGAACCTGGACAAAGGAAAAAAATTTTTTTTTTTACTTTTTCATAGATTTTTTTTTGTGGTGTTTCTGATGGAGTAAGGTCTAATGGAGGAGATTCTGGAGGTGGGTCAGGAACCTGGACAAAGGAAAAAAATTTTTTTTTTAACTTTTTCATAGATTTTTTTTGTAGTGTTTCTGGTGTAGGAAGGTCTGATGGAGGAGGTTCTGGAGGTGGGTCAGGAACCTGGACAAAGGAAAACAAATTTTTTTTTAACTTTTTCATAGATTTTTTTTGTACTGTTTGTGATGGAGTAAGGTCTGATGGAGGAGGTTCTGGAGGTGGGTCTGGAACCTGGACAAAGGAAAAAATTTTTTTTTTTTTACTTCTTCATAGATTTTTTTTGTGGTGTTTCTGATGGAGTAAGGTCTGATGGAGGAGGTTCTGGAGGTGGATCTGGAACCTGGACAAAGGAAAAAAAATTTTTTTTAACTTTTTCATAGATTTTTTTTGTGGTGTTTCTGGTGTAGGAAGGTCTGATGGAGGAGGTTCTGGAGGTGGGTCAGGAACCTGGACACAGGAACAAATTTTTTTTTTAACTTTTTCATAGATTTTTTTGTGGTATTTCTGGTGTAGGAAGGTCTGATGGAGGAGGTTCTGGAGGTGGGTCTGGAACCTGGACAAAGGAAAAAAATTTTTTTTTTTACTTTTTCATAGATTTTTTTTGTGGTGTTTCTGATGGAGTAAGGTCTGATGGAGGAGGGTCTGGAACCTGGACAAAGGAAAACATTTTTTTTTTTAACTTTTTCATAGATTTTTTTGTGGTGTTTCTGATTGAGTCAGGTCTAACAGAGGTGGTTCTGGAGGTGGATCTGGAACCTGGACAAAGGAAAAAAAAATTTTTTTAACTTTTTCATAGATTTTTTTTGTGGTGTTTCTGGTGTAGGAAGGTCTGATGAAGGAGGTTCTGGAGGTGGGTCAGGAACCTGGACACAGGAAAAAATTTTTTTTTTAACTTTTTCATAGATTTTTTTGTGGTATTTCTGGTGTAGGAAGGTCTGATGGAGGAGGTTCTGGAGGTGGGTCTGGAACCTGGACAAAGGAAACATTTTTTTTTTTACTTTTTCATAGATTTTTTTTTGTGGTGTTTCTGATTGAGTCAGGTCTAACGGAGGTGGTTCTGAAGGTGGGTCTGGAACCTGGACAAAAGAAAACATTTTTTTTTAACTTTTTCATAGATTTTTTTGTGGTGTTTCTGAATTTCTTAATATGTACATATGTACATATGTTTGTGTCTTACATACCAATATAATGCAATTGTTATAATGTTCAAAGTATGCATACCTACTTCTATCATAAAAAAAGCTAGCAAACATTCGAGTTTTGTAACATAATAGTTTTAGTAGTTTTCAATTTTCTCAAAAACTAGAAGACCTAGAATCATCTAGTTTTTGATTAAGAATTAGTTAGAGCAACGATTTTCAGAAAAACAGTTTTGAGAAATTACATTTTAAACCTTTTTTTTAAGTTTGTTTCCCAAATTTTGAGTTTAAAACCAGTTTTTTTTTCAAACTTTGCATAAATTTTACTTGGTTTAAAAACTAGCTAATAATACAGAGTATTGGCTTTAAAAAGGTATAATACTTAATTGTAAGTGTTACCGTTATTTTTAAATCTTTTGTTCCATTTTTAGTATTCTTATAATTAATTTCCACTCCTGCCCAAACGGGGGGTGATAGACACCGTAATGGTGGTGTCAGTCATTGATTTTGAGAGCAGTTCTTTAAATTTAGAATGAAACTCAATATAAGCGTCATATTCATAATCCTGAAAGTGCCACCTTTCAGTTGATGCATCGCATTATATGAAAAATCGACTTTTATCTTTGAACGCCATTTGCGGCTAAACTAAACGTCCTAGAGGCATCAAAGTTGGCACCTTTAAACATGATTTGCGGCTAAACTAAGCGTCCTAGCGACTTATAAAAATATATACCGCAATTCCAGTGGATTTTTTTCACAGTTTTGCATTAGTTAGATACTTTTTTTGAATTGAAATGAAATAAAAAGTACATTAAACAAAAAAATAAAAAAAAATTAATTTAAAAAAATTTCAAACAAAAAAACTTACAGCCCTATTATTGACACGATTCAAAACTAGTTTTAATATAAAACTAGTTCTATGGTGGTTTTGAGTTTCAGGTTTTGAACATATTGGTATTATTCAAACAAAAATTGACATCTAAAACTCGAAATCAGAGTTTTAGATGTCAATTTTCGTTTGAATAATACCAATATGTTCAAAACTTGACACTTGAAACCTCTACAAAACTAGTTTTACGTTAAAACTAGTTTTGTATCGTGTCAATAATAGGGCTGTTAATATTTTTTAATTTTTTGAAAAATGTAATTTTTTTTCATTTCCATTCAAAAAATATCTAACTAATGCACAACTGTAAAAAAAAATCCACTGGAATTGCGGTTTTCTTGTCATTTTGATGACAACTTCGCATTGTTTAGGAACACCACAATTTGTTCCTTTACCTGGTTTGTAAGACTTTGAAGTTTTGGTGAGGAAAAACGGTTCGATGAATCAATTTGAAAATTTACAAGAATATTGATGATTTAAAAGTCTATAAATTTGCTTACCAACACAAGCCATGCAATCAATATTTGCAACGAAAAAAAAAAGATTTACGAAAAGACCACAAAACGTCGGTTTTTAGTACTTTTTTTAAACTAACGGTGAACGGTAAAAAAAATAATTTCTACTATATCATAAAAAATCTTGTAAAACGCTTTTTCAAATTTCCAAAACTGTCTTTGAATTTTTTATAACGTCATTATTTGCTGAGATATTGGTAATCAAGGCTAAAAGTAACTTTTTTCATTCAAAGTCAGATAAACCATGTCAAAAAAAATCGTACGAAAACAACAAAAAAACTGAATTGAAGCTGAATAAACAAGGTATCTGATCATGACATTTAATTGACTCAAAAAAATTTATCCATAGAAATGAGGACATTCAAAAAAAAAATAAAACAAAATAATTTTGTTGTCTCGTCTCATTTTTTGCAATAACGCAATAACGGTACTTCAAAAAAATTTGTTTGCAAACAAATCTTGAAACAAAAAACATAAAGCTGTAAAATGCTTTCCATTTCAACTTAATACGACCACTCGTCACAAAGATACAGCTCTTCAAAAAACGCTAACAAAAATTGAAAAAAATTTGTTCCTTTAATATTGTTGACTAGTGTATATTTTTTTGAAATTTTTGTAAAAAACTCTTTAAACAATTTTTTGTTGTTGTTTTCTTAGAACTGGCACTTTCTAGATCACGAATATGCTTTTTATAAGTCGCTAGGATGCTTAGTTTAGCCGCAAATCATGTTTAAAGGTGCCAACTTTGATGCCTCTAGGACGTTTAGTTTAGCCGCAAATGGCGTTTAAAGATAAAAGTCGATTTTTCATATAATGCGATGCATCAACGGGTTACGTACGAATGACCGACAAAAAAAATGTCGACTGGTTAAAATGTCGACTTTTATCGACATTTTTGAAAGTTAAAATACCGACTTTGTTTTTACCGACTTATTAAAATGTCGACAATTTGAAATGTCGATTTGACAAAAAGTCGACTGCCCTGATAGAAGTCGAGAAAAATATCGACTTGTCGGAATTTTTCCCATACAGAAAAGTCGATATAAAATATAAATCGACATTTTAACCAGTCGACATTTTGACTTGTCGATATTTTGTCTGTTGGTCATTTGAAAGTAATCCAAAGAACAACGCTCTGCCTTAAATGTTTACATGGAATAACTATAAACTCAAGAATCATAAATTCTTGCCTGATTTTTTAACAGGACCTTAACAGTTTTTTGATGCTGTGGAAAATTTAAGACTATGTTTAAGATACAAGTTCTTATTTGATTCTTATAATAATAAACTTATTTAGGTAGTTATGAATTTTATATTACCTACCTTTTGTTTAGCTTCAAGAAAGTTCAATAGAACGCATTTTTGTTGCCTACCTACATTATGCCTAATATTTCGAACTTTTAACTGCCTCATTTCTGGATGTTTTATTATTGTATTACAATAATAAAACACGTTACAGACCCTGAATAATAGGCAATTAAGACGTCAAAATATATAGGCAACAAAAATTAAGTTACAAAAAATGCGATTTATTGCACTATGTCAATGCGATATTAGATATTAATGATCAGATCATAGTGTAGGGAATGATGTTTACAAGCGCGCGCTTGTAAACATCATTCCCTAAACTATGATCTGATCAAAATGTCGACTTTCAAAATGTCGACTTTTAAAATGTCGACTGTTAAAATCTCGATTCATAAAATCTCGATCACTGTCGACATTTTGAGAATCGACATTTTGAAAAATCGACATTTTAAAAAGTCGGTTAAATTTGTGTCTATATTTTGATCTGTCGGTCTTTTAACCAGTCGAGATTTTTTCTGTCGAGATTTTAAAAGTCGATCTTATGGAGTCGATATTTTAAAAGTCGACATATCGTTACCAATCCGCATCAACTGAAAGGTGGCACTTTCAGGATTATGAATATGACGCTTATATTGAGTTTCATTCTAAATTTAAAGAACTGCTCTCAAAATCAATGACTGACACCACCATTACGGTGTCTATCACCCCCCGTTTGGGCAGGAGTGGAAATTAATTATAAGAATACTAAAAATGGAACAAAAGATTTAAAAATAACGGTAACACTTACAATTAAGTATTATACCTTTTTAAAGCCAATACTCTGTATTATTAGCTAGTTTTTAAACCAAGTAAAATGTATGCAAAGTTTTTGAAAAAAAACTGGTTTTAAACTCAAAATTTGGGAAACAAACTTAAAAAAAAGGTTTAAAATGTAATTTCTCAAAACTGTTAAATTATATATAATTTCTTTTTCTGAAAATCGTTGCTCTAACTAATTCTTAATCAAAAACTAGATGATTCTAGGTCTTCTAGTTTTTGAGAAAATTGAAAACTACTAAAACTATTATGTTACAAAACTCGAATGTTTGCTAGCTTTTTTTATGATAGAAGTAGGTATGCATACTTTGAACATTATTACAATTGCATTATATCGGTATGTAAGACACAAACATATGTACATATGTACATATTAAGAAATTCAGAAACACCACAAGAAAATCTATGAAAAAGTTTAAAAAAAAATGTTTTCTTTTGTCCAGGTTCCAGACCCACCTTCAGAACCACCTCCGTTAGACCTGACTCAATCAGAAACACCACAAAAAAATCTATGAAAAAGTAAAAAAAAAAATTTTTCCTTTGTCCAGGTTCCTGACCCACCTCCAGAACCTCCTCCATCAGACCTTACTCCATCAGAAACACCACAAAAAAAATCTATGAAAAAGTAAAAAAAAAAAATTTTTTTCCTTTGTCCAGGTTCCAGCCCAACTAACAATTTTGCCCCTATAATCATCCAAAGAAACTTCCCATAATCATCTCTTGCAATCATATAAGCATTATATAATAGTCCATAGAATTGAAAGGGCGCACTTTTTAAGCTCCTATTGGACCCTTATGAACTAAATTCAGTTGCCCCGGAAAGCACTTACTGGACTCAATTTAGAGGTCTTATAGAAGAAGGTGGAAAAATAAAAAAAAAAAAAATCACAATTGATTTAAATTTATTTATTTTTATTTTTATTTTATTTTATTAATTTTCTGATATTTTATTTGAAAGTTTTTATCTGAAATACAATCTTAGAATTTATTAGATATTATTTAAGTTATAAAAATTACAAAGTTTCTGTGACTGTGAGATTCGAACCATGGTCCTCTCGCACTGAAAGTCCACCACGCTAACCGCTCGGCCATGGAAGAATATAATTACGATGAAAAAAACGTATTCACTTTCTCCACACTGCTGGTTTGTGTCTATACTCTTTAGTATACCAGAAGTGGTTTGTGTTTTTACTAGTACAGCAGAAATGGTTTGTGCCTGAACTTAGCAAGTAACAGAAACTAACATAGAGATTGTTTAATAATTTTACAGGATGACTATAGAACAAAAGCTCCGTCGTCATTACATAAAAGCAATATAGAGAGATTATAGAAACATTGGTATATCGCTTCTATCAACCTGATAAAATTTGCACCAGAAAATATTCAAGGAAGCAGTAATACTCCAATAAGGTATTTACTTCACGTCAGAGGGTAATAGGCGCGCTATAGAAACAAATAACACTATAATGTCTGAAATGCGAAGCAATTTTGTTAGTTGGGAGATCCACCTCCAGAACCACCTCAGTTAGACCTGACTCAATCAGAAACACCACAAAAAAATCTATGAAAAAGTTAAAAAAATTTTTTTTCCTTTGTCCAGGTTCCAGACCCACCTCCAGAACCTCCTCCATCAGACCTTACTCCATCAGAAACACCACAAAAAAAATCTATGAAAACGTTAAAAAAAAAATTTTTTTTCTTTGTCCAGGTTCCAGACCCACCTCCAGAACCTCCTAAATCAGACCTTACTCCATCAGAAACACCACAAAAAAAATCTATGAAAAAGTTAAAAAAAATTTTTTTTTCCTTTGTCCAGGTTCCTGACCCACCTCCAGAACCTCCTCCATCAGACCTTCCTACACCAGAAACACCACAAAAAAAAATCTATGAAAAAGTTAAAAACAATTTTTTTTTCCTTTGTCCAGGTTCCAGATCCACCTCCAGAACCACCTCAGTTAGACCTGACTCAATCAGAAACACCACAAAAAAAATCTATGAAAAAGTTAAAAAAACAAATTTTTTTCCTTTGTCCAGGTTCCAGATCCACCTCCAGAACCACCTCCGTTAGACCTGACTCAATCAGAAACACCACAAAAAAAATCTATGAAAAAGTTAAAAAAAAAAATTTTTCCTTTGTCCAGGTTCCAGACCCACCTCCAGAACCTCCTCCATCAGACCTTACTCCATCAGAAACACCACAAAAAAAATCTATGAAAAAGTAAAACAAAATTTTTTTTTCCTTTGTCCAGGTTCCAGACCCACCTCCAGAACCTCCTCCATCAGACCTTACTCCATCAGAAACACCACAAAAAAAATCTATGAAAAAGTTAAAAAAAAAAATTGTTTTCCTTTGTCCAGGTTCCTGACCCACCTCCAGAACCTCCTCCATCAGACCTTCCTACACCAGAAACACCACAAAAAAAATCTATGAAAAAGTTAAAAAAAATTTTTTTTTTCCTTTGTCCAGGTTCCAGATCCACCTCCAGAACCACCTCAGTTAGACCTGACTCAATCAGAAACACCACAAAAAAAATCTATGAAAAAGTTAAAAAAAAAATTGTTTTCCTTTGTCCAGGTTCCAGACCCACCTCCAGAACCTCCTCCATCAGACCTTACTCCATCAGAAACACCACAAAAAAAATCTATGAAAAAGTAAAAAAAAAAATTTTTTTTCCTTTGTCCAGGTTCCAGACCCACCTCCAGAACCTCCTAAATCAGACCTTACTCCATCAGAAACACCACAAAAAAAATCTATGAAAAAGTTAAAAAAAAAATTGTTTTCCTTTGTCCAGGTTCCTGACCCACCTCCAGAACCTCCTCCATCAGACCTTCCTACACCAGAAACACCACAAAAAAAACCTATGAAAAAGTTAAAAAAAAATTTTTTTTCCTTTGTCCAGGTTCCAGATCCACCTCCAGAACCACCTCAGTTAGACCTGACTCAATCAGAAACACCACAAAAAAAATCTATGAAAAAGTTAAAAAAAAAAAAAAAAATTCCTTTGTCCAGGTTCCAGATCCACCTCCAGAACCACCTCAGTTAGACCTTATTCAATCAGAAACACCACAAAAAAATTTATGAAAAAGTAAAAAAAAAAAATTTTTCCTTTGTCCAGGTTCCAGATCCACCTCCAGAACCACCTCCGTTAGACCTGACTCAATCAGAAACACCACAAAAAAAATCTATGAAAAAGTTAAAAAAAAAATAATTTTTCCTTTGTCCAGGTTCCTGACCCACCTCCAGAACCTCCTCCATCAGACCTTACTCCACCAGAAACACCACAAAAGAAAATCTATGAAAAAGTTTAAAAAAAATGTTCCTTTGTCCAGGTTCCAGAACCACCTCCGTCAGACCTTACTCCATCAGAAACACCACAAAAAAAAATGTATGAAGAAGGAAAAAAAAAATGTTTTCCTTTGTCCAGGTTCCAGACCCACCTCCAGAACTTCATTCGTCAGATCATAATCCATCAAAAAAAATCTTGGAAAGTTCCTACCTGATTAAAAGTGTTTATCATTAACTATCTTTTCCACACCAGTCTTAGAACAAAAAAACATCCCTCCGCGAAAATTCGTTAGCGAAAATCCCTCTCCAATTCAAATTTTCAAAACTGAACGAAGTGAATGCACAAACCCTATCTTGAATTTTTATTTTCGTTGAGTTTTAGTTTCCGGTACGAAGATTATTTTGGGGATGAGTTTTAACGACTTTACTTCCGGTATGAGTTGTCCTGGTATGGGTTGAGGCTTGGGTTCACTTGCGCGGTATTAGTTGAGTGGGTATGAGGTGTCTTGGGATGTGCTGCGTTGACACCACATCCCGAAATGACGGAGTATAAAATGAATCTTAAGGACATAATAAACATTGTACCGACATTCAATGGGAAATCGGAAAATCTTTCCAAATTCCTTGCATGCGGTGACATTCTGTTTAAATCGGTAAAAGCGGATGAGCACAAACTATTCCTCAGCATAGTGAAAACTAGGCTTGAAGGACCAGCGTTTGAGCTCATCCAATTCCGAACCGTAGAAAAGTGGGAGGATCTTTGTTTATTATTAAAAAATGAATATACCCTAGTCAAGTCTCGATCCTCAGCCCAAAATGAGTTGATTTCAGCTCGGCAACGAGGAAAGGAGACTCTTAAAGAATTCGGTGACCGTGTGGGTCAACTATTAAACGCGTTAAACTCTGCAACCTATGCCAGCTCCACAGAAGAGGCAGTAAGAAATTTTCTTTTTAAAGAAAATGACAAACTCGTCATTCAAACTTTTGAGGATGGCATCCGAAACCAAAACCTGAGGTTTATGGTTCAGGCGCACGGGGAAACCGATTTGAAAAAATCCATCCTATATGCAGAAGAGCACTCCAATCGGCTAGAACGGGTTAGCCCCTCTACCAGTTCGAATCTGAATCGAAACCAACAATATACAAGTTTCTCTCCTTCGACACGTCCAACTTGTCAATTTTGCAATAAAATTGGTCATTCCAGTGCGAATTGCTATAGCAATCCGAACAGGAGTACTAATTCTCCAAACCAATCAGCCCACGTAAAGAAAGAAGTACAACGCCTCACTTGTGGGTATTGCAAAAAACCCAACCATCGAGAAGCGGATTGTAGGTTAAAACGATCCGAACTAAATCGAAATAACTCAAACCCATTTAGGGATAGCTCCCAGAATAAAAATAGTAACAACCAAAATCCTACCAACTCCAGACAATATAATGCTAGACCAGGATACAGGAATTGGAGTTCTGGTGAAGATTTTTATCCCAACAATTCGGGAAACGACTATGCTCGGGAGGAAGAAATGGGTCATCCATCCCGACTACATTCGAATGTCGACCCGCAACAATAGACACCAAAAGCCTAACAGTTTCGCTTTGCCCAGAATTCGACGAACCCGTAATACGAATCCAATTCCGGCCCTCTGACAAAAAATACTCTACCTTCCTAGTTGACACTGGGGCAGAAATTAGCCTGTTCAAAAACAGACCAAGGGCAAATGCGAACCTAAATAAAACCTTCTCTATACCTCTATCCACGATTTCTGGTGGCTCAGTCTTCACCATAGGAGAGATAACAGGTTCTTTTGTAGTAAACGAAAAGGAAAATCTTTCGTTAAAACATCCTTTCCAGGTTTTAGCGGAAAGAATTAACTTAACTTACGATGGCATTCTGGGGAACGATTTCCTCAGTAAACACAGATGTAAGGTTAATTATAAAAAAGGGATTCTTGAAATTAACGAGATGAGTTTGAGTGACGACTCTACGACAGAAAAAGGTGTCCAAAAAGCTACCCCTCACGAGGCTTTGCCTACGGGCTATGACTTGGAAACAAAAGGAGATGAAAAGGCGGAGGAGAACAATTCTGTTCTAAAATCCAATGAAGCCACCATCAACCAAGAATCCAATAAGCGAAAAATGGACACTGATCCTAGCAACGGGGAATCCTCACCATCTCAGTTAAAAAAAAACCCTCCAATAAAACTGCACCGATAGACGGTGTAGCAAGTGGAATAAACAATAAGACTTCAGAAAACGAAAGCCAAAAAGGCGAGGAAACTGAAGCAAACATTAAAAACAAAAAGACTTCAGAAAACAAAAACCAAAAAGGCGAGGAAACTGAAGCAAACATTAAAAACAAAAAGACTTCAGAAAACAAAAACCAAAAAGGCAAGGAAACTGAAGCAAACATTAAAAACAAAAAGACTTCAGAAAACAAAAACCAAAAAGGCAAGGAAACTGGAGCAATAATTGAAACAAATTTAAAGGAGGATACATCCAAAAGTATCAATATTAAAAGTTCCATTAATTCAATAGTAACACTTTCCCCCCGTAGTCAACAAATGATTGAGATCCCATTTACTGAACATGATAACAGTCTCAAAGACATTGTTGTTCGGAAGAACCTAATCGTCCCAGGTGTTTACCTAGGTGAAACCATTGCTAGACCAGAAAACAATAAGATAAAAGTGCTAGCAATGAATACCCTAGAAATAGAAAAAACCATAGGGATACATAATATAAATTTAAATTGGGATAATTTAGATCAGTGCGACCAAGCTGACACAAGTAATTTTCATTGCAAAATAGAAAAGCGTATGGAAAAATTAGAATCCATATGTTAGTATTAGACCATTGTAACACCGAAGAGAAGGAATCGATCCTCAAGATTTGTAGGGAGTACAACGATCTGTTCTATTTAGAGGGAGATCACCTCACTTATACCGATTCCATTACACATAAAGTCGGTACTGATGAGAATAAACCCCCCCTTTATATAAAACCCTATCGACTCCCAGAAAGCCAAAAGGAAGAAATCCATAAACAGGTGCAAGAAATGTTAGACGATGACATCGTACAACCAAGCTCGAGTCCTTGGAACTCACCCTTGCTTCTCGTTCCGAAAAAACCCGGAAGTGATGGAAGCAAACGTTGGAGAGTGGTTGTAGATTTCAGGAAACTGAATGACTTAACCGTCGGCGATGCTTACCCATTACCAAATATTAGTGATATATTTGATCAATTGAGTAGAGCTAAATATTTCAGCACTTTGGATTTGGCTAAAGGATTTCACCAAATCCTGATGGACGAGAAAGATCGATGCAAGACTGCATTTAGCACTCCTTTTGGCCATTATGAGTATAATCGAATGCCATTTGGTTTAAAAAATGCTCCTGCAACCTTTCAACGCCTGATGAACACTGTTCTCACTGGCTTACAAGGGTTCGATTGCTTTGTTTATATGGACGACATAGTTCTTTATGGATACGACCTTAAAGATCATAACTCCAAGCTAAGGAAAGTTCTCAATCAACTAAGTGTGCATAATCTAAAACTACAACCAGAAAAGTGCAATTTTCTTAAGCACGAACTCATGTATCTGGGACATCTTATTTCTGAAGATGGACTAAAACCAGATCCAGAAAAAATTAAAGCCGTCAGAACATATCCTACACCTAAAAATGCTAAGGGTATAAAATCTTTTCTAGGTTTTGTTGGCTATTATAGGAAGTTTATAGAAAACTTTTCTACGATAGCAAAACCTCTTACGAAATTGCTAAAGAAAAATTGTGCTTTTAAATGGGATGCCTTCTGCGATGAAGCTTTCAGAGATTTAAAAAACAAATTAATAAATCCCCCAGTTTTAGCCTACCCCAATTTCAAGGAAAAATTTATTGTCACCACAGATGCTAGCGATGTCGGAATAGGAGCTATTTTGTCACAAGGTCCCATACAGTGTTGCCAGAAAATATTTTCTGAAATCGGGAGATTGCCACACTAGAAATCGGTGTAAATCGTGGAAACAGTCATGCCAGGTGTCAAATGCACCTCAGATTTTTATAAAAAAATAAGGTTTTTGCTGATTTTTTTCGAATATATTTTCAGATTGTACATTTTTTTCATTTTAAAAGTAAATAAATCAGATTTCTTTCGAAAAAATTGGTTTAAAGTAAAAAGTCATTTTTTTAAGGAACAACTTTGGTTTATTTATTTAACTTTAATTCATTTTTATATGTAATATTTTTAGTACGTAAAACTTCAAAATCAAAAATAAATATTTCCGTTATTTAATAGTCTTGTATGGTGCTATATGTATGTTTAAATATTTACAGCCATATTTATTAGATTTCTTAGACGATTGTTGTTGATAGGCAGTTTATTAAAAGTTTTCAAAAGTTGGAAATATGATTTATGTATCTAATTAAATAAAATGTCAAGTTAGTCAAATCTTAGTCAACCCCTTCCGTTGCCCAAATTAGACAACAGTGAACAAATCTTATATCTTTTTGGAGCTGTATGGTGGATGTCTAGTCTTGAGTTAGAAAAAGTTCATTAATTTGACTGTTTATGCTTATAGCACCTAGCTAGCTTGGATAAGAAAACGTAGAACATAAGACAAGAAATACTCCAAAGATTCAAGTTTCTTATAAACCAACGACTTAAGTGTCTTAGACCCGTTTGCTGATACGAAACTTAAGCATTTATGTTCTACTTAAGAAGCTTATGTTCTACTTTTTCCTCTGCGTAAACTGTCACATAAGCTTTTATGTTCTACTTACATATTTTAAGTTTCGTATCAGCAAATGGGCCTTAATTGCTTATTTTAATTATTTTTAATATATATAATGTAGGTTCATATTCATTCAGATACTTCTAAGTTCAAACAATTGCATGCCTTGAACTTAAAGTATTATTTAGAAAGTAATACTCTGCAAAGTGACACCATCGATTTGTTATTAAAACGAATTTTTTGACGCATGCACGCACCCAGTTACCAAAACTCAAAATAAAAAGAAAAAAGAAAAATAAGATGAAGCTAATGGCATGACAGAGACACTTACACGACGAGTTTAGTCGTGTTCAGCAAATGAGAAAACATAAATTGCAATGGGTAGATTGTTGCACTTCAGCTTAAGAAATATTGAAAATCGGGGAAAAGTATCATAATTGGATCAAAAATCGGTGTATCGGAAATAGGTCTGAAAATCGGGAGAATTACGATAAATCGGTGTTTCTGGCAACACTGGTCCCATAGGACAGGACAAACCTATATCATTTGCTAGCAGAACGTTGAACGATGCGGAATTCAAATATAACACAACAGAAAAAGAATTACTCGCAATCGTTTATGGTATACAACAATTTCGTCCCTACCTTTACGGTAAACCCTTCACTATTTGCACTGATCACAAACCTTTGCAATGGTTATTTTCCCGCACGGATCCCATGTCCAGACTAGCAAGATGGAAGATTTTATTATCTGAGTATGAATACACCATTAAGCATAAGCCAGGGAAAATCAATTTAAACGCAGATGCTTTAAGCCGAAACATAGGCGAAGAGGAAAACAAAGAAAATAAAATAATGGTGGTAACTCGCGGTCAAAAACAACGAATAAATGAAGATAATATTCGAAGTAATGCAAATATAGTACCTATAAGTGACTCCAGGTCCAAATATAACGTAATTGAAAAATTCGAATCTATATATATAAATAAAAATTCGAACCGCAAAATTATAATTCTACCATTAATAGACTCAACAGATGAGCAATCCCTAGCAAAAAGAATAGAAAATTTTTCAAAACCCCCTATAGGAGAAATAAAAGTATATGATTCCTTAATTGTAGTTACGTTACCTTTACCATTCAGAACAACGAAGGACGAGGAGATAGCTGAAAAAAGCTTCCAAACAATTAGAAAACTAATTAAAGATGAGAACAGTATTTCATTTTCACTACCTATCCCAGATAACCAAGTTAGACATACCTTCAAAAGTATACTGAATAAAGTTTTCGGAGATATGACATTAGACATATATTTACACATCGATGAAAGGATTTCCTTGAATGACTCAGAGACAATCGCGAAAATTCTGTCCGAATACCATGATTCCCCTTTCGGAGGACACCAAGGTGTTTCAAGAATGTATAACCGACTGAAGGCAAAGTTCTCTTGGCCAAACATGAAAACGGATGTACAAAAACATGTAAGCAAATGTACATCATGCCAACGGAATAAAAGTAGGAAAAACCCACCAGTCCCAATGAAGATAACAACTACTAGTGTTAGATCATTTGAAAGAATCGCTTTAGACATAGTTGGACCCCTTCCCGTTAGCTACGGTGGATACAAATACTTACTTACCTTCCAGGATGATTTGACAAAGTTTTCAGAAGCTATGCCAATACAAAATGCTGAAGCCTCAACTGTAGCTAGAACTTTCGTGGAAATTATAATTTGTCGCCACGGTATCCCTCTGTCTCTTTTGACAGATCAAGGAACAAATTTCTTAAGTGATCTTTTCAAAGAAATGTGTAGTTTAATGAAAATAAAGAAATTAAATACGACACCTTACCATCCTCAAACAAATGGAGCGTTGGAGCGAAGTCATAGAACATTAGCTGAGTACTTAAGACATTATGTTAACCAAGATCCTTTATCATGGGATACATGGATCCCTTATTCCATGTTTGTCTATAATACAACACCACACAGTAGTACTGGATTCTCACCCTATGAACTCCTGTACGGATTTCCTGCAAACATACCAAGTGTTCTGTCACAAAAACCAAAAATATTTTATAACTATGACAACTACGTCAACGAACTTAAGGCTAGATTACAATACGGATATGAGACAGCAAACTCTATCCTAATAAAGAAAAAAGAAAAATCAAAGACTCTTTATGATAAAAATGCTAGACCTAAAATATTTAACGTAGGCGATAAAGTTCTAGTAAAGAATCAAACCAGACAGAAAAAACTTTCGACCCTGTGGGACGGACCATATGAGGTCATAAGGATCCATTCGGATGAAAACACAGTAGTCAGGATGGGTAAGAAATCCAAGCTCATACACAATAACAACTTACAACCTTTTAAGGAATAATTACATCCACCTTCTACTTAAAATAGGTGTATGAAATTAAGCCCCTTTTATATCACACCAATACACACAAAGAAAATTACAACAAAGAAAAAACAAGTTGCACACCACAAACACACAAATTAAACACGAAACCAAAAATAAAATCAACAGACAGTATATAAATACAGGAAACCAACCATTTTCTTTTAGATCACGGGTCCACTATTTTACTTCATTCTACTACCATTGTTGACCAGCGCAACTCTCAAAATAAGTCAAATTGACCAGAATCCGGGAATCTACTTTGAGGAGATGGGCAAGGCCGAACTCTATACAACACAATGGAAGCTGATAGCATATTACGATCTAACATTGTTCAATGGAGCCCTAACACACGCGGAATTTTATGTCTACGAGATAAAAAGTCTGTGTAAACAATTAGAAGGTAAACCAAACTTCGACCTTCTTTGTAGTAGCGCAGTAGCGGAAGTATCGCACTTAATGGATGATATAAAACTGAAATTTAGCCTTATACAATCCAAACCTAAACCTAGGAATAAAAGAGCATTAGTAAATGTTATAGGAACGATTAGTAAATCTTTGTTCGGAACTCTGGATGAAGATGATGCTAAGTTTTACGACAAACAGATAGAAAAACTACGATATAATGAGAATTACCTTTTAGAACTCGTAAAAAATCAAACACTTATAATAGAAACAACAACTAATATGTTTAACAAATCAGAAATTACTATCGAATCCCAATTTAAAGCTATTAATTCAAAGATCGGAGACGTGAAAGACGCAGTTAAGAAACTCGTCAATCAAACCTCAGATCAATCAACATTATTAAAAATAGAATCTCTTACCTCACTTTTAACCCTGCTTATCATAAGATACCAAAACACAATTTCTGACATCCTGGATGTCCTAGTTAATGCAAAAACGGCACACCGCATCCGACAATCATTACACCAAATCAGCTTAAAAATGTTTTGCTAAAAATAAAACAGGAACTTCCGGCTGACCTACAGTTACCATACTTGGGCAACGAGAATGATATACTACCACTCTACGAAATAAGCAGTATGAGTGCAACAATTAGAAAAGAAAAAGTTATATACGTATTTAACATCCCTCTACCTTTTAGAGAAAATTTTCAACTGTATAAAATTATCCCTCTTCCAACCCAATTTAGTAACAAACTAATATTCGTTCAACCTACCTCAAAATATCTCATTATTGATTACAAAAAGGAACATTACTATAACATAGAAAGCGAAGAACTGAGTCATTGTACAAACTTAAATAACAATTTTTTATGCGAAATAACACATCCACTGTTCAATACAAATGCCAATAATCCTCAATGTGAAATTCAACTTTTACAAAGAATCCAATCCTTTCCGACTTCGTGTGCAATAAAAGAATCAAACATTTCAACTGTTTGGATTCAAACATTTCAGCCCAACACATGGTTATTTTCGTCTTTGGGAAAATATATAGTAGACGAAATATGCCAAGATACTGTTGTAACACATACCCTTGAAGGAACAGCTATCATAGTACTTACCGGGAACTGTTTCCTAAAATCAAAAGATCTCACTATATGGTCCAAAAACGAAAAATCCACTTTTGTGTATAACTCTTTCATTCCTGCCTTAAATATTTCCGAAATAAAAGATAATTACCCGAAAAATGAAGCCAAACCCGATGTTACATTCATTAAATACTCTAGCCGAGATGAACTGAAACTCCTCTCTAAACAAATTAATTTCCAAAAAACTAAAGAACAAATACCATTTCTATCAATTGATAAACACGACCTACACCATTATACGTTAATATACTTCATCTTTATAATTCTTATAATCTCCATTTGTTACAAAAGATACCAAACTTATATAGTAAAACACGAGTATGAGAAAGAGTTAAAGAAGAAGAAAATTGTACAAGTAACCCAAGATAGCAACGAAAAACCAATTTTTGTATTAAGTAATTAATTGGACTCAATGAAAATTAAGTAAATTAAGCAAATAAAAAATATATATATATATATATAAATTAAAGTGACCTATTTTAAAAAAATAAAAAACAAAAAAAATCTATCTATAGCATTTAATAACAATGTAAGTAAAAAAAAAATTAATAAACAAATGGATACTAATAACTGTACACATGTACTCACATGTACAAATTCGATGACAAAACAAAAAGAAGAAAAAATTTCTATATCATGTAAAAAAAAAAAAAAAAAATAATGAATTATATTTTTGTTGAATAAATGAATTGTATTTTTGTTGTAAATTATTGATTTTATTTAGAAATATATATTATATAATATACATAGTTCAGACCTCTTGTAAAACTCTAACCTCGTCGCATTTGGTTCATACGTATTTCTTTTGCGAAAATTCCTAACCTCATTTAGGCTAAGAATTTTCTTTTTTTAAGAGGGGGAGGATGTTGTGACCCGCGAGTCCCAACCAAGCTAAATCTCATATAAAACCTCTTTCCTACACTACATGTCATATAATCCATAGGCGCATGAAACCACCCAGAAACCAAATTACCTTGACCATGAATAATAATCCACACTCGTCATAATTTACACAAAACAAATACTCTGTTCTAATTATAGAACATTTGGTTGTCCACATAAAATAAACAAAACAATGCGCCTCTCCGAGTGCATTGTGTAACATGACACCTTCCAGCTGCAAACTGCGATCGACTATGACGTTGGGTATAGCCGATCCCAGCGCAACTGGTGCCAAGACAGCTGAACCCGCGCGGTTGGTCCCACGACTTAGCTGGTCCCAGGACAACTTATACCCGGACAACTGGCCCCAAAAATGAAACTGAACCCAAAAATAAATAATACCGAAAATAAAGCTATGGGAAAGCTGTATGGTTTGTTTATTAAATATTTTCGTTAAAATTATTTATATGAGGAATTTTTTCGAAAGTTAAATTGTAATTGGTGTGGTATATATACAATGAATTTTGGTTTTGCAGGGAAATCTTATACACCATACATACAAGCAATAAAAATGTCTATCTCGCTTATTGGGTGTATACTTTTTCTATAACATGATAATAACTTGTTTTAATTAGGTACTTTCATAGATTTTTTTGTATGGTGCATCTGCATAGTTATGTTCTGATTCTGATAGACGAGGTTCTGGAGATGGGTCTAAAACTGGGACAAATGAACTATTTTCTTATTTTTAAGTTTTTGATAGATTCTTTTTGTGGAATGTCTGATGGACTAATGGAGTGGAGGTGGATTTGGAACCTGGACAAAGGAACAATTTTTTTAATTTTCTAAACCTAGATGTTTTTTGGTGGTGTGTCTGGTGAATTAATGAATTAATGCCTGAGAGGACGTTCTGGAGGTGGGTCTGGAACCTGGACAGAGGAAACAAATTTTTTTTAACTTTTTCATAGATTTTTTTGGTGGTGTTTCTGATGGAGTAAGGTCTGACAGAGGAGGTTCTGGAGGTGGGTCTGGAACCTGGACAAAGGAAAACAATTTTTTTTAACTTTTTCATAGATTTTGTTGGTGATGTTTCTGAAGCAGTAAGGTCTAACAGAGGAGGTTCTGGAGGTGGGTCTGGAACCTGGACAAAGGAAAAAAAAATTTTTGTAACTTTTTCACAGATTTTTTTGGTGGTGTTTCTGAAGCAGTAAGGTCTAACAGAGGAAGTTCTGGAGGTGGGTCTGGAACCTGGACAAAGGAAATTTTTTTTTTTAACTTTTTCATAGATTTTGTTGGTGATGTTTCTGATGGAGTAAGGTCTAACAGAGGAGGTTCTGGAGGTGGGTCTGGAACCTGGACAAAGGAAATTTTTTTTTTTAACTTTTTCATAGATTTGGTTGGTGGTGTTTCTGATGGAGTAAGGTCTAACAGAGGAGGTTCTGGAGGTGGGTCTGGAACCTGGACAAAGGAAAAAAAAATTTTTGTAACTTTTTCATAGATTTTTTTTGGTGGTGTTTCTGAAGCAGTAAGGTCTAACAGAGGAAGTTCTGGAGTTGGGTCTGGAACCTGGACAAAGGACATTTTTTTTTAACTTTTTCATAGATTTGGTTGGTGGTGTTTCTGATGGGGTAAGGTCTAACAGAGGAGGTTCTGGAGGTGGGTCTGGAACCTGGACAAAGGAAAAAAAAATTTTGTAACTTTTTCATAGATTTTTTTTGGTGGTGTTCCTGAAGGAGTAAGGTCTGACAGAGGAGGTTCTGGAGGTGGGTCCGAAACCTGGACAAAGGAAATTTTTTTTTTTTAACTTTTTCATAGATTTTGTTGGTGATGTTTCTGATGGAGTGAGGTCTAACAGAGGAAGTTCTGGAGTTGGGTCTGGAACCTGGACAAAGGACATTTTTTTTTAACTTTTTCATAGATTTGGGTGGTGGTGTTTCTGATGGGGTAAGGTCTAACAGAGGAGGTTCTGGAGGTGGGTCCGAAACCTGGACAAAGGAAAAAATTTTGTTTTAACTTTTTCATAGATTTTGTTGGTGATGTTTCTGAAGCAGTAAGGTCTAACAGAGAAAGTTCTGGAGGTGGGTCTGGAACCTGGACAAAGGAACAATTTTTTTTTAACTTTTTCATATACAGTACGCCCTCGGTAAAAGCAGCCAATAAAAATTCGAGCAGTTGCATTAATTGAGTTTGTTGCTATGACCAAGTCACAAAAACGTATAGCCTTGGCCAAGGAAATGAGCTTAACAATGGTTAATCAAAATGAAAATACAGTACACTTATGATTTATGAGTGTACAATATTTTGAGAAATAGCTATAAAATAACAGCCCAGTTACAATAAAAGTTAACATTGAAAAAATGAAAACATTTGTCAAATGATATACTTAGAGGTAATTGCATGGAAAGTTACGTTTTCTGAGTCACACTTTTTTGAAAAGTTGCAATTACTGAGTCTCTAATGGTAGAAATTTGGGTGTTGCTTTAACCGAGGTATTGCGTTTATCGAGGGTTGCTTTTACCGAGGGCGTACTGTATTTTTTTGTGGTGTTTCTGATGGACGAAGGTCTGATAGAGGAGTTTCTGGAGGTGGGTCAGGAACCTGGACAAAGGAAAAACATTTTTTTTTTACTTTTTAATAGATTTTTTTGTGGTGTTTCTGAATTTCTTAATATGTATGTTTGTGTCTTACATATCGATATACAGTAGACGCTCGATTTAGTCAATCTCGAAATAGTGAACTATCCACAATAGTGAACACACAAAATTTTATATAAAAACGTATTTTGTATAAAAATGTCTCGCAACAATTTTACATACATAGCTTGAGAGCTCTGAGGAATTGTTTCTGTTTTTAGTTTAAAACT
This sequence comes from Dasysyrphus tricinctus, assembly GCA_963921185.1. Lineage (NCBI taxonomy): Eukaryota > Metazoa > Arthropoda > Insecta > Diptera > Syrphidae > Dasysyrphus > Dasysyrphus tricinctus. The sequence continues at coordinate 174,592,091 of OY992531.1, read as the reverse complement.
AAGCAAAAGCCTTTTTTTGTGCTTAATTAATATTAAAAACATTCACATCGAACGAAATATGCATTTTGGATCAAATTCTGCTTTAGAAAGCCTTAGAAAACTCCCGCTCGAACCAGGCGCGGATCCAGGATTTCGCTCAGGGGGGGGCAATTTTCGTAAGTTTCCAAAATCTTGATGAGATCTACAGAAAATTTGAGTACATTTCGTACCGCTCAACAAGCCTGATTACACAAAACAATACGAGTTAATGTGTTTGAAATTTGAAGACAACTAACTCTTTCATAACTACCACAGCATCTCGAACAGCGGGTACATTGAACTTTGTGAAATGAAGTTTTGCAGTTTGTAGCTATAGAATGATGTCCTTAAAGCGTTTTTAAGTTCCCTCTGGATTTGCGTAACTCCACAATTATGCTCGGAAGCCATAATGGCACAGTGGTATGTTCCTATTCGGACACAATGACGTTCGAGTTTGAGTGAAATTGCCAGCCTCTTCCTTAGCAGGGACAACCTAACCTAACCTTGCCAGTAAAAGACCATTTTCGAGAACGTCATCAGCATCAAAAATGCATTTTGCGGAATGTTCTAAAATGCAAACTGCAAAAGTCAAATACAAGCTTTACTGCATAAGCATTGTGTTCAATAATGCAGTTTGTTAAAGTCACATGTTCGAAAACATCATGTGTGGTGAAATTCTGCAGTAAAAAATCGAGTTGACCACAAAAATATTGAGAAGCTGGAGGTGTATAGTGGAAAATACAAAGAAAAAAACTCTAAATTAAACCTTTCTGTCAGACCGCCTCGACTCATCCTTCGATTGTGACTAACTTGCGTTATACATTTCATTTACAATATATTTAGCCCTCGTTAAGTTTTAATAAAAATGTTTCAAAATCTCAAACCATCGTTTGCAGAGTTGCCAGACTTATGCAGTTCGATACAATAGCAATATTCGCGTCAAAAAATGACGATCATTTGACAATCGAATTGACGTTGACTTGACGTTTTCAAAAGCGGCCAATAACACCTATCCTTAGGAGTAAAAGTTCCATCCAACGTCTCTTCGGCAGTGACTGCTGTAGTCGTTCCTGGTTCCTCTCCAATCTTCTTCATTGGATTCGTACTCTTCTCGAGCTCGAAACACAGGTACATTTGCATACTCTTAAGGTGCATATCCATTTTAGAGCAAAAAGACGGTGAGCAGCTCTGAAGAAGCTCTCGAGAGTAAAACACGAAAGTGGACACAAACACAGTCATGAATAAAGCTCACCAGAGGGGAAGAATGATATCCGAGAGTCACTGTCGAGAGTTTTCCATTGTGAAAGTACTCCCACTATGGAAACGTATATATAAATATTTATCATAAAAAGAACTCTATCACCCTCTGTATGAAATTTTTTGGTATTTCTCATTAAATTTTATACACAAATGTAGTTTATTTTTCAACTTTAATTAGATAACTTAATCCTGTAGATACCAGCATTTGAAGCAAAGTTAGAAATTTTAAAAGCTAATTAATTCGACGTAATTTAAAGATTTAATTTGTTTTGTAAATTAAAATCAACTTTAAGTTCAATAATTTAGATAAGTGCCCCTGTCGCCTCTCCCGTTACATTTAACTATAAAAACCACTTACAAATTTGAAGAGGAGGGGTGGAGCGGAGGTGGGGCAGTAACTTTTTAAATCATTATATTTCAAATTGTGAAATGTTTCATTGACAGCATTTTAAAAAGTGAAAATGAAATCGATTTGGGATTCAATCTGATTCCTAGTAAGAAATAAATTGACTTTTCTCATAAAATGTTATTGGTACAATAATTTAGCCAGACATCTATCTTTTAATTAAAGACTTTGATTTTGAAGATCGGACATCTAAAACCGAAGTTATAAGCTTTCCACTCAGTCGATTTGAAGGCAATTTGCGATAGCGGAACTGAACCTGGTCAGCCAGCCGGCAACGCACAACCACTCATTGCTGCAACGCAGGGCTACCAAGAAAAAAATTTAAAAACGTATTAAAAATTACATTTTTTTTTGATTACATTTTATTAAATTCATATTTTATGCTTAGTTCGATCTTGCCCAGGGGGGGGCAATTGCACCCATTTCCCTCCCCCTGTATCCGCGCCTGGCTCGAACAAGTGAACCTTAAAATAACATCACTTTATTCAGCTACTCTACTATAGAAAACTTTATAAAATGCAAGCCAATAATAATAAGGTAATTCGATCTATGTTCGATTGATTTCATGAATAAATATTCATTAATGTTTTAAAGCGTTTATTTTTACAGGGAAATATTGTTGCTTTTTTAAGATATGAGCACAGATATTTAATAGAGTCACATAGATATCGCATCCAGTACAGTAAAAATTACCATTTTCTCAATCATTTGTATTTGCAAGCTCTTTTTCTTCTTCCTCAAAAATCGAGTCACTTTGGTCGAACTCCCAACTTGTAGTTGACGTTTTGTATCTATGTTTAGGTGTGTAAATCTATCATTTTAAGCATCATACATATAGCTCACACAAAATTGATCAACGTGGATCGAAGATAAAAAAGTAATAAGTAATTTTTGTTTACTCTGCGTGTCAGCTTTAGGGAATAAAGTAGGTAGATATTTTCGAAAAAAAAAGTTTTTTTTTAAGTTTTGGAAAAAACATTTTTAGCCAACTTTTTTTTATTTTTTAGAACTGGCACTTCCTAGATCACGAATATGCTTTTTATAAGTTGCTATGACACTTAGTTTAGCCGCTAATCATGTTTAAAGGTCCCAACTTTGATACCTCTAGGACGTTTAGTTTAGCCGCAAATCGCGTTTAAAGATAAAAGTCGAATTTTCATATAATGCGATACATCAATTGAAAGGTGGCACTTTCAAGATTATGAATATGACGCTTATAGCAAGTTTCATTTTAATTTTAAAGAACTACTCTCAAAATCAATGAGTGACACAACCATTACGGTATCTATCACTTCCCGTTTGGGCGGGAGGGGAATTTTATAAAAAAAAAATACTAAAAATGAAACAAAAGATTTAAAAATAACGGTAACACTTACAATTAAGTATTTTACCTTTTTTTCTGTTCTATTAGCAGTTCTTAAACCAAGATAAATCTATGTAAAGTTTTTGAAAAAACGGGTTTTAAACTCAAAACTTGAAGATAAAAAAAAACATAAAAAAGGTTTAAAATTGTAATTTCTCAAAACAGTAAAATTATGTATATATAATTTTTCTTTCTGAAATTCGTCGCTCTAATTAATTCTTAATCAAAAACTGAAAACTAGATGATTCTAGGTCTTCTAGTTTTTGAGAAAATTGAAAATTACTAAAACTACTATGTTACAAAACTCGAATGTTTTTTAGCTTTTTTTTTATGATAGGAGTAGGTAGGTATGCATACTTTCAACATTACAATTGCATTACAGTAGACGCTCGATATAGTGAAGCCTGTTTAGAGATTGTTCACTTGTTCGAGCGGGAGTTTTCTAAGGCTTTCTAAGGCAGAATTTGATCCAAAATGCATATTGCGTTCGATGTGAATGTTTTTAATATTAATTAAGCACAAAAAAGGCTTTTGCTCAGTTTTAAACTAAAAACAGAAACAATTCCTCAGAGCTCTGAAGCTATGTATGTAAAATTGTTGCGAGACATTTTTATACAAAATACGTTTTTATATAAAATTTTGTGTGTTCACTATTGTGGATAGTTCACTATTTCGAGATTGACTAAATCGAGCGTCTACTGTATATCGATATGTAAGACACAAACATACATATTAAGAAATTCAGAAACACCACAAAAAAATCTATGAAAAAGTTACAAAAAATTTTTTTTTCCTTTGTCCATGTTCCAGACCCACCTCCAGAACCTCCTCTGTTAGACCTTACCCCATCAGAAACATCACCAACAAAATCTATGAAAAAGTTAAAAAAAAAATTTTTCCTTTGTCCAGGTTTCGGACCCACCTCCAGAACCTCCTCTGTCAGACCTTACTCCTTCAGGAACACCACCAAAAAAAATCTATGAAAAAGTTACAAAAAATTTTTTTTCCTTTGTCCAGGTTCCAGACCCACCTCCAGAACCTCCTCTGTTAGACCTTACTCCATCAGAAACACCACCAACCAAATCTATGAAAAAGTTAAAAAAAAATGTCCTTTGTCCAGGTTCCAGACCCACCTCCAGAGCCTCCTCTGTTAGACCTTACTCCATCAGAAACATCACCAACAAACTCTATGAAAAAGTTAAAAAAAATGTTTTTCCTTTGTCCAGATTTCGGACCCACCTCCAGAACCTCCTCTGTCAGACCGTACTCCTTCAGGAACACCACCAAAAAAATCTATGAAAAAGTTACAAAAAATTTTGTTTTCCTTTGTCCATGTTCCAGACCCACCTCCAGAACCTCCTCTGTTAGACCTTACCCCATCAGAAACATCACGAACAAAATCTATGAAAAAGTTAAAAAAAAAATTTTTCCTTTGTCCAGGTTCCAGACCCACCTCCAGAACCTCCTCTGTTAGACCTTACTGCTTCAGAAACACCACCAAAAAAAATCTATGAAAAAGTTACAAAATTTTTTTTTTCCTTTCTCCAGGTTCCAGACCCACCTCCAGAACCTCCTCTGTTAGACCTTACTGCTTCAGAAACACCACAAAAAAAATCTATGAAAAAGTTCAAAATAGAAATATTGTTCCTTTGTCCAGTTTTAGACCCATCTCCAGAAACTCATCATATTCATATTCCTGCTTCCTCCGATGTACCAAGTATTGTCAATTGTTCAGTCTTATGCATACCTATATACCTATAGCTGACAACCTCACACCGTATTTTCCTGTCGCTCCTCTTACAATAAGGTTTTTCTTTTTTTCCTATTAGGTACAAAAGTATATCAACCAATCAAGAAATTCCATATCCATAAAAATCCTAAATCACAACAACTACATTTTAAAACATCCCCCACTTAGCATCAATCAAGGAGGTTACCAAAAATTGACCCTATCTTTTTATTTGCTTACATTGCTTTTTGCTGACCTTTTTTCATTTTTTGTGTCAAATTAAAAAAATAAACAGCCAATTAGTGAGAGGCACAAAAGCACAAAAGTTTTAGCTCACACCATAAACTTTAGTTTTCAATATAAAAATTCCTAAATAAAAAGTCCCTGAACAAAAAATCCCTACTGAATTCACAAACCAATTGAAAAATTTAACGAATCGAGTGCACGAACCATTCATTTCTCATTTCCGGAACGAAGATTTTTTTTGGGGCCAGTTTTCTGGTTTTCACTTCCGGGATCAGTTGTCCGGGGATAAGTTGAGGCTTGGGTTCACATGCGCGGGTTCAGTTGTGTTGGTATCAGGTGTCTTGGGTTCTGCTGCGTTGACACCCGGCAGAATTAAAGCATTGGATTGCATTTGTCATGACCCATAATTTATGTTGCTATGACGAGTGGAATATGGAATATAAATATTATGAAATTATGATCATGGTGTGTGGCCTGGCTCTGGTAAGCAAAACGCATTGTTAAGTGACATAGTTCTTACTATGTCAGTCAAATAACATATGGATTTTAGGGCATAGTACTTACTAGGATTGGATAGACAAAATGTTATAAAAGAAGAACCAAATGTGAGGAAGGGAGAGTTGAGAATAGAATACAAACAGCTAAGGTCGCAGCCAAGCATAGAGACAGCGGGCCTTTTCTGAAAATATACAAATTGAATAAAAACGAGTTAAAAACTAAAACCGTTGTTCTTTTACTTTCAACTCTCCGTCATCTGCTCTTCCCTTACTACAAGGAAGCACGGCAGAAACGTAACAATGGACTGACTGACTGGCGGTACTGTTATTAAAATGTAATATATAACCTGTATAAGAATTTTCAACCTTAATAAATTCATTGCACCACCATCGTGGTTACACAAGTTTGATAATATATTTAAGACGCCTGTTCAACAGTTCGCTTGACTGACCGCAGTTATGTGGGCGTACACAACCTCTCTAACCAACTGGCCAAATATCAGCTTTAATAAATTCAGAGCATTTTTTGGCGCTGGCCCTTGGACTAAAAGGCGTTGTCATATACATACATATATTTGGAAATTTGGTGCCATATATTCATTAAAAAATCGGTTGATTTTATATGTTCATATGTTTATCATAAATATGTAATTTTATTATTTATTGGTGGTGTATGGATGAAATTAAATAAGAATTCTTTTTTAACTTGATCCATATTATAGTAATTTTTATTGAAGACCTGCTTGATTTTTTTGATGCATTTATGCTAGTAAGGAATGCAATATGTTGACCAATAGCTGCCATAATCGTGTAAGATGACAAAAAATAGATACAAAATGGTAGAAACAATTGCATTTTGTCACTCGGATAAATGCAGCATAAGTAGCGCTGAGTGAATGACTTTTGTGATGAGATATTATTTTTCAATGGCTTGAGAGGGATAATTATATCTCGTAGTAGTTACAGTAGTTAAAGGTCGCGTCTGCAATTTCGTTGCACTTAAGGGAAAGTCTTTAAAAATTTGTCCAAATCAAATGAGATTTCCTGCCTGAAAAAGAATATAATGTACCATACACATAAACGAAGACGTTTTTAATCACACCAAACTTTTAAAAAATAACAATAGCTTTCATTTTTATTTCAATGGAAACAAACTCTTTCAATTGCAATATATTGTAATATTTTCTCAGGTTCGTTAATAAAACTTATTTACTTTAATTGAATATGAAGAAAATTTTAAAAGAAATTCTTCTGTTTAAGTGGAGTGACCGAATATATAATTCAAAGTTAAAAGTTCAAGTGAGCTCAACTCCATGATTGCGTTTCGCCCAGGTACGATAGTTGGGCTCATCAGTTAGATGACTATCGTACCCTTCTAGGACGCAATTTTGTATCGATGTTTACCGACTAATATAAAAATCACAGCATTAAGATACTATGAATTTTATTATTCTAAGGGAATTTGGTTAAATTCAGACACTAAAACTAAAACATTCGCTTCAGATAACTCACTGGTGGGTACTGAACTGAGTTCTGTTTTAGTACGAGTTTTATATGGTTGACTTTGAAAAATCATAACTCCGTTTCTACTCATCCGATTTTCATGATTAAGATCTTTAAATAAAGGCAACATGACACGCTAAACAGTATAAGAAAATCATTGAAAAGGGGCAAACGATTTCACACAAGGGGTGAATAAGCCCCCTTCAATTCGATTTGCAGCATTCTAAATTCAAAAGTTGATGAAAAAATTCACAATTTGAATTGATTTTTAGCTCAAATTGAAGCCCATTTAATTATTTTAAAATGGTAGAGCAAAGTTATAATCGAAAACCAGACCTTAAAGGTTAAAATAGCCAATAACTGAAAAAAACGCGAAAATTTCTCGGTTTTTTGCGTATTTCACAAAGTTGCATTCGGCGCTCGAGGTCAAAAACTTGGATTATTGCTAAGGCCAACATCATAAACAACTCATCTAAAAATCAGAACTACCGCATCTGAGGCAGAGCCCTCCCACCCCGAAGAAAAAGGATACAAGACTGAAAACAGTGAAGTTGATCATGTTAATTTCAGTTTTCTCAAAAACTAGAAGTCATTTTAGCATTTGGTTTTCAGTTTTTAACTAAGAATTAATAAGACCATTGAAAACCAAAATCAAAAATAGTACTTAATACCATCAAATAAAAAAAAAATAGATTAACAAGAAAATCGTCTTTTTCTCAAAATTTTGAGTTTGAAAGTAAATTTTTCAAAAACTATCAGCTAAAAAAACTTTATTTAAAAAAAAATTAAAGAATGGATTTCTGGCATTGAGATGAGGAATGGATTTTCGTCCAGATATTACCATTGTATTTTTATGGTTATTTTTCTATTTGAAGTCAACATTTCTTAAAATTGCCCCTCCCGCCTAAACGGGGGGATATATACCCCCATCCGGTACTATTGTTTTCTTCTTTTGGCCCAATCTACACCCTCTATTGCTTTGATGCAGCATATGTCAAAGACCATGTTTTTGTTATTATACTGTTTTATATACTACTTGTTGTTTTAAATTTTTTATTGCTTATATTTTGAAATGCCGTCCCTTGGAAACCGTTATGTCTACAGAACCGGCTTTGGACTCAAATTGAAGCAAATTTAGTAAGGTTGAAATCGTAGAGCAATGTTCTATTCGGAAGTCAAGGCGTAATGGTTAAAATAGCCAATAAGTGAAAAAACCGCGAAAAATTCGCGGTTTTTTGGATTTTTACCAATGTTGCGTTCGGCGCTCGAGGTCGAAAAATCAGATTTAATACTAGGCCAACATCATAAACAACTCAGCAAAAAATCAGAACTACCGGACCTGACGCAAGGTCTAATGTATATAGTTACTGGACTATATAGTGTGATAAACAAATTTCGGTTTGTCATATATATGAACAAAAATTATTTGTCGAAGCCATTTGTCATATAAATTGGTCATATATGTATGACATAGTGTAATACAACGTGTCATACATTGAAACGCTTTGCCATATTTTATATGGCAGCATTAGCCATATTTATATGATAATGTAATTTCGCCTTAAGTATATAAAATTAATTTTATGAGAAATAAATAAATATATCTATATCTAAACAAAAAATATCTATATATGATAGTGTAATATCGCTTTAAGATTATACTTATTGACATATAAACAATTAATGCAAATATTCGTACAATATAAAATTATTTAAATGTAAATATTTGAATTATTATTGAATAGTATAACTGTGATGATTAATAAACTAAATTAAATTTAAATTTGCATCACTATATCCATTAAATAATTGTCGGTGTTGACACTTTATTTTTTGTTGCTTTGTTGACTCTAGTAAAAAATCGTACGAGTTTTTTTATTGAGGGTCCTATCTGTGGGTTAGTCTATAAACTATAACCAGCTGATATCTTGCTTACAAAATTATCAAATGTAGATTTTATCTGAATTGTTTTTTTTTTTTTTTGAAGAGTTTACTACTTCCCTGGTCAAGGCCCCGTATACGCCCTTGTTTCACATCGTTTTGCTGAGAGGTTTTTACTTTGCTTAACAGAATTCCACTAAACATGCGTGCTAACAATCCCAAACAGAAATGACTCCGGCTGCATGCGGAATTAACACGGCTAACAAGCCTTGTTGTTAGTCTTACATTCAATATGCCTAGATAGTGTATCTATTTAATCATCGAATGTAAAACTATTAATTGTAAAGTTTCTCAAATCATATATCCAATGATTTCGTGGTAAACTTTTCGTTCGAAAAAAAGTCGTTTGCAATGAGTTTTGAATCCAGACAAAAAAATTAAATATATTGCCAAGTTGTATTTGCGTTTATTTCGCATTTATTAAAAAAAACTAAACGAGTATCTTTTAAGTTGTATTGTCTTACATTCTAGATAACTATCTATGTATAAGTAAATTTCTATTCTATGAATTATTAAACACATTAAAAGTCTTCTAAAAATGTATATAAATGTTTCTTTTGATAATAGTTATTTATCTGTTAAATACTTTTAACGATGGGATTACAATCTTATTTTATATTGCTAGTTACAATCAAAAACGTAAAATTTTAAAAATTCTGAAGATCTTAATAACAAAACACTGCAAACGACTTTACAAAACAAAGTATTTTGAAAAAAGAACCTTATAAATAACGAAAAAGAGTCAATTCTGAAGGACTTTAGAGTTGTAATAGTTAAATAAATGTACAAAGATTGAAATATGTGTATACCTATAGGAGTATGCTTGTGAACGACCAAGAAGGGATAGGTTACAATAATTGCTATCAAAAGTTAATTACAATTGCCTTTTTGATTAGGAATCTGTTAGATTCAATACGTGTGAACGCTAATAATTCAGAACAAGAACTGTCATTCTGAACCCACTCGAAAAGGACAATACATCCGGTGCTAAATATATAAGCACAAATTATACATACATAAGAAGTTTAAAGTATAAAACATTTCACTTTGAAAATTAAATAACTTCTTTTCTCGGGGTATCACCAGAATCTTTTGACTTGTTATACAAGCATGAATGGTACATAATTCGTGTTTGTTTCCTGGTCTTAAGGGAACGAGAAATTGTAATGCTAGGTTTCTACTTGTCTTTTACTACCTGACGAAAGATGCATTTGACAGGAAAGGGTGGCTGATACAAAAAAGGCCTACTTTTTCTATGATCTTATTACATTTCCCAATATTTAATTAAAATTTTCGTTTTGATTCCATCCATAATTACAAAAAAAAAAAAAAAAAAACAAATACATATGTAGGCACCTTTAATTGTTAATTTTTAAAGTTTCAAAGTTTCAACAAAAGCTAATTTTTGTTCATAAAATTCCTTATTGTAAATTGTTGTGAGCGTCTCTTTCAGAAAAAATAGTCAAAATCGGAGATGCACTTTAGAAGTTGAAAATTCGGCTTATTTCATTTTCACAAAATCACTTATCAATGGTATATTTATTCACTTGGAATATTCGGAATAGTCATTTCTTTATCCACTGGAACATTTGAAACAAAACATTCTGAATGTGTTATTTATTCAAAATAAGTAAATATGTAAGTACCTATATATTTTAATTCAAATAATAATCCGAATAAGCTGTTCTGTTGATTTTTTTATTAATTCAAGAACATTTCGACTTCATTCTTTTATTTTATGTGAAAATAGAAATAAAAGGAGTATTGGTCTCGTTCGAGGAAATTATTTACTGAGTTATTCATTTAAAAGCAGATAACAAACTCAAAAATAATACTTAACAAGAAATAATTACATGCGCACAGTAAAAATAAATTTTAATTCAATTGATTTCACACGCCATTCTGTGGTCAAATATTGAGGAAAATATTTTGGATTTGTCTGCTCAAGACTCAATAAGTGAGCGCTCTGAAATATAAATTGATCAATTCTTTCTGTTTTGAATATGCGGGACAGATAGAGTCTTGACCAAAAGTATTAGGAACGCTTAATTTTTCGATCTACAATCAAAAAAAATTTAAATGTTCGCGTTGTTTTGTACAAAACGCTTTAGATCGGTTTCGGAAAACTACATCTCTTGTTCACAAAAGAAACGGTGGGATACAAATTCGGTTTATATACGAACGGCCGTTCTGCCCATAATCTCGTAAAGGCCCTAAATACAATTTTTATACTACGGAGAAGTATCCGGTGACACAATCCATACTTCACTGGGGAAAAAAGATCGCGGCGCCAAAAATGTTCAAAAAAATGCCGGATCGCGCTCTGTTTGTCCAGGCTTTTAATCCCTGACCGTAATCGAAAATTTCGTAGATAGGGCCTTTACGAGAATATGGGCAGCGTTAAAAGTCGTAGAAAAAAATTCAATGCAACTGGTTCTTGAAGTAACCGAGCATTCTAAAAATGCAATCGTCGCTAAAACTGTTAGAAGAATATGTATTTTAAATCAAGACTGGAAAAAAGATGAGTTCAGCTAAGTGCTCTTACTGGTACGATCTTAAGGGTCAAAGGCGGCAACATTAAATATTAATTTGTTTAGTAAAAATAAATTTCTCACGTCCGCTTAACCTCACAACATGTGAGCATAGAAAGTGCTGCTAAGGGAGCCATGATCATATCTCTCCAAGAAGGGAACTCGGACGTGAAAAATAAATTGGCCTGTGGAAAAGTCTTGTATTGCAGGACTACAGTAATGTTTCCGATTTTAATTTCTGATTGTTGAACTCCTTTTTGATTTCAGTCGAATAGGTGAAGCGGTGAACTTTCGACTTCAAGTTTATAACATTGAATACAAGAATCAAAACTGGTAATTAAAAGCGTAGACTTTTTGAATTTAACTTTTTCTCAAAATTTCGACTTTAAGAACAATACAAAAAACTATTTACTGAAACAACTTGATTGAATAATAATTTCATTTATCAGGGTTTTTGTAAAGGGGTAACACTCATTTCAGAGTGGCCCTACAGTAGAAATATATCGGTAGTCACAAAAGTGGCTAAATACTTCCTCAGGTAAGATATTTTTCAAAAAGGTCATCCTTGTACATAGTAATATTCAACGAGGAAATCAATGTTGAATTTTATTTTAACTTTGACTATGGCCTTTAAGATAATTTCAAGGTCAACTTTTTTTTAATGCAAACTCCCTCTCTTGACATCGACAATTTATTGCAAGAGGTCATTTAGGTCATAAGTACATTTTAATCTTGAAGGTTACTCTAAGGTTAAACAAATTTAAACAAGGTGTGAACATATCTTTTCAAATACTTTTGTTACGAACAAAGCTATAAATTTAATCAAGGTGCATAAAGTAGTGATCGTTCTCATAACCTTGAGTCATGAATAACTTAAACTTTTTAGAAAAATATCTTACGTGAGGAAGAATTTTATAGAAGAAAATGACTTGTAGAATGCAGAAGTTTGTCTAATAATATAAGGCATACATATAAATGTTCATTGAGTTTTGTTGTTTCTTGTCACAAACAGTGATTCAATTTATAATAAGTCAAAATTGGGAGGTAAAATATTTAAGAAATATTTGTACAGAAACTGTTGTCTTTAATTAGGTTACCAAAAAACAAATAGATCAATAATGAGGCCTCATTTCAATAAAATTTTGACTTTGTTTCGTTATCATAAGGTCAATGCAATACAAAAAAAAGTATATTAGAAAGCGGCCGTTGCTGCTATTAAGGTCTTTAGTATCTATTTTATTAATTATATACACTTTTTGCCCCTTTATTTTGTTTTTATAACTAGCGTAGTTTTTAAAAACGGCAAATACATACAAATGTACGTACATATGCACATACATTATGTACTTATGTATCTTGTTTTAAATTGAAGTGAGTTTTATTGTTGTTCTTCTTATTTAATAATCATTAGCTTTCTACTGACGATGTATTATTGACTCCAAAGAGAAATCCATGGGATTGTGCGTATCCTCGACATCACTGCCAACTAAAGGTGCAGTCTCACCAAGTACTCGCATGGCATTTGAATAATCCGAATCAATTTGGGGAACTTGTTTCTCATTTGGATGTAGAGTTCGAATTAAATCGGTTAGAGATAAAAAGCTTTGCCTTTCAATGTTGTCACTGTCATCATCACCATATTGATTATTACTTTCCACGCTAGTGCGTTTTTCAACTTCATCTGATAATTTTTCTAAATGGAGCTCAAGCAGCTCATTTATGTTTTCTGTAGATGAAGAAGACACCTTTATTAAATTTTCCGTCTGATCAGAATCTGTTAAATGCAAATCGTCTCCCTTAATTTCGGAAATATTTTCACTGTCACTTGTATCGATTTCAGCATTTTCAAAATTGTTATTGGGTGACATTGTTTTGGATATATTTTCATTTGATATGTTATCATCGTCTAAGCTGCGAGCATGTTCTTCATCTTCATCCTCATGAGATTCCGCTGAATCCAAAGTACGTTCGTGGTCTAATTTCAAAGATGCCAATGAAGGCTCAGATAGATCTTTTTGAGCTTTTCTAACTGATACATATGTAGAAAAACTAATTGGAGTTGGTGTTGTTGGAGTAAACAATTCCATAGGTGATCGCAGTGTTGTTAATCTTATAGGACGTCTAAATTATTAAAAATTGAAAAATATTGTTAAATTTAAATGTGTAAAAATTCAATAAAAAAAAAGAATTTTCATATTTAAGATATGAACATATTTTCTTTTATTACATATTTAGTCGATTATTATACAGCACTTAACATTTAAAATAGAAAGGTATAGAAACAATTTGACTTGATTAATTTTTTAGTAAAAACAGTTATATGGTTTAAGCTATGCTTTCATCACGGTCTCATAAAGTCTTAGTTCTCGAATGTTTATTGTAATTTGTAACTACATATTTTTTAACCTAACTTACTAAAAAAATGTGTGTTTGAGACCCTTGCAATAATTGAATCAATTAAGTTTGAAATTATAACAGCAGTATTGATTTTAAAAAAAATGGTATCCGCTCCCTACACGTGTTACTGGCTGAACAGAATGCAAGACGCAACTGGAATAGATGTCAAAAAAGCTGCAGTAGATGTCAAAAATGCTGCAGTAAAAGTTAAAAATTGTTCAACTCTTGCAGCTCCGGCTGCAGCATTTTTGACATCTATTCCAGCTCCGTTTTGCATTCTGTTCAGCCAGTTAACTGGCACACGAATAGACAACTTGTCCGCTTGATAACTTTTCTTATTAACAAAGATATGATTCTTTCCAGTATTTATCACTTCCACAAATTCACCACTTCATCAAATAATGGTGATTTTCTAATACATGTGTCACATGCATGCACTGCCCACAGTACACATATGACGGTGTTCACATTGGACTGACTCCTCCGACTTTTTTTGACGTCTGTGTACTTTATCTCATTCCCACTTGATGGTGAGAAAGAAAGATTTTAATTTTTTTGAAAATCTATGGATTTTTTTTGACGTTTTCTTTTGTGACAACTGCTTTCTCTCTCTGTACTTTTTCTTTGGCAAACAAATACTACACAAAACAATACAAATACTTCATAAGACATTTTAAATAAATGAAATTAAAGTTTTGGAATGAAAAAAAATTAATTAATCCCTCAACGAGCTCAGATTTGTGTTTTCTTTAAACGACTTCTCAACTTCAAAGTGAGTCTGTTGGTGTTCACATTAGTTTGTGTCTGAACAAAAGAAGTTGGATGAATGTCAAAATAAGTCGGAGGAGTCAGTCCAATAGGGCTTTTTAGCAAATACCAATGTTCATTTCTAAATGTCAAATTCAGGACCTCGGCACGAATGACATTTAGGTAGCACCCATTTTCTTTTTTATTTCGGAGGCAAATACACTCCAATTCAACAGAATGAGCACACGGATTTTCATAGCTGGTTTGTCAATTTTTTTTCAAACACTGTGCATTGTCCGAGAATAAATATAAACATAAAAACTATTTAAAAAAAAAATTGTTTTACTTCCACCCATTAACTTTTATTACCAGTTTCAATATTTGAGCTTATTCAGTTGACACAAAAAGACTGCATTTTCCCTTATGGAAAGACTTTGAACAGAGCCGGAGGAAAAATAGCAGTGCTTTTTGAATTAATCTTTCTGTATTCTTTTCCCAGCATCATAAACTAATAATAAGGATAATCAAATGATTCATTAAGGAAAATGTTAAAAAAAAATTGAAAAAGAACCTTTGAAAATGTGTGTCCCTATTCATTTGAAGTGGAGTGTAAATGTTTGGATTTTGTTTTTTTGGTAATAGCGTCTGTCAAACGTGCCGAATTGTTAGCTGTCACTTTGACTTTGACAATTTGGTAGAGATCTCTATGTGAACACCCTCTATTAAAGGTAATATATTGCGCATGTTGTCAAAAATCGGTTGTCAGATACTGAACAAAAAAAACAAATTAACTCTCAGAGACCTTGTCAAATTGACAATGGGTACATTCAATGCCTCAATTTCAGTACTGAATCTTCAGATTTCTGAATTCTGGCCAATCAGAGGCTTGGAAAATTGAGAAAGCTGAAAATCTAAATGTTAAATTTGGAATGTGTTGAACATGCCACAGTACACAAACAATAAACTGACAGGGGTCTCTGAGATTTTGACACATGCGTGAACTTGAACGAAAATGAAAACTCGGAAGATATTACCTTTAATATGTGTACTGTGTGCACTGCCTTATGAAGTGTATACTGGTAGTAGTAAACGGTGCTATCATACGCGTGCGTGTATGTGTTAAGAAGTTATTCGTTCGTTATACGTGGAATCTGGCTAGTTAAAGTTATCCGTACGTTAACACACGTCACAGACTATCACAGTACACATATTAAAGGTAATAGCTGTGTTTTTTTGCATGTCCAAATAAAATTGTGTGAAAAAAACGACAACAAAGCAAAACAATTTACATGTTAAATACAACAACAACTATGTCCATATAGAGTTAGCTAAGTCCAGATAATTAACTGGAGTTAACTTTTGTCCCGATAAAACGGTATTGCCAGACTACCATTGTCGTTGTGTTATCGATAATTTGTATAGAAATGTCAAATGTTTGTTGGTAAAATAGTTCAGAACAAAATGGCAGACCAAGGCAAATGTTGAAATGTCCCGATGTCGTTTTTTTCGCCAAACTCCATATGGACATACAAAAAAACAAAACTAATATCTTCCGAGTTTTCATTTTCGTTCAAGTTCGCGCAAGTGTCAAAATCTCAGAGACCCCTGTCAGTTCATTGTGTGTGTACTGTGACATGCTCAACACTTTCCAAATTTTACATTTAGATTTTCAGTTTTCTCAATTTTCCAAGCCTCTGATTGGCCAGAATTCAGAAATCTGAAGATTCAGTACTGAAATTGAGGCATTCCTCGCGTTCCGATGTTTATTCGCTAGGCTATCTAGTTATCCCAAAAATTTTGAGATAACTTGAGATGTTGTTGCGTCAGCGGTCATCAGCTGTTTTCTAACAAGGGATTACAAGAACACAAAGCTATCCGGATAACTGTAACCATCGGAACGTGCCCATTGAATGTACCCATTGTCAATTTGACTAGAGCCCTGTTTAGTGCACTTTTATCTTCGCTTAGAAAAAAGTAGCATGTTAATTACAACAACAAACTGGTATAATTCCGTATTGTTGTTGTATTTAACATGCTACTTTTTTCTAAGCGAAGATAAAAATGCACTAAAAAACAGGGCTAAGGTCTCTAAGAATTGTTTTTTTTTGTTCAATATCTGACAACCGATTTTTGAAAACATGTGCAATATATTACCTTTAATATGTGTACTGTGACAAGACTATTACGCATTTGTTAATAAGAATTACTAGTTAACAGATGCATAAACGCTAGCACGTTTTTATCCGCTGTTTATTTTAATATGGGGATAGTATTTACTTTTTATCAAACAAAACTTTTTAAAATCATTTATCTATTTCATTGTGAGATGCTAATAAAGCGTGTAGGGGATAGTTATGGCGTATTAAAGTATGAAGCGGAATTCCTTAAAATGTAAAGAAAAACATATCTTATGATAATTTTACAAAATTTAGCAAATATTGTAAGAAGTGATATCTTTTCTAAAATAATACTAGTTTGGACTTGACAAATATCAGGAAATGCTTTATTGTTATCTAAATTTGAGTCAACGGGATGCAGTTCCGTAAAAAGGATTGTTAATGTTTATGAGAATCACGGTATTTTGTGAGAGATCAAATATTACATAGTTTTCAAAAAAATATCTGATAGAGACAGTGAAAAAGCAAACAAAAATGTTTTCTTTGCCATTGACAGGGTTTTGTCCGAAAAAATTCATAGTGACTTTTTACATGCTTTTATATTTTTTCTTTGGGCAAAGATTACTCTCATTAAAACAACGTACATAAATATTCAATTTTGTTTTAGTAGGTATAGCTTGAGAATTGTATGATTCGAAAATTTCATCAAAGTACCGTTTTATACTAAAGTAACCTATTGTAACTTATCAAAGTAGGATATGTAACATTTGTCTAATGTCGTTTTTCATTGTTGAAAAGATTTGATCTTTTTGCGGAAAGATTTGCATTTATTCTACTTTTTCATGTTTTATGATGCGATCTTTCTAGTTTGGGAGATTTGATCTGCATTCACTAATACATGCAAACACATTTCTGTCAAACAGCAAATCGCAACTGGGCATTTTTTTGTTTTGCATTATTTTTGTACGACATCGTACGTGATGTTTATTTGTATGCGTGTATGTGTGCTATGTGTGTAATTGAATCTACTCAAAAGTATGCCAAGATGTTTCATTCAAGACAGCAATTCTTGATTTTAAAATCAAATCTTTCAGATTTCAATGAAAAACGACATAACTAATTGACCAACTGAAATAAAATATAAAAGGTGTGTAAGAGTTCTTCAAATTTAGCCCTTTACCAGATTGTATGGTTTTCTTTTTCTTAAACACGTTTAAAATTATGTAGTGTAATGCTATTAGATATTATGATTGATTCTTCACGATAAAACTAAAAACTATATTTTAATTCTGGATATAGTATGTGATACATTATTTTGTGCATCACAAATACAAAATTGAACCAATTTTTGTTTTAAATTAAAATGTTGCACTTTAAGTTTCTCCATAGGTATTTACGATTTATTCCATTCATTTGCTTTATTAGATAAAGTTGTACGAGTAAAAGTTAAATTTTTTAGACAATTTTCTTTTCGATTGGTGAATTAATAGCGCAGGCATTTTTACGATGCCTTACCCCTGTGCAGATGAAACTGGAATGCTCCCATAGTTATAATAATAACATCTTGTTTGTTCGCAAATAAAATCCTTAACGGTTGAGCAGTCTTCTGGCATCCATTTCAGTGTTGGTTGCTTCAAAATGACACATCCCTTTTCAGAACCGCTACTGCTATAATGGAATTCAAGAAAAAATTCAAAATCCACATGGTTTTGACAGATCATACCTATCGCGTGCTGTCCTTTGTGGTGAAGTATTGCTATTATGGTCAACTGGATCTAGAAGACCAGCTTGAATTCCATCTGCGGAGTTTTCAAAAAAGTCGAATGTTGCATTGAATGGCAGGCCTGTACTCATCCACAAAAACATGCCGGTGCCTAGTCTATTTCCTGAAGTCCAAAAATCGTAGTTCCCATAACCAGCATTTCTCAGGTAAGTTGTCATAGATTGTGCCTTTTCTTTTGTTTCAAAAGATGCCAATTGTAGGCCCAATGAACGACAATACTGGTATGCAAGGAAGTAGTTTAGTTCTGGGGAGTATGGATTCATGCGACTTATGAAGTATTGTACCCCATCTAAGTGAATCGTTGTTATACGTTGAGCTGCAAGAAATGATTGTATTTATTAAGCAATTTCAATAGGCACATGTAGATAAAATTTAATTAATATGTTCCCTGTTCAGTCATTTAAATTTTGCGCTTAAGTTAAAAGGGATTGCCGAATTTCTGCCTAATTAATGGTTTAACAAAGGCAGCAGAGCAATCAATATAAAAAGTGCTTTCGCTAACTTAATATAAACCTGGCAAAGCAACACATATTAGTTCAAAGTTTACTGCCTCGGCACTTTCGTACCGCACAAATGTACAGTAGTATTCTATGAAATAAGTTAAAATCAGACCAGAGTTCAAAAATTTACAGTAAAAGAGGATCACTGCATATCAGAAATCAGAGTGAATTACTAGCTACTGATATTCTACGAAAATTAAATCGAAAGCAAGAATACAAAACTCAATTTGGAGTAGCATTCAATCCAATTAATAAACCTCTACAAGAACCAATGAAGAAATACAAAAATGAGGTTGAATCTGACTTAGCAGAAAATTATAGTTCCCCTTCATCCATGCTGAGAAAAAACACAAAAACAGCACACAGGAATGGTAAAGAGCCGTAAGTCACTAGGCCTTGGTTTCCACGAGCCGTGTCGGGTCACCAGGCTAATGAATACAACTTTTAATAAGGAATAATTACGTTTAAGGGTTTTTATTATTGAATATGTTTACTTTGGTGATAAGCATGCTAAGATCCGAAAATTTTACTTAGTTCAACCTTGCGTTTCTGAAAGAATAGTCAGACTGGTAACTTCTCAATATATTTGGTATAGCTCTGAAGCTAAGTCGAGTTTGACAATTTAACTTATAAAATTAAATTTGCTATATTAATGTATGGCAGTTTGTGATTCTGCACATTTCCACGATTATGGTTTTCTAACTTTGTACAATTTATCAAAATCAGTTGGGTATTTTGTGAAAAAAATAGTACCACAGAATTTATTTAAGGCTATAATTTGTAGTTAAAAAATATATACATACGAGTATATGTACATATATAGGTGTTTTAGCTTTCTTATGATAAATATTTTTAATTGAAAATATCTGTTTTCTATAAAAATAGACTATGTATTTGTTTAATTTTTGTTGCAAATATAACAAAAACTACCATTTACTTTCTTACTTCCGAGATATATAGATACTATATATGGCAAGTTATGCAATCGTAAAAAGAATTGTACTCGAGATGTGGATCACACTTGTCATTACGATGTGAAAAAAGTGGATGTCACAATTTTGTCTTTCTGTTTGGCTACAGCCTATACGAATGCATCGATTTTCTTCAAACTTGGTACATAGTAGTTTTTGATCATTCCCATCACATATTTTTTCACTTTTTTCCAAAAATAACGGTACCTGCCATACGAATTTTATTTAGAAATTTTACAAAAACTTTCATCAATAATTTATTTTTGGTGAATGCTATTTTTGAGAGGAAAACAATTTTTAAAAAATGATTATTAATGTTACCATTTTTTTAATTTCCTTGAAAATGGTATGATTGATTTAAATTTTTTTATCAGAAAGCTCCCAAAAAGTTCGATTTTTTTATTTTGTTTTTTGAAAACTCAATACATACATATTTCGAAAAAGACTGAGTAGGTTTTTTAAAAATTAGTAGGTACTTTTCGGTTTTTTAACACTTTCTAGAATATTAAAAAAAAAAATTCGGTTTTATGCAAAAATAATTTCTTTTGGAAACTTAATTTGTATGTGTACTTATATAGATAAAAGCTTAAAATTTACATCAGAAACATTTTCCTTAAAATATATTGATCATTTTATATACAAAATATATTTTTTTAAAACAGCTCCAACAATTTTCAAATTATTTAAACCAAGGTTACTTGCGGGCAAGGGCGGATCCAGACTTTTGCCCAGGGGTGGGGGAGTCACGTTCCTCAAAATTCATGGTAGTTAACAACTCAATTTTTTTTTTGTATTGCAAATAAAGTTTAGGAACCGTTATTTTTGGCCTTAAAACCTTAGCCCTTAAAAGATCAAATTTTCCCTTTTGTCTTGTAGTATGAAGCAATTAAAGCAACTTACTAAAGGGTGTTTTTTTTAAACGTGTGGTTTTCAAAAAGAAATAAAACGCGTATAATTTAATGTTATGGCCAAGAATTTAGCTTTTTTATAAAGATAAGGGTTTGCCATTATGTTTAAAAAATTATTGCGGACAAGTGGCTGCCGCACTGGCTCGAATAAACTCCAGCCGTGAGTACCAATTTCCGACCACGAATTTTCGACCACCAATTTTCGACGCGATGGCGGATGGACTCATTCGCGTCTTCTTCGATACTCCGCTCCACAGCAGCAATAGCGTTTTCGGTGCGCACTGAACGGCCGGTGTCTCTGAGGATGCACATTATCCACTAGAGCAAACGTGGTGCAAAACCGATCCATGGTTGCTCGAATTACCGACTCTGCTGGGCAATTATGTCGACTGAATATTGAACGCAGCCATTATTGTGGTAATACATTTGCATGATTTGCAAACGTTGTTCAGGAGTAAGTCTATTCATTATAAAATGACAAACCAAACTGAGCATAAATCAAGTGACAGCTGTCAAAAAGGCCAACTCCGAAAAAGGTATTGCCAGATTGAAAACCACACGTCTAAAAAAAAACACCCTTTACTTTCTTTAATGACAACCCCTATACAAAACAGAGGTATGCCACCATGTACAAAAAAACGTTGAATTCCCAATAGTTTCTACCAAGTAGCTTTATAGTTGGGCGAGTGCAAGCAATCAAATCCTCCGCCAAATCGAAGCATAATGCGGTGGTAATGTGTAATCAAAAAATTCGCTACCGCAATTTACCTTTGAGTGTCACCCACGATTCTTATGGCACTTTATTTGTTAGAAAATCTCAAAAAATTTTTAACATTTGAAAAGCCAAAATCTTGAATAAAGAAGTCTCGCATTTTCTCAATATCTAATCTCAAAATTAAAAATATTTCGCAACAAAGAATCTCGCAAAAAAAACTGAAATTTTGAAATTTAAAATCTCCATCAAAATCTCGACATTCCAGTAACATTCTTTCTGAGTTTCGAACTGAAAAGAATTAAACTTGAAAACGAATCTCCAAAATTAAGAATCTCACGCAAGATTTTTTTAAAATGCGGTGTTGTAGTGCGTTTTAATAACTGCAGGATTTAATAACGTGAGAAAGATTTCTAGATTTCTCACCCAACCAGAAAGGCCACTAGATCGTATCAAAAGGTCTTCTAGTTTCAGTAATCGGTTTGTGATATATTATATTTTAATGAATTTTCAAAGTTTTTTTCAAGGTCACTCAAAGTCATTAAAATATTGTTGGTAGGTACCTCATTTATGTTGTCTTACAAAAACAGGTACACAAAATGAAAAGGCACTAAATGATCATAAAAGATCTGCTAGTTTCAGTAATTGGTCAGACATAGATTTTTTTTAGTAAATTTTCAAAGCTTATTTTAAAATCATATACATATGTCACTGAATCATTGTGAGAGGCCAACTCAATCATACTAGAGTATGGATTTTTATTTGAAACTCCTAAAATCTATGCCTGACTATGTCTATGACCTCCCCCTGCATTCGCCAATGATTGCGGGGCCATAATGAATCAATGCCAAATTGTTATATACAATCTCAGCATTTATTTATATAAGGGTAATTGCTACATTATATAATAAAAACATTGTTCTCATAGTAAATTTGTTTGTCTTAACTGCAACCATAACTGCTAACACAACTTCAGCCTCCCTTTTTTAAGCCTATACTTACGGTGACCATATTTTAGAAAGCTGAATAATAAACAAAAGAAAAAAGATCAACTCAGTCTTCAATCGTTTATTCCATTTAATAATAAATATATCCGCTGATAGGCCAGGAAAAATGGGTTCCGAGGTTGAAAAAATTAATTCATGAAATATTAAAATTGGAATCGACGCAGAATTGCAGCCTCTATAACATATCCAAAGTCCCCCAAAATCACCGCATTGGCTTTTTGTGTAGATGCATTTTAAGAGGTGCAGACGGGGAGAATTTGGAGGTCTATTTAACTAAAATATTTGTTTGGGTAAAACTTAATCATATGATACATGCTTTAAGGGTAGTTTTTAACGCTGAATCTAATGAAAAGAAATTCAAAATGATACAACCACCTAAAAAGAAGTTATAGTCCTTTTTATGTAATGATGACTTTTTGTTCAGGTACAACAGGTAAAATATTACCAAAAACCCTTTGAAAATAACGGTATGTTAATGAAACTTGGAATGAATGTTTCATTTGTCATAGGAACTAAGAATCAAGAGAGTCCCTAAAAATATCCATGGTTAAAGGGTGTTTTTTTTAAGGGGGAGGGGCAACAGAAAATGTTAACATAACACCCACGTTAAAACTCTTACACTAATGAAACTCGCCAAAAATATTAAACTCTTCATGGCAACCAAGAATCAAAAAGTCCATACAAATATCTTTGTTCTAATAGCGTTTTTGGTGACTGTTAACTTTTGACTTGTTCTACGGAAAATACGATTTCAAAAATTAATTTTTGCTTGAAAAGGCCCATAATTTTGTTAAGGGTGCTTGTATCATTGTATCATTTTAGTTTTGCTTTTATTAGATTCAGTGTTAAAAAATACCCTTAAATCATATAACATACTTTGTGTATACACCTCAATTACTCCAAATCGGAATTTTGGCTCAAATCTTCCAACTTCTTCCCAGATTTTACGTCTCTTCACTAAAAAAACCCCCAGAACAAATTTATTTATGTGGACTATTTTGATTCTTGGTTACCATGACAAATTTAATATTTTTGGCGAATCTCATGAGTGTAAGAGTTTTTTCGTGGGTGTTATGGTTAACATTCTACACTTGCCCCTCCCCCTTAAAAAAAAACACCCTTACACCATGGATATTTTTAGGGACTCTCTTGATTTTAGTTCCTATGACAAATGAAACATTCATTCCAAGTTTCATTAACATACCGTTATTTTCAAAGGGTTTTCGGAATTATTTTACCTGTTGTACCTGAAAAAAAAAGTCATCATTACATAAAAAGGACTATAACTTCTTTTTGGGTGGTTGTTCATTTTGAATTTGGTTTCATTAGATTCAGCGTTAAAAACTACCCTTAAAGCGTGTATCATATGATTATGTTTTACCCAAACAAATATTTTAGTTTTATAGACCTCCAAATTCTCCCCGTCTCCACGTCTTCAAATGCATCTACACAAAAAGCCAATGCGGGTATTTTGGGGGACTTTGGATATGTTATAGAGGTTGCAATTCTGCGTCGATTCCAATTTTAATATTTCATGAATTAATTTTTTCAAGGTTCCCCATACGATTTGTGCTATTTTTCCTGGTCTATGAGGAAAAATGGCTCAACTTAAAATAGAATAAACATATTAGGTTTGTTCGATGTGAGCACTGGGGTGCACTGGGTCGCCCTGAACTCGCTCTATTGTGTTTTATGTGACACTTTTTTCACCCCAGTTTATTTGTATGTGTTCGATGTGTGTTCGGGGCGAGCACTGAACTCGCTCTTACACACCCTACGTTTTTTCTCAGGGAAAGAAATAAGAGCTGCGAAATTGAAATCAGCTGTTTGTAAAAATTGAATGTCAAAAAGAAAGGATTAACTTTGCGAATTTTTATGACGATATAAATAATAAATGTGAAATATTTTGTATACTATTTTGTTACTTTTTATTAATTTATATATTAATAAATACAATGCTAAAGAAAATATATGTATGTATATCTAGTGCTTGCATAAAGATTTTGAAGCTGCACAAAATAGTATCCAAGCACCTCAACATTTGTATCATACAAAAGTAACACTGAGGTGTTCGATGTGAAATCAAAAACCGGGCAGCCCCCAGTTTTTTGACATTTTAATGACATTCCCCAGTGCGCACTGGGGCAGGAAACAGCGAACAAACCTATTATAAAACTCTAATCAATTCAGTCTTTGCTTTAAGCTTAGTGCGCTGCTGATGCGACACGAAAAATCACATACAAAAATGACAACGAAATCATAAACTATAAATTTAGTTCTACTTTTCGTTCTGCAGTACGCTGTTCGATGAGCGAAATTGATAGTGTTAGTGTTTTTTCGTGTTTATTTTTGTTGTTTCTTTCATTACAGCATGGCTGCTTGTAATTTTTGTTTGCATTTGCATTTGTTTTAATTTTTTGAATTTGTGCAACTGTCAATGAATATTTTTCCGCACTTAGGTCAAAAATTTGTATTGGTTTTTCAATTCTTTATTAAATACACACTTCCTCCTGAGTGGCATCAGGGTAAGCTAAAACAATTTTCAATATCGAATTGCCTTTTTAAAAATAATTTCAAATAAAACTCACATATTATCTCAATTCTTCAGCGCAGCCGCAGACAACACACAGTTCACAAGCAGCTGATGTGTTCATGAAATTAATTGTTTTTGACTTGAACATGACAGATGATGCCAAAAGTGATAGAGGCGGCAAGGAAAAATAAATTTTTACTAGATTTATTATTTCTTCGTTCATTAACTAAGGGCACGTTAGCATCATCAGTTTCTTTCATTAAATTTTTACGTTCCCAATGTGTGCGTTATTGTTTTTGAACAAAATTAAAGAAATACAGAACGAATAATGAACAACTAATATGATACAGATCATTAATATGTTTTCGTGTACAAAATAATTAATAATGAACAACATCTTCAAATACAGAACAGTTCATTATTATAATGAATGGATGGTCATAGACTGTTTCAAAAAAAAAAAGTTGTCTTGCAAACAGGCTCTAAAGTTTTATTTAAGCAAAAAAAGACGTCTGTGAAAATTTGAGCTCTTAAAATTCATGTTTGGACATGCCTCATCGCAGATTTCGGTTTTCCATACGATTTGTATGGGAGAAAACACCTGTTTGTGTTTGGAATTTTATAACTTAATAATGACAAGTATTTAAACAAACGGCATATGTTTTTCTTTTAGAAAATTACAGTCAGTCAAACTCATTCCATAAAATTCCCATACATTTATTTAACGTAAAATTAGCATTATTTTAGTAATTGAAGATATTATGGTAGTTAATATCACTCTTATCGAAAAATTACTGAAGACCTTTTTTGTAGAGGACCAATTTTCCTTTCCAATGGTGCCTCACAATATTCATCATCATCGTGTCCTGTAACCCCGGCAGGGGTGTTTGAAAATTGAAAAAAAGAAGTTTTTCGCTGCAAAAAAACTTTTTTTCAATTTTCCATACGGCAATATCTCACAAATGTGACGTAGTAGAATATTTCTGACTTTCGATTGTAGTTCAGCACCCCAAAAACCTTTGGAAAAGTATATCACAACAAAAACATAAATGTTAAAAAAGGAGCCAAGTTCTTATGTGCATAAGAAACCTGTGCGTTAAAAGTCAGCCAAAAAAAGTAATGAGATCTAAGATATATGCCAAGTTTTAAGTTCATGAAGTTCAATATCAAATATCTTAAGTAGAGTAATATCGAAACAATTCCAAATCATGACAGAGATTTGGTAATTAATGATTACTGATTAAAATTTGGTGGGTTCACTGGTCAAGTTTTCATACATTTTAAATTTGTGATTAAGTAAGTATTTAAGAGAATACTTGCCAAGTAAATCCACCAAATTATAATCAGTAATTATTAATTACCAAATTTCTGTCATTATTTGGAATTGTTTCGATATTACTCTACTTAAGATATTTGATATTGAACTTCATGAACTTAAAACTTGGCATATATTTTAGATCTCATTACTTTTTTTGGCTGACTTTTTACGCACAGGTTTCTTATGCACATAAGAACTTGGCTCCTTTTTTAACATTTATGTTTTTGTTGTGATCTCACTCCTTTTTGCAAAGACTTATTTTGCCAGGTGAAAGTCAAGCCCTACCGCTCTACAAAGTTTCATAATTCTACGACAACCGAAAATGCTCTATACAAATAATAGCAATTCTGATAAAGTGGGTGGATGGCACCCCCCCCTGAATGGACAATTCCAAATTTTCGATTTTTTCTTTTCTAAGTACTTCAAGTCCTACCGACCTACCAATTTTCATCGTTCTACAACAATCGGAAGTGCTCCATATAATTTATAAGAATTTTAAAGAATGTGGGTGGATGCCACGCCCCCTGAATGCAAAATTCCAATCTTTCAATTTTTTTCTTTCTAAGTACTTTAAGCCCTACCGACCTACCAATTTTCATCGTTCTACAACAATCGGAAGTGTTCCATATAATTTATAAGAATTTTTAAGAATGTGGGTGGATTTCATGCCCCCTGAATGCAAAATTCCAATTTTTCAATTTTTTTCTTTCTAAGTACCTTAAGCCATACCGACCTACCAGTTTTCATCGTTCTACAACAATCGGAAGTGCTCTATATAATTTATAAGAATTTTAAAGAATGTGGGTAGATGCCACGCCCCCTGAATGCAAAATTCCAATTTTTCAATTTTTTTCTTTCTAAGTACTTTGAGCCCTACCGACCTACCAATTTTCATCGTTCTACAACAATCGGAAGTGTTCCATATAATTTATAAGAATTTTAAAGAATGTGGGTGGATGCCACGCCCCCTGAATGCAAAATTCCAATTTTTCAATTTTTTTCTTTCTAAGTACTTTGAGCCCTACCGACCTACTAATTTTCATCGTTCTACAACAATCGGAAGTGTTCCATATAATTTATAAGAATATTTAAGAAAGTGGGTGGATGCCACGCCCCCTGAATAGAAAATTGCAGATTTTCGATTTTTTCCTTTGTATGTACCACAAGGCCTACCGTTGTGCGAAATTTCAAGTTTCTACGATGTCGGGAAGTGCTCCATAATTTTGATGATCTGTCAGTGAGTCAGTGAGTCAGTGGGTGATATGAATAAAACGGAGCACGTTCTCAGAGCAGGTGCTCCTTGAGAATCAGAGAAGGTGCTCAATAAAAAAGAACCTGCTCTCATTTCGTATGAATAAAATTATAAACAAACTCGAGAAGACCTCCTCATTCAAACAGAGTAGCTGCTCTCATACCTCAAACCTAATTATATTGTTTTTGACGTTAAAAATTAATTTCGATGATTTATAATATAAAAATTATATAAAATATGAACATTTTTCTGTTTTGACACGCATTTTTTGTGAAAAGATTCGTTCGATGAAGTTTGCCCACGGTTGAACCAGGTTTTCTTGAAAATCCCAAGAATTTTCAAAATACGATTTTTAAGTCTTTCTTTCACTAAGCTATTTTATGGATAGACCAAGCAGAGTTTGGAAAGGGGCGAACTTTAAGCTTGTGATCGCGAAATATTAATAGAAAACAATGAAATTAAACTGCAATAAGATCACAACATTTAATAAAAAACAAAAAATAAAAAATAAGAACACAAAAGTATTTTGCTTCGTCGAATTTGATTTTTATTTTAAATTGAATGCATTTCGAGTCCAATTCGACTCATCATCAGCAATACACTAGTTAGTTTGAAAGAATAGCATAATCAAAACAAAATAAAATTTTTTCTTAATAATCTGTCATTACATTTAAACAATAAGTCCAAAAGAGACAAATAATTGAATTAAATTAAATTAAACAAGGGCGAAACTATATTGCCACTATCCCCGTTCATAAGTCGGTCCTGGTCGTTCATATATATATACAGACTCTCATAAGCATCAAGTCGTCTTGATGCTTATGAGAGTCTTCTCCAGCTCAGCTAAACTTTTGAAAGCTCGAATCTCCTACATACTTATGTAGCGAAGAAACCCCGCATTTGTTACATTATTTGTTAGGGCCACCACCCCCTCTATCCTTAATTGTTAAAAGGGAAATGGTTCCTTAAGAAATAACATTTTCTGTGCTGAATTTATATCCTTCTCTTTTTCACTTCAAAAATTTAACCCTGCGATTAAAAATCTGTATAAACTTCCCCATTAATGAAGCAAAAGGTATTAAACGCTATTTTCTTCAACGTTGAGCAACCAACTGATCTAACTTACAATTGAGGAGCAGGTGCTCCTCTCGATAGAGCACGTGCTTCGGTTTATTCATTCCGTACAACGGAGCAGGTGCTTACCCTGAGAAGGTTCTCATCAAACATGGAGATGCTCAATCGTTGAGCAACTTCCCAAGTATTTTATTCATACCAAATGTAGCACCTGCTTCGAAAAGTTGAGTTTTGAGCAGGTGCTCTGTTTTATTCATATCACCAAGTGAGTCAGTGAGTCAGTGAGTCAGTGAATCAGTAAGTCAGTTACGGTTTTTGCGATTTTTGAAGTCCTATATCTTGGGAACTACTAGTGCTATAGAGTTGAAATTTGGTGAGCCACCTGTGTTTGATCAGCCTAGCAAATACTGCGAATTTGAAGTTTCTGACTTTATTGGTACTCAAGTTAGAGGGGGGTTCAAAATCGCCTGAGTTTGTTCCTGTAAAAAGGGTGTAGTGCCGCGAACTTGGCTGGGCACTACCGTGCCCTTTGATTTTAGTTTCTGTTTCAAAAAATTTTCTGCCGAGTTTAATAAGGGAATTTCCATGTAATTTCCCACTAAAAATTAATATAAAAGCGACAAATTATTGTGATATAACTGTATTAGTTGAAGTGAAGTAATATTGTGAGGCACCATTGGAAAGGAAAATTGGTCCTCTACAAACAACATGTTAAGACCTTTTTTGAAAAATGTTCAATTTTCTACAAGAAAAACATATGCCGATAGTTTAAATACTTGTCATTATTAAGTTATAAAATTCCAAACACAAACAGTGCCGAGATTCAGCTAATTCGAAGCCGCAGGGAGTGAGTGAGATGAGTCACTTTTCGTCGAAAATCGATTCAGTTAGCAAAAGGGAGTGGGTGAACGAGTGAAATGAAATGTCAGATTACTCGCCAGATATTTCCGCAGTAACTTGGTGTTTGTGTTGGTAAATTTCTAGTTTTGGATAGGTATATGTGCTTTTCTCAAGAATTCCTATTCATGGATAGGAAACGAAATAAAAAACAACAACGTAGATAAAAACAACTACCCTTTTATTGATTCTTTAGTTTTATTGTATTATCATATGCACATATATACCTATATTAAATAAATTTATATTCTATTCACTTTCAACACTTTTAAACTTTTTATTTCTCAAGGGTGAAACTCACATTAAACTTTAATTATGACAAACAAAAAATAATTGAAACAAAAGATACTCCAAACCAGGGCTGTCGAAGTACTGCAATTGAAGTATTTGTACTGCTTTTTGAAACTCCGTACTGCCGTACTGCTAATACGACCAAAGTACTGCTTTTTTAAAAATTTGTTCACACAACATTTTCAAATCATAGTCATATCCAAAAAGTTTTAGTCCTTTTTATCTAATGTTTTCTTTTATAAACGAAACAGATAAAATTGTATAGAATACGCTCACTATGTATATAGATGTATTGAGAAAGATCTCGAGTTCCATTTTTTACGAGTGCCTAGTTTGCAATATAGGCATAGCCTGTATATCACAAGTAAAAAATTCGTAATTCTGGAATTTTTCAGATTTGCTTTTCTGATCCGAAAAAAGGAAGTTTAAGGACATTTTGATGCCATTTGGAACGAAATATTCCACACACGTCAAAATGTAGTTTTTTCACCCAACTGTCAAATTTTGGTTGCAAAAAAGAATTTTTGGAGGAGTAAAAAGTTGTAAAGTTCAGTTTTTTGCTAATTTTTCGAAAACTATAGACTTTCTGGTATGAAATAAACAAGGTAAAAGTTGCAGCATATTCAATTTTATAAAAAATACAAATTACATGTTTTTTTGATGCATTCAATAGTTTTAGAGTAAATCATTGAGCCAATTTATGGAGTGGCAAATTTTGTAAAGAAATTTATTAAAATTGCATTAATCGATTCGCAATATTTTTTGTACTATATATGCGCTAAATCTTCTCATTATAAACCAAGTTATTGTGGTGCCCAGGGTAAGTAAGGCCATCAACTGGAAAATTTATTGGCTTTAATTTATTTAAATAATTTTGAAAAAAACGTGCACAAACACAACAATAGCTCTGTAGGTAATGAAATAATGAATACCACCATTGCAGTGCGCTAGAGTTAAATAGGTAATTGGCGGGTGTGTGATAATTTTTAATGAACAATATTTGCATTTAAACAAAATATGCATTAACAATTATGTATGTTGGTATATATTTTACTGCCGTACTGCAGTGTACTGCAATTTTTTTCTTTGAAGTACTGCTTTCTGTGAAATTGAAACGACAGCCCTGCTCCAAACTCCATTATTAAAGATTCCAATGTTTACATTGTTGTATTTGTTGTTTCATTTCGTTTTGCGTAACGAGTGTGACAAGGAGGTAGAATTTAGCTCTTTTATATTTATTCTTTGTCTCATGTTCGAAACTAAATTCGAACTTACTCATTTCACTTAAATAGCTGAATCACTTTTGCGAGTGAAGTGAGATGAGTCGGCGAGTAAGGCGAGTCATCTCATCTCACTCGCTTAAATAGCTGAATCTCGGCACAGGTGTTTTCTCCCATACAAATCGTATGGAAAACCGAAATCTGCGATGAGGCATGTCTAAACATGAATTTTAAGAGCTCAAATTTTCACAGACGTCTTTTTTTGCATAAATAAAACTTTTGAGCCTGTTTGCAAGAAAATCGAAAACAAAATTTTTTTTTTGAAACAGTCTAGTACATATATAAATAATAATAGTCAATTATTACTGAGATTTGAATCACTGTCCTTTTTGCAATACAAAAAAGCAATTCTGCTTTTATTAAAATGACACACTGTGGCTTATGCGCACTATTATTCAAAATTATAAAAAAGGCAAATTGCTGCAAATAGATTGGCTCCTTAATAAATTACTTTCTAAAATACCAAATTTTAAGAGGGTTGACTATGTGCAATCCGATGTATTACTAGGATTTATTATTATTTGATCATAAAAACAAACGGGGATCGATGTATTTTCTTAGAATTATAAAGAAAAATAAATGATTAAAATCATGGAATTCGTTCTTTATATTGCTTTAAAAGCTTCCAATATTGGTTTAGAGTAAAAATCGTTTTTAACATTTGTGTAGAATATGCCATTATTTTTGCATAATTTTTGAAAATTCGTTAAGTATCAAGCTTTAAAAAACAAATTAAATGGACCGCTTTCGAAATATAGAGTTTAAAAAAAATTGATATATTTTTTTAAAAATCCAAAAAAAAATATATTTTTGAAACTTTTGGTACACAATAATATTATAACTTTTTGGAAACTTTGCATGAAAAGGATACAAATCAGTTATAAGGTTTTCAAGAAAATAGAATATACAAACAAAATTCTATAGAAGTAAAAATTTTTCGAAAAAAGTTTAAATGTATTATTTACTAAAATAAATTTATTGAATTTTGTTTGAAAATATGTGAAACTATGTTTGAGAAAAATAAGATTTTGTTAAAATAATAAAAAAAAGTATTGCAGGTACCATTATTTTTGGGTCTAATACCCCTATTACCCCTATTACACGCCACGTGCCACGAAAAAGTGTAAGAAACGTGTTCGGGGAATGACGAAAAACCACTAGCCATTTAGGCTGTAGTCAAGGAGACATACCCCTATTACAAGCCGCGAAACACTGTGTCGATGCATAGTGTCGATAAAGTTTTATGGTCGTGTAAAAAGGAGATATACCGACACAGTATTTCGAGTAGTATTGCACCGGTATAGTATGCCGATGCTGACGACGTGGTATGTAAACAGGAACGGAATGGTTTACCGATGTGGTTTGTTGTTTTTTTTAGTTTGCATGTTGCTGGATTATTTTGAAATGAGTTTTTGTATTTATTCAAGTGATATTAAAGGATAATGCATTATAGCAGAAACTGATAAATGTATCTGGGTTCATTCAGAAATTAGTGTTCTGACAGCCCCAAACCGACACAATGGGCGTGTAAACGCCCATACAGAATCGAATTGCTTTGTCGGTAAGGTGTTTCGATGCTGGCGTGTAATAGGGGTAACAGACAGACCGAGTTGTACGACCCATTATTATCGTTATGACAAATTTGATCAAAATCTCGGGATCGATTTTTTACATGTGCATAACTTGCCATGTATGGAGTGTTTATCGCAAGTAAAAATTGTTGTTGCTTGTTGTTGCTTGTTGTTGCAGTAGTAAGCAGATCTGTCAAATGCAGATAAGCGTTTGTGTGCTTGGAAGTTATCCGTTTACTTGGAATTCCGTGGGTTAAATATCCACTTGCTATCATATGTAACGCGTAACGAGCTAATGCACGTTTATTTATAAGAATTACAAGTGAACAGATAAATAGTAGCTAACCCGCACCGTTGTTCTTTGTTTATTTATAGTGGTATAGATACGTTCGTGTATTTCTGGGCTGAAGTCCAAAGCCTACTAAATGTTGAGAAGTGGGGATGAAAATTTCTAATAAACAAGGCTGTCCCGCATCAAAGTGTCCCACATTAACAAAAATTGTCCCGTAAAATGCCGCAAAATAAATCCAAATATCAAAAATTTTGAAGTTATATTGCAAAGCACATGCACTCTATAGGCGTTTTTCTTTTTTAATTCAGAAAAGAGCTCTGAACAGAGTCCGAGCATGTCGAGCATGTTCTGAACATCATCTGAGCAAGTTTGTTCTGACCACCCTGAACCATTTTTGAAATACACCTGAACACTAGCTGTCAAATGCTATGCGTTCAGCCAGTGTTGCCGCTGAGGAATTTGAAAAGGTCGCATAAAAAAGGGTCACGAGGAAAAAAAAGTCGCACTAAGAAATTTTTTGATAAATAACAAAAAAAATCTGATAACTGACCATAACAAAAAATCAGTTCTTATATTTAATCAAATTCTATACAACTTCACAAACAAATTTAAATCTGTAGTTTTCGTATAAATATTAAGTCTAAAAATGAATTTGCTTCTTCACATCCACGGTTTACTTTACATAGAGTTAGAGCCTAAAACCGTTAACCAATTTTCTTCAAACCTTATGCATATTTTTTTAAGAGCATGTTCATAAATATTTTAATTTTGAAGAAAATCTGTTAGCTCGTTTAGGCTCTAGCTTGATGTAAAATGGACTAGAGTTTTCCGTATCATATTTGTACCAAACACCTTGCAACTATGTTCAAGCTGCTTGGAACTTAAGAACTTTGGAAAATGGCAAAGTATTTACAGAAAAAAAACTATAGAAAAGAAAATAATTGAAATACTCGTATTGAATATTCCAAAAAAAATTATTATTTTTAGCAAATCCAAACATTTTTTTTTTCAAAATTTTGACATACAATGTTATTAACATCTTTAATAATCTTTAAAAAAATATGATTAAAATCGTTAGAGCCGTTAATGAGAAAATCAAAGACATTTGTGTCTCCCTCCCACATCTTTAGTTTTGGGTGACGAAATAGTTTTTCAGATAAAAATTGGGACAGTCGCTTCAAAAGGGGGACGTATGGTAACCCTACGTTAGAGCCGTTTTTGAGATATACAAGTTTTTCCTTAACGATTGTATGGCAAGTGCCGTTATTTTGAACCGAAACCTCTATGGAATCACCAACAAATCATAGCTTCAAAATTTTAAGAAATCGTTTCAGTGGTTTGGGCTTAGGTTGAGGTACAAATAGACAGACAGAACTGTGCCATACACTTTTTTGGGGTTTTCTATCATCGTAATGACATATTTTATTATTACATACCTCAATTTTTTTCATCTGAACATTGGTGCATGAAAACATGTGGGATTATTTCAAAACTTAATAACTGGACAGTTACTGTACGTTTAATGCAGAACATAGAAAAATCGAATTGGATTTTCAAAATATAGAGGTAGCAAGATTTGATTCAATTCCACTGACCGGCTGCGATCCCGATGAACCAAGCCGATTTCAAATCATATCATATAACTACATGTGTTTTCTTCATATATTTAAATGGAAATCGGAAAGGTTTTTTTTAAGAATAAGCCAAGAAATTAACCTGGTCCATACAATTTTCTAGAGATGGGGTAAGAAAAGTCGCAAGATTTCTAAGAAAGGGTAAAAAGAGCTAGTCGTCTCATGGTCGCATGCGGCAATAAAAGGGGTCAAAGTGCGACTAAAGTCACACAGCGGCAACCGTGCGTTCAGCATTGAACTCAGTCTGCTCAGTCATTTTATTCTGAGCTCATAGAGCGCGCTCTGAACAAACTCTGAACACACTCAGAACGACAAAAGAAATACAAATTTTTAGCTCTGAATGCTCAGAGCTAAAAAAGAAACACAACTTTTTGTTTGACAGTTCAGGCTCTGCTCTGAATTAAAAAAGAAAAACCCCTTATATTATTTAAAGTGCTTACTCAAATAATGCCCCAGTAAACATACATACATAATATAGTCATATTTCTACGTAGTTAATTCAATTTAAAACTAAAACTAAGCGCTCCATGTTAATTTGACGGATCTTAAGATCAATTCATTTATGCGTGTGCAGGCATCCTTAAATGTGTTCTGAATGTAATATGAAAATCCAAGCACAGTCAATTCCCAAAGGAAATCAATTTGTAAACTGTCCATATTTTTGAAGTATTAATTTAGTTTTTTAACATTTATAATGTAAATGTACATACCTATATTGTATATAGTATCTTTTTTTTACTCATGAACTTAAATAAAAAAAATCATAAGAAGTCTTTGGGGACTTATTTCATTTTTGGTTTGGGGACTTATTCCATGTATTTTTGGTGACTTATTTCAAAATGCAAATTTGGGGAGATACCAAATCTTTATATTACAATCGAAATGCACGATTTGTCTGGTGCGATCGCGATTTAACTTATGCTGTTTTCCATTGGACGTCCGGAAGCGTCCAGAATCGTCCGGAACGCTTCTGAAACCGTTTCATTGGCACAAAAATACTCTTATGACGATTCTGGGGAGAGAAAATTGATTCTTGATTTGAATTCAGAAGCACTAATACATGCAACACGAAACTTCAACAAAAATTCACTCAAACGTCAAGACAAACTGCAGTACAACTTCATATTTTTTTAACATTTCATTCGAATTAATTGTGCACTTGAAACCGAGGAATTTAATATAATTTAATACAAAAATCAAGAAAAATAAAAAGAAAAATTATTATTTGTTAGTTAGGGCAGGGGTTGATACACTATTGTTTTCAGTTTTACTTTTTGTGTGCCAGCAAAAGGTTTCTAACGGGTGATTTTTTAAGAGGTTTAGAACTTAAAAAAAAAAAAAACACAAAAAATTCGAAAAAATGAATGAAATATTTATTTGAATCGATAGTTTGAACCTTGCAATTTAATGTTTAAAGATAATTTCATGCAAATGTTGACCGCGGCTGCGTCTCAGGTAGCCCATCCGCTGAGTCCAATTTTGGCATACTCTTTCACACATATCGGCCGGTATCTCACGAATGAATGCATGGATGTTGGCTTCCAGTGCGTCAATCGAAGCGGGCTTGTCCCTATAGACATTAGCCTTGACATACCCCCACAAAAAATAATCTAATGGTGTCAAATCGCACGATCTAGGCGGCCAATTGACCGGCCCGAAACGTGAAATTAACTGTTCACCAAACTCGCCTCGCAATTGCGCCATTGTTTCGCGTGCTGTGTGGCATGTGGCACCGTCTTGTTGAAACCACATATCATGCAAGTCAAGAACTTCCATTTCGGGCAAAAAAAAGTTTGTTATCATCGCTCGGTAGCGTTCACCATTGACAGTAACGCTGCGATTCGCATCATCTTTGAAGAAATATGGCCCAATAATGCTGCCGGCCCATAAACCGCACCAAACAGTGGCTTTTTCGGGATGCATTGGTAGCTGTTGCAATGCTTCTGGCTGATCTTCACTCCAAATGCGGCAATTATGCTTATTTACGTACCCATTCAACCAAAAATGAGCCTCATCGCTGAACACAATTTTTCGATAAAAAAGCGGATCCTCGGCCAGCTTTCCAAGAGCCCATTCACCAAAAATTCGGCGTTGTGGTAGGTCAGCTGGCTTTAGTTCTTGCACCAGCTGTATCTTAAAAGGCTTTACGCCCAAATCCTTCCGCAAAATTTTCCACGTAGTGCTGTAACAAAGGCCTAACTGCTGGGAACGGCGCCGAATCGACATTTCGCGGTCTTCTGTCACACTAGCTGATACGGCCGCAATATTTTCTTCACTACGCACAGTACGTAAACGTGTTGGTGGTTTAATGTCCAACAAAGTAAATTTGGTGCGAAATTTGGTCACAATCTTCCGAATAGACTGCTCAGAAGGTCGAGGATGCCGACCATAAAATGGAAGCAGCGCGCGATGAACATTTCGAACCGAGCACGAATTTTGATAGTAAAATTCAATAATTTGCAAGCGTTGTTCATTTGTAAGACGATCTATGGTTAAACAAACCAAACTGAAGCTGTTTGACAGTGACACAAGGTACTAAACACACGTCAGCTGTCAAAACCAGTGTTGCCAAAACCAAACCAGCTAAAAAATCACCCGTTATTTAATGATTCACCAATATAGAGACAAAACTTCAGAATTGAGTAGAAGTAACAAGCACTTTTCCATTGGATTCGGAATGAGTGTCTTCTTGATTGAAACCAATGGAAAACGACATTAAATTCGTAGAAGTTTGTAGGTTATGGTAGTACGCGGTCCGTAAGCATAAAAAAAAAACAAAAAACAAAATCTCTCAGTCATGCAATTTGGTTATTTAATTTACCATAAGAATGAAGAATCGAAAGAATACAAGGTGAGAGAAAATGTGAGCTTTTGACCCTAAATTAAATTTTCTTGTGATGGAGGTACACATACTTAATACAACGAGTGATTGATTGGGAACGTTTGTTTTTCATTATACATACATATGTACCTATATATAAAAACATAAAATGAAATCGGATCGTGCAATTTGACACGAAAAGAACAATTTCTGACACTTACTTTATGCATTTAGCAAGAAATGTACCCCATTACTGAATTCGATGTGAAAGAGTGATTCAAAATTGAATCTTCCAAATAAACCGACTAGGTATATAAGGTATATCGGAGTTATCACCGCCAACATTTAAATGAAATTATCTTCAAAAACTAAATGATAGAGATTGTTCTTTCGGATCATAAAAGACTCCACCATCCAGCTCAATTTTGTTTTTATTTTAAACTAAAAAAAAACTTCTAAATGAATCAACCGTTATTTTATGTGTATACAGATAAATTAAATTGAGCTATTAAAGTGAATAATTAAGACCTCTGCCAGATCCGAAATCTGTTATTTAATGTTCACTTTTGTTTATATTGTTCTGAAATAATTTAACCATCCTTAGTCCTTAGTGTTCCATCTTAGTCTTAGGTAGAGGTTCTCATCTC
Source organism: Dasysyrphus tricinctus (assembly GCA_963921185.1). Classification (NCBI taxonomy): domain Eukaryota; kingdom Metazoa; phylum Arthropoda; class Insecta; order Diptera; family Syrphidae; genus Dasysyrphus; species Dasysyrphus tricinctus. The sequence goes on along the minus strand of OY992531.1, from coordinate 174,553,845 downwards.
ATCTTGCCAAAGAGTTATAGCTCAAAAAAACTCAAACATTTAATCTCTACTGTCTACTCGACAAAGCAAAGGTTGATTGGATATGCTGAAAATAACTAAACAATAAATCATTACATTATTGTTTTCTTTGAGTCAATGGGTAAAAAACCTGCATATATATATGTTCATTTACATATGCATACACACGGGTAAATAAAGTTAAAGAGTTATTTTTTTCTTTTTCGAATAGACAAGAACCTATTTAGATATTTGCAGAACTACAATCTCACGATTCTTTCTTGTGCCCAGTGTTGCCATAATCTCAAATTTCACTATGCTAGATTTCAAATTTTATAATGCTAAATCGTATGGAAGCCCAAAAAACAGAATGCTAGATTTCAAAATCCATTTAAATATACATAATGCACAAAATATCATTGTTTATTTTTTTTCAGAAATACTCTTAACATAGCAAAAAATATAATTGATTCGAATATTAGTAGCTTCAGCTCGGTATTTTACTGCTTGATATTTGAAACATCTTTGTTTACACTGAACCGAATCCCTGCGTATATTTGAATTCAGACAATGATGGACTTCGTCGCGCCAGTGAATAGTCATCACTCATCATTCATACGTAAATAAACTGTTTGTTAAACAACCAAGTTTCCATTGAGCCCCTGAATTTATTTCATAAATCAACTAATATTACATTAATTTATAAAACAAATTTACTGACTCAACGAAAAATTTTGTGGTGGTCCAAAGAAGTCCATCATCCGCTGAAATGTAGTTCAATCAGCCGTCATATGATCACATTTGAAATTCATAAGATCAAAATTTTAAAAGTTAACAATTTGGCGCTAGATTATACATAATTGAAAAATTTTTTAAAATCAAATCTAGCATTCTAGAATGCCAAACAAAGACGGATAATGCCAAAAAAGCATTTGGCATAATTTTAAAATTTCAAAATGCTTTTCACTCCTGTATTATGCTAGATTTAGCATTTATAATGCCACTATGGCAACGCTGCTTGTGCCACGCTGGGCACACCAGGTATAGAGGCACAACGCTAAAAAAAAACAATACTTCAGCCCACCACCACAAACAGCGAAAAGCTTTAAATACCTGGACATGCACATAATGTTTTCCATTCAACTATAAAGCAATCAATTATAAATATGTTCAGATTCAGAAATAATCTTATGAAAAATTCCCAGATCTCCTTCATATTTAGTTTGTATTTTTTTATTAGTATAAATCCTATTCGAGTTCATTGCTGAAAATATGACTATGTATGTAAAAGGCAACAAATAAAGTAGGCCTTTAAAGCTGGATTTGTGGGCATGTATATTATATAGATACCTACCTAATTACAATTCTTATAGTATGTGTTTGGCTATATATAGGAACGTTACCTATACCATCCCAAGGTATTGCTATTATTAGTATTGATCCTTGATTTTGATTTACTTTTTCCTCGTTGAAAATGGCTAACGAACGTGTTTAGTGGTCTGTATGTGTAGTTTATACATTGGGGCGGTCGTTATGTTTTTTTTTTTGAATTGTTATGTTTGGATGGTCTTAAATCGGTATCAAATGGGTAATAAATAATACTTAAATTTTTCGCATTTTTTTTATTTTCATCTGCTGTGGTCGATGTTAACGGTTAATTGATTCGGGAAAAGCTTGAACGTAGTGTAGGAAAGGAGCCAAATTTTCGTTAAGAAATGTTTTGGAGCCTTATCAATTTTCATTTTCCTAAAAATGTAAAAAAATATTGTTCATATTGTTCGAGAAAATCGTCCTCAAAGTTTTGAAAAACTGTTTTTATATTAAACAGTTACGTTTCAGTTGAGTTTTGATGTAATCTGATAAAGAACCATCTAGGTAAAAGCCATAAACCTTTTAAAAAAATTGTTAATTTAATGACTTTAAAGTGTTTTACAAGCGTTTTAGTATGTATCATGAAATTGAATATTATTGGGAAAAAGATTATATGTTTAACACAGAACCTTATAGTGATGGCACGTGAGGTCGGCCCCCGCCAGTAGTCGGCCACCACGCCATAAATTTAAGGTTAATAGGGAACACAGGCATAACTTTTCTTCTAACGGTATGCAAAAATATGAGGCAATGCAGCTTCTGGTTTCTTTGTTATAAATTTTAATTTGTGTTCAAATTCTTACAAGAGGTTGATATGCCAATTTTTCTAAGAAAAAAGTAGTGAAAGTATTTTACGAAAAGTGTTCCAATTAATAAAATATTGAGGATAAGTACATTTTTTGACAGTTTTCATGTTATTTATTGTTTGTTTTTGATGTTTTTTGCAAAAAAAATATTAAAAGATTATTAATTTTTCAATAAAATAAGGGGGCCGACCTTAGAAGACATTTTTGTATCGTTCTTCTGTAGTCTGCCACCCCGGCCGAGTACGGAAGAATATATTTTTTTTTTTTTTGTTTTGCTTATCTCCCTATGAAAATCCAAAGCAAACCTTAGGTTTTCTTCATTTTTAACAAGATTTTCGAGTGTTTTTTCCTATTTTCAGTAGTCGGCCCCTTACTTTTTTGAATAAATGATCAGAAGTTCTAAAAAGTAGAGCAAACCAAAATTATAAAATTCCAATCTCAACTTAACAACACCAAATTCGAGCTCGAGTTGGCTAGGCAAATGAGCCCCGACTCGGTTTTTAGTAAGGAATAAGACCCCGACCCAACTTACATACTCTCTAGCGCAAGTCTCCCGAAATCTGCAGATCCACTCTCAAAAGACTCTTCAAGATCCCATAGCCTTACTCAAGAATTAACTAATTTTTTTGAAAGTTAAATTACTCTTATAGTCCAAAGTAGTTACTTTTCTAATTAGTAGCTCAGTTTTTCGTCCTTTAGTAGGAGTCCATTAACTTTTAATCTTACAAGAATCTTATAAAAGAACTCTGTTTACAATTTCATAATTTATTAGTCCCCTAACAGTACACTTGTGAGAGTTTAAGCTATTATACTCTCCTAAAAAACTTTTACAGGATCTACGGTATAATAGTTTAAAAAAAAAGAAGTTTATAGGTGTACCATAGGTGTGAATAACAAAAGCACAATTACATTCTTATTCAATCTTTAATGTTTTAAATTGGCTTATAAGCTTGTCACAGTCGTAAAATTTCTACGATTTCCACTAGTCTTACAAGAGGCTCTTGGTTACAAATCTGTCATCGCATAAGAAAACTGAGCTCCTACAAGATACAAAAATTTAAAAAATAGGCCGTTCAACGCTCTGAACTATCTGATAAGAATCTAGTAGCATACTATTAGAACACATTTAATTTCTTCAAGCTCCCACGAATTAATCTAGTAAGACTCTTGAAGAGTCCTATGAGAAGACAATGTTTATTTTTTGGGAGCTTGATACATTAAAAAGTCACATATGTAGTTGATACAAGTTGATTTTTACCTATTATTTTTTTTGTTAAATGAATAGTAAAATGATATATGGTGTATGAGGGAACATGTGAACCTTACAATCAACTTTAGTAAATATTTCTGTTTTTTTTATTTGATTTATCTAATAAATCTTTAAAATTTGAAAACTGTATTTTTATGTAGGTCAATAGTATGAAAAATAGAGAATTTAAAATGGGGGCCGACTAATGAAAACTCATGTGGCCGACCTCTGGAGTTTATGGGGCCGACTTCACAAGAATTAGACTTTCATTTAAATTTTCGTAAATAGCTTGTTTTTCATGATAAATCCACTAAAAAACCCTAATATTTCGAAATTTAGACATTCCAAATAATCAGAAAAATTAAACTTTTTGCTTGCAATTCGAACAACTGAATTTTAACGAACAGTCAAACGCAAAAAAAAAGTTAAGTGGCCGACTACTGGCTCCATCACCTAGTACTGAAGAAATTATATGAAATAAATAGTTTTTGTATGGACATAGAACATTTTGCTACTTAGAAAGGTATTCAATGCAAAAAAGTTCCATGTAGAGCGATCTGGTGCAATTTAGTTCTATGTAACTTAAATTGCGTTGAATGTTTGTGTTATAAAAATTACAAAAAGTTCGTAAAAGGTTCTATGTTGAACATAGAACCTTATAACATATATTTGCGGAATTTTGACCTCTTTTTTGCCTGTAGCGTTGCCAGGCATTTTTTAATTTTTTTTTTGTTGATCCTATCTGAAAGCCGATAAAATTACAAAAATTCTGATATATAAAATTCATTTTTGGTAGTTTCTATGACATACAACCTTTAAGTATTCAGCCAGTGATATGTACATACTTGTAAAACATCTTTTATAATCTTCGTAAATCTGTCACAATTTTCATGGAAAATTAGACAGGCTTACGCAGTTCACAACTTTACCACGTTTACAACGACTTCAAGCCATTGCATGAATACCCTTAGTTGTTCATTTATTAAAAACCCTAAAATTGTATCCAAAGTTTAATTTTTGACACAATGAGGAAATGGATAAATCCAATTCACACACAGCCTAATACTACGTTTTCACCGAACACTAAACCGAGATTTAATAAGATTTATCTCAAATTTTCTTTAAATCTCCAAGATTTATTATACGAATTGTTTTCGTTATAGCCTTTTCACACCGAACCCAAAACGCGCGCGGTTTTCGCAAAAATATCAGTTTTGGAGAAAAACCTAAGCGAAAACATTAGTTTTATCATACATTTTTTGTAGCTTCAGGTTTTCGTAAAACACAAGTTTTATATAAAACCAATCGAAAATTGTTAGAATTCAGAGATGAACAAAACAAAAAAACCTTTTAATAAGTTCAGTGCCTATTAAAGTGTCAAAAAAGATACTGATGGGATGCTTTCAAAAGAAATTGAAAACAGCTGACGAAATTCTGTCAAATCAAATATCAAATTCGAATCTCAAAATAAATTAATTTATTTTAAATTGATAAATAATTGTTTTTGATATGTCAAATTGTTCATATGGATCCTATTTATATAGTAAATCACCGTTTTTATTTCCAAAAAATGGAAGAAAATAAAAAAAAAAAAAAATTGAGCATGGTTTGTGATGTGCAAAAATAAACTTGAATTTCAAACGAAAACGTGTAATGCTCAGTGTGAATGGTTTTCGAGTTTTTGAAAAATTTTCGCCGAAAACCGGTTTGGTTGGGGTTTGGTGTGAAAAGCCTATTAATGTACATAGGTACAAGATAAATCATTTATCTTGTTAAATCTCCTTAGAACAAATAATTGAACAAATCAAACTAACCTATTCTTATATGGCGCTGAAGGATTCATTAGTGGCTGGATTCAGTTCTCCATTGTTTCACACAAAGAAACATTCTATCTCACTTCATAAAAAAAGGAAACCCCTTTTGCTTTTGAAATGTGCTGCTAGAGTTAGTCTAATATCAAAAACCAACGAAAAGAAGTTTCCGTTTCGTCAAAAGGGGTTTATTTTTTTTAGCAATAATTATCATAAATATCTCTTTTTGGCATTCCTATTTCACCAAATGTCAATTTTACTTAAATGAGGTGCGCTCGGAAGCACACCTCACTTCCGAAAGCAAAGTTGAACGAAACTTGACGAAACGTTTCACTCCGCAATTATAGGCACGGCTATATGCTTTCCGTGTATTCGCTTGTTTTCTTTGAGAATAGATACGTAAACTGTATTAGGTAGGTAGGTAAAAATGGTGGCAAGAGCGTAACACTCGCTGTTGCCCAATTAGCGCTGGATTGCGCCGTTTTGATACCATAACTCGTTTGACCTGTGTATGAAAGTAGATAAAAGCGTTCCTTGCTTTGAAATAGGACGGCTGTGGAGTATGGTTAATGTATCTTGTGAGTTGGGGTCATAGGACACTCACTCGATCGGATCGCATCTCGCCCGAGCTTGCCACATTATGCCGAGCTCGGCAGGTTGTAGAGTAGCAACGAAGCGATCGATCAGATCATGTGGTCATCATTGCCATTGAGCATCATGAAGCTCCTCAGAAACCCGGGTTCCGATTACTCGCGGACTTTGGATCTGGGGGGGAACATGATGCAGAACGCAACAGATTTCTGTCTCAGAACCATTTCGTGGCGTTAAGAAAAGAGATCAAGTCTTTGATCTTCATTTCGGAAAGTTCGTTTAAGTCGTCAAAAAAAGCCATTCCAAACGATTGTGCTCTCATTCTGGCTAGAGCTGGACATTTACAGAGAAAATGTAGGACTGTTTCCTTTTCTTGCTGGTCTCCACAACTGCGACAGTGAGTATTGTAAGGAATACCCAGCCTCGCCGCATGTTCTCCAATTGGCCAGTGTCCAGTGCAGGTTGCTACGACCCTGGCTATGTCCCGCCTGGGTCTACATATGAGATCAATTGTTCGGGATTTATTTAAGGCGGGCCAGATCGTTCTGGATATTTTGCAGTTGGTCAAACTGCTCCACCTACGGTTAGATTCCCTAAGGAAAATTGACAATATATTGCCCTTCACAACTCCAAGGGGAATGTAGACTCTTTCCGCAAGTGAGATGTGAAGGGCTGATCCTTGCCTGGCTAGTTCATCTGCCCGTTCATTACCCTCAATGCCACTGTGACCAGGAACCCAGATAAGAGTGACCTTGAGGTTAATGTTTAGACTTGCGAGCTCATCTCGGCATTGTTGGACCAATTTAGAGGATGATGTAGCCGAATCAATGGCTTTAACAGTCGCCTGACTGTCTGTAAGGATGGCTGTATTACGATTTTGGTTTGGATCTGCTTTTAGCATCTTGCAAGCCTCCCTGATTGCCAGTATTTCAGCTTGAAATACACTAGCGAAATTCGGTAGCCGAAATGACTTGGAGATGTTAAGAGACTCAGAGAAGACTCCTGAGCCAACACCGCACTCCATCTTTGAGCCATCAGTATAGATAGTTGTGTCGAAGTCTCTCGTCACGGCGTCATCATCCCAGTCCCCTCTGGATGGGAATAAGACTTTAAAATCTTTACTGAGGCTCATTGTAGGAGCGCGGTAGTCAGTGGGAGTCGAAAGTATATCAGCGGGAATCAAATTTGTGATATTGCTGTGACCATAAGGTTTAGCAACCCAAGAGTTTGATTCTTTAAGTCTTAGGGCGCTGCAAGATACTAGATATTTTATGTGTAGATCAAGTGGTAGAAGGTGCAGAAAAACGCTTAAGGCATCCGTTGGGCAAGATCGAAGAGCCCCTGTGGTACCAACACTAGCTGTTCTTTGAACCTTTTTTAGTTTGTCGATGTTATATGTCTTATTTAGTGCGGGCCACCAGACAATCGAACCATATGTTAGAATCGGCCGTACCACTGCAGTATACGTCCATAAGATCATCTTTGATTGAAGGCCCCAGTTTTTACCGAAGGTTTTGCTACAGGCGTAGAAAGCTATGCAGGCCTTCCTGACCCGTTCTTCGATGTTTAATTTCCAGTTTAACTTAGGGTCTAGGATGACACCTAGATATTTTGCACTGGTTGATAGTGAGAGTGTTTGGCCGTTAAGTTGGGGTGGAGTGAAGGGTTGTATCTTAGTTTTGGTAGTAAAAAGCATCAGTTCAGTTTTGCTCTGGTTGACTCCTAGACCACAACTCGTAGCCCAGTTGCTAACTTTTCTCAAAGCCATCTCTGTGATTTCGCTTATCACAGGAGTAAACTTCCCTGACACTAATAATACCAAGTCGTCCGCATACGCAACCGCCTTCACACCACATCTCTCCAGTTTAAAGAGGATTTTGTTCATGACTAAAAGCCATAGAAGTGGTGACAGAACACCGCCCTGGGGTGTTCCTCTCCTGACGTGTTTTGTCGAGTTTGCATTACCTAACGTGCCATGAATCTTTCTATCTTTGAGCATGGATATTATCCATTCTCTGATGTAGTCCTCTACACCAAAGTCAACGAGTGCCTCAAGAATAGATTCGGTTAGCACATTGTTGAAAGCCCCTTCTACATCTAAGAATGTAGCGAGGGTATATTTTTTGAAGTTGATGGTTTTCTCAATTGTACGCACTACCTCATGAAGGGCCGTCTCGGTCGACTTACCTTTGAGATATGCATGTTGAGAGTTTACTAGAGGACATTCCACAAGTATGTCTCTAATATGTGTGTCTAGAATACGCTCTAGAGTTTTAAGTACAAAAGAGGTTAGGCTAATTGGACGAAAATCCTTCGCGGATTCGTGTCCTCGCTTGCCTACTTTTGGAATAAAAACCACTTTTACATGTCTCCAAGACTCTGGCACATGGTTGAGAAGGAGGCATCCTTTAAAAATCATCTCTAGCCGTGGGACCACCAAATCTTGTAGCTTTTGAAGCATGATTGGCAGAATTCCATCTCGGCCTGGAGATTTATACGGGGAGAAAGTATTAATAGCCCACGTAAACTGTATTACAGGCACCATTTATATTTCTTTATTTAACTGGCATATGCAGTCTCTGTTTTAATTATCGATACCTACCTAGAACACAGATCAATTAGACATTATTGGTTTTGAATTTAGTTTTTTATTTTTTGGCAATCATGGCCGGGTTGGCTACGAAATCTCGTAAATCAAAATCTCGCATTCAAAATCTCGCATAACGAAATCTCGCAATTACAAAATCTCGCTTTTCATAACCCCGCAATTACAAAATCTTACTTTTCATAATCTCGCAATAACGAAATCCCGCAAACTAAAATCTCGCATATCAAAATCTCACAAAATTGAATTGCGTGTCGGAGTACTTTAAGACCACACTGTTATTTATTTATTTGAACTGAAGAAAGAGAGAGAACATAGAGATGGTACATATAACCAGTTGTAAAGTGTCATGTGCAAATTGCTATTGCATTAATCGTATTTGAATCGGTGATTGTTAAAACAACATAAGTAACTTTTTTATTTTTTTACAGGAGAGACAAATCTCTATATTTTTGAAGACGTGCCTGCATTGACAATTTTAACTTTGAAATCTGATTAGAGGTAGTTTTGCAAATTACAAAGAGTTAAACATTTTGAAAAAATATTATTAACAAAGAAGACATTAAAAAAACTTACTTTCATATGTTGTTTGTTTTAATGATTAAAGAGAAAAGTTGTTTTAGCATTCAATGCCGATTTCGCGGTAGAATTTTTGTATGTTTCAGGTATTATATCAAGTTGGTTTTTCTCTCAGCGCATAGATCTGCCCATGAGCAATGTGAAAATGTAATAAAATTGATTTCGAAAAATATGTCACTTATGTTGTTTTAACAATCACCGATTCATTTGGCCTTGAACTAGAAAATACTTTTAGTTCCATTATAAACGCGTAAAAGACAACCAAAATAATTATAGAGGTTATTAACAGTAATAAAGGATGTACAATTTTTTTATTGACGGGTATAGGTAAATATAAGTTGGAAAGAAAAATTATGCAAAGTGCTCTTGGGTAGGTATATTCTCAAAAAAAACTTATTTTTCTAAAGGCCGTGTGCGATTCGTTGTTGTGAAATTTTAAGTTGCGAGATTTTGATTTGCGTGATTTTAAATTGCGATTTTGGTTGAAATTTGCGAGACTTTTAGGTACGAAGTGTAAATGCGAGATTGTAAAAAGCGAGATTTTGTAATTGCGAGATTATGAAAAACAAGATTTTTAATTCGAGATTACTAAAAAATTCGAGATGTTTTGTTTGCGGGATATCGTATTTTGAGCCAATAGTATCAGCTTATTTGTCGAGAGATTTTGTTTGTTGGTTTGGTTTTCGATTTTTTCTAATCTCCAAAAACAATCCCATGAGGCTCGGTTAAATATCTGATTTGTACATTATCTTGAGTAGTTCTATTGACAGGATCGTTAAAATTAAAATCAGGGACCATTTCAGGAGACTAAATTACAAATCACATCTATTCCTGCCAAGAATGGAGATGACCCACAATTGTCTGCCGAGCCTTATCGGCTGAGATGAAAAGCACTTTTTCATGACGAGAGAGGATCAGTGATCGGTCATTTCCCCTGAGAGGTTGTTCTTTTCTTTTTCTATTGTAAGCTGAATTTAATTATTATTGGAACTCACGCAATTCAAAATTTATTTTGATAGAAAATTAACACAAAGCAAATGAAAGAATTGATGAAATAAGATTTCAATACAAAAATAAAATAAAAATTCTTTTAGTAGTGTTTCCGTTGTTTTTTTTTCTCTAAATGGAATCAGTAAGACGCCTTTAGAATTAATTAGTTCGGCTCCATTCAGCTTTTCAGTCTTCGAAATAATATGTGAGTTGGTTACTATTTATGTATATATATACATATATGTATAATATATACAAAGAGTAGTATAGGTACTTTCAATTCCGTTTTTTGTTATCAATAAGCAGCCTAGGAAAAATTAAAGTTCCTACTACTCTTAAAAACAACAAAAATAAGTTCAAGATATGATTTTTAAATGCGATTGTCTTTATTTTGCCATCAGAAATTCTGTCTCAAAAGTCTATTGCGAAATCGTACAACAAATTTTAAAAAATATGGGGTTTCAAATATAACTTTTAAGCAATTAATGTTTCCCAAAAACATTTTAAACTATAAGTTTTATATATTATATGATTTACAAAAAACCTTTCTTTCGGATAATTTAGACAATTTATAACAGTTATAACAGTTTTTAAACACTAAACGTATCCGCGCATCACCGAACTTCAGGGGAATTGGTACCCGAATTATAGCCACCAGTAGGGGGGTTTGGCTCTGCGGACCATTTAAACAAAACTGTTATAAATAGGCATGTCACGAGTCATTTCCTTTCAAAAAATAATAACGACGAAAAATTCGGATCTTCGCGAATAATTCCAAAGGTCATGAATAACTATTTTAATGTACATAATATTCAGCGTTGAAGCGAGGTCAAAGCTCTCAACTCAAGTGACGAAAAACCTGAGTCGAAAATCCAACCGTAATCCAACTCAAGCCATCGATTCTGCATATAATGTGGTGGTTATCTATTTTTTTGTTCGTAATGGAGAACTTTTAACTACACACTCGGCTTTTGAAACACTAGCATTTAACCTAGCTTGTTCTATTATTAAGCCATTTAAACCCACGAATCAGACGCAACCCTCAGAATTTTTCGTTTGACACTTGCGGAGGTAGCAGAATTGTTTGCATCCTTTCATATTTAAACAACATTTTTGTTTAATTTTCAGATAATTATAAATTGAAGAAGAGATTCTGTTTCTTTTAACGAAATTTTATGTCACGTCAGCCTAAGGTTTACACGGCAATGCACCGCAGGTTTTCTGCAGTATAAATCCAAATGGCAGTATAGATCCAAACGGCAAACGTACAAACGCCAGGTGAAAGGTTCTATGTAGAATGTATACGCCCCCGCTCATTCGCACGGATTCATACTGCGAAAAAAACGTGCCGTGCATTGCCGTGTGAACTAAGCCTCTGTCCTTGATCATAAAAACTAGAAATTCGCGCGTACTCAACCGCGCCAAGAGCTATTCCTCAACCCACCCTCCATTTTTTTCAATTTGTTTGTGTGTTTGAAACCATGATATAAAACCCAAAAATAGCTTTAAAAGGTCTGACCTTAACTTACTTTAAAGCAAAAGTGATGATAAAGGTGGTGTACCTATTCAAATGAACGAAGAAAAGGGCTAAGATTCATGAATTTAAAGAAATATTTTGTATTTTCTTATTCTATCCTGAATTTGATTTTTTTCATGCCAATTACAAAAATGCATTTAGTTCACTCGGTTCGGAGTTATAACGGTTAATTCAAATGACCGGGAGTGTAATTCTAACAAAAATACGGCTATTATTGTATGTATAGTTGAAAAATTTGGTTAGGTATTTTACTCCTATACAACAATGTTCTTTCGTGATTGAAAATGGAAGATCTTACCTCAGTATTCAAAAATGTTCATCAAATAAAAAGTTTTTAATTAACTATTTAATGTTTTTTATGAAAACATTTTGTTAGTTTATTTTCTTTTTTATTTTTGATAATTTCTTTCTTAGCTACAGAGAAATTAAAAGATATTAACATGTTTGAAATTTTATAATGAAAAATTTTTGAATAATGGGATTTGGATTGTTTTAAATGCCCAGCTATAATTTTTGATCTAATAACATCAAAATAACACTTTGTCTTCTTGAAACTCAGATAATATGCAATTAACTCTTTTCTTTGTCTTGATTTCAAACATAACGGCCGTTACTTTTTTGCACTTTAAGAAAACAAAAACCACAAAGGAATTCACAAAGGCTATGAGAGCAAAACCCTACCAGGTTTAATAGGTAGGCATGTCAAATTTGCTATTGTTGTTATCTTTAATAAGAAAATCTTCAAATAATGCTTTGTGTAAGATTGTTAACAATAGAGTATCTCAAAAAAATGTTATACCAAATAATTATCATTTAAATGTTTATAACAAAAACCAATGAAATATCAAATAATATATTTTCATTTAGATATACAAAAAAGAAATACCTACCGGATACACATGCCCAAAGACTCAGGAAGCAAAATAATGGAATTTTAACCATTTTTAATTAAGTATTCTATATATCACACTTTTTTCAATTCAAAAGAAAGTCTCAAAAATGACTAAACTCTAATAAATCTGTATAGTTCTTTTTCAAACCGGCTTAGAACTATCACTAAGAATTTAATTTCATTGAACTGTTAAACTATGGGTACGATCAATTTTCTCGGTACAGACTTTAGTAGCACTTTCTTAACCAATGGGTTCATAGACTGTACTGACCAGTAGATTGTGAATCAGAGTTCTTTTGCCCTTAAGCCACGAACAAAAGTCCCAACAACAACATAAACATGTATGTATAGTTGTATACCTGCATCTTCTGAATATATCCATGCACAAAGACAGTTTATTTCACCGTCAGTCAGGAGTCAGTATAAATGTTCATGATTTTTATTTACAATAAAACACATCTAGATGTACATAACTATAATGATGGGCGCATATAAAAGACACTATACGCACTCATGAATGCAAGAACTCCGGTTCTTGTATATGTACAAAAGTCAAGTTCACTAGCAAAAATCTTTAAGCCGTGTTCTGGGCCTTAGCTTAAAAGGAAGTTGCCCCCACCACTTTGTATTTCTCGAGCGGATCGTATACATGGATGGCAATGGGTAACTATGTACCAAATAAGCCTTGCTTATGATGAACATGAGGGACATGCAGACACGTTCCACCACTTTACCACTATTTTTTTTTTTTTAATTTTTTTTTTGGTTTTAGCTCATCAAGTTTCCGTTTCGTATATTTAGAGGTACGAACACGAAGCATTTGAAGATTTTCTTATACTAGATAACTACAACAGCAAATTTGACATATACCTAGTAGGTTTTTGCTCTTATAGCCTTTGTGAATTCCTTTGTGTTTTTGTTTCTTTGTTGTTGTATTTTTGTATTCTGCAGAAGGTTTGCTATATTAATCCGATAGTGGTAAATTACCTTTTACCTTTTTTTTTCTTTTTATTTTATCTTTTTTTTTTTGCTGTGGGTGTACTTTTAGAACTATCTTTTTGTTTGATGGTAGGTTGGTACCTGCATAATTCTACCTTTAGACTTTTTTTATATAGTTATGTAGCCAACTTTTTTTGAGCGAAACAGCTAATGGTCAGAAGTAATAAAAACTATTCTTTCTAGAATTGTAATAAATCAAAACACATAAATGTACCTATCTAAATCATCTATGTACATTTATAGCCAATGTAATAACCGTATTTTTTCTATAAGCCTTGTCATTTTTATTTAACGTCCGCAAGCGTCCGGAATCAAAAAGAATTTTTCTGAAACCAATTTATTGGTACAAAAATATTGTTTTGACGATTCTGATATAAGAGAATTTTCCTTGTCGAATTCGTGCCAAAGCCATTCAAGAAGCACTAATAAATATTAAAACATCAAAACAAATTGCAACTGCGGTCTAACTTCATATATTTTTTTAACTTTCCATTTTAAATACTTTTTGCGTTCAAAAACAAAGTTCGAGTACATATTACATATAAGTCCAGTCAATCTGGGCTCAAAAAAACTCTTTGCGTGCAAATTGTGGGGTAGTTTTGATTCTATCCCTATATTATGTTTTTTGGGGTGCTGAATCCGAATCTGAGGTATGCGAACAAAATTTCGTGACGCAACATGGAACAAAATTATGCAAAAATGCATTTATTGGTTTCTCACTTATGGCTTGAAAATTACCAGTTATTCGATAATTACATCAAAGTACCATTGAAAGTATACACAATTTACAATCAATCTCTATTTTTCATTTTTTTTTTCTGCGACAACCAATTTGGAGCCAAGCGCTAGTCGAAATTTGACGTTTTGTTTTTTTACTGTTTTCGAATTCCACTCGAAAGCGCTAAGGAATTACTTTGTGGGACAAAATTTGAATTATTGTCTGTAACATGGACCAAGATACAAATTTCTGATGGTCTTTGATGCGTTGAGCTCGAATTTGGCCTTGGGATTGCTCAAGCACGTCACGTTTTTGGGATATTCGAATTAAAGATAAAAAAATGCATTTCGTATGCAAATTTGGGGTTATATTTTTCTCGAGATAATTTTGTTTCGAAAAAATGTTTATGGTCATCCTGAAGTATGAACATTTTACTTCAAAACTCTTTTTGAATCTATCAAATACCTCCATCATCTTCGATAAATCGTAAGCTTTCGTTTAAACTACCTATTTCGAAAAATCCCACAATTTGCTCGCTAAGTGCCCCTTTGAGCTCAAATTGACTGGATTTTTGGAATAAGGTACTTTAAGAATAAGGCTAATGATTTTTCGTGGATGAATAGAGGTATTTTGAAGTAAAATGTTTATACTTCAGAGTGACCGTAAACATTTAAAAAAAAAAGACTTCGAGAAAAAATATAACCCCAAATTTGCATACGAAATGCATTTTTTTAATCTTTAGATTCAAATATCTCAAAAACGTGACGTGCTAGAGCAATTCCAAGGCCAGATTCGAACTCAACGCATCAAAGGCCATCAGAAAAGTATATCACAGTTCATAATACAGACAAATATTTAAACTTTGTCACACAAAGTAATTTCTTAGTGCTTTCGAGTAAATTTTCGAAAACAGTAAAAATACGTCAATTTTCGCCTAGCGCTTAAGTCCAAATGGGTTGTTGCAGAAAAAAAACAAAAAATAGAAATTGATGGGAAATTGTGTATATGTACTTACAATGGTACTTTTATGTAATTTTCGAATAGTTGGTAGTTTTCGAGCCATTAGTGAAAAATTCCAAAGAAATGCATTTTTGCATCATTTTTTTCCATGTTGCGTCACGAAATTTTGTTCGCAAACCTGATTCGGATTTAGCACCCCAAATCAAAACTACCCCACAGTTTGCATGGTAAAAATACAATATGACTGGACTATTATACTGTACATATGTATCATGTACATTAGAGTGGTCGTTTAAAAAAGGTCATTGCGGATTGGCCTAAATCGGCACTAAATCAAGAAAAGATAATTCCTTGATTTTTTTTTGCTGATTTTTATTTGCATCCCCTAGTCGATTTAGGGTTAAGTTGAATTTAACCCTTTTTGTTTGCATACTAGGAAATTCACGCAAATCTGCCAAATAATTAAATAAACATCCTATAGGAGGAGGGTAATATCTCCCCCGCTTGGATGGGAGGGGCAATTTAATAAAATAATTGCATAAATAGAAAAAAAATAATTTAAAATCAACGGCAACACTTGCAGTAATGGTTTTTATTTTTTGGAAAGCCAGAAGTCCATTTTTACGGTTTGTTTTAAAGTTAAGAGCTTTTTGCTGAACAGTTGCGGAAAACAAGTTTTTTAAACTCAACATTTTGACGAAAAAATATTTTTTTTTTTCAAAATTTTAAGTTTGCAAACAGTTAACGCTGAAATTGTTTATTCAAAGAACTTTATTTGATTAATTAATCCTTAAAATAATAGAATGTAATAATTACCCTTAATAAATAATAAAAATGGAAAACAATTATTTGTGGATGCAAAAACCATTTGCATGCAAACAGTGCCTTGAGGTGAATATATTTCTTTCTTTTTTTAATTGTAAACCGAACATCCAAAAGAATATTTTTTATTCACCACTGCTTTCTTCGAATGCAAAACAATTGCCGGCCCAGTGTTTTTCATGACATTCTATGACAGCAATGGTTTATTTTATTGCATGAAACTGTAAACCAATCGTGATAACAAATAATTTTGTAATTCACCTTAAAAATTTTTGACATGAGAAAATATTTGCATAGATTAATTTTTTCGCACGGGAAGCTAGGATTAAACAACCGATGTATCTCACCTCTCCCAGCTGAGCCCTACCTTAATGGCTAAAACACACGTGCAGCTTATTTGATGAAAGTGAATAAAACAGGTCCTTATGAGAGCAGACACAGTCAAGAGCTGTATGGAGCACAGAGCTGCACGATTTGTATATTTCTAAATTTGCTTCGCATATTCCAGTCATCAGTCTCATCACGTCGTTAAAAAGGGCCTCACCTTGCGCGCAGAGGCATTATCTGAGTTTTTTTCATGGATCGATAGGGACTCATTTAAAAAGCTTAAATCCAAATTTGGACCACCTGACAAATTTTTTTTACCAAAGTAATTGGTAAAAATGTGTTTTTTGCTATTTTTTCTTCTTTTGTGAATATCTCGGTTGCAGTATGTCGCACATAAGAAAATAAAATATGGATTAATTTATAATAAGATTATAGCTACTATATTATAGAAAAAATTAATTTGTTTAAACAAATAAAAAAAGTTATAGTTAGTTAAAGTAAGTTTTTGTTGTTTGGAAATAACTTTTTCATGATTATTAAAAAAAAAGCTCATCTAACGATGAAGTTTTTATTTTACTTTTAAAGTCTTTGTAATTACCTACAATTTAAACAGAATTCAGCCCTTAACGACTAACGGAAGCCGAGAAAAAAATGAATGAACATAGGAAAGTCAGCGCACCCACGCAATCTTATGTTTTTAGGTTTATTAATATCTCAGCCCCAGTATGTCACAAAGTTAAAACTAAAAAGTTGTATTGTTTATAATAATACTTTCTATCAACTTGCGTTAAATTCAATTTGTTTACACAAATTAAAACAAAAAAGTTACAGTTCATTAAAAGGTTTTTTATCTTGATTTTAATACTTTTTTCATAACTATTGAAAAAAAGCTGTATTTAACGGTACTTTTCTTTAAGTCAATGGTCACTTTAATTAGCTTCAAAACATTCTAAATTTGCTTCAAATTTTCCGATCTACAAGATTAAGGGCCAGTTTCAAATGTTCTGGTTAAAGTTTCAGATAGATATCCGACCGATAAAAGTTGCTGTTATTTATTTTCTGTTTCATAAATTTACCAGACACATTTACCAACAGTTTGAGAACAACATTAGACATCAAAAACATACTGAAAATTAAATTTTTATTTGTCAAAACTAAAAATATTTGTGGTTTTAATTTGAAATGTAACTGATTTTTAGAATTTAAATTCAGTATGAACCGCGACCTCGTAGTACCTCGTGGCATAATGGTTAGCGCGTAGGACTGTCATGCCGAAGGTGCCACCTAAAAGAGAAATGTTTTATCCGAGGTACTGCCTCTTGCGACGAACTGACAAATCCTCCAAGAGTATTTGTCATCAAAAAATGCTTCTCATTTAGCCGTTCGGACTCGGCAAAAAAAACTGTAGGTCCCCTCCATTCCTGCCAACAACACGCACACAGGAATGGTTGTGAGTTGTAAATCACTAGGCCCTGGTTCTCCAACAGCCACTTGAATCGGGGGCTAGGCTATCCGAGACTCGGATATCACTATCCGGGACATTTGAAACCAAAACTTGAATTTATCTTGCAGATAAGTTTTGGATAGGCTATCCGAGACTTTATCCATTAGACTTGAAACTGGAGCTAAGATATTTAAATAAAGTTTAAATAATAAACTACATTTGTGTATACAAATAATTGAGAAATACCAAAAAAGTTCATACTAAAAGGGTGAAATATATAAAGGGATAGATATGTTCATACATAAATGTGCGTTTCCATTTGAGAGAGTACTTTCAGAAAACTTTAGAAAACTCTCGAGAGTGACTCTCGGATATCTGTCTTCCCCTCTGGTGAGCTAATTTGCGAGTTTTACTCTCCAGAGGTTCTTCAGAGCTGCTCGCCGTCTTTTTCTCTCAAATGGATATGCACCTTTTGAGAGTATAATACTACGTCTTCACCAAAAGATAATCTGGGATTTAAGAAAAAAGATTTATGTGGTGGATTTTTGGAAAAATTTAAGTATTTTTACTGTTTTCGAAAATCCACTCGAAAGCGCTAAGAAATTACTTTGTGTAACCACTCGAAAGCGCTAAGAAATTACTTTGTGTAACAAAATTTTAACTTTTTCTGTAAAATGAACCAAGATATACTTTTCTGATGGTCTTTGATGGGCTAAGTTAGAATCATTTCACTTCAATATTCTTTTTGAATCTTTCAAATATCGCCATTCGTCTTCGAGGAATCGTTATTTTTCGTCGTAAGCTACCTAATTTGAAAAATCCCACAATTTGCGCACAAATTGACTAGATTTTTCGAATTAGGTAGTAAGACGAAAACTAACGATTTCTCGAATTTGAAGAAAATTGAGTTCTAAAATAAATGTGAGGCTAGACTGAGAGCCAAAGAACTATGTCATAAGGTAAAGGTGTTGATATTCAAAGATTTGAAGATTTAAGGAACGTAGCTGCTCGATTGGTTCCCAATACAAAAGTTATTTACATTTCCGAAACGGAAATCAAGGCTCAAATTACTGCAAAATGCAATGGGAAAAAGTCGTTCTTATTTCAAGCTTTTCCCAATTTATGTGCTGCAATGTGATGGAAATACAACGTAGGTTGTAGGTACATGCTAAAATATCCCATTTCACCAAAAACATAACGTTTTTCAACACAATTTTTCAACAATTTTTTTCTTTTCAGTAAATATTTAGTCAATTATTATTTTGTTGAACATGCTTTTTTGATGTACATACTAACTTGTTCGAAACTAAGATAATGTAAACTAAGAATAAATGAAGCTTAAGACCTAGGTTGTTGTACTGTCGAACTTTGACTTATAAATGTTTCGCCACACTAAAGCGATCACTACAAACTATCTAAAGATGTAAAGGATTCATCAAAATTAGTACGCTTTGTTATTTTAAATTTAATAAATACCGTGGAAACTACGTACGAAAGTCAGGTACTTGACAATGGAATGCCCCAACTGATGTCTTCGAAAACAGCCTTTAACTGGCAAGGCCATTAGGCAAATTTTCTTGTCCCAGCTAAAAAAAAGCTGAAACTTTCACATTAAGCTTTCCGTAATTCGAGGTGGTAATACGCTGATCCAGAGGGAATTCAAAAACGCTGTAAAGACATAACTCTACAGCCAAAAACTAAATCAGCCTTATCATGAATTTTGCCCGGAAAATATTTAACCCGAACATTTTTGTTCCCCCGTAATTATTGCTTGGTGAAGAGGTTATTGAAGTTCTTTAGCTATGAGCGTTCGGTGAATACTTTTTTTACAAATTTGAACTAGCATGTACAGTACAATTATCCCAATGCCCAAATGCGCCTGGAGGGTGGGGGAGAGAGCCCCCCTGGCTCTGGGAAATACCACTAACATATTTTTTTTATTTGGTATAGTAAATTTTATGAAATACTTCTCATTTTTTTGTCGGAGTCCATAATAACCATAACCCCGGGCGTCACTTTATGAGGGGCGGCAAATTTTGCAGCACTATATACGGAGCGGAGAAATTTAATTACTAATAGGTAGGTATTATCTGTTAAATTTTGCCACCCTTAGCAAATGTATTCATTTAAATTACTGAATTTGCAATCCAGGTGGGAGTTAACGTGATCAGAAAGGCTACGCCTTAAATTTCAATGACCGCATTCACGACTCCATGAATGGAAATACCGATTCGCGAAACCACCTTGCTGATTACCGAAAGTGCCCTGCAGTTCGCATAATTATTAAATTTTGGCTCCCTGTCCGGGGCGGTACTGAAACCAAAACTTTTGTCGTCAGAAGAAAATTATTATCAAAATTAATTTGAACAGTAGATAGGTACAAAGGTAGAAAGTAAGAAGATATATTGATTGAATATTCGGCGAGTATATCCAAAACAACCATTCATTTTATTACCATTAACCATTAAAATGCGTTCAAAGAAAATGTAGGCAATGTTGAAGAAAGTATTTTTTTTTTCAGAAATTTTAGGAAACCGAAAACTATTATTTATACATAAAGGGTTATAGTGATTAGTAAACATTCTTATTTGGAAAATTTTACCTGTTAAAATACCATTCCAAATATAATGAAATCCACAACTGTGCTTGTTCTTATATTCAAGACGCAAAGGCTTTTAAAAATTGTAAATAAAGACATGGAATTTATGAAAGAAAAATGTTTATTACTATTTGATTGAAGCGAAAAAAGCGGTTTAAAAAAAAAATTATAAATAAAATTTTCAAAACATTTTTAAGGAAAAATGTTGATATGCAAATTTTAAGTTTTTATTAATATACAAATAAGAATTAAACTTTCAAAAAAATATCAACCCGATTTTGAAATATCGAATTATCAAAAAAAAAAAAAAAAAAAAATACTGTGGACTCTCGCTAACTTGAACATACGATAACTTAAACAATCCAATAACTTGAACATGAAATTTTTTCCTTGTAGGTATTCTATAACTTGAACAGGCAATTTTCAAGGCTCGGTAACTTGAATTTTTTCATTACTAACTCTATAAGTTTAACAGTTAAGATATTTGAAAACCCTTTAACTTGAATAAATAACAAATTTTATTTGAATAGTTTCAATTTACGTAACTTGAACAATCCAATAACTTGAACAGACGTGGATTCGTATTATCCAAGTTAACGAGAGTCTAATTAGATTTTTTTTGGGAAAATATTTTTTGCCAATTTTAATGCGTAGTATTATTTATACTTTAAAAATTTGAAATTTGCTTTTTAAATCCAAAAAATACTTTTTTAATTTCGATTCAAAAAACTTTTTGAACTTTTTCCTTTGAATTTTTGATTAAAATCAATCACAAAGTTTTCAGGAAAACCAAAAATCATTGTTGTTGAGCTGTTTTTGAGGAAAATAAGATTTGTTAAATTGCTAAAAAAAACATTGGGTTGTGGTCAAAATTCTGCCTGAATTTTGACCTATTCCCCAGAAAATTGTGTGGCAGGGTAGATACCGCTACTTTTGGTTTGAAAAAGTTAAAACATATATGAGGGGTATGACATTTATAATAAATTTTGCTTTGCCGAAAACTTTTTTAGAATTTTTTATTTATGTTAGTCGAATTTTTTTTGAATTTAATATTTACTAATTTGGATTACCACCCCGGGAATTTTAATTACCACCCCGGGCGGCAGAAACTCACTAATATGTATGTTGGTAATAAAACACGCGTATAGATTTAATATATATAATAGTTAAATGATTTATTGGATCTTCTTACTTGTACCAAGCTAAAAACCTCATTGAAATAATAGTGTCCAACTAAAAGCTAAGAAACATTAGAGGCTTACAGCTAATACAGTGAGTCAATGATTTATGCACAGTATATTATATTTATAATTTAGAACAAAAGTTATTTAGTACATATCACTCACGCTACGCCACTGTGATATTCCAAAATGTTTGAGGTACATGCAAAAATACATGAGAAGTATATTGCTTCTCACGAAAATGGACAAGTAAATTGCGAATTGTTGTTTGCCTAAAACAATTCACAACTTTTTTGTGAGGGGTTTTCTGATTTCTGACATCAAATTGAGAACATTTCCTTGCTTTCAAGTACCCACCGTTTCGCTTTCTAGCTACCTTAACAAATTCATTTATCTTGAGTTGCTTTTGTATATCAGATGTCATCAGCAGCTTTTTCACAAAGAATTACAACAACCACAAACCTATCCAAAAAGCTTTGGATCATTTTGAATGAGGAATTCGATTTTTTTTTGTGCTTAGAATTTCCAAATTATTTAATATTTTTTTCGAAATCCTATTCAATTCTGGCTTATTATTTTTATAACCTGGGTACTTTGACCATAGAAATAATTTTGTTTTTACACTTTTTACTATCAAAGGGCACGGTAGTGCCCAGCCAAGTTCGCGGCACTACACCCTTTTTACAGGAACAAACTCAGGCGATTTTCAACCCCCCTCTAACTTCAGTACCAATAAAGTCAGAAACTTCAAATTCGGAATATTTGCTGAACTGATCAAACACAGGTGGCTCACCAAATTTCAACTCTTTAGCATTAGTAGTTCCCAAGATATAGGACTTCAAAAATCGCAAAAACCGTAACTGACTGACTCACTGACTCACTGACTCACTGACTCACTGACTCACTGACAGATCATCAAAATTATGGAGCACTTCCCGACATCGTAGAAACTTGAAATTTCGCACAACGGTAGGCCTTGTGGTACATACAAAGGAAAAAATCGAAAATCTGCAATTTTCTATTCAGGGGGCGTGGCATCCACCCACTTTTTTAAAAACTCTTATAAATTATATGGAGCACTTTCGATTGTTGTAGAACAATGAAAATTGGTAAGTTGGTAGGGTTTGAGGTACTAAGAAAGAAAAAAAATGAAAAATTGGAATTTTGCATACAGGGGGCGTGGCATCCACCCACATTCTTAAAAATTCTTATAAATTATATGGAGCGCTATCGATTGTTGTAGAACGATGAAAATTGGTAGGTCGGTAGGACTTGAAGAATTTAGAAAGGAAAAAAATCGAAAATTTGGAATTGTCCATTCAGGGGGGGGGGGTGCCATCCACCCACTTTATCAGAATTGCTATTACTCTCACCTGGCAAAATAAATCTTTGCAAAAAGGAGTGAAATCACAACAAAAACATAAATGTTAAAAAAGGAGCCAAGTTCTTATGTGTACAAGAAACCTGTGCGTAAAAAGTCAGCCAAAAAAAGTAATGAGATCTAAAATATATGCCAAGTTTTAAGTTCATGAAGTTTAATATCAAATATCTTAAGAAAAGTATTATCGAAACAATTCCAAATCATGACATAAATTTGGTAATTAATGATTACTGATTAAAATTTGGTGGATTTACTTGGCAAGTTTTCTCTTAAATACTTACTTAATCACAAATTTAAAATGTATGAAAACTTGACCAGTGAACCCACCAAATTTTAATCAGTAATCATTAATTACCACATTTATGTCATGATTTGGAATTGTTTCGATAATACTTTTCTTAAGATATTTGATATTAAACTTCATGAACTTAAAACTTGGCATATATTTTAGATCTCATTACTTTTTTTGGCTGACTTTTTACGCACAGGTTTCTTGTACACATAAGAACTTGGCTCCTTTTTTAACATTTATGTTTTTGTTGTGATTCGTTTTTACTTGGGATATTATAGGCACTATGTGGCAAGTTTGGCTTTCGTAAGAAAATCTAATTCGAGATTTGATCAAATGAATGACGTCTGCTTGTATGTCTGCCTGTCTGTCTGCCTGTCTGTATGTCTATCTGCCTGTCTGTCTGCTAGGCTACAGCCTTTTTTTTTTTTTTTTAAATACGATATCTCAGAATTGTGTTGGCGTCTGCCCCCCTAGACAAAATCCTGCAGGCGCCTATGTCAATGCCCATATCAATGTTTGTTCTTAAGATATTTGAGACAAAAAAACTGTTCAACAATTTTTGGTAGGTAAAGTTTCTTGTATTTTTTCGCTTTAAAAAAACTGTTTGTTGAATTTTTTTGAAAACCCCACCAATTATCAATTTATTATAATCTAGTATACAGAGTTAAGTTAAACCGAAGCCAATATAATTATTTGTTCCTATAATATTTGAGACGAACAAAATTTCCACAATTTTTGGTAAAGTTTCTTGTAGTTTTTTCGCTTTAAAGCCTAGTACGCTGCTGATGCGAAACGAAATTTTTAGTTGGTCTCCAACAAGGCAACGAAATGCTTGCAGCGAAAAAATATTCATTGACAATTACACCAATTCAAAAATTCAAAACAAATGCAACTGAAAAAAAAAGAACACAGACAGCCACGCTATAATGAAAGAAACAACAAAAATAAACACGAAAAAACACAAATGTCATTTTTCCGCTCACAATAATTGGCCGTTAATTAATTGTGAGCGAAAAAAGAGTGTAGATTTCTCCAAAAATATGCAACAATTTTCAACTTCGTTCATCGAACAGCGTACTGCAGAACGAAACGTAAAGCCTCGTACGCTGCTGATGCGAAACGAAATTTTAAGTTGGCCTCCAACAAGACAACGAAATGCTTACGAAAACGCAGCAAACAAATATTCATCGACAGTTACACCAATTCAAAACAAATGGAACTGAAAAAAAAGAACACAGACAGCCACGCTGTAATGAAAGAAACAACAAAAATACACACAAGAAACACAAATGTCATTTTTCCGCACACAATAAATAATGGCCTGGGTAATTAAAGGTAGAACTAGAATAGTCGGAAGCCAACTTAAGTGGTCGTACGAAACCGAGCGAAAACAAGAAATTTATATGACGCACACATAATTGCAAAGTGGAACTTTTCGTTTAGTTTTCGTTAACTTTTGCCGTCGGACGTGAGAGCGCTCAACGACCGCTCTTTCGTAAGTGGGCGAATCCAAAATCAAAATGGTGGAAGCAAACTACCAAGAACTTGGCGCTTGGTGCATAGTTTTCAACTTTTTATTTTCTGTTTGATGAATGAATGAGTGAAGTCAAATCAATTTTCTTTTAATTAATTTATATCACATCGAATTTTAGTGGTTTCGCAAAATAAATAAATAAAAGCATATATCACTTTGTGCTGTGAATAAGTATGAGAAAATAAATATTGAATAAACAATTATTTATTTATTTTTTTCACTTCCAACCACTGAAGTTCATTATGGGTCACTTGTGAAATTGACGTTTTGGAAAGCTACTTTTCGGTCGGTTTTGACATAAGCTTCCGACAGCTTCCGCCTATTCTAGTTCTACCTTAATTGTGTGCGAAAAAAGAGTGTAGACTTCTCCAAAAAATATGCAAACATTTTCAATTTCGTTCACCGAACAGCGTACTGCAGAACGAAAAGTAAAACTAAATTTCATGATTTCGTTGTGTCATTTTTGTATGGGATTTTTCATTTCGCATCAGCAGCGTACTAGACTTAAAACTAAATTTTTCGTTTATGATTTCGTTGTGTCATTTTTGTATGGGATTTTTCGTTTCGCATCAGCAGCATACTAGGCTTAAGAGAAAAGTGTTTATTAAATAATAAGGGTATTCATGCAACAGCGTAAACTCGTCGTAATCGTTGTAAAGTTTTAAACTTCGTAAATCTGTCAAATTTTCCATAGAAATTGTGACAGAATTACGAAGTTTTAAACTTTACAACGATTACGACGAGTTTACGCTGTTGCATGAATACCCATAATATTTTTACAAATTGTATCAATTATTAATTATAAACTAGTTTATAGAATGAAATTACCCCGAAGCCAATATCATTGTTTGTTCTCAAGATATTTGAGACGAACAAAATTTTTCCACGGTTAAGCCTAGTACGCTGCTGATGCGAAACGAAATTTTTAGTTGGTCTCCAAGAAGACAACGAAATGCTTACGAAACCACAGCGAAAACATATTCATTGACAGTTACACCAATTCAAAACAGATGCAACTGAAAAAAAGAACACAGATAGCCACGCTGTAATGAAAGAAAAAACAAAAATACACACGAAAAAACACAAATGTCATTTTTCGCACACAATAAATGGCCTGTAATCTTAGAATAAAAAATATAAGGAAGCGCCATTTGTGGAAAAAAGTGAAGCATTTTTCATAATAGTGTTTGCTCTCACAAACACAAATACATTTCAAAAGGGACGGAGTGATTTTTAATGGCAACTTACTAGGGCGCCATAACAATCATTTGTTATTTTCTGAATTTATTTTTCTTTTCAGTGGTATGTTTAAAAAAATACTTACTTTTTTATGATAACCCTCTAATCTAAGGCACCGATAAAATATTTGAATATCTACTTTCTTTAAAATTGTGTTGTTTCAGTGGAACATTATAGATTTACTTAGTTTAATTTACGCATTGTCATGAAAGAAGGCTCTCCAAAACGAACGTGAATCATAGCAAATCATTCGCATCGATAAAAAATTGGCGCCCTAAATGTGGCTTTACTTCATCCACTTTCAGAATGGTCATCCTTTTACCACTCGACTTTCGGAAACCTTTTAAATTTTTTATTAAATTATTTTAATTTTTGAATAGACAAATTAATTAACATTAAAAAAATGCACTAATAACTTCACTACAGAGAAAATTGAGCAATATTCTGAAGATGCACATGTTAACATAAATATACGAACTCCAAAGGTACAAAATCGATTTAATAACAAAAATAATTTCCTGATATAAAGGGCGCTTAGCAAATAGTTGCGCCTTACAACCACCAATAACAAAAAAATACGTCCCTGTTTCACAGAATCGCAGTTTGACATTACTAGTATCCCAAATTAAAACCGAAAAACCATGTGCAAGTTTTCAATTAATTTATTAATTTTCTTAGTTTATTTAAAGTTTAAAGCCTAGTATGCAGATCGAGCAAAGACAAATTTTATCTCTACATTTTTTTTCTCGAGACAAATTCTGAAGGCGTAGAGATAAAAACAAAAGTCAAATGAGAACAGTAGCGTAGTTATAAATTTGAAAAATTATAAAATTTCCTTAAATTAACATAAATTTGAAACTTTTGCATGTACAGAAATCATATTCCTTCAAAGCATTTACAGAGCAAGAAAAATTGAACGCATGCGCTTGATGGTGAACAATAAAATGTGGATGGATGAAAATACCTTTAAAAGATCTGAAATTTTCAGCTTTTACTTCTCTGGAAAAGTCGATTTTAGGGCAATTTGGTTACATTTGGATCAAAATACACTTTCTCCGTCAAAATATAGGTAGTTTGTCTCCCAAATAAATATATTGAAGGATTGTCTCCTGTCAAAATATATTGAAGGATTGCCACGATGTCAATGGATTAAAAAACCACTAAAAATTTTGAAATTTTTGAAGGTTTTTTACTTCTCCGGGAAAAAGTGGATAAGGGCACTTTTTTGACATTTGGATCAAATTAACTTTTTCCGTCAAAATAATTTGTTCTTCATCTTTCAAGCCATCAACTGTCAAACTCCATTGATGTCGATGGATTAAAAAAACCATGTCAAAATCAGAAATGTTCACATTTTCCACTGCTCCCAAGATCCAATTAAAATTGCCAACTCGTTTTGGGAATCAATTTAAATTTTTTATTGAAACAAATATTTTCTGTATCTGAAATTTGGCCCTTTTGTACCCTTTCTCATTAGCTACGCCACTGACTGATTTAAAACAGCTGTTCAATTAATTCTATTCTCATTCCATGTCATCATTTTCTGTACGCATTTAGGGCGGTATTCACCGACGGCTCATAACTTATGAGGCTCATAAACCTATTCACCAAGCAATAATAGTGAATATTTATGAGCGCTCATAAGACTTATGAGTGGTCCTGACCACTCATAAAGTTATGAGCGCTCTCTCCGAAACTAATTCGAAAACCTTCGAAGTAACCCTTCAAGAAAATTCACTGACTCATTTCGTCGGTACTACTTGGATCCTTGCAAAAATGAGTCTCACACGCACACATATTGTAGTTCCTTTTGTCTTCAGGAATTTCATTTATTGTTTCAATTTTGTAAGTTCTTTTTTGTAATTCACGCGGTGAAGATAATTCTTTTGTCCATTTGCTGTGAAAATTTGAACAAATAGGATAATAAAAGGTGTATATAATGAATCTGCTCCGAATAGAAAATTACAGAAAAGAACAGGATTGTGCGTTCAATGAGTAAAAACCTTACCCAAACTATTCTTCATTCTGTCACTATGTGTTCCATATGATGTTTTTCAGAACAGCTAAGAACAATATTTCCTGCACCTACTTTAATGGTGGAGAAAACAAGTGAGAAATGTCGAAGTACCAGTACCAGTTGATTTGTTTGTCTGGGATAATAATAAGCTAAAATTTATCTCAGAAAAACTTTTTGCTTAAATCTGACAGTTTTGACAGTTCTCACACATTTATACTGTTCTGGGGCCCAATTACGCAAGGGTGACTGATTTTCTGTGTACACATTCTATTTATTCACACCCAAAACAAAATAAATTTGATTGATTGTGCATGCGTTATCTGTCAAAAACTTAAAACTCACACTTGCCGAATCGCAAAAATCGATGTGTACATGAAATTCTGTGTACACAAAAAAAACTCACTCTTGTGGAATTGGGCCCCTGACATAGTTTTTCTTCATTGAACAGAGCTAATATAAACCAACATTTGACGTCTATCTCCCCTTCAAGTGAACGATTCCATTTTGGATCCGCAAACGTAGTAGACAATGTACGAACGAAATAATTAGCGAAACTAAAAAGTAAAGTAAGAACATTTCCCTATATAAAACGAACTAAAACTTGCAATGATCTTCACCCCGACTAGACAGAGAAAATAAGTGGAAAGAAATTAAAATCAGTGTAGTCTAGTCACAAAGAATTTATTTATGTGCATGCAACACTCATTTTTTCAAGGATCCAAAAAGTACCGACAAAGTGCGGTCATTTTTGAAAATAGTTTGAATTCACAGTTTGGGGGTACCTGGGGAAGAGAGAGTTGTTCTCATTTTCGAACTTCGAAAAAGAGCTATTAGTGGTTGGTGAATAGCACAAATATTATTTGAGTTAGGAGCCTCATAAACTTAAGAGCCGTTTATGAGTGTTCAGTGAATACCGCCCTTAATATTTATTTCAGTTTTGCGTCCTCACAACGTCTTATAAATGGAAAGAATGAAACAGGGAGATGATTTTAGTTTATAAAAAGCGAAATATATATAAAACGTCACAATTTGTCCGGAAAAATAATGCTTCGAGCATTCTTTTTCCGCGCAAAATTAAGTGGAGACTTTTTTTACCTTTTCTCGTACAGCGGTGTCAAGTGTCAAATTTTGCGCTGGAGCTGCGTACCGCTTGGAAAAAAAACGAGATAAAATTTGTCCTGGGAAAAATTTTATATGGGAGAAAAATTTTGTCTCGATCTGCGTACTAGGCTTAATCATTTAAAATGTGTTACTTGATTGATGAATAATTAAATTATGATCAATTCACATCGCTTTCTTTGAGAAAAATATGATAAAACTCACTTGTGAAAGGAAATGATTCTTGTCCGCCTTATTCTTGCTTTATATACACAATTTAACACTGCACTTCATATTTTTGTATTGTTATTAGTAAGTATACATACATTTCTAAGTAAATCACTCCAAACTATTTGTTTTTTTTCTAACAATTAATGATTTATTAATGTTTTTAGTCTTGTATCACTTTTTGTTTACTTTTTTTCTTCCATTCAGTCACCGATTTGACATTTCGGGCATACAGTTTTCTGCTTCATTCACGTACACTAGCCGTTTTCCTTTGGGGGTGGCAAAGTACTTGTGAGTAGATGAAAACCCTAATCTAGTACTACCAACTGTACATGCTCTAATGTGCGAGTAGATACATTTTACATGGGAAAGCAGTTTGATGTGTTCCATTGAAAAAAGCAAGCAAAGTACTTGCAAGTACTTCGCCACCTCCAAAGGAAAACGCCTACTGTATATGTGATATACACCAGTTCCTTTACTTCTTCTTATGCCTGTAATTAATTGTGAGCGAAAAAAGAGTGTAGACTTCTCCAAAAAATATGCAACAATTTTCGATTTCGTTCATCGAACAGCGTACTGCAGAACGAAAAGTAAAACTAAATTTTTCGTTTATGATTTCGTTATGTCATTTTTTTATGGGATTTTTCGTATCGCATCAGCAGCGTACTAGGCTTTATTGGTTAAGTTGGTTGTAGTTTTTGTTCGCTTGAAAAAAAATATTTGTTAAATTTTTTTAAAAGTCATATAAAATATCAACTATAAACATATGTGTAGAACTTAATAAACCGGAAGCCAATATCATTGTATGTCAAGATATTTGAGGCAAAAACAAATTTTCAACAGTTATTGGTAAAATTGCTTGCAGTTTTTTTCGCTTTAAAAAAAACTGTTAATTCAATATTTTTAAAAATGTTATCAATTTTAATTAAATTGTATATAATATAAAATTACCTCGAAGAAAATATCATTGTTTGTTCTCAAGATATTCGACCCAAACAACTTTTTTCAACAATTGTTAGCAACTTTTTTTTTATTAAAAAAACTATAGGTTGATATATTTCTATATTTTTACCAATTCTTTATTACGTCAATATTGCGTAGAATAAAATTAGCCCGAAGTCGATAGCATGTTTTGTTCTCGAGATATTCAACACTAAAGAAATTCAACAACTATTTTTTTAAATTTCTATAGTAAGAAACCACTCATTGATTTTTTTTAAAAGCACGTAATGAAACTACTATCTCTTTAAAGTGCCTCTACACTATCCCACAAAGTATTAACACATGTCAAAATAAAGTGGGAAGAAATTTCATACGACTGCCAAATTTGTGTGATGTAACTGACTTTCATATTTTTCTTCCACACTTGCATCAAAAAATCAGTTTCACCATAACCTCAAACGCCCAAGTGGGATAGAAAGTGTGATGGTTTTAGAACCGATCCTTAATATTTCCATGTATTAACACATGTCAAATCGTGTCGGATGCGCTGTCAGATTGTGTGTGATGAAATTTCATATTTTGTTTCCACACTATTATACATGATTTCTTAACACTTTTTTGACATGTATTAATACTCAGTGGGATAGTGTGGAATGGCTATTATTCGTTCTTGAGATATGGTGAACGAAAAAAAGTGAACGAACGTACGATCGTACGTACAAAAACAGACATCTCTCTAAAAATGATGGATTCCGATTTTAAGGAGCTCGAGAAGTGAACAATAACATCCAATTGGAAGTTGCCATTGCCATTCAAAACCAATTGAAAAGGTCATGTCTTCTTATTTCCACCAACTCTAACTATTTTTAAGGTGCAATGATGCTTATCAAAAATAAAAGTACCTGCATAATTAATTTTGTTTGTTTTGTTTGTAAAGCTTAGGGCCAAATAGTTCTATATGATGTGGCTCTGGCTATGTATTTATAGGTTTAATTGAGAGAAATAAGGCAGAAAGCTTATATTTATTTCTTAAGTACCTATACCTATACGTTTTTAAGGATGCCCTTAGCGCTAAATATTTGCCAAATTGCAAAATGAAACTTTCAGTTTCAGTCAGTTTCTGAGATAATTATAATAATTCTTTTCAGTCTCCACGTCTAGCCGGAAGGACTTCACAAAAACGAATGCCAATGCAATATGGAAATGCATTCAACAATTTGCAAACAAAATAATTTAAATTTTTAAATCAAGGTTTCATTTACTTTAAGTAGTTAATTTTGAAATAATAAGCTTCTCAAGATATGAGATGTGAAGGAGTACTTACGTCCAGAATCATCACATCGCAAAGCTGCAACTGCATAAGTATCGTTAGGTAAGACTTTGACTATAGCTAGAGGCCCTCTATTTTTATGGTGTAACTTCTTTGAATCGACTGTTGATTGAGGAATTGTTTTCATAAAAATAATATCCTTAACGTCATATTAAACATTGATTCGTCTTTTGCGGTCATATTCTAAAGACAGAATTCTAAAGACAGCTTCATCTCGCAAAATCTCGGGTCGTTGGTAACGTTTGGATTCCTCATTGACGGTCAGTTGTCTTAGAAATCTTTTGTCGAAGCGTGGGGTACACTCATACAGGAATTGGAATGGGGATTTCCCCTTTCACTGTTGTTTAGGTCTCTTGCAACGTTCTTAAGCTAGAACTATAATGCTCGGAGGGGCACTTAAGTGGTCGGAAGAAAACAAGCGAATACACGGAAAGCATTTGACGCGACTATAATTGCGAAGTGGAGCGTTTCGTCAAGTTTCGTTCAACTTTGGTTACGGAAGTGAGGTGCGCTCCCGAGCGCACCTCACTTAAGTAAAACTGACATTTGGTGAAATTGGAATGCCAAAAAGAGAAAGATGATAGTTACATTATGGGTGTGTTCCCCTTTTTTCGGTACGGAAAGCTACTTTTCGTTGGTTTTTGACATTAGCTTCAGTGCCTCACCCCCTCGACTAGCCCGTTTGCTTGTGCATGCTTTGGTGAATTAAGATGGTGTTTTATTCCATGTTTCTGGCAAAATTGTTCAAAGCTTGCGGAGGTGACATAAGTGCCTCGGTGTGTCACAAATTTTTGGGTGCTCCAAACTCTAGTACGAAATTTTCTAACCTCCATATAACGTTTTCAGCATTTTAGTTACGATCTGCTTCTAGTCTCACAATTTTTTTTAAATTGCAGATGATAAATAGGATATACTAATTTCCCGTTAAGCTACTGATAAAAGGACCCAAATGGTCGAAGTTCACTACTACGAACGGGCAACTCCCCGGCGGTATAGGATGCAGGCTACCAACTTGTTTTTCATGGAAAAAGTTTTATTGGAAAAAGTTATAGCTAGCACAGTAAAATTTCCCTTGGTAAACAACAACAAGCCCAAAAGTGTCGATAAATAAGTCAGTAAAAAAGTGGATATAAAAGTTGAGATAAAGTTTCGTTAAGTTAAATCTTGGATAGCGCTGGCATTGGATTGAGTATAAAAGTGAGTATAGCGTTTTATTGGTACTTGCATTACTGCGCTAGCTATAAATACCAATAAAACGCACCTAATGTAAGCGAGCATCAATATGTTGCTTACGTAACGCCTCATGCTTGGAAAGTAATAAAATCTTCTGATTTTTGTCAACGTCCTGTCTAAACCAAAATGCCCTTGTAAGTAATGAAATCTTATTGTTATGGCTTTTCGCATAGATTTAGGTATGACATACTTATATCTTTCTTTGGAGATTTTCATCCTGGGACTGGTGCATGATAACTTCATCTTCATCCATTTTTAAAGCAAAAACATACGCCCTCTCTTCCAAATCTTGAGAAATTTGTACTAGCTGGCACGCGGAAAGATAACTAGTTCCCGTAAAAAAGTTATCATAAATAAATACACTAGTCAACAATATTAAAGGAACACATTTTTTTTTCAATTTTTGTTAGCGTTTTTTGAAGAGCTGTATCTTTGTGACGAGTGGTTGTATTGAGTTGAAATAAAAAGCATTTTACAGCTTTATGTTTTTTGTTTCGAGATTTGTTTGCAAACAAATTTTTTTGAAGTACCGTTATTGCGTTATTGCAAAAAATGAGACGAGACAACAAAATTATTTTGTTTTTATTTTTTTTGAAGGTCCTCATTTCTATGGATAAATTTTTTTGAGTCAATTAAATGTCATGATCAGATACCTTGTTTATTCAGCTTCAATTCAGTTTTTTTGTTGTTTCCGTACGATTTTTTTTGACATGGTTTATCTGACTTTGAATGAAAAAAGATACTTTTAGCCTTGATTACCAATATCTCAGCAAATAATGACGTTATAAAAAATTCAAAGACAGTTTTGGAAATTTGAAAAAGCGTTTTATAAGATTTTTTTATGATTTTTTAGAAATTATTTTTTTTACCGTTCACCGTTAGTTTAAAAAAAGTACTAAAAACCGACGTTTTGTGGTCTTTTTGTAAATCTTTTTTTTTCGTTGCAAATATTGATTGCATGGCTTGCGATGGTATGCAAATTTATAGACTTTTAAATCATCAATATTCTTGTAAATTTTCAAATTGATTCATCGAACCGTTTTTCCTCACCAAAACTTCAAAGTCTTACAAACCAGGTAAAGGAACAAATTGTGGTGTTCCTAAACAATGCGAAGTTGTCATCAAAATGACAAGAAAACCGCAATTCCAGTGGATTTTTTTCACAGTTTTGCATTAGTTAGATATTTTTTTGAATTGAAATGAAATAAAAAGTACATTAAACAAAAAAATAAAAAAAATTAATTTAAAAAAAAATTTCAAACGAAAAAACTTGATTTTTAAAAATTTTTTTTTGAAAAATGTAATTTTTTTTTCATTTCCATTAAAAAAAGTATCTAACTAATGCAAAACTGTGAAAAAAATCCACTGGAATTGCGGTTTTCTTGTCATTTTGATGACGACTACACATTGTTAAGGAACAACACAATTTGTTCCTTTACCTGGTTTATGAGACTTTGAAGTTTTGGTGAGGAAAAATGGTTCGATGAATCAATTTGAAATTTTACAAGAATATTGATGATTTAAAAGTCTATAAATTTGCATACCAATGCAAGCCATGCAATCAATATTTGCAAAGAAAAAAAAGATTTACGAAAAGACCACAAAACGTCGGTTTTTAGTACTTTTTTTAAACTAACGGTGAAGGGTAAAAAAAAATAATTTCTACAAAATCTTAAAAAATCTTGTAAAACGCTTTCTCAAATTTCCAAAACTGTCTTTGAATTTTTTATAACGTCATTATTTGCTGAGATATTGGTAATCAAGACTAAAAGTATCTTTTTTCATTCAAAGTCAGATAAACCATGTCAAAAAAAATCGTACGTACGACAACAACAAAAGAACTGAATTGAAGCTGAATAAACAAGGTATCTGATCATAACATTTAATTAACTCAACAAAATTTATCCATAGAAATGAGGACCTTCAAATAAAAACAAAATAATTTTGTTGTCTCGTCTCATTTTTTGCAATAACGCAATAACGGTACTTCAAAAAAATTTGTTTGCAAACAAATCTCGAAACAAAAAACATAAAGCTGTAAAATGCTTTTTATTTCAACTCAATACGACCACTCGTCACAAAGATACAGCTCTTCAAAAAACGCTAACAAAAATTGAAAAAAAATTTGTTCCTTTAATATTGTTGACTAGTGTATGATATTTTTCCAGAACTTATCATATCACCAAATACACAACTCCACAGTGACGTACCTACGGCGGCGGGTGGGCAGACCATACAAAAAAAGTAGAATGTTTGATATAAAGCTCATCTTTGTAGAACAGTTTAATAAAATAATTTTTTACTATGGGTGGGGGGGTCTATCTCCTCCCGTTTGGGCGGGAAAAAAAATATTAAAAAATAACGGTAAGGCTAGTCGCGCACATGCAACTTTCAGTTTCGCAACTGTTTGGTTGCAAAAATGAATCCTATTGACTCATATGGGACAGCGCGCACATGCGGAAACTATTCAGTCGTCGATTCGAGCGCGCTCATCGGTCAACTTGTGACTAAACTGTTTTGTTGCAGTAGCAGTTGCATGTGCGCGACTAGCCTAACAGTAACAATTGAATATTATACCTTTTTTTAAAGCCAATACTCAGTTCTATTAGCTAGTTTTAAAATCAAGTTAAATCTATACATACTTTTTGAAAAAAAAAACGGATTTTAAACTCAAAATTTGGGGGGATAAAAGCTTAAAAAAAAGTTTAAAGTGTTATTTTTCAAAACTGTAAGATTTTATATATTTTTTTTCTGAAGTTCGTTGCTTTAATTAATTTTTAATCAAAAACTGAAAACTTAATGATTTTATGTCTTCTAGTTTTTGAGAAAATTGAAAATTACTAACAGCCCTATTATTGAGAATTTGTAAAACTAGAAATAAAACTAGTTTTAGGTAAAACTAGTTTTGTTTCAAGTTATATAAAAATTAATCAAAACTAGTTCAAAAAAAAAAATTGGCATTTAGGCCTATTCTGCCACATCTGTTATCCTGCTATGATTTTTCTGTTATAAATCATAAAAGAGTTTCAACTTAAAAGATCTTCTTTAATTGGTATTCGGGAGTTCGATCTTTTATAAATTTCTGTTATGAAATTTCGAAAACGAAATGTGTTACCAAACAGATCTTAAATCTGTTGTCATAATCAGCTGTTCTGTTATGAATAAAATATTACGTCTAATTAAATGAGCCAACATTTAATACATTTATTTTTATCATTTACCCAGTTTCCGGTGTTTGAAACATAATTATCGTATTTGTGGCACGCGTAAATGTTGGCTCCGGACCTTTGGCACCTCATATGAGGAAAATTTGATAAAAAAAATGCCATCTAATTGGTCAGAAAAGGTCAACTGGTCCCAGAAATTGGTCAGCCCTAGATAACTTTTAATCAAGGCTTAAACTTTCTCAAGGTCGCTCAAGGTCACGCGTGATTTTCGGCACCTCATTTAAGGGTAATTTGCCAAAAATGTATACCATCCGAAAGATTTCTAGATCGTGATAAAAAGTCAACTATTTTCAGTAATTGGTAAGCCATAGATTTTTTTCTATGAATTTTTGAAGTTCGTTTAAAGGTCACAAAAAAAACTTTTGGCACCTCATTTCACGGTTGTAAAAGGTCAGCTATTTTCAGTTATTGATCAGCCATAGATTTTTTTTAATGAATATTTTATGAATTTATAAAAAAAATCAAGGTCAAAACGATTTTTGGCACCTCATTTTAGGGAAATTTGCCAAAAATGTGTACCATCTGAAAGATCTCTAGATCTTTATAAATGGTCAGTTAGTTTCAGAAATAGATTTTTCAGGTATAGATTTTTTTTAATGAATTTTTAAAAATTTCAAGGTCATAGCGATTTTTGGAACCTCATTTATGGGAAATTTGCAAAAAATTTAATACCATCAGAAAGGTCTTGAGAACTATATAAAAGGTCAGCTAGTTTTAGTAATTGGTCAGCTATAGTTTTTTTTAATGAATTTTTGAATTATTGTTCAAGGTCACGCGCGATTTTTGGCCCCTCATTTATGGGAAATTTACAAAAATTTAATACCACCTGAAAGGCCCTAAGATATATATAAAAGGTCAGCTAGTTTCAGTAATTGGTC
Organism: Dasysyrphus tricinctus; assembly: GCA_963921185.1. Taxonomy (NCBI): domain Eukaryota; kingdom Metazoa; phylum Arthropoda; class Insecta; order Diptera; family Syrphidae; genus Dasysyrphus; species Dasysyrphus tricinctus. Next base: position 174,516,968 of record OY992531.1, on the reverse strand, counting down.
AGCTATAGATTCTTTTATACGAATTTTTTTCAAGGTCATGAACGATTCTTGACTTTGAAAAAAAAAAAAACACTTTAAGAAATCGTAAAAATGACCAATTACTGGCCAATAGATGGCATCTTATTTTTATCAAATTTTCCTCATATGAGGTGCCAAAGGTCCAGAGCCTTAAATGTTGCATTCATTTATCGAATGTAAGAAGCTTTTCGGGAAGATCTAAGATTCAAAGTGACTACCTATTTTTTTTTTAACTTATCCAGTGTTCTGTGCTTTCATCTTTAAAAATATTTTTACTTGCGATATAGGTACTATAGGGCAAGTTTTGGATTCGTGCAAAAAAAAAATTTCGAGATAACAATCAAACATGACATTACGATGATAGAGAACTCGAAAAAAGTGGGTGGCAGAATTCTGTCTGTCTGTCTGTCTGTCTGTCTGTCTGTCTGTCTGTCTGTATGTACCTCAACCTACAGCCTAAACCACTGAAGCGATTTTCTTCAAATTTTGAACTTAAGGTTTTTTTGTAACTCTCGAGAGGGGAAATTGAAATTTTATTTTTAGCTCAAAAAATAACGGTACTTGCCATACAACCGTTAAGGAAAAGCTTATTTATCTCAAAAACGGCTCCAACGATTTTGATAAAAAAAAATCGGTGTATTATTATAGATATGATATACCTTTTAGTAAGAAAAAAAATCACCAAAAACATTTATTGACGGTACCTGCCATATAACGGTTTTTTTGATTTTTGATTTTCTCATTAACCGCTCATCCGATTTCAATGAAATTTTTTGCACAAAAGCTTTGTTAGAATATAAGTAATACTGCATACCAAAATTTTTTTAAAAATAAATTTTGGATTTTTAAAAAAAAGATTCAAAATTTTTTTTTCAAAATTCAATATTTCAAAAACGGGTTGATGAATTGTTTTGAAATTTAGGTTTTTAATGTATATTAATATATACTCAAAATTGGCGTACCAAATTTTTTTTTGAAAAATGTTACAAAAATTTTATATATAAAAAATTAATTTTTAAGAAAACGGCTCCAACGATTTTAAATTTTTTTTTTGCAGATATTCATACTTTTCAAGTAATCAAATGGCATACTTTTTTTGAGCTCTAAGTTATTTATCAGGCTGTTTATACAATTAAAAGAACGATTTCAATGCTTTTTATACTTTTTCTATAATTACTTGAATATTTTTTAAAGTTCTTAAGCCTTCCACACAACTTGAACATAAGAGCAAGTACGTGCGATCCAGTCGTGCATTTTATTTTTATTATTTTCTTGTTTTTGTTTAGGTAAAACTAGTTTTATTTCAAGTTCTATAAAAATTTATCAAAACTTGTTTAAAAAAAATCGATATTATTCATTTCTGCAGACAAAACTAGTTTAAGTTTTACTATATAAAACTAGATTTATCGAAGTGGCTATTTTTGTTTTGACAACAAAATTGAAAAGTCAAACAATTGTTATTTTCAAACTTTTTTTACTTCTTTCATATTGTTGATCGTGACCGCCAAATATATAAAAAGAAAATACAGGTATTATATTTACCATATTTTGGTGCACATTCTTTTTTCTACTGTTTAAATCTATTTTGTAATTATCAGAAGGTATGGGTCGTCCACGGAAACTAATCACCGTTGAAGACAAGATGGACAAAATGAAAAAAAAATTAAAGGTGAAAAATGGACCCAAGCGGAAATGGAAACCCTAGCGTCGCTTTGTTTATCCCATGGTAAAAGTGGTATTTTGTCCAAACAAAGCGACAACCAAAATAAAGGACATTCAATGGATTACTGTCCAATCTATGTTCAATTCGTATAACCCCTATAGAACTAGTTTTACGTTAAAACTAGTTTTGAAACGTGTCAATGAGCCGTTAGATTTTGTTAGTCAAAAAATGCTTCTTTAATAAAACCACAAAAAAATTAAAAATTTAAAAATTCCCATTTTAAAATTTTAAAATTGATTAAATGTTAAAAAGGGAACAAGTTCATCAACACATTCCTATAGTAAAATACAAAGATAAAATGGACTTACTAAATTAGGTATGTACCATAATCACCATCTTACCATTCTTATTCTATTCTATTCTGTTCTTCCGATTTTTCTAATAAAAGTGTTGCTGGAATATTGCTTATGGTAAAATAGTGTTTAGTTTAAGTAAGAATTCCAGACTCAAGTGAAGTTCACATAGCTTTTACAATGTTTTTGATCAAAAGTAAAAATTCGTACGGTAAATTGGCGTTAACGCTAAGTGTACAAAGATCCATTATTTTTTTAAACGTGAAGCGATAAAGAGCAAAATGAAAATGGTCTGGGGTGCCATTTGTTTGGCAACGTGCGTGGAGTTACATTTGGTTGAAAATTGGTCCTTGACAGCAGAACGGTTGGTATGTTTGAGATATTTTGGAAATAATAGTTGTACAATTTGCCCAAAGAATCAGCAAAAATTTCATCTTAATCCACGATAACTCTCGTCACAAACTACGAACAGAGTTTTGGAATATCTCCAAACGGCCCGCCTGAATACCCTATACTGACCCAGCATGTTCTCCTGTTCTAGATTTCATTGAACATGTCTAGAACACGCTTGGTAGAACAAGAAAACTCCAAGTCCATGAACTTTGGGGGAGCTGAAAAGTGCATTGCTTGAAGCATGTGGCCAAATATCCCAGGAATACATCGAAAATGTTATTAGAAGTATACCAAAGAAACTTATTTTTGTCCTTTGAGCAAGAAGAGGTGGAATACCAAGTACTAAACAATCCTCATTTCTTCTGAGCTTTAAAGGATTACTTGAAATTTTGTATATCCATTTTCTTAGCAAATTACCCCTTCCAGATTTTTGTGTTTTTTTTTTAAGGAAAACAAGGAGCAGAATAATTGTAACCATATCAAGCGATTCTTATCAGAATAATTGTAACCATTTCAAACGATTCTTAGTTCTTCATGACATAAATCTTCATTAAAGAAATAAAGATTAAATAAAAATAAACCAACCAACTTGTTTAATGTATATAATTTCTGCTTATTATCTATAAAACTCAACGCTTTCGCTTTTTATTTTTTTCATTTTCCACAACCACGCCCCCTCCACCCCCTTCAAAAACCTGGAAAAACCACAAAAAATGGGCACTGTTTTCAGTTTTGTACCAAAAAATTTTTTCCGGTATATTTTTACTAAAAAATTAGTATGCAAATTTGTAGACAACAAAATTTCCTACAAATATGACTCAAACAAATTTTTGTACAACCCCTAAAAACGGCGCTTTGGAGCTTCCAAAAAAGGATACAATTTGGTATTTTGTAAGATTTTCAGTTTCTTCCCTCTTTACAGCACAATAATTTTTTAACCGTTGAGCTTAGGGCAAAATTGTTCGTGATCAATCTTGTAGATAATTTAATTGGCTACCAATTTCATGTCACTACAGTCGACTTCCTCTTAGTCGAATACCCCCTAAGTCGAATTTCCCTCTAAAAAGAATTTTTCCACCATATTTGTATACTCCTCTCAAATTTCCATACTGTATTTATTTTTCTCTAAATCGAATTTTTGCGAAACTCTCTCATACGCGAAATACAGAGAGAATTCAACTTAGAGGGAGTCAACTGTATTTTCATTTTGTGACCAATACAATCAGGTGAGGATTGAGTAAATGTTTTTTAACTCAAACGTTTTTACTAACTCACTTTCTTTTCTGTCTGTTTTATAAAGTCCATGTATTGAAGTCCTATAGAAATTATTGTAGTATTACCAATAAATTTGCTTAACCAAACCACCAGAATCGATTAAAGTATAAATAGGAAGGTGAACAAAATTTAGGTAGACATCACGACATTCTGAATCCGGTGTTTTTGTCGCTATTATCCGAAATTTTGGACATAGAGTAGTGAACTTTGTTTAAGGGGGCGCACAAAATTCTATAAAAACTAAAGCACTGAACTCATTTTGATGAAATTAAAATGCATTATAATTGACGTGATGAAAAACCAATCCAATTAATTTCTATCCACTGCAGTGCACTGCCACGACCACTTTTAAACAAACAAATTATATTTTTTTATTTTAACAATGTTTTTAAGTAAATCGGCTACGCAAATTTGGTCCACGTTGTTTGTTACGGAGCAAGTATTGTCATCCATCTTTCTCATGGGAGTAAAATTGTAGATAGTTATGATAAAGGACAGTAAAACGCCAGTAAAAGATCGCCAAAATCTTAACCCTGAGGAAAATTCTAGAGATGCCCAATGAACTTCAATTCGAGACACAAGGTTTCTGCATTGGCTTCAAGGCCGCATATGAAAGCATATTCATCGTCAATAGCTCTATATGGCGATAACTGAACTGGAGATCTCGAGAACAATGATCCAGTTGTATCTCGTGACATTATAAAACACAAGGTGCAATACGCAAAATGCAATGTGTAACTAGAGAATAGCTTCTCCGAACTGTTCGAAACATGTACAGTGCAATCGGCGAGGAAATGCGATAACATTTGTCATTTTTAATCTCCTTCTGGAACAGATAGTACATAGAGCAGGTGTTAGCACAGAATGCCCTAACTGTGGTCCATTGTGTGTTTATAGAGTTCTTCATGATGGTTGAAGAAATATATTGGTCTTAAATCCACCTATGTGCATATTCAGCATATACTTTTAGAAACCGCTGCTATTTTAGTTTGCCAAACAATTAGGTTCAACCTTCAACACTCTTCTTACGCTCAAGACACTCCTACACTCGGTAAGATGAAAAGCAGAAATGAAAACTGATACTAGGCTCTTTCGCAAGTAATATTATTCGACGGATTTTTAGGGGAGAAGATACAAACGTGAGGTCAATGAGCTGTAAAAAGATGTAAATGTAGTCCAAAAGCCCAAAATACGTCGACTTGGGTAAGCCACATTGTGCGAATGGGAAACAATGCTCCAGACTATTGAGTTTTAGAATCTCAAGTTTAAGGCAATAAGGAAGATCGAATCTTTGGTTTAGACATTAGTGGGTAAGCCACCACCAGAGCACTCTTGGTTTCGGCCCTTCATGGATCGAAACAATATTCAACGAAAATTCCACAAGGATGGAAAGTTACATTCTTATGTGGACATATGTCAGTGAGTGGAAATTTTCCGTGAATATGCTTTTTATTGTCCGTAATGAGGTCTGAAAATTGTATTCCCCAATGGTTTGGATGTTTTTGAACTAAAACTTGCTATTTTTACAAAAAAAAGAAACGCAAAAAGCTCACTAACTGGGTGTGGTAAAAATCTAAGCACAGTCGATTTACTAAAAATATTTGTATCATCTAAACAGCACCCGAATTTTTATAAAATTTTCCGAAAATAATATGTTTTAAAAAGGTGGGGCTGCAGTGGATGTAATTAACTGTATTGGTTTTGCATCTCGTCGATTATCATGTCTATAAATTTCATCAAAACTAGTGGTTAAGTTTTTATGGAGTTTTGTGCGTTACCTCAACAAAAAAAAAATAGCAACTAAAACACCGGGTTTCAGAATATCGTGATGTCTATCCAAGTTTTCATGACTCTCCTATTAATACTTCAACCAACTCTGGTGGTTAGACAAATCGGTAATAAAATTTCTACGACACTGGTACCTATAAAACAGAAATAAAAGAAAGTGAGTTAGAATAAGCCTTTGAACAAAAAAACTTTCTCACTTCTCCTAACCTGATTCCTGATTATATTGGTCACAAAATGAAAATACAGTCAACTCCCTCTAAATTGAACTCTCACGGGATATCAAAATTATTTCGAGTTAGAGAGTTTTGAAAAAATTCGATTTAGAGAGAAATAAATACAGTATGGAAATTTGGGAGGAGCATACAAATATGTTGAGGGAAATTCGACTAAGGAGGGGAGGGGTTCGATTAAGAGGGAGTCGACTGTAGTTACATGAAATTGGTAGCCAATTAAATTATCTACAAGATTGATCATGAACAATTTTGCCCTAAACTCGACGGTTTAGGAGTTATTGTGCTGAAAAGAGGGAAGAAACTGAAAATCTTACAAAATACGAAATTTTATCCTATTTTGGGAGCTCCATAGCGCCGTTTGTAGGGGTTGTACAAAAATACTTTCCGAATCTTATTTGTAGGAAATTTTATTGTCTACAAATTTGCTTACTAATTTTTACCGTAAAAATATTCCGGAAAGGATTTATTGGTAAAACACTGAAAACAGTGCCGATTTGATGTGGTTTTTCCAGGATTTTGAAGGGAGCGGAGGGGGCGTGTCGTTGTGGGAATTTGGAATTTTCATCTACCAACCATACCATATAACATATCCAAAATTTAGAACTACCCGACCTTTTGTAGGGTAACCCCCCTTTTTATACCTTTATTTACTGGACTAATAGGCATAAATTATTTAAAAAATTATTAGGGTCAAAGGGGGTAGTTGTGAACGATTTTGTATTTTCAGTTTTTTAATAATTTATAATGTGTCTTCTAGCTAAACTATGGGGTAATATACAAAATGACTACCTGGGATAATAAATGTGGATTACAAGCTATTGAAAAACTCACGTTTCAAATTTGTAGGTTTCATAGTTTTTATAAAAATCGATATTTACATTTACCCCTTAAATTTAAGAGAAGAATCAAAAAAATGGGGCAATTGGAAACACGGACATAAGTGTCTACAAGGGCCATAGAAATAGAATTAAATGAAACAAATGTCTTAAATTTAATTTTTAAAAAATAATAAGGTAGGTACCATTTGTTGAAAAGAAGAGATTGAAATAGAAATGTTTACATTTACCCCAGATAAAAGGCTTGACAATTAACACCATTTTTGATTTATTCAAAACAAACAAATTATTTTTAAAACTTCTTTATAAATTATAGGCGCAGATTTAAAAATATTATTATTAATCTTTAAGGAAAAACACGTGGAATGTTTTATAATTTAAATTATACTATTAGGGGAACTATTAAGTTATTAAAAATTGACATTTACAATTACCCCAAAGTGTTTACTTTCACCCCATTTTAACGTTTACAATTGCCCATGGGAGGAAAAAAATGCGGAAATTGTAAACAGCCAATAACTTTTGTATTTCATTGTTAAAAGGAACGAAAATACTATATGCATTCACAAATCACATTAAAATGTTTATAAAGAAATTTGCACTTACTTTGACATGTTATATTTTTTTTAACAATATCTTTTAGAATTCAAATAATTTAAAAATCTCAAAAAAATTTAACGACTCCCGTCAACGCAAAAATTTCGACTAACCCGTTGAAAGATGATGTATTCCCTCAGACGAAAGGTTTCTCAAAACAAGAAGCTGTTTACAATTACCCCCCTTGACCCTAGAGTTTAATGGTCTTTTTGTGCTATTTTTGTATTGTTTTCGCGATTTTTGTGCTGTAATATATTTCTTGTATGCAATTGTGCGCCACCTTACATTTAAGCTAACACAACTCCTTCAATTATTAACCGATTTTAATAAAAGCGCTCTTTGTGTTATTTATCTGCATTAAAAAAAAATGATTCTAAGTTTTTTGTATGCAATTCTGTGTCACCTACAATTAAAAGTATTACAACTTTGTCAATTACTAACCTATTCCAATGAAACCGGTTTCATAATTTTGTACTTTGTGTGTTATACATATTGTAATAACTTTCCATATTTGAACTATAACGACTCCGAAATGCAAACAAACGGACACAATAAAGCTTACGGTCGCAGTGCAAACATACCCTTATTAGCTATAATTATAGCAACTCTCAAACGAAGGAAGCGCCATCTGCCGGATTATAGCAGATTTACCAGCTGTCAAATAAAAGCTTTTGGAAGGGAAATTATTGGGAAATTTCCCCTACGGAAAGCTCTGGAAGCAGAGACCAGAACGTTCTCCTTATTTCCAGAGTTTGGAAAACAAGTATAAAAGCACATGATTGAACGGCAGCGAGACAGTTTGTTTTTAATCGTGAAAGAATAAAGTTGGTTGTAATAAAAGTGAAAAGTAAAGTTTGTGAATTAATTTCAGTGGTGAATAATAAATTGTTTTGTTTGTAGTAAGAAAAGTAAAGTGTATTATCTTGTGAAATAAATAAGTGGACGTTTTGAATAAAGTAAATAAGTTTTATTAACGAACCTGAGAAAATATTACATTGGTGTCAGAAGTGGGATCAAACTTATTTTATCTGTGCACTCAATTTAATGTGTGGAAAGTGAAAAAAAAGACAATGGGTAAATCTTTGAATGATTTAAATTTAGTGGAACTTAAGGCAGAACTGAATAAGCGAGATCTTCCTACTGCTGGAACAAAGAATGATCTTATAATTCGTCTGCAAGAAGATTTAAGAAGATGTGGAAAAAACCCAGACACGTTTATATTCGACATTGAAATGGAAGAACAACAAGACCAAGCAAGTACATCGGGCATGACCAATATGCTGTCTCAGCTGCTCGCAAAATTTGAAAGCCAGGAAAAGAATCTTCTCGAAAGATTCGAGCAACAAAGCCAAGAACAAAAGAATCTTCTCGAACGTTTCGAACAGCAAAGCCTAGAGCAGAAGAATCTTCTAGAACAACAAAGCCATGAACAAAAGAATCTTCTAGAACAACAAAGCCAAGAACAAAAGAATCTTCTAGAACAACAAGGCCAAGAACAACGCAATGAACAAAAGAATCTTCTCGAACGTTTCGAACAGCAAAGCCTAGAGCAGAAGAATCTTCTAGAACAACAAAGCCAAGAACAAAAGAGTCTGCTCGAAAAACAAGAAAAGAATCTTCTTCAACAATTCCAAGAACAGACAAATTTACTCGAAGGTAAGTTAGATGCCTTTGACAACAGAATTGTTGCCCTTGACGAGCGAGTCGATAGACAATTTTCAACTGTGGATAAGCAATTGTCAACAGTAGAAGCAAAGTTCGAAAATATGGAAGATAAAATTGAATCCATTACCAAGGAATTAGACAAAGTAAGGAAGATGAAGGTTCGAGAAAGTTCTGGTGACTGTCCTAGGAGAAAGGAGATGCATCCACCAACCTTCGATGGACAAACTTCTTGGTCAATCTACAAGAAGCAGTTTGAGGCAGCTGCAGCAACGAACGGCTGGGACGACGAAGACAAATATATAGCTCTGACGCTTGCTCTTAGAGGAACTGCTGCTGAGCTGCTGCAAACCATACCAGCAGAAAAGAATGGCAACTTCAGCGCTCTTGTTCAGGCCATTGACAAACGCTTTGGAGATGGCCATATGCAAGAAGTCTTCCGTGTTCAACTCAATACAAGAGTCCAGAAAAGGGGAGAAACTCTGCAACAGCTTCAAGCAGACATCGAACGATTGGCGCATCTGGCATATCCGGCTGCAGGAGATGAAATCATTAACCAATTCGCAACAGAAGCCTTTGTTCGTGCTGTTTCTGACATCAACCTTCAGCGAGCAATTCGAACGGCTGGAAAACGCACGCTCCCTGAAGCATTAGCGTTCGCCCTGACTATGGAAGCAGCAGAACAGGCTTCTCAAGGAGTTCATCGGGTAAGAGAAATAGAAATTGAGGAGTGTTCTTGCCAGAGAACTGCATTCCAAAGGAACCAGCGAGATGGACCTGCTCGATGCTGGAACTGTAACAAAACCGGACATCTTCAACGCCAGTGCAGATTGCCACCTAGAAGACCTGCATGTCAACATTGTGGAAGCAGAAACAGCAACAACAACAATGTCAATACTCCTACTCGACCCGTTTCTCAACCGAAGCTGGTTTCTGGTATCGATGGCCCCAGAACCACCATCCAGGTATCACAGACGAAACGAAACAATAAAAGTCTGACTGTGGAGGCAACACTAAACGGCAAAAAGCAAGTGGCTACGATCGACACCGGTGCCACTGCCTCCATTGTTCGAAAGGACTTGGTGAAGATGACATGGCTGCATAACACCAACACTTACCGCCTGAAAACTGCAACAGGAGAGGCAGCCAGAGTTTACGGGGAAGTTCGTCTTACAATCCGTTTGGCAGAACTGGAGTTTTCACATCTGTTTCTGGTAGCAGATATATGTGACGAGTGCATCGTTGGAATCGACTTTATGAAAGAGCATGGAGTAATTCTCGACATCGGGAAGCAAGTTCTCAAGTACCGAAATGTGGAGATTCCTATGGTTTACGGCAATGAAAACTCATCAACTCTCAGGACTGTCATAAAAGAAGATATATGCCTGCCACCTTCCTCAGAAGTGTTCGTTTGGACGAAAATAAAAGGTGATTTGGGTAGCCATCGATACCTAATGGTGGAACCAGACTCTGAACAGTCTTCCCAAAACATCATCCTAGGGAAGACCCTTGTGGCACCAAAGAACAACATGGTACCCGTACGGATACTTAACATCAAACCGTACGAAGTTAAGCTAAGAAAAGGAGAAATTGTTGGAAAGTGTGAATCTGTTTCCGCCATAACTTCGATCACAGAAGCTGACGCACAAAAATCTGTGGACCCCGGCAAAGTGAACTCTATGAAGGCAAAAATTCTGAAGTCATCCAAATTAACTGAACGTCAGCTAAGTGTTGCTGGAAGCCTCCTTCACGAGTACGCTAATATACTATCTTCACCCAGTGGGCAGTTTGGTCGAACACAACTGGTGCAGCATCGAATCGACACAGGAGACGCAAGACCTATTCGACAACCAGCAAGACGTCTCCCATTAGCCAAACAAGCCGAAGTTGAAGAGATGATATCGACCATGAAGAAAGATGGGCTAATCGAAAACTCAAAAAGTCCTTGGGCATCCCCAGTTGTTCTTGTCAAAAAGAAGGACGGAAGTACTCGATTTTGTGTGGACTATCGGAGGCTGAATGATGTGACAAAGAAGGACAGCTACCCTCTGCCAAGAATCAGCGATACTCTGGATGCGATGGAAGGAGCTGAATGGTTTTCAACATTGGACTTGAAGAGTGGCTACTGGCAGGTAGAAATCCATCCAGAAGATCGAGAAAAGACGGCTTTCTCCACAGGAAATGGTCTGTGGCAATTTAAAGTGATGCCTTTCGGACTATGCAACGCTCCGGCAACATTTGAGCGTTTGATGGAGTGCGTTTTACAAGGACTTACTTGGAAATCTTGCCTAGTGTATTTGGACGATGTCATTGTTTATGGTAAGACATTTGATGAGCATTGTGGAAACCTTAAGGCCGTGTTCCAGAGGCTTCGAGAAGCAAACTTGAAATTGAATCCAGACAAGTGCGAGTTTTTCAAGTCTGAGGTAAAATACTTGGGACATATCATCTCTTCCCAAGGAGTGAAGACTGATCCTGAAAAAGTTGACACCGTAAAGAATTGGCCAACACCACAGGATAAACATCAACTCCGGAGTTTTCTTGGTCTAGCCACGTACTATCGACGATTTGTGAAGGATTTTGCTGGGATCGCGAAAAATTTGCATCAGCTAACAGAGAAAGGCAAACCGTTCAAATGGTCAAGCGAGTGCGAGAAAAGCTTCCAGGAACTTAAGCAGCGCCTATGCAATACACCAGTTTTGGCCTATCTGACACCATAGGAAACCTTTCATCATCGACGTTGACGCAAGTAACGTGGGAATTGGTGCCGTACTATCACAAGTCCACGAAGGAGAAGAGAAGGTCGTTGCCTATTACAGCAAGGTGCTCTCAAAGCCAGAAAGAAATTACTGTGTGACCAGAAGAGAACTTCTAGCTTTAGTATCGGCAACAAAACACTTCCATAAGTACATCTATGGACAGAAGTTCCTTCTTCGAACAGATCATGGCGCCCTTAATTGGCTGTTGAACTTCAAAAATCCAGAAGGTCAAGTGGCAAGATGGATTGAGAGATTGCAGACATACGACTACCAGATCCAACATCGAAGAGGAAGGTTGCACTTAAATGCAGATGCCTTATCTCGGAGACCATGCAAACCGGACTGCAAGCACTGCACACGTCAAGAAGAGAAAGAGGTTGCTTCCATCCAGCGATTAAGAGCCGACCCCATTTACGGTTGGAGTAATGAAGAAGTAAGAGCTGCCCAACAAGAAGACTCTGATATTGAACCCATTCTTGCGTGGAAGGAACACCAAGAGAAGCCAGAATGGGGTGACATCTCCGACAGAAGTCCAACTCTTAAGGCGTATTGGGCACAATGGGACTCGCTTCATGTACAAGAAGGAGTATTAAGACGTAAATGGGAGTCCACAGACGGCAAATCATATGTGATGCAGCTAGTCGTACCTCGTTCCAAAGTTAATGACGTTCTTCAAGAGATGCATGATGGAGCTTCCGGAGGACATTTGGGTGTCAATAAGACACTGGAAAAGGTAAGGCAGTGATTCTACTGGCTACACGCAAGAGAAGACGTCGAAAAATGGTGCCGACAATGTGATACTTGTGCTGCAAGCAAGGGACCAGGCAGAAAAGTTCAGAGTAAGATGCAGCAGTATAATGTGGGCACGCCTTTTGAAAGAATTGCAATAGACGTTGCAGGCCCTTTTCCAGAAACCAGAAACGGAAACCGATACATCCTGGTAGTAATGGACTACTTCAGCAAGTGGCCTGAGGCATTTGCCATCCCAAACCAGGAAACCAAAACAGTCGCGGATCAGATTGTTTTCAACCGGGTAAGCAGGTTTGGTGTACCTATGGAACTCCATTCAGATCAAGGGAGGAACTTCGAGTCCAAAATCTTTCAGGAAGTTTGTACACTCCTTGGCATTAAAAAAACGAGGACAACACCGCTTCACCCACAATCTGATGGGATGGTTGAACGATTCAACCGGACCCTTAAAGAACACCTTTCCAAAGTTGTAAGCAACAACCAACGAGACTGGGATCGGCATATTCCGTTATTCTTGATGGCCTATCGAAGTGCGGTACATAGCTCAACAGGACATACACCATCAGAAATCCTGCTCGGGAGCACAATACGACTACCAAGCGAAATCAAATTTGGATGTTGTACAAGTGAGCCACAAGGAATAGACGACTACGTGGACAACCTCAAAGAAAAGCTAGTTGACATTCACGAAAGGACGAGGGCAAATATAAAGCTGTCGAGTGATCGGATGAAAACAAGATACGACGCAAAAGCCACAACGACAGGATTCCAAGTGGGAGACCTTGTGTGGTTTTATAATCCCCACCGTCGGAAGGGACTCTCACCGAAGCTTCAACAAAATTGGGAAGGCCCTTATACTGTTGTAACACGAATAAACGATGTCGTCTACCGCATACAGAGAGGATTAAGAGGCAAACTAAAAGTAGTTCACAGCGACCGTTTACATCATTATAATGGTGATGGAAGTGATGGATTTGCTCGGGACGATCAATCCTAAGAGGGGGGCAGTGTAATAACTTTCCATATTTGAACTATAACGACTCCGAAATGCAAACAAACGGACACAATAAAGCTTACGGTCGCAGTGCAAACATACCCTTATTAGCTATAATTATAGCAACTCTCAAACGAAGGAAGCGCCATCTGCCGGATTATAGCAGATTTACCAGCTGTCAAATAAAAGCTTTTGGAAGGGAAATTATTGGGAAATTTCCCCTACGGAAAGCTCTAGAAGCAGAGACCAGAACGTTCTCCTTATTTCCAGAGTTTGGAAAACAAGTATAAAAACACATGATTGAACGGCAGCGAGACAGTTTGTTTTTAACCGTGAAAGAATAAAGTTGGTTGTAATAAAAGTGAAAAGTAAAGTTTGTGAATTAATTTCAGTGGTGAATAATAAATTGTTTTGTTTGTAGTAAGAAAAGTAAAGTGTATTATCTTGTGAAATAAATAAGTGGACGTTTTGAATAAAGTAAATAAGTTTTATTAACGAACCTGAGAAAATATTACAATATATCTGCATTTAAAAAAAATTGATTCACATGTTTATTTTTGTTGTATGCAATGATGTACCAAGTACCACCTTAAGTTGAAACTAGCACTTCTTTGCCAATTATCTATTAACCGATTGCGTAGTTCCTCGTGGCATGATGGTTAGTGCGTAAGACTGTCATGCCGAAGGTGTGGGTTCGATTCCCAGCCATGCCACCTAAAAACGAAAATGTTTTATCCCAGGTACTGCCTCTTGCGAGGAAGTGACAAATCCTCCAAGAGTATACTTGCCATGAAAAGTGCTTCTCATTTAGCCGCTCGAACTCGGCAAAAAACTATAGGTCCCCTCCATTCCTGCCAACAATCACGCACACAGGAATGGTTGTCTATTTAGTCTATAATTTTTTTTTGACATGCGAAAATACCTACCTATTTGCATATATTAGCTTTGTTTTTTTGTATGTCCATATGGAGTTTGGCGAAAAAAACGACATCGGGACATTTCAACATTTGCCTTGGTCTGCCATTTTGTTCTGAACTATCTTACCAACAAACATTTGACATTTCTATACAAATTATCGATAACACAACGACAATGGTAGTCTGGCAATACCGTTTTATCGGGACAAAAGTTAACTCCAGTTAATTATCTGGACTTAGCTAACTCTATATGGACATAGTTGTTGTTGTATTTAACATGTAAATTGTTTTGCTTTGTTGTCGTTTTTTTCACACAATTTTATTTGGACATGCAAAAAAACACAGCTATTTGTGTCTATTAAATCAAAATCATATTTGCTCACAAACATGTAAGTATGTACATAAACTTGAGCGCAATGGATCCACTGAGATCCGAGTGAGATGGTGCGGCTTGCCGTATTATCACCCCTTCCAACCAACATGTACATAAACAGTCCATCATGTATAAAATAAAACCAATTCCTCGCCGCGGCAACAAAAACAAAAAGATCGTCATTGGAAAATTCGTGCCATGTTAAGCCCACTGATCTCTATAATACACTGGATAGTGTATCGATACAAAAATATTGCTTCCATTTGAAGAATTGTTATATTATGGAGCTGACCACTTTTTTGTATACCAGTATAACTGTATAACATGTAATACAAAGATAATCCACTAAACAGACATTAAATCTCCTTTCGTTTCACCCCCCGAGATCTGTTTGTGCCCTTTCACACGAGGAAACTGAGTTGCCAGCAACTTTTAGTTCCATGGTGAGAAGGGCAGGAGGAAAGAGGGGCGAACAGAATCTCCCCGGTCGAAGATTTGAGGAGATTTTTTGACATTTCCTTTCACATCTAGGTTTAGGTGTGTTCAACCAATAGACTTTCAAAGGAAATTTTAAAATTTGCCTGGAGATTTGTTTCCTCGTGTGAAAGGTACAAGAGATCTTTAAGGAGATTAAAAGGAAACGTCAAAAAAATCTCCAGCAACTTGTTTCTTCGTGTGAAAGGGGACTTTGCTAACATTTGTTGTGTTCATAATTAAAATTCATTCCTAATTAGTAAATGAAACGGAGTAACAAACGTAAAGAATGTGACAAGGAGGTAAAATCATTTAAAAAAAACGCAGAATATGCAATCGCATCCTCCTCATCATAATTATTCAATGATTTATCTCATTCCACTATGTAATTATACTAAAAAAAAATATACCAAATGCACACAGTGAATAACTTAAAGATAATAAATAATAAAACAAACTTCCACAAAAGCTTATATTTTCATATCATGGTCTGTTTCTCTTTCTTCAGATACACATCTGGAAATAGGGAAGAGCGATTTTAATCGATATTAGAAAATCGATAATAAAGATTTCGATGTTTTGCAACATCGATATTAACATCCAAAAGATCGGCTTAAAAAACAAACAAAAACTTAGTACGAAAATGATTGATTCTGCTAGTAAAATCTAGATGGAGTGACTTTCATAGTTTTTAAGTAATCTGTAACATTTGGAATTTTTTGAAAAAGGAAATTATCAAAGGATCTTTCAAACCAAATTGAAAAATTCGGAACCACAACGAAACTTCCGATGTGCAAAAAGGCACAGATATATAAGTTTACACATGAAGTGCCTATCAATTTTGTTTCCATAAAATTTGTTTTGTGTTTATTTGTGCAAAAGAAATATTTTTACATCGATCTTCAAGCATTAATATCTTCGATGCTCAGCAAGACGCATTTTAAACCATACAAGTATTTGTACACACTTTTGTAAGTAAAAAAATCTTGCAATATATATCGTTAGATAACAATGTACACATGAAATACTTGCAGTATTGCTTCTATAAAATCTGTGGACGATATAATTTGCAAAATACAAATTTTAGCATCGATTTCCACGCATTGAAATAATAGATGTTCAGAAAGACCCAATTTACACCAATGCAAGTTTTTGCACACAACTTCGTGTCTTGCAATATCGATATATTCCAAAAAGCCACAGAAAACAGTTTACACAAAATTCCTTGAAATATTACTGCAAAATACATATTTAATATCGATTTTCACGAATTTAAATTATCGATGGTCAGCAACACGTAGCTTACACCATGCAAGTTCTTGCGCACACGTTCGTGTGAAACAAGATTTGGAAATATCGGATTTCAAAAAGGGCAAACAAAACAGCTTAACAACATGAATTGCCTTGCAATATTGATTTTATTAAATTTTTTGATATTCATTAGTGCAAAATACATATTTTAACATCGATTTTCACATTTCATCTATTAAAATCATTGATGCCTAGAAAGATACCGCTTACACGCGGTTTTAGCACACAAGCTTCTGGGCATCATTATTTTGCAATATCGAGTTTAAAGTTGAAATACCTTGCTTATGACTTCATATTTTTCATTTGTATAAAAACTTAAATCGATTTTAAAAAACTTAAGAAAAAATAGCCGGCACCAAAAATTTTGAAAGCAAAAATATATTAGAGCATAGCATGATGCATTTTTTGCTTTGGGCAAACAAAAAACTTAAACAAAAACACCTGAAAAAAACATCGATGTTAAGTAGCAACGATGTTTTCGGTTCGATATTAACTGACATCGATGTTTGGTCTTCGATGTAGAAATCGATGTTGTTTCAATATCGCACATCCCTATCTGGAAAATACTTTTTTTTTGTGTAATTCAGACGTCAAATTATGAAGCCGACCACCTAATTGTCATCTTCAAATGGAAGCAAAAAAACTGTTATACATTATAAGGAATACACTATCCAGTGTATTATAGAGATCAGTGGTTAAGCCTAGTACGCTGCTGATGCGAAACGAAATTTTTAGTTGGTCTCCAACAAGACAACGAAATGCTTACGAAAACGAAGCGGAAAAATATTCATTGACAGTTGCACAAATTCAAAAAATTAAAACAAATGCAAATGCAAAAAAATCACAAGCAGCCATGCTGTAATGAAAGAAACAACAAAAATAAACACGAAAAAACACTAATGTCATTTTTTCGCACACAATAAATGGTCTGGGTAATTAATTGTGTGCGAAAAAAGAGTGCAGAATTCTCCAACTAATCTGCTACAATTTTCAATTTCGCTCATCGAACAGCGTACTGCAGAACGAAAAGTGGAACTAAATTTTTAGTTTATGATTTCGTTGTGTCATTTTTGTATGGGATTTTTCGTTTCGCATCAGCAGCGTACTAGGCTTTAATGCCGACGAAGAAGAAATATGTTCCCGAAACATTCGGAACGCATTTCGCAGATAGCTTTGGACACAAATCTGAACGCAGCCAACTACGTTCACATTAGGTAGAACTATAATAGTCGGAAGGGCACTGAAGCTAATGTCAAAAATCAACGAAAAGTAGCTTTCCGTACCGAAAAAAGGGGAACACACCCATAATGTAATTATCATCTATCTCTTTTTGGCACTCCTATTTCACCAAATGTCAGTTTTACTTAAGTGAGGTGCGCTCCGGAGCGCACCTCACTTCCGTAACCAAAGTTGAACGAAACTTGACGAAACGCTCCACTCCGCAATTATAGTCACCGATACTTTCTAAAACGTCTTACGGACGTACTGTCACTAATTTCTTTACTTAATAACACAAAACCCAAGCGAACACATATTTGACACCACTTTTATGAGAATAGGTTTAATTGACAAAGTTGGGCTAACTTAAATTTAAGGTGGCACAATATTGCATTTACAAATCCATTAAACATACAAATAAATTTTTTTAAACAAAGATAAATAAAATAAAAAGAGCACAGAACTATGAAATCGGTTTCATTGCAATCGGTTAAGATAAATGGCAAAGAAGTGCTAGTTTCAACTTACGGTGGTACAACATTGCATACAAAAAAAATAAACATTTGAATCAATTTTTTTTAATGCAGATATATAACACAAAGAGCACAAAATTATGAAACCGGTTTCATAGAAATCGAGTAGTAATTGACAAAGTTGGTCTACCTTTAATTTTAGGTGACACAGAATTGCATACAAAAAAATAAACCTTAAAATCAGTTTTTTAAATGCAGATAAATAACACACAATCAGCACAAAATTATGACACCGCTCTTATTAAAATCGGTTAATAATTGACAAAGTTGTGCTTAAATTAAAGGTTGCACAACATTGCATACAAAAAATATATTACAGCACAATCGCGAAAACAACAAAAAAATAGCACAAAAAGAGCATAAAACTCTAATAAATTTTTTAATGCATATGTAAGCGAGCTAACTTTTTGGAGGTTGAATAAATCACAAAACGATTTCATTTATTTTGAAAATGGTTTAAGTTCATTTATAATTGTAAAAAAAATGGGTTTTTGTTCAACAATATTTTTTTTTCTTATTGGGTAAGTAAATTTTTTCAATTCGTGATTGGCATTTGGTGCACGTTTTAAAGAAAGAAACCCAAAATTCAGGGGTGAAATCGGCCAAGGTGATTTGTGATAGTTGACAGTAGGTTTGTTCGATGTGAGGACTGGGGCGCACTGGGTCGCCCTGAACTCGCTCTAATGTGTTTTATGTGACACTTTTTTCACCCCAGTTTATTTGCACTGTGTTCGATGTGTGCTCGGGGCGAGCACTGAACTCGCTCTTACGCACCCCAGGTTTTTTCTCAGGGATAGAAATCAGTCACAACACGATAGAAAAACTATGGCAATGTGACTGTCAACTATCACACATCACTTTAGCCGACTCCACCCCAGATCTTCGTCAAGACACTTACTGGAAAAACGATTACCTTGGAGGTTGAGCCCTCTGACACAATCGAAAATGTCAAAGCCAAGATTCAAGACAAGGAGGGAATTCCCCCAGACCAACAGCGTTTGATCTTCGCCGGAAAGCAACTTGAAGATGGTCGCACTCTTTCCGACTACAATATCCAGAAGGAGTCTACCCTTCACTTGGTGCTCCGTCTTCGTGGTGGTATCATTGAACCATCTCTCCGTATTTTGCCCCAAAAGTACAACTGCGACAAGATGATTTGCCGCAAGTCCTACGCTAGGTTGCATCAAAGAGCCACAAATTGCCGCAAGAAGAAGTGTGGGCACACCAACAACCTCCGCCCCAAGAAGAAGTTGAAGTAGACGACAGCAATTGTGGCCTGCCTGCCTGTTTTTTTTATTTTTTTCTATGGTCTCATTGGAAAAGACCGAGTTGTGGAAATGCGTCGTTCGATGTCCGCTCTGCCTCCGCTCAGCGTCCGCTCAGCGTCCGCTCGGCATCCACTCAGCGTCCGCTCGGCATCCGCTCGGCGTCCGTTAGGCATCCGCTCGGTATCCGCTCAGCGTCCACTCGGCATCCACTCGGCGTCCGCTAGGCATCCACTCGGCGTCCGCTAGGCATCCGCTCAACGTCCGCTCGGCGTCCACTCGGCGTGCGTGTGCTAGGCGTCCGCTCAGCGTCCGCTAGGCATCCGCTCGGCATCCGCTCAGCCTCCGCTCGGCGTCTGCTCGGCGTCCACTCAGCCCCCACTCGGTATCCGCTCAGCGTCCGCTAGACATCCACTCGGCGTCCACTCTGCCTCCGCTCAGCCTCCGTTCGGCGTCAGCTCGGCTTCCGCTCATCGTCCGCTAGGCATTCTCTTGGCTTCCGCTCAACGTCCGCTCGGCATCTGCTCAGGTCTGGTAGGTATCCACTCGGCGTCCGCTAGGCATCCGCTTGGCGTCCGCTCGGCGTCCGCTCAGCATCCGCTCGGCGTCCACTCAGCCTCCGCTTGGCGTCCGCTCGGCATCCGCTTGGCATCCGCTTGGCATCCGCTCGGCATCCGCTCAGCGTCCGCTAGACATCCACACGGCGTCCGCTCAGCCCCCAATAGGCATCCGCTCGGCATCCACTCGGCTTCCGCTAGGCATCCGCTCGGCTTCCGCTCAGCGTCCGCTAGGCATCCGCTCAGCGTCGGTCGACGTCCGCTAGGCATCCACTCGGCGTCCGCTCGGCCTCCACTCATCTTTTTAGGCTTCTTTATTTTTAAATTGAGTATTTGCATTTGGTGAGGATGGACATTTCCAAAATTGATTCCGTCGTTTAACAAGACTGTTTCCACAGCATAGGTATTATCAATAGCGTAGTTTGCCTGGCCAGGAATTGGATGAGGAATTCAATACTGTTGGTAATAAAATTAATTAATTTTAATTTAATTTAGTTCCTATTTAATTACATACCTCATTCCATGCTACGACATTTTCGTTTTTGTATTTGTTTATGTGTTGAATCATGTGTTAAACGAATGAATTTTTGAATGAATTGCAGCAGATCGACCAACGATTGAATATTCATACTAAAGCAAATCCAAGGAATTCTGATCCGAGATTCACAACATTTCCATGGACTTCAAAGTTGCACATGATAGCTCTTTATGCCAATGTATATCGGGTTCTTTAGAATTTATCCAGATGTGTCGCGTGACATTAGAAAATACGCAACTACAGAACAGCTCCTCTGAACTATTCCAATCATGCGAACGATTTCGGCGTGATCTACTCAATTAAGTTCTAGAGTAGATAGTGCACAGAGAGAGCACTATCAGACTTGTTCAATTACTAGGCTATGCAGACCATATGGACATCATCGTAAATCATGAATTAGTTGAGAATCTCATGATTTTACATTTTTAATACAAATTTGTTGAGGCTCGCTAAAATTTCAAACCAAACGGAGGAACACTGAAGCTCTCTTCCAAAAGCAACAGTGAACGAAACAAGACGTCCCTTTCCACAATTATAGTGTCTGTGTATTAGCTTGTTTCCTTTCGACCAATTATAGTTTTAATTTTACTCTCTTTGTATACATATGTACTAGCAGAGATAATAGAGTAACATAGATATCGCATCCAAAACAACAAATAGGGTCACTTTCTTAAATATTTTTTTGAAAACTCGGTTTGTTCTTTTTCTAAAGCGTGGTACACATTATCAAACCTGAGTGTCGCTCGTGTTGGTTATCAAACCTGCGTGAAAAGTTTCGCGTACACACTTATCAGTTATGTTGGGCGTCAGGCAAAGAAATTCCACTACTCTCAGAAAATTGTTTCTTTTTATTTTGAGGCTATTTCCGCCACGAATCGTGTTGATTCCTTTTTTACATGACGCACACGAGCTTTTTCTTATTTTGTTTGCACTTTTTCCACTGATTCGCTATAAAAATTCTTGTTTTGTTCCGTGAATGACGGCTCATGAATGAAATTGTGTACACATCACCGAGCAACCACCCAACAAACCGAGGGTTGTCACGCAGTATCAAAAAATTTTGTGAGCAGGCAGTTCTGAGTGTCAAACCATCATTCAGCGTGATTGGCATTTGGTGCACGTTTTAAAGAAAGAAACCCAAAATTCAGGGGTGAAATCGGCCAAGGTGATTTGTGATAGTTGACAGTAGGTTTGTTCGATGTGAGGACTGGGGCGCACTGGGTCGCCCTGAACTCGCTCTAATGTGTTTTATGTGACACTTTTTTCACCCCAGTTTATTTGCACTGTGTTCGATGTGTGCTCGGGGCGAGCACTGAACTCGCTCTTACGCACCCCAGGTTTTTTCTCAGGGATAGAAATCAGTCACAACACGATAGAAAAACTATGGCAATGTGACTGTCAACTATCACACATCACTTTAGCCGACTCCACCCCAGATCTTCGTCAAGACACTTACTGGAAAAACGATTACCTTGGAGGTTGAGCCCTCTGACACAATCGAAAATGTCAAAGCCAAGATTCAAGACAAGGAGGGAATTCCCCCAGACCAACAGCGTTTGATCTTCGCCGGAAAGCAACTTGAAGATGGTCGCACTCTTTCCGACTACAATATCCAGAAGGAGTCTACCCTTCACTTGGTGCTCCGTCTTCGTGGTGGTATCATTGAACCATCTCTCCGTATTTTGCCCCAAAAGTACAACTGCGACAAGATGATTTGCCGCAAGTCCTACGCTAGGTTGCATCAAAGAGCCACAAATTGCCGCAAGAAGAAGTGTGGGCACACCAACAACCTCCGCCCCAAGAAGAAGTTGAAGTAGACGACAGCAATTGTGGCCTGCCTGCCTGTTTTTTTTATTTTTTTCTATGGTCTCATTGGAAAAGACCGAGTTGTGGAAATGCGTCGTTCGATGTCCGCTCTGCCTCCGCTCAGCGTCCGCTCAGCGTCCGCTCGGCATCCACTCAGCGTCCGCTCGGCATCCGCTCGGCGTCCGTTAGGCATCCGCTCGGTATCCGCTCAGCGTCCACTCGGCATCCACTCGGCGTCCGCTAGGCATCCACTCGGCGTCCGCTAGGCATCCGCTCAACGTCCGCTCGGCGTCCACTCGGCGTGCGTGTGCTAGGCGTCCGCTCAGCGTCCGCTAGGCATCCGCTCGGCATCCGCTCAGCCTCCGCTCGGCGTCTGCTCGGCGTCCACTCAGCCCCCACTCGGTATCCGCTCAGCGTCCGCTAGACATCCACTCGGCGTCCACTCTGCCTCCGCTCAGCCTCCGTTCGGCGTCAGCTCGGCTTCCGCTCATCGTCCGCTAGGCATTCTCTTGGCTTCCGCTCAACGTCCGCTCGACATCTGCTCAGGTCTGGTAGGTATCCACTCGGCGTCCGCTAGGCATCCGCTTGGCGTCCGCTCGGCGTCCGCTCAGCATCCGCTCGGCGTCCACTCAGCCTCCGCTTGGCGTCCGCTCGGCATCCGCTTGGCATCCGCTTGGCATCCGCTCGGCATCCGCTCAGCGTCCGCTAGACATCCACACGGCGTCCGCTCAGCCCCCAATAGGCATCCGCTCGGCATCCACTCGGCTTCCGCTAGGCATCCGCTCGGCTTCCGCTCAGCGTCCGCTAGGCATCCGCTCAGCGTCGGTCGACGTCCGCTAGGCATCCACTCGGCGTCCGCTCGGCCTCCACTCATCTTTTTAGGCTTCTTTATTTTTAAATTGAGTATTTGCATTTGGTGAGGATGGACATTTCCAAAATTGATTCCGTCGTTTAACAAGACTGTTTCCACAGCATAGGTATTATCAATAGCGTAGTTTGCCTGGCCAGGAATTGGATGAGGAATTCAATACTGTTGGTAATAAAATTAATTAATTTTAATTTAATTTAGTTCCTATTTAATTACATACCTCATTCCATGCTACGACATTTTCGTTTTTGTATTTGTTTATGTGTTGAATCATGTGTTAAACGAATGAATTTTTGAATGAATTGCAGCAGATCGACCAACGATTGAATATTCATACTAAAGCAAATCCAAGGAATTCTGATCCGAGATTCACAACATTTCCATGGACTTCAAAGTTGCACATGATAGCTCTTTATGCCAATGTATATCGGGTTCTTTAGAATTTATCCAGATGTGTCGCGTGACATTAGAAAATACGCAACTACAGAACAGCTCCTCTGAACTATTCCAATCATGCGAACGATTTCGGCGTGATCTACTCAATTAAGTTCTAGAGTAGATAGTGCACAGAGAGAGCACTATCAGACTTGTTCAATTACTAGGCTATGCAGACCATATGGACATCATCGTAAATCATGAATTAGTTGAGAATCTCATGATTTTACATTTTTAATACAAATTTGTTGAGGCTCGCTAAAATTTCAAACCAAACGGAGGAACACTGAAGCTCTCTTCCAAAAGCAACAGTGAACGAAACAAGACGTCCCTTTCCACAATTATAGTGTCTGTGTATTAGCTTGTTTCCTTTCGACCAATTATAGTTTTAATTTTACTCTCTTTGTATACATATGTACTAGCAGAGATAATAGAGTAACATAGATATCGCATCCAAAACAACAAATAGGGTCACTTTCTTAAATATTTTTTTGAAAACTCGGTTTGTTCTTTTTCTAAAGCGTGGTACACATTATCAAACCTGAGTGTCGCTCGTGTTGGTTATCAAACCTGCGTGAAAAGTTTCGCGTACACACTTATCAGTTATGTTGGGCGTCAGGCAAAGAAATTCCACTACTCTCAGAAAATTGTTTCTTTTTATTTTGAGGCTATTTCCGCCACGAATCGTGTTGATTCCTTTTTTACATGACGCACACGAGCTTTTTCTTATTTTGTTTGCACTTTTTCCACTGATTCGCTATAAAAATTCTTGTTTTGTTCCGTGAATGACGGCTCATGAATGAAATTGTGTACACATCACCGAGCAACCACCCAACAAACCGAGGGTTGTCACGCAGTATCAAAAAATTTTGTGAGCAGGCAGTTCTGAGTGTCAAACCATCATTCAGCGTGTACACATTGTCAGCTCGGTTTGATATCCAGCATGGCTGACACTCAGGTTTGATAATGTGTACCACACTTAAAATCGAACCGGTTGACCAAACTTCGAATCGAATATAATACACATAAGTACCACTGATCTCTATAAAACACTGGATAGTGTATCGATACAAAAATATTGCTTCCATTTGAAGAATTGTTATATTATGAAGCTGACCACTTTTTTGTATACCAGTATAACTGTATAACATGTAATACAAAGATAATCCATTAAACAGACATCAATTCTCCGTTCGTTTCACCCCCCGGGATCTGTTTGCTAACATTTGATGTGTTCGTAATTTAAATTCATTCACTAATTAGTAAATGAAACGGAATAACAAACGCAAAGAGTGTGACAAGGAGGTATAATCATTAAAAAAAAACGCAGAATATGCAATCGCATCCTCCTCATCATAATTATTCATTAGCTGTTTTGCTCAACTAATTCGCAAACTGCAATGATTTATCGCATTCCACTATGTAATTATACTAAAAAAAATATACCAAATGCACACAGTGAATAACTTAAAGATAATAAATGATAAAAGAAACTTCCACAAAAGTTTATATTTTCATATCATGGTCTGTTCCCTTTCTTCAGATAGACATCTGGAAATAGGGATGAGCGATTTTAATCGATATTGGCAAAATATCGATGATAAAGATTTCGATGTTTTGCAATAAAGATATTAACATCCAAAACATCAGACTAAAAAACAAACAAAACGTTAGTACGAAAATGATTGATTCTGCAAGTAAAACCTAGATGGAGTGACTTTCATAGTTTTTAAGTCATCTGTAACAATTGGAATTTTTTTAAAAAGGAATTCATCAAAGGATCTCCAAAACCAAACTTAAAAATTCAAAACCACAACGAAACTTTCGATGTGCAAAAAGACACAGATATAAGTTTACACATGAAGTGCCTATCAATTTTGCTTCCATCAAATTTTTTCAAAAGAAATATTTTTACATCGATATTCAAGCATTAATATCATCGATGCTCAGCAAGACGCATTTTAAACCATACAAGTTGTTGTACACACTTTTGCAAGCAAAAATATCTTGCAATATCGTTACATAACAGTGTACACATGAAATACTTGCAATATTGCTTCTATAAAATCTGTGGACGATATATTTTGCAAAATTCAAATTTTAGCATCGATTTCCACGCATTAAAATAATAGATGCTCAGAAAGACCCAATTTACACCAATGCAAGTTTTTGCACACAACTTCGTGTTTTGCAATATCGATATACATATTCTAAAAAGCCACAGAAAACAGTTTACACAAAATTCCTTGAAATATTACTGCAAAATACATATTAGGTCCGTTCGCGTACTCCCCAAAACTACGAATTTCTACTAATTTTTACGAATTTAAGTCAAATCATGTTCGCGTACTCAAAAAATGTGTAGTTTTTCACAGAAGAGAGAGCTCACGAGAGCGTAAATTATTTCCCCTTTCTGTGAATTTTAGCCCAATGAAATTCTTTGGGCAAAAATATCAATTCTGTCAAACGTAACTTTTGACATATGCTGGAACACAAATCTGTTCGTTTACTTCGCAAAGCTACACATTTTAGTACAAAGTCCTGCCAAAGATCAAAAACAGCTACGGTAGACATTTTGTTTTTTTCTTGAATTTTCAATCGGGCAAAAAGTCGCCAATTTAGAGTCTCGTAACTTTTCGTCTTCATTTATATAAATTTTAAAGAAACAAAAAAAAAGAATTCATAAATTAAAAAATGTAAAAAAACAATTCAAAATGTTTTTAATTACTGTTTTTTTTTTTTTAAATTTGTTGACGTTAAAAAACCAGTAGAATTGTTTGTTCAAAACGTTCGTGTACTTTTGCACAGTTTTACTTTCTCTGAGAGAATTTCATCCCCACTCCTAAACATTTGATAGGCTGCGAATTTTAGTCCAGAAAGTACACGAACAGACCTATTAAATATCAATTTTCACGATTTTAAATTATCAATGGTCAGAAACACTCAGTTTACACCATGCAAGTTATGTTTTCGGTCGATATTTATATACATCGATGTTTGGTCTTCGATGTTGTTTCAATATCGCACATCCCTATCTGCAAAACACTTTTTTTTTTGCATAATGCAGACGTCAAATTATGAAGCCGACCACCTAATTGTCATCTTCAAATGGAAGCAAGGAAACTGTTATACATTATAAGGAATACACTATCCAGTGTATTATAGTCCCTGATTACACGTGAAGAAATCCAAGCATTTTCTGCGATTTGTGATGGTAAGCGGGGTAACTTGCAGAAGAGGGAGGGGTATGAAATATTTTAAAATATTTGAAAATATTCGGTGTAGAAAATTGACATTCTCTTTTGGATTGCTTTTCATATCCAATCCAACCAATTAAATCGTGTCTTTCATTATGAAAAAACGAAAAACACAAAGAGGAGAACAAAATCTGCAGAATAATTTTCTTCACATCTGAACACTTTCGTTCTTCACGTGTAAGCAAGCACATAGAGATCAGTGGTAAATACAAAACATTTATATGTAATATACAGGGTGTCCCGCACCTGAGTGGAAGTATCTTAGGGTGTGGTTCGGGTATATTCTAAGAAAAAAATTGTATGGGGGGAAAGTTGTATCTCCCCTCCCTGAGGCAGGGGGGAGTTTCTGAAAAATTGACTTAAAATGCCAAAAAAAAACATTTAAAATCAACGAAAACACATCTAATAATGTGTTATAATTTTTTTGAAAGCTAATACTCCATTCTTACATTTACTTTTTAAATCAAATTGTTTAAGCGAATAGTTTTTGAGAAATTAAATTTCAAAGTCAAATTTGTTTAAAAAAATTGATTTTTTTTTCTTAAGTAGATGTTTTTCAAAATTTTACGTAATTAAGTGCTATTTTTGTGTATTAAGTATTAGTATTATCCGGCTCCCGATCCATGAAGGGTCTCTGCCTGAGATATTGCGGTCTTCCATCGGTTGCGGTCCCTCGCACGCTCCCTCCAGTTGTCGAGACCAAGCGCTCTTGCGTCTGTGACCGCCTGGTCCCTATAGCGGAGGTTTGTTCTTCCTGGTCCTCTCGAACCTGGGGGCTGGGATTCGAAGATTTTCTTGGCTGGAGCGTTGTTGTCCATTCGCTCGATGTGGCCGAGCCAGTGTAGTCGACGTGTTTTGGCTCTTTGGACTACATCCACATCTTGGTACAGCTCGTACAGTTCACGATTGAATCTTCTCCTCCAATCGCCCTCTTCGCATATAGGACCAAATATCCGCCGAAGAAATTTTCTCTCGAAAGTGCCCAGTATCAATTCCCCTTTTTTACTTATCGTCCAGCACTCGGTGCCGTAGAGTAGAACTGGTAAAATTAGCGTTTTGTATAGCGTGCACTTTGTCTTTCGAGAAAGGAGCTTTGAACCCATTTGTTTGGCCAAACCGAAGTAGCAGCGGCTCGCTAGGGTAATTCTTCGTCGGATTTCTACTAAGGTGTCGTTCGTGGAATAGATGTTTGTTCCGAGGTAGGTGAACTCCTTGACTACCTCGAAATTACTGCTACCAACAGTGACGTTTTGTCCTAGGCGATGGACAGATGAGATGAGATGATTGTTTAATGATAGCATAAACTTTGTTTTGTCCTCATTCACTTCAAGACCAACGCGTTTCGCCTGTTCATCAATAGCTGTGAATGCTTCAAGTACAGCTCTCTTGGAACGGCCGATGATGTCGATGTCGTCTGCATAGCCAAGCAGTTGAGAAGACCTGTTAAAGATAGTGCCTTCCATGTTAACACCACTCTTGCCCACTATCTGCTCCAGGACTAGGTTGAAGAAATCACATGATAGCGCATCTCCTTGTCTGAACCCTGTACACGTCTGGAATAACTCGGATGAGCTGTTACCCATTTGCACGTTGCACCGCGTATTTTGTAACGTCATGCGGCATAGCTGGATCAGTTTTTTCGGGATCCCGAGTTCCGACATCGCCAATAGAAGCTCTTGGCGACTTGTGCTATGCTATCATATGCGGCTTTGAAGTCGATGAATAGGTGGTGGGTCTCGACTTGAAATTCGTTGGTGGTCTTTTCCAGGATTTGCCTCAATGTGAAGATTTGGTCTATCGTTGATCTGCCTGGCCTGAAGCCACACTGGTACGTGCCGATCATAGTGTTGCAGAAAAGTTTTAGACGCTCACATAGTACGTTGGATAGGATCTTGTAAGCAACACTAAGCAGGGATATGACTCTGTAGTTCTTGCAGGACATAGGATCGCCTTTTTTTGTAGATTAGGCATATGGAGCTATTTGACCAGTCGTCGGGCATACTTTCCTCCTCCCAAACTTGGTTGATGAGCTGGTGCATGCACCCTACCAGAACATCTCCTCCATACTTGAAGAGTTCCGCTGGTAGGCCATCCGAGCCGGCGGATTTGTTGTTCTTAAGCTTTTGGATGGCTTTCTTAACCTCTTCAGTACTAGGTGCTGGGACTGAATCTTCATTGACTGGTCTAATGCTTCTTTGTTCCCCTGTCGCCTCCTCTACATAATGCCCATTAAGTAGCTGCTGGAAATGCTGCTTAAACACGTCTACAATTCCCTGTGCTTCGGTGACTAGGTTCCCTTCGCTGTTTCGAAGAGCTTGCGTGCCAGTCCTATAACCAGATGCCAGTTGCTTGGCTGTTTTGTAGAACCGGCGGGTGTTGGTGGCGGTGCTAGACTCTTCGAGATACTTGAGCTGAGAGGCTGCGGATGCTCTTTTCTTTCTACGCAGGGTTTTTTCTCTTTCCTTCTCTCTTCACGGTACTCATCTCTTGCTGCTCTTGTTTTCCGTTGCAGCATTTGCATTCGTGCATTTTCCGTCTCCTGCTTCAATACCGCGCATTCATCGTCATACCATGGGTTCTTTTTTCTGGGTGGTTGATAGCCTATGGTGGTCTCGGCTGTCTCCTTAATGATGTCGCGATATTGGTTCCACTGGTTGTTGACGCTTGTGGCTGGCTGTACGGCAGAGAGTTTCCCGGTCAATTGCTCACTGTAGTCTCTGGCTTTCTTAGATGTGCTAAGGCATGCGATGTTGAACTTCTTTCTTTGGGCGGTCTCCGTTTTCTTTTCGTTGGACAGTCGGGCTCTGAACTTTGTCACAACAAGAAAGTGGTCAGAGTCCACGTTTGCACCTCGGAAAGTTCGCACGTCCAAGATGTTCGATGCGTACCTTGCGCCAATTAGCACGTGGTCGATTTGGTTGGCAGTTCGACCATCTGGAGATCGCCAGGTTGCTGTGTGTATCCTTCGCCTGGGGAACCTAGTGCTACTTATCACCGTATTACGAGCTGCAGCAAAGTCGATTAGTCGGAAGCCGTTGACTGTTGTCGTTTCGTGGAGGCTGTGCTTTCCAACTAATCCGCCAAAGATGTTTTCCTTTCCGACTTTAGCATTGAAGTCTCCGAGCACGACTTTGACATCGTACTCCGGACAGGCTCCGTAGGCTCCGTCCAGGAGGTCGTAAAACTCCTCCTTGTTAGACTCCTCAGCTTCATCGGTAGGGGCGTGTGCACATATTAGGCTGATGTTTTGGAAGGTAGCTTTGATGCGGATCACAGCCAGGCGATCACTAATCGGCTTAAAATCGATGACTTTCGATCTGAGTCGATTTCTCACGACGAATCCGCATCCTAACATGTGCAGTCTTTGATGGCAGCTGTAATAAATGTCGCAATCTTTTCTTTTCGTTATACCTGATCCTATCCATCGTATCTCCTGGATCGCGGTAATATCTGCCTTGTACCGCGAGAGGACAGATTCAAGTTTTTGAGTAGCACCTGGTGTATAGTGTCCTTACATTCCAGGTGCATACTCGTAGATCATAGTCCATTTTCGTTCCGGGTCTGGTTGCCATTTGAGGGGGGTCGTTATCCGAGGCTTCATGCGTCTCTCTCATAACAATTGGCTTTTTTACTGTGGTCGGGTCGTTAGCCCAACGCACTAACCTCCAATCTGTAGGGCCATGGGTTTAATGTTGCAATTCTTTCCTTGGTCAACATTCGCACTTACAAGTTTAGCAAGTCAAGGCATAAAGCCAAGACCAGTATCCGGCGGCTACCAACGTGGAGGTATTGTAAGCACTTGATGGGTAGGAAAAGATACAGCTCGAGGCCCCCAGTTCCTACAACATCCAACCGCCGCTATTTTTGTGTACAATATTCAATATTCCCGAAAAAGGGTTAAATTATGGATAATTCATGAATAAATTAATTTTTTCGGGCTTTTTTGGGAAAAGTACCTTTTGTTTTTTCTTAATTTCTCAAAAACTAAGAAAGATTTTTACATTTAGTTTTCGGTAATGGATTACAAAATAATGAGGGCAATGAATATTGAATACAAAAATAGCACTTAATAACGAAAAATTTTGAAAAATATCGACTTAAGAAAAAAAATCACAATTCTTTTAAACAAATTTGACTTTGAAATTTAATTTATCAAAAACTATTCCCTTAAACAATTTGATCTAAAAACTTAATGTAAGAATGGAGTTTCAAAAAAATAATAACACATTATTAGATTTGTTTTCGTTTGGTTTAAGTTTTATTTTTGCATTTTAAGTCAATTTTCCAGAAACTGCCCCCCCCCCCCCCCTGCCTCAGGGAGGGGAGATACAACTTGCCCCCTATACTATTTTTTTCTTAAGCCTAGTACGCTGCTGATGCGAAACGAAATTTTTAGTTGGTCTCCAACAAGACAACGAAATGCTTACGAAAACGAAGTGGAAAAATATTCACTGACAGTTGCACAAATTCAAAAAATTAAAACAAATGCAAATGCAAAAAAATCACAAGCAGCCATGCTGTAAAAATAGAAACAACAAAAATAAACCCTAAAAAACACAAATGTCATTTTTTCGCACACAATAAATGGTCTGGGTAATTATTTGTGTGCGAAAAAAGAGTGTAGACTTCTCCAAATAATCTGCTACAATTTTCAATTTCGCTCATCGAACAGCGTACTGCAGAACGAAAAGTAGAACTAAATTTTTAGTTTATGATTTCGTTGTGCCATTTTTGTATGGGATTTTTCGTTTCGCATCAGCAGCGTACTAGGCTTTAGAATATACCCAGGAACCACACCCTAAGATACTTCCACTCAGGTGCGGGACACCCTGTATAATTCACCCAAATTTGATCAAAGTAGGACGTCGCTCTACGTCAAATGGATAGTTTAGTTTTCTCTACCGCCAAGCATGTCAAAATCGCGGCCCCCGGACCACATTCGGCCAACAGCGAACAATTTTGCGGCCCAGCCCATTAGAAGAAGAGCCCAGCCCGCATAAAATAATGCCAAGTATCAAGAATTAAACATTAATGTTACAATTAATGTAAGAATTACCTCCGATTCCGTGATATGGGATCCGCGGAGCTTATCTAGGGAGGGGTGAACTCCAATTTCGGCTAACAGGATAATCCTCGAAGTTGCATTAATTTTTTTTTTTTTTGATGCACTGTTTAATCACAAAGGCCCCAGTTGTAGACTGCAAGACTTTGATTTTTTGAATAGCCTTTAATGAAGCTATCGACGGCTATACTTTTTTTTTTGCTTTCACTTTCACCCAAAATCTGCGGTGGGCTCTTAGTCTATATTGTTCTTGTTCTTTTATTTCAAAAAATTAATCTGTTTCATAAAAATTCTAATTTTTCTTTTTTTAGCGGCCCATACAAATTTAGATCCTGCTGTTCTTGCCCGTAGTAATCATTGAGTTTAAAATGCTTTCTATCCCTCTACGAGCGATTTCTATGTTACTAAAGTACCTGTGATTGGAAATGTTGTTGAAAATAGCTGTATCTGAAATAAGGCTATATCTCACTAAATCGTACTAAAAAAGCCGGTGAAAACATTTTGAAAATATTTCCTCGAAACTACTGATATAAACGTTTTGTTAAAGCTTTGTTTTCATAACTCATCCCGTATTTTAACCTCCACTCATTTGGTATGTGGCCCACCTAAGGTACCGTTATGCAAAAAAAACTTGACATCGACACCTGTCTGGCCTCAAGCGGGGGAACAGAGTTGGATAAAATCGACAGAAGACCCAACAAGACAGTTAAGACCTTTGCAACGGAAAAATGTTGACAAAAGTCCGGAATGAATAAATTATGAAAAACAATATTTCGACTTTTACCAATGCTGCAGAAAAATTCTTAGTTTTACCGATAAATTATAGAATTTCAATATTTCGGGATTTTATATTAACATATATGTATGTATGTATGTTTTAACTACAAACTCAAAAAACAACTCCAGCAATAATTAATTATTGTTTGATGTATGTGACCAATTCGTTCTTGTAATTCTTCCACTGTGTTCGATTAGGCTCTTTTGGCATGCTTGTAAAAATTCAAACAAAACCATTTTCTTTTTAATAAATATTTGTTTCTTACAGCTATATTATTCACTCCAGGTGTAAGTAAGGTTTAAGTAAATTTTAAACCAGTCCTATTAACTCGCATTTTTTAAACTTTTCAATTTAAACTTTTGATCATTATTAACACTCAAAACGCGCATTAAACTCGGTGGATTTAAAATACATTACAACCGGATGTAAAATTGTTTAAACTTGACTATACACCGATCTTAAACATACGGAATGTCAATAATTTGACATTTGCCAGCATGAGTGTCTCCTGTTTGTTCTTGTACAGTGCATTCTCGATTATCGCAACTAATTAAAACAAGGGTGGTTGCACTGACCGAGGTTGTTGCAATAACCGAGTTAATATTTTTGTAGGCTCAATTCATTGTCTTCATAGATTTTCTCATTGTTATAACTGGTTTCGAGTACCCAATTTTCCGAAACACACAAACGACTGTTCACTGGACAGAATTCATTAAACTTACAAGAAAATCTTGCATTGTAGGTATAGATACATATCATGTACATTCATACAACTTCACCCTATCATCACTTAAAAGTAGCGGTAAAATAACTGCCGAGACAAAATGTAACGCAACTGACAAAAACAAACATACACCTCTATTACGGCTATCAATTATCAACTTGATAGTTGATAAATTTTAAAATCGATGTTTAAAAATGCAAATGATTAAAGCTTCGACTGTTGGGAATGATACAAACCGTTGCGAAAGACAAGAAAATTAAAAGAATTGAAAGAATAGTTGTATAGTTCTTTAATAAATTGAGTTTAAAAAACAAGTTTTGAAGGTTTATCAACTATCAAGTTGATAATTGATAGCCGTAATAGGGGTGATAGTCAAGAACCTGAGTAAATAAAGATATGCATATAAAACCAAAAGTTGCACTTATCGAGTCAATTTTTTTTTTGAAGAGTTGGGATTACTGCGTCAACAATGATAAAAATTCAGCTGTTGCGAAAATCGAGGAGTTGCATGAATCGAGAGTTGCATTAATCGAGAACGTACTGTATTTCAAAATTTATCTTTCAAAATTTGAAAATCATGATTTGGCGTTTGAAAAACAAATCAAAACAGTGAAATTATTGTCTATTAATTTATCTCAATTAGTAAATTGATACAAAAAAAAATGTCGAATCGCAAAATAAAAGGTGGTGGTTATGGAAGCAATAACACCGAGCGGAAAAATGATAAAAAAGAGGAAAAGTTTTTCCCAAACCGAAAATATTAAATATTTAATCATCGACCAAGCCCAATTGAACATGCGGTACACTCGACGAGAACGCCGTTGATTCTCCATTTGGTCCAAAAAAGCATCTTCTGACGACGAAGACATCACCATTTCATTTATAAAGCCTTATTTTGTTGCTTTTATTTTATTTTATCTTTAATAATGTATTTGCGTAAAAACTTCAAATATGACTTTGCTTGGCCGAAATGAGTGAATGTGCTGAAAATCTGGTTTACACCCGGGTTAAACTTCTTTAACAGCTCCCTGGAGGACAGTTAAAATTGAATCGGGTTAAACGCGACAAAGTTTAATAAATAGGGTTTACTACCGAGTTTAAAGAGTGAATATTATGCGCTTGGGTTGAACTTTTTAGACTTAACTCACTTTTAACCAAGGTGTAAATTTCAAACCGGATTAATTGAGTGAATAATATGGCTGTTAGTTACTACTATTGAATTCTTTCCGAAACAGCAAAACAATTATAAATTTTATTCATGAAGATTAAAGAATCACGGCTTAAACATCAAAATTGATAAAAAAAAAAGAACAACGACATTTGTATCACAATTGGACACCAGGTACTTTAATTAAATTACTACAACCTAGCCTCGTTTAATACTATCACTTCGTTTTGATAAAAGACAGTGTATTCTTCTTTTATCTTAGTATAAAACAAGAAATGTTCACGTTGGACTAACCTCATCCTAACAATGCTATGAATTTGCTATAGGCAGACGGTTCGCTTGCATACGCAAAATCTATGACACCAGTCATTGCAGCCCGAAGAGTAGAAGAGCACGTGAGGCGGGTGTGGGAATTATACGCCAAATCTAAGTGCGCTTGCTTCAAAAGACCCGTGGGACGAAACACGATTAGAATTAGAACAAACTGCCGCAGCATTAAAACCAATCTGTCCGACGGATCGCAACTAACAACTAAACCATGGCGACATCATTGATAATCATTTGTTTTGGTCCGCAACACAGTGCAATCTTTTAAAAATCTGGGTATCAATGGAAGAATGCGAATTTCGCTTCCCATCTTATCCAACCCCTAATGCCAAAAGAAAATGGGCTCAGTCAAAAGACAAAGTTGGATATCTATAAATAACTTCTTAGACCTACTTAACCCACTGTTAGGAGCATCAGAAGCGAAGAGAGATATGCTGGGGCACAATGTGATGTGACAGCACCACTGGACGAAGGGATTGTTTCCATCAATGACTACGAGACAATCCAATTTTCCAAGGACGCGCCAAATACCAACGTGGCTAGAATCCACTCATACTAATTACTGCACAATGGCAGTTCCTGACACCACCAATAAGTTTTTTTTAAAATAATTTTGATAAAAATAAAAACAATGAATAAAATTAGGTCCCTTATGTACCAAAAACAAATTTAAATATCAATGTTATATGATGTTAAATAGAATTAAGAACTAATTGTATTTAATTCAGTTCAATAAAGACTAATGTAAACAAAAAATAAAACAAAGCAATTTAATTAAAGCACCTGCTGCTCACAGTGATAAAAGATCGCTGTTAATTTTGGATGTTAATAGTTTTTGCCAAATTTTTCTTGATAAATATTTATGTTTTTTTTATTTCTTTTGTATGTTCAATATTGTGTCATTTCCGCAATGGAAGTAACTGAAAAACATATGTAATTTTTGAATAATTGAATTAAATAAATACATTTGAATACATACATATACATACCTCTGTAGAAAAATGTGTGGAGCCACCGTAACGTCACAGTTATAAAGTTAACACTTTTTTTTTTTTAATAATCAAAAAAATAAAAACACCCTTATTGACGTTACTTAAGAGTGTTCCGGACTGAAATGGTGATTTCATGAATAAGATTGCGAAGCGTGTACTTGTCCGATCAAAGCGATTAAGGTGTCTATGGACAGATAAACTTATTCTCTATGCCATCATTGGAAAAAAAATTAAATTTTGTGCTCTAGATTTTGGTAAAAGCCTCTAAGAAATCGAGAAAATGGCTAAAATGGCTGTTTTTCAAAGTAAATGTAGCCTACACTATAGCATTTTTTGCAAAAAAATGTTTAATAACATAAAATTCCATATTTTTATTATGCCACTATTGGAGAAAATTTTTAATTTTGTACCTAATCAAAATTTTAATAATGCAAAATAAAAATGCTTGTGAATTTTGAAAAAACCCATTTTTGACAGTCAATTTTTTATACCTAACGGTATTTTTTTGACAATTTTTTTTTGCAGTGGATATAAATTCAATATGTTTTTCATGATTTTCATTAATTATGTAATGATATTTGTATCATTTGATATTGAAATTTTTAATTCTTAAAATGCACTTTTTGATAGAAAATTTATGTAAATTTAGAAGTTAAAATCAGATACTTTTAGAAAAAAAAATTTTAATACAATAATACGCCTACTAGTGACCAATTAGTAAAAATTCAAAGTTTTATAAAACAAAGTATCTGATGAAAGTGAAAAAAAACGGTGTTATATATGCAAAAAAAAAGTTAGCAAATGACTGGTTTTGTTCAGTTCGGAACACTCTTAACGTTTAAGAAACTTTTATTTAATTTAAAAATTATAAAAAAGCTTCCTTTGCGAGATGCGCATTTAGGTCGGCGACCGTCAGTCGTTTTTTCTTCTGACTAAAATCTATTGCAAAATTACAACCTTTTTTCTATTTTCTGAGTTCGAAAAAGAAGTTTATAGGTAAAAGAGGCTCGACTCATTCAGCCCTTTTCAGCACAAAATTGCAGCATACAACAGCATGATCTACAGATTGTGCAAACTTCCTTTAAATGTAGATTATATGACAGAATTTGAGTACATCGAAAACACTGCAGAAATCAACGGATACCAAAGAGGAATTATAGATACAACGCAAGGCACATGAGAAAAATAAGAAAAGAACAGAGATCAACTTTTTTCTCTATAAAAGACGAAAACAAAGAATAAGTGAGAAGAATAAAAATGACATACGCTCCCAGTATCACTGACAAATTCAATGCTGTTTTCAAGAAACACGGCATGGACTTGGTTTACACAAATGAGAGAAAAATGAAAAACGTAGAGGCGAATACAAACGTAGAGGCAAATACATCAAAGGTATAAAGAACACATCGCTCATATAAATTAAGCTGTAACAGCACACGCGATAGAAAAGGATCACCTTATCGCATCAGGGAACTTGAAGCTCATTTGCTGTTTTTACTTGTCTTGAAGCTCTCAAAACAAGTAAACAACAGCAACAGACTAGACGCATACGAGAGCTTATACATATCCCGAACCGAGAACCTGATGAACAACGAAGATGGCCCCATAACCTCGAGCCTCTTTTATAGTCTAAGAGCCGACAGCAAATTTTGGGAGTGGAGGTATAACCAAAATCAGAGTATGAGGGATTATAGGTACATGTATCGTGATATCAAATACCAAAGTCTGGCAGGTTTTGTGATTCGGATATAATTCCTCGTCATTTTTTCTAAGCATAAACACCACAATCTTTACGGTCCGATTAATAGAACTCAAGATATAACCATTTTACGTGAACCTTACATCCTTTTTTTGGAGATTTTCAACAAAACAAAAAATCAATAAAATATAGTCTCCACAAAAACGCCAATAAGGTTTGCTTTAAAAGGTTAAATTATGGGTCCTATTTGTTGGACCACCAAGATAAAAGCCTGAGACTTAGGGAAAATGACAAAGCATCACATCGTATTTTTTAAAAGTGAATTGAAGTGTTAGTGACCCTTCCATATAAATAAGAAACCAAGCGGGTTTTAAACCCCAACCCCCACCAAAGGCTGAGAAAAAAACCTGCCAGACTTTCATATTCCATATTACGATAAATATACCTATAATCCTCATACTCCGAATTTGGTTATACCTCCACTCCCAAAATTTGCTGTCGGCTCTTGGTGTATTACCTATAAACTTCTCTTTCGAACTCATAGAAAAATAGGAAAAAAGCTTGAATTTTGCCAAAGATTTTAGTCAGAAAAAAAGCGACTGAAGATGGTCACCGACCGAAATGCGCATCTCGCAAACGAAGCTTTTTTATAATTTTTAAAATAAATAAAAAGTTTCTTAAACGTTAAATAACGTCAATAAGGGTGTTTTTATTTTTTTGATTCTTTTTTTTTTAAGTTTTAAATTTATATACCGCTGTAGAATTAAATATTACTTACGAAACATTGGGATAAATAATGGAATAGAAATTTGTTTTTATTCGTATTTTGTTTACAAATAAACCAAAAGAGCCTTGTGAAATGCAATGGAAAAATAATTATGTGTTAGGATCATCACTTCATTGTACTTAAACAAAAAAAAATAAAACTCCGCCAAATGAGAAAAAGATACTGTTAGATTTCTTCTAATTCTGCAATGTCTATTTTATTCATTGATACAAATTTCTTCACAAACTGTTCTTAGATTTTCCATCAGTAAGAGCAATTTTATTTTTTCTGACAGGTCTTGATCACGATTGATATTTTTTTCTTTTTTCATATTTGCTTTTTGTTTTTATGTAGTTTAAACCTAGCTTTGGGAGAGAATCAAATTTCAAGTTTGAAATTAAATCGATTTATCCTAATATCTTTAGTCTATTACACTGCTGAAGTGAAACAAACGTTTTCTTTTTAATCAATAATCGAAATCTTATGTATAGAGGAAAGTTTGTAGAGTATGACTCAAAAAATATTTTTTTACTTAAGTTTTATCGTAACCGAAAATACGATTCACCGTTTCACTTCAGAAGTGTGTTGGGCATTTTTCTGAGACAAAAATAAACCTTTCGAACTGATAGTTTTCTTAGTAAAAACAATTTGCAGATATTAAATAAAAATGTTAACTAAAATAATATACCTACCCTACCTACATAGATTTAAAAATATAAAGAAAATTATAAGGAAAACAAATTAACACGTTTCATTTTAGGGTTACCCTATTTATAGCGGAAAGCTTTACATTTTTTTTTTTTTTTTTCAATTTATCTTATGTAGTATAAACAGTTTTTGTATATTATATTTATATAATTTGTATGATATTCACATTTTTCTAAAGTTACAATAATTGTCCTA
This sequence comes from Dasysyrphus tricinctus, assembly GCA_963921185.1. NCBI lineage: Eukaryota > Metazoa > Arthropoda > Insecta > Diptera > Syrphidae > Dasysyrphus > Dasysyrphus tricinctus. The sequence continues at coordinate 174,477,676 of OY992531.1, read as the reverse complement.
TGATTCAATGGTTGAATATTATGAGTTAGTTTCAATAAATAATTAATATTTTATTTTTAAATATTTTTATGGCGTGTTCAAATGGTAGTAATACGCAACATAGCAATATTGTACCATCGGTATTTAGTTTTTTTTTGTGATGATCATCTGCAACATTGTATTACATTATTTAACATTTTTTCTATAATTTTTGAGTTTTTATTTTATTAACCTATAAAAGTTCATACTGACGCAGATGCATTCTTTGTATAATGTCCCGACAATCGTTGAACACTCTTTTGATGTTTTCAGTATCAACTGCACATGTAAAATGTGGATAACAATAGTGTTTGCCGTCTCCGCTTGCAGTGGAAATGCGCTGAAAAAGAAAACTATTGAATACAGATAAACTGATAACTTAAATTTATTTTTTAGTACCAGGAATTCATCTCGGATAAAATATTTTGCTCTTACGACTTCAGGATTTTCTCCAGCATCTAGTATTGCGTCATCTAAATTAAGTTTTAATTTATTTTTAGTAAGTTTTCTTAGTTAAAATTAATACAATTAATACTTGGCGTTTCATATCTGAGAAATTCTGCAAAATAGTCTGATAGTCTACTTTTTCCAGCCTTGATTTTCTCTGCCAGCAAGTCCTGCTTGTTTAAAAAGAGAATAACAGAAATTGTGCGTAGCCATCTGAAAATGAAAATTGAAGTTCATTTTTTTTAATATAGATTGTCATATAGTTTGTTGTTGTGGTGACCTCTTTGTTTATAAATAATAGTTTGTTGATTGGGCTTTAGGTCAAATGAAACAAGTTATTTTTATGTTACTACGTTTCGTCCATGGATATGGACATCATCAGGTGAACAATTTGGAAATCTATATTTGCATTGATAAATGAATAACAAATCATTTATAAACATGACAAACAATACAAACTTACATTTGTTACATTAATATTGCACTTAAGATAAGTACAAAATTATTTCGTTTTGGCAAACAAAAAAGAAAAGTTAAACAGTATGAAAGTAGGACTGACAAGTTTCGGTCATACAAAACTTTTTTTAATATAGTTATTACACATAATATTGGTATAAAGATCATCCGTTAAAGCTTTTTCACTCCTCCCTCAATTGTTTGTATTGCGGGCTTACATCTTCCATGTCAGTTCGTCTGTTCATCGTATTGTCAGCGTTAATTATAGGAAGAGTTTCGATTACACTAGTTTACAAAATAAATAAAATTTTCTGTACATTAAGTGCCGCTATTTTATTCGTAGAGATTTGGGTCCACTGATCTCGAAAATCACATTAAAAAAAATTTCTATGGATAGGTTTTCGAGATACGATTTTTTGAATGTGTTTTCGAAAGTATTATTAGTATTTGGTGCATATCTTAATTGTGACGTAAAGAATCAGCTTGGAAAGTATCTTAAATCAAACAATTTTAAATTTCCAACAAAAATAATTCTTATTTATCCCAATCGGTCAAGTACCTATAAGTACAATTAGCCGAAATCTTAAAAAAACATTATTTTTTCAATAAAAATTGAGGTCAGAAATGTATTCTTTTGCAAAAAAAAAAATATATACTACAAAACTATGATGATTTTTGAACATTCTACCCAATGCCGGGTCTATTGCAATAAAAATGAGGCATTAACGGACAAAATCTATAGATAAATTCTATGGTTATGACCGTTTTTGTAGAAGTTAAACAATTCAACTTCTTTAATATTTTTCCGGACTTTTACCTTATACATTGCTTTAGTTTGAGTTTTATATTATTTTTTGATAGAGATTCACCATCTCGAGAGAAAATATGTGTTTTAGAAATGATTTTGTATGTTGGATCGTCCTCTATATTTTTCGGTATCCGTTTTTTTATGAGATAACCTTGCTGATAAAAATGCCAAGTATGGTGAAAGATTCCACCAAAAATGCATCTTGAGAAGTAGCTTATACTATGGTTGTTTATTTATGTAAAATGTAATAGTAGCTATTATACACTCATCTCAAGATACATTTTTGGTGGAATCTTTCACCATACTTGGCATTTTTATCAGCAAGGTTATCTGGGCGGAAATTTCAACTGTGAATCCAAAAGAAAAGAAGGTTGGCAAATTCGCATCTATTAAAATGTACATATATAAATGTATGATAGAAAATATAGAGAAATAGAAAAATATATTGTTTTGAGCTTACTAGGATTTCAGGCACTTAGGAACTGGTAGTGTGTTCGAATATGGTTCAGGACACATGACAGATTGTATTGTGACATACTCATCTGCCATCTAAAGCACTTTTATACCCGTCTATTTGCTCGGATAAAAATGACAACCAGTTACATGATTTGATTGTTTCTCCGTATATCTATATCGCAGGTACCGAATTTTATGTTAAGCCATAAAAACACCTACGGTAGATGACAAAAATCCAGCTTTTATGAACACCCAAAATTCGTATTTCTAGCGTTTTTTCGTTCTAATATAAACACTAACATATGAGAACGCAAATCCAACTAAATTGTGACACCCCTCAAAAAAAGTGAGTTTCATACTCGTACCTCAAAGTAATTTTAGAAAAAAGAAAGTTAGACATTAAGAAGATAAATTTTGTAAGCCTTTTTGAACTCTGACTAGAGATGAATTTTCGATAGGCACGTTATCACTCAAAACATATTTTACTGAGTTATAACTTAAAAGTCCATTTAACCTGATAAATTAGGCAATAAAAGCATGTTATCACATTGCCAAACCAAAAGTTGTGGATTTTTTTGCTATGGATAAGATTTGAGTCAAAAAATAATGAAAAATCGAATTTTTGTTCTTGTATATAAATGAACATAACCTTAGAACTAATCCGTTGATTTTTTCCGTAAATATCTCATTTTCCTTGGTTAAGTATCTTATTAATGTAAAAATTAAAAAAAAAAAATGTTTCAATATTTTTTTGGCCGAAATAATAGATTTGGTGTTCTTATTTTCGTACAAAAATAAGATTTTTTCGTAAATTTTGGCCCATGTCATTCCAACTACTCAACTTATCACAAAAAAAGAGAAGAGATGTTGGTCAACAATTTAATAATGTTCAACTGAATCCATTTACAGCCAGATTGTGCATTCCTTAGTGCATATATGGCCTTAATAGAAAGGTACCTTCGGAAATATAGAACACAATATTCAAAAATTCATATCTCGAAAACCTATCCATATTAATTTTTTTTAATGTGATTTTCGAGTTCAGAAGGTCAAAATTTATAAGAAAAAATAAGTGGCATCAAATGTACATTTTGGCTGTAAACTAGTGTTATCATTCTCTTGTTTTGATGCTCTTCTCTTTGTAAAACTTTGAAAGTATCGAAATTGAGAGTGTGGCCGAGAGTGCGTTACTTTTCTTTTGTGTCCCGCAAGTCTGTTTTTAAGCTTTTGTTTTGTTGTTCCTATGTAGATTTGGTTACATTCTACATTCGGTTTTTACAATCTATTTTGTACATTCAGTTTGAATGTTCCATTTTGTCTGTTTTTGTTTTGAGGTTAGTGTAAAGTTGTGTTAGTTGATTTCATCGCCATTTTGAATTTATCTGAATCTAAGTGCCCTTTCACACGAGGAAACTGAGTTGCCAGCAACTTTTAGTTCCTGGGTGAGAAGGGCAGGAGGAAAGAGGGGCGAACAGAATCTCCCCGGTCGAGGATTTGAGGAGATTTTTTGACATTTCCTTTCACATCTAGGTTTAGGTGTGTTCAACCAGTAGACTTTCAAAGGAAATTTCAAAAATTGCCGGGAGATTTGTTTCCTCGTATGAAAGGTACAAGAGATTTTTAAGGAGATTAAAAGAAAACGTCAAAAAAATCTCCAGCAACTTGTTTCTTCGTGTGAAAGGGGACTAATAGTTTGGCATTTTTAAATCGATACGCTATTTCTTTGATGTAGGTAACCCTGAGGCCAAACGAGCAAGTACTTGCAAGCAAGTTGGCTACATACACTGCCTGTCAAATTCGTAATTTGCATTCCACTTGCCTCCCACTTGCTTTCCACTTGCATTCCACTTTGCTTGTCTCCCAACTTGCTTCTCAACTTGCTTCACTACTAGCTTCAAAACTTGCATGCCAGTTGAAAAGCAAGTTGCTTGGGTTTGTTTGTGTTAGTAAACAAATGTGTATGTATTGCAACTTGCTTGCAAGTACTTACTCGTGTGGCCTCGGGGTAAATGATTTGTAAATTGTATTTTGATTTTCTGTTTCTGCTGGGTGTGTTTTTCTGTTTTCATATTGTGTTATCAGTGTTTTTGTTATTTTTGGTGGGAAGGCGTTTTTCCGTAATATGTCTTGATTTTTCTTTTGTTGTTTTTGTGAAATTCGGTGTCACTTATTGAAAGAACTCTTTTTATCAAATTTGTGGCTGTATTGAACTGTAGTTTTTTATGAAAACTGTTAAGACCATTGAGAGTTTTTTCGATGTCTTCCACTTTGGCTATGGCGAATATGTAATCCACGTATTTTGTCAATACTTTTGGTTTATTTGACAATTTTTCGAGACAGCTGTCTAGCAGTTCTTCAAGAATGATATCTGCTATTATGATCGAAACTGGATTTCCCATATACATACCGTCTCTTTGCTGGTAAGTTTTGTTGCCGTAAACTAAATAATTATTGTCAACTATACAAAACTGTACGAGCTCAAGAAATTTGGGTTTCTTGATAAGGGTATGTTCCTTTACCTTATCCCAGTTTTTGCTTATTAGCTCTATTGCCATTTTTAGCGGGATGTTTGTAAAAAGTGATATTACATCAAACGACACTAGAACTTCGTCAGTTTCTATTTTTAATCCGCAAAGCTTCGATTTGAATTCTAGGGAGTCTTTAACATTGTATTTAGAATTTAATGTTAGGTTTTTCAAAATTCCAATCAGATACTTCGCTAAGTTGTAGCATGGAACTTTTATTGACGAACATATTGGACTTAATGGTAAGCCTTCTTTATGAACTTTCGGTAGACCATATATTCTAGGAGCGACAGAGCTGTATGTGGTCATAGTTTGTTTTTGACGCTGGTCAATTATTTTGTTTTCGAACAAATATTTAACAAATTGTTGTTCACCTCTTGCAATTTGTTTGTTGGGTCAGTTCTTATAGGCCAATATACATTTCTATCTTCCATAACGGTTTTCATCTTGGATTCATAAACGTGTTTGTATATTGCAACCGTAACATTGCCTTTATCTGCCGAAACAATGTATATTTCTCTGTGTTTGCGGAGAGCAATGACTCTGACTGACGAAGAACACACAACTTTTTTCCACCATGAACAAATACATACAAACTGAAAAGAAAAGCTAAAACAGACACACGACAAAAAAATAACGTCACTTAAAGAGAGAATAAAAGAGAAATATGGCATATGTCACAATGAAAATTGGTTTGTCAACAAGACCTGTGTTCCCATAGCAAGACGAATCCAATATTTGCTTTTGCTAGGCCCAAAGCAAGTACTTCCTAGTACTATTCACTCCACTTCAAATTCCCTTTTTAAGATTATTGCAGATGGTGAGGATTGCATCCAAACCATAAGCGATACGGATGAGAGGGAAAAAGCAGTGTAAAATTTGCAACTAAGCAATTGCATGGAAAAAAGAAAATTTTCGGATTTGAACAAATATATAATACTAATATTTTAAATGAAACAAAACACTTTCTCTGCAAACACAGAGAAATATACATTGTTTCGGCAGATAAAGGCAATGTTACGGTTGCAATGTAGTAACATAAAAATAACTTGTTTCATTTGACCTAAAGCCCAATCAACAAACTATTATAGTTTGTCATAGAAAAGGCACCCCATAACAGTTGGTATGTCTATATATGTATATGATGTATATGTACTTTTAAACTGACGGCATTTTGTCATGTTAAAGATTTTAAGAATAGAATATTATTACATGTGAACCTTCCTTTTTTTCAATTAACAAACCAATAATAATAATACTTCTACTCCTAAGCCTAAAACATCAGTGAGAAGGGAAATCCAAATTAAAATAAATCTTACGCCAATATTTTACTCACAACACTATTTTCTCGCACGCAAAACAACTGCCGGGCAATTGTTCCTAATTAATGCATCAGTGAGAAGGGAAATCCAAATCAAAATAAATCTCGCGTCTAAATTTTGTATTCACCACACTATTTTCTAGCACGCCAAACAACTGTCGGGCCATTATTTAGCATGACGTTTCATGGCAGTAATGGGTATTTTGTTTTGTTTGCATAAAACAGTAAACCAATCATGTGAAGATGTTTGCATAGATTTTTTAAGAACGGAAACTACAAATAAAATTTTCAATATCAAAATTAATTTTTTCGATGATCAAGTTTCAACAAAAGTCTTTCATAGAAAGTTAAAAAATATAGTAAAAATTATTTTGTATTATTTAGAAAAAAAATTACTTCAAAGATATAATGTTTTCTTCAAATTTCAACTTGAAAGATAAATATTTGCAAAGCTAAAATGTTCGACACATTTTAAATTTTAAACCGTTCAAATCTTACAACTTTTTTGTGCGGACTACGGTTTGCCCAAAATTTATTAACAAAAACGATTTCTTAAATTTTTGAGTAGTTATTTTATTTTACCTTGATATTATTTTATTTAAAAAAAATTTGCTCTACTTTTTTTTATTTAATCCATTGTAGTTGGGCAAATAAAGAGCCAGTTAAAAAAAAAAAACACGAGATCCAAATAAAAAAATCGAAAACGAGAAAATTGCCTCTTAACTTTCTCGACTCTATATGGGTATGAGCCAATCCAACACTCCGTTTCATTTTTCCACAGTACGGTCGCCGGTTTCAGGACGATTTTACATTTGCTGATGCAAAACATTTAAGTTCAACATAAAAGCTTTATGTTACAGTAATTTACGGCTGTGACATTAAAATTGTCTTGGGTGATTTTAATGCCAAGATAGGAAAAATATACGTCTTTGGTGGCACAATCGGAAGATATAGCCTGCAAGACACCATATGCCGCCAACTGCAAGTATCGATAACCAGTGGAAGAATTGCCAGGAAGCCATCAGAGATGAATCCCTGGTTCGACGAAGAATGCCGGCAAGTACATGCATCCAAACAACAGGCATACAAAGCGGCACTGCATAAGAGGACCAGAGCTGCTGCAGAAGAGGAGAGAGGAACACAAGCTTCTAAGAAGGAAAAAAAAAGAGCATGAAAAACGCGCGATCGAGGAAATAGAGGGATACCATTGCAGGCGATTCGGAAGTTTTACTATTAAGTAAAAAGAACCCCCAGGGTTACAAGGCCCGAACCGAAGCCTGCAAAGATGATCACGGAAACATCGTGGGAGAATCTCAGTCGGTGCTGAGGATATGGAAAAATCATTTCTGCAAATTGTATAACGGTGATGACTAACCGAATTCCGCTACCATGCAGATTGCACCATTCAACCTGGACGAAGTACGCCAGCAATTCCGTCTACCCGATTTCGACGAAGTAAAGATAGCTATATCTAAACTAAAGTCCAAACAAGCTGCTGGAGCTGATGGCCTTGCGGCTGAGCTATTCAAAGCGACTGGCGATGAATTGGTTAGGAGTATGCACCAGGTCGGAGGAAAGCATGCCCGGTGAATGAAACATCAGCATTGTTTCCCCGATCCTCAAGAAAGGCGATCCTCTGGACTGCACCAACTACAGAGGCATGTCTTCTTAATATCGCCTACAAGGTCTTCTCTGCCGTTCTTTGTGAACGCCTGAAGCCATTCGTCAACAACCTGATAGGCCCATATCAGTGTGGCTTTAGGCCAGGGGAGACCACCATCGACCAAATATTCGCACTACGTTTCAAAGTTTCAAATCGATACCCACCACCTTTTCATCGACTTCAAGGCCACGTATGACAGCATCTATAGAGACGAGCTATATAGAGCAATGTCTAATTTTGGCATCCCTCCCAAACTCTTCCGTTTGTGCAGGAATGGAGAATGCAGGCTGCTCCATCAAGGTCAAAAAAGGCTTTAGGCAAGGCGACGCGCTGTAATGCGACTTCTTCTTGAAAGAATAGTGCAAAACTCTCACGTCAACTCTAGAGGCACAATCTTTCAATGGTCCGTCCAACTACTCGCTTACGCTGACGACATTGACATAATCGGACAAACAAAGTGAGATGTCAGTGGTGCTTTCATGAGTGTTGAGTAGGAAGTCAAGAAGATGGAGTTAACGGTGAATGAAAGCAAAACGAAATATATGCTGTCAACTCATCACTATAGACAGCTATAATTTTGAGGTGGTCAGAGACTTTCTCTACCTAGGATTCACTATAAGCTCAGCGAACGATACCCGTGCTGAGATCAAACGAATGATTACTCTTGCCAATCGCTGTTTCTTTTGGCTTAAAAGGCAATTGAGGAGCAAAGCCCTCTCTCGAGCAACTAAACTGTCCCTGTATAAGACGCTTATCATACCGGGTCTGATGTATGGTGCAGAGGCATGGACACTGTTAGCGGTGGATGAGAAGGCGTTAGGCTGTTTGAGAGGAAAATTCTCCGGCTCCCGTCTGCATAGATGGAATGGAGAAGAAGATACAACAACGAACTGTATGAGCTGTACAGCGATACCGACCTAGCCAGAAAAGCTAAAAGCCAACGACTGAGATGGCTGGGTTACCTAGAGTGAATGGACACCAATGATCCGGCGCGGAAAGTCTTTGAATTCAACCCCGTGGGACAGCGCAGTAGAGGTGGACAGCGTAAAAGGTGGCGCACGCAAGTGGAAGAGGACCTCAACCAACTTGGTGTGCAAACCTGGAGACAGTTAGCTAGAAACCGATCCAGCTGAAAGAAGCTTGACCCACCTTAAGTAAGTAAGTTCAAGATGAGGAAAAAATAGAACATAAGCGCTAAGTTCAACATAAATATTAAAGATTCGTTTCAGCAAATGACTCTTAATTGCAAATAAATCGTACACAGTGAAAAATAAGGTTTGTTAGACTCATGGCACTATTTTAAATTCATGTCTTTTTTTTAAATTTATTCGTAATATTTTATGCAAATTTAATTCTTTTTAATTCTAAAACTATATAAATTCAATAAATACCTGTTGTTCCAAATGCTTTTAAAAAGATCAAGCGACTCCCTAAGGCGGTTTTGTGTAGGATCTTCACGTAAAACCATATTGTAACTGGAGCAGGCAGTAACAAAAATGATAGCAGTAACATCGTTAAAGCATTGGATCCACTTACGCCGTTCGTCTCGTTGCCCTCCTACGTCAAACATACTGTACAGTGAAAAAAATAAATTACAATTTGTTTTAACCAAGAGTTATATTATATATGTCTTACTGAAAATTAACTTTGTCAACTTGAAATCGTGTTTCAAATATTCCAGATGTTAGTACACGGCATCTAAGAATATCTTGTTCACTTGGTGTGTAATTTGGTTGTTTAATTTTTCCAACCCGGTCTAAAAAACTTTGATAGAATAAAAATAATATTCATACTTGTATTTTTGAATTGTATCAAGAGCTTAAATATTATATTATTTAACAAGCTTAAGTTTTAAGGTCTCTATGTTAATTAGTATCTAGCTTATATTTGTATTTATTTTCGATAATGTTTATGTAGATGTAACATGTCGTCGGTCCGGATGAAATACGTCACAACTGAACAAACCTTGCACTTTTCAGGAGAGGCAAGTGAAAGTGGGTTTTAAAGGAAAACTATAATAATTCTAGGAGGGTCACTAAGAGGTCGTACGAAACTAAGCAAATACAATGAAATCATATGATGCGAAAATTACACTTGTCAACATAATTTTTGTCAAAGAAATTAAACTAAACTTTTCCGAATGTATTTGATGCCCTGAGTTATAATACAACTAGAGAATTGATAGAATTATCTGGCTTTCAAAAAGCTAACTATCTTTGGTTTTAAAGTGAGGGTTTAACTTGTAGTTCTACCTTAAGCGCGTTTTTTTCGATCAATTTGTTTTTCTGTTTGAGTGCCTTTATTTATCCTATAATAACCTTCGCCGTACTCACGCGACTATAGCTAAAAGCACCCGTTTTGTTTATGTAAAGCCCTTCTTACTCACCTTTATACTCCCTATCCTAATGTAATTTCTAAGTTAATTTTAATTATTTAATTTTTTTTTAATAAAATAAAATTTGCAAAAGCAATTTCATTTTGGACGTTAATGGGTTAAATCAAAACACGAATTTTTTGAAACGTGTACGTTTTTTTTCGGATCGACGATAACGCGTCGCGACGCAAAGATGAATCTTTATTTTGCAGAATTATACATTTATCACAATTCTTTATATACATATATACTTGAAGTTACAAGATGAAAAATCTTCATCTTTTGGAATTTTCTACACTAATGCAATTCTAAATTTTACTGTAAGGTGTTCAAATTTTACATTTTTTAGCCACAGAAAACAGAATACAATTTGTATTATTATAATGAATCAAAGATTATTTTCAAAACATGTTACAGTTACATACATACATAGCATGCTAAAAGCCCATGATTATTCTCAATTTCAGTGAAGAAAAAGAAAGCGCAGACTTCAATTGAGGAGTAACTGTTCAAGAGAGTTTTATTCACATCTCAGTTAATCGAAATATCAACGGAATTTTTTCATAAAACTTCAAGTAAAAGCCATTTTTATGATACCTAGAGTTGGTTTTGTGTTCATTTATGTAGTTTAAAAAATAAACAAACAAAATTGTTTATATACCCTTTTGAAACGTCACTTTATATGCGGGGAATTTCTGCGTTTCTTGTGTACAATTTTACATTAAGAGCCATATTATTCACACCACCTGTAAATAAGGTTTAAGTGAATTTTAAACCTGCCCTACTAATCCGCATTTTTTAAACTTTTCAAAATTAACTTTTGTTCATAATATTCACTCAAAACGCGCATTAAACTCGGTAGATTTAAAATACACAACAACCGGGTGTAAAATTATTTAAACTTGACTATAGACCGATTTTAAACATACGGACTGTCAATAATTTGACATTTTCCAGCATGTATTTTCTTTTTCTTCGTGTTTTGTTGTTTCAAAAATCAAGTTACTCTAGCTATTGCCGTTTGATCACAATTTCACAATTAGTACTCGAGCCAGCCCGCAGACAGGTAAAATCAACTCGAACCATGTTCGAGCGTCTCCAGAGCCCTTTAGGGTTTCACTACTTTAACAGCTCCCTGGAGGGCAGTTAAAATTGAATCGGATTAAACGCGACAAGGTTTAATAAATAGGGTTTATTAACGGGTTTAATTTTAAACAATGCTCTGTAAACTGTCTTACTCATATTTTCTTATTATTTTATTTATGAAGCATTTTTTGAGAAAATGCAACCAGTTTTAATTTCTTAACAGTTAAGTTTTCAGTAAAGAGTTTGCATTTGCAGCGATTTTTGAATTGCGGACGACGATGCAGCAGTTACTGTTGTATTTTTTGCTGGCTCCCTTCAAGGTCGAGGAATACACAATAACACCGGTGACTCTGAACTAGAGGTGCAACTAGTAGGGCGATGAGGTTCTTTTTGCAAAAGTCCTTGGCTGCAAGAAGTTTGTTGAATGTCTCTTCTTATTGAGCTGAATCAATGGCTTTAAAAGCTGTATGATTGTCTGTATGGATATTAGGGTGTCCGTTGTTTCCCAAAATCGTTTTTAAATAGCAGACACCCCTCGAAACAAAAGTTTATGCCAAAAAAAAATTTTTGTCTGAGGCTATTTACACTTGGCTCTAAGCCAATACTTTTCCCATACAAAGGAGAATAGGACAAAACGGTCTACAAGACCAATAACGACGAGACATATGTCGTCGGAAAGGTATTTTTATGTACTACAATAGTTATTATGGGGGCTTACTTCAAATCACTGTGTGAAAAAAGTTATTCGCTAAATAGGATTGTGTTCTGAAGCATTCTAGTATGAATAAAACATATTTAGTATGGGGAAAATTTATGAAAACTGGTCTAACCAAAAACGACAATATATATGTCATTGGATAGGTATTTCCATTACCTACGGTATCTTCTATATTTGTTCAACTCAAATCACTGTGTGAAAAAAGTTATTCGTAAACTAATGAAATATCGTGGTTAATTTTAGTGTGAAAAAAGTGTGTTTTTTTTAGTATGGGCAAAAAGTGTAATAGTAAGTTCAACCAATAACAACGGTACATATGTCGTTGGAAAGGAAATTTTATGTACTACAATAGTCAATATGGCAGCTTAACTCAAATCACTGTGTGAAAAAAGTTATTCTCTAATTGTTACCCATGCTCCATACATTTAATCTGTGCAAAAATTCCCTAAAACAGCGAATAACTATTTCCACACAGTGATTTTTAATAAGTTGATATGGTAACTATTATTGTTCATAAAAATACCTTTTCAACGACATACATCATATTAGTACTGGTAAGACCAGTTTGTATAAACTTTTTCCACACTAAAATGTACCAAAACAAAACCTGGGTTAACGAATAACTTTTTTCACACAGTGATTTGAAATAAGCCACCATAGTGACTATTGTAGCGCATAAAAATACCTTTCCAACGACATACGTCTCGTTGTTATTGGTTCCTAGACCACCTTCCATACATTTTTGCCGATTGTCCTTTGTGTGGAATTTTTGCTCTTTTCACGTTTTATTTTTTTTTCTCTCGAATTACTGCAGCTATTCTAAATATTTTTGTTGATTTTTGTTCTTTAATCATCCCCTTAAAAGATCCCATTCAAAAGATTTATAAACAAAAGTTTAAATTAAATCCTAAGACGTTTAGTTTTATGATGTTTTCATATGGGAATTCCCATGGTAATAACCAAGCCAAAAAAATCGATTTTTTTTTATAAATTTTTGAATGAGGATTTTTAAAGGGCTGACTAAAGAACAAATATTAACAAAGAAAATTAGAATAGCTGCATTGATTCGACAAAAAAAAAATTTAACGTGAAAAGAGTGAAAATCCCATACAAATTTGTATGGGAAAAGTATGGGCTTAGAGCCACGTGTAAATGACTTGGGACAAATTTTTTTGTTGACCAAATATTTTTTTTTTGGCATAAACTTTTGATTTGAGGGGTGTCTGCTATTTAAAAACGATTTTGTGAAATAACGGACATCCTAATGGATAGTTGAGGGATTAAGGTTTTGGTTTGGGTCATGTTAAAACATGTGTTTTACCAAGTTTTCCACATAACCAGTTATTCATCTTGAATTACGCTACCAAAGTTAGATAACCGAGAGGACCTAGAGATATTTAGAGACTCAAAAAAGATTCATGAGCCAACACAATACCCCATATTTGATCCATCAATATAAATAATTTGTTTTGTTCTTTGATCCTTCTTAAATTTGTAATTGATAATCGAACTATATGTGAGAGTCCGTTGTAACACGGAGGACACACCTTTCACAAGAATTTGGCTACAATGTTTAGTTTCTCCTTCAATTAAAGGTTGCTTATAAGAATAAGAACTAGATACTATTTTACCCCTGAGGAAGGGTAGAGTAAAGTGGTTTATCTTAGTTTTGGTTGAATCAAATGCTTCTAACGAAGCAACTAATAACCTCAAACAAGGAGGTGTTCATTGTTGACGACCCTGAAAATTATGAGAAGAAGAACGATGTTTGGTCATGTGCAGCCGAACAATAAGCGAAAACGCTAAGCTGCCACAAGGCAGACATTATCGCAATCCAAGAGCCTCATCACGTAAAACGAAAACACAATTGCCATACCATAACGAAAGCTTTCATCAAAACTATAGCGTTCGAAATTTCTATTTTTATATTGTTCGCTAAAATTTTTTGCTTTGATTTCTAAAATAGAGTCAAAGTTGCTGTCTATAAAACTGTTATGTGGGGACCGAAAAATATACCATCCTTTATTTTATCTTGAAAGCTAGTGACAAGCAGGTCCACTTTCGTGCAATGCATTCATGATTCCTAGTTTAATGTGCACCGGTGGAAATAAGGCGTTTGAGTGACTGATGATAAAGCTATTTTCTGCATTTTGACGCTAAAAAAACTTAGTTAACATCTTCATTAGCCACTTGAAATAGGTTGGACCATTAAATATGGAAGTTGCCAAGTCTCGCGAGAACAACTGAGTTATACATATCAAGGAGTATGACTAGACAAGCAGATTCAATTATTTCGGATACTTTTTCACTGTAGCCCATTGTTATAATTATTACTGTTTACTTAGCATAATAATCTCAAATCGTACAGTTTTGTATTTTTTATGTATTGTTATGCACTAGGCCATACTTATATAATGCTGTCTTTGAAAACAGTTAGCTTCAAATGTTACTCTTGATACCAACATACTATTTACCAAAAAAATAAGATATTACTTGAACAAATTGAATACTTTTACTATGCTATTAAGAAAATTACAAAACCAACAATTTAAAATATTTAAAAGATGTCTAATAACTTAAATAAATACATTGTATACCGTACCCAAAAAAAAGCATCTCATAAATCTTACAACTTTTTTAAAAAATATTTACGTAGAAGTTTCCAGATGATCTGGCATTAAATCCATCATGTAATGAAAAATCCCCTTTTCTATTCTTTTTTTATATAACATGAAAAGAAAATTGAATGAAAATAAGTTGTTTTAGACAAAAATATTGGACAAGCTTTAATAAAATACATATTTGATGTTTTGTTTATGTAATTACCCATTTCTATCTCAATAAACAAAAATAATAGAGATATGAGTGGACAAAATTTTGAGCATATTGATTTTTTTCTGCGAATGAACCCTATGGTAGGTATTAACGAATGGATACTACGAACATTGAAGCCGGGTGCGTTTCGGAGGTATTGAGTGCTTAAAGTGCATAAAATGATGCAAAATTACGTTATTTTATCAGAACTGTTTTTGTATATGTTTCAAAGAAAGTTATGATAAGCTTATTTTGACACTTGCCAGACACCTGCGTGGGGACCCAATGCCAGCCAGACACGTTAAAGGTGTCAAAAAAGTCGTCAAATTTACGTTATAGTATCAGGGCTGAATTTTATATATATTCTTTGGGCAACTGTTTCAAGATATTTCCCAAACTGCCAGACACCTACATGGGGACCCAATGCCTGCCAGACACCTTTTAAGGTATCAACAAATCATTAAATCGCGTTATAGTATTAAAGCTAATTTTAATAGTTTTTCTATAGACAACTGTTTTAAGATATTTCCCTGCCAAACACCCACAACAGTGGCACCTAATATCAGCCAGACATATACACATTTAAAAGTATCCAAGATATTCCCCAAGCTATCAGACACCTACACCTAAAAGTTTTCAAAATAATCGTGTTTCATAACGGTTCAATATCAAATAATAATAAAATAATAATAAATGGATAACATTATTTAACAATATTTTTAGCCAAGAGTGCGAATGAAATCCAAAGCTTCACTGGTGCTCAAACATACCTACCTATCAACATTTTCCTAGCATTTATTAAAAAAAAAATATTTTGTTCTGCTACGACTAACTTGTTACCTAGCAACAATTAAAGAAATTACTTTGAAATGCCCAAACTAGTAAGTTAAACTAACTAAATGGGAAATTGAACCCAAAATAGGAAAATTTGCCAAAAACCACTGCAATATAAGAAAATATCGCCCAAATGTGATCGGGGCGATTGCAAACATTTTTAAAAAACACTCACGGGTCCAGATTCTTTTAATGCAAAAGAAACTTTGCATATACCCAACCTCGAACCCACCCCAAATCCTAAAGTGCTCACTTTCTTTAATTATTGCTAGGTAACAAGTTAGTCGCAGGCGTAGCAGAGCAAAATATTTTTTGATGTGAAACATCTAATGCGGCGGGTAAACTCGATTTTGGGCGTGGCTTAAAGCGTTACGAAAAAGGGGAAAGATTTTGTTTCTCTTTCATTTATACTCGCACTCACAAAGTGGTCGTAATGGGGAAATTTGTTTGTTTACATTTTTCGGCAAGAAGAGTCCAAGTGGAAGAAATGTACACATATATCCATGTCACTCGCACTCAACCTTGTTTTCTTTCATTCACAATGAAAAATCTAGTACAACAGATAAGGGTGGTTACACATGCGTTACTGGCGCTTCCTTTGACGGTGTTCAGACGTGAGGCGACTCATTTTGTCATTTCTTTTTTTTTATCTGATTCTCATCTCTTGAAAATAGAGAGATGACCAAGTGAGGCGGAAGTTTTTAAATTTAAGGTTAAGTTAGAACGAAAGAGTTCATGTGACGCGACTAAAATTGCGATTTCGGTACTGTTCAACAATTCAAAAAACAATTTAGTATTTGCAAGCTTCTCAACTTTTGTTTCGTTTGCTGAATGAGAATAAAGGTTCCCCCAAACCTACGCGAATTTGTCATATTTTGTTCTATTGTGAATGATTCGCTACGAATTCGCGTTGGTTTGGGAGAGAATTAAAGATAAAATTCACCCTTAATACGATAATCGTTTTACTAAAATAACACGTCTCTAGAAGCGACCCTTGGCGTTTTAATGAAAATAATAGCGTGCGTTAAGGTGGTGAGAATATTGAAGAGCAAAGAGAACGCTTAACTCTTAGTTGCATTCAAAAACTGTCATTTATAGTGCCTTGTCGTTTTACTTGTGTTTTACTAAGCGTAGGCGATTATATTATTTTACAAATAACGTGACGTCCAATCATACAAATTAAATACATAATTAACTATATATCTATAATCAGATGACTTTTGATTATTTTCAGGAATTGTCTTATCAAAGAGAAATAATTATTAAGAATGCCAACAATGTCATTCGTCAGGCATAAAGCGTTGTACACATTATCAAACCTGAGTGTCAGCCATGTTGGATATCAAACAGAACTGATAATGTGTACATGCTGAATGATGGGCTGTCACTCACAACTGCTTCTCACAAAATTTTTTGATACTGCGTGACAACCCTCGCACTGTGGGTCCGGTTGTATGGAGAGGCGGTCATAAATCTATAAAATCTGAACCAGTCAACCGATTTGAGTGAAATTTTCAGACATGGTTAAAGGTAGTAAAATGTATCTTCGGACTCAATTTCCGCCCACTGACACGCCCACTTTAAAAAAATAGTCTTCTAAGCGTCAAAGTTGAAATAAATGATGGTTGTGTTCTTCTAGAAAGTTGTAGATAACGTGATTTGATATTATTTTGTGTACAACATTTTCTACCACGCCCCCTTTTGGGGCGTTTTTTTTACAAACCTTTTGATTTTTGTAAAAAATTCTTAGAGAACGTAACGAGTTGCCGTAAAAACATGCAAAAAAAATAATCTTGCTAAATATTGACCACGCCCACTTTTGAGGGCGTTTTTGACAAAAATCTTATTTATCAAATGGTTTCCTTAAAAATAAAAAAATATTTAACAGAATTATGTGGAAAACGCCTTTTTTAACAAGCAGCCCATACAAAGTTTTATCCCACACCCATTGAAATTGTTCTTTTTGCAAATTAAAAAAATATATTCATTTTAAAATTTTTGTTTTATTTGTTTGCTTGATTGAATTAATATTATATTTAACACTGTTATTATTGTTTAATTTGTTTTAACTTACAAAATAAAAAAGAAAATTTAAACAAATTCATAAAAAAATTTTTGGAAAATTAGATTTAGATTAGAAGTAGAATAATTAGATTAGATTTGTGTAGAATAATTTTCGTCAGGATAACTTAAAAAGACAGTCTCAGATATATCAAGCCAAGAGGACTGATTTTTCGTAATAGATTTTTTGTTGGCTTTATTTTTCTTCCAAAATTCTGTCAACTTCTTGCACACGAAATAAATTCGGTCATAGAGGAGATAAAATTAAATATTCTCAACACCTTGATATGGCCAACTGCATTTAATGTTTTCCAGTATTTGGTTGGCTTGCGTTGACCATGTTGTATTATTTCCTCGACATCCAAGCCATTTATCAAATAAAAAATTGTGTTTAATTATGCATTGATAACCAGCACTTACCAACGATAAAAAGATCAGTCAACACAGTTTTTTTGTTTTTTTTTTTCAAATCTGAAAATTAACGAAATATGGTTTTTTAAACTGTTATAACTCGAAAAAAGGAAAAAACGGGAAAAAACTACTTTATTATTTGAAAAGGTAGAACACTGATCTTCATTTTAGTTCCTCATTTGAAGTGGGCACTCGAAGGCAAATCAAAAAAATCTTTTATTTACTGTAAAAAAAAGCTAAAAAAAAGTTACAAAAAGTGCTTCGCGCAGGGGTCCAATTACACTGACCCTTTATGTTATTAAATAATAAAATGTATGTTTTTAGAAAGTACTCACCTTCTTGTTTAATATCCATAATAATTAAATATTGCTCACACTTTCTTAACACAAGTTATCACTATCACAAGCTCCT
This sequence comes from Dasysyrphus tricinctus, assembly GCA_963921185.1. Taxonomy (NCBI): domain Eukaryota; kingdom Metazoa; phylum Arthropoda; class Insecta; order Diptera; family Syrphidae; genus Dasysyrphus; species Dasysyrphus tricinctus. Next base: position 174,459,273 of record OY992531.1, on the reverse strand, counting down.
TAATAAGAAACTGCCACGATAAGCGAGCTGTATGTTTTATTATATGTTAACTTTGGATGGCAATAACAGAATGAAAAAAAAATAATGCATCAAAATATTTTTTTGTTTTGGTTTAGAGGGAGTTTGAAGAACCTTATTGATAGTCTGAATTCTTGATTAAAGACATTTAATTTTTTGAATTTTGGCCTATGGAGGTACCCACTGTGCCTCGGTTTGTTGGGTGGTTGATCGATGATGTGTACACAATTTCATTCATGAGCCGTCATTCACGGAACAAAAAACGAATTTTTATACCGAATTAGTGGAAAAAGTGCAAACAAAATAAGAAAAAGCTCGTGTGAGTCATGTAAAATAAGAAATAGCACGATTCGTGGTGGAAATAGCCTCAAAATAAAAAAGACGCAATTTTCTGAGAGTAGTAGAATTTCTTTGCCTGACGTCCAACAGCACTGATAGTGTGTACGCGAAACTTTTCACGCAGGTTTGATAACCAACACGAGTGACACTCAGGTTTGATAATGTGTACCACGCTTAAGTGTCGTAAAATTCTTTCTAGAATCTCACCCGAGCTTGGGGATTCTAAGACCACTCGAAACACATATTATATTGATTCAATATCTACAATTAAATTTTACAAAAGACTACTAAGTAAGGGTGTTTAAAAAAAAAAGTTCCTTGCAAACAGGTTTTTGAGTTCTTTATTATAACGATAAGATTTGTCTCAGAGGGTTTCGGTTTTCTCTTAAAATCAAGCATTTGAGTTTTTGAACCTGGTTAAAAGAAAATCAAAATTTAAAACAATTTTCTGAAACCTTCATACAAAAGAATATTATAGGCTATTGAATAGACCGGAAAATGAGGGGTAAAAAGGAATATTCAATAGCCTATTATGCATATTAACTTAAAAAAAATATGCGTTTTCGAAAACGGTAATGAGAGCGGTCAACGAGATAATGCTTTCTGTGTTATCAATTCAGACTTTATGAAGTCAATTTTTCTTAACTCATAGCGTAGCTTTCAGTTAAAGACATTTAATATTGATGAGCACTTTCGATAGTGTTTTATTTTCTTTTTTTTCTTTGTAAATTAATTGACTTCAAAAATAGCCAAAAAATATAAAAACGATTCTGTACGAGTCATGAATTAAACTTGTTCAAATTTTGAATGTACGAGAATTTTCATACTGGCACGTTCACGGGTGAATAAAAATGCAATTTTTGTATGGAATTACGACATTATTCACAGGTAAGTATGTACTAGGCTTTACAATGAATGACACATTTTTTTTAAAACAATTTATAACGTTAGATTAAAAGTCTCTAGTCTCAACCCAGACACTACAAAACTTAAAATTACTTTTCCATTTTTGTTTTTTGCAGTCAAATATGACGACCGACGAATTTCTTTAGAAACAGTTTGTAACAATGAAATTCACATATAAAAAGTGTTTCATAAAGGAATTTGTTATACGCCGTTTTCCTAAAAAGTTTCGGCTATGTATAGATTTCATCAAAACTCATTATATTTTTAAATCTAATGAGAATTTTTATTAGTATTTAATTATTTATAATTTGTTTTGTGAAACTGAGTTTTTAAAATAATGACAAAAATTAAAACCCTAGAACTTAAATCGGAGTTTGGCAACCATTATTAACTTATTCCTAATATTGTTTTATTTTATGGGCTAACATAAGTTATATTAAAAGAGAAATACTCAATTATACAATAAATCAATCCATTAATCCTACACATAATTAATTTTTCCTTAATTTGAAATACTTGTAGTAAACCCCTTACAATATAATAACGTCAATATAAAGCACAACAAGAACTTACACTTTGGGATAGTAAAAACTTTTTGTATGTACATTTAAATTTCTTTGTATAAAATTCACGTACATAGGTATAAAAAGAAGTCTTTAAATAACACTTACTATTTCGCACAATCGATTAATTGGTATTCATTAGATCTTTCAAAAGTTTGCTGTACACCGCGATCTTTCCAAAGTTCCTCAGTAGATTCATAAAACTCTAGTGGATAGTTGAAATCAGGACCTGGTTGCGGAAAAAAAAAACATTTTACTAAGCCATAAATTAAAAAAAAAATGTATACGTACTTGAAGCGCAATCTTGAAGATATTCAACTCTAGACTCGTTTTCCTTCTTTTCCAAAGCTACAGGAGGATTCAATGTACTCATAGCTCCAGTTATAGTCTGCAACATAAAGATAAAAATTTGTTATCAGTAAAACTAAATAATTAAAAAAATGAAATCATTTTTAAGAAAAATAAAAACATTGGGACCTTACAGTCCTGTAAAGAATAAGTATAGTTTTGTAAAATTGTCGAAGAAAAGGGGATAGGTTTGTGTCAATTGAGTCAGTTGAAACCAACTTAGTTCCACTCTCGATTTCCGCAAGTTGTGGCCGACATTTTCAGCCTTATCGCAAATAAATTTTCCCCCGGATTTTTTCCCCCGTGTGATGCTCTCCAATCGTAAACAATTTTCGAAGAAAAGGAACAAATTCCTAGGAAACAAGTACCAAGGTATCGCCAACTTTTTTTTCCGAAGGAAAATTAGTGATTTTTCCTTGGAAAAAATTCACTTAAATTTAGCTGGAGAATTTTGAAAATATAACACGTAAGTTTTACTTTTCTCTTTTTTATTCCAGTTTTGTCTGTTTATTTTAACATTTTTTATCTTCCGTGTTCAAAGTGATACATTTGGGGTAGGTCTCTTTCTCAAAAATCAATTAAATTTCTGTCAAGACTTCCCTGAAACTGGATTGAGCCACCTTTTTGGTAGCCACCTTCTGCAAAAAAAAACGCAAGCATGCATTTAGTTTAATGATAGAAGGTATGCCAAATGCTTTTTTGGGTGGTGGCACTGAATTAGTTTAAATATCCAGTAAAAATGTGAAAGCTGGTGATTCCGTAATTTTAAAAATGATAATCGTCAAAACGATTATCGTTAAAGTCATCGTCAATGATTTGCTTCACGTAACGTCTAAAGTTTTTTTTTTAATGCAGTCCCCTACAAACCTACAAGTATGAACAAAGTATTAAGTGAGCTTGAAAATCTCTTTCTTCGGTGGTTAATCTGAAGGCTATGGTATAGGTTTTAAGAAATAACGATCTGAATGTTTCAAAAATGTAGAATTATAATTATTGTATTTCATTAATTTATACACAAAGTCTGACAGTGTACATTTTATACAGAAACATAAAATCCGTAAGGCCTGGTTCACACGAGATTGTACCGCACGTTTTTTAACACATTCGGTTTTTTCCGAACAAATATCGGGGGTTCACACGATATTTATATTCATTCGTTTAAAAATCGAATAACTGCAGTATAATGAAAATGAATGGAAAAGTTTGAATTTGTGAAGTATTTTATTTTTATCTTTTTAAGGACAAAGGCTAGAAAGCTGAAATTTGGACGGTTGATAGAAATTATTGATTTAAATATGAATTAAAAAAATCAGAGTCCTAGCGTACCGTTGGACGGAGATAACGCCAATATTTGAGCGCTTTCACATATGAGCTCATATCTCTTTAGTGCATTGATGAATTTTCATATAAATAAAATTACGGTTATTTTGATACCTCATTCATTATCCTACGTGGTATATAAGCGACACAATCTTGATTTTCAATTGATCGAAAAATCAAAACAATTGCATTGAAATTACCTGGTTGGACCATTGTCCACGACCATCCACCAGCGAGAAGATCCCGTTATCTACATGGAATTTTTTTATTAAAATTTGATATGGATGGCTTTAAAAAATTATAGCTCCCGTTCTACTCGTTGGATCTTCAAGTTTAAGGTCTTTAAAGAAAGCTGACATTACGGGCTATATTATGGAAATCATTGAGGAGGGGCAAACATTTTCATACTAAAGGGGTGAATAAAGCCCAATTCAATTCCATTTATTTTATTCTAGATTCAAATGTTGATGAAAATTTTTATAGTTTTGAAAATATAAAAACGCATATTTAGTGCCTCATTCCTCTTCTTTAATTTAAGACCTTAACCCACAAGATCCAATGAGTATTACCGGAGTTAAAAATTTTTTAAACCAATCATATTGGTCGATTAACTTTTTTTTTTAACATCTGCTTTTCTCTCCACTGAAGCTGATTCGATGCCAACGAACAAAATACCCAACGTGGATTTATATGGTGTGAACGAGACTATATAAAACTATACGCCACTGGGAGACGATACGTCGCAGTTCATTCGTTTTTTTTGACAAGTCCGTTGAGTATTCGATAAACGTACTTAGCTGAGTACGTTTTCTTGCCGTACAAACGTCGTGTGAAAGGCTCTATGTAAAATATATACGCCACTGCTCATTCGCACGGATTTATACTGCAAAAAATCGTGCGGTACAATCTCGTGTGAACCAGGCCTAACTCTACTGATTGCATTATCTCGAAACGGTTACTTTTATGATAAAAAGGTACCTACTTAACATTTTTGTCGGAAATTTTCTAAGCTAACCTCGTCTCTATCATTTTTTCTGAAAGAGTTACCTTTCGGGAGATATTCTTTAAAAACCGTTTTGGGGGAGGGGGCCTTTGACCCCCATACAATTGTTAACGGTGTTCATATCGATGGGGACTTTTTAGAGTTTACTAAGAATGCTATGGGAAGGCTATATACCAAAATTCAGCTCCCCGACTATACATACGAATTTTTGGAGTATCAACGAGGATTTTATGTTTAAAATTAAACATACTCAAACTTATTATTGCTTTAATATCCCTGCTACCCTTACATATTAGATGGACTTCTCTCATACAATTTGCGACCGGATTATGGATGTTGAAAAAAAGTGACAGAAAGAAATAGTTTTAACAATACATGTCTCCATTAAATCTGAACAGAACAAAAGAGACACCTATCGCCAAAACGAGTTTTAATATTTGTATACGATAAAAAAAATAAAAAATTGTTATTACCAAAATAGCATCGCGTATGTTCTTTTTAATATCATCGACTTTTTGTTTTTTCTCTTGTTCGGAAAAACCATCAACGTGAAGTATACGCATTTGTTTGACTATTGTAGACTTGCCAGATTCACCAGCCCCGAGCAACAACAGCCTATGTGTTGCTCTATATAGCTGTTTATCCTTTTGTAATTGCTTCGAAATGGCGTCGCTCCGGCGTTTTTGACTCTTTGAATCATCAGGATTGGCATCCGCTTGCTTTGAGCCTGGAGAGCCAAAACAACCCATAGTATTCCAGGGAGTCCACCAACAAATACCTCCACTGTCTCGTACACTTTCGGGAGACTCCGCTCCTCTGGTGTCACTATACCGAGCCAGTCTTAAATAAGAAAAAAAATAAATAGGTTAATTTCTTTATTTAAAAATATACATATTTGTTAATTATATAAGGTACTAAAATGTATGAATGGCCAATGATCTATAAGTGTTAGATGTCATTTCTTCAAAAAATGCATTTTAAACAAGGAATTACGTTTTAAAAACATATGACAAAATAACATTTTACACTCACTCTTTGTGCCAATCGATGTGCGATACTAACTTGTATATATCTTTATGATAAAAAAGACATAGTTCTATTGAATTATAAGTTTAACTGGAAAATACCAGTTTAACAGAGTCACAAAAATATTATTCGTCATGAATGTAGAGAAAACGAATTGCATTATAATTTGGCCTCATCATTCCGTGGCACTTGGCATCATCATAGTTTATAGGTATGTGTTAAGCTTCGTAATACGAGGGCGGAATGATAAGTATTTATTTATGTTTAATATTTTTCAAGAATTCTCATTCAACCATTGAAAGTCAAATAACTATTAACAACCGTTAATACTTTCATATTCTATGAATAAATGCAATCTTTTAATGGTTTTAATAATACATTATGTATTTGTATGTATGTACATTATATACCTATGTACTACTATCTCAAAATACTAATCATTAATTAAAAATCGGAAAAAGGGGTCACAAATTGTTTTCTTTCTGGATAAAAATTAACAAAGTTCAACTTTCCTATTTGGGAAATTATTATATACCTACAGCCTGAATGACACTATTTGTATTCTATAACCCGACAGATACATAATATTTTTTAACATTGCTTGAGGCTTTAGCTTAAAAGATCCACAAGGCATTTGGGCATATGGCTTTCGGTGTTTTAATTAGGAATTATTGAAATCATTGAATACAAAAAACAAAAATTGTTCTTAATGACCTAAAATAGAGAAAATAAGTTCAAAAATATTATTTTTTATTTTGTTTAAATTTTAAGTTAGAAAATTAGGTAAAAGCAACCATCGATAAACGCAATACCTGGGTTAAGGCAAAACACCCAAAGGTTTACCATTAGTAACTCAGTAATTCCAACTTTTATAAAAAGTGTGACTCAGTAAACGCAAGTTTTCTTCTATTTATCTCTTATTTCGTTTGATCAATACTTTCATTTTCGCTATGTTTACTTTGATTGTAGTTGGGCAGTTATTTTACAGCTATTTCTCGGAACTTTTTGTATTGATTAGATCGTAGGTACATTGTATTTGCATTTCAACATTCTTGTAATTCAGTTATAGCAACAACTTCAATTAACTGCCCAAATTTGTATTGGTTACTTTTACCGAGGGCGTACTGCATATTAAAAAAGTTTTATGAGATAATGAATTTTAAATATTTTTTCTACTTTGTCGATTTTTTAGAAAATTTCTCCTCTCGCATGAACGGGGGACAGAGACCGCCCGCTATTAAACAATTTTTTTTTCTTGGGTGGGCCCAACTTACACGCTCTAGCTTTTTGCTACACCTTTTGCAAAACACCTTGTATTAAAGCTGATATTTTTAACACGGTATCTAAGAAACTGTGAAATTAACCATGAATTCCCATTTGACCTTTAATAACTAATATTAAGTAGAAAAGAAGCAAGCATTTTTTTTAAAGAACATTCAAATATCTTTAAGATTCCTCCTTGATAACGATAACCAATTCTAAAGTAATAAAATAAAGAAGAAACAAAAAAAATCAAAAAAATGACCTCTAAATATTACTTAATCTAAAATTGCTTAAATTCTACCAGGCTTATTATTTCACTAGACTCAAACAAAAAATAAAATGCACGACTGGATCGCACGTACTTGCTCTTATGTTCAAGTTGTGTGGAACTTAAGAACTTTAAAAAATATTCAAGTAATTATAGAAAAAGTATAAAAAAGCATTTAAATCGTTCTTTTAATTGTTTAAACACCCTGATAAATAACTTAGAGCGCAAAAAAAAGTATGCTATTTGATTACTTAAAAAAAAATGAATATATGCAAAAAAAAAATTTAAAATCGTTGGAGCCGTTTTCTTAAAAATTAATTTTTTATATATAAAATTTTTGTAATATTTTTCAAAAAAAAATTTGGTATGCCAATTTTGAGTATATATTAATATACATTTAAAACTGAAATTTCAAAACAATTCATCAACCCGTTTTTGAAATATTGAATTTTCAAAAAAAAATTTTGAATCTTTTTTTAAAAATCCAAAATTTATTTTTTCAAAAATTTTGGTATACAGTATTATTTATATTCTAACAAAGCTTTTGTGCAAAAATTTTTATTGAAATCGGATGAGCGGTTAATGAGAAAATCAAAAATCAAAAAACCCGTTATATGGCAGGTACCGTTAATAAATGTTTTTGGTGATTTTTTTTCTTACTTAAAGGTACATCATATCTACAATAATACACTGATTTTTTTTTATCAAAATCGTTGGAGCCGTTTTTGAGATAAATAAGCTTTTCCTTAACGGTTGTATGGCAAGTACCGTTATTTTTTGAGCTAAAAAAAAAATTTCAATTTCCCCTCTGGAGAGTTACAAAAAAACCTTAAGTTCAAAATTTGAAGAAAATCGCTTCAGTGGTTTAGGCTGTAGGTTGAGGTACGGACAGACAGACAGACAGACAGACAGACAGACAGACAGACAGACAGACAGACAGAATTGTGCCACCCACTTTTTTCGTGTTCTCTATCATCGTAATGTCATGTTTGATTGTTATCTCGAAATTTTTTTTTTGCACGAATCCAAAACTTGCCCTATAGTACCTATATCGCAAGTAAAAACTAGTGGCATTGAAAACAGAAAATATTTTTATTTTGACAGTGAGACTCCTTATTTAATTAATTATTCAGTTACTATTCTAAGTTTATAAATTAAAACGTTAGTAATCTTCTAAAGGATACATAAAGCCCTTTAAAAGATAGCTATATCTTAACTTAAGTCCAACAAAGCTGCTGGAGCTGATGGCCTTGCGGCTGAGTTATTCAAAGCAGCTGATGATGAATTGGTTAGGAGTATGCACTAGCTCATCTGCGAAATATGGTCGGAGGAAAGCATGCCCGATGAATGGAACAGCATTGTGTGCCCGATCCTGAAGAAAGGCGATCCTCTGGACTGCACCAACTACAGAGGCATCAGTCTAATTAAAATCGCATACAAGATCTTTTCTGCCGTACTTTGTGATCGCCTGAAGCCATTCGTCAACAACCTGATAGATCCATATCAGTGTGGGGTTAGTCCACCATCGACCAAATATTCACACTACGGAAGATCTTGGAAAAATACTGGAGTTTCAAATCGACACCCACTACCTTTTCATCGATATCAACGCCGCATATGACAGTATCTATAGAGATGATCTATATAGAACAATGTTTAGTTTTGGCATCCCTCCAAAACTCGTCCGTTTTTGCAGGATGACGATGGAAAATGCACGCTGCTCCATCAAGGTCGGCAAAGACCTCACCGACACGACACCTTTGATGTCAAAAAAGATTTTAAGCAAGGCTACGCGCTGTCATGCGACTTCTTCAACATCGTTCTTGAAAAAATAGTGCAAAGCTCTCTAGTAAACTCTAGAAGCCTAATCTTTCAAACATCCATCCAATTCCTCGCTTACGCTGACGACATTGATATAATGAATCGGACGAACAAAGTGTGATGTCAGTAGTGCTTTCGGGAGTATTGAGAAAGAACTTAAGAAGATGGGTTTAACGCTGAATGAAAGCAAAACGAAATACACTACTCAACAATATTAAAGGAACAAATTTTTTTTCAATTTTTGTTAGCGTTTTTTGAAGAGCTGTATCTTTGTGACGAGTGGTCGTATTGAGTTGAAATAAAAAGCATTTTACAGCTTTATGTTTTTTGTTTCGAGATTTGTTTGCAAACAAATTTTTTTGAAGTACCGTTATTGCGTTATTGCAAAAAATGAGACGAGACAACTAAATTATTTTTTTTTATTTTTTTTGAATGTCCTCATTTCTCTGGATAATTTTTTTTGAGTCAATTAAATGTCATGTAGTACCTCGTGGCTTGATGGTTAGTGCGTAGGACTGTCATGCCGAAGGTGTGGGTTCGATTCCCAGCCGTGCCACCTAAAAACAGAAATGTTTTATTCGAGGTACTGCCTCTTGCGAGGAACTGACAAATCCTCCAAGAGTATACTTGTCATGAAAAAGTGCTTCTCATTTAGCCGTTCGGACTCGGCAAAAAACTGTAGGTCCCCTCCATTCCTGCCAACAAACACGCACACAGGAATGGTTGTGAGTTGTAAGTCACTTAGGCCCTGGTTCTCCATGAGCTGTTGCGCCACCCAATTTATTTATTTATATATTTATTTAAATGTCATGATCAGATACCTTGTTTATTCAGCTTCAATTCAGTTTTTTTGTTGTTGTCGTACGATTTTTTTGACATGGTTTATCTGACTTTGAATGAAAAAAGATACTTTTAGCCTTGATTACCAATATCTCAGCAAATAATGACGTTATAAAAATTTCAAAGACAGTTTTGGAAATTTGAAAAAGCGTTTTACAAGATTTTTTTATGATTTTGTAGAAATTATTTTTTTTTACCGTTCACCGTTAGTTTAAAAAAAGTACTAAAAACTGACGTTTTGTGGTCTTTTCGTAAATCTTTTTTTTTCGTTGCAAATATTGATTGCATGGCTTGCGTTGGTATGCAAATCTATAGACTTTTAAATCATCAATATTTTTGTAAATTTTCAAATTGATTCATCGAACAGTTTTTCCTCACCAAAACTTCAAAGTCTTACAAACCAGGTAAAGGAACAAATTGTGTTATTCCTTAACAGTGCGTAGTCGTCATCAAAATGACAAGAAAACTGTAATTCCAGTGAATTTTTTTCACAGTTTTGCATTAGTTAGATATTTTTTTGAATTTAAATGAAATAAAAAGTGCATTTTTCCAAAAAAAAAAAAATAATTTCAAAAATTTTTCAAACAAAAAAACTTGATTTTTTTTTCTAAATTTTTTTTTTGGAAAAATGTATTTTTTATTTCAATTCAAAAAAATATCTAACTAATGCAAAACTGTGAAAAAATCCACTGGAATTACAGTTTTCTTGTCATTTTGATGACGACTACGCACTGTTTAGGAATAACACAATTTGTTCCTTTACCTGGTTTGTAAGACTTTGAAGTTTTGGTGAGGAAAAACTGTTCGATGAATCAATTTGAAAATTTACAAAAATATTGATGATTTAAAAGTCTATAAATTTGCATACCAACGCAAGCCATGCAATCAATATTTGCAACGAAAAAAAAAAGATTTACGAAAAGACCACAAAACGTCAGTTTTTAGTACTTTTTTTAAACTAACGGTGAACGGTAAAAAAAAATAATTTCTACAAAATCATAAAAAAATCTTGTAAAACGCTTTTTCAAATTTCCAAAACTGTCTTTGAAATTTTTATAACGTCATTATTTGCTGAGATATTGGTAATCAAGGCTAAAAGTATCTTTTTTCATTCAAAGTCAGATAAACCATGTCAAAAAAAATCGTACGACAACAACAAAAAAACTGAATTGAAGCTGAATAAACAAGGTATCTGATCATGACATTTAATTGACTCAAAAAAAATTATCCAGAGAAATGAGCACATTCAAAAAAAATAAAAAAAAATAATTTAGTTGTCTCGTCTCATTTTTTGCAATAACGCAATAACGGTACTTCAAAAAAATTTGTTTGCAAACAAATCTCGAAACAAAAAACATAAAGCTGTAAAATGCTTTTTATTTCAACTCAATACGACCACTCGTCACAAAGATACAGCTCTTCAAAAAACGCTAACAAAAATTGAAAAAAAATTTGTTCCTTTAATATTGTTGAGTAGTTTATGTATACTAGGGTGGTCGTTATAATGGTTTTTTTTTTAGTTTTATTATTTGGATGGGCCTAAATCATCTCTAAATGAAGAACAAAAATTTCCTAATTTTTAAGATTTTCATTTTCATCCCCTAAAGTCGCTGTAGGGGTAAATTAAATTTCCCTTTTTTTTTGGAAATTCGCGTAAAATCTGTCAAAAACTCAGAGCATGTAGATGAGAAGTTGACAAGAAAAAAATCCTATCGGAGGGGAGTAATATCTCCCACCGCTTGGAAGGGAGGGGCAATTTAATTAAATAATTGCATAAAATAGAAACAAAAATAATAAGAAAACAATGGCAACACTTGCAGTAATGTGTTGTGTGTTTTCGGTAATATTTAGCTTTTATATAACTTTTTCACGGAGGTCGCATCGACTTGGTTTTGGTGTCATTTGATTCAGCATTCAAAACTACCTTAAAAACATGTGTCATATGTTTAGGTTGCACCAAAGTTAATTTTTCTGTTTGATACATCACAATTTCCCCCCCTCTCCCCCTTAAAAAACACCCTTCCATGTGAATATTTTTATAGACTCTTTTGATTTTGCAATCTCATAATACATGAAACGTTTTCACCAAGTTTCAAGATGGTACTTATATTTTTTTTATTCGAAAGACTATGTATGAAAAATTTGTGGTATGGGTATAGGATCTAATTTAGTTGCATTACAGGTGTGACCTTAAAAAGCTGCTGATTTGCAATTGGGATATCTAATGTTCATGTCGTGTAACTATGTATCATTCTTTTACGAATATTAACCTTGATAGTTGATCTTCAATTTCAGTTTAGAAATGAGAAGCAAAACTCTGAAAAACAAAACTAAATTTTAATTTGAAAACGTTACGAGTATGACAGGTCAACGTTATGGGTATGACTGAGTATGATTTGTACGCATGAAAACAATATAATAAACGGAATTTTGACAGAAAATTGTTGCCATAGATGGATTTCTTACATGAAATGAGAAGAAACACTTCCTCTAGAAAAAAAGAAGTTTTTTCTCACTGAAAATTGAGCAGAGTTATCCCTTCGATATTTTTTTCAATTTCACTTAAAACCGATTAATTTCTCATTTACAGCCATATTATCCACTTAATTAATCCGGGTTTAAAGTTACAAGTTGGTTAACAGCGTGTGACATAGACTTAAAATTTGTATTACGACTCAGCATTAATTTCAAATTCCTGAAATTTCGTGTGACAAAAGATTATTATATTCTCCTTTTTCCCTGAAATTATCAAAAATTATCAAAATATTTCATCAGAAAAGTTAATGTTCAACCGGAATTTTAAAAGCTATTAGGACTTTCATAAGAAAAATTTGCTCGAAAAGCACCAGTACCCGTTAAAATACGTGATCAAAAGAAACATGAATCCGCATTCTGTTCTTATATCCGAATATAAACTCCATGAGCGGCCATGTTATCGCCGTAAAATAATAGGAAATATTGGTGTACTTATTCATCCAAAAAATGTCTTAAGCCGTTCGATTAGCCCACCCAACCAGTGTACATAATAAAAAGTATCAAATGTATAACTGTGCTAGACTTCTAAACCCGTGTAGGCTTTAACTACCGCAGAGGATCCCACCACCTGGGAAAATTTTAACTATTTTACACTCATATTTTCAAATACAATTTGCCAAGTTTTTGACTTGAACGCTTCGTCTGTAGATTAAAAATATTGTTTCGAACATTGCAGTGATGCACTCTCGATAATGTATTAATACTTTGACTACATGTTCTTCAAATGTTTTATATTAGCTGCGTTTTATTATCTCCGGGTCAGGGTCGAGGTTTTCTTTTAACATGTATTACAAAAACAACATGGGATCCAGGTTTCTATCGAGGTTAACTTCAATAACCCAGATACAGGTTTTCACTCTAACCGGCAGAGGGCTATTTACCATTGTGAATGATGTCAATGATTTGTCAGCAGTGATAGGAAAAGAAAGGAAAAAAGACAGGCTTTACATGAAAAACAAATATAATAATAAGAAAAAAAGATACTGATATGTGTTTACTGTTTCTGCACTAACCCAGCCCCGGATATATGGGGGGCAAACCGGGGCCTGTGCGTCGGGCGGCAGCTTACAGGGGAGCCAAATCTATGTGACTGAAAAAACTGAGAATTGCGACGCTTAATGAAATAAAATGAATTGAGATGCGGCTAAACCCCTTCTTCAATAATAAAACAATTGAACTGTGTCCCTCTACAAGCGGCGCACCACCAATCTAAAATCCTAGTCTTGCCTAAAGAATTATTTGCTGGATACTGACAGCTTTATTACACTGTATTTTAGATCTTTTTTAATTCACAAAAAATTTAAGTACCCAAAAATATAGGAAATCAGGTGCTCTTGTGTTTTGACGTTGCTTAGCTCTCGTACTATTAAGGTTTGAAATTGTGTGTCAATTTCATTGAAATCGTTCAAGGAACAACGAAGTTATAATATGTTAACATTTTTTGAAAAATCCTGTTATGAAATATTTTGTTTTCTGTTACAAATCTGTATCACCTGAGTAAATTTCATTGCAATCTCTCAAGAAATTACGAAGTTGCAAAATGTTGACATATTTTAGATTCATCCTATTTTGAAAACATTTTGTCCTGCTATAACTCTGTCTCAGCTATCATCTCTGTCAATTTCATTGAAATCGCTCAAGGAACAACGAAGTCCCGAGGATTTAAAAACTTTTTTCGGAACTTTGTGATTCGATACTTTATCTTGCGTAACTTTGGCTTTTCGAAATTATGTACTGTCGTAAATTTACATTTTTCTTTCTTCGGGAACGAACCATACTTTACAGATCCTTGCAGATTTGATTCTAATGAAAACGAATTTTATTAGGATCAAAAATAAGATTCGTGATCGAATCAAAAATAAAATCCTTTTGAATTGTTCACGAGAGAACGAATCATATTTTATCGATCTACGAACCTTGGTTGTGTATCGTCTTTGTTTAGGCATTGTTTATTTTCTTATCTATAGTACCTAGGTAATAAGTTGCTGAATAGGTATGGGCTGCACATCCATTAAAAAGTTGTATCCTCCCAGTGACAAAAAAATCCAACCAAGCAGCTACATACGTGTTTTTTTTTTTCATTTTTCTCAAAAACGGCAAGGGCGCCAAAATCAAGTTTTGACCCGGTTCGGAAAAATCGTAGATCCGGGGCTGCACTAACCCACATCGTTTTATTTTCACGAGGTGAACCATATAGGTTATGAGCGATAATAGAACGCGGCTATTATGTATCTAATTTTGTATATTGTTAATTTTTGAATGTGAGCTTGTTAGACTAGTCGCGCACATGCAACTTTCAGTTTCGAAACTGTTTGGTTGCAAAAATGAATCCTATTGACTCATATGGGACAGCGCGCACATGCAGAAACTATTCAGTCGCGTCGATTCGATCAACTTTTCAGTTTGTGTTTTGCCACAAACTGGACGATTGCCCGAAATCGGGTTTTCAATTTGTGTCATCTCATATAGAATAATATGTAACTGCGCGCACATGCAACAAAATAGTTGCAGATATTTAACCACATCGTTGAATTTTGTTTCTTCCAAAGTGACTTACGTTCTCTGTGCGAAAGAGAACAAATTTATCTTTTCTTTTATTTGCTGAGTAAAAGAATAGGACAAAGGCGATAATATTTGTCTTTGTATGAATGGGGTAGAAAATTTGAATAAACATTGTCGGTGTGTTGGTTAGGTTCGTTGCGATTGCATGTGGAATTGTTCATGTGTGCGCTCATCGGTCAACTTATGACTAAACTGTTTTGTTGCAGTAGCAGTTGCATATGCGCGACTAGCCTTAATCTTTTAACCACTAACACATACACTCATGATGAGCATTTGATTGTTGAATGCAGCTTGCTCTAAGCTTACTGCAACAAAGAATCTGAAGAAATTTGTTCATGAAATATTAAAATTGGTATCAACGCAGAGTGGCACCCTCTATAGTCTCCCCTAAAATCCACATATTTAGTCCAGTCAAAATAGTCATATGACCTAGCCAAAATTCCCATAAGACTGAAAATTGGTACAGGACTTTCTTATGGCATAACAAATCAACGCATATGAACTAACTAAAGGTCACAAAAAATTTAAAATTGATTTAACAAATCAACTGCGAAAAGTCCCTGTCAATCCCGTTCGAGCACACAAAGTTATTCAAGGTCAAGTGTCGAAAAAGTTGGCTTTTGGTCTAATTTCTATCAAACGGTGAATGCTATCGAAAAATAATTCTGATAAGTTTTATAGATCTTGCAATTTCCTACAAAAAATATTAGAACACTTTTTTTCGTAGGATCTTTGGTTTAGGAAATGGAAATATAGTGATCTCAAATAAGGTAAATTGCCGAAAAGACCGTTTTTTTGGGCATAACTCTTTGGCGGAGAGTAATTCAGGTAAGATTTATAGATCTTTTGAGCAGTTAACGTAATCGAAAAGTACTTCATCGAAAGTTTGTAGATTATATCATACTCTACAGAAAAAATTAAATTTTAAATTAAATTCAAACGATATTTATATGTAGGTAAAAATTGTATGCTCATTTTTTAGAAGTTGAAATGTACTTCCTAATATGTAGTAAAATTTTGTCCCATACGAGTGGTTGGTCAAAAAATATAGCGATTATAAAAGGTCCAAAAGTCAAAAATACAGCATTTTGAAGTACAACTGTCAAACGGTGAATGTTATCAAAAAATAACAGGTTTTCGACACGACTCCGCTATCCGTTTTTCGCTATTAGCTCTGGATTTTGAGATATTACCGTTAGAAAGTGCAAAAATACCCCTTTTACGCCATTTTTGGGGTTATGTTTCTATGCGAATTGATTATTATTTTTTTTTTAATTGCACAGATTTCTGAAAGAAATAATCTTAATCTTCAAAATTACGCCTTTTTTTTGCTTTTTGAGAAATTCTCAGTTGCATTTTTCAATATATTGTGATGAGCAGAAAGAGCGACTTCCCCAAGATTTAGAGAGAAAAGAAAAAAGTTACAACGGTTTTTGGGATGATGGTCGTTATGTTAAGTGACTATTGTTGGGCTCTTTTACGTAAAAAGAACCAAAAATGTAAATAAACCGTGTAGTTCCATTACACTTTGTTTTAATTTGAAAGCGTTATTTCAAATTAAAAAAAAATATGGTCAAAAACGGGTGATTTTTTAATTTATTTCCAAAAGTTGAGCTGATAGCCTATTGAATAGACCTTTTAAAAAGGAACAATTACGTGCAAGGGTTTTTATTATTGAATATGTTTTTTTGGCACATAAGCATGCTTAAAACCGAAAATGCTACTAAATTCACCCATGCGTTTCTGAGAGAATGGTCACACTGGCCTTTTTTTCAGTATTTTTGGTATAACTCGAAAACTAAGCTGAGTTTGATAATTTTACATATAAAACTTTTTGTTCAAAACTTAAATTTCTATCGAAATGGATGGTTAGGAAAATTTCTTAAAAAAATTTATGCAGGAAAAGTAAACAAGAAACAGCACACAAAAAAGCGAAAAATCAAAGATTTAAATTTTTTTTCTAAATTGAGCATAACTTTTTGCGGAGCAAAGATACGCTCAAAACATGCACAAACAAAGTAAAGTAAAGTCTTAAGGCCTTAATATGACATGTTAAAAAAGCCATATTATTTGAAAACTGACAGAGATATACCTAGCCATTCAAACTTTACCATTTCTTATCATTTTTTGCAATTTTTGCCGAAAGCCTATTTTTTGGTACTTTATGACAAATTTAACGTTCTTAGCACCTAGTACCAGATCTTATGTTATTCGGACCAGCCGTTCGGTCTGTAGGCCTGAAAGCATTTAAAACAGCCAAAAAACGAAATTGCGAACTAACATACTTTTTAAAAATTCTCTATAGTTGTAATGTCATATTATATCAAAATTTTGATTTCGAACATTTGAACGAAAGTGAAATTTGCCATATTGTACCGAAAAAGCGACTTTCGGGCCAAAACTGCGAAAAACTATAAGAAGTGATAAGGTTTGAATGGGAATACCCTGTCTATTTTGAACAAATATTAATTTTTGAATATGCCATATTAAAGCCTTTAGTCTCTTCTTTATTTTGTCTATACATTTCTTGACCCTATCTTTGCTTCAAAAAAAATTATGCAAAATTTATTAAAAAATTTAGAAATCCTTGATTTTTTATTTTTTTTTGGTCTTGCTCAAATTTTTATGTAAAATTTTTTGAACTATCCATTCCAATAGAAAATTTAATTTTGAACAAAAAGTATTAAATGTAAAATTGTCAAATTCGGCTTAGTTTTTGAGTTATACCAAAAATACTGAAAAAAGGCCAGTGTGACCATGCTCTCAGAAACGCATGGGTGAATTTAGTACCATTTTTTGTTTTAAGCATGCTTAAGGGCCAAACAAACATATTCAATAATGAAAACCCTTGCACGTAATTGTTCCCTTATACCCCCCATTTTCCGGTCTTTTCAATAGGCTATGATAGCAAAAAATGGATTTCAGATTTGAAATCTACACTAAAAACTCTTTTTAGAATATATTTTACCTACTCCTGTCGAAAGCGACGTAAGCCAAAGAGAAAGCATTTTTAAAATTATATGTAGTCAGATGAGGACTAGGTAATAACTAATTTAATATTTTTCAAAAAGTAAAAGAGATAGGTATTGCGACGATTAAAGCTCAAATTTGAAGATTAAGATTAGTACTTTCAAAAATCTATACAAATAAAAAAATCAATTCGCATAGTTACATAACCCCAAAAATGGCGAAAAAAGTTTTTTTGTACTTTCTAACGGTAATATCTCGAAAACCAGAGCTGATAGCGAAAAACAGATTTGAGTTCAGCATTAAAAATTACCTTTAGAACGACTCTTACTTTCAAGTGTCGAAAAGTTAACCGATATTTGTAAACCTGTGTAATTAATGCCAAGTTTATAGATTATGTCATACTCTACAAGAAAAAATAATTTGTGTTCCTAAAATTTACAATTAAAAAAATATAAATATTTAAAGAATTTATTAAAACTTAATAACACTGATTTCTTTTAGTTTACTCTTAAATAACGAAGCTGTCTTAAATCAATATAATTATGGTGAGTTCGTAGACCATAAAATTGTCTACACTATTTTTTTTTTTTTTAATTTTGTTCTATTCGAGCAGATAGCTGCCTCAATTTGTTAAATTTCTAGATAATTTATGGGTATGCGCAAATCGTATTGGGGAAAATTCTATTCTATTTCTGAAAATAAATGATTTAAAATGATAAATTTACGAAAGCACGTACAGTGACGTGCTATTGTTCTTTTTTGAAATTTAAAATTCTATTATTTCAATTTGTTTAAGTAAAAAGTTTTTAAGAAATCAAATTTTCCCATACAATTATTAGGCCTTGTGAAAAAAAAAGTTAAAGCTATTTTTGGAAGAAGCTAAAGCTAGCTACTCATAGCTATTACTAGTAGCTAAAGCTAGACAGTTCTAGCTTAAGCTAGACAGCTCTAGCTTAAGCTAGACAGTTCTAGCTTAGGCTTTGTTTTATGTGAAAAAACAGGATTACGCTAAACAGCTTTAGCTAGAAAATTTTAGCTTAAACTTAATGGGGCATATTCATAGATGTTGTTTTACTTTTGCTAGACTAAACTGGAGTTTACCTGATATGATAAATAATATGGCCCCGGGCAAAAAAACTTCCAGCTTAATGATTAGGAATTCTAATCTTGTTGGATATAGTTTACAGTGGATTTTCGTTGAAAAATTCATGTAAGTTGAACTGAACTTAATACAAATTGCGTCTGACAAAGCCCTCACTATGTCACTGATGAGTTCAAGTGAGTAAGCCGAACGAAACGCCAATTTGTAGGACTAAAGGCCATTAAAAGCTATTTTGAATCAATAATTCAACAAGTCCAATCCTTAATGCTAAGTTCTCTACTTGGCTGATTTATTTCAGTAGTATATAGAATTTGTATTATAAAACCTTCTTATATAGAAACTATGCCTGGCCCCGGGCAAAAAAACTTCCAGCTTAATGATTAGGAATTCTAATCTTGTTGGATATAGTTTACAGTGGATTTTCGTTGAAAAATTCATGTAAGTTGAACTAAACTTAATACAAATTGCGTCTGACAAAGCCCTCACTATGTCACTGATGAGTTCAAGTGAGTAAGCCGAACGAAACGCCAATTTGTAGGACTAAAGGCCATAAAAAGCTATTTTGAATCAATAATCAATAATAATAAACAAGTCCAATCCTTAATGCAAAGTTTCTACTTGAGGAGCCGATCGTAAGATTACCTATCTCATTGGAAAATTGGATACCAACCGATAGCTTTACTCCAAACATTTACAAAACTACTTGTGGCACACGCTTTATCCGGTCGCAATGTTTAGAATATGCATTGTTTAGGTTGCATTTTCCGCTAAATGAACCTATAATATAAGCAACTGCTATAAATGGGGTATCAAATGAAAGGTAAGACTGTCCTCTACACGATACCAATGGTTGGACAAACTTTTTTTTGCTGTTGCCACGAGTCCGACCACTTTTCTTAAATTAGGGATTTTGTGCATTTTTGGATGAAAATGAAAAAAGTGGTTAAGGCCACTTTCTTAGCTATTTGATAGGTATGATTTTACTCAGTTTTGCCTAATGTAAAACGCAGTGTTAGTAAAAGACTATTTTTAAAGAAAATGGTCGGACTCGTTGCAACAGCCAAAAAAATTTTGTCCGACTATTGTCTAACCTTTCATTTGATACCCCATTTATGGCAGATAATTATATTATAGGTACATTTAGCGGAAAATGCAACATAAAAAGTGAATTTTCTAACCACTTCGACCGGATAAAGCGTATCTGACCAAGTTTTGTAAATGTTTGGATTAAAGCTATTGGTTGGCATCCAATTTTCGTGTGGCCGCAATGAGATAGGTAGTCTTACGGTCTGCTCTCAGACTATAAGCCTTTTGTTTATTCATCTCAATGCACTCAAAACCGAATTCTTTCTTCAATTCAGTTATGCAAGTCTGATGGTATTCGCCAAACGATTCAAAACTCTATTATTGTGAGGGTGATAGAAATATCCGATTAAATTCAAGAAGAGCTTATGGAATTTGAAAATTATCGCGACTGCAAAAACTGTTTTGAGTCCGGAATCAGCCTCGAAGAATTTTATTGCAAGAAAGCGAAGAAGATAATTATATTATCTTCGGAAAAAATACATTAAAATATCTCGTGTTTTTCCACATCGTAAATATGTAAATAATTCTGGGCATATTGTTGATTAAAAACAAAAAACAAAATCGCTGTCGCAAAATCGGCTGCGAAAATGACATGCATTGGACTCAGAGTAATCAAGAATTCAAGATCTTGTGAAATCAATACGTGCTCAAATAAAGCTTTTAGTTTAAAAGAACGTTAATTCAATTTTTGTACTTTTAAATATTTGGGGGTTCACGGCCATTTCGAATTCCTATTAGGGGTTTGCAAGTCAATCTGAGTTGGGAACCACTGATATATGTAGACTAAGAGGCAGCAAATTTTGGGGGTGAATGCAGAACCAAAATATGAATATGAGGGTCTGTAGGTGCACTTTGATATCGAATACAAAAGTCTTGCAGGTTTTTTTTCAACACATGTAGTGGGAATGAGGGTGTCCAAATAGCGGTGTTTCAAGATACACCCACTTCAATTCATTTATTAAAAATATTAAATGATGCTCTATCATTTTTCCTAAGTCCACAGACTTTAAATTAAATGATCCAATCAAAAGAACACAAGATATAAGCTTTTTAAACACATGGTGTTTGTCTTCAAAATTAAACACAATCTGTGCCCCGAATACCTCCAAACCAGTGTACCTGAAAGAAGAATTGTACCATATAACTTGAGGAACGTGGAAGAGTTCAACATCATCCAAACCAGAACAACTAGAGCACAGGCCAGCATACTCTACATGGGATTACAGGCGTACAACAATCTTCCGTCTTACATCCGAAATATAACTAATTTAAATCAATTTAAAACTCAAATTAATATATATGGGTGATTCCATAGAAAACGACCCTTTACGAAAAATCACAAAATATGACTTAGAATTGAAAAAACGACCGTTAGACGGTTTTAAAAGATTGCATGTTTTATTTTAAAAGTGAAATTATCAATAATTTTTTTTAACGCCGCTAATTTCGCAGCTCGAACCACTTTGCAAAATAGGTCTCCAAAAGTCACTTTTTGTTATCAGAAGCTCAAAACCCTATTTTCAATAATTAATTGTTTCAAAATTTGAGAACTGGTGGTTATTTGCCCTTATGAAAACTCTAAGCACGTTTTCGTGTCATTTAATTATTCAATAGTAAATACAATTTTAGTTTTTAGGCAGTTGATTCATAAAGTGCTTAGTGTCACGCCCGTAACAAAAAAAAAATTATGCTTCATTACTAGAAGAAAAAAATTTGTTTCAATGTGATAATTTGGGGAAAAAAGGAGAATACTATGATCTACTGTCAGACAAAATTTCAAGACGTTGAAATTAATACTGACCGCGTATTTAAAATTTTAAGCCTATGTCACACCCGTAACAGGTTGGCATTTCAAATCATAATCATTCTGTTTTTCAACTCAATTTTAGTTTTGTTGCTTTTAGATACGAAATTCATGACGTAGGGATATAATTCTAAATAATTCTAAGAAAATCTACTTTAAATATGATTTAAATCGGCTTTAAGTGAAAGATTTCCCTATTTTAAAAGAAAATGGAAAAATTCTCATTGAAGTGACAAAACTATTCACTTTTCAGTGAGAAAAACTTCATTTTTCTAGAAAAAGTGTTTCTGATATCATGTGAGAAATGATTATACATCGATGACAACAATTTCCCGTCAAAATATAGTATATTATATTGTTTTAAGGCATACAAATCATGCTCGGTCACACCCGTAACGATGACCTGTCACACCCGTAACGTTTTCAATTAGAAATTTTGTATAGTTTTTCGTAGTTTTGGTTCTCATTTCTTAACTGAAACTGAAGATCAACTATCTAGGTAAATATTTGCAAAAGAATGATACAAACTTTTCATGCAATATCTTACACCACATGGAAATTAGATATCTTAATCGCAAAACAGCAGTTTTCTAAGGTCACACCCGTAACGCAACCAAATTGCATCCTATAACTGAACCACTAATTTTTCATACTTTAGTATACTATTTTTTTAAAAGGGCTTCAGGTGTCCTATAGAATAGTAAAGTAATTATTTATAAATTGGGAATAGTATGTGAATAATTAATAAAATATGGAGTCTCACTGTCACACCCGTAACGATGGAAACACCCATATGCTAAATCTTTTATTAATTAAATTCCTAGACAAATATTTGAATGTTATGTTTATAAACCTTGAAATGTAAACTTTTTTTTTACATTTTAATGGCCATTGAGCCAAATAAAACTTATAAATAAAATAAATATAATAAAATTTGTAGAGATTTAAAAATAATCAAAAATCAACAAAAAATAGCCCAACAAGTTCGCTTGAAAAGCTTATATCCAGAGTTTTATTATTCGGATCGTCAAAATTAACGCCTGGGGACTCACGTAAGATGACGGAGCATCATTTCACATTTTTAATAAATTAATTGAAGTGGTTGTATCCCTTAAACAAAAATTAAACCCTCCGTCAACAAAAACCTACCAGACTTTTGTATTTGATATAAAAATGCAGTACCCACAGACTCTCATACTCTTAGACTACTAGCATAAACAGTGGTGAACAAAGGTGGGCAAACGTTTTCACTTATTTGTAAAAGTTGGTGCGAACTTAGCATTGTAAGCCGGGAGGAAAAAAATTTAATTTTATTATTTTCTGTATTAAATCAAGTCTTATTTTCTTCAATTAAATTTAAAAAAATATATTTACATACACTGAAAAAAATGTTAAATGAATTTTTGGACTTGGCCACTGAAATTCGAATCCCCTCCAGTTTAATTCGACCCCTATGCTCATTAGTGTTGGATGGATAAATTTATACTGGCATAACCATGACTACACAATTGACCAGAGATTCTCAATTGGATTGAGGTCAGGGTCATGCCAACGTCTGAAATTCCTGATTTTCGAACAATTCTTTAATAGTTTCTGAGGTTAGGGTCCCCATATGTTATTGGAAAATGAGTTCAGACTCCACTTTTTGCCAAAAATATGTGCAAATTATAACGTAATGTCAAAATATTTTTCTTTATTCATTATTCACTCGAGTCGGTTCGATAGAACTCCAAGAAAAACGGCCCCACGCTCTCCCAAACCAATTCTTCATATTTTGTATTATTGTGAATGATTTCGCGTCGTCGGCGAATGTTTCGCGTTGGTTTGGGAGAGCCTTAATCCCGAAACGAGCAAAAGTGGTCAAGTCCAAAAATTCATTAACATTTTTTTCTGTGTATTTTATTGCTCGGTAGCGTACCTCAACCTCACTTCCGAAAGCAAAAGACAAAATTAAACGAAGAGTCCCACGTCGCACTTATAGTGGCGTCGGAAATTGAAAAGTCCCTATTTCTGTTATGCGAACTAAGCGTAGTACACATGATCAAACCCTATTGAAACTCGTGTGGGATATCAAACACATTTGATATTGTGTACACGCTGAATGACACACAACTGCTGCTCACAAAATTATTTTGATATTGCATGACAATCCTCGGTGTTTTTGGTGTTTATTCGATGATGTGCACACAACACCATTCATGAATCATGAACCGTCATTCTCGAAACAAAAAAAAAAAATACAGTCGACTGCCTCTAAGTCAAACACCCTCTAAATCCCTCTAACATTTGCTTGCCATATTTTTGTACTCTCTTCAAATTTCCATACAGTTTTTACTTCTCTCTAACTCGAATTTTCAAAAAACTCTCTCTAACTCAAACCGATTTTGTTATCCCGTAAAATGAAAATAATCCAACAAGCACGAAATAAAAAATGTAACATTCTGAGAGTAGTGGAATTTGTTTGACTGATAGGTTTGTACGTGACACTTTTCACGCAGATTTGACATCCAACAGGAGTGTCAAAATCGGAAATAAGTTTGACCCAGAAGTTAATTCTTTATGCGTATCCAGAAAATCGTGTACATATCAATTTTGCGATTTCATAAGAGTGAGTTTAAAATGTTTGTCAGATAAAGTGTACAAAATCAGTTAAATCTATTCCTACTTGTTTTGGGCAAGATAGTGATTTTTCACTATAGCGTGGCGTATCGCCATAACGAAGGTCAGTTTGAAGAAGGTCGAATGTCAGTTTGAATTCAAATAGCTTACAAAAATACGAAACTGCTGATTACTCCTACTACACCAACTTGTTCATATAATATATAATGGAACAGAACTAGAATGCGGAAGCTGTCGGAAGCTTATGTCAAAACCGACCGAAAAGTCCCTAGACATCGTGATATTCTCGGGAACGAAATGGCAGATGAACTGGCCAGAAACGGATCATCTCTTGATCCAAACCAAATCGAATCTTCTGTACTTATGCCACTGGAGCAGGAAACAAGTAGAATCCACCAGAATTTCCTTGAAGCTGCAGACATCAGATGGTCATCACTTGACACTTGTCGGGTTTCAAGAAATTTATGGCCGAACATATCGAAGACAAAAATTGAATATTTAGTCAAGATAAGCAGACCTCAATTATCACTCTGGGAGTCCTAACAGGCCACAAGTCATTGGGAACCCACAAGAGTAGAATGGATATCAGCACATCTGACTTATGTAGAGGGTGTCATGATGAAGAGGCGGGAGGGGGCTCACCTCACTTCCTTTGTGAATGCCCCAGCTTAGCCAAAACCAGGAAAGCAGCCCTAGGAGAATACTTCTTTGAAGAATTGGGCGACATCTCTGTCTTGTTACTAAAGGACATCCTAAAAATTATCCAGAATTCGGGATGGTTCAAGGAGGCCCCACGCAATTAAACATCCCCATAGTCCCCTCCCTTTCCCTCCCCTAACCCACCTGCCTATACCCTGGAGAGCGCAGGTTTTACTTCACTCATACATACAGAAAAAAAAGTTGATAACTATGCACCCAGCGCCAAATTCTTTTGAGTTTGTTTCCACCATCTTGATTTTGCATCCGTCCACTTACGAAAGAGCGGTCGGTGTGCACTCTCACGTCCGACGACAGAAATGAATGAAAACCAAACGAAAATTCCCATTTCGCAATTAGGTACGTACGTTGGCTTCCGACTATTTTAGTTCTACCTTGGAGAGAGCCACTCAAGTTGTCGGAAGAAAACAAATGAATGCGAATATGTTGCTTTTTTTTATTAATCTTTTTATCAATCAAATGATCTTTTTAAAATTAAGGTGTCGCTAAGCAAATCTTTTTTCCGAAGAAGAAAATTTGCGTACTTCCCTTTAACTGTAGTTTTTTTTTGTTGTTGAAAGAATAAATTTAAGTTTCATAATTAATTATTAGCCCAGTCAAATTAGGAAATCAAATCGCATTTTTCGATGGACAAATTTTTTTTTATGGAATCTGTTTAGCTACGTCTTCTGATCATAAAAACGAGTTTTTGGGATTTTTGAGGTTAGGGAAGACCCACCATTTTGAAAAAGAGATTGGTTTTGTTTTTATGCAATAACTCGCTTGCATTTTATTTTACAACAAAACGTCCTACTACAATCTTGTAGAAGATAAAATTACCTATAAAATAAGCTATCAACGACTTCTGTAGGTGGTTTCATTTTTGAGATATAACGAGCCAATGTTCCCCTATGGGTTGTGTTTTGGGGGTGGTATGACTTTTCTCGAGTTTTCTAGGTAACCGTTGATTTTTTTGGATGATGCTCTGAGAATCATTTTCAGTTCTTGTATCGACCTATAAAATGAGTCATCGATCGATATCATCGGCCACGAATTGTGCGCGTTATTCAATTCATAGGATCACACTTTATGAGTAAGGAGAAAAAAAAATAATATATTTTTTTTTTCGAAATCCGGTGAATCGTACAAAAAAACTATTACTTAAAATGTTGTCCATAGTAAAGATAACAATTTAACATACATACATGGTACGTGGAGTTGCATCCGCACTACACAGAAGGTTGTAAAGAAGCCGGGAAACTTGAGACACCTACATTTCTTGTTGTTGAAAACTGAGTTATCTTTTCTCGATCCAAATGTAAACCGAAGGTATTGCATGCGATTTCACAGGTGTTAACTAAAAAAAAAAACTCAACAAGATTTCAAATTTATTGATTAGAATTCATTTATACAAATCAAAACACCAGTGCTCAGACAAAGTTTTCGCACTATAGATGAATGCAAAGTACTGTGCGTATACTCTTATCTATCAGAACATAACGAAGAATGCCAGTTTAAACTCTCTGATCTTATGAACAAAATTCAACTCCTCAAATTCCAGATTCACGCACAAAAACAGATCGGTTGCAGAAAAAATATGGTAATAAACTTTTCATTTTTGCCGAGAAAGGTTGCGAAACGTTTTTATGTTTTGTGATCGCAGTCGCGAAATTTTTGAAAAATCTTTTGAAAATACAAACTTTGAGCAAGATGTACATAGATACAAAAATGAAAAAAGTTTTTGAAGCTGCTGATATTATCTACAACGATATTTGTTTGCAATTTTATAATGTTGATTACTACCAGCAACCAGACAATTTTCTTAATAATGTTGACAATGCTGTTCCTCGTTATCTGAAAACTTTCATGTCGCGAATCATTACTGAACAGATCCTTTTACAGCTGGGATCGAAAATGTACAAGCATCTGTCACGCTATCATCAGTGAAGTTCGTCCAAGGTCGTTTGTTTCTCCATTGCAAGTCGGCGTAGGAGCTCTTCTCTTCAAAAAGTTCGGATCAAAAATTTGATCGAAGTTCTTTCATCGTTGGGCTTTTCTTCGACTGGATTTTCACAGTTTGTCTTCAATAACAGCGACTTCAACATTAACACGATTGATGGAAGGGGTACTTTTCATGCAATGGGTGATATTCGTAGTGTGACTCCAGGCAGTTCAGTTCAGTCAGATGGTGAAGAAGAACTTATTGTTGGCTGGGGAAAAATTCTTCATGGCGCTCTTTGGTAGAGGAAAGACAACTTCAATTGACGAACTTCGTTATAAGAAATTTACGAAGTCCGTGGCAAAAACGAAAAACAATTTATGTTCAATTCCCCCCACAAAAGATGCGCTACGACAGCATATATTTCGGCTAGGAAACGACCAGGATCCGGAAAAGTGGGGTTGGAAAAAAAATACAAAAATGTATGTTCATGTGATGACCACCAAGGAACCATCTCCTCCCGAAATAATGAAGGTTATTTCTTGTTCCTGCGCATCAAAATGTGGAGCGGCTTGTGGATGTCGTAAAGCGGTTTAAAATGTTCCGCCGTCTGTGCACACTGCAGCGGTGAAACTTGCAGCAACATCCCCAAATGTATTACAATTGCTGAAGATTTTTGCGAAGATGAAAGTACCCTGCTCTTGCAAATTCATAACGATGAAATGACACCAAACGAAACGATTTTTGAAGCTGATGTATGCGATGATGAAATGCTACCAGGACCTTCAAAAATCTCAAAATATTCCCCTTAATATTATTTGTCTCCCCCTTCAAATACTTTCACAGAGAAAACTTAATGTAAAATACACTTAACCTCTTTTTTTTTATCATTTTTTCAAATTATTCTGTTGATAAAAACCAATCAATAAATTTGAAATTCAATTAAGTTATTCTTCGTAGTACCTAAGAAACCGCATGCAATACCTTTTACATTTGGGTTGAAAAAAGATAACTCAGTTTTCAACAACAGGAAATGTAGGTGTCTCAAGTTTCCCGGCTGCTTTACAACCTTCTGTGTGGTGCGGATGCAACTCCACGTACCATGTATGTTAAATTGTTATCTTTACTATGGACAACATTTTAAGTAATAGTTTTTTTGTACGATTCACCGGATAAACATTTTCGAAAAATAATATATTAATTTTTTTTCTCCTTACTCATAAAGTGTGATCCTATGAATTGAATAACGCGCACAATTCGTGGCCGATAATATCGATCGATGGCTCATTTTATAGGTCGATACAAGAACTGAAAATGATTCTCAGAGCATCATCCAAAAAAATCAACGGTTACCTAGAAAACTCAAGAAAAGTCATACCATCCCCAAAACACAACCCATAGGGGAACATTGGCCCGTTATATCTCAAAAATGAAACCACCTACAGAGGTCGTTGATAGCTTATTTTATAAATAATTTTATCTTCTAGAAGATTGTAGTAGGACGTTTTGTTGTAAAATAAAATGCAAGCGAGTTATTGCATAAAAAACAAAACCAATCTCTTTTTCAAGATGGCGGGTCTTCCCTAACCTCAAAAATCCCAAAAACTCGTTTTTATGATCAGGAGACGTAGCCAAACAGATTCCATAAAAAAAATGTTGTCCATCGAAAAATGCGATTTGATGCCCTTTTTTTGACTAATTTGACTGGGCTATATGTGATTAAAGAATATTTTTTTGGTAATAATTTTGATAGGTGAACGTTGCTTTTTTCTAACATTCAATTTCTTGGGTAGTAATTTTCTGAAATTTTTGATACTTATATCGTTTTCGATTGGCCGTTCGTATTACTCCTTTTCCACTCCATTTTAACTCATACTACTCCAAAAGCCTTCGATTGGTTGTTCCGAGTAATGTTTTCGCAGTCTTTTTCTGTTAGTTTAGTTTAGTTTAGATAGTTTATTTAGCAGAACTCTGCTATTAAAATTCAATTTTGTTTACAATTTTTAAACTTAAATTATATAGGTATATACAATATTTACATACTTAAGAATAATTACATTTGATGAATTCAATTACATATCTTTTAAACGTTTTTAAATTTGTTTCATTTTTTGCTTCGTAAGGAAGTGAATTGAAAAGTCTACATCCTTTATATAATATACTATTTTGAGTAAGGTTCGCAATGAAGTTAGGAAGTCTGAAATCATCTCTATTTCTTAGATTATAAGGCTGTGCTTCACCCACATATCTCAAATATTTACTTAAATATTTAGGTTATAAGTTATTTTTAATTTTGAAAACAAAACATAATACATTTACGAAGATTCTTTGTTTTACATTCATCCATTGGAGCATGTCTAGCATTGTTCTTATCGGAGTAAGACGGTTACATTTCAGTATAATACGCATCGATTTATTTTGTAGACGTTGTAGTTTTAACAATTCAGTATTAGAACAAAGGTATAAAATTGATGAACAATACTCAAAGTGTGGTTTTATCATGATATTATAAATGTTAATTGCACACATTACTGACAGTTTATTTCTTATTCTGTTAAAGAAACCATTTTTTTTAGAAATTTTTTTGACTAAATAATCAACATGCAAATTAAATTTTAATTTATTATCAATAATGATACCTAAATATTTAATAGTTTCTACTTGTTCAATTTTTTGGTTCTCCATCTCCAGATTCAAGTTGATGTTATGTTTGAGGGCCATGCACTTCGATTTAGCTACGTTCAGCTTTAATTTATTTGCTTTCAACCATTCGCCGATTCTTATGAGGTCTTCTTGTAGAAAATTCACGCAGTCGTCTGCATTATTTCCAGATATAAAAATAAGTGCATCATCTGCAAAAAGTACAATTTGGGAATGCCTGAGAACTTGTTTAATGTCATTGATATAAATAATAAATAAAAGCGGGCCAAGAATGGATCCCTGGGGAACTCCGTGTATTGTTTCGACGCTGTTTGACATTATTCCATTCACGGATGTTTTTTGGGTTCTATCTGCCAGATATGACGCAAACCAGTTTTGTTCCTCCCCTCTTACACCATAACCGCTAAGCTTTTCTAAAAGTATTCTTCGATCTACTGTCTCAAAAGCTCTTTTTAGATCGAGAAAAACAGCCACTACGACCTTTTTTTTAGCTACCTCCTCTTTCCAACAGATTAGCACATTATTTAGTGCGGATTCGCATGGATGTTTTTTTCGAAATCCAGATTGGTTTTCTAGCAATAGATTATTTTCATCGAAATATTCTTCGAGTTGGGTATGCACTATTTTTTCGATTACTTTTTCGTAAACAGGAAGAGCGTTAATTGGACGAAAGTTTTCACATTTGTCAGTTCCTTTTACTTTCTCAATGGAAGTGACTATTGACTCTTTCCATGTATCCGGGAAACTTCCTGCTATCATTGAGTGGTTAATAATTTTCGCAAACATTGGACCAGTTATGTTGAATGCATCCAAGAGCATTTTTGCGCTTAAGAAATTGAAGTCTCTTTTGTTGTTTAGTGACTTTAAAACATCTTTTATTTCAATTACCGAGACACATCTGAATTTAAACATCGCGTTAGTATAATTAGCTCTTTGAATGAATTGAACAAAAGGAATTGACTCATTGATTTCAGAGACACTTTCGATGAAGTAGTTATTAAATTTTTCAGCTATGTCTTTATTATTTGATACGCTTACGTTGTTGAAAGATACATGTTTAATACACTGATTTTTTTCATTTAGAACGTGGGATTTAATTACTTTCCACATGGATTTTTGGTCAATAGCATTGGCAATTTTTTGTTTAATACTATTATTTTTAGCTTTAACAATTTCAGCTTTATAAATGTTCCTGCACTCACGATATCTGTCCCAAGTTTCACTGTTGTTAATTTGTGTAAACTCTTGGTATTTCATAATTTTTTCGCGTTTCAACTGTATAAGTGTGTTATTGAACCATTCATTTGAAATTTTTGAAATATCTTTATAAACAACCATATTATTTATAACTGTAAGCAATTCATCACTAAAAGTTTTACTACTTTCTCGAGGGTCACAATTATCAAAAACTGTTGCACTTCTGTTTAACTGGTTTATGAATGATGCCTTGTTATATTGAAGAACTTTGATTTTATTTTCACTGTTTGTTTTTTTAAATTTTCTTCGCATTTCGTATTCTATTATAAGCGTTTCATGGTCTCCGATTTTAAGTTCTGTGTTGGTTTTGGCTGTGGCCGCCGTGGAGTCAGTAATAACGTAATCGATTAAGGTTCGTGATGTGTTCGTGATTCTGGTAGGTTCTTGCACTATTTGTTGGCTCATACTTTCAATAATTATTGTGTTTTGCATCTCCTTCGTATAAATATTTGATGTATCCATCCAGTCTATGTTGAAATCTCCTGCTATTATAAAATGTCGATTAAGATCAACAAGTTCTTCTATCCAAACCTTAAACTTATCGCAAAACGTTCTATACGATGAGTTTGGTGATCGATATACTGATGCGAGGTACAATGATTGGTCATTAGACGTTATATTTATGACTAGCCAGTAAACATGTTCAGAAATTATCTTTTCTTGCCTTATAATTTGTACTAAGAAATGGTTTTTTATGTATATACATAATCCACCTGTATGTCGCGATTCACTATTGCATCGGGTTTGTTGATAATCTTAGATTTGGATTTCCCTGTCTTCGATGTTTTCGGTGATGTGTGTTTCAGACATAATTAGGAAGTCATATTTAGTATTGACAAAACATTGTTCAGCCTCACTTAAGTTTCCTGTAAGCCCTTGGATGTTGCAGTACACACCACTGATTGTTTGTCGTTGCTATATCTCGAACCTATTTTTTTCAGCTTGCATCAGTCGTTTATAAACTGAGCACTCCGTATTTTGACTATCATGGTTAGTGTCTAGACTAAGGGTGAACTTTTCATTGTATCGCATACAGTTTATGCATTTCAGCTCATTAGATTGACAATCTCTTGTATCGTGATCTTTACTACATTTTCCGCATTTCATTTCACTTTTACAGTTCTTAGCGATGTGGTGATAAGCGTTGCAGTTAAAGCATCTGCTCACGTTAAAATATTCAAAAACTCGACATTTTTCCCAACCGATGTTTAATTTGCGATTTTCCAGCATATTCTTGTGATCAGCTTGATCAAGTTCAACCACAGCATAGTTAGCCTCTTTGTTTTTGTTTTTAAAATCTTTTACACATTTTACTGTGCCTACAATATTATTTTGCTTTTTAACAGCTGTTTCCAATTCCTCTCTACTCCATTTCTCATTCATATCGGCAATCATTAGTTGAGGACGTCTGTTACCAAATATTTTTACATCATATTTTTCACCTAGTTTCTTCTTCATCTCATTTTCTATTTTTTGCGCTGTTTCTTCTCCTCTACAATTGATGGTAATTGCTCCTTCTTTTCTATCAGATACACTACCCACTTTGAGAGAAAGAGAAGCAGGATTAATGTTTTCCTTTATTTCTTGTTTTGTTTTAGAGTTCATTTGTTTATTTTTTGGTTTTATATAAATTGCTTGTTTTAGTTATTCTGCATAGCTAGGTGTTGTCTCTTTTTGTTTTGATTGTGTAATTTGCTTAACTCCAGCCTGTAAATCGCTCTTCATCTCGCTTACACACATTTTATTGTCGATTGTAAGCTTTTTGACATTTTCAACAATTAGTTTGCTTTGTGCTTTAAACGATTCGGTACACGCCGTAATTTTTTTAATTTCTAAAACACTTTGTTCACATGTTTCTTGTGCTTTTTTCATGGCAATCAATCTTTCAGAGTACCTAGCCTCAATTGCTTCAAGCATATTTTTTATTTCCGTTTCATTTTTTTTTAAACTGTCTTCAAATTCATCTTTGTATTCCTGTAAATAGTTCCCGTTTTTTCTGACAGTGTCTTGTATATCACTCAGTGTTAAGTTTACTTTATGTATGTATTGTATGCACTCTTCACAAATAAACCTTATCATTGGATTAGTATTGAGCATATTGCTGCTGTATTTATCCAAACCGCTACACTTTACAGTGAAATGATAACTTTTTCCGCAAATTCCAGCGCATTGTATACCAGATTCACCCCGAATTTCGTTTTTACATTTGATGCATTCCTGCATCTTTGCAATCTTTATTTTTTATAAATCGATTTTATTAAAACTCCAGGTGCTTAGATAAATCTATAACCATCGATTATTTTTTAAATAAATATAAAAGTATATACTAATTTAAGTTTAAACTCAGACCGGTTAAAAAATGCGACTTCACTATCTAATCTCTCTCTCTATCTCTCCCGATTTCAAGAAGGAGTAGATTTGGAACATCCGAAAAACGAATTTCTTTAATAGTCAGGCGTTTTGTTAATAGCTTTGCCGTTCCCAATAACAAACCAAGCTAAGCAAGATAGTATGGGTCAAAAAGCATTAAGACTGGATGGAGGAAGATATTAACAGTCTTATAAAGCGAATCAGATTAAAGATGAAAAAATCTTATCTATCATAATGGTTTCGGTTACTTTTCATACCGTGGTTTAGGAGCCGTGTACCGAATAAATGGTGTAATGTTTACATTGGTTTCTTCAGGGAACCATGCTGCAATGATCCGAAGAACACCAGCAAAAATGCTGAGGAGTGGTTTGGGGTCAGTAATGGATTAGCCTCCCCAATCAACTGACCTCAATTCAAAAGAGGACATTTGTGCAGATTTAAAAAAAAGTAGTTGCAGCTTCCAAGGCCCACTAATAAAAAAAAGATTTGGGTCACAGTAGAGACTTCCTTTTAAAGTTATCCTATTAGAGATTTTAAGCTTTTTTGGATTACATGAAGTGACGCAATAAGGGGTCGACAACCAAAAATTAAATACTTTCCTACATTTTGGTTATTTTCCCAGTTTTTATAAATACTGCTATTTTTTTTACTGCTACTTTTTGCTACCTTAAAGATATTTTTGTTTAACTTATTTAATAAAATCAAACAATTTCTTCTCCTTACATGGATTTATAATTAATGTGGCTAAATAAATTTTAAAAGTTTAAAACGATTATTAAGCGTTATGTATTTATTAATGCATCTTTCTCCCCGCAAGTCCATATTATGTCTATTTTTTATATACATATAAATAGGTCAACACATCTACGCTTCCTTTAACCTATGAATTCATGTTTTCTTATCTACTATAGACGAAAATAAGTAAGGGATTAATAGTGTTAGTTATTGCCATACTCTTGCTCTTGGAAAAACATATGTAGCTTGATGCCAGAAATGAAGATCGGTATAACAGGTATGACAGCTTTAATCTTGAGATAGGTAGGGGCTTTGTCTACCTAGCTCCGCTTTAAGCTCAGAAAACGATACCGGCACTGTGATTAAATTAAGACCAGCTTTTCCGAACCGCTGCTTCTATTAGCTGAGATCAGGATTGACAAGCAAATTCGTCTCTCGAAAAACTTAAGTGTTTCTTTATAAGACCATTAGAGGCAGGGATCTTCTCAAAAGTGGACGACAAGAAAATTCTTCGAGTGATTTCAGGTCCCGTTTCTTCACTGATAAACAACAACATTGTTTGTGCAACGAATGAGGTGGCTGGGTGATGTATGATGATGGCACCAATCCTTCCGACCTTAAAGTCTTTGAATCCACCCCAACAATTGCGAAATAGAAACCTATGATTCAGGTGGCACACGCAAGTGGTAGCGGACCTTAACCCACTTGGCGAGCAAAACAGGAAATAGCTAGCCCGAGACCGAACTGGCTGGGAAAGCTTGCGATCGAGGCCTAGGTGATAGAAAATTTTTATTTTGCACTGATAAATAATGCAAACTATTCATAATTGAATATGAAGTAGTAGACGTTTTCGATTTAACTGAGTGAAATAGTTCCTAATGATTTCATTACTATTTAGCGCACAAAAATGAAAAAGTTCTTTTTCGAAGAATACCTAATATATTTTTTGCATAGATATAATAAAGTATCCAGACTTTATTTACAATTCCACTTCTCATACTTTTATTTCACATAGTACTTACTATCTATACCTACAAAACTGAAAATGAAAAGGTAATATATTTTTGTATGACAATTGCCCACTAAAACTGGTCAAAACTAGACCAATTACTCATAAAAATCACAATCTCACTTTAAAAACAATCAATAAAAAGAAAACAAAACTAAACTTTTAATATTTTATGATAAATGATTTCATAACTTATCATGAGTAACAAGAATATTTGTTGGTGGTACCTCATACCTATCTGGAATTTTTCTCCTTTTAGCATCAAAACTTATTTTTGTATCTATACATCTTCGTCGTCGAGTCAAATACTCAAATAATGTCGTGCGAGAGTGTTATCAAAAAGAAAAGCTAAAGCAGCATGATGTAGGGGCAGGCACAAGGCACTGGCAGGCCCACAGCAGAGCAAACGGCAGACGAAAACGACTTCTCTCTGATGCTACTGAATTATGCAACTAAGTTAGTACATAGTACCTACCAACTTATTATTCTAAATTTTTGAGTTAAAAGACTCCAGCTTCAGATTTTAAAATTACAAATAAACACCACACACAAAATTAAATGAACAAAAATTACTGCATGACAAGAAGGCAAATGGTAGAGGAATTCATAATAGGTAAATATTGGTAGGCGTACACAAGGCATCTTGAAGTAAAATCAATCGTTCGTTCGTTCGTTCAATGCGCAACAGAATATACAACCCAACATTGCGAAGACTCAATAATGGTTCGTAAAAATATAAAATATATAAAACTAAATTGTAGACACCAAGACTTAGTTTTTCAATTTCCTTTAAAAAAAATTAAACCAACACTCCTTATATCTACAACGCATGATATTGGACAAATAAAAAGAAAAATATGTATATTTTTTTTTGGAATTCAGTTTGAAGGGACCGACAGCCAACCATCTTGTTAACATTTATGGTAAAATTGGAAATCACTGCAGCGCGAGCAGTAAATGAACGAAATTAAAAAATAAATAAAATCCAGTTCATTAGATAAGATTAATTATATTTTAAACCGGCTTCTGTTCAGAATCAGAATGATATAAAAACAAAAATAGTAAAAACTTTTATATTTTTAAGCAACTTCTTTATTGAACAGTTCTAGCACACATGTTTACGTTTATATATGTACTTACTTTTGTTTTGCCTAAATAGATTTAAACTATCACTTGTATAATATATTATACCAAATATTGTAGAAATATTTGTTTGATAAAATGTTAATGCATATCTGTTGATATCTTATTCAAATCGTAACTATTGGGACAGCAGCTGATGAGCAAATAATGTGTATTCATTCGAGAAAAAATTATTAGTTTAGTTGTTAGAGATGCACATATGTTCCATTTGAAAAAATATATACTTTTCTAAAATTAAAAAAACCACGGAATGTTCCACCACACAATCGGTCAATACTTTAGATTTTCACTTCTCAGAGATATGTTTACTTTGTGACTTCTTTTTTTCTTCTAACACCAACTAGGTATATTTAAATACAAAAAAATTAATTGGAAAGCCACATACACACTGAAGAAAAGAACCACCGAATAATTTTTTAGATATTATTTTAGATTTGGTGGAAATCCAAAGAAATATTCACTTTTTCGCCATCCGCCAGATTCACGCTATTTATTTATTATTATTAGTAAATAGTAGATTCAGTTTTACAATTTCCAGTTGTACCAAATATACACCATAATCACAAAATCGGATTCCAAGGAGAAAAATTTAAGCCCAATATGGCTGATTATTTTTATACTGATTAAAGGATCTGGTTACTCGAATCCGGATTTTTTAGGGTTGGTGGACAATGCGTTCAGCCAAAAAGTTTCTAGTGTAGATACTTTTTTGGTATCGTTCAGACATTTTTATTTGTTGACTTTCTGGAAAGAAGTACATAGTTCCAGTGAGGTGAAAAGAGAACTGATACCATGTTTTTTACATGGTGCTATTTACTACGTTTACAAGCAGAATCGAGAGCTCGAGTTGAAATAGGGTCGACAATTCGACCCAGGTTTTTCGTCACTTGAGTTGAGTGCTCCATTTAAGGCCTGGTCAAACAGAGCGCGGTCCGGCGATCTTTGTAAAAATTTACAAAGAAAATTTGACCGTCGCGTTCTTTCTCTCCCAGTAAAGTATTGACCGTCCCGTCGGATCGCGCTCTGTTTGACCAAGCCTTTAGAGTTGAGTTGAAATGGTATTGAGATTCTAGAAAAATGAACGGCATTTATGTATTTATTTAAATGCAAACAAAATATAATTTAATTAATACGAGTACTTACTACAGGTATCTATATAAACAGATCATAATGCATTATCTGTAAATCCAACTCCTCGACCCAGGTTTTTCATCGAAAATTTCAACTCGCCTCCGCTTCCCGCGGGGAGTCGAATCAAGCTCATTTCGATCCAGGTATGCAAAAAGTTGAAATGAGCTTTAAGCTCGCTTCAACACCACATGTAAACGTAGTAATTGAAACGACCTTGAAGCTCACTTCGTTTATTTGTAAACCTTGTTTCGACTCAATCAGGCTCCAGGAGGGGAGTCTAGTAGAAATTTATGACGAGGAGTCAAAGAAGAAGAAGTAAAGGAACTGGCATATCGTGGAAACAGTGAAGCATTTTTCAAAATAGTGTGAGTTACACAAACACAAATGCATTGCCCCAGGGTCGCAGTGCAGTTACACGGCTGAAGGCTGGGGCGCCCAAAGGAAGCCAGATTTAAAAAAAAAGAAAAAAAAAATTGAGATGCTTCAGTCATTTTGCCGAGCTGTAGAAAAGTGTACAGAGATTTTAAATCATAAAAATAGTGAAAAAGCCTATTGAACTGAATAAAAAAGTGAAATGAGAGACAATATAGTGATTACTTTGAAAAACTTTACTGATAAGAAATATATAAAAAAACATGTGGTGATGAATTAAATCATATAAAAACGCCTATAATACGGTGCACAAATCTTTCTTTTCACAGGTAAATTTTCTCTCATATTTATCAGAGATATGGAATAAAAAAGAATGTCCGCTTGGTTGAAGAATACAGAAAGAAGTGAAGTTTTATTCGTTATGCAAAGTTTGAATATAATAATAATATAAGTAAAAGTAAGAGGGCGCAAATGGCGCTAAGTAGTAGTTGTCATCGGAGGAGACGGAATTGCCAAACTCCAACAGCCCCTTTCAATTCGTGGTCCGAAGATCATGAAGTCCAAGTCCAAGCAGGAATCTCTCGTGATTTGGTTTCGTCAAAGGCTTGGTTAGAATGTCCGCGATCATCTTCTCCGTTGGCATGTAATCTAGCGAGATGGATGAGTTCCTGACCACTTCACGAACGAAATGATATCTGATATCGATGTGTTTGGATCGTGAATGGAACACAGGATTCTCAGCCAGCTTTCCAGCTCCTTGGTTGTCATTGTACATTTTTATTTGGGTAAGTTGGTTGAAGCCCAACTCCTTGAGAAAATTAGATAAGTAGACTGCTTCTCTGCTCGCATCGCTGATAGCCATCCCAACTAACATTTCAGCTTCGGTTCGGCCTAACTGAATAGGCTTTCTGATTTCCTTAAGACATTTGTAAAATTTCGTTAAGCATAAAAAGGAGAATATTATAGAACTTCGAAAATGATTTCGGAAAATCTTCTTGGAGGCCCCGTACGCAGATCTCTTAAAAGCTTCAAATTCTATACGATCCATAAGAAGTTTTAACGAGCGCTATTGGAAATCTTAGTGAAATTATGGTTTTGACAGATAGCTTCAGAAATGTTTCTATAAAAGTAAACACGCAAGTGTAATAGAAAGTCTTATAATAGCTATTAGAAGCCGACAATACAGCTCTTACAGAGGTTGTAGAAAAATGGGGGAAAAAATATAATTCTTTTTACTTTCAATTTCTTTTGAGTGATTTTTACCGCATTTAATGTTTGTTAAACTATTATTTGTTTTCAATTATTTGTAAATTAATGAATTGGATTGGAAATAATTATAAAACACAAAGATTTTTCTTACCCGTCTAGGAATCGAACACGGAACTCCTGCGTAAGAGTCCATCACTCTACCCACTCAGCCATCTTAGATATAAAATGGAAGATGCAATAACTTAATCAGTATTTTCCAGTCCTACATGCTGGCTCCACTAGACATGAACGATGTCCAACATCCAAACCACAATCCAATCAGCAAACTGATTTGTATGGATATGTCACTGCACGGACATGGATTTTTGAGACTCCATTGTTTTTTTTTAAACATGTTCATAATCTAACCATGGCTCATGCCCAGTTTAGCCACCATGTTAATAACAAATTTGTAACCCATTCACACAAATAAACAAGATGTACAAGATCTTTTTTTTTCAAATCGCTTGTTTATTATTGAAATTAAAATCTGAAGAGCTGAGTGGTTGTTTTTAAATTCAATCGCCCATTGCCTGAGGTTAGGTCTAAGCTATTGATTTTTTCATCTTCGTCATCGCTTTCTTGAAAACATTGATCATTAAACTCGTGTGTGTTATCCCTCATAAAAGTTTCGCCTCTCATGCTGGTAGTGGGGTTCATATCTAAGTACAGAATAAATATTTATATTTAAAAGAAAATTATAAACAGAGAAACAATGAAACACACTTAAATCTTCTGGCTCTGGAAATATTTGATTTATCGATGAAAGACTTATTAAATCTGAACTTTCTTGCCGTCACGTCGTCGTCTTTCATTTGCATTCTTTTGAAGATCTAAGTTACGAGCTCTCTGGAGTATTAAGAAACGTCTCACCGCAAGAGATCTATAATAATTTCCCGACTTTTAATTTTTTTCCACGAAGTAGACATATTCAAGCAAAAAACATTTCACAAACAATTTATTCAATAAAAGAAAATTTATCAATGACTTCATTAAAATGGCTTTGACAGATTTGAGTCTCTTTAGCATAGACTGACATTTTCTATTATGGTTCGTTAATAAAGTCTGAGAAGTCTCTGCGAAGTATTCGATAAGGCTTCCAGCAAATTGTAACCGAAACCTTTTAAAGACAAAGTGACAGGAGCTTCAATTAAATTACTCTATACAATCAAAGTGACAGCTTCATGTTTCTTCGTTAATGTTATTAACAGAGGTCTATCCGAAACAAAGACGCTAGTCTCGTTTAATTTTCTATATGAAGCTTTCAAACGACTTTAAAGAAGCAGTTATTGAAATCATGACTTCTATAAGAAATTTATTTTTGATGAAAGCTTTATAGAAGCTTTATACATATCCAGACTTGCAGCATATCGATATTTCTAAGCTAATAGAAACTGAAATGTTAGTTGGGATGTACTCTGCTTCGGTTGAGGATAGAGCCACTGTTCGTTGCTTACGTGATTCCCAGGATACCGAAGCATTTCCAAAAATAAAAACTGAGCCTGTGTAGGATCGACTATCCAGTGTACAGTTTCCCCAATCAGCATCAACAAAGCAAATCGGTGTTTTGTCATCCTTCTCGAATTCTAGTCCCAGGTGGGTCGTGCCTCTGAGATAGCGCAACACTCGCTTCGCAGCAGCCCAATGTTCGTTGCTGTAACAATTATTATATTGGCTGAGAGAACTTACCGAGTATGCAATATCTGGGCGGGTGGCCAAGGCGAGATACATCAGTGCACCCACCAGCTCCCTGTATGGTTTCTCATATTGATGTTCTTCAGGTTGTACGCTATCCTTTAAAAGTTTGCGATCGGCTATCATTGGAGTAGCCACCGGTTTGCTGTTTTCCATTGAAAACCTCTTCAAGACATCTTCGATGTATCCGCTCTGCGAGAGTTGTATTTTGTGCTGTGATCTTTTGATCTGAATGCCTAAGCAGCATTTCGCTTCTCCTAGGTCTCGCATGGTGAATTGCTCAGACAGTAATCGCTTAATGTTATCTTCCATCATTTGGTCACTGGAGAATATGAGGATGTCGTCGACATAGATAAGGACGAACGTTTTCTTGCCCTTGTGATGGTAGACGCATGAGTCGGAGTCCGTTGGAACCAATCCTATATTTTTTAGCGTTCTGTCAATCTCGATGTTCCATTGTCGTCCGGACTGACGCAGTCCATATAATGCCTTCTGGAGTTTACAGACTTTATTCATACCACCTCGAAGATCTTTCAGCATTTTATCTGCATGCCTTCTGAGATTTCCATCGTCGTCGCTAGTTGACATTCTCTGCAACATAACTTCCAAAAACTGTGGTTTGTCCATATAAATATCCTCATCGACTTTGCCGTTCAAGTACGCTGATGTTATGTCCAGTTGAGAAATCTTTAAATTTTCCCTTGCAGCTAGAGCAATCAACAGCCTCAACGAGCTCAATCTGGCAACTGGAGCAAACGTGTCACTGAAATCTACTCCAGGTTTCTGCGAAAACCCTTTCGCCACCAATCTGGCCTTTCTTCTCTCGAGTACACCATCAGCAGTCCATTTATTTCGAAGTACTATCCTACAGCCAATTGTCCTGGCTTGCTCGGGCTTATTCATGATTTTCCATGTGTTGTTTGCTACTAAATTTCTGAATTCCACGTAAATGGCTTCTTCCCAGTCAGATTTGTTGTCACCTGATATCGCTTGAGAGATAGGAACTTCAGAAGCATTCATCGCAAAGTCTACATCTTCTGGTTTCGTTTCACCTTCGTCCTGCATTCGATCATTGACGGTATCTTCAATGTCTTCAACTTCATTAAAGATTTTTCTCGGACGCCCTCGCCGCCCAGTTTTCTGTTTTGTTGGTCTTCCAGGAGTATGCTTGTAGGTTCTCACTACATTCGATGTGCCTCGTTTAGTTTTCGAACACTCTGCGTTTTTGAATTTGTCAGATCTCATAGGAGTCGACCAAGTTTCGATTTTGCATTTGACGTTTTCGTTTATTGATACATCGTGTTTTGATTTGTTTTGAAATATTGTGGTTGTGGCACTTGAATCTTCCAGAGCGTAACGTCCATTTAAAGTGTCTTCTTTTGTAAATTCACTGAAAAGTCCTTGATTTTGATGGTCAACAAACTTGACGTCTCTGGAGATATGAATTTTCTGTTGAGATGGAACCCACACTCTATAACCCTTGTGTGTGTCAGGATAACCGACGAAGATTCCCTCGATACCTCTATCTTCAAACTTTCCTTTTCCGTGTGTCTTATCCAGGATATAGGCCTTGGTACCAAATAGATGCAGGTAATTTAACTTTGGTAGTTTACCTGTCCACTTTTTATAAGGTATTTCTCCATCTAGGCTTTTTGTGATGCATCGATTTCGAATATGGTTTGCTGTGGCTACAGCTTCAGCCCAAAATACTGATGGAAG
Source organism: Dasysyrphus tricinctus (assembly GCA_963921185.1). NCBI lineage: Eukaryota > Metazoa > Arthropoda > Insecta > Diptera > Syrphidae > Dasysyrphus > Dasysyrphus tricinctus. The sequence continues at coordinate 174,416,905 of OY992531.1, read as the reverse complement.
ACCTGACTCTTTCAGCATACACCTTGCCGATTCTACCAAGGTTCGATTTCTCCTTTCGGCTACTCCATTCTGTTCGGGAGTATATACTGTGGTGAGTCGACGCTTGATACCGTGTTCCTTCAGTATGTTATCCAATATTCTGTTGCAATATTCGGTTCCGTTATCCGATTGCAAGGCCTTTATTTGTCTGCCCGTTTGAGTCTCTGCGAAGTTCTTAAACTCAATGAACTTTGAGGCAACTTCATTCTTCGTTTGTATGAAATATGTCATAAAAAATCGGCTACAGTCGTCGATGAACGTTATGAAGTAGCGAGATCCACCATGAGACTCAGTTCTCATAGGTCCACATACATCACTGTGTATGATATCCAACAATTCACTGGAACGCTCTCTTCGACTTTGGAATGGCAAACGTGTTAGTTTTGATGCTATGCATGTTTCACATATTTTCGGATTCCCTTTCAACTCAGGAATAAACTGCATTTTGGCCATGAGTAAGAGGTCGTGTGAGTTCAAATGACCGAGTTTTCTGTGCCACATGCCGGGGTCTTCGACTGCATTGTTTGTTGCGAGGTGGCTTTGCTGGTGTTCTGCACGGACGTAAAACAAATCACCCTCGCGTTCGGCTACAATTTTTGTTTCTTTGCCTTTGTCTTGTATAAACGCTTTGTTTTTGGTGAACACAACAGTATCGCCTTTATCTACTATTTTAGCAACGGATATCAAGTTGGTGCGTAGATCGGGAACGTGAAGCGTGTTATTGAGCTTTACATCAACGCTTTCATCTCCGTTTCGTGTCGATATGGCTACGTCACCTTTGGCTGTGATGGACCATGATGCAGATGTTGCAAGCTTCAGGCTGGATCGTGTGAGTTCCCGGTTTTTAAGAAGTGACTCATCCTTACAAACATGAGAGGTGCACCCGCTGTCTAAGCACCACCTGTCGTCTACGGGAACTTCGTTGGAAGTGTCGAGTAGGTACGATTTGTAGGAGTGTCCTGCACTCGTTTTCGTGTCTTTCTTCTTAAAACAATCGGCTGCCTTGTGTCCTTTCTTTCCACAGTGATTGCAACAATATCTGAAGGGCTGATTTTCTGTGCTGTTGCCGCTCCTGGTTTTAGGTTTTTCGTTGGAGTGTCTGCTAGTGGTGCTATATTTGGCGAACAGTGCCCCAGAGGATCGGTCATTTGTTTTGCGAATTCTTGCGTCATGTTCTTCGATGATTTTTACCTTTAGTGATTCAATGTCGGGAAGGTTGTCCCGCGATTCAATCGCACACCTGAAATTTTCAAACGAGTCAGGCAGACTGTACAACAACATAACAGAAAGTAACTCATTATTCACGTTGACTTCCATACTTTGGAGTCTGTCTACGATATCAAAAAATTTGGAAAGATACTCCCTTATGTCGTCTCCTTCCATCATCTTATTTTGTGTTAATTGCTTTAACAACGTCGCCTTTCGGGCGGGTCCTTTTGATGCGTATACTGCTTCAAGTTTCAGCCAGATCTCTCTCGAAGTTGAACATCCTCTGATCTGGCTCAGTTCAGATGGACTGATGGCCAGGATGAGATCCGATTTGGCCTTACGATCTTCTGCTACCCATTCGTTTTGCAGAAGTTGTGATGCTGCTTGTGCAGCTGCGTCGGCTCCAGTCACTTCGGGTTTTGGTTTCTCACCGCAGACGTAAAACCATGTCTCGTTTTTTACGAGGACAGCTTCCATCTGTATTTTCCATGTTTCGAAATTACTTTTGGACAATGTTTCGATACGTATGGCGTTGGCCATTATTAAAAAGAAAAATTTACTTTGCTTTTAATATATCTGTCGGGACTGGGCCCATAACCTATCAGAGATATGGAATAAAAAAGAATGTCCGCTTGGTTGAAGAATACAGAAAGAAGTGAAGTTTTATTCGTTATGCAAAGTTTGAATATAATAATAATATAAGTAAAAGTAAGAGGGCGCAAATGGCGCTAAGTAGTAGTTGTCATCGGAGGAGACGGAATTGCCAAACTCCAACAATATTCCTCTTAATAAAGTGATGTTTTTTATGGTAGTGTACTTTTAAACCGAAATAAACACTTCGTGACGAGGATACAAATCCAACAAGATTAATAGGATTCTGCTGTTACCCCTTTAAAAATATTTTATTTAAAGGGCTAAAAAATAACTCTGCACTACGGGTGCTAAACGGATTTGAGCGCCTTGCCACCACCAACAAAAACTAGATCGACCCTGTGCGAGAATTTCTCATTTGACAGATGAGTCTCAACGAAATCACAGGATTAAAGTATATTTTTGTTTTCAACAAATTTGTTATTTTTATTGCAAATTGCGATAAAATCATTGTATATAAATTCTATAGTATTCTCATGAAGAAAAAAAGCTCGTGACCATCTATGCGTCCAAATGTAATACTAATTTTCGTTAAGGGATCTCGGTAAGGCGATCACAGCGAACCTATCGACCAAATGTCTACCTACAAAATCGTGTTTCATGAGAATACTATAGATTGGATATACAATGATAAAATCTTAATTTTAAAGTATTCTTAGATAATTTATTTACCTAAATAACATCACTTCACGTTACTTAATATGAGAATATCAGACAAAATTAACTTGTAAACAAAAATGTTTGTATACTCCTTAGTATAGGCGTTTTTAGAGGATTTAACGTAGCCACCAGATGCTGTTTTATATTTTTTAAATAAATTATTGATAGTATTCACTATTCTTACTTTTATTTCACTTTTTTATCTAGTTTAAACAAACTTTTTCACTTATTTAACAAATTGAAATTTCAAAACACTTCCTTTCAGCTCGGCAAAATGACAGATGAATCTCAATTTGTTTTTTTTTTTTTCAATTCTTGCTGCTTCACTCACGTACACTGTATATGTGATATACACCACTTCCTTTACTTCTTCTTCTATACGAGGAGTTGGTTTTACAAAAAATTAGCTAGTTTACATGCCTGTCGCGTACTTTCCAAAACTACGAATTTCTACGAATTAAGCACAAAGTTCTGTCAAATTTCAAACAATAGGCGTGTTTCTTTATCATCGGGATCTGGATCTATAAAAACTGTTGTGAGTCACGGTATACCACAGAGGTGTTCTTTGATGCTGGATAGAGGCACGGCACGCTTGCTCTAGCTCGGCCTAGCTCGAAGGTTTGGGGGTGGTTTTTTTACCCCTATCCATACATCTCCGACTCAACAATCAAACATCTCGTGCCAGGAAAAGTATAGGAATAGGAAAAGGAATGGGATGTGGTTATGGATAAATTAGGAATAGGGCAAAAAAAGGAAAAGCACAAATTCAGGTACCTATGCCACCGCCTGAGTGAAAGGTTGTGACCCTGCAACGGATTTATTCAGAATGATCGAAACTAATCTAAACTACTCTAGAACTAAAACTAGGAATTTATGTCCTAACACAAGATATAAGTGAGTTATTATTTATTTTATAACTGAAAAGTAAAAAGAAATGGAAACTTATATCGAAAAATCGGATATAATTTATGTAAGCTACTCATCTAACCTAAGACTACTCTATCCCTACAAATCCGTCCAAAGCCCAATGTCTCACTCAGACAGTGGTTCGCCAAGTCACGAAAGACCTTGACAGATGGTATCGTCGAAGATTGGCCTACCCACCCTTGTATCCACAGATACAACCTTCGTCACCTCCAGGCTGTGTCTGATGAGGTGACCCCTAGCTCAACTCCCAATCGCTTATTAATCGTTAAAATGTCACATCCCTAGTCAAAATGTTCGTCTTGTCCTCTTAAGTCCCCCTATTTACCTCACTTCTCCTACTGTCGGCTTTGCCGTAATCCCACACACCATCGCAGCTTGAATTAGCAATCCATGTTATAAAAAGGTTTAACCCTCATAACCAAATCGAAGAAAAAAATTGTTTCAACTATTTAGGCCTATGGCCATTTATTACAACATAAGAAATTTACTTAATAATTATTTAAAAATGATTATGCAAAAAAAAGTAAAATCTTTAAAAGAGTTAAAAAAAAACTATTTTAACAATAATGTTCACAAATGCAAACCTTTTTTTTTTATTCTTTTGTACTAGGGGGATTTTTATTCCACCCCCTGTTCTAAAATCCTTTATCTCTGCTCTAAAATTTATTTTGCATGTATATATATGTGTATATAGTATTATATATGGATAATATTTTTAAAATCACAAACTTACGGTTTTCTCGTCCCACGAAGTCCTGCCTGCAGCACGTACTTGGATGACGGTATTTAGCTCTCAATCTCGAGCTTTGATTTCGCGCACTTTATCACCTTATACATATATCTATGAACGCAAGTTCCATTCAGGTTCAAAGTTAAAGGATTCACTTTTGTTATCTTTTTTTTTCTTTTGTTTTTAACTTCACCCTTTTTCTTTTAACTCCTTTACTTATTTACTGTACATAGTAATAGTTTAAAAATCAAAATTTAAAATAAAAAAAATGAAAAAAAATCGCAAAATTCAAAATTTAAAAGCAAAATAAAAATTTAAAAGCAAAAAAAATTAATTTCAATCAAAAAACTGAATTATAGTTTAAAAATCGCCAACAAGAAATTATGATGTCATGTGATGGGCTTTTGCCCTTGAGATGCCCTCGATCTTTAAGACGGTAAGTAACTGTGGTGCCTTTTGTTCGGTATAGCACTCTGTCACACTATCTTTCTCTTAGGTATAGTCTCCACAATTCTTCTTTAGGGCTATTCCCAAGTCCCGCAGAGGTTTAGGTCGGTCTTTTTGGACTCAAGTGATATGTTCCTGTGTTGTGCCTATCTTTATGATGTATTTTCATGTATATATATATATGTATGTAAATACATGTATGTTAGAGATGAAAACTACTTTGTTGATACTTTGATATTATCGTTGTTCATGAGATCGGGGATCCTTGAATTATATTTCTGTGAGAATGTCATATCTGAAGACTATAAAAGGGAGTTTCTGTTCTTCTGGAGTTCATTCAAGTTTGGACTGTGAAGGAAGTCAGCCAATGGTGTAATTGGCACAGAATCTAATCCTTCTAACATCAGAAGTGGGATAGGACTTTGAAATGCCTTTAAGGAGATCCTGATAAATAAAAAAAAAAATATAATTAAATGGACAAATTGAAACTTAGTGTATGAAGAAATTTGCTCTTGATGATCAATTATATTGGATGTTCTATTGCTGATTAAAAAAGAAAACGAGAACTTTCAATTGATGGTTCGATGAAGCAGAGTCAAGTGTGATTTGTATTATTTGTTTGAAGAAAGAAAAGGTATTGAAGATTGAAAACGTGGCTCAAAGTTTGCCCTCAAGATAAAAAGATGAGTATCTGTATTAAGTATTATATTGTTTGTGTTTTTGAGTGGAAGGATAGGGATTATTGATAACCTGATTATTGGTGAAATTGAGTATTAAACCCATGAGAATTCCAAATTTGTCAGACCGCTCTTTTGAAACTAGCCTGTCAAGAAATTCTTATAACTGTAGTGTTCGCGATGAGAAAATGATTGAAAAGGTTTAATTGGTGGTAGTATTTTTGAAAGCTGTATTTTCATGTTTGTATGTTTCTTTAGTGTGGACAATTGTTTGCGTACTTATCTTCCTTTTGTTTTTAAAGTGCTTAGCTGATTTCTGTATTCCCAAAGGGGGTTGACTTTTTTGATAATACTAAATTGTTTGTGTGGTTGGATGTGTTGAAAATGTTTGTCTTTTGGACTGTGAAATCTTTTTTTCTTTTCTTTTTACAATTCTGTCTGGACCCGTTTCTATTTTTCACTAAAGTCAGATCAAATTCAAAGCAATTGTCAGGATGGTCGATGTGTTTTCATGTTTTGACAATAGAGTGTATTTGAAACTATATATGAACCCTTTTAAGAAGCTTAGAATAGAGTTTAGTTAGATTAAAGTTGGTCTATGGAATGTTGCTTCAACATCACAAGGTGTCGAAGTTGTGTTTTTTTATACTGGTTTCTATTGTCAATTGGCAAGAGTTTGTGTTACAGATTTAAGTTTAAAGTTAAAGTACGTATTTCCTTACCCTCGAACAATGATGTTTTGAGTTATTTAACACTAATTCAAATTAGTGGACGAAAATCAACAAAGACTACAAATTGAGGACACTCAATGAATATTCAACTCAATCCAAATGATTTTTTATGTTATGAACCATTTCCATGGTTTAGAAAGTGGTTACTAGAGCTGTGTCAATCGTTCATTTTAAAAGACCGAATCAATCAATGATTGATTAGACCAAAGATTCGATCTTTTCAATCGTTCATTTCATCAATCATTCCTTTGATTATGGCATGTTTAAAAAAAAAACACATTTTCAATAGTACATATGTACTAACTACAGTCACTTTCAACCCTTATTTAAAGAGGAATTTATTTCTAAGAAAAAATAAATAAAAATGTTCATATAGGCATAATTTTTTTTAAATAGACCTTAACTCCCAAAAACACAAAAACACTCACCTGAATAATTTTTTTTTTTCAAAGCTAAAAAGTGCTTACGAGTACTTAAAATAATTATTTACTTTAATACTTTTTGTTAAATGCAAATGCATTAAAAAAAAGAACTGCATTGTTGTATTCAATCATCTCTTAATTATTAACAAAGATCTATTCGTTCACAATGCCAATGAGATTGATTTGGTCTTTGTCCAGTGTCCACAATAGATCCCAATTCCAATCCGTCAAATGAACGTATGAACGATATGAACGATATGAACAAAATGAACGATATGAACGATATCGTTCAACTCAATCTCAATCTCTATCTCAATCAAATGATTCCAAAACCAAATATTGCTCATAGTCGATAGAGATATAGACAAAATTCATAATGAATGAAGAGAAAATGAACACAAATACGAGAGAGAGAAGAGAAAATGAAGTATAGCTAAGCTGGTAGATGTAGATATATGTATATCAATTTGTGTTCCTGTTCCTGTGGTGTGTTATTTTTTTCATTCACTTAAATAGAGATTGAGATTGTATGTGTTTTTGTTTCGTTCAGTATTCTGGTGTGGAAATGGATTGATTGAGAATGAGTGGAATGAACGAAACATATCTCGCGCTTTGAAAACTTAAATGATTGACATTGGGATCGATTGATTCGGTCTGCTGTGATTGCAATCAATCATTCTTTGTGAAGAACGGGTCACAAAGACCGAATCAATCACGATTGACACAGCTCTAGTGGTTACTCGAATAAAGATTCGAAACATCGTTCATGATGGTGAAAGAACGAAAGGTATGGATTATGGGGAGTTGAGTAGTACTATTTAAATTGACTAGCACTTAATGTTTTGCTACTTTGGATGTGCAATCAAGATTTCACATAGGATAATTTAAAGATGACGGTGCTGAACCGAAAGAAAAATGTCTTTTGGAAACTTGAAGGACGCAAAAAATACCTGTTTGTTGATAAATAAATGGATAGTTTGTATTACCGTGTGTTCGTGTCGTAAGGAACTGAGCTGCTACTATTGAGAGAATTAGATGAAAGTGAGCAATGGATTTGTGCTAGAGAAGATCGGAAAAACAGTGCGGTTTATTCAAACAATTATGGAAAATTGCGTGTTTCAGGTATCAGGTTTGACGGTGTTATATGATAAAATATTGAGGGCGACTTTTTTGGAACACAGTGTATGGTTTTCGTATTAGTTCTGATTGCTTTGGATCAATTTTTTTATTGCAGTGCATTGAGGATGATTTACGAAGTGAGAGATTTTGCATTTTGGTTTCTTAGATGGAAGATTTATTAGATGTTTAGAATTGTGCAATACGCTGATTATTTCAATTATTTTTCACGGAGTTGTAAATTAAATGAATTAAAAAAAAAAAAAATTTCTGTCTGACGAATGAAATAACCGACAACTTAAGGGGGGAGCAATGCAGGTTTAAGTAGCTAATACTTGTGTTATTTAATTTTTGAAGTAACTATGGTGTAGAGCGTTGTCTTTACCTTTTTTTTCTCTTTCGGTTATTTCATTGAAGTTATAATTTGCATGTTGGTTGTTAATAGTATAAGACAAGTTGACGCTTGCGAGCTAAACCTCTGAGCTTATTACTATTTGGTACTGTTTTATTTTTGAATAAAAGTAGACAAGCTGATGGCCTCTGAGCTACTTGAGTTTGTTGTTAATGGTATAAGACAAGTTTAGGCTTGCGAGCTAAACCTCTGACCTTATGACTATTCAATCTTGGATTATTTTTTTTGAATAAAAGTAGACAAGCTGATGCCTCTGAGCTACTTGAGTTGCTTGTTAATGGTATAAGACAAGTTTAGGCTTGCGAGCTAAACCTCTGAGCTTATGACTATTTAATCTTGGATTGTTTTTTGAGTAATAGTAGACAAGCTGATGCCTCTGAGCTACTTGAGTTGGTTGTTAATGGTACAAGACAAGTTTAGGCTTGCGAGCTAAACCTCTGACCTTATGACTATTCAATCTTGGATTGTTTTTTTTGAATAAAAGTAGACAAGCTGATGCCTCTGAGCTTCTTGAGTTGCTTGTTAATGGTATAAGACAAGTTTAGGCTTGCGAGCTAAACCTCTGAGCTTATGACTATTTAATCTTGGATTGTTTTTTGAGTAATAGTAGACAAGCTGATGCCTCTGAGCTACTTGAGTTGGTTGTTAATGGTACAAGACAAGTTTAGGCTTGCGAGCTGAACCTCTGAGCTAATTATTTGATTTTTGATTGTTTTCGAATGTTGTCTATGTCTACACATGTTGCCTACAACTTAATTACCTCTGAGCTTATATGATTTGTTGTCGATGGTATAAGAATGATGGAATACAAGTTAATGCATTTTAGCAATGGAGATTTAAAGAATGAAATAGGCTCAGGATTGAATATTAACTGTATTTAACAAATATTTTAAAAGTATATGTTCTTAAAACGAAAAGGACGATAAATACAAGATTTCATCGAGAACGATGAAAATTGCAGGATGGCCGTGTTAGAGATGAAAACTACTTTGTTGATACTTTGATATTATCGTTGTTCATGAGATCGGGGATCCTTGAATTATATTTCTGTGAGAATGTCATATCTGAAGACTATAAAAGGGAGTTTCTGTTCTTCTGGAGTTCATTCAAGTTTGGACTGTGAAGGAAGTCAGCCAATGGTGTAATTGGCACAGAATCTAATCCTTCTAACATGTATATATACATATATAGTCTCAGGCCTGATAAGACGACGATTTGTTCCAACCCTAAACCTAAGCAACACATTTCAAATTAGCCATAAATATCTCAAGGATAACCACTTTTACTTTTAACATACCTCTGCTTTATGACGAAAAATGTTCTGTACCTAGTAAAAGCTATTACTAGCTACCATGCGTGTCCACTCCGTTTGGGCACTTTGCACCTCGTTGTTTTCGAATAATTTCGGTAAAAATTCAAAAATTTAATTTTTTCTTTTATTACCTACTATACAACATATTTTTTTTTTTCAACTTCTATTCAAAACTTCACCTTTTAAACCACTTTTGGATTTATTTAAATAACAACGGAAAATATCAAAAAAAATCACGAGTATGATTTAAATATATATATTAATATATGAAAAGTTCTTCAGAAAAATTTTTAAGTACCACTGTCACAGAGAACTTAACTGCCTGCACTTCAACTTGCAATCTTCTTGTGATTTGAAATCAAAGAAAGTGCCAACTGCACTTCTGGCGGTCATTGGCCTCTTGCCCCAGCTTTCATTATTTCTCCTCATCATTTCCTTTGACTGGAAAAAGTTTTCTTCCCCTGTCACTACTATAATTTCGTTCTGCTCTGTCCTTCTCTTTATTTTCCCCTATTAAAAATTCCAATTATCTTTATAGTTTTTCATTTCTTCTTTTTCGTCGCTCCTTATTCAGTTATCCGAGTTTGCGTGTTACCTACTATATCCTTTAATACCTTCTACTACTTAATCGTACCTTGATAAAATATTAACTTAAAACCTATTATTTAATGCCTTATCTTACATTGAAACTTGATTATTCCTACTATATTCTCATTAAACTTAACTTAAACTAAAATATTGCACAATATTATCACTATTTCGTTCTCAAATTTTTGAATTTGTAGCAATCGTTATCCGATTCAATTCCTGCTTCTCTTTACTTTATCTTCGCTCCTTAGTTTCCCTAATCACCGCAGCGACAACAATCGCTTTTACTTTGACACTTTCTAGTGTTTGACATTTCTCCCTCTTTCCATTATTCGCGTTAAATAAAAATGGAGAAATGCTGGCAAAATTGTTTTCTGAAACAAAAATTAAAACAAGTGGGTGCATAAATTATAATTTGGTTCTTTTTAATGTGAAGAAACAATATATAGACCGTCTAAAGAAAACCAAAAGTAGAAATTCAATTTCAACTTCATCGACAGGGAAGTTTTTTTTTTTTTTTTGTTTCTTTTGGTTTTGTAAGTGCCCAACCACATTTCTCGTTCAAATAGCCTTTCTCTTCTATTTTAGTTACCCCTTATTGGAGATGACCTACTTTTGGATGACCTACCTCAACCGTTCCAGGCCTGCCTAGTGGATAAGTGACTACTGTCGCTGAGACTGTTTCTTGATACCCACCCCAACATGAATAAGATTTCTATCAAAGAATCATTCTCAGCGACACTTAAATCCCTAGTCATTGGAAATAACCCATTTCTTATTTTTTTTTATAGATACCTAGACAGAGGACAAGTGGTCACCAACCAATGTTTCAGATAACTTTGTATCATCCAGACGAATCAAAGAAGTACTCCGATTGCCGGAGTATAAAAGTACACCGCATCTCAATGCGAAGTATGAATACCTAACCTACCCCAAGAGTTTGGATTCAGTCAGTGAGTCGGTGCAATGACTTTAATTTGTGAGTTTTTTTTCTTTTCCACATACTATGTGTTCCTTTCCTGAATGTATGGTTGAGCCTAGTATGGAATTATGATTCCATCTAGTGTTCCCATAGCAAATCCGAATGACAGTGCCTCTATGGGCCTATGAATGTAAATTTTTTGTTTTTTTTTTTGTTTTTATATTGGTTGGGTCATTGAATGTAATGTGTACAGGTAATAAGTTGTCCTTTTAAGTTTTTGGTGTGCATATGCAGTTGGTTATATATACATATAGCAGTGTGTATTTGTTCAACGTATGTATCTCGCATTGTACTTCGTCTTTGTTCCTTCGAAGCTAGGTAGGTAGAGATTTATATGTGTTTTCAGATACTTAAGTTGTTATTATGGTGTATCTTTACAACAGCAGGTTAGAAACGAATTGAGTCTAGTGTTTATATTTATCTGGATTCATTTGAATCTGAATTCACTATTATTTGTATGCGTAGATTTTTTTTTTTTTAGAATCCGAGACTTGACGCAACGGCTTTCGTAACAAAACTTTTAACACGTGTTACAAAAACAATTCTGAAAATTTCCCATTATTTTGATTTTGTTCTACGTGTTAAAGTTAATCCAGATCCCGATGATAAAAAAAACACGCCTAATGGTCTTTTCAGCAAACCTGAAGCATTCGGAATTCGTGTAAGCCCTTCCGAAAGTTTTGAAAATGTTCTTTGACATTCAGAGTGACAGTTCTTTTTCTGAAATGGAGAGAAAACGATTCTGGATTTGATTTCAGGATCGAAATCAGAAATACCAACATATTCAAATACATATCAAATTTATGAATGTCGTTGAGTCTATTTCATATATTTCAGTTTTATCTGATTTTTAGAAAAGTTTTCGGGCCATTAACAGCCCTATTCTGGCAAACCTCACTGATACCTCACAAGTCACAACAACCTCACAATGTGAGGTTAATTTGATTTTGTGAGGTTTTCGTATTCTGGCAGCAACCTCACAACTTGTGATCCTCACAAAAACTATCGAAACTGTGATCTCCTTCGGAGGAGGTCACAACTAAAAAGTAACACTTGTAATTTCGAAAACAACGACATTTACATGTATGTTTTTGTTTTTTTCTTAATTGCTTTCTTCTTAACTAAAATAAATGAATGAAAAATGAACATTCTTGTATAATTATACTAATTTATTAGAAAAAAAATCAAACAAATCATGTTTCTTTCTTCATAATAAATGGGTGCGTTCAACATAAATCTAGAATATTATTATGAAAGTTTACTCATCTATCTTCGTATGACAGTCGGCCAATCAGAGACAAGGAAATCTAGAAATCAAGAAAATCTACATGGTTGAACGTGCCCATTCATCGTGGTGAGTTTCTTGTGAGGTTTCTTGTGAGGGTTTTCCCAGAATACCGAAAATGTTATCGAATCACAACAAACCTCACAAGGAATACCTCACAAGGGCTTGTGACTTGTGAGCCCTCACAACGCCAGAATAGGGCTGTAAATTTATTTGTCTATTATCTTGCAAAAATAATATCTCGTCCATACTTCTGGCCACCATTATTACAGATATGAAAAAAAATATTTGTAAATTGCATGCACACATATATCGAAACAAAAACAGCAGCATTAAATTGGGAGTTTTTTTTCGATATATATCTGAGAATAATTAAAGATGACTATTCTCATCGGCTTTTTTGGTCGAAATGATGATTTAATGAAAGATTATTTCATTTCCTTTTCCCAACGTTTCGACGGTGGTTGCCGTTTTCTTCAGGGGAAATTTTTATTTATAAAAAAGAAGTTATTGCACATAAGTGTTAGCGTATGTAGGGCGAACATGAAATGAACTTACATTTAAAATTTGAAGCTACAATATTTGAAAATATTTTAAGAGCTTTAAACTTAAGCCCCCATATTAATAAACGGCGGATAACAACGTGCTAGCGTTTATACATCTGTTAACTAGTAATTCTTATTAACAAATGCGTAATAGTCTGTGACGTGTGTTAACGTACGGATAACTTTAACTAGCCAGATTCCACGTATAATTAACGGATAACTTCTTAGCACATACATGCACGCATATGATAGTACCGTTTACTACTACCAGTATACACTTCGTAAGGCAGTGCATGCATGTGACACATGTATTAGAAAATCACCACAATTTTATGAAGTGGTGAATTTGGTGAAGTGATAAATACTGGAAAGATATCATATCTTTTTTAATAAGAAAAGTGTGCCAGTTAACACTTGTGTTCGGGAGCGGATACCAGTTTTTTTATTAATACTGCTGAAGGTTTTTTAATACAAATAAATAGTTAAACACTTCGGATAAAGAAGTTTAGTGTAAGTGATGGTAATTTGTTGATCTACTGTTGGAGACTAAGGGCCAGTTTGTTCACAACTTGTCAACTTAAATCAATGATTATTCCAGTTGATTATCATTGAATGCGTTTGTTCAGCCAAATTTTAAACAGAGAATCCATGATTTGAGCACTTAATTGCAGAAATCACTAATTCGCCGATTCTGTCTGATTAGCACGATTTAATCAAAGATTTCCTGGAATTTTGTTTGTTCATCATTGGTTATTCCCAAAGCGTAGGTATAAAAAAGAAAAACAAAATCTATACAAGAACATTAAAAAACAGAAACCATGTATCGTTCATCTCGCAAAATAAAACAAACAATTTGTCAAGATTTTACTACTAGTTGTAGTTATTTTATTTATTACCCAAAAAGAAGTGCCTAATTATAAAATATGTATAGAAAAATTCCCATCACTAGATTACACAAAATTCCAGCACTACCTACACACTTCAACTATACATTTGGAACAAAAAAATCAAAACAGAAAGCAATATTAAAATAAAAACAAATTTCACGTGGTAGTTTTGTATAGTAATATAACAGGAAATAATCGTAAATCGAACAAAAAATTAAATTTGAAGACGCTGATTGTTTTTGTACACAAAAATGTTTTTTTTAGAAAGCTCACTTACACTAAACTAAGTTAATGGCAGAATACGTCTGACAATTGATTTGACAGATAGACTGGAAACTGGAAAGATTATTGGAAAAACTATGATTTATTAATCAAACAGAAAATTCAGTGAACAAACACTTTCTGATTATCACAGATTCATAACCATGGGTTTAACAGAATCTGTGATAATCTAATTGCTGATTTAAACCACTGTGAACAAACTGGCCCTAAGGAGCAGAAACCGCTGATATGTTCTGTATGTCTTGTTTACGGCTCATGTTGTTTTTGTTGTTATTTTTTTATAAACTACGTCTGTACAACAGTCCTTTTCCGTCTTGTTTTTCAGACACGTGAAGAGGGAAGCCATGGTCTGATTTGACTTGTACGCTAAGTTGACGTCTATGTTATTTTTAGCGATTATTTCCTTGAAATTTTCGGCAAGTTTCGGGACATACACAACACTTTTGTAGGCACCTCTCCCATCTTCCCTGTCTTTCATTGCCTTTTCCGATGGAGCTTTATGTTTTTGTTGTTGTATTAAGCTTCTTATGATTTCTAGTGGAAAGCTATTATCTAGAAGGATCCTTGTGACCTTTTCCTCGTTAGCGGAGTGGAATTCTCGGTCACTCAACGCAAAGACTTTGTTTAAGGTTTGATGCAGTGTTTAAACGAATGTGTTTGGCTTGGTTTGATCGAAAATTAATAAGCCTTCCCGACGCCATATCTTTTCAAAAAAACACAAAAACATTGTTATTGTACCAGCCGATAAAGGGAATGTGACGGTTGCAATGAATCGGATAGAGTATGATGAGAAGATGGATTGCAAGAGATTTTAAATGAACTTTCTTACAGCAGTATTAATAAAAAACTGGTATCCGTTTCCTAACACACGTGTTAACTGGCACACGGATAGACAACTTGTCCGCTTGATAACTTTTCTTATTAAAAAAGATCACCACTTCATCAAATTATGGTGATTTTCTAATACATGTGTCACATGCATGCACTGCCTTACGAAGTGTATACTGGTAGTAGTAAACGGTGCTATCATATGAATGCGTGTATGTGCTAAGAAGTTACCCGTTCATTATACGTGGAATCTGGCTAGTTAAAGTTATCCGTACGTTAACACACGTCACAGACTATTACGCATTTGTTAATAAAAATTAATAGTTAACAGATGTATAAACGCTAGCACGTTGTTTTCCGCCGTTTATTAATATGGGGGTAAATGTATATTAGGGTGTCTGTTATTTCCCAAAATCATTTTTTTTGACGTGTGTTAACGTACGGATAACTTTAACTAGCCACATTCCACGTATAATGAACGGATAATTTCTTAACACATACACACACGCGTATGATAGCACCGTTTACTACTACCAGTATACACTTCATATGGCTGTGCATGCATGTGACACGTATTAGAAAATCACCATAATTTGATGAAGTGGTGAATTTGGTGAAGTGATAAATACTGGAAAGATATCATATCTTTTTTAATAAAAAAAAGTTATCAAGCGGACAAGTTGTCTATCCGTGTGCCAGTTAACACGTTAGTTAGGGAGCGGATACCAGTTTTTTATTAATACTGCTGGTATATGACTTTTATTGAAGAAAATTAAATTGCCTTCTTTCACTAATTATTTAATAACTTCTACATTTATCGTCCGATTTTTAAAAACTTTAGCTCAAATCTTTGTTGAGGAGATTTTTTTCACTTGAGTCCTTAAAATTATTGTAAATATTTTTTTTTATCCATATGGTGCTACCAAAAACTAGAAATTTAAAAAAAATACTCGTTTTTGACATTTGAATGCCTGTAACTTATAAAATTTCAGTCCGACTTATACAAGCAGTACATCGTCGGAAGAAGACAGATCACATCATTCAGAAAATACACATTTCATGTAAATTAGCGGAGCCGTTAGCGAGATTTATGGGAATATCTGAAAATATAGCTGAGAAAATGATTTGTGCGCATATCTCGAAAACGCTTCTTTGAAAAAAAAAAATAAGTTTGATTTTTGTGTTCAACGACCCAAAATAAGTCTAGAAAATATATTTTTTCTAGGGACCCTACCATGACCCAAAATTTTGTAAACTAGTGTTATAGGTGACACCCATGGTATAAGAATAACAAGGTATGCTTGACAGTTCAGGTAATTGATTCGTGACGTCATTGTGCGTGAATGATCTCAATTAAAACAGAACAAAGTAAACAGAAATTGGTTATGTTTTGAAGCTATTTGCTATAAAAACTTAAAAAAAAACATTAGATTATTTATATTTTGAAATTATGTTTTGTCAAATTTCAAGTAAATTTAATTTATTTTTTAAAGCCATGTGTTGGTGAACACTCGCTATAACGCCACACAAAACAAAATATGGCGACCCTTCATCTCATATACCTTGAATTTTTATGCCATGGGTGCAACCTGACAAGTGCATTTTTTAATCATTGTGACCAGGAAAACCTTGTTCGATTAGTAGTTGTGTAAAAGTTTGGACTAAACTATCAAATGGCATCTTATTTTTGCGTGACCACGATGAGATAGGTAATCTTTTATGCTGGCTTCACTAGATATGAACTATGCCCCAACATCTAAACCAAAATCCAATAGACAGTCTGATTTGTATGGATATGTCAAGGCTCGGACATTTCTCCATTGTTTTTTTTTAAAGACATTTTCATAGCCCAAGCACCTCTGTCTATCAACTCCTACTCTCACCTCCAAGTGGTGAACATCGGGTGCCTAGTACCTTTAACTGAAGATATGGTTCCAATCCCTGTGGACGGTTTTAGGGGGCAGCAAACGAGAGAGGGGGGAGGAGTGTTCCCACTAAGGCACTTCTCCTTCATCCAGGCGGCAGTGGAAGAATTCTCAAGATGGAATCAACGGTGGCGTCTACAGTTCCAGTTAGGCTGAACTACTTAGTGAACACCTTATACGGGCTACTACGACATATTCGGAGCTCAGGCCTATAAGGAGCGGTTAATCCGGCTCCCCGCCCTTGGAGTTATATATATAGGGTCTGGTCCTCCAGGTTGGGGGTCGTGCCGTCGGGGTGACTTCCCGGCCACATAAAGCTATTTTTAGTTGCGAAGCATCAACAAGCCTCGGATACGGACGGATTTACTGTTGACGAACCTAGCAAACGAAATAAGGACAACGAACTTCGGATCTGCACGTGGAATGTTCTGTCTCTCTATAGACCACGTGCAGCCGAACATTTAGACTGCTACAAAACAGACAACACCGCCATCCAAGAAGTGCGATGGGATGGGCCGGGCAAAAGAAAACTGAAAGACTGCGATATATACTACGGTGACTGTTACCGACCACAAGGGCAGCGTCTTTTTGGATGTGGATTTGTTGTTAGAGGCAGACTGAGGCAAGAGGTCTTGAGTTTCAATTATGTGAACGAACGCCTCACGACAATTCGCATCAAGGCTAAATTCGCCAACATCAGCCTGATATGCGCGCATGCCCCCACAGAGGAGAAAGATGACGACACCAAGGACGAGTTCTACGAGCTCCTGAACAAGACATATGAGCAATGCCCTAGCTATGACATTAAAATTGTCTTGGGTGATTTTAATGCCAAACTAGGAAGAGAAGACGTCTTTGGTGGCACAATCGGAAGATACAGCCTGCACGACACCACCTCCGATAACGGACTCAGGCTAATCGACTTTGCTGCGGGGTGAAACGTTGTGGTAGCTAGTACGCAGTTCCCGCATCTCGATATTCATAAGGGGACATGGCGAATTCCTGGTCAATCAACCGCCAACCAAATTGACCACATTGCGATCGACGCAAGGCACTCCTCCAGTATCAAGGATGTCCGAACGTTCCGAGGAGCCAACGTTGACTCGGACCTCTACCTCGTTGTAGCAAAGGTAATGCTACGGATATCCAGACCAAAGCCAAAACAGGGAAATACTGTCAGGAAGTTCAACGTCGGACGGCTACAGTCGCAAGAAATCGCCAGGTCCTTTTCCGATCGAGTCTCTCGCGCCCTCTTAACTAGTCCTTTGCCGCCAACTGCAAACATCGAGAACCAGTGGAAAAACTGCCAGGAAGCCATCAGAGATGCCGCCTCTGACGTGCTGGGCTTCGCACAACCACCACAGCGAAACCCCTGGTTCGACGAGGAAAGCCGGCAAGTACATGCAGCCAAACAACAGGCATACAAAGTGGCGCTGCATAGAAGGACCAGAGCTGCTCGCGAGCTCTACGAGCAGAAGAGGAAAGAGGAACACAAGCTTCTTAGAAAGAAAAAGAAAGAGCATGAGAAGCGCGCGATCGAGGAATTAGAGGGATGCCACTGCAGGAATGAAGTTCGGAAGTTTTACCAAAAAGTAAAAAGAACCTCCCAAGGTTACAAACCCCGAACCGAAGCCTGCAAGGACGATCAGGGGAACATCGTGGTGGAATCGCAGTCGGTGCTGAGGATATGGAAAAATCATTTCTGCAAATTGTATAACGGCGATGACGAACCGAATTCCGCTACCATGCAAATTGCACCATTCAACCTGGACGACGTAGGCCAACAATTCCGTCCACCCGATCTTGACGAAGTGAGGATAGCCATATCTAAACTTAAGTCCAATAAAGCTGCTGGAGCTGATGGCCTTGCGGCTGAGCTATTCAAAGCGGCTGGCGATGAATTGGTTAGGAGTATGCACCAGCTCATCTGTAAAATATGGTCGGAAGAAAGCATGCCAGATGAATGGAACCTCAGTATTGTTTGCCCGATCCTCAAGAAAGGCGATCCTCTGGACTGCACCAACTACAGAGGCATCAGTCTTCTTAATATCGCCTACAAGATCTTCTCTGCCGTACTTTGTGAACGCCTGAAGCCATTCGTCAACAACCTGATAGGTCCATATCAGTGTGGCTTTAGGCCAGGGAAGTCCACCATCGACCAAATATTCGCACTACGGCAGATCTTGGAGAAAACCCAGGAGTTCCAAATCGATACCCACCACCTTTTTATCGATTTCAAGGCCGCGTATGACAGCATCTATAGAGACGAGCTATATAGAGCAATGTCTAGTTTTGGCATCCCTGCCAAACTCGTCCGTTTGTGCAGGATGACGATGGAGAATGCACGAAGCTCCATCAAGGTCGGCAGAGACCTCACCGACACCTTTGATGTCAAAAAAGGTTTTAGGCAAGGCGACGCGTTGTCATGCGACTTCTTCAACATCGTTCTTGAAAGAATAGTGCAAAACTCTCACGTCAACACCAGAGGCACAATCTTTCAAAAGTCCGTCCAATTACTCGCTTACGCTGACGACATTGACATAATCGGACGAACAAAGCGTGATGTTAGTGGTGCTTTTGTGAGCATTGAGAAGGAAGCCAAGAAGATGGGTCTAACGGTGAATGAAAGCAAAACAAAATATATGCTGTCCACAAGAAAAGACATCCAACACCGACGTGTCGGACAGAACGTCACTATAGACAGCTATAACTTTGAGGTAGTCAGAGACTTTGTCTACCTAGGATCCGCTATAAACTCAGCGAACGACACCAGCGCTGAAATCAAACGAAGAATTACTCTTGCCAATCGCTGTTTCTTTGGGCTAAGAAGGCAATTGAGAAGCAAAGCCCTCTCTCGAGCAACTAAACTGTCCCTGTATAAGACGCTTATCATCCCGGTCCTGATGTATGGTGCAGAGGCATGGACACTGCTAACAGTGGATGAGAACGCGTTAGGCTGTTTTGAGAGGAAAATTCTCCGGGTGATTTTTGGTCCCGTCTGCATAGATGGGGAATGGAGAAGAAGATTCAATAACGAACTGTATGGGCTGTACAGCGACACCGACCTAGCCACAAAGGTGAAAAGCCAACGACTGAGATGGCTGGGTCATCTAGAGCGAATGGACACCAATGCTCCGGCCCGGAAAGTCTTTGAATCCAACCCCGTGGGACAACGCAGTAGAGGTGGACAGCGTAAAAGGTGGCGCACGCAAGTGGAAGAGGACCTCAACCAACTTGGCGTGTGAAACTGGAGACAGCTAGCTAGAAACCGAGCCGGCTGGAAGAAGCTTGTTGGTTGAGGCCCTGGTCCACCCCGGACTGTAGCGCCACCTTAAGTAAGTAATACTTACTTACTTACTTAAGCCCAAGCATGGCTCATGCGCACTAGAGTCGGCATGTTACGGTGGTATAAATAGACTATGGAAGAGAATTGGCGAAAGAACATCCCCTGGTCCCAAACCCTTGCACTACGAATGAGTCGGATAGCTGTCCACTGTGCAAAACAAAACACATTGCGTTGTTGTAGGGCTCTTTAATAATGGCAAAGATTTTTGCCGGAATTCCTCTACCAAGCAACGATCTCTATATACATTCTCGGTCAACTCGATCGAAGGCCTTCTCAAAATCCACGAACATGAGGCTAAGCGGTGATTGAAATTTCATCGATTGCTCGAGGACGATACGCAGGGTGTTGATATGGTCGATAAACTACCGACCACTGTGGAAGCCAGCTTGATGCCTCTTGAGTGTAGACTCGTGTGAAGGATCGTGATATTATCCTAACTTTTCCCTAAGATACACTTAAGCTCAGCTCGCTAATAACTGGTGGCAAAAGTGCCGCTGTTTATAGGCCCTCTAAAAGTACTTGAGAGTTCTAGGACGCCATATGGCCCTAGGCTCAATGATAGGAAAATCCCTATGCACACCTCCGCGTGGTAGGGGGCGGGTAACGCTAACGTGCAGGGGGACCGAATAGATGCCGGGATTAGCAGACAACCCAGCGATACTGGTCAGGGCACAAAATTGTCCTTGAGATGGTAAAAAGCCCCCTTAAGACGGACGAACTGCAGGTGGTGGTCAACGGCATGATAGTCTGGTGGCGGAGGAGCTTTTTTTGTTAAAAGGCCAACGGCAGCAGCAGGTAGCATCCGCCTTTGTTGAACGGAGAAGTGAAGCATAGTCCTATATCCTGGGCGCCCATTTCTGCAAGATCAATGACAGCAAAGTTCCGTTCAAAAATTCGCAACGTCACAATTATTCAGTGCTACGCCCCCACCAATTAAGCGACCGAGGAAGACAAAACCACTTTCTACACTCATCTTAACTCAGTTTACAGTGGTGTTCCAAGAGCCGACATCATAATTGTCATGGGAGATCTCAATGCCCAAGTCCGATCAGACAACTACGGTCTTCAACGCGTCATGGGGAAAAATGGCTTGGGGTCACGGAATGAAAATGGCGATTTGCTGGTCGATTTTTGTAACGCTAATCGTTTTGTACTGGGTGGGACTGTGTTCGAAGCATTAGAAATGCCGACATGGGAAGCGACCACCATTTGGTTCTCATGAGTCTCAAGCTACGAACTGCTGCTGTACAACGTCAATCACAGGGTGCAGCAAGGAATTCGAAGTTCAATACAAATACTTTGAGTGATCCCAACATATTATGTCGTAACTATGTCACCAACCGAAACGACAGAGCTTCGTCATTAAACGGAATACAACATTCCATAATTGATGAGGTGTGGGGTGATATAAAAAGTGTTTTATGGATGCTGGATCCGAAACTGTAACCAAGCAGTCCAGAGTCTTGGATATCACAAGACACCTGGGATAAAATCGAGCTTCGCAAATCGTTGAAGATGCTAATAAATGCCGAAGCGAATGCTCAACGAAAGGCTGAATTGCAAGGATAGTATCGCTTAGCACATAAGATGGTCTATCGCTGTGTGAGACGTGACAAGAGGGTGAGGTTAAACGATCTCGCAGAAAATGCGCAAAAAGCTGCAAGAAGAGGTGATATGAGGGAATTGTACACCAATCATCCTGTAATGGATGTGGATGGTACACTTTTGGTATCAATCGAGGATTAGCTGCACAGGTGGAGACTCACTTTTGTGCCTTGCTTAATGAAGATTCTGTCAAGCAGAGTGCTGAAGTGCCCCAGCTTAACGAGATGCGTAGATCATATCGTCGTCGTTCAATGAAAACTCCCTAACTCCATTTCATTTTATTTTGAGACATGTGTACTTTTTATGGATTTTTACTGACTAGAATTTGAAAATGTTCGATTTAAAGATATGTTTCCCTTATAAATAGACCAACATAACATTTAGAAACCTTTAACAGATCTAAAATGTTTATATTTAATTAAATATTGCATTTTTACGAGAGGCTTCTCGGTTTCTAAAAAAATGGAGTTAGGGAGTTTTGTTTGAACGACGAAAGCTGACCCTGTCAGAACGGCTAGTATTCTACACCCGTTGATACAAGCTGTGTGGGAAAACAAAATCTATCCCAGCGACTGGAAGGATGGTGTAATTGTTAGGTTGCCAAAGAAAAGTGATCTTAAGAATTGCAACAATTGGCGAGGTATTACAGTTTTGTCCGTTTTTCCAAAACTAATGGCAACCATCATTCTGGAGCGGATAAAGGTTAGAATCGAGTCTACACTCAAGAGCCATCAAGATGGTTTCCGCAGTGGGCGGTCTTGTGTCGACCATATCAACACTCTGCGTATCGTTCTTGAGCAGTCTGCGAAGTTTCAATCACCGCTTTACCTCATGTTCGTGGATTTTGAGAAGGCCTTTGACCGAGTCAACCGTAAATGTATATGGAGATCACTTCTTGGTAGAGGAATTCTCCCAAAAATTATTGCCATTATAAGAGAGTCCTATAACAACGCAAGATGCTTTGTTTTACACAATGGGCAGCTATACGACTCTTTCGAAGTGCGGCAGGGTGTGAGACAGGGAGATGGTCTATCACCAATTCTCTTTCTACTGGTGATTGACGATGTTTTGACGGCCAGTGTTGGAACAGAAGAGAGGCAGGGCATTCAATGGAGACCGTTTGAAAGGCTTAGTCACTTAGACTGTGCCGATGATATATGTCTCTTGGCAAATTACATCAGCAGGCTGAATGGGATGTGTCAAGCTCTGAAAGTAAAAGGAGATTCGAGTGGTCTTAAAATAAATAGAAAAAAAAAAATGCTCACAGGCCACTCCACACATCAGCGTATTTTAGTACAGGAGACGCCAGTTGAAGAGGTTGAACAATTTAACTACCTTGGAAGTATTGTTTCAGTAAATGGTGGTACTGATCTGGACATTCAAAGTAGAATAAATAAAGGTCACGCAGCCTTCGATTCTCTCTCCCAAATTTGGAAATCCTGTCAAATCTCCTTGAGCACAAAGTTGAGATTCTTCGAATCCAATGTCAAATCCGTGCTGTTATATGCTTGCGAAGCCTGGAAAGTCACGACTACCATCTCAAAGAAATTGCAGGCTTTTGTGAACCGTTGCCTACACCATATTCTAAAAATTCGCTGGCCACAAATTATATCAAACGAGGAATTGTTACGCAGGACAAGTCAATAGCAGCTGGACGTTGACATAAGAAAGCGTAAATGGCAATGGATTGGTCACACACTGAGGAAACCAAACGATGAAATTGCAAAGCAGTCATTTGAATGGAATCCTCAGGGTGCACGGCGGGTTGGAAGACCAAGAACAACATGGAAATCAACAGTTCTAGCAGAAGCAGACTCCCAGAGAAAGACGTGGCCACAGCTAAAATATCTATCTGCAGACCGTGAAGGATGGAAACGATTTGTTGGCACCCTATGCCCCAACCGGGGTAACAGGACTTGATGAAAGCTGCGTTTTATTATCTCTGGGTTTGGGTCGAGGTTATCTTTTAACATGCATTACAAAAACAACATGCGATCTAGGTTTCTATCGAGGTTAATTTCAATAACCCAGATAGAGGTTTTCACTCTGATCGGCAGAGGGCTATTTACCATTGTGAATGGATGTCAGCGATTTGTCAGTAGTATTAGGAATTAAGAGAAAAAGAGACAAGTGCTCACATGAAAAACAAATAAACATAAGAAAAAAAGAGACTGATATACAGCACTGCTTTGCACTAACCCATATCGTTTTATTTTCACGAGGTGAACCATATGGGTTATGAGGGATAATAAAACGCGGCTGATGATGATGATTATAAGTCCAATGAATGGTTTGAATGGTTTGGTTTTTTATTCTTCAATTCTTGCAGCTATTTATATTACTTACATTCTATTACAATCATTTGGACTACCCCAACTTAGCATACAGAAATGTAATGCAGTACAATAATTTGCATTGCTATTAAGTTTATTAAATGTTTTATTGCATATGACTCAATCATATTGGATGGTTGGAGTAATGTAACATACAGCGAATTGGGCCACATCTAATATAAAAAATGCATCGATGGCAAGTATCAACGACTTGGGTCTTCGTTTGAAGAAAATTACATAAGAATGCATAGCAATGTAAACTATCGTTTATTACTATGGTGTCATTTATCAATGAGTGCATGTTGTTTTTATTATTCTATTATTAATGAAGTGCATGTGACTTAAGTGTTTAAATGATATTACACTACAGTCGATTCTATCCTTTATTCGCACGAGAATGATGGTTGACATTAGTTTTGGGAAAACGGACAAAACAGTGATACCACGCCAATTGTTGCAATTCTTAAGGTCACCTTTCTTTTGAAGCTTAGCAATAACACCATCCTCCAGTCCATGGAATAGCTTTCGTTTTCCCAAATGATTTGTATTAACGGATGGAAAATACTAGCCACTGTTACGGGATCGGCTTTCAGGAATTCCGCTGCTATTCCGTCAAGTCTAGCTGCCTTGCCTTTTTTAAGGAGATTTATTAATGTTTGGATTTCCGATTCAGATACGGGTTCGATGCAATACCCCTATAGGACCTGTGCATCTCGTTTAGTTGGGGCACTTCAGCACTCTGCTCAACAGAGTCCTCATTTAGCAGGGCACAAAAATGTTCTTTCCATCTGCAAAGCTGATCCTCAATTGATACCAAAAGTGTGCCATCCACATCCATTACAGGATGATTGGTGTTGCTTTTTTCCCCAATAACATCTTTTGCTTTTTGGTACAACTCCCGGATATCTCCTCTTCTGGCAGCGATTTCCGCATTATCTGCGAGTTCATCTAACCTCACCCTCTTGTCACGTTTCACACAGCGATAGACCATCTTATGTGCAATGCGATACTCGCTTCGCAATTCAGCCTTTTGTTGAACATATGCTTCGGCATTTATTTGCATTTTCAACGATTTGTGAAGTTCGATTTTATCCCAATGCCGAGATTCAGCTAATTCGAAACCGCAGGGACTGAGTGAGATGAGTGAATTTTGGTAGAAAATCGATTCAGTGAGGAAAAGTGAGTGAGTGAACGAGTGAAATGAAATGTCAGATTACTCGCCAGATATTTCCGCTGTGACTTGGTGTATGTGTTAGTAAATTTCCAGTTTTGGATAGGTATATGTGTGCTTTTCTCAAGAATTCCTATTCATGGATAGGAATTGAAATAAAAAACAACAACGTAAATAAAAACAACTATGCTTTTATTTAAATAAATTTTAAATAAATTTATATTTCTAAAGGCTGAAAACTCACATTCAACTTTAATAACGAAAAAAAATTGATACAAAAGATACTCCATTATTAGTTGCGTTTTATTATCGTTCATAACCCATATGGTTCACCTCGTGAAAATAAAACGATGTGGGTTAGTGCAAAAGCAGTCCTGTATATCAGTCAATTTTTTTTTCTTATGTTTATTTGTTTTTCATGTAAGCACTTGTCTCTTTTCCTCTCTATTCCTAATACTGCTGACAAATCGCTGACATCCATTCACAATGGTAAATAGCCCTCTGCAGGTCAGAGTGAAAACCTCTATCTGGGTTATTGAAATTAACCTCGATAGAAACCTAAATCCCATGTTGTTTTTGTAATGCATGTTAAACGATAACCTCGACCCAGACCCAGAGATAATAAATCGCAGCTATTAATGTTTCAATGTTGTACTTGTTATTTCATTTCGAGTCCATTAGTGATGATGTGAAACAGAATATCAAACGTACGAGTATGACAAGGAGTTCGAATTTAGTTATTTTATATTTATTATTTGTCTCATTTCACTTAAAAAGCTGAATCACTTGCGAGTGAGGTGAGATGAGTCAGCGAGTAAGGCGAGTCTTCTCATCTCACTCGTCTTGGTGTTCTCTAACTCTCGTCCGCTTGGGTATAGTTTTGGATACAGCCTCAATAAAAACAATTTTTATTTCACCCCACATCATAACAATTGTTGAATGTTGGATTCCGTTTAATGACGAGGCTCTGTTGTTTAGAGTGGTGACATAATTTCAACATATTTTGGGGTAATTTAAAGCATTCGTAATGAATTTTGAGCTCCTTGCTGCATTCTGCGCTGGTTTTTGAACGGCAGCAGTTTTTAGTTTGAGACTCATCAGAACCAAATAGTGGTCGCTTCCCACATTTGCATTTCTTTTACCCCTCACACATTGACTTCCTCCATCGCTGCTGAAAAATGATATGATTAATTTGGTTTTCAGTTTGACCATCCGAATGCACCCAGTGGTGCGTTCTATTATGTTACTCTAGTTAACTTTGGTTAATGTGGCAAAAGAAGAGCTGCAATGTCATAGTTAAAAAAGTTACTTTGAGTAACTTTTCATTTAGGAACGACCAAAGTTAGAAATGGTTGATCTGTCAAACAAAATGGATGAAAAAAAAAATCGAAATAGATTTGAAAATAAAAATCAAAAACAAATTGTGATTCCATTGTCCCTGATCACACGTGAAGAAAATCAAGCATTTTCTGCGTTTTGCGATGGTGAGCGGGGTAACTTGCAGAAGAGGAAGAGGGATGAAATATTTTAAAATATTTGAAAATATTCGGTGTAGATTAATTACGATTAACGATTTTTTTATTGAACATTTATATACAATTTGAGTTAACTTACGACTATTAAATACATTGAAGAATATAAATCTTATGGCACATAGGGGGCCTATTGTTATACATTGGCTTAGATTTAATAGGAAATATAAGTATATATTATACATGTCAACTTAAAGTTAAAAGTCGGTTGACTTTGATGCTCTCGGGGTGTTCCGTCCCGGTTGTCCCTTGGTGGTTTGGGTGTGGTTTGGTGGAAAGGGTTGGCGTTTAGCCACGGCTGTAGGCTGACCCTGTGTCAGCGTAAAAGGAAACGGCTGCTTCGTCGTTGTCGGTGAAAATATTGGCATCCAGGGTCTCCATTACACTGAGGTACCTCGGCTCGGGATGTCGTTGCTGGGTGGCCATCCTTCTCATTAGTTGATTGGGGTGATTGACGGTGTTCTGCACTAGCTTCTTCGCCGAATTTGCTAGGTATTTGTCCAGCGGTATAATCTTTGCTTCTCTGTAAAGATCCTCGTTCCTGTAATGCTTTCTTCGCTGCCGGTCAAAGTGGAGCCCGGTGCAGATTCTTAGCATCTTCCTCTCGAAGACTTGGAGATCTTTCATCGCTGATTTTGTAATTGTGAACCAGACTGGGAAACAGTAGCTGATTACTGGTCGCAGGAGTTGCTTGTAAATAAGTATCTTCGTCTGTTGGCTCAGTCCTGATCTTCTCCTCATCAAAGGGTGTAGTCGGTGGAATGCCCAGTTCGCTTTTCTGAGTACACTTTTTGAGTGTGGATTGAACTTTAGCAACTCGTTGAAGTTGATCCCCAGGTATTTGGTATTCCTTTTGGCGGCAATGGTGGAACCATCAGGAAGTTTCAGAACTAAGTTTCTGCAAGTGGCTGCTGAGCGACTTCTGCCGTCACGGGGTCTCCTGAAGCAAACAAGCTCCGATTTTGCTGAGTTGATCTTGATGCCCCATTTCTTGTAGAATTCGAACAGTCTGTGGATGTGAGCCTCTACTATCCGGACTGCGACGAGTGGTGACATTGAGGTAGCGTATGTGAGTGAGTCATCTGCAAACAGCAGGTTTTCACAGCCAGTTGGGACGGGTTGGTCTGATGTCATCAGGCTGTAGAGGAAGGGGCCAAGCTTCGAACCTTGTGCGACTCCGGCTTTGATGTTCTTCACAGTTGATGAGCAGTTTCCCAATTGCACAAAGAAGTTCCTGGAAGAAAGAAAAGAAAAAAGAATTTTTATTAGTGGCGGAGGTAAACGTAGCAGATGTAGTTTGTGTATTAGAGCATCTATCCAGACGCTATCGAATGCTTTCTCGACATCCAGAAAGCATCCGACGGTGACACGATGACTGTTGAGGGCTATGGTGATGTCAAGCTGGAACTTCTGGAGTGGGTGTAGTGTTGAGTGCTTCTCCCTAAAGCCAAACTGCATATCAGGAATAACGTTGTTGTCGTTGCTAAACTTCTTCAGTTTCCTTAGTATCAGCTCTTCTAAGAGCTTGCTTAGGTTGCTGAGGAGGGATATTGGCCTGTAGTTAGATATCATGTTCCTGACACCTTTCTTCGGGATCGCCACGATCTTCGCTGTTTTCCATTTTTGGGGGAAGTAGTTGTTGTTGACACAGTTGTTCAGGATGATGGTAAGAAGGATCAAAACTGTCTCTGGTAGCCTCTTTATGATGAAGTTGGATATTCCATCTGGTCCTGTTGACTTCTTTGGCCTGCAGCTGCTGATTATTTCAACTATTTCTTCTTGGTTGCTCAGGTTTGGGCTGTCAACCGGGTCACTCGCTGGATTGGTGTCGCTGAATATTGCTCTCTCCATGTTAGGTTCCAGGGTTAGTTGGATGGAATCCTTCACTTCATCAAGAAAGGCTGGGTCAGTGGATGGGTTGGGGGTGAAGTTTCCTTCAAAATATTCAGCAAATGCCTCAGCTTTGTCCTGTGTCGTTGTCATTTCTCCATTGTTGGTGATAATGGTTTCAGGCATCGATGGTGTTTTCCCAATCAGTTTGTTAATGTTTTTGAAGGCGTCAGGTCCAGGTTTGATGGCTTGCAGTCTCTTGTTGAATTGGTTATTGTTATGGTGTTGGATAGAGTTCCGCAACATAATGTTGACACACTTTAGTTCGCTCCATACTGTCTGGTAGTTGCTGCTTGTTGTGTTCAGTTCGCGCTGGTGGATCCTTTGAAGACGTTTCCTTAACTGTTGTCGATGAGTGTAGAGATTCTGGATATACTCAGGTAGGTGCTGGTATCTGTCCTTTGATGTCTTGGGCTCTTTTTGGATATCCAGTGCACTAGAAACAGCCGTTTCTAGACAGTTGATGGCTGCGTCAATTTCTGTGTTCTGCAGGTTCCTGTTTTGGGGTGGCAGAGTTATGGTGGCTTCTAAGTCTCGTTGAAATCTATCCACATCAAGTCTCTTATAGTTGATGAAGTGCTCAGTTGGTTCTGTCGTCAGGAAGATGGGTTGTTGGAGTTTGATGTTTAGCTGAACAGCTTCATGGTCCGAGTCCCCGGGTATTGTAGAACAGGTGTAGTTCCTGAATTCTGGAAGTATACAAGAAAAATTAGAGGTAGAAATAAAAAAATCAAGTGTCGATGGTGTTCTGGGATAGGTTGGTTTTTGTTGTGAAACAACCACCAAGGAGTGTTGGTCGTTGTTGGCGTCCAGCCAGTCAGCAATCGCCTTGCCCTCGGGTGAGATCGTTGTATCCAGCCACAGGTGATGCCTGGCGTTAAAATCACCGCCGATGAGTCCATATGTGCTTCTTTCGAGGACACCGTTGAAAGTTCTGAGGTCATTGTGAATATTTCTCATGCTGGATTTGCACTTGAAATACACACTGATGATGGTGAGGGTTTCATCTCTTCCAAGTTGAATGGTGACGGCAGTGGCTTCGCTGGTTGTGAGACCTGTGATGATGGTTTCAGTGGTGTTGGGGGAAATCTTCTTCTTAACGTAGATTGCTGTCCCTCTACGGCCCTCATCCTTGTCCCTTCGATAGGTTTTGAAGCCGGCCATGTCGATGTTGTTGCGTTTGGTGACGTTGGTCTCACTGATGAGAGCGATGTCCGGATTGTTGTTCTTCATCCACAGGCTGAATGTCGTCCTCTTCTCTAGGCTGTACAATGAATTGACATTGTACGTCAGGATGCGGAGCTTCTTTAGTTGCATATTTGGAACAGGAAGGTGGCCAGTGCCACGGACTTCTCGCCTTCGCTAAGCTGAGCATAGTTTGGTGGAACTGCACTCCGAGCTTTTCCCATGACTGTTAGTAAGTCGGATCCAAAAATCCTTTGGACTTCGGTGTTCAGGTTTGTTGGTGGGGCTGATGTTGGCTTCATTGGTCCACTCCTAGGTGTTGTTGTCCGGGGTGTGATCACTTTTGCTGGAGGCACTTTCTGTTGTTGCTGTTGGTTCCTGGAGTTTGCTAGTTTCTGTGATGGTCCACCTTTCACCATTGCTGCAAAGCTGACTGCCGGGCGGGTTACCACGCATGCTGATTTAGCAGCAAATTCCTGCTGTGCCTTTTTTTCTGCAGCCAATCTGTTCCTTTCGGTGAGTCTTGCTTTCAGGGTTGGGCAACCTTTGAAGCTGGCTGGGTGACCTTCCTTTTGGCAATTGGCACACCATACATCCAATCCGGTGTTTTCCTTCCGTTGGCATTGTCCGGGCTCGTGCTCTTCTTTACACTTGACGCATACGTACTGGCGTCCGCAGTTGCTGGCAACGTGTCCGAAGCGCTGACAGTTTCGGCACTGCACAATGTCGTTGGATTTCAGTTTCTCCCAGTGGACCCTCTGGTTCATTATCAGCGTCTTCATGTAAACTTCACTGATGTCACAGGTTTTTGCCAGTTCCACGACGAAGTTGTTGTAGGTTTTCCCCATTGCCTTTTTGGCCTTGAAGTGTGTCACCTTGACGACTGGGAGTCCTTCGATTCTTAGCTCATCCTCCACTTCAATGGCAGCGTAGGTGTGGTGAATTCCTTTCAGTAATAGAAGATTCTTTCTATCTTCTCTTGGCGTAAACGAGTTATACTGTATCTTTGTTGTCTGCAGGAATTTTTTAACTGCCTCAAACGATGCCCTGTCTCCAGCAATAATGATGGTCGTCTTTGTATTTCTGTTTTTGAAGGTGATGCTTAGGTTGTTGGCTTTGCAGTGTCTTCTAATTTCAGCTACGTTCGCGGAAAAGCAGAAGATTGGTGGCATTCCTGGCCCCTTTACTGGATTCGTGGTCGTGGTGTCTTTTTTTGTTTTTGGTGGCTGCACTTGGGTTGGTTTGACGGCTGCTGATGTTGAAGCTAGTGGTTTGGCTGTCTTTTCTGCGTTGGTTTGGTCCGGCACTGGTGTTGGCGTTGAGGCGAGTGGTTTGGTCGTTTTGGCTGTATTTCCGGCTTCGGGTTGGACTGTCATTGGCGCTTTAGGCTGATTCGTTGAGCAATCCTTGTCAAGTTGGATGCGCTTTACATTGTCCTTCTTGGAAGCCTTATTCGGTCGTTTTTGCCCAGGCAGGGGAAAGTCGTTGGCGTCCTCTTCAGAACTAGTGGTTTCGCTGTCAATCTCTCCGGTATCCATATCGCTTTCCATTTCGTGGTTGTCAGTGATTATTTGTTTGGGCTGCACAATGCTGTTAAAAGTCATTGCTAGCTTATCACAAAATTCGGGGCCGAGGTCCTTGACGATCCGCTTAAGCAATGTCTCGAATGAGGCCATTGCCGAATCGGGATTTAAAGGTTCCATTGCTGGATTACCTTTGCACTTCACTTTTATTGTTTTATTGATTCGGATTTAAACACGCACAACACTTATTTTAAAAAAAACTTTTGTCACACACTTAATCCGCATCAATATTTAAATTGGTTGCTGGGATAATCCCTTTTTATTTCACTTGTGGGCAATAAAGCAGGTAGCCCGCAGGTATACCTGTACTTTTGACCCTTTTGTAACACGGGGTGGATTTAATTTAAATAAAAATTTCGTCCGCTTTGTCTGTCCGTACTGCACGACGCACACTCATATTCGGTGTAGACGTTCTCTTTTGTGTTGCTTCTCCTATCCAATCCAACCAATCAAATCGTGCCTCATTATGAAAATACGAAAAACACAAAGAGGAGAACAAAATCTGCAGAACAATTTTCTTCACATCTGAACACTTTCGTTCTTCACGTGGAAGCAAGCACATTAGAATTATTGAAAAGAACTTTTATTAGCACTTTGAAAATACATATTTTTTTCAAATTAAATTTCATTTAACTTCATTCAAGCACAATTTGAATATTTTAGCAAAATATTTGCAATTATTGGAAATCTTTTTTTTTTCATTCATTACTAGCACAAATTTCTTCATTACAAATCGGATTAAAAATGTCGCAAAGTTACTTTTTGACACTTTAACTTTGAATTTAGGAACAACTCTATGACGTCATAGAGTTAAATAAAGTAACTTTTTTGAATTAAAGTAACGATGATAGAATAGAAAAAGAACGCACTTCAGGTAATTTTGTTGCACCTCTTCAGCAGTATTAATACTGGTATCTGTTTCCTAACACACGTGTTAACTGGCACACGGATAGACAACTTGTCCGCTTGATAACTTTTCTTATTAAAAAGATATGATATCTTTCCAGTATTTATCACTTCACCAAACTCACCACTTTATGAAATTATGGTGATTTTCTAATACATGTGTCACATGCATGCACTGCCTTACGAAGGCTATACTGGTAGAAGTAAACGTTGCTATCATACGCGTGCGTGTATGTGCTAAGAAGTTACCCGTTCATTATACGTGGAATCTGGCTAGTTAAAGTTATCCGTACGTTAACACACGTCACAGACTATTACGCATTTGTTAATAAGAATTACTAGTTAACAGATGTATAAACGCTAGCACGTTGTTATCCGCCATTTATTAATATGGGGGCTTATGTTTAAATACAGTCCCACCTATCAAAAGACGATTCGCATCACAAAAGTCTTGCTTGTCGACTTTTTGTTCCGTGACCCCAAGCCATTTTTTCCCATCATGCGTTCCAGCCCATAATTGTCTGAACCCATTTGGGCATTGATGTTTCCCATGACGACTATGATGTCGGAACTCAGAACACTCCTGTAAACCGAGTTAAGATGAGTGTAGAACGCGGTTTTGTCTTCCTCGGTCGCTTCATTTGTGGGGGCGTAGCACTGAATAATTTCGACATTACGAACGAAATTTGAACGAAACCTTTCTGTCATTAATCTCGCCAAAATGGGCGCCCAGAAAATTAAACTATGCCCCGCTTCTTTGTACAACATAATCCCGACACCATGCAGTCTTTGGTCACCCTCTCCTTCATTTTCCCCGGAATACAGCATTCTCGTTTGTCCAGTGTTAGATCTGTATTCAGCTCCTCCTCTCCACTTAGTTTCACTTATGCCCAGGATACTGATCCTAAGGTGAAGCATTTTACAATAAACCTGCTCGTATCTACCTTCGCTGTACAAGGATCGAACGTTCCATGCTCCGATTTTCGTACTATTTGATTTTCGTGGTAGCCAAAATTAACATTTGCGCTTCTTGAATGACTTCTTATATTTGTCAACGATTCATTTAGTATTATGGCGTCTTGATTGGCGCTCGTACATGAAAGATGCCGTATCCCCAAATCCGATGTGCGGTTTACTGCAACTGAAGCTGCAGAAGGATTTTCCATAAAAAGATCACCTCTTGGGGACTCGTTTCCATTTGTTGTCATAGTGGATCATGTATCTGCATATATCATTCCACCATGGTGTTTTACGAGATACGATTAATAATATACATAATCTCAGATTTGACACCTTTTTTGTATGGTCAAACACATAACTGCTCGAGGACACCCACTATGGGAAAACAAACGCCTTTTGAAGCGGCCCAATATGGATTACAGACAATACTTGCTGCTGCCGTTGACCTTTTGACAAAAAAAGCTCCTACGCCACCAGACTATCATGCCGTTGACCGCTACCTGCAGTTCATCCGCATTAAGGGGACTTTTATCCCGAGGACAAGTTTGTGCCCTGACCAGCACAGTTGGGTTGTCTACTTTTCCCCGCATCCATTCGGTCCCCCTGCACGTTAGCGTTACCACGGAGGTTCGCATAAGGATTTTCCTTTCATTGAGCCTAGGGCCGAAATGGGCGTCCTAGCACTCTCCAGTACTGTAAGGCTAGTTGCGCACATGCATCTTTCAATTTTGGAACTGTTTGGTTGCAAAAATTAATCCTATTGACTCATATGGGACAGCGCGCACATGCAGAAACTATTTAGTCGTTGATTCGAGCAACTTTTTTCTTTGTGTTCTGCCACAAACTGGACGATTGCCCGAAATCGGTTTTTCAATTTGTGTCATATAGAATAATATGTAACTGCATGCACATGCACAACCAAATAGTTGCAGATATTTAACCACATGGTTGAATGTTGTTCTTTCCAAAGTGACTTATGTGGTCTGTGCGAAAGAGAACAAATGTATCTATCTATTTATTTTGTGAGCAAAAAAGACTAGGACAAAGTCAGTACTCTTTTTTTTTTTTTTTTTTTTTTTTTTTTTTTACACTTCAGATTCTTTGTTGTAGTGAGCTTAGAGCAAGCTGCATTCTACAATCAGAGGCTCATCATGAGTGCAAGTGTTAGTGGTTAGTAAAATTAAGCAAACTAACACAAGCACATGTATAACTACAAAATTAGAACAAATACAAAATTAGATATAATATAAAAAAAACATTTAAACTAAACATACAAAGTTAAAACAATTAATACATTAACGAGAGTGGAGCACTGGTTCGAAATAATGTTTTTAATCCTATTTTACTCATGTTAAAATCAACAGATGAGGCATTCAAGTTAAAAAGCTTGCACATGCGATTGAGTGGCTCGTGTGTGCCATAGTTTGTTCTGTGAAAAGGAACGTGAAAAAGTTCAAATCTTCGCAGGTGGTGGGATCCTCCTCGGTAATTAATTCCTACATGGGCTAGCAAGTCAGGCGCATCAGTTTCACCATTGATAAGTTGATGAAAAAATACCAAATCATTATTGACACGCCTTTGAGATAAAGTTTGAAGTTGCAGAAGCTGAATTCTGTGTTCATAGGGTGGAAGGTTATACGGATCAGCCCAGGGTAGACCTTTCAAGGCAAAACGAATGAATCTATGTTGTATTGCTTCAATACGACTTTTATGAATTTCGTAGAAGGGTGCCCATACTTGAGAGGCGTACTCAAGATGGGGTCGTACATAACAATTGTATAAGGAAAGGGTAACATACGGATCGTTAAATTCTTTTGCCCAGCGTTTTATAAATCCAAGCATGGAACTTGCCTTATTTACAATATAATTAATATGTTCTATGAAACATAGATCAGAACTAAAGTGAACACCCAGATCTTTGAAACTAAAAACACGACAGAGTGTGTGTTGTGAAATGGAATAATCAAAAGCACTCACTACTCGTTTTTTAGAGAAAGTTATAGTTTGACATTTAACTGGGTTAAGAGAAAGACCGTTCTTCCCACACCAAACATTAAAATTGTCAAGATCAGCCTGCAAGAGAATGTGGTCAGGACTAGAATGTATTGTTTTAAAAATTTTCATATCATCAGCATAAATAAGAATATCGCTAAAGTGTATACATGAAGCAACATCATTTATAGCAAGAATGAAAAGTAACGGGCCCAGATGGCTTCCTTGGGGGACACCCGAGTGAGCATTGAATGAGTTTGAAAGGATGTTTCTAAATTTTACTTGGTAAGATCTATTCTCAAGGTATGATTTTATCCATGCTATAAAAGAAATCGGAAAACCAAAATCTTTGAGTTTGAATATAATAATGTTGTGACTAAGCTGGTCAAATGCTTTAGAAAAATCAGTGTATATACAATCAACTTCATTCCCGTTTTCTAATGCAAGCGAACATGTATGCAAAAACGTAAGAAGATTTGTAACCGTTGATTTTTTTCTCACAAAACCATGCTGTTGATCACATATTATATTTTTAGTATGAAATGCTAAGCTGTCGCAAACAACTTGTTCGAATAGTTTTGGAATGCAAGAGAGCTTTGCTATTGGCCTATAATTTTTGATGTCAGTTTTTTCGCCCTTTTTAAAGATTGGTGTAAGAAACGATTTCTTCCATAAATAGGGAAAACTGCCTGTCCTTAAAGAAAATTCAAACAAAAATTGAAGGGGTTGAACTAGTATATGTTTACACTTTTTCAATACTATAGGCGGAATTCCATCTGGACCAGATGAGTAATCATCATTTAATGATGAGAGAAGGTCTAAAACAGTACTCGGGGGTACTGGGATATTATTACAGCTAGTTTGGGCATATGTATGTAAATTTCTAAAATAATGTTCGTCAACATCTAAAGGCTTGTCAATAAAAGAATTTCGAAAACTATTCGCAAAAGCGTTACAAATATCAACGGTATCCTTCAGCGAACAATTTTCATAATTGAAATTAGCCGGATAACCATCTGAGTTTTTTTTCGAATTAACAAACCTCCAAAATGTCTTTGGGTCATCTTTTAGAGAACTACCCATTTCGTTAACATGGTGAGTGTATAGATTTTTTGAAAGAGTTTTAAATTCTTCAAAAAGGGTAATGTATGAGTTGTGGTCTACTGGCGAGAGAGTTTTTAAATATACTTTCCATGCTTTGTTTCTTTTATTTCGGAGTGCTCTTAGCTCTTTCGTATACCATGAATGGCAAAAGTTTCTATTTTTTGATACTTTTAAAGGGATAGTATTGTTAATGCAGTTGTTAAGGATAGAATAGAATTCAAAAACTGCTTCGTCAATATCGCCAGACACTGATATATTCTCAATACCAGACTTAGCAATTTCATCTGAGAGCAACTGAAAGTTTGCCTTTCTGAAGTCAAAACTATATGAACAATCATAAGGGTTACTGTCTTCAGTAAGGTGATTACTCAAGTCAAAAAAAATATCCAAAGGAGGATGATAGTTATCTATGTTAGTAATTCCGGAACTAGATTCTAGAACCAGAGTACTAATAGCGTCCGAAGAAAATACCAAATCGAGAATTCGATTTTTAGAGTTTTTAATACAGCTTATTTGCTGTAAGTCAGTTGAAATAATTCTATCAAGAAGCAGTAACTCATTTTGAGAAGAAGTTAAGGAAGCTTCTTGATACAATTCGTCATCAGAGGGAACCCACTCTATGTGAGGTAAGTTAAAATCACCAAGAAGTATTATGTTGCTGTTGGAGCAAGACAAGTCAATAACAAAGTCTAAGGCCTTAGAGAGTTCAACATAAACTGCCTCCGAATTTTTTGGAGGAATATATGCATTTAAAATAAACAAATGTTTGGACTGCAATGTTAATTTTAAACAAATCAGTTCAATAGACAGATTGAAAGGGAACGAAACAGAAGAAGATGTAAATTTATTTCGAACTGCAATTAAAACACCGCCTCCCACTTCTTTTGGTTTATCAACATGACGATCTTTTCTATAAACTAAGAACTCTTGATTAAAAAGTTCCGTGTCCAAGAAACTAGAATTTAACCAGGTTTCTGTCAAAACAAAGATGTCATGTGAGAGTGCTTGGGAGTTCATGTATATATCAGTGGTTTTGCTGCGAAGCCCTCTTACATTTTGGTAGAAGAGGGTGATCCTATTAAGTTTTTTGGAGATGAGATTTTTGGTGCATTTCGCGTCTGTCTATTTTTTCTTGAATTAGTGAACTCTTTAATAAGAGCTTCAGAGGGCCAATTATTAATATCGCAAATTGAATTGAAAAACGAAGGATGTGTAACTATTTTAAACGAGGAAATGAAACTATTTTCTTTACTAATTTTTGTACACTTAACGGAAGTGTTGGAGGGAATACTATTAGTAGATACCAGATGGGAAATTATATCATCCGGAACGATATCTGGTTCCAAGCGTGAAATAAAAATAGATTTTGGCTTAGAGACTGCTTTAATTGGCTTAGGATCAATGCAAATATTTGGTATAGTTACTGAATCCGTGTTAGGATCAACCGTCACTGAACCTTGATTCAAAACTTGATCGACAATAGGCAATTCCAAATTATTATTATTCTGGTGACTGGGATTGTTTTTAAGATTTGATCGTTTAGGGGGTGGGCCGGAGTGTTTAACAAGTAGTGAGTTTTCGCGACCTCTTTTGTTATTATTTTTCGCACCTGATACTTGTCCAGATGAGCCTGCTTGGGCAAGAACATCCTCTTCCTCATTATTTGTAGTAATAATAACAGGTTGAGATTCATGGACTAAGTCATCAGTAGAAGTTGCGCTGTTAACCATGTCGTTTTTGAAAGTAAATGAGTTAACATTAGATACTGCATTGTTAAAATTAATAAGCAGTTCTTCAAATCCCTTTGATAGTCTTAAAATGTCTGCCTTAAAAGAAGTCATTCTAAAAGCCAATTGAGATAAAGAAAGCTTACGACAATCGGGACAGTACCAAAATGCAAATTAAGAATTGGATATCTTTTCAATAAATGCATTAGTTGATCCTATGCACTTTGCGTGGTAAAGATTACCACAGGGTCCAAAACAGGCAAAAAGCGGCGTGGCAGGCAGGCCTTCGGGGCAATTCTTTGCAGAGCAAATCATTTTCAATGAGAAAAAAAAAGAAACGAAAAGACACTAAAATAAAAAGTACAAAAACAGGAAAAAAATAATTTCAAATTAATTAAAAAAAAAAAAAAAAAATATTGGGGAAGACTGTAGGATTCGAACCCACGCAACCCTGCGAAAATTGATGACCGCGCATCTACCACTTACGCCACCAAGCTATGCTAAAGTTGTGTGAAAAATTGAATCAAAATAAAAACGAAATAAAATGTTAACATGGAAAAATTGGATTAAAATTTCTAATTAATAGGAGTCAGGGAGACAAATTTATAAAGCTTAAAGCTTAAAACTAAGTGATAGGGGAATTGTTATATAAAACACAAGTATGCACAAACACTTGGATACAAGGAAATAAAAAAAGGTACACTTTGCGTAGGAGAACAATTTAACTTTTAATAAGAAAACTAATCTTACCACGTACTATTTTAATTTTGTCAAACTAAATTATGCTACATTTCCACTTAACCATAATCTGAGATTTGATAAGATTTTCCTCAAATCTTCTTTACCACACAAATTTATTTCGTTAATCTTGAAGATTAGAAATTAATCTTGTTAAATCTTCCTAGGACAAATACTTTTACAAATCAAACTAACCTATTCCTGTATGGCGCTGAAGGATTCATTTATGGCTGAATTCAGTTCTTCACAGAAGAAACATTCTATCTCACTTCCTCTTTATGAGAAAAAATGAAACACCATTTGCATTTTAAGAATGGCTGTGAAAGTAAATCTTTTTTAAATCTTTTTGTGCGGTGGAAACACCAAACGGATTTATTAAATGTGAGTTGAGATAATCCTTTGGTGGAAACATAGCATTACACACTTCAAACACAAACTATGATGATAAACACAAGGCAAAAACTAATATTCACTTATTCAGTGAAATTGGACAATTAAATTGAAATAAATTTGACGAAATACATTAAAAAAAAAATTATTAACACAGGAGCGATATAAAAACACCACCAATTACAACAAAACCAGTGCTGTCACTTTGCATTTATGAGATAGAAAAATTGGA
Organism: Dasysyrphus tricinctus; assembly: GCA_963921185.1. NCBI lineage: Eukaryota > Metazoa > Arthropoda > Insecta > Diptera > Syrphidae > Dasysyrphus > Dasysyrphus tricinctus. Next base: position 174,377,556 of record OY992531.1, on the reverse strand, counting down.
TAAATATTGCTATAGCCCTACTCTGGCGTTGTGAGGGCTCAAAGGTCACAAGCTCTTGTGAGGTTTTCCTTGTTAGGTTTGTTGTGATTCGATAACATTTTCGGTATTCTGGGAAAATCCTCACAAGGTAATGCTACATTTCCACCTAGCGCTAATCTGAGATTTAATGAGATTAACCTTAAATCTCCTTTAAATCTCGTAGATTTACCATACAAATTTATTTCGTAAATCTTGGAGATTAGAAATTAATCTTGTTAAATCTTCCTAGGAAAAATAGTTTTACAAATCGAACTAACCTATTTTTACATGGTGCTGAACGATTCATTCGAAACTCGCATTCAGTTCTTCATTTACTACGTTTACAAGCAGAATCGAAAGCTCGAGTTGAAATAGGGTCGAATATTCAACCCAGGTTTTTCGTTACTTGAGTTGAGTGCTCCATTTAGAGTTGAGTTGAAATGGTATTGAGATTCCAGAAAAATGAATGGCATTAATGTATTTATTTTAATGCAAAGCAAATATAATTTAATTAACACGAGTACTTTACTACACGTATCTTTTTAAACATAACTATATTTGAAGACAAACATACAAATAAACAGACCAAAGTGTATTATCTGTAAAGCCAACTCCTCGACCCAGGTTTTTCGTCACAAATTTCGACTCGACTCAGCTCCCCGAGCGGAATCAAACATTCTGTCTCATTCGCACTTCATAAGAACAATAGGAACGCTATTTGCATTCTTGAAGGTGCTGTGAAATTTAATCTTTTTTAAATCTTTTTGTGCGGTAGAAACACCAAAAAGATTTATTAAATCTAATCTGAGATAAGCCTTTGGTAAAAAACATAGCATAAACCTCACAAGAAACTCACCACGGTTAATGGGCACGTTCAAACATGTAAAATTTTCATGATTTCTAGTTTTATTGGGCTCTGATTGGGCTTTTCCAAAAACTATCTGTCTTTTCTCTTTCTAATTTTGACAATTAAAAACAACAAAAACAATACGTGTGAAACCAAACTTGATAAAAAGTAAACAAATGCTCTTTTCAGTGCAATAAGGTGGATTTTTAATATTTTCTGTGATGTTTTATAAAAATAAGCTTAATAAGTTATTGAAATTGATTTATTGTTAAATTGGCGTTATTACCACAGTTTTATACGTTTCTATTGGAAAACAAACAAGCATGGTATTGTTAAAATATTTGGAAAAATCGAAAGTAAAACAGTAGGGAATGAGGCATGTTCACAAAAAAACTTTCTCCGACGATATTTAAAATGATTTATTTTTATTCGGTAGCAATAGTTTTAACAAAAACATTTTAGAATTAAATTTTTCCCCAAATAAATACGAAAGCATGCACAAGAAGTTAGTAAGTATATTTTATTCTAAGATGCACAGAAAATCACTGTTCGCGCTTTTGACAGGGTTTGTTTACTTTTTATTGAGTTTCGACCAGCTGTTTTCTATTTTTTTTCTTGTTTTACGCTGACGTCTGGTGGATATTCCGAATTGGCCGACTGTCATAGAAAGATAGATAAGTGAACTATCAAAATGTTCTGGATTTATATTGAACGCACCTACATATTTATTACGTCAAAAGAAACATGATTTGTTTCATTTTTTTATATTAATTAGCTAAGCGCATCCAAGAATATTTTTTCAATAATTTATTTATTAAAAGGAGGAAGCAATTAAGAAAAACACAAACAAACATATAAATGTCGTAATATTCGAAATCACAAGTGTTACTTTTTAGTTGTGACCTCCTCCGAAGGCTCCGAAGGAGATCACAGTTTCGATAGTTTTTGTGAGGATCATAAGCTGTGAGGTTGCTGCCAGAATACGAAAACATCACAAAGTCAAATTAACCTCACTTTGTGAGGTTGTTGTGACTTGTGAGGTATCAGTGAGGTTTGCCAGAATAGGGCTGTTAGTATGCTGTGCTGGTTAAGTTAAGTTCGGCGTGATTGCTTGTGGAGTTGCCCATGTGCACGCTCATCGGTCAACTTGTGACTAAACTATTTTGTTGCAGTAGCAGTTGTTGCATGTGTACGACTAGTCTTTGAGCGCAGCTCTTTTTACATCATTATTAATATTTTTTTTTAATTTTTATTTTCGATACTGAAATGTCAGAAAGCTGCATTGTGGGCGTGTAAAAAACACGTACAACACTTTTTTGACACCTATTCCAGCTGCAGCTACAGCTCCAGTTGCAGCACTCTATTCAGGCAATAAAACACGTGTTAGCTTGCACAAAGATAGACAACAAGAGCGAGTACTCGCTAGCGAGTTGGGTACATGCATTAATTTTCAAATAACTCGCCACTCAACTGGCTTAAAAAAATGCAAACCAGTTGACTTGCGAGTAGGAAAAATTTCGATGTATTAGTAACTCGCTAGCGATTACTCGCTCACGTGGCCTCAGGGTTTAAAAAATTTTTAGCCGCATATCCACATGATCTGATCCGGATCAATTTCTAACAAGTGATTACAAAATCAACATGGAATCCTACTTTTTGTCGGGATCTATTTCAATGATCCAAAAATGACTATAATTGTGAATGTGTATCAATAGTGCCAAGAAAAGAGGTAACAGACACGTGAAAAATAAACGAACATAAGGCGAAAAGAGGTGGGTATAGAACTACGATCCTGTCTGTTTTATTTAGCTGATCCGGATCAGATCATGAGGATAATAAAATGCAGCTATTATATCATTCCACCCCCATTTAAATAAACGGCGGATAACAACGTGCTAGCGTTTATACATCTGTTAACTAGTGATTCTTATTAACAAATGCGTAATCAAAGATAATATAATGCTACATTTCCACCTAACGCTAATCTGAGATTTAATAAGATTTACCGCAAATCTCCTTTAAATCTTGAAGATTTACCATACGAATTTATTTCGCTTATCTTGAAGATTAGAAATTAATCTTGTTAAATCTTCCTAGGACAAATACTTTTACAAATCGAACTAACCTATTCCTGTATGGCGCTGAAGGATTCATTTATGGCTGAATTCAGTTCTTCACAGAGGAAAAATTCTAACTCACTTTCTCTATATGAGAACAAATGAAACACCATTTGCATTTTAAAAGGGGATGTCAAAGTAAATCTTTTTTAAATCTTTTTGTGTGGTGGAAACACCAAATAGATTTATTAAATCTGAACTGAGATAATCCTTTGGTGGAAACATAGCATAATACAAAGATGTCGCATCTAGTAGAATGAAAGTGAATCCAAAAAATAATCGGCCGTATCTGATATCAGACACGACAACATGTTGCTAAATGTTGCATTGGTCAATTTTAAGAGCGAGAGCCGAAAATCTCTGTGGATGCAATTTAAAATTTGAAATCTCTTCAAAATGTATATCTCAAGGACAGGAATAGTATAAATGACGTATAGGTAGGTACATATATTAATTTTTATTATGAAGTGATTCCAGCTTTTTGGTGGCGTGTAGAGGAGACTTGCTGCGGTCGGTGGTTGTTTTTTTTTTGTTTTTTGCTTATCCTTTATTTGTGTGATATAGCATGCCATTGTAAGTGGTCCCGTTGTTTTTTAATAATGTTTTTTCTATTTTTGGTCAAATTTTTAGAAAATTACCCCTCCCACCTGAACGGAGGGAAATAGACCCCCCCTCCAATACGTTTTTTTTTTTTCATCTAAATCTAATCTATAAGTTGCGAGTTTTTTTTTGCGAGTTATAAGAATCACCCTAACTCCATTATTTGTACCTTGAAGTGAAAAAAGGGAGACCAGGGGGGTGGAATAAAAATCTGAAAAAATTAAGAAAATTTTTTTTCTCCGTTTAGAGTCATTTGATGCCTATCCAAGTTGGATTTTCAAAAAAACCCTAAATAAGGACCAACCTAATGTATATACATCGAACATTGTTGGTTAGTTTGTATTTCTTATGAAATTAAAGGAAATCCTTTTTAATTAATTTATTAACAAGTGAAGTGAATTCATATTTTATAACTTCTAAGGTAGGTAGGTACATAGGTACGTGGGAAATGTGTATGCTCCGATTTATTTGATATACATATATACGTGATAACGCATTGCTTTTTAATTTCATCATCATCGTGACCTGTAACCCCGGCTGGGGCATAGGGCGTCAACAAAACGTCTCCATCCTTCACGGTCTGCTGCAAGGTACTTTAGCTGTGCCCACGTCTTTCTCTGGGATTCTGCTTCCGCTAAGACAGTTGATTTCCATGTTGTTCTTGGTCTTCCAACCCACCTTGCACCCTGAGGATTCCATTCAAAGGACTGCTTTGCAATTTCATCGTTTGGTTTCCTCAGTGTGTGACCAATCCAACGCCATTTACGCTTTCTTATGTCGACGTCCAGCCGCTCTTGATTTGTCCTGCGATACAATTCCTCTTTTGATATTATTTGTGGCCAGCGAATCTTTAGAATGTGGCGAAGATAGCGGTTCACAAAAGCCTGCAATTTCTTCGAAATGATAGACGTGACTTTCCAGGTTTCACAAGCATATAACAGCACGGATTTCACATTGGATTGGAAGAATCTCAACTTAGTGCGTAAGGAGATTTGACTTGATTTCCAGATTGGGGACAGAGTACCGAAGGCAGCACGAGCTTTATTTATTCTACTTTTAACGTTCAGATCCGTACCACCGTTTGCAGAGACAATACTGCCATGGTAGTTGAACTGTTCCACTACTTCAACTGGCGTCTCCTGTAGAATAATACGCTGCTGTGTGGACCGGCCTGTGAGCATTATTTTCGTCTTTTTGCTGTTTATTCTTAGACCACTCGCCTCTCCCTTCACTTGCAGTGTTTGGCACATCCCGTTCAGCCCACTGATGTTATTTGCCAGTAGACATATGTCATCGGCATAGTCTAAATGACTGAGCCTTTCGAACGGTCTCTATTGAATGCCCTGTCGCTCAGCTGTACCAACACTGGCCGTCAATACGTTGTCCATCGCCAGCAGGAAGAGAATTGGCGATAGAACATCCCCTTGTCTCACACCCTGTTGCACTACGAAGGAGTCGGATAGCTGCCCATTGTGCAAAACAAAACACCTTGCGTTGTTGTAGGATGGCAACTATTTTTGGTGGAATTCCTCTACCAAGCAACGATCTCCATATACATTCTTGGTTAACTCGATCAAAGGCTTTCTCAAAATCCACGAACATGAGGTAAAGTAGTGATTGAAATTCCATCGACTGCTCGAGGACGATACGCAGGGTGTTGATATGGTCGACACACGATCGACCACTGCGGAAGCCAGCTTGATGCCTCTTGAGTGTAGACTCGATTCTTTCTATCATAGTCTTCGACTAACTTTGCTCAGAGTCGGTTGCAACTATTTCTTAAAATGTCCAAGATTTGTGCAAGTTGCAATCTTGCTATAAAACGTTCTAAAAACACAGAATTCGTTGAGTGCGGATATTTCTGTGGTCGTAATTTTCATAAAAACTGTGTCGAACTATCCGACGAAGAATATAAATCATTAATTAATTGCAATTTATTTTGGAAATGTAACTCTTGTACTAACTTTAACCTTTCCACCTTCATAAATAATTTTCATGAACTTTCTTCGAGTGTTAGTGAGATAAAAAGTGAAATAATAGCTCTCAAATCATTATTTGCAAATAACTCTCCTCCACGTAAAACCGCCAAAAAAATACCATAGACTCTTTAAGAGAATCCGAATCGCCCTCCCCAAACCTGTATAATATTCCCATTCACTCTCAGAAAACCAATCTACCGTCTTTTTCTGCCAGCACAGCTGTGGGAACAGAAACTGTCAATGATTCGACAATAAATTCATTATCATCTCTTCAAATAAATCCTGATCCACCGCAACCAGCTATCATTAATTCCTCGATACCAACGATTCAAAACAGCTCTGATTGAAAATCAGCTCGTCCCAATAATAAATCTTCAAGCGCAAGGAAAGTAATCGGCACGGGTTCTTCATCTTCTCTTTGTGCACTACCGGATTACAAGTGGCTTCACTTATCAAGATTTAATATTGAAACAAAACCTGAAGACATCATTAACCACATATCGAAAAAAACAAACATTCCATCTAATCTGTTTAAATGCTATACGTTAGCTAAAAAGGATGCTGACTTAACAAAACTTAAGTTTGTAACTTTTAAACTAAGTGGACCTTCTTCTAAAGTGTCGTCTATGATGGATTCTTCTTTATGGCCATGCTTTGTCCAAATAAATTTGTTTCGCGAGAAAACAAAGATAATTTGCCTCACACTATTACACCAGCACTCGCACCTCAGCAGGAATTATTACCATCAACATCAACACAGCCGCCGCCGCCACCGCCCCCACCAGCATCATCATCACCACCATCACCATCATCACCACCATCACCACCACCACAACCAACATCTACACCCGCCGATCTGCTACCATCTCAGTGACAACCAACTTCACCATCTCTTCGTTCTTCTCCTTCAAGGTAGAACTAGAATAGTCGGAAGCCAACTTAAGTGGTCGTACGAAACCGAGCGAATACAAGAAATTTATATGACACGCACATAATTGCGAAGTGGAACTTTTCGTTTAGTTTTCGTTAACTTTTGCCGTCGGAAGTGAGAGCGCTCAACGACCGCTCTTTCGTAAGTGGGCGAATGCAAAATCAAAATGATGGAAGCAAACTAACAAGAACTTGGCGCTTGGTGCAAAGTTTTCAACTTTTTTTTTTTCTGTTTGATGAATGAATGAGAGAAGTCAAAACAATTTTCTTTTAATTAATTTATATCACATAGAATTTTAGTGGTTTTGCAAAATAAATAATTAAAAGCTATCACTCTGCGCAGTGAATAGGTATAATGAGAAAATAAACATTGAATAAACTATTATTTATTTTTTGTTCACTTCCAACCACTTAAGTGCATTATGGGCCACTTATGAAATTGACGTTTCGGGAAGCTACTTTTCGGCTGGTTTTGACATTAGCTTCCGACAGCTTCCGCCTATTCTAGTTCTACCTTCACTCTCTAAGCATTGTTCTCGTAATGATCTCTTAGGTTATTACTAAAACGTTGGAGGCATGCGCACAAAATTACAAACATTGTTTTTATCTTCATCTTCCAAACAATATGATTTCATTGCGCTCACCGAGACTTGGTTGACTTGGTTGACAAGCAATCACCACAATGCCGAAATCAAAGGGCACGGTAGTGCCCAGCCAAGTTCGCGGCACTACACCCTTTTTACAGGAACAAACTCAGGCGATTTTCAACCCCCCTCTAACTTCCATACCAATAAAGTCAGAAACTTCAAATTCGGAGTATTTACTGAACTGATCAAATACAGGTGGCTCACCAAATTTCAACTCTTTAGCATTAGTGGTTCCCAAGATATAGGACTTCAAAAATCGTAAGAACCGTAACTGACTGACTGATTCACTGACTCACTGGCAGATCATCAAAATTATGGAGCACTTCCCGACATCGTAGAAACTTGAAATTTCGCACAACGGTAGGCCTTGTGGTACATACAAAGGAAAAAATCGAAAATCTGCAATTTTCTATTCAGGGGGCGTGGCATCCACCCACTTTCTTAAATATTCTATAAATTATATGGAGCTTTTCCGATTGTTGTAGAACAATGAAAATTGGTAAGTTGGTAGGGTTTGAGGTACTTAGAAAGAAAAAAATTGAAAAATAGGAATTTTCCATACAGGGGGCGTGGCATCCACCCACATTCTTAAAAATTCTTATAAATTATATGGAGCACTTCCGATTGTTGTAGAACGATGAAAATTGGTAGGTCGGTATGGCTTAAGGTACTTAGAAAGAAAAAAATTGGAATTTTGCATTCAGGGGGCGTGGTATCCACCCACATTCTTAAAAATTCTTATAAATTATATGGAGCACTTCCGATTGTTGTAGAACGATGAAAATTGGTAGGTCGGTAGGCCTTGAAGTACTTAGAAGAAAAAAAAAATCGAAAATTGGAAGTTTCAGTCCAGGGGGCGTGGCATCCACCCACATTCTCAAAAATGCTTTTAAATTATATGAAGCACTTCCGATTGTTGTAGAACGATGAAAATTGGTAGGTTGGTATGCCTTGAAGTACTTAGGTTAGGTTAGGTAGAAGTGGCTGTCAATACTAAGTACTGACACACTTAGACCAAAATTGGTCCGTTGTTATACCACATGAATCTTAAAAACTCCTTCCTTACTCGCTAAAACCACTTTGAGCTCCTGACGAAGCGTGCAAGACTATAAATGTCTGTGTTTGCCAGATCACTAGGATCGTTAAAGAAGTAAACTCCCAAATGGAGCCTACGTCTGAGGGAAAGAGCAGGGCATGTGCAGGGAAGGTGAGGAATCGTTTCCTCTTCCTCCTCGTCCATGCAGCTTCTGCAGAAATCGTTTGAAGGTACGCCAAGCCACGCTGCGTGCCTGCCTATTAAACAGTGTCCTGTTATGACACCTACAGTAGAGCTAATGTGCATTTTATTTAGTGATATTAAACACTTGGAGCGTTTCAGGTCAAGGTTTGGCCATACTTGTTTTGTCGCCAAACAAGTAGTGATGTTTTCCCACCTTGTGTTTGTTCTCTTCAACGCATCTTGCTTCAGTAAAAGTTTACACGTAGCGATGGGTATACCAATGTTTACCTTTTCAGGTAAAATGGGTAGTAATGTTCCACTTCTAGCGAGTTCATCAGCTTTACAATTACCTGGAATGTCACTATGACCCGGCACCCAACAAAGGTGAATATTAAACTGTTGCGCCATCTCCAACAGAGATGATCGACAGTTGAGGGCTGTTCTAGAGTTTGTACGGACAGAGTCCAGGGATTTAATGGCGGCTTGACTATCAGAGAAGATGCGGATATCCGAGCATGATATCACGTTTTCTTTGAGCCAAGACAGTACTTCTTTTATCGCTAGAAGTTCCGCCTGGAATACGCTACAGTGATTAGGAAGACGGAATGAGAGACTTAAATTTAGTCTTTCAGAGTACACTCCCCCACCAACCCCATCTTTGGTCCTCGATCCGTCAGTGTAGAAGTGAATTGATTGATCTTCTAAGAATTCCACATCCTCCCAGGTGGATCTGGAAGGTATGGTCACTTCAAAATTTTTATCGAAATTCAATAGTGGGATTGTGTAGTCAGTGTTAGTAGGAAGTGTTCCGAATGAATTCAGAATAGCGGGGTGACCAATCTCATTATTGATCCACTGTGAAGAGGCTTTGAGGCGAATGGCTGTGCTCGCGGCCGTTTGTTTGCTGAAAATATCGAGAGGTGTCAGATGGAGAAGAGTGTCTAATGCAGCGGAAGGAGTCGACCGAAGTGCTCCAGTAGTACATAGACATGCTGTTCTTTGGACTTTGCTTAGTTTGTCGCGATGTGTCGCTTTATCCAAGGCAGTCCACCATACTGCCACGCCGTAAGTTAGAATCGGTCTAATTACCGAAATGTATAGCCAGTGAGTAATACGAGGTTGGAGGCCCCATTTACTACCTACGGCTTTTTTGCAGGAGAAAAGTGCCACTGTGGCTTTTTTCACTCTTTCTTGTATGTTAGGTTTCCAACTTAACTTCTTATGTAAGATGAGACCCAAGTATTTAGCTTCGTCTGAGAATTTTAGTGGAACACCATTAATAATAGGGGGGTCTGTTTGCGGAATTTTGTATTTCCTGGAGAAGAGGACAAGATCTGTTTTATGGGGGTTAACTCCAAGTCCGCATCGATCTGCCCATCGTGTTAGCTTGTTTAGAGCGTTTTGTAGAAGATCTCTTAAAATGTTAGGATGTTTTCCTGATACTGCTATAGCAACGTCATCCGCATAGGCAATCACTCTGTAGCTCTCTGCCTCTAAGGTATTCAGCAGTTCATTAACTACCAAATTCCAAAGAAGGGGAGAAAGCACCCCGCCTTGCGGTGTACCTCTACTGACAGATCTTCTTGCCGAAAAGCCGCCCAGTTTTGAATTGATAACCCTGATTGTAAGCATCTGATTAATCAGTTCACCAAGCGACCCATCCACATTCAGAGAAGCCAGTGCAGATGTGATTGCAGATGTATCAACGTTATTAAAAGCACCTTCTATATCTAGGAAGGCAACCATTGTATATTCTTTATAATGGAGGGAATATTCGATGGTACGAACTAGTGTGTGGAGAGCTGTCTCCACTGACTTCCCTTTGCAATAGGCATGTTGAGCTGTAGACAGTAGTCTCGTATCAATGCTTGACCTTAGTTCGATATCAATCAGTCGTTCAAAAGTTTTTAGAAGGAAATATGATAGGCTAATAGGTCTTAAATCTTTAGGGTTTACGTGGGAACATTTACCGGCTTTGGGTATAAAAACAACTTTGACTTCTCTCCATAGAAGCGGAATATGGACCAGATTTAAGCAACCATTGAAGATGACTTCCAGAATCGGCAGAATTACTTCTGAATTCATCTGTAGTTCAGCCGGAATGATGCCATCTGGCCCCGCCGACTTGTATGGTTTGAAGCTATTGAGTTCCCATTGTAATTTTTCCCTTGTAATCAGACCTTGTGGAAATGTTAGTTTTTCGCTTGTCCTGTAAAGGGCAGTGCTATTAACAGTCTGTGAGCTGCCTGGAAAATGAGTATCCAGTAGCAAATTGAGCGATTCTTCGCAAGAGTTGGTCCAGGAGCCATCAGCATTTTGAAGGCATAACTGAATTTGTGGAGAGGATTTTTCTTAATCTTGATGCTTCTGAGGCTTCTTCTTTATTGCCACAGAATGTCCTCCAAGAAGATCGTTTGGTTTTCCTCAATTCTTTTTTATATAATTTTAGTGATTCTTTATAGGAATCCCAATCGGACATTGCTCTAGTACTTTTAGCTCGATTGAAAAGTTTCCTACAGTTTTTTCTGAGCGGTTCGAGCCCCGAAGTCCACCAATGTGGCTTCCTTTTACCCCTTATTAGAATGAGAGGACAGGCTAAAGTAAGATCATTGACTTTGCTGTCAAGATCTTTTTTGTTGGATGGAACACTTAAAATGTCAGGTTTAATAAGTCTCTTAAGTGTTTCTCTGTATTTGGGCCAGTCTGTTTTCCTATGATTACGAAAAGTTAACTGACCAGGAGGTTCATCGTTCAAGCTGAATTGAATGTATCTATGATTAGAGAACGAGTGATCACTAGAAACTTTCCAGTTTAAAATCATTTGATAGATGTTGTCGGAGACAAGAGTTAAGTCTAAAACCTCTTGTCTGTTTCTGGTAACGAAAGTTGGTTCATTGCCTACGTTACTTACTATAAGGTTAGTATTTAGGATAAAATCGAAAAGAGACTCACCTCTATCGTTAATATCAGTACTACCCCATACTGTGTGATGGGCATTGACATCACTCCCAATAATGAGGCTGATATTACGCCTTTCTGCTTCAGCGATAAAATTCTCCAGGGTTTTACCTGGGAGAGGGACAAGGTGGTCATGGCCGAGATATGCCGATGCTATCCAAAGTGTGCCTTTGGTCGTCTCCAGTCTTGCAGCCGTAATATCTCGATCGCTGAAATTAGGTAGTAAATATACATTAAAGGGCCCTGGAGACGCTCGAACATGGTGCGAGTGAACATAGTTCGACTTAACTCCGCAGACACTGAAACCAAGCAGAAACCAAACTACTCGAACTTCATTATTTTTACGACTTATATGTCATTAAAAATATTCACTGTCACATTAATTTTATTTTTATTCCGGCTGTTTGACACTTTTCTTTTTATTTTTAATATTGAAACTCAAAATTATACCGATATGTTCGAGTAAACATACGAAACCGGTCCGCAAACAGTCGAATCTGGTACGACAAACGATTAGCCCCGCCCTCGAACATCGATAAATATCAAACTCTTTTTGATTTTGGTGAGACCAAATTTTTGTTTAGTGACACCAAATAATTGGTACTCGAACCAGCCCGCAGACAAGTAAAATCAACTAGAACATAGTACTCGAACCATGTTCACTCGCACCATGTTCGAGCGTCTCCAGAGCCCTTAATGCTACTTTTTACTAGTATGCAGGATCTAGGTTCACCTTTACCGGACGCATACAGTAGGTAGTATCCAGGAGTCCTGAGTCCCTTTACGATGGATTTCACAATCCAAGGTTCTTGGATCAGGACGATATCCTCTCCGTTGCTGGATATTCGGAGAAGAAGTGAGGCTGACGCCTTGATGGAGTGTTGGAGGTTAATCTGAACTAACTGCAGCATTTTGGCTACAATTAGGCAGATCAGCCTCCACCACGGTATTATCAGGTTCTTCCAAGTCAGAGGACGAACTTTAAAGCTAGTCCTCACTTAAAAGAACACTGTTTAAATAGTCTTCAGTTTCCATGTCGGAAAGGCTGTCGACGTTAGGAGAGGACTCCACTGGAGCCGAAGATGCCCTGGATGCATCATCTTCCAAGCACGGGACGGTGATGGACATACCAGGGTCCCCGACCACAGCTTCGTCTTCTTGGGGGTGTGGAGGAGCGCAAGCTGCATCTACCTCATCTTTTTTATAGACCCTAAGGTTCATTGTCTCAAACCCGAACCTAATCACACCTTTAGTCTGCGCCAGAGGAACAAGGGATTCTTTATTAATCACAATGATTGCGCCTCTGTAAAGGCCTTTTTGTTCCTCCAGTTTCGCGACTTTCCAGTTGTGAGTAGGAAGGGATGGATTCGAAAGTTGGATTATCTGGAGTATTTCATCCATACAGGAGGGTTCAGCCGGGATCCAGGTACGTGCTCTTGGCCTGCAAGGGATGTCCTCCTTAGCAATTACCTCAAGCTTCGCACCTGGCCAGACTTCTCCTATCCTGCTGATAGCCAGCTTATAGAGATCGCACGATCTCTGATCATCGCAGGCGATGAGCTTGACATGGCCCTGGTGCCAACCGCCATCACTAGTGATTGGAGGTGGTCCCGGGTTGTCCCTCATAAGACTTAAGAAGCCAGCCGAGAGCTTCAATTTCACCATCTGCCAATGATCAGAAGATATCGTACCATCTATATCACTTCTATCAATAACCGCAACTACGATTTTATCTTTTAGAATATCTCTAAAAGATTTGATTGGGGGTTTGAGGGGAGTGCTGGTGTTTTACACTTTTGTTCTTTTTGCGTAAGGCATGGTACCTTCAATAGACCGTTGTCGCTTTGACGTGGAGTCGCCGCTGGTCTGGTGTTTAGCTAAGAAGCTCTTAGCCCACCTTACTTTCGCTTCATGCTTTGAGTCACCTCCAACCTTCGGTCTCGCACCAAAGATCTTCAGGATCCTCTCAGCATTCCGCTTATCCTTGTAAAAGGACCCACCAGGTGTAAGCTTACGCCTACCCCCACTGGGACCCGTGTGAGCTACACTCACGTTAGAGGTGGAAGGGCCATGCTTCACGATCCTTCCACCACTAAAGTGAGGGTGCGAAGTTTGGGGAGGTTTACTCTCCATAGTGGTGGAAGGTCCATGCTTCACGATCCCTCCACCACTGAAATTGGGTATTTCTACCTTACTCTCACTGTTCTTGCTGCCAGCAACTAGACCATGATTACTCACGGTTTCGCCACCAACAGGCAAGACAGGAGGTACAGCAGACGACTTTACAGTCGCACTGCCGGCCGAACTTGAAGAAGAACCGGACTTACCACTTATATCATTTTAAAAAATCATATGATTCCCACGAGTATCGGAGAAGGGGCGGTCACTCTGCACAGAGATCCGTATATGCAGAGAAGGCTAGTTAATTCGAAGATTGCCATCTGTCCGAATACTCCGTTAGCGACTGAGCTAGTATTTGAATTGGGCCCTCAGCCAGGCTGATCATCGGCACGGGTCGTATAACACCTTGATCCAGCCCAATATAGGGGATTTGGGGAGGAAGGATATGATGATGTGGGGAGCAACAGACAGCCTCATCGCCGTTCTGCCGAGAAGGAATGAGGGAAGGAACACCGAACAGCTTTTTCGCCGTACCGGTGAGGGAAAAGGAGACGACAGACAGCATCATCGCCGTACCGCCTAGAAAGGAATTATATGATTGGAATCGTCGGACAGCTTCATCGCCGTACCTACGAGGGAGGTAACTCATTGGACAGCATCATCGCCGTACCGCCGAGAAGGGAATGTCGTACAGCATCACCGCCGTACCTTAGGTGGGCGGGGGAAAAACGTTGGACAGCATCTCGCCGTACCACCGAGGGGGAGGGGTGAGGGAGAGGGGGAGGAAGGAGTTTTGGGGAGCGCCCTTTGGTTTCAGGACTCATCTGGAGAGGTTATCTCGAGAATCATTGACCTTACTCAGCTTCTACAACTCGACAAGTTCGACGCTTAGGTAGAAGCTTGAAGTACTTAGAAGAAAATAATCGAAAAATTGGAAGTTTCAGTTCAGGGGGCGTGGCATCGACCCACATTCTTAAAAATTCTTATTAACTATATGAAGCACTTCCGATTGTTGTAGAACGATGAAAATTGGTAGGTCGGTAGGGCTCAAAGTACTTAGAAAGAAAAATTGAAAAATTGGAATTTTGCATTTAGGGGGCGTGGCATCCACCCACATTCTTAAAAATTCTTATAGATTATATGGAGCACTTCCGATTGTTGTAGAACGATGAAAATTGGTAGGTCGGTAGGACTTGAAGTACTTTGAAAGGAAAAAAATTGAAAATTTGTAATTGTCCATTCAGGGGGAGGGTGCCATCCACCAACTTTATCAGAATTGCTATTATTTGTATGGAGCATTTTCGGTTCGGTTATGAAACTTTGTAGACGGGTAGGGCTTGACTTTCACCTGGCAAAATTAGTCTTTGCAAAAGGAGTGAAATCACAACAAAAACATAAATGTTAAAAAAGGAGCCAAGTTCTTATGTGCACAAGAAACCTGTGCGTAAAAAGTCAGCCAAAAAAAGTAATGAGATCTAAAATATATGCCAAGTTTAAGTTCATGAAGTTTAATAAATAATAAATAAATTGGGTGGCGCAACAGCTCATGGAGAACCAGGGCCTAGTGACTTACAACTCACAACCATTCCTGTGTGCGTGTTTGTTAGCAAGAATGGAGGGGACCTACAGTTTTTTGCCGAGTCCGAACGGCTAAATTGAGAAGCACTTTTTCATGACAAGTATACTCTTGGAGGATTTGTCAGTTCCTCGCAAGAGGCAGTACCTCGAATAAAACATTTCTGTTTTTAGGTGGCACGGCTGGGAATCGAACCCACACCTTCGGCATGACAGTCCTACGCACTAACCATCAAGCCACGAGGTACTACTGAAGTTTAATATCAAATATATTAAGAAGAGTATTATCGAAACAATTCCAAATCATGACAGAAATTTGGTAATTAATGATTACTGATTAAAATTTGGTGGATTTACTTGGCAAGTTTTCTCTTAAATACTTACTTAATCACAAATTTAAAATGTATGAAAACTTGACCAGCGAACCCACCAAATTTTAATCAGTAATCATTAATTACCAAATTTCTGTCATGATTTGGAATTGTTTCGATAATACTCTTCTTAATATATTTGATATTAAACTTCATGAACTTAAAACTTGGCATATATTTTAGATCTCATTACTTTTTTTGGCTGACTTTTTACGCACAGGTTTCTTGTGCACATAAGAACTTGGCTCCTTTTTTAACATTTATGTTTTTGTTGTGATATTTAATAACAATGTTTATTCAGTATTTCGAAAAGATCGCTGCTCCATAACAACAGGATTAGAAAGAGGGGGAGGTGTAATGCTTGCAGTTCGCTCCACTTTCTCATGTGTTGAAATGATTTTGCCTTCTTCTGCCTATTCCCATTCGTATGACATCGATCAATTAATAGTCAAAGTCATCATTGCAAACCGATGTGTTTTATATATTATCGTAAGTTATATTCCACCTAGAAGCTCACTAGATCTTTATAAAATTCATGTAAGCAACTGCCAATTTTATTTATCGAAGCTTAATGAAAATGAACACATTATTATACTTGGTGATTTTAATTTAACAAATATCGACTGGGTTTATGATCCCGAAGAGTTTCAACTTTTATCTTTCAATGTAAATAACGATTATGAAATCGAACTTATTGATTCTTTTGCTAGTTATGATTTAGTTCAATTTAATTGTTGTAAGAATGATTTCAATCGTGTACTCGATCTTGTTTTTGCAGACAGAGAATTAAATATGTCAGTCGATAAATCATTGTATCCAATTTTTCCTAACTCTGTTCATCATAACGCCTTATCTGTGCAATTTTTGTTTTATGATTATTTTAAATCAGTTAACCATAATAATTTTAAATTTAACTTCGCAAAGGCTAATTTTGAAGGAATAGCGAGTTATATGTCGGAGATTCCGTGGTATTTAAATTTTCATTCATTACAATCTTATAATTTGTTTATGGATAATCTGAAAGAGGCAATTAATATATATGTATCTAAAGTCAAAATTATCAATAACTCAAAGCCTCCGTGGTTTAGTAAAAGACTTTGTAATTTAAGTAATAAAAAGGTCAAGGCTTACCAACTAATTCGTAGTTCTCCAAATAATACTGCATTTAAGATTGATTATATCAGGTTGGCGCGTGAATTCGATGTTCTTAACAAATTTCTTTACAAAAATTACATGTTGTCAATTGAATCGAATTTAAAAAGAAATAGTAAATCTTTTTGGTCTTTCATCAATAGTAAAAAGAAATCAAATGGTATTCCCAACTCTATGCAATACATGGGTTCTACATATTCTAATCTACCGTCAATATGCAATTTATATGGCGAATACTTTAAATCCAACTATACAACTTCAAATGAAATAGATCCCCGAAGTAATGAATATTGTACTTACAATATGGTTGACATTGGTCAGTTAGAGGTTAATATTTCTGAAATCGAAGACGGTCTTCTAAATTTGGATTGTGATAACAATCCCGGTCCTGATGGAGTCCCTCCAATCGTTTTGAAGAAATGCGCAGCTGCTCTTTCTGTACCCCTTTTTCATATCTTTAATAGCTCTCTTGCGAGCGGTGAATTTCTCTTGGAGTGGGAAAAATCTTTTATCATTCCTATTCACAAAAGTGGTCCTAAACAAGAAATATCACATTATCGTCCAATTCTGTAAACTGTCAACTATTCCTAAACTTTTTGAAAAAATTGTTTACGTTAAACTAGCTTTTTTATTGAAAGAATATATTTCACCATTTCAGCATGGCTTTGTTGCAGGCAGATCAACAACCACTAATCTTTCAATTTTTTCCAATTTTATTTTGAATAAACTCGAAGAAGGATACCAAATCGATGTAACTTACACCGATTTTGCCAAGGCCTTCGATAGAGCCAGTCATTTAATTTTGATTGAGAAAATTGAAAGATTGGGTTTTCACTCAAGTATGTTGAAATGGCTGATTTCTTACCTAAAAGGTCGTATTCAATTTGTATCAATTGACCAAATACTCTCGAACCCTATAGATGTAACATCTGGAGTACTCCAAGGAAGCCACCTGGGTCCACTCCTCTTTCTTATCTTTATTAATGACATGCCTGACATCTTTTTAAATTCCGTTCGACTTCTTTTTGCTGATGATTTAAAATTCTTCCGATGCATAAAATTTATCGATGATTGTCTTCTCTTACAAGATGACCTTCTAAGGCTAACAGAATGGTGTAAAGTGAACCAATTATTTTTAAATGTCTCGAAATGTCATTGTTTTTCATTTTGTCGCAACTTTTTACTAGTTTTCTACGCATATCAAATTGAGAACAATGTTCTGGATAGAGTATCGGAAAAAAAAGACCTTGGTGTGGTTTTTGATTCTAAATTTAACTTTGTTAAACATGTGGAATACATTGTAGCCAAAGCTAACTCCATGTTAGGTTTTATAAAACGTAACTCTAAAGACTTTAAGGATCCTTATACTCTAAAATCTTTATATACCTCTTATATTCGGTCAATTTTAGAATACTGTTGTGTGATATGGAATCCATACTACAACATTCATTCCTATAGAATTGAAAGCATTCAAAAAAAATTTTACTCGATTTGAAGTATGGAAATTAAATTGGAACATCGAAACTCCCTCCTACCTTACTAGATGCAAACTTATTGGCCTTCAGTCGCTTGCAAATAGACGAAAAGTCTTTTCAATCATGTTCATTAGTGATATTTTAAACAACCATATTAAATGCCCTTTTTTGTTATCTTTGATTAACATTTACGCACCATCTCCACAGCTAAGAGAACGCTTTCTGCTACAAGAAAATGAACACCGAACGAACTATGCACTAAACGAACCTATAACTTGCTGTGTTAGAGAAACTAATATTATTTCTGTATTTATTGATTTCAACTTTCACACAAGCAGAATAGCTTTAAAAAATAGCTTAAGCCCGTATGACCCTACATTTTTTTCTCAT
This sequence comes from Dasysyrphus tricinctus, assembly GCA_963921185.1. Lineage (NCBI taxonomy): Eukaryota > Metazoa > Arthropoda > Insecta > Diptera > Syrphidae > Dasysyrphus > Dasysyrphus tricinctus. Next base: position 174,359,157 of record OY992531.1, on the reverse strand, counting down.
TTTTAATTCACTGAAAATGAAATCAAAGCACGACGTACAATTTCTTATTTAAACTTTGATAGGTATGAGTGGGTACACACTATATCCATAAATGTAAAAATGTCACAAAAAATCTATAAAAAATGTGATTTTAAAATTAAATTTGTCAAGTTCTGGCAGCTTTTCTTGATATTTCGGAATTAAAAATGAAAAATTGTTTCAAGGCACACTCAGTTACAAAAGTAGATATACACTGGACGCTAGAGAGCACTAGATTATGGTGTATATTTTCTTTTGGGACACATTGTAAATGTGAAATTTAATTTAGAGAAATGCTATCCCATTCTTAAAAACACTTTTTATCCCTTTTTTGCTCAGCTGACACTTTGATAGATTAAATGAGAAATACAATGAAGAAAAAATGTAGTGTCATACGGGCTTTAATGTTGTACTTTTTAAATTAAATTTTCTTTTTAATGTATATTATATTTTATTTTAATTTATTTATCTTTGTATATAACCAAATATGTATTTATTTTATTAACTTTGTTTTTATTTCGCTAGTCTTATTGAAGATGTAAATGATCTCTAATTGATGTTAAATAAATAAACTAAACTTAACTATCCTTTATCCGCTCGAGAATGATGGTTGCCATTAGTTTTGGGAAAACGGACAAAACGGTGATACCACGCCAATTGTTGCAATTCTTTAAGTCACCTTTCTTTGCAACTTAACAATCACACCATCCTTTCAATCCCTGGGATAGTTTTCGTTTTCCCAAACGCTTTGTATCAACGGATGTAAAATACTAGCCGCCCTTAGGGGATCGGCTTTCAGGAATTAAGCTGGAATTCCATCTAGTCCAGCTGCCTTGTTGTTTTTGAGGAGATTTATTGATGTAAGGATTTCCGATTCTGAAGGGGGTTCGATGTCAATACCCCTATAGGACCTGCGCATCTCGTTTAGTTGGGGCACTTCAGCACTCTGCTCAACTGAATCCTCATTTAGCAGGGCACAAAAATGGTCCTTCCATCTACGAAGCTGATCCTCAATTGATACCAAAAGTGTGATATCCACATCCATTACAGGATGATTCGTGTTGCTTTTTTCCCCGATCTCGTCTTTGGCTATTTGGCACAATTCCCGGATATCTCCTCTTCTGGCAGTGATTTCCGCATTATCTGCGAGTCCGTCTAACCTCACCCTCTTGTCACGTCTCACACAACGATAGAGACCATCTTATGTGCAATGCGGTACTCTCTTCGCAAGTCAGCCTTTCGTTGAATATCTGCTTCGGCATTTATTTGAATTTTCAACGATTTGCGAAATTCGATCTTATCCCAGGTGTCTTGGGATATCCAAGAGTCTCTACGTCTCGTTCGCTTGGGTACAGTTTCGGATCCAGCCTCCATAAAAATACTTTTAATTTCACCCCACATCTCATCAATTATAGAATGCTGGATTCCGTTTAATGACGAGGCTTTGTCGTTAAGGGTGGTGACATAGTTTCGACATATGTTGGGGTCATTTAAGGCATTAGTAATGAATTTTGAGCTCCTTGCTACATCCTGCGCTAGTTTTTGTACGGCAGCGGTTCGTAGTTTGAGACTCATCAGAACCAAATGGTGGTTGCTTCCCACATCGGCATTTCTTATAGTCCGGACATCACACATAGACTTCCTCCATCGCTGCTGAATCATGATATGATCAATTTGGTTTTCAGTTTGACCATCCGGATACACCCAGGTAATTTTGTTGCACGTCTTATGCTTAAATACAGTTCCACCTATAACAAGACGATTCGCGTTACAAAAGTCGACAAGTAAGTCACCATTTTCATTCCGTGACCCCAAGCCATATTTTCCCATCACGCGTTCCAGTCCGTAATTGTCTGAACATTAAGCATTAAGGTCTCCCATAACGACTATGATGTCGGCTCTCGGAACACTACTGTAAACCGAGTTAAAATGAGTGTAGAACGCGGTTTTGTCTTCCTCTGTTGCTTCAATTGTGGGGGCCTAGCACTGAATAATTGTGACGTTACGAATTTTTGAACGAAACCTTGCTGTCATTAATCTCGCAAAAATGGGCGCTCAGGAGATTAAACTACGCATCGCTTCTTCGTTCAACATAATTCCGACACCATGCAGTCTTTAGCCGCCCTCTCTTTCATCTTCCCCGGAATACAGCATTCTCATCTGTCCAGTGTCTGATCTGTATTCAGCTCTACCTCTCCACTTAGTTTCGCTTATGCCCAGGATACTATTCTTCAGGCGAAGCATTTCACGCTCAACTTGCTCGTATTTACCATCGCTGTACAAGGATCGAACGTTCCATGCTCCGATTTTCGTACGTATGCGGTAGCCAAAAGTAACATTTGCGCTTCTTGAAAGATTTCTTCTATTTGTCAACGATTCATTTATTATTATGGCGTCATGATTGACGCTCGTACATGAAAGATGCCGCACTCCCAAATCCGATGTGTGGTTTACTGCAACCGAAGCTGCAGAAGGATTTTCCATAAAAAGGGGGACTCATTTCCATTTGTTGTCATAGTTCATATATTTGCATATATCCTTCCACCATGGTGTTTTCCGAGATATGATTATTAACATACATAAGCTCAGATTTGACAGGCACACCCACCTTTTGTATCGTCAAACACATAACTGCTCAAGGCCGCCCACTATGGGAAAACAGACGCCTTTTGTAGCCGCCCAATATGGGTTACAGACACTACCTGCTGCTGCCGTTGGCCTTTTACCAAAAAAAGCTCCTCCGCCACCAGACTATCATGCCGTTGACCGCTGCCTGCAATTCATCCGTCTTAAGGGGGCTTTTGACCATCCCAAGGACAAGTTTGTGCCCTGACCAGCAAAGCTGGGTTGTCTGCTTACCCCGGCATCCATTCGGTCCCCCTGCACGTTAGCGTTACCCGCCCTCTACCACGCGGAGGTGTGCATAGGGATTTTCCTATCATTGAGCCTAGGGCCATATGGCGTCCTAGCACTCTGAAGTACTTCTAGAGAGGCTTTTTAATTTAGGCAGGCATTTCTATTTTTTTTTTTTTTCAATAGGTAGGTAGGTATCCCTACTTTGATAGAATTATGCATTAGGAAAAAAGTGATACGTACATAGGCACATAGATAGTTAGATACGTAAGTGCATGTAACTTATCGTATTTTTAAGATTAGTAGGTAGGCAGGCATGTTAAGATTTCAGAAAAATAATATTGCTTTGCATCATACACATTTTGAAAATTATAATTTTTGACATTTTTTACAGGTCGATAAGATAGTTTAATTAACTTTTAAATTCACTATTTAGTTTATTTGAATTAAGTTCCAGGAGTTATAGATTTTTTAATTTTCCATTTAAACTGTTCGATGCCTATAAACGATTATTCGTTAGGTGATATCGTAAAAAACGAAATTCGGTAATCACATATTTGCACAATTTTCTCTCAATTTTGTATTTTTAAATAATTCATAATCATGATTGTGACGCTTTTATACCACGTAGGACAATAAAAAAGAGTATCAAAATAACCATTATTTTATCTATACCTATGCGAAATTTATAAACCAAAGTACCTAATCCATTCATGCACTCAAGAGATATGAGTTCATATGTTATAGCGCTCAAATATTGCCATTATCTCCGTTCAATAGAGTTTTAGGATTCTAATTTGGTAATCATATTCAAATCAATAATTTTTATTATCTGTCAAAATGTCAGCCCCACCCCTTAAAATGATAAAAATTAAATACTAAACATAAATTCATTCATCGGTTTCCGATACCGAGACGATACCAGTTCCAAAGCATCCGAAACTATACTGAGCCGATACCGCCGGATTTAGCGTTTTTGGGCCCTAGGCCTGAAGAGTAAATGGTGCCCCCTTTGCATATATTCTCTTGTATTGTATGGTTTACTACATACAAAATTAAATACTTAAGAAAACAAATAACAACGAATTCCATAAAATAAAAATTAATTTTATTTATAATGGTAGTTACAAGAATATTCACATACATATATACGACTTTTTTTATAGATTTTTTTACTTAATTTTTGAAATATTGTTTTCTTATTATTTTAGCAGCGAAGTCTTTTATAAGTTCATCGAAATCTATTTCATGAAGCAAATCACTCTCAATACAGAGCAGAGATAGTGCATCAAGTCTTTCCTGCGTTATCATTGATCGACAAGGACTTTTTAAGCGTTTTAATTGACTAAATTATCTTTCCGCAGAACAATTTGTCACCATCAGACTTAAATATAAACGTGATGCCGCGTCTACATTCGGAAACGCTGATGTAATTTTATCTTGCCACATAATCTTATATAAATTAGCTTGATTGAAAAATTTAAAATTATTGCCATTTTTATGCTTCACATAACGATGGAATTGTATTAACTCATCAGCAAGTTCTGAATTTAAAGGCTCCCCCAAACCAACGCGAAACATTCGTCGACGACGCGAAATCATTCACAATAGCACAAAATATGAAGGATACACAATGCTAAACAAAAACAAAAAACTCTCTTTGCGAATGATTCGCTATGACATCGCGTTGGTTTGTGAGAGCCTTAAATCTTCAAGATAATTTGACACCAAACGCTGGGCACAGGCTATAACCTTGACTTTTTCACTGCTTGTGCAAAGAAAATTAAATCGTTCAGAAATTTCCTTATATATTTAACCTCTGGAATCTACTTGTATTCTTAACTTATCGATAATAATATAAAAAGCGTATATTCGAAACTTATCCTTCGGGCTTAAATCTACATCGGGAGCATTACCATCGTTAGCCATTTTTTTGCGAGTTCGTTTTCGTGTAATCATGTAGCTGCCATCAGGTAGAAGTTCTTTAGAGCGCATTTCAATAGTGTCGAAATTATCACGCATTTTCTCCAGTTGATCGGACAATGATCTATGCAAATTCGCGCACGTCAGTAGTGTTACGTCTTCGCTTTGCAAAACTTTACTGACTTTTTGAAAACTTTGTAAAATATCGTTCCAAATCACAAGAATTAAGGCAAATTCTAGTTTATTCATTTTATTAAATAGATCACCAGCTTCCCTCCTAGCATCTCCTTTTAGTGTATTATCTTCAGAAATGTCGTTTGAGGGATCTAATAATTTATTATATGATTTAATGATGGCAAAAGTAGCTGCAGCATGAGCTTCCCATCGTGTATCTGAGAGTGGTTTCAACACATTATCAGTTTGAAGAGCAGATTTTAACGTTTGCCATCTGCTAGTTGATGCAGAAAAAAAAATTGTTTAGCGATTGTACGACAGAAAAAAAATCAACTGCGATAAGACAGCAATCCACAGCACTGCGACCAACAAGATTTAAAGAGTTTGATGCACAAGGTAAGACTGCATATGGATTTGTCAGAAGAATTTGTCGTTGCATCCCTTTATACTGACCGGAGATATTGGGAGCACTGTCGTATGTTTGCCCTCTGCATTTAAAAATTGATATGTTATGGTCACTCAGATACTTTAATGCTTGATTAGCAATACCGGATCCAGTATGAGAATGCATCTCCAAAAACGTTAAGAAGCGTTCAATAGGCTGGCCACCATATATGAAAATACTTGAGCGTTGCCGTTTGCTGAATTTGAAGATTTGTGAAAATTTATTATTCATTTTGCTCGTATGAGCAATAAAGATTCAGTTGCTTCATTGTGTTTACTTACTTTTGTGGCCCCTTTTGTCGTGATGCCCCAGGCCTGGGCCTTGTTGGCCTAAGGGTAAATCCTGGGCTGAATACCATACTTTTTGGACCGAAATTTGCCTAGACTCTCGGTAGTATCGTTTTATTTATTATAAACAAACAATTGTTCTTGTAATTGATTTCACGGAAACGGACTTTATCGATTTCGGTGAAATTTTCAGTTTTTCTCTCTTTAGCAGAAAGAAGATTTAGGGAATGAGATTATTTAGAACCTTCACCAACTTTTCTGGTATCCAGCTCTAGTAATTTTGAACTTAATATAAAAAAAAAATAAAAAAAAACATTAAAATCGTTCTTTTGTTCTTTATTGTATAAACAACTAGAAAGATAGCTTAGAGCTTTAAAACAAGTATCCAAGTATGTAATTTGAATAAATACTTGAAAAAGCATGCAAACAAAAATTTAATTTCGTTGGATCGGTTTTCCAAAATTTTGACATGCTAAATTTGATTGAATTCGTTAGTGAGAAAATTTTGACATGCTAAATTGGATTGAATTCGGTTAAGTCGTTAATGAGAAAATTGAAAATTATAAAAACCGTTATATGGCAAGTACCGTTAATAATAGCTTTGGGTAAATTTTTTATTACCAAACAGTAGGTACACCATACATAAAATAATATACTAATTTTTATAATCAAAATCGTTATAGCTGTTCATAAGATAAATAAGCTTTTCCTTAACGGTTGTGTAGCAAGCCTACCTCACTTTTGGGGTGCTTGTGAGTGAGTCCCCTTGCCTATCACTTTTGGGGTGCTTGTTTAGAGTGAGTCCCCTTGCCTATAACTTTTGGAGGGCTTGTTTTGAGTGAGTCCCCTCATGCCTCTCACTTTTGGGGTGATTATTTTTTTCTATTTCTCCATTCAGTATCCTTCTTAGCGCAGAAGAATAAGTTCTACAGGTAATGATGGAACATTTTGTTTAAATTGTTAAAAAATATAGAAAGTACACAGTTTTTAAAATAATTTACAAAAATTTGTGAAAAACGCAAAAGAAACTATACAGCCCCAAAAAATGCTATACAAAAGCTTTGGAAAAATTTTGTATGACCCTGAAATATATCTTCGCTCATCATTCCAGACAACGCAACAAATTAATCAATTTTTTCCTAATACATAGTTCTATTAACCTACCTACCTATTGAAAAAAAAAAAACTGAAATGCCTGCCTTAATTAAAAATTAAAAACGCAGAATATGCAATCGCATCCTCCTCATCATAATTATTCATTAGCTGTTTTGCTCAACTTGTTCGCAGACTGCAATGATTTATCGCATTCCACTTTGTAATTATACTAAAAAAAATATACCAAATGCACACAGTGAATAACTTAAAGAAAATAAATAATAAAAGAAACTTCCACAAAAGTTTATATTTTCATATCATGGTCTGTTCCCTTTCTTCAGATAGACACCTGGAAATAGGGATGAGCGATTTTAATCGATATTTGCAAAATATCGATAATAAAGAATTCGATGTTTTGCAACAACGATATTAACATCCAAAACATCAGACTAAAAAACAAACAAAACGTTAGTACGAAAATGATTGATTCTGCTAGTAAAATCTAGATGGAGTGACTTTCATAGTTTTTAAGTCATCTGTAACATTTGGAATTTTTTGAAAAAGAAATTCATCAAAGGATCTCCAAAACCAAACTTAAAAATTCAAAACCACAACGAAACTTTCGATGTGCAAAAAGGCACAGATATAAGTTTACACATGAAGTGCCTCTCAGTTTTGCTTCCATCAAATTTGTTTTGTGTTTATTTGTGCAAAAGAAATATTCTTACATCGATATTCAAGCATTAATATCATCGATGCTCAGCAAGACGCATTTTAAACCATACAAGTTTTTGTACACACTTTGGCAAGCAAAAATATCTTGCAATATCGTTAGATAACAGTGTACACATGAAATACTTGCAATATTGCTTCTATAAAATCTGTGGACGATATATTTTGCAAAATTCAAATTTTAGCATCGATTTCCACGCATTAAAATAATAGATGCTCAGAAAGACCCAATTTACACCAATGCAAGTTTTTGCACACAACTTCGTGTTTTGCAATATCGATATACATATTCTAAAAAGCCACAGAAAACAGTTTACACAAAATTCCTTGAAATATTACTGCAAAATACATATTAAATATCAATTTTCACGAATTTAAATTATCAATGGTCAGAAACACGCAGTTCACACCATGCAAGTTTTTGCGCACACCTTCGTGTGAAACAAGATTTTGAAGTATCGGATTTCAAAAAGGGCACACATAACAGCTTAACACCATGAATGAAAGCCTTGCAATATTGATTTTATTAAATTTGTTGATATTCATTGTGCAAAATACATATTTTAACATCGATTCTCACCCATTAAAATCATTGATGCCTAGAAAGATACCACTTACCTACACGCGGTTTTAGCACACAAGCTTCTGTGCATCATTATTTTGCAATATCGATGTTTAAAGTTAAAATACCTTGCTTATGACTTCATATTTGTCATTATTTGTATGAAAACTTAAATCGATTTTAAAAAACTTAAGAAAAAATAGCCGGCCCCAGAAATTTTGAAAGCAAAAAAACATTAGAGCATAGCATGACGCATTTTTTGCTTTGGTCAAACAAAAACACCTGAAAAAACATCGATGTTAAGTAGCATCGATGTTTTCGGTCGATATTTATATACATCGATGTTTGGTCTTCGATGTTGTTTCAATATCGCACATCCCTATCTGCATAACACTTTTTTTTTTGCATAATGCAGACGTCAAATTATGAAGCCGACCACCTAATTGTCATCTTCAAATGGAAGCAAAGAAACTGTTATACATTATAAGGAATACACTATCCAGTGTATTATAGAGATCAGTGGATAATAATCACCTCTATTAGTGAATTCAGCGAATGAGCTTTTGCCACGATTCAACTCATGTTCGAGATTTTAGCTATTAGTGAATTCGAGATAGAAAATTGAACAACTGTTGGTAACATTACCTGCACCACCGACATTTTGTTCAACAATTTTTATATTAGTGAAACCGCAAACCATTCGCTCTCCATACAAACCTTCCCATTTTATATCCGCGCCAATTTTGTCGCGAATCTGCTATTGATTTTCTTTATTTGCCAGAAAATCACAAAGAATAACACAGAAATGTAAATTTAGGCTCATAATTCTGAATTTAAAAGTATAGTTTAGTTAAAGTAAAGTATTTAACAACAATCTTTTTGAAGAAATAATTGTTTACAATTTAAGGATTATGTTTAGATAGGCTTCATGTGAGGTGACTCATTTTGACGTGAGGACTGTCTGAACACCCCTTGACATTTCGTGTCAAACAGGCGTGTATACTTCGGAAAATGGTAGGGAAGTTCCGGAAGCGATAATATAGTTCATTCGGCGAGTTCACTAGTTGAGAAAAAACGCGAACGCGAAGCCAGTGCGAATCTTGTCAACTCCGAGGGAGTGGAATATTGCGAATTGGCTAATCGGCATTAATATCAAGATTATAGTAAAACATAGAAATCAAGATCAAGATAGTATAGACGAACATGTTCATCTTGATTATAGCATCTTCGTCAGTATTTGTGTGTACATGTTCATGTTGTGCATGTGTGCATGTTGTGCTATAATATTTTTTGGCGTGATTTCACAAAAGAAGTGAACTACTGTCAAAGAGGAAAGAAAATTCTGAAAAGTTCCTATGCTGAAAAAAAATATAAAATTTCACATAAATAAATAATTTGTTTCTACTCAAAAATCGCAGTTTCAATAAATTTTTATCGAATATCCGTGAGTAATTTCAAGTAAATTTCCCACAATTTTACACCCTGAGGCCACACGAGCAAGTACTTGCAAGCAAGCTGGCTACATACACTGCCTGTCAATTAGTAATTTGCATTCCACTTGCCTGCCACTTGCTTTCCACTTGCATTCCACTTGCTTTACACCCAACTTGCTTCTCAACTTGCTTCACTACTGCTTCAAAACTTGCATGCCAGTTGATAAGCAAGTTGCTTGGGTTTGTTTATGTTAGTAAACAAATGTTTATGTATTGCAACTTGCTTGCAAGTACTTGCTCGTGTGTCCTCGGGGTTAAATACACCCGCCTGCTAGTGCTGCAAAAGTGATTGAAAGTTCTCCGTAAGGAACTCAGAAAACTGAAAACGGTCGAGGCCAACCACCTGATGTATGTTAAGGAGGATTTGATTCTTCCGCATCACTACACTTTCGCCGATTTCATTGTGACCAAAGGCAGAGGCAAGAGTGGACCTCTGCTCGAAGGAGGAAAAGCTCTACTTAGGAACTGGTACGAGAAGAACAAGCTAGCCGTTGGGAGCCGTATGATCCCAAAAAGACCTACGATAAAAACGATATTAAGAACAAGAATACATTTTAATTAGATCAAAAACTTTGTGTTTGCTTACTTGTTCATTTTATCCTAAGCAAGCTCATCTACGTCTCGGCGAGGCGGAAGGTATCAGTTTCATATTTCCACTACACTGATCTCAAGAACGTTTTTTTTATTATTACTTTAGATGCAACTTTGTTAAAAACCAACTGCAGATTCCAAAAAGGTAACAACCATCTCCATGGCGTAAACCGCTCGAAAGTTCACGCCAAAAATTTTATCAATTTTCTTCAGTTTTTGATCAGAACAAGTACATTGATTTCAAGTTTTCAAGACCGATATTTTTCATTACCGTCTCGAAATCAAAACTTTTGATACCCCTTTTTTAAGGGTCAGATACAGATTCCAAAAAGGTAACAACCTCCTCCGTGGCGTAGGCCGTTCGTAAGTTACACGCCAAAATCTTTATGAATTTTCTTAAATTTTCAATCAAAACAAATGCATTGATCTCTAGATCGATTTTTGTATTACTGTATTGAAATCAAAACTTTTGATGCACATTTTTGAAGGGTCAAATACTGTTCCAAATTTCTAGATGTTTCAAGGTCTTAAAATTGCAAAAAAGCGAATTTTGGTAATTTTCTAACGGCAATTTCTTGAAAACCCGAGCTGGTAGCCACAAACGGATGACGGATTTGAATTCAACATCCAAAAGTATACTAAAAAACAATCCTTACTGTCTGTACTAAAAAGTTAACCGGTAGGTAGGTAGCAGGCACGAGGCGTGACTTTTTCGGAAGCGGAAGCACACAACTTAAAACTCAAAAAATAAAAGTCCTTTAATTTAGAATTTATATCATACCGCTTTTTTGCGCCTAATAATATTATAAAGAGTATAACAAATGTATTTTCTCTAGCCGAAATAATTAATTTGAAACACTCTTTGCTATGCATTTGCAGGTACTCATAAGCATTAAGCAAAACGCCAAAGCAATCACAAACAAAACAATTCGCCCAAAAAACTTAATCAAATCGAAAAAAAACACCAATCAATGCATTTCTTATGGATGAAACACTATATACGATTTGCATTCACACACACACAATCACAACACCGAAGATCCAAAGTATAAAACTAAAACTACCCCTTTTTCAATAGGAATGTGCGGCAGGAAAAGACTCAATACTTCTTTAGTTTTGCTATTGAATTTTCATAATGAATTCACTCAACTCATTCTTCACACGTTGGGCAAACAGAAAGAAATCATCAGATTTTACTTTGAATTTTGGACGAAATTTGAGTTAAGAAGGTAAAATTAGAGAATGCCAAGCGCATTCTAGAGCAGAAACTCTCGTATAGTATTTTATAATGGAGAATGGAGTGATGTTACGCATTCTCAAATGGCTTAGCTTGGCGTATAATGGAAATTTGTGGGTTTGGTTAGATGATGTGCGGATTTAAGCGTTGTTCTCGTGAGTGATTTTATTAAAAGATAATAATCATTTCTCGTGATATGTAATACCTAATATTGGGAAATAATTAATTAATATAAGAGATAATTTATTAATATTAGATATCAAGAAAATGTAAATCGTTAACATACTATAATAATAGGTCAATGATGTAAATGTTTAATGTATCTAAAATTTGAATTTTCGAATATTAAAATTCTTTGCTATGAGCATTTTGTGAACTGTCTTACGGAAGCACTCATTCCACTCAATATATGAACGCTTCGTCACTGGTAGGTAGGTAGAAGTGGCTGTCAATACTAAGTACTGACACACTTAGACCAAAATTGGTCCGTTGTGATACCACATGAATCTTAAAAACTCCTTCCTTACTCGCTAAAACCACTTTGAGCTCCTGACGAAGCGTGCGAGACTATAAATGTCTGTGTTTGCCAGATCACTAGGGTCGTTAAAGAAGTAAACTCCCAAATGGAGCCTACGTCTGAGGGAAAGAGCAGGGCATGTGCAGAGAAGGTGAGGAATCGTTTCCTCTTCCTCCTCGTCCATGCAGCTTCTGCAGAAATCGTTTGAAGGTACGCCAAGCCGCGCTGCGTGCCTGCCTATTAAACAGTGTCCTGTTATGACACCTACAGTAGAGCTAATGTGCATTCTATTTAGTGATATTAAACACTTGGAGCGTTTCAGGTCAAGGTTTGGCCATACTTGTTTTGTCGCCAAACAAGTAGTGATGTTTTCCCACCTTGTGTTTGTTCTCTTCAACGCATCTTGCTTCAGTAAAAGTTTACACGTAGCGATTGGTATACCAATGTTTACCTTTTCAGGTAAAATGGGTAGTAATGTTCCACTTCTAGCGAGTTCATCAGCTTTACAATTACCTGGAATGTCACTATGACCCGGCACCCAACAAAGGTGAATATTAAACTGTTGCGCCATCTCCAACAGAGATGATCGACAGTTGAGGGCTGTTCTAGAGTTTGTACGGACAGAGTCCAGGGATTTAATGGCGGCTTGACTATCAGCGAAGATGCGGATATCCGAGCATGATATCACGTTTTCTTTGAGCCAAGACAGTACTTCTTTTATCGCTAGAAGTTCCGCCTGGAATACGCTACAGTGATTAGGAAGACGGAATGAGAGACTTAAATTTAGTCTTTCAGAGTACACTCCCCCACCAACCCCATCTTTGGTCTTCGATCCGTTAGTGTAGAAGTGAATTGATTGATCTTCTAAGAATTCCACATCCTCCCAGGTGGATCTGGAAGGTATGGTCACTTCAAAATTTTTATCGAAATTCAATAGTGGGATTGTGTAGTCAGTGTTAGTAGGAAGTGTTCCGAATGAATTCAGAATAGCGGAGTGACCAATCTCATTATTGATCCACTGTGAAGAGGCTTTGAGGCGAATGGCTGTGCTCGCGGCCGTTTGTTTGCTGAAAATATCGAGAGGTGTCAGATGGAGAAGAGTGTCTAATGCAGCGGAAGGAGTCGACCGAGGTGCTCCAGTAGTACATAGACATGCTGTTTTTTGGACTTTGCTTAGTTTGTCGCGATGTGTCGCTTTATCCAAGGCAGTCCACCATACTGCCACGCCGTAAGTTAGAATCGGTCTAATTACCGAAATGTATAGCCAGTGAGTAATACGAGGTTGGAGGCCCCATTTACTACCTACGGCTTTTTTGCAGGAGAAAAGTGCCACTGTGGCTTTTTTCACTCTTTCTTGTATGTTAGGTTTCCAACTTAACTTCTTATCTAAGATGAGACCCAAGTATTTAGCTTCGTCTGAGAATTTTAGTGGAACACCATTAATAATAGGGGGGTCTGTTTGCGGAATTTTGTATTTCCTGGAGAAGAGGACAAGATCTGTTTTATGGGGGTTAACTCCAAGTCCGCATCGATTTGCCCATCGTGTTAGCTTGTTTAGAGCGTTTTGTAGAAGATCTCTTAAAATGTTAGGATGTTTTCCTGATACTGCTATAGCAACGTCATCCGCATAGGCAATCACTCTGTAGCTCTCTGCCTCTAAGGTATTCAGCAGTTCATTAACTACCAAATTCCAAAGAAGGGGAGAAAGCACCCCGCCTTGCGGTGTACCTCTACTGACAGATCTTCTTGCCGAAAAGCCGCCCAGTTTTGAATTGATAACCCTGCTTGTAAGCATCTGATTAATCAGTTCACCAAGCGACCCATCCACATTCAGAGAAGCCAGTGCAGATGTGATTGCAGATGTATCAACGTTATTAAAAGCACCTTCTATATCTAGGAAGGCAACCATTGTATATTCTTTATAATGGAGGGAATATTCGATGGTACGAACTAGTGTGTGGAGAGCTGTCTCCACTGACTTCCCTTTGCAATAGGCATGTTGAGCTGTAGACAGTAGTCTCGTATCAATGCTTGACCTTAGTTCGATATCAATCAGTCGTTCAAAAGTTTTTAGAAGGAAATATGATAGGCTAATAGGTCTTAAATCTTTAGGGTTTACGTGGGAACATTTACCGGCTTTGGGTATAAACACAACTTTGACTTCTCTCCATAGAAGCGGAATATGGACCAGATTTAAGCAACCATTGAAGATGACTTCCAGAATCGGCAGAATTACTTCTGAATTCATCTGTAGTTCAGCCGGAATGGTGCCATCTGGCCCCGCCGACTTGTATGGTTTGAAGCTATTGAGTGCCCATTGTAATTTTTCCCTTGTAATCAGACCTTGTGGAAATGTTAGTTTTTCGATTGTCCTGTAAAGGGCAGTGCTATTAACAGTCTGTGAGCTGCCTGGAAAATGAGTATCCAGTAGCAAATTGAGCGATTCTTCGCAAGAGTTGGTCCAGGAGCCATCAGCATTTTGAAGGCAGCTAGGCATAACTGGATTTGTGGAGAGGATTTTTCTTAATCTTGATGCTTCTGAGGCTTCTTCTTTATTGCCACAGAATGTCCTCCAAGAAGATCGTTTGGTTTTCCTCAATTCTTTTTTATATAATTTTAGTGATTCTTTATAGGAATCCCAATCGGACATTGCTCTAGTACTTTTAGCTCGATTGAAAAGTTTCCTACAGTTTTTTCTGAGCGGTTCGAGCCCCGAAGTCCACCAATGTGGCTTCCTTTTACCCCTTATTAGAATAAGAGGACAGGAGGTTTCTAATGATTTGTTTAGGGCTAAAATAAGATCATTGACTTTGCTGTCAAGATCGTTTTTGTTGGATGGAACACTTAAAATGTCAGGTTTAATAAGTCTCTTAAGTGTTTCTCTGTATTTGGGCCAGTCTGTTTTCCTATGATTACGAAAAGTTAACTGACCAGGAGGTTCATCGTTCAAGCTGAATTGAATGTATCTATGATTAGAGAACGAGTGATCACTAGAAACTTTCCAGTTTAAAATCATTTGATAGATGTTGTCGGAGACAAGAGTTAAGTCTAAAACCTCTTGTCTGTTTCTGGTAACGAAAGTTGGTTCATTGCCTACGTTCCTTACTATAAGGTTAGTATTTAGGATAAAATCGAAAAGAGACTCACCTCTATCGTTAATATCAGTACTACCCCATACTGTGTGATGGGCATTGACATCACTCCCAATAATGAGGCTGATATTTCGCCTTTCTGCTTCAGCGATAAAATTCTCCAGGGTTTTACCTGGGAAAGGGCCAAGGTGGTCATGGCCGAGATATGCCGATGCTATCCAAAGTGTGCCTTTGGTCGTCTCCAGTCTTGCAGCCGTAATATCTCGATCGCTGAAATTAGGTAGTAAATATACATTAATGCTACTTTTTACTAGTATGCAGGATCTAGGTTCACCTTTACCGGACGCATACAGTAGGTAGTATCCAGGAGTCCTGAGTCCCTTTACGATGGATTTCACAATCCAAGGTTCTTGGATCAGGACGATATCCTCTCCGTTGCTGGATATTCGGAGAAGAAGTGAGGCTGATGCCTTGATGGAGTGTTGGAGGTTTATCTGAACTAACTGCAGCATTTTGGCTACAATTAGGCAGATCAGCCTCCACCACGGTATTATCAGGTTCTTCCAAGTCAGAGGACGAACTTAAAAGCTCGTCCTCACTTAAAAGAACACTGTTTAAATAGTCTTCAGTTTCCATGTCGGAAAGGCTGTCGACGTTAGGAGAGGACTCCACTGGAGCCGAAGATGCCCTGGATGCATCATCTTCCAAACACGGGAAGGTGATGGACATACCAGGGTCCCCGACCACAGCTTCGTCTTCTTGGGGGTGTGGAGGAGCGCAAGCTGCATCTACCTCATCTTTTTTGTAGACCCTAAGGTTCATTGTCTCAAACCCGAACCTAATCACACCTTTAGTCTGCGCCAGAGGAACAAGGGATTCTTTATTAATCACAATGATTGCGCCTCTGTAAAGGCCTTTTTGTTCCTCCAGTTTCGCGACTTTCCAGTTGTGAGTAGGAAGGGATGGATTCGAAAGTTGGATTATCTGGAGTATTTCATCCATACAGGAGGGTTCAGCCGGGATCCAGGTACGTGCTCTTGGCCTGCAAGGGATGTCCTCCTTAGCAATTACCTCAAGCTTCGCACCTGGCCAGACTTCTCCTATCCTGCTGATAGCCAGCTTATAGAGATCGCACGATCTCTGATCATCGCAGGCGATGAGCTTGACATGGCCCTGGTGCCAACCGCCATCACTAGTGATTGGAGGTGGTCCCGGGTTGTCCCTCATAAGACTTAAGAAGCCAGCCGAGAGCTTCAATTTCACCATCTGCCAATGATCAGAAGATATCGTACCATCTATATCACTTCTATCAATAACCGCAACTACGATTTTATCTTTTAGAATATCTCTAAAAGATTTGATTGGGGGTTTGAGGGGAGTGCTGGTGTTTTGCACTTTTGTTCTTTTTGCGTAAGGCATGGTACCTTCAATAGACCGTTGTCGCTTTGACGTGGAGTCGCCGCTGGTCTGGTGTTTAGCTAAGAAGCTCTTAGCCCACCTTACTTTCGCTTCATGCTTTGAGTCACCTCCAACCTTCGATCTCGCACCAAAGATCTTCAGGATCCTCTCAGCATTCCGCTTATCCTTGTAAAAGGACCCACCAGGTGTAAGCTTACGCCTACCCCCACTGGGACCCGTGTGAGCTACACTCACGTTAGAGGTGGAAGGGCCATGCTTCACGATCCTTCCACCACTAAAGTGAAGGTGCGAAGTTTGGGGAGGTTTACTCTCCGTAGTGGTGGAAGGGCCTTGCTTCACGATCCCTCCACCACTGAAATTGGGTATTTCTACCTTACTCTCACTGTTCTTGCTGCCAGCAACTAGACCATGATTACTCACGGTTTCGCCACCAACAGGCAAGACAGGAGGTACAGCAGACGACTTTACAGTCGCACTGCCGGCCGAACTTGAAGAAGAACCGGACTTACCACTAACATCATTTAAAAAATTCATATGATTCCCACGAGTATCGGAGAAGGGGTGGTCACTCTGCACAGAGATCCGTATATGCAGAGAAGGCTAGTTAATTCGAAGATTGCCATCTGTCCGAATACTCCGTTAGCGACTGAGCTAGTATTTGAATTGGGCCCTCAGCCAGGCTGATCATCGGCACGGGTCGTATAACACCTTGATCCAGCCCAATAAAGGGGATTTGGGGAGAGGAAGGATATGATGATGTGGGGAGCAACAGACAGCCTCATCGCCGTTCTGCCGAGAAGGAATGAGGGAAGGAACACCGAACAGCTTTTTCGCCGTACCGGTGAGGGAAAAGGAGACGACAGACAGCATCATCGCCGTACCGCCTAGAAAGGAATTATATGATTGGGATCGTCGGACAGCTTCATCGCCGTACCTACGAGGGAGGTAACTCATTGGACAGCATCATCGCCGTACCGCCGAGAAGGGAATGTCGTACAGCATCACCACCGTACCTCAGGTGGGGAGGGGGAAACACGTTGGACAGCATCTCGCCGTACCACCGAGGGGGAGGGGTGAGGGAGAGGGGGAGGAAGGAGTTTTGGGGAGCGCCCTTTGGTTTCAGGACTCATCTGGAGAGGTTATCTCGAGAATCATTGACCTTACTCAGCTTCTACAACTCGACAAGTTCGACGCTTAGGTAGAAGAAGTTAGCCGGTAATTGGGAGCCTTTTAAATTTTGTCAAAATACTTTTTTTTCTATACTTTTTGAAATACAATTTTTATTTTCAAAACTATAATTATGAATCTAACTTTTATACGTTTTTTGGAAACTCATCTTGATACCGTTATAATATATTTTTTCAGATATTTCTATCAATAAAAAAAAGATATAAAGAAAATTGCGAAATTTTTTTTTGACAAAATGCTTTTTCCGACTATTGAATAGATTCAAACATCTTGAATTTTTCTGCGTGATAGGCTGATAGAAGTCAAAAGGACGTTGGAGCTTAGATTTCGAATGATAATTCGAAACGGGTTTTTATTTAAGCATCTCTAGATTTTCAAAATATAATTTTTGACAAGAATGAGGTTGAACTGGTTTTGAAATTCAATTTGAAGGGTCCAGGGGCAGTGGCGGATCCAGAGGGGGGGCTATAGGGGCTGAAGCCTCCCCCACAGCTGATACAGAACAGAGTTAGACAAACAAAACTAAGATTGTGGCTGCAAAATTTGCATGTGAGCTGTGTTTTTCCAAGCCATAGGAAAATTGAATGAGTTGTTGGGCTGAACCATATTATATGCAAACTGTGTTTATTTTCGAAGCCCCAAGAGAATTGAATTAAAAAAGACGATTATATAAAAAATAAAATATACCTACGTAGGCTCTATTTATTTCAAGCTTTACAGATATAAGACAAAACGTTGAGGCTTGGGGCTAAGCCTTTACGAAGCGTTTTCCTAAGCGTGCAAGGGAATCAGATGAAAACTATAACACTGTTAGGGCTAACTAATTTGCATAATAGCTGTGTTTTTTTTCCAGGAATTAAAGAAATTCAACGAAAGTAAGAGGCAAGAGCTAAAAAATTTGCATGGAGTCCAGGGAAAAAAAGATGTTGGGGCTTAACAATTTGTTTTTTCTAAGCCCCAAACGAATCGGACTAAACAAATAACAAGTTTGGGGCTAGTAAGTATGCATACCTAAATGCTGTGTTTTTTCCAAGCCCTTATATTGAAACTAGTGAGGTTGACTTTCATGCTATTATTTTTACCTAGATTTCCTTGGGTATCGATATTTCTTAATAAAGATCAAATTAAGTTTGACAAAGCGAATGAATGTAAAGCTTTTTGCTTAAACTCCTCTTGATTTTTCGGACTTAGCTAAGCCCGAATAACTTTTGGGGCTTAAGTTTAAAAACTCAGTTTCCAGTGTAAAACATCACCCTTAGGCCAGGAAAAATGGGTTCCGAGGTTAAAAAAATTAATTCATGAAATATTAAAATTGGAATCGACGCAGAATTGCAACCTCTATAACATATCCAAAGTCCCCCAAAAGTCCCGCATTGGCTTTTTGTGTAGATGCATTTGAAGAGGTGCAGACGGGGAGAATTTGGAGGTCTATCAAACTAAAATATTTGTTTGGGTAAAACTTAGTCATATGATACATGCTTTAAGGGCAGTTTTTAACGTTGAATCTAATGAAACCAAATTCAAAATGATACAACCACCCAAAAAGAAGTTAAAGTCCTTTTTATGTAATGATAACTTTTTTTTCAGGTACAATAGGTAAAATATGACCGAAAACCCTTTGAAAATAACGGTATCTCAATGAAACTTGGAATGAATATTTCATTTGTCATAGGAACTAAGAATCAAGAGAGTCCCTAAAAATATCCATAGTGAAAGGGTGTTTTTTTAAGGGGGAGGGGCAAGTGTAGAATGTTAACCATAACATCCACGAAAAAACTCTTACACTCATGAAATTCGCCAAAAATATATAATTTATCATGGCAACCAAGAATCAAAATAGTCCTCATAAATATAATTGTTCTGAGGTTTTTTTATTAAAGAAAGGGGAAAATCTGGGAAAAGTTGGAAGATTTGATCCAAAATTCCGATTTGGTGTAATTGAGTAATATACACAAAGTATGTATTTTTTAACGCTGAATCTAATAAAAGCAAAACTAATATGATACAAGCACCCTTAACAAACTTATGGGCCTTTTTAAGCAAAAATTAATTTTTAAAATCGTATTTTCCGTAGAACAAGTCAAAAGTTAACAGTCACCAAAAACACTATTAGAACAAAGATATTTGTATGGACTCTTTTGATTCTTGGTTGCCATGAAGAGTTTAATATTTTTGGCGAGTTTCATGAGTGTAAGAGTTTTTGCGTGGGTGTTATGGTTAACATTCTTTGTTGTCCCTCCCCATTAAAAAAAACACCCTTTCACCATGGATATTTTTAGGGACTCTCTTGATTCTTAGTTCCTATGACAAATGAAACATTCATTCCAAGTTTCATTGACATACCGTTATTTTCAAAGGGTTTTCGGTAATATTTTTTCTGTTGTGCCTGAAAAAAAGTCATCATTACATAAAAAGGACTATAACTTCTTTTTGGGTGGTTGTTTCATTTTGAATTTGGTTTCATTAGATTCAACGTTAAAAACTACCCTTAAAGCATGTATCGTATGGTTAGGTTGTACCAAAAAAAATATTTTAGTTTGATAGACGTCCAAGATCTCCCCATCTGCAGCTCTTCAAATGCATCTACACAAAAAGCCAATGCGGGGATTTTTGGGGACTTTGGATATGTTACAGAGGTTGCAATTCTACGTCGATTCCAATTTTAATATTTTATGAATTAATTTTTTCAAGGTTCCCCATACGATTTGTGCTATTTTTCCTGGTCTACCTACAGAATCTGACGAATGAGTCAGGCCCAATTTTGACATTTGTATCATAGTAAAAATGTCAAAATTCAGTCTGATTCGCTCCAAAGTTCATTTGGCGGATGCTATAGGTAATCGGGCTGAATAACTTTGATATGGATAGTTTTCATATAATAACATCAAAGTATTGTTTTAGAAATTGTAACTTATGTTTTATTTCAGTTTGTTTTCGTGTGCAGAAGGATATTTTGACGATTTCAAAGACTTTAAGAAGAAGCGATTTTTGATCTTATTTTCTCTTTTGAGAAAATAAGATCCGCGAGCGATATTAATTAAATGAAATGAGAAAGAATTTCAATTCACTTCGAACTCATTTTCGAAGTGTAAAAGTCAGCTGTAAAGGCTAATTTTTGTTTTCCTTACAAAATGTAATATACATTTTTGTTTTAATATGGAACCAATACTCGTCTAACTATGAATAATTGGGCGGAACAAATTTTAAAGTTTTAACTCAGATTTTTTTCAAATCTTCGTCAAATTGTAGGATTTGAATTGACAAAACATGTGAATAAAATTCGCATTAAAGTTAATGATCGGAATGTTGAACACGAATTTTATGTTCGAAATACCAATCCGCATGGGCTAAAGTCATTTTAGGTGTAATAGGTACGGAACATCCAAATTAATTTTATTTCCTCAAATTTACAAAAAGTGAATGGAAAAACATGATTTAGCTAATTTCTTGGAACAGCCACTTTTACCAAAAATTTGCAACGGTCTTTTTTATAGGGAGCTTAATTACCTTTCTTTTTTGCCATTTATAGCATTCTCTTCTATAGGAATTAAATTTTACGATTTAGATAGGTAAGATACAATGGCGTACACCGGATTTCGATTAGGTGGGAGAAAAACTCATTCAGAAAATAGTTTTATTACAGAAATCTTGCTTTAAAATGTTTCATCAAAGAAGAAAAATTGAATAATATATGAAATATATTCTGACTGATTAGGGGTGGGGGGGGGGGGGAGGCAAGCACATCTGGCTACCCCGCTTACGTACGCTCTTTTGTTTCAATTTGTTCCATTTAACTTTCGCACGGATCTTACATTAGTGTCAAAAACAAAAAAAAAGTTTACACTGATTTTCTTCTTTCTCATTAGTTGGAAATATGCTTTATTTAAATATGTAAATAAGATGTCTATTTAATCAAATCTTGAACAACCAATCATAGTTCAAAAATTTTAGGACAACAGTAACCTACAAAGTTTATCAACACTTTTTTGGAGATGGACGGCTGGCTAAAGTTAAACCAAATACTTTAGAATGAGGTTTTATAAATCCTACAAAAAATATTCAAATTAAAGAAAGCTACCTACCTACTTATTTAAAGTTCCTATAAACATATCCTAACAATTTTTTTATACGATGTGTCTTTGTGGCAAAACTGGTTAAAGCGTCTTTGCAAAATAGCAGCTGAAGCTTACTAATTACCAGATGCTCCATTTCCAATCATAAAATTTTGCAGAATTTTCCTATTAAGGTACTTATATATACATATATTTTTGCATTTATACAAAATCTTTTTTGATGCAGCTGCTGACTAGCCTACTTTCTGAGAAAAGAAAATTTGGGTTGGTGGGCATTCGTATATTATTAAGAATTTTTCAAACGATGTGCCTAAGGGAACTCCAAGCCCCCCCCACAGCCAAATCCTGGGTCCGCTACTGTCCAGGGGAAAAACGACTTAAGTCCACTTGAATTGATTCCGAGAAAAATGAAGTTGTAAATGTATTAATAAAATAATGGCTAATTCAAAGAAAAATGAATGAAAATTGTTTTTTTGTTTTTTAGCAGGGAGTACTTAAGTAAGCAAACATATTATGGGTATTCATGCAACAGCGTAAAGTCGTCGTAAACATTGTAAAGTTTAAAATTTCGTAATTCTGTCACAATTTGTATGGAAAATCTGACAGATTTACGAAGTTTACAACTTTACCACGTTTACGACGACTTTACGCTGTTGCATGAATACCCTTATTATATTGATTTTAACATCGTGAATTTTTTGCATGATACGCTGACATGAGTCAAAAGGACCTTCGACGTTTTAACCAAAATGTCGATTTTTTTTATTTGAAATTTTCTTCTGAAAGAACAGGAAATGATAATTGGAAACGGGTTTTTGCTTTCTATCCAGACACCTCTAGGTTTTCAAAATAGTGTTTGAAAATAAAATAATTTTCACAAGCGTGACATTGGACCGTTTTTGCAATTCAATTTATTAGACAGGACCGCGACTGGATGTAGTTTGAATAGCTCATCTTTTTTTGTTTTATTTATTTATGTAATTAGGTCTGACATGTAATTAGGTCTATTCACAAGTTTTTCTTTTATTAATACCGGTTTGTTTAATTTTTGGAACAAAAAAAGACTTGGAAAAAGTTTTTTCTTAAGTGTACTTTTTTGCGAGTTTTTAAAATCCTATGTGAAGAGAGCTATACTACATCCGATAATACTCATACAAATCTATAAAATGTCATCATTAGTTAATTTTTTTCAAAAAGTGGACTTGAGCCGTTTTTTCCCTCGATCCTTCATTTGTTTTAACAGGACTTCTACCGGAAGTATTTAAAATATCGGATAATTTGTATTTAATTATTAAGCTTACATGTCGCTACGTCTAGGCACAAGGTCTTCTTGTTTAAATATCGTTTTGTTCAATTTTTGGAGCAAAAATATGTAGGCTTTTGAAAATAAAGTTTTTAACTAAGTATGCCATTTTGCGAGTTTTCAAAGTCCTTTTTGGATAGAACTATACTACTTCAGATAGTACTCATAAATAGCAACAAGATGTCATCATCAGTTTTGTTTTTAAAGTGGACTTAGCCGTTTTTCCCCTTGGCCCATCATTATGTATTTTGGAAAAATTTTTTCCCTCTGACGGATAGCAGAATACAAATGAATGAAAATTTGTTCTATTCCAAATAGAAAGATTGGAATGATAAAAAAAAACTGGCTCTTAGACCAAAACAGTTGTAAATTATCTGCCAAACCGATCGAGCTAGTACAAAACGGTTAACAAATTCAGAAAGGGCATACCCAAGTTCATAGAACAATTTCGTTCTCCGATTTATCTTCTATAAATAAAGTTCTAGTTTGGCTTTGTTTGTTTGTGAAGGCTTATATCAGAAACAACATATCCAAGGTTATTTTTAGAGGAAGGCTTTAGGGTTAAAATTTTGTAAAACATTTATATTTGTGAAATGGGGTAAAAACAAAAAAGGTGTTAATTTTATTTTTTTTTGGTTTGAAAGGATTTACTCAAATACTCAGAGGAAGGATTAAGGGCAAGACGTTTTTCGAGATTAAGCTACATACATACATATCTATAGGGTGAAATGGTTTAAAAACAATAAAGTATCCGATTATGATTTCTGTTTGTGGTTATTTTTATAGGATGGGTTTAATGCTACAAATTTGTCTTTATAGGGTGAAATATGGCAAAAACAAAAAAATGGAATTTGAAATAATTTCTATGTTATATGTATACCCAGCGCTAATTATTTGTTTATATATTTTGGATGAAATGAGGTTTTAAATTTTAAACATACTTTTTGTGCATGGAAGATAACATTTATGTATTTAGTATAGGTTTTTAAATCAATGGCTTGATATTTTTCAAAATTAAGCTCAATTCAAACAAATATGTATTTTTAAAATTTATCTTCATAACTAAATGGCTCAAAAAAGGTATCTACCCGATTTTTAAAATTCGGTTTGTTCTAAAAGGTTAAATGTACTTAGAGGATCGACTAGAGGTTGGCTTTACTACTATATGTATCATTATATGTATATGAGAAGTGTTGGCCAAAACTAAAGCACGGAATTACATCTCCGTGGAAAAATATAAAGACAATTAAGAAACCCATGATAATTTAATGGTTTTAATTTTTTTCTAATCAGAATATGCTAGACTTAAATTTAGAATTATTAATTTTATCATAACTCATACCTTGTTTAATTACCAACAAAATAACTCAGAAAACATTAAAAACTATGTGGACAAAACTAAAGCACATGCATGTAACATATTCAAGCAACAACTCGCCTGATTTAGTCAATTTTACACCAACTTTAAACTAAACCGTTTCTTTCTTCTCAAGCATCATCCTAAATAATAAAAAAAAGAGTATGTCATCGGGACCGGTGCCGTGACATAAGGCCAAATTTAAAAGTTTGGCCTTAAGTCACTTTCCAAAAGCGACTTAATGCCAAGTTTTAAGACTTGGCCTAATGTCGCTTTTACAAAGTGACATAAGGCCAAATTTGTTTGTGACTTAAGGCCAAACGTAAATTGTTTTGTAAAGAGAATCAGTAATTTTTGGGAAAAGAAACTTCGCATACACCCAACCTCGCACCCACCCCAAATCCTATAGTGAGTCCGAGCAGGGGGGTTGCAGGGGGGCAGCATGCCCGCCCCATACATACCTCACTGTTTATTGCGAATTTTTAAATTTCACAAACTTAATAAAACCTCTCCTTTATTTGGGTTGCGAAATATAAAAATTTTCAAATAAACAGTGAGGTATGGATGGGGGGGCATGCTGCCCCCCTGCAACACCCCTGCTTGGGCTCTCGATAGGATTTGGGGTGGGTGCAAATTTGGGTGTATGCAAAGTTTCTTAGGCATTTAAATAAACTGGATATAATAAAATTTTTCAATGAAAAATGAAAAAAATAACAGGTACGCTAGTATTAAAAGTGACACAATGCCAAATTGGCCTTATGTCACTTTGTAAAAGCGACACTTGGCCAACTCTTAAAATTTGGCTTTATGTCACTTTTGTTAAGTGACATAAGGCCAAATATTCAAATTTGGCCTTATGTCACTTGGCCTTATGTCACGGCACCATCGGGACCATAAGGAGTATAATAATTGAAATAAAAAGTGATAATAAAGTAAATATTCCAATGAATTAAAAGAAATAGTAGTGTCTGTTTACAATAACGGTGAATCAATAACATCTACTCGGTATGTTAGTCTAGTCAAATGGTGTTCAAAAGGGACTTGAAGTGGAAAGTTCTGGTGTAATTATTTTTAGTGGCCCCCTTTATGTTTTTGGGGTCGCTGAACACGAATCTGAAGTTGTCCAACAAAATTTTTCACGGCAAATATGAGAATTCGTCAAAAAACGTCGAAAATTTCGACATATTTTGTCTTTTTTCCTTATTGCTCAAAAATTATTTTTCTTTTGCAAAAACCGCTTTTACAAAAATAAAGACAATAAGATTACCTACATGTATTATGTTATTTGATCATATATGAAGTATAACTTTGTAATTATTGTTGTTTGGGCTTTTATGATCATTTAGGTAGATGCAATTAATTAAAACAACTAATTCATATTTTACCCTACGTTTCGCCTGGTTTTTTTCCAGCTTCCTCAGGGGTTCAATTTATTAAGCTTTAAGAACAATTATACAATTATACTGGTATAGGAATCAAATTTTTTGGACATGTATATACATATTTTTATTTAAAATTAGCAAAGAGGTATTATTAATTTTATTTTATTTGGTCTATTGCACTTACTTGATTTTGAAAAAATAATTTTTGGTTTTACATTTTCTGTCTATTGTTTGATGATTTTACGTTAAAAATAAAATAAATTAACATTTAAGTAAACAACACAATTGAAATAAATTAAATAAATTAAAACACTTATTGGACAACAAAGATTAAACCTAGTATCACTTTTTATCACAGATCAATTATTGTTAATGGCAACACCGTATGCAGAGCTTATGTTGTCAATGTCTTCCTTGTGATTCATTGTTATTGACATTTTTTGTTGGATACGAAGACTTTCTAACGTATAGCGGGTGGTGGTGCGGCTCTCTCTATCCAGTGTTGTTACATTGTCAAAGTCTAGCCTGATTCACAATGCGACGAGGAAACGAGACGTGAGCGTGACGAGATCCCGTCGGTGTTGTCAAACGAATTTCAAACAATGAAAGTATATGAGTATATACACAATGAAGCGTTTCTAGTCGTCACGTCACGCCAAGAATTCGAAAAATTGAAAAAAAAGACGCGACGAGATGACGATTTTATTTTTTGACAATTTATTTACATAATGGAAGTATTTTTTTAAAGAAAAAATACGATATTTTGAAATTAAAAGATCAAGTAATTCCTAATCTGTTGTCTTTAAAGCTTTTTTGAATAGTTTTTATTACTTTTTATTTTTAAAAAAAGAGTTTTCGTTGAAAAGAATCTCGCCGCATTGTGAATTGGGAAACGATTTTATAACTAGAAAAAGATGACAGCGAATCACGTCACGCTCTCGTCTCGTTTTCCCGTCGCATTGTGAATCAGGCTTCTGCCATGTGATCGTTTTCTACCATATGCTGTGAGAATGCTGTAGCTGTTCTTTTCTTTCTCACATCAGCTTCATGTTCTGACAATCTCACTGCAAGCTTACGCTTAGTTGTACCTATGTATACCATTTTGCACTCTTCATTACTTTTACCATTGCATGGAATTTGGTATACCACATTGTGTTGTTCTGTTTTTTATGTGGGTGGTTTTGTGTTTGTGAAAATTGTATTTAATGTAAAGTTAGCTTTGTGTGCAAACGTTATTTTTTCTCTGTCAATTGGTATTGTTTTGTTAAGACTCTTAAGATGTGGGATGTAAGTTAAGGAGAAAAACCTAGTGCTGCCAGATTTTCCTTTTTGTGTATTTTGTTGGTTATTTTTATTTTGCATTATGTAGAGTTATTGACTAGTTCATTGATTATTGCGTTTGGGTAGTTGTTCATTTGTAAAATCGTCTTTATTTTGTTTATGTTTTCGTTGTGGTGTATGTCGTCACTTATGTCCAATATTTTGTTGATTATGTTATTTGCTGTATTTATTTTATATTTCATCGGTTGAGAAGACATGAAACTAATCATTCTTCCTGATGACATCGGTTTACTATACCAATCAAAGGAGATTTTTGTGTTGTTCTTTGACAGTTTCACATCAAGGAAAGGAAGTTGGTTATTGTTCTCTATTTCTATTGTAAATTTAAGTTTTGTGTGATATTCGTATTTATTATTTCATCTATCGATTACAGATAATCTCTTAGACTACGCCTATGAAAAAAAAAAAAAAAAACTATATACAAAAAAAAGTTTACATAATGTTCATTTAGTTGTTTAAATAATATATAACAATGAATAAATAAAATAAGTACAGAAAAGTACTCTAAAAAGATACATACATACATTATAAACATTTTACAATATACTCAATAAAATATCTTTAAACATCTGTCTATCATATGACAAATCAATATACTGACAAATAGAGTTGAATTCTGAACAAGACATTGAAATGGGGTCCAACTTCCCGTAATTTGTAAAAGATCTTGCTATGTAAAAGTATTGTCTTTCTCTTAATGGTTTACTAGGGGCATATAATAGAAATAGAGAGAGCAGCATGGGACAATCAATATGGTTACACATTATATATCTAGCTAGCATTACCATATAATATTTTCTTCTAGACTCAAGTGATTTCAAGTTAATCAAAAGGCATCTTTCCCTATAAGAAGGCATAACATTGTTGGTCCAGTAAAATTTTCTCAATGCGAATTTGGTGAATTTCCGTTGGATCGATTCAATTCGATTTATATGTATTACATACAATGGTGACCAAATAATGCATGCATATTCGAGGACACTTCTAATGGTTGAGACATAAATACTTTTTAATGTATATGGATCATTAAATTCTTTCGAGTTGCGCTTCAGAAAACCAAGCAATTTATTGGCTTTTGCTATTATAAAATCATAATGTTTGTTGAAATTTATTTCTTCATCGAAGATTACACCCAAATCTTTTTGACAATTCACCCGTTCAAGCTGAATATTGGATAAGCTATAGTTAAAAACTATGGGGAATTTTGATCTCGTAAATCGTATGAATTTACACTTATGAATATTAAGATGAAGGCAGTTAGCATCACACCATTCCTGCAGGCTATTAAGATCATCTTGCAGTTTTAAACTGTCATTGAAGGAGTTTATTTGAACAAACAATTTTAAATCGTCAGCAAAAAGAAGACTTTTTGCGAATTTAAAAACATCTGGTAAGTCATTAATGAAAATTAAAAATAGGAGAGGACCCAAATGACTCCCTTGAGGGACTCCTGAAAGATTAAATATAACTCTAGATAATGTGCTTCCAATTTTGACGTACTGTGTCCGACCAGTTAAATAATTTCTAAGCCACTTTAGAAGGTTTGAGTGAAATCCCATACATTCAAGTTTCCTAAGAAGTATATTAAACTGGACTCTGTCAAACGCTTTAGCAAAGTCTGTGTAGACCGCATCAACTTGATTTCCACGCTCCATACCTTTTAGACAATAGTTAGAAAACAATGCAAGGTTAGAACTGGTAGATCTACCTCTTACAAAGCCATGTTGTTTATCTGATAGAGAACTTTCAACCTCAGTATAGATCTTAGTTTTTACTATAGATTCGAATACTTTAGGAACAATTTTAAGTTTAGATATTGGCCTGTAATTCATGACGTCTTGCTTCGAACCAGACTTAAAAATCGGTGTTATAAATGAAACTTTCCAATCATCTAGAAAATCGCCAGTAAAAAGTGACATATTAAAGATTTTTGTAAGAGGCAAACTCAAGGAGTTGCAACAATTTTTAAAAAATGTTTGTGAAAAATCAAGAGACGTAGATTTATTTGTACCATCCAATGAAGAGAGTTCACGTCTAACATCACATTCAGAAAGGATCAAAGGATATTCGTTTAGTGTTTCCAATATTACTTGTGCATCTTTCTTTTTTATGACTGCAACCATATCATCGACATATTTGGCTATAAATTTGATTTTTGTATTGCATTTTTTCAACTTGTCTATTGTTTCGTCAAGTAAGTGGTCTAGTACAATATCGGCAATTGTAGGGGATAATGGATTTCCCATAGGCATGCCGAAAGTCTGGCTATAGAGTTTTTTGTCATATGTAAAATAATTGTTGTCTGTCAAGCAGAACTGTAGAATCTTTAAGAATTGAGATTTCGGTATTTGGGTATGATTTCTTAGAGTTTCCCAATTTTTCATTATTATTTTTATAGCAGTATATGTCGGTACGTTTGTAAATAATGACACTACGTCGAAAGAAACTAATATATCTTCATCTTCCAATACTACTTCCTTGATTTTGTTTTTTAGAACGAATGCGTTCTTTACGTTGTAGTCTTCAGATATTAATGTTTTGAGGATCTGACCAATATGCTTTGCTAGATTATAACACGGGACATTAGTTGATGCTGCTATTGGTCGTAGTGGTAAATCTGGTTTGTGGATTTTTGGAAGTCAATAAAGAACAGATGCCGATGCTACTGAACAATAAAGTTGTTCTTTTTGCCTTAAATCTATGAGTTGTTGTTTAAATAATCCATTTACTATATCATTGTTGGTTTTTTGTAAAGTGGTAGTAGGGTCAGTCCTCATTGTTTTATAGGTGTTTTTGTCTTCAAGGAGTTGATTCATTTTATAATTGTAATCTGTTTTGTATAACACAACTGTTTTGTTGCCTTTGTCTGAGTTTGTGATGATTATATCGTTTTTGTGTTTATTAATTATTTTTCTAGTTTGAAAAAAAGTTTTTAAAATGAATTTTTCTCTTTGCGTATTTTTAATTTTTCTTTTGAAATTTATAATTCTGTTGGATAATTTGGATCTGGCAATTTCTTTTTGTTTACTGTCTTCGATAGTTTGGATATATTGTTCTATTTCGGCTACTATGTGAATTGGAGAGAAGTTTTCACTAGTGATTGGAAGAGCGAATTTTTCCCAAGAGAGAGTAACCATTTGCTCTCATGTGGAAACTCAACATTAGTTTTGTTTTCAAACCAACTCTCGTTGTATACGATGCCTAGTTTGATAATGTGTTTGTGTTTAAGTTTATTTAATTTAGATAATTGAGTTGATTGTGCTTTGGCAATTATATGGTTGTATATCTGTGTTTGTCTCGTTACAAATGTATTGTATTCTATTTCGTTAAGTGTGTTCTTCATTGTTATGTTTGTGTGGAAAATGTTTTTTTCTGTTATTTTTATTGTTGTAATTGTCTGTTTTATTTCTAGTTTTTGTCTACAATAGTGTTTTAATGTTGTGCAAGTGTTGATGTCGTACTTGTATTTTATATGTTCAAAAAATCCTTTCATTGTATTTGTTTTAAAGTGTATTGATGTAATGGAATTTGATGTTAAATATGTATTCTTTCGGCAGGCCCTCCGATGAATTCTTATGTATTATGTTATTTGATCATATATGAAGTATAACTTTGTAATTATTGTTGTTTGGGCTTTTATGATCATTTAGGTAGATGCAATTAATTAAAACAACTAATTCATATTTTACCCTACGTTTCGCCTGGTTATTTTCCAGCTTCCTCAGGGGTTCAATTTATTAAGCTTTAAGAACAATTATACAATTATACTGGTATTAGAATCAAATTTTTTGGACATGTATATACATATTTTTATTTAAAATTAGCAAAGAGGTATTATTAATTTTATTTTATTTGGTCTATTGCACTTACTTGATTTTGAAAAAATAATTTTTGGTTTTACTTTTTCTGTCTATTGTTTGATGATTTTACGTTAAAAATAAAATAAATTTACATTTAAATTAACAACACAATTGAAATAAATTAAATAAATTAAAACACTTATTGGACAACAAAGATTAAACCTAGTATCACTTTTTATCACAGATCAATTATTGTTAATGGCAACACCGTATGCAGAGCTTATGTTGTCAATGTCTTCCTTGTGATTCATTGTTATTGACATTTTTTGTTGGAATACGAAGACTTTCTAACGTATAGCGGGTGGTGGTGCGGCTCTCTCTATCCAGTATTGTTACATTGTCAACCTTCAATCTACGCTTATATCATTTTTTTGTACGACTTATGGTTTCCGTCATTTTTAAAAAATTGCATAAACGATTTTTTTTGTATTGTTTTCTTCATTACATGAAAAGTAGGCCATGAGTTATTATGTTTTGTGCATTTTCTAATTGCAGTTGTCTAAGAGTATTATATTGCAGTGATTAAGTGTCTAAGTTTCAGTATTCCAAACAGTCAAAATGTCCATTCAAAAGTGTTTTATTTGTGACAAAGATTGGAGTATGGTGCAGTGAAAGTGGTGAATGAAAAAGCAATTAAAACGCTCCTTCAAGCCAGCAAGAAGAATACGGAAAGGGAGCTTCTTTGGCAGGTAAGAAATCAGTGAAAGTGCATACAACCTGCCAAAAAAGCTATATAAATGGTAAATGGTAGGTAGAAATAGTGACAAGAGCGTAACACTCGCTCTTTGCCCAATTAGCACTGGATTGCGCCGTTATGATACCATAACTCGTTTGACCTGTGTATGAAAGCAGTCTAAAGTGAGGATTTGCGGGTTTATTCTCTAAGGGGCTGATTCCTCAGTTGTCCCGTTCCCTGGATTGGATGTGAGATTTCCTCCAGTGCGGGTTGGAGATCATCTTTCCCAAGAAACCAGAAAAGCGTTCCTTGCTTTGAAATAGGACGGCTGTGAAGTATGGTTGAGGTACCTTGTGAGTCAGTACAAAAGACAGGAGTTGGGTCATACGACACTCACTCGATTGGATCGCATCTCTATTAGATCGCATCTCGCCCGAGCTTGCTACATTATGCCGAGCTCGGTAGGTTGTAAAATAGTAACGAAGCGCGATCGATCCGACCGTGTGATCATCATTGCCATCATTGAGCATCATGAAGCCCCGCAGAAACCGGGGTCCTATTACTCACGGTCTTTGGATCTGGGGGGGAACATGATGCAGAACGCAATCGATTTTCGTCTCTGATCCATTTCGTGGCGTTTAGAAAAGAGATCAAGTCTTTGATCTTCATTTTGGAAAGTTCGTTTAGGTCCTCAAAAAAAAAAGCCATTCCAAACGATTGTGCCTCTCATTCTGGCTAGAACTGAACATTTGCAGAGAAAATGAAGGACTGTTTCCTTTACTTGCTGGTCTCCACATCTGTGACAGTGAGTATTGTAAGGAATACCCATCCTCGCCGCATGTTCTCCAATTGACCACTGCCCAGTGCAGGTTGCTTCGACCCTCGCTATGTCCGGCTTGGGTCTACACATGAGATCAATTGTTCGGTTGGTTAAACTGCTCCACCTAAGATTGGTTTCTCTAAGGAAAATTGACAATATGTGGCCCTTCACAACTCCAAGGGGAATTTTGACTCTTTCCGCAAGTGACCCGGAACCCAGATAAGAGTGACCTTGAGGTTAATATTTAGACTTGCTAGCTCATCAGTAGCCGAATCAATGGCTTTCACGGCTGCCTGACTGTCTGTAAGGATGGCTGTATTACTATTTTGGTTTGGTATCTTGCATGCCTTCCTAATTGCCAGTATTTCAGCATGAAATACACTAGCAAAGTTCGGTAGCCGAAATGACTTAGAGATGTTGAAAGACTCAGAGAAGACTCCTGAGCCAACACCGCACTCCATCTTTGAGCCATCAGTATAGATAGTTGTGTCTAAGTCTCTCATCACGGTGCGTGTTATCATCCCAGTCCCCTCTGGATGGGAATAAGACTTTAAAATCTTTACTGAGGCTCATTGTAGGAGCACGGTAGTCAGTGGGAGTCGAAAATATATCAGTGGGAATCAAATTTGTGATATTGCTGTGACCATAAGGTTTAGCAACCCAAGAATTTGATTCTTTAAGTCTTAAGGCACTGCAAGATACTAAATATTTTATGTGTAGATCAAGTGGTAGGAGGACCTGTGGTACCAAACCTAGCTGTTCTTTGAACCTTTTTGAGTTTGTCGATGTTATATGCCTTGTTAAGTGCGGGCCACCAGACAATCGAACCATATGTTAGAATCGGCCGTATACGTCCATAAGATCATCTTCACTGCACCATACTCCAATATTTGTCACAAATAAAACACTTTTGAATGGACATTTTGACTGTTTGGAATACTGAAACTTAGACACTTAACCACTGCAATATAATACTTTTAGACAACTACAATTATAAAATGCAAATAACATAATAACTCATGGCCTACTTTTCATGTAATGAAGAAAACAATACAAAAAAAATCGTTTATGCAATTTTTAAAAATTTACGGATTTTTGGCTGTTTTTCAACGACTGTTTCCGCAGAAACCATAAGTCGTACAAAAAAATGATACAAGCGTAGATTGTAGGTAATCTTACTGTCTTTATTTTTGCATAAGCGCTTTTTGCAAAAGAAAAATAATTTTTGAGCAATAAGGAAAAAAGACAAAAAATGTCGAAATTTTCGACGTTTTTTGACGAATTCTCATATTTGCCGTGAAAAATTTTGTTGGACAACTTCAGATTCGTGTTTAGCGACCCCAAAAACATAAAGGGAGCCACTAAAAATAATTACACCAGAACTTTCCACTTCAAACTACCATTTGACCTGACTAATGTGTCATACGATAATTTCGCAAATAAAAGCCCCATTTCATGCTTGGGGAAAAGTCGAAACGGTCCATAGTGGCGATAGCTTCTCAAAAACCATTAGCCACACAGATATAATAATCATCAGGGATATCAAAAAGGATCCTTAGGATCAAAGAGTAAACAAACTGAACTAGTCTTACAAAATTCAGGTAGGAATATCTGAAGAAAGACGGTTGATAGTGCCTTGTTATATTACAAACCATTAAAAAAGAACTTTTTTTCCCAGACAAATCGACAAGCAAGACTGGAGTTTGTCAAGGCGTACTTAAACAGCACTGTGGCAAAATAGCAAACAGTCCTCTCCTCTGATCAGTCCATATTTAATTTGAAGGGATCTGACCTGATTTTGGCTACATGAAATTTGGCCCCAATGAAAAATGGCCCCAAACATAAAATGAAAAATGGCCCCAAAAATTTATATGAGAAGCAACAACAACTAAAATAAAATAAAATTTTGTGAATTGGGGTGATTTTTCATGGTTTTGGGGCCTTTTTTCATTTTTAATTTCGGGTAAAATTTCATTATGAAAAATGGCCCCACACTTTCATTCTTAAACAAAAATGAAAAATAACCCCAAAAAATGGGGCCATTTTTCATTATGAAAAATTGCCGCAAATTGAACATGGAAATATAGCCCCAAATTAAATGAAAAAAGGCCCCAGACTTATCTTAAATTAAAAACTCATAAAAATGGGCTTTGTTCCAAATCGGACAAAAAAAAGGCTACATGAAATTTGGCCCCAATGAAAAATGGCCCCAAATAATAAATGAAAAATGGCCCCAAAAATGGGGCCTTTTTTCATAACGAAATATGGCCCCATTTTCAATAAAGAAAAATGGCCCCAAAATAAATGAAAAAAAGCCCCAAAAAGAAAACGAATACTCAAACAAAAAATGAAAAATCGGCCCAAAAATGTATATGAAAAACAACAACAACTTGAGCTATTTTATTTTTACGGTTTGGGGTGATTTTTCATTTTTTTGGGGCGTTTTTTCATTTTTAGTTTAGTTTGATTATGAAAAATGGCCCCAAGTTTAAAGAGATTTTTTTTAATGGAAAAATCTCCCTAAAAATAATGACAAATATTTTTTAAATCTAAAATCATGTGATTTTTGTACGATTATTTAAACAGGCTTTTGATGCCGATCGCGCAATTTTATTAGATATGTTCATAATATACATTATATCAATTATATCAATACACAAAATCGCGCGATTTTTGGTTTTAAAATAAAATAAAATGAAATACTGCATAAGTTCTACATACATACATGCATATATTTTTGCCAATCGTGCGATTTTCCTGTACGTTTGATTAATCACTGTCCCAAAATGATCTTTTAAGAATTTGATATAATGTATATTGATATAATTGATATAATGTATATTATGAACATATCTAATAAAATTGCGCGATCGGCATCAAAAGCCTGGGCCCAGATCACGTAAGACGATTCGATTGAACGATCGTCATTTTGACTGTAGCTATCTCTATTCACATCTACAGGGAAAAATAGAGAGAGAAATAGTCGAAACGATGATCGTTCAATCGAATCGTGTTACGTGATCTGGGCCCTGTTTAAATAATCGTACAAAAATCACATGATTTTAGATTTAAAAAATATTTGTCATTATTTTTAGGGAGATTTTTCCATTAAAAAAAATCTCTTTAAACTTGGGGCCATTTTTCATAATCAAACTAAACTAAAAATGAAAAAACGCCCCAAAAAAAATGAAAAATCACCCCAAACCGTAAAAATAAAATAGCTCAAGTTGTTGTTGTTTTTCATATACATTTTTGGGGCGATTTTTCATTTTTTGTTTGAGTATTCGTTTTCTTTTTGGGGCTTTTTTTCATTTATTTTGGGGCCATTTTTCTTTTTTGAAAATGGGGCCATATTTTATTATGAAAAAAGGCCCCATTTTTGGGGCCATTTTTCATTTATTGTTTGGGGCCATTTTTCATTGGGGCCAAATTTCATGTAGCCCCTGATTTTGAGCGAACGAAAATTTTTAATTAATCATTAAATCACAATTTAATTAAGCAATCAATCAAGCAGCAAAGAATAATGATCAACGACGAAAAGTAGGTAATCCAATTTTAATATATGCAATGTATGCTATATGAAAATAAAATGCACGACTGGGTCGCACGTACTTATGTTCAAGACACTGCGAGTTTAAAAAAATTGTATATACAAACATGGAAATTATGAGAGAAAAATGTAGAGAAGCATGAAATACGACACTTAAATTAGCTAAAACAACTCTTTTGACAGTTTGAGGTGAAAAAAAAGTATGCCATCTTAATTCATAATGGAATATGATTGTATGGGAAAAAAATTTAAAATCGTTGGAGCGGTTTTTTTTTAAATTAATTTTTTATATATAAAATTCTTAAAACATTTTAAATAACAAATTTTGGTATGCAGATTTAAATTATATATATTTATGTGTATATAAAAACAAAATTTGAAAAAAAATTGAGATATCGAATTTTCAAAAAAAAAATTTGAAACTTTTTTTAAAATCCAAAAACTTTTTTTTTGAAAATTTTGATATGCAATATTATTTAATCTTATCTGAAATTTGTATATAAAAAATTCATTTAAATCCGTTTAGCTGATAACGAGAAAACTCAAAATAAAAAAAATACGTTCTATGACAGGTACTACTAATAGTTGCTATGTGTAAAATTTTATAATTTTTGATGGTAGATCGTACTAATTTTAGTATATGAGAAAAGTTTAATCAAAATCGTAGGAGTCGTTTTCAAGCAAAAAAATATTTTCCTTTGAGGTTTTTTCACTTTTGTATGGAAGGTACCGTTATTTTTTCATAAATGTAAAATTTTTTCTAAAAATATTTTAGAGAGTACTAAAAAAAATCCTGAGAACTTAGACAAAGCTGCCGAAAAATTCACAGAAATACTCAGCAATGCTTTTGTCAAAGGATGTCCATTAAAACCAGGTAAAAAAGGCAACAAAAAACCACCTTGGTGGACAATAGAACTGGGCGACATTAGGAAAGAAACGAGGCGACTTTTCAATGTCGCCAAGCGCACCAGATCAGACACCGACTGGGAGATCTACAAATCCAGTCAAAGAAAATTCAAAGCTGAAACACAGCGAGCGAAACGCAGCTCGTGGAGAACCTTCTGCGATGAAATAGAAGGCACCAATGAATCAGCTAGACTAAGGAAAATTCTCTCCAAAGAGCCATCTACCTTAGGTTCCTTAAAAGAACCAAGTGGACGCTGGACTGAATCATGCAGTGAAACTCTAACACTCTTAGTTAATGCTCACTTTCCCGGGTGTAGCTCTAACCCAAGCTATAACCAGGGAACTGAGATATATACAGAGCACAGAACACCGTCGGACATTGTAACGGAAGACAAGATTAAATGGCAATAAACTCTTTCTCCCCTTACAAATCCCCGGGACTAGATGGCATCTTTCCAATGATGTTACAAAAAAGTGAAAACCTGATTACTTCACACCTGAAAAACATATTCTCAAGTAGCCTCAGATGGGGATATGTACCTCAAGCATGGCGTGAAGTCAAGGTTGTATTTATCCCGAAGGCTGGTAAACCCAGCCATACGGAAGCTAAAGACTATAGACCAATCAGTCTCACGTCGTTTACTCTTAAAACTTTCGAGAGACTGTTGGACATCTATATTCGCAGCTCACTGAACCCGGAGGTGATTTTTCCAATGCAGCATGCCTATACGAAAGGCAAAAGCGTAGAAACTGCACTTCACTGTGTTGTTAATACAATTGAAAAAACTCTCAAAGACAAGGAATACACTCTTGCTGCCTTCCTAGATATTGAAGGAGCATTCAATAATGTGGAAAATGATGCAGTTAAGAGAGCCCTTGTAGAGCTGAATATAGAAAAGTCAATTATAAATTGGACTATGTGCATGTTAAAAAACAGGCATATTAATACAGAACTTGGAGAATCACGTTTAATAGTATCCACATCCAGAGGAACACCCCAGGGAGGGGTGCTTTCTACGCTTCTTTGGATACTAGTCATGAACGAAATTCTTGTAAAATTAAAATATAGTGGAGTCAAAGTAGTAGCTTATGCAGATGACCTAGTACTACTTGCGACAGGTAAATTCCCATCCACTATTAGTGAAAAAATAGAATATGCCCTGTCAAAGGTCAACACATGGGCAAAGAATTGTGGTCTAATGGTCAATCCATTGAAAACTGAATTGGTTCTCTTCACTAACAGAAGAAAAATACCAATGTTTAGATTACCATCAATTGCAGGGACTCCACTCAAAATCTCGGATCAGGCCAAATACTTGGGTGTGATCCTTGATAAGAAACTGAACTGGAGTCTCAACACTAAAGAGAGAGCAAAGAAAGCTATGGTTGCGTTCTATTCCTGCAACAGGATCTTTGGTAAATCCTGGGGACCCAATGCAAAAATTATCAGGTGGATGTACACGGCAATAGTTAGACCGATACTTACCTACGGTAATTTAGTTTGGTGGAACGCGACTGAGAAAGCAACAAACCTGAAAACCTTGACAAAAGTTCAAAGATTAGCATGCGTAGGTATTACGGGGGCGTTGAAAACCACTCCCACAGCGGGACTGGAAGCTATACTCAACTTGAGACCCCTAGATCTATTCGTGCAAGAATCTGCAGCATACAGTGCCCGGCGCCTAAGGCAGACTAAATGCTGGAAGCAAAGCACATCAGGCCATACTCAGATTCTGCAGAGATATGTGGAAAATAATGTTTGCACAGACTACACAACACCCCATTTAAACTTCAACAGACCCTTCACTACCTCTTTTCCTAATAGGTAGGAGTGGGAAAACAACCAACCTTTCAGTAATGCATCTACGATAACTGTCTTCACTGATGGTTCGAAGATGGACACTGGAGTTGGTGCAGGAATTTTCTCGGAAACTCTGGGACTAGCTAGCTCCTTCAGACTTCCAGACTTTTGCAGTGTCTTCCAAGCCGAGGTCTTGGCAGTGACAAAAGCAGCTACGCAAATATCAATGATGTCGATACCACGAGCTGATATCACCCTCTTTATTGATAGCCAAGCAGCAATAAAAGCAATTTCTGCCACCGAGATACATTCGAAGCTTGTGACTTGCTGTCGCGAAGAGCTTAGGGTTCTTGGCATGCAGCATAACATTAGACTCTGCTGGGTTCCCGGTCACAGTGATGTACAGGGAAACGAGAGAGCTGATGAGCTGGCGAGAACGGGTTCGTCGCTTGATTCAAGTCAAGCCGAACAAAATATTAAAGTACCAACCTGTAGCATCAAACAGGAAATTGGTAACAAAATATTAGAAAAAACCAATGAAAGATGGAATCTGCTTGAAACATGCGCCACAACTAGAAAGTTATGGCCAAATTTTAATAAGCAGAGAACAGACAAAATAATGCAAATGGACAAGAAACATCTCCGTTCCCTTGTCAGCATAATCACCGGACACAACCTACTGAGATACCATAAAAAGAAAATGAGGCTCAGTACTGATGACCTTTGCAGAGGATGCAGTGACGAAGAAGCACATGAGGATACCTTACACTTCCTTTGCCACTGCCCAGCACTCTGTCATTTAAGAAAGAAACACCTAGGAAATCATTTCTATGACGACCTAGAGGAACTTTCTGGAACTTCGGTTATTAGCCTTCTGAATTTCATCAACGCCTCTAAATGGCTTGACTGCTAACAGAACACATAGGTTTTTACATAAATAGAATACAATTTCCTAGGGTATCACAACGGATCTACATAGATCTAAGTGTGACGGTAACGAGATCAACTGTCAGCCCTTCTACCTAACCTAACCTAGTACTAAAAAAGTCTTAAATATCGAGTTTCAAAAAATCTATGATGCCGTTTTCGAAATATTTGATTTTCCAAACAAAATTTTGAAATAATTTTTAAAAATCCAAAAAATATTTTTTCAAAAATGTTGGTACACAAAACTATTAAAATTTCT
This sequence comes from Dasysyrphus tricinctus, assembly GCA_963921185.1. Taxonomy (NCBI): domain Eukaryota; kingdom Metazoa; phylum Arthropoda; class Insecta; order Diptera; family Syrphidae; genus Dasysyrphus; species Dasysyrphus tricinctus. Next base: position 174,319,276 of record OY992531.1, on the reverse strand, counting down.
TGGAAGCTTCTGTATAAAAAAAATAATTGAAATCGGTCATACCATTTTGAAGAAAATCAAAAATAAAAAAAAATGGTTCCTTGGGAGGTACCATTAATAACCATTTTTGAAAAATGGTTTTCCACCCAAAGAAAGCCTTAAATAAAATAAATTTATTGAATTTTTTTTAAGAAAAGTTGTCGAGCCGTTTTTGAGAAAAATACGATTACGTAAAGGAGAATAGGACAAAACGGCCTATAGGACCAATAACGACGAGACATACATATGTCGTTGGAAAGGTATTTTTATGAACTACAATAGTTACAATGAGGGCTTACTTCAAATTGCTGTGTGAAAAAAGTTATTCGCTAAATAGAATTGTGTTCTGAGGCATTCTAGTATGAATAAAATATATTTAGTATGGGCAAAATTTATGAAAACTGGTCAAACAAATAACAACAATATATATGTCATTGGAAAGGTATTTCCATTACCTGCAATACCTTTAATAGCAGTTCAGTTCAAATCACTGTGTGAAAAAAGTTATTCGAAAACAAACGAATTATTGTGGTTCATTTTAGTGTGAAAAAATGTTTTTTTTTTAGTATGGGTAAAAAGTGTGAACGCAAGTACAACCAATAACAACGGGACGTATGTCGTTGGAAAGAAAATTTTATGTACTACAATAGTTAATGAGGCAGCTTATTTCAAATCATTGTGTGAAAAAAGTTATTCGCTACTTGTTACCCATGCTCCATAAATTTTATCTATACCAAAATTCCCTAAAACAGCGAATAACTTTTTCCACACAGTGATTTTATGTAAGTTGTTATGGAAACTATTATTGTTCATAAAAATACCTTTTCAACGACATACATATTATTGGTATTGGTAAGACCAGTTTGTATAAAATTTTTCCACACTGAAATGTACCAAAACAAAACCTTGGTTAGTAAATAACTTTTTTCACACAGTGATTTGAAATGAACTGCTATAGTGACTTTTGTACCGCATAAAAATACCTTTCCAACGACATACGACTCGTTTTTATTGATTCCTAGACCACCTTCCATACAGTTTTGCCGATTGTCCTTTGCCAAAAAAAAATGTATGACAGGTACCGTTATTTTTGGTTCTAAAAAAAATGAAAAAAACGTGTCGGCAGAATCACCAAAAACCACTTAGTACCAAGTTTGAAGAAAATCGATCAAGCCGTTTAGGCTGTAGACGAACAGACAGACAGACAGACAGAATTTTGCCACCCACTTTTTTGGTGTTCTCTATCATCGTAATATCATGTTTGATTGTTATCTCAAAATTTTTTTTTGCACGAATCCAAAACTTGCCTTATAGTACCTATAATCGCAAGTAAAAAGTCTTATTTTATTTTTCTGGAGATGTTGTCAGCTTGGTGGTTTAAATCGGAAAGAAAGATTATTCATGTCATCGAAGTAATGCTAACAATAATTTGAACAATTGAGAAAAACAAATAGCATGTCAAAGAAGAATATGCAATTATAGAATTATGTAGAGGATTATAACAACATTATAAAAACATAGGGTAAATAATGTATATGTTTGGCACATATTAAAAAATAGAAAATTTTACCAAGAAAGTTTCTTAACAAAAATGATTTTAACGATTAATTTAATTTAAAATAAACAAAATTAGATTGAGTATTAAACATTCAGCCCCCCCCTGAAAGGCCTGGGTTTTTCAGAAAATGGTAGAGGAGCAAGCTTGGTGATGGGTCGCACATAATCGCCCGTTTGTGTTTTAATTGTGGCTTCTCTTGTCGAGTTGTCTCTTCCAGGGTGCACAGCCTTGACTCGTCCAAGTATCCATTTAGATGATGGCAGATCCGGATCTTTTAGCATGAATACATCGTTGACTTCAAGATTCACTTTAGTGGTTTGCCATTTTGGACGTTGTTGCAAAGAGGTCAAGTATTCTGCATGCCATCGTTTTCAAAAACCGTGAGTAAGAGTCTGTAAAAGAGACCAATTAGTTATGGGACAAACAGTATTATTACACATATCAGGACGAGGAACAGCAGTAAAGGGTTGACCAAATAAAAAATGAGCAGGACTTAGAGAAATAGGATCCATATCAGACATTGGCCACATAGGTCTAGAGTTAAGAGGTGCCTCAATTTGTGTAAGAAGAGTTTACATCTCTTCAAATGTGAGCCTATGGTCCTTGATTACTCTTTTCAGGTGGAATTTCACAGATTTTACTCCCGCCTCGCACAAACCTCCGAAGTGAGGTGCAGAAGGGGGAATAAATTTCCATGCAATTTGATTCTTTGACAGGTGATCGATGACGATATCGTTATGTTGTTGACTGATGAGTAGCTGGAACATTTTGTTGAGGTTTCGTTTAGCGCGGGCTTAACACGACGAAACGAAACAATCAAGAGCAGCTAGGAACGCGGAGAGGTCACTAACCAGCTCCAAGTGGATTGCCTTAGTTGTAAAGCACACAAATAATGCAATATAACCCTTTACGAATTCGGGATTCCATCCCCTGGCCAAACGAAAGTTATTGGTCCCGCATAGTCGACTCCAACTTTGTTGAATGGTCTCGAAAACAGAACACGCTCCGCGGGTAGATTACCCATCAGCTGGGTTGAAGTAGTCTTTTTATACCGAAAATATTTACACATTTAAACACAACCGTGCGAAGCAGGTTGCGACAACCGACGATATAGTATTCCTGTCTGAGGATTGCGAGCATTTGTGAAACACCTGCATGCTGATTAGATTTATGTATATGTTCCACAATTAGTTTCGCGATTTGAAAAGATTTGTCAACGATGACCGGATGTTTGGAGGAAAAGCATAAGTCCGACTATTGAATTTTACCACCGACGCGTAGAATCCCTACTTCATTGTCAATAAAAGGGTTAAGTGATAATAATTTGCTTCCTCCTTTTAATTCTTGACCAGACCGAATAGTTTTCATTTCAGATGAAAAGCTTTGCAACTGGTGTAGCTTGTTTAAATGAAGTTTTGCTAGCGTAAGTTCTTCACATGACACCGGAGGAATATATAGATTCCTTATATCTTTGAATTTTCGTTTGCTATTGTCTGTTTTCACACGCGAGTTCGAAACAAACCGAAGGATATATGCGAGTACACGAACGATCTCTAAATAACGAGAAGAGTTTTCAATTAATTTGTCCAGTAGGTATGTAGGTTTGCTTGTGGATACGAATACCTGAGCTTGTTTTGTTCGCCTCTCTTCGAAGTTTTCAGCCGGGATATTCTGGATAGAATGACTAGAAGATGGCCATTGGTCTGGTTCAAGTTTCATCCACCATGTGTCCGTTCCACCATAACTCGTTGTTAAGCAAATGAGAAGGTAGAATTCCACGTGATGCGCAGTCAGCTGGGTTGTCGTCAGATCGCACATGAATCCATGATTCTCTTGGCATAGATGACAGAATTTCTGAAGTGCGATTTGAAATAAACACTGACCACTTTTTGGGCAACGCAGAAAGCCAATGGAGGACTATTGAAGAGTCCGTCCAAGAAAAAACTTGCATGTCTTTAATTTGTAAAGACAATTTAAGTTTATTAACTAATCTAGTTAAGAGAACTGCTCCACAGAGCTCCAGACGAGGAAGAGATATTACCTTAATAGGATCTACTCGACTTTTGGCAGCGATGATAAAGGTAGTAACATTTCCAGCTACATCTACACTCCTGCAGTAAACGACAGCAGCGTAAGCTTCAAGTGATGCATCACAAAATGCATGAAACTGGATGCTACTTTGATTTATAAACAAACAACGAGGAATGCTCAAAGATTCAAGGGTAGGAAGCTCCGGATGAATAGAACACCATTTGTTGGAGTGCTCCTGTGATATAACATCATCCCAATTATATTTGCTGCAACAGAATTTTAACGCCGATTACGACAGGTGCTAGGAAGCCTATATGGTCGAATATTTTCGATGACTCCGACAAAATGCGACGCTTAGTAAAGAACGAATATTCACATAGATTGACTTTATAATAAAAAGAATCCTTGAACGGTGACCACTGCAATCCTAAGAGCTTTACCGTGTTGCACTCTTCAAAATTCTTGGGAGATACCTCACGTTGATCTTCTGGAATGCTGAGAAGTAAAGGCCAGCAATTGGTGGTCCATTTTCGTAGATTGAATCCACCCGATTGTAGCAGATTGACAAGTTCTAAGCCTACCTCTTCAATGGAATCTGCTCCAGTCATGCCATCATCCGTATAGAAGAACAATTTCTGCAGCTCGAGGGTATTGTTCTCTTGAATCTATCGCTAACTGATAAAGGGTACGGACAGCCAAAAAAGGGGCACAAGCTGTACCAAAGGTTACAGTTGAAAGCCGAAAATATTTGAGAGGAAGTTCACTGGATTCTCTCCAAAGTATTCGTTGAAAATCAGCGTGATCTTCAGATACTTGTATTTGGCGATACATTTTCTCTATATCACCAGATATTACATATTTATGAGGACGAAAAAGAAGACAAATAGAGAAAAGATCGCGTTGGTTAGGTTGGCCAATGAGAAGAGATTCATTTAGGGATGGACTACTTCCTGCCTTAGGAGATCCATCAAAAACAACCCTAACCTTGGTTGTACTACTGTCGGTTTTAACAACAGCATGGTGTAGCAAGTAAAAACACTTTGACGATAAATGTGGAATCTCGATAGGCTGAATCTCCTGCATATGTCCTAACTCTAAATACTCTCTCATAAATTTGATGTAGCTTTCTTTTAAGATGGCATCAGATTCCATCTTCTTTTCCAAACGAAAACGATTCATGGCCACGCAAAGACTATTTCCAAAGTCAGTTTCTAAGTCAGATTTAAACGGCAACTGAACCAAGTATCTGCCATCAGGTAAACGCGAATGAGTTTGTACGAAGATATCTTTAGCACGTTGGTCTTCAATAGACAGAATTGGCTCGACATGAACTTTTTCAAGGCGCCAAAACCGCTCGAGTTCGAATGACTCATTTGTATGCAGTTGTTTAATGAAGGAATTCAAACTGCTTTCTGAACGAGATGAAACGGATTCCATATTCCCACAAACTACCCAACCAAATATAGAAGGGTCTGCGAGTGAATACGATGAAAAAGCTTCATGATTCGAAATTGTTATATCAGTAGCAGGGACGAGATAACATAGCATTGTATCTCAATCGAAGCTTGCGAATAACGAGAGAAAAGCTGAAGTTTTACTACTCCATTTGTGATACCTGCTGCAGTGGATCCAACACCTAACACCGGTATTATAACGGTGCCTCTTTGTGATGGGGTCGTTTCAAAGAGTAACTATGACCTTGCTGTACTATGCGGAGCTCTGGTATGGCCGACCATATATTTCTCTAGCTACTCGTGGGATTCAAATGCCAAAAATTTTAAAAAGAAAAAACAACAAAAACCACAAAAAATTCAACGTTCCGCGGGATGTCACCGCGAACGAATATGCGGATCGCATGGAGAAAAATCTCCATGGTGAAGATCCGAGACCGGGGAGCAGTTTTTTCCTGAAGAGAAAACCTCAAGGGAACTCACAGCACCGGGCAGCTCAAGGGGAACCAGTGACCATTGGCCAGGGGAGAATACCTCCCAGGCAAATGGAAGATGGAGCTCCTAGCACATCCGCTGCTAGTAAGGGGAGAATACCTCCCATACCAGCAAACGATGAAACTCCAAGCACATCCGCTGCTAGCAAGGGGAGAATACCTCCCATGCCAGCAATGGAGGAAGTGAAGACCGTAGAAGGCGCCAGTAATGGGAAGACACCATCACGAGTGACCTCCGAACCGTCTAAGAAACCAAAAAGAAGACAACACCGCTATGCTGGTCCACTTCCTGAACTGGGAAAGCCAGGTGGCTTGGATGACCCTCTAAGGAAAGGACTGAGTGGCTCGTCCTCAAGATGGTACCTTCGATATCTTTCTGACGGGATGTCCCCGCAGGAAGCAAGAAAGAAGGTGGATGAAAGAAAAGAAGGTTCTTCAACAGACGAACAGGGTAAGAGAAAGAGCCACCATATAACCCCTCCCCTAAAGAAGAATGCAAAAAGACCCAGGACAGCGGGAACAAGCACCGCCGAGTTTGAAGCTGGGGGGCAAAGGCTCTCTTATGCAAGTGCGGCAATGAGTGTGAGAATTGCGGTTCTACCAAGAGAGTACCCTCAGGTATCTCTCAGTGTTGATGAACTATCGGCACTGGAAGAAGCCATCATTGAAGAGGTTTCTCTGGGGTGGACGCACAAGCTCAAATTCAACGGCTTGTATTTTAGAACCGGGCTGCTTTTAGTCGATTGTGCTGGCCAGAACACAGCGGATTGGCTAAAGGAGAAAGCCTCAAAACTATCAACCTGGAAGGGCAGTGAATTGATGGCATGCATGGGTGACGACATCCCGAAAATGCATACAATCACGCTGTTCTTACCCAGGAGCACGGGGCAAGAAGACAAGAAATCCTTGTCACTTATAGAGGCCCAAAATGATGGACTGAAAGTGAAAGCGTGGAAGATCCTGAAGAGCAAGATCGAGGGTAAGGGCCAGCTGCTTGTGATCGGCATTGACGATCAGTCAGCGGACGCAATAGTGAAGGCAGATCACCAGCTCCATTACAAGTTCGGGAAGATTGCCGTCACGGGTCTCCGTAGGGCAGCAGCCTCCAACCGAGAAGCTGCTCGGACGATAACCGCTACCACCACTTCTGCCATATCCACTAAACCCACCTATCTCCCAAGCCTCCTGACACACAACCCCAAAACTCCTGACACAGCCCAAACCTCTGACAAACCCACAACCATCCAACCCTCCCAGCAAATCCAATCTCCCCAACAAACCGAACCTGCCCAAACTACCCAAACCACACCCCATACCCCTACCCCTACCCGCCGCACACCAATTACTCAAAACCAGGTAACACCACTGGCAATCGATGTAAGAAATCGGAAGAGCGAAGAGATGGAGGGCATAGACCTCTCTCCTAGCCGATCCGACTTAGACGAAGTGCTTCCTACCATTGAGGAGGAAGATATGCTACTCGAGGATGAAGGGGCATTCGCCCCCATCCTTTAATGAAAGCAAATGACTGGACGCGGGATCAGCACCAGGCTAGCCCAGGTGAATATACACCACGCGAAGGCAGCATCAGCTGTCATCGCACGAAAATTCACTGCTGATAACCTGGGACTAGCGCTGATTCAAGAACCCTGGATTTACGGGGGCCAAGTAAGAGGCCTAACAAGTAAGGACTCTAAAGTTATATGGGATACGAGACACGACTCACCCAGAGCATGCATAAAAATAAGAAATAATATAAATTTTATATGTCTTTCAGAATTTATGACGCGGGATCTGGTACCACTTCAGGCCCAAATTTACGTTGACGGCAACCCCCGCACGATGGTTGTAGCAGCCGCATACTTTGCTGGTGATGACGCCAATATACCACCAACAGAAGTTAGGAAACTTCTGGACTACTGCAACAGCAAAAGAATGCCCCTTATGGTCGGGTGTGATGCAAACGCCCACCATACAACATGGGGAAGTACCGATACAAACCAAAGGGGTGAGTACCTTTTAGACTTTATTATCGAAAAAAATCTAGATATATTTAACGTAGGGAATACCCCTACTTTTGTGACTAGAACCAGAAAAGAAGTTTTAGACTTAACTTTCGGAACTCCGAACTTAAACTGCTTGGTCAGGGATTGGCGAGTTTCTAACGAACCATCAATGTCTGACCACAGAATTATAGTGTTTACTTTGGAAAACCTTCTCACAGAGAATACCTCTGGAAGGAATCCCAAGAAAACAAACTGGGATCTCTACAAAGATACTCTCAAGTTAAATCTTGATCAGTTAGGACCAGTAGAAACGACAAACAGTTACCTGGAATTAGAACATACAGTAAATGAGTTAAGTGGGGCTATAAATAAGGCATATGAACTTAGCTGTCCCCTTAGACCCATAAAAAGGCAGACGGATGCTCCATGGTGGAACAACAATCTGTCTCAACTAAGATCCAAGGTAAGAAAACTTTTTAATAAGGCAAAGAGCACTGGGGAGTGGCATATCTACTCTGCAGAGATGACTAAATACAATGGGGAAATAAGGAAAGCCAAAAGAAGTAGTTTTGTGAATTTCTGTGAAGGGATTTCTACCACCCCAGCAGCAGCAAGACTACACAAAGCTCTAGCGAAAGAGAAGACCATAACATCGCTAGCACTTAGAAACCCAGACGGTAGCTACACAGAAAATGAGGAGCAAAGGTCAAACCTATTGCTAAATACTCACTTTCCGGGCAGTATACCAATGGTAGAAAACACAATAGAGAGAATACCTCTCAGACCAAGCCGGGAAGACTGGAAGATAGCCAAAACTATCTGTACAGGTAACAGGATTGATTGGGCGATAAGCTCCTTTCAACCTTACAAGTCACCGGGTGTAGATGGTATTTTTCCAGCCCTTTTACAAAAGGGGAAAGAGGAACTAATGCCTTATCTCATTAACACACTTCGAAGTAGTATCGCACTTGGGTATACACCAAGTCTATGGAGAAGAGCTAAGGTAATCTTCATTCCCAAAATAGGAAAGAAAGACACAACACATCCAAAGTCTTTCAGGCCAATTAGTTTGACATCCTTTTTACTGAAGACTTTGGAAAAGGTAATTGATAACTTTATCAGATCAGAAGTATTAATAAATATGCCTTTAAACCATCGCCAGCATGCTTACAGAGCGGGTAGATCTACAGAAACCGCTCTGTATGAACTCACAAACACATTACAAATAGCTATAGACTCTAAAGAAACGGCCTTATGTGCGTTCCTGGACATTGAGGGCGCATTCGACAATACCTCACATGAAGCCGTTAACAGAGCTCTGGTAAGGAAGTGTGTACCCATCACTATAACCAGATGGATAAGTGGGATGCTAGGCACAAGAACTGCAGAAGCATATGCAGGGCAATGTGTCCAGAAAGTTATCACAACAAGAGGCTGTCCCCAGGGAGGGGTTCTATCACCCTTACTGTGGAGTCTTGTGGTAGATGAACTACTGGAAAGTCTTTCCTCTCAAGGCATACGATGCATCGGCTTCGCCGATGACATTGTTATAACAGCCGTGGGAAAATTCGAAGAAACTCTTTGTGATATCATCCAGAGAGGACTGTCCATTACAAAGAAATGGTGTCTATCTGTGGGACTGAACATTAACCCCACAAAGACAACGATAGTCCCTTTTACTAAGAAGAGGCTTCTACCACGCATGAAACCTATCCGGTTGGCTGGTGAAGAAATCGGCATTCAGAAAGAGGTTAAATATCTAGGTATTACACTAGACAGCAAACTCCTCTGGAACAAACATGTCGAGATAACTGTCGGGAAAGCCACAAAGGCTCTCATGATATGCAAAAGACTTGCAGGTAAATCATGGGGCTGTAAACCAAACATCCTCAGATGGATGTACACCATGATGGTAAGACCCATCATTACCTATGGGGCGGTTGCATGGCACAAAAGAACCGAACTTACCACAACTAGGAAATCACTAGAAAGGGTACAAAGGCTCGCATGCATTTGCATTACTGGAGCAATGAGAACTTGCCCTACAGCAGCAATGGAAGTCATTCTTCACTTGACGCCTCTACACGTGGCCATAGACAGTGCTGCTAAGGGAGCCATCCTGCGATTTGCAAAGGAGGGAACTGGGACGGGGAAAATCATTGGTCTCAGGCAAAGAGACTCGATTTACAGATCCACAGAATCGAACCTGCTTGACATCCCAAGAGATGGTATGATTAAAAAGTATAGCTTCGTAAAAAACTTTCGTACGGAGCTAAGTAGCAAAAAAGAGTGGGTAGACGAAACAGTAAACTACACTCTTAAAGCAAACACCATCAAGTGGTACACTGATGGATCGAGAACGTCTGAAGGGACTGGTGCTGGAATTTTTGGGCCTCGAACCAAACTTTCGGTACCGATGGGACAGTCTACAAGCATTTTTCAAGCAGAAGTTGATGCCATAGGGAAATGTGCAGACAGAAATCTCGAAAGAAAGTACAAAAACCAGAATATTGCTATCATGTCGGATAGCCAGGCCGCACTCAAAGCACTAAGCTCATACAGCATCAGTTCTAAACTGGTATGGGAGTGTGTAGATAGGCTAAACGAACTGGGCAGACACAATCATGTCACACTCCATTGGGTACCTGGCCACGTCGGCATACAGGGCAATGAAGAGGCAGACGAAAATAGGGGCAATGACACCCCTAACGGGACCAGAGCCTTATTGCGGAATAGGAGAAAACGTAATAAAACATAAAATCAAAATAGAAGAGGAGGCAAAAAGATCAAGGATCTGGAACGAACTCCCTAAGTTGAGGCAGGCTAAACTCCTACTTGGAAATTACAACCAAGAACGATTCCAGTCCTGCATCAGCTTAAATAGAAACAAGCTTAGAATAATAACCGGGCTCCTCACAGGCCACTGCAAACTAAGGAGACACCTCCACATCCTTGGCCTGGAAAACAGCGCCACGTGTAGATTCTGCAGTGCTCATGAGGAGACACCCGATCATATACTAGGTAAATGTGATGCACTTATGCATCAAAGACATAGGTATCTGGGAAATCACCAGATAAAAGAGAGCGAACTATCCTCTCTAAATGTACTCCAAATAATAAAATTCCTTAAGGAAATAAATTTGGAGGATGTGCTGTAGAATGAGTAACCTCATCCAGCTCCAGAACGGGGGCACAATAGATCTTAATGGTCGCAGTGCACTTACACCCCGAACTCTTTCATTCATTCATTCAACACCGGTATGCGTGCCTTCTTCCTAACTAGACCCAACCTCTGAACAGTTTGTTCCGTAATAAAGGAAACCTGGGATCCTGAATCCAGTAACAATCGAACGCTTTGAATCTCCCCTTGCACAATACGTCCGATGGCAGTAGGTAACAAAGTTTGAGAAAAATGATTTGAAAACGACGAATTACCTTCTGCGTACATAGAAGAGCAAAGCGAGAGGGATGAACTTGTTGCTTTTGGTGGATTTGATGAAGATGAAAAGTTGTTAGAGGTGTTTAAAGGAACCTGATCTGTAGAGTTTGATGACGACGATGATGATGACGGCGGTGACGACGACGACGATGACGAGGACGGTGAGTGAACAAGAGAATGATGACGCGAATGACATGTTTTACAGCGCCTGTCCGATTCGCACCTATGAGAAGAATGCCCTGCTCGAAGACAATTGAGGCACAGGGATTGCTCCTTGACAAAACTACGGCGACCATCGACAGCAAGAGAAAGAAATTGCTTGCAGTTGGTAGGTTGGTGCTCTTCCTTGCAAAGAGGACATTCAAAATGTTTCTTAGACTCCACTACATGAGAACAAAATGACTGGCTGAACCTTAACCTTTTGTATCGAACGAGAAGATGACGAAACTGATTCTAAACAAACACATCGATTTTGTAGAAAATCCAAAAATTCACTAAGAGTGGAATCTGATTTTGAACCTATTTTCTCAGCCCATTACTGCTTTGACTCTGGGTCCAATTTATCTACAAGTAAGTACATGAGCCAAGGATCTCTTTCATTTGAATTGATTGCATTCAATCCGCGAATAACTTCATCGGCACCATCGGTTAGTTTTCGAAGAAGATTTACATTTGACGCGTTAATCGAGGACAACGATAGAAAGGTGTGAATAAATGACTGAATAATCAGATGAGGACGATCGTACCGTTGTTCCAATTTTTCCCACGCTTCCAAATAGTTACCTTCCGAATTTGCGATACCATTCAAGGGCTTGCTCGCGTTCCCACTCAAGAACGATTTAAGCAGGTAAAACTTATGTGTAGATGTAAGTGAAGGATTAGAATCCACCGAACCCGTAAACATGTCCTTGAAAGTTGGCCAATCTTTATAATCATCACCCGAAAAGGTTGGAATCGATTTTTTAGTAACGAAATCGAGGTAAGTGTTTTCGAAACAGAATTTAATTTTTAAGGAATGAAGGAATGTATCTTGCTGGCTTGCTAGGGTTTCGGCTAGCGAATGCACAGGTTGATTTAAAGATTTTTTAGCTTGAAGGAAATTCGCGAAAATTGATTGGGCTATGAAGTATTTTGCCTCATACTCCTCAAATTCTGGCTCTGGATCGACGAATCCAGGATCAGCCACAAAATCGTACATTTGTTCATGAAGGGCAACGAATATCGAGATCGACCACGTATCCTCCAATTTAATTAATCGGTTTTGTTTCTGTGTTGATAATTGAAACTCTTAAAACCCAAAATTCTGTGTTGAAAACTTGCTAGTTGAATCTTAAGATTTTCTCAAAAAAAGTCCGGGTGAAATAAAACAAAGCAGCCTGTCTTCTCGATAGGTAAAAGGTATATATTTAATAGCTTTGACTTTAAACTATGTTGCGGGTTATAGGAATGGTTATTTACTTTTAACCTTTATAACATTTAGAGGTTATTGGAATGACATTACAAGTTTGACATTACAAGAAGTGTATTCAGCAGCGATGCATTTCTTAAGGGTCGGTTCATCCCTTTAGAAACCAAAACTTGTATTGCATCGAACATTCTCCCCCGCCGTGAACGCGTTGCAGTTCGCAATCGCCACCATTCTGTTTACAGCCTTGAGTATGGTATAAATCTTTGAATTGTTGACAGCGTTTCAATGAGTGAGATCTGACACTTGAACTCTCTTCCTTCGGTTGTGCTTATCTTGGTTACTATCTCCGTCCTTCACCATCTTTTGCGTATAGGTATAGTTTTAATATATGAACAACTTCACAATTGGCCGGACCACTATCATTGTTGTTTACCTGCGCGAGTTGTAAAACAAATTATTATTAAAAAAAAACAATAAAAAGTGTTAAAAGTGTGTTAATTTATTGCATTTAAATTGCCAAAGTGAGTTTTGTAAAGTGTAACAAAAAATGATCTGGAGAGTTTGTTTTATTTTTACGAAGCTTTCTTTTTTGTTTGTTGTTTGATTTTACAGTTGTGCTCTAAAGATTAAGCGATTAAAGTTATATGGTTTAATTTTATGTTCGATTAGTTATGGTTTTGATTGACTTGAAAGACGATTTTAATAAAGTTTCTTTTTTTTGTTTTTTAGATGACATTAATCTGCATAAGTGCTTTGCGTTAGCGGGATCGAAATTTTTACTTGACTCTGTGTTGCTGCTTGTTTATTTATGAATGACGTATTTATAAATAAATATTTATAAATACGTCTCTGCATCTCTTATTATATGGAGCTCTCTTTAAAGAATTTTAAATTAATCAAATAGTTTTATAGAAGGCTTTGGGGTGCATTTTTTTTAAGGAGTGTCTTTTTTTTTAATTTTATTCAATTTTGTGGACTGTATTTTTTACGAATGATTATATAGAGGTTTGTGTGTGTGTATGTGTGTGTATATGTGTGTATATGTGTGTGTGCTATAGAGAATACCATTTTTTGAATTTCTTATTTATGTGTTTTTTTTATTGGAGTTTGCATAAATGTTCTTTTATGATGATATTAAGCGATGTTTGATTAAATTAGATGGTGATTTAGAGTTATTGTGTTGATTAATTACTTAAGGCGATGTTCTTTTTATATACATTAATTGGGTACATTAGTTGGCAATGGGCAGATTTTTGTTATAGGGCGTCTTAGTTCGTTGTTTTCAGTTCTAAGAGTCACGACTCTCGTTAAACCATCTGGTCCAGGATGCAAGCTGATGACTCGGGCTAGGCTCCATCTTAAAGGTGGTAGTCGCTCATCTTTCATAAGGACAAGATCTCCTTCCTTGATCGATGGTTGAACTTCTCGTACCCATTTAGGGCGTTGCTGCAATCTGGCAAGATATTCATTGCTCCATTTTGTCCAGAATGATTGTACTAGGGTCTGCACTCTTCTCCATCTTTCTTAATGTGCAAGGAGTGGTTCTCCTATGAGAAAATGGCCTGGGGTTAAAGGCTGGTAGTCATTGATGTCATCTGATTGAGGACATAAGGGTCTCGAATCAAGACACGCTTCAATTTTGTCAGAAGCGTGGTGAGCTCCTCGAATGTCAATAACTGGTTGCCAGCCACACGTTTGAGGTGGAATTTTACAGATTTCACACCCGCTTCCTATAAACCACCAAAGTGGGGGGAAGCGGGGGGAATGAAATTCCATTTTGTTCCTTCATTTGATATTTTCTGTGCCACATTTCTCCAATCCACTTTAGCTTGACGCATCATATGTTGCAATTCTCGGTCGGCCCCGACAAAGTTTCTGCCACAGTCACTAAAGAGTTCTCGGCAAAGACCTCTTCTGGCTACCATGCGTCGAAACGCCGCCAAGAAAGCTTGAGTTGTCATATCGCTTACCAACTCGATGTGAACGGCTTTTGTGGCCATACACACAAAAATGGCAAAGTACCCTTAAGTGTTTTTGCATTTCTGCCTCTCCAGGTTTTCACATCAATGGGGCCGGCATAGTCAACACCGGCAAACGTAAATGGTCTGGATATCGTAGTTCGAGCGGCTGGAGGATTTCCCATTTGTTGGACCAATGGTTTTGCTCTAAACTTGAAGCAAGTTGTGCAACTGTGAATGTACTTCTTCACAGCCGTCTTTATGCTGAATATCCAAAATCGCTGTCTAATGTAGGCGATCACCTTTTCATTGCCTCCGTGAAATGTCTTTTCATGGGCATCGGCTATGATGAGTTTTGAAAGAAGATGGTTCGGCTTCAATAGGATAGGGTGTTTTTTTGAATAAGGAATATCAGCGTTTAACAGCCTTCCCCCGACTCTTAAGATTCCATCAGTATCTATAAACGGGTTAAGTGTGTTGTAACCTTTCGTGACTTCTTCTTCTTTATCTTTTGGAAACATGGTTGATTGTACTGCTTTTGCGATTCTTAAAAGTTCGGGCCCTCTCCACCACAAATCATGATTGATTATCCTCGAAGGGAAAATTCCACGCGATGCCACGTCGGCTGGGTTGAGCTCTGAGGGAATGTGTCTCCAAAATGCACCGCTTGTAAGTTTTTGAATTTGTGAAACTCGGTTGGAAATAAACGTCTTCCATTTTGATGGAGGGGCTCTGATCCAACAAAGCGTTATTACAGAATCAGTCCATGCCCATACCGTAACTGCATGCAAATTTAATACTTGTGTTGTCTCATTTAGTAGCTTTGCCAGTAAAACTGCTCCGCATAACTCTAACCTAGGCAAAGTTATAGTCTCCAAGGGTGCCACCTTTGTTTTTGACATCAGCAGATGCATATGAACATTGCCCTTGACATCGAGAATGCGAAGATAAACCGCAGCCGCATATGCCTTTTCGGAGGCATCACTGAAGCCGTGAACTTCAATTTCAACATTGTTCCTTTCGGTGTTGATCCAACGTGGAATTTGAATTTTTCCAATTGACGGCAGTTCTGTAAGAAACGCCAACCACTCGCGCTTCAGTTCAACAGAGATTGGTTTATCCCATTCCAGGCATCTTCCCCACAGCTGTTGCATCAAAATTTTTACCTTGATGATGCATGGTGAAATCCATCCCATAGGATCATAAAGTTTTGCAATGGATGAAAGGATCGATCTTTTAGTTACTTCATCATCGTTGTTGATTTCTGCTACCTGAAATGAGAAAACATCTGGAATAAGCAACCATTTAATGCCAAGAGTTTTTACACCGCTCATCTCTTCGAATGGAACCGAAAAATCCAGTTCTCTTTGATCTGGTTGTATATGCCGAAGCACCTCTTCTATGTTGCTGACGTGCTTCCTCAGGTTAAAACCAGCGGTAGCTAGAAGCTCTCTAACTGCCTTCAATTTATTTTGAGTTTCTTCCACATTGTCTCCACCGCTGATGACGTCATCTACATAAGTTTCTTCTTTCAGTATAGGTGTTGCCAAAGGAAAATTGAGTGCCTCATCCTCAGCCAGCTTCAAAAGTACCCGTATTGCCAAAAATGGTGCTGGAGATGTTCCAAATGTGACGGTATCCAAACGAAAAATCTTTAACTCCTGATTTGGATCATCTCTCCACAATATGAGCTCGTAGTTGGAATCTGGGACGTCAACGCGGATCTGGCGATACATTTTTTCTACATCTCCAGTAAAGGTATACTTGTATTTTCGCCATCTTAAAATAATGTCTATGACATTTGTTTGGAGTTTGGGTCCAACCATCAACTTGTCATTCAAGGAAGAGCCAAAAAGGGGTTTGAACGTTGCGTCGAACACAACTCTCAACTTCGTGGTGGTACTGGATTCTTTGATGACGGCGTGGTGGGGAATGAAAAAATTGAAAGGTGTGTTAAGTTGGACATAATGACCACTCCACAGGAATCATATGCCCATATTTGATGTATTCTGCCATACACTTCGAATACTCAATTTTCTGTGTTGGATTGTGTTCAAGCTTCTTTTCAAGCTGCATAAACCGCTTAACTGCACCTTGATATGTTGGGCCCATTCTCGGATATTCTCCACCCTTAAACGGGAGACGCACTTTCTTGGTAGCGGCCATCAGGTAAGCGCTTTATATTTTGTTGGAAATGTTTCTCGCATAATTTGTCTTCCTCTGCTTCGTACTTTTCATAAGGTTCCTCCTCGATCTCCCAAAATTTGCAAAGTGTTGTGTCAATGTCCAATTGATTGCAGAAACTTTGCACTGCTGGGCAGTTAATTGGTACTTTACCCATAACTATCCAGCCTAAATGGGTTTTTTGTGCTATTGGGCCAACAAAATCATCTCTTGTGATGACATCACCCAAAACGATTTCAGAGTAGACATCACTTCCCAGAAGCATATCGATTTTAGCAGGTATGTGTAGTGTTGGATCTGCCAGCTGGAGACCACTCAGATGAGACCATTTACTCAAATTAATATTTTGAGCTGGAAGAAGCCCAGACAGGGACTTCAAAACAAGAGCTCGCATGGTACCTGCGTACGTCGATATCAAAGACTCGATATTAACATCAACCACCTTCTGCGCGGCTCCACTACTTACACTTCCTAGCCCACGAATTTGAATAAACGTTCTTTTAAAATAGCTTTTTACGGCCTTTAGTCCTATAAATTGGCGTTTCGTTCGGCTAACTCACTTGAACTTATCAGTGACATAGTGAGGGCTTTGTCATACGCAATTTATATTAAGTTCAGTTCAACTTACATGAATTTTTCAACGAAAATCCACTGTAAACTATATCCAACAAGATTAGAATTCCTAATCATTAAGCTGGAAATTTTTTTGCCACTGATGAGTTCAAGTGAGTAAGCCGAACGAAACGCCAATTTATAGGACTAAAGGCCATAAAAAGCTATTTTGAATCAATAATTCAACAAGTCCAATCCTTAATGCTAAGTTTTCTACTTGGCTGATTTATTTCAGTCGTATATAGAATTTGTATTATAAAACCTTCTTAAACGTTCTTTTTGTTTTTAGTTGCAGTCGCTGCACTGCATCTTCAGTCATAAACGACGCCTCAGATCCTGGATCAATCAAGGCTCTTAAAGTTAAGAAACCCCGTTTGATGCTCTGACACTGACCAATGCCGTGGCTAGTAACACCTGTGTATCAGTGTGTATATGGAAGTTGTTTGTTGACCTGTTGGTTGTTGAAGGCTGAAATTCTGATGCGTTCGGATTTATTGCAGTAGTTTGGAATGATTGTTTTGTAGCATGTTGTTGTTTATCAGTGTTGAAATTTTGTCGATTGTCATTTGGATGTGTTGATGTATTTTGTAAATTTGTGGACGTTTGTATTTGTGTTGAAAATGGATTTTGCGTGTTCAAGTGAAGTAAAGTGTTGTGACGTTGCTTGCAGTAATAACAAGCTTTATTACTTGGACAGTTTCGCTTGAAATGACTGTAAGTTAAACAATTTTCACACACTCGTATGTTGTAAACTACTTGCTTGCGTTGTGAAACGTCCATTTGTAAAAACTTTTTACACTCTCTAAATGAATGTTGTCCCTTTTTACAAACCTTACAACTTGTTTGTCGACTTTGATCGTCTCTGGTATGGAAAACATGTGTACCTGACTTACTTTTGCTTGAGGTTGAAGCACTACTTTGATTCTCGACTGCTTCTAAAGCTCTGAATCTGCATTGCAAAAATTCCATGAACTCTGTAAGTGATGGCAACTCTTTTGAAGAACCCAATTTTTCTTCCCAAAGCTGTTGAGTGTACCTCGGCAATTTTTGTAGCATAAGGAAGATAAAAATTGAATCCCACTGTTCTACGGGAAGACCTAGATTTTTTAACGAGTGACTAACCTCCTGAGATGTATCATGAAGTTGTTTAATGCAATCTACTGTCTCATTATTATGTATTGGCTGACTACAAAATAAATGTAACTGCTTGTTAACCAACACCCTTTTATGATCATAGCGTTCATTAAGCAGTTCCCAAGCTTTTTGATAACTACCTTTTTCGATGTGCAAAAGTGAGATTATGCTTTCTGGAGTACCCTTTACGCTGGACTTCAAATAATGCATCTTTTGAACATCGGTAAGCAAGGTATTCGTGTGAATCAAGGAAGCAAATATATCGCGAAAAGTTCTCCATTCTTCATAACCACCGGAAAATGTTGGCGGCTGCACAACTGGTAATTTCAGCTCGGTACCCCTTTTATCGTTGCTGTTGTTGCTTTGCTTATTAGGTTCATTGATGTTCTTTGAAGCCTGCCCTGGTGGTGAAATTTTATCGATGGCATCCATTACATCAGCCTTATAATCTGTATAAATTTCAAGGATCTCGTCATAAGCTGCAGTTAAAGTCGACACCTTCAAGTCCTGCTCTAACTTTTCAGCGCCTACAATCTCCCCATTGTACTTTTCTGCCGTTTCTAAAAAACTTCCCATCAACGAAATTCTCATGTTTAAATAATTAATTCTCTTTAATCGATTGCTATCTGCTTTCTTAAAGTTTTCATAATCTTTCTTGATGCGTCCTAGTAAATCTAATTGTAATTTTCCGAAAGACATTGTATTTTGTGTTGTTTGTTGTATATTATGTTTTGCAGATATTTTATAGATTATATTAAATTAAAATGAAATTTTTTATTCGTTACAGCTACCCAAAAATAAATTGGAACGTACTCACTGTGATAAAAAAAATACTTTTAAGTTTGTTGGATGACAGATTTCCTGAGTTCTTCAATTGATGGATGATGTCTTCAAGTACACACTTATTGGTTTCGAGTTTATTTGAAATTACTTGTATTTGGTTATTTTATATTATAATTTTTTCAATAAAATGCACACAGCACACGGTGCTTTTTTATGTTTTTTTTTTTTGTATGATGATAAATTAACACACACACAACTCGTAATTTTGTTCAGTTGAGCTCGAAGGACCAAAAATGTTTCTGTGTTGATAATTGAAACTCTTAAAACCCAAAATTCTGTGTTGAAAACTTGCTAGTTGATTTTCTCAAAAAAAGTCCGGGTGAAATAAAACAAAGCAGCCTGTCTTCTCGATAGGTAAAAGGTATATATTTAATAGCTTTGACTTTAAACTATGTTGCGGGTTATGGGAATGGGTACGTTCAGACGACGCAAGGGACTTGATATTCAGTCAACTGCATTCGTTGAACGCAAATTTGACCAAGGTAACTAGGTTTTTTTGAAATGTCAAACTTGGAACTATACTTCAAACATTTACCTTCAGTTGATAGTGAAGAAAGTACCGATTGTATTTTTTTCTAAGAAAAACCTCCACCTGTAATAAACCCTAAACGAGTTGTAATAAACAAGCTTTTTGAAGAAAAATTTTTCAAGACTTGGATTTTTGTACTAGGAAACCAAACATAAAGTTAACAAATCTCATACAAAACTTCTATTTTTTTACTTATATGCAGTTAATAATTTTCTTTTTCGTATTTGATGAAGAATCTCCCCACAAATTGGTAAAAATTAACGTGCAAAAAAATTAATAAATCAGAAAACAATAAAGTTCAGCTTTCTGTTTAGTGACCAAATATAATCAGCTGATAATCTGACACAAGTGCACTTGACTAGATATTAAGGGAGATTTTTCTTGACTTACTTTCCAGTCAACTTTCCAATAAAGTTGCCAATCAGAGACTAGAAACTTGCCTTAATTTCTAGTCCCTTGGGTCGTCCGAACGTACCCAATGGTTATTTATGCCGGATTTACACGAATGGAAAGCTGCCAGTATAATGACAAAAAGAATGAAATTGTCCATTCTTTTGTTGTTGCATTTGTCATTATACTGGCAGTTTTCCAATCGTGTAAATCCGGCATTACTTTTATGCGCGAAACAGATTAACCCAGCACCAGCACCAGCACCGTCAACAGAGAACAGCACGCTGGCCAGCAAATATTTTTCAACACACATTGCCACCAGCACCGTAATTTCATGTGCATGGCATTTCACATAGAAACGAAACTAAAAACAGAAACAACAAGTTCCATGTCCAAGGAATTTTATTTTTTGCAGTGTGGCTCTCCTGAATTTTTTTGCGGAAAAGTTGTCAGCAATGCACCAGCAACAGCAAATTTAGGACTTAGGTCTAACGACGCTGTTGACGTTGCTGGTGCTGTTCTAATCTGTGCTGAACGATTTAAACACCTTGGTTCTAAAACAATGGCCGCCGCTGTTGCTGGTGCTGTTGCTGGTGCTAGTTTAATCTGTTTCACGCATTAACCTTTATAACATTTAGAGGTTATTGGAATGACATTACAAGTTTGACATTACAAGAAGTGTATTCAGCAGCGATGCATTTCTTAAGGGTCGGTTCATTCCTTTAGAAACCAAAACTTGTATTGCATCGAACAGGTTTTCTATCATCGCTAAAGGTGTATTCATATCCACCGATTCGGCAAATGTTGCAGCCCGACTTATAATGCCCTTTGCATTACCACGTTCAGTTCAGCTTTAATCTTAATCATAGCGAATTAATTAAATTGCAATTAAACCGAAAATAAGTAATTGTGTAGCCTAGACGAAAAAGTTTAACAGTTTATGCACTACACTGTAATCACACGAGAATTTATAGTTTTTATCCAAATAAAGGTTCAATTTAATCCGGCTTCAGAAGGACCAGAATGTTTTTGAGCGAACGAAAATGTTAAATTAATTATTAAATCACAATTTAATTAAGCAATCAATCAAGCAGCAACGAATAGTGACCAACGACGAATAATCCAATTTTAATATATGCAATGTATGCTATATGAAAAAAAGTCTTATTAGGATTTTATACTTATTTTATTTTTCTGAAGATGTTGTCAGCTTGGTGGTTTAAATCGGAAAGAAAGATTATTCATGTAATCGAAGTAATGCTAACAATAATTTGAACAGTTGAGAAAAACAAATAGCATGTCAAAGAAGAATAAGCAATTATAGAATTATGTAGAGGATTATAACAACATTATAAAAACATAGGGTAAATTATGTATATGTTTGGCACATATTAAAAAATAGAAAATTTAAACAATTAATTAATTTACAAAAATGATTTTAACGATTAATTTAATTATAATAAACAAAATTAGATAGAGTATTAAACAGACCTTTTTTACGTTATAGATAGATAGATAGATAGATAAATTCTTTATTTTTTTTTCGATTCGATTGTACAAAATTACAGTCAAGAATACGAACATGGCAATTTTGCCGTCTGCCGGATATGACATTTCATAAAAAAGTTAATATATTTAAACAAAATGAGAATAATGTAAATCATTTATCTATAATTTTAACTGTGAATTTAAAATCGTATTTTTACAAAGCAGTTAAAATTTGATAGAAATTCAAATGGGAAGGCGAAGATAATTATTATAGTTTTTTTTTTTTTTCTATAACAATTTTAATGATTTGAAACATAAAAACAAATTTTTACTAAATTCTTAAATGAAAAAAGTAACTGGTAGGTTTCAGTGGACACATGCTTAAAGTTCGCTTTAAAAACTATTCCGATACGTTAAAGCATGTTTGCAGAATTTGAATAAGCTGGACCATCCTCGAACACCATTTAATATTTCGTAGAGATCATTAAGGGTCAGAACACTTTCTTGGAAATATAAGCGACGTATTTCTTGTAAAATCGGGCAGATTGCAATGAAGTGGTAAATATCTTCAGGTTCTCTTCTATTGCATAAATTACACATCTGCTGAAGATCGGCTCTGTGTGGCATGTAGTTCAAATTAAGAATTTCCACCCTAGCTCTGAAAATTGTACTTATAGCCTTGAAGGTGTACTTAACGTTAAAATAGCTTTCCTCAGTTAGCATCATATGATTTAGGTTCCTGTAGATAATTCTAGACTCAGACGATGAAGCTCTGGTTAAGTGCTGGCGATAAATTTTTTCATCTGTTTTTGCAATGATTGTTGCAAATATATCCTGCCATTCAGAAACGTTCCTATCCGTTAGAGATAATGAAAGGTCATGAGATGATGCCATCTGGTTCCATTCCCTAAACGGATAAGCATTGGCACGTAGTTGTCTTACCACAATTGATTTATGCAGACTATTGTCACGTCTCCTCATTACTCTAGTTAGATAATCTGCATGAGCTTTTAAGTTTGTAATGTAGATTGGTGGTAAGCCAGATTCCACATGTATAGCATAGGTTGGTGTTGAATTCGGTAATCGGAATATTCGTTTGAAGAAATACCTTTGAACAGCTTCAAACTCTTCAAATGGGGTTACTCCAAAGGCCTGTACTCCATAGCACATACAAGTTTTGACTGTTGCCTTAAACACTTGGTATTTCGATGAATGGTTAATGTTTTCATTAGCAAAGAACTTAGGCCACATCATGTTTAGTGCCAACTTAGCGGGTGGCAATGGTGCAGTGTATGTAGTGCTTGACTGCTAGCTTAGAGGTGTGGGTTCGAGCCCCATTCTAGGCAGCATTCTTTTCTATATTCTCCCAGCTTAACTGGACGCCACCCGTGAGATTTAATGAGATAATTAACACCTTGATCTCAATCCACTGTGCCACATCTTTCCTATCTTCCTAATCTTTCTAACTAGTGCCGTGCAATTCAGGTTGCATTTAAAAAAGACCTTAGGTCTTACAGGCATATAGTTAAAATTATTATTATTATTATTATTATTATTATTAGCTTCACTACTTTTGTCTTTTGCATGCTTCTTAAAGTTTAAATTCGATGTTAGCAAGACTCCGAGGTACTTAAATTCGTGTACTACATCGATCCGCTGGTTGCTGAGTCGCAAACTTTCTTCAGGTAGTCTAGTTCTCCTTCTACTCTCGAAAATCATGACTTTTGTTTTCCGGGCATTGATTTTGAGGTCCCATGTTCTACAGTGAGCTTCTAGCCTATTAATTTGAAGTTGAAGCGTAAACGGGTTGTCAGCTATCAAGACCAAGTCATCGGCATATATTAGAACTTTGATTAGAATTCCGGCAAAGATGACGCCCCCAGGAAGCACATCGGATATACCATCAATAAACAAAGCGAATAATAGAGGGCTCAGAATGCATCCTTGTGGCACGCCTGCTGAGGTGTCGAACCACTCTGATAACTTTGAACCGTCCCAAACTGCTGCACTTGAGGTCGATAGGAATTTTGAATAGAGCATCAAAAACTTCCGAGATACTCCAAGTGATGAAAGTCTATATATCAAAGCATGTCTGTTGACTGTGTCAAATGCGGCCTTAAAATCAACGAAGCACACAAACAGTTTCTTATTTTTTTCTATATAGTTGCTGGCGATGCAAGTTAAGGCAAAGATGTGGTCAATTGTAGAAAATCCAGACCGAAAACCAGCTTGAAAAATACTAAGTCGATTAGTGGTTTCAATCCAATTGGAAAGCCTTCCATAGAGAATCCTTGCAAATATCTTTCTAAGAGAATTGAGGATAGAGATTCCTCTATAGTTTTCCGGCTGACTCGCATCTCCTTTCTTGAATATTGTAAAGATTAGGGCTTTGGTAAAACTCGTTGGCACACAAGCATTGTTGTACAATAGATTGAAAAAATTCAAGATGTAGGTTTTGAGTTCGTCAGTACTATTTTTGAAGAATTCGACTGGAATTCCATCAATACCTGCTGCTTTGTTGTTTTTCATACTCAAAAGAGCTGCTTCCAGTTCGCTCAGAGATATTTGGGCGTCTAAATCCGACACATAAACATCTTGTAGTGCGTAGCTGAAGGTATGAAGATTCTCCTCGGCCGACAAAAGAGTTTTAAAATGTGCTGCTAGAGTCTGAGCTTCGAGAGTGATCTTCATACCTTTAGATGATCCACTAAGTTCACGTACGTTGGACCAGAATTCCTTGGAATTTTTGCTATATTGTAATTGTAAAGCCAGATTTTTAAGGTAATTAGTTCTCTTTACGAAACATAATTGCTTAAACTCTTTGTTGGCGCCAATATACAAATTTTTGAAGCAAATGGCGTTTGTCGATCTGAATAGCTTTAAGTATTTAAACGAGAGCTTGCGAAGTTTGTTACAGTCTTTGTCAAACCATTTGTTTTTGGGCATGAAAGAGATGTAATTATTATTCACACCTGGCACTGAGGCGTAAATTACTCTCGTGATATTTTCTTCAATTTGTTCTACTGTACTTATTGATTGTAGCGGAAGAAGATTGCAATGGCGTCTTAACAGTACTTTTTTACGTTATACACGGTCAGAAGGCGAACGTCTAAATCCTAGTGCAAAGGACATAGTAAAGCATATGATGGAGGCAAATTACTGTCTGAGGATGTTTTTCAATCAAGGACTCGGATCAATTCACAAAATAAATGGTATAATGAATCGTTTCGTGTATTGGGAGATTCTTAAAAACAGCATTCTTCATTTTGTGGACGTAATTATACTATTTCGATTAATCGTCCAACATGACTGATCCTAAAAATACCGCTAAGCTTGTAAAGAACTGGCAGAACGAGTGCCACATTGTTGTTATGAAGTAGCTAGTATAATCCCCTGTTCTCAATCCCATATAGAATCTCTTGAAAATTTTAGATCAGAGTTAATGACACGAAATTCAGTAATTTAGACTCCATTCTTCAACAATTTCAAATTGCCTGGAATATTATCACCATACCCATAAATGACAACCTAATTGACTTCATGCCTTGTCGATGAAGTGAAGTAATTGAAAAAAAAGTAGTTTCGTCTCTAAATATTAGCAAAAGAATATATTTTTGTAGTTTTTTTTATGAATTCAAAAATGTGCTTTAGTTTTGTCCACCTAATTTTTAATAAATTCTGAGTTATTTTGTTGGATATTATATAAGCATAAGGTATTACTTATGATAAAATAAATAATTGTTTATTAAAGTGTAGGGGAATTTTCAAATGAAGGGAAAGGCTATGTATTACAAAAAAACAAAAAAAGCCGATCGTCATTGGAAAAATCAGACAATCATGACTGATATTAATCGAATTGAATCTGTGCGAATTGAAAACGGAAAACAAAAAAAAAAAAACAATTAAAAACGTTTTGCCGAACGTCTATGAATAGATAATAAATGTTCATTAAAATTAATAGGTCCACAATCCACCATTTTTGGAAGTTTTCATTTCCGGTATATTTTTGTTGAACGTTTTCAATCCGTAAGGATTCAATTCGACCGAATATCAGAAGAGCTACCAATGTAAATATCGACATATTATGTAGGCTCCTGTTCTTATATCCGTTCGGAATCCAATCCGTATAGGAAATTGGTTCCCGTACGTAAATTGATATGATATTGGAGATTTTCAACGTGTTTTTTCATGAAATAAATAAAGATATTATTTTGAATAACTTAAAAACACTTGTTTTATTTATTTATTTACTTATAATGCATTTCGGAAGCAATGCTTCCACCGTCAGTAAGTTTTATATAAATAATAATACAAACAAAATTTTTGATTGATATTAAATACAAATAACTCAATACAAACAAAACAAACTACACAAACAAATTTAAGTAAATAAATAAATAAAATAAGTGTTTTTAAGTTATTCAATATATAATCTTTTATTTATCCCGTACGTATTCAAAAATCATGTTCTGAATTTAGTACAAATTTACTCGATATTCAAACCGGTTTTTCTTTCAAACTCCGCAAAAATTAAATTCAAAACGTCAAATAGGTATATTCAAAAAATATATGTTTGAATCAATTAAATTTAAAAACAACTGCAAAAATATAAGTGTTATTGTTGTCCGCGGCTTTTTCGTGAACATGTAGTTGTTTGTCTGTCCGTATTTGCAACAAAAAAAAAAACAAGTTTTTTTCAAATTATGTCAAATTTAAGACAAGACTTAAGGCCTACACGATTATAGAAGTCATATGACTTCTCATATGAGTTGTCAGAAAAATCATACCTAATCGTCTGAACGCACTCATAGATCTCACATCATGACTTCTCAAAAGCAAAAACCATATGACTTTTTTTGCATTAGAACTGCAGCTAATTCCATTTGAGAAGTCAAACGGAATCTGTTGTTTTTATTGAAAATAGTGAATTCAGAGCATTGAAAACAAAATTATTCTTACAAAAGAATAGAATTTTGAATAAAAATAACAATGGATAGTTGCAGAAAAGTAATTTTGGAATTAAAAAATTTATTTGTTTTTGACTTTTTTTTTCTTTTATTTTGAATTTTACAGATAACCATATAGAAAACCAAATGCGAAGTAAAGATGTGTAAACATAAAAAAATGATAACCGTATGACTTGACTTGAAATGAAAGCTCATTTGAGAAATCGGGGAGAGTACGAAATAATAACGGTTTTTTGTAGAACAGTTTAATACAAGCATTTTTTACTATGGAAGGGGGGGTCTATCTCAACTATCTCAAATATTAAAAAATAACGGTAATACTTACAACTAAGTATTATGCCTTTTTTTAAAGCCAATAACTCTGTTCTATTAGCTAGTTTCTGAATCAAGTGAAATCTATGCATGGTTTTTGCAAAAACCAATTTTAAACTCAAAATTTGCGAAAAAAGCATAAAAAAAAGGTTTAAAGTGTAATTTCTCAAAACTGTAAAGTTATATATAATTTTTTTTTTCTTAAATTCGTAATCAAAAACTGAAAACTAGATGATTCTATGTCTCCTAGTTTTGGAGAAAATCGAAAATTACTAAAACTAGCTACTACCCTACAAAACTCGAATGTTTGCTCGTTTTTTTTATGATCTAAGTGGGTATGCATACTTTGAACAATACAACTGCTTTATATACATATGTATAGGTATGTTAGACACAAACATATATATTAAGAATTTATATAAATCTGCTGCAATTGTGCAGTTGGTAGTACCTAGGTAATGTGAATTTTTTATAATGCATTAAATTTTCATGTCTGAAAATTTTAAATATGCAACTTTGGGCCACGTATATGTATATTTATAAAACTCGTCTTTAGATTAGATGTATAGGATAAACTTAAAGTTTCCTTAAATCCAGATTCTTTAAATGCAAAAGAAACTTTGCATACACCCAACCTAGCACCTAACCCAAATCCTATAATGTGCCCAAGCAGGAGGGTTGCAGGGGGGCAGCATGCCCCCCGATACATACCTCACTGTTTATACGCCGGCCGTAGTACGTAAGCAAGCAAAAAACAAACATTCCATACAAAAGTAGTAATAGTAATTATCGATTTTTTCAAAAACTAGAAGACATAGAATCATCTATTTTTCAGTTTTTGATTAAAAATTAATAAGAGCAACGACTTTCAGAAAAAAAAATTATATATAATTTTACAGTTTTGAGAAATTACACTTTAAACCTTTTTTATGCTTTTTTCTCGCAAATTTTGAGTCTAAAATTCATTTTGTCAAACACCATGTAAAGATTTCATTTGATTCAAAAACGAGCTAAAAGAACAGAGTATTAGCTTTAAAAAAGGTATCACTTAGTTGTAAGTATTACCGTTATTTTTTAATATTTTTTTTTACATTTTTGGTACTGTTTTTATAAACTTGCCCCTCCCGCCCAAACGGGGTGAGATAGACCCCAACTCCCATAGTAACAAATGCTTGTATTAAACTGTTCTACAAAAAACCGTTATTATTTCTTGGCGCCTGAGTTATCGTACTCGTGCCGAGAAATCAAACAGAAAATATAATGACAGGTCATATGACTTCTACTATCGTGTAAAGTGGCCTTTAGCTTCAAATTAATTTCAAATGTCAAGCTGGTTTTCAACCCGCCCGAAAATCAAAACTCGCTCATTCCGCAAGTATTGAAAACGAAGTGTTTCAAAACACCGAAAACGAAAGGATTTTTTAATTGTACAGAATCCAGAACAGGGGTATTATTGGGATAGTATTGGGCATTACAAGGCTACGTTCTTAATAATTAAAAGATACTATTATTCAATTAACTGTGTTTTATTTGTGTTTTTGCTCCATATAATCAAGTTCGAAATTATATTTGTGTCTAGTCAGCCGTTTTTCTCGTAGTACTTAGCAAATTTACTGCAGTAAGAGCATCTGGGAAAAGTGTATGATAGTTTATAAGTGGTACATATGCTGCAGTTATAACGCGTCCTGCAAACCATCTCCCATGTAAGGAATTGACAGCCAAAACCGCAGTCGTTATGCTTGGGCACTTAACATATACATTTCCAGTAGGTGAGTCCTTATCAACATAAATATGTAGGGTTCCACCGTGCTTATTGCACTCGTCCAGAACATCGTCCCGAATTTCCAATTCCCAAGAAGGATTAGTTTCTTTTTTTGGATCAAACATATTGGATAGCATGAAGCACTGTGTAGCTATGGTGGGACTTTGTGCTTGCTGCTGCACTACAACTGGTTGTGGAGCTGTTGCTAAAAGAGCATTTGCAGCTGCTTGGGGAACAGCTAGACCAGCACCTTCTGCCAGTTTAAACATTAACTGTAATCTACCAGTTGCACCGAGGTCAATACCACTGCGGTCCATTTCATCTGTATCAAGTGAAGTTGTGTTCATATCTAAACGCTCGGTAACGTTTCCTACTTTCATTGGACGGCCAGCTAACTCAAATCCATTAAGCTGTTCGAGAGCCTTTTTTGCGTCGTCAGCGTTGTGATACTTTAAAGAAAAAATATTTAAAAATGTAATTCGAATTAGGGTTTCAAATCGACTTACCGTTATAAATCCGTACCCTTTCGAACGTCCGGTTTCCGTATCGGAAATCAACTGTATCGAATCAATTTTTCCAAACGGTTCAAAGATCCCACGAAGCATTTCCTCAGTTATATTAAAATGCAAAGAGCCAACATACAGTCGCATGGGTCCTGTATGGGGCTTAGGCGTAAACGTTGGTATAGCGTTGGCGATGCGGTTTTTTTCGGCTTGGGTATGTTGAACGCAAATTGGTATACCCAATAATTTCTGACCGGAAAGTCCCAATGCCAAGGCAACCGATTCAGGGTCTTTGAACTCAATATAGGCAATTCCTTTGAACCTTTTTGTTTTGTTGCATGTTATGAGTCTAACATCACGTACTTTTCCAACGCTTGAAAAAAACTCTTCCAAGTCTCTGGCTCGAATACGCTGTGAAAGTTGCATACAAAACACTGTGCGTGCATCCCTTTCCTCTGGACTCAAATCAGCTCTAGGCGACTGCTCACCTAATCCGTTTGGAGGTGTTCGGCCCCGTTTGAATGGTTTCGGTGAATAACTGCGGCGCCTATGAAATGCAAAAGGTATTTTTTTTTGTAAAATATATCAGAGCCCAAGACAATAAAATGTCATAATACATTAACATTATGTGTTTTTTGTACGCATATACAGTGTTGGCCAAAACATAAGCAACTTTTTCAAGAAATATAACTCTGGTCTATAACTGCCTGGATTTAAGTATATTTCATAAAATTTTTATTAAAAAATGCTCTTATTATTATTAAAATAAAATTTACAATAACAAAAATGAAGTTTCATAACTTAAAATATTAAATAATCAAAGAATAATGATATCATGTCCCTTTTTACCTGGTCAAATCATAAGAAACTTTCTAAAAAATCATATTTTTAATTAAATTAAGTGTTTAATTTGTAATCTTTTGTGGTAAAACCTTTGTATTTTATCATCGCACTGTAGCTCCTAGGCATACTCTCTAGAAAATCTGAAACAGTGTAACTTGGTATTCTATTCCAAGCCTCATTGGCCTAAACTACTCTTCGATCTACAATGTCCCATAGTGTTTGCATGGGTTTGAGACCAGGATACTGTGCTGGCCACTACATCAAGTTTTTGCACTAGAAACCATTTTGGTGACAATTTTTGGGACGGCTCGGATCATTATCTTGCTGAAATATCCATTTCAGGTGAAGATCCTCCTCAGCACATGGAAGCATGACATTTTCCATGATGTTCTTGAATACGAACCGGTCCATAGTTCGATATATTTTATCAATCGAACCCACTCCATGTCCAGAGAAACATACCCAAACACCCACGGACTATACAATTTCTCCTCCACGTTTAAAAGCACCCTTTGTTTAATCGGTACCTGGTATGAGCTTGGTTGATTACCCAACGGACTCGTCAAAAACCACGCTATCCTTTCAAATTGAATTTAGACTCGTCAGAACACAGTAGAGTATTCCATTTAGGTTTTCGACGAGTCAGTTGGCCAATGAAATTTCAGCAAGATAATGATCCTAACCATACCAGAAAATAGTAAAAAAAAAATGGTTTCAAAAAACAAAAACTTGATATGAAGTGGCCAGCACAGTATCCTGGTCTCAAACCCATGCAAACACTACGGGAGATTGTTGATCAAAGAAAAGTCAGAGAAAATATCAGAAAAAGGAACAATCTCTTTGCCCAGGTCAAGGAAGCTTGGAATAGAATACCAGGTTCCACTGCTCCAAATGTTCTGGAGAGTATGCCTAGGAGCTGCAGTGCGATGACAAAATACAAAGGTTTTGTCACAAAATATTAAAAATTAAACACTCAATTTAATTAAAAACATGCATTTTTAAAAAGATGCTTATGTTTTGAGCAGGTAAATATGGACATGATATCAATATTCTTTGGTTTTTAATATTTTTAGCTATGAAAAAAAAATTTTGTTATTGTAAATTTTATTTTGGTAAAAATAATAGCATTTATTAATAAAAAGTTTATTAATTATATTTAAATCCAGGCAGTTATAGACCAGAGTTTTATTTCTTGAAAAAGTTGCGAATGTTTTGGACAAAACTGTAAATGTACGCTTAAAATAAAAATGCAGAAGAAAACGCCATAATAATAAATTTAAGCATTTTTATAACCAAATTCGTCCATATACCGATTGAATTTTTGTCTCCCAAAGAAAAGTATACATTTTTTTTCTCGGCTTCAAGAACTAAACGTTTTAGACTAGCAACGCACTTGCGATTTTCTATCGCGCGATTATTCAGTCGCAAAAAATAGGAGGACACTGAAGGTAGAACTATAGAAAAGTAGAGTTCCGTACCGTTAACATTTCACATTCCTATTTCACCAAATGTAAATTTTACTAATGTGAGGTGCGCTCGGGAGTGCACCTCACTTCCGTAAGCAAAGTTGAACCGAAACCAATTATAGCCGCGTCATATGCTTTCCGTGTATTCGCTTGTTTTCTTCCGACCACTATAGTGCCCGTCCCAGCATTATTTGTAGTTCTAGCTTAAGTTTAAATGTGAACGCAGCTGATACCAAAAAACAAAATTGGGTTGCGATCCATATTCTTAGTCGCAACGACAAAAAATAAAAATCACAAGTACGGATTCGTTTCAAGGCAAAAGATAAATTGAAAAACTACTACATTTTCATTTTGGTACCTTTTATCCCTGGAATTCACCCTCTGTGATCGACTTCGACTTGGTTTCTCTCTGATTGGGCTAAGTTTCCTTTCTTTAGAACGGCTGCGTCGTTCTCCAGATTTACTTCTCCTTCTATCTCGATCGCGTGTTCGATTGGATTTACGATCGCCGGAACGACTACGTCTCCTATCACGGGATTTACTGCCTCTTTTTTCTCGAGAGCGTCGTCGTTCTCTGTCCCGTGACCGTTCTAGAGAGCGATAACGTTCTCTGTCTCTGTCTCTGTTTCTGTCTTTATCTCTATCACCTTCTCTAAAGTAATTGCCTTTGTGCTTCTCTCCACTTCTTGATGGACTTCTATAAATAAAAACAAATTAAACCAAAATACAATAAGCTACAAAAAATTACCTCGATGATCGACTCCCTTTTGCATAATCGTCTTTTCGGCCATTGCTACTGTGAGTGTGGTTAGATTGCTGTCCAGTTTTAATCTGTTAATACTCAGTAAAGGTACACCAATGACGTTCAAAATACGTCAAATAATTTTTGAAGGATGAAGCAAATCGAAGAGTTTAAATTAGTAAAAGATCATTATGATTATGATTTTTGTTTATATGAAGTTACTTTTCGTTAATACAAATAACACAAAATACTTTGAATTAGTGTTGCACTATGACTCTTTTTAGCGTGGTTTTAAACGCTAAGAAAAAAATTATTCTTTGGAGTCTTTGCGCTTCAATCCTCCCTGCTGCCCGGACGAAATTTGTCAGGTATCTGAAAATCAGTGGCATTTTGAAAAATGATGGGTACAAAGGATTCAACATTTTTGCATAAAAGGAAATATTGAACTGTTTTTCCGAAAGTGTATTTTTCTATGTTTTATTATTATTATTTTTTTATTAATATTCGTTATGGAACATTCACAAGTATTTAAGACTTACCGAAAATTCCGGCTCATGTGTAAGTATTTAGAATGACCAATACAATCAATAGCAAATTGAGCTTAAAGGATTTCTGTAAAAAATATTTGTACCCTTGAGAAATGTTCATAGTTTGTTTCTTTTTCGAGAATAGATCAGACTAGGTATGGTATACACTTTTTTATATTATTGTAATGCAGAATGTCAGAGCAGCAAATAACCTCACTTCATACAAATTCATACAAAATGAAATATTAAGTTTGAAAAAAAAGGAAAAAAGTAATGCAACAAAACTAGAAGCACAATTATTAACTGCAGAATTTTTCTTTTTCGAACTGTTAGAAATAGCCAATTTCAAGAACGAATTAGCTTTAACTAAAAACCTTCAATGAATTGAATGTTTCTTTCCAAGTCTCTTCTATTTTTGATATTTAAAAAACTGCGTCCATGAAAAAATGACGACAGATAAAAACTTGCAGTTTAAATGCCAAACAAATTTTAAATATTTGGAATAAGGATCTATTTGTGCATTTCACGAAATTAAAGTGAAATCATTATGCCTTATGTGTTATTATGTTTGACATTGGGAAAAAGAAGTATAATGAAAGACAAAAAAATTTCATCTCTTTCATCATGGTTGGTAGAGGCAAGGTTGTACAGGGTGGGTCAAATAAGCCTCCTGGGCCAAATAAGACCATCACATTTCCGTTGAAAACAGTTGACAAGAATAGAAAAATGGATAATTTTAATGCGTTGTTGTGTACGGTATACAGCACTTTAAAATTATCGGTTTTCTGTTCTTGTCAACGGACCAATGTCTAAGACTTGTTTAACCCGGTAGCTTACTTCATTGCCTTAATGAAACGCAATTTTGTACGGACGAAACGCACTAAGTGATTTTGAATCAATAACTCAACAATTCCAATGAAAACAGTGCTAGGTCTGTTGTAAATGGAATTAATTCATTGTACGTTAAAAACACTTGTTAGCACTTAGAACAAAACTCAAGGAAAACAAGATTAAAAGTGAAATCATTATTTAATCAAGTAGGCGAGTTGCTTAATTTTTTATCTGTATAAAAATTTTCATCCTCGTAAAAAGTATTACACCAAGCAGAAGAAAAATTGAATCGTAAATTGAGCATTACCTATAATAATAGATAAAATTCTTTAATGGAAATATACATATTTGTATTTCTAGTTAAGTACAACAACAAAAAAAAATGTCCTACATAGCTGAAATCAGAAAAAAAGTAAACAATACTTCAAACGAAAAGAATTTTCCTTACTTATTTACCATCTGTCTATGCGTCGAACGCATTTACCCAAATAGGGTTGATTTCGAATTTTCTAGAGTCCATTACTTATTCCTCATTTTAATTCAAGTATTTCGAATATTTTGAAATCAAAAAATAAAAAGGAAAAAGGGAATCAAATAGAAGAAACAAATTAAAACTTAACTAATTAAATAAATTACTCTATTTGCAGCTTCATCTAAATAAAAAGAACTAAAAATAATCTAGTCTTATCTTATTTTTGAATAGCATATTAATGATTAATTTGTGTTTAATTCCTTTAATTTTATATCTCCAATTCATAAGTTTAATCTTTCGAAGTATCAATGTCTTGTTGTAAGTATGATACAAAAAAAAATAATTGAATCAAGTTTAACAGGATCATGGATATGACCGCACATTTTCATCAAGGATTCATGTAAGTTTATTCATTTATACAAACCATATAAATCACAAAATTTCAAAGCATAGTTTCATGTTTTAATTTAATAATTATTATTAACATTAATAATAATATTATTAATAGTTTAATTTAATGTCTTAATTTGAATTCTACTTTTTATTTTTATATTTAATTTATTCATATTATTAATATTTAAATTGAAGGCAGTAGCAAAAGTTTTTTTCTTGAAGTTTACTTAAAACATTTTAACCGTGAATAACATCTTAAATTTAATTTTACTTTGATCAATAGCGCATATTTATAATTTAATTTAAAATATAAGGGATATGTTTTGAGTAATAATAAATAATCACCCCGATTACAGAATCCGACGAATAAGCTGCGGAGGGAATCACTCAATTTTGACATTTTTTCTATAAACCAAATGTCAAAAATGAGTCAGATTCCCTCCGCAGCTTATTCGTCGGATTCTGTAATCGTCGTGAATATATTAGACTGAAATGAAAACGTTTAAGAAAGTCTGATTTGGGGATTGCTAAAGATATTCACGAATGTAGTTATTTAGGATGAGCTTAGGATAAATGAGGCCGTGAGTGCAAAAGTGGTGTAATTTTTTGACATTTTTCATATTTTTGTCTCGTATTTTTACACTTCTGCATAAAAAGTCATCAAAGCTAAAATGTTAAATTCTTAAATATCTAAGCATTTCAAAAATGTGACTTATCCTCCTTGAATCCCAAATTAAATAATATTTAAGATCGATTAAAGATGAAAAATATGATATTTGTTTATCTTGGTGGTTCATCTGATTTATAAGAACCGACCCCGATTTATAAGAACCGACCTAAACAAGCACGCCACCATAAATCAGAACTGTCTATTTATTAGGAGCATTCCTAGTTTTGTTGCCCTACCTGTTAACATCTAGATGTGTAGAAGTTTAATTAATAGAAAAAATAGAAAAAAAACAGGTTGCACGCCACTAGTGCTAAGCTCCAGCGAGAAAATCAAATCAATCGCCACTGAACCCACATGATTAGCAGTCCCAATGCAGGTTTCGTTGTTTATCAGTTGCAACAGCGACTAGCACTTTTATAAACACACACCAGCTTCCTATTGTTTAGTCGGTTTCTTTCTTTTCTTCCCGTACCCGATTAGAAAGCCAACAATTCGTTGGTCATGGGGGGTGGGGGGGTGAAAGAGTTGACGCTGGTCAAGAATTAGTTTACAAATTAAGTCGGAGTTTACAAAGGAGTCAAAAAACCCCACAACTAGTTTACATTTGCTTTCCCGATGTTTCGAAGGGGTTGCTGGCTTCCTCGGGGGAAATTTATAAGGACAAAAAAAAATACATTTGTTACATTCAGTGTTATAACAACTTAAATAATAAAGTGAACACTCACTATTTATGCGTTATAAAATTAATTTTAACATTAAATGATTATTAGATCATTTAAGAGTGTTCCGAACTGAACAAAACCAGTCATTTGCTAACTTTTTGTTTTGCATATATAAGACCGTTTTTTTTTACTTTCATCAGATACTTTGTTTTATAAAACTTTGCATTTTTACTAATTGGTCACTAGCAGGCGTATTATTGTGTTAAAAAAATTTTTTTCTAAAAGTAACTGATTTTAACTTCTAAATTTACATAAATTTTCTGTCAAAAAGTGCATTTTTAGAATTAAAAATTTCAATATCAAATGATACAAATATGATTACATAATTAATGAAAATCGTGAAAAATATATTGAATTTATATCCACTGCAAACAAATTTGTCACAAAAATACCGTTAGGTATAAAAAATTGACTGTCAAAAATGGGTTTTTTCAAAATTCACAAGCATTTTTATTTTGCATTATTAAAATTTTTATTAGGTACAAAATTAAAAATTTTCTCCAATAGTGGCATTTTAAAAATATGGAATTTTATGTTATTAAACATTTTTTTGCAAAAAATGCTATAGTGTAGGCTACATTTGCTTTGAAAAACACCCATTTTAGCCATTTTCTCGATTTCTTAGAGGCTTTTACCAAAATCTAGAGCACAAAATTAAATTTTTTTTCCAATGATAGCATAGAGAATAAGTTTATCTGTCCATAGACACCTTAATCGCTTTGATCGGACAAGTACACGCTTCGCAATCTTATTCATGAAATCACCATTTCAGTCCGGAACACTCTTAATAAAAAAAAAGAAAGAGCACTTCAAATATAGTTTGGTCTATTTAACAAAGAAACTACTTTTGATATAACATTTATGAAGATGAGATGAGGCAGCAATAGACAGCTGAAATGTTTTGTTTTCTATTCATGCTGTTGTTGTTTATTATGTGTATTGTCTCCAGAGTATATCTATCGATATCGATACATGTTTCTCTTTTTTGACACAATCAAAATCTGGAGAATGACCGCTTTCGATGCTGTGGCTTGCCGGGGCCGTCTTCGCAGGATTATTTGATTTTATGTCAGATCTATGATTTGACATGCGTTGGTGAAGGAATTGTTTTTTAGTGCCGATGTAGCACAAGGTGCAGGGTTCGCGCGGTTTACTATTACAATTGATCTTATAAATGACATCTGGTTCTTTGTCTTTATCTGATTTTGTCTTAAGTTTTGTATAAAGGTGAGCAGGGGCTTTATTCGATTTGAAAGCCAAGTGAACGGCGGTTACATTTCTGCTGATGGCTTCTTCAAAGTTCTCAGTAAGACTTTGCATCTAAACCATACTCTTGAAGTAACCATCAATCGGATCGGCCCGGATCCTTTTTTTGCTGGCGGGGAATTTGTTGTATTTGCTTTAAAATCAGACCACGAATTTTAGCTGAAGGATAGCCATTATCGATGAGGGTTTTTGTAACATTTTTCTCATTTACAGAATGGAATCATTCACCACTCAATGAAACAAATTTAAACATCGATTTCCTAAGTTTACAAATATGTATAATACAAATGTTTGTAAGTTAAGTAGGTATTTTAGGTATTATATTTATTAAAATTTATTATTACCGCGTTTGATTCGTTTAAATCTAAACTGGCTTTCAGTTAGCTGTTAAAGTAGTTAAACCCGGTTGTAAACGTAATTCTAAGTGCATTCCCCATTTTAACCAAGCAAAGTGATATTTGACGTTTTCATGCGCGAGTTTAAAAATGCGGATTAATAGGTTAAAAATTCATTTAAACCTTATTTACACCCAGAGAGAATAATATAAATAATATAATTTTTACCTTTGGTCTTTTTTTAATGTAACCTGAATTGCACAGCACTAGTTAGAAAGAATAGGAGGATAATAAAAAAGTGGCAGTGGCAAAAGGAGGATAGTAAAAAAGTGACTGAGATTTAATCAAACGGGTGGGGTCCAGTCAGGTTGGGGGTATATAGAAAAGTATAAATTAGCAGTTAAGCACTGCATCCACTGCAACATTGCCACCCGCCAGGCTTAAAATAGTTAAATACACTAGTCAACGAAATTAAAGGAACAAATTTATTAATTGTGACGGCTGATCGTATTGAGTTGAAACAAAATGCATTCTACAGCTATTTATTTTTTGTTTCGAGATTTGTTTGCAAATATTTTTTTTGAAGTATCGTTATTGCGTTATTGCAAGTAATGACACGAGACAAAAAAATAAATAAATATAAATAAAATAAATTGGGTGGCGCAACAGCTGGTGGAGAACCAGGGCCTAGTGACTAACAACTCTCAACCATTCCTGTGTGCGTGTTGTTGGCAGGAATAGAGGGGACCCACAGTTTTTTGCCGAGTCCGAACGGCTAATTGAGCAGCACTTATTCATGACAAGTATACTCTTGGAGGATTTGTCAGTTCCTCGCAAGGGGCAGTACCTCGGATAAATCATTTCTGTTTTTAGGTGGCACGGCTGGGAATCGAACCCACACCTTCAGCATGACAGTCTTACGCACTAACCATCAAGCCAAAAGGTACTACAGACAAAAAACAAAAATTACATTTTGTTTGAAGGTCCTCATTTCTATGGATAACTTTTTTTGAGTCAATCAAATGTCATCAAAATTACTAGAAAACCACAATACCAGTAAATTTTTTCACAGTTTTGCATTAGTTAGATACTTTTTTGACTTCAAATGAATTAAAAAGTATATTTAACAAAAAAAATTTCAAACAAAAAAATTTTTTTTTTTTTTTGGAAAAATGTACTTTTTATTTCATTTCAAGTCAAAAAAGTATCTAACTAATGCAAAACTGTGAAAAAAATCTACTGGAATTGTAGTTTCCTGTCATTTTGATGGCGACTACGCATTGTTAAAAAACAACACAATTTGTTCCTTGACTTGGTTTGTAAGATGTTGAGATTTTGGTGAGGAAAAACACTTCGATGAATCAATTTGAAAAATTACAGGAATATTGATGCTTTAAAAATCTACAAATTTGCATACAAACGCAAGCCATGCAATCAATATATGTAAAGAAAAAAAGATTTAGATTTTGTTTCAACTCAATACACAAAAACACTAAAAAAACAATTGAAAAAAATGTGTTCCTTTAATTTCGTTGACTGGTGTACTTACTTATGTATATTCTACATAATAGCCTTTTCTTACACCTAAAATCACATAGCATCTATTATTCTATCTAAAAAAGACTACGGGTAAGTTATTTAGGAAAAAACAAAAAAATAAAATCTAAAAATCCTTAATGCATCCTGTCTAGAAACTTAATCACCGAAACTGGATGCTTACCAATATAATCAGGCAGACATCCTTATCTCTCGACTTGTTCCAAACCCTACAATCCACCAATCACAAACGTAGCTAACAAGGTTTTTAGACAAAAAAAACACGATATACCAAACCTTAGAATCAAATCTAACGCTTGTACTTTTTATAAATTTTCCTTTAGCAATTAGCAGAAACTGTAGAAATGAAGTAATTTGTGCAAAATGTGGTGATAAACATGATGCAAAGAGCTGTAAGAGTGTTTCATTAAATGTAATAAATGAACTGTGTTTTGGCAAACTGAAGGCTTGGTTTGCGAAATCCATTGTGAGAGGACTCAGGGCTACTGGATAGTACTTGCTGTATGCAAAAAGTATTACTAATGTACATATATTTATTACCCAATTTCAGCGGCACAGATACTACGGCGGCAGAACTGGAGACGGGCACATTTTGGCTGGCGTCGGCTTATCTCGGTCATGACCATCTTCTCTCCCATGAAAAAGCCTGGAGAAATTTATCGCTGACGCAGAAAGGCAAAATATGAGCCTTATTGTTGGAAGTGATACTAATGGCCATCATACAGTATGGGTAAGTACTCATATTAACGATAGAGGTGAGTCCCTTATCGATTTTATCTTAAATACTAACTTTATATTGAGTAACGTAGACAATGAACCAACTTTCGTTACTCTTGTCTCCGCTAACATCTATTAAATGATTTTGAATTGAAAAGTATCTAGTGATCACTAGTTCTCTGATCATACATTCAATTCAGCTTAAACGATCCACTTCTATGGAGAAAAGTGTTCATACCCAAAGCCGGTAAATGTGCCCAGGTAGACCCGTAAGATTTAAGACCTATTCGCCTATCATCATTCCTTCTAAAAACTTTTAAACGACTGATTGATATCCAACTACGGTCAAGCATTAATACGACTACTATTTACAGCTCAACAAAGGGAAGTCATTGGAGACGGCTCTCCACACACCGTAAGTACCATGGAATATTCCCTCCATACTAAGGAGTATACAATGGTTGCCTTCCTAGATGTAGAAGGCGCTTTTAATAACGTCGACACATCTGCAGTCGCTTCTACACTGGCATTTCTGTTGATGCGTAGCTTGGTGAATTTATTAATCAAATGCTTACAAGCAGGGTTATCAATTAAAAACTGGAAGGCTTCTCATCAAGAAGATCTGTCAGTAGGGGTAGTACACCGCAAGGCGGCGTTCTTTCTCCCCTTATTTGGAGCTTTGTAAAGGGTGATTTTTTAGCTGGTTTGGTTTTGGCAACACTGGTTTTGACAGCTGACGTGTGTTTAGTACCTTGTGTCACTGTCAAACAGCTTCAGTTTGGTTTGCAATTTAACCATGGATCGTCTTACAAATGAACAACGCTTGCAAATTATTGAATTTTACTATCAAAATTCGTGCTCGGTTCGAAATGTTCATCGCGCGCTGCTTATCGAAAAATTGTGTTCAGCGATGAGGCTCATTTTTGGTTGAATGGGTACGTAAATAAGCATAATTGCCGCATTTGGAGTGAAGATCAGCCAGAAGCATTGCAACAGCTACCAATGCATCCCGCCACTGTTTGGTGCGGTTTATGGGCCGGCGGCATTATTGGGCCATATTTCTTCAAAGATGATGCGAATCGCAGCGTTACTGTCAATGGTGAACGCTACCGAGCGATGATAACAAACTTTTTTTTGCCCGAAATGGAAGTTCTTGACTTGCATGATATGTGGTTTCAACAAGACGGTGCCACATGCCACACAGCACGCGAAACAATGGCGCAATTGCGAGGCGAGTTTGGTGAACAGTTAATTTCACGTTTCGGGCCGGTCAATTGGCCGCCTAGATCGTGCGATTTGACACCATTAGATTATTTTTTGTGGGGGTATGTCAAGGCTAATGTCTATAGGGACAAGCCCGCTTCGATTGACGCACTGGAAGCCAACATCCATGCATTCATTCGTGAGATACCGGCCGATATGTGTGAAAGAGTATGCCAAAATTGGACTCAGCGGATGGGCTACCTGAGACGCAGCCGCGGTCAACATTTGCATGAAATTATCTTTAAACATTAAATTGCAAGGTTCAAACTATCGATTCAAATAAATATTTCATTCATTTTTTCGAATTTTTTGTGTTTTTTTTTTTTTAAAGTTCTAAACCTCTTAAAAAATCACCCGTTAGTTAATGAGGTGCTGAATTGCCTAGAGAAGAGAGCTACAGACTGATTGCCTATACGGAACACGTGGCTATAGCAATATCAGGAAAGCATCCTAACACTTTAAGAGATCTTTTACAAAATCCTGTAAACAAGCTAACACAATGGGCAGATCGGTGCGAACTTGAGTTAACCCCCATAAAAGAGATCTTGTCCTCTTACAAATTCCGCAAATAGACGAAAATGGTGACTTGCTTGTCGACTTTTGTAACGCGAATCGTCTTGTGATAGGTGGGACTGTATTTAAGCATAAGACGTGCAACAAAATTACCTGGGTGCATCCGGATGGTCAAACCGAAAACCAAATTGATCATATCATGATTCAGCAGCGATGGAGGAAGTCTATGTGTGATGTCCGGAGTATAAGAAATGCCGATGTGGGAAGCGATCACCATTTGGTTCTGATGAGTCTCAAACTACGAACCGCTGCCGTACAAAAACCAGCGCAGGATGCAGCAAGGAGCTCAAAATTCATTACGAATGCTTTAAATGACCCCAACATATGTCGAAACTATGCCACCACCCTTAACGACAGAGCCTCGTCATTAAACGGAATCCAGAATTCAACAATTGATGAGATGTGGGGTGAAATTAAAAGTGTTTTTATGGAGGCTGGATCCGAAACTGTACCCAAGCGAACGAGACGTAGAGACTCTTGGATATCCCAAGACACCTGGGATAAGATCGAACTTCGCAAATCGTTGAAAATCCAAATAAATGCTGAAGCAGATGTTCAACGAAAGGCTGACTTGCGAAGAGAGTACCGCATTGCACATAAGATGGTCTATCGCTGTGTGAGACGTGACAAGAGGGTGAAGGTAGATGGACTCGCAGATAATGCGGAAATCGCTGCCAGAAGAGGAGATATCCGGGAATTGTACCAAATAGCCAAAGATGTTATCGGGAAAAAAAGCAACACCAATCATCCTGTAATGGATGTGGATGGCACACTTTTGGTATCAATTGAGGATCAGCTTCGTAGATGGAAGGACCATTTTTGTGCCCTGCTAAATGAGGATTCAGTTGAGCAGAGTGCTGAAGTGCCCCAACTAAACGAGATGCGCAGGTCCTATAGGGGTATTGACATCGAACCCCCGTCAGAATCGGAAATCCAGACATCAATAAATCTCCTCAAAAACAACAAGGCAGCTGGACTGGACGGAATACCAGCTGAATTCCTGAAAGCCGATCCCGTAACAGCGGCTAGTATTTTACATCCGTTGATAAAAAACATTTGGGAAAACGAAAGCTATCCCAGGGATTGGAAGGATGGTGTGATTGTTAAGTTGCCAAAGAAAGGTGACTTAAAGAATTGCAACAATTGGCGTGGTATCACCGTTTTGTCCGTTTTCCCAAAACTAATGGCAACCATCATTCTCGAGCGAATAAAGGAGAGAATCGAGTCTACACTCAAGAGGCATCAAGCTGGCTTCCGCAGTGGTCGATCGTGTGTCGACCATATCAACACCCTGCGTATCGTCCTCGAGCAGTCGATGGAATTTCAATCACCGCTTTACCTCATGTTCGTGGATTTTGAGAAAGCCTTTGATCGAGTTAACCGAGAATGTATATGGAGATCGTTGCTTGGTAGAGGAATTCCACCAAAAATAGTTGCCATTATTAAAGAGTCCTACAACAACGCAAGGTGTTTTGTTTTGCACAACGGGCAGCTATCCGACTCCTTTGTAGTGCAACAGGGTGTGAGACAAGGGGATGTTCTATCGCCAATTCTCTTCCTGCTGGCGATGGACGACGTATTGACGGCCAGTGTAGGTACAGCAGAGCGACAGGGCATTCAATGGAGACCGTTCGAAAGGCTCAGTCATTTAGACTATGCCGATGACATATGTCTACTGGCAAATAACATCAGTGGGCTGAACGGGATGTGCCAAACACTGCAAGTGAAGGGAGAGTCGAGTGGTCTAAGAATAAACAGCAAAAAGACAAAAATAATGCTCACAGGCCGCTCCACACAGCAGCGTATTATTCTACAGGAGACGCCAGTTGAAGTAGTGGAACAGTTCAACTACCTTGGCAGTATTGTCTCTGCAAACGGTGGTACGGATCTGGACGTTAAAAGTAGAATAAATAAAGCTCGTGCTGCCTTCGGTACTCTGTCCCCAATCTGGAAATCAAGTCAAATCTCCTTACGCACTAAGTTGAGATTCTTCGAATCCAATGTCAAATCCGTGCTGTTATATGCTTGTGAAACCTGGAAAGTCACGTCTATCATTTCGAAGAAATTGCAGGCTTTTGTGAATCGCTGTCTTCGCCATATCCTAAAGATTCGCTGGCCACAAATAATATCAAATGAGGAATTGTGGCGCAGGACAAGTCAAGAGCGGCTGGACGTCGACATAAGAAAGCGTAAATGGCGTTGGATTGGTCACACACTGAGGAAACCAAACAATGAAATTGCAAAGCAGTCCTTTGAATGGAATCCTCAGGGTGCACGGCGGGTTGGAAGACCAAGAACAACATGGAAATCAACTGTCTTAGCGGAAGCAGAATCCCAGAGAAAGACGTGGCCACAGCTAAAGTACCTTGCAGCAGACCGTGAAGGATGGAGACGTTTTGTTGACGCCCTATGCCCCAGCCGGGGTTACAGGACACGATGATGATGACTCATTCCGTAAAACGATTATCGCTCGACGATAACGTTTTGACGATAGTCTTGCATTCCGTAAAACTGAAAGTGACTATCGTTTTGGCGATATCAATTTGACAATTAAACATTTGCTTCACGAGTCGATAATCGCCAAAACGCTATGGTCAAAACGATAGCGCTGAGACGATAGCTAAATAGGTATCGTTTGCATTGATTTTCAAGCTCACTTAATAATTTTTCATGATTGAAAGTTTGTAGGCGACTGTAGTTGAATGACTGGGTAGCCACTGTATTTTGAATCATATCTTTTGTCTCTTTTTCGTTGCACCAAAGAAAAAAAAAATACGCAGATGGTCATTTACGACAGCCAATATGACATTTATCCACAGCTTGAGGATACCAAACGCTCTCAAATTGCATTCTGAAAAAAGAAACGATAGAAGAGACGATAGTGGTTGAGGTATGTGAAGCAAATCATTGACGATCACCTTAACGATAATCGTTTAGACGATTATCATTTTGAAAATTACGGAATGACCCCCCTGGTACTTTTCTCTTGCAAAAAAGCTGTTGGTAGTAAATGAGGTCTCCAACCACGCATTATTCACTGGCTATACATTTCGGTAATTAGACCGATTCTACCTTACGGCAGCGTGGCAGCATGGTGGACTACACAATCTCACTATTGAATTTCGATACAAAACTTTAAGTTAGCATACCTTCCAGATCCACCTGGGAGGATGTGGAGTTTTTAGAAGATCGATCAATTCACTTCTACACCGACGGATCGAATACCAAAG
The DNA here is from genome assembly GCA_963921185.1 of Dasysyrphus tricinctus. NCBI lineage: Eukaryota > Metazoa > Arthropoda > Insecta > Diptera > Syrphidae > Dasysyrphus > Dasysyrphus tricinctus. The sequence goes on along the minus strand of OY992531.1, from coordinate 174,274,582 downwards.
ATGGGGTTGGTGGTGGTGTGTACTCTGATAGACTAAATCTAAGTCTATCATTCCGTCTTCCTAATCACTGTAGCGTATTCCAGGCGGAACTTCTTGCGATAAAAGATTTACGTACTATCTAAGCTGAAAGAAAACGTGCTATCAACCTCGGCCATCGGCATATTCTCTGATAGTCAAGACGCTATTAAGTCTCTGGACTCTGTTCTATAAACTCTAGAACAGCCCTTAATTGTCGAGCATCTCTGTTGGAGATAGCGCAACAGGTTAATATTCACCTATGTTGGGTTCCGGACCATAGTGACATTCCAGGTAATTGTAAAGCTGATGAACTCGCTAGAAGTGGAACATTACTACCCATTTTATCCGAAAAGATAAATATTGGTATATCCATCGCTACGTGTAAACTTTTGCTCAAGCAGGATGCTTTGGAGAGAAAAACATCACTACTTGTTTGGCGACAAAACAAGTAAGGCCAAACCTTGAGTTAAAGCGTTCCATGTGTTTAATATCTCTAAACAGACTAAACATCAGGTCTGTTGTAGGTGTCAAAACAAGGCAGACACGCAAAGCGGATTGGCGTACTTTCTAACGATTTTTGCAGAAGGTGTATGAGCAAGGAGGAGGTAGAAACGATTCCTCACCTTCTCTGTACATGCCCTGCTTTTTCCCACAGACGTAGGCTCCACTTAGGAGACTACTTCTATAACGATCCAAGTGATCTGGCAAAGACAGACATTAAGTCTTGAACGATTCGTCAGGAAGTTCTGAAACTTCCTGATGGTTCCACCATTGCCGCCAAAAGGAATACCAAATACCTGGGGATCAACTTCAACGAGTTGCTAAAGTTCAATCCACACTCAAAAAGTGTACTCAGAAAAGCGAACTGGGCATTTCACCGACTACACCCTTTGATGAGGAGAAGATCAGGACTGAGCCAACAGACGAAGATACTTGTTTACAAGCAACTCCTGCGACCAGTAATCAGCTACTGTTTCCCAGTCTGGTTCACAATTACAAAATCAGCGATGAAAGATCTCCAAGTCTTCGAGAGGAAGATGCTAAGAATCTGCACCGGGCTCCACTTTGACCGGCAGCGAAGAAAGCATTACAGGAACGAGGATCTTTACAGAGAAGCAAAGATTATACCGCTGGACAAATACCTAGCAAATTCGGCGAAGAAGCTAGTGCAGAACACCGTCAATCACCCGAATCAACTAATGAGAAGGATGGCCACCCAGCAACGACATCCCGAGCCGAGGTACCTCAGTGTAATGGAGACCCTGGATGCCAATATTTTCACCGACAACGACGAAGCAGCCGTTTCCTTTTACGCTGACACAGGGTCAGCCTACAGCCGTGGCTAAACGCCAACCCTCTCCACCAAACCACACCCAAACCACCAATGGACAACCGGGACGGAACACCCCGAGAGCATCAAAGTCAACCGACTTTTAATTTTAAGTTGACATGTATAATATATATTTATATTTCCTATTAAATCTAAGCCAATGTATAACAATAGGCCCCCTATGTGCCATAAGATTTATATTCTTCAATGTATTTAATAGTCGTAAGTTAACTCAAATTGTATATAAATGTTCAATAAAAAATCGTTAAATCGTTAAAATCGATTCGTCAGGAGCTCTGATTGGTTTAACGAGTAAAAAAAGAGTTTCCTAGGTTCATGTGGTATCACAACGGACCAACTTTGGTCTAAGTGTGTCATTATTAATTACTGACAGCCAATTCTTCATAATCTAACCTAGTGATATCAGAAACGCTTGTGACTAAAAATGTTCAAAATAGTGAATTATGTCTTGACAACTTTACACTGGTCGACAGGTGTGATACCGAAACAACACATACTGATTAGTCTCAGTGTATATACGCAGTGACTTTAGAGCATCAAATGTAAACAAATTTGTCAAACACATGGCATTGGGCCATAGGAATAAATGGTATTAAGTGCTTTTAATGGTAAATTATGATAGTATTTGATAATTTTCATATGTTTAAAACCGAAGTAAATACTGAACAACAAGTATTTACTGGAGGTAAAAGTATTTACTAGTTTCCGATGAATTTAGCGAGTAAATACTTTTAATGGTATGCATAAAAGCTAGTAAGTACTTTTTATTTCCAGTATTTACTGCAAATTGTTCAAGTTTGTAAAAATCAACTTGAAGATTTGATAGTAAATACTCTTGTATGCTGATTGCGAAGATTCACAGTCGTGAGTCAACTTTTAAAGCAATCGGATCACTTTATTTGTTCTAAATGGCCGCATTTTTGCGTATTAGCTCAGAAAAGTAGAAAAAGGAGACTTACTAAACGAATGGCTTACTACAGGTGTATGTCCTACTTAAAGTAATAATTCTACAAGTGCATAATTCTGCAAGCTTCTCTGGAGATCAAAAATCACATGTGAACACAGTTATGAGATTAGCTAACAAAGTGGTAGACAGCCACGCGAGAGAACCCCTCAAGAGTTTTATAATGAAATTATTCTCAAACAGACACACACCTTAAACTGATAAGTACAAAACAAAACTGTTTACAAAAGAAGAATTGATAGAACGGGAAATTACAATAGAAATTCAAAACAACAGCTTCCAATTTCAAGTAAACACATTTATTCAGTATATGGGTGATTCCGTTCCAACTGTGATTCTTTGCGTCCAGTGCTTTTTTTTGCTGTTTAATGTAAAATGTTCGTATATATTTTTGGTTTGGATTGTGTAAATAGCTGTTTACTACAATCTACATTCAATATCATGACCAAATTTGCAACTTCTTCGACATGGCTTGGAAAAGTATGGTCAAAATGTCAGTACCGTGGCATGTCCGATCCTTTCCGATTAAGTCTACTGTTTTCGAATGAAATAGTTCATTGAATAGAAATGTTGCCCTTAGAAAAGTTTGAGAGCAATACTTGGTTGACAAAATAATGCAAAAATTAAGTCAAAATACTTATAGCTGAATAAAATAATCATGAATGAATGTTGTCCGAGGTTTTAGTTTTATTTTTGAATTCAAAAGATTTCCCGCTCAACCGCTATTTTGATTAAGCTTTAACACGTGTGTATTGTTGTTTTCTAAAAGAGACACTATTTATGTATATTTAACAACAGTTATTTTGTTTTTGGTACGTTGTTGTATTTTAAGAGTGATATGTTTGCATGCGATGAAAGTATGTCACAAATTTATTTGTCAGTACCGTGGTAGTATTTTTTAAGCATGTTATAACATGTTTCTGGTTGGTTATCAGAATTTTGTATTGCCTTTAAAAGGCACAAGTTAAAATTGTTCTGGAAATTATTTTTCTCATAAGCAAAGAGAAGTGAGGTTACATAAACTGTCTAAATGTCAGTACCGTGGATGTCAGTACCGTGGCATTTAAATACTTATTGAGCTTTAAATAAATATAATTAAATAATTCTTTGCAATAGTATTTTCTTCTACCAATTTTCTTTATGAGAACGGTAGCAATACCTCAGACGAGCCAAACAAAAATCATTCCGTGCAATAAAAACTTAGTAATAACCCAGCACAAGGTAATGGGTTGCCATTCAGAAGAACAGACTTCAAAAATGAAAAAGAGATAATTTTTTAAAGAAAAAAAGGAAAGTAGAAATGTCAAGAGGTCAAAACGTATTAGAAAATCAAGAATCTCAACAAAAATATGGTTAAAAAGAGGGAGAAAAAAAAAGAGTGTCATTATCGTATATACTAGTTTTAGTACATTTCACTCTATTTTTTTTGTTCTTTAAAAGTTGTAGCAAAATGCTTTTACAGATATGATACTCTGACTAAATGAAGCCACAAACACAAAACAAAAATTGTTTCAAAGAAGTTTTAGTATTTGAAAATTTTCTAAAAAAAGAATCACAGTTGGCAGAGAATCACCCATATACTACCAATTTTTGGTGAATCAGTAGTATTTACTTGGATAAATTCAGTATTTACTACTAGTATGGGGTTACCAGTATAAACTTTATTTTATACATACCAAATGCAGTAAATACTATAAGTTTCAGCTTCTCATACTTTAACCTTTTACTGGTAGTAAGTACTTCAGTTTTATGCATATGCCCCATTATTGCGGTCAGTAAACACTTTTCTTTTTATAAAATATTACTGCATTGTTGCTGGTATATATTTACGTGTCTCCTAGTTCAAGTTGTAGAGTTTTTTGTGATGAATTCGGCAAATTGATGTATGAGCTGAATAACTTAAATAAATATATTAAGGGTATTCTATTCACGCAACAGCGTAAACTCGCCGTAAACGTGGTAAAGTTTTAAACTTCGTAAACCTGTCAAATTTTCCATATAAATTGTGAAAGAACTACGAAGTTTTAAACTTTACAACGTTTATGATGACCTTACGCTGTTGCATGAATACCCATATTGTTTTAATAGGTTATTTTAACTTTGATTGGCTTTCCCCTTATCATCATCGTGAGCTGTAACCCTGGCATAGGACGTCAAAACTGAAACCGAAAACGAACCGAATACAGACCGAACCGAATAAAACCGTATATGTGTGAACAAGCCTTAAAGATTGTTTCACACATATTCATGACACAATTGTGATTAATATAATTTGAGATAAAAATGAGAGACAGAAAAACGTTTTTCCTCATTTTGAATATAGATAAGTTATTTGGGCATTCCTTAGAAAATAATTTAATATATTTGGAAAATATAAACGATACTGATTTATTAGCTGAAGATCGTTCAAAGAAAACAAATTAAAGTGTTTCTATATTTATTACAAACAACATAGTGAAATCTGGTGGAAACGAGTGGTTCGACAACTATTTGAATAATCTTAAGAATCAAAGTTTTGAAAAATTAAAGAAATATTATTAAGCGATTCGGAACAAGACTGGACAAACTATACTGAGATAAGTAATTATTATAAAAAAGACATCCTTAAGCCCAGTACGCTGCGAAACGAAAGCACCCATACAAAAATGACACAACGAAATCATAAACGAAAACTTTAGTTTACTTTTCCTTCTACAGTACGCTATTCGACTAGCGGAATTGATTTAGCAGATTATTTACTCTTTTTTCGCACACAATTAATTACCCAGACCATTTCTTGTGTGCGAAAAAATGACATTTGTGTTTTTTCATTTACATCAAAGTTTTTGTTTGTTATTATTGTCGTCGGCAACGCATAATTCATATTGTTTGGGAGATCCTTAAAAGACGAAAGCTGTGGGAACCAGCTGTCATAAACCAATGAAAAGTAGCTTTATGAACAGTCAAAATCAGAACTGAGCCATAACTCTCTCTCCTTTTTCCCGTTCCTACCTCAACAAATTTCAATTTCCTATCCGTGAGGTGCGCTGTGGTGTGCTCCTCACTTCCAAAAACAAAAGTTAACGGAAATCAAGAAACCAACATTAGGGCGCACCATCTAATTCTTTTGTATTCGACTGTTCTGCCTTTAAACGTGACTTAAGCTTATTGCCGTGTATATTAAGGTAGAACTATAATAGTCGATAGCTCGCTGAATATGTATGTATGTATGTATTCGTCCTCTAAAAGTATTTGAGAGTGCTAGGACGCCATACGGCCCTAGGCTCAATGATAGGAAAATCCTTATGCACACCTCCGCGTGGTAGAGGGCGGGTAACGCTAACGTGAAGGGGGACCGAATGGATACCGGGATAAGCAGACAACCCAGCTATGCTGGTCAGGGCACAAACATGTCCTTGGGATGGTTAAAAGCCCCCTTAAGACGGATGAACTGCAGGTGGCGGTCAACGGCATGATAGTCTGGTGGCGGAGGATCGTTTTTTTGTTAAAAGGCCAACGGCAGCAGCAGGTTGCGTCTGTAACCCATATTGGGCGGCTACAAAAGGCGTCTGTTTTCCCATAGTGGGCGGCCTCGAGCAGTTATGTGTTTGACCATACAAAAGGCGGTTGTGCCTGTCAAATCTGAGCTTATGTATGTTATTAATCGTATCTCGGAAAACACCATGGTGGAAGGATATCTGCTAATACATGAAATATGACAACAAATGGAAATGAGTTCCCAAGAGGTAACCATTTTATGGAGAATCCTTCTGCAGCTTCGGCTGCTGTAAACCGCACATCGGATTTGGGGGTGCGGCATCTTTCGTGTACCAGCGTCAATCAAGACGCCATAACAATAAATGAATCGTCAACAAATAGAAGAAGTCTTTTAAGAACAGCAAATGATACTTTTGGCTACCACATACGTACGAAAATCGGAGCATGGAACGTTCGATCCCTGTACGGCGAAGGTAGATACGAGCAGGCTGAGCGTGAAATGCTTCACCTTAAGATCAGTATCCTGGGCATCAGCGAAACTAGGTGGAGAGGAAGAGCCGAATACAGAGCCGACTCTGGGCAAACGAGAATGCTGTATTCCGGGGAGGATGAAAGAGAGGGTGGCCAAAGGCTGCATGGTGTCGGAATTATGTTGAACGAAGAAGCGAGGCGTAGTCTTTGATCCTGGGCGCCCATTTCTGCAAGAATAATGACAGCAAGGTTCCGTTCAAAAATTCGCAACGTCACAATAATTCAGTTCTACGCCCCCACAAATGAAGCGACCGAGGAAGACAAAACCGCTTTCTACACTCATCTTAACTCAGTTTACAGTGGTGTTCCAAGAGCCGACATCATAATTGTCATGGGAGATCTCAATGCCCAAGTCGGATCAGACAACTACGGTCTAGAACGCGTCATGGGGAAAATGGCTTGGGGTCACGAAATGAAAATGGCGATTTGCTGGTCGATTTTTGTAACGCTAATCGTCTTGTACTGGGTGGGACTGTGTTTAAACATAAGACTTGCAATAAAATCACCTGGGTACATCCGGATGGTCAAACTGAAAACCAAATTGACCACATCATGATTCAGCAGCGATGGAGGAAGTCAATGTGCGATGTTCGAAGCATTAGAAATGCCGACATGGGAAGCGACCACCATTTGGTTCTCATGAGTCTCAAGCTACGAACTGCAGCTGTACAACGTCAATCACAGGGTGCAGCAAGGAATTCGAAGTTCAATACAAATGCTTTAAGTGATCCCAACATATGTCGTAACTATGTCACCAACCTTAACGACAGAGCTTCGTCATTAAACGGAATACAACATTCAACAATTGATGAGATGTGGGGTGATATAAAAAGTGTTTTTATGGATGCTGGATCCGAAACTGTACCCAAGCAGTCGAGAGTTAGAGACTCTTGGATATCCCAAGACACCTGGGATAAAATCGACCTTCGCAAATCGTTGAAGATGCAAATAAATGCCGAAGCGGATGCTCAACGAAAGGCTGAATTGCGAGGAGAGTATCGCTTAGCACATAAGATGGTCTATCGCTGTGTGAGACGTGACAAGAGGGTGAGGTTAGACGGTCTCGCAGAAAATGCGGAAAACGCTGCAAGAAGAGGAGATATGAGGGAATTGTACCAAATATCCAAGGAAGTTGTCGTGAAGAAAAGCAACACGAATCATCCTGTAATGGATGTGGATGGTACACTTTTGGTATCAATCGAGGATCAGCTGCGCAGGTGGAAGGATCACTTTTGTGCCTTGCTCAATGAGGATTCTGTCGAGCAGAGGGCTGAAGTGCCCCAGCTCAACGAGATGCGTAGATCATATAGGGGTATTGACATCGAACCCCCTACAGCACTGGAAATTCAATCTTCGATAAATCTTCTCAAAAACAACGAAGCAGCTGGACTTGACGGTATACCAGCCGAGTTCCTGAAAGCTGACCCTGTCAGAACGGCTAGTATTCTACACCCGTTGATACAAGCTGTGTGGGAAAACGAAATCTATCCCAGCGACTGGAAGGATGGTGTAATTGTTAAGTTGCCAAAGAAAGGTGATCTTAAGAATTGCAACAATTGGCAACCATCATTCTGGAGCGGATAAAGGTTAGAATCGAGTCTACACTTAAGAGGCATCAAGCTGGTTTCCGCAGTGGGCGGTCTTGTGTCGACCATATCAACACTCTGCGTATCGTTCTTGAGCAGTCTGCGGAGTTTCAATCACCGCTTTACCTCATGTTCGTGGATTTTGAGAAGGCCTTTGACCGAGTCAACCGTGAATGTATATGGAGCTCACTTCTTGTTAGAGGAATTCCCTCAAAAATTGTTACCATTATAAGAGAGTCCTATAACAACGCAAGATGCTTTGTTTTACACAATGGGCAGCTATCCGACTCTTTCGAAGTGCGGCAGGGTGTGAGACAGGGAGATGTTCTATCGCCAATTCTCTTTCTACTGGCGATTGACGATGTTTTGACGGCCAGCGTTGGAACAGCAGAGAGGCAGGGCATTCAATGGAGACCGTTTGAAAGGCTTAGCCACTTAGACTATGCCGATGATATATGTCTCTTGGCAAATAACATCAGCGGGCTGAACGGGATGTGTCAAGCTCTGAAGGTAAAAGGAGAGTCGAGTGGTCTTAAAATAAATAGCAAAAAGACAAAAATAATGCTCACAGGCCGCTCCACACATCAGCGTATTTTAATACAGGAGACGCCAGTTGAAGAGGTTGAACAATTTAACTACCTTGGAAGTATTGTTTCAATAAATGGTGGTACTGATCTGGACGTTCAAAGTAGAATAAATAAAGCTCGCGCAGCCTTCGGTTCTCTCTCCCAAATTTGGAAATCATGTCAAATCTCCTTGCGCACAAAGTTGAGATTCTTCGAATCATATATCAAACGAGGAATTGTGGCGCAGGTCAAGAGCGGCTGGACGTTGACATAAGAAAGCGTAAATGGCAATGGATTGGTCACACACTGAGGAAACCAAACGATGAAATTGCAAAGCAGTCATTTGAATGGAATCCTCAGGGTGCACGGCGGGTTGGAAGACCAAGAACAACATGGAAATCAACAGTTCTAGCAGAAGCAGACTCCCAGAGAAAGACGTGGCCACAGTTAAAATATCTATCTGCAGACCGTGAAGGATGAAAACGATTTGTTGGCGCCCTATGCCCCAACCGGGGTTACAGGACTTGATGATGATGATGTATTCGTTTATTTAGTATAAATTTACTATTTCCTACTACAAAAGTGTTTGGTAAACTAGGTATATAAAGAAGTGGTCGGATGAAAATGTGTGAATACATGAAAGCCATATGGCACGCCCATAATTGTGTTTTGCTACTTTTCGTCAGATTTCGTTAACTTTTGCTTTCTGGAGAGAAGAGTGATCTAGAGCGCACCCCACGGAAGAGAAGCTGATATTTTGAAGGAGAAAAATTAGCTGAGGGCTATGAATTCTCATTTTCCTGAAAATGCCTATTTAATGCCCTCCTCTCGTCAAAGTGACGGAGGAATATGTTTGAAATATAATCTGGGCCAGTATTGTATGTGCTTTGATTTTCTGCCGAATTGAGTCAACTTTTCGTTCGGAGATCATTAGAATCAATCAAATCAGTTTCGTATACCGATTTTATCCGGAATGCAAACCAGAATAGGGATTTCATAATATACAAAGAGGTGATGAGAACCAAAACTCGCCATATCCGATTCAGAACAACTCTCCTTAACCAAATTTAATTGTTTAATAACTTTTAAATGGGAGTACTTAGAAACAAAATTTGTATAATGTAATCATAGATTTTGAAACCTGTCTGTTATGGTTTGAAGGAAAATTATATTAAAAGTAACGTTAAAAATATATTTAACAATAACCATTGGCTGCGACGAGATTTTCTGGCATGGGTATGGAGAGTTTTGGTTCTCATCGCCTCAATGTATTATAAGCGTGTTTTTTTGACCTCCTCCTACTACAGTACACATAATATGTAGGTATATGTGTACTGTGAGTGGAGACATGTTATAGATAAGTGCAAAAGGTTGGAAGAAATTTCTTTCAGCAAGTGAATTCCGAAATGTTTGCATTGAATGTTGCATTTCACGAGTGAAAGAATGGCAATAGTTAAATTATGATAAAACAATAGAATTTTGTTACTCGCGTAAATATCCAAAAAAAAAAGTACCTATTTCAAAGATTCGATCTCCAAGCTAAGAAATAAATATTTAAGTAATTAATCATGTAAGATATTTTTTTAAGGAAGCATATTTATCTTCCTTCTTGCCTTTGAATTTACTTAATGAAGTGGCGTTGGTAAAATCGAAGTTCATTCATTTTTACCAGCTGATTTTATTTTTTGCAGATTTTTAAACGTATTTACAGCTTTTCGATGAAATTTTATATAACTACGGGCTTCTTGCTCGGCAGATTAAGGGCTTCTATAAAATCCATTATACCTCATTCAATTTAATATGAACATAATATAAACATTGACAATATACGAAATTAAACGACTTCACTTACGCCCTTTTGATATGGTTCTTCCAACATGGCTTCTATATCGAAATCATCAGCCATTTTAGTGGATTATGTGCAACTTTTGTCCATACAAATTAATAGCAAAATTTAACTTTTATGTGTTACCGATTTCTGAGAAAAGAAACATCTATTGAATATGAAAGATATATTTACGAAAAAACAAACCAATTGAGTTTTTTTATTATTAAAAATTTAACAACAAAAATAATGCGGGAATTAAATTTTCAATAGAAAATGTGTTGAGCACAGCGGTGACAGAAATATAATGGGTACTCCGTGTCCGTACGTCAAAACTCGCTTTGAACTACTACACTATCATCAACATTCCATTTTCCATTCTAGAAGACAAAATTTATGTCTTCCATCGGTGTTGGAGCACTTAACAAAGTAGCAATATATCTCTCTCTCTTTTATTCAGACACGTTTTAATATTAAGCTAGAACTATAATGCACTTAAGTGGTCGGAAGAAAACAAGCGAATACACGGAAAGCATTTGACGCATTTGTCAAAGACAAAGTGACAGCTAAGAAATCGGCACCTTTGACAGACGCAATTACCAATTAAAAAAAAATCCAAACATTTACACTCCACTTCAAATGAATAAGGACACACATTTTCAAAGGTACTTTTTCCATTTTTTCTTAACATTGTGCATTAATGAATCATTTGATTATTCTTATTGTTTGTTTATGATGTTGGGAAAAGAAAATAGAAAGATTAATTCAAAAAGTACTGCTATTTTTCCTCCGACTCTCATCAAAGTCTTTCCATAAGGAAAATGCAGTCTTTTTGTGTCAATTGAATAAGCTCAAATATTGAAACTGGTAATAAAAGTTAATGGATGGAATTAAAAAAAATGTGTTTGAAATAGTTTTTATTGTTTATATTTATTCTCGGACAATGCACAATGTTTGAAAAAAAAAAAAATTAACAAACCAACTACGAAAATCCATGTGCTCATTCTGTTGAATTGGAGTGTATTGGCCTCCGAAATAAAAAAAGAAAATGGGTGGTACCTAAATGTCATTTGTGCCGAGGTCCTGAGTTTGACATTTAGAAATGTTTGCTATAAAGCTCTATTGCGAAGTGGAGTGTTTCGTCAAGTTTCGTTCAACTTTGGTTACACCCCGACTCCACAGGGCATTCAGATGCCCAACATCGCAACCACAATCCAATCAACAAACAGCAGATTTTTTCTCGCTGGGCAATTCATGTCATGTCGTTTCATTTCCCTCTCACCACTACTTCTATTTTTTGCAATAATAAACGGCCTTTAGACTCCAGATAACAGTAGAAAGACCTTTTTAAATATCCAGCTACCTCTAGATACAAGGAAAACCAGAAAAAAACTCACACACACGTCAAACGACAAATCTCATGGCAGGCTTTGAACAGCGTTCATGTATTGTTCAAAAGTTTGTTTTCTTCGACATGTCGTCGACAAGACATGGATTTTTCAGGCTCCATTGGATTTTTAGTAGACATGTTCATAGTCTTGACATCGTTCATGGCAGGTGGAGCCAGCATGTTACGGAAGTGAGGTCCGCTCCCGAGCGCACCTCACATAAGTAAAACTGACATTTGGTGAAATTGGAATGCCAAAAAGAGAAAGAAGATAGTTACATTATTGGTGTGTTCCCCTTTTTTCGGTACGGAAAGCTACTTTTCGTTGGTTTTTGACATTAGCTTCAGTGCCCTTCTGACTATTATAGTTCTACCTTTAGGTTTGTTTGGTTAACAGCCCTATTCTGGCATTGTGAGGGCTCACAAGTCACAAGCCCTTGTGAGGTTTGTTGTGATTCGATAACATTTTTGGTATTCTGGGAAAATTCTCACAAGAAACCCCACAAGAAACTCACCACGGTGAATGGGCACGTTCAACCATGTAGATTTTATATTTTAATTATTGGTTTGCTGAAGATAGATGAGTAAACTTTCATAATGTTCTAGATTTATGTTGAACGCACCTACATATTTATTAAGGGCGGTATTCACCGACGGCTCATAACTTATGAGGCTCATAAACCTATTCACCAAGCAATAATAGTGAATATTTATGAGCGCTCATAAGACTTATGAGTGGTCCTGACCACTCATAAAGTTATGAGCGCTCTCTCCGAAAACTAATTCGAAAACCTTCGAAGTACCCTTCAAGAAAATTCACTTACCTACTCATTTTGTCGGTACTTTTTGGATCCTTACAAAAATGAGTCTCACACGCACACATATTGTAAATCCTTTTGTCTTCAGGAATTTTATTTTTTGTTTCAATTTTTTAAGTTCTTTTTGTAATTCACGCGGTGAAAATTTGAAAAATAGGATAATAAAAGGTGTATAAAATTAATCTGTTCCGGATAGAAAATTACAGAAAAGTACAGGATTGTGTACTCCATGAGTAAAAACCCTGCCCAAGCTGTTCTTCATTCTATCACCATGATGTTTTTGAGAACAGTTAAGAACAATATTTCCTGCACCTACTTTTGTGGTCGAGAAAGTGAGTGAGAAATGTCGAAGTACCAGTACCAGTTGATTTGTTTGTCTGGGATAATAATAAGCTAAAATTTATCTCAGAAAAACTTTTTGCTAAAATCTGACAGTTTTGACAGTTTTCACACATTCATACTGTTCTGGGTCCCAATTCCGCAAGGGTGACTGATTTTCTGTGTACACATTCTATTCACACCCAAAACAAATGTAAATAAATTTGATTGATTGTGCATGCGTTATCTGTCAAAAACTTAAAACTCACTCTTGCCGAATCGCAAAAATAGATGTGTACACGAATTTCTGTGTACACAGAAAAAACTCACTCTTGTGGAATTGGGCCCCTGATGTAGTTTTTCTTAATTTAACACAGCTAATATAAACCAACGTTTGACGTCTATCTCCCCTTCAAGCGAACGAGTCCATTTTGGATCCGCTAACGTAGTAGACAATGTACGAACGAAATAATTAGCGAAACCAAAAAGTGAAGTAAAAACATTTCCCTATATGAAACAAACTAAAACGTGCAATGATCTTCACCCCGAGACAAAACTAAGAAAATAAGTGGAGAGAATTAGAATCACTGTAGTCACAAAGAGTTTATTTATGTGCATGCAACACTCATTTTTCAAGGATCCAAGAAGAACCGACAAAGTGCGGTCATTTTTGAAAACAGTTTGATTTCACAGTTTGGGGGTACCTGATGAAGAGAAAGTTGTTCTCATTTTCGAACTTCGAAAAAGAGCTATGAGTGGCTGGTGAATAGCACAAATATAATTTGAGTAAGGAGCCTCATAAACTTAAGAGCCGTTTATGAGTGCTCGGTGAATACCGCCCTAAGTCAAAAGAAACATGTTTTGTTTGATTTTTTTTAATAAATTAGCTAAACGCATGCAAGAATGTTTATGCTGTTAAGAAAAACACAAACAAACATGTAAATGTCGTAATATTCGAAATCACAAGTGTTACTTTTTATATGTGACCTCCTCCAAAGGAGACACAGTTTCGATAGCTTGTGTGAGGATCACAAGCTATGAAGTTGCTGCCAGAATACGAAAACCTCACAAAATCAAATTAACCTCACCTTGTGAGGTTGTTGTGACTTGTGAGGTATCAGTGAGGTTTGCCAGAATAGGGCTGTAAGTCTGCAGTTAAATTATCACTGATTCTGTGAAATCCATAGTTATGAATATGTGACAGTCAAAGAGTGTTTTGGAGCAGAATGACAGTCCTTGATCCGAAAAAAAGAGAAAATGCTTCTGGATTTGATATCAGAATCGGGATCTATTGGGAGCAGAATGACAGAAAGAAGAGAAAACGTATCGAATCAGTGCTCATGATTGCCAATCGAAAAGACCAATTTATATTTCTGAGACTTCAGAGGGCTCAGAATACTTATGGCCTTTTCGATTGGCAATCCGAAAACCGATACTATACATGTGAACGCTTCTCATTCCTCACTTTTCCCCTTAAAACTGGGATTGGAATTCATGAGCTCAATTATTTCTTGTGGCATTAAATTACAGAAAAAAAAAATGTGATCCTCTTCATATTTAATTCTCCTGCTCCATCAACGAAAAGAGAAAATATACTGAGCGCTCAACGGCAGACGGCAAAGCCATGCATTTAATTGATTGTATCATATATTTGTAAACATTTGTAATATGAGAATAAAAATCAATCTAAATCTAAATCTAATCTAAAAATCTACTGAGCGCTCAAGAAATGTAAATTGGCTGATTAATAAATCATGGTTCCTACAATAATTTTTCAATTTTCCAATCTATCTGTCAAAGTAATTGTCAGACGTAGTTTGTCTTTAACTTTGTTGGTGAGTGAGCTTTCCAAGGAAACATTTTTCGTGTAAAAAAAACACGGTCAATCAGCGAATTGGAATTAAATTTTGTGCTCAATTCATGATAATTTCCTGTTAAATTACTATAGAATAACAATACATGCACTTCTTTTTAATAAGGCAGATTGTTTTTGCTTTGCAACCTTTTCAAATAGGGGTATTCACGATCCGATGTAACTGGTCATGTATCATTGCAAAAGTGTAACCCCCTTATTAATAAACGGCAGATAACAACGTGCTAGCATTTATACATCTGTTAACTTGTATTTCTTATTAACAAATGTGTAATTGTCTGTGACGTGTGTTAAGGTATGGATGACTTTAATTCGCCAAATTCCACGTATAATGAACGGATAACTTCTTTACACATACACGCACGCGTATGATAGCACTGTTTACTACTTCCAGTATACACTTCGTAAGGCAGTGCATGCATGTGACACATGTATTAGAAAATCACCATAATTTGATGAAGTGGTGAATTTGGTGAATTGATAAATACTGAAAAGATATCATATCTTTTTTAATAAGAAAAGTTATCAAGCGGACAAGTTGTCTATCCGTGTGCCAGTTAGCACGTGTGTTATGGAGTGGATATCAGTTTTTTATTAATACTGCTGTACATGTATTAGACTATCACAACAATTTGGTGGAATAGGATTTTCATACCAAACCCCAAAACCGGTTTTCACCGAAAACTTTTCAAAAACTCAAAAACCATTTACGCTGAACATTACACGTTTTTGTTAATTAACATTGCAGTTTTTTTGACACCAACCACGCACACAAATTTCTTTATTTTTGTTTTTTGTTTTCTAACCCTGAGGCAACACGAGCACTCGCTCGTGTTGGGTACATACATTAATTGTCAAATCACTCGCTGCTCTACTCGCCTCACAACTGGCTTTGAAAAAAGCAAGCTAGTTGACTGAGTAGGAAAAGCTTCGATGTATTATTAACTCGCTAGTGAATACTAGCTCGTGTGGCCTCAGGGCACTGATCTCTATATATAACTGGATAGCGTATCCATACTAAAAAGTTGACTCCATTTGAAGAACTGTTATAAGTGACGTTGCCTATTTTTTTATAGTATACTGTATGAAAGTATAACATAAAAAGTGAAAACTGACATCTTCAAACGTCAAAAAGTGAAAAAAACAAAAAGGTTTAACTTTTCCGAGTTTAAAATTAATATCCAAGAGAATTCTAAAACTTTATTTAAAATGCGAACTAAAACTGATCCATCTCATGTGGTAAACTTTTCCGAACAAATTTATGGCTTTTTACAAATTCATTCTTAAAGGACACACGAATTACGTCAACGATGTGGCCTGGGAGCATGACGAAGAGTTCCTTGCCTCCGTTCTTCTACCTAAGCGTCGAACTTGTCGAGTTGTAGAAGCTGAGTAAGGTCAATGATTCTCGAGATAACCTCTCCAGATGAGTCCTGAAACCAAAGGGCGCTCCCCCAAAACTCCTTCCTCCCTCCCTCCCTCACCCCTCCCCCTCGGCGGTACGGCGAGATGCTGTCCAACGTGTTTCCCCCCCCCCCACCTGAGGTACGGCGGTGATGCTGTACGACACTCCCTTCTCGGCGGTACGGCGATGATGCTGTCCAATGAGTTACCTCCCTCGTAGGTACGGCGATGAAGCTGTCCGACGATTCCTATCATATAATTCCTTTCTAGGCGGTACGGCGATGATGCTGTCTGTCGTCTCCTTTTCCCTCACCGGTACGGCGAAAAAGCTGTTCGGTGTTCCTTCCCTCATTCCTTCTCGGCAGAACGGCGATGAGGCTGTCTGTTGCTCCCCACATCATCATATCCTTCCTCTCCCCAAATCTCCTATATTGGGCTGGATCAAGGTGTTATACGACCCGTGCCGATGATCAGCCTGGCTGAGGGCCCAATTCAAATACTAGCTCAGTCGCTAACGGAGTATTCGGACAGATGGCAATCTTCGAATTAACTAGCCTTCTCTGCATATACGGATCTCTGTGCAGAGTGACCACCCCTTCTCCGATACTCGTGGGAATCAAATGAATTTTTCAAATGATGTTAGTGGTAAGTCCGGTTCTTCTTCAAGTTCGGCCGGCAGTGCGACTGTAAAGTCGTCTGCTGTACCTCCTGTCTTGCCTGTTGGTGGCGAAACCGTGAGAAATCATGGTCTAGTTGCTGGCAACAAGAACAGTGAGAGTAAGGTAGAAATACCCAATTTCAGTGGTGGAGGGATCGTGAAGCATGGCCCTTCCACCACTACGGAGAGTAAACCTCCCCAAACTTCGCACCCTCACTTTGGTGGTGGAAGGATCGTGAAGCATGGCCCTTCCACCTCTAACGTGAGTGTAGCTCACACGGGTCCCAGTGGGGGTAGGCGTAAGCTTACACCTGGTGGGTCCTTTTACAAGGATAAGCGGAATGCTGAGAGGATCCTGAAGATCTTTGGTGCGAGACCGAAGGTTGGAGGTGACTCAAAGCATGAAGCAAAAGTAAGGTGGGCTAAGAGCTTCTTAGCTAAACACCAGACCAGCGGCGACTCCACGTCAAAGCGACAACGGTCTATTGAAGGTACCATGCCTTACGCTAAAAGGACAAAAGTGCAAAACACCAGCACTCCCCTCAAACCCCCAATCAAATCTTTTAGAGATGTTCTAAAAGATAAAATCGTAGTTGCGGTTATTGATAGAAGCGATATAGATGGTACGATATCTTCTGATCATTGGCAGATGGTGAAATTGAAGCTCTCGGCTGGCTTCTTAAGTCTTATGAGGGACAACCCGGGACCTCCTCCAATCACTAGTGATGGCGGTTGGCACCAGGGCCATGTCAAGCTCATCGCCTGCGATGATCAGAGATCGTGCGATCTCTATAAGCTGGCTATCAGCAGGATAGGAGAAGTCTGGCCAGGTGCGAAGCTTGAGGTAATTGCTAAGGAGGACATCCCTTGCAGGCCAAGAGCACGTACCTGGATCCCGGCTGAACCCTCCTGTATGGATGAAATACTCCAGATAATCCAGCTTTCGAATCCATCCCTTCCCACTCACAACTGGAAAGTCGCGAAACTGGAGGAACAAAAAGGCCTTTACAGAGGCGCAATCATTGTGATTAATAAAGAATCCCTTGTTCCTCTGGCGCAGACTAAAGGTGTGATTAGGTTCGGGTTTGAGACAATGAACCTTAGGGTCTATAAAAAAGATGAGGTAGATGCAGCTTGCGCTCCTCCACACCCCCAAGAAGACGAAGCTGTGGTCGGGGACCCTGGTGTGTCCATCACCTTCCCGTGTTTGGAAGATGATGCATCCAGGGCATCTTCGGCTCCAGTGGAGTCCTCTCCTAACGTCGACAGCCTTTCCGACATGGAAACTGAAGACTATTTAAACAGTGTTCTTTTAAGTGAGGACGAGCTTTTAAGTTCGTCCTCTGACTTGGAAGAACCTGATAATACCGTGGTGGAGGCTGATCTGCCTAATTGTAGCCAAAATGCTGCAGTTAGTTCAGATTAACCTCCAACACTCCATCAAGGCGTCAGCCTCACTTCTTCTCCGAATATCCAGCAACGGAGAGGATATCGTCCTGATCCAAGAACCTTGGATTGTGAAATCCATCGTAAAGGGACTCAGGACTCCTGGATACTACCTACTGTATGCGTCCGGTAAAGGTGAACCTAGATCCTGCATACTAGTAAAAAGTAGCATTAATGTATATTTACTACCTAATTTCAGCGATCGAGATATTACGGCTGCAAGACTGGAGACGACCAAAGGCACACTTTGGATAGCATCGGCGTATCTCGGCCATGACCACCTTGGCCCTCTCCCAGGTAAAACCCTGGAGAATTTTATCGCTGAAGCAGAAAGGTGAAATATCAGCCTCATTATTGGGAGTGATGTCAATGCCCATCACACAGTATGGGGTAGTACTGATATTAACGATAGAGGTGAGTCTCTTTTCGATTTTATCCTAAATACTAACCTTATAGTAAGTAACGTAGGCAATGAACCAACTTTCGTTACCAGAAACAGACAAGAAGTTTTAGACTTAACTCTTGTCTCCGACAACATCTATCAGATGATTTTAAACTGGAAAGTTTCTAGTGATCACTCGTTCTCTGATCATAGATACATTCAATTCAGCTTGAACGATGAACCTCCTGGCCAGTTAACTTTTCGTAATCATAGGAAAACAGACTGGCCTAAGTACAGAGAAACACTTAAGAGACTTATTAAACCTGACATTTTAAGTGTTCCATCCAACAAAAACGATCTTGACAGCAAAGTCAATGATCTTACTTTAGCCCTAAACAAATCATTAGAAACCTCCTGTCCTCTTATTCTAATAAGGGGTAAAAGGAAGCCACATTGGTGGACTTCGGGGCTCGAACCGCTCAGAAAAAACTGTAGGAAACTTTTCAATCGAGCTAAAAGTACTAGAGTAATGTCCGATTGGGATTCCTATAAAGAATCACTAAAATTATATAAAAAAGAATTGAGGAAAACCAAACGATCTTCTTGGAGGACATTCTGTGGCAATATAGAAGAAGCCTCAGAAGCATCAAGATTAAGAAAAATCCTCTCCACAAATCCAGTTATGCCTAGCTGCCTTCAAAATGCTGATGGCTCCTGGACCAACTCTTGCGAAGAATCGCTCAATTTGCTACTGGATACTCATTTTCCAGGCAGCTCACAGACTGTTAATAGCACTGCCCTTTACAGGACAAGCGAAAAACTAACATTTCCACAAGGTCTGATTACAAGGGAAAAATTACAATGGACACTCAATAGCTTCAAACCATACAAGTCGGCGGGGCCAGATGGCATCATTCCGGCTGAACTACAGATGAACTTAGAAGTAATTCTGCCGATTCTGGAAGTCATCTTCAATGGTTGCTTAAATCTGGTCCATATTCCGCTTCTATGGAGAGAAGTCAAAGTTGTGTTTATACCCAAAGCCGGTAAATGTTCCCACGTAAACCCTAAAGATTTACGACCTATTAGCCTATCATCTTTCCTTCTAAAAACTTTTGAACGACTGATTGATATCGAACTAAGGTCAAGCATTGATACGAGACTATTGTCTACAGCTCAACATGCCTATTGCAAAGGGAAGTCAGTGGAGACAGCTCTCCACACACTAGTTCGTACCATCGAATATTCCCTCCATTATAAAGAATATACAATGGTTGCCTTCCTAGATATAGAAGGTGCTTTTAATAACGTTGATACATCTGCAATCATATCTGCACTGGTTTCTCTGAATGTGGATGGGTCGCTTGGTGAACTGATTAATCAGATGCTTACAAGCAGGGTTATCAATTCAAAACTGGGCGGCTTTTCGGCAAGAAGATCTGTCAGTAGAGGTACACCGCAAGGCGGGGTGCTTTCTCCCCTTCTTTGGAATTTGGTAGTTAATGAACTGCTGAATACCTTAGAGGCAGAGAGCTACAGAGTGATTGCCTATGCGGATGACGTTGCTATAGCAGTATCAGGAAAACATCCTAACATTTTAAGAGATCTTCTACAAAACGCTCTAAACAAGCTAACACGATGGGCAGATCGATGCGGACTTGGAGTTAACCCCCATAAAACAGATCTTGTCCTCTTCTCCAGGAAATACAAAATTCCGCAAACAGACCCCCCTATTATTAATGGTGTTCCACTAAAATTCTCAGACGAAGCTAAATACTTGGGTCTCATCTTAGATAAGAAGTTAAGTTGGAAACCTAACATACAAGAAAGAGTGAAAAAAGCCACAGTGGCACTTTTCTCCTGCAAAAAAGCCGTAGGTAGTAAATGGGGCCTCCAACCTCGAATCACTCACTGGCTATACATTTCGGTAATTAGACCGATTCTAACTTACGGCGTGGCAGTATGGTGGACTGCCTTGGATAAAGCGACACATCGCGACAAACTAAGCAAAGTCCAAAGAACAGCATGTCTATGTACTACTGGAGCACTTCGGTCGACTCCTTCCGCTGCATTAGACACTCTTCTCCATCTGACACCTCTCGATATTTTCAGCAAACAAACGGCTGCGAGCACAGCCATTCGCCTCAAAGCCTCTTCACAGTGGATCAATAATGAGATTGGTCACTCCGCTATTCTGAATTCATTCGGAACACTTCCTAGTAACACTGACTACACAATCCCACAATTGAATTTCGATAAAAATTTTGAAGTGACCATACCTTCCAGATCCACCTGGGAGGATGTGGAATTCTTAGAAGATCAATCAATTCACTTCTACACTGACGGATCGAAGACCAAAGATGGGGTTGGTGGGGGAGTGTACTCTGAAAGACTAAATTTAAGTCTCTCATTCCGTCTTCCTAATCACTGTAGCGTATTCCAGGCGGAACTTCTAGCGATAAAAGAAGTACTGTCTTGGCTCAAAGAAAACGTGATATCATGCTCGGATATCCGCATCTTCTCTGATAGTCAAGCCGCCATTAAATCCCTGGACTCTGTCCGTACAAACTCTATAACAGCCCTCAACTGTCGATCATCTCTGTTGGAGATGGCGAAACAGTTTAATATTCACCTTTGTTGGGTGCCGGGTCATAGTGACATTCCAGGTAATTGTAAAGCTGATGAACTCGCTAGAAGTGGAACATTACTACCCATTTTACCTGAAAAGGTAAACATTGGTATACCCATCGCTACGTGTAAGCTTTTACTGAAGCAAGATGCGTTGAAGAGAACAAACACAAGGTGGGAAAACATCACTACTTGTTTGGCGACAAAACAAGTATGGCCAAACCTTGACCTCAAACGCTCCAAGTGTTTAATATCTCTAAATAGAATGCATATTAGCTCTATTGTAGGTGTCATAACAGGACACTGTTTAATAGGCAGGCACGCAGCGCGGCTTGGCGTACCTTCAAACGATTTCTGCAGAAGCTGCATGGACGAGGAGGAAGAGGAAACGATTCCTCACCTTCTCTGCACATGCCCTGCTCTTTCCCTCAGACGTAGGCTCCATTTAGGAGTTTACTTCTTTAACGATCCTAGTGATCTGGCAAACACAGACATTTATAGTCTCACACGCTTCGTCAGGAGCTCAAAGTGGTTTTAGCGAGTAAGGAAAGAGTTTTTAAGATTCATGTGGTATCACAACGGACCAATTCTGGTCTAAGTGTGTCAGTACTTAGTACTGACAGCCACTTCTACCTAACCTAACCTAACCTTGCCTCCGTTAGTGACGATCATTCGTGTAAGATTTGGAGTTCAGCTCACAGCTTTGAAACTGTTACAACCTTGTGCCTGTCTTAGGCTGGTATGTCAGTACGCTAGCATCCAGACATCCAGACGAACCTGGCAAGGTGCTGGTGGCCGAAAAGAAAGGAATAGTACATTTGTACAACGTCCGCTCTCAACAAGACATAACTTGGAGTCACCGAATGTTCCTTTAATGGGTGCTGACTGATCGTTACACAATCGTTTGTTTATGACGGCATTGGCTGGGGGAGATGTCATCACCTGGGACCTTCGTAGGACATGGTTAGTTTGTGTTATTTTTGTTCTATATATCGTTAGATGCTAAGCAATGTTTTATTTCATTTGAGTTGACCAGCTGATATTAAACAAATCTACGAATACGGAGGACGTACTGTGAGATTTTTGCCCAACAGTGAAGTTGTCTATGCCAGTATTGGTCGACCCGACATAACTCTAAAGGTATACATAGCTAAATCAACTGTTCCACTTATTGAATCGTCCCTTAAATTATATGGTGGAATGTCAGTATCAAGAATTAAATAAGTTTTTGCCGAGAAAATGTGTATTTATTTACGAGAATGTGGAGACTTCTAAGATTCCAGAAATATAAAAAATGTTTTATTGTTAAGTTTTTCATTGATCTAATAATGTATTAATAAAATTCTATTCTGTATTATATCTAATTGTGGGTTCTTTTTTTAATTTTCTTGGCTTATGTTTTAGGGCTGCTGAATCCTTGATATTGATAGAGCTCCCATTTCCAAACTATATGCTTTATTTGAAGGATTGGAACGCATTTAAGTCTCTATTTCAGTACTCTAACTAATATTAAAAACCATTTTTAATTCGAAAAAGGATTTCAAAAAATTTGCATATAAAAGTAGTATCATCATTTTTCCACCTTCAAGAAACTCATGAAATGTGTTTTATTGTATGCAAATTTTTCGAAATATAAGTTTGAATTGAAAATGATTTTAAGAACCATTTAAAGGACTTAAATTCAAACTCAGAAACGTTCCAATCATTCAAAAGGACCATGTATTTTGGAAATGAGAGCTTGGTCTATCCATCAATTTCAAGAAATTTCTAAAAATTCGTAGAAATTTCTTGATATTGATAGATAGACCAAGCTCCTATTTCCAAACTATTAGCTATACTTGAATGATTGGAACGCTTTTAAGTCTCTTTTTAAGTATTCTAACTAGAATCAAAAACCATTTTCAATTCGAAAAAGGATTTCAAAAAATTTGCATATAAAAGTAGTATCATCATTTTTCCACCTTCAAGAAATCCATGAAATGTGTTTTGTATGCAAATTTTTCGAAATATGAGTTTGAATTGCAAATGGTTCTAAGAACCATTTAAAGGGCTTAAATTCAAACTCAGAAACGTTCCAATCATCCAAAAGGACCAAATATTTTGGAAATGAGAGCTTGGCCTATCCATCAATTTCAAGAAATTTCATTCGTAGAAATTTCTTGATATTGTAATATTTTCTCAGGTTCGTTAATAAAACTTATTTACTTTATTCAAAACTTCCACTTATTTATTTCGCAAAATAAAACACTTTACTTTTCTTACTACAAACAAAACGATTTATTCTTCACCACTGAATTAATTCACAAACTTTACTTTTCACTTTTATTACAACCAACTTTATTCATTCACGATTAAAAACAAACTGTGTCGCTGCCGTTAAAACATGTGCCTTTTATACTTCTTTTCCAAACTATGGAAATAAGGAGAACGTTCTGGTCTCTGCTTCCAGAGCTTTCCGTAGGGGAAATTTCCCAATAATTTCCCTTCAAAAAGCTTTTATTTGACAGCTGGTAAATCTGCTATAATCCGGCAGATGGCGCTTCCTTCGTTTGAGAGTTGCTATAATTATAGCTACTAAGGGTATGTTTGCACTGCGACCGTAAGCTTTATTGTGTTCGTTTGTTTGCTTTTCGGAGTCGTTATAGTTCAAATTTGGAAAGTCATTACACTGCCCCCCTCTTAGGATTGATCGTCCCGAGCAAATCCATCACATCCTTCACCATTACAACGATGTAAATGGTCGATGTGAACTACTTTTATTTTGCCTCTTAATCCTCTCCGAATGCGGTAGACGCCATCGTTTACTCGTGTTACAACAGTATAAGGGCCTTCCCAATTTTGTTGAAGTTTCAATGACATTCCCCTCCGACGCTGGGAATTATAAAACCAAACAAGGTCTCCCGCTTGGAATCCTGTCTTTGTTGCTTTTGTGTCGTATCGCTTTTTCATCCGACCACCTGATGTCTTCATATTTGCCCTTGTTCTTTCATGAACGTCACTCAGCCTTTCTTCTTCATTTCCCTTATCACTCCGATTCATGGGGCCAGTCTGTTGAATTTGCACTATCCTTTCGTTGTTCTTCAATGCCTTCTGCTGAGTTTTGATTGTCAGGATACCGTCCATTGAAACCGTTGAGATGACATCTTTGGCATCGTACCCCTTTGGTAGCTGGTACTTCCGTACAAACTGACGACTTATGTAGCCATGTTCATCTTCACGTTCATGATTACCTTCCACTACCACGCTGTTGCCAACAGTTTTGACCATTAATTCATTTGGCTTGAAATGGCTGACATCCATGCACACTTGAAATCCGTCCGCTCCAACTTTGTAGTTTTCTCTGGAATCACGCTCGTCACCCTTTCGCCGAGTAGGAGTTAACTGCAGCGGAGTCACTTTTGGGCGATATATATCGCTTCCCGAGCCATCTTTTTGCGCAGGCCTCATTTTCCTTTTATTCCAATCGTAAATGGGATAGGCTCCCAGTCGCTGGATGGAAACAACTTCCTTTTCTTTTCCATGCGTGCAATGCTTGTAGTCTGGTTTCCATGGTCTTCTAGGTGGCAATCTGCACTGGCTTTGCAGATGCCCAGTCCTGTTGCAATTCCAACATGGAGGTTTTCTAGGTGGCAGTCTGCACTGGCGTTGAAGATGTCCGATCTTGTTACAGTTCCAGCATCGAGCAAGTCCATCTCGCTGGTTTCTTTGGAACGCAGTTCTCTTGCAAGAACACTCCTCAACTCCTAGTTCTCTTAACCGATGAACTCCTTGAGAAGCCTGTTCTGCTGCTTCCATAGTGAGGGCGAATGCTAGTGCTTCAGGAAGTGTGCGTTTGCCAGCAGTTCGAATTGCTCGCTGAAGGTTGATGTCAGATACAGCACGAACAAAGGCTTCTGTTGCGAATTGGTTGATGATTTCATCTCCTGCAGCTGGATATGCTAGGTGTGCCAACCGTTCGATGTCTGCTTGGAGTTGTTGCAGAGTTTCTCCTCTTTTCTGGACTCTGGAATTGAGTTGGACGCGGAAGACTTCTTGCATATGGCCATCTCCAAAACGTTTGTCAATAGCCTGAACGAGAGCACTGAAGTTGCCATTTTTATCTGCTGGTATGCTTTGTAACAGCTCAGCAGCAGGTCCTCTGAGGGCAAGCGTTAGAGCTATGCATTTGTCTTCCTCATCCCAGCCATTTGTTGCTGCGGCTGCCTCAAACTGCTTCTTGTAAATTGACCAAGAAGTTTGCCCATCGAAGGTTGGTGGATGCATCTCTTTTTTCTTTGGACAGTCGCCAGAACTTTCTCGAACCTTCATTTTCTTTACTTTATCTAATTCCTTTGTAATGGATTCGATTTTATCTTCGAACTTTGCTTCTATTGTCGATAATTGTTTATCTACAGTCGAAAATTGCTTATCGACACGCTCGTCAAGAGTAATAATTCTGTTGTCAAAAGCATCCAACTTACTTTCGAGCAGATTTGTCTGTTCTTGGAATTGTTGAAGAAGATTCCTCTCTTGTTTTTCTAGAAGATTCTTTTGTTCTTGGCTTTGTTGCTCTAAAAGATTCTTCTGCTCTTGACTTTGTTGTTCGAAACGTTCGAGAAGATTCTTTTCCTGACTATCAAATTTGGCAAGCAGCTGAGACAGCATGTTGGTCATGCCCGATGTACTTACTTGCTCTTGCTGTTCTTCCATTTCAATGTCGAATATAAACGTGTCCGGGTTTTTTCCACATCTTCTTAAATCTTCTTGCAGGCGAATTATAAGATCATTCTTTGTTCCAGCAGTAGGAAGATCTCGCTTATTCAGTTCTGCCTTAAGTTCCACTAAATTTAAATCATTCAAAGATTTACCCATTGTCTCTTTTTTTTTGTTTTTTACTTTTCACACAATAAATTTACTGAGTGCACAGATAAATTAAGTTTTATTCCACTTCTAACACCAATGTAATATTTTCTCAGGTTCGTTAATAAAACTTATTTACTTTATTCAAAACTTCCACTTATTTATTTCGCAAAATAAAACACTTTACTTTTCTTACTACAAACAAAACGATTTATTCTTCACCACTGAATTAATTCACAAACTTTACTTTTCACTTTTATTACAACCAACTTTATTCATTCACGATTAAAAACAAACTGTGTCGCTGCCGTTAAAACATGTGCCTTTTATACTCCTTTTCCAAACTCTGGAAATAAGGAGAACGTTCTGGTCTCTGCTTCCAGAGCTTTCCGTAGGGGAAATTTCCCAATAATTTCCCTTCAAAAAGCTTTTATTTGACAGCTGGTAAATCTGCTATAATCCGGCAGATGGCGCTTCCTTCGTTTGAGAGTTGCTATAATTATAGCTACTAAGGGTATGTTTGCACTGCGACCGTAAGCTTTATTGTGTTCGTTTGTTTGCTTTTCGGAGTCGTTATAGTTCAAATTTGGAAAGTCATTACAATATTGATAGATAGACCAAGCTCCCATTTCCAAACTATTTGCTTTATTTGAATGATTGGAACGCATTTAAGTATTAAGTATATTAAGTTTGATGTATGTTGTTTTCTTCCCATGTACCTTTAGAAATTAGCGACACACACGAAACTCTTTAACCATGGCGATTTATAACGGTTATAAGTAATACTTTTTGCCACTAAAAAATGATTATATCAACGTTATTGATGCTGCTTGAAAAAAACTTCTGGTTTTCCGAAGTATGGTTGTCGGATTTCTTTTAAACAAATTGGTATACACTAAAAATACAAAAAGTGCTTGTGTATCAATATTATCACATCTACCCAAAAATTTTACCAGAACTGTGATAAATTGTAATTGGCATGTCTCGAATCCCGTCCTAGATTGATCAATTGCGAAAAATAATGATTGAGTTATTAAACTTAACTATTTCAACCTCAAATGAGGAATTACATGCAGATTCTTGAGATTCAAATATTTGATTTAAAAATATCATATTTTAGTCTTTTTTTATAAATTTAATTGTAAAATGACTTTGCAGCACTTTATTAAATTATAATTATTATTATTATTATTATTATTATTATTATTATTATTATTATTATTATTATTATTATTATTATTATTATAAACCTTGAGCTCAACGTAGCCACAACTTCATCTTGCGAATTCACATTAGAAATATCAACAAGGTTATATATTACATTGTCATGCTGGCAGTTCCAGAGGTTCGTATCACACTTGTATATCCACGTAATTCGGCCAATGGAGCTTGAACATATATTATCTACAAAATTAAGAAAAACATTTAAAATAAAAACAATCTAATAGTAGTGGATGGAGATAAAAAAATTAGGCCTTACCTTATTTCTTTCGCCTTTTGACTGCACATTATTAATTTTAGCTCTTCGCGATAAATCAGCAAGAACTGTTCAAACTCTTTCCCAGGGAACGATTATTTGTGTTTCCATAATGGGTTCTGAAAGACAAGTTCCAGAATTGATCACCAAAAATTATTATAAAATTGGTATTTGAATAGATGAAAATATAGCTGAAAATATATTTCTTTCAAAACATTGCAATTGACTACTCATTTTTTTTTTAATAATCAAATATCTTGCTTCTGTTGAATTTTTAAAATAATTTTTAACAGAAAACATTTTTGTGTGGCGCAAATAACCAATTAAAATGGGAAAAGGTTTTCTTAATTTAATAGAATTATTTGATGTGATTGTTAAAATTTGATTTTTAGTTACTGAGGGAAAAATGATTCTTGTTTATGAGCTGTGCAAAAAATGCAATTATATGTAGTGCGGACAATCATCTTTTAGTTGCGGGTTGATGTTAAAATGGAAAAGTACATGCACGTATTACAGCCCACTTATGCTATTTTTAATGGAACATGACATCGTTCTAATGTCCGGTAGGAACGGATTGTAGTAGGGCAGAGAAAAGAATTTTGAAAATTCAATACTAAGTTTGTTGGGTGCGGTGGACTGGCATGCTAGCGGTTGCTCGGCTAGAGCTCGCCGGAATTGGGTGGGAACTTGCCCACACACAACCCAATCTCGCCTACCACAAAACACAAATCATGCCGAAATAATTTAATTATTCGAAAACTTAATTGATCAAATAAGCGGACGGACGTTACCACTAGAACGCGCTGTGGTGTTGTTCAGCGACAGCCTAAACCCACCCTGCCTTGGAAGTTGGTGGCCTAATTTCAACTCCCCCTTGACCTTAGCCTTACCTTTTTCCAACTCGTTCACTTCCACCTCCAAATCATTCTGTCACCATCGGCATCCCCTGAAAAATATAAACTTACAAATTCATCAAGCTTAGAGCTTGAAAAAAAGACCAGATTTCAACCATCTTGGCGTAATTTACAAAAAATCAAAAATGTTTATTAATTCTCATAAAGAAATATAGATAAGTTTTACGTATAGAATAAGTTTTATAATTAACATTAAGGAGATAAATTGTTAAAGTTTAATCAAAGAAAAACAA
Source organism: Dasysyrphus tricinctus (assembly GCA_963921185.1). Classification (NCBI taxonomy): domain Eukaryota; kingdom Metazoa; phylum Arthropoda; class Insecta; order Diptera; family Syrphidae; genus Dasysyrphus; species Dasysyrphus tricinctus. The sequence goes on along the minus strand of OY992531.1, from coordinate 174,245,887 downwards.
TTGTAATAAGTGGATAACCTTAAAATTTAACCTATATAAGCAGAAAAAGGACAAAAAGAAAGATCAGTATTTGAGTTGAACGAGATACAAACAAAAAGGTATACACCGTTGATGTATCCACTTCGTTATTGTTGATTAAGTATATTTAAATAATATAGTATGGCTACAAAATATATACCGTCTATCTATCTTAGGAATTTTCGTTACTAAAAAAAAAACTCTACTAGGCGCGATTCCCACCTCTATCAGGTATGCGAACTACAATGTTTAATAAGGAATACCTATATTGAGCTCAATTGGGTACCTGTTTACAAAAAAAGAGTATATCAAAACAAAATCGACGAAAAGTGGAAACCCTTTACCACGTAGGTTCAGCGAAAAATCCCTTTAAACTTCAAGATAAAAAGCAATAGTATCTTACAGTATATATATTAATGAAAATTTTAAATGAATATATGATATCAAATCAAAAAGAGAATTTTACAAAATAAGTCAAAACTATAATTTAGTATTACGCCAAATTCAAATAATTTTTCTTTCCTTTTACAGGCTCTGGAACAGTTTTTTTCTTGAAAAGTACTAGTGGTGTTTTCTTGATTAAATCACCTTCCAACTAGTGCTGCTTAACTTGATTGGTGATTTCTTGAAAGTTGATTGTTGATTTGCAATTTCTTTATACTTTAATTTTCTATGGAGTCTTGAGCATACATAAATTTCACTTGGAATCTTGAGGCTTGTCTTATGACTATGCAGTGTCGATATGCAATATTATCTTCCTAGATCTTACTTAAACTAAGGGGAGGGCGATCACGACTTTTCGTTTTTGCTATGTCAATGATTGCCACTTTTTATGAATCCTAGTGGTTAAAAAAAAAGGAAATATATATATATTATATTATATCTTTGAATCCACATGGCTTAAGGCATATATGGGAAAAGAAAATGCGGGTCTTCTTTACTAAAAGCACTTAAAAAAAAATACTTTATTTCTAAAATTAAACTTCGACTCACCCTCTAATTAGTTTTGTTTTTGTTTAATTTTGTAAAGATCAGGTCAGTAATCCGAAAGACAGAAACCTCCAGTATCAGTGGTATATATGATTCCTGAGTGATCTCGCTTTCGAGCGACGGGGTCGTTATCGCCAACTGCAAAGAGCTCCAAGAAATGGTCTTTAAAAAAAAGGAAACCATTTAAAACACATGATATGGTTCATCATTTTGCATTTTTACTTTAAAATAAACGTATAACACGCTTATTGTGGACTTAATTATCCACATTAAAATTCTTTTTTTTTTCGTTTAGAAAAATGTGAACTCACCATAAGCTTGTACTGAATTGGCTTATATCAATAGTTTCGCTCCGTAGGAATGAATCCTTTTATTTTGTTGGTCACACACTTTAATTGCCCTGGTTCTTTTGGGTTGAGTATTTCGTTTTCTTTTTCTCAAAAATGTTAGAGCACTTCGTTATAATTTTTTGTAAAAAGTAGTTAGTTTTATTGTGGCTGTGCAAACTCTATCCTCTACGGCCTTTCGCGAAACTATGATGAAAATGATAATTTTTTTTGACGGCTGACTAACAGAACGAACGATACTGTTTTAACTTTGAATAAACGGAACATAAGTCATCCTATTCTTATTTGTAGCCAATCAAAGCCTTTCCCATTTTGTTGAACACGACCATAAACCAATTCGCCCTACGGTCAACTGCGCCATCTGGATTTGTATAAGAGATACATTTCCTTTGGGAAGCGTTCAACTAACTCACAAATCAGGTACCAGTTTACACGATGCGATTAAAGGAGAACAACTTTTCTTAAAATTATTTTCCATCAGGAGTTTTCTGCTATATATATACGATGCGCAGTATTCAAATACTTCGTGCTGACCAAAAACTTTTTAAATTTGTGTTTAGAGCGTTTTTATTAGTTCTTTTTCGGTTATGCTATGTTCCCACCAAAACGAAATCCGAGATTTCAGCAGAAAAATTTCCAGTTTTCAAATGGGTGGAGCAGAATTTCATGGAGATTTCGTTGAAATCCAGAGTTTTTATTGAGATTTCGTTTAAATTTCCATGAAATTTTTTCCCAGCAGTTCAAAATATCAAAAGTTTTCAACCGAAATCTCGGATCTCATCTTGGTGGGAACGTAGTATTACATGGATATTCGATTAAACGCAAGTAAATAGTTACGCGGTGTATGCTCGTGGGCTAATCTTCGATTCTACGTTGCATATTTTCTTATCCACATACTTACAATTCCCTTGCGCCAGCTTAAGTATAAAAGGAAGCAATCTTATTTTTATATGGGCACTAGCAATCTAGGAACAAGTCTACTTCAGAATGTTGTATTTATTGACAGTAAACTATTGCAAATAGTATTTGAGTGTTTAGAACGATTATATTGTCACTCTGGTTCTAAAATGTGTTTATGAATAAGATTATTCTTTTTTTTTCCGAAACAAGAAAAATAAAACTACCAAATATTTTGACCTTAAGTTGCCTCGTGTGAACGACGTCCTCGAAATGTTTTTGTGAAACCGAAAATTTTAATCGAACGCACTCGTACGCGCCCTTCCAAAATGTCAAAAAGAAACAACAACAAACAAAAATTTACAACAAAAAATGAAAACTGTCAATTGCCAAATTCCAAACATAAACATGGATAAAGACGGAACGTTCAGATGGTAAGTTTTATAATTTGTTTCTTCTAAATTGTTTTAAACATACATTTATTCATCTTGTTTTTTTTTTTCAGATATGCCCTGTATTTGCCAGCGCCATTGCCCACATCAAAACTAAACAACCCCCTTATCGTCAGCGACGACAACACAATTTCTCGGGCTGCCAATGACACCGCCAGGATTCAGTGGTGAGTTTTATGAGTTATATATCACTATGGAATCCAAAACTATATTTAAATATATTTTCAGGTATCCACAACAAAACACTTTACGAGGAGGAGGACCTGACGACTTCACGAAGAGTGGAAGGATCCTGAAAATCATCTATAATTTATAATTATCCTCATATTTCCGTACACCCATTCTTCATCCAGCGCCAACTATGCCGCCTTCTATATTTTCCTGTCAGCTAAACTACATATGTATAAGGGTACATAATAATATGTGAAAATTTAACTATTTGTGTTAACAAAAGAAACTAAATAAAACTGTGTGAAAAGGATTCATGAATCTAGAAAATTTCACTACCTACTAAGGGTAGTTTGTGTGGTTCGTTTTGGGCTCTTATTGTAGTTGAGTCATAGTAAGGACGTGGTGAAGAAACCCACATCAGCCGGGCAGTTTGAATTTTTTTTTTTGATTATTGTGATTATTATTTTCTTTTTTTGTTTTGCCTGAAGATACATACCGGACACCTGGGTTAGGTTTACTTTAGTTTAAAATTTCCATTTTCATTCGCGTTTAATTGTATTTTACTATATTAGGGTTCGTAGATTGTAATTATCATGTTAAAGACATTTTTGAATGCAATCGAATTAAATTGATGCAACTGATGAATGCATAAGTAATAAAAATATAAATAAATAAGACAGATAAATGGGTAAGTTAAAGCAGTACATATATGTATAAGTAAATAAATGATGAAATAAATAACAAATTAATGATCATACGAAGTAGATAAGTAATCAAACAAAGTAAATAGATAAATAAATAAACACTTAAATAAATTAACAAATAAATAAATTAACAAATGTAATTAACGAACATATATAAAAAAAAGGGAGGTAACGAATAAACCGATGATGGAAGACTTAAAAAACGAATGAATAAATTAACACATAAATAAATAATTTAACAAATAGATAGATCAAAGAAATAATAAATAATTTAACAAATAAATATATAACAAAATTAACAGAAAAGTAAATAATTTACTAAATAGATACATTTGGCTATAATAAATAACTAATGAACTAAACTAAACCTAATATTGCAAACTTAATCTAAAATAAATTAACAAAAATATCACAGGGTCTGAAGGACTTCACTGTTTGAATAAATAATCAATAAATTAACATATAATTACCTAATATGGCAACAAATAAATAAATAGGACAAATATATATAAGAAAAGCTATTAAACCAAAAATAAATCGGAGTTATAACTCATATATAAATAAATAAATAAATGGAATTAAATGTAAGTACATAAACCTTCAAGGATAAATATGTAGAATATTATACAAAAATACACAGAAACATAAAATAAATGAGATGTTGCCATATCACCAACAAAATAGAGAAATACAGATTTTATCAATTAATTTTATTGCTTGATGTCCTTAGCATGATAAATACCAATGGATTTACCCGATAGATTTTCTAGTTCATAGAGGTTTTTGCCAACGGCTTTTACGACTCTACACTTAACGAACTAAGGACATAGTTTGGCACTGAGGTATTTCGAACTATCACTTAAGACGAAGTTCCTTCTGAATACCTCTTGGCCAGGTACGAAACGTATCTCACGAGTACGGGTATTATATTTTTGAGCACTTTTCTCGCCAGCTTTCAAAATACTAGCTTTAATTTTCTCACGGATGCATTGCAGTCTAGTTTGACGTGAAAGAGTCATAAGTTCACCATCCTCAACGACGTTTAATTTTTGAGATAGCTCATAACAACTACCGTGAGTCATCATGTTCACGCCGAAAAGGGCAAAATATGGCGATATACCCGTTGAAGTGTGAACAGCACTTCTAAGAGCACAAGCTATTTCGCTCAAATGCAAGTCCCAATCTCGCTGGTCATCCTTAAGATAAGATCGAATGGCGGCAAGGAGAGTTCGATTCACTCTCTCCGATGCATTTGATTGTGGTGAGTAATTTGCCGTTTTAAAATGTCGGATTCCATAGGACTTTAAAAAATGTTGAAAATCTTTTGCCAAAAACTGTCTGCCATTGTCGGAATGTAAGACTTGAGGCACTCCGAACATATGAAAAACATTTTCTTCCAAAAATTTGATAATGCTTGAAGTGTTTGCATTACGTAGGGACTTTAGAAAGACAAACTTAGACATATGATCAAGAACAACAAAGACAAAACTGTTACCGGACTTAGATCGCGGATACGGACCTAAAAAGTCAATATATATCTTTTGAAATGGACGATCGACGCTAAACACACTAGACATAGGTGGACGTAAGACTTGATTAGACGGCTTGCACTGAGTACAGATATCACATTTCGAAATATATTCGCGTATTTGGACTGCCATGTTTGGCCAGTAAAAATATTCACGAACTCTTTGAAGCGTTCTCGCTACTCCACCATGAGCAACTTGTGGCGGATCATGTGCGCGCACGATGATGTTATTAGTGATCCCTGATGGTACCCAAAGTCGCCAACTATGTTCGTTAGTAGTAGTGCCTTCATTTAATGGAAAAGCTCGCTTATATACAAAGTTGTCTTCGACTTTCAAATCAGGTAAACGTTCTTGATTTTCCTGAATGGTCTTAATTAAAGAAACATATTCTTCAGATTTAAATTCTGGTGATTCGAGATCTATCAGTGGCGCAACATTTTCGAAATCTATAGTCTCTACATCTATATACATTCTAGACAACACATCAGGGACAACATTTAAACTACCTTTGCGATGTTCGATATCGAACGAGAAGGCTTGGAGCTGTAAACTCCATCGCGCAAGCCTTCCGCTAAGGTCTTTTAAACTCATAAGCCATTTAAGGCTAGAGTGATCAGTGATAACAGTAAATGTCATTCCTTCGATGTAAGGCCTAAATTTTTGAATAGCTAGTACCGCTGCGAGGCATTCCTTCTCAGTCACACTATAATTTTTTTGGCATTTATTCAGTTTTTGAGAAAAGAAAGATAGGGGTGTTTCTTCATCTGCATCGTCTTTCTGGTAGAGTACCGCTCCTACACCGGTATTTGAAGCATCGCACTGAATATAAAACCGTTTTTCAAAATTGGGGTGCGTTAAAGCCGGTGCAGCCGCTAAAGCCTTCTTCAACTCACCAAATGCCTCCAGAGCTTCCTCTGTCATTTTAAATTTTGTATTGCTCTTTTTCAATGTATCCGTGATTGGAGCCGTCAGAGTCGAAAATTCCCGTATAAACCTACGGTACCACCCTGCTAAACCAAGCAAACTGCGAACCTGTTTTGCCGTTTTTGGGATCGGAAAATTCTCGATCGCCTCAACTTTAGCGGGGTCTGTCCTGATGTTCCCACCACCAACGATGAAGCCTAAGTACTTCAATTCTTTGAAGCAGAATTTTGACTTCGAAACGTTGATGGTGAGACCAGCTTTGTTGAGGCACGCAGCAACTTCGTCCAGCAGCGCAATATGGGTTTCAAAATCCGGAGCGATGACGAGCAGATCATCGAGATAGACGAAGACACGATCCCGTAACCTTGAGGGAATGACCTTGTCCATTAACTGACATAATCTTTGGGCTGCATTGCACAACCCGAAAGGCATGACGGTAAAATGGTACAAGGGCCGTCCCGGTATTGTGAAAGCAGTTTTTTCTCTACTCCGCTCTTCCAGCGGTATTTGCCAAAATGCGTCTTTGAGATCGATACTACTTATAAAAATAGTATCACGAAGACGACTGAAGATGCCTTCGAGATTGGGGAGAGGATACGCATTTTTCTTCGTGAGGGCATTCAGCTTTCGTGAGTCCAGGCACAGACGATTTTTGCCAGGTTTCTGTACAAGGACCACTGGCGAACTCCATGGGCTCTCACTCTCCTCAATGACTCCAAGGCTCAACATTCTGTCTATCTCGGCATACATCAGGGCCTGTATCGCTGGGGAGACAGGGTAGTGACGTTGCTTCACTGGAACCGCCTCTCCGGTCTCGATGACGTGCTCGACAAGGGTCGTTTTTCCGAGACCGTACCTGGTATAACACCGGAACTTTTGCCTGACTGCATCCAACCTGGATTCTTGCTCCGGAGACAATTGGTGAGTATCTGAAGAAACCTTTGCATCCGTCATTTTAACTTCGCTTATAATTCCCGGTGCAAGATTAAATACTCTCCAAAAATCTACGCCAAGATAAAGTTCCTGATCTAAGCTAGGTACTAGGAAAAAGGTAATATTTCGTTTTTGGTTTTTGTATCCTACTTCTAAGTCTATTTTACCAATTATTGATTGCGACTTGCCATCAGCAGTCTTAACATTAGACATAAACGGTATCATTTGAACCTTAAGTTCACTAACTAAGTTTTTGCATCCTTTTCCAAGTATGCTAACACTTGCCCCACTATCAAGTAGGCCTAAAATTTCCTTATTAGCTATTTTCACTTTTGCGTATGGCCTTGGATCTCCAGAAACATCTATTATGGTAGACAATAGATTGCATTTTAGCTGTTTCCTTAATTTGTATCTAAGTCTAGTCTTAAGTATCTTATTTTTAACTTTGCCACCGAAAATTCTTTCTTTAGCCTCGTTGTACTCCTTAATTCTAATATGTAAGGGCTTTACATAACTAAAGTTAACATTTTCTTGCTCATAATCATTGTTTTTACCAGGATCGTTCGTGCTTCTTTTCAAAATGGTGATTTTCTTTTCATCACTATCTTCAACTTCTATTGATTTTGAGGGTTCGATAACTCGGGAGGTTGTTTCGAACGCGATTCCCCCGTTGGAATCACGTTCTTCTGTTCGTTTTTTAGCTTACACTTAGGACAATTAGACACGATGAAATTTTCTTCTCCACACTTAAAGCAGAAGAGGTTTTGCTTCGGAGATGGGCATTCCCAGTATAAATGTCCTGTTGTCTTACAGTTCCAACATGAAAGAACTTTATTAGGTGGTCTAGGTCGATTATTGTTAATATATTGCACCGCTGCAATATTATCTTCGTGTTGGAATTGTTCATTATCATAGTGTATTTCGTTAGCATGTATTCTCGGAACAGATCTATATTGTCGATTTGCATGAGAATTGTGTATAGGGAACGTATTTTCTGCTTCCTTACACACAAACCTAAGTTGATCAAGAGAGAAGATTGACATTGGATAAACCAAGGGACCAATTCTCTCGTTTAGGTTACCTTTTACCATCTTGATCAATTCTGTATCTGGTAACGATATTTTTAATTGCGATTTGATTTTCATAATCGCAGCAAAATACTTATCGCAAGATTCTGAAGAACCTTGTTTTCGATCTGACAATTCTCTTAATATTTGGTAGTCGGACTTACAACTTCGATAATGAAGCAATAATGCTTCACGCATTGATGGCCAATCTGGTTGGTGATTGGTCTTATGAAATTGATAATACCAAGTTGCAGCATCACCCGTAAGTGTAAGATGAAATTGTTTAAGAATTTCCGACCAAGGGCAGCCATATTGTTTTTGCAATGTCTCCAGCCGAAATATAAAGTCTTCAACAGACAAGTTCTCTGGAGTACCATCAAACTTCAAATTCCATCTATCAATTTTTATAACATCTTTATAACCTCTGTTATAATAATTATTGTTCGGAGCCGTATTAAGGTTTGAGGGACTTTGTTGGAAACCGTTCGGATTTCCAACTTCGAGATTGTGTGATGGAAAGTGAACTTGAGGTTGCATTTCGGGATTCGGTATTAATCCTTGAATAGGCTTGAACGCGAAAGATGTTTGTGAAAATGCAGGGGTGTTGTTGAATTGAAAGTTTTGACCCGGTATCTGACTTGAACTCTGTTGTTGTTGAGGGTAGTAAGGATTTTGAGAACATTGTTGCTGTTGTATTGGAGAAAGGGTAGGTTGAGGTTGTTTTAAGGTAGGGTTTAGAAATTGTTGCGGTAAGAAACTATTGTTGGGTTGCTGTTGTTGGAACTGATGATTTTGAGTTGATTGTTGCTGAGCTAAAATGTTTTGGCCCGATTGAAGTTGTACTTGTTTTGCTACACCATGAAACTGTTGTTGTTGGAATGAATGGTTCGAGTTTTGAAATGATTGCTGGTGTTGGGCGTTATTGAAATTTGGCTGTTGCAAATTACTGAAATTTTGCTGTTGAGAATTATTGACCTTTTGGAATGGTTGTTGTTGAATGGGATTATGTTGATATGCTTGTTGCTGGCTGTTTGAATTCGCAAAATTTTGATGGGAGTGTAAATTTTGTTGATGAGATTTTGTCTGTAGCTGTTTAGTTTTCTGTTGGTGAAGATTTGGCTCTGAGGCCTTCTTATTCCCGGTAGTTTTTTGGGTGGTCTTATTTGTAGGTTCTTCTCTTCTTAAAGGAAGAGTTGCCTTATTAATATCACCGAGGAATTCAAGGAAATCAGCCCTAACGTTTTTCTGGACGTTTTCGGATATGCTTGAACTCATTGATCGAGAATACGACTCGAAAGCATTCACCAGAGCATAATTGATATAGGTTTTTAAATCATTCGGCACCGAGCTAAGTTCACTATGATCTGCATTGGCTTCGACATTTTCACCTTCTGAAATGTGAGCATCACGAATCGTTTCGATACTTCGATCTAAATCTGTGAAACCCGCGCCAAGTTGGCTCAAACTACTAAACGTAGGAGCTGTTACCGAATTTGATTCCGACGAGGTGTTAAGGGGTCCAATACCTGAAGTATTATTCAAAATATTTTCGTTCGTATCTTGTGGTTGTTCTTGGACTAATTCCAAGTTTTGAACTGGTTTTTGTCCTGTAACGTTGGTTGCAGGTGGTGTTCTTTGAAGAAGCGGACGAGAAGGTATCGTATCAGACATGTCCACCAAAGCTGGATTTTGATTGATCGGCTGAGCGGTTGAAGGAATACCGTCTTGGATCGATTTAGGGAGACTTAATTCGTTTCGATTCGCGTTGATGTTATTACTAACATTTGGTAAGGAAGTGTCGTGCGACACTCTTGGACTTAGACCAGTAAGCAAAAGTTCTTGACCGTTCGGGTTCAACCTAGCCGATTCTCTTGAACCTTTCTTCTTTATTGCGCCAGTTTTAGAAGACATTTTGAAAGATTTAAGGTTTAAAAGATGGTGAAATGATATTGGTTTTGAGTAGATGATTAAAAAAAAACTAACGTACCAAAAAAAAATATGAAAATGCAACGAAAATGTTGTAGATAAGTAAGAATTTTGAAGTTTTGTAAAAGAAAACTAAATAAATTAGTGGCAGACAAAAAAAAGTAATAAAAAAAACTCAAAGGAAATGTATAATAATAAAGAATAACAAAAAAAGGACTAGGTAACACTCCAGAATACTTGTAATCCTGTTTTGTCTTAATGTCCAAAACGAATGAAAGGAAAAGAAAGAAAACAAAAACAATTAGAAAATTTAAGTAAAGAAAAACAAGGCAATAATCAAAAATTATTGTAAACCTGTTTTGCCTTAAACTTATGTGTACAAATAATAATCGAAAAGCAAAGAAAAAAAATTGTTTAAAAAAAAATAAAGTTTTTCGAGTGTTTTCGAGAGAACGATTTCAAAAACGAGACGAGAAAAAAAAACCAAAATAAAGGTATATATATAAAGATTGGTTATTTGGTGAGCATATAAATCTCAAGTAAACCAAAAATATGAAAAGGTATATAAAAAAACAAAGTTATTATTAGATTACTCAAAAATCAAAAGAAATTGTAGTGTTTCAAAAAAATGTTTGTTTATAATTGGTTCTGTTGTCATGTATCACTGCGGGGATGCTTCAGGTGACTGATTTGGTGGTGAAACTTGTTGACGGTTTCGATGAGCGGAAATGGTGGCTAAATGATAATTTTCGAAGACTGACGGACGGACTTATGTTGAAAATTTTTCCTCTAAGTGGTAAATAGGAACATACAATTTAAACAAAAGACAAAAAATTTGGTTGCTATCCAATTGTATTCGCAATTCTATACTGGCCTGAGACCTTAGATAGAAGACATAATGCAATTAGATAAGCAACACACGAAAAAAAAAGGGAGAAAAGAAAGTAATTGTGCAACTGTGCGACACTACGTCATCAACAGGCCACAAACTTTGAAAAAAAAACATAACGATTGATTGAAAATTAAAAAGAAGAAGATAGAAAAGTAAAATTTAAACATTAAAGGATGGGTAGAGGCAAACAAAAACATAAGGTGAATTGTTGTTGTTATCATCTTCTTGTACTCGTCGCAAGTGAAGGTGGTATGTTGCAAGAACTTTCCCGATCACGACATACGAGTTTCCAAAGATGATAACAAAAACAATTGGGAATACTAAAATTGGGAATAAAGGTTGACAAAAACGAAGACACACGTTGCGGGCGCCATTTGTAGTAGGGCAGAGAAAAGAATTTTGAAAATTCAATACTAAGTTTGTTGGGTGCGGTGGACTGGCATGCTAGCGGTTGCTCGGCTAGAGCTCGCCGGAATTGGGTGGGAACTTGCCCACACACAACCCAATCTCGCCTACCACAAAACACAAATCATGCCGAAATAATTTAATTATTCGAAAACTTAATTGATCAAATAAGCGGACGGACGTTACCACTAGAACGCGCTGTGGTGTTGTTCAGCGACAGCCTAAACCCACCCTGCCTTGGAAGTTGGTGGCCTAATTTCAACTCCCCCTTGACCTTAGCCTTACCTTTTTCCAACTCGTTCACTTCCACCTCCAAATCATTCTGTCACCATCGGCATCCCCTGAAAAATATAAACTTACAAATTCATCAAGCTTAGAGCTTGAAAAAAAGACCAGATTTCAACCATCTTGGCGTAATTTACAAAAAATCAAAAATGTTTATTAATTCTCATAAAGAAATATAGATAAGTTTTACGTATAGAATAAGTTTTATAATTAACATTAAGGAGATAAATTGTTAAAGTTTAATCAAAGAAAAACAATTGTAATAAGTGGATAACCTTAAAATTTAACCTATATAAGCAGAAAAAGGACAAAAAGAAAGATCAGTATTTGAGTTGAACGAGATACAAACAAAAAGGTATACACCGTTGATGTATCCACTTCGTTATTGTTGATTAAGTATATTTAAATAATATAGTATGGCTACAAAATATATACCGTCTATCTATCTTAGGAATTTTCGTTACTAAAAAAAAAACTCTACTAGGCGCGATTCCCACCTCTATCAGGTATGCGAACTACAATGTTTAATAAGGAATACCTATATTGAGCTCAATTGGGTACCTGTTTACAAAAAAAGAGTATATCAAAACAAAATCGACGAAAAGTGGAAACCCTTTACCACGTAGGTTCAGCGAAAAATCCCTTTAAACTTCAAGATAAAAAGCAATAGTATCTTACAGTATATATATTAATGAAAATTTTAAATGAATATATGATATCAAATCAAAAAGAGAATTTTACAAAATAAGTCAAAACTATAATTTAGTATTACGCCAAATTCAAATAATTTTTCTTTCCTTTTACAGGCTCTGGAACAGTTTTTTTCTTGAAAAGTACTAGTGGTGTTTTCTTGATTAAATCACCTTCCAACTAGTGCTGCTTAACTTGATTGGTGATTTCTTGAAAGTTGATTGTTGATTTGCAATTTCTTTATACTTTAATTTTCTATGGAGTCTTGAGCATACATAAATTTCACTTGGAATCTTGAGGCTTGTCTTATGACTATGCAGTGTCGATATGCAATATTATCTTCCTAGATCTTACTTAAACTATGGGGAGGGCGATCACGACTTTTCGTTTTTGCTATGTCAATGATTGCCACTTTTTATGAATCCTAGTGGTTAAAAAAAAAGGAAATATATATATATTATATTATATCTTTGAATCCACATGGCTTAAGGCATATATGGGAAAAGAAAATGCGGGTCTTCTTTACTAAAAGCACTTAAAAAAAAATACTTTATTTCTAAAATTAAACTTCGACTCACCCTCTAATTAGTTTTGTTTTTGTTTAATTTTGTAAAGATCAGGTCAGTAATCCGAAAGACAGAAACCTCCAGTATCAGTGGTATATATGATTCCTGAGTGATCTCGCTTTCGAGCGACGGGGTCGTTATCGCCAACTGCAAAGAGCTCCAAGAAATGGTCTTTAAAAAAAAGGAAACCATTTAAAACACATGATATGGTTCATCATTTTGCATTTTTACTTTAAAATAAACGTATAACACGCTTATTGTGGACTTAATTATCCACATTAAAATTCTTTTTTTTTCGTTTAGAAAAATGTGAACTCACCATAAGCTTGTACTGAATTGGCTTATATCAATAGTTTCGCTCCGTAGGAATGAATCCTTTTATTTTGTTGGTCACACACTTTAATTGCCCTGGTTCTTTTGGGTTGAGTATTTCGTTTTCTTTTTCTCAAAAATGTTAGAGCACTTCGTTATAATTTTTTGTAAAAAGTAGTTAGTTTTATTGTGGCTGTGCAAACTCTATCCTCTACGGCCTTTCGCGAAACTATGATGAAAATGATAATTTTTTTTGACGGCTGACTAACAGAACGAACGATACTGTTTTAACTTTGAATAAACGGAACATAAGTCATCCTATTCTTATTTGTAGCCAATCAAAGCCTTTCCCATTTTGTTGAACACGACCATAAACCAATTCGCCCTACGGTCAACTGCGCCATCTGAATTTGTATAAGAGATACATTTCCTTTGGGACGCGTTCAACTAACTCACAAATCAGGTACCAGTTTACACGATGCGATTAAAGGAGAACAACTTTTCTTAAAATTATTTTCCATCAGGAGTTTTCTGCTATATATATACGATGCGCAGTATTCAAATACTTCGTGCTGACCAAAAACTTTTTAAATTTGTGTTTAGAGCGTTTTTATTAGTTCTTTTTCGGTTATGCTATGTTCCCACCAAAACGAAATCCGAGATTTCAGCAGAACAATTTCCAGTTTTCAAATGGGTGGAGCAGAATTTCATGGAGATTTCGTTGAAATCCAGAGTTTTTATTGAGATTTCGTTTAAATTTCCATGAAATTTTTTCCCAGCAGTTCAAAATATCAAAAGTTTTCAACCGAAATCTCGGATCTCATCTTGGTGGGAACGTAGTATTACATGGATATTCGATTAAACGCAAGTAAATAGTTACGCGGTGTATGCTCGTGGGCTAATCTTCGATTCTACGTTGCATATTTTCTTATCCACATACTTACAATTCCCTTGCGCCAGCTTAAGTATAAAAGGAAGCAATCTTATTTTTATATGGGCACTAGCAATCTAGGAACAAGTCTACTTCAGAATGTTGTATTTATTGACAGTAAACTATTGCAAATAGTATTTGAGTGTTTAGAACGATTATATTGTCACTCTGGTTCTAAAATGTGTTTATGAATAAGATTATTCTTTTTTTTTCCGAAACAAGAAAAATAAAACTACCAAATATTTTGACCTTAAGTTGCCTCGTGTGAACGACGTCCTCGAAATGTTTTTGTGAAACCGAAAATTTTAATCGAACGCACTCGTACGCGCCCTTCCAAAATGTCAAAAAGAAACAACAACAAACAAAAATTTACAACAAAAAATGAAAACTGTCAATTGCCAAATTCCAAACATAAACATGGATAAAGACGGAACGTTCAGATGGTAAGTTTTATAATTTGTTTCTTCTAAATTGTTTTAAACATACATTTATTCATCTTGTTTTTTTTTTTTCAGATATGCCCTGTATTTGCCAGCGCCATTGCCCACATCAAAACTAAACAACCCCCTTATCGTCAGCGACGACAACACAATTTCTCGGGCTGCCAATGACACCGCCAGGATTCAGTGGTGAGTTTTATGAGTTATATATCACTATGGAATCCAAAACTATATTTAAATATATTTTCAGGTATCCACAACAGGATCCGAGAGATCAAATTTTCAATGACTGTCACATACATACATAGATCTGCTGGAATTTGAGCGATGACCTGTCATGTTTATTTTTGGTCAGAAGAAATTGTTTATCGCAAATCGGCAGAGAAGTGAAAAGTCAAGAAAGCCCTTAAGGATGTTTCAGGGTGGATGTCAGAAATTATCAGTTGTAGTTAGAGAAAACAAGAAGAAAAAGTAAAACGCGGAAGTCAAAATCATAGGATTATTAATTGAAATAAATGCAGAACTAAGAAAATGAAAATTTGTTTCTGTAGTTATTTTATTCTATTGTTTCATTTTTACTTGGGATATAGGTACGATAGGACAAGTTTTTGATTCGTGCAAATAAAAATTGGTTTGGATGTTTGGGCATGTTTCTCTGGACATGGATTGGGTCCGGTTGATAAAATATATGGAATTATGGACCGGTGAGTATTCAAGAACATCGTGGAAAATGTCATGCTTCCATGTGCTGAGGAGGATCTTCCCCTGAAATGGATATTTCTGCAAGATAATGATCCAAACCATACCAAAATGTCAAACAATCGTTTCAAGTGGAAAATCTTGATGATTTGAAGTGACCAGCACAGCATCCTGGGGCCAATTTCACAGATCATACATAACATACATTTCATACATGATACACCAAACCGATTATCATACATTACAAAAAAAATTCTGTTTCACAGATTCTATTGGAAGTAGTGTATGATTCCATTCTATGTTCCATGCAAATGTATGATTTGACATTTCACTGACAGAAATCACTTAAATGTCATGCATTTTATAATTTCTGGTACGCATAGAGAAAAATTTTTATTTTAAAAGAAAAAGAAAATTGTTGTAAGTGATAAAAATAGCAAAAGTATTAATAATAATGGATATTTTTTGTCTCCATCTTTTTCAGTTAACAGCCCATAGCTTGCGGCCAGGCGTGTTATCCTCGACCATTCAATCTGAATGTTAGCTTTTGTGGTTTTCGTACCACTGAATTTGTCAAAAAGAACCTCTTTGGCCGCTAACATCTCCTTCAAAACAAGGAGTTGAAGCTCCTTCGTTATCTAAATGAAATTATTGTTTTATAAAATCAATTACCTATTTATCCGTAACAATACAAAATGTCTGCTCGTGTACACGAACAGACATTATTTATTAAAACCAAAATTTTGTTCTACTAACTTTGCTATACTTTCGTTTATTATGTTACTCTTGGCGAGTTAGAAAACAAAAAAATTAAAATTTGGAACGATATAAACAACAAAAACCGATGGAAACAACCGTAAGAAATTAAAAACGCATCTCTAGAAGCATCGAACACCAAATTTTTCTGTTGTATGAAATGTATGAAAAAATGTCATACATTCTAGTCATACAATAGAAGCAAAAATTCTGTGAAACAGAAGCTCACTGGAAATATTCCAGACAATGTTATGATGTATGACAGGTTATCATACAACAATTCTATGAAACAGAAAAGATGTATCAAAGCTGTCTAAATCATACAATGTATGATGTGTATGATCTGTGAAATTGGCCCCTGGTCTCAAACCCTTGGAAAAACTATTGGAGACTGTAGATCGAAGAATAGTTCAGAAAAAATTCCAGAAGGAACGATCTCTTTGCCCAGGTCAAGGAGGCTTGGAATAATATACCAAGTTCCACGGTTCCAAATTTTCTGGAGAATATGCCCTGGAGCTGCAGTGCGATGATGAACTACAAAAGTTACGTCACAAAATATTATAAATTAAACACTAAATTTATTTAAAAAACATGCATTTTTAAAAAGTTGCTTATGTTATGAACAATTTAATTGAGTGTTGTTGTCATACCAATGAAAAACGAAATCCATGCGTTGCTGAGTCCACAGTGATGGCGATACCGAAGCCGATGAAGCAATCGAAAAAGAAGTGCAAATCGCCGAGGTACCTCTAATTGTCGGTGCGGGTTTGCGCAGCCTGTTCGAATTGATTGGCGATGCTAGGAATATTCAACCAAGTATCTGCACCAAAGCTTTGAAGGCCTTATTCGATGTTATTCAAGGACAGCAGCCGGAAAGTTTTAAACTAGAAGCAGACGATCTTATAAATCCACTCTATGATCTTCTTCTTGACCTAGCAACTATGTGTACATCTTCGGGAGCCCAACAGCAATCACACTCG
The DNA here is from genome assembly GCA_963921185.1 of Dasysyrphus tricinctus. Lineage (NCBI taxonomy): Eukaryota > Metazoa > Arthropoda > Insecta > Diptera > Syrphidae > Dasysyrphus > Dasysyrphus tricinctus. The sequence continues at coordinate 174,228,973 of OY992531.1, read as the reverse complement.
CCTATGTATAAGGCTAATTGGTCGAATATTGCTTGTTCATCGCTAATTGGTCTGTGCATTGCTCGTGGTGATACTGGAAAAATTTTCAAGGCCATCGCGGCTCTTTTAAAGTCTCCAAAGCAATTGTGCAGATAATTAAGTTGCCATTGGTTTTATTCTCGCTCCAGCGCACTGTTATGAGTGCGGCGTTAAATAAACCTTAAATAAACCCATTCGCCCCGATTTTCATTCTCATGGGGTTCCCCAAAATTGTTTGGTTGATGAGGTTTGTATATTTATAATTTAAACCATTTTCACCTGCTAATTCCTTGAGTTTAGTTTTCATTAAGATCTATCTTAAGTACAACAGCACCGTTAACATCGATTCAACCAGCAATGGCGTCCGATGGAACATTCATTTATCTCTTATATCGAACTTGCCTCTTAAAAATCGGCCCTGGATTCAATGGATCCTTTAAAGGGCATGTCTACGCTACAAATACTGAATTCGGAGAGGAAGCGTGTGGATGGTTAGGATTTTGTGCAGTAAGTTAAAACGAGAGAATTTCCATATTCTAATGGTGATAACTTTGATTACAGGGAAGGCTATATTTTAAGCGTTTTTCAAAAAAAATTACCCAAAGCAATCATACAATTGATTTCTTTTGTGCGGTGCTGGCAGAAACCGAATCGCAGAATCCATCAAAATTTATATCCCGACATTTGTATGCCGATCCAATTAGCACAGGTACTCTTTACGGCTACAGGTTGCACTTCGAATTGACGATGATTTTTCCATTAAAGGTTCTAGGCGAAACTAACGTCCAAATGCTTCAAGAATCCATGATATTCGATTCAGAGTGACCACATCGATGAGACTTGTAAAAGATGTTAAGTTAGAATTTGATTTTGAACGAGATAATCGTTTTCAACTTACTCAGATTACCCTTGGATTCTTTTTCGGGATATTGAAGGCAAATTGGCTTAATGTCCTTTCGCTTTTTTCTGGATCACGGCTTTACTATACCAGCGAGTGAACTTGCCATTTATGGAGGTCAAAAATGCCGCTACAGAGTTGCCGTTTTGGCTGGCATCGTGATACGAATCGATGCCGCAAATCATAACATTCCTTAGGGGAATATTGACACTCCACAGGGTAGCGCGTCCGCCCAACTACAAGTTCATCTGCAACGCAATCTTCTGGACTATCCCGTGATTTTTGGCGTATTACCTGCTAAGAAATCGACATTTCAGTGTGGCAAATCTTTTTGATATCAGCATAGCTATCGTCTTGAATAGTTGGACGAACGACAGTCTGAGCTCCTTGGCGAATATTCTCTCGCAAACACTCTACATACGACTCAATGCAGGGCAAACAGTCCGTCGCTGGACGTTGATACCCGTGCTATGAGCTCATTGTTGGTGGCATTTGCCAAAGTCAGCCTATACCCCGATGGAAAATTTTTTCCTGGCAAAGAAAAATATGTTCATCCTCATTGAAGACCGACCACCTGAGGCGCGAGACATCTGCAAACCACACATCTCGAGAATTTGAAGAACTTAAGAAATAAACAAAATATTTAATTTAATTTTATTGTTTTTACAAATAAAAATCTTACTTCAAATTACTTTTTTTTTGTGCTCAGCAGACGTCAAAAAGTGAGAATGCCTAACAAATGTCATCTTCAATTGGAGTAAAAAAAACTGTTATACTTTCTATGGAATACACTATCCAGTTATATATAGAGATCAGTGCCTCAGGGTAACATTTTCTTAACCCGGACGCCACACCAAGCGAGTACTCGCTAGCGAGTTGGGTACATATATTAAGTGTCAAATCACTCGCCGCTCTACTCGCTTCTCAACTGGCTTTGAAAAAGGCAAGCCAGTAGACTAGCAAGTAGGAAAAGTTTCGATGTATTAGTAGCTTGCTAGCGATTAGTTGCTCGTGTGACTTCAGGGTAAAGGCTCTCCCAAACCAACGCGAATTCGTAGCGAATCATTCGCAAAGGCGATTTTTTGTTGTTGTTTTGCATTTTGTATCTTTCATATTTTGTATTATTGTGAATGATTTCGCGTTGTCGGCGAAAGTTTCGCGTTGGTTTGGGAGAGCCTTAAGAAAGATTATAAAGGATCTCCCAAACCAACGCAAAACATTCGCCGACGACGCGAAATCATTCACAATAATACAAAAAATGAAAGATACACAATGCTAAACAACAACAAAAAACTCTCTTTGCGAATGATTCGCTGTGATTTCGCGTTGGTTTGGGAAAGCCTTTAATATAAATGTCACTGATTACAGGTGAAGAAATTCAAGCATCTGAACGCTTTCGTTCTTTACGTGTAAGCAAGCACATTAGTAGTGATGTGAAACAGAATATCAAACGTAATGAGTGTGACAAAAGCCGTTTTCCTTTGGAGGTGGTGAAGTACTTACGAGTAGATGAAAACCCTAATCTAGTACTACCAACTGCACATGCTCTCATGCGCGAGTAGATACATTTTACATGGGAAAGCAGTTTGATGTGTTCCATTGAAAAAAGCTGGCAAAGTACTTGCAAGTACTTCGCCACCTCCAAAGGAAAACGCCTAAAGAGGTAGAATTTATATCTTTTATATTTACTCCTATATTAATAATTTACTGATAACAACGTGCTAGCTACTACCAGTAAATACTTCGTAGGGCAGTGCATGCATGTGCCACATGTGTTAGAAAATGATCAAAATTTAATGAAGTGGTGAATTTGGTGAGGTGATAAATACTGGAACCACCTCTATTAGTGAATTCGGCGAAAGAGCTATTGCAACGATTCAACTCATTTCTGAGATCTTAGCCATTAGTGAATTCGATATAGAAAGTTGAATGACTGTCGGTAACATTACCTGCACCACCGACATTTTGTTCAACAATTTTTATATTAGTGAAACCGCAAACCATTTGCACTCCATACAAATTTTCCCATTTTATATCCGCGCCATGTTTGTCGCAAATCTGCTGTTGATTTTCTTTATTTTCCAGAAAATCATAATGAATAACACAGAAATGTCATTTTAGACTTATACAGCAGTATTAATAAAAAACTGGTATCCACTCACTAGCACACGTGTTAACTGGCACACGTATAGACAACTTGTCCGCTTGATAACTTTTCTTATTAAAAAAGATATGATATCTTTCTAGTATTTATCACTTCAACAAATTCACCACTTCATCAAATTATGGTGATTTTCTAATACATGTGTCACATGCATGCACTGCCTTACGAAGTGTATACTGGAAGTAGTAAACAGTGCTATCATACGCGTGCGTGTATGTGTAAAGAAGTTATCTGTTCATTATACATGGCATCTGGCTAGTTAAAGTTATCCGTACGTTAACACTCGTCACAGACTATTACGCATTTGTTAATAAGAATTACTATTTAACAGCAGCAGTATTAGTAAAAAACTGGTATCCGCTGCCTAACATACGTGTTAACTGGCACACGAATAGACAACTTGTCCGCTTGATAACTTTTCTTATTAAAAAATATATGATATCTTTCCAGTATTTATCACTTCACCAAATTCACCACTTCATCAAATTATGGTGATTTTCTAATACATGTGTCACATGCATGCACTGCCTTACGAAGTGTATACTTGTAGTAGTAAACGGTGCTATCATACGCGTGCGTGTATGTGTAAAGAAGCTATCCGTTCATTATACGTGGAATCTGGCTAGTTAAAGTTATCCGTACGTTAACACACGTCACAGACTATTACGCATTTGTTAATAAAAATAACTAGTTAACAGATGTATAAACGCTAGCACGTTGTTATCTGCCGTTTATTAATATGGGGGCAGATGTATAAACGCTAGCACGTTGTTATCCGCCGTTTATTTATATGGGGGATAATATAATAAGCACAGTTTAGTTAAAGTAATTAACATTCTTTTTGAAGAAATAAATTGTTTACTATCTTAGGATGATGTTTAGACAGGCTTCATGTGAAGCGACTCATTTTGACTTGAGGACTGTCTGAACCCCCCTCTTGAGATTGCGTGTCACGTTTGAAATGACAATAAATGACAAAAGCGATAATATAGGTCGGAAAATGGTAGAGAAGTTCAGGAATCGATAATATAGTTCATTCGGCGTGTTCACTGATTGAGAAAAAACGCGAACGCAAATCCAGTGCGATTCTGGTAAACTCCGAGGGAGTAGAATATTGCGAATTGACTAATCGGCATGATCATCTTTTTTAATAAGAAAAGCTATCACACGTATGTCAGGACCAGTTGTATAAATATTTAACTCGTGGCTCAGCAATTTTAACCCATCGTGGACTGAGGTTCAACGTTGGTTCAGGCCATGGTATAAGAATAACAAGGTATGCTTGACAGCTCAGGCAGTTGACTCGTGATGTCATTGCGAGTGAATGATCTCAATTGTTTGTCATTTATGGCAAAGAAAGTAAACAGCACAGTACACATATTGAAGGTAATATCATTAGCGTTTTCATTTTTGTTCAGTTCTGCGCATCCATCAAAATCAGTGGAAAATGGCGACTCTCCGTGACCCCGACTAGTTAAACATCAAAATTTGTTGTGTGTTATGTGTTCATTTGTTACTTATTTAAAAACAAATACAATTATTTCAAGCTTTTTAGTGTTTATTAACATTTTTTTAGTGTTATTTAAATTATCCTTTTGTGTTTGTTTTCTTCGTTGTTGTTGTAATACAGTGGAAGAGGTCACGTAAGGCTGCCATCTTGAATTTCTTTGACAGTTCTCATTTCGGACCACATGCGCAAGGTAATACCTTTAGATATGTGTACTGTGAGTAAACAGAAATTGTTTATATTTTGAAGCAATTTGCTATTAAAACTCAAAGTAAAACAATAGATTATTTATGTTTTGAAGTTATGTTTTGTTAAATTTCAAGCAAAACAATAAATAATTTATTTTTTAAAGCTATGTGTTGGTGAACACTCGCTATGACGTCACACAAAACAAAATATGGCGACCCTTCATCTCATATACAACATACCTTGTATTTTTATACCATGGGTTCAGGCACTAAACTGGAAACTTTTACCCCGAGGCCACACGGGCAAGTACTGGCAAGCAAGTTGCACTACAAACACATTTGTTCACTAGCACATACAAACCCAAGCAACTTGCTCATCAACATATTCAGATATTCACCTCAGTAATGTCAAAATTTAGCCATGGGATCAAATTTAACCAGGATTTTAACGCAATTGGCACACGGACTTAAACTAATTTTTGTTCGTGTTTTCTTTTTAAAAGTGTAGATAGGATTGTTTATTCACTTTGTTGAAAAGTTTAAACACGAATTTGTTGATATTTGCGTTTGGAATTGCTTAAACAAATTTATTCGCGTTCGCAGCTCATGTGAAAGGCACTTAACTGGAATCGGTTTTCTGGAATTCTTGACGCTAACAATGGAATATCGCTTTCTCTTTTGAAATCTTCATTCTTCAGTGCAACTGGATAATGATGATTTTGATTGCGAATTGAATTTGTTGTCGAAACTAAAAATTTCAATTGTAGTGTAGGTGAGTTAGAGTTTAATATAGAAGAAAGTACGTTGTAATTATCATATAAATCTACAGTTTTTATTGTAAAATAAAAAACAAAACAGGTATTAATTGTTTTAAATCACTTAACTTTACTAGACAATAGATTATGGAGTATGCAGTTACGCAGCTACTTTCCTGAGTATTGATTTTCCAAAAACTTATGAACTAATATTTTTCGGTACTGCGAATAAAGAACCTTATTTCATTAATTTTAAAATACTCAGTAGTGTTGCTATGCTTCTAACTGCCCAAACAATTGATTTTGGCAACTTATTAAAAACATACACATACCCCAAAAACAAGAAAAATGATTATTAATCGATAAAGTTATTGTTGCCTCTACTATGGGAGTTTAGATACATAATGAATGTGAAATAAAATTTTGTATTGTTTGGTCTATTTTTTGATGGAGGAGATTATAAAATCCTTCAGAAGTAGTTACTTGCCAAGAATAACATTTTTTAATCCAGTTTAAAAATTCAATAATTACAGGAAAATTCAAAATTGGTTTTGAGGGGCGTAGCTTTTGATAACGATAACATTTTATACGGAGGTTCTTGTATCTTATAATAGAAATTCTATATACCTTCTGCTGAAATACATAAGCCAATTTGAATATTTAGTACTATTTAGTTCGACTTTTTGGATTTGAAGTAGGATTTAGTTCACAAAAATTGGAATCATCAGTTGGCAGTTGGGTGAGGATGAAGACCTTCCCTGTGTTCATAAATGTAAACATACCATATATCACTGTCAAACAATAAACAAGGGGCCTTACCAAAAATCAAATTTAGCAACGAGTTAAATATTTCAGTGAAATGAACCATAATGTTATGGATCCAAATAATGAACCATACATCGAATGTTAACTTTTTGGAGGTCATACCACATATCGTCGTCGTTCAGTGAAGACTCTCCATTTCATTTTATTTTGAGACATGTGTACTTTTTATGGATTTTTACTGACTAGAAAATGTTTGGTTTAAAGAAAGGAGAATAGGACAAAACGGTCTACAAGACCAATAACGACGAGACATATATCGTCGGAAAGGTATTTTTATGTACTACAATAGTTACTATGGGGGCTTACTTCAAATCACTGTGTGAAAAAAGTTATTCGCTAAATAGAATTGTGTTCTGGTGCATTCTAGTATGAATAAAATATATTTAGTATGGGGAAAATTTATGAAAACTGGTCTAACCAATAACGACAATATATATGTCATTGAAAAGGTATTTCCATTACCTACAATATTATGTTGAGTGGAAAATATGTTTTCCGTCTGCTGTTTTGGTCACAATAATTTTAGCAATGAAACAAGATTTGTTACATTTACTTTTCCCGACGTTTCGACAGGGGTTGCTGTCTTCTTCAGGGTGAACTTTATTACATACAAAATACAAATTTAATTAATCACACTGTTATGCAACAAAATATACAATAAAAAGTAAAACTCACACTTTAAAAGTTTTAAAAGATGTTAAAATTTTACATAATATGTAATCTTAAATGATTTATAAAATAAAACTTATAAAAAGAAATTAAAAGCACTTCTGATGAAGAAGTTTAGTCTGCAACTGAAGAGAGGTAGATGACGCATTCTTTAATTCGAGACGAGGGAGCAGTATACCGCTGAGATGTTCTGTGTATCCTGTTTTCGATTCATGTTGTTTTTGTTATTTAGAATGTGCAGTGTCTCTAGAGTGTACCGCTTCGATGTGTGGTTTTCTCTTTGGAGAACTTGGACACCGTCAAAGTCCGGAGAATGGCCGCTTTCAATTGCATGGCTGGCAAGTGCAGTTTTGCCTGGGTTATTGGTATTTATGTCGGATCTATGATTTGACATTCTTTGACGAAGAAATTGTTTTGTCGTCCCAATGTAACATAAGGGGCAAGATTCACCCGTTTTGCCATTACAATTGATTTTATATATGACATCCGTACATTTGTCCTTGTCAGGTTTAGTTTTCAATTTGGTGAAAAGATGTCCTAATGTTTGGTTGGATTTAAATGCTAAACGAACATTTTTAAGATTTTTCATGACAATCTCTTTGAAATTCTCAGTTAAACTTTTAACGTAAACAACACTTTTGAAGAAACCATCCGTAGCAAAGTCGTTTTGCTGGCGGGGGATTTTGTGGTTGTATTTCGAAATCAAACCCCGAATGACTCCAGCAGGAAACCCGTTATCATTTAAAATGTTGAATACTCTTTTTTGGTTAACGGAGTGGAATTTTTCGTCATTCAACGTAAATACTTTGTTGACTAAGTTCGAAGCCGTGTTCATAATAATATGTTTGGCTTGACTGGAACGAAAGTTAATGAGTCTTCCTGACGCTGTATTTTTTTGATACCAGTCGAATGATAGATGATTTGCTTCTCTATAGACTTTTACATCTAAGAACGCTATTGACTTATTTTGTTCCCTTTCGACGGTAAACTGTATTTTGGGGTTGAATCTGTTTAGAGTCAACAAGACATCATCAATTTTACGCCTATCTATCACCGCAAATAAGTCATCCACATATTTTACTAGGAAGCTTGGTTTTTCTTTTGAGTCAATAAAACATTCATCAAGTAAATAGTCCATCACAAGGTCAAGTGGGTGAAAGGGGACTGCCCATAGGCATTCCAAAAATTTGCTTAAAAATATCCCCTTTAAATTGTAGAAAATTGTTTTCTTTTATGCAAAAATCGAGAATTTCGAGAAATTTGCCTTGGTTGATTTTAGTGTTTTGACCAATAATTTCCCATTTCTTTTTAACTATGTTGACAGCTAATTGCACTGGGATGTTAGTAAAAAGTGATACTACATCAAAAGAAACCAAAACATCATTCTCTCGTATTTTCACTTTTTTTGCTTTCTCCACAAATTCAAAGGAATTTTTTACAGTGTACCGTGATTTGTTCGTCACATATTGCAAAATCTTACCAACAAATTTTTGCAATATGTGACGAACAAATCACGGTACACTGTAAAAAATTCCTTTGAATTTGTGGAGAAAGCAAAAAAAGTGAAAATACGAGAGAATGATGTTTTGGTTTCTTTTGATGTAGTATCACTTTTTACTAACATCCCAGTGCAATTAGCTGTCAACATAGTTAAAAAGAAATGGGAAATTATTGGTCAAAACACTAAAATCAACCAAGGCAAATTTCTCGAAATTCTCGATTTTTGCATAAAAGAAAACAATTTTCTACAATTTAAAGGGGATATTTTTAAGCAAATTTTTGGAATGCCTATGGGCAATCCCCTTTCACCCACTATTGCTGACCTTGTGATGGACTATTTACTTGATGAATGTTTTATTGACTCAAAAGAAAAACCAAGCTTCCTAGTAAAATATGTGGATGACTTAATTGCGGTGATAGATAGGCGTAAAATTGATGATGTCTTGTTGACTCTAAACAGATTCAACCCCAAAATACAGTTTACCGTCGAAAGGGAACAAAATAAGTCAATAGCGTTCTTAGATGTAAAAGTCTATAGAGAAGCAAATCATCTATCATTCGACTGGTATCAAAAAAATACAGCGTCAGGAAGACTCATTAACTTTCGTTCCAGTCAAGCCAAACATATTATTATGAACACGGCTTCGAACTTAGTCAACAAAGTATTTACGTTGAGTGACGAAAAATTCCACTCCGTTAACCAAAAAAGAGTATTCAACATTTTGAATGATAACGGGTTTCCTGCTGGAGTCATTCGGGGTTTGATTTCGAAATACAACCACAAAATCCCCCGCCAGCAAAACGACTTTGCTACGGATGGTTTCTTCAAAAGTGTTGTTTACGTTAAAAGTTTAACTGAGAATTTCAAAGAGATTGTCATGAAAAATCTTAAAAATGTTCGTTTAGCATTTAAATCCAACCAAACATTAGGACATCTTTTCACCAAATTGAAAACTAAACCTGACAAGGACAAATGTACGGATGTCATATATAAAATCAATTGTAATGGCAAAACGGGTGAATCTTGCCCCTTATGTTACATTGGGACGACAAAACAATTTCTTCGTCAAAGAATGTCAAATCATAGATCCGACATAAATACCAATAACCCAGGCAAAACTGCACTCGCCAGCCATGCAATTGAAAGCGGCCATTCTCCGGACTTTGACGGTGTCCAAGTTCTCCAAAGAGAAAACCACACATCGAAGCGGTACACTCTAGAGACACTGCACATTCTAAATAACAAAAACAACATGAATCGAAAACAGGATACACAGAACATCTCAGCGGTATACTGCTCCCTCGTCTCGAATTAAAGAATGCGTCATCTACCTCTCTTCAGTTGCAGACTAAACTTCTTCATCAGAAGTGCTTTTAATTTCTTTTTATAAGTTTTATTTTATAAATCATTTAAGATTACATATTATGTAAAATTTTAACATCTTTTAAAACTTTTAAAGTGTGAGTTTTACTTTTTATTGTATATTTTGTTGCATAACAGTGTGATTAATTAAATTTGTATTTTGTATGTAATAAAGTTCACCCTGAAGAAGACAGCAACCCCTGTCGAAACGTCGGGAAAAGTAAATGTAACAAATCTTGTTTCATTGCTAAAATTATTGTGACCAAAACAGCAGACGGAAAACATATTTTCCACTCAACATAATACAAATCAAATTGGTCAATAAATTTACATCTTAATTTCATTACCTACAATATCTTAATATTAGTTCAGTCCGAATCACTGTGTGAAAAAAGTTATTCGTAAACTAATCAAATATTGTGGTTCATTTTAGTGTGAAAAAAATGTTTTTTTTTTTAGCATGGGCGAAAAGTGTGATGGCAAGTTCAACCAATAACAACGGGACGTATGTCGTTGGAAAGGAAATTTTATGTACTACAATAGTCAATACGGCAGCTTAACCCAAATCACTGTGTGAAAAAAGTTATTCGCTAATTGTTACCCATGCTCCATACATTTTATCTGTGCTAAAATTCCCTAAAACAGCGAATAACTATTTCCACACAGTGATTTTTAATAAGTTGTTATGGTAACTATTATTGTTCATAAAAATACCTTTTCAACGACATGCATCTTCTTAGTACAGGAAAGACCAGTTCGTATACATTTTTTCCACACTTAATGGTACCAAAACAAAACCTAGGTTAACGAATAACTTTTTTCACACAGTGATTTGAAATGAGTGACTATTGTAGCTCATAAAAATACCTTTCCAACGACATACGTCTCGTTGTTATTGGTTCCTAGACCACCTTCCATACATTTTTGCCGATTGTCCTTTGTCCCTTATAAATAGACCAAAATAAGATTAAGAAACCTTTCACAGATCTAAAATGTTTATATTTAATTAAATATTACATTTTTACGAGAGGTTTCTCGGTTTCTAAAAAAATGGAGCTAGGGAGTTTTGTTTGAACGACGACGATATGATTAATTGTATAGAGCCCTATTAAACATTAAGGTCATACCATGTATGGTTTATTATTTAGAGTCCATTTCATTATGGTCTATTTCAATGAAATATTCAAGTCTTCACCAAATTTGATTATTGGTAGGGCGCAAGGAGTTTAAAAAAATATCGCTTCCATATAAATTCATCATGGAAAATGTGGATTTCTTAAGGAACGATTTTCTTTTTTATAATTTAGAATAGACCTAGCAAATAATAAAAATAATACCGATTTTCTTTGGGTAGGAAATTAAGGTTTTCAAAAGTTGAGCTGAGGAAGACATTGGAGTATATCAGTCCACGATTTTTAAAAATTTTTCTTTTGAAATTGCGGCAGCAGCTCAAAAACACAATTGAATCGATATTACTACTCAAGAATTGCAGATTTTAAATCAAGAATTTAAATCCCTGAACAAAAAGTAATTCTTTGAGGTGAATTTGGCGTCGGCAAAAGTTATATTTTGGAACAAAAATAAAAACATAGTATAACTTAGTTATACATACATAAATATAGCATATATGAAGGTGCATGTAGTAACAAAAACAAAAATTATGTTGCATCTACACTCCATTATTAAACAAATATTGAACAAAATTTCACACAAAAAAACTTGATTTTTTTTTTTTTTTGAAAAATGTACTTTTTATTTAATTTCAAGTCAAAAAAGTATCTAACTTAAAGCGGTCCCCAGACGCTCAATATTATTGTGCAAAATATTACACAATATTATTGGCAATATTTTATCCAATAATTTAGTTTAGCCGGTAGAGTTTCATCACTCGCGGAGGTGTTTACTCTTCGACGACGACAACAAATATTGTGCAATTGTACCCACAAACGATAAAATATTTTAATATTGTGCCATAAATATCAATGTGTTTTGATTTACTTCAATATATTGCACAACCCTTCAATATTATCCATAGACGGACAATGATATTGTGCAATATCCAATATTGCACAGTAATATTAAGCATCTAGGGACCGCTTAATGCAAAACTGTGAAAAAAAATACTGGAATTGTGGTTTTCTTGTCATTTTGATGACGACTACGCATTGCTAAGGAACTACAAAATTTGTTAATTTACCTGGTTTGTAAGAATTTGAAATTTTGGCGAGGAAAAACAGTTCGATGGATCAATTTGAAAATTTAGAATTGAAGCCTTAAAAGTCTACAAATCTGTATACCAACGCAAGCCATGCAACCAAAACTTGCAAAGAAAAAAAAAGAATTCACGAAAATACCACAAAAAGTAGGTTTTTAGTTCTTTTTTAAACTAACGGTGAACGGTAAAAAAAAACTATTTCTACAAAACCTTAAAAAAAATCTTGTAAAACACTTTCTCAAATTTCCAAAATTGTATTTAAATTTTTTATAACGTGATTATTTGCTGAGATATTGGTAATCAAAGCTAAAATATCTTTTTTTTCATTCAAAGTCTGATAAACCATGCAAACAAAAATTGTACGACAACAAAAAAAATACTAAATTTAAGCTAAATAAAAAAGGTATCTTATCATTGCATTTGATTGACTCAAAAAAAGTTATCCATAGAAATGAGGACGTTCAAAAAAAAAAAAATTTTGTCTCGTCTCATTTTTTGCAATAACGCAATAATTTTACTTAAAAAACAAAGCTGTAGAATGCTTTTTGTTTCAACTCAATACGACCACTCATCACAAAAATATAGGGGGGTCATTCCGTAATTGTTAAAATGATAATCGTCAAAACAATTATCTTTAACGATATCGTCTATAATTTGCTTCACGTAACTCAATCACTATCGTCTCTTCTATCGTTTATTTTTTTGAATGAATGAAATGAATTTGAAAATTAAATTTTGCTGTCAAAACAAAAATCTTTGTAATTTTTTTTGAAATGTCACGTTATTTTAAAAATTTAATTGCAATATCGTCCGTAAAAGTTTGTGTTCGTGGATAAATTGATTCTTTACGTTGCGCAACAATAAAGAAATAAAGCCTGAAAGCAGCTGGTCATTAGAATGTCCCTTTAAAAATACGATTTTGGCCTTCAAGCAGCCCAATGTTGGAAACGAATATGAAAATACACAAAATATCCGATCGAGAATATGTACATACATCTTGAAGCATGATTTTGCAGAAAGACAAATCCTTTAATCACTGTGCGGGTTTCTAACGGTTGACATAGCCTCTGCTCTCATCTTCTACGATGTCAAATTCTTTGGTTATTTAAAAAGTGCAAAATTGTCAAAAAATTAAAGATGTGCATCAAAATTATTTAATATTGAATAAAATATATGTGTAAATTCACAAACGCATTGTTGCAGCAATGATGCACAATCATTTCTGCCAAACATTCATAAATGCATCAAACTTGCATCACTTTTTGCGTAACATGTTCATTATTGCAAACTTGCATCACTTCAAACAAATTAGAATCAAGAAAATTCTTGATGCGTTGTTGCTCATGCAATTGTATCAGCATCAGCTGCGTTGCGCATCAGCATCGCAAAAAAGCAGTGATGCGGAAACATTTGACGTTTATGAATTTACACTTTTTGTTAATTCGATTAATGGGCACGTATGATTTGTTGGTAAGATTTTTTTCTGAAAACTCAAACCATGATGTATATGCCGTAATTATTCAATAATTGTTTTGTTTTCATATTATTTAAAAAAACAATTGCTCAAATCAACGAAAAAGCATTTATCGCTTTTAAAACACTCAAATAATTACAAGACGATACCTCTTTAGCTATCGTCTAAGCTCTATCGTTTTGACGATAGCGTTTTGACGATTATTGACTTACGTAGAGCAAATAATTCATCGATAAAACGAGATCGTCAAGACGATAGTCATTTTCAATGTTACGGAGAGCAAGACTATCGTCTAAACGATATCGTCTGGTATTCCGTATTCTAATTAGGAATGACCCCCCTGTTCTTCAAAAAACACTAACAAAAATTGAAAAAATTTTATTCCTTTAATTTCGTTGATTAGTAGTAGCGCGATTTCAAGTTGTTAAAGTTAAAATTTTCTTTTTCGGAAGCACTTATGTTTTCCATAATGGCATTGTAAACTTGCACTTTTTTTCAAATGAATTGCCAGGGGGTCATTCCGTAATTTTTAAAACGATAATCGTCAAAACGATAATCTTTAACGATATCGTCTATAATTTGCTTCACGTAACTCAATCACTATCGTCTCTTCTATCGTTTATTTTTTTGAATGAATGAAATGAATTTGAAAATTAAATTTTGCTGTCAAAACAAAAAATCCTTGTAATTTTATTTGAAATGTCACGTTATTTTAAAAATTTAATTGCAATATCGTCCGTAAAAGTTTGTGTTCGTGGATAAATTGATTCTTTACGTTACGCAATAAAGAAACAAGGCCTGAAAGCAGCTGGTCATCAGAATGTCCCTATAAAAATACGATTTTGGCCTACAAGTAGCCCAATGTTGAAAACGAATATGAAAATACAAATATCCGATCGAATATACAGCTTGAAGCATGATTTTGCAGAAAGACAATGCTTTTAATCACGGTGCGGGTTTCTAACGGTTGACATAGCCTCTCCTCTCATCCTCTACGATTTCCAATTCTTTGGATATTTAAAAAGTGCAAAATTGTCAAATAATTAATGATGTCCATCAAAATTATTTAATATTAAATAAAATATATCTAGCAAAGATGCTTTTTTGCTTCTTAACTTTTTTTCAAAACCAAAAGGAGTAGACACCCCTTAGCTATCGAGTTTAACTATACGTGAAAAAGACGCCGTCAGACGATCATCGTCTTACGCGATGAGAGCCCTGTTGACAAAGGCGCCTGTATGGATAAACGATTATTTTGGTATAAATGGTCGAATTTTGATCACTGGGCAGAAACTTTTTATTAATTCAATTATTGGGCAAGTATGATTTCTTGGTAAACTCAAACCATGAACTGATATAATGCCGTAATTATTCAATAATTGTTTTGTTTTCATATTATTTAAAAAACAATGGTTAAAAATCAACGATTGACTTATTGACTTACGTAGAGCAAATAATTCATCGCCAAAACGAGATCGCCAAGACGATAGTCATTTTCAATGTTACGGAAAGCAAGACTATGGTCTAAACGATATCGTCTGGCGATAATCGAAATACGGAATGATCCACCAGTTTTTGTAGCGCAACTATCGTAAACATTCTTCTTAGACACTGAACAAACGTACATTGTACCTAGGGAAAATTTAAAATGGGTAAATTAAAAAAATCAGAAACGGTAAACACAGAAGAAAAACTTGAATAAATCTGTTAGTGGGTGATTGTGGGTGCTAAGGTTATTTTTTTCAAAAAGCTTTCGATACTTGAGACAAAATTTTAATTTTAAGTTAAATTAAGAACTATGTTAAAACCTTACTTTTACTTCGAAGAAAAATAAAAAAAAAAAAACAGCTTTAATGTCTACTGGGTTTTAATACAACTTTTGAAATAAAAATCAAAATATCACTAAATACAAAATAAAATACTTTAAACACCCTGCTCTTGTAATTCCATAATACAAAAACTTCGAAAATATTACTTTTATCTAAAAAAAAATTCGATTGTATATTAAGACCAAACAATTAGCTCACTTTGAATGCGAAAACGAAACTGATAACACGGGACATTTAAGACGCAATGTTTGCAACGGTAAATATTAAACCATAGTCAACTATAAAAAGTCAACAAACATAAAAAAAAGCACTGTTATTTTTTCATTTTTGTCGTATGGGCAGTGGTCCGTTTTGTTCGAATTTCGGGGACAAAAATCATTTCCCACAACAATTCTGGACGAAAGTCAATGAAATTCGGTACACCCAATGATCTGGGGATGCTGACTTCAGTAAAACTGCCTAATTTTTTTTCTTCAAACGGGCTTCACAATTAAGGTAAAAACTTAGTTTCAAATTTCAAAAAAGCCCTATGCAAGTCAGGATTTAAGTCAATTTTGTGTCTTAAATGTCTTAAAATATGTGTTTAAATTTGTACTAGATTTGTATCAAATTAAGAAAATATAGTCAAAAATATTGCTCAATTCTCTTTTGGGAATGGAATTAATTCTAGTGCTATTCTTTCATAAAATTTGTATTGATACTTATTTTTGGACCTAATCTGATCGAGTCTTAAACAAATTTGACACTTACAAGTTGCCAAACAAATTTTGGACCAAATTGTCGAAGACTCAAAGTAATGTTAAAATGATCTAAAATAATACTTTTAAAAATTATTGCTATTTTTATGGATGCATTAGGTATTTGAATGTGACGTCAGACTTTAAATTCTGACATTCGAAAACTTTAAAACAACCGTTATTTTTCAAAAATAACAATAATCATAGAATTAATTCAATTTTGTCACTTGTCACTTAGCGTGGAGCGATTTTATCGATTTTTTACAAATCACTGCGTTCAACCCATAGTTTATGCGTAATGGTTTCCTGAACATATCCTCATCATTAGTTTTGAGTCGCCCTTAGGAAAAACAAAATTGGGATTTGGAAAAATTTGTGAACCTAATGTGACAAGATACAAAATTTGAATTAATTGTAAGATTATTGTTATTATTTGAAAATAACGGTTGTTTGGAAACTTTCGACTGTCAGAATTTAAGTCTGACATCACATTCAAATAATGCATCCATAAAAAATAGCAATATTTTTTAAATAATTATATTAGTTTACAGCCTAAATGTACATTTGATGCCACTATTTTTTTCTTATAAATTTTGACCTGAGCTCGAAAATCACATTAAAAAAATTAATATGGATAGGCTTTCGAGATATGAATTTTTGAATATTGTGTTCTATATTTCCGAAGGTCCGTTACAATTAATACCATATATTCACTATGGAATGCACAATCTGGCTTAAAATGCATTCTATTGAACATTAATAAATTGTTGACCAACATCTCTTATCTTTTTTTTATGATAGGCTGAGTAGTTTGAATGATATGGGTCAAAATATCCAAAAATATCTTATTCTTGAAAATAAGAACACCAAATCTATTATTTCATCTAAAAAAAAATTAATTTTTACATTAATAAGATATGTACTTAAGCAAAGAAAATGAGATATTTTCAGAAACAATCTACGGATTAGTTTTAAAGTTATGTCCATTTATATACTTTATATACAAGCACAAAAATCGATTTTTTGACTTAATGTGATAAAATGCTTTTCTTGCCTAATTCATCAGGTAAAATGGACATATATTTAAATAAAATATGTTTTGGGTGATAACGTGTCTGTCGAAAATTCCTACTTTAGTCAGAGTTCAAAACAGCCTACAAAATTTTTCATCTAAGTGTCTAAAATTCTTTTTTCTAAAATCACTTTGAGGTATGGGTATGAAACTTACTTTTTTTAAGGGGTGTCACTATTAAGTTTAATTTGCGTTCTCATATGTTGGGTCTCTATAACAGAAGGAAAAACGCTAGAAATACGAAGTTTGTGCTATACTCATAAAAGCTGAATTTTCGTCAGCTAGACCTTTGAGTTTTTTTACATTTATCATTTTTTTTGTTACAACGTTCAACATAAGACTCGCAGAAGGTACCTGTGATATAGATATACGAAGAAACAATTTAATTATGCAACTGATGCATTATAATCATACAATAATGCATTTTGAGATGAGTGTATAAAAGTTGCGTATATTATAGTTGTTTCCTCATAAGAAAAACGGATACCTTAAAATATAGTAGAAGATTCAAAATCCAAAATCATTTCTAAAACACATATGTACATATGTACCTACATTAGGGGTTTCGGATTTTGTTTTTATTTTTTATATTCAAAATGGGTATCGTGGATCTTGTAAATGGTTTCGAAAGACGAAATTTTTGTTCTAGGACATTTGACTAAATTGAATTTTGAGACCCCGCGGCCGTTTTTAGTTAAAAAACAGCACAGTTCGAAAAAGTGGTCTGGAAAACCAATAAAATTTGCGTCGATATGTGCTCAAAATATTTACAATGTTTTATGTTGACTTTCTTTTCTCATATATATTGACCGAACATCAATTTAAAAATGCTACATAGTGTTAAGAAAGCAACTTTCCACCAATTCGAGCATTCCATTTAAAAAAATAATCGAAAACATGCAGAAAAGCGATCTGTTTTTTATGAAGATTTAAGGTAAAAAGTTGTGTCATGATATTTTGACAAGCAGATTTTAATGCTATTTTCTTAGCAACAGGTTACAAAAGCAAAAAAGAATCATTATAAATTACTGTGACCTCATATAATATTGTTTTTTCAGACCGCTTTTTCGAATTGAGGTTTTTTAACCTAAAAACGGCCGCGGGGTCTCAAAATTTAATTTAGCCAAATGTCCCAGAACAAAAATTACTTCTTTCTAAACCCTTTATAAGATCCACAATACCCATTTTGAGTATAAAAAATAAAAAAAAATTCGGACACCCCTAACCTACATATCCCTGGAGATGTTAATTTTTCTTTGAAAAAAATATTACATAACTAAAGTAATGTTATAAGGTAAAAGCCCAACAAATTATTAAAAAGTTTGAATTGTTGCACTTTTCCGAAATGGTCATACCTAATAGCCAAAAAACTTATCTATAGATTTTGTCTGTAAATGCCTCATTTTTATTGAAATAGACCAGTGCCGAGATTCAGCTAATTCGAGGCCGCAGGGAGTGAGTGAGATGAGTCACTTTTCGTCAAAAATCGATTCAGTTAGCAAAAGGGAGTGAGTGAGCGAGTGAAATGAAATGTCAAATTACTCGCCAGATATTTCCGCAGTGACTTGGTGTATGTGTTGGTAAATTTCTAGTTTTGGATAGGTATGTGTGCTTTTCTCAAGAATTCCAATTCATGGATAGGAAACAAAATAAAAAACAACAACGTAGATAAAAACAACTACCCTTTTATTGATTCTTTAATTTTATTTTATTATCATATGCACATATATATATGTATATTAAATAAATGTATATTCTATTCACTTTCAGCACTTTTAAACTTTTTATTTTTCAAGGGTAAAACTCACTTTAAACTTTAATTATGACAAAAAAAAATCATTGAAACAAAAGATACTCCAAACTCCATTATTAAAGATTCCAATGTTTACATTGTTGTATTTGTTGTTTCATTTCGTTTTGCGTAACGAGTGTGACAAGGAGGTAGAAATTAGCTCTTTTATATTTATTCTTTGTCTCATGTTCGAAACTAAATTCGAACTTACTCATTTCACTTAAATAGCTGAATCACTTTTGCGAGTGAAGTGAGATGAGTCGGCGAGTAAGGCGAGTCATCTCATCTCACTCGCTGAAATAGCTGAATCTCGGCACAGGCTTAGGGTAGAAAGATAAAAACTAACCATATTTTTGTGACATAATTCTTCTGCAAAAAAAACCAAATAATTAAGTGTACCAAATTTCATTAACTTTTGTCCAGAATTGGCGTGTGAAATGATTACTGTGCGGCGCTTTGACTGGACTATAATGTCCACATCCAGAGAATATCAAATGATTTTCTCTGTCCACAACACTATAATTTTTTTTAAACCATCTTGGATTGGTCTTAGATCTTTGTTTTTTTCGAACAACGTTTGGAGGCTGGAGGAGGGTTTATTTATTTTAGTTTTTATATTTATCCGTCCCATATTGTGCAGGATTTCCTCTTATGTTTCTCACCATGACTTAAAATAATAATAAAGAAGCAAAATATTGAAAGATACTTTGGACTAGTCAAACAATGATTTCCCATCTTTTACCAAAGAAGTGGTTTCCAAAATAGAGAAGTTTCTAGGTTTTTTATTATAAATCAGCGAAATTATTATAAAAACATAATTTGGTTTTAGGTATGAGGGCAGCTACTCGGTTTGAATGAGGAGGTGCTCTCGATTTTGTTTATATTTTTACTAGGCGTGTTCAGGAAAACGAGATCTCAGACGACTCAGTGTCAAAAACTGAGCAAGCGAATCCAATATTTTCTTTCCTCAGTTATTTGACAGCAGAATTTCTGAGGTATCCTGTTCACGAGACTGAGATGGCTGAGGGCTCTGAGATCTCATTTTCCTGAACATGCCTATTCATACGAAACGGGAGCAGGTACTTTTTTACTGAGCACCTTCTCTGATTCCCACGGAGGACCTGCTCTGATAGTGGGGCTGTTAGTGAGACCAACCTTTCATTTTGACCTGACGGGTTGACCTTTAGTATACAAATAGTTCATGTCCTAAATTTACTATTAATAAGTGTTGCCAAGGTGGCAACACTGTCAGTAGCACAGAAGAAGGGTTGCCACTTGCTGATTTAAATCCCGAAATGTTGCTTATGAATCGGAAACCAAGGGTGGGACGATGACCCGGAAACTCCCGTTGGATTCAGCACCCTTGAAACCATAGGACCACAATATTGTTTTTCCCCCACCCCTCTCCTTGTACGAAGGGGGTGGAAAAGAGTCGTTTTGGGAAAGAAAATTTGAAAAGCCAAGAAAAGTTAGAAAAAATATTTTTATTAAAAAAACTTAAAGATGGTGTCGACGCAGAATTTTACAATCTACTACATTACATCTAAAGTTGATTGAAAACCTACTATGGTTTTTTAAAAAGCCACTTTCAAAGTGCTGGAGCGGTGTATTTGAAAGATTACTTACTTCTTACTTACTTTTGATGGCGCTACATAGCGAGGTGCTCCTGGGCCTTACTTAATATGCCCCTCCAGCCGGCTCGATCTCTAGCCTGCCGTCTGCAATTTCGCACTCCAAGCAGTCGGAGGTCTCCTTCTACCTGATCTTTCCATCGAAGATGAGGTCGACCTTGGCTTCTAACTCCCTCTGGTATGGCGTCGAAGACATTACGCGCTGGAGCATCGATATCCATCCGCTCTACATGGCCCAGCCATCTTAACCGCTGGATGCGGATTTTTTTAACTAGGCTTATGTCGCTGTACAGCACGTATAGCTCTTTGTTGTATCTTCTTCGCCAGACATTGTTTTTTCGATCTACGCAAACAGGACCATAAATCGTTCGTAGTACTTTTCTCTCCAATACAGCAAGGGAGCTTTCATCCGACTGGGAGAGGGTCCATGCCTCTGCACCATACAGCAGGACCGGGATGATGAGTGTTTTGTAAAGCGTCTCCTTGGTTCTTCTCGATAGGGCTTTATTCCTCAATTGCTTACTTAGCCCAAAGAAACAGCGATTAGCAAGAGTTATTCTACGTGTGATCTCCGCGCCGATGTTGTTTTCCGCGTTTGCAGCAGTGCCCAGGTAGACAAAATCACTGACCACCTCGAAGTTATACCTGTCAATTGTCACGTTCTGACCAAGTCGGTGGTGGGATTGGACTTTTGTTGATGAAAGCATATGCTTCGTCTTGTCCTCGTTTATGGTCAGTCCTATTCTAACAGCAGCTAACTCCATTGTAGTGAAAGCACCGGTTACTGCTCGCTTTGTTCTTCCTATCACATCAATGTCGTCAGCAAACCCAAGTAATTGTGTTGATTTATTAAAGAAAGTGCCTGATGTACTGGCCTGGTTGTTGCGAACGACCTTTTCAAGCACAATATTGAAACAGCTGCATGACAGTGCGTCACCTTGTCTTAACCCTCTGGTGGTGTCGAAGGTTTCGGTAGAATCCCTACCAATCTTGACGGAACAGCGAGCATTCTCCAAAGTCATCCTGATAAGACGTATCAGTTAAGCAGGAATTCTAAAGCTGGACATGGCACGATATAGTTCGTCTCTATTGACATTGTCGTAGGCTGCTTTAAAATCGACGAACAGGTGGTGGGTATCGATGTTAAATTCTTGGGTTTTCTCCAGGTTCTGGCGTAGTGTGAAGATTTGGTCGGCGGTATATTTGCCAGGTCTGAAGCCGCTTTGGTAAGGACCTATTAGATCGTCAGCAAACGGTTCACATAATACGCTAGATAAGATCTCCATTTTTGTGGATCGGGCAGATGGTACTGAGATTCCAATCGTCGGGCATACTTTCCTCCGACCATATTTTGCAGATGAGTTGGTGTATACTCATGTATGTTTTGGCGAGGAGCTCGTAGAAACTTTCCTTGGTAGCGTCGTCTTTCTCTTCTGTAGAGGCATATGCAGGGCCGGACAAGCTATACGTGCAAGCGGTGCAAATGCACAGGGCGCTGAACCCAAGGGGCGCCTTGAGCAGGCATTAACAAAGCCACTTCTCACAACCACTACCTAAACCTACCTACTTTTTTAATTTTTATTTCTCACACCAATAGTGATATCCAGTATATAACTACCAGTAACCAGTTTATTCTGAATTTAAAAACTGTTATAATATACATACATATATCTATCTACTATTCCAAAAATAAGTCGATGTCTATCTTCCTATTCTCACCCACAGTAACAAAAAACTACATCACAAAATCTTTGAAAAGTGCACGATTTTGTTCGCCTTTACCAACAGATACCTACCTATTTGTTATTTTTCTCTTTTTCAAACTGTCGACGATATTCTCAGCTCACTCACCATCGTGTGTGTGAGTGAAGGCATTTAATTTATTTTCATAACCCAAACCCACCCCTATGCTGTGCAACAAAAAACATAATTCTTCAACTGCAAATACAGACAATTAACACTACAGCCAGCATGGAGATAACATGCGCACGATAACAGTGTTTCTATATGACATCGAAGCCAGAAATGTTAATCTAACAGAAATTCTTAGATGAAAAATTCATACTCATTAACATAACAGCGCGCAAATTAAAAATTTGCGTCTATGAATTAAACTCTTCTAGTTAAGTGTTTTTTATGTTTTAGTTTGGCATTGGCTTCTATCGATGAGTGAAATATGAAATTGTAGTACTGTCTTATTGTGTGTTGAGACAAAGGATTGAAATATGGAAATAATGAATGATGATGATGCGATGATTTATGATTATGATGATGTTTGTCGTTAATGAGGGAATTTTGTTTATTCAATTTCTCTTTTTCTCTATTTTTTTGTTGTTGCCAGGCATTATTTTCATTAAGAAAAAAGGATTTTTTGACATATCTAATTTCATTATTTGTGTGCCAGTGTTCTTATTGTGTTCAAACTAAAAAACTCAAAATAAAAGAAAGGAAAAAGAATCTATATTGAGAGTATATTATGTAGATCTGCTATGCGCAGAGTCAGAGTCCAGTAGTAATTAGTTTATATAACGTCTAGCGTGTTTACATTTTTGCTAAAGGCTGAATATAATTCTGAAGTATAAAATCTTTTTGTATATTATAATGAACATTAAAGTGGTTCTTACATAGTTCAAATTCAAACAAATTCAGTTTTTATTATGTATTTACAAAAGTGTCGTGTCCATCTACAACCTAGGTACCAACATAGTTAAGAGAGTAGGTAGGGACAAAAAAGTGTTAAATAAAAAAAAGCATTGCAAAGTCTACCCCTTGGGTAAAATGAAGATATGATTTCTTCCACCATTGACCGCAATTGATGGGCGGTTGCAGCAATAATAATACAAACAACAGTGCTTCTCAAAAAGGTTCTCAAACTGTTTCCGATTCTCAATTTCCTTTTTAGTTGTAATGCCGTCTGCCCGTCAAATTATTACAAAAGAGATAAGATAAGAAATATTAATGTAAACAAATGTAACGAACAAATTAAAATTTTATCGTACAATATATCTGGTCTTAGTAATAAGGGTTTATATAATGATTTTTTTAATTTTATTAATCAGTTCGAAATTATTTTTTTATTTGAAACATATTTAACAGAAACTCAATTTTATTACGAAAATAAATTTAACAATTATGAACTTAAAATTATACCAGCATTAAGAACACATTCGAGAGGAAGAGCGAGCGGAGGTTGCATTTTTGGCTACAAAAAAGATTTAATTAATATCAACTGCGAGTTTAAGCTATTTGGTGACATAACTTGTCTAGACGTGCTAATCTATCCAGAGAGGTTTCGTATTGTACCAACCTATGTAAATTGTAATCACTGGGACTCGGATTTTGATAAAGTAAAAGAATTTCTGATGTGTGAATCAAACACAAATTTACTGTTGATTGGTGATATAAATGCAAGACTAGGTGTTGAAGGAGGAGTTGAAAACTAACGTGAAGGTCATGAGCGAAAATCTAAGGATCTGATAAAAAACACAAGAGGTAATAAGTTATTGGAATTGTGTAACTCGATCGGACTCCGAATACTTAATGGTACCAGCGAAAGTGATAAATTTGGAGAATACACATTTGTGGGAAATCAAGGTAGCTCTGTCATTGATTACAGTCTGGCTGGGGGTAAATGGAAATCTATAATCTCTGATTTTGAAGTAAAACAAGTACCTTATTCAGACCACATGCCGATTGTTGTTTCTTGCAAATGTGGTATTAATGTGAGTGAAGAAAGAGCGGATTTAAAACTGTTACCGAAATTGCAATGGAGAGAATCTTTGGCTGCAATATACAAAAGACAACTGGATACACTTCTGATGGTGAATGGAACTGATAATCTGGAAAATATTGAGAATTGCATCAAAACAGCGTACCCAGGATCCAACAATTGCACAAAAGGTGAAGTGTTTAAAAAACCATGGTTCGATAATTCCTGCATGGCAGCAAGGAATGTATCATATTCATGGCTAAACCGATTTAGGCGAAACAATGAAGACTCAGCGAAACACTCATACATCGAACACAATCGTAGGTTTAAAGAACTTTGTAGAGAGAAGAAGAAAGCGTTTTATGAAAAGAAAGCCCAAAGTTTAACTACATGTAGCAACACTAGTGACTTCTGGAAGCAGTTACAAAAACTAAATGGCAAAGTCTATGTGATAAATCGTAACTTAAATTGTAATACCTTACAGATACACTTCAGGCAACTTTTGAACCAAGATACTATGGGTCATCATATGATTCAGTATGCACAACCAAGCTTTTACAATGAAACATTGGACCAACCAATTGTACAGCAGGAGGTGTCCTTAGCGCTGAATGGACTCAAGGATGGTAAAGCGGCTGGATCGGACAGGATACCATCAGAGTTCTACCGATATGGTACGGAAAAACTTGTTGATAATTTAACAGGAGTATTTAACATTATTTTGAATACCGGAAACATACCGCAACAATTTAAGGAATCTCTTATCTTCCCGATTCATAAAAAGGGAAACACGATGGATCCAGAAAATTATAGAGGTATCTCCTTTTTAAATTCATCATATAAAATATTTACATCGATACTACAAAGTCGACTGAGAAGATGGATAGATGGTAACAATCTTATGAATGAGTTCCAAGCTGGATTTAGACCAGGTTATTCTACTATAGATCACATTTTTGTCCTAAGAAGTATAGCTGATAGGTTCTTGTCCCAAAACAAAAAATTGTATGTACTTTTTGTGGACTTCAAGGCGGCATTCGATACGATAGACCGAAATGCATTGATGTACAAATTGTTTAGACTGGGAATGTCACAAAGGTTTGGACGCGTTCTACAGAACCTATACATGGATACTAAAGCAGCAGTATGGGATGGTGATCATTTATCAGAATGGTTTCAGACGAAAGGAGGTGTAAGGCAAGGATGCACGCTAAGCCCAAGTTTATTCGCGCTTTTTATTGAAGACATAACTAGTTTGTTACCCGGTGGAGTTGAGTACGCAGGAACCCTTATCAAAGCCCTATTGTTTGCGGACGATATTGTTTTACTCGCATACTCACCCGAAGCGCTCCAGTTAATGATAAATAAACTTAACGAATATTGCAATTTATGGAAATTAGTGGTCAACCTAGAAAAATCAAAAGTTATGATATTCAAGAGAGGTGGAGGCAGATTAAATCGAAGAGAGCAGTGGACTTATAACAATGAAATAATCGAAGTTGTGAATCACTATAAATACTTAGGAGTGTACTTCACCAAGAATCTCAAGATGGAAAAACATCTCACCGAAAAATTAGTAAGAGCAAAAACAGCAATAAACGTAGCATGGAAGGAAATCTTCACCAACAGACATATTGCACATAGCGTAAAATATAGGGTGTTCGAATCGGTGTCAGAAACAACTTTGCTATATGCAGCGCAAGTATGGGGCGGGAAAAAATATGAGACCGTGGAGAAACTTCTCCGTTTTTACATCAAACGCATATTTCGACTTCCTCCAAACGCTCCTAATTACATGGTTATGCTCGAAACTGGTATTTCTCCATTGTTTATAAAAACCCTAAAACTACAAGTAGATTATATCATCAATGTGCTAAATATGCCCGATAATCGCCTTCCAAAAAAAGCAGCTCTCCAAGCGATTCGTAACCGATCTGGATGGTTCAAAGACTGGATGGAGTTAGGACAGGAAGCGGGTATAGAATTTAACATTAACGATTACAGTAATTGGAAGCCCTCACTCTATCAAATGATTGCAAGTCTAGATAATAGCTCCAGAGCTCGATACGCAGAAGAGGCAGGAGAATCAATTTACAGGCTGGTATATAGCAAGCTTAACCACAACTTAAACAGTTTAAATTATTTTAGAGATGACTGCACTATAGAGGAAATATCCTGCATGTTTAGATTAAGGGGTGAACTGTTGAACCTTAACTTCATACCACATCGCGAAAATTTACCTGGGCTCTGTGAAATGTGTAATATGGCGGAACGTGAAGACATTTTTCATTTTGTTGGTAGATGCCCGGTCCTCAAAGAAACGAGAAGACATGAGTTTGGTGTAGATATACTATCTGATGAACTTATACTAAAACACCTTAATGAATTAGATGTTCACAGAATGTTCAAGTTTTGTAAAATTGCACTAGCTTATAGAAGCAGAATTTTAAATGAAAATTTTTAAATCAAATTGTACTTTATTTAATTATAATCAATCAAGTTTTTTGTATATAATTGTCAATCAGGCAGACGGCAAAGCCATGCTTATATTACGATTGTTAAGAAATTTGGTAAACTACTTACAGAATAATAAAAAACACTATCTATCTACTATCTTGATGGGCGGTATTGATGAAGTATGCGCAGGGCGCTAATTTCACTCGGGCCGGCCCTGGGCATATGCGCTTTTAAGGCTTATATGGTGGAATTTGGCCTTGATACGAATCGTCGTCACTCTCTCGCTGATTTCACGAAAGCTCAAGACACTTTGCCTAAGTCTTCCTCTGACAGCGAATCCGCATCCAATCAAGCGCGACCTCCCATCGAGGTGGCAGTTCCCGTGGTAAAAATCACACTTTTCTGACTTTCTCAGGCCCGGTTTATCTCATCGCATCTCCTGGAGAGCTGCCACATCAGCTTTGATGCTGGCTAGGGCCTCGGCCAGCTGTCCAGCTTTGCGCGGCCTGTTCAATGTACGCACGTTCCACGTACATATACGTAAACCATTGTCCGTTATTCGTTTGCGGGGGGGGTCGTCAACATTTTTGGTTTGTTCATCCGAGGCATATTTCATATTTTTCATCACAATCATTTTCCCCTTTCATGACCGGCTCGTGAGGCCTGTGCAAGACGTGTGTAGATCGTTGGGGTTGGATATTCAGAGCGTATCTTTTCTCCTGCTCCTAGTTCCTGGGAAGGCAACCCATGTATCAACAACAAATGGATCCGATGGATCCAACGCTCGTCGTTAGCTCACCTTTCGGTTATCCAGCGGGCACCACGTGGAGGTGACGATGCGATTTTGCCCACCAAAGATTAACAAACTTAAATATTTATCTTGGTTAATATAAGCATGTAACACATGTTTTAAGGGTATTTATTTAATGCCCAATCTTACTAAATCAGAATAAACTCGATACAACCACCCAAAAAAAGTTATAGTCCTTTTCATAAATGATGACTGAATTTTTAGTGAAACAAGTAAAATATTACCAAATTCCAACAGCATTGACACGAAACCTGGTCCACATATTTCATTTGTCATAAGCAACAAGAATCAAAAGAGTACAAAAATATTTACAGTAAAAGGGTGTTTTTTTTCAGTGAAAGGGAAACATTTTGAACTTTTACCATGAATCACCCCCCGAAACTGAATCATTTTTTTTTTTCAAATATCTATGATCTTAGGGTCTTTTTTCGGAGGTAATGTCTAACCTATTCTAGTCAAAAAATACAATCATTTACAGACATTAACTCTTTAAAAGTAAGATAACTTTTTTATGGAAGCTTGTATCTACTTTATTTTAATATTTTTGGATTCAGCATTTAAAAATACCTTTAAATCCTGCACCATATTACATTTATGTATCTCGGTTTCAAAAACATAAAAATGTTTGGTCAAAAACTTTAATTTTCATTCCCCATTGAAAAGTCAAACGTTTTCACCAACTTTCATCAACGTTTCGTGTCAATGCTGTTAGAATTTGGTAATGTTTTACTTGTTTCACTAAAAATTCAGTCATCATTTATGAAAAGGACTATAACTTTTTTGAATGTGGTTGTATCGAGTTCATTTTGATTTAGTAAGATTAGGCATTAAAAAATACCCTTAACACATGTGTCATATGCTTATATTATACCAAGATACATATATAAGTTTGCTAATAATTTAAATCCACCCTCCCCAGCACTTTAACAGTGGTTTTTCAAAAAAATCAAAGTAGGTTTTCAATCAACTTTGGATGTAATGTAGTAGATTGTGAAATTCAGGATCGATCCCATCTTTAAATTTTTTTTAATAAAAATGTGTTTCTACCTTTTCTTGGCTTGTCAAATTTTCTTTCCCAAAACGACTTTTTTCCACCCCCTTCGTGCAAGGAAAGGTGTTCAGCATTCCAAATAACAAGCACCTGGATTTGTAAGACGGAGTATCAATTCTCCAATTTATTTAAAAAAAACGCATATCTCGTAAATTTCCTTTGTACTTTTTCAATTCGTTCACACGAGTTATTATTATATGGGTTCCAAACTGTACTGCAGTATTCAAGCACTGATCGAACTAAGGAATTAAAAAGCGACTTAAGTGTGAAAGGGTCATTAAATTCTTTGGTGTTCCTCTTAATAAACCCAAGCATTTGATTAGATTTATTGATAATATAATCCATATGTGGTAAGAAAGAAAGTTTAGTATCTAAAATAACTCCTAGATCTTTTTTTTTTATCCACACGTTCTAATTCAGAATTTTTAATTGAGTAGTTGAAGTATATGGGTGAATTATTACGGTAACAGGACATAACTTGACACTTTGAGACATTCAAGTGCAGTGCATTAATGTTGCACCAATCAGCCAATCTATTTAAATCTTCATTTAATAAAACACAATCTTCCATGGATTTTGTAATTCAATACAGTTTAAGATCGTCCGCAAATAGGAGACATAATGAATTCCTGAATATATCAGGAATGTCATTAATAAACAAAAGGAATAATAGCGGTCCCAAATGACTACCCTGGGGGACACCAGATGACACTAAAATTTGTTCTGAGAAATTTTCATCGATTTTAACTATTTGAACCCTAAGGGCCAGTTTTTAAGTGCGAGATCATCCTAGTCTCGGGGTTAAACCGGAGTTAACTCCAAAAACGTGTTTTTCAGTCAATTGAAATCGAAAGTTAACTCATCTAATTTGGTGAGTTAACGCAGGCACCAAATTGAGGTTCTTGTTAGCTGTGGCGCCATCTCGATTTCGATATTGAAAGTTATTGCCAGTGCAATTCGTTGTGGCGCCATCTCTATTCATGCGTAAAAGGCGTAGAAGGGTGATATCCATAGTGTCGCACATCGTTGGCCTCAGAATTTTGACGGCTGAAAGATAAAGTTAATCCTCAACTCAAAAACTGTTCCTGAGTTAACTCAGGGCTAATTTATTTTCAGGACTAGCTAACTCTGATTTAACTCAGAGTAAAGCCTGAACTGAAAAACTGGCCCTAAGAGTTAATTAGGATTTCAACCAATCATAAAAGTTAGAATGAAAACCAAACTGCAAAAGCTTTCCCATGAGAACCTGATGGTCAACGCGATCGAAAGCTTTGGCAAAATCGGTAAAAATAATGTCTGTTTGAAAGCTTGATTCGAAATTATTTATAATAATGAAAGATTAGTTGTCGTAGATTTACCAGATATAAAACCATGTTGATGAACTGAAACAATGTCTTTTATTAGAAAAGATAGTTTATCAAAGACTATCTTCTCAAATAACTTTGGTAAAGCTGAAATTTGCAGATAGGTCTATAATTAGTAACATCCTGTTTAGATCCTGACTTGAATACTGGAGTTATGTAGGACAATTTCCAACACTCTAAAAACTGACTTTGGGAAAGCGACAAGTTAAAGATGGTCGTCAACGGTCTGGCTAAAGAATATGCACATTTAAACAATAATATGGGCGGAATCCCATCGGGACCTTCTTTTTAAGTTGTATCTAAATCGAGCAGGGCTGTCATGACTTCTGAGACCTGTAATACCATTGAACCAATATTAGCAGACGCTGGGACCTGTAGTAATTCAAGATTAGACGGAGAGTTAGACGTATATACAGACTGAAAAAAGACAGCAAAAAGATTACAGATTTCAATCAAGTCACTTGTTGATGTATTTAAGTACTTCATACAACTTGGACACCCATTAGATTTACGTTTAGAGTTTATAAAATTCCAAAAGCTTTTACTGTTATTTTTTATGTTAGATTCAATAGTAAACATATAGGATTGATACAAAAATTTCATTTAAACAGTTTATGTGACCTAACTTCTCTATGCTAATGAGAAAAATAATTTCTAGGACAATTTTAACATAATTTCGTTAAAAAGAATACAAAATACTGATAATCAACCAAAAACATGTTATAACTTGCTTAAAAAATACTACCACGGTACTGACATATTAATTTGTGACACACTTTCTTTGAATGAAAATATATCTATCTTAAAGCACAACAACTTTAAATAGTGCCTATTTGGAAAACCGCCACACAAACGCCTTGAAACTAAACATAATGGCGGTTCAGCAAGGAATCTTTTGAATTCAAAAATAAAAGTAAATCCTCGGACAACATTCATTCATGATTATCTTACTCAGCAATAAGTATTTTGACTTAGTTTTTGCATAATTTTGTCAAGCAAGTATTGCACTCAAACTTTTCTAAGGGCAATATTTCTATTCAATGAAGTATTTCATTCGAAAATAGTAGACTTAATCGGAAAAACAAGGAACGGACATGCCACGGTACTGACATTTTAACTATATTTTTCCAAGCCATGTCGAAGAAGTAGCAAATTTGGTCATTATATTGAATGTAGATTGTAGTAAATAGCCATTTACACAATCCAAACCATAAATTTATACCAAGATTAGTGGAAGTGATTAAAATAATCTTTCCGTCGGCTTTTTTTGGTCACTGTATTTTTGGCAATAAAACAACTGGTTAACATTGGCTTTCCCGACGTTTCGGCAGGGTTTGCTGCCTTCCTCAGGGGAATAGTTAAGTTTTTTAAAATATACAGAAAACCCCAAACTAAGGGAGAAGCCAATTCCTTTCGAGATGAGTTTACCGTAAGGGAGATGGGCCTGCTATTTAAAGCCTACGGAAGTGCTAGAACTTAATTATAAGCCACATAGGACTGATATTCATCTCAACTGTACATTGTGCAACCTCAATGTAGTCGAAAATATCTTTCCCTTTCTTGCAAGATGCCCAATCCTCCAAGAAATCCGACGACTATATATTAACAAGAATTCTCTTTCAGTAGAAGAATGTTTTAGTGTTTTGAATGGAGAGAGTGGTTGGAAACCAGAGTTGGGTAGTAATTATTACATTTTGTAATTGATTACAGGGTCAATTACAATTACATGTAATCAGTGATTGATTTTTTCCAATTACAATTACATGTATTTGTGATTGGAAATTTTCAATTACAGTCACATACATGTAATTTGTAATTGAAAATTTTCAATTAATAATTACATGTAATTGGGAAAAAGTAATTGAAGACAAAAAAGTAATTGAAAAAACGTGTAATGATTACTTTTTCTGTAATCATTACACACAAATGTAATTGATTACACAAAATATCGATTACATTTAACATAAAGTGAAGGAAAAATCTTTGCGTACCATTAATTAAGTTAATATTAGGTGAATAGGCATAAATAAAAGATCGTAAGAATGGTGGGAGGAGGAAAGTATGCCCGACGACTGGTCAAATAGCTCCATATGCCCAATCTACAAAAAAGGCGACCCTATGTTATGCAAGAACTACAGAGGCATATCCCTGCTTAATGTTGCCTACAAGATCCTATCCAACGTACTATGTGAGCGTCTAAAACCTTTCTGCAACACTATGATCGGCACGTACCAGTGTGGCTTCAGGCCAGGCAGATCAACGATAGACCAAATCTGCACATTGAGGCAAATCCTGGAAAAGACCAACGAATTTCAAGTCGAGACCCAACACCTATTCATCGACTTTAAAGCCGCATATGATAGCATAAGTCGGCAAGAGCTTCTATTGGCGATGTCGGAACTCGGGATCCCGAAAAAACTGATCCAGCTATGCCGCATGACGTTACAAAATACGCGGTGCAACGTGCAAATGGGTAACAGCTCATCCGAGTTATTCCAGACGTGTACAGGGTTCAGACAAGGAGATGCACTATCATGTGATTTCTTCAACCTAGTCCTGGAGCAGATAGTGCGCAAGAGTTGTGTTAACATGGAAGGCACTATCTTTAACAGGTCTTCTCAACTGGTTATGCGGACGACATCGCAATCATCGGCCGTTCCAAGAGAGCTGTACTTGAAGCATTCACAGCTATTGATGAACAGGCGAAACGCGTTGGTCTTGAAGTGAATGAGGACAAAACAAAGTATATGCTATCAACAAACAAAGCTTCATCTGTCCATCGCCTAGGACAAAACATCACTTTTGGTAGCAGTAATTTCGAGGTAGTCAAGGAGTTCACCTACCTCGGAACAAACATCAATTCCACGAACGACACCTTAGTGGAAATCCGACGAAGAATTGACAACAACGCTCCAGCCAAGAAAATCTTCGAATCCCAGCCCCCAGGTTCGAGACTACCAGGAAGATCGAACCTCCGCTATAGGGACAAGGCGGTCACAGACGCAAGAGCGCTTGGTCTCGACAACTGGAGGGAGCTTGCGAGGGACCGCAACCGATGGAAGACCGCAATATCTCAGGCAGAGACCCTTAATGGATCGGGAGCCGGATAAGTAAGTAAGTAAGTAAGAATGGTTTATCACCCAGATGTAAACAAACTACAAATCATGCTTGTATTATAGCCGTTGAGCATTGAGGTACGTTTCAGTTATTTGAATTTTTGACAGTATTTAATTTTTATATTTTTAAGTGTAGGTTGAAATTTTGGGAAATGATAGAAAATATTTATAAGATTGGGGTTGAAAAATTGGAATTTTGTACTTACCGTTAAGTTACAGCTTTTAAGTTTTCAAATAACAGCTCTTGATTCAAACATCTTGTTTAAGAACAGAATTAAATAATGGATTTCTGCCTTTAAATTAAATTTTTATCATGACCTTGTACCTATTCCCATTCTTTTTGAATATTTTTGTCTTATTATTGTTATTAGATAATTTAAGAATTTTAAAACTGTAAATTAATGGTAAGTAAAAAATTCCAATTTTTAACCCCCAATCTATATTTTCTATAATTTCTCAAAATTTCAAGCTTCTTAAGCAAACCCTTCAAAATATAAAAATCAAATACTGTCAAAAATTCCAACAACTGTAACGTACCTAAACGCTCAACGGCTATAATACAAGCACGATTTGTAGTTTGTTCACATCTGGGGGATAAAACCTTCTAAACGATCTTTATTTTATGCCTATTCACGTAACATGAATGGTACGGAAAGATTTTCTTCACATATTTTTAAATGTAATTGATATTTTTTGTAATCAATTACATTTGTGTGTGATGATTTCAAAAAATGTAATCATAACAGGTTTTTTCAATAACTTTTTTTTGTTCAATTACTTTTTTTCAAATACATGTAATTAAATCAAGTAATTGCTTTTTTTTCAATTACATGTAATTTGTAATTGAAATTTTCAATTACAATTACGTGTAATCAGTAATTGAACTTTTTCAATTACAAATAACATGTAATCAATTGATTTCTTTTGTAATGATAACTACCCAACTCTGGTGGAAACTGCTTATCGATTTTCTCTCACATGCGGTTTCATATAAATATACATATATGTTAATTTACTTAAGACCAACACCACTATTAAATTTAGTACAATTTTGTTTTAGCTAAACTAAAAGCCTTTTTTTTCTCTTTAGCTGATATTGCAATTCTTTTATTTCTGCTTTTATATAATTTTGTTTTAACCAAATTATGAATTATTTTTGTTTTTGTCAAACTAAATGCCTACCATTTCAAAAATATTTAATTAAAATATTATATTTGAAGTATGTATTGTAATACCATTATTTTAATTATTATTTTTGTTTTTGCCAAACTAAAAGCCAACCATTTCAAAAATGTTTAATTACAGCCATATTATTCACTCAATTAATCTGGTTGTAAATTTACACCTTGGTTAAAAGTGAGTTAAGTCTCAAAAGTTCAACCCAAGCGCATAATATTCACTCTTTAAACTCGGTAATAAACCCTATTTACAGCTATATTATTCACTCCAGGTGTAAGTAAGGTTTAAGTGAATTTTAAATCTGTTCTATTAACTCGCATTTTTTAAACTTTTCAATTTAAACTTTTGTTCATAATATTCACTCAAAACGTGCATTAAACTCTATGGATTTAAAATACATTACAACCGGATGTAAAATTGTTTAAACTTGACCATACACCGATTTTAAACATACGGAATGTCAATAGTTTGACGTTTGCCAGCACGTGTTTCCTGTTTGTTATTGTATTTCAAATTTTATCGTTCAAAATTTGAAAATGCTGGTTTGGCATTTGAAAAACAGTGAAATTATTGTCTATTAATTTATCTCAATTAATAAATTGATACACAAAAAAATGTCGAATCGCAAAATAAAAGGTGGTGGTTACGGAAGCAATAACACCGAGCGGGAAAATGAAAAAAAAAGAGGAAAACGTTTTTCCCAAATCGAAAATATTAAATATATTATCGCGCGTTGATTCTCCATCTGATCCCGAAATGCATCTTCTGACGACGAAGACATTACCATTTCATTTATAAACCTTATTTTGTTGCTTTTATTTTATTTTATCTTTAATAATGCGAGTTAATAGGACAGGTTTAAAATTCACTTAAACCTTACTTACACCTGGAGTGAATAATATAGCTGTTAAAATACTATATTTGAAGTTTATATTGTAGAACCATTATTTTTTTATTTTTTGTTTGTTTTTATTACTGACAATGCTTCGACACAGCTAGTATTTCATACATACATTTTAGGGTGTTTCATTTTGTAATGCACAAAATAAAATGTAAAATTTTACCTGAATTTGCTTATGCCCCAAGCCTAGGTGATGTAAAAGTTATTTATCCCAAATTTCAAGAAGATTTGAGAATATTAAGAGATTCCGCAGTTTTTTCATTTTTGTAAAAGTAGGCAAAATGTACGATTTTACATTTTTTCTGTTTTTAGAGATAATGAATTTTTTCTAAGAACACAATAGTCTAGTTCCCATCAACATTTACGGTGGGTAGAATTTTAAAAAGAAACTAGGTGCGTTAGTTAGGCGGAGGAGTAAGGGGGCAGGTGAAACCGTGGTAGTCAATTTCGTCATTTCACTCAACTAGGACCCATACCAAAAGATGATAAACAAATTCTTTTTGCCCTAATTGGATGATATTGATGTGATAGATATATACATTGTTCTAAAAAGACAGCACTACGTGCCACATAGCTAATGCCACAAAAGACATTCTGCATGGACAATTGTAGGGTAGGGTTATCTCCCGCGGAAGTTGCGTGAATTGGCCACCAAGATCGTGCTATTTGACCCGTGAGGTTTTATGAAGTTGCAGGTCTATGCCAATAAGTCGCAATCAACTGATGCCTTCAAAGTCCACAGTACACATATCGTCAGCCGAGAATTACAAGGTCGTATGTGATAAACATATACATTTGAGATACAGCGAAAAGAAAAAAATGAGACTTTTTTAGTGTATCTAGAGTTAGTTTTGTTTTGGTTTTTTTTAACTAAATATGCTTGAACCCATAAGCATAACTGAAATTACACAAACAAAAATTTAAATTTTATCCACAAATTAAGTAATGAGCGTTTTTGAAATCCACATACGACTTTGTAACAAAATTTTGTTTAGTTCAAAGACGTATGTTAGACATACGCCTTTGAACTAAAATTTATCTAAGGAAAACGAAAAATTAAAAGGTAGTTACAACTGCAATTTCTGAAATATGAATTAAAAATCAAATGGTAAAAGAAAATGTTTGAAATGTCAAATAAATAAAACACATTTTTAGTTCATTTTTAGCATTTTTGTATTGATTAATTTTTTTTAACATAGCAACAATGTATACTTTTTTTTGTTGATCAACTTGCGTTAGACGGTCAAATTCAATCTCGTTTTTTATTATTGTTTGCTACATTGTTATTAAATTGAGTCCTTAGTAAATAATTTACTGGGCTTAAGACTTACCTTTTTGCTTTTTAATTTAATTTGATTTTTATATATTTCTTAAAGCAAAATTTACTTGATTTTTGGGCAGCAAATAACAAACTTTAAACACCAAAATGGGCTTCAAATGAGATAGCACAAATGTTGAAATGCTTTCGCTAGCCTCTAACAGTTAGGCTTGCTAAAAATGAGATAGAACTATTCTTCTAATTTTGATTTCTTTTGCAGAGTTACCTACAACTTTGTTTCAATTTTCGAGTAGGTATTGCGATTACAAAGTTGCATGTGCAACATACGACCTTGAACTAAAAAGTGAGTGAAATTTTCACATACGACCTTGATTTTATGGCTTTTTCTGCCTCAATTTAAATGTTGGCATATTTTAGGTGATGCAAAACGTTTCTTATTTGATGTCTGAACAGTTTTGCATCAAAATCTCGATTTTGATTTTTTTCGAGATACGACCTTGTAATTCTCGGCTGACGATATGTGTACTGTGCTCTAAGTCTACATAATTAAGGCCATCGCCCGCATTCAGCCAGAACTATCGGCAGAGGCACTTAGGTAAAGATGTCTCGAATTTACACATTTTTTATAATTGTATACGTGTAGACGTACATATGTAGTACAACCATCCAAGATGTAACAAGTATATGAGAGACCCACGGGACTTCAAGATTAGAAAATTAGCTAGTTTTATATAAAAGGGGTCAAAATGCGTAACCTCTAAATATTGTCAAATCATCTTGAAAGTTGGCATACTTACTTTTTTCATCACTGAAATTAGGGGCGCAAGCAGAGTAGTAAACTGCACAACAACCGACTAGCGCCCCCTATGTTTCTTGTCTTTGGAGCTTAATATCATCCAATCAATTTAAACGTTTGAAATGAACTTTTCACCAATGAAAGTTTGTAACATTTATAAGATCCTAATCAATAACATTTTAGCAGAATTTTAAAGAATTTAATATGAAAAATCCTCTTTTTTCCGGACATTTAGAACCCCCAGTTGAAAATGCCGCATAACATAAGAAAATGGGCAGAGAATACCCCCAACATGTTTTTTAATTTTAGTTCCATAAATTTATAACTTATTTCTAATAGAATTAATAATAAGATGTTGTGCAACCACCTTTCACTATGACCTCGAATATCCTGTTGGGTAAGGAAATTTATAATTTCTTTAAATGGTCAAGAGAATAGTCACCAGGCACTTTTAACTACCTTAGAGGTGTGGAAGTGGATAATGGCTTTATCCTGTTATTATTTACCATGACACCACCAGCACAGTTGTGCAGTCGATCTAAATAAGCTCTTCCTTTCGAAGATCATAAAAGTAGTAAGCATAGCCATCGGGACCCTCCAAATAAATTTTTTTTTAGTCTGAAAAGACTACAAGCTGCCACTCCTTCTTCCAGGAAGTATGGGCTCTGCAGAAATCGGGCCGCTTCGTGTTTCTAGCTTTCCGAGTTACATATTTGCATTTACTCTGAAAGATTAGAGGAGACGCTAATCGGTTGTCGGGCAGTGTATATGAAGTATAATTTGTAAATAAAATAGCAAATAAGTCTCTAATATTTTGTTAAGAAAAAAATTTTATACTAACAAAAATTATAATACAAATTTTCTTTCCAGATGAAAAATTAATTCTCTTTTGCTGGGAACTTCAGTTGGACTCGGCTTAACTTCTGTTCGTTCGGTGTCAGCAGAACATAATTTAATTAAGCAAAATAATGGCTATGTCAAAAGTTTTTCGAGTTTGGGAGAAGTCGATTCCACCAAATCCTCATAGCGTTTTGTTGGAACACCGAAACAAATCGGACAGCATACTTTTTGAATCACATTCCGTAGCACAATTAAGTTCACAAGAATGCGAAACTGTTCGAAAGCAATACACCAAAATATGTGATGCATACGGCTGCTTAGGTGTACTTCAACTAAATGCTGGTGAAAGTACTGTTCTATTCCTAGTAATGGTAACTGGCTGTGTGTCTACGGGGAAAATCGGAGATGTTGAAATATTCCGTATCACTCAAACACAATTCATATCATTGCAAACCCAAGTCCCTCATGAAGACAAAATCAGTGAAGTACGAAAACTCTTGAATTCTGGTGTATTTTACTTTTCCCATTCCCTGAATGTAAGTAAACATTCAAGCAGTAATTCCAAATTTGATATAACACTGTGTGCTCAAAGGCGACAGCAGACTTCTGAGACTGATAATAGATTTTTTTGGAATCGAATGTTGCACATCCATATGCTGAGGTATGGAATCGACTGCTCGGCATGGTTACTTAAAGTAATGTGTGGCTCAGTTGAAATTAGGACTGTATACATTGGAGCAAAACAAGCCAAGGCCGCAATCATTTCTCGTTTAAGCTGCGAACGTGCTGGTACACGTTTTAATACACGCGGAACTAACGATGAGGGTCATGTGGCAAATTTTGTTGAGACAGAACAGGTAATCTATGTGGACAATGACGTAACTAGTTACGTGCAGACCAGGGGATCAGTACCATTGTTTTGGGAGCAACCAGGTGTACAAGTAGGCTCCCATAAAGTTAAGCTTTCGCGAGGATTTGAGGCTTCGGCGTCAGCTTTTGACCGACACATGCAAATTATGAAAGATCGTTATGGTCTCCAAATGATTGTTAACCTTCTGGGTACAAGTCAGATTGGCAGCAAGGAGGGTGAAGCGATGCTAAGCAATGAATTCCAGAGACACCATAGTATGTCAAATCATAAAGACGTGCCGCATATTATCTTTGATTATCACCAAGAATGTCGTGGAAGTAATTTCTCAGCATTGTCAAAACTTAAAGCTCGGATAGATGCATGTAGTGTGAATTTTGGATTTTTCTATGCAACTAATAATGATGTTTTCCGAGAGCAGATTGGAACTATTCGAACAAATTGTCTTGATTGCCTGGATCGCACCAATTGCGTGCAAACATTCTTAGGGCTAGAAATGCTTAATATTCAGATAGAAGCTATGAGGCTTGGTGAAAAAAAGCAGAATGTATCACGTTTTGAAGAAATTTTCCGGCAAATGTGGGTTAACAATGGAAATGAAGTGAGCAAAATCTATGCTGGCACTGGAGCAATTCAAGGTGGCTCGAAATTAATTGACGGTGCTCGCTCAGCAGCTCGAACAATTCAAAATAATTTGCTAGATAATTCCAAACAAGAAGCGATTGACGTATTGCTCCTCGGGTCAACTCTTAGCTCAGAACTTGCCGACCGTGCTAGAATTCTTCTGCCGTCAAATATGTTGCATGCACCAGTAACAGTGCTGCGAGAAATGTGTAAACAATATAATGAATACGTTAATATAAAAAATATACGTGTAGCTGTTGGTACGTACAATGTGGCAGGAGGAAAAAATTTCCGAACCGTTGATATGCAGAGTTCTCTCAGGGAGTGGTTGCTCGATTCATTCCTTGAAGGTGATTCAAAGGACCTAGTGCCCACAACGAAAGATACTGTAGAGCCTGTTGACATTTATGCTATAGGCTTTCAAGAAATAGTCGACTTAAATGCAAGTAATATTATGGCTGCCAGTTCAGAGAATGCTAAGATGTGGGCAGAAGAAATACAAAAATCTATATCCAGAGACAACAGCTACGTTTTGCTTACATATCAGCAGCTAGTGGGTGTATGCTTATATATTTACATTCGTCCTGAAAATGCACCATACATTCGTGACTTAGCTATTGATTGTGTTAAAACTGGCTTAGGAGGAGCAACGGGTAATAAGGGAGCTAGTGCTATTCGATTTGTGCTGCATGGCACCTCGATGTGTTTTGTGTGTGCTCACTTTGCTGCAGGGCAATCTCAAGTTAGTGAACGCAATGCAGATTATGCTGAAGTAACTCGAAAGTTGGCATTTCCTATGGGTAGAACTCTGAAATCACACGACTATGTGTTTTGGTGTGGTGACTTCAACTACCGCATTGATATGGACAAAGATGAGCTTAAAGATGCAATTGAAAATGGAAGGTTAGAAGATGTTCTAGAGAACGATCAACTGCGGAAGGAACAAGAGGCCGGCAATGTATTTAATGATTTTCTTGAGGGAGAAATAACATTCGATCCAACTTACAAATATGATATGTTTAGTGATATGTACGATACCAGCGAAAAAATGAGAGCTCCAGCTTGGACGGATCGAGTTTTAT
The DNA here is from genome assembly GCA_963921185.1 of Dasysyrphus tricinctus. NCBI lineage: Eukaryota > Metazoa > Arthropoda > Insecta > Diptera > Syrphidae > Dasysyrphus > Dasysyrphus tricinctus. The sequence goes on along the minus strand of OY992531.1, from coordinate 174,188,259 downwards.
GGCGTCGAAGAAAAGCACTGGCGGAGTCGGATGTTGGTGCTGATTGGAACCCAGGAAAACTTGTTTATTATGGTCGCTCTGAACTTACCCAAAGTGATCATCGACCCGTTTTGGCTGTTATTGACTCTGAAGTCGTTATTATTGATAGTTCGAGGAGAAAGAGAGTTTTCCAACAAGTAATAACTGATTTGGGCCCACCTGATTCCACAATTATAGTTCATGTAAATCCCTCTAACAAAGTTGTATCCGAAGATGATCCGACCATTTATGATGAAAATGTAATGAACGTATTAATACAACAGTTGTCAAAACTTGGAGAAGTTACCTTGGTAAGATATGTTGAGGATACAATGTGGGTTACATTCCGAGAAGGAGAATCAGCTTTAAATGTAGTAGCTCAGCGAACAGCTACAATTTGCAATCTTGAGCTGAGTTTCGAGTTAAAATCTAAAGATTGGAATCTTCTTGTAGAACAAGAAATTGCTTTATGCACATCCAACACCATATCCCTGTGTGCTCACCCCCAAGACAAGCAGTGTGATGCAAGTTTTGTACCTGAGATACCGCAACGACCAAAACAACAACCGCCTCGGCCTCCAACCCGCCCTCCTTTGCCATTATCTCCTAAAAATACGCCCAAAAACTCTCCTCAACATCTTCCACATGCTGGAGTCATTAGTATTAATCCCCAGATGTTACAACAGCATACTGAATTTCCGACAACAGTCCCGTTACAGCAATCGCGCCCAGCGAGACCACCAGCTTTTGCGATGGCTGGACCCACTGAAGAATTCCCTAATTCAGGGTCTAGTAAACCTTCTCCGATCAGAACTCCTCATCAAAGTCAAAATTCTTCACCAACTAATAACAATCCAAAACCCGTGGATGAAATCTCTAATCCTGATGAAATCTACGAAGAAATAACCGATGGCATAGAGTACTCTGCTCCGATGCCACATTTTACTCCACCAGTATGCCCCGAAAGCTTAAAAGATGGAAATTGTTTTCCATTGTTATCTGGTACAACCGGGAATGTCGGTATTGATACAACTTCGAATAATACGAAGAGAGCACTTCCACCACTACCCAGTCGTGGAGGTCCACCCCCAATCCCAAGCAGAAATGCTGGTCCACCACCATCTGCGCGGCAAAGTGATAAATAAATTTAATATGAATCGAATTATAGAGTGAGTTACGTTCCTTGATTATAAATTAGTTTGCAATATATGTTAAAATAATAAAGTAAATTCTATTGATTTTTATTTTTTTTTATAAAATCTTAGCTGTAAAATTAATGATGCTTTTTATAAATATAATTTATAATTTTCTACTCAACTAGAAAATATTAAAAATATAGCTTTCATAGAAAACATCACTAAAAATTTAATTTTTAAGTTTTGAAAACATTTATGAAAAAGTTGTTCCCATTTTCGTGACAATTTTGTTCAGTAAATTTTGATAGTATGTGATAAAAGTGGGCTGTAGGTCTCTTTTAATATGTTGGTCGATTGCGTTTAACTTTCTTCCTCAGACCTGAAACTGGTTCAGAACGTTGCAGTGGACAAATTTATTAGAAAGAAAAAACTTATAGCCCACATATTTTCAAAATTTATAAAACAAAAAAATCTGTTAACAATAAAACGAAAAGTATGTCATAAGTTTTACTATTTATTTTGTTCGATTAAATACTTCATAAATTTGACTAATTTTTTGTTTATTTAATTGATAGATTTTACAAGATACAAGAAAGAAAAAAGTTGACCAAAAATTTTAAATTACCTATTTTGAAAAAAAATCGATGGAAAATAGTGTAAACATACACTCTAGTCTTGTATTGTCAGTGTTTAATAAAATAAATTGGTCAAAATAGAGTAGAAGAGTACAAGTCTGTGTAAACCGTCAGTTAGAAGGGGAAATGCACCTTTGTGCTTTATGTGGTTGACCCTTGCCTATGGCTGTGAAAATGCAATTTCAAAATTATTTAAATTATAATTTCTTTCCAATTAAATTCTAAGAAAAAAACTTTTTTGATAAGTCAACTGATTCGTTGATACTTCTCATGCACTCGCACTCCTCAAAAAGTAGGTGCGTAAAATACTTTGCAAAGCTAACAAACATAGAAACTTTGACTTTTATGAGGTCTCATCACGTAAACAAAAAGGATTTCGTTTCCACCATTTTCTGTGCAAACAGATTTATTAAAAAATCCTATTATATCACTAAAAGTGCCTCTGCACTATCCCACAAAGTTTTAACACATTATCAGAATAAAAACTGGGAAGGAATTTCATACGACTCACAGTGTGGCCGATGGTATGAAAAGTTGGCAAAAATTATTTTTGTTTATTTTCGTTTTTTTTTTTTTTTTAGGTAAATAAACCCAAATAAAAGAAAAATTGAGCCAAATGTTTTGATTTAAATGAAATTTGCAGAGATAATTTATGAATAAACACAAAATAAGCGTTTACCTGTAGTTTTTTAATTTGTTGGAAAATAAAATTGCTGTTTGTTTTTTCAACTTGTTCATTTAATTTTAAATAAAAATTAAAACATACCTACTTTGATGTTCTTAAAAGACAAACATTCATTCATATACATTATACAACATAATATGTAGGTACATTAGGGTGGTCCTTAAATTGGACATTGTCTTGGATAGCCCTCATTCAATTCAAAACATTGAAAAACAATTTCCCTAATTTTTTCAGACTTTTATTTCACCCCCCTGGTCTCCCTTTTTTCACTTCAAGGTACAAATGATGGAGTAAGGGTGATTCTTATAACAAGCGAAAAAAAAATCAGAACTTATAGGTTAGATTCAAACGAGAAAAAAAACGTATCAAAGTGGGGTCTATTTTCCCCCGTTCAGGCGGGAGGGGTAATTTTCTTAAAATTTGACCCTAAATGGAAAAAAAAATATTAAAACACAGCGGGACCACTTACAATTACATGCTATAGCTTTTTTAAAACCATAAATCCAGTCTCTAATATGTTCTTTAAATCAAGTTTGTATTGTTAAAAGTTTTTGAAAAAATAATTTTCAAACTTAAAAATAAAAACAAAAATAATAATTTTTTACGTTGGAAATTATTTTTTTCAGAAACTATTTACAATAAAAACTTGATTTAAAAAAAAACGTATTAGAGACTGGGTTCATGGCTTTAAAAAGCTATAGCATGCCATTGTAAGTGCTCCCGTTGTTTTTTAAATATATTTTTTCTATTTTGGGTAAAATTTTTAGAAAATTAGCCCTCCCACTTGAACGGGAAAAAAATGTGAATGTGAAGCTTGCCTATTGCTTGTGATTCCATAATTATTTCAAAATTTTATCTTTTATTTTGAAAAAATGACAATTAAAGCATAGTTTACATTTCCCATGCGAAAAAAAAATCAAAAATTTCAAAACGATTTTCCACCTATTCTGCGCACCAAGTTGAACAATATTCAAGGCGAAAAACGTTTGCCTTTTCCCAAACCACCCATTGAGTCATTAATTTACCCTTAATTAACAAACTATAGGCCTAAAAATGGAAAATAATTATTTTTGGATGCGAAAACCATTTGCCTGCAAATAATGCCTTGAGGTGAATATATATTTTTTTGGAAGTATAAACCGACCATCACAAAAAAAATATTTTTGGCCACCACACTTTTTTCACATGCAAATCATTTGCCGGTCCATTGTTTTGCATGACATTCCATGACAGCATAGTTTTTTTTTTTGGCATTGCATGAAACTGTAAACCAATCATGCAAACAATAAATTTTACATTTCGCTTCAATTATTTTTGACATGCGAGAATATTTGCATAGATTTTTTTTGCACACGGGAACTGTAAACTAGCCTTAAAGCTAGCAATACCCACGTGCTCTACTTAAATGTAAATAACTAATGGCTTGAAGGCCATAGCGTAAGTTTACAGTACAAAAACTCCTTCACCCAGCGACACATCGTGGGATAAAAACCTGTTTTTTGTAGCCTATCAATACCTATATCAAAGGAGACTTGCATTTGCTGATTAGGTTACTATTTGATTAAAGCTATTTTTGCCAACTTTTCTTACCATTGGCCACACAGTGCGTTTGCCAAATTTGTGTGATGATTACAATTTTCATATTTTTCTTCCGTACTTGCATCCAAATAACAAATCGATTTCACTATAACCTCAAACACCCAAGTTGAATAGAGTGTGTGATGGTTTAAGAACCCATCCTAAATATATTCCTTTTATTGATACGATTTGCAATTGACATTTCCATCTAACGCTTATCTGAGATTTAATAAGATTTACCTCAAATCTTCTTTAAATCTCGAAGATTTACCATACAAATATATTTCGTTAATCTTGAAGATTAGAAATTAATCTTGTTAAACCTTCCTAGGACAAATACTTTTACAAATCGAGCTAACCCATTCTCGGACCCTGTTTAGATTTGTTGGTTTCAAGCCTGATTCACAATGCGACGGGAAAACGAGACGAGAGCGTGACGTGACTCGCTGTCATGTTTTTCTAGTTATAAAATCGTTTCCCAATTCACAATGCGGCGAGATTCTTTACAACGAAAACTTTTTTGTTAAAAATAAAAATTATCCAAAAAAGCCTTAAAGACAACGGATTAGGAATTACTTGATCTTTTAATTTCAAGTTATCGTATTTTTTCTTTTAAAAAATACTTCCATTATGTAAATAACTTGTCAAAAAACAAAATCGTCGTCTCGTCGCGTCTTTTTTTCAATTTTTCGAATTCTTGGCGTGACGTGACGACGAGAAACGCTTCATTGTGTATATCCTCATATACTTTCATTGTTTGAAATTCGTTTGACAGTAACGACGGGATCTCGTCACGCTCACGTCTCGTTTCCTCGTCGCACTGTGAATCAGGCTTCACTGCAGCATGACGACAGTTCGTGGGTGAAATCGGTGAGGTAAAAAGGGAGGGGTTAGTCAAGAAGAAAATATAAAAATTTGAGTGAGCAGTCACGTTTCATAGCAAAAATGGTCCATTTCATTCCATTCTGTTCATTTTAGCTTGTGCGTCCAACAGAAAGGTACCTAATTCTCTACCTAGATATATGGTTGGACGAGATCGAGAGCAGAAATACTCATACGGTATCCAAAATCAAATGTTCCAATTTGCAAATATTCCATGAGCATGCAGAAATACATTTGTGTGAAAACTTCAAAGTGTATACACGACATGACTTTTCACTACGTAGTGAAACCAACAAATCTAAACAGGGTCTTGTATGGCGCTCAAGGATTCATTCATGGCTGAATTCAGTTCTTCACAAAGGAAACGTTCTATCTCACTTCCTCTTGATAAGCAAAAATGAAACACAATTCGCATTTTTAAAGACCCTGTTTAGATTTGTTGGTTTCACTACGTAGTGAAAAGTCATGTCGTGTATACACTTTGTAGTTTTCACACAAATGTATTTCTGCATGCGTATGGAATATTTGCAAATTGGAACATTTGATTTTGGACACCGTATGAGTATTTCTGCTCTCGATCTCGTCGAACCATATTTCTAGGTAGAGAATTAGGTACCTTTCTGTTGGACGCACAAGCGAAAATGAACAAAATGGAATGAAATGGACCATTTTGGCTATGAAACGTGACTGCTCACTCAAATTTTTATATTTTCTTCTTGACTAACCCCTCCCTTTTTACCTCACCGATTTCACCCACGAACTGTCGTCATGCTGTAGTGAAACCAACAAATCTAAACAGGGTCAAAGGCTTGGTCAAACAGAGCGCGGTCCGACGGGACGGTCAATACTTCACGGGGAAAGTAAGAACGCGACGGTCAAATTTTCTTTGTAAATTTTTACAAAGATCGTCGGACCGCGTTCTGTTTGACCAGGCCTTAAAGGTGCTGTAAAAGTTAGCCCCCTTTCACCCGAAGAAACAAGTTGCTGGAGATTTGTTTGACGTTTTCTTTTAATCTCCTTAAAAATCTCTTGTACCTTTCACACAAGGAAATAAATCTCCACGCAATTTTTGAAATTTCCTTTGAAAGTCTCTATTGGTTGAACAAACCTAAACCTAGATGTGAAAGGAAATGTCAAAAAATCTCCTCAAATCCTCGACCGGGGAGATTCTGTTCGCCCCTCTTTCCTCCTGCCCTTCTCACCCAGGAACTAAAAGTTGCTGACAACTCAGTTTCCTCCTGTGAAAGGGCACTTAATCTTTTTTAAATCTTTTTGTGCGGTGGAAACACCTAATAGATTTATTAAATCTGAACTGAGATAAACCTTTAGGGGGGGCTCACATGGACCAACATTGCTTGACAACATGGCTTGATTTGATCATTTGAACGCAAGAAACAACCGCTCATGCCATGTATGTAAACCCCCCTTTTGGTGGAAACATAGCATAAATTGGGCAGTCTGTCAAACTTTGAGGAGTAGAGATGCAATTCTCTCAGAGAGAAGCACACGAACGTATAGAACCACCATTTCTACCACTTTTTAAACGTCAACAAAAAGTAAACAAAAAACCTAAGAAATCAAGAAAATAGACCCACAGCATTAGATTTTCAATTTTTATTTTATATTAAGAAAATTTTTATTTTATAAAAAAAAATTCTTTATTATTAAGTAACAGTTGTTTTGTTATTAAATATCATTTTATTATTCAAGTAGTCAAGACGAAAATATAAAAATTTGAGTGAGCAGTCACGTTTCATAACCAAAATGGTCCATTTCATTCCATTTTGTTCATTTTTGCTTTTGCGTCCAACAGAAAGGTTCCTAATTTTCACACAGTAAAAGACAATTTCGAAGTTAAAAATAGAAAAGCAACGAAATATTCCCACTTCTGACCAAATGTAAAAGTACCATCATATTTCTTTCATCTTTTCTCTTGAAAATAAATACATATACCTACATAATTTGAAAACTGAATTTCTATTAACCTAAACTAACTATGAGCACAAATTTCTTTAACAAAAATCACGGAATTGATAGAATGCAATGTCGAAAAAAAAGTAAATTTATCATAAAACAGTTCAAAACTCAAAAACAACTATTAAATCAACAATAAAAAAAAAAAGCTATTTTGGAACAATTAAATCAATTAAGGGGCCGGTTATAGCGATCAGTAAAACACATCAGTAAAAAGTTGAAACAAAAGGATTTCGGAATTTTTTCCTGATGGGTGTTTATAGCGAACAGTAAAATTGTGTCAGTAAAACTAATGTCTTCTTCTTCTTTCTATTTTTACTGGATGTCAATGCATCAGTAATTTTTGTTCGTATGTACTGAAACAGTAAAATATTGGAACACAAACAGGCGGAACGAATTGTTTCATTTTGAGTGACATGATAATCAGCTGATACGTAAAATGAGTTTTCGTCAGTAAAATCAAATAAATGGTTTTTCTCAAAAAATACAATTCCGAATCAAGTTTTTCTTTAAAACAAAATTATTTTACTACATTCGTCATCAATTTGCATATAGTTTTTGTTTCAAAAAGCATTTAAACATATTAAATATTGCAAAAGAAAATGTTTACCGATGCATTTTACTGATCGCTATAACTGGCCCCTAAATTGAAAACACATACTTGCCAAAATGCAAATAATTCCAAATCCAAACAACGAAAAGTAAACAAAAGATAATCACAAAGTGAAAACATTGCAGTTTCAGTCGAGGAGATGGAGGACTTTCGTTCATGCACCATCCAAAAACGTATATGAACAAACATATTTTTGAAATTTTGTTACACAGTGAAATTAATCACAGAACGCAAATTTTACAGCTTATTTACCTACCCTTACTATTTTCTTATCTGGTCCATACAATAATTATAAGAATAGTAAGCTTATACAGAACGTTCTATGTAACATAGAACTCACAAAATTGATCTAATGCACTCACAACTCATTAAATATGTTTTTTGTAGAGGCATTTTCGATAAGTTGAATTTATCATCGGTAACGCGTTTAGCTGGAATAGAATATGTAAACAAAAATTCTGGACTCTGGAGTGCATTACAGTAATGTTTCGTCGAATATTTTCTAAATTTATAGCTCACATTCGATCGAATATGTGAGTCACTATGTAGATACATATACATTACGATTTCTTGAAAGTGGCAGCTATTATAACTGTATTGCTTATGATTTTGAACCTTATGCCAGTCTTTTCCCTTACGGAGGACCAAGAGAGTTTAGTTCTACCTCAAATAATCTTTTTTTTTATTTTTAATGACCCAAGCGCTCCTATTACTCTATGTAATTCAACTAGCTTCAGATAATTTATTCGTCCTTGAATTATTAAATTATTATTTTCATTTCTTACCATAATTCTCAATTTAATTACAACTACATACCCTTTTTATCACTTTTATTACCAATAAACAATTACAATAGATAGAAAATGTTTCAATGCGCTTGCGTTCTTATCATGAAATATTTTGATTCGATCGCATTTGATGCTTTGAGCGGATAAACTAGCGAACATCTGTAATCCAGCGATAGTCGAATTCGATCAACCTTCACCCAATGTATAACATTCATAATACATACAAGATTCCGGCTTGGTAAGCGGCATTTTCTAATCAAATACATATGTTGTTTAGTTTTTTTTTGCTCGTTCGTGCAATTGTTTTTTTGTTAGTTTATGGGCTGTAGGTCAGTTCTTTCTCAAATTAAATTAAACACAAGAAATTGTTTAAAACGACATTTCGTTCATGACGTCGTTTTAAACAATTAATTGTGTTTAATTTAATTTTCGAAATAAACTGACCTACCATTGACCAAAACTAACAAAAAAGTACACCAAGTTATAAATGTTCGTGCAATGTTAAAACGCTAATCGTTAATTTATTCTTCAAATCATGGAATACTCAGTTTTGTTTATTTATCTTTTTGTTTTGCTCAAGTGGACCTTATTTATTTAGATATGCCTTATGATGGTGTTCGATTTGAATATCGTGTCAAGTCTTCTTTTTGCGCATTAAACTTTTCATAGTTACAACTCATTATTATTTTTATTAAAATTTAATATTAAGAGTCTTGTAAAATAAATTTTACCAAAATAAGATTTTTTTTCTTACTTGCAGTTACCTACTTAATCTGTGTAAATGTGCACTTCAAAATGCTTAATTTCTAGCTATGGCTTCATGATTTACATCGTATTATCTGTTAATGCAATGCAAACTTGATCAAAGATGTCTGTTTGTCTAAAAGCGTATATTACAGCGTGGATATAAGGTGATTTGAATACAAAACAGTATTTCATTTTTAAATGTCTTGAAATGAAGAATTGGCAGAAGATGAAAGGCCACTACTGATGTAAAATAAAAAATTTCTAAGCTATGCACACACATGAACTCTTCAAATTTCGTATGTAGCCATATTGATTATAATTCGTAATTGTTACTTAGTGTTGATATGTTAAAATTAGAATGCATCGTCTTTTACAAGGACTCAACTAATAAAATTAGTAAAAATAAAATACATAGAAAAAACGCTTTGTTTATTTCAATGTAACTTAATATATGCGGGCCATTGAAGATATGCATTGAACCGTTAAACCGGGAGAAATAATTAAAGTGACTCTTCATTTTTTTTTTTTTTTTTATGTAAATGGAAATCCGGTGGTTGAATGTTGTAGGAACTGGGAGCCTCGAGCTGTATCTTTTCCTACACATCAAGTGCTTACAATACCTCCACATTAGTAGCCGCCGGATACTGGTCTTGGCTTAATGCCTTGACTTGCTAAACCCATGGCCCTACAGATTGTGAGAGAAACGCGAGAAGCCTCGGATAACGACCCCCCTCAAATGGCAACCAGACCCGGAACGGACTATGACCTACGAGTATGCACCTGGAATGTAAGGACACTACACACCTGGTGCTACTCAAAAACTTGAATCTGTCCTCGCGGTACAAGACAGATATAACCGCGATCCAGGAGATACGATGGATAGGATCAGCTATAACGAAAAGAAAAGATTGTGACATTTATTACAGCTGTCATCAAAGACTACACATGCTAGGATGCGGATTCGTCGTGGGAAATCGACTCAGATCAAAAGTCATGGATTTTAAGCCGATTAGCGATCGCCTGGCTGTGATCCGCATCGAAGCTACCTTCCAGAACATCAGCCTAATATGTGCACACGCCCCTACCGATGAAGCTGAGGAGTCTAACAAGGAGGAGTTTTACGACCTCGTGGACGGAGCCTACGGAGCCTGTCCGGCATACGATGTTAAAGTCGTGCTCGGAGACTTCAATGCTAAAGTCGGAAAGGAAAACATCTTTGGTGGATTAGTTGGAAAGCACAGCCTCCACGAAACGACAACAGATAACGGCTTCCGTCTAATCGACTTTGCTGCAGCTCGTTATACGGTGATAAGTAGCACTAGGTTCCCCAGGCGAAGGATACACACAGCAACCTGGCGATCTCCAGATGGTCGAACCGCCAACCAAATCGACCACGTGCTAATTGGCGCAAGGTATGCATCGAACGTCTTGGACGTACGAACTTTCCGAGGCGCAAACGTGGACTCTGACCACTTTCTTGTTGTGACAAAGTTCAGAGTCCGACTGTCCAAGGAAAAGAAAACGAAGACCGCCCAAGGGAAGAAATTCAACATTGCATGCCTTAGCACATCTGAGAAAGCCAGAGACTACAGTGAGCAATTGACCGGGTAACTCTGCCGTACACCCAGTCAATGAAGATCCAGTCCCAGCGCCCAGTACTGAAGAGGTTAAGAAAGCCATCCACAAGCTTAAGAACAACAAGTCCGCTGGCTCGGATGGCCTACCTGTGGAACTCTTCAAGTATTGAGGAGATGTCTTGGTAGGGTGCATGCACCAGCTCATCAACCAAGTGTGGGAGGAGGAAAGTATGCCCGACGACTGGTCAAATAGCTCCATATGCCCAGTCTACAAAAAAGGCGATCCTATGTCCCGAAAGAACTACAGGGGCATATCCCGGCTTAATGTTGTCTACAAGATCCTATCCAACGTACAATGTGAGCGTCTAAAACCTTTCTGCAACACTATGATCGGTACGTACCAGTGTGGCTTCAGGCCAGGCAGATCAACGATAGACCAAATCCTCACATTGAGGCAAATCCTGGAAAAGACCAACGAATTTCAAGTCGAGACCCACGACCTATTCATCGACTTCAAAGCCGCATATGATAGCTTAATACTACATTTCCAGCTAACGCTAATCTGAGATTTAATAAGATTTACCATACAAATATATTTCGTTAATCTTGGAGATTAGAAAGCCTCATCTGTTCATCGCCTAGGACAAAACGTCACTGTTGGGAGCAGTAATTTCGAGGTAGTCAAGGAGTTCACCTACCTCGGAACAAACATCTATTCCACGAACGACACCTTAAAGTGCCTCTACACTATCCCACAAAGTATTAACACATGTCAGAATAAAGTGGGAAGAAATTTCATACGACTGCCAAATTTGTGTGATGTAACTGACTTTCATATTTTCCTTCCACACTTGCATCAAAAATCAGTTTCACCATAACCTCAAACGCCCAAGTGGGATAGAAAGTGTGATGGTTTTAGAACCGATCCTAAATATTTTCATGTATTAACACATGTCAAATCGTGTCGGATGCGTTGTCAAGTTGTGTGTAATGAAATTTCATATTTTGTTTCCACACTATTATACATGATTTCTTCACACTTTTTTGACATGTGTTAATACTCAGTGGGATAGTGTGGAATTACCCTAGCGAACCGCTGCTACTTCGGTTTGGCCAAACAAATGGATTCAAAACTCCTTTCCCGAAAGACAAAGTGCACGCTATACAAAACGCTAATTTTACCAGTTCTACTATACGGCGCCGAGTGCTGGACGATAAGTAAAAAAGGGGAATTGAAACTGGGCACTTTCGAGAGAAAAATTCTTCGGCGGATATTTGGTCCTATATGCGAAGAGGGCGATTGGAGGAGAAGATTCAATCGTGAACTATACGAGCTGTACCAAGATGTGGATGTAGTCCAAAGAGCCAAAACACGTCGACTACACTGGCTCGGCCACATCGAGCGGATTGACAACAACGCTCCAGCCAAGAAAATCTTCGAATCCCAGCCCCCAGGTTCGAGACGACCAGGAAGACCGAACCTCCGCTATAGGGACAAAGAGGTCACAGACGCCAGAGCGCTTGGTTTCGACGACTGGAGGGAGCGTGCGAGGGACTGCAACCGATGGAAGACCGCAATATCTCAGGCAGAGACCCTTCATGGATCGGGAGCCGGATAAATAAGCAATGGAAATCCACACAAGTGCAGTGCATGCTACGAATTATACATTGATTTATATTAAATAATTTTGAATGAACAACAACAACTTGTGTGTGTTGCCACCAAGTATATAGGCTGGAGTTATAGCTATTTCACGAGATCTCGATCATCAGACTCCTTTAGTGGTGCTTAGTCTGGCTATGCTCGTATTAATTGAAAAACTCTTTGTCAAAGAGTTTTTTTCAATTAATACGAGCGAAACCTAACTCATTGCCTAAGAGTTTTTCAATTAATATGAGAATTACCAGACTAAGCACCACTAAAGGAGTCTAATGATCGAGGTGGCTCTCGTGAAATGGCTATGAACCTTCATTGTAAATTATTAGCAGTTGCACATTGCACTACCGACCTATGCAAAACTTTAAGTTTGTACTCGATTACGAATGAAAAAAATGACATAACTGCTGACATTCATCAATCGAATTTATGATAAGAAATGGGCAGGGCACCTTAGAACAGTAAAGTGATTTTTTAGGTGTAGATTTAATATTACAGTGAATAATTAATCTAATTACATACCTCAAAAATACTTAATTTGGTGGTTAAGAAATGCTTTGAAAGTGGACCGATTAAAGTTTGACGTAATAAAATATTTCAAATATATATAATAAAATTTTATAGGTACGGGTCTACTTGCTTTGCTACTTGTTATGAATGTTGTGCCAAACATGTATACTAGAAATACAGCAAATTCGCCCATTTATTTATTTAGCTACAAATTAGCATATTATTAGCTTTGAGTTTGTAAAGTTCTATATAAATCTTTTTTTAAAGAATATTTTGATACATTAAAATCAATGACATTAAAATATTTATTAAAAGCTGCACATGCAGCAAACAAAGGTTCATGAGTTCCATAATTTGTTCTATTAAATCTTTCATGCAAGAAATCTATAGATCTTAATGATCGTGGATAAGCATTTAGGTTGAGTTGTGATAATAAATATTCGGAATCAATTTTTTCCATTAAAACATCATAAACAAATAAAATTTTAGAGACTGTTCTCCTATGAGTCAGTGATGGTAAATTAATTAAGGCCAGACGGTCATTGTACGGTGGTAGATGAGAGTTTATATTCCATGGTAGATACCTAAGTGCATATAGAAGGGGAAAAGGTCAAAATCCCGCCGATCAAAATCCCGCAAGTCGAAATCCCGCCAAAAAAAATTACTAATTATGTACACGAATCCCGCCAGTCAAAATCCCGCCGATCGAAATCCCGCCGCAAGAATCCCGCCAGTCCCCTTTTACTATTTTGCGGGATTTTCAATACTTTTTTAAAATAATCCCAACTTTTTAGATACTTTTTCATACTTTTGAAACAATATTTTATTTTAATTAGTGAATTTATTTTTACTGAAAAAAAAAGTATATAAGCAGTTGTGTATTGGCAATTTGACATTTATGTATCTTCAGTTCTTCTAAGAACTCCGTAGAGGTAAGACCTTGAGGTAATTAGAGAGATAGAAATTGGATTTTATTTTGGTTTTGTGGGGACGGGTGACAACGACAACGGGATCTGGGCATATGTGGGTCTGGATCTGGACGGAGGTGGGTCTGGATCACTGATCTCTATAATACACTGGATAGTGTATCGATACAAAAATATTGCTTCCATTTGAAGAATTGTTATATTATGAAGCTGACCACTTTTTTGTATAACAGTATAACTGTATAACATGTAATACAAAGATAATCCATTAACCAGACATCAAATCTCCGTTCGTTTCATCCCCCGAGATGCTAACATTCGTTGTGTTCGTAATTTAAATTCATTCACTAATTAGTAAATGAAACGGAATAACAAACGAAAAGAGTGTGACAAGGAGGTTAAATCATAAAAAAAAAATGCAGAATATGCAATCGCATCCTCCTCATCATAATTATTCATTAGCTGTTTTGCTCAACTTATTCGCAAACTGCAATGATTTATCTCATTCCACTAGGTAATTATACAAACAAAAATACACCAAATGCACACAACGAATAACTTAAAGATAAAAAGTAATAAAACAAACTTCCACAAAAGTTTATATTTTCATATATGGTCTGTTTCCCTTTCTTCAGATAGACATCTGGAAATAGGGATGAGCGATTTTAATCGATATTTGCAAAATATCGATAAAAAGATTTCGATGTTTTGCAACATCGATATTAACATCAAAACATCGACTTAAAAAACAAACTAAAAGTTAATACGAAAATGATTAATTCTGCTAGTAAAATCTAGATGGAGTGAATTTCATAGTTTTTAAGTCATCTGTAACATTTGGAATTTTTTGAAAAAGAAAATTATCAAAGGATCTTTCAAACCAAATTTAAAAATTCAGAACCATAACTAAACTTCCGATGTGCAAAAAGCCACAGAAAACAGTTTACACAAAATTCCTTGAAATATTACTATTGTATATAGAATCTATAGTACTATCATTGTATATAAATTCTATAGTATTCTCATGAAGAAAAAAAGCTCGTGGCCATCTATGCGTCCAAATGTAATACTAATTTTTGTTAAGGGATCTCGTTAAGGCGATCACAGCGAACCTATCGACCAAATGTCTACCTACAAAATCGTGTTTCATGAGAATACTATAGATTGGATATACAATGGTACTATCATGGGTGACGAACGACTGGCACGAACCAAGTGACGACTTATGAAATTACTGGTGCTGAGCCTAACTAAGTGTGTACAGCTGAATTATAAACTTAAGAATATGGCAAATGAAGAATAAAGTGTAATAATAAAATAATGAGAGAGCTGTATACCTTTTTTATAAGAGTTGGAGGGAGGCAAGAAATCAAGCAATTTTGTTTTTTTCAAAGGTATTGGTTTTGTCAATGAATAATAGGTTGAGAGTTGGGTGCGTATGCGTATTTGGCTCTGATGTGAGCTGAAATGAAAGCATGACTGTTTTTCTTTCTATCGTTGGGAAAGAAAAAATATGTATTTGGAAACAAACAACAAAATATATGCTTGCAAGTAATATTGTAAGATTGTATTTGTAACCATGGTTATTTGAAATCTTTTTATTTGTTTATTTTACTCTTGTGTTTTCTTTCGTGTTTTGTTTTTATCAGATTTCAGTCGCAAAAATGCTTTGGTGGGGGAAGGATGCTACTGTTAGGTATAATTTTCGTTGTCATTTAGTGTGTATATTTTTGGGTTGTTTTGTTTACTTTCGTTTTTTGTTATTTTTGTTGGTTGTTGTATGGTAAGCACGTAGGTGGTTGTCATTGACGGCTGCTGTTGCTCATGCTCGGCTGCTGCTGCCGTTCAGCATACGATCCGAATATTTTTGTGCTGGGGTGGGTATAAAAACGAATTTTTGTTTGGGGTGGTTGGTTGCTTTAGGTCTGTTTTCGTTTGGATGTTCTTAGCCAATGTCAAGTTTTCTTGAGCAACAGTACCTTGGGTGGCAAATACACACGAATAAACACCGAGGTGTGTATGGGGGGCATGCTGCCCCCCTGCAACCCCCCTGATTGGGGCCATTATAGGATTTGGCGTGGGTGTGAGGTTGGGTGTATCTATGCAAAGTTCCTTTTGCATTTAAAGAAAAAAATATCATTCACACATAATTCGAAAAAAAATTAAAAAAGACAACAAAAATTGCTAAAGTTTTGCCGAAAAAACTGAAAATATTTTTTTTGAAAGTTTTGGAAAAAACTTTTTACCAATTTTATTTTGATTTTTGGGAACGGGCACATTCCAAGATCACGAATATGCATTTTATAAGTCGCTAGGACGTTTAGTTTAGCCGCAAATCAAGTTTAAAGATGTAAACTTTGATGCCTCTAGGACGCTTAGCTTAGCCGCAAATCGCGTTTAAAGATAAAAGTTGATTTTTCGTATAATGCTATGCATTAATTGAGTTCTCTTGAGCAAGAGTACCTTGAATGACAAATAAACGCGAATGAACAGCGATGTGTGTATCGGGGGCATGCTGCCCCCCTGCAACCCCCCTGCTAGGGCTCATTATAGGATTTGGGTTGGGTGCGAGGTTGGGTGTATGCAAAGTTTCTTTTGCATTTAAAGAATCTGGATTTTTAAGTTGCTAGGATGCTTAGTTTATCCGCAAATCAAGTTTAAAGGTGTCAACTTTGATGCCTCTAGGACGCTTAGTTTAGCCGCAAATCACATTTAAAGATAAAAGTTGATGTTTTTATTTTCTGAAAATTCAATATTTCAAAAGATTTACGAAAAGACCATAAAAAGTCGTTGTTTAGTACTTTGTTTAAACTAACGGTGAAGGGTAAAAAAAAATAATAAAATGGTAATAGTACCTATATCTTTCTAGAATATTTGTCTCACAAAAGTGTTGAATTTCAAAACCAGAAAGCCAAATTTTTATTTAAATTTTTCTAATAAATAGCTCCAATGATTTCAAATTTTTTGTTGGTATAAAATTAATATTTTCGTATTTATGTACATGTACATACATGGATGACATTCGTTTTTCTTAAATCAATTTCATGCTTTCGAACATTGTTCTTTTTTGTATTTCATCTAGTTTTTATGCACACAATTTCAAAAATTCTAAGCCTCTTGAAATGTTGATAGCTAGGAAGATATGTAGGTAGGTGCATTAGG
Organism: Dasysyrphus tricinctus; assembly: GCA_963921185.1. NCBI lineage: Eukaryota > Metazoa > Arthropoda > Insecta > Diptera > Syrphidae > Dasysyrphus > Dasysyrphus tricinctus. The sequence continues at coordinate 174,171,371 of OY992531.1, read as the reverse complement.
GTGGTCGTAAGAAAAAGATCAGGTTGTGTGGGCATAAACCGATTTTAAATGAAAAAAAAATATTCCCTAATTTTCAGATTTTTATTTTCATCCCTTTAGTCGCTGTAGGGGTTAATTTAATGCGGAATATTTTTTGTGCATACAGCATACTAGGTGATTCGCGTAAAATCTGCCAAGGGCATGTAATGTACTCAGGTTAAAAGTAAACAAGAAAAAAAAGTATATTTCCCCCGCTTGGACAGGCGACAATTTTATAAAAAAAATACTTAAAATGGAAAAACATACATAATGTACATATATTAAAAAAACAACCTTTTAAGGTTGAACACAATTTTTGTCGAAGCTGTTTACGAAAAGAACTTTATTTGAAAATAAACCATGAGAATGGACTTCTGGTTTTCCAAAAGCTACAAAACAATACTGTAAGTGGTTGTTTGTTAATATAGGTATACTTTTTCCATTCTAAGTACCTAGGTACCTAACTATTTTTTTTTTTATATAACTGCACCTTTTCTGTTCAAGCGGGGGAAATAAAACCCCCTCCCGTAGGATTTTTTTTCTTGTCTACTTTTAACCCTTAAACCCTACCCATCCAAAGAGAAACATTATTACTACCCTGGGGTCCAGAAAACCCCATACACATGTTTGTCGTTTTTTCCAAAAATTATAAAATATTTTAATATAAATTAATTTTTATTTAAATGAGACATAAATGTCGAATATATAGAATCAATTAAACCTCAGAGTCTAGGCAGTCCTGGGGCACAGCCCGGCTGTGTTCACCACAAAGGGGGTTTCAATACCTCCCACACCTGATTTTTGTTTTGCGGTCCTTATCACTTGGGCAGACTGCTCATCTTTTTTTTGTATGTTCAGGAGGATTGGGCTCAGCCATTGGCCGTTTCTTTTTTAAAATATCTCCCACCAGTACCTGGAGATAAGTAGGGCAAAGAAGTGGTTTTTTATACTAAAACACGAAGGACGCGTTGAATAAATCATGGTAACAAAACAATAAATATTTTGTTTGTTTAACTTTTTGTACTTATTTTCTTCAAAAACGCATTTAATAAATACATTCTAACTATTTTATGGACTTACCAATAAAACGTAATGAAAATAACTTAAAAAACTAGAACTCGAAAATGTTACAGTATTCCTACCCTGGGGTCTATGAGACCCTGAAGTGGTTATATAAGCAACTGTACTGCACTAACTGTAAAAAAAATGGCTAATGACAGGACGCCCACTGATGTTTTATAAGAATACCATGAAAAGGGCGATCGTGGGTTGCTTTGTTAAAAAAATATTTAATAAAGTTAAGTTTCTTCATCGCGCTGGACCACAGGGTAGGGTTTAAGGGTTAACCAATAGTGTGTGTCATAAGTGATTAAACACAAATTATTTCTGGAGTTACATGAAATTTAAACAAACAAATACATAAATAAAAATTGCATCCCAATAGTTAAAATAAAAGTTTTTTTCAATAGCAATAGATCTAAACAAAACTATTCAAAATAAAACTACCTAATGCATTTTTTCCTAACAAAAACTTAAAAGGTATACTCTTTATTTTACGCGATGATGGTTTAAATTCCATTAATGGTTATCGTAGGACTGTTATCATAATGTTATAGTAAAATTTGGAAAAAACTGATAAAATACCTACTACCTACCTAAGGTAAATACAAAAAATTAAAATATCCCAACATGTCCTTAAATAATTCCTTCATAGATGTGGTGAAAAGTTGCAACATTAGCCGCGTTTTATTATCGCTCATAACCCATATGGTTCACCACGTGAATATAAAACGATGTGTGTTAGTGCAAAAGCAGTGCTGTATATCAGTTTCTTTTTTTCTTATGTTTATTTGTTTTTCATGTAAGCACTTGTCTCTTTTCCTCTCTATTCCTAATACTGCTGACAAATCGCTGACATCCATTCACAATGGTAGATAGCCCTCTGCTGGTCAGAGTGGAATCTTCTTTCTGGGTTATTGAAATTAACCTCGATAGAAACCTAGATCCCATGTTGTTTTTGTAATGCATGTTAAAGGATAACCTCGACCCAGACCCAGAGATAATAAAACGCAGCTATTGCTACAAAGATTAAACATTTCAAGTAAAATACCCAAGATTTGAAAGACAAAATTAAAATAATAAACGAAAATATAATCTACATGCCTACCTACATTATGTTTGTACGTATAAATCTATAAACAAACATATGTATAACTTATACCTCAAGCTCACAACAAACACAATCGAGTCATAGAAAGCAATTTGTTTTATTTTTATTTCCTTTCATTTATTTTTGTCGTTAGTATGGCACCAGCAACTGATTCATTTGTCTCCCTTGCTCCCCTTATTGTTGCGAGAATCAATGTAATATAACCCTCTCTTACGACTTTTTCATTTTGCTTTTACACTTTCTTCTATTTCAACTCTCAAATATCAAACACATTTCCATATTAGCGCCGCCTGGTGAAGGCTTATGCAAATAAAAAAAAATTGGCTGATGATAGTACTATAGATTTTATATACAAAGATATTACTGCAAAATACATATTTAATATCGATTTTCACGATAAATTATCGATGGTCAGCAACACGCAGGTTACACCATGCAAGTTTTTGCGCACACGTTCGTGAGAAACAAGATTTTGAAATATCGGATTTCAAAAAGTTATGAGCGCTCTCTCCGAAAACTAATTCGAAAACCTTCGAAGTAACCCTTCAAGAAAATTCACTTACTCATTTTGTCGGTACTTTTTGGATCCTTACAAAAATGAGTCTCGCACGCACACATATTGTAAATCCTTTTGTCTTCAGGAATTTTATTTTTTGTTTCAATTTTTTAAGTTCTTTTTGTAATTCACGCAAAAATAGGATAATAAAAGGTGTATATAATGAATCTGTTCCGGATAGAAAATTACAGAAAAGTACAGGATTGTGTACTCCATGAGTAAAAACCTTGCCCAAGCTGTTCTTCATTCTATCACATGATGTTTTTGAGAACAGTTAAGAACAATATTTCGAGAAAGTGAGTGAGAAATGTCGAAGTACCAGTACCAGTTGATTTGTTTGTCTGGGATAATAATAAGCTAAAATTTATCTCAGAAAAACTTTTTGCTAAAATCTGACAGTTTTGACAGTTTTCACACATTTATACTGTTTTGGGTCCCAATTCCGCAAGGGTGACTGATTTTCTGTGTACACATTCTATTCACACCCAAAACAAATGTAAATAAATTTGATTGATTGTGCATGCGTTATCTGTCAAAAACTTAAAACTCACTCTTGCCGAATCGTAAAAATCAATGTGTACACGAATTTCTGTGTACACAGAAAAAACTCACTCTTGTGGAATTGGGCCCCTAATGTAGTTTTTCTTAATTTAACACAGCTAATATAAACCAACGTTTGACGTCTATCTCCCCTTCAAGCGAACGAGTCCATTTTGGATCCGCAAACGTAGTAGACAATGTACGAACGAAATAATTAGCGAAACCAAAAAGTAAAGTAAGAACATTTCCCTATATGAAACAAACTAAAACGTGCAATGATCTTCACCCTGAGACAAAACTAAGAAAATAAGTGGAAAGAAATTAAAATCACTGTAGTCACAAAGAATTTATTTATGTGAATGCAACACTCATTTTTTCAATGATCCAAGAAGTACCTACAAAGTGCGGTCATTTTTGAAAACAATTTGATTTCACAGTTTGGGGGTACCTGGGGAAGAGAGAGTTGTTCTCATTTTCGAACTTCGAAAAAGAGCTATGAGTGGCTGGTGAATAGCACAAATATAATTTGAGTTAGGAGCCTCATAAACTTAAGAGCCGTTTATGAGTGCTCGGTGAATACCGCCCTTAATGTCAAAACTATTCGCCATTAAAAATTCGAACAAATCTTTACATAAAAGCAAAGGCTACCAACCTTCAAGTAATGGATATTTGTTTATAACTTAGTTCAGCGCCGCCTTGGTTTCAACTTTACGGAACTTTATCTCAACTTTTATATTCACTTTTATACTGTCTTATTTATCGACACTTTTGGAGTTGTTGTTGTTAACCGAGGGAAATTTTACTGTGCTAGCTATAGTTTTTTCCAATAAAACACGCCTATCGATGTTTAAAGTTGAAATACAATGCTTATGACTTCCAATTTTTCATTTGTATAAAAACTTTAATCGATTTTAAAAAAACTTAAAAAAAAATAGCCGGCACCAGAAATTTTGAAAGCGAAAATACATTAGAGCATAGCATGACGCATTTTTTGCTTTGGGCAAACAAAAAACTTAAACAAAAACATCTGAAAAAAAAATCGATGTAACCCCGAGGCCACACGAGCAAGTACTTGCAAGCAAGTTGCAATACATACACATTTTTTGTTTACTAACCCGGAGGTCACACGAGCAAGTACTTGCAAGAAAGTTGGCTGCATACACTGCTTGTCAAATTCGTAATTTGCATTCCACTTGCCTCCCACTTGCTTTCCACTTGCATTCCACTTGCTTGTCTCCCAACTTGCTTCTCAACTTGCTTCACTACTGGCTTCAAAACTTGCATGCCAGTTGATAAGCAAGTTGCTTGGGTTTGTTTGTGTTAGTAAACAAATGTGTATGTATTGCAACTTGCATGCAAGTACTTGCTCGTGTAGCCTCGGGGTAACACAAACAATATTTGGTATTCGATGTTGAAATCGATGTTGTTTCAATATCGCACATCCCTATCTGGAAAATCCTTTTTTTTTGTGTAATTCAGACGTCAAATTATGAAGCGGACCACCTAATTGTCATCTTCAAATGGAAGCAAAGAAACTGTTATACATTATAAGGAATACACTATCCAGTGTATTATAGAGATCAGTGGTCTGGATCTGGACATAAGTGGGTCTGGATTCTGGACAGAGGTGGGAATATTTTTTCGGTTTGGGTGATGGGGAACAATAGTCTAAAAGAAGACAGAGGTGGGTTTGGATCTTGACAGAGTGTGGGTCTGGATTCTGGAAGCAGGTGGGATTTTTTTTTTTGAAAAAAAAAATTATATAGAAATATAAACGTTTTGGAATTTTTTTTTTGAAAAATATAAAAAAAACAAGATTTCTTGAAGAAAATTTCAATGAAAAATTAAACTTTTCTCAATTTTTTTTTTCGGTTTTTAATTTTTCTTCGAAATATGAATGATAGGTACAGTTGCTCAAGAAAACTTGACATTGGCGCTCAATTGATGCATCGAATCATACGAAAAATCAACTTTTATCTTTAAACGTGATTTGCGGCTAAACTAAGCGTCCTAGAGGCATCAAAGTTTACATCTTTAAACTTGATTTGCGTCTAAACTATCCGTCCAAGCTACTTTAAATGCAAAAGAAACTTTACATACACCCAACCTCGCACCCACCCCAAATCCTATAATGGCATGCCTATAATGGCATGCCCCCCCATACACACCTCGGTGTTTATTCGTGTGTATTTGCCATCCTCAACTAATGCATCGCATTATACGAAAAAATCGACTTCAATCTTTAAACGCAATTTGCAAATTGCATAAGAAACAAAAATATTAATGAGCTGTCGCATAGTAGTAGAAACGGCGGGATTTAGATCGGCGGGATTTTGATTTTTGGGATTTTGATTTCCGGGATTATGATACACGGGATTTCGACATACGGGATTTTGATTCGCGGGATTTCGACCCCAACCCATATAGAAGAAATCGTTTTTGCACAGATTCCAGTCGATTAATGTTGGTTTGGTAACTCGGACTCCATACACAACTACAATATTCGATGTTCGATCGCACCAGAGAGCAGTATAAAGTTTTTAAGATGTATGGATCACGAAACTCTTTTGAAAACCGGCATACGAAACCTAATCTGCATTTTGCTTTATTAACTATATGGTCAATATGTTTATTAAAGTCTCATTTTGAGTCCATTATTACACCAAGATCACAAAAATTATCAACTCTTTGTAGTGGTTGATTACATAAAAAATAGACATTTGAAAAAGGGGCACGCTTTCGAGTAAAAGTCATACACTTGCACTTTGATACAATTAGTTCCATGTCATTGACATTACACCAGAGAGAAACACTATTCAAATCTGCTTGCAATAAATCACAGTCAATATTATTTTTGTAAGACAGACGGAGCTTAGCATCGTCGGCGAACAGAAGAAGATCTGAGTGTTTAATTGCATTTTGTAAGTCTTTAATAAATAATAAAAATAAAAATGGACCTAAATGACTTCCTTGAGGGACACCTGAATGAACCATAATTCTTTTTGATGTTTTGTTTTTAAAGTAAACAAACTGCGATCTGCCAGGCAAGTATGACTCCAGCCAAACTAAAAACCAATTTGGGAGCCCAATGGTCATTAGCGCTCCCGAGCGCACCTCACTTAAGTAAAACTGACATTTTGTGAAATAGGAACGCCAAAAAGAGATAGATGATAATTACATTATGGGTATATTCCCCTTTTTTCGGTTCGGAAAGCTACTTTTCGTTGGTTTTTGACATTAGCTTCAGTGCCCTTCCGACTATTATAGTTCTACCTTTAGAATTAAGAACATGGTTTGTTTGATATAGACCAATACTAGCGCATTCATCAGTGAAATGAGTTTCAGTTTCCGGAGCATTATCTCTTAAATTCATAGGAAAAAGAGGCGATAAAAAAGATCCCCCATCAGGGTCAGACATCCAATTAACGCTGGATAAATTAAAATCTCCAAGGATAAAACAGTTTGCTGAAGGAAACTTTTCACTTGCCAAAGATATAGCATCAGCATGCATATTGTAAATATTTTTAGATGAAAGCGGAGGAATGTACGAACATGTAAACACAAATTGACGTTTCATTATAATTGCTTCAAAACATAGGAATTCAATTGAGGTAAAATTTGATAGAGTTACACTTTTTGAATGAAAACATGAACGTATTGCAATAAGAACTCCACCTCCAACAGAAAAGTTACTATTTATGAGGTTTCTATCACAACGATAGATATTAAAGTCACTGCACAATATTTCATTGTCATAAACCGAATCATTAAGCCATGTTTCAGATAAAATAATCACATCATAGTCAGTACACAAAGATTTTTTATATAAGTCAATAAGCTTAGATTTCATGTCACTAGTGTTATGGTAGAATATGTTTACTAAGTTTTTCGATTTTAGTCGTTTTTTGCATGACTTGATTCAACAGCTAAAGGTTGATTTAATCTAACAGGTTTTTGAGGTTTACGAGGACGGTATTCAAATTCACGAATAAAAACATGTTCAGGCCAAAAATTCTTATTGATTACAACATTAAATAAGTAATGTGGCACTGATAATTTAAATGACGAGATCTCTCGAGCACTATTAAATTCATATTTAAAAATGTTGATTCCGTCTGCGCTCTCAAGACTCGATTTAATTTGAACATAGTTTAAGACATCCTCAATGGTAGTTGAAGACTCTTATCGAGACAAAAACAGCATTTAAGGGGGAGGTATAGCTTTGAGCAAAAAGGGTACACTAGATGGTTTAGTTAAGAGATCAATTGAAATTTATTTAGAGCACACAGGATTATCAAGTGGTTTTAATTTGTCTGTGTCACTTTCCAGCTCTACTTCCATTGATTCTGCACCAGCGTTACTCTCGTTTCCAATCAATGCCTGATTTTCACCATCATCTACAGTTATTATTTCTATTGACGGTTGATCTTTGGAGGTTTCCTTTGTTGTAATCTTCTTAACATGTTGCTTTTTATTTAAAGATTCAGATGAATTTTCAGCTTTTCTTTTATTATTTCTAGTCACAGGGGGTACCTTGACCAAACCCGAAACCAACGTTTTTATCTGACTCAAGGAATTTTGAATTTCGGTTAGCTTAAAACTGTTCTCCTCAACTTTTGCACGAAGTAAAACAACATCATTGAAATTACATTTATCACAAAAATAGTGAAAATTAGGGAAACTTCTAATTTTATCAAATGTCTTAGGATCAACTTTTCCACAACTTACATGAATTGAAGATTCGCAAATACCACAACACAAAATAGATTTATCGTTGGGTAGTATATCATTGGCGCAGACCAAACAAGCCATATTTAAAAAAGCGATTATATAAAAAGTATCAGCACTGAATTTAAATTATGTAAGTTCGCCTTAGGATATGTCAAAAAGTTTTGAATAAGCAAGTACAAATATTTTGTTTAACACCTAAGAGTATGCAACGATTTTATAAGTCAATTTAAGGTCCTTAAAGGCCTGGTCAAACAGAGCGCGGCCCGGCGATCTTTGTAAAAATTTACAAAGAAAATTTGACCGTCGCGTTCTTTCTCTCCCAGTAAAGTATTGACCGTCCCGTCAGATCGCGCTCTGTTTGACCAAGCCTTAAAGGATGCAACGATTTGTATTGCTCAATTCACTTATTTACACTCACACTGGAGATTGTATTGAAACTGAGTGATTGAGTTTAACACAAAAAAAAAAAAAAAAACAATTAAATGTCAAACAATTTAAATCACTCAAAGGTTCTAATTAATTACGATTTACATTACAAATTACAAATTAACGCACAAAACCGATAGCACTTTCAAAAGTTATTAAATTAAACGAAAGCTATTATTCTTATTTAAACGAATTCAAACACTTGATTCACAGTAATTAAGAATAATTAATACAGAAATATTCCAAAACTTTAGAGGTAGTAAGCACAACTTGAACTCATAAGAGTAGGGTTCGGATTTGCCAATGTTCACTTAGGCACTTCTATATAATTTTGTCATTATTAATTAAATAGATTAATTATGTTTATACTTCAAATAAACATAATTAAATAAAATTCGCAATATTTTCCACATATTCAATAAAGCTTTTTTAAATCAATTTACGAATATGTCTGTTTAGTAAAGGTAGAACTCTAATACAACTCAACAAATAAAAAATTATTTTTGTGCCTGGTTCTATTTTATGATTTTTTTATTCGTCATGCTCCAAAATTATGAAAAAATTGGTAGGTAAAATAAAGTTACCATTTATGTAGTTTTTATAGAAACAATAAATATTTTCAATAATTTTGAATGAACAACAACAAGTTATAGCTATTTCTCGAGAGCCACCTCGATCATCAGACTCCTTTAGTGGTGCTTAGTCTGGTTATGCTCGTATTAATTGAAAAAAATTTGTTTACTACTTTCTTTCAAAGAGTAGAGGGGGGGGGGGGGGGTAATTTGTACGCCCATGTGGTATCTTAAGAGTACGCTTGTGTCAAGTGATTACGACCGGGCAGGTTTTGGTTTTAATTTTTCTATATAATTTTCAAAACCTTCGCCAATCTGGGAAAAACTAATTGCACCATTAATGAAGGATATACACTCCGCTTCAACTGAATAGACACACACATTTTCAAAGGAACTTTGTTAATTTTTTCCAAACATTGTTCAATAATGTATCATTTGATGATGCTTATTGTTTGTTTATAATGTTGGGAACATAAATCAGAAAGAATAATTCAAAAATCACCGTTATTTTTTCTGCGGCTCTCTTGCAAAGCTTTTCACATCGAAAAATGTAGTTTTTTTGTGTCAACTGAAAAGACACACGTATTGAAACTGTTTGTAAAAGTTTTTTTTTTGAAAAAGTATTTTATTGGGATATTCTAGTAGTGGGTAGTGCCACTTTTTTTTAATTACTTAACTTCAAAAATTTTAACCGGCATGGCATCGCAAAACTTCTCTATGTAATCCAGCTAAATTTCGATCCAAGTAAATTTCATGGCTGAAATTTTGAATTTTCTGGCTCAAAACTGATAACCAGGATCATCAACTATTTATAAAAAACATCCATACAAATTTTCAATTAGGTTTTGGTAGGCTGAGTATGGTTTTCATTGAAGCACTTCGATATTTTGCTCCTGTTTCAAGTCTCACTATGCATGCCATGTGGATGAGGGGTTTGTCCTGCTGGAAAGTCGCTTTTATGGGTTCAAAAATATCCAAAAATTAGGGAAAACCTCTTTCCAATATTTTTTTTGAGTTATTGCAGTCATTTTTGAGCTTTGAAACTCAAACTCAAAAATGCGAAAGTAGCTGATTTCTCCCCATACCATAACATCGCTTTCTCAAATATGGTGACACGCTAAAAAGGTTTTTTATCCCATAGGGACTTTCAAAACTTATTTGTTTTTCATCCGAAAGTTCCCCATTTTTCTAATTCATATTAATCATTGTAGGAAAGGTAATGTTCACAAATAAGCTACTTTGGCACTTTTTAGTTTGAGTTTCAAAGCTCAAAAATGACTGCAATAACTCATAAAAAATATTGCAAAGAGGTTTTCCCTAATTTTTGGATATTTTTGAACCCATAAACGCGACTTTCCAGCGGGACTAACTCCCCATCCACATGGCATGCATAGTGAAAGACTTGAAAGAGGAGCAAAATATCGAAGTGCTTCAATGAAAACCGTACTCAGCCTACCAAAACCTAATTGAAAATTTTTATGGATGTTTTTTACAAATAGTTGATGATCCTGGCTATCAGTTTTGAGCCAGGAGGAAATTCAAAATTTCAGCCATGAAATTTGCCTGGATCGAAATTTAGCTGGATTACATAGAGAAGTTTTGCGATGCCATGCTGGTTAAAATTTTTGAAGTTTTAATTAAAAAAAGTGGCACTACCCACTACTAGATCGAAATTTAGCTGGATTACATAGAGAAGTTTTGCGATGCCATGCCGGTTAAAATTTTTGAAGTTTTAATTAAAAAAAGTGGCACTACCCACTACTAAAATATCTCAATAAAATTCTTTTTCAAAAAAAAAACTTGTTTTACTTCCTTCCATTAACTTTTACAACCAGTTTCAATAAGTGTGTCTATTCAGTTGACGCAAAACAACTGCATTTTTCGATGTGAGAAGCTTTGCAAGAGAGCCGCAGAAAAAATAACGGTGTGTTATGTTTAAATTGTTATTGTGGTTGGATGTTCTAGGACCTAGTGGCCTGGAGCTATTTCTTTTCCTACACATCAAGAGCTTACATTACCTCCAAGTAGGTAGCCACCAGATACTGGTCTTGGGTCTGATGTCATGGCTTGCTAAACTTGTAAGTGCGAATGAATGTTGAGCAAGGAAAGAATTGCAACGTTAAACCCATGCTTCGGATATTGTAGGTTAGTACGTTGGGCTAACGACCTGACCACAGTAAAAAAAAAATTGTTATGAGAGAGATACGTGAAGCCTCGGATAACGCCCCTCACCATGCTTGGAACGAAACTGAACTACGACCTACGATTGTGCACCTGAAATGTAAGGACACCATACGGCAGGTGCTTCTCAAAAGCTGGAATCTGTCATCTCGCGGTACAAGGTAGACATAACTGCGATCCAGGAGATACGATGGATAGGATCAGGAATAACGAAAAAAAAAAGATTGCGACATTAATTATAGGTGTCTTCAAAGACTACACATGCTAGGATGCGGATTCGTCGTGGGAAATCTACTCAGATCGAAAGTCATGGATTTTAAGGCAATTAGCGACCGCCTGGCTGTGATCCGCATCAACGCTACCTTTCAAAACATCAGCCTAATATGAGCACACGCCCCTACCGATGAAGCTGAGAAGTGTAACAAAGAGGAGTTTCACGATCTCCTGGACGGAACCTACGTAGCCTGTCCGGCATACGATGTCAAAGTCGTGCTCGGAGACTTCAATGCTAAAGTCTGAAAGGAAAACATCTTTGGCGGATTAGTTAGAAAGCAGAGCTTCCACGAAACGGCAACAGATAACGGCTTCCGACAAATCGACTTTGCTGCAAATCGAAATACGGTCATAAGTAGCACTAGGTTCCCCAGCAGAATCGCCAACCAAACGTCGGCAATGAGGGAGTTAACATCAATGCTCACCTACCTGTCATCTTGGATGCGAGTAATTTCTCTTCCTCGTCTATTTTAATAGACAAGGTTTCGAGTAAATTCATTGCGCTTGAGAGCACACCCTCTGCACCTATCCCCGATGGTGAATCCATAACTGATGACATCGACAATGCTACTGAGAATCATACCGATAACGTTAACATCAATGCTCACCTACCTGTCATCTTGGATGCGAGTAATTTCTCTTCTTCGTCTATTGTAATAGACAAGGTTTCGAGTAAATTCATTGCGCTTGAGAGCACACCCTCTGCACCTGTCCCCAATGGTGAATCCATAACTGATGACATCGACAATGCTACTGAGAATCATACCGATAACGTAACCACTGACTTCTCCGCCCAATACACTTCTCATGGTAATGGTGAGTTTATAGGCGCTGACAACAAACTTGATGGTGCGAATCATACCGATAACGTCACTACTAGCTTATCCGATGAAAACACTTCTAATGTCAATGCAAATATTAATCCAAAACCTGCTGTGCGTGTGCATGATCATATTGCAACAGATGATCTCGCTATCCAAAATTTGTCCCCCTCCATTGATGACGTCAACTTATTATCCGAAACTGAAGCAAATGATATGAATCTACCAGCTGTCATAACAGAGCAAAACAGTGCAACCATAAATAATAATGGTGAAGGTGAATTTCGTAACAACTTCTACAAGGCTAAACAAAATTCTCTTCATGTTCTGGTGGGAGCGGATGCAAGTTCGTCATTGAATGTCGTTTATTCTTCGAAATGGATACACATCTCCAAATTTCACCGCAACACTGAAACTGAAGATATCATTCACCATATTGTATCTAAGACTGGAATTCCTGCAAACATATTAAAATGCTTTAAACTTATCAAAAAAGGGTTACCTTTGAGTGAAATAAAGTATGTCAACTTTAAATTGTGTGTACCTTCTGAGAACGTCAACTGTCTATTGAATGATTCTTCAATTTGGATATACATCTTAATAATTGTCAAAGCATTCTTGAAAACCTTTCTGGTTCACAGCATTTTTTATATGCTGGAGATTTCAATCTTGGAGCAATACAATGGATTTTGGATCCAGACGAAAAAAATTTAGTTCCATTTAATATCACAACCGAGATCGAAGCACTGGTAGCAGATTTTTTTAAGCCATTTAGACTCCATTCAGATTAATAGATATTCTAACGATTTGGATCGCATTTCGGATCTCATATTTGTTGACAAACATTTAAATGTATCAGCTGATACGATCCTGCTACCAATGATTCAGAACTCTATTCATCACTATGCCCTGGAGATTAATCTAAGTTTTTACCGTTTTATAAAAAGACATCGGAAAGATAATACAAAGTTTGTTCATTGTTATAGAAATGCCGATTTTGATGCAATTAACGCGTATCTAGGCACATTTTTTTGGGGTGATATGATGAATCAGCCTAATCTTAATGCTGCGTATAATATACTTAAACAAGTCATTAACAGCATAGTTGAAAGATTTGTTCCAAAAAAGAAAGTTTTTTGTAATTCAAATCCAATTTATTTCAATAAAAGGCTCTCTCGTCTTAAAAATCATAAAAACAAAGCATATAAAAGATATAAAAGATATAAAAGAAAGAAAAATGATCCTATATTGCGAAATTTGTATCTCTCCTTTCAACGTGAGTTCAACAGTCTAAATCTAACTCTTTATAGAGAATATATATCTTCAGCTGAGGCTAAAATTAAAAATGACAGTAGTCAATTTTGGAAATTTATAAACTCTAAACGAAAAACAACAGGGTTTCCTAGCTGTATGAGTTATTTGGGTTCTTCGACTAGTAACATTTCTGAAATTTGTGATTTGTTTGCTAATTATTTCAAATCAGTTTATGCATTTGAGTTTCCGTCTCAAAATCTGCCAATTTTGTCTGAAAGATTTAGTCTAGGCTTTCTTCAGGTAAGCAAAGCGGAGGTTTTAGATGCTTTAAAGGGAATTGATGGTTCCAAGTCTCCTGGTCCTGATGGATTTTCACCACTTCTGTTAAAAAATGCAGCTGCTTCTCTAGCAGAACCATTATCAATATTATTCAATATTCCTCTTCAAAGTGGATTATTTCTGAATGAATGGAAAATATCGTTTCTAACTCCTATATTTAAAGCGGGTTCCAAACAAGATATTTCAAATTATAGACCAATTTGTAAGATCTCAACTATACCCAAGCTTTTCGAAAAAATAATTTGCGATAAGATATTCTTCGTGGTGCGTGAGCATTTATCAATTAACCAACACGGTTTTATCACAGGAAGGTCTACTACAACAAATCTTACAATTTTTGTCAATTATGTGTTATCGAATTTTGAGAAAAACTTCCAAACTGATATAATCTTTACGGACTTTGCAAAAGCCTTTGATAGGGTAAGCCATAAGCTTCTCCTTCATAAACTTGCATGTCTGGGATTTCATTCGAGCCTTCTTAAGTGGATTGAATCTTATTTAACTAATCGAGTGCAGATTGTAAAAATTGAAAGTTTCTTTTCAGACCATATTCATGTTCCTTCAGGAGTTCCTCAGGGTAGCCACATCGGCCCACTGTTATTCCTTTTATTTATAAATGATATTTCTGAAATTTTTATAAATTCCGAGTGCCTTTTATACGCTGATGACTTAAAGCTTTATAGAAAAGTAGTTACCCATCAAGACTGCATCCTTCTTCAAGAAGATTTTTTTAGACTATCTGAGTGGTGTGAATTAAATTCTCTGCATTTAAACATATCCAAATGTCAAGTTCTTTCATGTTCTAGGAAAAAAGATGTCATTCAGTATAACTATGGTTTGCAAGATGAAACCCTACAAAGAGTCACCCAAAAAAAAGATCTGGGTGTTATTCTGGATGATAAATTAACATTTAAATCGCACATTGATTTTTCAGTAAGCAAATCGAACTCTATGCTAGGGTTCATAAAAAGAAATACCCGTGAACTTTCAGACATTTTTACGTTACGTAATCTTTATTTTTCAATGGTAAGGTCCATCTTAGAGTATTGTTCTGTGGTCTGGAACCCATATTATATAACAACTATAGATAGAATCGAGAGAGTGCAAAGAAGATTTACAAGGTATGCTATCTCCAAACTAAATTGGAATTTTGAAGCTCCAAGTTACAATACTCGATGTTTATTAATCGGGATAAATACTCTCGACCTTCGCAGGAAATTCTTTTCAATTATGTTTGTTCGTGACATTCTCACATCTCGAATCAAATGTTCATTTCTATTAGAAAAAATTGGTTTTCATATTCCCCCAAGAGATACTCGTTCCACTGTTTTATTTTTTGTACAATTCCACCGTACAAATTATGGTTATAATGAACCAATATCTCGATGCATCAAAGAGGCAAGCCTTATTTGTCAAAATGTAGATATTTTCGAAAATTGCTCAAGAGAGACTTTTAAACATAAAATTGTATCTATATTATTGAATAACATATAATATGTATTTGTAAATTTGTATATCTTGATAATTCTTCCTTATTGCTTTTAGTAAATTTACATCCATATGCATCTATATTCTTTTTGTTTTCTGCATTTATTCAAAATATTGTTATTTCTAGTCTGTAAGATATTTCTGATTGACTAAATAAATAAATAAATAAATAAATAAATCAACCACGTGCTAACTGGCGCAAGGCACGCATCAAACATCTTGGACGTGCGATCTTTCCGAGGTGCAAACGTTGACTCTGACCACTTTCATGTCACAAGGTGCAGAGCCCGATTTTCCAACGAAAAGAAAATGAAGACCGCCCAGAGGAAGAAATTCAACATTGCATGCCTTAACACATCTCAGAAAGCCAGAGACTTCAGTGAGCAATTGACCGGGAATCTCTGCCGTACCCCTAGACACAAGCGTCAACAATCAGTGGAACCAGTATCGCGAAATCATTGAGGAGACTGCCGAGACCATCATAGGTTATCAACCATCCAGAAAAAAGAACCCGTGGTAGGAAGATGAATGCGCTGTATTGAAGCAAGAGATGGAAAATGTACAAATGCAAATGCTGAAATGGAAAACAAGGGCATCAAGAGAGGAGTATCGTGAAAAGAGAAGGAAAGAGAAAAAACCCTGCGCAGAAAGAAAAGAGCATCCACAGCCTTTCCTCCATCTCGAAGAGTCTACTCTCAGAGAAAAAAGCAGGTATTATCAACCAATTTCTGGCCAATCATACCTGATTTTCAGGTTGTTATTTTTCAACTCGGTAGATCAGGTTAACTGTTTAACCTGATACCTGATTTGAAAATTTAACACTGTAATCCTGTAAATTTTACCTGCAAATATAGTTAATTTAACCTGACAAAATATTCAATAGCACCGCCACCAACACCCGCCGCACAGTGGTCTCAAAAGCGAATCTAGCAGGTCAAAAGTCCAAAAAATATGCATTTTATATCAGGGCAGGTAGTACATAGGTTGATTGTAAACATGTCAGAGACAATAAATAGAGTCAAATTAACTGACAGAAGACTTTAGTTTTTAATCAATAATACCGTTAATTGCAGACAAATCATTGAGTCATTTTTCGTTCAATATTTATGGTGGTAGGAGTTTGTTTACCTCTTATTTGTTTGAAAACTTATGAACTTTTTTGTTATTATTCCCAAATGGACTATATTTAAGCAGCAAATCTACGATTTTTCCAAGCCGGGGCAAAAACTTGATTTTGGCGCCCCCTCCGTTTTTGATAAAAATGAAAACAAAACCACATATCTACTTGGTTGGATTTTTTCTGTCGCTGGGAGAGTAAAACTTTTTATTGATGTGCAGTCCATACCTATTCAGCAACTTTTCATTATAGATATGAAAATTGACAATGCCTAAACAAAGACGATACACAGCCAAGATTTCGTCGAACAATAACATATTAATCGTTTCCTCGGGAAAAATACAAAGAGGAATTTTATGTTTGATTCGATGGAGAATCTTATTTTTTGGTTCCTAATAAAATTCGTGTTCACTCGAATCAAATCTCCAAGGATTTCTTAAATATGGTTAGTTTCCGAATTTATCTTGGGAGAACTATTAAAGATTCATTCACGAACCATTCAAATAAAGAATATAAAGAATAAAAATGTAATTTTTCGAAAGGACAAAATTTCGAAAAGCCAAAGTTACGCAAGATAAAGTGTCGAAGTATAAAGTTCCGAAAATTATTTGAAATTCCCGGGACTTCGTTGCTCCTTGAGCGATTTCACTGAAATTGACAGCAGTGATAGCGGAGTTATAGCGGAAAACAAATATATATTTTTTGTAGTCTGACTATAAATAATTTTTCTATTTATTTTCTTAAAAACTCTTCTTCTTAATTACTTCGCCTGGCCACGGGAAAAACAACAACAAAATCTAAGTGAAGTGCACAACTTTAACCAAAGTTCCTTAGATAGCATACTTCGCAGTGAGTTTTCTCACAAAATTGTGATATGCAGACGTCGGTAACCATCGACTAAACAATGCGTCTTAGATTGGGTATGGTGGCATCTAACTGATGAGCCCACCACCATACCTGGGCGAAACGCATTCTGGAGTAAAGGCCACAAAAACCTTTTTAATTGAATTTTATTCATAAACTCCACAAAAATTAAGAAATAAATGGATTTATTGTTTGTAGTCTTTGACTATAAATAATTTTTCTTTTTATTTTCTTAAAAACTCTTCTTCTTGAAAACAAATATATCCAATGATTGCAATGAAATCTACGTAGGTGATATAGCTGATACAGAATTGTAACAGAAAAAATAGTTTCAAAACAGCATATTTCAAAAAATGTCAACATTTTATAATTTCGTTGTATCTTAAACGATTTCAATGAAATTGACACACACAATTTGCGCGGGGCAGTTTCTGGCTGGTGGGAAATATTGTGTTACCCGCCATTTTTCAAAAGGGTATTGAAAAAGGTAAATGGAATTTTCTCGGCTCCTATAGAACCAAGAGTGAAATTATTATTTGATTCTGTAGGTTCAAATATTAAATTTTGTTGTTTTTTGACATCATGAAAAATTGCTGTCGAAAAACTGTAAGAATGGTTTTTATCGTTTGTCTCACTTTTTTAAAATCTACTTTCGTTTGTATTCTAAGTTTTGTGAGCTAAAATATATCTAAAACACTGTGTAATAAAGTTGCCTCTATATCCAGTAAATAATACTTTAGGCAAGACTATGATTTGTACGGCACGCTTGATATTCCATTGCCGCATCTCAATTCATTTAATTTCGCAATTCTCAATTTATTCACTCACATGGATCTGGCGCCCCTTTAAGCTGCCGCCCGGGGCACAGGCCCCGGTTTGCCCCCCATAGATCCGGGGCTGTATTTAAGAAGGTTATTTATTTATGATTTACGGTGTTTTAGCTAAGGAACAGTGGCATTTTCTTTATTAGTAGGAAAAAATTGATTAAATATTTATTCTGTAGGGTGCAACTTTTTCTGTACAAAAATATTGAACTTAATTTGAGTTCCAAGATTAATATAGATAACATATTTTTATTTTTCATCTGCCCATTTTTGCCCGTTTGGAAAAAGTAAAACATAACATCTTACAGGTTATTAAACGACAGTGGTCCCATTATTCGGCTAAAAAGTGAAAAATTATCAGTGGCAAATACCTCAGAGGTCAAAATAAGATTAGCTGATATAGTTTTACCTATGTTTAAACCATAATTTAGTCCAAAAAAGGGCATTGAGACATCATTTCATCATTATTTCTGTATCTTTGTTGTCTTTAAAAATAATTCATTGTCCGCATAACCATGAAATGACTTTTCTCTTTATTTGGCACTTGCTTGGATATTTAGGTTTGAAATAAGATTAGGACACACACACAACTCATTTACAAAGATTTGGATTTTTGACCCGCTAGATTTGCTTTTGAGCCCACTGTGCGCCGGTTCTACAAAACAGCCAAGCAACTGACATCTGGTTATAAGACTGGCACGCAAGGTGACAGGGGGTCAAAGAAGCATGAGATAAGTCAATGAAGATCCAGTCCCAGCGCCCAGTAGTGAAGAGGTCAAGAAAGCCATCCGCTAGCTTAAGAACAAAAAATCCGCTGGCTCGGGTGGCCTACTTGTGGAACTCTTCAATTATGGAGGAGATGTCTGGTAGGGTGCTGGCACCAGCTCATCAACTAGGTGTGAGAGGAGGAAAGTATGCGCAACGACTGGTCAAATCAAATCACAAATAAGGCGATCCTATATCCTCCAGGAACTACACAGGCATATCCCCACTTAATATTGCCTACAAGATCCTATCCAACGTCTTAAACCTTTCTGCATCACTATGATCGGCACGTACCCGTGTGGCTTCAGGCCAGGCAGATCAACGATAGACCAAATCTTCACATTGAGGCATATCATGGAAAAGATCAACGAATTTCAATTCGAGAGCCACCATCTATTCATCGATTTCAAAGCCGCATATGATAGCATAAGTCGCCAAGAGCTTCTGTTGTCGTTGTTTGAACTCGGGATCCCGGAAAAAACTGATCCAGCTATGCCGCATGATGGCGTTACAAAATACGTGGTGCAACGTGCAAATGGGTAACAGCTCATCCGAGTTATTCCAGACGTGTACAGGGTTCAGACAAGGAGATATGCATTGCGAATTATCTCAGCTATCTGCCCTGAGGTGCTCAAGTTTGGACTGTCGACTGAATCACTTGCAGGATTGATGTCGCTAAAGAGATTGCTCCATCCAACTTGGACATCATTGTCTGCTGGATGGATGCCTTTATTTTGCCAAGGAAAACTGGATCGTCTGATGGGTTATCCAATGCGTTCGCAACAGCCAGACAGTAAATGGCTATGTCAATTTCAGTGTTGTCAAGATTCCTGTTTTCGGGTGGAGGCATTATGGTGTCTTCAACGTCTCCTTGTAGCCTGTGTGCATCCAGTCTCCTGTAGTTGATAAGTTTTCCACTGGTGTTGTCGCTAGAAAGATGGGTTGATAGAGTTTGATGCTTAGTTGGACAGCTTCATGGTCCGAGTCGCTGGGTACTATTGTGCAGGTGAAGTTGCTGGAAGAATATGAATAAAATAAGACGAAGAAATGAAACAATCTAATGTTGATGGTGTTCTGGGAAGGTTGGTTGGGGTTGTGAAATAACAACCAATGAGTGCTGATCCCTGTTGGTATCCAGCCTGTCAGCAATCACCTTACCTTTTTTGGTGGCAGCAGTATCCAGCCAAAGGTGATGCCTTGCGTTGAAGTCACCACCGATGAGTCTATAAGTGCTTCGTCTAAAGATGCTGTTGAGAACGTGAAGATCGCTGTGAATGTTTCTCATGCTGGATTTGCATTTGAAGTACACAAGCGATCTGGATAGGTTTGTGTTAATGGCCGCATTCAAGTTTCAATGCTGTTTTGTCATCAGTTGCATTGCAACAACACAAATCTATCCAGATCACTTTAGTTACAATTTGTTTGCGCGAATGTAATTCCTTGTAAAATCGCAGCTGATGGCAAAACAGCTGTTGGCAAAAAAGAGATCCCAAGCTATCCTAGCTGGCCATACACGACAGAGCCAACGAGCCAAATGGCTCCGCGTGAATCCAAAATCGGTCGTGTATGGGGTGGATCGGCCGCCAATCCATTTGGATTTTCAACCAATCTGAAATCTAACCGAGCCAAATGGATTTGATGGTCGGTTGTGAATGGCCAGCTTTTTTTACAATATTGAGATTCGAAACTGTGTCGGCATTTACACCACTTAAGTAAAACTGACATTTGGTGAAATAGGAGTGCCAAAAAGACATAGATGATAATTACATTATGGGTGTGTTCCCCTTTCTTCGGTACGGAAAGCTTCTTTTCGTTGGTTTTTAACATTAGCTTCAGTGCCCTTCCAACTATTATAGTTCTACCTTAAGGCCGTGTGCCAATTGCGTTAAAATCCTGGTTAAATTTGATCCCATGGCTAAATTTTGACATTACCGAGGTGAATATAGACTTCAAAATTTAACCTGCTCAGGAGCTCGTTAAAATGTTAGTCGCTGGTTAATTTTTGACATGTCTATGGGCGCGTTCGGCTGCGTATCTTAAGCGATCCGGATTTGTTTGTGTTGTTGTAAACCCTTATAAAAAAACTGCTGAGGGAGATGAATGTAGATAAGTAACGGGTGATTTTTTAGCTGGTTTGGTTTTGGCAACACTGGTTTTGACAGCTGACGTGTGTTTAGTACCTTGTGTCACTGTCAAACAGCTTCAGTTTGGTTTGCAATTTAACCATGGATCGTCTTACAAATGAACAACGCTTGCAAATTATTGAATTTTACTATCAAAATTCGTGCTCGGTTCGAAATGTTCATCGCGCACTGCTTCCATTTTATGGTCGGCATTCTCGACCTTCTGAGCAGTCTCTTCGGAAGATTGTGACCAAATTTTGCACCAAATTTACTTTGTTGGACATTAAACCATATGTGGTTTCAACAAGACGGTGCCACATGCCACACAGCACGCGAAACAATGGCGCAATTGCGAGGCGAGTTTGGTGAACAGTTAATTTCACGTTTCGGGCCGGTCAATTGGCCGCCTAGATCGTGCGATTTGACACCATTAGATTATAGGCTAATGTCTATAGGGACAAGCCCGCTTCGATTGACGCACTGGAAGCCAACATCCATGCATTCATTCGTGAGATACCGGCCGATATGTGTGAAAGAGTATGCCAAAATTGGACTCAGCGGATGGGCTACCTGAGACGCAGCCGCGGTCAACATTTGCATGAAATTATCTTTAAACATTAAATTGCAAGGTTCAAACTATCGATTCAAATAAATATTTCATTCATTTTTTTGAATTTTTTGTGTTTTTTTTTTTTTTAAAGTTCTAAACCTCTTAAAAAATCACCCGTTATTTTATTTTGCTATCAAGAAGTCATGAATTCTATCGGGAAAGATGAAAAATGGAAAAAAAAACTAAAATTAAATGAAAGGATTAAGAAATATAGACAAAGACCTTATAATAAATTTAAGTATGCACTCAAGAAGAAGTTTGAATAACTTGATATAAATCCTTGATAATGTAAAAGAATCAATAAAATTTATTGAAAATACTTTTTCAGATGATTCATTCATTTTGCAAACTGATATGTTTGCGAACTATCATTACTCAGAAAAATGCAACAACAAAACTAATGGGAAGTGAATATAAAAAAAAATGCCATTTAATCCAATTGACACAGCAAAAACCTTAAATTTTACCCACCCCTATAAAAAGGGATAACATTTAACTGGGATCAAATTTAACCAGAATTTTAACGCAATTGGCACACGGCCTAAGGACCAAATCGTCCGTTCCTGGCAAACTCACATGATTTTTCCAGTATGTCTGCGTTCTCTTTTATACTTTTTCCAGAGTCTTGTGTGTTCATGTTCAGTGTTGAACAGCGTTGCCACTAATCGGAAATTGATCCAAAAACAAAATGCAGTAAGTATTTTTTTTTATTGCAGTTTATATGCATTTTCAAATTTGTATTTGTATTTTCGAAAAAGAAATTAATAATAACAGATACCTACCTAGTTGATTGAAAATACATACAATTTTCCGACAAAGTAAATAAACGATGCTAACAACAATTTTAAAAAGAAAATATGGCTATGGTTAATTCTCAGTTATCCGGATAGCTTTGTGGTGTTGTAATCCCATGTTAAAAATCAGCTGATGACAGCTGACGCAACAACAACTCAAGTTATCTCAAAATTTTTGGAATAACTAGATAACATAGCGAATAAACATCGGAACGCGAGGAATGACAAAATTCACTCAAATTTTACCATTTTTAGCACCCATTCACTGGTTTATTTTTATAAAAAGGGTATTCATGCAACGTCGTAAGTTTACAAATTGTGTAAAATGATAAGTTTACGCAAAAGTTTGCATGAACGACCTTTTTATTAATTTGTTTAAATGCTGTGTAATTGAATCAGCTGTTCGTTGAACGTCAAAGATTTGGGTGCGTTCGACTTGGGTCGAGGAGTTGGTTTTACAGATAGTGCATTATGGCCTGTTTATTTGCATGTGTTTGTACAAATATGTATTTGTTTTAATAGATACATGTAGTAAGTACTCCTATAAATTCAATTATATTTGTTTTGCATTGAAACAAATACATCAATGCCATTCATTTTGCTTAAATCTCAATGCCATTTCAACTCAACATGTGTCAAGCTCTGAAAGTAAAGGGAGAGTCGAGTGGTCTTAAAATAAATAGCAAAAAGACAAAAATAATGCTCACAGGCCGGTCCACACATCAGCGTTTTTTAATACAGGAGACCCCAGTTGAAGAGGTTGAACAATTTAACTACCTTGGAAGTATTGTTTCAGCAAATGGTGGTA
The DNA here is from genome assembly GCA_963921185.1 of Dasysyrphus tricinctus. Taxonomy (NCBI): domain Eukaryota; kingdom Metazoa; phylum Arthropoda; class Insecta; order Diptera; family Syrphidae; genus Dasysyrphus; species Dasysyrphus tricinctus. The sequence continues at coordinate 174,148,097 of OY992531.1, read as the reverse complement.
CTGATCTGGACGTTCAAAGTAGAATAAATAAAGCTCGCGCAGCCTTCGGTTCTCTCTCCCAAATTTGGAAATCATGTCAAATCTCCTTGCGCATAAAGTTGAGATTCTTCGAATCCAATGTCAAATCCGTGCTGTTATATGCGAAACCTGGAAAGTCACGACTTCCATCTCAAAGAAACTGCAGGCTTTTGTGAAGCGTAGTCTATGCCATATTCTAAAAATTCGCTGGCCACAAATTATATCAAACGAGGAATTGTGGCGCAGGACAAGTCAAGAGCGGCTGGACGTTGACATAAGAAAGCGTAAATGGCAATGGATTGGTCACACACTGAGGAAACCAAACGATGAAATTGCAAAGCAGTCCTTTGAATGGAATCCTCAGGGTGCACGGCGGGTTTGAAGACCAAGAACAACATGGAAATCAACAGTTCTAGCAGAAGCAGACTCCCAGAGTAAGACGTGGCCACAGTTAAAATATCTATCTGCAGACCGTGAAGGATGGAAACGATTTGTTGGTGCGCTATGCCCCAACCGGGGTTACAGGACTTGATGATGATGATGATGGAGCCGTTGGGTAGGTAATATCTTGCGCATGTTGTCAGAAATGAGAACTGTCAGAAGAAATTCAAGATGCCTTACGTGACCCTGTCCGCTGTTTAACAGCAACAATGACGAAAACAAACACAAAAGGATGATATAAATAACACTTAAAATCAGGAAGGAATGTTATTTTCACGTTAAAATTATGTATTCATATAAAATTATGGAGTGCCGATCTGCATACCAACGCATGCACATCAACTACGTCTGCGCTGTGAAAGTGAAATACCTGTTTTGTTACAAATAGTTTTCTTATTGTTAATTTCAATAAAACAAAAATCCCTGTTTTCACTGTTTAAATTAAAAAACCATAACCATCAAAAAATAAATATACCAATCAAATATAAAAATAATCAATAAACAAAATACAATAGCCAAATTCGCGCGCCGCGGAAAAAAAACATCACACAATAAACTTTTATACATACCACCAGTGCAAGGCATAACACTAGTGGTAATGTGTATTGAAAAACTCAATCGGAACTTAGATCTGTAAATTAATATAGAAAATTGTCTGTTTTGGTTTTAAGGTAAGTTTTTTGAATTTTATAATGCTAAGTAATTTTAGAGTGTGATTATTCAAACATTCGTGGGTTAAGAAAGAACTTTTGTGCTGCGTATGTCCATTCTGTAATAAACAGACCAGCTGTATTGGCTCTGAGTGAAACCCAGGTAGGTGATAATACTGATTATTCGGAATTTAATCTACATGGGTATAACTTAGTGCCTTTATTCTTTTCTCACCACGGCCTTGCAGTATATGTAAGAAATGATGTTGCTTACCAACTTCAACCACAATATGGTGCGTGTACCAACACAAACTTTAACTTCATGTGGTTAAAATTCACGGTGAACAAGCACATTATTCACACATGCTTTATTTATCGAAGTCCAAACCTGGACAGAAACTCAACTTCTAACGAATTTGATGATCTGTCCGACTCCATCCAAAGAATTGTTTCCCATTATCCTCACACTGAAATCGTCATTGCGGGCGATTTCAATGTACACAATTCTAGTTGGCTTCGCTATTCTGGCCAGACAACACCCGAAGGAAGGTATGTCGAGATCTTTGCTGAGTTAAACCACCTAACTCAGCTTGTTGACGAGCCAACTCGGATCCCTGACGTTGCAGGTCAATCCGCCAACACCCTAGACTTGTTCCTTACCTCTGACCCTGATAAATACACTATCAGTGTATTATCGCCTCTAGGCACATCAGACCATTGTGTCATATCTGCAAATTTCTCGTGCCAAAAAACCTCAGTTAAAGAGAAAACCCCTAAGAGAACCGTTTGGCAATACGAGAAAGCCAACTGGGACGGTCTTAACAATTTCTTCAGGAACTTTAACTGGTCACTATGCTTCCTCGATAGTGACGTAGACTCCAGCGCAGATATGATAACAAATTTAATTCTTTACGGGATGAGAAATTTTATTCCGAATAGGATAAAATCTATCAAACCGAAAGAAAACTCATGGTTCGATTTGAGCTGTAAAGAGGTTATCAAGGTCAGAGAAGTAAGTTTCCGTTGTTATAAGGCCAACCCCACTGAGGAAAACCGGAATAAGTTCAAACAAGCTAGAAAGACCTGCAATGGCCATATCCAAAGAACCAAATTTTTGCATGACCAAAAATTACGGCAAAAAGTACTACAATGTCCCAAAGGTAGTAAAAATTTTTGGTCTTTTGCAAAAAACATTCGTAACACTACATCATCCGCGGTTCCAACGCTCGTCTTTAATGACACTCCCTATGTAAGCTCACCTGAAAAAGCCAATTTGCTTGCAGCACGGTTTGCTGTTAATTCGACGCTGGCAGAGAGTGTCATGACTCCTCCTGTACTTGAGAGCACTAACGTTTTCATGGGACGAATCTTTTTTCGCACTCGTGCAGTTGCAAGAGTCCTGAAAGATCTTGATATACATAAATCCGCTGGTCCGGATAGTATCCCTCCCATTGTTCTGAAGAGGTGTTCTTCAACGCTGGCAAAACCTCTGCGTAAGCTTTTCCATCTATCCTACTCTACAGGTCTCTTTCCGAGCGGATGGAAAACTGCATTTGTCCAGCCTGTCCCTAAAAAAGGCGTATCTTCTTCTCCCTCCAATTATCGTCCAATTGCACTTACGTCCCTTCTTTCCAAGGTCATGGAAACGCTGATTAATTATCAGCTCAAGAAATATCTTGAAGAACGAAAGCTTCTTAATGACCGGCAGTATGGCTTTCGTAGCAATAGGTCCACTGGTGATCTGATGGTATATCTCACCGAACAGTGGAACAAGTCTTTACATCGTTTTGGAGAAAGTAAGATTATTGCACTTGATATTTCAAAAGCGTTTGATAGAGTTTGGCACCAAGCTCTCTTATCGAAAATGCGTGCATTTGGTATCGACGAATCTCTTCTTCGTTGGATTGGAAATTACCTTTCGGACCGTTCAATACAAGTTGTACTGGATGGTTACAAGTCTGATATCCATAAAATAAATGCTGGTGTGCCCCAGGGCTCCGTTCTGTCTCCGACTCTCTTCCTTATTTTCATAAATGATCTTTTGTCTGAAACTTCCAATCCATTAAATTGTTTTGCAGACGACAGTACCCTCAGCTTTTCATATTCGTTTCAAGATTCACTTCCTTGTTCTTCGGATGTGGAACTTGAACGGCAGCGTATGATAAGCTCATTAAATTCTGATCTCGACAGCATTGTCCAATGGGGAACAAAAAACCGTGTAGAATTTAATGCTTCGAAAACTCAATGCTGTCTTCTGTCGTTAAAGCGAAGCCCACCCCCTATGCCACTATCCATGAGTGGCACTTGCATCGAGGAAACCGAACAGCTTTCAGTCCTGGGTATGTGCATCACAGACCACCTTCTGTGGAATGATCACATTTTCGACGTTGCTAAAAATGCTGACAAATGTCTTGGTTATCTTCGAAGATGCAAGAAATTTTTCTCTCCTTCTGATCTGGCTGTAATCTATAAAGCCTTCATTCGTCCAAAGCTTGAGTACAACTCCCATATTTGGGCGGGTACTCCTAAATCCCATTTAAGTCTCTTGGATAGAATTCAAAATAGAGCTTTAAAATTGATAGGCGACAGAGCTATAACGGAAACATTTGCATCTCTCGAACACCGCCGCAATGTTTCGTGTCTGTCATTATTTTATCGATATTTTTACAAACAATGTTCTAGTGAAATAGCCAGTTGCATTCCTCCCCTTAAACAATTCCGCCGTAATACTCGTACTTCTAGGAATGCACATCAGTTTACCCTTGAGCCCAATTTCGGGCGTACCGTCAAGTACAGAGATTCTTTCTTCAGCCGCACAACACGAATGTGGAATGCTTTACCCTACTCTATTTTTCCTTCCCATTGTGATATTCAGAAATTCAAAACCAATGTGCATCGGTATCTCCTTTTAAATCCTATCCTACTTTCCTAACACTCGCACTGTGTTTAACATATTAAGGGTAGTCATAACCCCTTGAGTGCGCGTTAATTATAAAAAAAAAAAAAAAAAAAAAAATGTTAATAAACACTAAAAATCTTGAAAAATTGTATTTGCTAATAAATAAGTAGCAAATGAGCACATAACATAGCAAAATTTAACTTTTAACGAGTGGGGGTCACGGGATTCGCCATTTTCCACTGATTTTGATGGATGCGCAGAAATTAACAAATATGAAAACGCTACTGATATTACCTTTAATATGTGTACTGTGCCATCTACCCATAGAAGAAGAAGTAAAGGAAGTGGTGTATATCACATATACAGTGTATGTGAGTGAAGCAGCAAGAATTAAAAAAAAAAAACATATTGAGATTCATCTGTTATTTTGCCGAACTGAAGGGAAGTGTTTTGAGATTTCAACTTGTTTAACAAGTGAAATTTCTTGAAATTGATGGATAGCCCAAGCTCTCATTTCCAAAATATTTGGTCCTTCTGGATGATTGGAACGTTTCTGAGTTTGAATTTAAGTCTTTTAAATGGTTCTTAGAACCATTTTCAATTCAAACTCATATTTCGAAAAATTTGCATACAAAATACATTTCATGAGTTTCTTGAAGGTGGAAAAATGATGATACTACTTTTATATGCAAATTTTTTGAAATCCGTTTTCGAATTGAAAATGGTTTTTGATTCTAGTTAGAATACTTAAATAGAGACTTAAATGCGTTCCAATCATTCAAATAAAGCTAATAGTTGGAAATGGGAGCTTGGTCTATCTATCAATATCAAGGATTCAGCAGCACAGATTTGTGTTTTCTTTAACCCCGAGCCACACGAGCAAGTACTTGCAAGCAAGTTGCAATACATACAAATTTGTTTACTAACACAAACAAACCCAAGCAACTTGCTTATCAACTGGCATGCAAGTTTTGAAGCCAGTAGTGAAGCAAGTTGAGAAGCAAGTTGGGAGACAACAAGTGGAATGCAAGTGAAAAGCAGGTGGGAGGCAAGTGGAATGCAAATTACGAATTTGACAGGCAGTGTATGTAGCCAACTTGCTTGCAAGTACCACTGATCTCTATATATAACTGGATAGCGTATCCATACAAAAAAGTTGACTCCATTTGAAGAACTGTTATAAGTGGCGCTGCCTATTTTTTTTTTTGTTATACTGTATGAAAGTATAACATAAAAAGTGAAAACTGACATCTTCAAACGTCAAAAAGTGAAAAAACAAAAAGGTTTAACTTTTCCGAGATTAAAATTAATATTCAAGAGAATTCTAAAACTTTATTAAAAATGCGAACTAAAACTGATCCATCTCATGTGGTAAACTTTTCCGAACAAATTTATGGCTTTTTACAAATTCATTCTTAAAGGACACACGAATTACGTCAACGATGTGGCCTGGGAGCATGACGAAGAGTTCCTTGCCTCCGTTAGTGACGATCATTTGTGTAAGATTTGGAGTTCAGCTCACAGCTTTGAAACTGTTACAACCTTCTGCCTGTCTTAGGCTGGTATTTCAGTGCGCTGGCATCCAGACATCCAGACGAACCTGGCAAGGTGTTGGTGGCCGAAAAGAAAGGAATAATACATTTGTACAATGTCCTTGGAGTCACCAATGTTCCTCTAATGGGTGCTGACTGGTCGTTACACAATCGTTTGTTTATGACGGCATTGGCTGGGGGAGATTTCATCACCTAGGACCTTCGTAGGACATGGTTAGTCTATCTTATTTTTGTTCTAGATATCGTTAGATGCTAAGCAATGTTTTATTTCATTTTAGTGGACCAGCTGATATTAAACAAATCACGAATACGGAGGACGTACTGTGAGATTTTTGCCCAACAGTGAAGTTGTCTATGCCAGTATTGGTCGACCCGACATAACTCTAAAGGTATACATAGCTAAATCAACTGTTCCACTTATTGAATCGTCCCTTAAATTATATGGTGGAATGTCGATGTCAAGAATTAAATAAGTTTTTGCTGAGAAAATGTGTTTTTATTTACGAGAATGTGGAGACTTCTACTTACTTTACTTTAGATGGCGCTTACAGTCCAGGGTGGACTACGGCCTCAACCAACAAGCCTCTCCAGCCAGCTCGGTCCCTAGCTAGCTGCCTCCAGTTACGCACTCCAAGTTGGTTGAGGTCGTTCTCCACTTGTGTGCGCCACCTAAGGTGGGGTCTTCCTCTGCTGCGTAGACCATCAGGGGTAGATTCGAAGACTCGTCGGGCTGGTGCGTCGGTGTCCATACGCTCCACGTGTCCCAGCCATCTCAGCCGCTGTATTTTCAGCTTTTTGACTAGGTCGACGTCGCTGAAAAGCCCATAAAGCTCGTTGTTAAATCTTCTCCTCCATACTCCATCGATACATACTGGACCGAAGATCACCCGAAGAATTTTCCTTTCAAAGCACCCAAGCAGATTCTCATCCGTTCTCATCCGTTCTCATCCGTTTCTCATCCGTTTTTGACAGGGTCCATGCTTCTGCCCCATATAGCAGAACCGGGATGATGAGGGTCTTATATAAGGTCTCCTGGAGACTTCTAAGATCCCAGAAATATAAAAAATGTTTTATTGTTAAGTTTTTCATTGATCTTATTATGTATTAATAAAATTCTATTCTGTAACATACCTAATTGTGGGTTTTTTTTTTTAATTTTCTTGGCTTATGTTTTAGGGCTGCTGAATCCTTGATATTGATAGATAGACCAAGCTCCCATTTCCAAACTATTTGCTTTATTTGAATGATTGGAACGCATTTAAGTCTCTTTTTAAGTATTCTAACTAGAATCTGAATAAAAGCAAATAGTTTGGAAATGGGAGCTTGGTCTATCTACCAATATCAAGAAATTTCTACGAATTTTTAGAAATTTCTTGAAATTGATGGATAGACCAAGCTCTCATTTCCAAAATATTTGGTCCTTTTGGATGATTGGAACGTTTCTGAGTTTGAATTTAAGTCCTTTAAATGGTTTTTAAAACCATTTTCAATTCAAACTTATATTTCGAAAATTTTGCATACAAAACACATTTCATGAGTTTTTTGAAGGTGGAAAAATGATGATACTACTTTTATATACAAATTTTTTGAAATCCTTTTTCGAATTGAAAATGGTTTTTGATTCTAGTTAGAATACTTAAAAAGAGACTTAAATGCGTTCCAATCATTCAAATAAAGCAAATAGTTTGGAAATATGGGAGCTTGGTCTATCTATCAATATCAAGGATTCAGCAGCCCTAAAACATAAGCCAAGAAAATTAAAAAAAAAAAACCACAATTAGATATGTTACAGAATAGAATTTTATTAATACATTATTAGATCAATGAAAAACTTAACAATAAAACATTTTTTATATTTCTGGGATCTTTGAAGTCTCCACATTCTCGTAAATAAAAATACATTTTCTCAGCAAAAACTTATTTAATTCTTGACATCGACATTCCACCATATAATTTAAGGGACGATCCAATAAGTGGAACAGTTGATTTAGCTATTTATACCTTTAGAGTTATGTCGGGTCGACCAATACTGGCATAGACAACTTCACTGTTGGGCAAAAATCTCACAATACGTCCTCCGTATTCGTGATTTGTTTAATATCAGCTGGACCACTAAAATGAAATAAAACATTGCTTAGCATCTAACGATATCTAGAACAAAAATAAGATTGACTAACCATGTCCTACGAAGGTCCCAGGTGATGACATCTCCTCCAGCCAAACGGCAGTCTGAGCTCCTTGGCGAATGTTCTCTCGCAAACACCCTACATACGACTCAATGCGGCCATTTTGCAGGGCAGACGGGACGCTGATACCCATGGTGTTAGCATTCATCTCCATAAGATCCAATAAGCTCTTAGCAACGCAGTTGTCGCTTGGGCAGTAAATCACCAGCCAGTTCCGTAGATTGTTGGTGGCATTTGCCAAAGTCGGCCTGTACCCCGGTCGAAATTTTTTTCCTGGCGAAGAAATGTATGTTCTTCCTCAAACTGACCACTACTTCCCGGGGCGCGTTAGACATCTGCAAACCACACTTCTCCAGAATTTGAAGAGCTGCACAGGAGTTTCGTTCACATTTCGACAGAACTTAAAAAAAATAAACAAAATATTTTATGTTTTTGTACAAATAAAAATCTCACTTCAAATTACTTTTTTTTTGTGCTCAGCAGACGTCAAAAAGTGAGAATGCCTAACAAATGTCATCTTCAATTGGAGTCAAAAAAACTGTTATTCTTTCTATGGAATACACTATCCAGTTATATATAGAGATCAGTGGCAAGTACTTGCTCGTGTGGCCTCAGGGTTACTGAAAGTAGCTTTGATTAACAGCGTGTCTACATTAGGCAAAAAAAATCCTTTCAGTTCAGTATACCTTTCCTTATTTCACGCAATTAAGGTCCATACATCTCTCACTCGCACAAAAAAAAAGTCCGTGTTGAAGCCAAGAACTATTTTTCAAAAGTGGCGTATCGGTGGATTTTGGGTGAAATCTTCTTAATCTTTCTGTCGCACATAAAATCTACTTATCTCACTGGATCCTTTTGATAAGCCGTTTTCCTTTGGAGGTGGCGAAGACCTTATGAGTAAATGAAAACCTTAGTCTAGTACTACCAATTGCACATGCTAGATACATTTTACATGGGAAAGCGCTCGGGAGCGCACCTCACTTCCGTAACCAAAGTTGAACGAAACGCTCCACTCCGCAATTATAGTCGCGTCATATGCTTATCGTGTATCGCTTGTTTTCTTCCGACCTCTTAAGTTCCCCTCTGATCATTATAGTTCTAGCATATTATAGAGATCAGTGATGGGTGCGTAGGTAAAATTGTGCCGAGATTCAGCTAATTGAAACCGCAGGGAGTGAGTGAGATGGGTCACTTTTCATCGAAAATCGATTCTGCTTGCAAAAGTGAGTGAGTGAGCGAGCGAAATGAAATGTCAGATTACTCGCCAGATATTTCCGCAGTGAATTGGTGTATGTATTGGTAAATTTCCAGCTTTGGATAGGTATGTGTGCTTTTCTCAAGTATTCCTGTTCATGGATAGCAAATGAAATAAAATAAAATGCACGACTGGGTCGCACGTACTTTAAGAAAATTGTATATAAAAACATGGAAATTATGAGAGAAAAATTTAGAGAAGCATGAAATACGAAATTTAAATTGGCTAAAACAACTCTTTTGACAGTTTGAGGTGAAAAAAAAGAATGCCATCTTAATTCTTGATTGAATATGATGGTACAGGAAAAAAAATTTAAATCGTTGGAGCGGTTTTTTAAAAAATTAATTTTTTATATATAAAATTCTTACAACATTTTTAAGAACAAATTTTGGTATGCAAATCTGAAGTATGTATTTATGTGTATATAAAAACAAAATTTGAAAAAAAAATTGTCAACCAGTTTTTGAGATATCAGATTTTCAAAAAATTTGAGACTTTTTTTTAAAAATCCAAAAAAATATTTTCCTTTGCGGTTTTTAACTTTTGTATGGAAGGTACCGTTATTTTTTCATAAATGTAAAATTTTTTCTAAAAATATCTTAGAGATTACTAAAAAAGTCTTAAGTATAGAATTTCAAAAAAATTGATCATGTCTTTTTCGAAATATTTGATTTTCCAAAAAAAATTTTTAGACATTTTTTAAAAATCCAAAAAATATTTTTTCAAAAATGTTGGTACACAAAACTATTTATATTTTTTGGAAGCTTCTGCATAAGAAAACTAATTGAAATCGGTTGTACCATTTTGAAGAAAATCAAAAATTAAAAAAATGGTTCTTTGGGAAGTACCATTAATAACCATTTTTGAAACATGGGTTTCAATCCAAAGAAAGCCTTTACTAAAATAAATGTATCGAATTTTTTTTAAGAAAAGTTGTCGAGCCGTTTTTGAGAAAAATACGATTATGTAAATTGCTAAAAAAATTGTATGGCAGATACCGTTATTTTTTATTCTAAAAAAATATGAAAAAAACGTGTGGGCATAATCACCAAAAACCACTATGTACCAAGTTTGAAGAAAATCGATCAAGCCGTTAGGTTGTAGACGAACAGACAGACAGACAGAATTGTGCCACCCACTTTTTTGGTGTTCTCTATCATCGTAATATCATGCTTAATTGTTATCTCAATTTTTTTTTTGCATGAATCCAAAACTTGCCTTAAAGTACCTATAATCGCAAGTAAAAACAACAACGTTGATAAAAACAACTAACCTTTTATTGATTCTTAAATCTTATTTTATCATCATATGCACATAATGTATATTAAATAAAATTATATTTGTGGTCTAGAGTTAATATTAAAAAAACAATATTAAGATTTCAATGTTTACATTTTTGTATTTGTTATTTCATTTCGCGCCCATTAGTGGTGATGTGAAAAGTGAAGCAGAATATCAAACGTAACGAGTGTGTCAAGGAGGTAGAATTTGGCTATTCTATATTTATTCTTTGTCTCATGTTCGAAACTAAATTCGAACTTACTCATTTCACTTATGTCGAATTCCCTACAACCCCATAATCAATTTTTTTCTAAACAAAATCGATTTTATTCTGTCAAAACAAATCTTGCACTTTCAGAGAGATTTCAGATCGATTTCACACACACTAGCAAGATTTGACATTTCTCTGGAGTTGAAAGTATTCTGCGGCGGGTTAAGCATAGTTTACAGTTCCGATGCGAAAAAAAAATCAAAATTTTCAAAACGATTTTCCACCTATTCTGCACACCAAGTTGAATAATATTCAAGGCGAAAACGTTTGCTTTGGCCTAAACCACCAATTGAGTCATTAATTTAATTTTCAAAATAATGCCTTGAGGTGAATATATTTTTTTTTTTCGAAAGTATAGACCGACCATAAAAAAAAAATATTTTATTCACCACACTTTTTTGCGCATGCAAATCAATTGCCGGTCCATTGTTTTGCATGATATTCCATGACAGCATAGTTTTTTTTTTGTTGCATGAAACTGTAAACCAATCATGCAACCAATTAATTTTACATTTCACCTCAATTATTTTTGACATGCGAGAATATTTGCATAGATTTTTTTTTGCGCAAGGGAACTGTAAGCTAGGCTTTAAGCATAGTTAACAGTTCCGATGCAAAAAAAATCAAAATTTTCAAAACGATTTTCCACCTATTCTGCCACCAAGTTGAAAAATATTCAAGGCGAAGAACGTTTGTCTTGGCCTAAACCACCCATTGAGTCATAAATTTACCCTTAATTGACAAACTATAGATCTAAAAATGGAAAATAATTATTTTTGGATGCGAAAACCATTTGCATACAAATAATGCCTTGAGGTGAATATAATTTTTTTTTTTTTGAAGTATAAGCTAACCCCCATTTCAATAAACGGCGGATAACAACGTGCTAGCATTTATACATCTGTTAACTCGTAATTCTTATTAACAAATGTGTAATAGTCTGTGACGTGTGTTAACGTACGGATAACTTTAACTCGCCAAATTCCGCGTATTGTGAAGGGATAACTTCTTTACACATACACGCACAAGTGTGATAAGACCGTTTCCTAATACCAGTATACACTTCGTAAGACAGTGCATGCATGTGAAACATGTATTAGAAAATCACCATAATATGATGAAGTGGTGAATTTGGTGAAGTGATAAATACTGGAAAGATATCATATCTTTTTTAATAAGAAAAGTTATCAAACGGACAAGTTGTCTATGCGCGTGGCAGTTAACAAGTGTGGTACGGAGCGGATAGCAGGTTTTATTAATGCTGCTGTAAGTATACAGTTCTTTTGAGTAAACAAATTCTTCAAGGTGAGAAAAAAAAAATATTTTCCACAAAGAGAAATTGTCCGTGGTGTAAATTTTTTTTTATTCGGTGTCAGATTACAGTTTCGAAAAAAAATCTCAATGAGACTGATCTATGAAAAAGCAAACACAAATGCCAAACGCAATTTTTTTTCGGAAATAGAATGTCAGTGACATTGTTTTGTACGAAAAAAAAATCGTGGTGAATATAAAATTAGTTTTCTTTGGGTGGTTCACAGTTCGATAGAAAAAATTTAAACGTCAAACAATTTTGTTCTCAAAAAAAGCGATCCTATAAGAAATACATGTAGTTTTTTTTTCGTCAAGGAACTGTACACCTAGCTATAAAGCCGACCATAAAAAAAATATTTTATTCACCACACTTTTTTCGCGTGCAAATCAATTGCCGGTCCATTGTTTTGCATGACATTCCATGACAGCATAGTTTGTTTTTTGTATGAAACTGTAAACCAATCATGCAAACAATTAATTTTACATTTCAATTCAATTATTTTTGACGTGCGAGAACTGTAAAGTAGGCTTTAAACAAATATTCTTAAGTATTCATCGTCCATTTAAATAGATTAAAAGCAAATAAATTATAAAAACAAATTTTAATTCATCAAAAAATAGTGAATAGTTAATATGAAGTTATAAAAAGATCAATTAACTTCGATGGAAAGTGCCCAAAGCCGATTTAAAGATATAAAGCACGCCCTCTCTGATGTGTTGGTTGATTGATGTGTTTCTTGAATAAATTTGGGTTGTTTTTTTTCACTTTAATGACCGGACAACTACTTTGTCTATTTTTGAAACTTTTCTCGCAAATATATGTTTTTAATTTAACAAATGGACGCAGTTAACTGAATGCAGTTTTGAATATTTGTAATTAATTTGTTTGCGTGTTAGTTAGTTTACTTTTTGCCTCAAATTTACTGTCAAATGACACACACACAATCCCACGGGAACAATTTGATTTTTTGTGTATTACTTAAGGTGCCTCTACACTATCCCACAAAGTATTAACAAATGTCAGATATTTTCATGTATTAACACATGCCAAATCGTGTCGGATGCGCTGTCAATTTGTGTTTGATGAAATGTCATATTTTGTTTCCACACTATTATACATGATTTCTTCCCACTTTTTTGTCATGTGTTAATACCCAGTGGGATAGTGTGGAATGGCTATAACATGTTGGCTCCACCTGTCATGAACGATGCCAAGACTATGAACATGTCTAATAAAAATTTAATGGAGCCAGAAAAATCCATGTCTTGTCGACGACATGTCGAAGAAAACCAACTTTTGAACAGAACATGTATGCTGTTAAATTAACTATACATATACCCCCATATTAGGTCTGTTTGGTTACTGAAATTTCGTACGAATTCGTACGACGTCGCACTACATTTCACAAATTCTTGTTTGTTAACTCCAAAGTGTAGCAACGAGAGAGCAAAATGAGAGCAAGAAATTTCCCCTCCATGAAAAATCTTGCAAATTTCTGCTACACAAATTTCTGTGTGCAGGAAGTAAAAAACTGTCAAATCCACGTCTGTGTGTATTTTTGTTTGTGTGAGTCTTAAGATTTGCCTGTAGTGTTTGATAGTGTGTGTCACGTTTGAAGTTTGGTACACAAAAGTGATGCAAAATTGGTTTTTCACGTTTGTTAACTTTGTAGCAAGTTTTCCCCTCTATGAAAGAATTTTCCCCTTCTTTCAATAATTTGACATTTTTGAACATCGTGCTACAAAAGTAACCAAACAAACCTATTAATAAACGGTGGATAACAACGTGCTAGCGTTTATACATGTGTTAACTAGTAATTCTTATTAACAAATGCGTTATAGTCTGTGACGTGTGTTAACGTACGGATAACTTTAACTAGCCAGATTCCACGTATAATGAAAGGATAACTTCTTAACACATACACGCACGCGTATGATAGCACCGTTTACTACTATCAGTATAAGCTTCGTAAGGCAGTGCATGCATGTGACACATGTATTAGAAAATCAACATAATTTGATGAAGTGGTGAATTTGGTGAAGTGATAAATACTGGAAAGATATCATATCTTTTTTAATATCAGTTATAAAAGTTATCAAGCGGACAAGTTGTCTATCCGTGTGCCAGTTAACACGTGTGTTAGGGAGCGGATACCAGTTTTTTATTAATACTGCTGATATTATTTTTTAAAAAAGGATATTAAAAAAGTCTCTTTACTGTTATCTGATATCTAAAGAGCGTATATTATTACAAAAGATAGAAGTAGTGGTGAGTGAGAAATGAAACGACATGACATGATTTGCCCAGCGAGAAAAAATCTGCTGATTGTTGATTGGATTGTGGTTGTGATGTTGGACATCTGTATGCCCTGTGGGGTGTTACAACCAAAAAAAAATCGATTTGAAATGGTTGTAAGGAATTCAACATTAAGGCCGTGTGCCAATTGCGTTAAAATTCTGGTTAAATTTGATCCCATGGCTAAATTTTGACATTACCGAGGTAAATATAGACTTCAAAATTTAACCTGCTCAGGAGCTCGTTAAAATTTTAGTCGGTGGTTAATTTTTGACATGTCTATGGGCGCGTTCGGCTGCGTATCTTAAGCGACCCGGATTTGTTTGTGTTGTTGTAAACCCTTATAAAAAAACTGCTGAGGGAGATGAATGTAGATAAATATTTTATTTTGCTATCAAGAAGTCATGAATCCTATCGGGAAAGATGAAAAATGGAAAAAAAAACTAAAATTAAATGAAAGGATTAAGAAATATAGACAAAGACCTTATAGTAAATTTAAGTATGCACTCAAGAAAAAGTTTGAATAACTTGATATAAATCCTTGATAATGTAAAAGAATTAATAAAATTTACTGAAAATACTTTTTCAGATGATTCATTCATTTTGCAAACTGATATGTTTGCGAACTATCATTACTGAGAAAAATGCAACAACAAAACTAATGGGAAGTGAATATAAACAAAAAAAATCCCATTTAATCCAATTGACACAGCAAAAACCTAAAATTGTACTCACCCCTTTAAAAAGGGATAACATTTAACTGGGATCAAATTTAACCAGAATTTTAACGCAATTGGCACACGGCCTAAATAGCTGAATCACTTTTGCGAGTGAAGCATAGTTTACAGTTCCCGTGCGAAAAAAAACCAAAATGTTCACAACTATTTTCCACCTATTCTGTGCACCAAGTTGAATAATATTCAAGGCGAAAAACGTTTGCCTTGTCCTTCACCACCCATTGAGTCGTTAATTTACCCTTTATTAACAAACTATAGGCCAATTTTTCCCAATTTTTCAAGTGTATTCCAAGCGGAATTACTTGCAATTAGGGAGACATGCAAGATACTTATGGTCATTTCGATTGGCAATCCAGAAGCGTTCGGAGTGCGTGTAAACCCTTCTGAAAGTGTTCTATTGGCATTCAGAATGATAGTTCTTCTCCTGAAAAGAACAGAAAACGATTCTGGATTTCATTTCAGAATCGAAACCAGAACTACTCACATATTCAAACACATACTTGTCAAAGTGATGTCAAAAAAAAAGTTAATTTTAAGCTAAAAATAAGTGAATTTTATGCATTTAACTATTTCCAAGGATAATTATTTTCCGTTTAGAATACTATTTTCACATTTTCTTTGTTAAAAATTATCATACTCGTTCATATTTGTGTCCGCCAAGTCCGCTATTTCGGCATCCGCATGTGAACTTGCACAAATACAGGGATACAAAAACTTCAGAATCAAACTGCATGTGCCTGTTTGTTTTATTGGTGTTCCGGATCGGAGAGTTCTTCCAAATTGCCAATCGAAAAAACCATTAAACTAGACCCAAACCAAAATCGTAATGCAGCTATCCTGACAGACAGTCAGGCAGCTATTAAAGCCATTGTTTCGACTACATAATCCTCTAAATTGGTCCAACAATCCCGTGATGAGCTCGCAAGCCTAAATATTGACCTCAAGGTCACTCTGATCTGGACCCATGTTTTGTAACTATCGAATCGATAAAAATCGCATCATCGGGTTTCTGTAACTTTGACAGTCGTTAATTTTATCGATTGGAACAATCGAAATAGAAATCCTGGAAAAATTCGATAAAATGGGTTTCTGTATCTTACACAGATTTTCACACACACTAGTAAGATTTGACATTTCTCTGGAGTTGAAAGTTTTGTTCTGCGGTGTTTTACAAATACTCAAAAGTGTTTCTCGTTCGTTTAAATAAATTAAAAACAAATATATCTCTTAAAAGTTTTTAATTCATCAAATGGCAGTGCATAATTAATAAGAAGTGATAAAAATATCAATGAACTTCGATTTCAAGTGTTCAAAGTCGATTGATGTTATGAAGCGCGCGCTCGCCGACGTGTTCCTCATTTGATGTGTTTTTTGATGGATTTTGGATTTTTTTTTAACTTAAATGGACGCACAACAATTTTTGTCTATTTCTGCTACTATTCCCGGAAATATATTTGTTTTTAATCGTATTAAATGACGCGTAAGTCGGAATGCACTTTTGAGTATTTGTATGCCCATTAATTTGTTTACTTTTTGCCTCAAAATTTATGTCATTGGCCAACACACACAATCACATAAAAAAATTGATTTTTTTTACAAATTCTTTTCAACACAAAAAAGAAATCGATCTCCAATTGTTGAAAGGAATTCGACATTAGAAAGTCGATAAGTTTTTCATTCCAAATGTCAAAACTTATCGCTGGCCTAAGAGCTGGCGAGTAAGTAAAAAAGATACAAAATAAAATAAAATAAAAAGTTTTAAAATTAAATGGTTGGAATCAGATCCAGTGCAAGCAAGTTAAAACTTAAAAGTAAACAAAAGAATTTGAATACCTATCATAAATGATCAACTAATTG
Organism: Dasysyrphus tricinctus; assembly: GCA_963921185.1. Classification (NCBI taxonomy): domain Eukaryota; kingdom Metazoa; phylum Arthropoda; class Insecta; order Diptera; family Syrphidae; genus Dasysyrphus; species Dasysyrphus tricinctus. The sequence continues at coordinate 174,131,342 of OY992531.1, read as the reverse complement.
TCATCAAACCGTGTTACAATTTAATTTGTTTTTTTCTTTATCATATTTCAAGTATCAAATCGCAAAGTTTAACTGAAGGTAATCAGCAAAATAATTGTTTATTGTTGCATTTCCCCAGGATAAAGTAACTTCCATATTAGATGCTGCAATAGTTTTTGCAAATCACGCTCGCAAAAAAACCATTGGTTTAGATGACGTGAAATTAGCATACGAGATTGTGCTGGACAGATCATTTACCTTTCCGCACCACGGCATGTAAGTTCACTAAATCCAACCCAAAAGAAAAATAAATGTAATCTCTTTGTGTCCGCAAGTCCTTGCTTAGCAAGCAGAGGCTCACGACTCGATGCCATTTCCTCCTATCAAATCACATTGTGGTCTGTGCTTACGGCTTACCTCCCGATAGTTATTGCCTCTCCACCTACAATTACAAACTGTGAGCTGCAAGCCATCCCCGTAAAATGACCAAGTCCGCCTTGGAACCACGTTCCACCATCAAGCCAAGATTATTACCTTGGTAAAATCCCAACCGGGTCAACAGATTCGCAACCAAATGCCGATGTGAAGATGGAAGTCGAAAGTGAAGCAACCATAGCTAATGCATTGGAGGAGCTGTAAAACGTTAACGCGAGGAAGATGACTTCGAAGTTGTAACATACAAAATTAATTGGCGAGGAAAATAAAGTTTTTATTTCTAAATAGAATTTTGTTTCACTTTTGAATTGCGGCACATCCAAGATCCATAATTTGGAGGTTCTCCATCCATTTTTTGCATTGCATTTGATGGCTTTCTGTTTTTTGAACCTTCAGATGGTTGCAGGATTTCAGAGTTGGGATAGCACGACGCATATCGCCTCCAGATGTATCCACGATTGATCCAAACGCACTTTCTTCGACAATCTAAAATTATGAGTCCAAGTCAATTGAGTAATTCACCCAATATGAACTCCTTATCTTACCTTGGATCTTCACAGGGGTTTAAAGTGAAATTTTGTACAACGCCAAAAGTAATGAAATCAATGATTCTTGACACGTATTCTGCAATCCGCGTTCATTGAGCAGTGCTGAATCCATGATGAAATTATTGGTTTGTCTTTTTTGGACAAAAACCTAACTTAAAAAAATTTTCCGTGTTTCTTTTGTTGATATTTGGCCGTTTCGGAGCGCTGTCTTGTTACAAATGAATGAATGCATCAATAATAAATTTGTCTGATGAAGTTTTGGCTACTATAAGTTGAAGTTACTGTATTATGAATTATGTAGACATAATTGGACTGTTTGGTGCAATATTAATTCAATTTTTAGTTTATTAATCATATTTTTGTTGGTCCCGACTTAAAAAAAAGAATTATTTGGTTTTTTTATGGGTTTTGTTATTTCAATATGACAGTTCAACTTATCGCCTTCCACTGGAAATTCCAACCGGAAGAGTTCGGAAATTGAACTTATCGCGCTCAGTTACAGAAACCCATTTTTTTCCAGAGGCGATAACTGAGGAATGAGTTGTTTCATTTTTTAACGACTCGAAAAGTTATCGCCTGAGTTACAGAACATGGGTCCTGGGTTCCTGGTCACAGTGGCATTGAGGCAAATGAACGGGCAGATGAGCTTGCCAGGCAAGGATCAGCCCTTCATAGCTCACTTGCGGAAAGCGTAAATATTCGTTGAAATTTTTATGAAACCTTGTTCCAGTGGTTCAAAATATCAAAAGATTTCAAGCGAAATCTCGGATTTCGGAAAATGAAATCCGAGATTTCGGTTGAAAACTTTTGATATTTCAAGTTGATGGAACAATATTTCATGGAAATTTCAACGAAATCTCAATGAAAACTCTAGATTTCAACGAAATCTTAATGAAATCCAGCTCCACTAAGTCGAGATTTCGATGAAATCTAGAGTTTACATTGAGATTTCGTTGAAATATCCATGAAATCTTGTTCCATCAACTTGAAATATCAAAAGTTTTCAACCGAAATCTCGGATTTCATTTTGGTGGGAACATGGTATAACATGAAATTGGTTGCTACTGTATCATGTGCCCGTGCGGATGTTAGGTGTAGTTTGGTTCCTACCGGCTGCGCCAAAATGTTAGGTGTAGTTTAGTGCTATGATCGAAACAACCACGTTCACGGTTACAATCAGACTCACCGAGTTCCCAAAGACCTACCTGGAACTTACTTGCAATTACTTCCAAAATGCATTACATAGCTTTGACCTACTGAGATGCATTCTGGAAGTAGGCTTTTTTTACTGTGTCCCACTGAATCATTAGGGGTATTCACGATCCGATGTAACTGGTCTTTTATCATTGCAAAAGTGTAAAAGTGTAGCACTTTCTTGCACTACAACAACAAAATTTACTGAATGTAAAATTGTTACACTTTTACACTTTCGCTATACTCCAACCCTATTGTAAAAGCAAAATACACCATAGTAAAGTTTGCGCTTGTTTATTTGATAGCTCGACAAATGTCATTCTTTTTGTCAGCTGATATTTGTTCGTGTAATTTTGTGAGTTTGCTACAGTGTAACTATGGATAAAAGAAGTGCGTTCACGATCGATTGTAAAAAAATAAAATTTGACAATTTTACTAGGCTTGTTGCACCAGATCGTGAATACCCCTATTGCGTCACATTAAGTGCTGTCGATGATGAATACCAATTTCATAAGTTGAGGTATTTCGACGACAGTTGTGATTCAGTGGGTCATGCCTTTGTAGGGCGGCATGTCATTTGGGGCACAACACGGACTCCCAAGACCGTGAGCCATCGGAATTCGGCTTTCTGCAGGGTTACGTGGTGCTCAATGACCTTAGGATCACACAGTTGGTTGTTTGTGCTTCGGTGCCATTCTGCTACCTGCCTCGGGGCGGGATGTGACCCAATTGCATGAGTGTCTTTTGACCCACCTCCTGTCGTTTTGTGCTGGCTCACAACACATAAATCCGTTATAATTCAAGCCAGAGAGTATATCTGGTTTCGTGAGTGGTTGGTGACCTTCGCTGGAAACCTCACGTAATGCGGAGTGAGCAGACGGAGGCCCACGGTGATGTTACACCCAATAATGCAACATGATGATCCCCTCGGGGACCGTTATTCGTGCTTTGAATTAAGCAACAAGCTACCTTGACTGGTTTCTTTTTGCTGTAAAAGTCCACAAACCCTTACTCTAATCCACTTTAATCCACAGGTCAAACGAGTTATAATATCAAAACGGCGAACTCCAGCGCTAATTGGGTCACCGAGCGAGAGTAATGCTCGTGGTAGCCATTCCTACCTACCTACCCTATAGGCCTAAAAATGGAAAATAATTATTTTTGGATGCGAAAACGTCGTGAAGTAGCTGATATAATTTTTGTACATCAAATTCTGTCTGGTGCTACTGATTCTTCGCCCTCCTAGAGGTAATGAGTATTAACATCAACTCACACTCTCTTAGATTATTACCCCAATTCCATCTAGCTCCTCACAGAACTGATTATGGCAGGAACGAACCAGTTAAGAGAATGTTGAGGGAAGAGAATTCTAGGTCAAATATTTTTGATTATAATCATAGCAAGATCACACAAAAAAAACTTCTTTATCGTTTTTCCTATAACTAATCTTAATAATTAATGTAGTACCTATATAGTGATAATGTAGTAACATTAAATACAAAGAGAAACTGAAACTAAAAATCTCAACTTACTGACAAATGCTTTTGCACGCTATTTCATTTAAATTTACAATTTTGATTTTTTACTTCGCTAATTTTATTTAATTTTTTTTATTTTTTTATTTTTACTTTTTCATTATAGATCAGCTTTAGCTTGATCCTATTTTTCATTTTTTACTTTTTTCTTATTTCTAACTGCTTGAATTAAGCAGACCCAAACCTTTTTTCTCTCATTGATGTGTCGCGTTTGGAAGGAAGTTTTTGTGTTATTCTGTCACCAGCATAACATAATAAGCTTTCTTTATTTTGATCTTAAAGCAATTTTTATGCATAAGTTCCGATATGAATTGCAATCGAAGCTGCCTTCATACTCGGTGTTAATGGACCCCAGCGCGCACGGGATCTGGGGGGGATAGAGGCGTGGGATAATTTAATTTAATTTTAATTAATTTAATTTGCCTGCATATAATGCTTTGAGGTGAACATTTTTTTTTTTGAAGTATAAGCCGACCATAAGAAAAATATTTTATTCACCACACTTTTTCGCATGCAAATCAATTGCCGGTCCATTGTTTTGCTTGACATTCCATGACAGCATATTTTTTTTATTTGCATGAAACTGCAAACCAATCATGCAAAAAATTAATTTTACATTTCACCTCAATTATTTTTGACATGCGAGAATATTGGCATAGTTTTATTTTTGCGCACGGGAACTGTAAACTAGGCTTGAAGTGAGATGAGTCAGCGAGTAAAGCCTAGCTTACAGTTCCTGTGTGAAAAAAAAGCCTACGCAAATATTCTCGCTGTCATGGAATGTCATACAAAACAATGGACCGGCAATTGATTTGCATGCAAAAAGAAGTGTGGTGAATAAAATATTTTTTTTTGATGGTCGGCTGACACTTCCAAAAAAAAAAATATATGTTCACCTCAAGGCAATATTTGCATGCAAATGGTTTTCGCATCCAAAAATAACAATTTTCCATTTTTATGCCTATAGATTATTTATTAAGGGTAAATAAAATAAAATGACTCAATGGGTGGCTTAGGACACGGCAAACGTTTTCCGCCTTGAATAGTATTCAAATTGGTGCGCAGAATAGGTGGAAATCCGTTTTGAAAATTTTGATTTTTTTTTTTGCATGGGAACTGTAAACTATGCTTAAGGCCGTGTTCCAATTGTGTTAAAATTCTGGTTAAATTTGACTTGTTAAATGTTACCCCTTTTTATAGGGGTGAGTTAAGGTTTTTGCTGTGTCAATTGGATTAAATGGGATTTTTTTTTACATTCACTTCCCATTAGTTTTGTTGTTGCATTTTTTCAGCAATGATGGTTCACAAACAATTCAGTTTGCAAAATGAATGCATCATCTGAAAAAGTATTTTCAATCAATTTTATTGATTCTTTTGCATTATCAAGGATTTATCACAAGTTATTCAAACTTCTTCGTGAGTGCATACTTAAATTTATTATGAGGTCTGGTCCTTGTCTATATTTCTTAATCCTTTCATTTAATTTTAGTTTTTTTTTCCATTTTTCATCTTTCCCGATAGGATTCATGACTTCATGATAGCAAAATAAAATATTTATCTACAGGCGAGGTAGTCTTATATCCTGGGCGCCCATTTCTGCAGGAATAATGACAGCAAGGTTCCGTTCAAAAATTCGCAACGTCACAATAATTCAGTGCTACGCCCCCACAAATGAAGCGACCGAGGAAGACAAAACCGCTTTCTACACTCATCTTAACTCAGTTTACAGTGGTGTTCCAAGAGCCGACATCATAATTGTCATGGGAGATCTCAATGCCCAAGTCGGATCAGACAACTACGGTCTACGCGTCATGGGGAAAAATGGCTTGGGGTCACGAAATGAAAATGGCGATTTGCTGGTCGATTTTTGTAACGCTAATTGTCTTGTACTGGTTTAAACATAAGACTTGCAACAAAATCACCTGGGTACATCCGGATGGTCAAACTGAAAACCAAATTGACCCCATCATGATTCAACAGCGATGGAGGAAGCCAATCTGCGATGTTCGAAGCATTAGAAATGCCGACATGGGAAGCGACCACTATTTGATTCTCATGAGTCTCAAGCTACAAACTGCAGCTGTACAACGCCAATCACAGGGTGCAGTAAGGAATTCGAAGTTCAATACAAATGCTTTAAGTGATCCCAACATATGTCGTAACTATGTCACCAACCTTAACGACAGAGCTTCGTCATTAAACGGAATACAACATTCAACAATTGATGAGATGTGGGGTGATATAAAAAGTGTTTTTATGGATGCTGGATCCGAAACTGTACCCAAGCAGTCGAGAGTTAGAGACTCTTGGATATCCCAAGACACCTGGGATAAAATCGACCTTCGCAAATCGTTGAAGATGCAAATAAATGCCGAAGCGGATGCTCAACGAAAGGCTGAATTGCGAGGAGAGTATCGCTTAGCACATAAGATGGTCTATCGCTGTGTGAGACGTGACAAGAGGGTGAGGTTAGACGGTCTCGCAGAAAATGCGGAAAACGCTTCAAGAAGAGGAGATATGAGGGAATTGTACCAAATATCCAAGGAAGTTGTCGTGAAGAAAGCTACACGAATCATCCTGTAATGGATGTGGATGGTACACTTTTGGTATCAATCGAGGATCAGCTGCGCAGGTGGAAGGATCACTTTTGTGCCTTGCTCAATGAGGATTCTGTCGAGCAGAGGGCTGAAGTGCCCCAGCTTAACGAGATGCGTAGATCATATAGGGGTATTGACATCGAACCCCCTACAGCACTGGAAATTCAATCTTCGATAAATCTTCTCAAAAACAACAAAGCAGCTGGACTTGACGGTATACCAGCCGAGTTCCTGAAAGCTGACCCTGTCAGAACGGCTAGTATTCTACACCCGTTGATACAAGCTGTGTGGGAAAACGAAATCTATCCCAGCGACTGGAAGGATGGTGTAATTGTTAAGTTGCCAAAGAAAGGTGATCCTAAAAATTGCAACAATTGGCGAGGTATTACAGTTTGGTCCGTTTTTCCAAAATTAATGGCAACCATCATTCTGGAGCGGATAAAGGTTAGAATCGAGTCCACACTCAAGAGGCATCAAGCTGGTTTCCGCAGTGGGCGGTCTTGTGTCGACCATATCAACACTCTGCGTATCGTTCTTGAGCAGTCTGCGGAGTTTCAATCACCGCTTTACCTCATGTTCGTGGATTTTGAGAAGGCCTTTGACCGAGTCAGCCGTGAATGTATATGGAGATCACTTCTTGGTAGAGGAATTCCCTCAAAAATTGTTGCCATTATAAGAGAGTCCTATAACAACGCAAGATGCTTTGTTTTACACAATGGGCAGCTATCCGACTCTTTCGAAGTGCGGCAGGGGGTGAGACAGGGAGATGTTCTATCGCCAATTCTCTTTCTACTGGCGATTGACGACGTTTTGACGGCCAGCGTTGGAACAGCAGAGAGGCAGGGCATTCAATGGAGACCGTTTGAAAGACTAAGCCACTTAGACTATTTCGATGATATATGTCTCTTGGCAAATAGCATTAGTGGACTGAACGGGATGTGTCAAGCCCTGAAGGTTAAAGGAGAGTCGAGTGGTCTTAAAATAAATAGCAAAAAGACAAAAATAATGCTCACAGGCCGCTCCACACATCAGCGTATTTTAATACAGGAGACCCCAGTTGAAGAGGTTGAACAATTTAACTACCTTGGAAGTATTGTTTCAGCAAATGGTGGTACTGATCTGGACGTTCAAAGTAGAATAAATAAAGCTCGCGCAGCCTTCGGTTCTCTCTCCCAAATTTGGAAATCATGTCAAATCTCCTTGCGCATAAAGTTGAGATTCTTCGAAGCCAATGTCAAATCCATGCTGTTATATGCTTGCGAAACCTGGAAAGTCACGACTACCATCTCAAAGAAATGGCAGGCTTTTGTGAACCGTTGTCTACGCCATATTCTAAAAATTTGCTATAATACACTGGATAGTGTATCGATAGAAAAATATTGCTTCCATTTGAAGAATTGTTATATTATGAAGCTGCCCACTTTTTTGTATACCAGTATAACTGTATAACATGTAATACAAAGATAATCCATTAAGAAGACATCAAATCTCCGTTCGTTTAACCCCCCGAGATCGGTTTGCTAACATTTGTTGTGTTCGTAATTTCATTCCATTCACTAATTGTTAAATGAAACGAAATAACGAACGTAAAGAGTGTGAAAAGGAGGTAAAATCATTAAAAAAAAACGCAATATGCAATCGCATCCTCCTCATCATAATTATTCATTAGCAGTCATATTTATTATATTTTCTTAGAACACGCTTGGGCAGTTGTCCAGCTAGTCAATGCCTAAATAGTTTAGGCAACTTGTTATTTATAAACGCATTCCAACAATTGCCTAAATGTGGCCTCATTTATTCACTGACATGCCTGTATTTATTCATTTTGGAATGATTTAATGAATTTTAGGGTGGTATTCACCGAGCACTCATAAACGGCTCTTAAGTTTATGAGGCTCCTAACTCAAATAATATTTGTGCTATTCACCAACCACTCATAGCTCCTTTTCGAAGTTCGAAAATGAGAACAACTCTCTCTTTCCCAGGTACCCCCAAACTGTGAAATCAAACTGTTTTCAAAAATGATCGCACTTTGTCGGTACTTCTTGGATCCTTGAAAAAATTAGTGTTGCATGCACATAAATAAATTCTTTGTGACTACAGTGATTTTAATTTCTTTCCACTTATTTTCTAAGTTTTGTCTCGGGGTGAAGATCATTGCACGTTTTATTTTGTTTTATATAGGGAAATGTTTTTACTTTACTTTTTAGTTTCGCTTATTATTTCGTTCGTACATTGTCTTCTTCGTTTGCGGATCCAAAATGGGCCCGTACGCTTGAAGGGGAGATAGACGTCGTTGTTTTATATTAGCTGTGTTAAATGAAGAAAAACTATATCAGGGGCAATTTCACAAGAGTGAGTTTTGTCTGTGTAGGTACACAAAAATTCGTGTACACATCGATTTTTGCGATTCAGCAAGAGTAAGTTTTAAGTTTTTGACAGATAACGCATGCACGATCAATCAAATTCATTTACATTTGTTTTGGGTGTACACAGAAAATCAGTCACCCTTGCGGAATTGGGCCCCAGAACATAAATGTGTGAAAACTGTCAAAACTATCAGATTTAAGCAAAAAGCTTTTCTGAGATAAATTTTAGCTTATTATTATCCCAGAAAAAATCAACTGGTACTGGTACTTCGACATTTCTCACTCACTTTCTACACCACAAAAGTAGGTGCCGGAAATATTGTTCTTAACTGTTCTGATCTTTTTCAAGGAACACATAGTGACAGAATGAAGAACAGTTTGGGCAAGGTTTTTACTCATGGAACACACAATCCTGTACTTTTCTGTAATTTTCTAATCGGAACAGATTCATTATATACACCTCTTACTATCAAAAGAATTATCTTCACCGCGTGAAGTACAAAACGAACTTAAAAAATTGAAACAATAAATAAAATTCCTGAAGACAAAAGGAATTACAATATTTGTGCGTGCGAGTCTCATTTTTGTAAGGATCCAAAAAGTACCGACAAAATGAGTCAGTGAATTTTCTTGAAGGGTTACTTCGAAGGTTTTCGAATTAGTTTCGGAGAGAGCGCTCATAACTTTAGGAGTGGTCAGGACCACTCATATCATAAGTCCTATGAGCGCTCATAAATATTCACTATTATTGCTTGAGCCCCATAAGTTATGAGCCGTCGGTGAATACCGCCCTTAGTATGCTTTAGGACACGTTTAACTAGCTTTTCATTCATTTCAAAACTAGGAAATTAGAAAACCAGAAATATTTGCCCACCTCATTCATTAAACGTGTTTACTTTGAAATAAGATTTGGACAGCCAATTTCAGTGGATAAGTTAGTCAGTCGGTGCTAAGTATTTATAAATAACATTTTGGAGTTGGACAGGTGTCTAAAGTTAGATATCACTTGGAATGGGTTTATAAATAGCACTGTAGCTGTTTTGCTCAATTTGTTCGCAAACTGCAATGATTTATCTCATTCCACTAGGTAATTATACTTAAACAAAATACACCAAATGCACACAGTGAATAACTTAAAGATACAAAATAATAAAACAAACTTCCAGAAAAGTTTATATTTTCATATCATGGTCTGTTTCCCTTTCTTCAGATTGACATCTGGAAATAGGGATGAGCGATTTTTATCGATATTTGCAAATTATCGATAGTAAAGATTTCGATGTTTTGCAACATCAAAACATTGGCCTTAGAACAAACAAAAAGTTAGTGTGATATTCTTCTACCTAAGCGTCGAACTTGTCGAGTTGTAGAAGCTGAAAAAGGTCAATGATTCTCGAGATAACCTCTCCAGATGAGTCCTGAAACCAAAGGGCGCTCCCCAAAAGTCCTTCCTCCCTCCCTCCCTCACCCCTCCGCCTCGGCGGTATGGCGAGATGCTGTCCAACGTGTTTCCCCCCCCCACCTGAGGTACGGCGGTGATGCTGTACGACACTCCCTTCTCGGCGGTACGGCGATGATGCTGTCCAATGAGATGAAGCTGTCCGACGATTCCAATCATATAATATTCCTTTCTAGGCGGTACGGCGATGATGCTGTCTGTCGTCTCCTTTTCCCTCATCGGTACGGCGAAAAAGCTGTTCGGTGTTCCTTCCCTCATTCCTTCTCGGCAGAACGGCGATGAGGCTCCCAACTAACATTTCAGTTTCTATTAGCTTAGAAATATCGATATGCTGCAAGTCTGGATATGTATAAAGCTTCTATAAAGCTTTCATCAAAAATAAATTTCTAATAGAAGTCATGATTTCAATAACTGCTTCTTTAAAGTCGTTTGAAAGCTTGATATAGAAAATTAAACGAGACTTGCGTCTTTGTTTCGGATAGACCTCTGTTAATAACATTAACGAAGAAACATGAAGCTGTCACTGTATAAAGATTGTAAAGAGTAATTTAATTGAAGCTCCTGTCACTTTGTCTTCAAAAGTTTTCTGTTACAATTTGCTGGAAGCCTTATCGAATACTTCGCAGAGACTTCTCAGACTTTATTAACGAACTATAATAGAAAATGTCAGTCTATGCTAAAGAGACTCAAATCTGTCAAAGTCATTTTAATGAAGTCATTGATAAATTTTCGTTTATTGAATACAATTTTTGTGAAATCTTTTGTGTGAAAATGTCTACTTCGTGGAAAAAAATTAAAAAGTCGGGAAATTATTATAGATCCCTTGCGGAGAGACGTTCCTTAATGCTCCAGAGAGGTCGTAACTTAGATCTTCAAAAGAATGCAAATGAAAGACAACGACGTGACGGCAAGAAAGTTCAGATTTAATAAATCTTTCATCGATAAATCAAATATCTCCAGAGCCAGAAGATTTAAGTGTGTTTCATTGTTTGTCTGTTGTTACGTTTCTGCCGTGCTTCCTTGTAGTAAGGGAAGAGCAGATGACGGAGAGTTGAAAGTAAAAGAATAACGGTTTTAGTTTTTAACTCGTTTTTATTCAATTTGTATATTTGCAGAAAAGGCCCGCTGTCTCTATGCTTGGCTGCGACCTTTAGCTGTTTGTATTCTATTCTCAACTCTCCCCTTCCTCACATTTGGTTCTTCTTTTATAACATTTTATCTATCCAATCCTAGTAAGTACTATGCCCTAAAATCCATATGTTATTTGACTGACATAGTAAGAACTATGTCACTTAACAATGCGTTTTGCTTACCAGAGCCAGGCCACACACCATGATCATAATTTCATAATATTTGTATTCCATATTCCACTCGTCATAGCAACATAAATTATGGGTCATGACAAATGCAATCCAATGCTTTAATTCTGCCGATCGTATGGTGACCCACTCAAATGTTCGGTGTGTGTCATAGTCGATCGCAGTTTGCAGCTGGAAGGTGTCATGTTACACAATGCACTCGGAGAGGCGAATTGTTTTGTTTATTTTATGTGGACAAACAAATGTTCTATAATTAGAACAGAGTATTTGTTTTGTGTAAATTATGACGAGTGTGGATTATTATTCATGGTCAAGGTAATTTGGTTTCTTGGTGGTTTCATGCGCCTATGGATTATATGACATGTAGTGTAGGAAAGAGGTTTTATATGAGATTTAGCTTGGTTGGGACTCGTGGGTCACAACATCCTCCCCCTCTTAAAAAAAGAAAATTCTTAGCCTAAATGAGGTTAGGAATTTTCGCAAAAGAAATACGTATGAACCAAATGCGACGAGGTTAGAGTTTTACAAGAAGATTTTTTTTTTAGAATTTTTATATATAATTTTTTTTTACAAATTTTATTTTTTGAATTCTTACTGTTTCATAATTAAGTATTAAATGAACATAAAAATTATTTATTTATTATTTATCTATATATATGTACTCGTATATGTATATGTACTCGTATATATGTAATGTTACAATGATACATATAATATATTTTAAAATTATTTATTTATATATATGTACTCGTATATATGTAATGTTACAATGATATAATATATGTATTTTTTTTTTTACTTTTTTTTTGTTTTAATTGCTTAACACGAAAATTGGCATATCGTTTTCTTTTTTATTTACTTGGACAATCTTACCCTTTTCTAAACTCTTTGCTTTCTCATGTTTCAATTTATACATCTTATATCGTCTGCAGCAAAGTGATATCAAAAGAATGGTGAAAATTATATATATAATTGTATAGTGATGAATATCATGCTAATCCATTGTTAAAAATGGTGTAAGCTCTCTACTTTTTTGAAATTGTATATTTTTTGAGAGAAGTTTTAGTTCATCGCGACTAGAGTATTTTATGAATGTAACTTCGGGTTTGACTTCATTTTTCGGGTGATTATCTTTTATTTCGAAAATATTTAAGGCAGAAATGAAAGAGTTATACACAAAAGTGGATTTTTCGTTTTTGGACCATATAGTGAGATCTTTTGATTTTAGGAAACAGTTCCCGGTAAGTACTATGATAGCTGTTCCTTCAAGGGTATGTGTTACAACAGTATCTTGGCATATTTCGTCTACTATATATTTTCCCAAAGACGAAAATAACCATGTGTTGGGCTGAGATGTTTGAATCCAATCAGTTGAAATGTTTGATTTTTTTATTGCACACGAAGTCGGAAAGGATTGGATTCTTTGTAAAAGTTGAATTTCACATTGAGGATTATTGGCATTTGTATTGAACAGTGGATGTGTCATTTCGCATACAAAATTGTTATTTAAGTTTGTACAATGACTCAGTTCTTCGCTTTCTATGTTATAGTAATGTTCCTTTTTGTAATCAATAATGAGATATTTTGAGGTAGGTTGAACGAATATTAGTTTGTTACTAAATTGGGTTGGAAGAGGGATAATTTTATACAGTTGAAAATTTTCTCTAAAAGGTAGAGGGATGTTAAATACGTATATAACTTTTTCTTTTCTAATTGTTGCACTCATACTGCTTATTTCGTAGAGTGGTAGTATATCATTCTCGTTGCCCAAGTATGGTAACTGTAGGTCAGCCGGAAGTTCCTGTTTTATTTTTAGCAAAACATTTTTAAGCTGATTTGGTGTAATGATTGTCGGATGCGGTGGGCCGTTTTTTGCATTAACTAGGACATCTAGGATGTCAGAAATTGTGTTTTGGTATCTTATGATAAGCAGGGTTAAAAGTGAGGTAAGAGATTCTATTTTTAATAATGTTGATTGATCTGAGGTTTGATTGACGAGTTTCTCAACTGCGTCTTTCACGTCTCCGATCTTTGAATTAATAGCTTTAAATTGGGATTCGATAGTAATTTCTGATTTGTTAAACATATTAGTTGTTGTTTCTATTATAAGTGTTTGATTTTTTACGAGTTCTAAAAGGTAATTCTCATTATATCGTAGTTTTTCTATCTGTTTGTCGTAAAACTTAGCATCATCTTCATCCAGAGTTCCGAACAAAGATTTACTAATCGTTCCTATAACATTTACTCTTTTATTCCTAGGTTTAGGTTTGGATTGTATAAGGCTAAATTTCAGTTTTATATCATCCATTAAGTGCGATACTTCCGCTACTGCGCTACTACAAAGAAGGTCGAAGTTTGGTTTACCTTCTAATTGTTTACACAGACTTTTTATCTCGTAGACATAAAATTCCGCGTGTGTTAGGGCTCCATTGAACAATGTTAGATCGTAATATGCTATCAGCTTCCATTGTGTTGTATAGAGTTCGACCTTGCCCATCTCCTCAAAGTAGATTCCCGGATTCTGGTCAATTTGAATTATTTTGAGAGTTGCGCTGGTCAACAATGGTAGTAGAATGAAGTAAAATAGTGGACCCATGATCTAAAAGAAAATGGTTGGTTTCCTGTATTTATATACTGTCTGCTGATTTTATTTTTGGTTTCGTGTTTTATTTGTGTGTTTGTGGTGTGCAACCTGTTTTTTTCTTTGTTGTATTGTTCTTTGTGTGTATTGGTGTTATATAAAAGGGGCTTAATTTCATACACCTATTTTAAGTAGAAGGTGGATGTAATTATTCCTTAAAAGGTTGTAAGTTGTTATTGTGTATTAGCTTGGATTTCTTACCCATCCTGACTACTGTATTTTCATCCGAATGGATCCTTATGACCTCATATGGTCCGTCTCACAGGGTCGAAAGTTTGTTCTGTCTGGTTTGATTCTTTACTAGAACTTTATCGCCTACGTTAAATATTTTAGGTCATTTTTATCATAAAGAGTCTTTGATTTTTCTTTTTTCTTTATTAGGATAGAGTTTGCTGTCTCATATCCGTATTGTAATCTAGCCTTAAGTTCGTTGACGTTGTTGTCATAGTTATAAGATATTTTTGGTTTTTGTGACAGAACACTTGGTATGTTTGCAGGAAATCCGTATAGGAGTTCATAGGGTGAGAATCCAGTACTACTGTGTGGTGTTGTATTATAGACAAACATGGAATAAGGGATCCATGTATCCCATGATAAAGGATCTTGGTTAACATAATGTCTTAAGTACTCAGCTAATGTTCTATCACTTCGCTCCAACGCTCCATTTGTTTGAGGATGGTAAGGTGTCGTATTTAATTTCTTTATTTTCATTAAACTACACATTTCTTTGAAAAGATCACTTAAGAAATTTGTTCCTTGATCTGTCAAAAGAGACAGAGGGATACCGTGGCGACAAATTATAATTTCCACGAAAGTTCTAGCTACAGTTGAGGCTTCAGCATTTTGTATTGGCATAGCTTCTGAAAACTTTGTCAAATCATCCTGGAAGGTAAGTAAGTATTTGTATCCACCGTAGCTAACGGGAAGGGGTCCAACTATGTCTAAAGCGATTCTTTCAAATGGTCTAACACTAGTAGTTGTTATCTTCATTGGGACTGGTGGGTTTTTCCTACTTTTATTCCGTTGGCATGATGTACATTTGCTTACATGATTTTGTACATCAGTTTTCATGTTTGGCCAAGAGTACTTTGCCTTCAGTCGGTTATACATTCTTGAAACACCTTGGTGTCCTCCGAAAGGGGAATCATGGTATTCGGACAGAATTTTCGCGATTGTCTCTGAGTCATTCAGGGAAATCCTTTCATCGATGTGTAAATATAATAATATGTCTAATGTCATATCTCCGAAAACTTTATTCAGTATACTTTTGAAGGTATGTCTAACTTGGTTATCTGGGATAGGTAGTGAAAATGAAATACTGTTCTCATCTTTAATTAGTTTTCTAATTGTTTGGAAGCTTTTTTCAGCTATCTCCTCGTCCTTCGTTGTTCTGAATGGTAAAGGTAACGTAACTACAATTAAGGAATCATATACTTTTATTTCTCCTATAGGGGGTTTTGAAAAATTTTCTATTCTTTTTGCTAGGGATTGCTCATCTGTTGAGTCTATTAATGGTAGAATTATAATTTTGCGGTTCGAATTTTTATTTATATATATAGATTCGAATTTTTCAATTACGTTATATTTGGACCTGGAGTCACTTATAGGTACTATATTTGCATTACTTCGAATATTATCTTCATTTATTCGTTGTTTTTGACCGCGAGTTACCACCATTATTTTATTTTCTTTGTTTTCCTCTTCGCCTATGTTTCGGCTTAAAGCATCTGCGTTTCAATTGATTTTCCCTGGCTTATGCTTAATGGTGTATTCATACTCAGATAATAAAATCTTCCATCTTGCTAGTCTGGACATGGGATCCGTGCGGGAAAATAACCATTGCAAAGGTTTGTGATCAGTGCAAATAGTGAAGGGTTTACCGTAAAGGTAGGGACGAAATTGTTGTATACACTGAAAAAATTATTGTACGTAAAATCTATAAACGGCGTTTATAAACCGATTATTCGTTGAATCAATGTACGATTCATGTATTCAATGTACAAATAATAAAAAATAAAAGCGGGAATTAATAAACGTTGGTTATTCTCGTTTATTAAAATCCAAATTCACGTTTTTATTAACGATTCATTGATTCTATTAATTTATACATTGTCCCAATGAACTTTGTTAATAGAAAATTGATAACCGTTTATAAAAATCAATAAACGTTCATTATTTTTTATGAACAGCCATTCATATTTTTTTTTTTTCATTTTTAATTAACGATTCACTGATTCTATTAATGTTCATTAAAAAACAATGAAAACCATTTATAAAAATTAATAAACGTTAATAAATTTTTTATGAACATCGTTAATAAAAATCTAGTTTTATTTTTTTATTAATCTGTTCATTGTTTTAATGTCATGTTCATTAAAAAACAATGAAAACCATTTATAAAAATCAATAAACGTTAATAAATTTTTTATGAACATCCGTAATAAAAATCTACTTTTATTTTTAATTAATCTGTTCATTGTTTTAATGACGTGTTCATTAAAAAACAATGAAAACCATTAATTAAAATCAATAAAAGTTAATAAATTTTTTATGAACATCCTTAATTAAAATCTACTTTTATTTTTAATTAATCCGTACATTGTTTTAATGACGTGTTCATTAAAAAACAATGAAAACCATTTATAAAAATCAATAAACGTTAATAAATTTTTTATAAACATCGTTAATAAAAATCTGCTTTTATTTTTAATTAATCTGTTCATTGTTTTAATGACGTGTTCATTAAAAAACAATGAAAACCATTTATAAAAATCAATAAACGTTAATAAATTTTTTATGAACATCCTTAATAAAAATCTACTTTTATTTTTAATTAATCTGTTCATTGTTTTAATGACGTGTTCATTAAAAAACAATGAAACCCATTAATAAAAATCAATAAACGTTAATAAATTTTTTATAAACATCGTTAATAAAAATCTACTTTTATTTTTAATTAATCTGTTCATTGTTTTAATGACGTATTCATTAAAAAACAATGAAAACCATTAATAAAAAATCAATAAACGTTAATAAATTTTTTATAAACATCGTTAATAAAAATCTGCTTTTATTTTTAATTAATCTGTTCATTGTTTTAATGACGTGTTCATTAAAAAACAATGAAAACCATATATAAAAATCAATAAACGTTAATAAATTTTTTATAAACATCGTTAATAAAAATCTGCTTTTATTTTTAAATAATCTGTGCATTGTTTTAATGACGTGTTCATTAAAAAACAATGAAAACCATTAATAAAAATCAATAAACGTTAATAAATTTTTTATAAACATCGTTAATAAAAATCTGCTTTTATTTTTAATTAATCTGTTCATTGTTTTAATGACGTGTTCATTAAAAAACAATGAAAACCATTTATAAAAATCAATAAACGTTAATAAATTTTTTATAAACATCGTTAATAAAAATCTGCTTTTATTTTTAATTAATCTGTGCATTGTTTTAATGACGTGTTCATTAAAAAACAATGAAAACCATTTATAAAAATCAATAAACGTTAATAAATTTTTTATAAACATCGTTAATAAAAATCTGCTTTTATTTTTAATTAATCTGTTCATTGTTTTAATGACGTGTTCATTAAAAAACAATGAAAACCATTTATAAAAATCAATAAACGTTAATAAATTTTTTATAAACATCGTTAATAAAAATCTGCTTTTATTTTTAATTAATCTGTTCATTGTTTTAATGACGTGTTCATTAAAAAACAATGAAAACCATTAATAAAAATCAATAAACGTTAATAAATTTTTTATAAACATCGTTAATAAAAACTGCTTTTATTTTTAATTAATCTGTTCATTGTTTTAATGACGTGTTCATTAAAAAACAATGAAAACCATTTATAAAAATCAATAAACGTTAATAAATTTTTTATAAACATCGTTAATAAAAATC
This sequence comes from Dasysyrphus tricinctus, assembly GCA_963921185.1. NCBI lineage: Eukaryota > Metazoa > Arthropoda > Insecta > Diptera > Syrphidae > Dasysyrphus > Dasysyrphus tricinctus. Next base: position 174,113,341 of record OY992531.1, on the reverse strand, counting down.
TGCTTTTATTTTTAATTAATCTGTTCATTGTTTTAATGACGTGTTCATTAAAAAACAATGAAAACCATTTATAAAAATCAATAAACGTTAATAAATTTTTTATAAACATCGTTAATAAAAATCTGCTTTTATTTTTAATTAATCTGTTCATTGTTTTCATGACGTGTTCATTAAAAAACAATGAAAACCATTTATAAAAATCAATAAACGTTAATAAATTTTTTATGATCATCCTTAATAAAAATCTGAAATTCGCATTTCAGACATGATTAGTTATTTGTTTCTATAGCATTCCAATAACCCCTCTGACGGGAAGTTAATAAAAAATAAGCATTACCGAATCCTTAAATATTTCCTGGTATAAATAATATCAACGGGATAGTTGCGATATGTTTTAATCTCTGGGTTACACCACTTTTGCACTCACGGCCTCGTTTATTAGTTTGTGGTACTTTGTTTCTATATTGCTTGTATAAGTGAATATGGTGACGCTTAAGGCGATAATAGGCCATTTGGCATCAGAACGTATTTCTTATGATTTTTAGTTAATGCTTTATGCTCGTATTTATTAATTAATCTAATATATTATTATCTCTTTTATACTCTCATAATTAAATCCATAAAGGAACAATAGGAGTGAAAAAGTCGCCTTTTATACTCTATGCAATATGCTTTAATGCGTAGGATGAATGAAAACGAAAAGCATTTCTATGAGCAAACATGTCGAATTGTTTACACTTTCCGACCACATATTATCAATTATTTACTTTTCAACTGAATTCAAGTGGCAAACATGCCAAATACATAAAGAGTTAAGCTATGTGCAGATAATTAAGTGGATTGTCGGTGTGCTATCGACACTTTATATATAAATGTCAAATGTTTGTCGGTAAGATTTGAATACAAAATGGAATTGATTTAACAATATATTACATTCATATTGAAAAAAGTACACACCAAACAATTTCAATTTTAGGTTCCAACATTATATTTTTCCTAAATTACACCTTTAAGCTTCCGTAATGGATACAATATTGTGAATTTCTCGCATTTGTCTCTTTTTTCTACTCTTTATGTAAGTAGTTCTTTTTATTTTTCAAATCAGATTTTGGTCAGGCAAATGAAATACTTACTTATTGATATTATTCCTTTTCTCATACCTATTGTGGGGTGTATCCCTGTTGGTAATTAAATGGCATTTCCTCGAAAATAATTTCAATTTAGTTATTTCCTTACATCACACAGGTAAATGATGTAAAAACCTTGTTCAATTTAGTACTTTAATTTTTTTTAAAGTGTGATCACTGCAACGCGCAAGTTGTAACTAAAAAATGGCGCAAAATTAACCCTTCGTTAAATTTTTATTAACCATACATTAAAATAATAAACTGTTTATTAAAAATTATGAATGGTTCATTGAATTAATGAATGGTTTATTAAATTTATGAACAGCATTAATAGAAATGCTCTTTCGTCAAGCTTTATCGTTAATTAATAAGTTAACATATATATTTTAATTAATGGCTATTCATTATCCCAATTAACGTTGATTGATTTTAATAAATGTAATTAATTGTCCTAACGTACAGGTTCATTGAAACAATGAACAGATATTAAATAAAAATATAATTCTCCGTTATCACTACCTGCGTTTTTTTGCATGTCCATATGGAGTTTGGCGAAAGACCGAAATCGGGACATTTCAACATTTATATACCTTTTGCCTTGGACTGCCATGAACAATATCAAATGTAACGAGTATACCTTAATTAAGTTTGGAAAAAAAGCAGAGAGGTCGTAAAACGTGTAAATTTCGTAAAAAATGTTGAAATAATACATTCACATTAGGGTCGGTCGTACAAATATATGCTATCTTCTACATTTTGCAGTCGAATAAAAAAAAAACAACGTGATAAATATTTGAAACAAATAATCGATGAAAAAAATGTTCTATTAGGCTGGTGCTTAAACATTTTTCTGCACTTTTCAACAGAAATTCCATCATAAGATACCTTAATAAAATAAAATTTGTTTGAAAAAAGCAAACAAAAAAATTGTGAGCCACCCTAATTGAATTTTTTTTTTCATCGATTATTTGCTTCAAATATTTACCACGTTGCTTTTTTTTAATTCCACTGGAAAATGTAGAAGACATAATATTTATGAACCACCCTGTAGTGAAAGTACTCATTTTAGCATTTTTTATGAAATGTAAACGTTTTACAAACTTTCTGTGTAGTAAAAACTCAATTTTGTGTTCGAATTTATGAACCACCCTATTGTGAAAGTACTCATTTTAGCATTTTTAATGGAATATACACGTTTTACAAACCTTCTGTGTAGTTAAAACTCAATTTTTTTTCGAATTTATGAACCACCCTATTGTGAAAGTACTCATTTTAGCATTTTTTTATGAAATATACACGTTTTACAAACTTTCTGTGTAATTAAAACTCATTTTTTTTCGAATTTATGAACCACCCTACTGTGAAAGTACTCATTTTAGCATTTTTTTATGAAATATACACGTTTTACAAACTTTCTGTGTAATTAAAACTCAATTTTTTTTTCGAATTTATGAACCACCCTATTGTGAAAGTACTCATTTTAGCATTTTTTTATGAAATATACACGTTTTACAAACTTTCTGTGTAATTAAAACTCATTTTTTTTCGAATTTATGAACCACCCTACTGTGAAAGTACTCATTTTAGCATTTTTTTATGAAATATACACGTTTTAAAAACTTTCTGTGTAGTTAAAACTCAATTTTTTTTTCGAATTTATGAACCACCCTATTGTGAAAGTACTCATTTTAGCATTTTTTTGTGAAATATACACGTTTTACAAACTTTCTGTGTAAATAAAACTCATTTTTTTCGAATTTATGAACCACCCTACTGTGAAAGTACTCATTTTAGCATTTTTTTATGAAATATACACGTTTTACAAGCTTTCTGTGTAGTTAAAACTCATTTTTTTTCGAATTTATGAACCACCCTACTGTGAAAGTACTCATTTTAGCATTTTTTATTAAATATACACGTTTTACAAAATTTCTGTGTAATTAAAAGTCAATTTTTTCGAATTTATGAACCACGCTATTGTGAAAGTACCTACTCATTTTAGCATTTTTAATGAAATATACACTTTTTACAAACTTTATGTGTGATTAAAACTCAATTTTTTTCGATTTTTTTTCAATTTTTTTTCTACACTATTAAGGGTATTCACTTTCTGGTGCAACAAGTCTAGTAAAATTGTAAAATTTTATTTTTTTACAATCGATCGTGAATGCACTTCTTTTATCTATAGTTACACTGTAGCAAACTCACAAAATTTCACAAACAAATATCAGCTTACAAAAAAACTGACATTTGGCAAGTTATCAAATACACAAGCGCTAACTTTACTATGCTGTATTTTTCTTTTACAATAGGGTTGGAGTATAGCAAAAGTGTAAGAATTTGACATTCAGTTTATTTTATTGTTGTAGTGCAAGAAAGTGTTACACTTTTACACTTTTGCAATGATACAAGACCAGTTACATCGGATCGTGAATACCCCTATTGTTAGATAGCGATTGTCAGATCGTCAGCTATAGTGATTGTCAGATTTCTAACAATTAGCTAATTGTCAGACAAATTTTCTGACAATTATTTAATTGTAAGTATGTTTTTCACTGCAGATCTAACAATATTATAAGATCTACCAATCGTGAACACTTAGCTTAAACAATTTTGCCGAAACTTGATTAGCGCCACCTATAACAGTGGGAGCACTTTAGTTGCTTGATTGAACGAAAGAATTTCTTTCGTTGAATGATGTAGCCGGCAAAAGGACGCAAAGCATTAAGCCATTCAAAGTTAAAGTGTGAAAGTGTGAAGAAGTGGAAGATACCTGACCCGAACCTACAACTGCAGAAATAATGTATGTAAGTAGAAATAAAAAGCAAGTTTTCAATTCGATTTGAAATTATTAAAAAAAGAGTATTTAATTGATGATAATTTTGTTTTTACTGCAGCCTACGTTATTAATTAATGAAAAAAGGCATACGTGTTCGTTTGCCTCAACGCCGCCGCCACAGCCGCCATCACGTCCCGTTGCTTTGTCTCCAGAACTTTATGTGAGTACCCCTTATGCATTTATTGACGTTCTAAACATTTTAAAATTATTAATAATAAGAGAATTCTTGCCAAGACGTAAAAGTAGTAAATTTTCGGCACAAATTTTGATAGATTTACGCAGTTTACAAATGTTACAACGTTGTCGCCTTTGCATGAATACCCTTATCTAATAGTATTAAACGTTTAGAGAAACTTTCATTTTGTAAAAAAAAAAAAAAACATATTATACCTACATGCAGTGCCACCACCTTATTGGTGCCACCACTATCGTCGCCACAAAAATTAAAGAATGTCTGCCATCACCTTCTTATATGGTGGCATTCAGATTTCTTCGTTTGCCTCAATACATCGCCGCCACAGCCCCCATCACGTAATTGCTAGTTCCCAGAACTTAAGCAATTTTCTGCGTTTTCCATCGTGCCGCCGAACGCCACCGACATCACGATAGACGTTAGCTGCTCCAAAACATTATGTCAGTACTTCCAAAATGTATTTAGTTGAAAATCTTTCATTTTGTTTTGTTTCTTAAACGAAACATTTTCTACATCATATATATATGTACATATAGTAGAAAATCTTTCATTTTGCTTTGTTTCTAAAAAAAACTTTTATACATTATGTAGTGCTCTTTCAACACGTTACTGCTGCTCCACTGTCGTCGCCGCCGTCACCAAATAATTAAAAGGCGCTGCCACTTTGTGTTCCTGAGTTGGCTATACCTTCTTGCTGCCATCAATCACGTTCCTGCCACCATCACTTGGCTGTTTCCAAAACAAGGTATGTACTTTATTTAAACTAGAATCACTGTCTTGAATCATTTTCATTGACATTTTGATAACTTTTTTCATTAACCCTCTACCGCACCCAAAGTCAAGTAAAAATTACATTTGAACACATTAACTTTTTGAGACTTATTCATAATTTATCTTGAAACAATCCAAAATAACTATTTTAAGTTTTTTAAATTTCTTTTTGTCCTTCGACTACCGGTAGAGGGTTACCAAAAATTGAATATGATCTAGATTTTTGTTTTTTTTTTTTTAAACTATTGAGAGTTTCATACACCGAAGAATGAAACTAAGATCACCCTCTGGAATCATTTTCATACAAATTTTGCTTTTTATCATTAATTGCGAATAAATGATACTAGGGTAACTGTCTACAATCTTTTTTATTAACATTTGGAAACTTTTTGCCTTTTTTACATAAACCCTCTACCGCAACTGAAGTCAAGTTAGAATTTCATTTGAAAAAATGAACTTTTAAAGACTTTTTTTTTCATAATATATCTTAAAACAAACCAAAATAACTATTTTAAGATTTTTTTAAATTTCTTTTTCTCATTTGACTACATCATTTCCGGTAGTGGGTTATAAAAATTTGAACAGGATCTATATTTTTGTTGTTTTTTATTATTGAGAGTCTCATATACCAAAGAATGAAACTAGAGTCACTATCTCGAATCATATTGATAAACATTTTGATTTTTTGACATTAATTGCGAATAAATGAAACTGGGATCACATACTAGAATCATTTTCATTAACATTTTGAAACTTTTTGCTTCTTTTACATTAACCCGCTACCGCCACCGAAGTCAAGTAAGAATTTCATTTGAAAAAATTAACTTTTAAAGACTTTTTTTTCATAATCTATCTTAAAACATACCAAAATAACTATTTTAAGATTTTTTTAAATTTCTTTTTCTCTTTTGACTACATCATTTCCGGTAGAGGGTTACAAAAATTTGAACGGGATCTAGATTTTTGTTGTTTTTTATTATTTAGAGTCTCATTTACCAAAGAATGAAACTAGAGTCACTATCTCGAATCATATTGATAAACATTTTGATTTTTTGATATTAATTGCGAATAAATGTAACTGGGATCACATACTAGAATCATTTTCATTAACATTTTGAATTTTTTTGCTTCTTTTACATTAACCCCCTACCGCAACCGAAGTCAAGTAAGAATTTCATTTGAAAAAATTAACTTTTAAAGACTTTTTTTTCATAATCTATCTTAAAACATACCAAAATAACTATTTTAAGATTTTTTTAAATTTCTTTTTCTCTTTTGGCAACATCATTTCCGGTAGAGGGCTACAAAAATTTGAACGGGATCTAGATTTTTGTTGTTTTTTATTATTGAGAGTCTCATTTACCAAAGAATGAAACTAGAGTCACTATCTCGAATCATATTGATAAACATTTTGATTTTTTGACATTAATTGCGAATAAATGTAACTGGGATCACATACTAGAATCATTTTCATTAACATTTTGAAACTTTTTGCTCCTTTTACATTAACCCCCTACCGCAACCGAAGTCAAGTAAGAATTTCATTTGAAAAAATTAACTTTTAAAGACTTTTTTTTCATAATCTATCTTAAAACATACCAAAATAACTATTTTAAGATTTTTTTAAATTTCTTTTTCTCTTTTGACTACATCATTTCCGGTAGAGGGTTACAAAAATTTGAACGGGATCTAGATTTTTGTTGTTTTTTATTATTGAGAGTCTCATTTACCAAAGAATGAAACTAGAGTCACTATCTCGAATCATATTGATAAACATTTTGATTTTTTGACATTAATTGCGAATAAATGTAACTGGGATCACATACTAGAATCATTTTCATTAACATTTTGAATTTTTTTGCTTCTTTTACATTAACCCCCTACCGCAACCGAAGTCAAGTAAGAATTTCATTTGAAAAAATTAACTTTTTAAAGACTTTTTTTTCATAATCTATCTTAAAACATACCAAAATAACTATTTTAAGATTTTTTTTAAATTTCTTTTTCTCTTTTGGCAACATCATTTCCGGTAGGAGGGCTACAAAAAATTTGAACGGGATCTAGATTTTTTGTTGTTTTTTATTATTGAGAGTCTCATTTACCAAAGAATGAAACTAGAGTCACTATCTCGAATCATATTGATAAACATTTTGATTTTTTGACATTAATTGCGAATAAATGTAACTGGGATCACATACTAGAATCATTTTCATTAACATTTTGAATTTTTTTTTGCTTCTTTTACATTAACCCCCTACCGCAACCGAAGTCAAGTAAGAATTTCATTTGAAAAAATTAACTTTTAAAGACTTTTTTTTTCATAATCTATCTTAAAACATACCAAAATAACTATTTTAAGATTTTTTTAAATTTCTTTTTCTCTTTTGGCAACATCATTTCCGGTAGAGGGCTACAAAAATTTGAACGGGATCTAGATTTTTGTTGTTTTTTTATTATTGAGAGTCTCATTTACCAAAGAATGAAACTAGAGTCACTATCTCGAATCATATTGATAAAACATTTTGATTTTTTTTGACATTAATTGCGATAAATGTAACCTGGGATCACATACTAGAATCATTTTCATTGACATTTTGAAACTTTTTGCTTCTTTTACATTAACCCCCTACCGCAACCGAAGTCAAGTAAGAATTTCATTTGAAAAAAATAACTTTTAAAGACTTTTTTTTCATAATCTATCTTAAAACATACCAAAAATAACTATTTTAAGATTTTTTTTAAATTTCTTTTTCTCTTTTGACTACATCATTTCCGGTAGAGGGTTACAAATATTTGAACAGGATCTAGATTTTTGTTGTTTTTTTATTATTGAGAGTGTCATACACTTTCATTTTGTTTTGTTTCTAAAACAAAAACATTTTATACATTATATATGTATAGTAGAAAATCTTTTATTTTGCTTTGTTTCTAAAATAAAATTTTTTATGCATTATGTAGTGCTCTTCCAACATGTTACTGCTGCTCCACTGTCGTCGCCACCGTCGCCAAATAATTAAAAGGCGCTGCCACTTTCTGTTCCTGAGTTGGCTATACCTTCTTGCTGCCATCAATCACGTTCCTGCCACCATAACTGTTTCCAAAACAAGGTATGTACTTTTTTTTAACTAGAATCACTGACTTGAATCATTTTCATTGACATTTTGATAACTTTTTTCATTAACCCTCTACCGCACCCAAAGTCAAGTAAAAATTACATTTGAACACATTATTTTTTTAAGACTTATTCATAATTTATCTTGAAACAATCCAAAATAACTATTTTAAGTTTTTTAAATTTCTTTTTGTCCTTCGACTACCGGTAGAGGGTTACCAAAAATTGAATAGGATCTAGATTTTTGTTTTTTTTTTTTTAATTAATGAGAGTTTCATACACCGAAGAATGAAACTAAGATCACCCTCTGGAATCATATTCATACAAATTTTTCTTTTTTATCATTAATTGCGAATAAATGATACCAGGGTAACTGTCTAGAATCATTTTCATTAACATTTTGAAAACTTTTTGCTTTTTTTACATTAACCCTCTACCGCAACCGAGGTCAAGTAAAAATTACATTTCAACATATTAACTTCTTAAGACTTTTTTTTTCATAATCTTTCTCAAAACAATCAAAAGTAACTGTTTTAAGATGTTTTTAAATTTCTTTTTCTCTTTTGACTACAACATTTCCGGTAGAGGGTTACCAACATTTGAATAGGATCTTGATTTTTGTTATTTTTTTAACTATTGAGGGTGTCATATACCGAAGAATGAAACTTGGATCACTGTCTAGAATCATTTTCATTAACATTTTGAAAACTTTTTGCTTTTTTTACATTAACCCTCTACCGCAACCGAGGTCAAGTAAAAATTACATTTCAACATATTAACATCTTTAGACTTTTTTTTCATAATCTTTCTTAAAACAATCAAAAGTAACTATTTTAAGATTTTTTTAAATTTCTTTTCGTCTTTTGACTACAACATTTCCGGTAGAGGGTTGCCAACATTTGAATAGGATCTTGATTTTTGTTATTTTTTTAACTATTGAGGGTGTCATATACCGAAGAATGAAACTAGGATCACTGTCTAGAATCATTTTCATTAACATTTTGAAAACTTTTTGCTTTTTTTACATTAACCCTCTACCGCAACCGAGGTCAAGTAAAAATTACATTTCAACATATTAACTTCTTTAGACTTTTTTTTCATAATCTTTCTTAAAACAATCAAAAGTAACTATTTTAAGATTTTTTTAAATTTCTTTTTCTCTTTTGACTACAACATTTCCGGTAGAGGGTTACCAACATTTGAATAGGATCTTGATTTTTGTTATTTTTTTAACTATTGAGGGTGTCATATACCGAAGAATGAAACTTGGATCACTGTCTAGAATCATTTTCATTAACATTTTGAAAACTTTTTGCTTTTTTTACATTAACCCTCTACCGCAACCGAGGTCAAGTAAAAATTTCATTTGAACATATAAACTTCTTTAGACTTTTTTTTCATAATCTTTCTTAAAACAATCAAAAGTAACTATTTTAAGATTTTTTTAAATTTCTTTTCCTCTTTTGACTACAACATTTCCGGTAGAGGGTTACCAACATTTGAATAGGATCTTGATTTTTGTTATTTTTTTAACTATTGAGGGTGTCATATACCGAAGAATGAAACTAGGATCAGTGTCTAGAATCATTTTCATTAACATTTTGAAAACTTTTTGCTTTTTTTACATTAACCCTCTACCGCAACCGAGGTCAAGTAAAAACTTCATTTGAACATATTAACTTCTTTAGACTTTTTTTTCATAATTTTTCTTAAAACAACCAAAAGTAACTATTTTAAGATTTTTTTAAATTCCTTTTTCTCTTTTGACTACAACATTTCCGGTAGAGGGTTACCAACATTTGAATAGGATTTTGATTTTTGTTATTTTTTTAACTATTGAGGGTGTCATATACCGAAGAATGAAACTAGGATCACTGTCTAGAATCATTTTCATTAACATTTTGAAAACTTTTTGCTTTTTTTACATTAACCCTCTACCGCAACCGAGGTCAAGTAAAAATTACATTTCAACATATTAACTTCTTTAGACTTTTTTTTCATATTCTTTCTTAAAACAATCAAAAGTAACTATTTTAAGATTTTTTTAAATTTCTTTTCCTCTTTTGACTACAACATTTCCGGTAGAGGGTTACCAACATTTGAATAGGATCTTGATTTTTGTTATTTTTTTAACTATTGAGGGTGTCATATACCGAAGAATGAAACATTTTGAAAACTTTTTGCTTTTTTTACATTAACCCTCTACCGCAACCGAGGTCAAGTAAAAATTTCATTTGAACATATTAACTTCTTTAGACTTTTTTTTCATAATCTTTCTTAAAACAATCAAAAGTAACTATTTTAAGATTTTTTTAAATTTCTTTTTCTCTTTTGACTACAACATTTCCGGTAGAGGGTTACCAAAATTTGAATAGGATCTTGATTTTTGTTATTTTTTTAATTATTGAGGGTCTCATATACCGAAGAATGAAACTAGGATCACTGTCTAGAATCATTTTCATTAACATTCTGAAAACTTTTTGCTTTTTTTACATTAACCCTCTACAGCAACCGAGGTCAAGTAAAAATTTCATTGAACATATTATTTTCTTTAGACTTTTTTTTCATAATCTTTCTTAAAACAATCAAAAGTAACTATTTTAAGATTTTTTAAATTTCTTTTTCTCTTTTGACTACAACATTTCCGGTAGAGGGTTACCAACATTTGAATAGGATCTTGATTTTTGTTATTTTTTTAACTATTGAGGGTGTCATATACCGAAGAATGAAACTAGGATCACTGTCTAGAATCATTTTCATTAACATTTTGAAAACTTTTTGCTTTTTTTACATTAACCCTCTACCGCAACCGAGGTCAAGTAAAAATTTCATTTGAACCTATTAACTTCTTTAGACTTTTTTTTCATAATCTTTCTTTAAACAATCAAAAGTAACTATTTTAAGATTTTTTTAAATTTCTTTTCCTCTTTTGACTACAACATTTCCGGTAGAGGGTTACCAACATTTGAATAGGATCTTGATTTTTGTTATTTTTTTAACTATTGAGGGTGTCATATACCGAAGAATGAAACTAGGATCACTGTCTAGAATCATTTTCATTAACATTTTGAAAACTTTTTGCTTTTTTTACATTAACCCTCTACCGCAACCGAGGTCAAGTAAAAATTACATTTCAACATATTAACTTCTTAAGACTTTTTTTTTCATAATCTTTCTCAAAACAATCAAAAGTAACTGTTTTAAGATGTTTTTAAATTTCTTTTTCTCTTTTGACTACAACATTTCCGGTAGAGGGTTACCAACATTTGAATAGGATCTTGATTTTTGTTATTTTTTTAACTATTGAGGGTGTCATATACCGAAGAATGAAACTTGGATCACTGTCTAGAATCATTTTCATTAACATTTTGAAAACTTTTTGCTTTTTTTACATTAACCCTCTACCGCAACCGAGGTCAAGTAAAAATTACATTTCAACATATTAACTTCTTTAGATTTTTTTTTCATAATCTTTCTTAAAACAATCAAAAGTAACTATTTTAAGATTTTTTTAAATTTCTTTTCGTCTTTTGACTACAACATTTCCGGTAGAGGGTTGCCAACATTTGAATAGGATCTTGATTTTTGTTATTTTTTTAACTATTGAGGGTGTCATATACCGAAGAATGAAACTAGGATCACTGTCTAGAATCATTTTCATTAACATTTTGAAAACTTTTTGCTTTTTTTACATTAACCCTCTACCGCAACCGAGGTCAAGTAAAAATTACATTTCAACATATTAACTTCTTTAGACTTTTTTTTCATAATCTTTCTTAAAACAATCAAAAGTAACTATTTTAAGATTTTTTTAAATTTCTTTTTCTCTTTTGACTACAACATTTCCGGTAGAGGGTTACCAACATTTGAATAGGATCTTGATTTTTGTTATTTTTTTAACTATTGAGGGTGTCATATACCGAAGAATGAAACTTGGATCACTGTCTAGAATCATTTTCATTAACATTTTGAAAACTTTTTGCTTTTTTTACATTAACCCTCTACCGCAACCGAGGTCAAGTAAAAATTTCATTTGAACATATAAACTTCTTTAGACTTTTTTTTCATAATCTTTCTTAAAACAATCAAAAGTAACTATTTTAAGATTTTTTTAAATTTCTTTTCCTCTTTTGACTACAACATTTCCGGTAGAGGGTTACCAACATTTGAATAGGATCTTGATTTTTGTTATTTTTTTAACTATTGAGGGTGTCATATACCGAAGAATGAAACTAGGATCAGTGTCTAGAATCATTTTCATTAACATTTTGAAAACTTTTTGCTTTTTTTACATTAACCCTCTACCGCAACCGAGGTCAAGTAAAAACTTCATTTGAACATATTAACTTCTTTAGACTTTTTTTTCATAATTTTTCTTAAAACAACCAAAAGTAACTATTTTAAGATTTTTTTAAATCCTTTTTCTCTTTTGACTACAACATTTCCGGTAGAGGGTTACCAACATTTGAATAGGATTTTGATTTTTGTTATTTTTTTTAACTATTGAGGGTGTCATATACCGAAGAATGAAACTAGGATCACTGTCTAGAATCATTTTCATTAACATTTTGAAAACTTTTTGCTTTTTTTACATTAACCCTCTACCGCAACCGAGGTCAAGTAAAAATTACATTTCAACATATTAACTTCTTTAGACTTTTTTTTCATATTCTTTCTTAAAACAATCAAAAGTAACTATTTTAAGATTTTTTTAAATTTCTTTTCCTCTTTTGACTACAACATTTCCGGTAGAGGGTTACCAACATTTGAATAGGATCTTGATTTTTGTTATTTTTTTAACTATTGAGGGTGTCATATACCGAAGAATGAAACATTTTGAAAACTTTTTGCTTTTTTTACATTAACCCTCTACCGCAACCGAGGTCAAGTAAAAATTTCATTTGAACATATTAACTTCTTTAGACTTTTTTTTCATAATCTTTCTTAAAACAATCAAAAGTAACTATTTTAAGATTTTTTTAAATTTCTTTTTCTCTTTTGACTACAACATTTCCGGTAGAGGGTTACCAAAATTTGAATAGGATCTTGATTTTTGTTATTTTTTTAATTATTGAGGGTCTCATATACCGAAGAATGAAACTAGGATCACTGTCTAGAATCATTTTCATTAACATTCTGAAAACTTTTTGCTTTTTTTACATTAACCCTCTACAGCAACCGAGGTCAAGTAAAAATTTCATTGAACATATTATTTTCTTTAGACTTTTTTTTCATAATCTTTCTTAAAACAATCAAAAGTAACTATTTTAAGATTTTTTAAATTTCTTTTTCTCTTTTGACTACAACATTTCCGGTAGAGGGTTACCAACATTTGAATAGGATCTTGATTTTTGTTATTTTTTTAACTATTGAGGGTGTCATATACCGAAGAATGAAACTAGGATCACTGTCTAGAATCATTTTCATTAACATTTTGAAAACTTTTTGCTTTTTTTACATTAACCCTCTACCGCAACCGAGGTCAAGTAAAAATTTCATTTGAACCTATTAACTTCTTTAGACTTTTTTTTCATAATCTTTCTTTAAACAATCAAAAGTAACTATTTTAAGATTTTTTTAAATTTCTTTTCCTCTTTTGACTACAACATTTCCGGTAGAGGGTTACCAACATTTGAATAGGATCTTGATTTTTGTTATTTTTTTAACTATTGAGGGTGTCATATACCGAAGAATGAAACTAGGATCAGTGTCTAGAATCATTTTCATTAACATTTTGAAAACTTTTTGCTTTTTTTACATTAACCCTCTACCGCAACCGAGGTCAAGTAAAAACTTCATTTGAACATATTAACTTCTTTAGACTTTTTTTTCATAATTTTTCTTAAAACAACCAAAAGTAACTATTTTAAGATTTTTTTAAATTTCTTTTTCTCTTTTGACTACAACATTTCCGGTAGAGGGTTACCAACATTTGAATAGGATCTTGATTTTTGTTATTTTTTTAATTATTGAGGGTCTCATATACCGAAGAATGGAACTAGGATCACTGTCTAGAATCATTTTCATTAACATTTTGAAAACTTTTTGCTTTTTTTACATTAACCCTCTACCGCAACCGAGGTCAAGTAAAAATTTCATTTGAACATATTAACTTCTTTAGACTTTTTTTTCATAATCTTTCTTAAAACAATCAAAAGTAACTATTTTAAGATTTTTTTAAATTTCTTTTTCTCTTTTGACTACAACATTTCCGGTAGAGGGTTACCAACATTTGAATAGGATCTTGATTTTTGTTATTTTTTTAACTATTGAGGGTGTCATCGAAGAATGAAACTTGGATCACTGTCTAGAATCATTTTCATTAACATTTTGAAAACTTTTTGCTTTGTTTACATTAACCCTCTACCGCAACCGAGGTCAAGTTAAAATTACATTTCAACATATTAACTTCTTTAGACTTTTTTTCTTCATAATCTTTCTCAAAACAATCAAAAGTAACTGTTTTAAGATGTTTTTAAATTTCTTCTTCTCTTTTGACTACAACATTTCCGGTAGAGGGTTACCAACATTTGAATAGGATCTTGATTTTTGTTATTTTTTTTTAATTATTGAGGGTCTCATATACCGAAGAATGAAACTAGGATCACTGTCTAGAATCATTTTCATTAACATTTTGAAAACTTTTTGCTTTTTTACATTAACCCTCTACCGCAACCGAGGTCAAGTAAAAATTACATTTCAACATATTAACTTCTCAAGACTTTTTTTTTCATAATCTTTCTCAAAACAATCAAAAGTAACTATTTTAAGATTTTTTAAAATTTCTTTTTCTCTTTTGACTACAACATTTCCGGTAGAGGGTTACCAACATTTGAATAGGATCTTGATTTTTGCTATTTTTTTAACTATTGAGGGTGTCATATACCGAAGAATGAAACTAGGATCACTGTCTAGAATCATTTTCATTAACATTTTGAAAACTTTTTACTTTTTTTACATTAACCGTCTACCGCAACCGAGGTCAAGTAAAAATTACATTTCAACATATTAACTTCTTTAGACTTTTTTTTCATAATCTTTCTTAAAACAATCAAAAGTAACTTTTTTAAGATTTTTTTAAATTTCTTTTTCTCTTTTGACTACAACATTTCCGGTAGAGGGTTACCAACATTTGAATAGGATCTTGATTTTTGTTATTTTTTTACTTATTGAGGGTCTCATATACCGAAGAATGAAACTTGGATCACTGTGTAGAATCATTTTCATTAACATTTTGAAAACTTTTTGCTTTTTTTACATGAACCCTCTACCGCAACCGAGGTCAAGTAAAAATTACATTTCAACATATTAACTTCTTAAGACTTTTTTTTCATAATCTTTCTCAAAACAATCAAAAGTAACTGTTTTAAGATGTTTTTAAATTTCTTTTTCTCTTTTGACTACAACATTTCCGGTAGAGGGTTACCAACATTTGAATAGGATCTTGATTTTTGTTATTTTTTTAATTATTGAGGGTCTCATATACCGAAGAATGGAACTAGGATCACTGTCTAGAATCATTTTCATTAACATTTTGAAAACTTTTTACTTTTTTTACATTAACCGTCTACCGCAACCGAGGTCAAGTAAAAATTACATTTCAACATATTAACTTCTTTAGACTTTTTTTTCATAATCTTTCTCAAAACAATCAAAAGTAACTATTTTAAGATTTTTTAAAATTTCTTTTTCTCTTTTGACTACAACATTTCCGGTAGAGGGTTACCAACATTTGAATAGGATCTTGATTTTTGCTATTTTTTTAACTATTGAGGGTGTCATATACCGAAGAATGAAACTAGGATCACTGTCTAGAATCATTTTCATTAACATTTTGAAAACTTTTTACTTTTTTTACATGAACCCTCTACCGCAACCGAGGTCAAGTAAAAATTACATTTCAACATATTAACTTCTTAAGACTTTTTTTTTTCATAATATCTCAAAACAATCAAAAGTAACTATTTTAAGATTTTTTTAAATTTCTTTTTCTCTTTTGACTACAACATTTCCGGTAGAGGGTTACCAACATTTGAATAGGATCTTGATTTTTGTTATTTTTTTAATTATTGAGGGTCTCATATACCGAAGAATGGAACTAGGATCACTGTCTAGAATCATTTTCATTAACATTTTGAAAACTTTTTGCTTTTTTTACATTAACCCTCTACCGCAACCGAGGTCAAGTAAAAATTTCATTTGAACATATTAACTTCTTTAGACTTTTTTTTCATAATCTTTCTTAAAACAATCAAAAGTAACTATTTTAAGATTTTTTTAAATTTCTTTTTCTCTTTTGACTACAACATTTCCGGTAGAGGGTTACCAACATTTGAATAGGATCTTGATTTTTGTTATTTTTTTAACTATTGAGGGTGTCATATACCGAAGAATGAAACTTGGATCACTGTCTAGAATCATTTTCATTAACATTTTGAAAACTTTTTGCTTTGTTTACATTAACCCTCTACCGCAACCGAGGTCAAGTAAAAATTACATTTCAACATATTAACTTCTTAAGACTTTTTTTTCATAATATCTCAAAACAATCAAAGTAACTGTTTTAAGATGTTTTTAAATTTCTTTGTCTCTTTTGACTACAACATTTCCGGTAGAGGGTTACCAACATTTGAATAGGATCTTGAGTTTTGTTATTTTTTTTAACTATTGAGGGTTTCATATACCGAAGAATGAAACTAGGATCACTGTCTAGAATCATTTTCATTAACATTCTGAAAACTTTTTGCTTTTTTTACATTAACCCTCTACCGCAACCGAGGTCAAGTAAAAATTACATTTCAACATATTAACTTCTTTAGAATTTTTTTTTCATAATCTTTCTCAAAACAATCAAAAGTAACTGTTTTAGGATGTTTTTAAATTTCTTTTTCTCTTTTGACTACAACATTTCCGGTAGAGGGTTACCAACATTTGAATAGGATCTTGATTTTTGTTATTTTTTTAACTATTGAGGGTCTCATATACCGAAGAATGAAACTAGGATCACTGTGTAGAATCATTTTCATTAACATTTTGAAAACATGAACCCTCTACCGCAACCGAGGTCAAGTAAAAATTACATTTCAACATATTAACTTCTTAAGACTTTTTTTTTTCATAATATCTCAAAACAATCAAAAGTAACTATTTTAAGATTTTTTTAAATTTCTTTTTCTCTTTTGACTACAACATTTCCGGTAGAGGGTTACCAACATTTGAATAGGATATTGATTTTTGTTATTTTTTTAATTATTGAGGGTCTCATATACCGAAGAATGAAACTAGGATCACTGTCTAGAATCATTTTCATTAACATTTTGAAAACTTTTTGCTTTTTTACATTAACCCTCTACCGCAACCGAGGTCAAGTAAAAATTACATTTCAACATATTAACTTCTTTAGATTTTTTTTCATAATCTTTCTTAAAACAATCAAAAGTAACTATTTTAAGATTTTTTAAAATTTCTTTTTCTCTTTTGACTACAACATTCCCGGTAGAGGGTTACCAACATTTGAATAGGATCTTGATTTTTGTTATTTTTTTAATTATTGAGAGTCTTATATACCGAAGAATGAAACTAGGATCACTGTCTAGAATCATATTGATAAACATTTTTATTTTTTATTATATATGTATTTAATATAAAGTTGTTTTTAAAATTTCACATTTAAAGCTTACTAATTCGGTATTTTTTTGTTGTGCTTGGCTTTTTTTCAGATTGTAAAGATGCGGCATTGCTTTGGGCTCTTCATCGATATTTTGTACCTTTCCAAAAAGCATTCAAAAGGGACAAAGAGGTTCGGAAACATGCTACCAGGTATACGATCAAGGACTCACAGAACGCTTTTATTTGGATAGCGAGTACAATTCAGTCCATTGAGGACCACATCGATTTCCTCAACAAAATGGGTGAGAATGTCCAACCATTCATCATTGTTCACGGTGACTCAATCCTAAAATTTACTAACATTTTCCTGTATTTTGATGGAGTTAAATTTGAATTTAACAGTTTTATCCGAGCAGTGGATATCTGCTTTAAAATTTTTTATTTGTTTAATCTCCAGTATCCAACTGCATGTTCCTCATTTTGGGGTTTCATTGAAACGCAATTTTTCCAAGTAATAGAAAGAAAGTTTGTACACGGACTCATGTTTTGCTGAATGAGATCCTATAATTTCACCTTTTGTAATATATTTCACTTAACTTTAACACTGTAACTATGTATATTTTTCCTGCCATTCATTTGGCTTATCTGAACAAATAAAGAGTAAAATAAATGTAAACATCTGTTTCATTTAACCCTTTAAGATTTCAGAAAAGAGAAGATAAGAGAAGATAAGAGATGAAAGAACGGAGCTATTGTTATCGGGTTTGTATGAAATGAAAAAGAAGATTCACACTAATTTTTCCTTCTTTTGTATTTTGACAGAGTTCGAGCAACATGACCTAATAAATTTAGATGGCTAAATTTCCTTGTCTTCTTGTCTTTGTTAAATGATTTTTTAATTTCTTGATAGGAAATTAAAAATTCGTTGACAAAGGAATAAGACTATAAGAAATTTAACTTTTTTAATTTATTGAAAACAGTATTTATTAATTTAATGAACGCGTTTATTAATTTTAAAAAACGTATTCATAAAATTAATAAGTGCTGGTCATTTTTTCTACTAAACCGTTTATTATTTTTAATAAACGAGTTCATTGAATCAATGAACGCGTTTATTAAAAAATAATAAACGCATTCATTGATTCAATGAACGTGTTTATTTAAAAATAATAAACGCGTTCATTGAATCAATGAATGTGTTTATTATTTTTTAATAAACGCATTCATTGGTTCAATGAACACGTTTATTAAAAATTAATAAACGGTTTATTAAAAATTAATAAACGGTTTAATTAAAATTAATAAACGGTTTATTAAAAATTAATAAACGGTTCATTAAAAATTAATGAACGGTTAATTAAAAATTAATAAACGGTTAATTAAAAATTAATAAACGGTTAATTAAAAATTAATAAACGGTTTGTTAAAAATTAATAAACGGTTTATTAAAAATTAATAAACGGTTTATTAAAAATTAATAAACGGTTTATTAAAAATTAATAAACGGTTTATTAAAAATTAATAAACGGTTTATTAAAAATTAATTAACGGTTTATTAAAAACTAATAAATGGTTCATTAAAAATTAATAAACGGTTTATTAAAAATTAATAAACGGTTTATTAAAAATTAATAAACGGTTTATTAAAAATTAATAAACGGTTTATTAAAAATTAATAAACGGTTTATTAAAAATTAATAAACGGTTTATTAAAAATTAATAAACGGTTTATTAAAAATTAATAAACGGTTTATTAAAAATTAATAAACGGTTCATTAAAAATTAATAAACAGTTTATTAAAAATTAATAAACGGTTTATTAAAAATTAATAAACGATTTATTAAAAATTTATTAACAGTTCATTAAAAATTAATGAACGGTTTATTAAAAATTAATAAACGGTTTATTAAAAATTAATAATTGTTTATTATTTTTTAATAAACTGTTCATAAATATCATTCGGAAATAACTCCGATTTTGTTGGTTTTTAATAAATGCGTTCATTGATTCAATGAACGCGTTTATTATTTTTTAATTAACAGGTTCGTTGTTTTAGTGAACGCATTCGTTGTTTTAATGAATCGTTCATAAAAATCCTTCGGAGATAATTCGGAAAGATTTTTACGAACAAATTAATGTACGTTCATTGAATCAATGAACGTTGTTTGATTTTAATAAACGGCCATTCAATATCGTTATTATCGTGTTCATTGGACAAATAATAATGTATGGTACATTGTCCCAATGAATAGATTGTTTGATTCCACGTACCTTTTTGGTTCAGTGTACCATAAACGATTGCGAGTAATTCTTTTTCTGTTGTGTTATATTTGAATTCCGCATCGTTCAACGTTCTGCTAGCAAATGATATAGGTTTGTCCTGTCCTATGGGACCTTGTGACAAAATAGCTCCTATTCCGACATCGCTAGCATCTGTGGTGACAATAAATTCTTCCTTGAAATTGGGGTAGGCTAAAACTGGGGGATTTATTAATTTGTTTTTTAAATCTCTGAAAGCTTCATCGCAGAAGGCATCCCATTTAAAAGCACAATTTTTCTTTAGCAATTTCGTAAGAGGTTTTGCTATCGTAGAAAAGTTTTCTATAAACTTCCTATAATAGCCAACAAAACCTAGAAAAGATTTTATACCCTTAGCATTTTTAGGTGTAGGATATGTTCTGACGGCTTTAATTTTTTCTGGATCTGGTTTTAGTCCATCTTCAGAAATAAGATGTCCCAGATACATGAGTTCGTGCTTAAGAAAATTGCACTTTTCTGGTTGTAGTTTTAGATTATGCACACTTAGTTGATTGAGAACTTTCCTTAGCTTGGAGTTATGATCTTTAAGGTCGTATCCATAAAGAACTATGTCGTCCATATAAACAAAGCAATCGAACCCTTGTAAGCCAGTGAGAACAGTGTTCATCAGGCGTTGAAAGGTTGCAGGAGCATTTTTTAAACCAAATGGCATTCGATTATACTCATAATGGCCAAAAGGAGTGCTAAATGCAGTCTTGCATCGATCTTTCTCGTCCATCAGGATTTGGTGAAATCCTTTAGCCAAATCCAAAGTGCTGAAATATTTAGCTCTACTCAATTGATCAAATATATCACTAATATTTGGTAATGGGTAAGCATCGCCGACGGTTAAGTCATTCAGTTTCCTGAAATCTACAACCACTCTCCAACGTTTGCTTCCATCACTTCCGGGTTTTTTCGGAACGAGAAGCAAGGGTGAGTTCCAAGGACTCGAGCTTGGTCGTACGATGTCATCGTCTAACATTTCTTGCACCTGTTTATGGATTTCTTCCTTTTGGCTTTCTGGGAGTCGATAGGGTTTTATATAAAGGGGGGGTTTATTCTCATCAGTACCGACTTTATATGTAATGGAATCGGTATAAGTGAGGCGATCTCCCTCTAAATAGAACAGATCGTTGTACTCCCTACAAATCTTGAGGATCGATTCCTTCTCTTCGGTGTTACAATGGTCTAATACTAACATGGATTCTAATTTTTCCATACGCTTTTCTATTTTGCAATGAAAATTACTTGTGTCAGCTTGGTCGTACTGATCTAAATTATCCCAATTTAAATTTATATTATGTATCCCTATGGTTTTTTTTATTTCTAGGGTATTCATTGCTAGCACTTTTATCTTATTGTTTTCTGGTCTAGCAATGGTTTCACCTAGGTAAACACCTGGGACGATTTGGTTCTTCCGAACAACAATGTCTTTGAGACTGTTATCATGTTCAGTAAATGAGATCTCAATCATTTGTTGACTACGGGGGGAAAGTGTTACTATTGAATTAATGGAACTTTTAATATTGATACTTTTGGATGTATCCTTCTTTAAATTTGTTTCAATTATTGCTCCAGTTTCCTTGCCTTTTTGGTTTTTGTTTTCTGAAGTCTTTTTGTTTTTAATGTTTGCTTCAGTTTCCTTGCCTTTTTGGTTTTTTTTTTCTGAAGTCTTTTTGTTTTTAATGTTTGCTTCAGTTTCCTTGCCTTTTTGGTTTTTGTTTTCTGAAGTCTTTTTGTTTTTAATGTTTGCTTCAGTTTCCTCGCCTTTTTGGCTTTCGTTTTCTGAAGTCTTATTGTTTATTCCACTTGCTACACCGTCTATCGGTGCAGTTTTATTGGAGGGTTTTTCTTTTAACTGAGACGGTGAGGATTCCCCGTTGCTAGGATCAGTGTCCATTTTTTGCTTATTGGATTCTTGGTTGATGGTGGCTTCATTGGATTTTAGAACAGAATTGTTCTCCTCCGCCTTTTCATCTCCTTTTGTTTCCAAGTCATAGCCCGTAGGCACCGCCTCGTGAGGGGTAGCTTTTTGGACACCTTTTTCTGTCGTAGAGTCGTCACTCAAACTCATCTCGTTTATTTCAAGAATCCCTTTTTTATAATTAACCTTACATCTGTGTTTACTGAGGAAATCGTTCCCCAGAATGCCATCGTAAGTTTAAGCTAAAACCTGGAAAGGATAATTTAACGAAAGATTTTCCTTTTCGTTTACTACAAAAGAACCTGTTATCTCTCCTATGGTGAAGACTGAGCCACCAGAAATCGTGGATAGAGGTATAGAGAAGGTTTTATTTAGGTTCGCATTTGCCCTTGGTCTGTTTTTGAACAGGCTAATTTCTGCCCCAGTGTCAACTAGGAAGGTAGAGTATTTTTTGTCAGAGGGCCGGAATTGGATTCGTATTACGGGTTCGTCGAATTCTGGGCAAAGCGAAACTGTTAGGCTTTTGGTATCTAGTTTTGACAGTCGGCCTCCGCATTCAGTCGAGAGGGATGGCCGATATCTTCCTCCCGAACACATTCGTTTCCCGAATCGTGTTGGTAGGGATAAAAATCTTCGCCCGATTGCCAGTTTCTATACCCTGGTCGGACGTTGTACTGTCGTACATTGGTTGAGGGGTTATTTTTGCTATTAGTATTTGAGTTATTTCCCTTAAACGGATTGGATGCGTTCGAAGTTCTCTGACCTGTCAGCGCCCGTTTAAGTCTACATTCCGATACATGGTGATTGTTCTTTTTGCAGTAATCACACGTGATCGATTCCCGCTTTATATTTGGTTGAGCGGAATTGAAATTTCTATTAGGGTTACTGTAACAAGCTTCCCTGGAGTGTCCTACCTTGTTGCAAATCTGACATGTCGGTCGAGACGAAAGGGAGAAGTTTGAATACTGTCGGCCTTGGTTAGTAGATGTGGAGGGGGCAACTCGTTCCAATCTGTACGAGTGGTCCTCGGCATAGGCGATGGATTTTTTTAAATTTTTTTAAACTCCCCATGTGCTTGAAGTCCGTCCAATTACTCGCTTACGCTGACGACATTGACATAATCGGACGAACAAAGCGTGATGTCAGTGGTGCTTTTGTGAGCATTGAGAAGGAAGCCAAGAAGATGGGTTTAACGGTGAATGAAAGCAAAACAAAATATATGCTGTCCACAAGAAAGGACACCCAACACCGACGTCTCGGACAGAACGTCACTATAGACAGCTATAATTTTGAGGTAGTCAGAGACTTTGTCTACCTAGGATCCGCTATAAACTCAGCGAACGACACCAGCGCTGAGATCAAACGAAGAATTACTCTTGCCAATCGCTGTTTCTTTGGGCTAAGAAGGCAATTGAGAAGCAAAGCCCTCTCTCGAGCAACTAAACTGTCCCTGTATAAGACGCTTATCATCCCGGTCCTGATGTATGGTGCAGAGGCATGGACACTGCTAACAGTGGATGAGAACGCGTTAGGCTGTTTTGAGAGGAAAATTCTCCGGGTGATTTTTGGTCCCGTCTGCATAGATGGGGAATGGAGAAGAAGATACAACAACGAACTGTATGGGCTGTACAGCGACACCGACCTAGCCACAAAAGTGAAAAGCCAACGACTGAGATGGCTGGGTCATCTAGAGCGAATGGACACCAATGCTCCGGCCCGGAAAGTCTTTGAATCCAACCCCGTGGGACAACGCAGTAGAGGTGGACAGCGTAAAAGGTGGCGCACGCAAGTGGAAGAGGACCTCAACCAACTTGGCGTGCGAAACTGGAGACAGCTAGCTAGAAACCGAGCCGGCTGGAAGAAGCTTGTTGGTTGAGGCCCTGGTCCACCCCGGACTGTAGCGCCACCTTAAGTAAGTAAGTAAGTGCTTGAACCATGAATCTAAGGTTTTGATTCCTCAAACCATCTTCGAAAGCTTGGATCGCGAGTTTGTCGTTTTCCTTGAATAGGAAATTGACAACCGCCACTTCCTTGGAGCTGGCATACGTTGCAGAGTTAAGAGAGTTGAGGAGTTGACTTATTCGATCGCCAAACTCTTTAACTGATTCTTTTATCCGCTGACGAGCAGTCAGTAGCTCATTTTGAGCAGAGGATCTAGATTTTACCACTGTATACTCCTTTTTTAGGAGGGAATGAAAATCCTCCCACTTATCTACGGTTTTGAACTGAATAAGTTCATAAGCGGGACCTTCGAGCCTAGTTTTCACTATGCTCAAGAATAGTTTTTGTTCTGGTTCCGTTTTAACGGACCTAAACAAAATGTCTCCGCATGCTAAAAATTTGTCTAGATCGCCCGGTTTCCCGTTAAATACCGGTACGATCGTAATTATGTCGTTAAGACTTATTTTATATTCCGTGCTCATTTTTTTGCAAAAATGGAAAGGCAATTCCTCGAAAAATAAAGCCTTTTGAAATTGATTCCGGGTAGTAATTTTGAAAGATGATATAATTTTTTTTTTTTAATAGAACGACCGAGTTAAAACGTACTCAAGAACGGAAAACACAAAATATAAAGGTAAGAAATATCCAAGATATAAAAAATAATAATAAAATATAAATAATAATAATAAAAATCTTACTAGTTATTTCTTTTGATGATGTTGCTTTGTTGTTCTTGTTGCTGGTGTTGTTGATAATGTTGCTTTGGTTGGTGTTGATGTTGCTTTGCTGTTCTTGTTGTTTTTGTTGTTGCCAGGCAAGCTTCACGCCCTATAGTTGAATTTCAGCCTGGTCTTTTTTTCAGTGCCTATCGTCTGCCAAATGCTTACGCTCTAGAGCTAGCAAGGACTTACGCTTGTAGGACTTCTAACACTTTTTTAACACTTTAACACTTTTTTTTTTTCGATGTGTTTTTTTTTTCTTCACCTTTTTGTGTTTTTTTTTCACTATTTTTCACTTCGTTTTTTTTCACTCCTTTTTTTTTTGTACGTTTTTTTTTTTTTTTTTACAATTTTCACTTTAAAAAATTTTTTTTTTTTTCTTTCCTCTGGTGTATAGCCCCAGAGACGCCTCAAGAGTCAGATAGCTCTTGTTTTTGGTAGAGGGATTTTTAATTGGATCTTGGATTTATCCCACCGCTGCCACCAGTGTTACGTTTCTGCCGTGCTTCCTTGTAGTAAGGGAAGAGCAGATGACGGAGAGTTGAAAGTCAAAGAATAACGGTTTTAGTTTTTAACTCGTTTTTATTCAATTTGTATATTTGCAGAAAAGGCCCGCTGTCTCTATACTTGGCTGCGACCCTAGCTGTTTGTATTCTATTCTCAACTCTCCCCTTCCTCACATTTGGTTCTTCTTTTATAACATTTTATCTATCCAATCCTAGTAAGTACTATGCCCTAAAATCCATATGTTATTTGACTGACATAGTAAGAACTATGTCACTTAACAATGCGTTTTGCTTACCAGAGCCAGGCCACACACCATGATCATAATTTCATAATATTTGTATTCCATATTCCACTCGTCATAGCAACATAAATTATGGGTCATGACAAATGTAATCCAATGCTTTAATTCTGCCGATCGTATGGTGACCCACTCAAGTGTTCGGTGTGTGTCATAGTCGATCGCAGTTTGCAGCTGGAAGGTGTCATGTTACACAATGCACTCGGAGAGGCGCATTGTTTTGTTTATTTTATGTGGACAACCAAATGTTCTATAATTAGAACAGAGTATTTGTTTTGTGTAAATTATGACGAGTGTGGATTATTATTCATGGTCAAGGTAATTTGGTTTCTGGGTGGTTTCATGCGCCTATGGATTATATGACATGTAGTGTAGGAAAGAGGTTTTATATGAGATTTAGCTTGGTTGGGACTCGCGGGTCACAACACTGTTTATAATTTTCTTTTAAATATAAATATTCATACTCTACTTAGATATGAACCCCACTACCAGCATGAGAGGCGAAACTTTTATGAGGGATAACACACACGAGTTCAATGATTAATGTTTTCAGGAAAGCGACGACGAAGATGAAATTTTGAAAAATCAAAAGCTTACTTAACCTCAGGCAATGGGCGATTGAATTTAAAATCAACCACTCAGTTCTTCAGATTTCAATTTCAATAATAAAGAAGCGTTTTGAAAAAAAATCTTGTACATCTTGTTTCTTCGTGTGAACGGGTTACAAATTTGTTATTAACATGGAGGCTCCACTGGGCATGAGCCATGGTCGGATTATGAACATGTTTAAAAAAAAACAATGGAGTCTCAAAAATCCATGTCCGTGCAGTGACATATCCACACAAATCAGTTTGCTGATTGGATTGTGGCTTGGATGTTGGACATCGTTCATGTCTAGTGGAGCCAGCATGTAAGACTGAAAAATACTGATTAAGGGCGGTATTCACCGAGCGCTCTTAAACGGCTCTTAACTTTACGAGGCTCTTAACTTGAAATTTCTTTGGGGTATTCACCAACCACTCACAAGTGTTTTTCGAAGTTCGAAAATGAGAGCCACTCTCTCTTATTCAGGCATACCCAAACTGTGAAATCAAACTGTTTTCGAACTTGAATGACAGTTGACGTGTCAAACAAGAATGGGCAAAAAAAATAATAACAAACTCTTTGACTTTGCTTATAAAGTGTGTATATTTTTATTTTATTTTTTTAATAATTTATTTTAAATTAATAAAGACTTCTCAATTAAAAGTGGCATCATTTAGTTTTTTGAATCCAAAAGCTGGATTTGTTCGTGCAGAAAGAACCATGAAAATGTTATGGTGCTGCGGCTGGCGACATTAAAATCACCAAGGATGGAAATATTGTCCACGAAATGCAAAATTATGGCATTGAATTGTGCAAGGAGAAGAATTATAAAACGTTTGGCCTGCTGTAATCATCAGTGGCTCAACAGAGAATGTACTACGAATTTGGGATCCTCGAATGTGCAAAAATATGATGAAACTGCGCGGTCATGCAAAGAATGTTTGAGCTCTAGTCGTATCGCCCGATGGAACTCAAGTTATTTCAAGCAGCTCAGATGGCACACTAAAGCTGTGGCATCTAGGACAACAGAGTTCCATCGAGACAATTAATATTCACACAGAAGGTGTCTGATGGGCACTGATGATGAGTGAGAATTTTCAATACGTAAAAGCAGGCTGCCGAGATAAAATTTCCTAACCGAAATCCGAATAGTGTGTTGGTATGTGAAGTAAAGGCTCCCGTTCTGCAGATGAATTAGATTCGGATATATTCGGAGCTTTAATAATCTCAGAAGAATTCCGGCAGGTGAAAGCAGTTGCAGAAGTGAGTTTCCAGATTTAAAACCAATAACTGAGAAACACATTAGTTTGTCAGATTTGATAACTGAGAACAGTATTGGCAAGGGGAATCGTCTAGCTTTGGGGCGTTGAACCTATCAGGGAGACAACAAGCAGTGAAATGGAAGTGAAATATTTTAATAACCAAAAAACAACCTTGAACAAAGAACTTGAAAAAGGAAAACAAGGCAGTGGTCTTCGTTTAAGGTGACAATGAACCGCTTGTTAATATCAAACGAAGCACTGAAAATCTCGCAGAAAATGCTGTTCCAAGTCAATCCAATGAGTTGTTATCTTCAAAGAAACCAATTTGTCCACACCATCCACATCATAATTCGCAAAAGAAACATTCCGGGGTGAGATTCGATTTCGTCCAATATCCTCAGATTTATGCGAATTACATGAAGAACAAAAATCTAAGCGATTATGATTTTATGAAGAAGCCGCAAAAGTTCGATATGTTTGATGGATCCTCTGCAGTAGCTGGTACGAGTGCATTATCAGCGGCCGCCACGACGGCTGCCAAGGAAGATGTTTCACTGACATCAGAATTCTGCGAGTTTTGTCAAAACTCTACGAATGGCAACAAATCACCATCGAATGCCACCGAATTGGAATTCGATACAGATGATGATCATTCCGTGTACAATAATCAACCTTCGATTGAAAGCAACAGTGAGCTCAAATTATCCTCATCGGTATGATCCATCGAAACAAGAAATGTTAAAATGAAAAAGGTTCGAATACCATCAGATATGAAATTAGTTGTGTTGCCAGTGCCTGACACTAAGGAGCCAGCAAATGGAAGAAGAGATGCTGTAGCAAAATGTGATATTAAACTAAAAGCTGGATTCATTTCTTCGTTGTTTTTAAGTATCACCGATCATTATGTATCCGATATGGTCTTACAGGTAGGGGTATATAATATTCATGAAGCAAAAATGTTGGAAGTAAATGAGTTTTTTTCAGAGAAGATCTCGCTCTAGCTACACATTCTGCTGCGTTAATTTCAATACCTGCTGAAAATGTAGCAGTAATAGCAGATATGGAAAGTTGGTATCAAAATTATCAGAACTCATTTTTCTTTACTATGTAATTCTATACTTATTCATATTTCTAGGGATGTACAAATTATATCATCTCAAAACCAGACTATTCCCTTCTCGAGTGTTGTGAGTGGCCCTGTTGGAATGTCACAATTGGTTGCCTCAATGCTTGAAACAGTCTATACCATGAACAGCTACAAGAAAGAAGAAATCTATAGGTATGCATTCAGAATCACAATTATTGTGAATGATTTCGCGTCGTCGGCGAATGTTTCGCGTTGGTTTGGGAGAGCCTTAAGTCCTGTCCCGAATTGTAGTGATGTATCAAACTTGTCCTTAAAAGGTATTAAATTGTATTTCATTATTCTTAAATTATCTCAAATCACAAAACTATATGTATCGTAAGCTCAGTAGTAAGGGGGTTAAAACATCTCAAATGAAATACAATTAAAGTTTAAAATGTAAGCTCTTAAATGGCTGCTTTATTTATTTTATATTGAAATCTACAAATTTTGATGTCAGTTCCAATAGAAAAATAGAAATCCTCTTTGTGAAGTATTTCTTCTCCAAAATCAATTAAAAACATTATTGTTTTTATGTTGTACATTAAATAGGTAGTTATATTTAAATTAATTTCACACTTTTCGAAACTCAATTTACAAAAATCTACATTTTTAATCATATTTTATATGTAAAAGGCAATATAAATTCTATGCTAGCTGAATAAATAGATTATTGGTATTGATTAAAAAAAATTATACTGTTTTATGATGAAAAAATGATGTTTGGTCTTGTTTCCTTTGAACTTCAAATTATTTAATTTGGAATGATATTAAAAAAAGAAAAAAACTTAAGTTAAAAAATATTAATACTACTTTCATAAGAAGCTAGATAATTTTGACACTCTTTGAAAGCACATTTCCAATTGGATGATTTTCTTTTGGCGGAGGTGGACTATTATCATGGTATTCATGATGTGTTGATTGATTCATCGTCCTACCAATTGAATTGGAAGAAGCTTATGATGGCGAGGGCACAAAATCGACACAACTCCAAATGCTAAACAGAAGGGTTCCGGTTATTTCGCACATATAAAATGCCCAGGGTATGTGCGGGACACTGTCGAGAAAGATATCTGGTAAGCGTCGTTTCATATTGGGAACTCGTTCGTGTATGTACTATGACCATCACAAATGAAGTTATCCACGTAACCAGGAAAGAATAACCTAGAATAGATATTTTTTTAGTAATTACATTTACATACATATGTATGTACTTTGAACTAAGCTCTTAACATTATTTTTGTTCAATAATTAGATTAGTTACGTAATTTTAAAATTATTTCTTGAACAAGATTTGGGGTGGTGTGCTATACATAAAACGGTGTCTTTGATACTCACACTAATGTATACGAAAAGGATCTTCTTCAGCTGCTAGCTGATGGTAGGCCTACTGTGTAGCTTTTTAGGAAATTAATTTTAGTTAGCTGAGCATTGTTGAAGAAAAGATTAAATTAAAAGGCGGTTTTTCTATAACAAAATAATCAAAGAAAATTATAATACCTACTGGAGATCGAAAAAAAAAAATCAAACATACTAGCCTATTGAATAGACCGGAAAATGAGGGGTATAAAGGAACAATTACGTGCAAGGGTTTTTATTGTTGAATATGTTTGTTTTGCCCATAAGCAAGCTTAAAACCGAAAATGCTACTAAATTCACCCATGCATTTCTGAGAGAATGGTCACACTGGCCACTTTTCAATATTTTTGGTATAACTCGAAAACTAAGCCGAATATGACAATTTTACATATGAAACTCTTTGTTCAAAATTTTCCAAACTATCCATTTCGACAGAAAATTTAATTTTGAACATAAAGTCTTAAGATTTAAGTTGGGTCTTGTGTGTAAATGGAAATTCACACACAAGTGCAGTGCATGCTGCGCATTTAACATCAATTTATATTGAATAATTTTGAATGAACAACAACAACTTGTGTGTGTTACCACCAAGTTTTATAGGCTGGAGTTATAGCTATTTCACGAGAGCCACCTCGATCATCAGACTCCTTTAGTGGTGCTTAGTCTGGTTATGCTCGTATTAATTGAAAAACTCTTTGTCGTCTTAAGTGTAAAATTGACCATTCTCTCAGAAACGCATGGGTGAATTTAGTAGCATTTTCGGTTTTAAGCATACTTATATGCCAAACAAACATATGCGATAATAATAACCCTTGCACGTAATTGTTCCTTTTTAAAGGTCTATTCAATAGGCTATAAAAGTGGAATTAAAAAACGTTGGAATAAGGAAAATAATTTTTCAGAGCGAATTTGTATCAATACCTGAAAAACTTAAGGTTGTTGATTAAAAATCAAATGAAGGAAGTTCACGTCGTTCGCCTGGGTAGCCTAGAAAAACTGCGGAATCAACGCTGCTATTCGAACTTTGTCTTGACGATATGCAAGGATCAATGACAACACTGTTGGGAGCCCATGAGTGAGTTTTGCGTGTTTGACGTGGCTTTTCTTTCTCAAATACATTGTCAACATTCGATGAGAGTAAATATCCGGTCTCTTGACGATGAAGATGACGTCCAGAAGTTCGGTGGATAACTCTGGCCGATGACGGGGCTTCGTTCATAGTTGATTGAATATTCGACGTTTGAGTGATAAGCTTAGCTGAAAACGTCCATACTGGGCTTCCAAGGTTTTTACTACTTATTTGCACTTCATCAGTACTGTCAACACCTGCCCGACTTCCGCTTCCTTCCACTGAAATCAAACGTCCTATTTGTAAGTTGAGTGATTTCCTGTCGTCTGCTGTTTTTTTTATCATTCGATTCCAGTCCATCAATAATTGTCTTAACGGATGTTGTGGGAGTATTCTTTTCTATATGCAAAACTTGGTTCTGTGTAACGCTGTAATTTTCCCCGTTGCTACCGGGAAATCGAATCGGTAGTGAGATTCTCCAGCGACTGACTTTGTTGCTTCACAACGATGGCGCTTTGAATGCTTTTTGGTGATGTGCTACTGGAACGTTGAAGCAGTTTACGCTACTTTTCGTTTGCTGATTTCTTGGATTGATTCAAGGCCTGAATGAGAGGTGTCGGTTCACTGCCTGATAATAGTCTGGCATCTTTTGTGCTTTTCAGATTTGTCTAACTTTTGCTACGTTACAACTTTTCTTTGTTTTTCATAGCATCCAACATCCCCCAATAGGTTTCCAACTGTGAAAGGTTTAATGCAACTGCGGCGTACGCGATTACCACGGATGCTGATCGACTTACTCCCACAAGTACTTTTGAGCCTTCCGATTTGGCACGCCTTATGTATTTGTATGTTTTCCCAATGTTTCAGTAGGTTGGTTTTTCCATCATCGTACACCCGTACATTGAAATAGTTGAACATGCCAGGGAAAAAATTATCAATTTCACGGTTAACATTCAATATATGTCGAACTCTGTTAAATACAAAAAATTAATGACTGTTCCATATTTGGAAAACTATTGTTTTATTTACCCATTTCTTTGTAATTCTTCCAAATTACTAGCATTCCATTCGGATCCAAGCTATACGTGTTCAAAGATTTCTTTAGGAGCATCCATTTGGCCAAGAATCATAAGCTTTTCTTCGTCAATAAATGATTTGTCCATATCAAGTTGATCTTCTAGACGTCCTCGAATATTTTTGGATGTAACCTCATCTAAATCGAAAGACATCATGATTTCTTTGAGTTAAATCTTAATAACATGTTGTGTTTCCTCCTTTTCTCTTGGTCTGGAAATGAAATGCACAATTATGTGGTAGATACAAAATTGTAAATAATATAAGAAACGAGGAAAATAAGTCATTATTTAGGTACTTACTTATTTCTTATAGTGAGGCGGCTTAGCGCCCATATGAAGCATGATTGTGCACTTTGTGATAAAAGCAAATAATTTTAATCATTGTTGGCACATTATAAAAGAATGATTTTAAGATGTTGGGCCACTTCGTATCTCCACCCATTTAGGTGGGCGGGGCAATTTTGTTTTGAAAATTACTTGAAATGGAAAAAAAATTATAAAAAAATAACGACAACACCTACAATATTTTGCTTTATCTTTTTTGAAAGCCAAAACGCCATTCTTAAATTCTGTTTTTAAATTAAGGTATTTGAGTAAATAGTTTTCGAAAAAATAGTTTTCAAACTCAAAGTTTTGAAAAAAAATGTGGAAAAAAAATATGTATACTGATTTATTTTCAACTTTGCGTAGTTATATAAAAATTAAATTTTTATTTTTCAATGCTCCTATCAATTCTGGGTCGAATTTTGAAAACCAATTTCTTTTAAGTCCCTTAGTTTTTGAAAAAAATTGAAAATTATAAAAACCATTTTTTTCGTAGACAAACTTTTTTTTTTGAGTATTTGTCTAATTCATAACGTAATTTTTTATCAAAAACACCCTGAATGTGTACCTATTGACAAAAACAACATTATAGACCAGTAACTGTCAAATTCCCTCCCTCGTCAAAAAAATATATATTAAAGAGTAGGAAACCTCATATGACAATTCTTTTTATTTAATGACTTAACGCAAATAAGAAATAGAAAGCAAAAATTCAATTTAAAGACACTTTGTTACAAGTTAGGTTAAAACATGCTAAATTATAATACATAATCCACTAAAAATAATATATTGTAAGACCGGCTTATACTAGAAATTTATAAATAATACATAATGTGCATACATGTTAACACTTGTGTACAAGTTTGCGAAACCTTATCGAAATTCTACCCTGCCACAGGAATGTTTTTTAATCAATTATCTTCATATTAAACAATATCGTGAAGGTCGTATTCATCGGTGCCCTTTGGTCAATGAGCACAGCCGGGATCGGCGCAATAACCAAATATTGCTGTTCAGTGGTGTTTTCCCCGAAAAAAAGAGTAACACGTTGAACTTCGAGATTTTCAACCAGACATAGGCCGTTTTAGAAACCGTCAACTGCGTCAAAAATGCATTTGCAGAATGTTCTTAAACGTAAACTGCAAAAGTCTTCTGTTCGAAAACGCAAATACAAACTTTACTGTATTAGCATTGTGTTCGATAATGCAGCTTGCTAAAGTCACATGTTCGAAAACATCATCTGCGGTGCAGCTGTGCAGTAAAAAAATTGAGTTGACGTACAAAATATATAAAAGCCAGAGAGCGTGTTTGCTAAAGTCAAATGCGTTTGCAAGTAAATTGACTGACGTTGATCAAACTGATTTTGTGCAAGAAGGACGATTGCATATTTGACGATCATTTGATGATCAAATTGACTTTGATTTGACGTTTTCGAAAACGGCCATAGGTTGTGTTGCGAACAAGGGAGCCTTTTGCTCCATTGTGATCCCCTTAAAAAAACTATTGGTTAACACAGACTGGTTCACCAGCCTGTGCTTTCTATGAACTTTCCTGTTTGCCATTCAGACATGCGCTAGATAGTCCTGTTCTCCAACAACCCTGTTTCCAAAGTAATGAAGGCGATTTGTTTAGAGGTTTGAACAGTCGCAAAATAGGTGTTTAATGGTTGGTAATGGTTGGAAATTGGATGTGAAAACACTCAGTCTGGTGGCCATTGTGCCAATGAATGGCGCAATGACCTGTTAATACATCTATCAAGATTCTAATATTCTTTTTACTCAGCGATAAAATATACTGAGTTTTCTTTTCATTTATTCTAGGCCTTAAACTTCTAGAGATAACGCACTAGTTCCTGAGCATCCAGGAGTTATTGATTTGCCCTTTCGTTATTAGGTTTATTCTCCTTTTAATCACGCCGATTAAGACGTCTGGTCAATTTCCTAATTGGCTACTTCTATATCAATTTGATACCGACCCTTTCCTTGCCAGTTCATCTTCTATTCCTTTCTTTATTGTTATGGCCAGGAACCCAGCAAAGTTTGACTTGGTTATTGTTACAAATATTATTCGGTATTTCTCAGTATTTTTCTACTGTCTTGGATCTTATAATCTCACTGGCTATTGCTTGGCTGTCTACGAAAAATGTGATCTCCGAAGAGCTCAGTATCCTTGTGTACCATTGGACATAATAGGGACTTTTTTAATTTGACAAAGTGGCTACATTTTTACAAGCCGTTTGAGGAAATTGCTCTTCTTGTATCTTTGACTACATGTGTGGTTGCTCATGATTCATGAAAGCTGATCAAACTTAGGAACGCTGAAGGTTTAAAGCCATGAAAGCGATATTTGGTCAGCGTTTCAGCGATATTCATTAAGGAGGAAAGATTAAGTTCGTTCACTTGTACGTTTGACCATAACGACAAAAATCGACACTAATGTGCAAATAAACCCAAACCAACTGTTTCACTGTCTCGCTTGCGTTTTGAGAAGTAATGTTGAGCCTTCTACTTACATGAGGTACGAATTAGTTGCACAACCCCCAACTCTCTCTCATGGTACGGTTCTGCGAAAAGGTACAAGAACAACTCATCTCACTGTTTTAAAGTTTTCAGCCTGTGGGCAAACTTATTTGCCACAGGCAAATTCAAGGTCGATGAAGGTTTTCATCTACTGATCTGTTTTGTTCTTGGTTTCTGTTCTTTGACCAGAGGACAACGATGAATACAACCTTCACGATATTGTTTAATATGAAGAAAATTGATTAAAAAACATGCCTGTGGCAGGGTAGAATTTCGATAAGGTTTCGCAAACTTGTACACAAGTGTTAACATGTATGCACATTATGTATTATTTATAAATTTCTAGTATAAGCCGGTCTTACAATATATTATTTTTAGTGGATTATGTATTATAATTTAGCATGTTTTAACCTAACTTGTAACAAAGTGTCTTTAAATTGAATTTTTGCTTTCTATTTCTTATTTGCGTTAAGTCATTAAATAAAAAGAATTGTCATATGAGGTTTCCTACTCTTTAATATATATTTTTTTGACGAGGGAGAGGATTTGACAGTTACTGGTCTATATTGATGTTTTTGTCAACAGGTACAAATTCAGGGTGTTTTTAATAAAAAATCACGTTATGAATTAGACAAATACTCAAAAAAAAAAGTTTGTCTACGAAAAAAATGGTTTTTATAATTTTCAATTTTTTTCAAAAACTAAGGGACTTAAAAGAAATTGGTTTTCAAAATTCGACTCAGAATTGATAGGAGCATTGAAAAATAAAAATTTAATTTTTATATAACTACGCAAAGTTGAAAATAAATCAGTATACATATTTTTTTTCCACATTTTTTTTCAAAACTTTGAGTTTGAAAACTATTTTTTCGAAAACTATTTACTCAAATACCTTAATTTAAAAACAGAATTTAAGAATGGCGTTTTGGCTTTCAAAAAAAATAAAGCAAAATATTGTAGGTGTTGTCGTTATTTTTTAATAATTTTTTTTCCATTTCAAGTAATTTTCAAAACAAAATTGCCCCGCCCACCTAAATGGGAGGAGATACGAAGTGGCCCAACATCTTAAAATCATTCTTTTATAATGTGCCAACAATGACTAAAATTATTTGCTTTTATCACAAAGTGCACAATTGAATAGCTAAGCCGCCCCACTATTATGGCATCAGGCGAAGTAGAAAGTCTACTTTCTATAGAATCCATGGCATTCCACTCATTTAAACATGACTGTTCGGACTCAACACGGCGCTCATAATTTGACAACCAATCATGCGATGGTCCACCCGGATAAGAATTATTCTCACGAGCCTTTTGAGATACTTTATGAAGCGTTTGTAACGCCGACCTATGAGAAATGAAAAATTATATATTTATGTATATAATACAAATTATAATAAAAATCTATAATAGTTTATTACTCACCACACCACATTGCTTGAACAGAAACAGGTTTAAAAATATGTGTTTTACCAAACACACTTACACTAAACCCCCTAAAAATTAACATTTAAGTGAATGGATTAAATAAAAATATATAGAGAAACCAACCCGTCACCATCTAAATGAATTATTGTATCGACGAGTATCGGAACAACCAGGCCAATAGTGGTGTTCTCATTGCAGTCAATGCCCAGTAAACAAGAGTCTTCTATATCCTCCGCACAAGATTCATATTTATCCGAATCGGATTTCGAACAACGATTTGTTGAGAACAGCTGATTGCTCATTGCGGATCGCCGTTTGTCTGAGATATCATCAGCTTCGTGAGAACGGTTCATCTCCTGCTGTTGCTGTTTGCTCTCATTGCTACTCTGATTCTGATGTTGTGGATGAAGGTGATAATCATGAGTTTAAGTATCATTTGTCTGCTGTTTGCCACATTTCGATTGACACCGAGATCCTGTTCGATGTTTTTTCTCGGAACCGTTTCGTAGACAACAACGAGATGGAATCACTAGATATCGCGTACGGTTGGGTCGCTGGGATTCGAGTTTGACAGCCTTTTCAATTAAATTATAAGAAAAGACAATACTTAGCATACAAAAATAATTCCTAAAATTGTACTTTACCATTTTAAGAGTCTCTTCATGTCTCAGAAGATTGAACATGGACTGCAAATGCTGTTGAATATCTGAATTATTGCCTTGGGTACTATTGGTAGAGATCTAGTTGAATCGGTACTCAGTCGACTTTCGGCATATTGAGGAATATCTTTGAGGGCCAACACCAATGCTGTGCCTTTACCAGCAAAGAAACACTCACTAAAGGTAGATATTATGTTAACAATAAGAACCGTGAACGAGCATTTTTCGATGTGTCTCCTTTTGGTAGGAGCGAATTGGAAACTTTATCAGTTTTGAGGTATTGGATAGAATTTTTTGTGAATCGATGACGTTCATTCTACGCTTCGTATCTCAGAACTTGATAATTTCAAATTTGAATAATTGTTGGCAGTATTTGTTGAGTTGGCTTGACGTTGTTCCTCTTCTGTTTCTTTGCGATAGCCCAAACATGGAGCAGCATCCAAGTGGTATCTCGTGTTTCTAGAGAAGACGGAAAAAAACATTCATCAGGAATGATGACTTTAAAAACATACTCATACCTACCCTAACACTGCCAAGACCCAGGAAATTGTGTTTTGCTGTACAACAAACTCTCGACTTCTTGTGCAAAAACAACGGCATACCACTGTGGGTCACTTGAAGACATATTTCGGGTAAGACCTCGAAGTGATTAAGATATTTTTCTGTTTGATGGAAGATTTGAAAAAAAATTACACATGGAATTTTCAAATAAATAACTTACCTTCTGATACTGTTTTAAAGCGTTCTGCAAAATTAGGGTTTTCACGAACTTTTAGGTCTTCTGGCAAACCTTCGTCGAGCAAAATCGGAGGAGTCTCTTTTACTTAATCCAACCGATGTTGGTTTGTAAGAGATGCTTTCAATTTTTAAGATGTTTTTGTTTCTACTTTAAAGGCATTGTTTAAAGGATCTTCTTAAGCTTTTCAAGCTCACGGAGTGGTTTTTGAAGTTAAAAAAAGTGAGTAATGCAGGAAAAATATACTGAACACTAATGGAATCTAGCCAGTGGATTCATCTGCTTCAGGGTTTATATAGCGCTGCTCCTTCTTCGGCATGAAATATTGCATGGCACTGATGTGCACGAGAATCACTTATTTTTGGTACTTATTTTAAGTGTTCTGTGCTCTGGAGACACGTACTTCTCCTACTTGGAATAGATGTCACCAATGCTAAACCATGCGTTGTCCTATCGTGGATTTGTGACGAGCAGTTCAACAGAAACTCAAAAAGCTTTGTCCAGCTCTTCTGTGAGAATCACCTCATGGCCGAACGAATTGTTACTATACAGGATCCATTTTCACTGCACGTTTAAGGAACTTTATTGCTATTTAGTGCTCTAAATACAGCGAGAAACAATTGCTGGCGATCCACCAACTTTCAAGAGAAGCTTTATGTTGCAGCACTTGATTGTATATCAGAGCAGAAATGTAACTTCTTTTTGCAAGTACATCAATGACGAACAGTAGGATTCCAGACGATGGGGATAGATGAGTGTGTCATAGCGTTTTTGTGCCTCCTGCATCTTGTTGTGGGAAGTGGAAACGACCGATAAATAAATAAAACAAAAAAACTTGAGTTAACTTCACAAAAAGAAACTAATGAAAATAAAATACAAAGTTGTGACAGTAACAGAGATAAACTGACAGTGACATTTTATTTCGAAATTTTTCGAACAAGTTTTCCATGAGAGCGCTCATAACTTAAGAGTGGTCGGGACCACTCATAAGTTTTATGAGCGCTCATAAATAATCACTATTATTGCTTGATGAATAGGTTTATGAGCCTCTTAAGTTATGAGCGTTCGGTGAATACCGCCCTAAGTTTTTGCATCTTCCATTTTATATCTAAGATGGCTGAGTGGGTAGAATGATGGACTCTTACGCAGGAGTTCCGTGTTCGATTCCTAGACGGGTAAGAAAAATCTTTGTGTTTTATAATTATTTCCAATTCATTAATTCATTAATTAACAAATAATTGAAAACAAATAATAGTTTCAGGTTTAACAAACATTAAATGCGGTAAAAATCACTCAAAAGAAATTGAAAGTAAAAAGAATTATATTTTTTTCCCCATTTTCCTACAACCTCTGTAAGAGCTCCCCACATCATCATATCCTTCCTCTCCCCAAATCCCCTATATTGGGCTGGATCAAGGTGTTATACGACCCGTGCCGATGATCAGCCTGGCTGAGGGCCCAATTCAAATACTAGCTCAGTCGCTAACGGAGTATTCGGACAGATGGCAATCTTCGAATTAACTAGCCTTCTCTGAATATACGGATCTCTGTGCAGAGTGACCGACCCTTCTCCGATACTCGTGTGAATTATATGAATTTTTTAAATGATGTTAGTGGTAAGTCCGGTTCTTCTTCAAGTTCGGCCGGCAGTGCGACTGTAAGGTCGTCTGCTGTACCTCCTGTCTTGCCTGTTACCTGTTAGTGGTGAAACCGTGAGTAATAATGGTCTAGTTGCTGGCAACAAGAACAGTGAGAGTAAGGTAGAAATACCCAATTTCAGTGATGGAGGGATCGTGAAGCATGGCCCTTCCACCACTACGGAGAGTAAACCTCCCCAAACTTCGCACTCTCACTTTAGTGGTGGAAGGATCGTGAAGCATGGCCCTTCCACCTCTAACGTGAGTGTAGCTCACACGGGTCCCAGTGGGGGTAGGCGTAAGCCTACACCTGGTGGGTCCTTTTACAAGGATAAGCGGAATGCTGAGAGGATCCTGAAGATCTTTTGTGCGAGACCGAAGGTTGGAGGTGACTCAAAGCATGAAGCGAAAGTAAGGTGGGCTAAGAGCTTCTTAGCTAAACACCAGACCAGCGGCGACTCCACGTCAAAGCGACAACGGTCTATTGAAGGTACCATGCCTTACGCAAAAAGAACAAAAGTGCAAAACACCAGTACTCCCCTCAAACCCCCAATCAAATCTTTTAGAGATATTCTAAAAGATAAAATCGTAGTTGCGATTATTGATAGAAGTGATATAGATGGTACGATATCTTCTGATCATTGGCAGATGGTGAAATTGAAGCTGTCGGCTGGCTTCTTAAGTCTTTTGAGGGACAACCCGGGACCACCTCCAATCACTAGTGATGGCGGTTGGCCATTTCAAGCTCATCGCCTGCGATGATCAGAGATCGTGCGATCTCTATAAGCTGGCTATCAGCAGGATAGGAGAAGTCTGGCCAGGTGCGAAGCTTGAGATAATTGCTAAGGAGGACATCCCTTGCAGGCCAAGAGCACGTACCTGGATCCCGGCTGAACCCTCCTGTATGGATGAAATGCTCCAGATAATCCAGCTTTCGAATCCATCCCTTCCTACTCACAACTGGAAAGTCGCGAAACTGGAGGAACAAAAAGGCCTTTACAGAGGCGCACTCATTGTGATTAATAAAGAATCCCTTGTTTCTCTGGCACAGACTAAAGGTGTGATTAGGTTCGGGTTTGAGACAGTGAACCTTATAGGGTCTACAAAAAAGATGAGGTAGATGCAGCTTGCGCTCCTCCACACCCCTAAGAAGACGAAGCTGTGGTCGGGGACCCTGGTATGTCCATCACCTTCCCGTGTTTGGAAGATGATGCATCCAGGGCATCTTCGGCTCCAGTGGAGTCCTCTCCAAACGTCGACAGCCTTTCCGACATGGAAACTGAAGACTATTTAAACAGTGTTCTTTTAAGTGAGGACGAGCTTTTAAGTTCGTCCTCTGACTTGGAAGAACCTGATAATACCGTGGTGGAGGCTGATCTGCCTAATTGTAGCCAAAATGCTGCAGTTAGTTCAGATAAACCTCCAACACTCCATCAAGGCGTCAGCCTCACTTCTTCTCCGAATATCCAGCAACAGAGAGGATATCGTCCTGAACCAAGAACCTTGGATTGTGAAATCCATCGTAAAGGGACTCAGGACTCCTGGATACTACCTACTGTATGCGTCCGGTAAAGGTGAACCTAGATCCTGCATACTAGTAAAAAGTAGCATTAATGTATATTTACTACCTAATTTCAGCGATCGAGATATTACGGCTACAAGACTGGAGACGACCAAAGGCACACTTTGGATAGCATCAGCATATCTCGGCCATGACCACCTTGGCCCTCTCCCAGGAAAAACCCTGGAGAATATTATCGCTGAAGCAGAAAGGTGAAATATCAGCCTCATTATTGGGAGTGATGTCAATGCCCACCACACAGTATGGGGTAGTACTGAATACTAACCTTATAGTAAGTAACGTAGGCAATGAACCAACTTTCGTTACCAGAAACAGACAAGAAGTTTTAGACTTAACTCTTGTCTCCGACAACATCTATCAAATGATTTCAAACTGGAAAGTTTCTAGTGATCACTCGTTCTCTGATCATAGATACATTCAATTCAGCTTGAACGATGAACCTCCTGGCCAGTTAACTTTTCGTAATCATAGGAAAACAGACTTGCCCAAGTACAGAGAAACACTTAAGAGACTTATTAAACCTGACATTTTAAGTGCTCCATCCAACAAAAACGATCTTGACAGCAAAGTAAATGATCTTACTTTAGCCCTAAACAAATCATTAGAAACCTCCTGTCCTCTTATTCTAATGAAGGGTAAAACGAAGCCTGTAGGAAACTTTTCAATCGAGCTAAAAGTACTAGAGTAATGTCCGATTGGGATTCCTATAAAGAATCACTAAAATTATATAAAAAAGAATTGAGGAAAACCAAATGATCTTCTTACAGGACATTCTGTGGCAATATAGAAGAAGCCTCAGAAGCATCAAGATTAAGAAAAATCCTGTCCACAAATCCAGTTATGCCTAGCTGCCTTCAAAATGCTGATGGCTCCTGGACCAACTCTTGCGAAGAATCACTTAATTTGCTACTGGATACTCATTTTCCAGGCAGCTCACAGACTGTTAATAGCACTGCCCTTTACAGGACAAGCGAAAAACTAACATTTCCACAAGGTCTGATTACAAGGGAAAAATTACAATGGGCACTCAATAGCTTCAAACCATACAAGTCGGCGGGGCCAGATGGCATCATTCCGGCTGAACTACAGATGAATTCAGAAGTAATTCTGCCGATTCTGGAAGTCATCTTCAATGGTTGCTTAAATCTGGTCCATATTCCGCTTCTATGGAGAGAAGTCAAAGTTGTGTTTATACCCAAAGTCGGTCAGGAGCTCAAAGTGGTTTTAGCGAGTAAGGAAGGAGTTTTTAAGATTCATGTGGTATCACAACGGACCAATTTTGGTCTAAGTGTGTCAGTACTTAGTACTGACAGCCACTTCTACCTAACCTAACCTTGAGGCCACACGAGCCAGTACTGGCTAGCCAATTGGCTACATATACTAGCTGTCAAATTCCTATTAGGGGGGTTTACATTGCATGACAGCATCGCTTGATGGAAATGGAACAGTATTCAAAATCTTTTAAAAACCATACAACATTGCTTGTCAAGCGGTTGTTTCTTGCGTTCAAATGATCAAATCAAGCCATGTTGTCAAGCAATGTTGGTCCATGTGAACCCCCCTATTCGTGTATATGCCATGACGTAGGTGGCATGCCAAACTGACTTCTCTACTGGCCAGCGTTCGGATCTTTTTCCAAATGGAGTAAATCTACTTCGATTTTAAGGAAAGCAATTTAACTACTACGATTTTCCACTTTTTCAAGACTGAAGATGGAACCGCT
This sequence comes from Dasysyrphus tricinctus, assembly GCA_963921185.1. Lineage (NCBI taxonomy): Eukaryota > Metazoa > Arthropoda > Insecta > Diptera > Syrphidae > Dasysyrphus > Dasysyrphus tricinctus. The sequence continues at coordinate 174,070,920 of OY992531.1, read as the reverse complement.
TCAATTTATCGTCTGTTGGGTGTGGAGTGGCATTTGTGTGCTCTGCTCACTTATCAATCCTGCCATGTTGCAAACTGTCATTAGCGGTTGTATAATGGATTTTTATCTTCGCTTGCTTAAAAAAGTAGCATGTTAAATGCAACAACAATTTGGTATAGTTCCATATTGTTGTTAGCCTTGTCTTTTTGTACATTTTTATCTTTGATTACAAAAAAATAAGCATGTAAAATAAGACCACAATATGGAATTATACCGGATTGTTGTTGTATTTAACATGCTACTTCTTTTTATGTGGAGATAAAAATGTAAGAACACACGCACTGACGCCATCACTCCATGCTACATCATTAGCAAAAAACAAGAAAAGCCAAAGTTTCGTTGTCATAAAGAAAGTTTCGCATTGGTTTTGAAGAGCCTTAATTTATTTCTATCACAAAAAAATATTTATCTTAAGAACTCTTATTTTATTTTTCGTGTGGATAATCAATGGTAAAAACAACAACAAAAAACCCGCATCGGTGAACGTTTCGCGACGGTTTGGGAGAGCCTTTAATCAATTCATTCGGCAGTTTTTTTAACTTTCTTCTTGAACGGAAATAATACTCAACCTACAACACACCAGACGAAATAAGTGTGGTTCCGGCTTTATTCATCTTTAAATATTTTTTGGATCGCTAGCAAATTTATAAACTTTTGAGTTCTTAAGGATTGTGCATGGACTTTTAGTTTTTATTTTATTAATATTTTGTGAAAGAAAATGGGAGTTAACTTAAGTTTTAGACCTATTTTTCCAAATATGCTACGAAATAGTACTGCCGAACCCTGTTACTGGCTGCTCTACTGGCTTCCCAACTGGCTACGAAAGAGGCAAGCCAGTTGACGAGCCAGTGGCTCAGGTTTGTATGTGTTAGTAAAAAAATGTGAGTGTATTGCGACTGGCTAGCCAGTACTGGCTCGTGTGGCCTCAGGGTAACCTAACCTAGTGTGATATTAGGCGTTTTCCTTTGGAAGTGGCGATTTACTTGCAAGTACTTTGCCAGCTTTTTTCAATGGAACACATCAAACTGCTTTCCCATGTAAAATGTATCTACTCGCGCATGAGAGCATGTGCAGTTGGTAGTACTAGATTAGGGTTTTCATCTACTCGTAAGTACTTCACCACCTCCAAAGGAAAACGGCTATGATTGATTCTGCTAGTAAGATCTAGATGGAGTGACTTTCATAGTTTTTAAGGCATCTGTAACATTTGGAATTTTTTGAAAAAGGAAAATATCAAAGGTTTTCCCAAACCAAACTGAAAAATTCAGAACCACAACGAAACTTTCGATGTGCAAAAAGGCACATATATAAGTTTAATAATGTTATTGATCATATATTTTATCAGTTGTTGTATAGATATTTGGGCTTAATGATCTTTATTAAAATAATGCAATTAATTAAAAAACCAATTCATTCTTTCCCAACGTTTCTCCGGAAAGTAACGAAGATCATTAAGCCCATATATCTATACAAGCACATATATAAGTTTATACATGAAGTGCCTATCAATTTTGCTTCCATCAAATTGGTTTTGTGTTAATTTGTGCAAAAGAAATATTTTAACATCGATATTCAAGCATTAATATCATCGATGCTCACCCAGCGGCTCCATTAGCAACATTTGAGGCAATAAATTGCCTCACTCATTGCTATTGCCTTTAATAATGCAAATGGAGACGCTTTGTCAATGGCAATGGCAATATTGCCTAGAAGATGAGAGGCAATTATTGATTTCCATCTTCAAGGCAATAAATTGAGGAAAAATGGGATTCCCCGTAATTGTGAATGGCTTCTTTATTGATTTTTTCAATTAAATTGTAGAATATGGGAACGCACATGACAAAATATAGTGAATTAAAATTAAATTTTATTAAAAACAGGGGATTTGAACAGCATTTGCAGTCAAATATTTCTATGCACACATTTTATAATTGAAATTGCCTGGCAATGAAAATGCCCACCCAAACAATAAACTGCCATTCCTATTCCAATTGCAATTGCCTCAAAAATTGCCAATGGAGCCACAGCGTCAGCAAGACGCCTTTTAAACCATAAAAGTTCTTGTACACACTTTTGTAAGCAAAATATCTTGCAATATCGATAGATAACAGTTTACACATGAAATACTTGCAATATTGCTTCTATCAAATTTGTGGACGATAAATTTTGCAAAATACAATTATTAGCATCGATTTCCACGCATTGAAATAATAGATGCTCAGAAAGACCCAATTCATTGCGGTATCAGAAGATGCGTGAATAAATTAAAACAACGATATGTTTGGAAGAATATGAACAAAATGAACAAATTTGTATGAAACATGGGCGTGAGTGGCCAAGAATGATTTTGTTATTTTTGGATGTGGTTTAGTCCTACAATCGCCTTGCAGAAATTTGTTCACTGTGGTGTACTTCAAAACCGAAAAAAATGCATTTTTGTTCTATGACTTTAATAAAGTTTTACTAAGTTTCTGGCTTCTGACCAATTCAAAACTAGAATAAGAAAGTGGAAAAAGAAATCAAGACAGTCTCAAGACTATTTTGTATATAAAAATGGCCATAAAACATCATTAATAAGAACATTTACCATAAAACTATAATATTATAATCCTCACAATATTAAAAAATCCTGAGTAAAATAATATGTTTAAAAAGATTAGAAAGTTGTTGAAATACGTAGGTAATGGGTCTGTTTAAACCCGTAATGCGTCCTTGGGATATTCTGAAACCCCGTTAAACACACTAATATAGTGTCAGTAGACGTTATGAAGTTAGAATAAAGCATTACACCCACTAAAAATATAATCACTATGCAATATTGCTCAATGCAATTGCATTATATAAACATTGAAATATCTTCTTTTCTAAATGAAATGCAATGTAACGTCCATATCAAAAGTTGTTCCTGAGTAGCATACCTTTCATTTGACACTAATTTCATTAATGGCCGCTAACGCCCAAAAATGCCCATTCTCCTTTGTTAACAACTGCGAAACATGCAATGAAACAAAGATAACCAGATACACAAAAGAAAATATTGTAATTACAGACACACCCAGTACGTCATTTGAAACAGTAACAATTGACACTGTAGGGCCACTTAGACCATCAAATGGTTATAGAGACATATTAACAGTACAATGTGATTTAACGAAATTTGTAGAAGCATTCCCGATAGAAACTAAAGAAGCAAATACTAGCTGTGTTTTTTTCCCTGCCCGAATAGGCTTGGACGAAAAAAACGATGTCGGGGCTAAGCAATTTACATTTTAAAAGCAACAACAACTAAGCCCCTTGGGGCTTAGCTAAGCCCAGAGAATTTTCGGGGCTTAACTTAAGCCCAGATAAAAACTGTGTTACCGGCATGAATTTCATACATGTTATCGATAGTTTGTATGGAAACTCCATTTTTTTTCTGTAATGGCGTCGTTTAGCCCCGATGTCGTTTTTTTCATCCGATTCCCCCGGGCTTGCAAAAAAAACACACCTACTGTAGCAAAAACAATAGTCGAAAAATTTATTCTTAAATACGGATGTTTTAAGAAACTAAAAACAGATAAAGGAACAGAATTTACTAATGAATTACTAAAGAATATTTGTACACTTTTAAAGATAGAAAAGATAGTTTCCACACCTTTTCACCATGAAACAATGGGATCAATAGAAAGAAATCATAGGGTATTTAATGAATATATTATGAGCGTAGGAGATAAAGATAACTGGGAAGAATGGTTACCATATTATACTTATTGTTATAACTCAACACCACACAGTAGCACTTTATATTCACCATTTGAACTAGTATTTGGAAAGTTATGTACACTTCCATGTGAAGTAATAGAAAACAAAGATACAATTTATAACATCGATAATTACTTGAATGAATTTAAATGTAAATTAAGACATGCTCATGAACAAGCAAAAAGCAACTTAATCAATGATAAATATAAAAAACAAAATTTTCAAAAAAATGTTAATAGATCAAATTTTATCGTAGGAGATCATGTATATTTAAAAAATCAAAATAAAAGAAAATTTGATAAACCATTTAGAGGACCATATAAAATAATTTCACAAAATGGTGTAAATAGTACAATATTAATAGACAATAAGGAATATACTATTCATAATAACAATCTAATTAAATCTAGAATTAAACATTATACATAAAAATAAACACAAAAATGTTCACATACAAAAAAAATAATAGGGGTATTCACGATCCGATGTAACTGGTCTTGTATCATTGCAAAAGTGTAAAAGTGTAACATTTTCTTACACTACAACAACAAAATATACTGAATGTCAAAATGTTACACTTTTACATTTTTGCTATACCCCAACCCCACTGATCTCTATATATAACTGGATAGTGTATTCCATAGAAAGTATAACAGTTTTTTTGACTCCAATTGAAGATGACATTTGCTAGGCATTCTCACTTTTTGACGTCTGCTGAGCACAAAAAAAAAGTAATTTGAAGTGAGATTTTTATTTGTACAAAAACAGAATATTTTGTTTATTTTTTTTAAGTTCTGTCGGAATGTGAACGAAACTCCTGTGCAGCTCTTCAAATTCTGGAGAAGTGTGGTTTGCAGATGTCTAACGCGCCCCGGGAAGTAGTGGTCAGTTTGAGGAGGAACATACATTTCTTCGCCAGGAAAAAAATTTCGACCGGGGTACAGGCCGACTTTGGCAAATGCCACCAACAATCTACGGAACTGGCGGGTGATTTACTGCCCAAGCGACAAGTGCGTTGCTAAGAGCTTATTGGATCTTATGGAGATGAATGCTAACACCATGGGTATCAACGTCCAGTTTGCCCTGCAAAATGGCCGCATTGAGTCGTATGTAGGGTGTTTGCGAGAGAACATTCGCCAAGGAGCTCAGACTGTCGTTTGGCTGGGGGAGATGTCATCACCTGGGACCTTCGTAGGACATGGTTAGTCTATCTTATTTTTGTTCTAGATATCGTTAGATGCTAAGCAATGTTTTATTTCATTTTAGTGGACCAGCTGATATTAAACAAATCACGAATACGGAGGACGTACTGTGAGATTTTTGCCCAACAGTGAAGTTGTCTATGCCAGTATTGGTCGACCCGACATAACTCTAAAGGTATACATAGCTAAATCAACTGTTCCACTTATTGAATCGTCCCTTAAATTATATGGTGGAATGTCGATGTCAAGAATTAAATAAGTTTTTGCTGAGAAAATGTGTTTTTATTTAAGAGAATGTGGAGACTTCTAAGATCCCAGAAATATAAAAAAATGTTTTATTGTTAAGTTTTTCATTGATCTAATAATGTATTAATAAAATTCTATTCTGTTACATATCTAATTGTGGTTTTTTTTTTAATTTTCTTGGCTTATGTTTTAGGGCTGCTGAATCCTTGATATTGATAGATAAACCAAGCTCCCATTTCCAAACTATTTGCTTTATTTGAATGATTGGAACGCTCAATGCAATTGCATTATATAAACATTGAAATATCTTCTTTTCTAAATGAAATGCAATGTAACGTCCATATCAAAAGTTGTTCCTGAGTAGCATACCTTTCATTTGACACTAATTTCATTAATGGCCGCTAACGCCCAAAAATGCCCATTCTCCTTTGTTAACAACTGCGAAACATGCAATGAAACAAAGATAACCAGATACACAAAAGAAAATATTGTAATTACAGACACACCCAGTACGTCATTTGAAACAGTAACAATTGACACTGTAGGGCCACTTAGACCATCAAATGGTTATAGAGACATATTAACAGTACAATGTGATTTAACGAAATTTGTAGAAGCATTCCCGATAGAAACTAAAGAAGCAAATACTAGCTGTGTTTTTTTCCCTGCCCGAATAGGCTTGGACGAAAAAAACGATGTCGGGGCTAAGCAATTTACATTTTAAAAGCAACAACAACTAAGCCCCTTGGGGCTTAGCTAAGCCCAGAGAATTTTCGGGGCTTAACTTAAGCCCAGATAAAAACTGTGTTACCGGCATGAATTTCATACATGTTATCGATAGTTTGTATGGAAACTCCATTTTTTTTCTGTAATGGCGTCGTTTAGCCCCGATGTCGTTTTTTTCATCCGATTCCCCCGGGCTTGCAAAAAAAACACACCTACTGTAGCAAAAACAATAGTCGAAAAATTTATTCTTAAATACGGATGTTTTAAGAAACTAAAAACAGATAAAGGAACAGAATTTACTAATGAATTACTAAAGAATATTTGTACACTTTTAAAGATAGAAAAGATAGTTTCCACACCTTTTCACCATGAAACAATGGGATCAATAGAAAGAAATCATAGGGTATTTAATGAATATATTATGAGCGTAGGAGATAAAGATAACTGGGAAGAATGGTTACCATATTATACTTATTGTTATAACTCAACACCACACAGTAGCACTTTATATTCACCATTTGAACTAGTATTTGGAAAGTTATGTACACTTCCATGTGAAGTAATAGAAAACAAAGATACAATTTATAACATCGATAATTACTTGAATGAATTTAAATGTAAATTAAGACATGCTCATGAACAAGCAAAAAGCAACTTAATCAATGATAAATATAAAAAACAAAATTTTCAAAAAAATGTTAATAGATCAAATTTTATCGTAGGAGATCATGTATATTTAAAAAATCAAAATAAAAGAAAATTTGATAAACCATTTAGAGGACCATATAAAATAATTTCACAAAATGGTGTAAATAGTACAATATTAATAGACAATAAGGAATATACTATTCATAATAACAATCTAATTAAATCTAGAATTAAACATTATACATAAAAATAAACACAAAAATGTTCACATACAAAAAAAATAATAGGGGTATTCACGATCCGATGTAACTGGTCTTGTATCATTGCAAAAGTGTAAAAGTGTAACATTTTCTTACACTACAACAACAAAATATACTGAATGTCAAAATGTTACACTTTTACATTTTTGCTATACCCCAACCCCACTGATCTCTATATATAACTGGATAGTGTATTCCATAGAAAGTATAACAGTTTTTTTGACTCCAATTGAAGATGACATTTGCTAGGCATTCTCACTTTTTGACGTCTGCTGAGCACAAAAAAAAAGTAATTTGAAGTGAGATTTTTATTTGTACAAAAACAGAATATTTTGTTTATTTTTTTTAAGTTCTGTCGGAATGTGAACGAAACTCCTGTGCAGCTCTTCAAATTCTGGAGAAGTGTGGTTTGCAGATGTCTAACGCGCCCCGGGAAGTAGTGGTCAGTTTGAGGAGGAACATACATTTCTTCGCCAGGAAAAAAATTTCGACCGGGGTACAGGCCGACTTTGGCAAATGCCACCAACAATCTACGGAACTGGCGGGTGATTTACTGCCCAAGCGACAAGTGCGTTGCTAAGAGCTTATTGGATCTTATGGAGATGAATGCTAACACCATGGGTATCAACGTCCAGTTTGCCCTGCAAAATGGCCGCATTGAGTCGTATGTAGGGTGTTTGCGAGAGAACATTCGCCAAGGAGCTCAGACTGTCGTTTGGCTGGGGGAGATGTCATCACCTGGGACCTTCGTAGGACATGGTTAGTCTATCTTATTTTTGTTCTAGATATCGTTAGATGCTAAGCAATGTTTTATTTCATTTTAGTGGACCAGCTGATATTAAACAAATCACGAATACGGAGGACGTACTGTGAGATTTTTGCCCAACAGTGAAGTTGTCTATGCCAGTATTGGTCGACCCGACATAACTCTAAAGGTATACATAGCTAAATCAACTGTTCCACTTATTGAATCGTCCCTTAAATTATATGGTGGAATGTCGATGTCAAGAATTAAATAAGTTTTTGCTGAGAAAATGTGTTTTTATTTAAGAGAATGTGGAGACTTCTAAGATCCCAGAAATATAAAAAAATGTTTTATTGTTAAGTTTTTCATTGATCTAATAATGTATTAATAAAATTCTATTCTGTTACATATCTAATTGTGGTTTTTTTTTTAATTTTCTTGGCTTATGTTTTAGGGCTGCTGAATCCTTGATATTGATAGATAAACCAAGCTCCCATTTCCAAACTATTTGCTTTATTTGAATGATTGGAACGCATTTAAGTCTCTTTTTAAGTATTCTAACTAGAATCAAAAACCATTTTCAATTCGAAAAAGATTTCAAAAAATTTGCATATAAAAGTAGTATCATCATTTTTCCACCTTCAAAAAATCATGAAATGTGTTTTGTATGCAAATTTTTCGAAATATAAGTTTGAATTGAAAATGGTTTTAAAAACCATTTAAAGGACTTAAATTCAAACTTAGAAACGTTCCAATCATCCAAAAGGACCAAATATTTTGGAAATGAGAGCTTGGTCTATCCATCAATTTCAAGAAATTTCTAAAAATTCGTAGAAATTTCTTGATATTGGTAGAAAGACCAAGCTCCCATTTCCAAACTATTTGCTTTATTTGAATGATTGGAACGCATTTAAGTCTCTTTTTAAGTATTCTAACTAGAATCGAAAACCATTTTCAATTCGAAAAAGGATTTCAAAAAATTTGCATATAAAAGTAGTATCATCATTTTTCCACCTTCAAAAAACTCATGAAATGTGTTTTGTATGCAAATTTTTCGAAATATAAGTTTGAATTGAAAATGGTTTTAAAAACCATTTAAAGGACTTAAATTCAAACTCAGAAACGTTCCAATCATCCAAAAGGACCAAATATTTTGGAAATGAGAGCTTGGTCTATCCATCAATTTCAAGAAATTTCTAAAAATTCGTAGAAATTTCTTGACATTGGTAGAAAGACCAAGCTCCCATTTCCAAACTATTTGCTTTATTTGAATGATTGGAACGCATTAAAGTCTTTTTTTAAGTATTCTAACTAGAATCGAAAACCATTTTCAATTCGAAAAAGGATTTCAAAAAATTTGCATATAAAAGTAGTATCATCATTTTTCCACCTTCAAAAAACTCATGAAATGTGTTTTGTATGCAAATTTTTCGAAATATAAGTTTGAATTGAAAATGGTTTTAAAAACAATTTAAAGGACTTAAATTCAAACTCAGAAACGTTCCAATCATCCAAAAGGACCAAATATTTTGGAAATGAGAGCTTGGTCTATCTACCAATATCAAGAAATTTCTACGAATTTTTAGAAATTTCTTGAAATTGATGGATAGACCAAGCTCTCATTTCCAAAATATTTGGTCCTTTTGGATGATTGGAACGTTTCTGAGTTTGAATTTAAGTCCTTTAAATGGTTTTCAAAAACCATTTTCAATTCAAACTTATATTTCGAAAAATTTGCATACAAAACACATTTCATGAGTTTTTTGAAGGTGGAAAAATGATGATACTACTTTTATATGCAAATTTTTTGAAATCCTTTTTCGAATTGAAAATGGTTTTTGATTCTAGTTAGAATACTTAAAAAGAGACTTAAATGCGTTCCAATCATTCAAATAAAGCAAATAGTTTGGAAATGGGAGCTTGGTTTATCTATCAATATCAAGGATTCAGCAGCCCTAAAACATAAGCCAAGAAAATTAAAAAAAAAACCACAATTAGATATGTAACAGAATAGAATTTTATTAATACATTATTAGATCAATGAAAAACTTAACAATAAAACATTTTTTTATATTTCTGGGATCTTAGAAGTCTCCACATTCTCTTAAATAAAAACACATTTTCTCAGCAAAAACTTATTTAATTCTTGACATCGACATTCCACCATATAATTTAAGGGACGATTCAATAAGTGGAACAGTTGATTTAGCTATGTATACCTTTAGAGTTATGTCGGGTCGACCAATACTGGCATAGACAACTTCACTGTTGGGCAAAAATCTCACAGTACGTCCTCCGTATTCGTGATTTGTTTAATATCATCTGGTCCACTAAAATGAAATAAAACATTGCTTAGCATCTAACGATATTTAGAACAAAAATAAGATGACTAACCATGTCCTACGAAGGTCCCAGGTGATGAAATCTCCCCCAGCCAATGCCGTCATAAACAAACGATTGTGTAACGACCAGTCAGCACCCATTAGAGGAACATTCGGTGACTCCAAGGACATTATGTCTTGTTGAGAGCGGACGTTGTACAAATGTATTATTCCTTTCTTTTCGGCCACCAACACCTTGCCAGGTTCGTCTGGATGTCTGGATGCCAGCGCACTGACATACCAGCCTAAGACAGGCAGAAGGTTGTAACAGTTTCAAAGCTGTGAGCTGAGCTCCAAATCTTACACGAATGATCGTCACTAACGGAGGCAAGGAACTCTTCGTCATGCTCCCAGGCCACATCGTTAACGTAATTCGTGTGTCCTTTAAGAATGAATTTGTAAAAAGCCATAAATTTGTTCGGAAAAGTTTACCACATGAGATGGATCAGTTTAAGTTCGCATTTTTAATAAAGTTTTAGAATTCTCTTGAATATTAATTTTAAACTCGGAAAAGTTAAACCTTTTTGTTTTTTCACTTTTTGACGTTTGAAGATGTCAGTTTTCACCTTTTATGTTATACTTTCATACAGTATAACAAAAAAAAATAGGCAACGTCACTTATAACAGTTCTTCAAATGGAGTCAACTTTTTTGTATGGATACGCTATCCAGTTATATATAGAGATCAGTGCCCAACCCTATCTTTGTATATGAAAACCATAGTACTATCATGGTGGCACTCGAAGAGGGCGACATCTCAAGTCTCCAAGTCTCTTCTATCAAATTTGTGGACGATAAATTTTGCAAAATACAATTATTAGCATCGATTTCCACGCATTGAAATAATAGATGCTCAGAAAGACCCAATTCATTGCGGTATCAGAAGATGCGTGAATAAATTAAAACAACGATATGTTTGGAAGAATATGAACAAAATGAACAAATTTGTATGAAACATGGGCGTGAGTGGCCAAGAATGATTTTGTTATTTTTGGATGTGGTTTAGTCCTACAATCGCCTTGCAGAAATTTGTTCACTGTGGTGTACTTCAAAACCGAAAAAAATGCATTTTTGTTCTATGACTTTAATAAAGTTTTACTAAGTTTCTGGCTTCTGACCAATTCAAAACTAGAATAAGAAAGTGGAAAAAGAAATCAAGACAGTCTCAAGACTATTTTGTATATAAAAATGGCCATAAAACATCATTAATAAGAACATTTACCATAAAACTATAATATTATAATCCTCACAATATTAAAAAATCCTGAGTAAAATAATATGTTTAAAAAGATTAGAAAGTTGTTGAAATACGTAGGTAATGGGTCTGTTTAAACCCGTAATGCGTCCTTGGGATATTCTGAAACCCCGTTAAACACACTAATATAGTGTCAGTAGACGTTATGAAGTTAGAATAAAGCATTACACCCACTAAAAATATAATCACTATGCAATATTGCTCAATGCAATTGCATTATATAAACATTGAAATATCTTCTTTTCTAAATGAAATGCAATGTAACGTCCATATCAAAAGTTGTTCCTGAGTAGCATACCTTTCATTTGACACTAATTTCATTAATGGCCGCTAACGCCCAAAAATGCCCATTCTCCTTTGTTAACAACTGCGAAACATGCAATGAAACAAAGATAACCAGATACACAAAAGAAAATATTGTAATTACAGACACACCCAGTACGTCATTTGAAACAGTAACAATTGACACTGTAGGGCCACTTAGACCATCAAATGGTTATAGAGACATATTAACAGTACAATGTGATTTAACGAAATTTGTAGAAGCATTCCCGATAGAAACTAAAGAAGCAAATACTAGCTGTGTTTTTTTCCCTGCCCGAATAGGCTTGGACGAAAAAAACGATGTCGGGGCTAAGCAATTTACATTTTAAAAGCAACAACAACTAAGCCCCTTGGGGCTTAGCTAAGCCCAGAGAATTTTCGGGGCTTAACTTAAGCCCAGATAAAAACTGTGTTACCGGCATGAATTTCATACATGTTATCGATAGTTTGTATGGAAACTCCATTTTTTTTCTGTAATGGCGTCGTTTAGCCCCGATGTCGTTTTTTTCATCCGATTCCCCCGGGCTTGCAAAAAAAACACACCTACTGTAGCAAAAACAATAGTCGAAAAATTTATTCTTAAATACGGATGTTTTAAGAAACTAAAAACAGATAAAGGAACAGAATTTACTAATGAATTACTAAAGAATATTTGTACACTTTTAAAGATAGAAAAGATAGTTTCCACACCTTTTCACCATGAAACAATGGGATCAATAGAAAGAAATCATAGGGTATTTAATGAATATATTATGAGCGTAGGAGATAAAGATAACTGGGAAGAATGGTTACCATATTATACTTATTGTTATAACTCAACACCACACAGTAGCACTTTATATTCACCATTTGAACTAGTATTTGGAAAGTTATGTACACTTCCATGTGAAGTAATAGAAAACAAAGATACAATTTATAACATCGATAATTACTTGAATGAATTTAAATGTAAATTAAGACATGCTCATGAACAAGCAAAAAGCAACTTAATCAATGATAAATATAAAAAACAAAATTTTCAAAAAAATGTTAATAGATCAAATTTTATCGTAGGAGATCATGTATATTTAAAAAATCAAAATAAAAGAAAATTTGATAAACCATTTAGAGGACCATATAAAATAATTTCACAAAATGGTGTAAATAGTACAATATTAATAGACAATAAGGAATATACTATTCATAATAACAATCTAATTAAATCTAGAATTAAACATTATACATAAAAATAAACACAAAAATGTTCACATACAAAAAAAATAATAGGGGTATTCACGATCCGATGTAACTGGTCTTGTATCATTGCAAAAGTGTAAAAGTGTAACATTTTCTTACACTACAACAACAAAATATACTGAATGTCAAAATGTTACACTTTTACATTTTTGCTATACCCCAACCCCACTGATCTCTATATATAACTGGATAGTGTATTCCATAGAAAGTATAACAGTTTTTTTGACTCCAATTGAAGATGACATTTGCTAGGCATTCTCACTTTTTGACGTCTGCTGAGCACAAAAAAAAAGTAATTTGAAGTGAGATTTTTATTTGTACAAAAACAGAATATTTTGTTTATTTTTTTTAAGTTCTGTCGGAATGTGAACGAAACTCCTGTGCAGCTCTTCAAATTCTGGAGAAGTGTGGTTTGCAGATGTCTAACGCGCCCCGGGAAGTAGTGGTCAGTTTGAGGAGGAACATACATTTCTTCGCCAGGAAAAAAATTTCGACCGGGGTACAGGCCGACTTTGGCAAATGCCACCAACAATCTACGGAACTGGCGGGTGATTTACTGCCCAAGCGACAAGTGCGTTGCTAAGAGCTTATTGGATCTTATGGAGATGAATGCTAATACCATGGGTATCAACGTCCAGTTTGCCCTGCAAAATGGCCGCATTGAGTCGTATGTAGGGTGTTTGCGAGAGAACATTCGCCAAGGAGCTCAGACTGTCGTTTGGCTGGGGGAGATGTCATCACCTGGGACCTTCGTAGGACATGGTTAGTCTATCTTATTTTTGTTCTAGATATCGTTAGATGCTAAGCAATGTTTTATTTCATTTTAGTGGACCAGCTGATATTAAACAAATCACGAATACGGAGGACGTACTGTGAGATTTTTGCCCAACAGTGAAGTTGTCTATGCCAGTATTGGTCGACCCGACATAACTCTAAAGGTATACATAGCTAAATCAACTGTTCCACTTATTGAATCGTCCCTTAAATTATATGGTGGAATGTCGATGTCAAGAATTAAATAAGTTTTTGCTGAGAAAATGTGTTTTTATTTAAGAGAATGTGGAGACTTCTAAGATCCCAGAAATATAAAAAAATGTTTTATTGTTAAGTTTTTCATTGATCTAATAATGTATTAATAAAATTCTATTCTGTTACATATCTAATTGTGGTTTTTTTTTTAATTTTCTTGGCTTATGTTTTAGGGCTGCTGAATCCTTGATATTGATAGATAAACCAAGCTCCCATTTCCAAACTATTTGCTTTATTTGAATGATTGGAACGCATTTAAGTCTCTTTTTAAGTATTCTAACTAGAATCAAAAACCATTTTCAATTCGAAAAAGATTTCAAAAAATTTGCATATAAAAGTAGTATCATCATTTTTCCACCTTCAAAAAATCATGAAATGTGTTTTGTATGCAAATTTTTCGAAATATAAGTTTGAATTGAAAATGGTTTTAAAAACCATTTAAAGGACTTAAATTCAAACTTAGAAACGTTCCAATCATCCAAAAGGACCAAATATTTTGGAAATGAGAGCTTGGTCTATCCATCAATTTCAAGAAATTTCTAAAGATTCGTAGAAATTTCTTGATATTGGTAGAAAGACCAAGCTCCCATTTCCAAACTATTTGCTTTATTTGAATGATTGGAACGCATTTAAGTCTCTTTTTAAGTATTCTAACTAGAATCGAAAACCATTTTCAATTCGAAAAAGGATTTCAAAAAATTTGCATATAAAAGTAGTATCATCATTTTTCCACCTTCAAAAAACTCATGAAATGTGTTTTGTATGCAAATTTTTCGAAATATAAGTTTGAATTGAAAATGGTTTTAAAAACCATTTAAAGGACTTAAATTCAAACTCAGAAACGTTCCAATCATCCAAAAGGACCAAATATTTTGGAAATGAGAGCTTGGTCTATCCATCAATTTCAAGAAATTTCTAAAAATTCGTAGAAATTTCTTGATATTGGTAGAAAGACCAAGCTCCCATTTCCAAACTATTTGCTTTATTTGAATGATTGGAACGCATTAAAGTCTTTTTTTAAGTATTCTAACTAGAATCGAAAACCATTTTCAATTCGAAAAAGGATTTCAAAAAATTTGCATATAAAAGTAGTATCATCATTTTTCCACCTTCAAAAAACTCATGAAATGTGTTTTGTATGCAAATTTTTCGAAATATAAGTTTGAATTGAAAATGGTTTTAAAAACAATTTAAAGGACTTAAATTCAAACTCAGAAACGTTCCAATCATCCAAAAGGACCAAATATTTTGGAAATGAGAGCTTGGTCTATCTACCAATATCAAGAAATTTCTACGAATTTTTAGAAATTTCTTGAAATTGATGGATAGACCAAGCTCTCATTTCCAAAATATTTGGTCCTTTTGGATGATTGGAACGTTTCTGAGTTTGAATTTAAGTCCTTTAAATGGTTTTCAAAAACCATTTTCAATTCAAACTTATATTTCGAAAAATTTGCATACAAAACACATTTCATGAGTTTTTTGAAGGTGGAAAAATGATGATACTACTTTTATATGCAAATTTTTTGAAATCCTTTTTCGAATTGAAAATGGTTTTTGATTCTAGTTAGAATACTTAAAAAGAGACTTAAATGCGTTCCAATCATTCAAATAAAGCAAATAGTTTGGAAATGGGAGCTTGGTTTATCTATCAATATCAAGGATTCAGCAGCCCTAAAACATAAGCCAAGAAAATTAAAAAAAAAACCACAATTAGATATGTAACAGAATAGAATTTTATTAATACATTATTAGATCAATGAAAAACTTAACAATAAAACATTTTTTTATATTTCTGGGATCTTAGAAGTCTCCACATTCTCTTAAATAAAAACACATTTTCTCAGCAAAAACTTATTTAATTCTTGACATCGACATTCCACCATATAATTTAAGGGACGATTCAATAAGTGGAACAGTTGATTTAGCTATGTATACCTTTAGAGTTATGTCGGGTCGACCAATACTGGCATAGACAACTTCACTGTTGGGCAAAAATCTCACAGTACGTCCTCCGTATTCGTGATTTGTTTAATATCATCTGGTCCACTAAAATGAAATAAAACATTGCTTAGCATCTAACGATATTTAGAACAAAAATAAGATGACTAACCATGTCCTACGAAGGTCCCAGGTGATGAAATCTCCCCCAGCCAATGCCGTCATAAACAAACGATTGTGTAACGACCAGTCAGCACCCATTAGAGGAACATTCGGTGACTCCAAGGACATTATGTCTTGTTGAGAGCGGACGTTGTACAAATGTATTATTCCTTTCTTTTCGGCCACCAACACCTTGCCAGGTTCGTCTGGATGTCTGGATGCCAGCGCACTGACATACCAGCCTAAGACAGGCAGAAGGTTGTAACAGTTTCAAAGCTGTGAGCTGAGCTCCAAATCTTACACGAATGATCGTCACTAACGGAGGCAAGGAACTCTTCGTCATGCTCCCAGGCCACATCGTTAACGTAATTCGTGTGTCCTTTAAGAATGAATTTGTAAAAAGCCATAAATTTGTTCGGAAAAGTTTACCACATGAGATGGATCAGTTTAAGTTCGCATTTTTAATAAAGTTTTAGAATTCTCTTGAATATTAATTTTAAACTCGGAAAAGTTAAACCTTTTTGTTTTTTCACTTTTTGACGTTTGAAGATGTCAGTTTTCACCTTTTATGTTATACTTTCATACAGTATAACAAAAAAAAATAGGCAACGTCACTTATAACAGTTCTTCAAATGGAGTCAACTTTTTTGTATGGATACGCTATCCAGTTATATATAGAGATCAGTGCCCAACCCTATCTTTGTATATGAAAACCATAGTACTATCATGGTGGCACTCGAAGAGGGCGACATCTCAAGTCTCCAAGGGGTACCTTGACGTGGAGAATTGTGGAATAAGTGGAAGTGTGGACGTAAAGAATAGTATAAGCATGGGAAAGACGTATACTGAATTTATGAGAGTTAGAGTGAATCAGGTAGAAGGCATTTTGGAGAAAATATTCAATTTTGTTTTGGTTATCGGTTTTGTTCACAGTACACATATTGAAGGTAATATCATTAGCGTGTTCATTTTTGTTCAGTTCTGCGCATCCATCAAAATCAGTGGAAAATGGCGAATCCCGTGACCCCTACTAGTTTAACATCAAAATTTGTTGTGTGTTATGTGCTCATTTGTTACTTATTTATTAGTAAATACAATTATTTCAAGCTTATTATTGTTTATTAACATTATTTTGTCGCTGCAAACAACATTCCTTCCTAGTTTTTAGTGTTATTTAAATTATCCTTTTGTGTTTGTTTTCGTCGTTGTTGTTGTAATACAGCGGACGGGGTCACGTTAGGCCGCCATCTTTTCTTTCTTTGACAGTTCTCATTTCGGACAACATGCGCAAGATAATACCTTAGATATGTGTACTGTGGGTTTTGTTACATTTTTTTTACTATGCAGATAAAGCTGAAAGACACAAAAAGAACAATTTCGGATATTCTTTTTGGCTTATGGGGTTTTTATGGTGCAAGGGAAAGGGGTAGGTATACATGTGAAGGTGCATTTGTTTTTTCACAGCTGTAGGCGTATCGTCTTCAATATATTTGGGTTTCTATGGTGCAAGAGGAAGATGTTGTTATACATTGGAATATAGGTAGATAGGTATGTGGGTTAGTTTTTATAACTGAGTGGGTAGTTGAGAACCAAAACTCATCATATCCAAAATTTTCATTTTGTGCAAATGAAAAAAAAAAACTTATTAAGGTGAAATGGTAGATGTTATAAAAGATTTTATTTTATACCTACCTATAATCTTTTTATATGAACATTTTTCATATACAAAGCTATAATAGAAGATTTTTAAATCTATGTTATGATTGAGAGCAAACAAATATTGGAAGTTCCGTTTAAAAGATATTTAACAATTAAATTTGGTTATGAAGAGTTTTGTTGCAAATGATTGGATATGGCCAGTTTCCCCACCATTCCCCCCTCTCACAATTGCACCCTCTAATATAAAAGCACTCCCCTACTTTCCAATCTTTAATGACCCATTTAAAATTGTTTACAATAAAAACCTGTGAACGTTTTAGTTCCTTCTTATATAACATAATTAATAGCCTATGATGGATAAGAAGAGTTTTGAAAGCAAACCTACTGCTTAGAATGGATATGGAAAGTTTTAATGTAAATTGCACTGTGGATATCGAGAGTTTTTGAAACAATAACGATGTTTGACATCAATATTAAAGGGGCTTAGAGGGGTAAGGGTGTCAAATTTTCTTTAAAAACTATTCAATATGCCCAGCTTAACAAATCTGGATCAAAATCTCAATTTTTGATAAAAGTGGATAGGTATGATGAGTTTTCGTTCTCATCTACTCAAATGTAGGTGTTTTGTGTGCAGGATTGTTTACAAATAATGTACCTACATGCAAACTTTACGCACTTTTCAAACTTTTCTTTCGCTTCTTTCCTTAATATATATACATATATTTTAGTAAAGGCTACATTGGGGTGGAATACCATTTTCAAAAAAATGGTTATTAAGGTGCAGTGCAATAACACCCGCGGTAATAAAGCCCTTGGGCCGTGGGCGTTATTTCCCAAAATAAAAGGAAAAAATACCCACGAGTTTATTTTCCATTTTAAAATGGCATTAACCAACGAAAGAAAAGAAATAAGAACCGCGGGTGCTATTGCTTTTTGGATTTGGCATTTAAGCCCACACTTAAAGTATAATCTATACTCTGC
Organism: Dasysyrphus tricinctus; assembly: GCA_963921185.1. Taxonomy (NCBI): domain Eukaryota; kingdom Metazoa; phylum Arthropoda; class Insecta; order Diptera; family Syrphidae; genus Dasysyrphus; species Dasysyrphus tricinctus. Next base: position 174,052,346 of record OY992531.1, on the reverse strand, counting down.
TTTTAAATACTCTTCTATTTAAAGATCTCAAAATGATAAAGTTGGATATCTTAATATATACAACAGAGTCGGGTCAGTTACATCATTTATAAGTTATAACTGAAGAACGGCTTAACGAATTTTAATTATCTATGGTTTGTTGGATTTGTCTCCGCCTCAAATAGGAGAATAACTATTAAAATATTAGAAAAGTTCACGGATAAAAATTATATGCACTTTGGGTAGGTAGGTACCTGTTTTATTATATAAAAAAGAAATCAGAAAATGAGTTTGAAAACGAATCAATAATTTATGAAATTTTGTTTTGACAAAATTAAATTAAAAAATTATAATATAGTCGAATCTCCACATTTCGTTCTGACAAAATAAAATTACAAAATTATAATCAATTTATGTATTTAAAATAACAATTAAATCTTCCATTGATCCACTTAATCAAAATAGCTTTTTGTTTTCTTTGATGTTTAGTAAAACTTTTAAAGGAATTAAAAGATCTGTTCGCGTACTTCCCAAAACTACGAATTTCTACGAATTTTATTTTTTTCATATGAGCTTTGAAAGAACTTTGGGCAAAATTCGTAGTTTTAGGAGGTATGCGAATAGACATACAATAGTTTGATGAGAATTTTGTTTAAAATAATATGTCTGTTCGCGTACCTCCCAAAACTACGAATTTCTACAAATTTAGCCCAAAGTTATGTATGTCAAAGCTCATATGAAAAAAATAATAGAAATTCGTAGTTTTGGGAAGTACGCGAACAGACATATAAGTATACAAAAATGTTTATAGATTTTTTTAAATTTATACATTTTACTATTGTTTTTGTCTTAAAAAATATTAATATATCACGCATTGAAAACAAAAGTGGCACTAAACGAAAAACCTAGTTTTCAAATACAGCCGTTTAAAGTTTTGGACGACTTACGTAAATAGTCGAAAGCTCTTTGAAAAAAGATGTAGGGCCTTTTTACGGTTCGCGAATCGAACGTTCACTTGAAGTCAAACGATTTGGCGAATGTTATGTACGTTAGGGTTAGCGAATGAATTCATTAGCTAAAAATTCATCGCTGTCACAGGAAAAATTCATTATAATCAATTTTTCTTGCGACAAATTTCAAATAGAAAAAATGAAAATCAGAAAATATATCTTAAAGTGCGGAATTTTTGTAGTTTTCTTCATTTTATTCTTGACTTAATTATTTAATTGGTCATTAATAACTTATTTAATAATGGTCAAAAAAAAACTGACTTTAAATGCAAACAAAAATATTTTAATATCTCAACGAAAAAACATACAATAACCTGTTATAGCTATTTTGAAAGTCAATATTCTATTTCTTTTTTTTTTGTAATGGATATGTTTAAAAGAATGGTTTTTAGAAATTAAATTTCAAAGTCAAAATTTTTGAAAAAAAAATGTATATTTTTTAAGTTAATTTATTTCAAATTTTGCGTAGTTAAGTGCCATGTTGTTCTTGATATCCAATGCTTTTATCAATTTTCAGTTAAAAATCAACAACCAAATGCAAAAATCTTTCTTAATTTTTGAGAAATTAATAAATTAAAGGTACTTTCCTAAAAAACCCGAAAAAGGGTTAAAATTATGATTAGTAATTTTTTTGCTTCATGAGCATAAAACAAACAAGCAATGGAAAAAAGTTCCTTTAATTTTTTTTAAATAGCTTAAAATCTATAAGAAATTTATTCACATCCGGGTTTCAGAACTTTTTTTTTTTTTTTTTTTGTCCGTGGGTAGGTGCAAAACCTGCATCAGGCTCTATGAGGACCGGAAAACGCGTGCTCATAGAAGTGTGAGATTCTTACTACACTAAAACCACCTCCACTTCCCGATTGCAACTAAGTTGAAACTTATCTAGCAATTTATTTTTAACGAAGTTAAGTAACGTGTTGCAGGTAACTTTCCGGTGAAAGTTTCTGCTTATTCCGCGATTTTAAAGCGGTTTTGTGTTCACTGCACCAAGTCGGAAGGTTTTGTTCTTTGCAGACGGCGTACTAAATTCGACTCGTCAAGAATGTCAATAATCGTTGGATTAGCGTGATCTAATAGCCGATTTCTATGTTTTCGCGCGAAACTCTCAATTTCGTCTCGAACCGTAGGAATCCCGAGATCCCTGTGAAGATCTTCGTTTCTTATATACCATGGCGCATTTACAAATGACCTAAGCAATTTATTTTCAAACGTTTGTAAGATATTTAAATTTGTATCGCAGGTACAACCCCAGAGTTGTATACCATAAGTCCAGACAGGTTTAAGTACCTGCCTGTTTAAAATCAACTTATTATCAATACTAAGCTTGGAATATTTACCGAGTAGCCAGTTCATATCTCTTAATTTACTTTTTAATTCTTCGCATTTCTTTTTTACGTGCGGCTTCCATTTTAATTTCGCGTCTAGAGTCATTCCCAGATATTTTGCCTCATTCGCAAATGGTACACGACCGGTATTAAGAAAGACGGGCAATCTATTTATTTTTTTTACGTAAAGTCCACGTGGACTGACTTTTGTTCATTGAGCGCTATTCGCCATGTTTTTGTCCACTCATTAACATTATTAAGAGCATTTTGTAATTTAATCGTAGCTTCGTTAATCGTTTTGCCTACTGCTAGTATTGCAGTATCATCAGCAAACGTTGCTACGATAGTGTCTTCTGTTTGAGGTATATCACGTGTAAATAGAAGGTACAGAACTGGACCTAAAACACTACCTTGTGGTACCCCAGCCACTATTTCTTTGAAATTAGAATATTCATTTCCGTGTCTTACACGAAAAAGTCTGTTTTCTAGATATTCGTTAAGAATTTTATAAAGTCCTTCAGGCAGAACTTGTCGTAATTTGAATTTGAGGCCTTCGTGCCACACCTTGTCAAACGCTTGCGACACATCCAAAAAGACCGTCGAACAGGTTTTCTTTTCTTCAAGAGCTCTCTCAATTACGTCGGTTATCCTATGCACTTGATCAATGGTCGAATGCTTTTTTCTAAATCCGAACTGATGTTAAGGTATTAATTGTTTTTCTTCTATTATCGGCTGCAGGCGAAGGAGTAGTATTCTTTCAAAAACTGTTGCGAGTTGAGGGTGTCACGGAGACGTATCTTTAGGAGTTGGAAAAGGGCTGTGGCATGCTTGCTCTAGCTCGGCTAAGCTCGTCGGGTTGGGGCGGTTCTTGCCCTTTTCCAAAAACTCCTCTCACTCAGCAAACAAAATTAAGACATGCCGGTGTAAGAGGATGAGGATAGGAATAGTGGAAAGGGTATAAAATAGGAAACAGGAAAAAAAATAAAGGAATCGCACAAACTTAGCTACCTATGCCACTGCATTAGTGTAAGGGTGAGGCTTCGGAAAATCCTCCAGTGGATCAAAAGAAAAATAAAAAAAAATTATTAAACTTAAATAACCCCAGCCTAAAACTATGCCCCTAAAAACTAAAGATTATATCTATAAAGATATAAGAATTACAAACTATTTAAACTAAAAATTATTTTTTTTTTTTTTTTTGTCCACCGAAAATCAACCTCTGCCCCACTGTCACACCAACACAGTGGTTCATCGAGTTGTCAAAGACCTTGCCTGGTGTTGTTGGCAAAAGTTTGGCCTGCCCACCCTTGTATCAAAGATACAACCATCGCTATCTCCTTGGCCAGTATTCTGGAGATAGCCCCAATCGTCAACCTCCAGTCACATTTCATACTATTGTCTAGGTCAAGTCATGTCAACGTAGGTAAGTTTTGTCGAAGTAAATTAGGCATATGGAGTCCATCTCAAAAGTCAGTAAGGTAAGTATCTTTCTATTTGGTCAGCAGGGTAAGTATGAAGTTAGTGTTAAGTAGGTATTGTCAGTTCAGTTTGTGTAAGGTAAGTATAGTGTTAGTGTATAGTAAATATAGTGTAGATAAGGTCAGTACTGTAAGTATGTAGTACATAGAGCACGTATAGGCAATATAGTAAGTACATTGTAGGTAAAAAGTAAGTATAGAGTCAGTGTACAGTAAATATAGTATAGGTATAGTCAGCATAATAAGTATGTAGTATGTTGTAGTTAGTCATGTCAGTCGTATCTTATTTCCCCTCCTCATCGCTGGCTCAGCCGAGCCTCCACACACCTCTTTTAGGTATTTAGCACATCATTTTATTTCAACTTATGCCCTACCAGAAATCTTGATTGAAAATACTTATCAGTTTCATTGATTCACAAGTAATTTTATTATAAAATCATCTAAAATTTACTTTTATTCAATTCTACGTTAATTTTAAATGAAGGAAATAGAAAAGAAATTAACGAAATATTTTATTAATCAAACTTAAATTCACTGTTTATAAAAAAAATATTATAAGGCTTTATTTTAATGCCCCAGAGTGTGATATCAATTTACCTCCTCTTTATGAAAAAAGAAGAAAACAATTAAGAAAAAAAACCGAAAATTCAAATAAAAAGGTGGATATAATCCGAAGCACCGGAGTGTAGGCACTTCCTTCCCTTATTCACTTACGTGTATTTTATTAGATATATATATATTTAAATTCAAAAGGTGATCAATAGAGTGTTAAAAAGAGACTTACTGCTTTTCAATGACTCCCTCGATGTCCTGCCGGCAGCACTTTTCAGGATCAGTTTCAGCACGGCTTTATTTTTACAGCCAAGATTAATTAACTTTATGATTTAGACAGATATATCTATTTTAAGGTCCAGAGGCCCAAAGCACTCTTCACTTCACACTTTTTACTTTTGAATTTCACTTCTTTTCTCTTTCTTCCCTTCTTCTCTTTTTCTTTTATCTTTTACCAAAATCTTCCACTTAATTTCACTTTCTTTCACTAATTTCCTTTTTTTTTTTCCTTTTACAAAAAAACTAATTCAATTAAAAGAAATATTCAAAAAAAAAAAAAGTTATCAAAAAAAAATTGAACTTAATTTTATAGTCCAGAAGGGACTATAACAAAACGCACTCTCCACAGCACCCTATCTCTTCTCTCTATCCTCGGTCTATAGGATTGTCAATTTTTGTTGGCGTCTTTGACCAATCCCTCACCCAGCCCTCAAGTCACAATCAGATTCACCTTCACTCCTCGTCGCCCGTCAACCCGATCTCTTTGATGGTGGTTGAAGATAAAACCCGAAAAGGGGAGCAGAGGCTCGAGCCTATTATCGGTCAAGGTAGACACAGGCTCCTTTTGTAAGGTTAATATGTATATATATGTATACGAATATATACTAAAAGTTGCCTTTCAGACGTCCCTATTGCCTAATAGCCCGAACCTGATGGGAATAGGGTGAGATATCCATAAATATTTGTATTTCAACTCATTTAAATTTATGACGTCATACCTCTGCTTAAATATGTAAAAAGAACGGGGTCCCAAAGATTCCTTTAGAGGTGTCTATTTGTCCTTCACCTGCTAGGTGTCACCTTGCATTGACCTTTATTCCTATGTTGAAATTTTTTTTATTAATTTCATGGACTATTTTTATTTTGTATATGAGATTAATTGATTTACCTTGTATTTGGTATTTAAACTGCTTTGCACAATAATTTCAAACAATTTCTTTTACATGCAAAGAAATCAACAAAAGAAGTTCGTTTTGAAACGAAAATATCCTTTTTTTTTTGTGTAGGATTGTTTTTTTTTTCGATTGGCACTTTCCGGCAACTCTGATGCTGCTACAGCTGATAATGGCTTTCAACGTAATGACATTTCGATTTTTTTTCATACTAGGTCGTTGCCCTATAGCCTATATTTGAGATCTAGGTTGTATCCATATTGGTGTGCAGACTGGAATTACGAAATTTTACTTCCCCAGTCAGCAATACCTATCTTGCTAAAATCTCTCTTGAATGTCTGTACAATCATGTATTTGTATTGATTAACTTTACTCAGATATTTATAAGTGTGAGTGTGACTACTCTACTTACAACTAATATTGCACTAACTAACTAAAATATATTTAATAACACGACAATGGAATAAATTAATACATAGAATATAAATTAATTCTAAAATTTTTCATAAATAAACTACCTAATACTAAAATATTGCACTAACTCCCTCAATAAAAAATGTTCCTCACATTTGGTATCACAGCTTTACTAATTACCTACTTGTGTAAACATTGCAGATTATTGCAATTCAGCTGTTGAACGCTGTCTAAATACCCATCTACTAATTGGGCCTGCACGCAACCCCTATGACACATTCGAAGCACTTCCCCAAGAATTATACCATTCATATATGTAATGTCAACCCTTTATGAAGGTTAAAAGGAGGTTAAACTCAGAATAAACACTGGAAATTTATAATTGAAGGTTTTAGACGTGTTTTATTTTAGAGGTGTTTTTATTAGCGATTTTGAAGACTTTTTTAGCGAGTGATTAAAGGTTGATTTCGATCATTTAACGACAAACATTTTGGTCCTTCGAGACAAAAAGAAAAGAACCACAAAAAAATAATAATTGTGTAATTTGCCAAATTATTGTGAAAACAAAAAAAACTGTGTGGCGACCATTTTGTCGCTTCCCAAAGATTTATTAATTTAAATAAAATAATATATCAAAAGACATTAAAAACAATAAATAATTTTCCTTTTTATAAATTAATTAAACAAATTAAATATAAAACAACAAAGTGCCACTGAGAGTGAAGCATCCCATAGAAGTTGAAGAAGCCGCCGCCGCGCGCCGCCTGCCTACACTGAAAGAAAAAGTGAGTAGACACATTTTACTTACGTTTTATAAATTTTATTTACAATATTAAGTAATAATATTCAAGTGAAAATGAGTGCAAGGATATTTGAAAGTACTTGCAAGCAAATATCGAAAGATCTTTCAAATTTCAAGAAAACAGTGAGTTCAGATCGTCGAACAAAAAATTATGTATCCACACGGCTTGATCTGCTTGAAACTAATTGGATAGGTATTTTAAATGGTACGCAGAAGTTCTTAGCGATGACAAGTTGAAAGAAGAAGTTATCAAACCAATGAAAGAGCTGTATTCCGAAACCAATGAAACCTACATTCAGTACAAATGCCTATTGTTGGATGAGTTGGATAAATTTACTCCACCCATACAATCAAATGTGCAGAATACCTTGCAAAATTCCGAAACTCAGAAAACTCATGATGTCCGACTACCCAAAATTCACCCGCCAACGTTCACAGGCGAATACCAAAATTGGCGGTCATTCCATGACCAATTTGTGTCACTGGTGCATAGCAACAAGTCCTTATCTAATATAGAAAAGTCTAAAGTCATGCTGTAAAGAAAGCGCTGGCACTTTACTTGATCATGTCAACATCGATGATTCAAGTTACGACCAAGCTTGGGAACTGCTCAAATCACGCTATGATTTTAAGCGTATTTTGGTAAACCATGAGCTTAAATTATTATTCGAAGTGCCAGTAGTCCAAGAAGAAAGTGCCAAAGGTATCAGAGAATTGTTAGATAGTACAACAAAAATTTTGCATGCGTTGAAAAATTTAGATTTGCCAGTAAGTCAATGGGACGCAATAATAATATTTTTGTTACTGAAGAAACTACCTACTTCGATACAAACAAAATGGGAAAATTCCTTGGGTACGAAAAAAGAAATTCCCACATTTAAGGAATTTTCCGAGTTTTTGGAAACTAAGTTCCGAACATTGGAGATGGTTGACCAACAACAAAATGTAAAATCATCGTCAACAAACAAAAGGCAATCAAAAAATGTTTTTCACATCAACACGAAACCAGCAGAGAAAGGACAATCGGCAAAAATGTATGGAAGGTGGTCTAGGAACCAATAACAACGAGACGTATGTCGTTGGAAAGGTATTTTTATGAGCTACAATAGTCACTATGGCGGCTCATTTCAAATCACTGTGTGAAAAAAGTTATTCGTTAACCTAGGTTTTGTTTTGGTACCATTAAGTGTGGAAAAAATGTATACGAACTGGTCTTTCCAGTACTAAGAAGATGCATGTCGTTGAAAAGGTATTTTTATGAACAATAATAGTTACCATAACAACTTATTAAAAATCACTGTGTGGAAATAGTTATTCGCTGTTTTAGGGAATTTTAGCACAGATAAAATGTATGGAGCATGGGTAACAATTAGCGAATAACTTTTTTCACACAGTGATTTGGGTTAAGCTGCCGTATTGACTATTGTAGTACATAAAATTTCCTTTCCAACGACATACGTCCCGTTGTTATTGGTTGAACTTGCCATCACACTTTTCGCCCATACTAAAAAAAAACATTTTTTTCACACTAAAATGAACCACAATATTTGATTAGTTTACGAATAACTTTTTTCACACAGTGATTCGGACTGAACTAATATTAAGATATTGTAGGTAATGGAAATACCTTTTCAATGACATATATATTGTCGTTATTGGTTAGACCAGTTTTCATAAATTTTCCCCATACTAAATATATTTTATTCATACTAGAATGCACCAGAACACAATTCTATTTAGCGAATAACTTTTTTCACACAGTGATTTGAAGTAAGCCCCCATAGTAACTATTGTAGTACATAAAAATACCTTTCCGACGATATATGTCTCGTCGTTATTGGTCTTGTAGACCGTTTTGTCCTATTCTCATTTACATGCAAAGTTTGCCACAGCGGAGTGCACTCATTGCGAACCTGCAACAAATTCTTGGGAATGGATGTAAAAGCTCGACAGCGAGTGGTGAAACAGTTTGGTAATTGTTTTAACTGTTTAGCCTACAGCCATCGAACTAATACCTGTCCAAGTAACAAACTTTGTCATTTCTGCCAAAAACCACACAACTCACTGCTGCATTTTGGCAATTCCTACAACACAAATTACAATAATAATTTCAATCAAAATCAGTTTTCACAATCAAATAATTTGCAACACAACTCAAACACACAAACACCATTCGCTCATTATAATTCATTGCCACCCAATTCAAATAACACTAACTCATTGTCTCATCCTCTACCATCATCGCTCACACTCACTCAAACACACTCTAATAATAATCAAAACACATTCACTCACCCAAAACCCAGCACTCAAAACCGGCCACAAACACATCATATAACTACAGAAATAAACCCTAATGCTGCAACCTTCTACCCTTCCGATTTACAACAACAATCAACGTCTGCAAATTGCTTCCATCTTAATGAATTTAGGAGCACACAAATTTTACTAGCAACTGCAATTGTAAAAGTTAAGTCAGCAAAAGGTGACTTCATACAACTTAGAGCTCTGATTGATCCTGGATCACAGGCCTCATTCATAACAGAGTCTGCAGTTCAACTTCTAAGTTTGAAAAAACATCGAACATCTTTTGACGTTTCGGTGTTAGGACAATTGAAGACCGGTTCTTGTCAAAATTATGTAGAATTGAACCTTGTATCTAATTATTCCGACTTTGAAACGTCAACAAGAGGATATGTGTATAAGACTCTTACAGGACTTTTGCCAAGTCGAGAAGTAGTCCCAACGAGGTGGAAACATATCCAAGGTTTGAAATTAGCCGATCCAACGTTTCATCAACCTGCCAATATCGACATCTTGCTAGGTAATGACGTCTATTGCGATGTAATTCTACCCGACGTTATCAGAGGAGAAGAACTAATCTCGCCAATAGCTCAAAAAACACTGTTCGGTTGGATCATCTTGGGAAAAGTTCCACTTGAAACACATCACACATTACAAGTATTTACACAATTTTTCGATATTGATACTCAATTGAGACAGTTTTGGGAAATTGAAGAGTCACCCTATGAAGAGGCTGAAAAAGAGCAAGATGTTGCGTGCGAACAGCACTTTCTACACAACACCAAGAGGTTGCCGGGAGGGCGTTTTGAAGTTTCGCTACCCTTCAAAGAAAATAAACGTCCAGCACTTAATTCAACACATCAAAATGCTCTAAGAATGTTCTATAAACAAGAGAAGAAGCTATTAGCTAACCCAACACTTTATGAAGAGTACAATAGATGCATAGCTGAATACCTTCAATTAGATCAGATGGAAGAAGTTAACATGAATGAAGACAACACATTACAATCACCCTTCCAATATGTAGTACCACATCATGCTGTTCTCAAAGAGTCCAGTACCACAACAAAGCTTCGTGTGGTCTTCAATGCTTCATTTAACACTTCGGACGGAAGTTCCTTAAATGATCATTTGTTAACGGGACCTAAGACACAAACAGACATTATATCGATAGTTCTGAGATGGAGAATTCACAAAATTACCTTCACAGCTGACATAGAGAAAATGTATAGGCAAATCCAAATCCATCCAGATGATGCCTATTACCAGCTTCTCTATTGGCGGGAGGATCCAGCTACACCAGTTAAACTTTTTAAAGTAAAAGTTTTGATGTTTGGTACTGCTCCAGCTCCATATCTTGCAAATCGAACACTTAAGAAACTTGCTGCAGATGAAGAATCAACATATCCATTAGCAGCTCAAATGATTCGCGAAGATATGTATATAGACGATTTGGTGTCCGGTGCAGAATCTGTAGAAGCAGCTAAAGAAAAGTATAAACAAATTTCAGAGCTGTTACTATCAGCTGGTTTTCATCTCAGAAAATGGATGAGCAATGATGAAGATTTCCTACAAGATATACTGCAAGAAGATAGAGAAACAAGTGTGTCACTCACCCTCGGATCACTGGACCATATGAAGACATTAGGAATCAGTTGGTACCCTTCATCAGACTCCTTTTCATTCCAAAAGGTTGCCATCGAAGAAATAGTATCCAAACGCACAATTCTTTCCACAATTGCACGTCTCTTCGACCCACTTGGATGGGTCTCACCATGCATTATTAAAGCGAAGATCGTCATGCAGCAACTATGGTTGAGGGGACTTTCATGGGATGAAACGATTCCAGTAGAACTGCAGCAGGAATGGCTCTCCTTTCAGGAAGAGTTGCCCATTTTAGAAGACATCCGAATCCCCAGATGGATTAATGTAGAAGGTGATGTTAAAGCATTAGAACTCCATGGTTTCAGCGATGCTTCTACCAAAGCGTATGGAGCCGTGGTGTATCTACGATTGTTGGACAGCAACAATGAAATCCACACTCATTTACTAATCTCAAAGACGCGAGTAGCCCCAGTAAACACAGTTTCCTTACCAAGGTTAGAGCTTTGTGGAGCGGTCATGCTTGCTAAGCTTTTAAGCTACACCCAGTCAGTACTCCCATTCAAAAATTTAAGAACGTATGCATGGATGGACTCCACAATCACCCTTTGTTGGCTAATCGCACCACCATCCAGATGGAAGACGTTCATTGCTAATCGAGTTACTGAAATTCAGCGGCTGACGAATGTCAGCAGTTGGCGACACGTTCCCACAAAATTAAATCCAGCTGATCTTGCGTCTCGCGGTATTTTACCATCAAAGATAGTACACTGTACTCTTTGGTGGAAAGGACCACAATTTCTACAAGAGAAATGGGAATTTTCAGTGCCAACACAACCCACTCAACTAGAAACGGAAGAGGAAAAGAGAGAAATCAAAATTCACGTTACTACTGAAGATGAAAATGCTATTGTGGACGTGATTTACAAGCACTCTACACTTTTTGAAGCCTTAAGAATTATTGCGTTTGTCAATAGATTCGTCTACAATGTAAGAAAAGAAAAGGTTTTTAGGATGACATCAGTTCTGTCATCTCTAGAACTTAACATAGCAATGCGCACAGCTATACAAAACGTACAACAACAAATGTTTCCCGATGTGATAAATGAATTAAAGAAAACTAAGACAACAAAACTCAACAAATCTCTAAATCTTTTTATCGACCGAACTGGGATCATCCGAATTGGAGGTAGACTTCAAAACGCTACACTTACTTATGATCAGAAGCACCCTATCGTTTTGAAGCCAGATCACCACTTTTCATCACTCATAATCGCTGATGCACATGAAAAAACACTTCATGGTGGGTTGCAACAGACGATAGCATACATAAGAAATCAATTCTGGATTCTTAGGATGAAAAGAACGGTCAGGAACTACATAAGTAAATGCTTTCCTTGTTTCAAAAACTCACCCAGAGCCATGGAACAATTGATGGGCAACTTACCAGCACCCAGAGTCAATGTGTCACGACCGTTTGCTCACACAGGTGTTGACTACCCAACTAACAATTTAAGTTGTTTAAGTGTCAATACAAGTAATTTTCTGACTTGTCTAGAAACTTAAATCAGCCTTATGCAAATCATTTTGGCGCACATTGAAGAAGCTATTTGATTCCCTTAAAACCTTTCATCACAAGTCCTATGCAATTTAATAGCTTTCCAACAACATTGTAAAAAGGTCTTAAAAAGACAAAATATTGCTCAACTAAACAAGTTATAATAAGGCTTGTATTATAAGGCCTTGAAAAGGCCATACAAAAATTTTACATTGAGGCCTTATAAAAGCCACTCAATGCAGTTGTGTACCTAGTAAAAAATTGCTTGCTTTGGAATTGTTTTATTTAATTTTTACTATTTTTATTTTATCAGTTTATCAGAAGCTTACATTACGTTTTTCTTTACTCTGAAATGATAAGAATATTATTTTATTTATAAAAATGTTACTTACTTACATGACACTTCCGAGGATTGAACTCGCATCCCTCCAATCACATATCCAGCACGCTACCCACTACGCCGATTCGCAATTCAGAAGGTACATGTAAAAATTCTAATTAGTTGATACTTGTGCCTGTACAGTTTTACCAGCAAAATACAGATAGTTAAGGTCACGTTTTGGATTAAAAAAAAAAATTCACTCCAGATTTTAATCCTAAAAATACGATAACAGAAAACATCTACAACTATTTGTAGATGAATCATCTAGTCAAAATCATACTGATGTGATACGATTTTCTTCATATTTTTTACTTTTTTTTAGTTTAAAAAGGGAAATAATTAATTCTAGAAGGGTTTGACAGAAGAAATATACAAGAGCATAATGATTTTGTACTATTATGTATGTAGATATAATTCATAAACAATTACTGTTTCTCTGCGTTCTTATGACAAAAACTTTTTTTAAAGCAATTTCAAGTTATTATGTGAAGCTACATAAGTATTTGAGTGTAAAATAAGTGAATGATTTTTAAAGATCACACTTTATGCTTCTATTTCTATCAAACCACAATTTGGAAAATAAATTTTCTCGTTAAGTATAAAACTTAATTATAACAGCAAGTACGTTCGACTCATTGGTGTATTTTATGTGTACACTGGTGGGGTAGCTTACTAAAGAAGATAATTATTTCAATAAGTTTGCTACTAACATTTTATAAAAACTGTATATTTCGTCGTAGATGTACACAGCTGTCACAACCCATACGAAATAGCTCACGAAATGAGACAATTATTTCATTAAGTTTGCCACAAACGTTTTATTAAAACTATACATTTCCTCAAGGAGTTACACAGCTGTCACAAGCCAAACGTAATAGCTCACCAAAGAAGACAATAATTTGATTAAGTTTGCTGATAGCATTTTATAAAAACTATATATTCTCTCACGGAGGGATACAGATTTCACAAAAAAAAACTAAATAGCTCACAAAAAAAGGCAATAATTTCAATAAGTTTGCTTTAGAAGTTTTATTTTATTTTTCCAAACAAATATAACATAATAACGTATACAAAAATTCTTGTTGATTGATAATCAGAAAAACTAAGCATAGGAGTTATAAGTGATTTAATGCCGGAATCCTTACAACCATTTAAGAACGATTTTTTGGTTAGATGGAATTAGTAACAATGTTTTTTTTTTTGGGATTGCGTGTGCCATTTGTCACTAGATTTGAGGCACACAAACCAATGCACATACAAGTTCAGAACAAGCATTTAAAGTTGCATTCATTTTTTTGTTAGATTAAAAACAAATATATTTACGAGAGAAGTTGCAAAAATAAACAGAAATAATTATGCATTTATTAAAGTTAAAAAAGAAAAACACAAATTCTATTAAGAAACACATCAATTGAGGAACAAACACATCGGTGAGCGCGCGCTTCATAGTGTTAATCGACTTTGGGCACTGAAATCGAAGTTCATTGATATTTTATTAACTTCTTATTAATAATTCACTATTTTTTGATAAATTATATTTTTTTTATAGTATATTTGTTTTTAATCTATTCCAATGAATGACGAACACTTTAGAATATTTGTTAGACCCGCTGCAGAATACTTTCAACTGCAGAGAAATGTTAAATCTTGCTGCTGTGTGTTGCGTAGCAAGCCTATTTAAGAAAGCCGTATACGAATTTATTTTGTTTACTTTCAGTAAAACCAACTTGGGCAGGCCTTAAACAAGGCTTTTATACTTTAGCATACAAGCCTTATGTATAACTTGCCAATTTCATTTTAAAAGGCATTAAACAGGCTATCAGCAAAAATAAATATTGGAAAATGGTTGCATTATATAAGAAAGCCTTATATTAGTTCTATGTGAGCTATAGCTTATCAGATTTTAAAAACCGGACCTAATACAAGTTAAATTGTTAGTTGGGTATGCTGGACCCATGGAAGTTAAAGCATGGAAAGGTAGATGTTCGAAAAAATTCAAAGGGTACTTTGCCATATTCATCTGCTTAGCAACAAAGGCCATTCACCTAGAAGCTGTAACCGATCTAACATCTCAAGCCTTCATTGCCGCATTTCGAAGATTCACTGCACGAAGAGGAATTTGTGCTAACATCTATAGTGATTGCGGAACCAATTTCAAAGGAGCTAATGTCGAACTACACAAAATGCTAAATGCTGCAAAGCATGACTACACCGAAATCGCTGAATCAATAAGTAAACTAGGCACCAATTGGAACTTCATTCCTCCAGCTTCCCCACACTTCGGTGGACTATGGGAAGCAGGAGTGAAATCAGTGAAATACCACTTAAAACGTGTTGCCCAAAACCAAGCGTTGACCTATGAGGAACTCAGCACGCTTCTAGCTCAAATAGAAGCTTGTCTTAACTCGAGACCCCTCTGCCCGGTAACAGATAGCTTGGACGATTTCACCGCATTAACACCAGCACACTTCCTGATCGGAAGTTCATTGCATATTGTTCCAGAAGGAGAATTAGCACTTGAAAGAATTGGATACATCGACCGATGGAAACGTCTTCAGGCATCACTTCAAACCTTTTGGAAAGAATGGAGCGGCGAATACCTGACAAGGCTACAAAATCGCCCAAAATGGCTTCGAAAACAAAAGCAACCTAAAATCGGAGATTTAGTTCTGCTTAAAGATGAAAGGCTTCCGCCTTCAAGATGGTCTCTGGCACGAATTAGCGTTACATACCCAGGAGAAGATGAACTTATCCGAGTAGTCAAAGTTAAAACTCAAAATGGTGAATTCAAAAGACCTATAACTAAAATTTGTCCACTTCCATCGAACAGCACTGATCCAGAAAATTCAGTCATATAAAATGAAAGATCCAGAAAATTCAGTCATATAAAATGAAAAATCCAAAAAATTCAGTCATATAAAATGAAAGCTCAAAATGAAAAGAAAATCCCCAATACAAATATTATCCACACTTAAAAGCATTAATCTAACTTAATTTATTCATTCATCATTCATTCATCATTCATTCATCATTCATTCATCATTCATTCATCACTCATTCATCAGTCACTCACTCGTTCGTCATTCATTCATTCATCACTCACTCACTCACTCATTGGTCACTCATAATACAAAACATTCATTCCATCAGGCAGTCAAAATTAAAATAAAATACAGTCCACTTTGAAGAAACATACACTAACACAGTACCTTAAACTTAAAATCGAAAATGAATTTGCACCCACATCTGCAATTGCTAAAACTAAATATTCCTAAGCTAAATTCGAAAATGAAAGAAACAACACGAAACAACCTATTCAGCATATCAACAAAGTTAAAACCTTATTAAAATTCAAAACCACCCAGTTAATAACGCACTCACACACAAATTAAATCAATCTTCATAAATAAACTACCACTTACCAACCAAAAGTTAAAGGAAATCATTACAAAAAAACCTGATTGAAATTTATAAAACACCTATTGAAAATTATTTGCTGAAAACACCCAAAATGAAAAACCTGTAAAAAGAAAGGAGTATTTAAATAATGGCACGTAAATAAAACTCAAACCCAGTACACCAGCCAACACCACAAAGAAAAACAAATAATTTAATCGAATTCGATTATAATTGATTCGAATAATAAATCCGAAATTAAAACATCATATTTAAATAATTATAATATTTAAGTTGAAATTCGTCAAAGCAAATCCGAACCAACACAAAAAAATCAACATCACTCAACCATGGTGGCAACCATGCCATCAAAGATAAAAAAAAACCTTAAAGGCAAATTTATATACATACACACATACATTATACTAAATGCCGTAACCTAGATTTAATTCAATTGATTTCGAATTAATTCACGGCATAATTCACAAAACCACGATATGTCTAATTACATTTAACAATAAAAAGAACATAATAAAAAGGGATAACTAAAAATATTTTGGGGTTCCAATGGCGATTGTGCGGCATATACTACCTACTACGTAAAAGGTTTATAAAATATCGTAGTAGAATCGCCAAGGAATAAAACTATAAATTAAACAACATAAAACATAATTAAATTCACTCACAAATTAAACAACAAATCAAATAATATTGAACAAATCACATAACATAGAACGAAATTAAATTTAACACACCGCCTTAAATGAAAATTGAATTATAAACAAAAAAAACACATATTGCTCCTACGAGGATGACTTTCATGCATAGAAGAAGAAGTAAAGGAAGTGGTGTATATCACATATACAGTGTACGTGAGTGAAGCAGCAAGAATTGAAAAAAAAAAACAAATTGAGATTCATCTGTCATTTTGCCGAGCTGAAAGGAAGTGTTTTGAAATTTCAATTTGTTAAACAAGTGAAAAAGTTTATTTAAACTAAATAAAAAAGTGAAATAAAAGTTAGAATAGTGAATACTAACAATTATTTATTTAAAAAATATAAAACAGCATGTGGTGGCTACGTTAAATCCTCTAAAAACGCCTATACTAAGGAGTATACAAACATTTTATTTTACAAGTTAATTTTGTGTGATATTTTCATATAAAGTAACGTGAAGTGATGTTATTTAGGTAAATAAACTATCTTAGAATACTTTTAAATTAAGATTTTATCGCAATTTGCTATAAAAATAACAAATTTGTTGAAAACAAAAATATACTTTAATCCAGTGATTTCGTTGAGACTCATCTGTCAAATGAGAAATTCTCGCACAGGGTCGATCTAGTCTTGTTGGTGGTGGCAAGGCGCTCAAATCCGTTTAGCGCCTGTAGTGCAGAGTTATTTTTTAACGCTTTAAATAAAATATTTTGAAAGGGGTAACAGCAGACCCCTATTTATCTTGTTGGATTTGTATCTACGTCAAGAAGTTCGGTTTAAAAGTACGCTACCATAAAAAACATCACTTTATTAAGTAGAATATGAGAGAAAACTTACCTGTGAAAAGAAAAATTTGTGCACCGTATTATAGGCGTTTGTATATGATTTAATGCAGTGCCATATGTTTTTATATATTTCTTATCAATAAAGTTTTTCAAAGTATTCACTATTAACTTTCATTTCACTTTTTTATTCAGTCCAATAGACTTTTTCACTATTTTTATGATTTAAAATCGCTGTACACTTTTCTACAGCTCGGCAAAATGACGGAAGCATCTCAATTGTTTTTTTCATTTTTTTAAATCTGGCTTCATTTGGGCGCCCCAGCCTTCAGCCGTGTAACTGCACTGCGACCCTGGGGCAATGCATTTGTGTTAGTGTAACTCACACTATTTTGAAAAATGCTTCACTGTTTCCACGATATGCCAGTTCCTTTACTTCTTCTTCTTTGCTTTCATGGATGCCGACAAATAGAATACAATTCAATGCAGTGTGAAGTTGGTGCCGATTCGTAACAAGGCAATTGAGACGAGAGCAGTGCTGCCAAAAAAGTTGCATGAAACCTTTCAGTAGACTGGAATCTCGAATTGGGTCCATGTTACACGGATCATATTTCCAGCTTGCTTATAAGATGCAATTTTGAATCAAATTTTTTTAAGATTTTGAATTTAATATGAAAATAAGATATAAAATTATATATTTCGTTTGCCAAATACAAAATATTAATCAAATCTTTTTTTTGCATGTGAGAAAACAACTAACATGAAGATGATTTTCCCAATTAATTTGTGACACAGTTAAGCAGGCCTAGAAGACCACAGATGACTAAAGAATCGTTTACTTTGTTCACTGGCGGGGGAGAATGTTGAACGCTGTCTAAATACCCATCTACTAATTGGGCCTGCACGCAACCCCTATGACACATTCGAAGCACTTCCCCAAGAATTATACCATTCATAAATGTAATGTCAACCCTTTATGAAGGTTAAAAGGAGGTTAAACTCAGAATAAACCCTGGAAATTTATAATTGAAGGTTTTAGACGTGTTTTATTTTAGAGGTGTTTTTATTAGCGATTTTGAAGACTTTTTTAGCGAGTGATTAAAGGTTGATTTCGATCATTTAACGACAAACACAGCACTGTGCTGAATATTCAGCCTGTCAAGATTGACAGGTGACAGATCATTAATTTGTGGATTTAACTTTCGGTTGTGCAGTTGCTTTTATTTCTTTCTCTAATAAATAAATAATAACAAGTAATTAAACGAATAAACATACAAATAAAACATATAAAAATGGAAATATATACAAAGAAATTTGTTACCAAGGAGTGTTGGCCGAAGTACAACACCCAGTGGAAAGTGGAGCCGCATAATCAACAACACACACTATGGATTGCCGGTAAGATTTTTTTTTCTCTTTTACTGTGCAATGTTCATGGTTTGTTTATTATATTTTGTTCTTTTAATTCCAGGTTCAAATTAATGACTACCTAATAGCAACCCCCACCGTTTCACAATCGTAATGGATTATTTACATCAGATAAGTATTTAGTTGCCAGATTGCCATCTGATTTATCTTTTAACAGGGATAGTTCAGAGACAAGGTGGTGGCAACTTGCATCTATTTGCAAATTTGTTTTTTTTTTTCTTTATTTATTTTTATATGTATTTCTCCTTTCATATACTTTTCCTTTTCTTTTCAGGTATTTTTCTTGTCGTGGGATATAGGTGCGATCGTAGGAAGCAATATCAGTGACCTAGGATGACAACAAAAACCACCCCAATTATGCGGCGACAACTAGAGTCATGTCACAACAACACCGCAGCCAGTGTTTTTTTTTTCTTTAATATATTTCCTTTTTTTTTTTTTTCTTGATTCTCGTGTTAACGAAGTGAAATAAAAAGTGTTAAAAAAATGATAAAAATGAAAACTTGGTGTTGTGTTTTTGTTTTGTTTATTTTTATTGGGATCTCGATGGTATATAATCTGCATTTTGCAGTACAGTGAGTCAAATGATTTGACTCGTGGAATGAGATGATGTTTTTATGGGTTGGTATAATTATGTTGAATCGGTCACGTAACAAAACTTTTGATATTACAGGAAGAAGCGAAATCGGTCTGTAAGACTTCTTTTCATGAGATGGTTTGCCAGGTTTCAAAACCATTATTACTTCCGCAATTTTCCATTGGCTCGGAACATATTCTAACCTAAGGGCGGCATTTATTATATAAAGAAGATTGATCAAACCTTTACGAGGAAGCATTTTTAGAATTTCTGCCGTGATTAAGTCATAACCTGGAGCTTTAATGGACTTAAGCTTCTTTATTTCTCTTTTTAACTCGGCAAGTGTAAAATTTCTAATTATGAAGCTGTCATTTGATGTTAAATTCATATTTAAATTTTCGTTGAGTACTTGTCCATCAAAAGGCTTAAATGTTTCCTCCAGGTAATTGGCGAATACCATAGCTTTTTCTTTGTCACTTTTAGCCCATTCATTTTGGCCTTTCTTAATAGGAGGCGCTGGAAGCTTTGGTCTTTTTGTTACTTTTATAGCTCTCCAAAGTGAGTAATTGGAATCTTTTCCTGCTGTCAGATTTTCGAGGTAATTTTCAACTTCCGTTTTTGAAATCTGATATTCTCGTTTTAAGCAAATTACACAATCGATTTAAATTAGCTTTGTGTTGAGGAGCACGGGTTCGCTGCCATTTCTTGCGTGCTTTTCTTTTCTCTTTCACTAAGTCTTTTATATCTTGCGGATATTTTATATCTTTGCGGCGCGGCATTTCGCTTTGATAAGGTGTGTTATTCCATGCGGCCTTTTGTATCATATCAACAAAGGTATCTACTGCGTCTTCAAGTTCGAGAGACGTTTGTAATGATATTCTTAATTCAACGCTGTCCTCGATATCTTTCTTAAATCCATCCCAGTTGGTTTTACCGTTTGTTAACCTGGGTGGTTTTTCAATTTTTATAAGACTTTCGCTCGTATTGAGTATGACGGCAGAATGATCCGAGAAGAGATTAAAGCTCTCTCTGTAATTTCAACATAGTTAGAGGGTATTCCTTTTACCATAAATAAATCGATTAGGTCAGGTATTTTTGACGGATCAGTTGGCCAGTAAGTTGGCTTTCCAGTTGAATGAAAATCGCAATTATTTTCCATTCCTGCCTCATATAGCATTCGACCTTTTTGAGATATGCATCTTGAGGCCCAGAAGGTGTGTTTTGCATTAAAGTCACCACCAACAATGAAGTTTGGACTAAGTGACTTTATCAGTGCCGTAAATTCACTCTTATCAATTTTGCAACGCGGAGGGCAATATATTGAAGAGACATTGAGACAAATATTTTTAGTTCTAACCTGAACACTACTCAATTGCATTGATTCCACCTCTATTTTCAAGCCTATCGAGTGTTCAATGCACTCTTTTATATATAACGATGATCCACCTCTTGCTTTGTTTGACGGATGGACAGCGTGGTAGTCATTTACTGTTGACGAACCTAGCAAACGAAATAAGGACAACGAACTTCGGATCTGCACGTGGAATGTTCTGTCTCTCTATAGACCACGTGCAGCCGAACATTTAGCGGAGGCCCTAGACTGCTACAAAGCAGACATCACCGCCATCCAAGAAGTGCGATGGAATGGGCCGGGCAAAAGAAAACTGAAAGACTGCGATATATACTACGGTGACTGTTACCGACCACAAGGGCAGCGTCTTTTTGGATGTGGATTTGTTGTTAGAGGCAGACTGAGGCAAGAGGTCTTGCGTTTCAATTATGTGAACGAACGCCTCACGACAATTCGCATCAAGGCTAAATTCGCCAACATCAGCCTAATATGCGCGCATGCCCCCACAGAGGAGAAAGATGACGACACCAAGGACGAGTTCTACGAGCTCCTGGACAAGACATATGAGCAATGCCCTAGCTATGACATTAAAATTGTCTTGGGTGATTTTAATGCCAAACTAGGAAGAGAAGACGTCTTTGGTGGCACAATCGGAAGATACAGCCTGCACGACACCACCTCCGATAACGGACTCAGGCTAATCGACTTTGCTGTGGGGCGAAACGTTGTGGTAGCTAGTACGCAGTTCCCGCATCTCGATATTCATAAGGGGACATGGCGAATTCCTGGTCAATCAACCGCCAACCAAATTGACCACATTGCGATCGACGCAAGGCACTCCTCCAGTATCAAGGATGTCCGAACGTTCCGAGGAGCCAACGTTGACTCGGACCACTACCTCGTTGTAGCAAAGGTAATGCAACGGATATCCAGGCCAAAGCCAAAACAGGGAAATACTGTCAGGAAGTTCAACGTCGGACGGCTACAGTCGCAAGAAATCGCCAGGTCCTTTTCCGATCGAGTCTCTCGCGCCCTCTTAACTAGTCCTTTGCCGCCAACTGCAAATATCGAGAACCAGTGGAAAAACTGCCAGGAAGCCATCAGAGATGCCGCCTCTGACGTGCTGGGCTTCGCACGACCACCACAGCGAAACCCCTGGTTCGACGAGGAATGCCGGCAAGTACATGCAGCCAAACAACAGGCATACAAAGCGGCGCTGCATAGAAGGACCAGAGCTGCTCGCGAGCTCTACGAGCAGAAGAGGAAAGAGGAACACAAGCTTCTTAGAAAGAAAAAGAAAGAGCATGAGAAGCGCGCGATCGAGGAATTAGAGGGATGCCACTGCAGGAATGAAGTTCGGAAGTTTTACCAAAAAGTAAAAAGAACCTCCCAAGGTTACAAACCCCGAACCGAAGCCTGCAAGGACGATCAGGGGAACATCGTGGTGGAATCGCAGTCGGTGCTGAGGATATGGAAAAATCATTTCTGCAAATTGTATAACGGCGATGACGAACCGAATTCCGCTACCATGCAAATTGCACCATTCAACCTGGATGACGTAGGCCAACAATTCCGTCCACCCGATCTTGACGAAGTGAGGATAGCCATATCTAAACTTAAGTCCAATAAAGCTGCTGGAGCTGATGGCCTTGCGGCTGAGCTATTCAAAGCGGCTGGCGATGAATTGGTTAGGAGTATGCACCAGCTCATCTGTAAAATATGGTCGGAAGAAAGCATGCCCGATGAATGGAACCTCAGTATTGTTTGCCCGATCCTCAAGAAAGGTGATCCTCTGGACTGCACCAACTACAGAGGCATCAGTCTTCTTAATATCGCCTACAAGATCTTCTCTGCCGTACTTTGTGAACGCCTGAAGCCATTCGTCAACAACCTGATAGGTCCATATCAGTGTGGCTTTAGGCCAGGGAAGTCCACCATCGACCAAATATTCGCACTACGGCAGATCTTGGAGAAAACCCAGGAGTTCCAAATCGATACCCACCACCTTTTTATCGATTTCAAGGCCGCGTATGACAGCATCTATAGAGACGAGCTATATAGAGCAATGTCTAGTTTTGGCATCCCTGCCAAACTCGTCCGTTTGTGCAGGATGACGATGGAGAATGCATACTGCTCCATCAAGGTCGGCAAAGACCTCACCGATACCTTTGATGTCAAAAAAGGTTTTAGGCAAGGCGACGCGCTGTCATGCGACTTCTTCAACATCGTTCTTGAAAGAATAGTGCAAAACTCTCACGTCAACACCAGAGGCACAATCTTTCAAAAGTCCGTCCAATTAATCGCTTACGCTGACGACATTGACATAATCGGACAAACAAAGCGTGATGTCAGTGGTGCTTTTGTGAGCATTGAGAAGGAAGCCAAGAAGATGGGTCTAACGGTGAATGAAAGCAAAACAAAATATATGCTGTCCACAAGAAAGGACACCCAACACCGACGTCTCGGACAGAACGTCACTATAGACAGCTATAATTTTGAGGTAGTCAGAGACTTTGTCTACCTAGGATCCGCTATAAACTCAGCGAACGACACCAGCGCTGAGATCAAACGAAGAATTACTCTTGCCAATCGCTGTTTCTTTGGGCTAAGAAGGCAATTGAGAAGCAAAGCCCTCTCTCGAGCAACTAAACTGTCCCTGTATAAGACGCTTATCATCCCGGTCCTGATGTATGGCTGTTTTGAGAGGAAAATTCTCCGGGTAATTTTTGGTCCCGTCTGCATAGATGGGGAATGGAGAAGAAGATACAACAACGAACTGTATGGGCTGTACGGCGACACCGACCTAGCCGCAAAAGTGAAAAGCCAACGACTGAGATGGCTGGGTCATCTAGAGCGAATGGACACCAATGCTCCGGCCCGGAAAGTCTTTGAATCCAACCCCGTGGGACAACGCAGTAGAGGTGGACAGCGTAAAAGGTGGCGCACGCAAGTGGAAGAGGACCTCAACCAACTTGGCGTGCGAAACTGGAGACAGCTAGCTAGAAACCGAGCCGGCTGGAAGAAGCTTGTTGGTTGAGGCCCAGGTCCACCCCGGACTGTAGCGCCACCTTAAGTAAGTAAGTAAGTAAGCGTGGTAGTCATGAAACCCGTGGATTTTAAGATTTGATTCATTTTTTGCATGCGTTTCTGATATCAAACATATGTCGATATCATTTTCCTGTATAAACATCTCTAATTCTCCTAGTTTATGCCATAATCCGTTGGCATTCCATGTAAGAATTTTAAGTTTTTCCATCATATATTTTTTGAAAGAGGTTTGGGTCGAAAACAATTTTCGAGCTTACTTAACCTATCAAAGCTAAGTTTATTTGTTTCACATTGTTCTTCAAGTTTCGAAAGAATTATTGAAAAGACTTTCGAAACCGGATCTGTTTCAGTATCATTATTAGCGGGTATATTTTTGGCCGCTATTTGGGCATATGTTTCTGTATTACCTTGCTTTGATATTTTGTCCGAAGGTTTTGACACTGTTTTCTTTTCCTGATTTAAAGCTTTCCCTGATTTAAAAATCTTGGGAGTTCCGTTTTTAATTAGTCTTGGTGGTTTTCTTTGCGTTTGGGCAGATTTTGATCTTCGCTTTTGCAATTCTTTAGCTACTTCGCAGAGTTTGCCGGGTGATTTCCATTACAATTAATACACGTTGGTGGACTTTCACTTTTACCGTTGCAGTCAGCGGTTAGATGTTTTCCGGCACATTTTACACACCTTGGCTCTTTTTTGCAATAGGTTTGGGTGTGATTGAATTCTTGGCAGCGTTTACACTGAGGGACTAACCTTGTACTCTTTCTTAGAGGTTCGATCTTGACTACGATGTTTAAAATTGTTTTAATTTTAAAAATTTCATCTAGTTTTTCAGTCTTATCGAACGACAGTATAAAAAGTGGAAGGCCACGTTGTACCACTGTCGTTTCGCCCTCTTTTTTCTGTTTCTCTCTTTTGACGATGTTCATTGCATCTAAGATATTGAAGTTGCGCTCTTTTAGATCACTAATGATATCGTCTTTTGAACATGATGCGTGTAAACCTCTCGCCACAACACGTAAGGGTCTTTCTGACTTATTTTCATAGGTATACCATTCTACTTTTTCTTCGTTTAGTTTTCGTGACAGAAGACGATAACTTTCAGGGTCTTTTACACATACTTTCCATTTGTTGTTATTGAGCGAAATAACTTTAAAAGACGATGGTAGTAATGCCTTTAATATGGTTTGCAACTTGTTATACTCCGCAATACCGATAACATTTATCGGTGGCGGGAACCGCTCCTTAACAGGTTTTTCTGTTACTGTCGCATGTTTTGGTGAGACTATTATTTCAAAGGACGAGGCTGCCTCAGGTGAAGAGCCAGCTTTACGCTTTTTACTTAATCGTTTCTTTGAGGACTTTTCCGTTTCACGTGCTAGCTCTTCTTCGTCTGTTTCATATCTAGAATTATTGACTTGTGGCAAGCTAGCTTTGGAGTTTATTGGAGAATTTTTGCCTTTCAACATCTCATTTTCTTTTCGAAGAAGATCGACTTCTTTCTTTAGCTCTTGATAAAGTTCCATTACTTCATCAAGTCTTCGTCGAAGTTCGTTATTATCTTTTTCAAGATTTTCTGTTTTATCTGAGTCTTTTTTGGCGCGTGCTGGCGTGACGGGTGGACTCTTTTGCCCGAATTTAGATTGTTTTATACTCGATTTAGATGGTGGTGATCGAGATACCCTTGCACTTTTTAGGAAGGGATTTATTAAATGCAATAATTGGCTCTCCCCAGAATCCATAGAGCCGACCTCCGAAGAGGGTGGATTTTCCAGTGAACCTGGACTGCCACCTGGGGTACTATATCTTATTGTTTTGCTCATTGCATAGTTTTGTATACATCAATCTCAGTATACGGAGTTTGGATTTTAGTCGCCTCTTACGACAGGCATGCCTACCTCGGGTATATTCTTGCCCCTAACCCGCAGGGGGTCAGAACTTGACTAAAAAATAATAAAGGCTTTGAATTTTACATACAAAAAATATCACCTAATTGCCAAAAAATCAACTTGATAGGTACAAAAATTCACAATTTTATTTGGCACAATTTACAAAGAAGAACTTTAAGCACGGTTAAAAATTTTGGGGTAGGTACTTTTTAATATTTTCTGGCTTACATATATGACAACACCAAAAATATGTTGAAATTTAATACTTGGCAAATATTAAAATTTGGAAGTTAATTCAAAATAGGTATATTAAAACTTAAAAATATCAGATATTACAAAGGAATACGAGATCTGTATTAGTTTTTATAATAATACAAAGGTATTATAATATAATACTTAATTACCTGCTTAAAATTTAATTTGTTGATTCTTTTCATGAAAATTAATACAAAATAATAGTAATGAAAGACATTTTTTGTAAGAGTATTTATCTTCAATTAAGAGTGGCACTATTATATTTATTATATTTCACATACATATATCGTCCCCTGATTGCAAGAACTAGGTAACTCAATTTTATATTTAAATAATATATCGGCAAAAACGGTATTATTTTGTATAGTTTTAAAGACTTTTTGTCTAATATTTTTCTATCATAGACAAATATAGGATATTTGTGAACTTTCAGGATCACATAAATTAAACTTTTCATCGTTCTCCAGTAGCTATATTTCTATAAAGGCCGCTATCTCCAAAATTTATGAAAATGAGTTACCTAGTTCTTGCAATCAGGTGACGATATGAGAACTAAAATCTTACTGCGATTGAAATTTTATCTACTAATTTGTATATTTTACCTCGAAATATTTCAACGCGCCTTCAAAATAATGCATATTTAAATTGTTTATTTTAAATTATTAGGCAGAAAAATGGTTGCTATATACCTACCTAGGTACATACCTACCAACTTATACAAAATAAATCTGTAAAAAGTTCATTAGATAAAAAGTTTATTAGGTACTTACATACATACCTACCTACCTATGCTTACCTAATATACATAAAATTAGTTTTAAATTCAAGGTCAAATAGGTACTCAAAGAAATAGGTACCTACGTACCTACCTACCCTTGAATTTTGCAACAAAAACCTTTAAATAAAATACCTACCGATGAGTCGAAATGAACTTCGACGTTGGAGCCAATAAAGCTA
Source organism: Dasysyrphus tricinctus (assembly GCA_963921185.1). Classification (NCBI taxonomy): domain Eukaryota; kingdom Metazoa; phylum Arthropoda; class Insecta; order Diptera; family Syrphidae; genus Dasysyrphus; species Dasysyrphus tricinctus. The sequence continues at coordinate 174,025,372 of OY992531.1, read as the reverse complement.
GGAATGAATTTTTTGAAAATCACTGGTAAGAAATTTGAAATTAAATTTGTTTTGACAGTATTTGGAACTGGCATAGGGATTCCCACTTACAGACTAGTGAATAATATTAGGTTAGCTTTTTACAAAATTCGAAGAAATTTCAGGTCAAATAAGTAGGTACCTACCTACCTACTCAAAGAAATACATACCTACCCTCGAATTTTGCAAAAAAAAAAAAAAACAAATACCTAGGTACCTATTAAAAGATAAACCTACCTAGGTATGAAGGTACCTATACCTAAAACCTACCCCCGAATTTAGCAATAAAAACTTTAGTTAAAATACATGTAGGTACCTATACCTATCTATCAAAAATATCTATGCCTTAACCCACCCCCGAATTTTGCATACAAAATTTAATTAAAATAGGTACCTACCTATGTAGATAATAAAAACTATTAACAAAAAAACTATCTAGCAAAAAATTAATAGTAATTGCACAAAAACTTTAATTCAAATATGTACCTACCTACCTACATACCAAAAGACCTATCCTCGCAAAAAAGATTGCATCTTAAAATTCAAATACCTAATCACCAAAATACCTACCACCGAAATCATGCAAGAAAATTTCATTCAAAATATCTACCAAAAGATATATGCCTAGCCTATCCTCGAAACTTTGCAAGAAAGTTTCAAGTCAATTAGAAAAGAAGCAAAAACAAAACCTACCCTCAATAAGAAAATATAGCAACGACCTACACACGTTTGTCTTTTAACACTCACATACAAGAAAATCTCTGCAAATAATAATTTTTCTACTCGTTGCTATGAACTAGACACCAACGACGGGTGACGACGACGCAAGCAGAAGCGACACGATCAACTCGTTCACCACTTCATATAATTTCTTATTTCTTTGCTTCTCTGCCTGCAAACAAAATACATTCCTAAATAAACCAACACAAATATTCTTCTATTCAAAGAGGAGACGACAATTTTTTTCTTATTTTCTTCACGTTTTTCTATTCTTTGACATTTTGAAAGCAGCTGATTTGCTTATCTCTCTTACTCCCTTTATTTCTTATGAGCATGAAAATAATACTTTCCTCTTGCTCTTACTACTTGTCTTCGATTCTTTATGTACCCCGCATCCACAATTCTCCACGCAATCGAATGCGGTCGAATGTGGCGCCCCCACAAGGTCCACCCGTCCACGTTCAACTAAAAAAAAAATTTCATGAGAATACTATGGTTTTCATATACAAAGACCCTATTGTAAAAGAAAAATACACCATAGTAAAGTTTGCGCTTGTGTATTTGATACACTGATCTCTATAAAACACTGGATAGTGTATCGATACAAAAATATTGCTTCCATTTGAAGAATTGTTATATTATGAAGCTGACCACTTTTTTGTATACCAGTATAACTGTATAACATGTAATACAAAGATAATCCATTAAACAGACATAAATTCTCCGTTCGTTTCACCCCCCGAAATCTGTTTCTAACATTTGTTTTTTTCGTAACTTAAATTCATTCACTAATTAGTAAATGAAACGGAATAACAAACGTAAAGAGTGTGACAAGGAGGTACAATCATTAAAAAAAAGGCAGAATATGCAATCGCATCCTCCTCATCATAATTATTCGTAGCTATTTTGCTCAACTTGTTCGCAAACTGCAATGATTTATCTCATTCCACTATGTAATTATTATACTAAAAAAAATATACCCAATGCACACAGTGAATAACTTAAAGATAAAAAAATAATAAAACAAACTTCCACAAAAGTTTATATTTGCATATCATGGTCTGTTTCCCTTTCTTCAGATAGACATCTGGAAGTAGGGATGAGCGATTTTAATCGATATTTGCAAAGTATCGATATTAAAGATTTCGATGTTTTGCAACATCGATATTAACATTCAAAACATCGGACTAAAAAACAAACAAAAAGTTAGTACGAAAATGAATGATTCTGCTAGTAAAATCTAGATGGAGTGACTTTCATAATTTTTAAGTCATCTGTAACATTTGGAATTTTTTGAAAAAGGAAATCATCAAAGGATCTCTCAAACCAAACTTAAAAATTCAGAACCACAACGAAACTTTCGATGTGCAAAAAGGCACAGATATAAGTTTACACATGAAGTGCCTATCAATTTTGCTTCCATCAAATTTGTTTTGTGTTTATTTGTGCAAAAGAAATATTTGTACATCGATATTCAAGCATTAATATCATCGATGCTCAGCAAGACGCATTTTAAACCATACAAGTTTTTGTACACACTTTTGCAAGCAAAAATATCTTGCAATATCGTTAGATAACAGTGTACGCATGAAATACTTGCAATATTGCTTCTATAAAATCTGTGGACGATATGTTTTGCAAAATTCAAATTTTAGCATCGATTTCCACGCATAGAAATAATAGATGCTCAGAAAGACCCAATTTACACCAATGCAAGTTTTTGCACCCAACTTCGTGTTTTGCAATATCGATATATTCCAAAAAGCCACAGAAAACAGTTTACACAAAATTCCTTGAAATATTACTGCAAAATACATATTTAATATCGATTTTCACGAATTAATTTTATCGATGGTCAAAAACACGCAGTTTACACCATGCAAGTTCTTGCGCACACCTTCGTGTGAGACAAGATTTTGAAATATTGGATTTCAAAAAGGGCACACATAACAGCTTAACAGCATGAATTGCCTTGCAATATTGATTTTATTAATTTTTTTTATATTTGGCCAGTTTATATTTCTGAGATCTCAGAGGGCTCAGAGGACTCTGAAATATAAACACGATTCCTCACAAAAGTTCCTCACATTTCCCCTTAAAAACTGAGACTGAAATTTTTTGGATTCGCTTGCTCAATTATATTTTGTCGCAGTTAATTACATAAGAAGAAAAGAAAAAGAGAGATGTTTTGACTTCTATTTGAGGAATCCTGTTTATATTTTACCCTCCGGCTCTGTCAAAGAAAGGAGAAAAAAAACTGAGCGCTCAAGAAATATAAACTGGCTAATTAATTATGCAAAATACATATTTTAACATCGATTTTCACCCACTAAAATCATTGATGCCTTGAAAGATACCACTTACACGCGGTTTTAGCACACAAGCTTCTGTGCATCATTATTTTGCAATATCGATGTTGAAATACCTTGCTTTATGACTTCATATTTTTCATTTGTATGAAAGCTTAAATCGATTTTAAGAAACTTAAGAAAAAATAGCTGGCACCAGAAATTTTGAAAGCTAAAATACATACAGCATAGCATGACGCATTTTTTGCTTTGGTCAAAGAAAAAACTTAAACAAAAACACCTGAAAAATACATCGATGTTTAGTAGCATCGATATTTTCGGTTCGATGTTGAAATCGATGTTGTTTCAATATCGCACATCCCTATCTGGAAAATACTTTTCTTTTTCACTGATCTCTATAATACACTGGATAGCGTATTCATACAAAAAAGTTGCTTCCAATTGAAGAACTGTTATAAGGTGCGCCGGTACACTTTTTTGTATAACAGTATAAAAGTATAACATGTTTTTTTATTAAAGTGACAGCTGGCAATCAAGGAAGTGAAATTATTTTATTTTGTTTATGGTATCAATCGCTTGTCAAAGCAGACAAAAAAAAGCAAGAAAATATTATTTTGCATCATCGAGAGGAAAATAAATTAGAAATTTGTATTCTTAATTGCAATGTGTCTCATTTGAAGGTCGTTCTATAGTTTTGTGTTTTTATTTTAATTAAATCTTCCATTGCAATTAAATTTGTTATTTTTGTTTGAAATATGTATGACTAATGAGTCCACGGAGAAGCCCAGCAATACAAATGATAAAAGAAACTGGTTCCATTCACTGTCCCGTCGAAGAAAATCAGCAACATCCACCACAACATCGACATCACAAAAATAGCAGAGTCGAAATGAAGATGCCGCTGGTGCCTCTGCTTCGACTCCGAAAGCCTCAGCAGCAACCTCAACACTAACATCAGGTCAAGAATCTTCCGTCGAGGATAGCATCAACAATTGGACAAGTTTTGGAAACGATCGCATCAAACGCAAAGATGAACGTAAGAATGTTTTCCAGAGATTCAAGAAACGCATGGGAATTAACTTTTCGATGTGCCAAAAAAATCCCAACCCGACACATCAATATCTTCCAATTCGAATGTCCACGACGTGGTTTTTATCATCATTCAAAGAAATAAATAAAATAACTTTACTAAACAGCGCTATCCCGATCAAGCTGGTAAAACTGAGGCACAACAAAATGAAAACCAAAAATTGTACTTCCATCGTATTGGTGAGTCACAAGGGAAAGACGTTCTAGTTGTTGAATTTCCAGATCAGCCATCATGGAGAATGTGAGTGACCATAACTTTGAAATCGATTAATGTTTTTTCATATCTCTTAATATTTCTAGAGGATCTGAAGTATCGGATTGTAGATAATATGTTCTTTTCATGATTGTGAAAGATTGCCGTGATAATATTGTTTACTATGCTGATTTGGAGAAAGCCGGGAGATAAAATCAAAACTAGAGATTCATGCAATCGTTACAAAATTCTAATCAGATTATGATGTATGGTTGAGAAATTTTGTAAAATTAAATCAAAACTTTTTGAATTTTTTTAGTTCATCACAAACACGGGTTCGAGGGTCTACCTCTGCGGACAAACAAAAATGCACCCAACTATCGAGTTATTTCAATCGATTTGGAAAACCCAGCTGAGGAAAATTGGATAACATTGATACCGGTAATTTAAAAAGGGTTAAAATTATTAATTAAGCATGTTGAAATCTAGATTTTTGTTTGTTTAGGAACATGAAAAAGTTGTGTTAGATAGAGTTATGTGTGTTGATGGAAATAAACTTTTATTGGAGTTCATTCGTGATGTAAAGGTTTGTGATCATGTCATCTTCTGTTTTTTAACTTTTATAAATGTTTTTAATTTCCTTTTATAATAATTTATAGTGTCCTTCAAGCGCATTCTCTTGAAACGGGTGAGCTGATACGTACATTCAATATTGACATAGGTACAATTGGAAGTATTTCTGGCGAAAAAAAATACTCTGAAATATTCTACAGTTTTACATCATTTCTTACACCTGGGAAAATTTATTAATATAATTTTGCAAAGCCCAATGAAGAACCAACGCTATTCCGTGAAATAACTTTAAATATTGAAGGCTTCTGTTGAGATGCGCGATAAATAAAATATATCCAATTTATTTTATAAAAGAATTAATTGAACACAACGAGAAAACAAACTAACTGAAAGAAAGAATAATTTAGAATAATGAAAAACTATGACAATTATAATAAATAAACAACAAAGTTATTTGATAAAAAATAAAATAAATTATGAAAGTGAAAGTAGATTAAGCTAAGGTAGTTTTTGTATTCATAACAGCTTCAATAGCAATGACTACAAAGTTGAACAAGTATTCTATCCCAGTAAAGATGGGACACAAATTCCAATGTTTATAATTCGGAAAAATAGAAATACAGTCACACCACGCCCGTGCCTTCTCTATGGATATGGAGGATTCAATATTAGTTTACATCCTTCATTTGGTATTGTTGGTTTGATGTTCATTGATACATTCGATGGAGTGCTGGCTTATCCCAATATTCGAGGTGGCGGAGAGTATGGAGAGAAATGGCACAATAGTCGTTTGTTAAATAAATAAAATGTATTTGTAAATAAAATGTATTTGACGAAAATAGTTTTTTGAGACAATTTTTTGAAATCTTTGCTCGAATTGGAAATGGTTTTTGAAATAACTTAGAAGACCTTAATTAAGACTAAGAACCGTTTCAATAATCAAAATCCGGCAAGTAGTTTTGAAATGGCAACGTTTTGTATCCAGCACTTGCAAGAATTTCATATAAATTTCTTGCAAGTGTTAGATACAAACAGTTGTCATTTCAAAACTACTAGCTGGATTTTGATGGTTGAAGCGGTTTTTAGCCTTAATTTATGCCTTCTAAGTTATATTAAAAACCATTTCCAATTTAAGCAATAATTTCGAAAAATTTGCCCATAGAAATATAGTATCATCATATTCTTGAAATTCGAAAAAAGACGAAAATACTTTTTTAAGACAATTTTTTGAAATCTTTGCTCGAATTGGAAATGGTTTTTGAAATAACTTAGAAGACCTTAATTAAGACTAAGAACCGTTTCAATAATCAAAATCCGGCAAGTAGTTTTGAAATGGCAACGTTTTGTATCCAGCACTTGCAAGAATTTCATATAAATTTCTTGCAAGTGTTAGATACAAACCGTTGTCATTTCAAAACCACTTGGTGGATTTTGATGTTTGATGCGGTTTTTAGCCTTAATTTAAGCCTTCTAAGTTATATTAAAACCATTTCCAATTTAAACAATAATTTCGAAAAATTTGCCCATATAAATATAGTATCATCATATTCTTGAAATTCGAAAAAAGACGAAAATACTTTTTTAAGACAATTTTTTGAAATCTTTGCTCGAATTGAAAATGGTTTTTGAAATTACTTAGAAGATCTTAATTAAGACTAAGAACCGTTTCAATAATCAAAATCCAGCAAGTAGTTTTGAAATGGCAACGTTTTGTATCCAGCACTTGCAAGAATTTCATATAAATTTCTTGCAAGTGTTAGATACAAACAGTTGTCATTTCAAAACTACTAGCTGGATTTTGATGGTTGAAGCGGTTTTTAGCCTTAATTTATGCCTTCTAAGTTATATTAAAAACCATTTCCAATTTAAGCAATAATTTCGAAAAATTTGCCCATAGAACTATATTATCATCATACTCTTGAAATTCGAAAAAAGACGAAAATAGTTTTTTGAGACAATTTTTTGAAATCTTTGCTCGAATTGGAAATGGTTTTTGAAATAACTTAGAAGACCTTAATTAAGACTAAGAACCGTTTCAATAATCAAAATCCAGCAAGTAGTTTTGAAATGGCAACGTTTTGTATCCAGCAATTGCAAGAATTTCATATAAATTTCTTGCAAGTGTTAGATACAAACCGTTGTCATTTCAAAACTACTAGCTGGATTTTGATTATTGAAACGGTTCTTAGTCTTAATTAAGGTCTTCTAAGTTATTTCAAAAACCATTTCCAATTCGAGCAAAGATTTCAAAAAATTGTCTTAAAAAAGTTTTTTCGTCTTTTTTCGAATTTCAAGAATATGATGATAATATAGTTCTATGGGCAAATTTTTCGAAATTATTGTTTAAATTGGAAATGGTTTTAATATAACTTAGAAGGCTTAAATTAAGGCTAAAAACCGCATCAAACATCAAAATCCACCAAGTGGTTTTGAAATGACAACGGTTTGTATCTAACACTTGCAAGAAATTTATATGAAATTCTTGCAAGTGCTGGATACAAAACGTTGCCATTTCAAAACTACTTGCTGGATTTTGATTATTGAAACGGTTCTTAGTCTAAATTAAGATCTTCTAAGTAATTTCAAAAACCATTTTCAATTCGAGCAAAGATTTCAAAAAATTGCCTTAAAAAAGTATTTTCGTCTTTTTTCGAATTTCAAGAATATGATGATAATATAGTTCTATGGGCAAATTTTTCGAAATTATTGTTTAAATTGGAAATGGTTTTAATATAACTTAGAAGGCTTAAATTAAGGCTAAAAACCGCATCAACTATCAAAATCCAGCAAGTGGTTTTGAAATGACAACGGTTTGTATCTAACACTTGCAAGAAATTTATATGAAATTCTTGCAAGTGCTGGATACAAAACGTTGCCATTTCAAAACTACTTGCCGGATTTTGATTATTGAAACGGTTCTTAGTCTTAATTAAGGTCTTCTAAGTTATTTCAAAAACCATTTCCAATTCGAGCAAAGATTTCAAAAAATTGTCTTAAAAAAGTATTTTCGTCTTTTTTCGAATTTCAAGAATATGATGATACTATATTTCTATGGGCAAATTTTTCGAAATTATTGCTTAAATTGGAAATGGTTTTTAATATAACTTAGAAGGCATAAATTAAGGCTAAAAACCGCTTCAACCATCAAAATCCAGCTAGTAGTTTTGAAATGACAACTGTTTGTATCTTACACTTGCAAGAAATTTATATGAAATTCTTGCAACGTTGGCCAAATGTGATGAACTTCTTTGATTGTTGTTTTATCTGGCTTCAGAATGATATTTGTTCGTTCGGTGTTTTACGTGCGAGGCTCTGATGATCAAAATAAATTGACTGAAAGTTGTGTAGGACGAATTAGTTTTCAATTAATCATCGTAAAGATTGAACAACATCATTTGAGGTTCGGTTGCCTTCAAAATAAGATCACCATCAAACTTCTCTACACACCTGGAAAAGGCAACTATAATTCGAACATTTGATTACAATGTTGGGGAAATACAACAAATGAACTTACAATGGATCCAACATTCCCTTCCTAGTTACAATAATCTGTTTCGGTTGTTCCTCTACCTCTGCCGGCAATGATCGCATCAACGCTGCTTCTTCTTCAGCAATTTTGCACGTGGCCAGCTACTCCAAACGTTTCTGTACAGCCCCCACCTACATATGTGTGAATGATCTTCAAGAAAAGCTGACCAGCCTGCGGATTGAAAATGAAAATCGCTTCATTGATTGGCTTTGTTGTCAAATGGCCCTCTAATGTCTCGATACACATTTGTGTCGTGGGCAAACCAAATGATTTGATTAGAGAACAATTCTCCGTAATTCTGTGACGAGAGATAAGGTTCTGTAGACTCGGAACTGTACAATGGTAATGCCTTCCTTTCCTGATGCGCTCCTTCAACACAAACAACGCTGGATTTGCCTTCATTATACTAGCCATTTCCTGTTGAATGAGCGTCTTACATCCAGGGAACCAGGTTCCATAGGCTGAATGCAAATTCTACGCCAAATCAGTGGCAATCACCAGTAGGTGAAAGATAGACAGGATATTTATTTTTATAATATATTATTAATTTTTTAAAGACGCACTAAATAAAAATATCACCAAATGAGTTTTGAAAAAAAATCGAAATGTCAAAACAAAACAAACCCACCGCTTTAAATTGTTGTTGCAATTCACATCTATTCATCGACACGAGTGAAATTAAAAAAACAACAATGTAAACAAATGGGTTTTGGGGGGTGAAACGTACGAAAGTTTCCCATCTTTATTTGTTTATCTATGATAAAAACTTACGTCTCCTTACTTTTTTTTTGCTTTCAATAGACGTCAAAAGGTGCGCTGGTACACCTAATGTCATCTTCAATTGGAATCAGAAAAACTGTTATACTCTGTAGGGAATACACTATCCAGTGTATTATAGAGATCAGTGTTCTTTTTGTGTAGTTCAGACGTCAAATTATGAAGCCGACCACCTAATTGTCATCTTCAAATGGAAGCAAAGAAACTGTTATACATTATAAGGAATACACTATCCAGTGTATTATAGAGATCAGTGATTTGATAGCTCACCAAATGTCATTCTTATTAGGGGGGTTCACATTCTCAAATATGCTTGACAAGCATGGTTTGATCACTGATCTCTATAATACACTGGATAGTGTATTCCTTATAATGTATAACAGTTTCTTTGCTTCCATTTGAAGATGACAATCAGGTGGTCGGCTTCATAATTTGACGTCTGAATTATACAAAAAAAAAGTATTTTCCAGATAGGGATGTGCGGTATTGAAACAACATCGATTTCAACATCGTAGACCAAACATCGATGTCAATAAATATCGAACCGAAAACATCGATGCAACATAACATCGATGTTTTTTCAGGTGTTTTTGTTTAAGTTTTTTGTTTGACCAAAGCAAAAAATGCGTCATGCTATGCTCTAATGTATTTTTGCTTTAAAAATTTCTGGTGCCGGCAATTTTTTCTTAAGTTTTTTAAAATCGATTTAAGTTTTCATACAAATATGAAGTCATAAGCAAGGTATTTCAACTTTAACATCGATATTAAAAAAAAAATGATGCACAGAAGCTTGTATGCTAAAACTGCGTGTAAGTGGTATCTTTCTAGGCATCAATAATTTTAATGGGTGAAAATCGATGTTTAAATATGTATTTTGCACAATGAATATCAACAAATATTGCAATGCAATTCATGGTGTTAAGCTGTAATGTGTGCCCTTTTTGAAATCCGATATTTCAAATTCTTGTTTCACACGAAGGTGTGCGCAAGAACTTGCATGGTGTAAACTGCGTGTTTCTGGCCATCGATAATTTAAATTCGTGAAAATCGATATTAAATATGTATTTTGCAGTAATATTTCAAGGAATTTTGTGTAAACTGTTTTCTGTGGCTTTTTGGAATATATCGATATTGCAAAACACGAAGTTGTGTGCAAAAACTTGCATTGGTGTAAATTGGGTCTTTCTGAGCATCTGTTATTTCAATGCGTGGAAATCGATGCTAAAATTTGAATTTTGCAAAATATATCGTCCACAGATTTTATATAAGCAATATTGCAAGTATTTCATGCGTACACTGTTATCTAACGATATTGCAAGATATTTTTGCTTACAAAAGTGTGTACAAAAACTTGTGTGGTTTAAAATGCGTCTTGCTGAGCATTGATGATATTAATGCTTGAATATCGATGTAAAAATATTTCTTTTGAAAAAATTTGATGGAAGCAAAATTGATAGGCACTTCATGTGTAAACTTATATCTGTGCCTTTTTGCACATCGAAAGTTTCGTTGTGGTTCTGAATTTTTAAGTTTGGTTTGGGAGATCCTTTGATGATTTCCTCTTTCAAAAAATTCCAAATGTTACAGATGACTTAAAAACTATGAAAGTCACTCCATCTAGATTTTACTAGCAGAATCAATCATTTTCGTACTAACTTTTAGTTTGTTTTTTAGTCCGATGTTTTGGATGTTAATATCGATGTTGCAAAACATCGAAATCTTCAATATCGATATTTTGCAAATATCGATTAAAATCGCTCATCCCTATTTCCAGATCTCTATCTGAAGAAAGGGAACAGATCATGATATGAAAATATAAACTTTTGTGGAAGTTTGTTTTATTGTTTATTATCTTTAAGTTATTCACTGTGTGCATTTGGTATATTTTTTTTAGTATAATTACATAGTGGAATGAGATAAATCATTGCAGTTTGCGAACAAGTTGAGCAAAACAGCTAATGAATAATTATGATGAGGAGGATGCGATTGCATATTCTACGTTTTTTTAAAATGATTTTACCTCCTTGTCACACTCTTTACGTTTGTTATTCCGTTTCATTTACTAATTAGTGAATGTATTTAAATTACGAACACAACAAATGTTAGCAAACAGATCTCGGGGGGTGAAACGAACAGAGAATTGATGTCTGTTTAATGGATTTCCTTTGTATTACATGTTATACAGTTATACTGGTATACAAAAAAGTGGTCAGCTTCATAATATAACAATTCTTCAAATGGAAGCAATATTTTTGTATCGATACACTATCCAGTGTCTTATAGAGATCAGTGGGTTTGATTGACTCGAATTTGAAAATGTGAACGCTCCATCAAATAGATTGTCAAGCATATTGTATGGATTTGATAATATGTCCATTTAACATCAGCAAGCCATGCTTGTCAAACAAATTTGAGAATGTGACCCCCCTATTGACAGCTAAAATTTGCTTGTGAAATTTTGTTAGTTTGCTATAGCGCAACTACAAATAAGAAAAGTGCGTTCACGATCTATTGTAAAAAGATAAAATTTTAAAATTTTACTAGGCTTGTTGCACCAGATCGTGAATACCTCTAATATTTATTTAAGCATTTATAATTGTAAACAAATATCATTTTATTAAAGGGGAGGGATGTAGTGTAATAAGAATAACCATTCATTAATTAATTCATTCAAACGTAAACAAAAATAATCATATAAACAAATCCATACAATAAAATAAATTCTGCAATACAACCAATTGCATTGATACATAACACCTATTTTCGTTGTCCCCTTTGACCAACGAAGCTGAGAGCATTGACGTCGCTTTGATGACGATGCATTATGAATGACACAGAATGTATTTTACTACATTACTCCAGAAAGCAATGAATAATAGAATTGTCCCCAATAATTTGTAAGAATATATCGATAATTTTTAAGTATAAATAGTTGTGAATTTTGAATAATAAAATCATTCTTGATCATACTTTACACGTTGACTTGAGTCGTTTATATGGGCACCTTTTGCCACTTCTATTATATATATATATTACTTCTAATTTATTTATATAATGCTATCAGCGAGCTGCGCTTTAAATAGTATTATAGCGTGTTACGCTACATATAACCTAGAAAAAAAGATAAAACATTACAACACCAATGCAAGTTTTTGCACACACCTCCATGTTTTTCAATATCGATATATCTCAAAAAGCCACAGAAAACAGTTTGCACATAAATTCCTTGAAATATTACTGCAAAATACATATTTACTATCGATTTTCACGAATTTAAATTATCGATGGTCAGAAACACGCAGGTTACACCATGCAAGTTCTTGCGCACACCTTCCTGTGAAACAAGATTTTGAAATAGCGGATTTCAAAATGAATTGCCTTACAATATTGATTTTGTTAAGTTTGTTGATATTCAGTTGTGCAAAATACATAATTTAACATCAATTTTCACCCATTAAAATCTTTGATGCCTAGAAAGACTTAAGCCCACAAGCTTGTGTGCATCATTATTTTGAAATATCGATGTTTTAAGATAAAATACCTTGTTTATGACTTCATACTTTTCATTTGTATAAAAACTTAAATCGATTTTAAAAAACTTAAGAAAAATAGCCGGTACCAGAAATTTTGAAAGCAAAAATATATTAGAGCATAGCATGACGCATTTTTTGCTTTGGTCAAACAAAAAACTTAAACAAAAACATCTGAAAAAAAACATCGATGTTTTCGGTTAGATATTTATTGACATCGATTTTTTGTCTCCGATGTTGACATCGATGTTCACATCGATGTTGTTTCAATATTGCTCATCCCTATCTGGAAAATACTTTTTTTTGTGTAATTCAGACGTCAAATTACGAAGCCGATCACCTAATTTTCGTAGGGGACTTGGCCGCGAACGAGGAAGGTTGTGCGCAGCACAATCTCTCACAGTTTTTTTATTTTATATATTAAAACAGCAGCTGTAAATTATTAGGTCTGTTCCTTTACTTTGAATTTCTGTGATTTTCTGTGCATTTCTGCGCATTTTATGCTACATTTCCACCTGACGCTAATCTGAGATTTAATAAGATTTACCTCAAATCTCCTTCAAATCTCGGAGATTTACCATACAAATTTATTTCGTAAATCTTGAAGATTAGAAATTAATCTTGTTAAATCTTCCTAGGACAAATAGTTTTACAAATCGAACTAACCTTTTCTTAAATGATGCTGAACGATTCATTCGAGACTCGCATTCAGTTCTTCATTGTTTCACACGAATCAAATATTCTGTCTCATTCGCACTTCATAACAAAAATTGGAACGCCATTGGCATTTTTGAAGGTGCTGTCAAATTTAATCTTTTTTAAATCTTTTTGTGCAGTAGAAACACCAAAAAGATTTATTTAATCTAATCTGAGATAAATCTTTGGTGGAAACATAGCATTAGTCCAAAGTTGTGTCATATAAAAAAATTTTTTGACACAAGTTTGGACTAAAAATTACAGAAACCCAAAGTAAAGGATCAGACCTTTTATATATAATTAACCCGTTAGCCGTTAACCGATAAAACGGTACCCCGTTAACTGAGAAAACGGTCCACCAAGCAGCTCCCAGTTTTGCTTAGCAACTGCATCAGCCTTTCAACTGGCTGATCTCATTGTGTCTCCGACATGATATTCTTGTCTGCACCTTACATCGATACCGCTTCCGCGTAGATGTTGAATGGTGACTAGGCAAAAACCGACAAAGGGTTTTAACCTGCAAAGTTCATACATCAAACGACAGCATCCCAGACGAGGGATGCTAAACCTACGAACCAGCAACAAAAGTGCAAACCAGTGTGTCTGTCTACCTGCACTGCAACAATTATCAATTGACAGCACCCCAGACGAGCGATGCATGCCCAACAGAAGCAGCAACGTGAAGTGCAATTCAATGGGTATTCATGTTATTAACTTAAATTAAGCCTGATTCACAATGCGACGGGAAAACGAGACGAGAGCGTGACGTGATTCGCTGTCATCTTTTTCTAGTTATAAAATCGTTTCCCAATTCACAATGCGGCGAGATTCATTACAACGAAAACTCTTTTGCTAAAAATAAAAAATAATAAAAATTATCCAAAAAAGCTTTAAAGACAACAGATTAGAAATTACTTGATCTTTTAATTTCAAGTTATCGTATTTTTTCTTTAAAAAAATACTTCCATTATGTAAATAACTTGTCAAAAAATAAAATCGTCGTCTCGTCGCGTCTTTTTTTCAATTTTTCGAATTCTTGGCGTGACGTGACGACGAGAAACGCTTCTTTGTGTATATCCTCATATACTTTCACCCCCATATTAATAAACGGCGGATAACAATGTGCTAGCGTTACTGTTAACTAGTAATTCTTATTAACAAATGTTTAATAGTCTGTGACGTGTGTTAACGTACGGATAACTTTAACTAGCCAGATTCCACGTACAATGAACGGATAACTTCTTAACACATACACGCACGCGTATGATAGCACCGTTTACTATTGCCAGTATACACTTCGTAAGGCAGTGCATGCATGTGACACATGTATTAGAAAATCACCATAATTTGATGAAGTGGTGAATTTGGTGAAGTTATAAATACTGGAAAGATATCATATCTTTTTTAATAAGAAAAGTTATCAAGCGGACAAGTTGTCTATCCGTGTGCCAGTAAACACGTGTGTTAGGGAGCGGATACCAGTTTTTTATTAATACTGCTGTCATTGTTTAAAATTCGTTTGACAGCAACGACGGGATCTCGTCACGCTCACGTCTCGTTTCCTCGTCGCATTGTGAATCAGGCTTATTTGTGTAATTTAATTTCCCTTCTTTTTACATAACGTAACACGTGATAGCTTAATTTTTATTCATTGCCAGTAACTGTAAAATGTCATACATTACAAAAATGGAAAATTTTGTGAATCTATGTAAAAAGAAAATAAAAATTTGTATCCGTTTTTTGTCTCCTACAAAAAGAAAAAGATGTAACTCTTATAAAAGAAACCGTAACTTTTTTATATAGAGCACTCGCTCTAATGGGGTTTTCCATTGGCAAATTCAGATTTCGATCTAAAAATTGATTTTTTTCGTTGCCAATGGAATGCGATTTCAAATTGATTTTAATTTGCCTATGTATTTGTGTAATTTCGCGTGTATCTTATTACTCGTAACAATTTGCATCCCTTGAGCCACTTTTGGTAGAGTAATATCATTGAATAAATATAAATAGAAGGTGACACCGGGCAAAATGGCCGCATGATTTTATAGTAGCTCTGCCTTCGCTTTAAATATTATGATGAGGTTGGTGTATAACATAAAATTAATTTCCTTAATTATAAAAAGTTGGTGTATTCGAAAGGAAATTTTTCAATAATAGCATTGTTTGTTATTTTTGTTTATTATGAATTGCTATGGAAACGATGGGTGTCAGGACGATTGTAGTGTCTGCTTTGGATGTTAGCTGTGTTCTAATATGAAATTTAAATTTTCTTTAGAATTTGCAGCTTTGAATTATTTTCGTTGCCTTTTCAAATTAATTTTTTTTTTCAAAGCTTAGTATATAAATAATAAATGTACTGATTTTCTTGATACGAAAGCTGCATAGCATTGCTGAGGTATCCAACTTGAGTTCAATTGATCTGATCATTTGGATAAAGTTTTTAATATACAGGAGATAAAATAAGCTACATATATTCTAGTACCACTTTTTTGAGATGGGCATGGGAGAAGAATATAGGTTGGTAAACAGAATTTCCAAACGCCAAAAACTTTTTATTAATGTTTAGAAAATCGTTCGATTTTATGATGAATATTTTAAAGATAAGAAGGTTTTTGTATACATAATACAAATTCTATATACTACTGAAAAAATAATTCAACAATTCCAATCCTTAATGCTTAGTCTTCTACCTGGCTGATTTATTTCAGTAGTACTATATAGAATTCGTATAGTAAAAAAACCTTATAGGAGCTATGCCCAGCCCCGGACAAAGAAACTTCCAGCTTAATGATTAGGAACTCTAATCTTGTTAATACAAATTGCGTATGACAAAGGCCGGCACTATGTCACTGATGAGCCCAAGTGAGTAAGCCGGACGAAACGCCATTTTTTGAACTAAAGGCCATAAAAAGCTATTTTAAATATTCATATTCAAGTTTAAGGTCTATCAAGGCTTTTGAATAAATAATTAAGTAGATGTTAAGATGTAAGTATAAGAACTAAAAATAAAAATATTACCGTCATTTACTTTGAGCGCTTCTAGTAACAGCTACTTTGGCTGTGGAATGCAACACCAAAATATGAATATAGGGGTCTGGTACGTGCGTTTTGATATCGATTGAATCGAAAATCGAGGAACTGAAAAAAAGAGATATAACAGACTAATACTACGTTTCCACCTACCCTAAATCCGAGATTTAGCTGAGGAGATTTAGAATAAATCTCGAAGTGTTTCCACTGGCCCAATCAGATTTATTTTGACATTTACAAGATTTATTGTGACGTTGGTCTATGACATTTCACAATTCACAAATCACAAAAGGAAGAAAGGAGTGCATCAAAATCAAAACTTTTGAGATTATTTTTTTCGTAATTTTGTCTTCAAGTATGAATTTGGAACTATTGTTATCACATTTGCTAACCTTACAAAGCAATGCTGTTGTGATAAGCAATGCTCTCAATAGACGAATCCTTTCGCACAGGAAAAAACGTCAACAGTGTTTGCTAAACATTTTGCGAGCCTATAATAAAAAACAAGCATTACTCAAGAAAAAGAGGAAAATCTGGACCAAAGTAAGTTAAATATTCTACTGGTAAACAGTTATATTAAATCAAAGGTCTTGCAGACGCGTACCAGTAAATTTTGGGAAGAAGACATACCCAAAAACGACGAACAGTTTTTCAAAGAGAACTTAAGAACCACGCGGGAAAATTTTGAAATTCTATGTTTCCATCTTCGAAACTTAAAAAAAAATGACACCCAATATAGGAAGGCGATACCACTACCCAAAAGAATAGCGATAGCTTTGTACACACTTGGTTCTTCCGCAGAATACCGAAGCGTTGCAAATCTCTTTGGAGTGGGAAAGTGCACCGTCGGCAAAATTTTACATGAATTCTGTGAAGAGGTTTGGAAAGTGCTGCATCCAATCTATTTATCTGCATATCCACTCACTGAAGATAGAGTAAAAGAAAACGTGGAGGGTTTTTCAAAGTTAGGCTTTCCACAATGCTTCGGGGCAATAGGTTCGTAGATCGATTCATAATTATTTTTTTTTTATTGCAAAATAATCATTTTCAGATGGTTGTCACATAGAGATTCGACCCGCCGCTGAAAATGCAGTAGACTATTACAACTACAAGGGTTGGTATTCTTCAGTATTATTAGCTGTTGTTGACTACAGGTTAAAACATTTCATTCAATATCTATTTTCATTATTAACTTGTTTTCATTGAAATTTAGATACAGATTTCTCTACATCAGTGTTGGTAGCCCCGGCCGTTGTAACGACTCTTCAATTTTTGAAAGCTCTTCTTTAAAAGTGCACCACCAGGATTCACTACTCAAGACAATGTCCAAAAATTTATGCGGAGTGAATGTGCCAGTCGTCCTTATTGGGGATTCGGCTTTTAGGTTTTCAGACATTTTAATGAAACCGTATCCATTTAGTACGTCTCTGACACCAAGGGAAAAAAATTTCAATTTTCATCTTTCTAAGAGTAGAAGAGTGGTTGAAAATGCTTTCGGTCATCTGAAAGCAAGATTTCGAAGAATTGGAAAGGGGTTGGACAACCACATTGAGAACACAAACCTTGTTATAAAATGTTGTTGTGTACTCCACAATTTTTTAAACTCGCATAATGATGAAATTAATCATCAGTGGTTGCAACGCTCAACGGAAACTACAACAAGGGAACAACCAGAGTTCAATTCCATCATAAACGATACAAACCCAACGGCAATTAACATCAGGAATGCAATAACAAACTACTTAGGTGAGATTCGTTGTGTAGAAAATAAAATCAAATTCGCAGTTCATAAAAAATTCAATATTTATTTTATAAATGCACAACGTGCATTTAAGGCACTCTTCAAATATCCTTAAAAAAGGACTTAACAACTTAAAAAAGTAAAAAAAAAACAAAAAAAAGGAGTTCATAATTTAAGCATACAAATATATAGGTAAAAAACTTAAAGTTATAAAGAAAAACTTCATAATTTAAAATAAACAAATTAAAAATAAACACAGCACAGTTAACTAAAATCACATTCATGCGAAACTAATTCGATTTCAAACGCGACACAATTTCTTGTTGAACAACTTCGCACGATGTTGCAATCCTTTCAAGGATTGCATTCCTCTCCTTCTCTACTTCCAGCAACTGCTCATCAGTTTTCTGAATCATTTTCAGATTTTCAGAAATAATAACATCCAGCTTATTACATTCTTTTTCCGATTTTGAAATTTTTCTTTTATTTTTTGCAGCGCTTGGTATGGACACACTGGATGAAGAAGGACCTGAATTGTCCGAAATGGAGAGAAGAATTTCCTCTATATCCTCAGTCTCATCCATAGATAAAAAATATAAAGATGGGAATCTTCGGCTGTCAAACTGATTTGCCTACAAGCTCAGACCGTGGTGAATGTCATAAAGTTGCACTAGTAACCTTTACCACACGCACACTAGTGCAACTTTATGATTTTCACCACAAATCGTCGTTTTTTTTTTTAAATTTG
The DNA here is from genome assembly GCA_963921185.1 of Dasysyrphus tricinctus. Classification (NCBI taxonomy): domain Eukaryota; kingdom Metazoa; phylum Arthropoda; class Insecta; order Diptera; family Syrphidae; genus Dasysyrphus; species Dasysyrphus tricinctus. Next base: position 174,006,419 of record OY992531.1, on the reverse strand, counting down.
TCAGTTATTTTAAAAATCTCATGGACATGTTCGTAAAGTATAAAAGCGGGTGAACTGAATTTTTAAGTGCTCACTTCCCTTTATATCATTTTATTTTAAAATTGCATTGGCTTCTAATATTTACGCGTACTAAAATAAGAAACAACAATATTTTTTGTAATAAATAATTGAATAATAAATGTAGGTTAATTGAATCGAAGTGGGAGAAAATTTGTTTGTGAATTATGAAGTTACATAAGTTTTTCTTTAAATTTGTATATCGTCCCCCTCATGCCAGAACCATGAATGTGCAAATTTGCCGATTTTGAGTTAATGATGTGGGTTGATTAACCTTTGGATAATCTATGTTACACCAAAACTTAGAATGCCATACATACAAGGAAACCACAGTATTTAAAAATGTCAATTACATGAATGTAGATTTCAGTCTCACCAAGTTGAGCCAGAAACACGAATGTGGCACATTCATGTTTCTGGCTCCCAACTGATAGGAATTATCAGCACAAAAACCATGAATGTGCCACATACTTGAATTTGGCATAAAGGTAGAACTAGAATAGTCGGAAGCCAACTTAAGTGGTCGTACGAAACCGATCGAAAACAAGAAATTTATATGACACGCACATAATTGCGAAGTGAAACTTTTCGTTTAGTTTTCGTTAACTTTCGCCGTCGGACGTGAGAGCGCTCAACGACCGCTCTTTCGTAAGTGGGCGAATGCAAAATCAAAATGGTGGAAGCAAACTAACAAGAACTTGGCGCTTGGTACATAGTTTTCAACTTTTTTTTTTGTTTGATGAATGAATGAGTGAAGTCAAATCAGTTTTCTTTTAATTAATTTTATATCCCATCGAATTTTAGTGGTTTCGCAAAATAAATAATAAAAGCATATCACTCTGTGCTGTGAACAAGTACATATGAGAAAATAAACATTGAATAAACAATTTTTTTTTTTTCACTTCCAAACACCTAAGTGCATTATGGGTCACTTCTGCAATTGACGTTTCGGAAAGCTACTTTTCGGTCGGTTTTGACATAAGCTTCCGACAGCTTCCACCTATTCTAGTTCTACCTTAACTGTATTTGCTAGAAAAGTTACTTCAGATGTAAGAAACTTAAGCTAGAACTATAATGCTCGGAGGGGCACTTAAGTGGTCGGAAGAAAACAAGCGAATACACGGAAAGCATTTGACGCGACTATAATTGCGAAGTGGAGCGTTTCGTCAAGTTTCGTTCAACTTTGGTTACGGAAGTGAGGTGCGCTCGGGAGCTGACATTTGATGAAATAGGAATGCCAAAAAGAGAAAGATGATAGTTACATTATGGGTGTGTTCCCCTTTTTTCGGTACGGAAAGCTACTTTTCGTTGGTTTTTGATATTAGCTTCAGTGCCCTTCCGACTATTATAGTTCTACCTTTACATTCGTGCTCATTGTTACTAAAGCCACCAATAGACACCACACTTGTGTGGTGTGCACACCTGTGTGCAAAAAATTAAAATTCTGAGATTTTTTGGTGTCGGTGCATCGATCGGTATTATGTGTATGGCGAAGTGTCTCACACTAGTGATCAAAAAACAAAACTTTTATCGCAATGTCTCTGCCAAAATCATCCCACGATCAAAACAATTGATCACAAATATTTTGAAACTGGTGACACAGAGATGGAATGTGATTTCATTCATTCGAAATTTGGAAAAAAAAACTCAAAAAATGTTCCCGTGTACGTCCCTGAAGGATGGGCGCAAATTATAACAGGGGCACGTAACTCTCCTGAGCCTTTTGAAGTTCACACACAGCAATATTAGCCCATTGAGTTGACCAGAAACGTGCAAGGTTTTATATTATTGAATATGTTTGTTTGGCCCATAAGCACTTTTCATTATTTTTGGTATAGCTCGCAAACCAAGCAAAATTAGATTTTTTATTGAAATGGATAGTTTAAAAAAATTTATAACACAATATAAGCAGGAAAAGTAAACAAAAACGTACCTAGCAAAAATAAAAAAACATCAAAGATTTCTAACTTTTTTAATAAATTGTGCATAACTTTTTTTGAAGCCATACAAAGACTAAATAAAGAAGAGACTAAGGACTTTAAAAAGACATGTTCAAAAAGTAATTTTTGTTACAAATTTTGTTACCAATTGAGAGATATGCCCATTCAAACTTAACTATTTCTTATAATTTTTCACAATTTTGGCCCGAAAACCCCTTTTTTGTATAATATAGCAAGTTTCGCATTCGTAAAAATTTTTCGAAATCAAGATTTTGATATAATATAACATTACGACTATAGAGAATATTAAAAAAGTATGTAAGTTCGCAATTTTGTTTTTCGGCAGTTTTTAAATGCTTTCTGACATTCAGACTGAACGGCTGGTCCGATTAATATAAGATTTGGTTCTAGGTGCAAGGAATGTTTAATTTCTCATGTGGTACCAAAAAATAGGTTTTCGGGCAAAAAGTGCGAAAATTGATAAGAAATGGTAAAGTTTGAATGGCTATATCTCTGTCAGTTTTCAAATAATATGTCTCTTTTAACATGTAATTTGAAGGCCTTAAAACTCTTACTTTGTATTATGTATGTTATGTTAAAGTTATGCGCTATTTAGAAAAATAATTAAAAATCTTTGATTTTTCGATTCTGATTCTGAAAACGAGAACTAAGTGATTAGTAAATAATTATGCTTATCATTTATTGTTAAATAAACATACCTACATTTGTATATACATATGTATATTGGATTTAGGGCCAGTTTGTTCACAGTGGGTTAAATCAGCAATTAGATTATCACTGATTCTGTTAAACCCATAGTTATGAATCTATGATAATCAGAGAGTGTTTGTTCACTCAATTTTCAGTTTGATTAATAAATCATAGTTTTTCCAATAATCTTTCCATTTTCCAGTCTATCTGTCAATCAATTGTCAGACATATTCCGTCATTAACTTATTTCAGTGTGAGTGAGCTTTCGAAAAAAACATTTTTTGTGCAAAAAAAAACACGGAAAATCAGTGCTTGAAATATAATGTTGTGTTCAATTTAAGATTATTTTCTGTTAAATTACTATACAGAATAGCTACACACGTGTAATTTGTATTTATTTTAATGCGGCTAATTGATTTTTTTTTCCAAATATATAGTTGAAGTGTGTAGGTAGTGCTGGCATTTTGTGAAACCTAGTGATGGGATTTTTTCCCAGTTGTAGTTTTTCTATGCATATTTTATATTAGGCCTTGCAAAAAAGCACTTTATTTTTCGATAGTAAATAAAATAACTACAATTTGTAGTAAAATCTGTACAAATTGTTTATTTTTTTCTTGCAAGATGGACGATGCTTGGTTTCTCTTCATTCATGTTCTTTGTTCGAAGGAATTTAATAGATTTTGTATCTCTTTTTTATACCTACGCTCAGGAAATAACCAATGATGAACAAACGAAATTCCAGAAAATCTTTGATTAAATCATGCTAATCAGACAGAATCGGCGAATTAGTGATTTCTCCAATTAAGTGCTCAAATCATGGATTCTCTGTTTAAAATTTTGCTGAACAAACGCATTCAATGATAACCAACTGGAATAATCATTGATTTAAGTTGACAAGGTGTGAACAAACTGGCCCTTAGTATGCTTTTTTTAATTTTTCTTTATTGGAAAGTCATTCTTATTTAAAGATGAATGAGATAATTTTTGTATTTTTGTTTGTGCCAGAAAGATGAATGTGCCAAATGTCGGGGAAGGGAAGTGGTGTCAACATAAAAAATATATCAGCTTAACAAGATAAATGAGATAGTAATTTACAAATAAATATTTTGTTCATAAACCAAACTTACTAATTTTACGAGAGCAATAAACATTCAAACATGATTTCCCAACATTTTCATTTTTGCACATTCATGTTTCTGGCATAAGGGGGACGATATGTTAGTTGTTTTTTTGCATGTCCAAATAAAATTGTGTGAAAAAAACGACAGCAAAGCAAAACAATTTACATGTTAAATACAACAACAACTATGTCCATATAGAGTTAGATAAGTCCAGATAATTATCTGGAGTTAGCTTTTGTCCCGATAAAAACGCTAATGCCAAACTACGATTATCGTTGTGTTATCGATGATTTACATAAATAGAAATGTCAAATGTTTGTTGGTAAGATAATTCAAAACAAAATGGCAGACCAATGCAAAAGGTAAACAAAAATGTTGAAATGTCCCGGTGTCGTTTTTTCGCCAAACTCCATATGGACATGCAGAAAAACACAGCTGTTGCTTGAATACTCCCTTAGTTTTTTGATCTCCACAGAAACGAACTATGAAAATTTGTCTGGATAAAGGCTCCCCCAAACCAACGCGAATCATTCGCCCTCGACGCGAAATCATTCACAATAACGCAAAATATGAAAGATACACAATGCAAAACGAATACAAAAAACTGACTGCGAATGATTCGCTATGATTTCGCGTTGGTTTGGGGGAGCCTTAATACAATTATTGAATGAATTTTGTTTTTGCTTTTAGTTATCTTTCAATCGTAAATAAAGTATGTTAATTTAAATCAGTGGTTCAGCAATTTTAACTAACCGATTTCTGAACCACAGAATAAATAATGAGCCACGTTTGTACAACTTTTATGAGTTTAAAAAGTAATAACAAATCATATTCAACAAATAGCTGATGAATTTCCAAATTTAAGTCTGCTGTTACAAGAGGACTCTTTTGAGTCATGACTTTCACCACTCAAAAGTTATCGGGTACTAGCAGACTAAAGCCTTAACTACATTGGCCAAGAAAGTGAAAAAGTATAAAAGTGAACATTTTCAAACTCATTTTTAGATAATGTTTCTTATTGGAAAACATATTAAAATGATGCAGAAAGCTTAAATTTTGGTTTAAAAAACAATTCGTATATTTTTTCACAAAACAACTGCGCTAGCGGGAAAAAAATATTTTTACTCTCGTAATTTTGCAAAAAGTGGCCAATGTAGTAAAGCCTTAAGTGCCATGTTGTTAAAAAGTGCAAAAATTTTGAACTGTGGTTCAGCAAGTTTAACTTGCTGATTCTGGTGCACATATATTAGAAGAAGAAATTTCACGTTAACAAACATACCTGCCAGTGTGTAGAAAATACGAATACATACATACAATTTTTTGAAAAAAAAATTATTTAAATTTATTAAAATTTTATTTTCACAACTATTATTAATTTTGAATTTTTGCGACGCTTTTCTGTTTGATTAGATCATCATTGGGTGTAAGATGTTGACCTGCGGTGTTGTGTAGCCAAAGTTTACTTTCAATTTCAATTATATTAAATCAAACCGTAGCAAAAACTCAAAATTAGTAATTATAGTTGTGAAAATTAAAATTTTAATACATTTATGTTAGTTTGTATTACTTCGTTTCTATATTGCTTGTATTAGTGAATATGGTGACGCTTAAAGCTAGTCAGTCATTTTATAATTTATATTCAGTTTAGCATCCGAGCACACATATATTTCTTATTATTGTCAGCCAATATTTAAGGTTGGTATTTATTAATTAATCTATTATACCTAACCTATTAATGCAAGCTATAGCTTTGTGTCTCATAGATAGAATATTCAAGATAAAAGTATCTCCGATTTAATGCAATGATTTGCATATCTGAGATTGATTACAAATGGTGCAAAGGGTCTCAGACCCTGATACAAAATACAATACCGGCACGAATTTCATAAATGTTATCGTTAGTTTGCATGGAAACTCCATTTTTTTGATTGCGTCACTTAGCCCCGATGCTGTTTTTTCGTCCGAAACACACCTATTTTGTATGCTTCGATCAGTTAAAAATAAAAAAAAAAAAAATTTTGTAGCCGCCTCCACCAAAAATTTTCAATTTTACCGCCCTCAACTTTTGCCACCGGGGGAAAATTCCTGGTTTGCCCCCCATGCCTGCCAGATCAGGCCCTGTTTACATTCTATTCGTGAACAATGACTAGGGACAAACGTGGTTAAAATTTTGATTCGTGTTTCTGCTGAGGTTCAACGACGGCTCAAGCATGTAATGGGTTACTATCACATTTTGGATTTTCAGCCCATCTTAAATCCAACTGAGCCAAATGGATCGGATGACTGTGTTGCTTATGGCCAGCTTAAGAGTTTTAATTCAATTGGTCATTTAACTATAATAATAAGGGTATTCTATTTATGCATGCAACGTATAATAAAATCATCGTAATACTACGTTTTCATTAGACCAAATGAGGTGATTTCGATGAAAATTTCCAAATTCGATACGAAATCATCTCATAACTCATACAAATTCTCATTTTTAAATAATATTACGTTTTCATTAGGCCAAATGAGGTAATTTCGTTGAAAATTTTCAAATTAGATCCGAAATTACCTCATTTCCCATACAAAATCACATTCCGAAATGAGATAATTTCAACCAAATTTGCACGAAATTAGGTTGGAAATTAGATTAAATCAAATCGAACAACTCTAAATTAATTGCTATTGTGAATCAGTCTGATTCAAAAGTCAAATTTGAAGTACGAATCAATCAAATCATCTTCTATCGAAAATCAAGTTTCAAGACGAATTTTAAATTTTATTTAAATTTATGGACAAAACAAGCATTTCAACAAGGTAAATGTATTTATAACATTTATAGTGTATTCATATTTTCATTCATTATTTATATTTTTGTAGTTTTTGGGCTGAAAGCTAAACGGAGAGATGCATTCTCTCTTGGCAAATTTATACAGAAAATGTAGTGCGTTGGCTGACGACTCGGCCTAAAAATACCTACAGCAAGAAACCCTTCAAGACGTGCAAATTCTACCCCTGATTAGAAAAACCGGATCACAATTCTTCAGATTGTTTCGCAATTGAGCTGTTGAATAAGTTCACAGGTAACAGTTTGCCGGAGGTGGAAAGTGAAGTGAAGTGAATCTTACTGAGGTTTCTCAAAGCAAGCAATCTTATTTTATTATATTTTAAAATAATGCAGAATAATAAAGCTTAGTCAAAATTAAAAAAAAAGAAAGGAATCATGTTTTATTTCTTAGTTGGATAACGACTACACTGAACACAATCTATTGTTTTCATAGCTCTTCTTCTTAATAGTCCTTCTTGGCCAAACGGTAGATGTATAATGAATCATCCGACTCGTACACCTCTTGGAAACCCGTTGGTTTCTGGATCAAAATCAGGAATCGACGACGTTAAATTGCATGGAAGTATGGATGATTCAGTAACTGGCATTCTATTTTCATCGGCAGTACAAAAATCAACGGATTCTCCAGCATGAAATTTAATTAATAGTAGATGCAATCCTAAGACTTTCCCATAAATGTAATGCGACCGATATCATGGCAAAAAGCCTACATCTTCGATCCAACACCCATCCTGCGGATTCCTCGGTCAACATCGACGATTTTCAAGTGCATGGAAGCATGATCTTTGGGGTGGATGATTCTTACAATTACTGGCAGCCTATTTTCGTGGACAGAAGTACAAATCCAACTGATTCTCTGGCATCGTGTTCCATTTTAATTGACTTTTTATTCCAAATTTATAAACAGTGACAAGCGTTGATAAAGTAAACAAAAAAAAACAACAGGGTTGTCAAATGAAATGAGGTAATTAGATGAAAACACTTTTTCTGTAATTTGCAAAATTACCTCATTTCGGCTCTAATGAAAACGCAGTATAAGACAATTTCAAACAAATTTTCTCGAAATAAGTTTTTTTAACATATTATTATAATAGAGTCAATACAGAATACAAAAACAGAACAGAGATATTAAAAAAAGTGCGACCGCACCTCTAGGAACAATATTTCAAACGCATCCCAATAGTTCCGAGGTGAATTTTGAAACGTCATTTTTTTTTCCAAACTCGGTGATATTTTTCTTCAGTGCGTCTAAAAAAAACAAATAATAACCCTGAGCCTCCACTTGAAATAAATGATTGCAAGAAATGTGTCATGTAGTCAATATTTCTTGTGGAGTCCCCTTATGTCTGGACTTTTTTTATTTTCAGACATAGATTTCTCTATTTATTTCTTGTCTTCTTAGAAGAAATAAACGGAGAAATAAATTTTGACTTTTTGTGACACCTCAACTTGACCGGACACAAATTTCCCACAAGACGTCGAGTGTTGATACTGATTTGCACATTTTCATGTTATATTCCTTCATTTCAGTGGAAATTCCATGTTATAATTTGACTTTGTATGGAAATTATGTCTTGTGAAGCCAAAAAGTGATTTGAAACTCATTTTTTACCACTTACTTGATGGTCTTTTTTACTGTTTGATTTTTCACGAAAAATGAAATGTCACGACATAATTTGCCCACATAGTAAAGAAATATAAACTTCAGAAATAATGTCTGATATAATATCTGAAATAAATATTTCTAATGGAGGTGCGGCCTAAGGGTATTCATGCAACGTCGTAAGTTTACAAATTGTGTAAAATGATAAGTTTACGAAAAAGTTTGCATGAACGACCTTTTTATTAATTTGGTTAAATGCTGTGTAATTGAATCAGCTGTTAGTTAAACGTCAAATATTTGGGCGCGTTCGGCTTGGGTCGAGGAGTTGGTTTTACAGATAATGCATTATGGTCTGTTTATTTGCATGTGTGTCTACCTGTACAAATATATATTTGTTTTAATAGATACATGTAGTAAGTAGTCCTGTTAATTCAATTATATTTGTTTTGCATTGGAATAAATACATCAATGCCATTCTTTTTGCTGGAATCTCAATACCATTTAAACTCAAATCATGTGACAAGAAACCTGGATTAAAACCCACGAAAAGTTGCTTTCCAAACATTCAAAAGAAGAAGTGAAAAATATTCCACTTAAGTAAAATGAATCATCCCTCTCTTTTTCTCGTTCCAACTTCAACAAATGCCAGTTTTATTCCCGTGAGATGAGTATGGTTTTCATGTATTCGCTCATTTTCAACCGACCACTTCAGTAAACTATCAACAATTATTATAGTTCTACCTTAATATACATGACAATAGTCGCGTTGTAAGTTAGAAATATATTAGTCGCAAGCTCACGGCAGTGGTCAGACGAAAATCAGCGAATACAAACAAATCATATGTCACGCCCATATTGTACTTTTCTTCATTTTCGTTAACTTTTGCTTTCGGAAGTGAATAGAGCGCCCCCGAGTACACTTCACGAAAGTGAAACAGAAATTTGTTGAGGTAGGAACGAAAAAAAGAGAAAAAGTGAATTATGGCTTAGTTCTGATTTTGAGAGTTTAGAAAGATACTTTGCATTGGCTAATGACATCTGTTTCTAACAGCTTCCGACTATTCAGAATCTTCCAAACCAGTGCGAATCATTCGTTGACTACAACAAAAACATTAATAACATCACGTTGTTGTAAATGAAAATAACACATTCGTCGTCGTCAACGAAAGATTCGCATTGGTTTGGGTGGGAATTTACCCTGAGGCCACACGAGCAAGTACTTGCAAGCAAGTTGGCTACATACACTGCCTGTCAAATTCGTAATTTGTATTCCACTTGCCTCCCACTTGCTTTCCACTTGCATTCCACTTGCTTGTCTCCCAACTTGCTTGTCAACTTGCTTCACTACTGGCTTCAAAACTTGCATGCCAGTTGATAAGCAAGTTGCTTGGGTTTGTTTGTGTTAGTAAGCAAATGTTTATGTATTGCAACTTGCTTGCAAGTACTTGCTCGTGTGGCCTCGGGGTTATAGTTCTACCTTAATAATTTACGAAAAGTAGCTTTCCAAAAGGCTATCCCAAAACAACACGAAATTAAAGTGAATGATCTCAATACTTAAAAACAACAAAAAACTGTCTTTGTGAATGATTCGCTATAATTTCGCGTTGGTGGGGCAGAGCCTTTAATCGTTGAGTAAATGTGGACCTTCTAATTATTTTTTTTGTGTAAACTACGTTTTAATTCACAACTTTTATCACCAGCTAATTGCAATGCAATAATTACAGAACACATTCAGAACTTTTTTAGTTCTCCGAGATATTATCATTTATATCATGTTTCTAAACATGCCTGATCCTTAAAGTCACAAACACGCCTAATTCAATCTCTAAAAGTCACAATGACGTTTGGATAAGTTTAACCAAATATTTGGTTAATTTTCCGCAGCTAAATCCTTGGATAAAATTAACCAAATTGTGTAAACCATTTCCCATACAAAATTTGACAGTTCATTAACCAAAAGATAAAATTAACCAAATCGTAAACTTATCTAGTGTTTTACGCAGTTGCATGAATACCCCTATATGTTAAAATAATAAATAAAATGTCTAATTATCCTTCGTCTACTGGTGTCCTGGTTGCCAATGATTTATTCGGCGTATAATTTGAATTCTGCCTATGGAAACTGGTTCCCTGGATGCAAGACGCTCATCCAACAGGCAATGGCTAAGATCAGGCAAATCCAGCATTGTTTGTGTTGAAGGAGCGCATCAGGAAAGGAAGGGCTGGACAGAAACGTTTGGGGTAGCTGGCCAAGTGGAAAACTGCTGAAGAAGGATCCATTGGAAGTTTATTTGTTGGATTTCCCCAACATTGAAATCAAATGTTCTGAAATACAATTGCCTTTCCAGGCGTGTAAAGAAGTTTAGTGATCTTATTTTGAAGGCAACCGAACCTCCAATGATGTTGTTCAATCCTTACGATGATTAACTGAAAACCATTTCGTCCTACACAGCTTTCAGTCGATTTATTTTGATCACCAGAGCCTCGAACGTAAAACACCGAACGAACAAAGATCATTCTGAAGCCATATAAAACAACAACCACAGAAGTTCATCACATTTGGCCAACGTTGCAATAAATGTATGTATATGAAATTCTTGCAAGTGCTGGATACAAAGCGTTGTCATTTCAAAACTACATGCTGGATTTTGATAGTTGAAGCGGTTTTTAGCCTTAATTTAATCCTTCTAAGTTATTTTAAGAAAATATTTCCAATTTAAACAAAAATTTCGAAAAATTTTCCCATAGAACTAGTATCATCATATTCTTATTGAAATTCGAAAAAAGACGAAAATAGTTTTTTGAGACAATTTTTTGAAATCTTTGCTCGAATTGGAAATGGTTTTTGAAATAAGTTAGAATACCTTAATTAAGACTAAGAACCGTTTCAATAATTAAAATCCGGCAAGTAGTTTTGAAATGGCAACGTTTTGTATCCAGCACTTGCAAGAATTTCATATGAATTTCTTGCAAGTGTTAAATACAAAGCGTTGTCATTTCAAAACTACTTGGTGGATTTTGATGGTTGAAGCGGTTTTTAGCCTTAATTTAAACCTTCTAAGTTATTTTAAAAAATATTTCCAATTTAAACAAAAATTTCGAAAAATTTGCCCATAGAACTAGTATCATCATATTCTTATTGAGATTCGAAAAAAGACGAAAACAGTTTTTTGAGACAATTTTTTGAAATCTTTGCTCGAATTGGAAATGGTTTTTGAAATAGCTTAGAAGACCTTAATTAAGACTAAGGACCGTTTCAATAATTAAAATCCGGCAAGTAGTTTTGAAATGGCAACGTTTTGTATCCAGCACTTGCAAGAATTTCATATAAATTTCTTGCAAGTGTTAGATACAAAGCGTTGTCATTTTAAAACTACTTGGTGGATTTTGATTATTGAAACGGTTCTTAGTCTTAATTAAGGTATTCTAAGCTATTTCAAAAACCATTTCCAATTCGAGCAAAGATTTCAAAAAATTGTCTCAAAAAACTGTTTTCGTCTTTTTTCGAATCTCAATAAGAATATGATGATACTAGTTCTATGGGCAAATTTTTCGAAATTTTTGTTTAAATTGGAAATGTTTTTTAAAATAACTTAGAAGGTTTAAATTAAGGCTAAAAACCGCTTCAACCATCAAAATCCACCAAGTAGTTTTGAAATGACAACGCTTTGTATTTAACACTTGCAAGAAATTCATATGAAATTCTTGCAAGTGCTGGATACAAAACGTTGCCATTTCAAAACTACTTGCCGGATTTTAATTATTGAAACGGTCCTTAGTCTTAATTAAGGTCTTCTAAGCTATTTCAAAAACCATTTCCAATTCGAGCAAAGATTTCAAAAAATTGTCTCAAAAAACTGTTTTCGTCTTTTTTCGAATCTCAATAAGAATATGATGATACTAGTTCTATGGGCAAATTTTTCGAAATTTTTGTTTAAATTGGAAATATTTTTTAAAATAACTTAGAAGGTTTAAATTAAGGCTAAAAACCGCTTCAACCATCAAAATCCACCAAGTAGTTTTGAAATGACAACGCTTTGTATTTAACACTTGCAAGAAATTCATATGAAATTCTTGCAAGTGCTGGATACAAAACGTTGCCATTTCAAAACTACTTGCCGGATTTTGATTATTGAAACGGTTCTTAGTCTTAATTAAGGTGTTCTAACTTATCTCAAAAACCATTTCCAATTCGAGCAAAGATTTCAAAAAATTGTCTCAAAAAACTGTTTTCGTCTTTTTTCGAATCTCAATAAGAATATGATGATACTAGTTCTATGGGCAAATTTTTCGAAATTTTTGTTTAAATTGGAAATATTTTCTTAAAATAACTTAGAAGGATTAAATTAAGGCTAAAAACCGCTTCAACTATCAAAATCCAGTATGTAGTTTTGAAATGACAACGCTTTGTATCCAGCACTTGCAAGAATTTCATATAAATTTATTGCAACGTTGGCCAAATGTGATGAACTTCTGTGGTTGTTGTTTTATCTGGCTTCAGAATGATCTTTGTTCGTTCGGTGTTTTACGTTCGAGGCTCTGGTGATCAAAATAAATCGACTGAAAGCTGTGTAGGACGAAATGGTTTTCAGTTAATCATCGTAAAGATTGAACAACATCATTGGAGGTTCGGTTGCCTTCAAAATAAGATCACTAAACTTCTTTACACGTCTGGAAAGGCAATTGTATTTCAGAACATTTGATTTCAATGTTGGGGAAATCCAACAAATAAACTTCCAATGGATCCTTCTTCAGCAGTTTTCCATCTGGCCAGCTACCCCAAACGTTTCTGTCCAGCCCTTCCTTTCCTGATGCGCTCCTTCAACAAAACAATGCTGGATTTGCCTGATCTTAGCCATTGCTGGATGAGCGCCTTGCATCCAGGGAACCAGTTTCCATAGGCTGAATTCAAATTATACGCCGAATAAATCATTGGCAATAAGGACACCAGTAGACGAAGGATAATTAGTTATTTTATTTATTATTTTAACATATTTGTTTTTTTTAGACGCACTGAAGAAAAATATTACCGAGTTTGGAAAAAAAAATCGAACTGTCAAAACAAAACAAACTCACCGCGTTAAATTGTTGTTGCAATTCACATCTATTCATCGACACGAGTGAAATTACAAAAACAACAATGTAAACAAATGGGTTTTGGGGGGTGAAACGTACGAAAGTTTCCCATCTTTATTTGTTTATCTATGGTCTCATCGGAGTCAGCAGCCACCATCGCCGATGACTGAGAACCCTGAGGCTCTAAAATGAGAAAACAGTTATTGAATAAAATTTTGTTTAATAAAATAAAACAATATTGTTTTGCCTACCCGCATCGCTTTCTTCCACTAAATCTGAAATATTGTGGATTGGAAGGCCTCCTAGAATGGCATGAACCTTTGTATATAATTTCCACTCCGACGGGGAACCACCAGATGGACCAATCAATTTTTTCTCTTTACTGCAATTAAATATTTTTAGACGGTATTAAAATATGTACATACATTTCAGAACCTATGTAGATTTAACTTACTTGTAACGATTGGTGAGATTATGAATCTTTATTCTTATTTCCTCTGGGGAATGCTCTTTCATTAGGACAGCCATCTCCTTAAAAACGTGGGAGTTCTTTCTTACCCCACGCAGCTGTCCTATTTTGTCGGCCCAAATCTCGACCAACAATTCTTCCTCCTCCGGCCGCCACGATTTTCGATTTTTTTGCTTCTTGGACAGCATCTGGAATTTTTAAATTATATTGTACATTGTATATTGCCTATTATTTCAATTTAATAATTTACAACTTAAGATATTTCTGAGCACTTACATTTATTAATTATTATTTATTTATTATGAAGCGAAATCCTTCGTCAACTATGTTTTGAAATTTAAATTGAATTTCGATTGTCAGCAAACAAAAAAAATATGACATTTAAATGAGTGCGTTCCCAAAATTAGGCATGTTCGATTCATTTTTAGAGCATGGAATCATTCAGCTAAGGAAGATTTGAGTAGATTTATTTTAAATCTACTTCTGAGGAGATTTAAATTTGTATGGTAAATCTCGTGATTTAGAAGTAGATTTAGCTCTAAATCTCGAAAAAGTAGATTTAGGTGTAGGTGGAAACGTAGTATAAGGGCCAGTTTGTTCACACCTTGTCAACTTAAATCAATGATTATTCCAGTTGGTTATCATTGAGGGCCAGTTTGTTCACACCTTGTCAACTTAAATCAATGATTATTCCAGTTGGTTATCATTGAATACGTTTGTTCATCAACATTTTAAACAGAGAATCCATGATTTTAGCACTTAATTGGAGAAATAACTAATTCGCCGATTCTGTCTGATTAGCATGATTTAATCAAAGATTTTCTGGAATTTTGTTTGTTCATCATTGATTATTTCCTAAGCGTAGGTATAAAAAAGAGAAACAAATTCTATCCAATTCCTTCGAACAAAGAACATGAATGAAGAGAAACCAAGCATCGTCCATCTTGCAAGAAAAAAATAAACAATTTGTACTGATTTTACTACAAGTTGTAGTTATTTTATTTACTATCCAAAAATAAAGTGCTTTTTTGCATAGAAAAACTAAAACTGGGAAAAAATCCCATGACTAGGTTTCACAGAATGCCATCACTACCTACACACTTCAACTATATATTTGGGAAACAAAATCAATCAGCCGCATTAAAATATAATATATATAGTAATTTAACCGGAAACAATCTTAAATTGAACACAAAATTATATTTCAAGCACTGATTTTCCGTGTTTTTTTGCACAAAAAATGTTTTTTTCGAAAGCTCACTCACACTGAAATAAGTTAATGACGGAATACGTCTGACAATTGATTGACAGATAGACTGGAAAATGGAAAGATTATTGGAAAAACTATGATTTATTAATCAAACTGAAAATTGAGTGAACAAACACTCTCTGATTATCACAGATTCATAACTATGGGTTGAACAGAATCAGTGATAATCTAATTGCTGATTTAACCCACTGTGAACAAACTGGCCCTGAATGCGTTTGTTCAGCAAAATTTTAAACAGAGAATCCATGATTTGAGCACTTAATTGGAGAAATCACTAATTCGCCGATTCTGTCTGATTAGCATGATTTAATCAAAGATTTTCTGGAATTTCGTTTGTTCATCATTGGTTATTTCCTGAGCGTAGGTATAAAAAAGAGAAACAAAATCTATTAAATTCCTTCGAACAAAGAACATGAATGAAGAGAAACCAAGCATCGTCCATCTTGCAAGAAAAAAATAAACAATTTGTACAGATTTTACTACAAATTGTAGTTATTTTATTTACTATCGAAAAATAAAGTGCTTTTTTGCAAGGCCTAATATAAAATATGCATAGAAAAACTACAACTGGGAAAAAATCCCATCACTAGGTTTCACAAAATGCCAGCATTACCTACACACTTCAACTATATATTTGGAAAAAAAAATCAATTAGCCGCATTAAAATAAATACAAATTTCACGTGTGTAGCTATTCTGTATAGTAATTAAACAGGAAATAATCTTAAATTGAACACAACATTATATTTCAAGCACTGATTTTCCGTGTTTTTTTTGCACAAAAAATGTTTTTTTCGAAAGCTCACTCACACTGAAATAAGTTAATGACGGAATATGTCTGACAATTGATTGACAGATAGACTGGAAAATGGAAAGATTATTGGAAAAACTATGATTTATTAATCAAACTGAAAATTGAGTGAACAAACACTCTCTGATTATCACAGATTCATAACTATGGGTTTAACAGAATCAGTGATAATCTAATTGCTGATTTAACCCACTGTGAGCAAACTGGCCCTAAGTTCTTGTACTACCTACTTATATTACAATTTTGTTTATGACATCAGTGACGGTACAGACGTGTTGTTTACACAAAATAATCAAATAGGTACCGGCGCGCGGTTGAAAACGAAATTAAAAAGTTATTGGGGCATATTCATAGATGTAGTTTACGCATTATTACTAGACAAACCTGATGGAGATTATCTTATAGAGTTATAAGGTTTTGATTAGCAACAACTTATAATTTTAAGAAAACTTTTACTTTGTTTGAGACTGACATAATTTTTTTGATTGACTAAATAATAATTGAAATAATGTGATTCTAAGATGTTATGGCCATAAAAAGAGAGGAGATCTCAAAATTAATACAACAACTACTGAGCAAGTAAAATCGTTTCGAACTTTGTATTAAGTTAATTAATTTCAACAAAATGTCGGAACTGTTACTAGCTCACTAACATATATCAGGATAATTCTTATTTTAATTATAACTCTTTCAGAACCATTACCACTTTTAATAAATTTGGCTGAACTTCGAATAATTTTGAATGAAAAACAACAACCTGTGTGTGTTACCACCAAGCTGTTTAGCATGGAGTTATAGCTATTTAACGAGTATTTCGTTTTGCTCATATTTATTGGAAAGCCCTTTGCCGTAATCTGGGAGAGATCCATGAATCAAGTGATTCAAAAGCCGATACACAACACACCGTGGCACTGAGGCCAGATGATTAGACCAATCCCAATGCAGGGCCCGTATAACGAATTACGATTATCGTTCAAAATCCATCGTTTTCGTTACATTGCGATTTAGTCCAGTCATATTGTGTTTTTAGCATTTATTTTATTTATTTAAATAGTGGAGAAGTTTTGATTTGTTCCCTGCTTTATGGTTTCGAGGGTGCTGAATCGGAATCTGAGGTTTTCGAATAAAATTTCGTGACACAACGTGGACAAAAATGCAAAAAATGATGCAAAAGTGGATTTTTTGGGAGGTTTTTACTTATGGCTTGAAAACTATCCATTATTCGTGAATTACATCAGAGAGCAATTGAAAGTGTTATGCCGCGAAATAAAAGATTTGTCGAGCTTCGTTTTATTAAATAAAGAGGTATCTTTATTGTTTGGAGTTTTACTTAAGACTAACTTACAAAAATTAAATGTGGAAATATCAACCACAGATTTACTCTTATACATATGTACGTATAGATAAACAAATGCATCAAATATGAAATTCATATTGGATGCTTAAACGAGATAAAAAAGTGATGTGGTGTGTATAAACATTCTGTCTTAAATCAAAATGAATTTAATGATGAGACGTTTTGGTCTCTACTTGAAATATAAACAAAATTGAAACAACACTTGAAAAGTATAGTGTTACTATGCAACATATACAAATCGAAGTACGAAGTCAACAGACAAGAGACTTTTAGACAATGGCTCTATAGCGATGATTTGAACAAAGAAACTTTATGATGAAGAATAAACATTCAAAATGCAAACTAATTAAAAACGAAATTTACTATCATGCTTATGCATAACAAAAGCATAAACAATTTCCAAAAAAATCTCTGTTTTAGGTTTTTGTTCTGCGGCAACCCATTTGGACTCAAGCGCTAGTTGAAAATTGACGTGTTTTTACTGTTTCCAAAAATCCACTAGAAAACACTAATTTACTACTTTGCGTGACAACATTTGAATGTTTGTCTTTAACATGAACCAAGATATACTTTTTTTGGTGGTTTTTGATGCGCTGATTTCGAATCTGGCCTAGAAATTGCTCTAGCACGTCACGTTTTTAAGATATTTAAATCTAAGCATAAAAAAGGAATGCGTTTTGATGCAAATTGTTTAAAAAAAACTCGCGGTAATTTCTTTTTTCGAATTAATGTTTATGGTCATTCTAAAGTATGAACATTTTGCTTCGAAATTCTTTTTGAATCTTCCAAATACCTTCATTCATCATTGAGAAAATCATTAATTAGTTGTTAGCTTTTGTCTTAAACAAGATAGTATGAAAGTACGCTAAATTCATACATTTTAATTAAGGATTTCTTAGAGAGAAAAAAGGAATAGCCTAGGAAAATAAGACAAACAAATGGCAAAACTTCGAAAAAATTCCGTCAAAGCTGAAATTCGGTGGAGAGCTTTGTTTTGACGTCTTCAGCATTTCCTTAAAAGTTCCGTAGATTTGGGCCGGGGTTTAATTTTTTAGGAGGGGGGGTAAAATTCAAATGTTTCTTTATTTCACGAAAACTAGCAGTTTTTTTTGAAAGAATGTGTAGCTTATGAAATCTTACACGAAAAAAATTAACATACTTTTTTCATACAATTAATAGATTCAGAGAAAATTGTGCAAGAACTTCATGGTGAAGCTAATTTTGTCAAAAAATGTATTAAAATTTCATTAATCGATGGGCAAATTTTTTTGTACGAATTGTGTTTGGCTATATCTTCTCAATATAAAACCAAGTTTGTGGGTTGCCTGCCCGGGGTAAGGAGAAGGCCGTCATCTTGGAAAAGAAAGTGATTTGGTTTTTATTCAACAGCTCGATCGAATTTTATTTTACGACAAAATAATGACAGAATAACATTTAAGCATTTATCAAATACTGATTTTTGAACACAGTGTATCGACTGTTATCAAGACCAAAACCAACGTCTATCTAGGTATGTATCTGTCGATGCTTGATGACAAATCGCTTCAGGTCTGAATTCACCAACTAAAGCTTCATATGCGTGGATACTCCTACAGAGGAGAAACATTATGACATTAAGACATCAATAAGAGCTTCTGAGCAAGATGTTATAAGTAATGTCCTAGCAATGGACCTGTTGCACTTCTCATGGTTTAAGCCACGCACTTTAGCTTCTGAAAGGTGACAAAACGGTTTCAAAAACAAAGTGTTTATCTTGTTTAAAATATGACTTACTCTACTGAGCCAGTACATGCGTATGTACAGTACATATGTCGCTACATCCCTTATTAAAATCTAAGAGCAAAAACTATTTTTCGCAGAAATAATACAAGAAACTAAACGAAAATGAACCCTCCACCCTGCATAAATAATCAAAATCAATAAGTCTCTAAGCTTCCCACATATATTTTTTTTTTATCTAAACACATTATGAAATAATAATAAGACTATCCTCAAATAATTTTGTTCTCTATTTCAATAAGAAAAATAAAATCTTCTGCTTAAGCCTCATACGCAGATCGAGCTAAAATTTCGCTCCCATACAAAATTCTCTCCAAAATTTAGCCAAGCTAAAATTTAGCCAAACATTTTAGCCGAGAAGTACGCAGCTCCAGCTAAAAAATCAAATTTTCGTTTCTTACTGAACGCACTCATCTGTCAAAATTTAGCGCGTGAAATAATTGTTCGGCACATTAATTCTTGAGCTAAATTGTGACAGGTTCATTTATTTGTGAGATTATGTGAGCTTTACATTGCGAAAATGAAAATTGAGACCGAGAAATATTCAAGGACAAACGATTTAGCAATTCTAAAAGGAAAAATCTATTTTATTTGATTATTTTAATGTGAAATATTGAAAGAAAATTCTTTGAAATTATTGAATGAAATTTCTTTTCAGAGAACAGCTGTTTTTTGTAATGTATTCTCCACAAAAATCTTGTGTCAAAATTTAGCTAGGATTTTAGCTGGTGTTTGGAGAGAAATAAGGGAGCGGAATTTTAGCTCGATCTGCGTACTAGGCTTTAGCTTGAAAAATCATAGTCATGGCAACAAACAAAACAAAAACAACCAATACCAACATACCTTAACACAAATTGTAAACAAAATTTAAATACAAAATAATAAATTGACCCATAATCGTCATGGAAACCAGTAATAAAGGAAATATTAAATAAATAAATATCCCTTTGAGAATTGGTTTGCGTACGCAAAAGTTTCATAATTTCTATTTATTTGTTTCTATTGGCCATACACCTTCTAGTAGCGCTTTGAGTAATGCGGTGTCACTTCTATTTATATTTATTCAATGGTAATATTAACTTCATTAATTAATTAAACAGCTTGCTTTTTCTATTACAAATTATTTTCTTCGTATTTTGAGCACAATTTTTACAACCGAAATAAGAAAATCACATCAAAAACCACATAAGGAAAAGTGACAGGTCAAAATTGTTTTGGTATTAGTGCAGGGAGGGGTAAATCTGCCGAAAAATTTAGATCTGCAAAATTGATTTTAAATCAAAAAATAAATCAATTTTTCCGCCCAATGGAAGGTTAAAATTGATTTGGATCTGTCAAAAAGCTGATTTTGACAGATCCAAATCAAAAATAAATTGATTTATTTTACCAATGGAAAACCCCATAAGAAATATGATTTCTATTTCATTTAATAGCTCAATAGAGCATGTTCGCTCTAACACACGTGATATCGTGTATAACTATACTGTCAGGCTTTTATAATCTTTAGTTTTAAGGTATTGTACATATTTATGAGACAACCGTCTCAAGTAACTTCATATATAATGCTTATGAGCAAGAGCAGTCAACTATATAACGTAACTATATAACAAATGTCAGCCACGAGGCTAATCATAAAAAAATAAATCGAAAAGAATGCCATACATTACAGCCACTTTTGTACAACTTTACCTATCGCTAGAATTAAGAAAAACATTGTAACTGATTTTAAAGTCTCAATAAAATTCAATTCAATTCCACCTAATTGTCATCTTCAAATGGAAGCAAAGAAAATGTAATACATTATAAGGAATACCTACACTATCCAGTGTATTATAGAGATCAGTGGACTTGATAATTGGCCAGTTTATATTTCTGAGATCTCAGAGGGCTCAGAGGACTCTGAAATATAAACACGATTCCTCACAAAAATTCCTCACATTTCCCCTTAAAAACTGAGACTGAAATTTTTTGGATTCGCTTGCTCAATTATATTTTGTCGCAGTTAATTACATAAGAAGAAAAGAAAAAGAGAGATGTTTTGACTTCTATTTGAGGAATCCTGTTTATATTTTATCCTCCGGCTCTGTCAAAGAAAGGAGAAAAATTACTGAGCGCTCAAGAAATATAAACTGGCTAAATGAATAACATTCATCTTCCTCACTTCTTCATGAGCATACCTCGCGTTCGGCAGGCTAAACGATAGGCTATCCATAATCCAAAAAATTTTCAGATACCTTGAGTTGTTTTTGCATCAGCTGACATCAGCTGTTTTTTTTTTACAAGGTATTACAACAACACAAACAAATCTGGATCGCTTAAGATTCGCAGCCGAACGCGCTCATAGACATGTCAAAAATTAGCCACCGACTAAAACTTTAACGAGCTCCTGAGCAGGTTAGATTTTGACGTCTATATTCACCTCAGTAATGTCAAAATTTGGCCATGTGATCAAATTTAACCAGGATTTTAACGCAATTGGCACACGGCGAGTATCTCATCTCACTTGCAGAATCTCGGCATAGACATTTTTCTCCTTCGCACAAGTTGAGTGCGATGGTGAAGTGACTTCTAGTGGAAGCTCTGAGTTTCCAAGATTTATTAAAATTTAACTGGAATTCTTATATTGGAATTATTAAATCACTTCGCTTCTCATTGTACGGGATGGGCATATTAATCTATGTTTATAAATATTCTTTGTGAATAAGAAAAGGAATAAGGCACAGACATAGTTGTTGGGAGTAATTAACCATTTATTAATTTTAAAGTAAACTTATATTTTGAAATTTTTATTTTCGCTTCCCAAAACGGCTTTGGAGTGATTTTTTTTAAGATTTCGTTAAATCATTCAATAATAAAAACCATGAAAAAACAGCGAATTTTTGTTTAATATTGAGTTTGATTGATTCATGAGTTTTTTGCTACTTTAATCTAACATGCATGACAAAAAAGTTGATATAAATAATATTGGTTTGGAAAATGTGATTAGCCAGTGAATCGAAAACAAAATTGAATTTACAATGGAAATCTATTATTACGAGGAAAGTTTATCAAATGTACGATTTTTAGATGCGTGTTATTAAAAACTGCTCCGTGATAGTTTATTATTTAAGTCTAGAAGTGCAATAATTAGTCAATACGCAAAAAATCATTCATAATATCATAGTTATGAATAAATTAGATAATCCACGAAAAAATGGAACTCATAAAATTCGGATAACAAGTAAGTAATAAAGTAATATATTTAATAATCTTGCCGAATCTTCAGTAAAATAAGAGTGTTCATCAAGCTTCTATTGCATTCAAGTGGCTAATTAATTGTGTATTTATTGTCTTTGTAGTTTTGTGTGCGAGAAACTTGGCCCGGAAAGACCTATTTCGTAAGTACCCAGCTAAGTTCTTCAAATTGAACAACTAAATTTGCACAGGTGCATAATGTTAAATAAATATGTAATTAATTTTGAAAACAACTGAGGCGTGATGTGCGTGATTTTCAGAAAAATATTGAAATTGAGCTAATGAATAATGATATATATGTTATAGTAGGGATTGTACATAACCGGTAGGTCAATTTGAAAAGAAAAAAAATTATCTTTCGACTCTATAATAATCTTAGCTGGCATGTTAAAATGTCTTTAAAATAGTTTGTGCAATTACATATATTGTCTTGTTGGGATTGTCACGGAATTGATTTTCCAATCGAATTTTAAACTTAAATAAACTGGTCAAATAATAAAGACATGATTGGAGTGGCAATGAGGGTTTGTCCTTAAAGCCATGGACAATATATTCAAGGTTTTAATACAGGTAGTTTCTTTTAAATCAAACCAAAAAATCATGCCATGTAGCGCCGTTCTGCTGAAGATAATCGTTCATTTAGATTTGTTCATTACGATTCGAAAAAAATTTTCACCCAAAGATAAAAATTGCACCAAACCATTGTATATAAATTCTATCAACTTCCTGTCAAAACTCATAGAAAAAATACTTAGTTAGTGAAAAATTGTTAAAATTTATGTTACCGAAAGTTTATTATCTACCTTGTACATGGAATTTCTTAGTCAATGTTGATTATATCTTTTCAACTAAGTTAAAGGTAAACGATTAGCACTGGAAGCATATTGCCAAAATGTATATTTCATTTAAGCGGAGCAATGGAATTGATTGAGCGGTACAGAAGAATAAAATAGTCCATTTAGTCCTCGTTCAATCTTTGGCACATTGTTTTACTATTTTTTCCGCAAATGAATGTAGTTCAGACTATCATCCGCAAAAAGCTTCACATTACAATACTTCAGGCATTTCTTAAAGTCATTTATTTTATGTATAAAAGAAAGAGGAAGACTACCAACAGAGAACATTGTGGAACCCCCATTTCATCATTTATCGCACTAGACATTTCATCATTCATTGTAGTTCTTTGACTTCTATTCGCTAAATAAGATTAAAACCATTCCAACTTACGGCCAGGTACACAATACAACCACAACTTTTTTAACATGATATATCTATCAATAGTATCAAAAGCACGTTTCTAATCTAAAAAAACCGCTATCACTGAATTTCCACAGTAAATTTGTCTTTTCCACTTCCAAACAACACAATTAATGGCAGTTTCACACGAATGAGCTTTTCTAAAACCAGACTGTTTTTCAATTAATAAATGATTGTTTTCAAGATAATTTTGAAATTGTACCACAACAAACTTTTCCAAAATTTTCTCACACGTAGGCAACATATTTACTGGCCTAAATTCTTCACATTTATTCGTATTGTTTACTTTTTCCACTGGAATAACCACGGATTCTTTCAATACTTCAGGAAATTTGACTATCTCTAATGATTTATTAATCAACGGGACTAATCATTTCTATTTACTGCAAAATGATTTCTCTATCCATAAACACATCTTTCTTATTATTCATATTTTTAGTCAACGTATGTAAAGATCTTTCATTGCAAAAGTCAAAAGTAAAAGTAGAAATGCAACTTATTTTTGCTGACTCAAAACTAACATTTTTTATTGATGCGTTTATTTCCTGAATACTGTTTACAAAATACGTATTAAGTTTGTTTGTAATATCATTCGACGTATATTACCCAAATTTTACACTTTCAATAACATTGCTTTTTGAATTATTTAACGCGATCTT
Source organism: Dasysyrphus tricinctus (assembly GCA_963921185.1). Lineage (NCBI taxonomy): Eukaryota > Metazoa > Arthropoda > Insecta > Diptera > Syrphidae > Dasysyrphus > Dasysyrphus tricinctus. The sequence goes on along the minus strand of OY992531.1, from coordinate 173,982,243 downwards.
TTTAAGCGCCTTCCACTTTTCTAAGTGGTTTCCAGGCTTCGCCATAATCCGAGATGTTATACAATTACTCTTAACAGTTTAAATTTCACTTTTATAACTATTACGAACTGATTTATAAACCGACCAATACTTTTAAAAACGGCAGTGTTGTATAAGCTTTGACTTTTTGCTTTTCAACCTTTGTAAATGGGAATGGAACCATGCATTATTATTACTTATTTTTTCCTTTTTTCCACTGTCAAAGCTTCGAAACACGTATATAATTTCTCACAAAAGGTATTCGATAAAAGATTTAAGTTTTCTTCAAAATATATGTCTGAAAACCCATTCTCATTTAGCAAAGAATCACAAAGTGTTTTTGTATAAAGAATAGTTTTGTACTTTTGCTCCTTTATATTGCATTTTTGCCTTATTAGAACTTCTACTTTTATGGTTTCATGATCTGATATTTTATCCTCCGCGTTTATATTGACTTTAACTTGAGATTTTAACTCCCTCTTTGTAATGACATAGTCTATTAAAGTAGCCGAAGATTCGGCTATTCTAGTAGGTTGACTCACCTACTGGGAAAGCCCTTGATCAGTAATGATATCGAACAATTTCTCTGTGTTCTGTGTTACGGTCCTTTTTAAATAAATCTATATTAAAATCACCAGTCATTAAAATTTTGTTTTCATTTTCCAAAGAATAACACCAATCAAAAATATTTAAAAAAAATCGGTTACTGAGGAACTAGGAGATCTGTAAAACACTTCCAATATTCACTTTTCTTCATTCAACCACACATATATTTTTACAACCCATACAGAATTAATAAAATTTGAACTATCTTTCACTTGTAATCTTATCCCCTTTTTTACATTGATTTAAAAATGATATGCTTGTAGCCAACAACTCGCATCTCCGACTCCTCTATTCCATCTGTTATACAAGTTTCCGATAGCATGATAAAATCAGGATGATAATTTTGTATTAAAATTTCCACCTCACTCTTGTTGGCTAATAAACTTTAAATATTTTAAATAATAAAAAATAAACCAGTCTTTATTACGCTTTGTTTGCTCCAAGTATTTAATTTTTTCAACTTTAGGTCTCCTCTGATACACCTCACAGTTGTTGTCAAATCACTGTGATTTGTGTTTAAATTTAACTTGAGTTCATTTTGCATTTGCACACAACTCATACACTCAGATTGGCATTGAGACAATATAACATCCACCACATTTCGAATACTTGTTTTCTGCGTTACAGTCTTTACTATTGTAGGTTAAAACCTAGGCATTTAAAACATCTTTTCACATACAGGGACTCCTGAACAAAACACTTGTCCCATCCAACACGTAGCTTGCCAGGATTGATAACTTCATTTAAAGTCTCGTTATGAAGCTCAATTATCGCACCAAAAAGATTTCTTGTTTGTATTTTCAACATTGCTTTATATTCTAAATTCACATTTAAATCTCGAAGCATTTCGTTCTGTTTTTTCAAAGAACTTATTAAAACATTCTCATCTAATTTTTGGATAAATCACAAATTTTAATTCTGGCATTATTTCCTTTTTAAAACATTGACATCATAATTGCTTCCCAAGCTTTCTCCCACTTTTTCTTTTACTTTATTTATCGATTCAATATTTTCACATTATACAACAATCGCTCCTTTATCCACTTTTTAATCCCGTCAGATTTAGTTTCATTGGAATTTTGGTGCTCTTTTGGTTTAATCAAAAATGCCCCCTTTTTAGCAGCACTCGCGTAGGTGTTTTTTCTCATTTTTTAAACTTTCATCAATTGTTTTTTTTTTTATTTCAGATATAATTTTGTTTTCATTTGACACTTTTGATTCACTGTTAATTTTTTTTACTTCAGATATTATTTTATTTTCACTTGACACTTGATTGTTAATCACTTTATCGAATCTAGCACCTATCTCTTCAAAATTTCCTTTTATTTTCTTAATGTTATCTTCGATTTTCCGAAGAGATATTAATTTTTTGGGACACAATTCACATAATATCACTGCTATTTAGTCTCTACAGTTTTATTTACATCATATTCGGCTTGGTTGATACATTCGGGATGAAACATGCTTCCACACTCCCCTTTGCAAGCAACCAGCGCTGATTCCTGTTTATTGTTAAAATCCTGAGAACCCACAGTGTGTACTGTGCTGAGAACTCGCTAAGCTTGGCAGCTCTGACAACTAAAAGCAAATGAACTGTGATAACCCGGGTTAGGATTTTGCTATCTTTGCCTTTTTTGTGCGTTATCGTATGAAAGTATCGACAAACAAATATGTGTCATATCCTCCTGGGCCCTATTTCATAAAAATTGACAGGTGACAATTCTACAAGTTTGTCGCACTTGTCTGACACTTTGTTGGTTTATAAAAATATTGACATGTGACATAATTGTCATTTAAATACTACGACAAATTTGTCATGACAATTTTGTCATTGTCAGATTATAAAAAAAGTGACAAATTTGTAGTGACAATTTTGTCATTGCAAGATTATGACAAACTTGTCATTGCTTTCACAAAATTATGTAGCTGGGTAATATGAACTTTAACGTCAGAGATCTTGTGACAGTTGTATTGATGATAAATCTAGTTGGTAAAGCTCTAGTCCAGTGTTTCCCAACGTGGGGCCCACGCCCCACAAGGGGGCAATTTGGCTTTAAAGGGGGGCAATTTTAAATTTTGAGGCATTACAGCCTTTTTAGATTTCTAAATTAATTTAATGCGAAGGAAAAAAACTATCTCACTTTGGCACTCATTTAGGTTCGAAAAAGTCAGGACTCAATCTGGCTTGTTCAAAATTTGTCTTGTGCAAATTGTGAAAATTTTGTCCACCTATTGTGTTAACTATAATTGGAAGTCCTTGAGGAACTGAAATCAGATGGTTCTCGAAACCGTTTGATTTGTGGAACTAAAAATAAAAATTTCTTGAAGGTCAATTGTAAGGAGTTTTTGAGTTATTTAGTCGATATCGTCGAAAAACTGAAAACATTTAATAAGCAACTTCAAGGAAAAAAAAACTCTTATCGAAAAAAATTGAAGATATTTACTTTCGTTACCTTTATTGGTAAGTCAGACTTATACAAATTTAAAATACAATTTTTGACATGTTTCATTGGCTCGAAAAATGTAAAATGAATGATACCGCTATAGATGTAATTGTTTATCATCTGGAATATTTATAGCTGGATTCAAGAGAACTATTTCCTAAAGATTCTCTCCTAGTTTTTAATTATTCAATTTTTTTTAGTGAACATTTCAAATTTTCGAATGTTAAAAATTCTATAAGTATAATGCTGGGGGCATAAGAATTTTGGAAAGTTTTAGTGGGGCGTAGCACAAAAAAGGTTGGGAAACACTGCTCTAGTCCATATAACGAACAATATACGTACATGCATATATGTATATAAAACAGTATTGTAACATTTTTATTTAAAAAATAATAAATCATTTTTTTCAAAATTCAGCGAAACCATTAATTATAATATAAGAAAATAAATTGATGGAAATAGCAAAACATGCTAAATGTTTTTCCAAGTTGGGCAAATCAAAAAATAACTTCACATTGTTCAGGCAATAAAACTTTTTTTTTCGGATTTTCAAGCTTTTCGGTTCGATATTCTTTTGAGCACCCACGAAAATTTTCTTTTAAAGTTTCGACTCTAGCTTATTATCTACATGAAATTCTTTTTGAGTCAATTCATCATTTTCACTCTAAAAATATTATTAAGCTATTAAACTCGTACCTTTCACTTCATTATCAACACTTGACCGAGACTAAATTGCCTGTCACAATTGTCAACCAAATATTGACAAATATGTAAATTGTATATTTTTTCTGTCTCATAAAAAAATTGTCACTACAAACTTGTCAGGTTAGGTTAGGTTAGGTTGAAGTGGCTGTCAGTCATGAAAACTGACACACTTAGACCATAAGTTGGCCCATTGTGATACCACAAGAATCTGGGAAGCCTTTTTCCCTACTCGATGAACCATTTGGAGCTTCTTATGAAGCGTAACAGACTACCTATGTCAACATTTACTAAATCACTAGGATCATTGAAGTAGAAATCTCCAAGATGGAGTCTTCGCCTATGAGATAGAGCAGGACAAGTGCATAGAAGATGAGGAATCGATTCTACCTCTTCCTCGTCCATACAGCTTCTGCAAAAATCGTTAGAGAATACGCCAAGACGCGTTGCGTGCTTGCCTATAAGACAGTGTCCGGTTATGACACCTATCATGGAGCTAATGTGCAATCTGCTTAGAGATATCAAACATTTAGACCGCTTAAAATCCATTACTGGCCAGATTTGTTTTGTTGCCCAGCAAGTGGTGATATTGTTCCACCTAACGTTTGTTTTCTCTAAAGCATCTTGCTTCAGCATAAGTTTACATGTAGCGATGGGAATACCAATATCTGCCTTACTAGGTAGAAGAGGTAGAGTTGTTCCATATTTAGCGAGTTCGTCGGCCTTACAATTACCTGGAATGTCTCTTGTCAGACAATTCATGACAATTCGTGACAATCCATTGTCATGACAAGTTTTTTATGAACCGAAAACTTGACAATTGTCGCATATATTCTGACAATTATACAAAATTGACAAATTGTTTTTGGGACAGAAATTTGACAATTGTCAAGTTGCAAATTTACAAATTGTCACCTGTCACCTGTCGCAATTGTCAATTTTTATGAAACAGGGCCCTGATTCCAAAAATATATTAGGCGAGTTCAGCAAAATGAGATCTCAACAGGATTCCTAAGAAATTTGTCTGTCAAATTACTTAGGAAACAAAATATTGGATTCGCTTGCTCAGTTTTGGACACTGAGCCCTCTGAGATCTCATTTTCCTGGACACGCCTATTGTTTATTTCAACTTTTTTCGCCTTTTTACCCGTTAGTGCCTTTTTTTTGCTGGATTTTTGAAAAGTTCATCGTTTAATAAAAAATCTTAACATACAAAAATAAAGGTAGTTTTGAGTGACTGTGTACATACTATTTACTTGCGATATATGTACTATAAGGCAAGTTTTGGATTCGTACAAAAAAGAAATTTTGAGATAACAATCAAACATGACATTACGATGATAGCGAACACCAAAAAAGTAGGTGGCACAATTCTGTCTGTCTGTCTATCTGTTCGTCTACAGCCTAAACGGCTCGATCGATTTTCTTCAAACTTGGTATATAGTGGTTTTTGGTGATTATGCCCACACGTTTTTTTTTCATTTTATTTTAGAACCAAAAATAACGGTACCTGCCATACAATTTGGTTTAGCAATTTTACATAATCGTATTTTTCTCAAAAACGGCTCGACAACTTTTCTCAAAAAAATTCAATAAATTTTCGTCACCCTAGTATTTAAGTGCCTAGTACGCCATTTTTGCATTTTTGGGAAATCGCGTTTAAATGTTTGGAAGTCTTTTTCCAAAGAACTAACCGCTGGCATTTTTTGATTTTTTAGTATGATATATAATCGTATTTTTCTCAAAAACGGCTCGAAAACTTTTCTCAAAAAAATTCAATAAATTTTCGTCGCCCTAGTATTTAAGTGCCGTATACGCCATTTTTGCATTTTTGGGAAATCGCGTTTAAATGTTTGGAAGTTTTTTTCCAAAGAACTAACCGCTGGCATTTGATTTTTTAGTATGATATATAGTTAAGAATTATCTTTTATATACATGTTAATGCACATCTGATACTCTTTTAGTTCAAAAAATATTTAAATTTTTGTCGAAAATGAGTTTGCCGTATACGCCATAAAAATCAGAAGTTTCTTTTCTTCTTACACGTACGTCAAAAAATAAAGTAAAATCCTATGAAAAAAAAATTTTTTTCTTGCTAATGGTGTACGTGCTTTTCTATGCACATAAGTCAAAACAATACTGAATAGGTATACATTTGAAGTTTTATGACGTACGTTGCAGTATAATAGGTCATATATTTATGACAACACAATTCTTAAACAAAAATTTGCGTAAAATGTATGGCAAATTTCACGTAAATGCCAATTTTTGGGGCTTACGTCAAAGCAATACCTGAAATTAATGATTTTGATGGATATACGTCAAAACCATTCTGAAAATCTTAGCAACGAAAAGAGATAGGAAAAAACAGATAACAGATTTGAAAAGAGCACCCCCAAAAACATAACACTGCATACCCAGTTCAAAAAATGCAGTTTGGCGTATACGGCACTTCAATACAAGGGCGACTATTACTCTTCTAGTAAAGGCTTCCTTCGGTGGAAAACCATTTTTTAAAAATGTATATTAATGGTACCTCCCAAACAACCATTTTTTTTTATTTTCGACTTTCCTCAAAACGGTATGACTGATTTCAATAATTTTTTTTATACAGATGCTTCCAAAAACTGAATATTTTTGTGTACTAAAATTTAAAAAAGAATATTTTTTGGATTAAAAAACAAAATTCAAATTTTTGGAGTTTACTCCTTAAGAATCTATTTTCATATATAGCCCCCGGTATGAAAAAATATGAGTAAAATCTGCTGAACGAATGACTATGAAACGAAAAAGCGACACCATCTCAGAAATAAATAAAATACCTATAACATTGGTTTTTCTTCAAAACATAAAAAGAACAAACAAAATAGCTAGGTATAAATTAAACATATCATATTATTATTAAGGCGTAAAGGGTGATTTTGTTCGTAAAATCAAGTGCAGTAGATTTTATTTTAAGGCAGCGGATTGATATTGAGATAAAAATGCAGTAGATCTACCGCATTTGCAGTAAAGTGGCAACCCTGCACCAGAAAAAGAAATTGAAATGTATATTTTTTCGCACTCGCTTAAAAAAGTACGAAGTGAAACTTCTTTAGTATCGTTGTGATCAGAGAATATCAAATAAAGAGCCTGATTACATGATTCGTTTTTTCGTTCGTTTCGTTTTTCGTCTTTTTGACAGGTTGGTTCCTTCGTGATTACACACAAAGAAAAAAATCCATTCGTGATTTTGACGTTCAAAAAATTTGAGGTGCATTTATTGATAAATAGGCAGTAATAATAATCAAAAATATTTTTAAATCACTTCTTGTTCAAATTTATAGCTATTAAATTATGAAAAACAATTTTAAATCTCACTATTTAAATTTTTTAAGCATCCCCCGCCTCTACTCGTTTGTCAAATCATAAACGTCAAAGTTCAACCAGAAAAAGTCTTGAAATTTTCATACGTGCCTTCGTCTTTCCGTTCGCCCTACGTTTCTACACCCCTCACCCAATGTGTCAAAAAGACGAAACACGTAACTTCCGAAAAAACGAATCGTGTAATCAGGCTCAAAGAAGCCAATCCTCAGCTGTCAATTTGATTTGCCTACAAGCTGAAGCGATCAGCTGATGTATTAGATTTGCAAAGTATTAGTTAGTTAGTTAGTTAGTTAAAATTTTATTTAGCATATTTGCTATTTTAAAGCTTTTTACACAGTATATACATATATTAATAATTGTTTTTAACAAAATTTATAATTGAGCGCTTAAATCTTAATAAATTTGTTTCTATTTTTACATTATTTGGGAGATTATTGTAAATTTGAACCCCTTTATAAAAAAGCATATTTTGGGTTTTACAATTTCTAAAAAATGGTAAGTGTATATTATTATTATTTCTTAGTTTATATGGACGTATTTCACTTCTTACTGTAAGCTTTCTTTGTAAATAATTTGGCATTAAGTTATTTTTTACTTTAAATATAAATAATAAGGTATTCATAATTATTTTTTGTTTCACCGAAAGCCATTTCAATGTATTTAACATATTTCTTATTGGTGTATATCGATCACAACATAATAAAGATCTCATTCCTTTGTTTTGTAAAATTTGCAATCTATTTAACATTGATTCCGTCCCCAATAGTAGTATTGTTGGACAATACTCAAAATGGGGTTGTACAATGAAATTATATATTTTAATTGCCATATCAATACTAAGTTTTTTTCGAATCCTTCGAAAGAACCCGATTTTTGTGGCAGTTTTTTTATTAATCACTTCAAAATGTTTTTTAAAATCCAAATTACAGTCTAATATTATTCCGAGATATTTTGTTTCTTTAACACATTCAAATTCATTAATTTTACATATCCTTTTGTTTTCTGGTAGTAACATTATTTTCGTTTTTTCTGTATTTAGTTTAAGTTTATTCATATTCAAATAATTCTTTATATTATTAATATCTACCATCGACTTTTTAACACAGTCAGTATAATTATTGCCTTCAATATAAAACAGACCATCATCTGCAAACAATTTTAACTTACAATATTTTAAGACTTTTTTATATCATTTATGTAAAGAAGAAATAGCAATGTTCCTAAAATTGATCCTTGTGGTACACCTAGATCTGAGTTTAATTTTTCCGAACTTACTCCATTAAACTTCACTATTTGCTTTCGTCCTATAAGATATGACTTAAACCAATTGAATTCAACTCCTCTTATTCCATAACAGTACAATTTCTTCAATAATATAAACCTATCCAGAGTTTCAAATGCTCTCCTCAGATCAATAAATACGGCTGCAATTTTTTGCTTCATATGTAATATCCCATTCCATTCTGCTACTACATAGTTTAAAGCTGATTCACAAGAGTGCTTTTGTCTGAATCCAGATTGTTCTTCAATTAGTATTCCATTCAGCTGTATATATATTCTTCTAATTGGATTTGAGCAACTTTTTCCAGTATTTTTTCGTAAAGTGGAAGCATGTTCACAGGCCTGTAGTCTTCACATTTATTAGAATTCGGAATCTTTTCGACTGGCATTATGACCGAAGTTTTCCAGCTACTTGGGAATTTACCACTTGTAAGGGAGTAATTAATTATGTTTAATAGAGCAGGGCCCATTATTGCGAAACTGTCCTTTATCATTTGTTTATTCATGAGATTAAAATCATTTTTGTTTGGCATCATTTCAACCACTTTTAGCAAGTCTGCTATTGAATTCAGTTTTTTAAATTTGAAACAACTTTCACTGTTTACCGAAAGATTAACCCATTCAACTCTTGGTATTTCTCTATTTATTTCAACCACACTTCTGATAAAAAAGTCATTAAAATTATCAGCAATCATTTTATTGTCTCTTATTTTGTTTCCTTGAAACTCAATACACTTAATTTCAGTTACCGATTGACCCAAAACTAAAGTTTTTATGGATTTCCACATCGTTTTTTGATCACTTGCCCCATTTAGTTTAGCTTTAATATAATTTCTTTCCACTTCTTTAAGGTTGTTTTTATAATCATTTCTAATTCTTTTATATTCTTCCCAATCTTGAACATTTCCTGTTAGCACAAACTTTAAGTGACTTCTGATTTTATTTGCTTTTTGCTCTCTTAAGTCATTATTAAACCAAAGTTGGTCGGTTTCTTTGAAAGTTTTTTTCACTACGAAAGTGTTTACCACTCTTAGCATTTCATTTTCAAAATGTTCACTGTCAACATCACCAATATTTACTAAAGTACCTATTGTATTTATTTCACTTTGCCTGATTTCTTGAATAAATCTATGTTTATCGTATTTTAAGATATTTATCGTTTTTATTTTTTTGTCTTTATTTTCTCGAATTGGTATTTTAACAACAATTGTCGCATGATCGCTAATTTTCAATTCATTTTCGACTTTCACTTCAGTTGACTTTACATCAGTCACCACATAATCTAACAAAGTTCTCGAATTCGCACATATTCTTGTAGGCTTTATAACCATTTGTTTACACATATTTTCCATAAATAAACATTCCAATTCTTGTTTATAGCTAGAATTTCCAAGCCAATCTATGTTAAAATCACCTAGAATTACTAAATTTTTGTTTTCAACCTCTTGTAAGTAATCACTTAAATTATCACAAAATTCTCTGCTTGGAGTACTAGGAGATCTATACAACGCTATGAATTTAAATTTATATATTTCCACCACTAATAACCACAAGCTCATATTAATTTGTACATTTTTTAAAACTGAGAAGTCATTAATGTGTTTTTTTAAGTAAATCACCACTCCGCCAGTATGTGTTGATGTTGTTTCACAACGTATGATTTTATAGTTCTTTATGTAAACTTCTTTATCTTGCACTGATTTACCAAGATGCGTTTCAGTTAAAACCACTATATCAAAATTATTTTCATATATTATATTCTTTAATTCATTTATATTATTTATTAAACCCTGAATATTAAGATGCATACACTTGAGGAATGTTGGTTGCTAATATGCAACCTTTTATCTTTCTTTTCCCAGTCTTCTGAGATAAACTGGACAGTTGGCATCCCTAACATCATGGCTTGCATCTATATTTATGTTCAACTTTTCGATTGTCAAAGTGCAATTTTTGCATTTCATGCTTTCACTCTCGCACTCATCAAATTTATGTTCACCACTACATTTTGGACAACATGTTTTATTTGTACATTTCTCCGCATTGTGATTAAATCCCCAACAATTAAAGCACCTTTTCACATTAACTTTATCAAACAATAAGCATTTGTTCCATCCAATATTTAGACACGGCTTATCCATTTCAATTAAGTCTTTGAAAACATTCTTTTCAGTCTCTATTATCGCATTATATTTATTTACGTTATTGAATCTATTATAGCACTTTATAAGTTTTATTTCACCATTTAATTTATTTTGGTTTTTGATAACATCTATTAGTTCATCCTCTTTCACTTCTTTATCAATGTTTACAACAACAATTTTTGGTTTTACCAATAAAGGAATGCTTATATCGTACTTCTCTTTCATTTTACCGGCTACTTCTTGTTCAATTTTTTTTACAGATTCTTCATCACTACACTTTATAACTATGGATCCATTTACACTTTTAGTTATATTGTTCACTTGTAAGGCTAAATCAGCTGGGTTAATTTGCTCTTTAATATCATTTTTTGTTTTTTCACTGTCTTGTTTACAATTTGGTTTTATTATTATAGGTGGTATATTTTTGATAGCTATTTCAGCATATGTTTTCTTTTTCTTCACCTCATTGGTTGACTCTTTCTCACACATAATCTTAACTCCACTCATGATTTTCTTTATTTCTTCTTCTTGTCTACTAAGAGCTTTTTGATTTTCATTTACCACTTTTAATACATTGTCCATTTTTTCCATAATGCTATGCATATACTCCTTGCAATCATCACAAACATACATTATATTCTTAATTTTGAGTAAACTACTTTCATATTCCCCAATACAAGAACATTTTGAACAGAATGTTTTTTTTGCAAAAAGCGGAGCACGATGTAGCTATCTCATTTTTTCTTTTGATAGTTTTTTTGCACTGATGAAAAGCAGTGAAAAACGCACACATAGAATCAACTCTTCATTCAGCACAGGTATTGTTGTTGTTGCAATTCACATCTATTCTTCGACACGAAATGAAATAAATACTGAGGAAACGCTAGAGATATGCACCGAATGCGAAACTGATCTAACAGTCAAGCTTCTCATGAACGCTTCTCATTTCGATTCTAAAATCAAATTCAGAAAAATTTTCTGTTCTTTTCAGAACAAGAAGTGTCATTCTGTCCCCAATCGAAAAGGCCATAACTGAATGCCCCAGATCCTCACTCATAGAGAAAAATGAAGAAGCATCAAAACTTGCAAACTTCATCAACCCCTCAATTTATCAGAACTACTGTTGGCATTCAGAGGTACATTGAGAAAACCATTTGTAAGGACAAATGGTATGATGGAGCATGCGAACGAGCACGAAATAAGTCCTTTTTTTGGCTCAAACAACTGCGTCGCAACAACTCTCCGAGTATAAAAGAAATCTATCTTCAAGCAAACAAAACTTTTAAATATCTCATCAAAAGCAAAAAGAAGAATTGCTGTGAAGAATTAGGAGAAAAATTAAAAGAAGTTAGAAACAGTCAAAAATGGTGGAATCTAGCAAATGAGCTCAGAGCTGATAATTTTGTCAAAGGAAATGCGATAACAGGTGCTATGTTCAAGGATCATTGCAATGGCTTACTAAATCCATCAATGTGTGCCGTCCAGATTGATGATATAGATCCTATAACAAGCAATCCATTGCTGGATGGGCCCATCAGAAGCTCTTAAATATGGGAGTTTCTTGGTAAGACGAAAAGTAATAAAGCACCGGGATATGACAGAATACCATACGAGTTCATTACAAATGCGCCAGAGTCAGCAATTGAAATTTTAACAAAAAATTTTAATCGCATGCTTACATCTGGAAAGGTAGAACCAAGTTTTAAAAAGTCACTGATTTTTCCCATACACAAAAAAGGAGACCGTTATTTGGTGGAGAACTACAGAGGTATTTCTTTCATGGATTGCATAGCAAAAACCTTTGCAGGAATCCTTTTAGCAAGGCTACAGAGATGGGAAAAGGAGTATGGAATTTTAAATGAATACCAAGCTGGTTTTAGAGAAGGATATAGCACTGCAGATAATCTCTTTAATTTGTTTAACATTGTAAACCTTAAACTGCATGAAAAGAGAAAAATATATTGCTTTTTTGTTGACTTTAAAGCTGCCTTTGATTACATCGACCGAAACGCCCTCCTATACAAACTAAAAAAAATAGGAATATCCAATAAAGTGATAGCAATTATAGCAGATCTATATGAAGATACAGAGTCAGCTGTGCGGGATGGAGAAAAACTCTCGGAGTGGTTTAAAACTACAATGGGTGTAAAGCAAGGATGTCTCCTAACTCCACTCTTCTTTGCCCTATGCATCAACGACCTACATGAGTATATTGGAGGTGGTATAGATGTGAATGGTACGCTGATACGATTACTTATGTACGCAGATGATATTGTTTTGATTGCGGATAGCGCATCGGTTCTTCTAGGAATGATTGACAAAATTGCGGAGTACTTTAGTCGCTGGAACCTTATAATCAACCTTGAAAAATCTAAGATTGTTGTTTTTAGAAAAAGAGGAGGGAGGTTGAGCACACAAGAACAATGGAAGCTAAACAACGAAAATATAGAAATTGTTGCCAACTATAAATACCTTGGAGTTTGGCTGACGCCTGGGTCCCTATTCCGGTTCTATGATAAAATGAAATGATAAGTTTTTTATCATGAGAGTTTTCATATCGCTTTTTCATTTTATCATATCATTTTTCCCAAAATGTTGATTCTCGTTATACCAGTGAAAAAATCAGCTGATTTTGTGCTGAATACGTGCATTCAGCACTAAAAATATATAATTTTTGACAGAATAAATCCTTTTTTTTTTTTTTTTTCGTATAGTTTGGATTATTGCGACAATATTTTTGGGAAGATTCTTTGCTCGCGAATTTGTTGGAAAAAAATAAGATAATGAAACAAATAGGTTAAAGTGAATGAAATTTCAATTCCAATTGAGTTCTATAGCTGGGCATTCACGACTGAGCCATCCGATCCATTTGGCACGGTTGGATTTCAGATTGGCTGAAAATCTAAATGGATCGGCGGCCCATCCACCTCACACACGACCGGTTTTGGATCGGTGCGGGGCCATTTTGGCTCTTCTCGTGTATGGCCAGCTTGCTTAAGTTAAAGATAATGGTTGAAATAAGATGATACTAAAGAGTACATTCAATAAAACTTTATAAAGTGTAGCTACTAATTGAAAATACAAGCACTAATTTGTTTTGCTAAACGAAAACCTGTTTATTTCCTCTGCCAAGAACACCCTCATCGGGCCCAAATCTACTTCCCTTCGTCAATAATAAACTCTTATCTAGAACCGCGTTCATATGATGTAAAATACTCTATTGACAACAACTTCAATAATTTACATACAATAACTCCTTACATTTATCATAGCTCTGTAAAAAGAATTTTTTTTCTAAAAAAATCAATTACAAGTTTTCTAGCTTTGTTTACTCTTTTCCCTGTAATGTTTACTTCATTTTTGTCCATATTTCTTGTTTTGCGTTTGCTTTTTAAACTATCGAAGGATTTTATCAGCCAAAAGTAAGCGATGATAAATAACTTTTCATCTGATAAATTTATGACAGAAGTTTTCACGTTTACCCAGAACGAGAATCGCAAAACGAAATTTATCACTGAAAAAACTTTTCATCGCATTAATCATAGAACCGGAATAGCCCCCCTGGTCTATGCTTAACGGAGCATTTTAAAGAAAGATCTAAGCTGGCTAAACAAAATCTTAATTTGACATGGAGAAATTTCATCGCGAACAAAGAAGTTAAACTCGGCTCAAGGATGGAACTTTTGTATGCTGTTACCAGAGCTATCTTAGCATATGGAGCACAAGTCTGGGGTCACACAAGATATGAAGAAGTCGAAAAGGTACAAAGATACTTCTTAAAACAAGTTCTAGGGTTGCCAAGAGTAGCTCCAAACTATGTGCTGACGCTGGAATGTCAAATAACGCCTATTTTTAAATATACTATGCGATGTCATCTGAACTACATCGGAAAAGTTCTCAATTCCTATGAGGACAACAGACTTCCTAAGATGTTGGCGAAGGTTGTACGAGAGAAAAAATATATGGGGCTGAAGCATGGGAAAATAGTTTAAACCGATTTGGTGTCACTAATATAGAAGAACTAGTGTCACTCACTCAGTTTTAAGTTTTATTAGATTCACAACAAAAAACAAAAGTATATAAAGAATATTATTTTAGGTTGGAAATTGTCAGTTCACACGGTAAGTAGATTTTTTGCTGAAAATTAATTGCCAGGCACTTCATGGGGCATTGTCAAACGAATTGATTTTTTTCGGTGTGTAGTGAATTGAAAAGTAGTGTGGACTTATATAAATTAAATAAAATAAAATAAGCAAACAAATAGAACAAAATATTGGAAAGGAGTAAAGATGAAGAATTGCCACAAAGGATTGGGTGGCCCGTCGTAAGCAAAAGTTGATCAAGTTGATCTGGTGTCCTTATTAATAATTTTCCAATTTTGTGTTTATGCTGTTGATGTGGTGATTTTGCTATATTAAATTCATACCATAACTTCAACAGCAAATATTTTCTTAAATAATGGAATTTTAATTTTGTAAGTCATGCAAAAAATTATTTAGTCACTGTACTGAGCCAACATAGCAAAAAACGCTTGGAATTCGAACAAAAATACATGAATTTTTCCTATGTTGCTTAGACAGTAAAAGGCTTCTTCTTTAGTATGCGTCCAAAGATGCTAGCCGCACGTAATCTTTTTTAACATAATCAGGAGATTTTCCACTCTCTGTTTTGCCAAAAACCGCTGCTCTAATTTCTATCGCAAGTTTTTTTTGCGTTGCCGAACAAAAAGTCAATATTCTAGTTGAGAATTTGACCTTGCTTTTGGCTCGCGTGGCATATTTTGCCGTATGATTTTCCATCTGCATGTCTCTGACAATGAGGCGCCGAGCTTTAACATTGCAGGATTACTTTTTCTCACTATGCAAAACTCCTGAAACAGCCCATTTTCAATATTTGAATGCGTAGCTCTAAACTCTCTAACCTACAACTTTCTAAGCCGCTTGAATTTTGAAAACAAGCCTAATTTATAACCCGTTTCTTATTTTGTGCACGATCGACTTTTGTGCATTTGGACAATTTTTGGGTTAAGTGAAAAATAACGAAACTCTACGTCAATTTCTTTTGTTTCATCGCTTAGTTGGTACACCACTTAGGGCCAGTTTCAAATGTTCCGGTTAAAGTTTCGGATAGATATCCGACACATAACCCTATCCAGCAGATAAAGGTTGCTGTTATTTATTTTCTGTTTCATGATCAAAGTCTCGGATAAACTAGCCGGTGGATAAATTTACTAGACACTTACAGTTTGAGAACAACATAAAACATCAAAAACATACTGAAAATTAAATTTTTGCTGTCAAAACAAAACATTTTTGTCATTTTGATTTAAAATGTCATTGAATTTTAAAATTTAAATTCAGTACGAACCGCGACGGATCGATTTTAAGCGAAATTAAAAAAAATAACGATGGAAACTGATAGCCATAACAGTAAGGCATTCAACCTGTCTAATCTTCAACGTTGGAACTAGGATTTTGGCCTAGAAACAAGAAGTGAAAAATAGAATGGCTGTTGGGAAATATAGAAGAGAAGAAGAGACCACAAGAGTTGTGCTAATACAGCATGTGATGCCGCCCCCACAGAATATTTCGAACAACCGCTCGGCGCTTTCACTATTCTCAAACGTTATAGAATGCATTGCAGTTTAAAAATTTTTAATATAATTAATATGTATGTACATCATAATGTAAATAGACGTATCTAAAATCTAATAAATAATAATATGCTTCAATGAAAACATAATGTGCATAATTCTTAACATGTCATTCGTCCGTTTATGCATTGTTTAAAAAATAAACTAAACGTATCTAGCAGTGGCCTAATTTGGTTGAGTGGCTTCCTTTTTTTTTAGGATATTTATACAATTTCATCTTGCAGAAATTCAAATAAATCCATAAATTTAGGACCCTACTGCATACGCTCTTCAACGAAAAAATGGTCTAAAACTATTTTTTTTTTTTTTCCAAAAGCTTCAAATTAATGTTTTTTTTATCTTCTGGATAAAAACTTTAACAGTCACTTGAACCGGCGGTTACGCTACCCGAAACCTTATCTGTTGGATATCACTATCCGAGACATTTGAAACCGAAAGTTGAAGTTTATCTTGCGGATAAGTTCCGGATAGGCTATCCGAGACTTTAACCGGAACATTTGAAACTGGCCCTTAGTCAAACAAAAATGGAGAGGTTTACTGCAGAAACACAGGAGATACAGAAAGAAGAAAAGTGGCTTTGGAATCGTTTCTAATTACGTGCACACCACTGTAGGCTAATGAATAGATCGGAAAATGAGGGGTATAAAGGAACAACTACGCGGAAGGGTTTTTATTATTGAATATATTTGTTTGGCCCATAACCCGAAAATCCTACTAAGTTCACCCATGTGTTTCTGAGAGAATGGTCACACAAAGAAGCCAGCTCTTTTTAATATACATATTTGATGTAACTTGGAAACTAAGAAGAATTTGCTAGTTTTACACTTAAAACTTTTTGTTCGAAATTAAATTTTCTATCGGAATGGATGGCCTAAAAAATTTTATAAAAAAAATAAGAAAAATAAAAAAAAAAATCGAAATATGTATTTAACTAGGGTACCCGTGCGATACCTCTCGCACCAATAGAAATAAAATGTGCTCATAAAGTTTTGTATTTATATAGAATTAATTCAATTATAATTTTGAGATAATTTTTAAAATTAAATTGCAAGAAGCATAATTTGTTTAATAGCTGCGTTCTATCCGGGTCTGGGCTATCTAGATAAAATACTTATTACAAAAATAACATGATATCTAGGCTTCTATCGAAGTTTATTTCATATAGATATAATTTTTCACTCTGACCAGCAGGTGGCTATTTACCATTGTTAATCATGTCACCGATTTTTTTTTGTATACACTATCAGAGCTTAGTACAAGCAACATCTTGTGACCAAAGAATTGTCAAACACAAATTAAGTGCTTATCAGGCTCATCACTTAGTGTAGTGTTAGTAGTTAGTAAGCAACAAACTACTTAAAACATACACTTTACAAAATAAAATTAAAAACAATAATTATAAAATAACAAATAAAATGACATTGAAAAAATTAACAATTACAAACATTTAAGAGCGTGGTACACTGGTCTTCAATGAAGCTTTGAGTCTATTCTTACTTATATTAAAATCAAAAAAATTAGAGTTCAAATTCAGAATGTTGCACATGCGGGTAAAAGGCTCATGCATTCCATAATTGGTACGGTGTTGAGATATATGCATTAGTTCTAGACTACGAGTGTTGTGACCTCCACCACGGTAATTAAGGCTAGTACAAGATAATAAATCAGGTGCATCAATAACGCCCGTTAAAAGTTGATGAATAAATACAATATCATTATTAATTCTCCTTTGTGCCAAAGTTTGAATCTGAAGAAGCTTAATCCGGTGTTCGTAAGGAGGAAGATTATAAGGATCGGACCACGGTAGTCCTTTCAAGGCGAAACGTATAAAATTACGCTGTACTGCTTCTAGTCTATTCTTATGGACATCGTAAAAAGGAGTCCATACCTGTGATGCGTATTCAAGATGAGGGCGAACAAGACTGTTGTAGAGAGCGAGGGTAACATAAGGATCCTGAAATTCCTTAGACCAACGTTTAACAAACCCTAACATAGAGTTTGCCTTGTTGACTATTAAATTGATATGCTTCGTAAAATCAAGATTAAAAGTAAAATGAACCCCTAGGTCTTTGAAACTATCAACACGACGCAATGTGTGCTGCGATATTTCATAATCAAATGTACTAGGAACTTTTTTTTTAGAAAAAATTATCGCCTGACATTTAATAGGGTTGAGATTTAAACCGTTTTTATTACACCAAATAACAAAACTGTTAATATCTTCTTGCAAAAGTAAACGATCACTCACAGATTTGACGCTTTTGAAAATTTTCATATCATCCGCAAAAATTAGAATTTCACTATAACGTATATAGAGGGATACGTCGTTGATAGCTAAGATAAAAAGAAGTGGGCCCAAATGACTACCCTGGGGAACTCCAGATTTGGCAAAGAAAGGGTTGGAGACAGAGCTCCTAAATCTAACTTGATAGGATCTATTATGGAGAAAAAAAGAAACCCAATTGATGAGTTTAGGAGGGAAGCCAAACACCTTTAACTTAAACGTGATGATGTCGTGTGAAAGTTGATCGAAAGCCTTAGAAAAATCTGTATAGATGCAGTCGAGTTCTTGACCATGTTCCAACGCAGTTGAGCACTTGTGCAAGAATGCAAGTAAATTGGTTTTCGTCGATCGCTTTTGCATGAATCCATGTTGTTGATTGCAAATTATATTCTTACAGTTGAATGTCAAACTATCGCACATTACTTGCTCAAAAAGCTTAGGAATGCAAGATAGCTTGGAGATTGGCCTGTTGTTACCCTTTTTAAAAACTGGTGTAATATATGCTTTTTTCCAAATACTTGGAAATTTACCGGAGCTAAGTGATAGGTTAAACAAGTGAAAAAGAGGGGGTGCTAATATTGATTTACATTTCTTCAAGATTATTGGTGGGATGCCATCAGGTCCAGACGAGTAATCATCATGAAGTAAGGACATATAATGTAAACATTTTTCTATTATAATTGGGATATTATTAAAGGTAGTTTGTCAGCAGTGTAAGAAAAAGAGACAGGCCGTACATGAAAAATAAGTAAACAAAAGATAAAAAGAGATCGATATATAGCACTGTTTTCGCACTAACCCACATCGTTTTATTTTCATGAGGATGATGGTTGATTTACATAGATGTGTGGTGAATTTGTATGCTTCTGCATCTGCAGACTTGAAGGAAAGTGGAGTTGGACAAACCACTGAAATTCCCGTGTCTATATTGCAGAAAAAATGCTTTCAGTTCCAGAATATCTCACGCAATACATAGGTATACTTGTCACTTGCACAACAAAAAATTCATCATGCCCGGCGCTCATGCCAAAGATTTATTGTTGAAAGTGGTGCATCGGTGGATTTTGGGTGAAATCTTCGTTCTCTTTCTATCACACATAACATCTATGTTTCTCACCGGATGCATTTTTCACAACAACAACCATATATAGAGTCACTTATGAAGATTAACATGTTCGTTTGCGTTCGTTTTGGTCCGTCAGTAATTTGACAGCAAAACTGAAAAATTTTTGTTGAGGAGAGGTTGCTGCACTGATCTCTATAATACATATTATATATTATATTGTATTATAGAGATCAGTGGGTTGCTGAGGTCTCCGAGAACTCATTTTTCTGAACATGCCTAATGTATTTATTTTAGAGCACCTTATATGAACAGACCTAAGTATGGAATGGAAAATAGGTCTGTTTGGTTACTGAAATTTCGTACGAATTCCTACGACGTCGCACTACATTTCACAAATTCCTGTTTGTTAACTCCAAAGTGTAGCAACGAGAGAGCAAAATTAGAGAGCAAGAAATTTCCCCTCCATGAAAAATCTTGCAAATTTCTGCTACACAAATTTTTGTGTGCAGGAAGTAAACAACTGTCAAATCCACGTCTGTGTGTTTATTTTTGTTTGTGTGTGTCTTAAGTTTTGTCTGTAGTGTTTGATAGCGTGTGTCACGTTTGAAGTTTCGTACACAAAATTGATACAAAATTGGTTTTTCGCGTTTGTTAACTTTGTAGCAATTTTTCCCCTCTATGGAAGAATTTTCCCCTTCTTTCAATAATTTGACAGTTTTTGAACTTCGTGCTACAAAAGTAACCTAATAAATTATCAAAATAAATACTTAAGACTTGGTCAAACAGACCGCGGTCCGACGGGACGGTCAATACTTTACTTGGAAAGTAAGAACGCGACGGTCAAATTTCCTTTGCAAATTTTTACAAAGATCGCCGCACCGCGCTCTGTTTGACCAGGCCTTTACACTTTCCAATCATTTTGGACTATTTGATGGGAAATTAGGTCTGTTCTGTTAACCTGAATAGAGGGATGAAAATAAAGCTAGGACCGCACTTGACATTGGAGGAACTACAAAATGCAAATGTTTAATGTCTGATCTTCATAAAAGCTAAATGCAAATATTTTGAGCGTAAATGTATATATTCAAAATATCAAAACTAACATGCATTGTAAATTGCTTTAATAAAGAAGGAGATAGATACAATGCACACGATAATATTTCTTGACAGTTTGATGATGATGAAAATCAGAGAAAGTTTTCACAAATGCAGTGTAATGATGTTAATATAACTGAACATTTCAAAACGCTAAAAAAAGGTTTTTACCATGTTCTTTGTTTTTGATAGAAGCCATGGATTTGAAAAGTGATAAATAGTTAAATAAGAATTTGGAAAGTTTCTGTCGGATGACAATCATGAACTACTTCATTCACAATTCCCGTTTTTAAAAGAGTTTGTCGGTAAATATAACAGTACGATTTTTGTACAATTTTTCGTGTGAAGGGAATATGATCGAGTTCAAAATTAGGGAAAGCAATTTGTTACAACAATAAAATTGTATTTGGAAAAAAAGATCAATGTAAGTGCCAACTTAGTGAACAGCTCAAAAGTTTTTTGTTCGTTGATACTGACGTCCTGGGGAAATTCCAAATTGGAAATTACGGCTTGCAAACAAAG
Organism: Dasysyrphus tricinctus; assembly: GCA_963921185.1. Classification (NCBI taxonomy): domain Eukaryota; kingdom Metazoa; phylum Arthropoda; class Insecta; order Diptera; family Syrphidae; genus Dasysyrphus; species Dasysyrphus tricinctus. The sequence continues at coordinate 173,961,062 of OY992531.1, read as the reverse complement.
CAACCATGCATTTTTAACTACGTTAACATAGGTTATTGGAGTGATATTGAAGCTCGCTTCGACTCTTTGTAAACCTGAATCGATTTGAAATGGGCTTGTTTCGACTAATTCACGCTCGAGGAGTGAAGTCGCGTCGAAATTTGTGACAAATAACCAGGATCGAAAATTTGGTTTTACAGATAATGCATTATGAACCGTTTATTTGCATGTTTCTGAATAAATGTGATTTTTTCAATAGATAACGCATAAAAGGTACTCGTGTTTATTTAATTTTAATTGTTTTGCACTGAAATTTAAACCTAAATGCCATTAATTTTTTCTGTAGGTTTAAAATATCGTCGCCGTTCAATCAATACTCCTTAACTCCATTTTATAAGTTAAATTTCTATGGGTATTCATGCAACAGCGTAAAGTCGTCGTAAACGTTGTAAAGTTTAAAACTACGTAGTTCTGTCACAATTTGTATGGAAAATTTGACAGATTTACGAAGTTTACAACTTTACCACATTTTCGACGACTTTACTGTTGTCATGCTGTTGCATGAATACCCTTTCTATATATATAAATAAAAACTTTTTGATCATCTCCTACTTTCATACTGAAGTGTAGTTCCGTCAACGTCAAGTGCTTTCTAACCTTTATTTTCATGCACCCCATTTATTGAACAGACCTTATTTTCCAATACTATTGGAAAGTGGAATTGTTTGTTTTAAAAATTCATTTTCATTGGAATTCGAAGTGTTCATTTTTATTGGAATAATATTTAGTTTTTGAATCGAGTTTTTGTTAAAATTATAAATATTTATAAAATAAAAATATAATTCACTTAATCCTCGGGAAATTTCGAATCTTTTGATACCTCATTCATTAAAATCGGTTCAGTGTGTGAGCCTAAAAAGGGAGACATACTACAGAAATAATATATATCGTCGGCTTAGAGTGAAAAGCAGCTAACTCCTATTTTGAATTTTTTACAAAAAAATTATTTAAATAAAAATGTTCGCATTATTTGAATGAAACCAAAATTACGTTAATTATTTTTCAGCGCTCGTTTTTTTTGCTAAATTCGCTGAAATTGAAAATACTTGATAGATTTCTGTATTTTTAAGCAATTTTTGAAGTGGTCTATAATCAAAAAAAAAAAATGTGGAGTTAGCCGCTTTACACTCTAAGCCGACGATATGATATATATTTTTTTTTATAAATTGCCCATAACTTTTTTTGGAGCAAGAATAGACTCAAAAAAGGATCAGACAAAATAAAATAGTGACTCAAGGCTTTAATACGGCATTAGAAGGGACGTAAGTGCACGATATGATATGATGAGGCATGTTAAGTATCTTGAAATTTGTACCAAGTTTCGGAAGCTTGGGTTTTTTCCGTATGGGTTTTGATATCTTAAAATAAATCATCTGCTTCGGTGGTTTAGCTTCAAACGTCTCATAGCAGAAATTTTGTTTTATAAGTAACATTTTACACTTAATCCATTGAATAAGGCTTTTCTTTTAAGAAGTGTTGCCAAGGTGTCAACTGTCAGAAGGACGATGGAAGGGTTGCCACTTACCAGTTTAAATCCCGAAATGTTTCATACATTGGCCTATAAATCGAGAACCAGGTGTCGCACTATGACGAAAGAACTCTCGTTGGATTCAGCACCCTTGAAACTATAAAACCGCATTTTTTGCTTGCGATATATGTAGGTACTATAGGCCAAGTTTTGGATTCGTGCAAACAAAATTTTTGAGATAACAATCAAACATAACATTACGATGATGGAGAACACGAAAAAAGTCTGGATCTACAGCCTAAACCAATAATGCGATTTTCTTTAAATTTTCAACTTAAGGTTTTTTTTGTAACTCTCCAGAAAGGAAATTGAAATTTTTTTTAGCTCTAAAAATAACGGTACTTGCCAAAGATTTTGATGTGTACTTTCTGGTAGAAAAAAAAAATTACTTATTGACGGTACCTGCCATTAAACGGTTTTTATGATTTTCGGTTTTCACATTAACTAATCATCCGATTTCAATAAAATTTTTTGCACAAAAGCTTTGTTAGAATATGAATAATACTGCATACCAAAATTTTGGATTTTTTAAAAAAGATTAAAATAATTTTTTTGAAAATTCAATATGTATTTCAAAAACGGGTTGATGATTTATTTTTAAATTGCAGTTTTAAATGTATATTAATATATACTCAAAATTGGCAAACCAAAATTTTTTTGAGAAATGTTACAAACATTTAATATATAAAAAATCAATTTTTAAGAAATCGGCTTTAAATTTTTTTTTTTGCATATATTCATATTTTTTCAAGTAATCAAATGGCATACTTTTTTTGAGCTCTTAGTTATTTATCAGGCTGTTTATAGAATTAGAAGAACGATTTAAATTCTTTTTTATACTTTTTCTATAGTTACTTGAATATTTTTTAAAGTCCCACACAACTTGAACCTAAGAGCAAGTACGTGCGATCCAGTCGTGCATTTTATTATTTTATCCCTCCCCTTGCATGAAGGGGACTAAAAAGCCGTTATGGTAAAGGGTAATTGCAAACCCAAAAAAAGATTTAAAATTGGTATTATCTAGTAAAGTTAGGACGTCAACTATTAGTTTACTAAAGCTCAATCCGTCAGGTCAAAATGACAGGTTTGTCTCACTAACAGCCCCACTACATACTATAAAAGTAGTTTTGATTCAAAATTGACAGATTTACATTAGGGTGGTACTTATAAAGGTAGGTAAAGGTTATTTCTTCCAAATAAATAAAAAAATCCTGTAAAGTTTTAGCTCATTATTATACCGTTAACCCGGCCCCCAAGACGAAACAAGCTTTATATGGGAAAACCCATGTAAAATGTTCAATCGAACTCTGAAAAAATTGTATGGGAGAAAGTTGTATATCTCCCCTCCCTGAGCCAGGGGGGCAGTTTATAAATGCAAAAAAAAAAACATTTAAAATCAACAAAAGCACATCCAATAAAGTGCTATAATTTTTTTTGAAAACTTATCTATTGCATTTGGTTTTTAAATCAAGTTGTTTAAGCGAACAGTTTTTGAAATTAAATTTCAGTCAAAATTGTGATTTTTTTTTCTTTAAGTCGATATTTTTCAAAATTTTACGTAATTAAGTGCTGTTTTTGTGTTCAATGCCCTCATTATTTTTAGTCCATTGTCGAAAATCAAATGTAAAAATCTTTCTTAGTTTTTGAGAAATTAAGAAAAACAAATTGTAATTTTCCAAAAATAAGCCCGAAAAAATGATTATTAAATTATACACTACTCAACAATATTAAAGGAACAAAGGAGAATGGGCAAATTGGTCTACCTACTCAACAGAGATGTGTCATACATCAATGAAGAGGTCATTGTAAATACTTCATTTATTATATGGCCATTTAGTTGTAAACCATGGGGTTCAAAAGATATTCGGCTTTAAAGCACCAAAAACAATAATAATGCATTTCTTAATTGGTACTTGGATGACCTGCTCAACATTTATGTGTTATATATCGTTGGAAAGGTTATTGCATGTACTACGTTTTTGTATATGCCGTTAAGCCGTAGACCCCGGGGTTCAAGAGCTACATGGACATGAAAAACCCCAAATATAACAATAATGCAGTTCTTGATTAGCACTTGGTCTACCAACTCAACAGAAATGTGTCATACGTCATTGGAAAGGTCAATGAGAGTACTTCATTTTCTTATATGGCAGCCAAGCTCCAAACCATGGGGTTCAAAAGATATTCAGCTTTGAAGCAGCAAAAACAACTAAAATGCATTCTTAATATGGTAACTGGTTGCACAACTCAACAGTAATGTGTCAGGTATCGTTGAAAAGGTTAACTTATGTGCTTTATTTTTTTATATGGGCGCTATAAGCTCAACCATGGGATTCAAAAGATATTTGGGAAGAATGCAGAAAAGAGCAATAATGCATTTCTGCATTGGTGCGTGGTTTTCTTACTCAACAGCGATGTGCCATACATTTTTGAAAAGGTAATAATATGTTCTTCAAATATTTGTAGGTCTATCAGCTGTATACCATGGGGTTTAAGAGCTACATGGACATGAAAAACCCCAAATATAACAATAATGCAGTTCTTGATTGGCACTTGGTCTACCAACTCAACAGAAATATGTCATACGTCATTGGAAAGGTCAATGAGAGTACTTCATTTTCTTATGTGGCAGCCAAGCTCCAAACCATGGGGTCCAAAAGATATTCGGCTTTGAAGCAGCAAAAACAACTAAAATGCATTCTTAATATGGTAACTGGTTGCACAACTGAACACTAATGTGTCAGGTATCGTTGAAAAGGTTAACTTATGTGCTTTATTTTTTTATATGGGCGCTATACGCTCAACCATGGGATTCAAAAGATATTTGGGAAGAATGCAGAAAAGAGCAATAATGCATTTCTGCATTGGAGCTTGGTCTTCTTACTCAACAGCGATGTGCCATACATTTTTGAAAAGGTAATAATATGTTCTTCAATCATTTGTATTTCTATCAGCTGTTGACATTGGGGTTGAAGAATATTCATATTCAAGCTGAGCGTATATATGTATCAATGGATGAGTTTTAAAAATAAATAACACTAGTTTACAAAATTTTGGGTCATGGTAGGGTCCTTAGAAAAAATATATTTTCTAGACTAATTTTGGGTCACTGAACACGAAAATCAAAATTATTTTTTTTTCCAAAGAAGCGTTTTCGAGATATGCGAAAAAATCATTTTCTCAGCTTTTTTTCCAGATATTCCCATAAATCTCGCTAACGGCTTACCTAATTTACATAAAATGTATATTTTCGGAATGATGTGATCTGTCTCCTTCCGACGATGTACTGTTTGTATAAGTCGGACAGAAATCTTATAAGTTACAGGCATTCAAAGTTTCAAAAACGAGTATTTTTGAAAAATTTCTAGCTTTTGGTTGCTCCATAGGGATAGAAAAAAAATGTTTAAAATAATTTTAAGGACTCAAGTGAAAAACAATCTTTTTAACAAAAACTTGAGCTAAAGTTCTTCAAAATCGGACGATAAATGTAGAAGTTATTAAATAATTAGTGAAAGAAGGCAAATTAATTTTTTTCAATAAAAGTCATATAAATGTACATTAGGGTGTCTGTTATTTCCCAAAATCATTTTTTTAAATCAGAAACCCCTAAAATTAAAATTGTATGCCCTATAATAAAGTTTTTGACCAAAAAATGTTTGCCTAAGGTGATAAATCGGTGCCTCTTAGGACATTCTCTTTTCCATACAAAGGAGAATTGGACACACCAAACTCCAAGACCAATAATGACGTGATATATATCGTTGGAAAGATATTTTTATGAACTACAATAGTTACTAAGAGAGTTCATTTCAAATCTCTATGTGAAAAAAGCTATTCGCTGGTCAAAATTATGCTTCAGCGCATTTTGGTGTGAAAAAACTATCCTTAACTAGCGAATAACTTTTTTCACATAGGGATTTGAAATGAACTCTCTTAGTAACAATTGTAGTTCATAAAAATACCTTTCCAACGACATATATCACGTCATTATTGGTCTTGGATTTTGGTGTGTCCAATTCTCCTTTGTATGGAAAAGAGAATGTCCTAAGAGGCACCGATTTATCACCTTAGACAAATATTTTTTGGTCAAAAACTTTATTTTAGGGCATACAATTTTGATTTAGGGGTTTCTGATTTAAAAAAATGATTTTGGGAAATAACAGACACCCTAATGTACATTAGGGGTGTCGGAATTTTTTTTTATTTTTTATATTCAAAATGGGTATTGTGGATCCTGTAAAGGGTTTTGAAAGAAGTAATTTTTGTTCTGGGACATTTGGAAAAATTGAATCTTGAGACCCCGCGGCCGTTTTTAGGTTAAGAAACCTCAATTCGAAAAAGCGGTCTGAAAAACCAATATTATATGAGGTCACAGTAACTTAATATGATTGTTTTTTGCTTTTGTAACCAGTTGCTAAGAAAATAGCATTAAAATCTGCTTGTCAAAATATCATGACATAGCTTTTTACTTTAAAAACCCCCGACAAATAGATCGATTTCTAGAAGTTTTCGATTATTTTTGCTAAATGGAATGCTCTAATTGGTTGAAACTTGCTTTCTTAACACTATACAGCATTTTTAAATTAATTTTCGGTGAATACAAATGAGAAAAGAAAGCCAATATAAGACTTTATAAGTAAATTTGAGTACATATCGACGCAAATTTAATTGGTTTTCCTGACCACTTTTCTAATTGTGCTGTTTTTTACCTAAAAACGGCCGCGGAGTCTCAAAATTCCGTTTTGGAAAATGTCCCAGAACAAAAATTTCGTCTTTCTAAACCCTTTACAAGATCCACCATACCCATTTTGAATATAAAAAATAAAAAAAAATTCCGACACCCCTAATGTACATTTATATGACTTTAATTGAAAAAAAATAATTTGCCTTCTTTCACTAATTATTTAATAACTTCTACATTTATCGTCCGATTTTGAAGAACTTTGGCTCAAATTTTTGTTAAAAAGATTGTTTTTCACTTGAGTCCTTAAAATTATTTTAAACATTTTTTTTTCTATCCCTATGGAGCAACCAAAAGCTAGAAACTTTTCAAAAATACTCGTTTTTGAAACTTTGAATGCCTGTAACTTATAAGATTTCTGTCCGACTTATACAAACAGTACATCGTCGGAAGGAGACAGATCACATCATTCCGAAAATATACATTTTATGTAAATTAGGTAAGCCGTTGGCGAGATTTATGGGAATATCTGGAAAAAAAGCTGAGAAAATGATTTTTTCGCATATCTCGAAAACGCTTCTTTGGAAAAAAAAATAATTTTGATTTTCGTGTTCAGTGACCCAAAATTAGTCTAGAAAATATATTTTTTCTAAGGACCCTACCATGACCCAAAATTTTGTAAACTAGTGTAATAGAGATATTCATAGAAAATGTATTCATATATTTTTTTTTTAAATATTTAAATAATAGCGTCATCCAATATGACATTGCTGAGGTGAGCTGTAGGAGGCGTAAATCCATTCTGATGCCGGGCAAAACATAAATACCACAAAATTGATATAACATGCGCACATGTACCGACCGTGCATATTGTTATTACCTTTTCAAAAAAGTATGGCACATCGCTGTTGAGTAAGAAGACCACGCTCCAATGCAGAAATGCATTATTGCTCTTTTCTGCATTTTTCCGAAATATCTTTTGAATCCCATGGTTGAGCGTATAGCGCCCATATAAAAAAATATAAGTTAACCTTTTCAACGATACCTGACACATTAGTGTTCAGTTGTGCAACCAGTTACCATATTAAGAATGCATTTTAGTTGTTTTTGCTGCTTCAAAGCCGAATATCTTTTGAACCCCATGGTTTGGAGCTTGGCTGCCACATAAGAAAATGAAGTACTCTCATTGACCTTTCCAATGACGTATGACACATTTCTGTTGAGTTGGTAGACCAAGTACCAATCAAGAACTGCATTATTGTTATATTTGGGGTTTTTCATGTCCAAGTAGCTCTTAAACCCCATGGTCTACAGCTGATAGACATACAAATATTTGAAGAACATATTATTACCTTTTCAAAAATGTATGGCACATTGCTGTTGAGTAAGAAAACCACGCTCCAATGCAGAAATGCATTATTGCTCTTTTCTGCATTTTTCCCAAATATCCTTTGAATCCCATGGTTGAGCGTATAGCGCCCATATAAAAAAATAAAGCACATAAGTTAACCTTTTCAACGATACCTGACACATTACTGTTGAGTTGTGCAACCAGTTACCATATTAAGAATGCATTTTAGTTGTTTTTGCTGCTTCAAAGCCGAATATCTTTTGAACCCCATGGTTTGGAGCTTGGCTGCCATATAAGAAAATGAAGTACTCTCATTGACCTTTCCAATGACGTATGACACATTTCTGTTGAGTTGGTAGACCCAGTGCTAGTCAAAAACTGCATTATTGTTATATTTGGGGTTTTTCATGTCCATGTAGCTCTTGAACCCCGGGGTCTACGGCTTAACGGCCATATACAAAAACGTAGTACATGCAATAACCTTTCCAACGATATATAACACATAAATGTTGAGCAGGTCATCCAAGTACCAATTAAGAAATGCATTATTATTGTTTTTGGTGCTTTAAAGCCGAATATCTTTTGAACCCCATGGTTTACAACTTAACGGCCATATAATAAAATGAAGTATTTGCAATGACCTTTTCATTGATGTATGACACATCTCTGTTGAGTAGGTAGACCAGATCCCATACATTTTTGCCCATTCTCCTTTGTTTTCAATTTTTGTTAGCGTTTTTTGAAGAACTGTATCTTTGTGACGAGTGGTCGTATTGAGTTGAAATAAAAAGCATTTTACAGCTTTATGTTTTTTGTTTCGAGATTTGTTTGCAAACAAATTTTTTTGAAGTACCGTTATTGCGTTATTGCAAAAAATGAGACGAGACAACTAAATTATTTTTTTTTTATTTTTTTTGAATGTCCTCATTTCTATGGATAATTTTTTTTGAGTCAATTAAATGTCATGATCAGATACCTTGTTTATTCAGCTTCAATTCAGTTTTTTTGTTGTTGTCGTACGATTTTTTTTGACATGGTTTATCTGACTTTGAATGAAAAAAGATACTTTTAGCCTTGATTACCAATATCTCAGCAAATAATGACGTTATAAAAATTTCAAAGACAGTTTTGGAAATTTGAAAAAGCGTTTTACAAGATTTTTTTATAATTTTGTAGAAATTATTTTTTTTTACCGTTCACCGTTAGTTTAAAAAAAGTACTAAAAACTGACGTTTTGTGGTCTTTTCGTAAATCTTTTTTTTTCGTTGCAAATATTGATTGCATGGCTTGCGTTGGTATGCAAATTTATAGACTTTTAAATCATCAATATTCTTGTAAATTTTCAAATTGATTCATCGAACAGTTTTTTCTCACCAAAACTTCAAAGTCTTACAAACCAGGTAAAGGAACAAATTGTGTTATTCCTAAACAGTGCGTAGTCGTCATCAAAATGACAAGAAAACTGTAATTCCAGTGGATTTTTTTCACAGTTTTGCATTAGTTAGATATTTTTTTGAATTGAAATGAAATAAAAAGTACATTTTTCCAAAAAAAAAATTTAAAAAAAAATCAAGTTTTTTTGTTTGAAAAATTTTTGAAATTATTTTTTTTTTTTTTTTTGGAAAAATGTACTTTTTATTTCATTTCAATTCAAAAAAATATCTAACTAATGCAAAACTGTGAAAAAAATCCACTGGAATTACAGTTTTCTTGTCATTTTGATGACGACTACGCACTGTTTAGGAATAACACAATTTGTTCCTTTACCTGGTTTGTAAGACTTTGAAGTTTTGGTGAGAAAAAACTGTTCGATGAATCAATTTGAAAATTTACAAGAATATTGATGATTTAAAAGTCTATAAATTTGCATACCAACGCAAGCCATGCAATCAATATTTGCAACGAAAAAAAAAGATTTACGAAAAGACCACAAAACGTCAGTTTTTAGTACTTTTTTTAAACTAACGGTGAACGGTAAAAAAAAATAATTTCTACAAAATTATAAAAAAATCTTGTAAAACGCTTTTTCAAATTTCCAAAACTGTCTTTGAAATTTTTATAACGTCATTATTTGCTGAGATATTGGTAATCAAGGCTAAAAGTATCTTTTTTCATTCAAAGTCAGATAAACCATGTCAAAAAAAATCGTACGACAACAACAAAAAAACTGAATTGAAGCTGAATAAACAAGGTATCTGATCATGACATTTAATTGACTCAAAAAAAATTATCCATAGAAATGAGGACATTCAAAAAAAATAAAAAAAAAATAATTTAGTTGTCTCGTCTCATTTTTTGCAATAACGCAATAACGGTACTTCAAAAAAATTTGTTTGCAAACAAATCTCGAAACAAAAAACATAAAGCTGTAAAATGCTTTTTATTTCAACTCAATACGACCACTCGTCACAAAGATACAGCTCTTCAAAAAACGCTAACAAAAATTGAAAACAAATTTGTTCCTTTAATATTGTTGAGTAGTGTAGTTTTTTGCAAATTGGATTTAAGTATGAAAATGTAAATACCGTGGCAAGCAAAAACGTGGCACTACTGCTGTAAAAAAATACAAATTAAGTGGTATGTCTCCCTTTTTTAGCTCACACTCTGAACCGATTTTAATGCATTGGGTGTGATTCGAAATTTCCCGAGGATCAAGCGAATTATATTTTTTGTTTATAAATAGTTATAATTTTATTAAAAACTCGATTCAAAAATTAAATATTATTCCAACGAAAATGAACACTTCGAATTCCAATGAAAATGAATTTTTAAAACAAACATTTCCACTTTCCAATCGTATTGGGAAATTAGGTCTGTTCAATATAAGGGGTGCATAAAAATAAAGGTTAGAAAGCACTTGACTTTGAAGGAACAACACTTCAGTATAAAAATAAGATATGAACAAAAAGTTTGTATTTATATACATATATATGTGGGTCAATATTTCAAAATATTAATATTTCAGTCTCCTTCATTTTTGAACCGAAGTACAAAATTTTATTATAAGTTTGTTAATTGGATGGCTTGAAACAAACGGGTTCTAATATTCGCTCTCGAATAAAAAAAATATCATACCCTCTATCTTCATTTAAACACCCAAAATGTCATTCCCCTGACGTGTCCCCAGGCCTACTTACCACATTGTCTGAGTTTTAGCAACGAAACTAAAAACGATACAAAAAATCTAATGATGCAGTCTTTTTAATAATATATGCATCCTTACTAAAAAATAAATAAATGATTTTTAGTTGCTTTATTTTTTTAAATAGGAGCTATTAAGTAAGTGTCCCCCATAAATTGATCATTTCTATCCCACCAATGGAAATTAAAAAAAAATATACAGTGCGGTTCATATTTATAACCCACCTTAAAAATCATTAATTTTTTGGTCGTCTATACATGATCAAAAATAAAAATGATAGGGAATAATAGTAATGGTCATGGCAGTTAATTACAACAACAAGTTAATTTCAAAAACGTAACAAGTGTATTTTTATTTCTTAGTAATACAAAAACTACAAAATTCAAGTGTTTCAAATTTATAACCCATTGCTTCAACAGTTAATAAAAGTAAATGAAAAACCGAAACTAATAATTAATTTGGGAACCTATGGCAAGAATCAAGTCAAAAACTCTTTTTTCAGTGATTTTATCACTTATCCAAAAGTTCTGGCATGATTTTAAGCCATTTCTCACGAAGAGAGGGTTTAAGCTCTGATATCGTCTCATACGTCTTTCCTTCCGCGTATATATTCTCCTGACAAGAACTCTCCAAAGATTTCCGAAAGGGTTGACATCGGGAGAGCATGCGGGTCAAAGCATTAAATCAATAGAATTTATTCCCAACCAATAAATTGTTTCGCTACTGATATGGATTGCCCTGCTGAAAAATCCAATTTCTCTCCTGATGATCTCTCAATAAAGGTACCAAACTGCGTCGGAGAACTTGAACATAATCTCTGCTGTTCATTTTTGATGAAGTGAATTGCATTTCTCCAGGAAAAATGGAATTTAGATGGTCCTGATGGTGTGCACTCTTATTGGCGTGACTTACGAAAGGAACCGCGATATTTTAATGGGTGAAATTTTGGTGGCGGTTCGGAGATGATGTGGGGTGCGCTCTCATCGAAGGGGTGCTTGTAAATGCAATAAATTTCTCCGAAAATGAACAGCAGAGATTATGTTCAAGTTTTCCGACGCAGTTTGGTACCTTTTTTGATGGATCACCAATTAGAGAACTTGGATTTTTCAGCAGGGCAATATCAGAACCCATATCAGTAGAGAAACAATTTATTGGTTGGAAATAAATTCTCTTGATTTATTGAACTGGCCCGCATGCTCTCCCGATGTAAACCCTATTGAGAATCTTTGGAGAGTTTTTGGCAGAAGAATATACGCGGAAAGAAGGACGTATGAGACGATCAGAGCTTAAACACACTCCTCTTGATGAATGGCTTAAAATCAAGCCAGAACTTTTGGATAAATTGATAAAATCCATGCAAAAAAAGGGTTCTTGACTTGATTCTTGCCAAAGGTTCCCGAATCAATTATTAGTTTCGGTTCTTCATTTACTTTTATTAATTATTGAAACAATGGGTTATAAATTTGAAACACTTAAATTTTGTTATTTTTGTTTTACTAAGAAATAAAAATACACTTGTTACGTTTTTGAAATTAACTTGTTGTTGTAATTAACTGCCATGACCATTACTATGATTCCCTATCATTTTTATTTTTAATCATGTATAGACGACCAAAAAATTAACGATTTTTAAAGTGGGTTCTAAATATGAACCGCACTGTAGTAGAGCATAGCTAGCAAACTTGGAATTTTTCTTCATTTCTCTTAATTCCACCAATCAATGCAGTTCTGTTGACTTTTGGCTCTTAAATTTAAAAGTAAAAAAAAAAAAAAAAAATTACAAAATTATAATTATAACATAAAAAAAAAAGAAATGTTTCATGTCAATTATTTCGCGGATAATTGATCATCAAAATCTTCGAGCAGCTAAGATTAGTTCCATTCAAATATCTTGAAATTCCTTTAACTGCATTCCAATGTATTTTTGTATGATTTTCAAGATATCTGTTTACATAACCAACAGCAAAAAAATATGGGCCGAATTCTTAAGGCTTAGTACATCAGGTTGCCAACCACTTTTCTATGTGGAACCTTTTCCGCAATTTACATAACATACTTGTTCCGTCTTGTTATCCTTCAGGTTCTTGCATGTACACTCCCGTTCAATTGAATAGGTTCAAAAATTTTTAGAGCTTTAAATCGTTGTTACTCTTAATTGAGTGCACTGAATACACTTTGGTAAATAGCATAAGATAAAGCTTCCAATTTGAAATTGAATGACAAAAAAAGAAACTTGATTATACCATTGTTACTTGTTTTATAATAATTATTTTAATTACAAGTCAAAATTATGAGTTTTCATTTAGTTCATTTGAGTTGGTACATATGCTGGAATAGTAAAAAATCTATGTCTAACAGTAAAAAAAACAATCACCCATATTCTGAGAGTCATATTTTGTCTCGTACTCGTAGTCGAACTCGTCTCGTATCAAAATCGTTATTCTTCAAGTCGTAGTCATAGAAAATTGTCAAATAATTAAAACTGTCATCACATATGTAAATAAAATCAATTATGCTGTTTTCTTCCTTTTTTCATAAATTTGCCTAAAAAGTAATTAGTAGCTTTTTGTACTTGGCTTGGATACCGTTGAGACCCTAGAGACTTCCAAAAATGATACCATTGCGTCCATTAAGGATCTACTGACCCAATTGAAGGGTATCACAAAGGAGTTCGTCCACAACTGTGTATATGAAAAACTTTGTAGAATGATAACTGCGTTAGCAGCTTCTCATCCTTCGAATTGGATGTCCATGTACCAGTTTTCAGAGATGAAGTGCATGGTTCTTTAGCTCGTGCCGGTAAGGTCAAGGGACATAAACTTCCAAAGTAGAGAAGCAGGAAATGAAGAAGAAGAAGACCGGTGGTGGCGCAATGAGGAGGATCCAGTCGGTACAACAGAAGCAGGATTCGTCAACATCGTGGTCCAAATGCTTAATCTTCTTAAATTTTGTATCTTAATCTTTTTGTTAATAAAAACAGCATTTAATAAAATATGAGTTGCATCGAATTATTTTTTCTGAGGATAACAACAAAGGCCTTGTGAGTTTATCCAACATCTGAAAGAAATTTGGGGCCAATCAAATCCAATAGATTCACCCAGTGTTGGTATTAGTCAGAGAGGTGGGTGAACGTTAATAACACTCAAAATTTTGTAGACGTATGTACATATAGTGATCGCATTAGTGTAGCGATACCACTTAACCCTTTAACCACTAATAATGCACTTTCAAAATGCAAACAAAATAGGAAGTTAAAGAATTTTACACCGCTTAAAAAATTTCTTATACAAATTAGTATACCTAAAAAATTTAGGTAAGTTTTATACCGCTCTTAATTTCGTTCACAAACACTTTGTATCCGTGCCAACTACCTGCCATCAACCTGTTACAGATGTTGCGGCCCTAAGAGCTAATGCCGTCAAAAGTTAAAGGAACGCAATTCTAAAGACTGCTTGAATGAATTTGGTCTCTTAAATTTATTTAAAAAGAATACCTACATTCGTGAAGTCTTTTGGTTGCGGTCTTTTGACTCCTTTTTTTCTTCAAGCAGTTTTTAAGTGCAATTATAGTTAATGCGAGAAACGTTGGATCATGCCATGACATTTATATTTGTAAAAAAATGAATAAGTTATATTGAACAAATAAAACACATTTATTTGTTGTCCAATTTTAACCAAAAAATCTATCTCGTTCAAAAAATTTTATACTACGAATAAAAGACACAAATACGACTTACATTCAAATTGATACGAGATTCGGAATAATTATAGAATATGCAAAGTCGTATGTGATGTTGTGCGTTTTTCAATACTAAAACGAGGAAGTCGAATCTACGACACCTGGAATAACAACATACGACTAAAGTCGAATACGAGTCATAAATACGAGTTGCAGAATATGGGTGAATATTTTTTTTATAATTTTATTTGGTTTGTACCTTTCTCTAAAATAACTTCATGCATTCTACTTTGCATGAAATCATATAACTTCATAAGATAGTCTAGTGAAATTTCGCTCCAAGCTCTCTTAATCGCATTAATTAAGGCGTCTTTGTCCTCGAACTGGCTTTCGGATTCATACACTTTTTTTTGTCATTAACCTCCACACATTTTCCATTATATTCACATTCGCATTAGTGCAGGGATACCATGGCACCCTTTAAACACTATAATGCACTTTCAAAATGCAAACTAAATAAACAAGTTAAAGTAATAGAATATGAAGAAAATTTTAAAAGAAATTCTTCTGTTTAAGTGGAGTGACTGAATGTTTAAAATTCAAGTTAAAAGTTCAAGTGAGCTCAACTCCATAATTGCGTTTCGCCCAGTTAAAGTATTTTATACCGCTTAAAAATTTCTTGGCATACAAATTTTTATTTGTAGTGCACTTTCAAAATGCAAAAAAAAAAATGAACTGAAGTAAGAGTAGTGTTTTATACCGCTCTTAATTTCGCTCAACTCCATAATTGCGTTTCGCCCAGTTAAAGTATTTTATACCGCTTAAAAATTTCTTGGCATACAAATTTTTATTTGTAGTGCACTTTCAAAATGCAAAAAAAAAAATGAACTGAAGTAAGAGTAGTGTTTTATACCGCTCTTAATTTCGTTCACTTAAGCAGACCATTCACATTAAAACTGTCTTAATGACGGTCCGACAGACTTCAGTCGTACAATACAGGCTCTACCGTGAATGTCCTTGTTGTGCATCGGATCTAGTGACTAACGACAGATCGGAAGTCCGTTGAAATTTTCAACGAACCTTACGACACGACCGAAATTTCGTGTAGTGAATGGTAGCTTTTGAGACAGTCCGTGCGACCGAACTACTCAGTCTACGAATAATCGTCAAACTATATGCCATTTTTAGTGTAGTACCTCGTGGCATAATGGTTAGTGCGTTAGACTGTCATGCCGAAGGTGTGGGTTCGATTCGCCGCCGTGCCACATAAAAACAGAAATGCTTTTTCCGAGGTACTGCCTCTTGCGAGGAACTGACAAATCCGTTCGGACTCGGCAAAAAACTGTAGGTCCCCTCCATTCCTGCCAACAACACGCCTACAGGAATGGTTGAGAGTTTTAAGTCACTAGGCCCTGGTTCTCCATGAGCTGTTGCGCCACCCAATTTATTTATTTCTTGTATGCCATTTTTTGTATTGTTTCTAGGAGACGAAATAAATACATAAATAAAGACTTGCAGCTACTGAGAATTTTTTGGCTAATCGCTCATTCAACCGGGTAGCAGCGTGTATGCGTACTTTCGACCGTAGTTGCGACAATCTTATCTGCAATTTTTGTGACTGTCTCAACGTGAATGGCAACTTTTACACTTGGTATCCGTGCAAACTACATGCCATCAACCTGGTAGGAACGGTGCGGCCCTTAAAGCTAAGCCCGCCAAAAGTTAAAGGAATGCAATACTAAAGACTGCTTGAATGCATTAGTCTTTAAAAAAAGGAACGCATTCTTTAAATCTTTTGGTTGCAGTTAGAATACTGCAGTCTTTTGACTGCTTTTAAATCTTTTTAACTTCAAGCCGTCTTTTAAGTGCAATTATTGTTAATGCGAGATACGACCATGCCACGACATTTATGTTTGGTAAAAAGAGAATAAGTTATATTGAACACAACTTTAAAACATTCACTTTTATCCACTTCTATCCCAAAAAATGTATTTCGTTTAAAAAACTTTACACGACGAATAAACAAGGTGCGTCAAGATAGCACCGCCACAACGGAAATTCAAAAATCTATTGATGCAATAGTTAGTTCGGTGCTAATTAAGTGCTGCAATCTTAGCTGAGCACTTAATTCCCTTCCCCCTCAAACCTGTGGTGGTGCTAACTTGACGTCAAGAGAGCACCGCCACAAAAGAAATCCAAAAATCTAATGATGCAGAAGTTACGCCCTACTAAGGTGCTAATTAAGTGCTGCAATCTTAAACTTGAAATGCATCCGAAAAGTGCATAACAAAAACTTAAAATGCCTAAAAATTATTGTACATTGCAGAAAGTGGTTTCAAATTAAAGGTCTCTCCAAATCATTTTCAAAAAGGTGCATCTTAACTTTTTACTCCCACTCCTTCATTTCCAAAAAGGCTTGTGGAACTTTGTGGAACTTGTGGCGCTGCTATCTTGACGTCGAGTGACCCTGAAATGCGCTTTAACAGTTTAGCCAAGAAACCTAAATAGCTTAAAACTGACTCCACAAAGAAAAAAAAATTGCCATAATTAAAGGCTCCCGGAGTTCTGTTCAAAAAGGTACATTTTGAATTTTTACTCCGACCCCTTCATGGTCAAACAGTCTTGTGGACCTTGTGTGGAACTTGTGGTGATGTGGGGTAGGTGCCGCGCTACCAACGAAATTCGAAAATCTAATGATGCAGGAAATACGTCCCACTTAGGTGCTAATTAAGTGCTGTAATATCAACGCAGCATTTAATTCGGATGACCTTGAAATCGGATGCAGAAATACAAACAAAAATGTAGACTTCTTACATACGACCTTTTTCCAAAAAGTTGAAACGCCATAATTAAAGTGCTGTCGAGTAGGTTGCAAAAAGTTATATTTCAATTTTCTACTTCAACCCATTAGCCCTTAAAGGCCCAAATAACAATTTTGAAGAATGCACCTCTGGCAACATAGCACCGCCCCAAACGAAATTCGAAAATCAAATGATGCAGAAAATATGTTCTACTTAGGGACTAATTAAGTGCTGCAATAACAACGCAGCACTTAATTCGGATGACCTTGAAATTGGATGCAGAAATGCCAACAAAAATGTAGACTTTTTCAATACGACCTCTACCCAAAAAGTTGAAACGCCATGGTTAAGGTGCTGTTGAGTATGTTGCAAAAAGTCATATTTCAATTTTCTACTTCAATCCATTAGTCCTTAAAGGGCCAAATAACTATTTCGAAGAATGCACTTCCGTCAAGAAAGCACTGCCACAAACGAAATTCGAAAAATCTAATGATGCAAAAATTACGTCCAACTTAGGGGCTAATTAAGTGCTGCAATAACAACACAGCACTTAATTCGGATGACCTTGAAATCGGATATAAAAATGCAAATATGATCTCTATCCAAAAAGTTAAAACACCAGAATTAAAGTGCTGGGGAGCAGTTTGCAAAAAGTCATATTTCATTTTTTACTTCAACCTATTCGCCCTTATAATGCCCAATAACAATTTTCACGAATGCACTTCCTTCAAGACAGCACCACCACAAACGAAATTTTCAAATCTTATGATGCAAAAATTACGTTCTACTTAGGGGCTAATGAAGTGCTGCAATATCAACGCAGCACTTAATTCGGATGACCTTGAAATCGGATGCAGAATTGCAAATACGACGTTTATCCAAAAAGTTAAAATACAGGAATTTAATTGCTGTCGAGGAGGTTGCGAAAAGTCATATTTCACTTTTCTACTTCAACCAATTCGCACTTTTTTCATAAGAGCACCGCCACAACGAAGATTTCAAAATCTAATGATGCCAGATTGATTAGAGGTGCAAAAATGCTCTTACATTATTACTATTTTGATGCTTCATGACTTGACCTTGAAATAGGATGCAATAGTTATATGCAAGTTAGGAATTGAGTTTAACCTTTAAAGTGCTGTCAAGTATTCTGGTATATACATAAGTAGTAGTTTAAGTATATATATGTTTTTGGGCTTTTTATTCATGTAATGTGTTACTTATTTGTTGATCAATTATCAATGCAAATATAGATATCCTTTTTGGTTTTACACCTGATGATGCCCATAGACACGACGAAACGTCTCGTGAGCAAACAAAAAGATCTTGTTTCATTTATTGACCTAAAGCCCAAAAACAAATATATACTTTAATTAAAAAAGGTCACCTATTCTATTATATCATAAGTAGTTTAAGTAATACATAAGTCACAATCCATTCTCTTTTTATGGTCCAAAATTCTATTTTAAAAAGTTGTCACGTGATGACGAACTTAAGGCCTTCTTAAGTTCCCTTCTTCAATATTTTTTATTTTAAATCATTTCTATTAGATTCTTCATCTTAAAATCAATTTGGAGATATCATATCAGTAATTCATTAAAAGCCCTATTGTAATACAAAATCTTTCATCCAATCATAGGTATCCCGTTTTTTTCTTAGCCGCCATCATGGATTTCAATTCATAGTGAAAATACAACCAATACATTGAAAAACATGAATGAAACTTTTGATTTTTTTAAATATTCAAATGTACGCGTTGATTTCAATTAGGCTCCGCCCTCCGCCTCCTTCATGGTTTACTATGATCGATATAAAAATAACGTATACTTATTGAACTAGATATGATAAGTTTTGCCTTTAGTTTGTTAGTGGGTTTCGGACCGCTTAAAGGAAGGGTTGGGTGTACGTAGGGTTGCAGTATTTTATTTATATTAAACTGTTGCATATCCTCGGGATCAGATCTTTATCCCGATAAGGACAGAAAGTTATAGTAGGCAGTTAGGAACATGCTGCCGAATTTGAAAAATAACTTCTGAAATTGATGGTGATGATGCAAGAGTAAAAAAAAAATCTAAAAAAAACGTTCGATGGAAAAACCATGAGAACTTACAACCATGTGTACATTACAAATGCAGTTGTTTTAAGTTTCATGTTTTTTTCTGAATGGGTAGTTTAGTAAAATTGTAGTTTAATAGGAGGGAGACCTTGCGTCAGATCCGGCAGTCCTGATTTTTTGCTGAGTTATTTTTGAGGTTGGCCTAATAAATAATCCCAGTTTTTGACCTCGAGCGCCGAACGCAACATGGTAAACAAATCGAAAAACCGCGAAATTTTCCCGGTTTTATCATTAACTGTCGATTTAATATACCTTCCTGAAGGAAGCTTTTGTTTCAAACATTGCTCCACGATTGGAAATTAATAAGCACATTATTGTCAACACAGCTTCAAATCTCATACACAAAGTCTTCGCGTTGAGTGATACAGAATTTCACTCCGCAAATAAAAAAATCGTCACTCAAATCCTCATAGACAATGGTTATCCGGGAAATCTTATTAGAGGTCTAATTCTCCGACAAAAACATAGATCTCATAACGATATAAAAGCTAGTGTTGACAAATGTGTGTACAAAAGTATCGTCTATGTTCCTAAACTTGCAGAAAACTTTAAGGAAATAATTTCGAGCAAAACAGACAACATCCAAATGGCTTATAAATCACACAACACTCTTGCACCTCTCTTTACTCACCTCAAGGTCAAACCGGAGAAAGAAAAATGTACGGATGTGATTTATAAAATTAACTGTTTGGGTAATAAGGATAAGTCATGTGATCTTTGTTATGTAGGAACTACAAAACAATTTTTGAAACAGGCCAATCACAAATCTGATTTAAACTGCGATAACTCTGTTAAAACAGCACTGGCTACACACAGTATTGAGAAAGGCCACAAACCCGACTTTGATGGTGTAAAAATTCTACAAACAGAAAGACATGCTTCAAAACGCTACACCTTGGAAACCCTACATATTTTGAATAATCAAAAGGCTATGAATAGAAAACAGGACACTCAAAATATGTCAGCGGTGTACTGCTCTCTCGCTTCTTCAAAAAACGCCAGATGACAAATCATTCGACTCAACTTCGGCAACAGAAGTGCTTTAATTTAACTTAAACAAAATTTTGTATTGTTTTCTTTTGTTTTTTAAGTTAATTAATTTTGTTTTGTAAATTATATTTGATTTATATAATGTAAGTCATTCAGCTTCACACTTATTTTTTGTGGTTTTAAATATTTTATTTGTGTATACATCTTCTTACATTTGTTGTTTTACAATTTTTAATAAAGATCCCCTGAAGAGGACAGCAACCCCTGTCGAAACGTTGGGAATAAATCAATGTAACTTTGTTTCATTGCCGCTACTTGTGACCAAAAAAGGCGAAGGATGAAATAAGATCGCATCCATCAACAATTGTTAATTAAATTCAATTTGGTCAAAATATTCAGCAAGTAAATTTATAACATCAAGTAGTACTTGTAATTAACAAATATATACTTAAACTGCTTATGTATATACCAGAATACTTGACAGCACTTTAAATTCTACTTTTTAGATAAAGGTTAAACACCATTCCTAACTTCATATAACTATTGCATCCTATTGACAGCACTTTAAATTCTAGTTTTTAGATAAAGGTTAAACTCAATTCCTAACTTGCATATAACTATTGCATCCTATTTCAAGGTCAAGTCATGGAGCATCTGAAATTATAATAATGTAAAAGCATTTTTGCACCTCTAATCATTCTGGCATCATTAGATTTTGAAATCTTCGTTGTGGCGGTGCTCTTATGAAAAAAGTGCATTCATAAAAAGTGCGAATTGGTTGAAGTAGAAAAGTGAAATATGACTTTTTGCAAACTGCTCCACAGCACTTTAATTCTGGTGTTTAAACTTTTTGGATAGAGATCGTATTTGCATTTTTACATCCGATTTCAAGGTCATCCGAATTAAGTGCGTTGATATTGCAGCACTTTATTAGCCCCTAAGTAGAACGTAATTTATGCATCATTAGATTTGAAAATTTCGTTTGTGGTGGTGCTGTCTTGACGGAAGTGCATTCTTCAAAATTCTTATTTGGCCCTTTAAGGGCTTATGGGTTGAAGTAGAAAATTGAAATATAACTTTTTGCAACCTACTCGACAGCACTTTAATTATGGCGTTTCAACTTTTTGGAAAAGGTCGTATGTAAGAAGTCTACATTTTTGTTTGTATTTCTGCATCCGATTTCACGGTCATCCGAATTAAATGCTGCGTTGATATTACAGCACTTAATTAGCACCTAAGCTGGACGTATTTCCTGCATCATTAGATTTTTGAATTTCGTTTGTGGCGCGGCACCTACCCCACATCACCACAAGTTCCACACAAGGTCCACAAGACTGTTTGACCATGAAGGGGTCGGAGTAAAAATTCAAGATGTACCTTTTTGAACAGAGCCCCGGGAGCCCTTAATTATGGCAATTTTTTTTTCTTTGTGGAGTCATTTTTAAGCGATTTAGGTTTCTTGGCTAAACAGTTAAAGTGCATTTCAGGGTCACTCGAATTAAGTGCTGCATTGATATTGCAGCACTTAATTAGCACCTAAGTAGGACGTAATATCTGCATCATTAGATTTTCAAAATCTCTTGTGGCGGTGCTATCTTGACGTCAAGATAGCACCGCCACAAGTTCCACAAGCCTTTTTGGAAATGAAGGAGTGGGAGTAAAAAGTTGAGATTCACCTTTTTGAAAATGATTAGGAGAGACCTTTAATTTGAAACCACTTTTTTGCAATGTACAATAATTTTTAGGCATTTTAAGTTTTTCACCCCTATTATCCATAAGTAGTTTAAAATTCAATGTTTAAAAATCCATCTGATAAAAGTTTTGGTCATTGAAAATGATGCAGACAGTTGCGAATAACAAGAAAATTAAAAAAAATATAATAGAATTGTTGACCAGTTTATTAATAAATTGAGTTTGAAAAACCAAAGTTTTAAGGTAATAGAGGTGTTTGATGTGCACTTTTCGGATGCATTTCAAGTTTAAGATTGCAGCACTTATTAGCACCTAAGTAGGGCGTAACTTCTGCATCATTAGATTTTTGGATTTCTTTTGTTGCGGTGCTATATTGACGTCAATTTAGCACCGCCACAGGTTTGAGGGGGAAGGGAATTAAGTGCTCAGCTAAGATTGCAGCACTTAATTAGCACCTAACTAGCACCTAACTATTGCATCATTAGATTTTTTAATTTCCGTTGTGGCGGTGCTATCTTGACGGACGTGAATAAACAACACAAATACGACTTTAATTCAAACAAATACGAGATTCGGAATATCATAAAATGCGAAAAGTCGTATGCGATGTGCTTTTCGAATTGGAAGTCGAATCTACGACACCTGGAACAATAACATACGACTGTAGTAGAATACAAGTCATAAATACGAGTTGCAGAATATGGTTTCAAAATAATCTTTCGAAAAAACAAATAAAAATTAGATGCAATATTTTAATTTTGAAATTAAAAATTTTATTTAAAAAATAAAAGGGTAAAGATAAAAATAAAAAGGCTCGCAAATACCGGTAAAATTTTTAGTACGACTAGTTAAAATTGTTTCTAGGCATGCTTTAATATGCCGAATTCAAAGCCGTCATTCATCCGTTTTTGGATATCAGCTCGGGTTTCAAGAAAATGACCAAAAAATGTTTCTTACCTTTTTGAGGTCTTGTTACATCGAGAAATACCTTTTTCTACCAAATTTGGTAAACTATCGGAAAGCATTAATCTTGTCTTTCAAATATCAGTTTAAATCTTTTCAATACCTCACTTTCTTTATGAGAAATTCTTAGCTAGCTGTTAGTTTTCACTTCTGACTTCCCAAAAAGGTACAAAACAATACTGTAGGTTTGCCGTTGTTTTAAATTAATTTTTGTTTCTATTTTATGTAATTTTTTTTTAAACTTCCCCTCCTGTCCAAGCGGGGGAAATATTACCCCCCTCCCTCGGGATTTTTTTCTTGTCTACTTCCAACCTACATACTGTGAATTTTTTGGCAGATTTTACGTGAATCACCTGGTATGCAAAAAAAAAGGAATTTAATTAACCCCTACAGAGACTATGAGAGATGAAAATAAAATTCTGAAAAAATTGTTTTTTTTTTTTAATTATTTAGAGCCGATTAAAGCCCATCCAAGATGACCTTTTTCTTAACGACCACCATAATGTACAATGCCGAAAGAATCATAATTAAAATTTTGTTTATTTACAAAACAACAATATTTGAATTTGAGAAAACTATAATAAAAGCTCTTTTATCTTAAATAGGTTTGCCTGATCCCTTTGCTAGAGTTTCCGTTGAGGGAACAGGACAAATATATACCACTGATATCAGTAAATCCTCACTGGATCCCAAATGGAATGCGCACTATGATTTGTTTCTTGGGAGGGGAGATGTAATAAAGATTACTGTATGGAATGATCGTAAAATTAGGAAAGGTGGCGGATTTTTAGGTTGCGTCCGAATACCTGCACCCATAATACAAAATCTCAAAGGAGCTGGATGTAAGTTAAAATTTTTTATTTTCTGATTGTTTTTATCCAATATAATGTTTAAAAAAATATCCAAAACTTTCAGTCCAACGTTTGGATTTATGTAAACAATCGCCAGATGATGATGATCTGGTTCGAGGTCAAATAATTATTGCACTCCTTTCGAAAGATGGACCTTGTGGAGGTAATCCTCTAGCAATTGTCGGTCCAGGAGGCGATGTACGTGGCCCATCAGAAGATAATTCTTCCGAAAGTAACCTTCCAGATGCATGGGAGGAACGACGTACGCCAAACGGACGTGTATATTATGTAAATCATAGTACTAAATCCACTCAATGGGATCGACCGACACATTCAGAAAATGCACACATAAATGGAAACCACTCGCAACTAAATCAAAGTGTTCAACAACATATCAACTCCAATGGAGAGAGAGTAAAAGTCGCGCTCTCAGGACCGTCATCATTACCGCCCACGGGTACTAACCTTATAAACAATCGTGGAGCTTTAAGCAATGATCAGCAATCTTCTCATCGATTTTGCACCGAACAACTAACAAGTTCAGCTGGAAAAGAAAATTGCAGCCCGGCAAGGCTTTTCGATGTGGAAACACCGAATGGAGAATGTGTGTTACCTTCCAACAAAAGCAATTCTCAAAACCAAAATAATTCAGTTGAATCTGTTAGCAGTCCAACGCCAAGTGATTTGACATTTACCCAGTTAAAATCCCCAAACAATCCCTGCACACCAAGTTCTTCGAACTCAGCAACAAGTGCACCTTCATCGCGCTCTGGAAACGAATCAACAGCCAGGAACTCCCAGGTCATAGTTCAGCTCCATCAGCAAAAGCAACCAGCTCTGCCTTCGCTAGAAGAAAATACTGAAAAAAATGATAACCATAATGGTAAAAAGCAAAAACATTCAGTCACTTCAACAATTCACGGACATATAATTTCTCCAACACGCATGACTTCACCCCAACGAAACAATCAAATTTCCCAAAACTTAGAAAATGGAAACAGCAACCAAACGCATACGGTTATAACATTGAATAGTAGAGACCTAAGCAATTCCCATACGAATCAAAAGCAAACAATTGAAGCGCCTCATACAAACGGTAATGCTTAGAGCTCAAGTGGAAATACCTCACTGAGTGCTAATGATGCAACAATTGATGCAAGTGCTGGGGAAAATAGAGAACCACCTGCGATCGCCAACAACATGATTTCTAACAGTGCCAACGAAGAGGGAGTTGGAAATGGTCAATTACAGAGAGTGCGTAGTAGATCTGCGAGAAGTGCGGAGGAATCAGCAAGAAGACGGTCGCGTGGCAATCGACCAAATGCTCATGTACGCAATAACACCAGTACCAGGCCGTTCATGGACCTTCCTTGTGGATATGAAATGCGTACAACTCAGCAAGGACAGGTTTATTTCTATCACATTCCGACTGGTGTGTCCACTTGGCATGACCCAAGGATTCCGCGTGATTTTGACACTCAAAACTTTTCGCTAGATGCTTTAGGAGCTCTACCAAGTGGATGGGAGCAGAGAAAAACTACATCAGGACGCGTGTATTTTGTTGATCACAACAACCGTACAACGCAATTTACCGATCCGCGGTTAAATGGTCACATACTTCAAATGATTCGTCGAACATCAAACCAGTTTGAAACGCCTACTAGAACACAAGGTAATTTTAAGCGTAGAGGTGTATTTTATTTGATAAAAACATAATATATTTTAAAGTTGGATTAACTATTTTATAGATCCCTGAACTATGATAAACAGATAATAATAGGTGCGTTTTTTTTGTACCCACTTCTTCGCTTAAATTAAAAGTGCACAAACAACTGCCAACACCGCCTGCACTATGTATAACAGTAGTTATAGACCCTATTATGACTTGCGACTCGCCATCGAGTCGAACGTTCAAAAATAGGAAACTACGATTTTGTTCAAAGTAACCAAACATTACTGAAGGACATCGACTATTATGGTGACCGTTTCCTAGATTGACATTTCAATTTTTCAATTTGTTTACATTTCAAACGAACTTGATCTAGGCGAGTCGACAACCATAATGCCAAATAGTCACATTGGCCAATTTTTTGTTGCGAGTCGTGAGTCATAGTAATTGCCTTTATTCTGTTATTATATTCGCTTATTTCATAATCGGAAATATTTGTAACCGCTAAATAAGCAGAATTGTTGTAATTTACATGCAAATTATTTTTTAAGCGGCTTACAAAAAAACAATCTTTATTTTATATTGATGTCAAAATATAGCTTATGAGATGCAGATGACTTAATTATTATTTCTAGCGCAACAAATTTAATTTTGACCCTCAACTTAAAGTGAATTTTAATATTTCGATGATCATTGGCAATTTAGTTCAAATATTGAAATGATAAATGTCATTTTATGTGGAAGGTTTAGCAAAAATGAAATTTCGTTATTAATGAAAAGAAAACTAAAAATAAGGATCTATTCAACTTAACGGGAGTGGCTGGCAAACTGTTGTTTTTGAATTTGATGTCCAAAAATTAATATCTTTCTATGACCAAAGTTTCATCTCTGTGACGTAAGGATTCATTTACACCGCCTATTATAACATTTTGAAACTTTGGTAAGAGAAAGATTTATGGTCATCAAACAAGAACAACTGTATGCCACTGCAGTTCGGTCGAGATGTGTTATTTGTTTTTAGGAGACCTAATCGACCGGACCGAAGTGTTGGAGTACATTTTGTTGGTATTTTATGGCTATAAATCTTTCTGTGACCAAAGTTTCATCCATGTTATGTGTAAAGTTAAAAAAATCCATTGCTATGTCTCGGTCTATTAGCTCACAAGCAGGAATGATTAACATCGCTAAAAAAGAGTATATAGGCTATTGTTTCGTTGTATAAATAATAAATACTACCTATTGTCTTGTTAACACATTCACTTTCGATCGAAAATTATGTGCTTAGCGCACAAGAATCATTCTATGTAAATTATTTACTCAAAT
Source organism: Dasysyrphus tricinctus (assembly GCA_963921185.1). Lineage (NCBI taxonomy): Eukaryota > Metazoa > Arthropoda > Insecta > Diptera > Syrphidae > Dasysyrphus > Dasysyrphus tricinctus. The sequence goes on along the minus strand of OY992531.1, from coordinate 173,934,238 downwards.
GAATGTGGGCTTGCTTCAGATTCGTTTTTAAAAAGTAATATATTTATAATAATAATAATAGGGGTATTCACGATCCGATGTAACTGGTCTTGTATCATTGCAAAAGTGTAAAAGTGTAACACATTCTTGCACTACAACAACAAAATATACTGAATGTCAAATTGTTACACTTTTGCTATACTCCTATTGGCGAATGGAGTCACGGCACCTAGCAGTCAGCGCGTGTAGCCTACTTGTGAGATAGATTTTTTTTTCGATTTGACATTCAATGTATTTCCCATAAGAGAAAACTAAAACATGGTGTTGAAAACTTAAATTTTACTAATTAATTTTATATGAACACTTATCTATATTATAGTTGCACTGGAATAACAATGTATGTAAGTTTGTAAATCAAAAAGAATATGTATCGAAACTTATGAATACTTTCCATTATTTTGCAGATGAAAAATGTAAACAAACCTGTATTGTTGTTGTTGCTTTCCAAAATGAATTCATGTCGTCAGCCAAAATGATATCATGTGCGTAGTCAGGGAAGGAGGTTTAAGAGATTAGGGTCAATTATTAAGAAAATTAATATAATTTTATTATTATTAGAAAAAGATCACTGGGTAACCTTTGTGGTTTTTTTTATAAGAATGAATGTATGTAATATTTGCATCTGTTTATGCATTGCGTTCGTGTATTTGTGCTCTCCTTACAGAAAGAGAATTGAAATCTTTTGACGCCGTTCATGAAAAAAATTAATTAAATGTATTTTATATTTAGAAACTAGTAAAACCTTGGGGCTAGTGACACCCCTAATTGAATTGAATATAATATAAAGGATTTTATCTTTTTGATTATATTTGGTATATGTACCTATATGAAGTTAAAATTTTGTTTTTTTTGCGTTTAGGCTATTTCCCCAGCTTCTTTTTTTTTAGATAAATTTTATAAAAAGTTTTAAAAATGATTAAACTACAGTGGTGGCCATAGAATTAGAAACAAGAATTTTGTAACAATGTTAAATTGCATAACTTTTTTTTAGGAAATTTGTTGAGGTTGGTTAGTGGTTCTTTTAATAGACCATGACATATAGTACACTTCTGAATATTTTATAAAAAATAAAAGCGTGACACTAACAGTAGAAAATTAATATTATTTATTTAACCCAAATCGCACCTGGCCATACAATTAGAAACGCAAAGAAAAAATTGGTATTTCATAAAAAATGTTCGATGAAAAATTAATATTTTGTAGGGAATCCCTTATTTTTGTCACTGCAGCTAATCTTGCCTGCATACTTTCTACCAAGGCGCGGCATCTTGATGGGGGTATACTCTCCCAGACCTCCTTTATATTTTCAAAAAGTTCCTCAGAATTTTTTGGGTTCTTGGACTTTAGTCTTCTCTCCACGTCTGCCCACAAGTTCTCGATAGGATTCAAGTCTGGACTTTGGGCGGGCCAATCCAAAACATTAGTTTTTGTATCAAAAAAACACTGCTTAACAATCCGTGCTGTATGCTTTGGATCGTTATCGTGCTGGAAAACATAACTAATGGGCATGTGTGCAAATGAATAAGGCTCCATGACATTTTCCAAGATGCCTTTATAAATAGTTATATTGGTCCATTCGACCATTTATTCTTACTATTGGGCCAACTCCATGCCACGAGAACGCACTCTATACCATTATGTTTCCTCCTCCATGCTTAACGGTCTTTAAAGTATATTTAGGATCCAATTCCTTCTTCTGAGGGCGTCTAACATACACTTTACCATCTGACCCGAACAAGTTAAATTTGGATTCATCACTCCAAAGTATGTTTTTCCAGGATCCCATGGCTTTATTTGCGTGAAGCTTAGCAAACATCAAACGCCTCTTCAAATTCTTTTTGGAAACATGTGGTTTTTTCCTGGCAATGCATCCACGTGGCCCATGTTCTAGAAGTCGGCGCCTTATGGTTCTAGCTGATAGCTCTTGACCCAATTGGGGCGAAACAACCTCTTTTATTTTTGCAGAAGTCAAAAAAGGATCAGCTTTTCTAATTCGGCATATCAATCTGTCCTCTTTTGGCGTGGATTTTCGATCTTTTGGTTTTCTTTTTGGGTTTTCAAAGCTGCCAGTCCTTTTATTGACTTGAATAGCATCAAATACCATCTTTTTCGAGCAACTAAATCTTTTTGCTATGTAATCAATTGACTCGTTTTCGTTTTGATAGCACTGCACTATGAGCTTCCCGAGTTCTGGACTACAAGACTTATTTTTGCCCATTTTCGTCGCTGTATTTTTAAGTAATTAGTATTAATATTATAAAAATAATCAAAAAAAAATGAAAACAATCAACTCACATTGACAATAATTTTCTTTATTTTTAAATTTACCAATTCTTTTGTCGTTTCTAATTTCGTGTCCAGCAAAAATGTCGACTATAAATGAATTTTCTAAAATAACGGTGTTTTATAAACTGTTCGCGTTCAAGGAAACTCATATTTAGAACAAACATGTCACCTGTCAAAGACCAACGACACAAGCCACGCACGCTGGTGCTTACAAAAAATATTATGGTTGATAAAGTGCGTTTAGAATTGTTGTTTCTAATTCTATGGCCACCACTGTATGTGAATAGGTATTTGTTATCTTTGACACTGCTCGTTCTTACAACAACAAAAAAAGCTTCATATTTTCATTTCTGAGTTTAATTTTCAATTCATAGTTTTAAAACATCATTGGAAAATAAAAGCATTTTTTTAATAAAATAAAGCAAAATTTATTCACAAAAAGAAATTAACTATTCGTAGAACTTCGTTTTAACATCAAATAAGTATATTTTTTGAAGAAAAGAGAACAATTCATGTTTTAAATAATTCTGACTACGACCCTGTGTGGCTTTTTTCTCAATCGAGCAATGTTGTTGTTGCTTCTAGTTGTAGAAGTGGTTTGTTTACATTTTTCATACAAAAAATGAAGTGTTTTAACAACCAGTTTTGATATATTTTACGCTTAATTTATAAACTCATATGTTTCGTCATTCTATTGCATTCATAATATGAATACCCATTCATATAAAAGTTATTAGGAAAATTAATGCTAATAAGACCATGTTTTGCATTTTTCTTATGGGAAATACATTGAACGTCAAATCAAGAAAAAATCTATCTCACAAGTAAGCTACCTGCGTTGACTACTAGTAGGTGTGGAAAGCAACTTACCAGGTGTCAATACTCATTCTTTTTGTCAGCTGATTTTTTGTTGGTGAAACTTTGTGAGTTTGCTACAGTGTAACTATAGATAAAAGAAGTGCGGTCACGATCGATTGTAAGAAAATAAGATTTTACAATTTTACTAGTAGTCCAGTAACCTTGTAGTTTCATAGTACTGAGACCTTGCGTCAGGTCCGGTAGTTCTGATTTTTTGCTGAGTTGTTTATGATGTTGGCCTAGTATTAAATCTGATTTTTCGACCTCGAGCGCCGAACGCAACATTGGTAAAAATACAAAAAAACGGCGAATTTTTCGCGGTTTTTTCACTTATTGGCTATTTTAACCATTACGCCTTAACTTCCGAATAAAACATTGCTCTACGATTTCAACCTTACTAAGTTTGCTTCAATTTGAGTCCAAAGCCGGTTCTGTAGACATAACGGTTTCCAAGGGACGGCATTTCAAAACATAACAATAAAAAATTAAAAACAACAAGTAGTATATAAAACAGTATAATAACAAAAACATGGTCTTTGACATATGCTGCATCAAAGTAATAGAGCGTGTAGATTGAGCCAAAAGAAGAAAACAATAGTACCGGATGGGGGGTATATATCCCCCCGTTTAGGCGGGAGGGGCAATTTTAAGAAAAGTTGACTTCAAATAGAAAAATAACCATAAAAATACAATGGTAATATCTGGACGAAAATCCATTCCTCATCTCAAAGCCAGAAATCCATTCTTTAATTTTTTTTGTAAATAAAGTTTTTTTAGCTGATAGTTTTTGAAAAATTTACTTTCAAATTCAAAATTTTGAGAAAAAGACGATTTTTTTTGTTAATCTATTTTTTTTCTTATTTTATGGTATTAAGTATTATTTTTGATTTTGATTTTCAATGCCCTTATTAATTCTTAGTTAAAAACTGAAAACCAAATGCTAAAATGACTTCTAGTTTTTGAGAAAACTGAAATTAACATGATCAACTTCACTGTTTTCAGTCTAGTATCCTTTTTCTTCGGGGTGGGAGGGCTCTGCCTCAGATGCAGTAGTTCTGATTTTTAGATGAGTTATTTACGATGTTGGCCTTAGCAATAATCCAAGTTTTCAACCTCGAGCGCCGAACGCAACATTGTGAAATACGCAAAAAAACCGAGAAATTTTCGCGGTTTTTTCAGTTATTGGCTATTTTAACCTTTAAGGCCTGGTTTTCGATTATAACTTTGCTCTACCATTTCATAATAATTAAATGGGCTTCAATTTGAGCTAAAAATCAATTCAAATTGTGAATTTTTTCATCAACTTTTGAATTTAGAATGCTGCAAATCGAATTGAAGGGGGCTTATTCACCCCTTGTGTGAAATCGTTTGCCCCTTTTCAATGATTTTTTTATACTGTGTAGCGTGTCATGTTGGCTTTATTTTAAGATCTTAATCATGAACATCGGATGAGTAGAAACGGAGTTATGATTTTTTAAAGTCAACCATATAAAACTCGAACTAAAACATTCGCTTCAGATAACTTAGTGGTCGGCAATCAAATAAATTTTAGTTTTAGTTCGAGTTTTATATGGTTGACTTTAAAAAATCATAACTCCGTTTCTACTCATCCGATATTACCATTGTATTTTTATGGTTATTTTTCTATTTGAAGTCAACTTTTCTTAAAATTGCCCCTCCCGCCTAAACGGGGGGATATATACCTCCCATCCGGTACTATTGTTTTCTTCTTTTGGCTCAATCTACACGCTCTATTGCTTTGATGCAGCATATGTCAAAGACCATGTTTTTGTTATTATACTGTTTTATATACTACTTGTTGTTTTTAATTTTTTATTGTTATATTTTGAAATGCCGTCCCTTGGAAACCGTTATGTCTACAGAACCGGCTTTGGACTCAAATTGAAGCAAACTTAGTAAGGTTGAAATCGTAGAGCAATGTTTTATTCGGAAGTTAAGGCGTAATGGTTAAAATAGCCAATAAGTGAAAAAACCGCGAAAAATTCGCGGTTTTTTGGATTTTTACCAATGTTGCGTTCGGCGCTCGAGGTCGAAAAATCAGATTTAATACTAGGCCAATATCATAAACAACTCAGCAAAAAATCAGAACTACCGGACCTGACGCAAGGTCTAATGTATATAGTTACTGGACTATAGGCTTGTTGCACCAGATCGTGAATACGATTCTCTGTTTCATATCGTCTGATGATTCCATTTGTATTTAATGGGACTATGCGAAATTATAATTTACGAATCAAAACTTCATTATACATACATCATCAATCAATCAATCATCAATATGGTTAAAATATTGTATTACTCGGTTTTATTTTATATATTTTAATAAAAAGTCATTAAAACTAACTAAAACTAACTAACTACATCATCAATCAACTCACTTTTGTATCCATTTATTTTTTTATTTTAAAGGGGAAGGACAATTGGCTGTTCCAAGCCATAGCTATTCAGATGGATCTTCTAATACGACATCCAATGCAGCGGCAAATGTTACTGGTACCTCAAGTTCAAATTCTACTCATCGACATTTAGCAACAGCAGCTGCAACACCAGAATCCTTCAGACCGCATCAAAATCACCAACCAGTGCCTGATCTTCCACAAGGTCTCTTAGAAGGAGCAGATCTTCTTCCAAAATATCGTCGTGATTTAGTTGGTAAAATGCGAGCATTGCGTAATGAATTGCAGGCTCTTCAGCCACAATCGGGTCATTGTCGACTAGAAATAACGCGCACAGAAATTTTCGAAGAGAGCTATAGACTGATTATGAAAATGCGTCCGAAAGACATGCGAAAACGACTCATGGTTAAGTTCAAAGGTGAAGAAGGCCTGGATTATGGTGGCGTAGCCAGGGAATGGCTGTATCTTTTATCAAGGGAAATGCTTAATCCTCAGTATGGCCTGTTTCAGTATAGTCGAGATGATCATTATACTTTGCAAATTAATCCAGACTCAGGTAAATGAATTATAAATTTGAAAGTATAAAATTTAAAATGTGTTTTTTTTCTCTTTCAGGTGTTAATCCCGATCATTTGTCATATTTTCACTTTGTTGGGCGTATCCTGGGAATCGCTGTGTTTCACGGTCATTGTATGGATGGAGGATTTACAACACCCTTCTATAAACAGTTGCTCAACAAACCAATTACGCTGAACGATATCGAAGGTGTCGATCCTGAGCTGCATAGAAGTCTTACATGGATGCTGTAATTTATCAAATTTGATTTAAGTTCCAACAAGTTTTATTAACTAAGTTTTGTCTTTAGTGAAAACAACATCAATGGAATTATAGAGTCTACATTTAGTGTGGAAAATAATAGTTTCGGTGTTTTGAAAGTACATGAGCTAAAACCATCGGGAGCCGGCATTGCAGTTACAGAAGAAAACAAAAGGGAATACGTCAAATTGTATGTGAATTATCGGTTTATGCGTGGTATAGAACAACAATTTTTAGCATTGCAAAAAGGTAAGAACAATGTAAAGTTCAGTTGCAACACTTGTCTAATTTGGTTTTCTTTTTGAAGGATTTTGCGAGCTGATTCCGAGCCAATTGTTACGACCTTTTGATGAACGAGAACTAGAGTTAGTAATTGGGGGTATAAGCAGTATAGATGTTAACGATTGGAAAAAGAACACGCGTTTAAAACATTGTACACCAGATGTACCACAAGTAGTCTGGTTTTGGCAAGTAAGTTAGATTAAAATAATTGTTTTGTTTTCTCAAAAAAAGAGTAACGCTATTCGTATTTAGTCTTATTGATTACAAATTAAAGTTAGAAAAAGATATTGATATTGTTACACTTTTGAAGAAAGTTCAATAAATTATGCGAACTAGTCCAAGAAAAATAAACAAACAGATGTGTAGTGTGGGGGAAACACTGAAGGACGTGGAGGTCTTCCAAGTTTTTCAAAATTCTGAATGTATTTTTTAAAAACTTCTGTGATGATGATTAGAAACAGGTTTTAGCTTTTTAACTAAATAATACAACTAAAATTTTTTATTTTCTATTATATTTGTTTTTTTTTTCTTATTCCTATTTCTTCCTTTTTGCTTTTTATCATCCTTTGACTTTCAAAATATAAGCTGGCCAAAAGCAAAAAAAAATCATTCACTCTTGTTTTTCAAACTGTATTAACTCATACTTGAACTACTTATATCGGATCAATTTGTTTTTAATTGTTCTGGTGACGTGTTATTAGGTTTAAAAACTTTTTCGAAATATTTTGTTGGGTTTGAAAGTTAAACATAACAATATTATTTAAAAGCTTGTTTCTGCGCCTAGCGACATGTTTGTTCCATATGATAAAATGATCCAATTTTCTATATTATACTTCTCGACCAGGGTAGTATCTCGTGGCTGATGGTTAGTGCGTAGGACTGTCATGCCGAAGGTGTGGGTTCGATTCCCAGCCGTGCCACCTAAAAACAGAAATGTTTTATTCGAGGTACTGCCTCTTGCGAGGAACTGACAAATCCTCCAAGAGTATACTTGTCATGAAAAAGTGCTTCTCATATTGCCGTTCGGACTCGGCAAAAAACTGTAGGTCCCCTCCATTCCTGCCAACAAACACGCACACAGGAATGGTTGTGAGTTATAAGTCACTAGGCCCTGGTTCTCCATGAGCTGTTGCGCCACCCAATTTATTTATTTATTTTACTTCTCGACCAGGTGTGTTTTTTTCACACTGACATCTTGAAACTCGAAAGATGTATGAATGAAAAGCAAAGAACATTTTCTTAATACCATGTCTAGTTCTTTCGCAAGTTTAATTTTGAAATAAGCTCAAAAATTCTGCTCGTGGCAGAACCCCTTAATGTTTAAAGGTCAATATAAAAAGATTCATATTTTCCTTTTTATTGTGTTGTGTTTTAGGAACTTGAATTATTTTGAAAATACATATGTATGTAGTTTGATTAAGTAAAAACAAATATTTGTAATATTATTCTTTTGAACTAATAAATTAAAAAAAACACTCAAGATATTTTAACTTTATTATAAATATATTTTAATTTTTCTCACATTATAGGTGGTGGAATCTTATTCATCAGAGATGCGTGCCCGTCTTTTGCAGTTTGTTACAGGCTCGTCGAGAGTACCATTGCAAGGGTTTAGAGCGTTGCAGGGTTCTACTGGTGCAGTTGGTCCTAGACTTTTTACAATACATTTGACCGCTGATGTACCAACTCAAAACTTACCAAAAGCGCATACATGTTTCAACCGTATCGATCTACCGCCTTATGAAAATTATCAACTGCTTTGTGATAAACTAACGCAAGCTGTAGAAGAAACATGCGGATTTGCCGTAGAGTAGAGTTTGAAATGCCATTTCTGTATGCTCACTCAATCATCATTCTCATCTATATCATACAAAAAAGGATATATAAACATATTTATATACATATATATTTATACATATAAATAACAAATATCTAAACAGTTCTTATTCATATTAAACAATATATTGTATGTATTTAAAACACGAATAACAGTATTTAATCGTTTTATTGCCAGCAAAATGTGTTTTTTCTTACAAATGTCTGGGTTAGTTAAAAAATCGTTTTATATGACTAGTTGTAGACTTAAAAAGGATTACCGGAATTCGCATTTAAAAAATATTAAAAATAAACAAAATGTAAAACAAACTTGTGTTCTATTTTTATTTAGAAAAGAAACAATAATTTTAACTTATGATATTTCAGCTTAAGAGTGTTCCGAACTGAACAAGACCAGTCATTTGCTAACTTTTTTTTTGCTATATAAGACCGTTTTTTTTCACTTTCATCAGATACTTTGTTTTATAAAACTTTGCATTTTTACTAATTGGTCACTAGTAGGCGTATTATTGTATTAAAAAAAATTTCTTAAAGTAACTGATTTTAACTTCCAAATTTACATAAATTTTCTATCAAAAAGTGCATTTTAAGAATTAAAAATTTCAATATCAAATGATACAAATATGATTACATAATTAATGAAAATCATGAAAAATATATTGAATTTATATCCACTGCAAAAAAATTTGTCAAAAAAATACCGTTAGGTATACAAAATTGACTGTCAAAAATGTTTTTTTTTTTTTCAAAATTCACAAGCATTTTTATTTTGCATTATTAAAATTTTTATTAGGTACAAAATTAAAAATGTTCTCCAATAGTGGCATAATAAAAATATGGAATTTTATGTTATTAAACATTTTTTTGCAAAAAATGCTATAGTGTAGGCTACATTTGCTTTGAAAAACACCCATTTTAGCCATTTTCTCGATTTCTTAGAGGCTTTTACCAAAATCTAGAGCACAAAATTAAATTTTTTTTCCAATGATGGCATAGAGAATAAGTTTATCTGTCCATAGACACCTTAATCGCTTTCATCGGACAAGTACACGCTTCGCAATCTTATTCATGAAATCACCATTTCAGTCCGGAACACTCTTAAGGAGAAACAGTGTAGGAAAAAATACATGGACCAAAAATACTTTTGCAAATTTAATTTTTGTTTTTGAAACCTTTGTGAATCTTTGTGGTAGTGAGCCCGCTGCAAACCCACAATTTATCGGTGCTAAGTGGAATTCTTGTACTATTTTACGTGCAAATTATGTTCTAAGTGGAAATAAGAGCATAAAAAACACCTCGTTAATAATTGGACGAACCTTTGGAAGATTGTGACAACCGGCACTGGTGCCCAAGGTTTTTGCTTACTTTAGGGAAAGAGAAACTTGGGCGAAACTCATGATAGCTTTTAAAATTCCGGACGAACAAAAATTTTTCGGCAGAAATATTTTTCGGGTGAAACTCACAATAAGGCTTAATGTAGCTCGTCTCTATAGAGACCCCTGTCATACGTGGCGTTTAAAAATATGAAAGGTAGATTTTCAAGATGTGCCTGATTTGCTTGGAGTAAGACAACACTTGATATTAACTAAACACAGACACGTACAAAAATACACATCTATAATGCGACAGAAAAGTAAGAGTGTTCCGGACTGAAATGGTGATTTCATAAATAACATTGTGAAGCGTGTACTTGTCCGACCAAAACGATTAAGGTGTCTATGGACAGAAAAACTTATTCTCTAGGACATCATTGGAAAACAAATTTAATTTTGTGCTCTATTATTTGGTAAAAGCCTTTAAGAAAACGAGAATATGGCAAAAAAATGGCTATTTTTCTAAGGAATGTACATAGCTTACTATAGCATTTTTTGCAAAAAAAAAAATGTTTCATGACATAAATTCCATATTTTTTGTTAGGACACTATTGAAGAAAATTTTTAATTTTGTACCAAATCAAAATTTAAATAGAACAAAATAAAAATATTTGTACATTTTGAAAAAAAACAACGTATTTTTGTAGGTATACCTAACGGTACTTTTTTTACAGTAGAATTGTTAGGCTTTCTTACAGCAATAATGGTCTGCAATTCGTTTTTATTGAATTAATAGTAGCTACTGATAAATGCCTGGTTGGCGTTATTTATAAACCACGGCACATCACTGATCCTTGTTCTATTTCAGATATTTTAGAAGATCTAACTGTGAACTACAATCACATTTTCATTGCCGGAGACTTGAATGAGGACCTCTTAGATGTTAGTAATAGTAATGTCAAAACTTTTAACGATAGCCTGGTTTCTCCTTACATCTTCCCTATAAACCGGAAGTACCCTACGCATTTCACTTCAACAAGCTCAACTTTACTAGTTGTTTTTTCGTTAACCAGCCTAATTTTGTAAACTACTATGTACAGCTTGATGCACAAGGTTTCTCAAAGCACGACCTTATTTTGGCTTTTAATAATCGACATAAATCAAAATTTTAAGAAACAAACATAATCGTTTAGAGATTTTCAATCTGTAAACATGCAGAACTTAATACCATTGAATAAATATAAATAGAAGTGACACCGCATTACTCAAAGCGCTACTAGAAGGTGTATGGCCAATAGAAACAAATAAATAGAAATTATGAAACTTTTGCGTACGCAAACCAATTCTCAAAGGGATATTTATTTATTTAATATTTCCTTTATTACTGGTTTCCATGACGATTATGGGTCAATTTATTATTTTGTATTTAAATTTTGTTTACAATTTGTGTTATAAGGCATGTTGGTATTGGTTGTTTTTGTTTTTTTTTTGTTGCCATGACTATGATTTTTCAAGCTAAGCAGAAGATTTTATTTTTCTTATTGAAATAGAGAACTAAATTATTTGAGGATAGTCTTATTATTATTTCATAATAAGATAAAAAAAAATATATGTGGGAAGCTTAGAGACTTATTGATTTTGATTATTTATGCAGGGTGGAGGGTTCATTTTCGTTTAGTTTCTTGTATTATTTCTGCGAAAAATAGTTTTTGCTCTTAGATTTTAATAAGGGATGTAGCGACATATGTACTGTACATACGCATGTACTGGCTCAGTAGAGTAAGTCATATTTTAAACAAGACAAACACTCTGTTTTTGAAATCGTTTTGTCACCTTTCGGAAGCTAAAGTGCGTGGCTTCAACCATGAGAAGTGCAACAGGTCCATTGCTAGGACATTACTTATAACATCTTGCTCAGAAGCTCTTATTGATGTCTTAATGTCATAATGTTTCTCCTCTCTAGGAGTATCCACGCATATGAAGCTTTAGTTGGTGAATTCAGACCTGAAGCGATTTGTCATGAAGCATCGACAGATCCACACCTAGATAGACGTTGGTTTTGGTCTTGATAACAGTCGATACACTGTGTTCAAAAATCAGTCTTTGATAAATGCTTAAATGTTATTCTGTCATTATTTTGTCGTAAAATAAAATTCGATCGAGCTGTTGAATAAAAACCAAATCACTTTCTTTTCCAAGATGACGGCCTTCTCCTTACCCCGGGCAAGCAACTTATATTGAGAAGATATAGCCAAACACAATTCGTACAAAAAAATTTGCCCATCGATTAATGAAATTTGAATACATTTTTTGACAAAATTAGCGTCACCATGAAGTTCTTGCACGATTTTCTCTGAATCTATTAATTGTATGACAAAAATATGTTAATCTTTTTCGTGTAAGATTACATAAGCTACACATTCTTTCAAAAAAAGCTGCTAGTTTTCGTGAAATAAAGAAACATTTGAATTTTACCCCCCCTCCTAAAAAAAATAGACCCCGGCCCAAATCTACGGAACTTTTAAGGAAATGCTGAAGACGTCAAAACAAAGCTCTCCACCGAATTTCAGTTTTGACAGAATTTTTTCGAAGTTTTGCCATTTGTTTGTCTTATTTTCCTAGGCTATTCCTTTTTCTCTCTATGAAATCCTTAATTAAAATGTATGAATTTAGCGTACTTTCATACTATCTTGTTAAAGACGAAAGCTAACAACTAATTAATGATTTTCTCAAAGATGAATGAAGGTATTTGGAAGATTCAAAAATAATTTCGAAGCAAAATGTTCATACTTTAGAATGACCATAAACATTAACTGGCTGAACAGAATAGAGTGCTGCAACTGGAGCTGCAGCTGCAACTGGAATAGCTGTCAAAAAGTGTCATACGTGATTTTTTTTACGCGCCCACAATGCAGCTGTACAGCTTTCTGACATTTTAGTATCGAAAATAAAAATGAAAAAAAAAAAAATTAATAATGATGAAAAAGAAGCTAAAATTGCTTTACGTCTTTATGAGACATTGAAAAGAGTTTAAAAATTACCTTAACCCACATGTAAACACTCTGTTTGGCTCACAATTTCGAAACGTCAAAAAAGCTGCAAGCAAAAGTTAAAAGTTGGCCAACTTGTCCAGTTGCGTCTGCAGCTCCGTCTGCAGCTGCGTCGTGTTCTGTTCGCATCATTGAATTTGTGGGTATTCAACATTTTGACAGCTATTCCAGTTGCAGCTCCAGTTGCAGCTCCGTCCCCATTCTGTTCAGCCAGTAATTCGAAAAAAGAAATTACCGCGAGTTTTTTTAAAAACAATTTGCATCAAAACGCATTCCTTTTTATGTTTAGATTTGAATATCTTAAAAACGTGACGTGCTAAAGCAATTTCTAGGCCAGATTCGAAATCAGCGCATCAAAAACCACCAAAAAAAGTATATCTTGGTTCATGTTAAAGACAAAAATTCAAATGTTGTCACGCAAAGTAGTAAATTAGTGTTTTCTAGTGGATTTTCGGAAACAGTAAAAACACGTCAATTTTCAACTAGCGCTTGAGTCCAAATGGGTTGCCGCAGAACAAAAACCTAAAACAGAGATTTTTTGGAAATTGTTTATGCTTTTGTTATGCATAAGCATGGTAGTAAATTTCGTTTTTAATTAGTCTGCATTTTGAATGTTTATTCTTCAACATAAAGTTTCTTTGTTCAAATCATCGCTATAGAGCCTTGTCTAAAAGTCTCTTGTCTGTTGACTTCGTACTTCGATTGGTATATGTTGCATAGTAACACTATACTTTTCAAGTGTTGTTTCAATTTTGTTTATATTTCAAGTAGAGACCAAAACGTATCATCATTAAATTCATTTTGATTTAAGACAGAATGTTTATGCATACCACATCACTTTTTTATCTCGTTTAAGCATCCAATATGAATTTCATATTTGATGCATTTGTTTATCTATACGTACATATGTATAAGAGTAAATCTGTGGTTGATATTTCCACATTTAATTTTTGTAAGTTAGTCTTAAATAAAACTCCAAACAATAAAGATACCTCTTTATTTAATAAAACGAAGCTCGACAAATCTTTTATTTCGCGGCATAACACTTTCAATTGCTCTCTGATGTAATTCACGAATAATGGATAGTTTTCAAGCCATAAGTAAAAACCTCCCAAAAAATCCAGTTTTGCATCATTTTTTGCATTTTTGTCCACGTTGCGTCATGAAATTTTATTCGAAAACCTCAGATTCCGATTCAGCACCCCCGAAACCATAAAGCAGGGAACAAATCAAAACTTCTCCACTATTTAAATAAATAAAATAAATGCTAAAAACACAATATGACTGGACTAAATCGCAATGTAACGAAAACGATGGATTTTGAACGATAATCGTAGTTCGTTATGCGGGCCCTGCATTGGGATTGGTCTAATCATCTGGCCTCAGTCCCACGGTGTGTTGTGTATCGGCTTTTGAATCACTTGATTCATGGATCTCTCCCAGATTACGGCAAAGGGTTTTTCACTAAATATGAGCAAAACGAAATACTCGTTAAATAGCTATAACTCCATGCTAAACAGCTTGGTGGTAACACACACAGGTTGTTGTTTTTCATTCATAATTATTCGAACTTCAGCCAAATTTATTAAAAATGGTAATGGTTCTGAAAGAGTTATAATTAAAATAAGAATTATCCTGATATAAATTAGTGAGCTAGTAACAGTTCCGACATTTTGTTGAAATTAATTAACTTAATACAAAGTTCAAAACGATTTTACTTGCTCAGTAGTTGTTGTATTAATTTTGAGATCTCCTCTCTTTTTATGGCCATAACATCTTAGAATCACATTATTTCAATTATTATTTAGTCAATCAAAAAAATTATGTCAGTCTCAAACAAAGTAAAAGTTTTCTAAAAATTATAAGTTGTTGCTAATCAAAACCTTATAACTCTATAAGATAATCTCCATCAGGTTTGTCTAGTAATAATGCGTAAACTACATCTATGAATATGCCCCAATAAGTTTTTAATTTCGTTTTCAACCGCGCGCCGGTACCTATTTGATTATTTTGTGTAAACAACACGTCTGTACCGTCACTGATGTCATAAACAAAATTGTAATATAAGTAGTACAAGAACTTAGTCTGTTATACCTCTTTTTTTTCAATTCCTCGATTTTCGATTAATTCGATATCAAAACGCACATACCAGACCCCTATATTCATATTTAGGTGATGCATCCACATCCAAACTAGCTGTTACTATAAGCGCTCAAAGTGACGGTAGTATTTTTATTTTTAGTTCTTATACTTACATCTTAACATCTATTTAATTATTTATTCAAAAGCCTTGATAGACCTTAAACTTGAATATGAATATTTAAAATATCTTTTTATGGCCTTTAGTTCAAAAAATGTCGTTTCGTCCGGCTTACTCACTTGGGGTCATCAGTGACATAGTGCGGGCCTTTGTCATACGCAATTTTTAATTAAGTTCAGTTTAACTTTTTGGCAAAAAACCACTGTAAACTATATCTAACAAGATTAGAGTTCCTAATCATTAAGCTGGAAGTTTCTTTGTCCGGGGCCGGGCAGAGCTCCTATAAGGATTTTTTACTATATAAATTCTATATAGTACTACTGAAATAAATCAGCCAAGTAGAAGACTAAGCATTACGGATCGGACTTGTTGAATTATTTTTTCAGTAGTATATAGAATTTGAATTATGTATACAAAAACCTTCTTATCTTTAAAATATTCATCATAAAATCGAACGATTTTCTAAACATTAATAAAAAGTTTTTGGGGTTTGGAAATTCTGTTTACCAACCTATATTCTTCTCCCATGCCTATCTCAAAAAAGTGGTACTAGAATATATGTAGCTTATTTTATCTCCTGTATATTAAAAACTTTATCCAAATGATCAGATCAATAATTGAACTCAAGTTGGATACCTCAGCAATGCTATGCAGCTTTCGTATCAAGAAAATCAGTACATTTATTATTTATATTAGAGCTCTTGAAACCCGGGTACCCGAAGACCCGCCCGGGTACCCGGGTACCCGAATACCCGGGTATTACCCGGGTACCCGGTTCCTCGAATTACCCGGGTACCCGAGTACCCGAAATACCCGAGTACCCGGGTACCCGAGACCTCGAGTACTCGGGTACCCGGGTAATTCGAGTACCCGGATACGCGAAAATTAAAAAATACACACTTTATTACTGCACAAATTCACTTTATTTGGTCTAGGTTAATTTTATTTTTGTGCTACAGTCGAATTTATACATTTTAAATGCAGAAAATCAACTTTTATAGTCCATTGCTGCCGGTCCTCGGGTACCCGAGATACATAGGTACCCGGGTACTCGGGTACCCGAGACACACGGGTACCCGGGTACTCGGGTACCTGAGACACATGAGAACTCGGGTACCCGGGTACCCGAAGACTTGCCACTCGGGTACTCGGGTACCCGGGTACCCGGGTAATACCCGGGTATTTTTCTACCCGAGTACCCGGGTACTCGAGAAACCGGGTATTACCCGGGTTCAATCAAGAGCCCTAATTTATATACTAAGCTTTGAAAAAAAAAATTAATTTGAAAAGGCAACGAAAATCATTCAAAACTTCAAATTCTAAAGAAAATTTAAGTTTCATATTAGAACAAAACTAACATCCAAAGCAGACACTACAATCGTCCTGACACCCATCGTTTCCATAGCAATTCATAATAAACAAAAATAACAAACAATGCTATTATTGAAAAATTCCCTTTCGAATACACCAACTTTTTATAATTAAGGAAATTAATTTTATGTTATACACCAACCTCATCATAATATTTAAAGCGAAGGCAGAGCTACTATAAAATCATGCGGCCATTTTGCCCGGTGTCACCTTCTATTTATATTTATTCAATGTTAATACCACTGATCTCTATATATAACTGGATAGCGTATCCATACAAAAAAGTTGACTCCATTTGAAGAACTGTTATAAGTGACGTTGCCTATTTTTTTTTGTTATACTGTATGAAAGTATAACATAAAAAGTGAAAACTGACATCTTCAAACGTCAAAAAGTGAAAAAAAAAAGGTTTAACTTTTCCGAGTTTAAAATTAATATTCAAGAGAATTCTAAAACTTTATTAAAAATGCGAACTAAAACTGATCCATCTCATGTGGTAAACTTTTCCGAACAAATTTATGGCTTTTTACAAATTCATTCTTAAAGGACACACGAATTACGTCAACGATGTGGCCTGGGAGCATGACGAAGAGTTCCTTGCCTCCGTTAGTGACGATCATTCGTGTAAGATTTGGAGTTCAGCTCACAGCTTTGAAACTGTTACAACCTTCTGCCTGCCTTAGGCTGGTATGTCAGTGCGCTGGCATCCAGACATCCAGACGAACCTGGCAAGGTGTTGGTGGCCGAAAAGAAAGGAATAATACATTTGTACAACGTCCGCTCTCAACAAGACATAATGTCCTTGGAGTCACCGGTCTTTCTACCAATATCAAGAAATTTCTACGAATTTTTAGAAATTTCTTGAAATTGATGGATAGACCAAGCTCTCATTTCCAAAATATTTGGTCCTTTTGGATGATTGGAACGTTTCTGAGTTTGAATTTAAGTCCTTTAAATGGTTTTTAAAACCATTTTCAATTCAAACTTATATTTCGAAAAATTTGCATACAAAACACATTTCATGAGTTTTTTGAAAGTGGAAAAATTATGATACTACTTTTATATGCAAATTTTTTGAAATCCTTTTTCGAATTGAAAATGGTTTTTGATTCTAGTTAGAATACTTAAAAAGAGACTTAAATGCGTTCCAATCATTCAAATAAAGCAAATAGTTTGGAAATGGGAGCTTGGTCTTTCTACCAATATCAAGAAATTTCTACGAATTTTTAGAAATTTCTTGAAATTGATGGATTGACCAAGCTCTCATTTCCAAAATATTTGGTCCTTTTGGATGATTGGAACGTTTCTGAGTTTGAATTTAAGTCCTTTAAATGGTTTTTAAAACCATTTTCAATTCAAACTTATATTTCGAAAAATTTGCATACAAAAAACACATTTCATGAGTTTTTTGAAGGTGGAAAAATGATGATACTACTTTTATATGCAAATTTTTTGAAATCCTTTTTCGAATTGAAAATGGTTTTCGATTCTAGTTAGAATACTTAAAAAGAGACTTAAATGCGTTCCAATCATTCAAATAAAGCAAATAGTTTGGAAATGGGAGCTTGGTCTTTCTACCAATATCAAGAAATTTCTACGAATTTTTAGAAATTTCTTGAAATTGATGGATAGACCAAGCTCTCATTTCCAAAATATTTGGTCCTTTTGGATGATTGGAACGTTTCTGAGTTTGAATTTAAGTCCTTTAAATGGTTTTTAAAACCATTTTCAATTCAAACTTATATTTCGAAAAATTTGCATACAAAAAACACATTTCATGAGTTTTTTGAAGGTGGAAAAATGATGATACTACTTTTATATGCAAATTTTTTGAAATCCTTTTTCGAATTGAAAATGGTTTTTGATTCTAGTTAGAATACTTAAAAAGAGACTTAAATGCGTTCCAATCATTCAAATAAAGCAAATAGTTTGGAAATGGGAGCTTGGTTTATCTATCAATATCAAGGATTCAGCAGCCCTAAAACATAAGCCAAGAAAATTAAAAAAAAAAACACAATTAGATATGTTACAGAATAGAATTTTATTAATACATTATTAGATCAATGAAAAACTTAACAATAAAACATTTTTTTATATTTCTGGGATCTTAGAAGTCTCCACATTCTCTTAAATAAAAACACATTTTCTCAGCAAAAACTTATTTAATTCTTGACATCGACATTCCACCATATAATTTAAGGGACGAATCAATAAGTGGAATAGTTGATTTAGCTATGTATACCTTTAGAGTTATGTCGGGTCGATTAATAGTGGCATAGACAACTTCACTGTTGGGCAAAAATCTCACAGTACGTCCTCCGTATTCGTAGATTTGTTTAATATCAGCTGGTCCACTAAAATGAAATAAAACATTGCTTAGCATCTAACGATATCTAGAACAAAAATATGATAGACTAACCATGTCCTACGAAGGTCCCAGGTGATGACATCTCCCCCAGCCAAACGACAGTCTGAGCTCCTTGGCGAATGTTCTCTCGCAAACACCCTACATACGACTCAATGCGGCCATTTTGCAGGGCAAACTGGACGTTGATACCCATGGTGTTAGCATTCATCTCCATAAGATCCAATAAGCTCTTAGCAACGCAGTTGTCGCTTGGGCAGTAAATCACCAGCCAGTTCCGTAGATTGTTGGTGGCATTTGTCGGCCTGTACCCCGGTCGAAATTTTTTTCCTGGCGAAGAAATGTATGTTCCTCCTCAAACTGACCACTACTTCCCGGGGAGCGTTAGACATCTGCAAACCACACTTCTCGAGAATTTGAAGAGCTGCACAGGAGTTTCGTTCACATTCCGACAGAACTTAAAAAAAATAAACAAAATATTCTGTTTTTGTACAAATAAAATTCTCACTTCAAATTACTTTTTTTTTGTGCTCAGCAGACGTCAAAAAGTGAGAATGCCTAACAAATGTCATCTTCAATTGGAGTCAAAAAAACTGTTATACTTTCTATGGAATACACTATCCAGTTATATATAGAGATCAGTGGTTAATACTTAATGTCTAATCTTCACATTTCAATGAACAGGTGGATTTTTTCACTGACACAATCAATAACCTGTTTGATATTTCTGTACCAATAAAAACAGTTCGCACAAGAAATAATGAACTAGGATGGTTTAATAACAATAGCCCTGTTTTTAAGTGCATTTTTATCTTCGCTTAGAAAAAAGTAGCATGTTAATTACAACAACAAACTGGTATAATTCCGTGTTGTTGTTGTATTTAACATGATACTTTTTTCTAAGCGAAGATAAAAATGTACTTAAAAACAGGGCTAATATCGAACTACTTATAGCTAAGAGAAATGCGTTTGAAACGATTTCGGGTTCAGCACTTTTTCGATTATTATAAAAGATTGCGAAATAAAAAATTTTGAAATAAAAAAGTCTAAACGAAAATTTTATGCCTCAAAATTTAATAATCTAACCTCCAAAAATCTGTGGAGCAATATCAAGTCACTTGGTATCTCAAATCAGTAAAAGAGTTGTGATGACGAATGTGACGTAATGAGCTGAACAAATTATTTGCGGCTTATTCCTCCTACACTAACGATGATACGGATATACATAGTTTTGCACAGGGTAGACATTGTGCATTCAAGAGGACACAAGCGTCCACAAGCTTTTTTCAAAGCGAACCTCTGTCTATCAACTCCTACTCTCACCTCCCCGCGGTGAACATCGGGTGCCTAGTACCTTTAACTGAAGATGGGGTTCCAATCCCTTTTTCTTTTTTTAGTTGCGAAGCAACAACAAGCGTCGGATACGGACGGATTAACTGTTGACGAACCTAGCAAACGAAATAAGGACAACGAACTTCGGATCTGCACGTGGAATGTTCTGTCTCTCTATAGACCACGTGCAGCCGAACATTTAGCGGAGGCCCTAGACTGCTACAAAGCAGACATCACCGCCATCCAAGAAGTGCGATGGTATGGGCCGGGCAAAAGAAAACTGAAAGACTGCGATATATACTACGGTGACTGTTACCGACCACAAGGGCAGCGTCTTTTTGGATGTGGATTTGTTGTTAGAGGCAGACTTAGGCAAGAGGTCTTGAGTTTCAATTATGTGAACGAACGCCTCACGACAATTCGCATCAAGGCTAAATTCGCCAACATCAGCCTCATATGCGCGCATGCCCCCACAGAGGAGAAAGATGACGACACCAAGGACGAGTTCTACGAGCTCCTGGACAAGACATGAGCAATGCCCTAGCTATTACACTAAAATTGTCTTGGGTGATTTTAATGCAAAACTAGGAAGAGAAGACGTCTTTTGTGGCACAATCGGAAGATACAGCCTGCACGACACCACCTCCGATAACGGACTCAGGCTAATCGACTTTGCTGCGGGGCGAAACGTTGTGGTAGCTAGTACGCAGTTCCCACATCCCGATATAATTACGTAAGGGGACATGGCGAATTCCTGGTCAATCCACCGCTAACCAGATTGACCACATTGCGATCGACGCAAGGTACTCCTCCAGTATCAGGAATGTCCGAACGTTCCGAGGAGCCAACGTTGACTCGGACCACTACCTCGTTGTGGCCAAGGTAATTCTACGGATATCCAGACCAATGCCAAAGCAGGGAAATACTGCAAGGAAGTCTAACGTCGGACGGCTACAGTCGCAAGAAATTGCCAGGTCCTTTTCCGATCGAGTCTCTTGCACCCTCTTAAATAGTCCTATGCCACCAACTGCAAGTATCGAGAACCAGTGGAAGAATTGCCAGGAAGCCATCAGAGATGCCGCCGCTGACGTACTGGGCCTTGCACGACTACCACAGCGAAACCCCTGGTTCGACGAAGAATTCCGACAAGCACATGCAGCCAAGAAGGACCAGAGCTGCTCCCGAGCTCTACGAGCAGCTCAACACAAACTTCTAAGAAGGAAAAAGAAAGAGCATGAGAAGCGTGCGATCGAGGAAATAGAGGGATGCCATTGCAGGAATGAAGTTCGGAAGTTTTACCAAAAGGTAAAGAGGACCTCCCAGGGTTACAAGGCCCGGACCAAAGTCTGGTCTGCAAGGATGTTCAGGGAAACATCGTAATAGAATCGCAGTCGGTGCTGAGGAAATGGAAAAATCATTTCTACAAATTGTATAACGGCGATGACGAACCGAATTCCGCTACCATGCAGATTGCACCATTCAACCTGGACGACGTAGGCCAACAATTCCATCCACCCGATCTCGAGCTTTATCTAAACTTAAGTCCAATAAAGGTGCTGGAGCTGATTGCCTTGCGGCTGAGCTATTCAAAGCTGCTGGCGATGAATTGGTTAGGAGCATGCACCAGCTCATCTGTAAAATATGGTCGGAGGAAAGCATGCCCGTGCCCGATGAATGGAACCTCAGCATTGTTTGTCCGATTTACAAGAAAGGCGATCCTCTGGACTGCACCAACTACAGAGGCATCAGTCTTCTTAATATCGCCTACAAGATCTTCTGTGCCGTACTTTGTGAACGTCTGAAGCCATTCGTCAACAACCTGATAGGTCCATATTAGTGTGACTTTAGGCCTGGGAAGTCCACCATCGACCAAATATTCGCACTACGGTAGATCTTGGAGAAAACCCAGGAGTTTCAAATCGATACCCACCACCTTTTCATCTATTTCAAGGCCGCGTATGATAGCATTTATAGAGACGAGCTATATAGAGCAATGTCTAGTTTTGGCATCCATGCCAAACTCGTCCGCTTGTGCAGGATGACGATGGAGAATGCACGCTGCTCCAACATCAAGGTCGGCAAAGACCTCACCGACACCTTTGATATCAAAAAAGGTTTTAGGCAAGGCGACGCGCTGTCATGTGTGACTTCTTCAACATCGTTCTTGAAAGAATAGTGCAAAACTCTCACGTCAACACTAGAGGCACAATCTTTCAAAAGTCCGTCCAATTACTCGCTTACGCTGACGACATTGACATAATCGGACGAACAATGCGTAATGTCAGTGGTGCTTTTTGAGTATTGAGAAGGAAGCCAAGAAGATGGGTTTAACGGTGAATGAAAACAAAACGAAATATGAGGCCGTGAGTGCAAAGGTGTTGTTAAGGTAGAACTATAATAGTCGGAAGGGCACTGAAGCGAATGTCAAAAACCAACGAAAAGTAGCTTTCCGTACCGAAAAAAGGGGAACACACCCATAATGTAACTATCACCTTTCTCTTTTTGGCATTCCTATTTCACCAGATGTCAGTTTTACTTAAGTGAGGTGCGCTCGGGAGTGCACCTCACTTCCATAACCAAAGTTGAACGAAACTTGACGAAACGCTCCACTTCGCAATTATAGTCGCGTCAAATGCTTTCCGTGTATTCGCTTGTTTTCTTCCGACCACTTAAGTGCCCCTCCGAGCATTATAGTTCTAGCTTTACCCATTTTTTGGCATTTTTGATATTTTTGTCTCGTATTTTTACATTAACATATGCATCAAAAGTCATCAAAGCTCAAATTTTAATTTCTTAAATATCTAAGCTTTTCAAAAATGTGACGTATACTCCTTGAATCTCAGTTCAAATAGTATTAAAAATTGATTCAAAACGAAAAATATGATAAAAAAAAGTGGGTTACACCACTTTTGCACTCACAGCCTCATATATGCTGTCAACAAGAAAGGACACCCAACACCGACGTCTAGGACAGAACGTCACTATAGACAGCTATAATTTTGAGGTGGTCAGAGACTTTGTCTACCTAGGATGCGCTATAAACTCAACGAACGATACCGGTGCTGAGATCAAACGAAGAATTACTCTTGCCAATCGCTGTTTCTTCGGGCTAAGAAGGCAATTGAGAAGCAAAGCCCTCTCTCGAGCAACTAAACTGTCCCTGTATAAGACGCTTATCATCCCGGTTCTGATGTATGGTGCAGAGGCATGGACACTGCTAACGGTGGATGAGAAAGCTTTAGGCTGTTTTGAGAGGAAAATTCTCCGGGTGATTTTTGGTCCCGTCTACATAGATGGGGAATGGAGAAGAAGATACAATAACGAACTGTATGGGCTGTACAGCGACACCAACTTAGCCACAAAAGTGAAAAGCCAACGTTTAAGATGGCTGGGTCACCTAGAGCGAATGAGCACCAATGCTCCGGCCCGGAAAGTCTTTGAATCCAACCCCGTGGGCCAACGCAGTAGAGGTGGACAGCGTAAAAGGTGGCGTACGCAAGTGGAAGAGGACCTCAACCAACTTGGCGTGCGAAACTGGAGGCAGCTAGCTAGAAAACCGAGCCGACTGGAAGAAGCTTGTTGGTTGAGGCTCTGGTCCACCCCGGACTGTAGCGCCACCGCACATCGCACTTAAGACTCCCATTTTACAAAACAATAGAATATGAAGAAAATTTTAAAAGAAATTTTTCTGTTTAAGTGGAGTGACTGAATATTTATAATTCAAGTTAAAAGTTCAAGTGAGCTCAACTCCATAGTTGCTTTTCGCCCAGGTACGATAGTTGGGCTCATCAGTTAGATGACTATCGTACCCTTCTAAGACGCGATTTTGTATCGATGTTTGAATGAATGAATGAATTAATAGGGTATAAGCGCACTGTGACCTAAAGATCTATTGTGCCCCCTTTAAGAGTAGAGTGAGACGGCTCATTCTATAACTCTCCCTCCAGATTGGTTCCTTTTAGGAACTCAAGTATTTCGGGTATTTTCAGAGAGGGAAACTCTCTCTCGTCTATCTGGTAATGTCCAAGATACCTGTGTCTTTGATGCGCGAGTGCATCACATTTTCCTAATATGTGGTCCGGTGTTTCCTCGTAGGTGTTGCAGAATCTGTAAGTTGCTCTACTCGCTAAACCAAGGAGACTGAGATGTCTTCTTAGCTTGCAGTGCCCTGTGAGAATTCTAGCGGGTTGCCTCATTTTGCCTAGTGTCCACACCATAGTGTAAACAAGCCTAGTGGAATTCCATCCAATGGTTGAGAAAAAACATATTGGCACCACTTAACGTTTAGAAACGAACACACCCGCGAAATAGTTTCGTTCACTGGACGAAAGTCCAAAAAGAACAAAAAACTGCACGAAACTTGAGGAAGCCGTTTCCCGAATGAAATCGTGGCATTCTTTTTCTACAAACTTTCGAACCACAAAGAACAAACGTCCAGTGCCGAGATTGGGCGCGTTTAATGTTTGAATGGATAGCCTATCTAGGATAGCTTGTATCCATGTATGTGTTTGAACGCAAGTCAGCTGTTGTTGACATTTCTCATAGGATAGCTTTGTATCCTAAAATTTTTAGGATAGCTTGGGATCTCTTTTCTGCCAACAGCTGTTTCGTCATCAGCTGTGTTTTAACAAGGGATTACAACAACACAAACCTATCCAGATCGCTTTAGTTCGGTGTTTGAACGTGGCCATTCAGATAATTCGAAGCCGCAGGGAGTGAGTGAGATGAGTCACTTTTCGTCGAAAAGCGATTCAGTTAGCAAAAGGGAGTGAGTGAGCGAGTGAAATGAAATGTCAGATTACTCGCCAGATATTTCCGCAGTGACTTGGTGTAGGTATGTGTTGGTAAATTTCCAGTTTTGGATAGGTATGTGTGCTTTTCTCAAGAATTCCTATTCATGGATAGGAAACGAAATAAAAAACAACAACGTAGATAAAAACAACTACCCTTTTATAGATTGCTAGATTTAATTTTATTTTATTATCATATGCACATATGTATATATATTAAATAAATTTATATTCTATTCACTTTCGACACTTTTAAACTTTTTATTTCTCAAGGGTGAAACTCACATTAAACTTTAATTATGACAAAAAAAATAATTGAAAGAAAATATACTCCAAACTCCATTATTAAAGATTCCAATGTATACATTGTTGTATTTGTTGTTTCATTTTGTTTTGCGTAACGAGTGTGACAAGGAGGTAGAATTTAATTCTTTTATATTTATTCTTTGTCTCATGTTCGAAACTAAATTCGAACTTACTCATTTCACTTAAATAGCTGAATCACTTTTGCGAGTGAAGTGAGATGAGTCGGCGAGTAAGGCGAGTCATCTCATCTCACTCACTGAAATAGCTGAATCTCGGCACAGATCTCCCATACCATACAAAAAAAAAAAAACGAAAGCGACCACGCGGCAGCCTCGTTTAGGGGATATAATTCCTTTTCGTTTTAATTAACTATTATAAATTAATTATAAATCAAAGAGAAGCCCAACAATAATTCAACAATTACCAAGGAATAAACCAAATTTTATAAGGTAAAATACATATATTGTAGTGAAGTAGACAGGGTGTGCAGCAATGTGTCATGTTCGCTGATGCCACTAGCCATTATCCCTTTTATAATTTTGCTCAACTTGAACTCTATATCGGCAGGGATCATAAACGGAGAGCAGCGATTCGTGATTATCGACGAAACTGTGATTGCGGCGGTTTTCAGCAAATCGAAAACCAAAGAGTCGAATCCTCCGACATCCTTATTATTTGTGGGGCACCCAGTTGCCAAAAAACAGCCAACAAAGCCCTTAAGTTACGTTTCGTTGTCGTCTGCCACGCAAACGGCGGCAGTCGACAATAATTAACTAGACGGTGGTAGCCAGTGCCATCCACGACGCCAAGCACACCCACCACGTCATCAACCTCGACGCTACAGTCGTCGCCAGGTATCGACAACCCTGTAGTAATTGTCATCCTCATCGTCATCGTCACCGTCATCGCCATCGTCATCGTCACCTTCATCGCTATCATCTAGTCGCCGTCATCATCTTCACCAAGTCTGCGTAGTTTTTAGTGGTTTTAATTAAAGAAAAAAAAGAGTTTGCTACTGATTACAGTACAAACCAATATTAAAGATAAAAACAAAAAAGATTTAATTCTTAAGGAAAACTTGCCTTACTAATTTTCAGTTTACTCGCGGATATAAAAAAGGACGGTTTAACGGTGAATGAAAACAAAACGAAATATGAGGCCGTGAGTGCAAAGGTGTTGTTAAGGTAGAACTATAATAGTCGGAAGGGCACTGAAGCGAATGTCAAAAACCAACGAAAAGTAGCTTTCCGTACCGAAAAAAGGGGAACACACCCATAATGTAACTATCACCTTTCTCTTTTTGGCATTCCTATTTCACCAGATGTCAGTTTTACTTAAGTGAGGTGCGCTCGGGAGCGCACCTCACTTCCATAACCAAAGTTGAACGAAACTTGACGAAACGCTCCACTTCGCAATTATAGTCGCGTCAAATGCTTTCCGTGTATTCGCTTGTTTTCTTCCGACCACTTAAGTGCCCCTCCGAGCATTATAGTTCTAGCTTTACCCATTTTTTGGCATTTTTGATATTTTTGTCTCGTATTTTTACATTAACATATGCATCAAAAGTCATCAAAGCTCAAATTTTAATTTCTTAAATATCTAAGCTTTTCAAAAATGTGACGTATACTCCTTGAATCTCAGTTCAAATAGTATTAAAAATTGATTCAAAACGAAAAATATGATAAAAAAAAGTGGGTTACACCACTTTTGGACTCACAGCCTCATATATGCTGTCAACAAGAAAGGACACCCAACACCGACGTCTAGGACAGAACGTCACTATAGACAGCTATAATTTTGAGGTGGTCAGAGACTTTGTCTACCTAGGATGCGCTATAAACTCAACGAACGATACCGGTGCTGAGATCAAACGAAGAATTACTCTTGCCAATCGCTGTTTCTTCGGGCTAAGAAGGCAATTGAGAAGCAAAGCCCTCTCTCGAGCAACTAAACTGTCCCTGTATAAGACGCTTATCATCCCGGTTCTGATGTATGGTGCAGAGGCATGGACACTGCTAACGGTGGATGAGAAAGCTTTAGGCTGTTTTGAGAGGAAAATTCTCCGGGTGATTTTTGGTCCCGTCTACATAGATGGGGAATGGAGAAGAAGATACAATAACGAACTGTATGGGCTGTACAGCGACACCAACTTAGCCACAAAAGTGAAAAGCCAACGTTTAAGATGGCTGGGTCACCTAGAGCGAATGAGCACCAATGCTCCGGCCCGGAAAGTCTTTGAATCCAACCCCGTGGGCCAACGCAGTAGAGGTGGACAGCGTAAAAGGTGGCGTACGCAAGTGGAAGAGGACCTCAACCAACTTGGCGTGCGAAACTGGAGGCAGCTAGCTAGAAAACCGAGCCGACTGGAAGAAGCTTGTTGGTTGAGGCTCTGGTCCACCCCGGACTGTAGCGCCACCGCACATCGCACTTAAGACTCCCATTTTACAAAACAATAGAATATGAAGAAAATTTTAAAAGAAATTTTTCTGTTTAAGTGGAGTGACTGAATATTTATAATTCAAGTTAAAAGTTCAAGTGAGCTCAACTCCATAGTTGCTTTTCGCCCAGGTACGATAGTTGGGCTCATCAGTTAGATGACTATCGTACCCTTCTAAGACGCGATTTTGTATCGATGTTTGAATGAATGAATGAATTAATAGGGTATAAGCGCACTGTGACCTAAAGATCTATTGTGCCCCCTTTAAGAGTAGAGTGAGACGGCTCATTCTATAACTCTCCCTCCAGATTGGTTCCTTTTAGGAACTCAAGTATTTCGGGTATTTTCAGAGAGGGAAACTCTCTCTCGTCTATCTGGTAATGTCCAAGATACCTGTGTCTTTGATGCGCGAGTGCATCACATTTTCCTAATATGTGGTCCGGTGTTTCCTCGTAGGTGTTGCAGAATCTGTAAGTTGCTCTACTCGCTAAACCAAGGAGACTGAGATGTCTTCTTAGCTTGCAGTGCCCTGTGAGAATTCTAGCGGGTTGCCTCATTTTGCCTAGTGTCCACACCATAGTGTAAACAAGCCTAGTGGAATTCCATCCAATGGTTGAGAAAAAACATATTGGCACCACTTAACGTTTAGAAACGAACACACCCGCGAAATAGTTTCGTTCACTGGACGAAAGTCCAAAAAGAACAAAAAACTGCACGAAACTTGAGGAAGCCGTTTCCCGAATGAAATCGTGGCGTTCTTTTTCTACAAACTTTCGAACCACAAAGAACAAACGTCCAGTGCCGAGATTCAGATAATTCGAAGCCGCAGGGAGTGAGTGAGATGAGTCACTTTTCGTCGAAAAGCGATTCAGTTAGCAAAAGGGAGTGAGTGAGCGAGTGAAATGAAATGTCAGATTACTCGCCAGATATTTCCGCAGTGACTTGGTGTAGGTATGTGTTGGTAAATTTCCAGTTTTGGATAGGTATGTGTGCTTTTCTCAAGAATTCCTATTCATGGATAGGAAACGAAATAAAAAACAACAACGTAGATAAAAACAACTACCCTTTTATAGATTGCTAGATTTAATTTTATTTTATTATCATATGCACATATGTATATATATTAAATAAATTTATATTCTATTCACTTTCGACACTTTTAAACTTTTTATTTCTCAAGGGTGAAACTCACATTAAAATTTAATTATGACAAAAAAAATAATTGAAAGAAAATATACTCCAAACTCCATTATTAAAGATTCCAATGTATACATTGTTGTATTTGTTGTTTCATTTTGTTTTGCGTAACGAGTGTGACAAGGAGGTAGAATTTAATTCTTTTATATTTATTCTTTGTCTCATGTTCGAAACTAAATTCGAACTTACTCATTTCACTTAAATAGCTGAATCACTTTTGCGAGTGAAGTGAGATGAGTCGGCGAGTAAGGCGAGTCATCTCATCTCACTCACTGAAATAGCTGAATCTCGGCACAGATCTCCCATACCATACAAAAAAAAAAAAAACGAAAGCGACCACGCGGCAGCCTCGTTTAGGGGATATAATTCCTTTTCGTTTTAATTAACTATTATAAATTAATTATAAATCAAAGAGAAGCCCAACAATAATTCAACAATTACCAAGGAATAAAAGGAATAAACCAAATTTTATAAGGTAAAATACATATATTGTAGTGAAGTAGACAGGGTGTGCAGCAATGTGTCATGTTCGCTGATGCCACTAGCCATTATCCCTTTTATAATTTTGCTCAACTTGAACTCTATATCGGCAGGGATCATAAACGGAGAGCAGCGATTCGTGATTATCGACGAAACTGTGATTGCGGCGGTTTTCAGCAAATCGAAAACCAAAGAGTCGAATCCTCCGACATCCTTATTATTTGTGGGGCACCCAGTTGCCAAAAAACAGCCAACAAAGCCCTTAAGTTACGTTTCGTTGTCGTCTGCCACGCAAACGGCGGCAGTCGACAATAATTAACTAGACGGTGGTAGCCAGTGCCATCCACGACGCCAAGCACACCCACCACGTCATCAACCTCGACGCTACAGTCGTCGCCAGGTATCGACAACCCTGTAGTAATTGTCATCCTCATCGTCATCGTCACCGTCATCGCCATCGTCATCGTCACCTTCATCGCTATCATCTAGTCGCCGTCATCATCTTCACCAAGTCTGCGTAGTTTTTAGTGGTTTTAATTAAAGAAAAAAAAGAGTTTGCTACTGATTACAGTACAAACCAATATTAAAGATAAAAACAAAAAAGATTTAATTCTTAAGGAAAACTTGCCTTACTAATTTTCAGTTTACTCGCGGATATAAAAAAAGGACAGTAAATAGTACATAGTACTTTACTAGTTATAAGTTTTTCGTTCTTATAAGCAATTTTGTAAAGGCTTAAATCCGATCGGGACCGAATTTAAGATTTTAACTTTGTGTCGCGAAGATAATCGAGATATCGCGGTTAATTTAAATTAATAAGTAAAATTTCCTGAAAAGAAAAAAGAGAAAAGTTTATAAAAGTTCCTAAAATAAAAATAAAATAAATAAAAAAAAAGTAAAAATATCTAACAAAAAAAAAAGCAAAAAAATCTAACAGATAAGAAAATATCAGCACTATATTCCCGTAACAATTTTTATCCAATAACCAGCCAACAGGGATCTTCGTGCGCACGGATCATCCACCTGAAGAAAAAAAAAGCTGTAAGTAATTAAACCTTTTTCTTTATATTGATTTACTTTCGTAGAATTTTGTATTTTGCTGGTACGTTCATATCTACACTTTAAAAAAAAAGAGAGAATTTACACTTATCAACAAAAAAAAAAAAAAACTTACCTGCTATTGAATCCCTTAAAAAAAAAAACAGAAAAGAGAAGAGTCTTTATTCAAAACTCTTGAATACATACCTACGTATCTCGATTTTGTTGGTTGGATACTCGGCGTAGTTTGTAGTAATTTTATTTTTTTCACCTCGGATTTTCGCTTCTTTGATTTATGTATAAGCTTTTTCACTTTTAAAAATTAAGTCCTTTTACTAAATTTACGATCTTACATCTGATTTTCTCGGGATACAATATTTGAAATTATTTCTCAAAACCAAAGGTTCTTTTATTAAACTTAAATTTCAATTTTGTAATTCGCAAGACTTACTGTATCCGTTTTCGACGATTCAAAATTTAAATCATTTTTCAAAGATTTTGAAATCAACGATTTATTATACCCGTTTTTAATGGTTAAAAGTATTTTTCGTAAATAAATTATTTACACAGTTCTAAGGCTTAAAATTTGAACTACTTTTTTTTGAAAATAAATGCTTTATACATTTCAAATATTATTTTACAAAAATAAATAAGTCATGAAGTCGGTATCTAAAAATCTAAACTTTTTTTTGTCTGAATTTAAAATCTGAGATGTCAAGTTGATTTAAAACCTTATGGGGGACGAAGAGGTAAGCGAAACTAGAAGGGTGATGTAAAATAATTCCGCGTGAACTTTTAATAACTTTTGGAGCCGTCAACAAAAAATTCGGCATTTGACGGCCATGGAGCCCTGACAGTTAGTCAGTGGTTGGGTGGGTACAGCCAGGGGTCATGAACATCCGACCCCGATACTTCTTGTGTGTGTGCTTTCCGCTATCTTTTCCTACAATCATCAGCTCAGCTGATTATATTCCTTTTTAGGTCAGCATCCGGCATTACATCAGCTGATTCATTTTATTTTTTTTTGAAAAGAGTACTCTGTTTCCACGCGTTTCACTACCCTATTCCTCATTTTCCCTAGTTTCCCAGATCAGCATGATTTTTTGTTTATTTTTGTGGACTAATAGGACAGCGGAAAAGATCCCCCCTCCGACGAGCCATAGCCGCGCGTAACGCCAGCATGCCGACACCGTTCGCTGGGATTGGAAAAATAATTTTGGCTCGTGCCTAAATTTTTCCTCACTACCTAGATCCCTAGTCCCCTGCCACAGAATACCCGTTAATATTCTGAGGTTGTTCCTACTTAGGTTTATGCAGGATGTTTAACGCACTTGGTAATAATTCCCAAGCAATAGCCTGCCTCAATTTTGGGAGTTCTCCCAGATTTTTGATCTTTTAGTCTCCTCTTCTGATTTGATTTTGTATTTGATCACGTTTTCACCTACACCGCAATAGGGTTCAGGTCCCATAAGGGTGTCTGTTGCTCCTCTTTTGGCTAGGTTGTCTGCTTCCTCGTTACCATGAATACCAACGTGTCCTGGTACCCAATAGAGTGAGACAGTGTTTTTTTCACCGAGTTCATTCAGCTTACACACGCACTCCCAAACTAATTTGGAGTCGATTGTGTAAGAGTCTGTTCTGATTACGATATTTTCTTTCGAGGTTCTTTTCCGCGAATTTTTCTATCGCGTTAACTTCCGCCTAGAAAATGCTAGTGGACTGTCCCATCGGTACAGAAAGTTTGGTTCTTGGCCCAAAGATTCCTGCACCAGTCCCTAAAGACGTTCTCGAACCGTCGCACAGAGGTCGATTTTAAAGATTTAGGCGGCCAAAACTATTTTTGTGTGTATTTTAGCCTTAGATGATATATTATAACTGAAATTAATGGACTTTGTAAAATATACATATATTTAACACCGAAAATTGACAAAAAGAAACATATTTCAAAAATAATGATATTTATTTTCAGAAACTACAAAATTATTTTCAACAGTTGAAAAAGATAATAACAAATTAGGTATATTTCATAATGATTTTAAGGAACAGGTGAAAAATAAAAAAAAAATGTATGTTTCATATATACAGGGTGTCCTGTAAATAATGGATAACCTTACAACTGGTTGTAGCAGGCCTTATGACCTTTCCAGAAAAAAAAATATAAAAAAAATATTTTCCCAGTGGTTACTATGTTATGATGTTTTTTCCAAAAGTTGTTAACACCATGGATGAACAATTTATACTATTTTTCTATTTTTGTAATATTCTAGAATAACTGTTGCAATAGATGGGTGGTTAAATTTAATAGTAGTCATTGCATTTTTTTATTATAATTTTTTAAAATATTTTTTTCAGTACAAACATTTATTTTCACAAAAGTTTGATTACCTCTAATAAATTAAAATTGTATGAGAACATGAATGGCCAATTGCTTAAAAAAGTTGTCTATTTAATGCACTTTCCAAGATGGTATAACACATGCTTGTGTATTACCAAAATAACCAAGAAAATTTGTCAATCATCTAATAAAGCTGCTTTTAACATTTTCACAAAATGTCTTTCAAAATGTAACAATAACCTCCAAATTTAGGTTGGACAAAGATTTTCTTTTTTGATGTGTAAGGGGGTTCACTGCAAGATTTTAGGTGTTGAAAGCCCCACCATTTGGCCACCACATTGAAAAACGAATTCTAAAAATTTTTCCATGGCAACTTAATTTTATTAGTCTTAGAAAAAAAACTTTGGTACAAATTTGTAGCAAATTCAATTCTCTTCAATTTCAATTTATGTTAACATACTTTTTACCCTAAAGTTATAAATAAAAAAGTTATAATAAAAATTTATACATATGTTTTTATGTATGTATGAACGATAATATCATCAGAAAGTACCGAACGTACTTCTTCTACTTTTCTTTTGGTCCTCTCACTCGAATCTTCAAAAGTCTTAGAAGGCCGACCCGGCAAGTTTGGCTTTTTTTCTGATATTATAAAGGTTTATCCTAACCAGACCTCATTGTTCTTTCGAAAAACTGCTTCCATTCTTTGGGCTTTAGACCATTTTTGTTTCTTGGCCGATTTAAAAAGTGCAAATCTTTGTTTAAATCAACTTAAACGTTCCGGCGAATCGCCACAAGAGGATAACAGCCGTTTTTCTAGGTATTTTAGTTTTTCCTGCAAATTAGGCAAATTTTGTACTTGCATTTGAACGTAGAGGTATTTGCGGGTAACTACTTTTATACCTGAGGAACAAGGTGCACCTAAAGTCAAGAAAACTTAAGTTTATTACGTTTGAAATCAAAGTTGGTTATTTTTCGTTTTGTGACTTAATCGCCTAAAAGCTCAATAACTTTGTCATCTGCAGCTATCTGCACAAACATTTTACGTTATTACATAACTTAATATGTGTAGCAAATTATACAAAAAAAAATATTGCCCTATAGGGGGCTATAATAAAAAAAAAGACTTAGGAATATGAAAAATAAAAAAAAATTCTTGACAAAATAAACCTTACTTAGAAGTTATACGAAGGGTATAAAAACCGTTATTTATATAAAAAAAAAATATCAAGAAACATTAGCTGCGTTTTTTTGTATGTCCATATGGAGTTTGGCGAAAAAAACGACATCGGGACATTTCAACATTTGCCTTGGTCTGCCATTTTGTTCTGAACTATCTTACCAACAAACATTTGACATTTCTATACAAATTATCGATAACACAACGACAATGGTAGTCTGGCAATACCGTTTTATCGGGACAAAAGTTAACTCCAGTTAATTATCTGGACTTAGCTAACTCTATATGGACATAGTTGTTGTTGTATTTAACATGTAAATTGTTTTGCTTTGCTGTCGTTTTTTTCACACAATTTTATTTGGACATGCAAAAAAACACAGCTATTGATTCTTACTTAAATTATGATAATCCATCACAAATACTTTAAAAAAATTAAATTACAACACACAATTTCAATTTAGTTCACTTTAAAAAATGAGAAATACTAAATGTGAGAGATGCACTCTGACAGACGATCAAGTTCCAACTGCTTGTCCACGTGCTAGGTGACAAGTTCGGTAATGTGGGTGGTAAATTATTGTTGCTGGCATTGTCCTCTAGCTTTCTACTTTTTTTTTATAAATTTACCGTTACTTTAAAATACTCACTTTTGGCCGGCTAATTATTGCAAATCGACGTCTGTGCGTCGGTGTACCATTTGATGGCATACTCTTTGAGGGTGTAGTTTGTTGTTTCTCCTACCCACTCTTTCTTGTTACTCAACTCCGTTTTGAAATTTTTCACGAAGTTGTATTTTTTGATCATGCCATCTCTTGGAATGTCAAGGAGGTTTGTTACTGTGAACTGGGTAACGTTTTCTTTTTCCCTAATGCCTATACATTTACCCTTCCCAGTTCCCTCTTTGGCGAATCTCATGATAGCTCCCTGAGTAACACTTTCAATAACCACGTGTAGTGGAGAAAGATGGAGTATGACTTCCATTGCTGTTGTAGGGCAAGTTCTCATTGCACCAGTGATGCTGATACATGCAAGACTTTGGATTTTGTCTAGTGCTTTCCTAGTATTCTTTTGTGCCATGCTACTGCACTATAAGTAATGATGGGTCTTACCATCATGGTGTACATCCATCTAAAAATGTTAGGCTGACACCCCCAAGTTCTTCCTGCAAGTCTTTTGCATATCATTTGTAACGGACCCGCGGTGTTGTGGGGAAAGGACTCTCCGCAGGGTGTTCCATAATCTCCTTTTCTAGAGGTGCTATGGCCCAAGAACATAAAACAAGAAAGCACATTGTGGGAACATCCTATCGCAGAGCCCTTAGTACCTTTCCTCTCCTTACCTCAATTACAACCCACTGCTTACAGGTACAGTGGGCTGATCCTAGAAGCAGAGTGGAAAGGGTGCTCAGGTTACGATGGCTTGGCATGCTAGCGTGAAGCTCATCCTAGCTCGTTGGTGGGGGGGGGGGGGGGGTTCTTGCCATCTTAACCGGAACGGTCGTTACGAAAAATTATACATGCCGGAAAATTAATTGCGTAGAGAGGTTCGGGTTCAGAAAATCGGAGCCCAAAATCGTCCTGATATGACATCCGGGAAAAATTTTAAAATTCCCAAGCGAAGAGAGAGCGTGGTGAAGTTGCCTCTCTGAGGGCAGCCCACCCACGTATCCTAAGGGATACTACCATGACTTTTATGTCCTCTCGTTATTTAAAACCGTCCCTAACTTGTTGTATTACTTAGTCTTAAAACTTTACACTTTCAAACTAAAAAAAAAAACTCAATTGACAAAAAGAAACTCGAATTAGAGGCATCCTATATACCTACTATACATACCTATCTTTACTCGGAATAGAACAAAGGTTTTCATATCCTCCTTTTCATATACTTAGGTCTTCACAAATCAAATTGAATATATTCTAATGACTTTCCATATTTGAACTATAACGATTCTGAAAAGGAAACAAACGGACTCATTAAAGCTTTCGATCACAGTGCAAACATACCCTTATTAGCTATAATTATAGCGACTCTCAAACGAAGGAAGCACCATCTGCTTGATTATAGCAGATATACCAGCTGTCAAATTAAAGCTTTTGGAAGGGAAATTATTGGGAGATTTCCCCTACGGAAAGCTCTGGAAGCAGAGCCCAGAACCTTCCATTACTTTCCAGAGTTTGTAAACCAAGTATAAAAGGCACATGTTTGAAGGGCAGCAACACAGTTTGTTTTTAATAGTGAATGAATAAAGTTGGTTGTGATAAAAGTGAAAAGTAAAGTTTGTGAATTAATTTCAGTGGTGAATAATAAATCGTTTTGTTTGTAGTAGGAAAAGTAAAGTGTTTTATTTTGTGAAATAAATAAGTGGACATTTTGAATAGAGAAAATAAGTTTTATTAACGAACCTGGGAAAATATTACAATATTTTCGTTTGTCAATTTGTTATCACTTGTTTTTCGGTCCTCATCTTCCCTCATACTTGCCACATCCACCAATTGGAACTTCACTTAATCCATAAACATGTTTCTTCGTTACTTATATAAAACCTATAACCAAAAATTGGACGAATTTCCCAAAAAAAAATATTTCAACTAGAGAAGGAGAGGATACAAAACAGAACAACATAAAATTTAATTTGAAATCTAATAAATTTTGTTTTATTCAAGAAAGAAAACCTTAATTTAACAAAAGAACCTAAAACTAACCTAAAACTACCTACAAATATTTATTGTTGTTTATCTTCGTGTGCTACTGTAAAAGTTACATTGCATTATTGCATATGGAAACGATTTTTTTTCTTAAATATACACAAGAAACTGCCAACAGCTCTGTAATTAGTCACAGTTGATTTAAAATCGAATTTACTGTAGCCTTTTGTACTAATTATATGTCTTGTTCTCATTGACATACTAGGGGTATTCATGCAACTGCGTAAAACACTAGATAAGTTTACGATTTGGTTAATTTTATCTTTTGGTTAATGAACTGTCAAATTTTGTATGGGAAATGGTTTACGCAATTTGGTTAATTTTATCCAAGGATTTAGCTGCGGAAAATTAACCAAATATTTGGTTAAACTTATCCAAACGTCATTGTGACTTTTATAGATTGAATTAGGCGTGTTTGTGACTTTTAGAATTAGGCATGTTTAGGAACATGATACAAATGATATCTCGTTGGACTAAAAAAGCTCTGAATGTGTTCTGTAATTATTGCATTGCAATTAGTTGGAGATAAAAGTTGTGAATTAAAACGTAGTTTACACAAAAAAAAAAATAATTTGAAGAACTACATTTACTCAACGATTAAAGGCTCTGCCCAACCAACGCGAAATTATAGAGAAGCATTCACAAATACAGTTTTTTGTTGTTTTTTAGTATTGAGATCATTCACTTTAATTTTGTGTTGGTTTGGGAGAGCCTTTAGGAAAGCTACTTTTCGTAAATTATTAATGAAGAACTATAAATTCTCACCCAAACCAATGCGAACCTTTTGTTGACGACGACGAACGTGTTGTTTTGATTTACAACAACGTGTTGTTATTAATGTTTTTGTTGTGGTCAACGAATGATTCGCA
The DNA here is from genome assembly GCA_963921185.1 of Dasysyrphus tricinctus. Classification (NCBI taxonomy): domain Eukaryota; kingdom Metazoa; phylum Arthropoda; class Insecta; order Diptera; family Syrphidae; genus Dasysyrphus; species Dasysyrphus tricinctus. The sequence continues at coordinate 173,896,676 of OY992531.1, read as the reverse complement.
CTGGTTTGGAAGATTCTAAATAGTCGGAAGATGTTAGAAAAAAGAAGAGAGGAATGATTCATTTTACTTAAGTGGACTATTCCTCACTTCTCCAGGAGCTCCAGGTTTTTTGTCACTTGAGTTGAGTTGAAATGGTATTGAGATTCCAGCAAAATGAATGGCATTGATGTATTTATTTCAATGCAAAACAAATATAATTTAACAGGAATACTTACTACACGTATCTATTAAAACAAATATATATTTGTACACACACATGCAAATAAACAGACCATAATGCACTATCTGTAAAACCAACACCTCGACCCAAGCCAAACGCGCCCAAATATTTGACGTTTAACGAACAGCTGATTCAATTACACAGCATTTAACCAAAATTATAAAAAGGTCGTTCATGCAAACTTTTGCGTAAACTTATCATTTTACACAATTTGTAAACTTACGACGTTGCATGAATACCCTTACTATATATGGACTGCTAGTCGAGCTTCATTTCCATACAAAAGCTGTATTAAAAGGAGTTCATATCTTTTTAACTACATAGCTGCTTATTGGAGCAAGGTGGCAAAAGATAGAAACTTTTAACAATGACATCTCTTGCTACTTTGCGCGAACAGATTTTTTTTGTACAGAAACTATGGCCATCTGTTATAATTACCTGTCTATTATTTTGACATCTGACGTTTTTCAAGTTTTTTTTTCTTTTCATTTCATAAATTGTGCTTGATTTTGTTAAAAATTACTTTATTTAAGTTGTATAGCATCAAACTTAAATTTAATAAAAATAAAAATACAAAACTACAAGAGGACTCTGAAATTCCTGATCAAATTAATTTGCCTCAGTTGAAACGAATCACTGGTTGTCGGCTTCCAGGTCGAGCAACGGCTGATGGAATATTTGCACCATTTCGGTGAAACTCTTCGTTTTGGTAAGTACAAATTCGAAATACCTACATATGAAAGTAATTTGACTTCATTATTTCATACACTTTTATTTTTAGATATGTAATGGCGCAGAATAGGATTATAATTTCTTTGAGGCGACGAAAGATAAGGAAGATCGTGGCGATGGAGATGATATAGAAGTGTTCAACATGGGTGGACACAAACAAAATCACAAAGACCGAGACGATGATTTGGCACCGGCGGCAAATGCTTTGCTCGGTGGAGGCAATCTTAATAATGAGGTAGCTAGCTGGTGATCAAGGAAAGAAGAAATTTGCCGATGACTTGCACATGGACGAGGGAAACGAAGAAGAAGAAGATGGTACGTTATGGGTTCTCTAATTGAAAATGTGTAAATTGTATATTTTGTTATTTGTCTTGGCAGGCAAAATCAATGCGTTTTAATATACGTAAATTTTAAATTAGGACGTGGTTTATATATATCTATTCTATGTTCTTTGGATTAAACAAAAAAGATTTAGGTTTGACTACCAATATTTGAGTTTTAATTAAGAATATCTATTGTTTTATGATGTCGATGAGCAACACAGAGATATTTCCTTCATTTCTTACTGAATGCTCCCGACACCTGAAAGACGAATAGTTTCCATCCTGCTCCCGAACAGGTTGCTTCCAATCATCCAGACGAAGCTCTTTCGCATGCAATGTAGACAACGTGTTCAAAGATTGTGCATTCATAAACGTCAAATGTTTGCGACAGTTATGGTTTTACCTTAAGGACTGGCAGTATGAGGTTATTGTAGATCTGCACTTCGTCTTACGCGTAAGAAATTTTGAAGCTATTTGTTTCGTCAAACTGAACTAGCAGCGGTTTCCTTGGCATTATGGGCTGACCTTTGGTCAGACCTGAAGATTCCTTCATCGATGGTTGCAGTGATATCTTCGTGCACGGTTTCTATAGCGGTTAGGAATCTAGGTTTTGGATTTTTTGGTTTTTCATAATTTTCAGTAGTTCATCTGTGATTGGAGACGATGGAAGGGAACGTTGGTTTTTTTTTGGAAAGTGGTGAGTGTGGGATTAATCTCAGCAGCTGGTGCCTTGGTACTTGGCGTTGCGTATGTATGGTCATCGGGAACTTCTATAGCCGACTGATACGGCTTAAACACATGTTTATTGTCATTTATATCTTCGACCAGCAACAGGAAGGTCTGTGTTACATAATTGTATTCACCAAAATGATGATTGTCGGTCAATGTCAGCACAATTGAATACTCATCTTTTGTCTGAATATAAAATAATTCGATCCGCATACCCCATTTGTGGTAAAACTCGAAGAGTTTACGGTTGTGGGCCACTTTTCAACCAGCTCTTCAATGTTGACTTCAACAGCACAAAGATTTTTCTGAAAGAAAGAAAGGATAGTTTTAATTAGTTCTGCTCTTTAAAAATCCAGAAAGCGTCCGACGGTAACGCGATGGCTGTTTGGAGTTTGGAATGGTTTTTCCGAAAGCCACACATGTCTGTTATTTTTGCTGCAAAACTTCTTCAGCCTCCAGAGTATCAACTCTCCCAAGAACTAAGTTGGTGACTTTGTGTCTAGCATTGTTTTTGGGAATCGCCCGATTTGCAATTTTTTACTTTTAGGGGGAGGAAGCTGTTGTTCATGCAGTTGTTGCAGATAATGTGTAAGTAGACCATGCACGTATGTGGAAGCTGCTTAGAATTGGCTCTGTCAGTAGAAAGACGGGTTGGTGGAATTTGATGATTAGTCGAAAAGTTTCATGATCAGAATCGCAGCGCATTATTGTAAAGGTGTAGTTGCTGATTTGTGTAGGAATATAAATAAAATAATATAATGAAAGAAAAATGTCTTATGTTGATGGTGTTCTATGGAAGGTTGGTTTGGGTTGCGAAATAACGACCAATGAGTGCTGTTCGCTAAGAGGTATCCTGCTAGTCAGCAATCGCATTGCCTTCTTTGGTGACAGCGGTATCTAACCTTGTGTTAAAATCATTATCAAAGAGCCCATAAATGCTTCCCCTAAGGAAGCCGAAGAGAACATGAAGGTTGTTCTGGATGTTTATTAAGCTTGATTAGCATTAACAGTACACGCTGATGGTAATGCGGGTCTCTCTTCTTAGTTTTATGAAGACTTGAAATGATGGTTTCGAAGGTGTTGGGGGAAATGTTCCTCCTTACGTAAATTGTTGTCGCTCTACGGTCCTTTCGAAATATTCAAATTCCAAAATTAGTTTTCCTTAGTACCTACCTATGTATGTATTTGACAGCAAAACTGGGGAAATTCTCTGAGCCTTCAGGCTTATAAACATATATTTTGTGTTTTTTGGCGTTGGCCTTGGTCTCACTGATTAAGGCAATATCCTCTTCTCCAGGTTGTAAAATTAACTCATATTATATGTACGTCAAATTTTATTTCCGGAGAAAAAATAAGTTCCCATGAAATTTTCGATTAGGCTGAATTTCTTTCTTATTTCAGAAGATGATTACTCAAATCCTGCGGCAAGGCAACAAGAAGGTCCAGCGATTCTTAATTAATCAAAAAATGTACAGAACATTAGGAGATGCCCTTAACTGTCGCTGTTGTGTCATAAAATGTTGGATCACACTGAGAAACGGTTTTTATTTTATATTTTGTAAAAAATAAAAACACAATCACCCTTATTACGATAGTCGTTTTACTAAAACGCCAGTAAAACGACACGGCTCTAAAAGCGACATTATTTGGTGTTTTAGTAAAACAACGAACGTTAAAGTGGTGAGAATAGAGAACGCTTTACTTTTAGTTTGATTCAAACACCAATTGTCGTTTCTGGAGCCTTGTCGTTTTTCTGGCGTTTCAGTAAACGGTGAATACGAAAATTTATCGAAAATAACTTAATGCGACCAAACCACATACACACACACACATATTTAACCTACCATCCATTATTTATGCTTTCGATTTTTTCTTTGCTAATTACTTTCTGTTATATTCAAATATTTGTTGGACATACTTTTAACCACTTATAAAAAAAAAAAATAGTTTTACACATGAACTCTATACACACACATACACTTGATATTTTTCCTTCAAACTGTTAAGCTCAATTGATCTAGTTTTGTACTATGCCAAATTTTCAAAGCAATATCTTTATACATAGAAAAAAGGTGCCTTTCAAGAGTTGTATGTGTTAATTAAATCTTCCTTAAATTTAAATAATTTGAAAAAATAATACTTTCTTCCACTGATATTTCTATTTTAAAAGAATGCACAGAGCCAACGCAAGTCAAGTCTGATCCAGATTCATGAAATTTCATATTTTAAGTTATGCTTAACTTTATCCTGAAATATGCAATGTATTAAAAAAAACTAAATTTTTTAATATTAATACTATTAAAATTAAAATTATAAATTAAAATGGTTTCCGATTTTTTTGTTCTTTTCCCGTATAGCGTATGTTATGTATTTTGGTCTTGAATTTAAAAAAAATTAAATTTTTTTAAACGCAGTCCATTGTTTTTTTTTTATAAATAGGCTATGACTAGACTAACTGGGCTTTTATTTAAATAATTTAAATTGTTCATATATAATGTAAGTCTATAGGGCATATTCATAGATGTTGTATAAGTTGTTGCTAGGAAAATCTGGAGTTTATCATATTGAAACTCCATCAGGTAAACTCCAGTTTTGTATAGCAGCAGCTTAAACAACATCTATGAATATGCCCCTATGCATTTAAAATTTACTTAAACGAAAAAATGTATTGCATATATTTATTTTGTATGTCTTTTGTTTTATATCGTTATTTTTTTGTTTGACTTTTTGTATTATTTTTATTTTAATGAAAATAAATCAAAAAAAAAAAAAAAATGTACAATAAAATAAGGTAACGGGTCCTTCAATAAGGATGCTCCATTTTTAAATGTTAATAAAAAAGAATTGTGTGTGAGATATCCGCTAATTTTTTATTAAACAAAAAAAAAACATTTATTACATTGAGTAAAGAACATAAAAGTTAATAAATTTGGTGAGTCGACAACACTCAACCATTCTTCAGTGCTTGTTGTGAATCGGGAGGAACGAAGACCTACGAATTTCTGTCGATTCCGAACGGCTAAGATGAGAAGCACTTTTTCATGATAAGAGACACCCTGTTTTGTTTGCCAATCGAAAGTTGTAATTGTTTTTAAGAATCTGTTTTCAAAACATGTCGCTGAAAGGCCTTGATGGAAGAGGAAAAATGTTATTTCAAAGCGTGCAGTGAATCGGGTTTAAAACATCGGCATATCGCAACTAATTGGTAGAAACCAAAATATTGTGAGACATTTGCCCTGTTTTTTACTGCATTTTTATCTTCGCTTAGAAAAAAGTAGCATGTTAATTGCAACAACAAACTGGTATATTTCCGTATTGTTGTTGTATTTAACATGCTAATTTTTTCCAAGCGAAGATAAAAATACACTAAAAAACAGGGCTATTATATGCGAAAGAAAAATAATGAAATCAGACTTACACAGCGACTACAAAAGCGGGTTGACGAACGAACATCAGAGCTGCACCCAACTTTAACCATTTTTCCTCAAAAATAATTAAAAAGACAGTGTTAAATGGAACTTGCCTACAATAAAATGTGTTATTCAAAATGCAAACTATTTAAAAAGAATACAAGTTTCGAATAAACCACTGCTTTCTTTTTCTTAGAATAATTTCTTTTAAATGTTTTTAGCTGCCAATTCTGTGACGTAATCTTCTGAGCAAGATGAAGAAGAGGAGATAATTGTTTACGTTGGAAACTATCGGACAATGCTTTCTTATAATTGTTTAACCTCCCAGAAGAATCTATAATTTTTGTTGAGTACTTTCGAAGCTTGCGATTTTCCTGTTTCACGGAACGTAAGTTCCTCAAATTAAAGTAAACTCCTCCGTTTCATTATTGTCAAGTTCTTCTTGTTTTGTTGTGTTCACTAAGTTCTGTGAAACATAAGTCCGGCTAAGTTAAATAACAAAAAAGTTCAATCTTAAGCTTAAAATCTTTAAATTATTCTCTGCTCAAGACGCTTTATGAGGCTAGTGAACAAACATTTTAATAAGAAACAATAATTATAGACAGAGCCCACAGCAGATTTTGGGTGTGAAAAATAAAAAAAAAGAAGTATAGGCGTCGAAAGATTCATTTAAGGCTATTCAAAAAATCAAAGTCTTGCAGTCCACAAGTGGGGCCTTTACGAGAAATATCGCATTGAAAACAAAACATGAGACAAATCAAGTGGAACAACTGATCCAAAAGGAAAATAGGTGCCACATTGACATCTCTTGATTTTTAACATTTTTAAATATTTTTTTCGGAGGGTGTCTCTACACGAGAAGTCGTAGTTGATTCACATTCTTTTTCGTCGACCTTACGTTTTCTTATTACAAGATATCCCATATTGTTTTCATGTTTTCATGTCTTGATTTCTGCCAATACTCAGAGAAGTATATTGCACCCCTTCAGTTCTTTGACAAGTTCCCATGGTGTTCACAAATGCAGCAAAGTTTTCTATTCTTATACATGAGTTTGCTTTTTGGATATTGATTTAGTTTCGTCTGGAAAAAGCAAAATTTATATTTTTGAAGGAATTTCAAACTAAACAAAACTTACAGTGGAGTGATAGCGGCGCTATTTGTCTAAACAAATGTTCAAGGCTATGCCCTCGCAGTTTGTGTTTAAAACAATTACCATATTTACTGGAAGCATCTGGAGCCATTGAATGCGATGTGTAATCATAAAATGTAATATTCCACGGTTTTATATTTGTATCCCTTGTAGCACTATCGTACATCATTACAGTGTATTGTGTACGCCCAAGATAAACAGATCGAGAGGTAGCCCAACCGATACTGTCACCTTCTTGTTTTTCCATTGATCCGAAGCCAAGGACTTTTTCAGGACAACCAGTCTTGTAATCGACCAGAAACCAGGTGAAACTTTTGTTCCTGAATAAAGAATTCCATCAGATGACCGGCATGGAGTGTTAGCTATACTAGCTGAGGTATGGTATATGTACGTTAGCTTTTTAAGGTATCTCATGTCAACTAGTTGGTAAATGCTTCCATCTTGAGGATCAGGCAAATATTGCATTACATCATCATCACATTACATCACAGGGGGATCTGAAAAAAAAAAGTTTATAAAATAGACAAAAAGTTTAATTAGTAAACAATAATCTATTTCTGTCGATGGTAAATCATTCTTTATCTTATAAGGGGCAGTTGTACAAATATCTAACTCGTGGTTCAGAAATTTTAACTCACTGACTTTGGTAAATTACTTGAAGTTCAACGATGGTTTAGGCTACTATCATACTTTAACCTTGAACCATCGCTGAACCTCAGTAATTTCGCCGGAATCAGCCAGTAAAAATATTTGGTACATTCACTGGTGATAGCATTGAGAATCTCGTACTCAGAATAAGCGGCTCTAGACGAGAAGCTATTGGTATTGGTAGGATGGAACATATTGTAAACTTGTAGGCAGTTCGGTCTCACTAAATCAGAAATGAAAGAAAAAGATCCTTATGCGTTTCTCAAAATGATAAAGTTACTTAACTTACGTTGTCTAGTCATGGAGCTTTTGGGATGCCAACACAATCGATAAAGGTATACCAAACTTAAAGAAGTCACTCACTTGGCAGGCGAGTGTCACTGGAAGACGAGGATCGTTGTTTCCTAAGCGATGGAGCCACCAACAAACGCTTTGCATCCAATTCAATGTCAACAACACGTTCGTCTTCATCGCGATTCGTTAAATTTGAACACGAACAAAAGCTTTGTATGCCAAAAGCAAACCCATCCAGAATCCCCTGCCATCTTTACTCTACAAGAACTCATGGTAGACTATATTGGCCGCAGCAACAGTCTTGTTAAGAATATCATGGAATTCTGGCGAGGCCACAGATAGCAAAAGAATCGCACCAATAGGAATATCAGCAAATTTTGGAATGTCTGCTGCCGAAGTTGATGAATCAAATGAATATGGATGAGGCTTGAGAGGTTGGCTAAAGAGACTTGGATAATACTGGCGCAAGATTACTTCAAACGCAGCACGGACTTTTTCACTGTCAGTTCACTATAGATGCATCTACCAAAAAAAAAGAATAAATCTTAAAAGATACCTACATTTATATATTTTAAAGGCACTCATCCTTACCAAAAACACTTCCAACATGAGCAACTAATATTATGATGGATGTTGGACACGAAGTACCCGGTAAACCACGTAAATATTCTCTAAAGTAAAGAAAAATGTTTTATATTTGTGTCCTCCAAAATAAAATAAAAATAAGAAAACAAAGAACAACCGTAAAAGGAAGTTGTCAAAAGTTACACATTTTTTCTGTTTTGCTCCAACAAGCGCTGGTGGCGCATAGTTGTTGAAAATGAACCGTCGTGAAGTTGGCTCCTGGCAGTCCATATATAATAGGTCAATGCTTGTTCTATCAAAATAATGTTTCTTTTTTATTATTTATTTTAATAAAATTGTTACTTTATGTTGTTTTTAAATAAATTCAAATTATATACATCACATAAGTATGTCCTCTTCATTTAGAGACGTTGAGTTTTTTTTTTCCTTTATTTATAATTTAATTTTCTTTTTACTTTCGAGTGAAACCTGGGGGATAAAATTTTTTCCAATTTGACGTTCAATGTATTTCCCATAAGAGAAAAGCAAAAGAGAGCCATATTCATGTTACTTTTTCTAATAACTTTTATATGAACGGATACAACTTTTATGATTGCAACAGAATAACAAAACATGTAAGTTTACAAATCTAGCAAAAAATAAATCGAAACTGACGCCTCAAAAGCTTTAAATTTAAGATGAAAAATGTAAACAAACTACCTCTACAACGAGAAACAACAACACCAATACTCGTTTGAGAAAAAAGCAACACAGGGACGTAGCCGAGTTTTAGTTTTGTTTTCTTTAATTATGTTTGTATTGAAAATGAAGATTTTCAAATACATGTCAACATTTTTGTTCGGAATGAAAATTTCTTGCATATGTATTTACCAATTTAATTACAAAAAAAAAAACTTTTTCAAGTATTTTTACCTACGTACAGAATTTTTTTGTTTGGAAGTGAATGTAAATATTTTAAATGCTTCTTCCTTATACCGAATTTACACGACTGGTGAAAAGCTGCCAGTGCAATGGCAAAAATAATGAATTTGTCCATTCTTCTGTTATTGTTTTGGTCATTATATTGCCAGTTCTCCAATCGTATAAATGCGGCATTAACAAAAGACTCAGGCACGATTGAAGTGTTATTATTTCCTGATATTTTTGGAGGGTACATATTTTGAAAATAAGAATTGTAAAAAATTAAACGCAAAATTTTATTTATTTAATTAAGGGTGTTATTGGCCCCATGAGCTTCACTAGTTTCTAAACACAAATTATATTTTATTGATAGTCACAAATAGTATACAAATATTTGTACTCCTTTTTTCTCAAGAATACAAATACACAAACCCAATACATATGTAAATAGACAGAAATACTTTATACCTACATCTTCATAAAAACATTACTGCAAAGTTTCGATGACGTAAGATTTTACTTATTAGAAAACAGTAGTAAAATATATAATATGAAAATCTTCATAATTGACTCTTGTCTATCAAACCCCTTCCCTGACTACGCACATGACACCAATTTTGCTTACGACATGAATCCATTTTGGAAAGCAACAACAATAATACAGGTTTGTTTACATTTTTCATCTGCAAAATATAGGAAATTACACGTAAGTTTTGATACATATTCTTCTTGATTAACTAACTCACATAAATTCTTTTTCTATTGCAACTATAAAATAAATACGTGTTCATAGAAAATTAATTAGCAAAAGCAATGTTTTCAGACCTTTTTTTTTGGTTTTCTCTTATGGGAAATACATTGAATGTCAAAATGAAAAAAAAAATGTATCCCCCTCATAGGGTTCATGCGGTGACTGCTAGGTGCCGTGACTCCATTCGCCAATATAGTATTCTATAGTATTCTCATGAAACACGATTTTGTAGGTTGACATTCGGTCGATAGTTTCGCTGTGATCGCCTTACCGAGATTCCTTAACAAAAATTAGGATTACATTTGGACACTCGATGGCCACGAGCTTTTTTTCTTCATGAGAATACTATAGAATTTATATACAATGGTGAAACTATAAATTTATAATAAGAGTAAAGGGATATGAAGCTTGGCTTAGGGCCTTGCAACTAGTTTCAATGTTTTATTTTATTTGGATTACAATTCACAGTTTCCTTTTCGTCTTTTCCAGTTTCACCAAATAAGTATCTGGGTATTACTATAGTCTGTCCAGCAAAAATTGTCAGTACAGGGCTTATGGGCGAGCTTTTTTCAAAACTGTGGTGCCTGTGTATACCATCACAACACTAAAATAATAAATCTGCCACTGAAAAAAATACTAAGCCACTGGTTAACATACAGGAATTGTTGTTGTAATTCTTTGAAACACTTCGTACGCTACAACATAACCGTCGTTTTTCAATGCCAAAAGCATTCTGATCGTATACTCGCTTTCGCTTCTACCTTGGCTGTGTGAAATAAAACAAAAAATTCACATTCCAAAAGAGTTGCCTTTGCCAAGTCGCAACAATACAATAGAGCTTTTTCAGTGGGTTTTATGAAAGAACGGTTTTGAAGCTTTTGAGAACAAAATGTATAAAGGTGCGAGCCGAAAGTGTTGTCGTTTTGATTGTCCCCTTATTAGTTGTTTGTATTTCTGAATAAACCTATTAGTCCAGTAAATAGAGAGGTTTTACCCTACAAAAGGTCGGGTAGTTCTTAATTTTTGATATGTTATATGGTATGGTTGGTAGATGAAAATTCCAAAATTCCACAACCACGCCCCCTCCGCCCCTATCAAAATCCTGGAAAAACTACAAAAAGTCGGCACTTTTGTCAGTTTTTTGCTTATAACTTCTTTCCGGTATATATTTTTGGAAAAAAATATGAAAGATATTTGTAGACAATATAATTTCCTACAAATATGACTCAGAAAGTATTTTTGTACAACCACTACAAACGGCGCTATGGAGCTCCCAAAACAGCCTAAAATTTCGTATTTTGTAAGATTTTCAGTTTCTCCCCTCTTTACAGCACAATAACTCCTTAACCGTCAAGTTTAGGTCAAAATTTTCATAATCAATCTTGTAGATAATCTAATTGGCTACCAATTTCATGCAACTACAGTCGACACACTCTAAGTCGAATTCCCCCTAAGTCGAATTTCCCTCTAACAAGAATTTGTTCACCATGTTTATTGTATACTCCTCTCAAATTTCCAAACTTATTTATTTTTCTTTAAATCGAATTTTTGCAAAACTCTCTAATTCTAAATAATTTTGATATCCCTTGAGAGTTCGACTTAGAGGAAGTCGACTGCATTTTCATTTTGTGACCAATACAATTATGAATCGGGTGAATTTTGAGAAAGAGTTTTTTATTCAAACTTTTTTACGAACTATTTTTCTTTTCTGTCTGTCTTATACAGTATACTGGAGTCCCGTAGAAATGTTATAACCGATTTACTAACCACCAGAATCGATTAAAGTATGCATAGGAGAGTCAGAAAACTTGGACAGACACCACGATATTCTGAACCCGGTGTTTTAGTCGCTATTTTTATGAGGTAGTGCACAAAATTCCATAAGAACTAAACTACTATTGGTACCAGTTTTGATGAAATGTATATATATGAAAAACCAATACAATTAATTTCCACCCACTACCACTCCCATTTGTTTAAAACATAATATTTTCGGAAAAAATTATAAAAATTCGGGTGTTGTTCAGATGACCAAAGAAGGGCCGAAACCACATATGCTCTGGTGATGGCTTACTTTCTAAACCAGAGGTTTGATCTACTTTATTGCCCTCAACTTGGATTTCAGAAACTCAAAAGGCTGGAGCATTGTTTCCCTTTCGCACAATCTAGGTTAGCCAAGTCGACGTATTTTGACATTTTGGACTACATTGTCCTTGAACAGCTCATTGAACTCACATTTGTGCCTTCTCCTCCAAAAATCCGTCGAATATTACGAGTATTACTTATGAAAGAGTCCAGTATCAGTTTTCATTTCTGATTTTCATCTTTCGTTGAATATACACATAGGAGTCATCCGTGGAGTAAATACGAGTATTGACTCCAAGCAAAAATGAAATTCTAAACAACTTCGAAGCTGGTGCTAATAAAGTGATGTTTTGGCCTAGATTGTTAACATAATGCTTTTTTCTTGACAGCAGTTAGTTGGACTTTTACCCGTTTACTTCAAAACCAATCTATTTCACCTGTTCTTCAATCACCATGAAGAAAACTCTATAAAGACACAATGGAACATAAGACAGGGCATTCTGTGTTAACAGCTGCTCTAAGCAGTATCTGTTCCAGAAGGAGATTAATAAAAACAAAAATGTTATCGCATTTCCTCGCCGAGTGCACTGTACATGTTTTGAACAGTTCGAAGAACCTAGTCTCTAGTTGCACAATGCAATTGGCATATTGCACCTTGTGTTTATAATGTCACGAGATACAACTGGATCTTTTTTAATCGGGATCCCGAGTTCGCATATAGAGTTATCTACGATGAATATGCTTCCATAAGCGGCCTTGAAGCCAATGCAGAAACCTTGTGTCTCAACTTGAAGTTCACTGGTCATTTCCAGAATTTTCCTCATGGTTTAGATTTTTGATCTTTTACTGGCATTCGTTTTAAAGTCCTTTATCATAACTACCTAAAATTTGTATTCCAATGAGTAAGATGGATGACAAGACTTGCTCCGTATACAAACAACGTGGACAAAGTTTGCATAAATTTACCAATTGTATTGGTCACAAAATGAAAATACAGTCGACTCCCTCTAAGTTGAACTCTCAAGGGATATCAAAATTATTTCAAGTTAGAGAGAGTTTTGCAAAAATTCGATTTACTTACTTACTTACTTACTTAAGGTGGCGCTACAGTCCGGGGTGGACCAGGGCCTCAACCAACAAGCTTCTTCCAGCCGGCTCGGTTTCTAGCTAACTGTCTCCAGTTTCGCACGCCAAGTTGGTTGAGGTCCTCTTCCACTTGCGTGCGCCACCTTTTACGCTGTCCACCTCTACTGCGTTGTCATACGGGGTTGGATTCAAAGACTTTCCGGGCCGGAGCATTGGTGTCCATTCGCTCTAGATGACCCAGCCATCTCAGTCGTTGGCTTTTCACTTTTGCGGCTAGGTCGGTGTCGCCGTACAGCCCATACAGTTCGTTGTTGTATCTTCTTCTCCATTCCCCATCTATGCAGACGGGACCAAAAATCACCCGGAGAATTTTCCTCTCAAAACAGCCCAACGCCTTCTCATCCACTGTTAGCAGTGTCCATGCCTCTGCACCATACATCAGGACCGGGATGATAAGCGTCTTATACAGGGACAGATTAGTTGCTCGAGAGAGGGCTTTGCTTCTCAATTGCCTTCTTAGCCCAAAGAAACAGCGATTGGCAAGAGTAATTCTTCGTTTGATCTCAGCGCTGGTGTCGTTCGCTGAGTTTATAGCGGATCCTAGGTAGACAAAGTCTCTGACTACCTCAAAATTATAGCTGTCTATAGTGACGTTCTGTTCGAGACGTCGGTGTTGGGTGTCCTTTCTTGTGGACAGCATATATTTTGTTTTACTTTCATTCGCCGTTAGACCCATCTTCTTGGCTTCCTTCTCAAGCAAAAATTCGATTTAGAGAGAAATAAATAAGTTTGGAAATTTGAGAGGAGTATACAATAAACATGGTGAAAAATTCTTGTTACAGGGAAATTCGACTTAGGGGGAGTCCGACTTAGAGTGCGTCGACTGTAGTTACATGAAATTGGTAGCCAACTAGATTATCTACAAGATTGATTGTGAAAATGTTGCCCTAAACTTGACGGAGAAGGAGTTATTGTGCTGTAAAGAGGGAAGAAACTGAAAATCTTACATAATACGAAATTTTAGGCTTTTTTGGGAGCTCCATAGTGCTGTTTGTAGTTGTTGTACAAAAATACTTTCTGAGTCATATTTGTAGGAAATTATATTGTCTACAAATGTCTTTCATATTTTTTTTTCAAAAATATATACCGGAAAGAAGTTATAAGCAAAAAACTGAAAAAAGTGTCGATTTTTTGTAGTTTTTCCAGGATTTTGAAGGGGGCGGAGGGGGCGTGGTTGTGGAATTTTGGAATTTTCATCTACCAACCATACCATATAACATATCGAAAATTTAGAACTACCCGACCTTTTGTAGGGTAACCCCCCTTTTTTTACCTCTATTTACTGGACTATATTAAATGCAGCTAAAATTTGTACGATTTAAGTTTCTTAGAAGAAAAGAGTTATTTGCGCTAAGTTTTGAAATATTCACAAAGCGTTAAGTGATCCAATTCATTTGAGAAGGTGTGGTGTGATAAAAAAAGAAAAATTGATTTTTTTTATGTTTGAAATGGTATCCATGGTAACCATATGCACATTATTCTTTGATTTGTGACAATTTAAAATTCAAAGTATGGAAACCACTAAGAGCTTCAACTTGAGACAGATGTATGCAAGCCAATGCAACCAGACAGAGAGAAAAACATCCTATCTTCCCTGTACTGACAATTTTTGTTGGATAGATTAACGGGTGAATTATTATGATCTGTTAATTTTTTATAATTACTGCAAATGGATAATGACTCATTGAAAGAAGGTAATAGTGATAGAATTTTGACTCAAATATTTATATTAAATTTTAACGCAATCAAAAGAACTTACCATCATAATCCCTTGTGGTGGTGCACCGCTCCAGAGGGTATGGAAGTAAAAATCTAGTTTTATGGAATGAAGGAACAAATATTAGAATGTTTTTTTTTTATAACTAACACGACCCACAAATGACATGAAAGGTTTTTTTTATATGTTTACACTGAAAATTTTTAATAACAACTTTTCTATGTGAGCTAAAATTATTTATTTGGTGAATTTGAACTGGGTAATATTGAAAAACAATAGGCGTGTTTTATTGGGAAAGCTATCCGCAGCACAGTGAAATTTTATATGAATTACAAAAACAACATCGGCAGCAAAATCGCTGCCGATAAAAGTTAAAGTAGAATCCTGCTGCCGATAAACTTTCGACGTTTGTTCGAGTATCGAACTCGATTGAATAGGATTTAAGTGTGTCGTTATTGGATCTGTACAAAAAAGGTGCATAAGCTTTTACATGAGCCCGGAGTTCCTGCTGATCATCAAGAACGAAGTGTAACCTGGCAAGATCCAAATAGTCTTCAGAGACAAGTATTTACTAGCTCCATTTTGAATTCACTATCCTCAAAACTACTTTTCAAAATACTACCAGTAAGGTTATATGCAGGTGAAAAGGAAATAACGTGCTACGCCTTCTTCGGTGACACTAGTTAATGAAATTTTAGTAAGTAGTTTGGGTATTGAAGGCACAAATAGGCCAGGAAAAATGGGTTCCGAGGTTGAAAAAATTAATTCATGAAATATTAAAGTTGGAATCGACGCAGAATTGCAACCTCTATAACATATCCAAAGTCCCCCAAAATCCCTGCATTGGCTTTTTGTGTAAATGCATTTGAAGAGGTGCAGACGGGGAGAATTTTGAGGTCTATCAAACTAAAATATTTGTTTGGGTAAAACCTGATCATATGATACATGTTTTAAGCGTAGTTTTTAACGCTGAATCTAATGAAACCAAATTCAAAATGATACAACCACCCAAAAAGAAGTTATAGTCCTTTTTATGTAATGATGACTTTTTTTTCAGGTACAACAGGTAAAATATTACCGAAAACCCTTTGAAAATAACGGTATGTTAATGAAACTTGGAATGAATATTTCATTTGTCATAGGAACTAAGAATCAAGACAGTCCGTAAAAATATCCATGGTGAAAGGGTGTTTTTTTAAGGGGGAGGGGCAAGTGTAGAATGTTAACCATAGCACCCACGAAAAAACTCTTACACTCATGAAACTCGCCAAAAATATATAACTTGTCATGGCAACCAAGAATCAAAAAAGTCCTCATGAATATATTTGTTCTGGGGTTTTTTTTATTAAAGAGAGGGAAAATCTGGGAAGAAGTTGGAAGATTTGAGCCAAAATTCCGATTTGGTGTAATTGAGGTATATACACAAAGTATGGTATATGATTTAAGGGTATTTGTCATCCAGCCATCAATCATTTAGATGTTCATCGAGCCGTCAATCATTTAACGCATTGTTAAGCTGGCAACGCCGTGAGTACTTCAATTTCTTCTGTCAACGAGTTGGAGAACTTTCTATGACATACAAAAAAGCGCATTTTCTTCTTGAATTTTGTGAATTTGGCGCATATTAATAGTTGCAGGCTTAATATTTAATTGGAAAAATTGAAGAATTTAAATACTCACGACGTTGCCCAGCATTTCTTTTTCTTTTGTAAATTAAAACCCATGTAAGTAAGAAATTAAAACTTGAATTTAAAGACTGAATTTGATATTTTTTAGAAAATAAAATCATTATAAGCAATAAGTGTTTGCGATTTTTATCTGGATTTTGAAGTTGGCGAAGCAACATAATTTTATTTTATGGTATTGAGTTCTTCGAGGTCATATTTGTTCCAATAAATTGTTAAATAAAGATGCCTAATGGAATACCACATAGTTGCGCGGCCACAGGTTGCAATTTGCCGGACGATGAGGAAATGGTTTCGTGCGAGACATGTGCTCGTTGGTGGCACTACACATGCGGTGAATTTGAACCTTCCTTGTACGATACTGCAACTCCTTGGTTCTGTCGCACAAAGGATTGCGACGACGTTGCCAAAAATCAAGAAAAAGAAGGGGATACAAGCAAAGTAGTTGCTACCCAAGGTAAGGACTCCGACGATTTATCTGATGCTCTCGGCATTATGATTGCGGCAGCAAAATTAGCTCAGTCGACTGTCGATCAGAAAGATCACGAAATTGAGGTACTCAAAGCTGAGATGGATGTGCTTAAAACAAAATTACTTACAGCAACGAAGCCGCCACCACCGCCACCTGTTCAAGATAATTCGAAGCCTGTTGGGTTGACAAAACTCGCCCGCGATAGATTGGAAGCGGTTCGTGAAATTGGCTGCAAGCACAAGCTAATTTTGGAAAATTCATCTCGCGCTCATCAAACCTCTCATAAGGCTGAAAATGATCGTGGATCAAGGAGTTCCGATACAAGTTTATGCCAGCAATCGGATATGGCAAACTTGTTAACAATTCTAACTCGCAATCAAGTGCAAGAGTTGCCGTCATTTTCGGGTCACGACCACAAGGAGTGGCCCTATTTTGAGTCTGTATACAGGTCGACTACTGCAGAAGGAAGATACAATAGCAGAGAGAACGTTGCTCGTCTTAGAAAGGCGTTGGTTGGTGAAGCTCATAACCTTGTGAGCGATCGGTTGCGTTACTCGACGGATGCAGATGCGATTATGAACACATTACGATCCATCTACGGTAAGTCTGATGTATTAGTGCACAATCTTACTACAAATCTTCTCAAGTTACCAATGTTAAGTTCTGGAAGTGATATGAAGCTGCGCCAATGGTCCGTGGCATTAAATGGTTTCGTTGGTGATATCAACTCCATGAATCTTGGTAAAGAGCTCAATAACAATTATGTTCTGACGGATTTGGCTGGTAATTTGTGCCCCTCACTATATCATGATTGGCAGAAACGAAAAATAAAGAATCCTGATGCAAATTTACAAGATTTTGCATTATTTATGTCAGATAAGTTGTTTGATTTGCCCCCGGAGTTGTCGAAGCTGTCGAAGCCAATGGGTAGAGACAAGGCAGTTGGTGGTACTGTGCCTAAGAGAGTTTTGACCCACCAGTCAGTATCCAATGAAACCCATTATATCAAATGTGGAAAATCTGGACATGTGCTGAGTGAATGTGGAGATTTCAAAGCATTGAAGGTAGACGAGAGGTATGACTTTGCGAAAAGCAAAGCTACATGTTTCAGATGTCTCGATCCAGTCCCACACAAGTGGAACAGGTGTTCGCAAAGGAAGTTTTGTGGCATCGAAGGCTGTTCAAAGCATCATCATCCGCTTTTGCATCCATCAACTCCAAGGTCACCCTTAAATTCATCTGCACCCCCGTTCACTCCACCTGCACAGATTCACTCATCACATATTGGAGTAAAGGCACCAGTGATGTTCAAAGTTGTCCCGATTCGGTTATACGGAACTAATGACAGGTATTTGGACACGTATGCCTTTTTGGATGATGGATCCTCGATAACGATGATCGAACGTGAGGTTTTTGATTTCTTGAATCTGAAAGGTGAGCCTGAATCTCTAGTGCTGCAATGGACAAAGGGTGTCTCGAGAAGTGAGGACTCAATGCGAACAACTTTGAGCGTCTCGGCTGTGAGCAAGGTTAAACGATTTACTCTCAAGAACATATATACAGTCAATGGTTTGGAACTTCCTAGCCAGACCGTCAACGTCAGTGCTTTACAGAAATCTTTCGCTCATCTTAAAGATTTGCCGTTAATTGAGCTGGATAATGCAAAACCGAAGATTCTTTCGGGCTTAGACCAAGCTAAGCTTCTAACTGGCAAGCAGCAACGGTCGGGGAAAGACGATGAACCAAGAGCTTTAAAAACACCCCTAGGTTGGGTTGTGTTTGGAACGACGAAGTTGGATTCAAGTGTGTCGTGCGTCAACTCCCCTAAAAAGGCGTCAATTTCGTATTTCCACGGAATATCAAACCAAGATGATGAGCTGCACGAACTAGTTAAGCGCCACTTTTCAACCGAAGAATTCGGAGTAAAGCCACCTTGTGATGACTTTATAAGCAAGTCTGATAAGCGAGCATTGAATATTATGGAGCAAACGCTGTGTCGAGTCAGTGACCAATATGAAATCGGACTTCTTTGGAACAATGATGAAGCCAAACTTCCAGACAGCTATGCCTTGGCGGAAAGGAGACTTGTGAGTTTTGAAAAGACTTTGATGAAGAATTCGGAGCTGAAGTGTTGGATGAAACTATACATGGAGGACCTAGTGACAAAAGGGTACGCGAGGATAGCGACAGCGGAGGAGCTTAAGCAAGATTGGAAGCGAATATGGTACGTTCCAATATTCATCGTTTTAAACAAGAATAAGTGTCCACCGAAGCCGAGGGTAGTAGCAGATTTTGCGGCGAGAGTAGATGGAATTTCTCTAAATTCAAAATTGTTGAAAGGTCCAGATAACCTCGTTCCCCTGCATGCTGGACTCTTCAAATTTAGAGAGCGAAAAATTGCTGTTAATGCAGATGTCAAAGAGATGTTTCATCGCATCCGAATTCGTGAAGCCGATCAGCAGTGTCAGCGCATCCTTTGGAGAGATTGTGATTCCAGCCGTAAACCGACAGTGTACGTGATGCAGGTGATGATGTTTGGGCCCCGCTGTTCCCCTTGTTGTGCACAGTTTGTGAAGAATCACCATGCCAATCTTTACCAAACCCAGTGTCCGGAAGCTGTCGATGGATTGGTCAATAGAACTTATGTTGATGACTATTTCAACAGCCATGACACGCTTGAAGAGGCAGTATCCGTAAGTAATGATGCCATAAGAATTTGTAAAGCTATGAATTTTGAGTTAGCTGGCTTTCAATCGAATAGTAGAGCTCTTTTGAATCAAATACCAGAGACGAATATAAAGGCCAGTCTTGTAAGCATTAATCCGGATGAAACCGAAAATTACGTAACGAAGATTTTGGGGATGTTTTGGCACCCCTCATCAGACGAATTAATTTACAAGTTGAACGACGAAGAATGTTTAAGAAAGATGTCGGATCAGAGAGCTGAGATGTCAAAACGTGAAGTCTTAAGGACCATCATGAGAATTTTTGACCCGCTCGGTTTGGTTTCTTGCTTCATTATTAAAGGACGAGTCATCTTACAAGAGATTTGGCGTGAAGGCTTTGGTTGGGAGGAGCCGATATCAGAGCAGTTGAAGAGCCAGTGGTTGGACTTTGTGAGAGATTTAAGAAGAATCGAATGTATTAAGATTCCACGCCCGTATGCATCTTGGTCGCCCGACTCTTCAAATAAAAGTTTGATCGTGTTTGTTGACGCTTCTGAGAAGGCGTTTGCTGCGGTTTGCTATTGGCGCTTCGAGAAGAATGGGATGGTGGAGATAGCATTAGCTATGGCGAAGACGAAGGTGGCTCCGGTGAAGAAACTCTCCGTACCTCGTTTGGAGTTGCAAGCAGCTGTGCTTGGTACTCGAATTGCGGAGACGGTCAAGAATTCACACTCGATTAGAGCGGATGAGGTCATTTTCCTATCTGACTCGAAGACAGTGCTGTCCTGGATTTGTTCTTCGACTTTCAAGTTCCCCAGTTTCGTGGCAGTTCGCATTGGCGAGATTTTGGATGTATCGAACCCAACTCAATGGTTTTATGTGAGATCATCGGATAATGTTGCCGACGACGGAACCAGGTGGAGGGAGATTCCAGAAGACGCAGATATTGGAGAAACCAGGTGGTTTTCTGGTCCGAATTTTTTGAAGCTACCTCGGACTGAATGGCCAATCACGGCAGGAAATGTTGGTAGCTCCTCCGAAAAGGTAAGCGATAATATCACTCCTATATTTCCAATACATTTGCACAGGCGGTTGATATCATTTGATGTTTATGATGAGTTAAAGGCAAGGTTTCGAGCTAGGTGGTTTTCGGCCATAAGGGTGTTGGCATTTCTCTTACGTTTTAAGGATTTATTAAGAAGGCTGCCAATCGAGAGAGAACCTTTCGTAACGCCTTCAGAGATTTTACGTGCTCAGGACTGGGTGTTTAGAAAAATTCAACAAGAAGCCTTCCCAGATGAGCTTGCCTGCCTGCGTCAGAAACAAAGTTTGCCGCCCAAGAGTTGTTTATGGAATTTATCACCCTTTATGGACGATGAAGGCACATTGCGATTAAGCTCAAGAGCTCAAAATGCAAGTCTTTCGTATGCTGCACGTAACCCAGCCATCTTGCCCAAAACCCATCCACTGGTTGACATATTAATAACGCATCACCACGAAGCTAATTTTCATCGAGGAACAGAGACTACTATAATCGATATAAGAGAACGGGCTTGGATTATCAGCATCCGTGTTGCAGTAGCTCGTGTCCAATCGAGATGTTTTATGTGCCGGCGACTAAAGGCGAGACCAACCATGCCATTGATGGGACAACTCCCTGAAAGCCGACTAGCCTTTGACTTAAGGCCGTTTACTCACGTAGGAGTTGATTGCTTTGGCCCGTTGTATGTGAAGTATGGAAGGGGGACTGTTAAGCGATACGGCATGATATTTACATGTCTGAGTTTTAGAGCCGTACATATCGAAGTTTTGAACGACCTAAGCATGGACCAGTGTATTATGGGTCTGCGTCGCTTTCTCATTAACCGAGTAGTAACGAAGTTCATTTATAGTGATAATGGGCTAAACTTTGTTGGAACACGAAATTGCCTGGAAAAGGATTACAAGGAGATGGAAAAGGGACTCAGCGAGTACTGTGCAACGTACGAAGGAATAGTTTGGCGATTTATACCAGCTTATTCTCCTTGGATGGGAGGAGCGTGGGAGCGGCTTATAAAATCCATCAAGTCTAGTACTGAGTTCATACTAAGGGGAGTGACACCTCGAGAAGACGTCCTCGTAAATGCCCTATTGGAAGCACAGGGACAGATCAACAGACGTCCTCTGACCCATATACCCGTTGATCCCGAGGATCCTATTCAATTATGTTCGGCGATAGTGAAAGGGATTTCACGGCTCCTGGAGACTTTACCGATTACGACAAATTGAGCAGGATGTACAGTCGTCGAGCACAGCATCTTATGAGAGAATTTGCAAGACGTTGGTACCAAGAGTACCTCCCGGAGATTACAAGACGGTCAAAGTGGCACAAAGATAGCAAACCTATACAGATTGGAAGCATCGTCCTTGTGATTCAGCCAGAAGAAATTAGATCTGCTTGGAGGATGGGCAGAGTAACTAATGTTTACCATGGGAGAGACGGGGTTGTCCGTATCGCCGATGTTCGACTAGCTAATGGAGTACTTTTGGGAAAGCGGTCAGTTGGGAGGCTCGCTGTGCTGGATCTTGAGTCTTCGCGTACAGCTTCAGACGGGCCCCGGGATGTCATCGAGCCATCAATCATTTAGATGTTCATCGAGCCGTCAATCATTTAACGCATTGTTAAGCTGGCAACGCCGTGAGTACTTCAATTTCTTCTGTCAACGAGTTGGAGAACTTTCTATGACATACAAAAAAGCGCATTTTCTTCTTGAATTTTGTGAATTTGGCGCATATTAATAGTTGCAGGCTTAATATTTAATTGGAAAAATTGAAGAATTTAAATACTCACGACGTTGCCCAGCATTTCTTTTTCTTTTGTAAATTAAAACCCATGTAAGTAAGAAATTAAAACTTGAATTTAAAGACTGAATTTGATATTTTTTAGAAAATAAAATCATTATAAGCAATAAGTGTTTGCGATTTTTATCTGGATTTTGAAGTTGGCGAAGCAACAGTATTTTTTAACGCTGAATCTAATAAAAGCATAACTAAAATGATGTAAGCACCCTTAACAAAGTTATGGGCCTTTTCAAGCAAAACTTAATTTTTTAAATCGTATTTTCCGTAGAACAAGTCAAAAGTTAACAGTCACCAAAAACACTATTAGAACAAAGATATTTGTATGGACTATTTTGATTCTTGGTTGCCATGAAGAGTTTAATATTTTTGGCGAGTTTCATGAGTGTAAGAGTTTTTACGTGGGTGTTATGGTTAAAATTCTTTGTTGCCCCTCCCCCTTAAAAAAAACACCCTTTCACCATGGATATTTTTAGGGACTCTCTTGATTCTTAGTTCCTGTGACAAATGAAACATTAATTCCAAATTTCAGTAACATACCGTTATTTTCAAAGGGTTTTCGGTAATATTTTACCTGTTGTACCTGAAAAAAAGTCATCATTACATAAAAAGGACTATAACTTCTTTTTGGGTGGTTGTATCATTTTGAATTTGGTTTCATTAGATTCAGCGTTAAAAACTACGCTTAAAACATGTATCATATGATCAGGTTTTACCCAAACAAATATTTTAGTTTGATAGACCTCAAAATTCTCCCCGTCTGCACCTCTTCAAATGCATTTACACAAAAAGCCAATGCAGGGATTTTGGGGGACTTTGGATATGTTATAGAGGTTGCAATTCTGCGTCGATTCCAATTTTAATATTTCATGAATTAATTTTTTCAAGGTTCCCCATACGATTTGTGCTATTTTTCCTGGTCTAAAAGCAAAACCTAACCCTACAATGGTTTGGCAATACGAGAGTAACTGAACCATCAAGTTGCGTAGATATGCAGATATCTGGGATGGGACCTAATATGAAAAAGTTTTGTTTGAAAAATTTTAGAACCGTAAAAGACCTTAAACTTCCTACTCAAACCTTAGATATCAGCCAACTACATCTTAAATTCCGTTTTAGAAAGAAGCTTCCAATTCATGGCTATGAAAAAGCTACCCCGGATTTACTAATTGGACTTGATAATACTCACTTGGGAGTAGGTCAAAAGTTTGCAGCCGATGGGTGGAAAGGTCCAAACTTGGTTGGGTAGTTTATGGATCAGACGATAGTTGTGAGATTTTGCAAAATCACCGTAGCTTCTACACCAATGCGAGTGAGACGTCAATGGATAACTTGGACCAAATAATAAACGACTACATAGCTAATGACAATTTAGACGTTCGAGATGCTGAACATGTCGAATCATCAGAAGATAAGAGAGCTAAAATATTGTAAGAAACAACTACCAATAAAATAAATGACCGCTTTGAAACTGGGTTACTGTGGAAATACGATCACATCACCTTTCCATCGAGCCGAGTACAAGCAGAAAAAAGAATGCTGGCTTTCGAGAAAAAATTCCAACGAGACGTAAACTACTACAAAAAATACAGTCGAATTATGAAAGAATATGAAGAAAAAGGATACACAAGAAGGTTAACTGCAGCCGAAGCTTCGAAGAAAGGACCAAGAACGTGGTACTTGCCTCACTTTGGTGTTTGGAATCCTAATAAGCCAGGCAAGCTCCGGTTAGTTTTTGATGCTGCTGCGGAAACAAATGGAGCTTCGTTAAATTTGTCCCTGCTAAGTGGTCCGGATCAATATCAAGATTTAGTATCAGTTCTGATGAAGTTTAGGCAGAGGCCCATTGGTGTGTGCGCAGACATCGTGGAGATGTTTCAGCAGGTGAGAATTATAGAAGATGATCAAGATTCGCAACGCTTTCTATGGAGAGTCAAACCGAATGAGCCTTTTTGCGAGTACGTTATGAACGTAATGACGGTCGGAGCAACGTGCTCACCATGTTCAGCACATTATGTCAAGAATCGAAACGCTTTAGAGTTCCAACTCAAGTATCCGAATGCGGTAGATGCTATAGTCAAAAACCATTACGTCGATGATTTGGTACACAGTTTCAATAACGAGGAAGAAGCCGTTAAAACTTGCAAAGAAATCGTATGGATTCATAAAAATGGAGGTTTTGAGTTGAAAAGATTTGTTTCTAGCTCGAAGATAGTGAACCAAAATTTCAATGGAAGTCAGGAGAATGCATCGGCTTTCAGCCTTGAGAGAGGCGATACGGCATTCTTCCAGAAAGTACTGGGTATGCATTGGAATACCAAAGATGATTCTTTTCAGTTTGTCATGGCGTTCGGAAAAGTGGATTCTGAATTGTTGAAAGGTCAAAGAATGCCCACGAAACGAGAAGCCCTAAGTGTTACGATGTCTGTTCTTGATCCATTCTGTCTTGCTGCAGAGTACTCCTTAACAGCAAAAGTAATGTTACAAGAAATTTGGCGTCAACACGTAGGGTGGGACGAGCAAATTTCAGGTGAAGCTGGTGAGCTCTGGATCAAGTGGCTGAATAACCTTAAGGAAGTAAGAACTATGTCAATTCTTCGCTGTTACAGTTTTTCATTTTTTAACTTACCATTGGAGCTTCATGTGTTTTCTGACGCTAGTGAAACAGCGTATGCTGCTGTACGCTATTGGAGAGTTGCAGAACAAAAAGGAGGATGGGGCTTGGCGTTTGTGATGGGAAAAACAAAATGTGCCCCTCTAAAACTAACAACGATTCCACGCCTGGAGCTACAGTCTGCTGTTTGGCCACACGTATTCGCCAAATTATACTAAAAAACCATGACATCAAACCGTCCAAGGTGGTTATGTGGAGTGACTCACGAACTGTTTTATCATGGATTAAGTCAGACCACAGGCGCTATAAACCTTATGTAGCTCATCGAGTAAACGAGATCTTGGAAAATAGCGCAGTAGCAGAATGGAGGTGGGTCCCAAGTGCACTGAATCCTGCAGACTTTGGTACTCGTTTGAAAGATGGAAAACGAGAATCGATCGTTTTCGATCAAAGAAGTGTCCACAATGTAAGTTCAACAGTGCGAAGCCGAGATGGGCCAACTGCCTAAACAGTGCGAAGCCGAGATGGGCCAACTGCCTAAAGATCGTCTAACGCCCTTTGTAAGACCGTTTACTTATGTTGGCCTTGACTATATGGGCCCATTTTTAGTTACCATTGGGAGAAGTAAAGTTAAGCGATGGATTGCTTTGTTTACATGTCTTACAACTCGTGCAGTTCATTTGGAGATTGCGAGAGATCTTTCCACTGACACGTGTCTAATGTGCATACATAATTTCACATCTCGACGAGGTACTCCTGTAAGAATCTGTTCTGATAATGGTACAAATTTCATAGGAGCTGATAGAAACAGAAAGATTGCCGACGTACTAGCAAATAGGAAGATTGAGTGGTTGTTCAATTGTCCCTTGAACCCACATGCTGGTGGCTGCTGGGAACGCTTGGTACGCAGCGTGAAGAGAGCAATGGGACATGCGTTATTTAATGAAAGTCTTCAAGAGCATAGTCTATATATATGATGTGTGAAGCTAAAAACATAATTATTTCAAGACCACTGACTCATATTCCCCTTGATACTTCTACTGACGAGCCCTTAACCCCTAATCATTTTCTTTTAGGTATTTCAAACTCAGACCAGACTCCTCACCCACACGAAGAGCAGCTGGTAGTCACAAGGAAACAATGGCGAAAAGTTCAGCAAATACAACATCGATTCTGGAAGAAATGGCTTGCATTACCTTCCAGATTTATGTAGGAGAACAAAATGGTACGAACCTGTTAACCCCTTGTCAATTGGAGATTTAGTATTAATATGTGATAGTAACATTCATCGTTCTAAATGGCCAATGGGAAGGGTAATCAAAATATTCCCTGGAAAAGATCAGCAAGTAAGAACAGCTGAAGTAAAAACGAGTACAGGCGTTGTTAAAAGACCAGTTTGTATTTTGGCAAAGCTAGACCTAGACATTGGTGAATCTGATATGGTTCACGGAGGTGGGGGTGTTAAAAGGATTTTGTTTTGTTTATTATAATTTAATGAGTTTATTTTTCTTAGTGTACCTTAATTTGTTATTTGTTCAATTGTTTGTTCGTTGTTATTCAATTTTATATCACCTAGACAATATTGTTATTTTTTCCTAACAAATTTTTAAATCATTTATTTTAAGTATGAACATATTATTTCATTAATGTTAAAGGCGTTGAAGAATAAGGACCCATAAAAGCGTGAGTTAATTTTTATTTAGATTAATAATTTATAATTTTAAAATATCAATTTATAGGAAATAAAACATTCATACAATGTATTCTAAACTTGAATACGTGTGTTTTATTTAAGAATTCTGCAGCCTTAACAGGTACGATTGGTACTTTATGTGTCTCGAACCCGATGGCTATGTTCGTAGAGCAGAATGAAGGGCCCTGTTTAGACTGTAACTTTTCACTTTCCCATGACCATGTTTTTGTAGAAGTAATCGGTGAGGAGAAAATTTCACCAATAAATTCATCGTCATGGCGGCGGCGGCGCACAGTGGAACGATCCATACAAATTTCTGGTCATGAGGTGATTTTTTTTTTGTAATATGAATATAGTTTATATATGTAATGTTTTGAAAACTGTCCCCTCTTTCATAAGCTTTAAAATTTTTGCTTGTAAGCATAACGGTTTTCATGAAATAATGGCTTAAGTTAACACTTTTTTTCTAAGCCGCAAAAATGTGATATTAGATAGTTTTTGTTTTTCGAATCTTTCATTCAATTTTTGAGATAACTCAATGAAACAAATTTTGTTCAGCTAAGGAGGATTAGTTTAAAAAAATTAAATTGAAAATAAAATAAAATCAAAGATATGTCCATTCGAAAACACCTGTTTTTACAGTTGCTTTTAAAAAATAATATCTAGAGCTTCCAACAAACTTTTAAAAAAATGCTTACATATGCCTGCTTTCTATTTCACCTTAAGGGAATTTTATGCTATCGGTGAGTAATATTTAACAAGAATTGGATCCGACCGGATCCGACCCCGCTAACCTATGAGCTTTAAAAAATCTCTATCTTTTATACTGGTCATTGCTCAACTGTCTTATTTTTTTTGTAACAGAGACCAAAATATACTTTTACAGTATTTTTAGGTGTGCTGAACTCGAATCCGAAGACAGAAAAATTCTATCACGTCAAGTTTCTGGGATATAACCGTTAGAAAATTGTAAATACCCGTTTTTCGCTGTTTTCGTAACAGCACTTTAACATAACCTATGTTAAAGCGTGAGGTTACTTGTTTGAACAAAATGTGTAACGGTTTCTAGAAGAACAAAATTTTTTCTTTTAAATTTCTTTCAAATCTTTCCGGTATCTCTTTTCTTTTCCGAGAAATCCATCAGATCCGAATGACGGTATCGAGAGTGAAAATAGCATCTAAAGCTTATTTTTGATTTTGAATACTATTCTTTTGTTTTTCAATTTACTTGAACCTTTTTTTTCATTTATCTATTACATATCTTAATTTTCCACAATTTTCTTAAAGAAATTTTGTGAAATAAAATTAATGCTATTTTATAATTCTAAGGCTACTTATTTGGATTTAGAATTATTTATTTAAGTTTTCACCAGTTTGTATCGGGAAACAGTATTTTAAATTGATTGATTTTTAATAGTGATATAATGTATATTGTACGTACATATGAACATGGATTTATGTAATACATGCCACTTTCATAAATATTCTGGAGACGGGTATTTGAAATGTTTTTAAGAGAAAAAATACCATTTTCTTTTATATAATAGTTGAAGAAAAGCTCATTTTCAAAACTGTGCATCATTTGGATGAATAAGTTTTTTAAATTCGATAGAATCATAGTATTGGATACAATCATAAGTATCTACCTACTTTTGGGTGTATGGATCTCAACAAAACAAATTAAAATTTTTTTACTTGATTATTTGAGGAACAATTTTTTAAGTAAAAATGTTAGTATTTAAAATAAAAAATACAAATATGGTGAACTTTAAAATTCCATTTTTTTTTATGTTGGTTATTTTTTTTTCCAAATGCAATTTACTAGTTATGGAATCGTATGTTTTATGAAATATTTGTCAATGTTTTATTAATCTATAGTATTTCACAAACACAATGGCGAAAAAATCATCAAAATCCATCCATTTATTCAAAAGTTAAAGCACGATGTCCACTTTTTCAGCTTTTCGTTCCACTGTGCGGCGTAGTGAGCAATTATAGTCTTAACAGGGTCGTTCGTAAGTGCATGGTTGTTTTGTTTTAGCTTTTCGACTAAATGGAAAAATGATCCTATCCTATTCTATGCTAAAAAAACGGCCTTAAATTAGCAGCCCAGGAAAATTAGACTTTTACTTCGAAAAAATTGCGACAAAGCTGATTTTTGGTGGAGTGGCTTATTATGACACCTTAAGCATTTCCTGAAAAGTACCCTTAATTTGGCCCGGGGCTAAATTTTGTAGGGGGGGGGGGGGGTGAAAGGGGTTGCAGTTCAGTTTATTGAGAATTGCTCCTAAACTATAGGTTTTATAGAAAAAATTTGGGGGTAAAAATTAAAGCTGATGTTATTCTACACTAAAAATGTTAACATACTTTTATTCGTAGAACCAATAGTTTCAGAGAAAAACGTTCAAGAACTTCATGGTGCAGTGAGTTTAGTCCAAAAAATCTATAAAATTTTTGCTTATCGCTGGGCAAATTTTGTTTTGTGATTTATGTTTAAGTACAACTCCTTATTGTAAAATCAAGTTTTTGGGGTGGTAGGGGAAAGGGAATGGTCGCCATCTTGAAAACAAGGTTGATTTTGTTTTTGTTTAATAACTCGTTGAAATTGCGTTTTTCAAAAAAATGACCAAAGAAACAGATTTTAGACGATTAAATTATCTAAAAAAATGACCCATTGAACAGCTCTGTGTGTTTATTAATCTCAAGGTTACAGCGGATAAAAGGTCACCTATGCCTCATATATGGTGGGGATGAAATGACGTTTTTTTAAGGTTTTTCGCTTATTGTGCAAAAACTTTATACATTTTTTGGACTAAACTCACTGCACCATGAAGTTCTTGAACGTTTTTCTCTGAAATTATTGCTTCTACGAAAAAAAGTATGTTAATATTTTTTGTGTAGAATAACATCAGCTTTAATTTTTACCTTAACATTTTTTCAATAAAACCGATAGTTTAGGAACAATTCCCAAAAAACTGAACTTCAACCCCTTTCACCCCCCCAAAAAAATTTAGCCCCGGGCCAAATTTAGGGTGCTTTTCAGGAAATGCTTAAGACGTCATAATAAGCCACTCCACCAAAAATCAGCTTTGTCGCAATTTTTTCGAAGTTTGCCCATTTTTGTCTAATTTTCCTGGGCTATAGTCTAAAGTGTAAAATTCAGAATTTTTATATTTTACAAGTGACAAACAAGATATATTCTGCGGACTGTCAAACGATAATTTGCAAACCACAACATCAAGACGCATTCCACAAGGCATTTACCTTCACATTTTCTTAGCACACATTTTACTGGGTTTATATTTTATGGCAATTAGCATCTATATGCAACCAAACAAATTACTTAAGTGAATGATGAAAGGTCAAAATTCATGATCATTCCCATTTCACACAAATCGCTATTCGCAGCTCATATGAAAAGCTCCTTATGTAAAACTTTGGTCTACAAAGACCAGTTTGTTCAAACACAGTTCAAATTTTGATCCAATGCTCAGCAATTTTAAGTCACTGCTTTTGGTAGATTCAAGGCTACTTGTACAAACGTGGTTCAAGTTTTGATGCGTGGTTCCATTATTTTAGCTCACTGATTTCGGCAGTTTAACTGAGGTTCAACAATGGTTAAGCTTGAAATTGTTATTACAACATACTTGAACCTTGAATCATCGTTGCACTTAATGTAGATCCGATGAAATCTATGAGTCACAAATGCTGAACCATGGATCAAATTTTAAACCAGTTAGTACAACTGAAACTAACTGAATTTCAAGGAGGGTTCAAGCATATTTGGCTACTAACGTACTTGAACTATCGTTGAACCTCAGTTAATCCGGTAAAATTGGTGAGTTAAGAAATGTCCAATGGGAAACTAGGTAAATGCATTAAAATAAGCCATACAGTCATGTCCTTATTGTAATTATTATAAAATTATCACTAATAAAGTAATCTACTCCATGTGTAATGAGTTTGGTATTATACGACGACTTTTGAATCATGACTTTTCAAAATTTTATGAGTGCAAATGAGAAAAAAAAAGTTGATTTCACTTTCACAATATTAAATTTCGAAAAAAGTCAACTAAAAAGTCTTCGTGTAATAGCAGACTAAATCATGACTTTCTTACTTTGACCATAGCCTACCAACATACCCCTACCCCTTTTTTTTCTTTTGTAGCTGCAAAATCAATTTTCGTATCTGAAAATGGCAAATAAAGAAAAAAGGGACACAAACATTTGATTGAAACCATAAATTATATAAATATATAGTTATATTTCCCATTTTATTTGCAAATAAGCTAGTTTTTGTTAATAATTTTGGTTTATTTCTACTTTTAACTTTCACAAAATTTACTTTTGTGTCGTGACAGCTGTTCAGGGGTACCATATTGCAAATACAAAAATATAGGCCACTGCAGATGCGTTTTATTGGAAACTTCTCACTGTACTATATATAAAATCCCAAAAAAACACGCCTTTTAAGGTGAATATAAATTTAAATTCAAAATAGCTTTTTATGGCCTTTAGTCCTACAAATTGGCGTTTCGTTCGGCTTACTCACTTGAACTCATCAGTGACATAGTGAGGGCTTTGTCATACGCAATTTGTGTTAAGTTCAGTTCAACTTACATGAATTTTTCAACGAAAATCCACTGTAAACTATATCCAACAAGATTAGAATTCCTAATCATTAAGCTGGAAGTTTTTTTTGCCCGGGGCCAGGCATAGTTTCTATATAAGAAGGTTTTATAATACAAATTCTATATACTACTGAAATAAATCAGCCAAGTAGAAGACTTAGCATTAAGGATTGGACTTGTTGAATTATTGATTCAAAAAAGCTTTTTATGGCCTTTAGTCCTACAAATTGGCGTTTCGTTCGGCTTACTCACTTGAACTCATCAATGACATAGTGAGGGCTTTGTCATACGCAATTTGTGTTAAGTTCAGTTCAACTTACATGAATTTTTCAACGAAAATCCACTGTAAACTATATCCAACAAGATTAGAATTCCTAATCATTAAGCTGGAAGTTTTTTTTTGCCCGGGGCCAGGCATAGTTTCTATATAAGAAGGTTTTATAATACAAATTCTATATACTACTGAAATAAATCAGCCAAGTAGAAGACTTACCATTAAGGATTGGGCTTGTTGAATTATTGATTCAAAATAGCTTTTTATGGCCTTTAGTCCTACAAATTGGCGTTTCGTTCGGCTTACTCACTTGAACTCATCAGTGACATAGTGAGGGCTTTGTCATACGCAATTTGTGTTAAGTTCAGTTCAACTTACATGAATTTTTCAACGAAAATCCACTGTAAACTATATCCAACAAGATTAGAATTCCTAATCATTAAGCTGGAAGTTTTTTTTGCCCGGGGCCAGGCATAGTTTCTATATAAGAAGGTTTTATAATACAAATTCTATATACTACTGAAATAAATCAGCCAAGTAGAAGACTTAGCATTAAGGATTGGACTTGTTGAATTATTGATTCAAAATAGCTTTTTATGGCCTTTAGTCCTACAAATTGGCGTTTCGTTCGGCTTACTCACTTGAACTCATCAGTGACATAGTGAGGGCTTTGTCATACGCAATTTGTGTTAAGTTCAGTTCAACTTACATGAATTTTTCAACGAAAATCCACTGTAAACTATATCCAACAAGATTAGAATTCCTAATCATTAAGCTGGAAGTTTTTTTTGCCCGGGGCCAGGCATAGTTTCTATATAAGAAGGTTTTATAATACAAATTCTATATACTACTGAAATAAATCAGCCAAGTAGAAGACTTAGCATTAAGGATTGGACTTGTTGAATTATTGATTCAAAATAGCTTTTTTGGCCTTTAGTCCTACAAATTGGCGTTTCGTTCGGCTTACTCACTTGAACTCATCAGTGACATAGTGAGGGCTGTGTCATACGCAATTTGTGTTAAGTTCAGTTCAACTTACATGAATTTTTCAACGAAAATCCACTGTAAACTATATCCAACAAGATTAGAATTCCTAATCATTAAGCTGGAAGTTTTTTTTGCCCGGGGCCAGGCATAGTTTCTATATAAGAAGGTTTTATAATACAAATTCTATATACTACTGAAATAAATCAGCCAATTTAAATTAACAAACAAAACAAAAACATTCAACATTATAAAAAAAATACGTTATTTTATAAAAAAAATGGTTTGATGATGGTGGATGAAATCGGTGATGGTGGAGATGCTGGTTGGTGATGGAAATCGCATTTCTTCTCCCGAAGGTTTTGCTTTTTTCAAATTTTTCCCTTTTTTGTTGCACTGGTGGCTGTCTTTTTTTTCTTTTTCTCGAACGAATTGGTGTTTGTATGGAAGATAGCAGGTACTATTACTTCATGTGGTGAATTTCCGGGGGGGGGGGGGGGGGGGGGTACACTCTGGATAGCTTCTTTTTATGTTAGGTGTGGTCTCTGATATTTGGATGTTTTATGATTTTTGTAGTTTTATGGTTAGGGTGTGTTTTTCATGGGGGACTTCTGACGAGCGGACTTTTTTTGTTTTAGAAAATCGTAGGGCTTGAACGTTTTAGGGATCTTTTTTTTTGAGCCTGTTTTTTTATATTGGGGTTTTTGTATGCGATTTGTGTGTGGTGTTTTTTATTTGGGTGAAATGACAGTTGTTAACCACCTTTTTCTGCACAGTTTGATGCGATGTTTTCTTTTTGCGTGCACGAAAGGATTTTTTTTGTTTTTAGGGACCCGGTGGATGGTTTATTCGTACACTCGTCAATGATTGGGATCGAAGAAAAAACACTTTGATTTATATTTAAACGATCGCCCGAAATATTTGTTTTTTCATAACAAACTCTTAATTATATGGCGTACAAAAATGGATTTTTAAGTTTCTATTCTCGGATTATTGAAATCTTTTGGGATAAGGTAGGTAATACTTTTTTATCTTGTAACTCCGAGTTAAAAAAAAATTTGCCGTCAAATCGTCCGCCACGAAAAGCACCCTTTAAAATCTTACACCCAATAGAAGAAAGAAGTTGGCAATCTCGGTCTTTTATAGTCCGTCGTCAACAGCCATTTCTTAGGCATTTTCGAAGAGAGGCATTCAAATAATGGCATCTAAGGGTTTCCGGATATGTTGTTTCTGACTGAGTTTTTACCACAGAATCATGATTTTGGTCTCTAAAATTCCTTATTGAATTTTTGAATAATAGGTGTGCCAAAAATATGATCTCCAGTTAAATCCCATCCAGAATACACCGGAAAAGCATCCATCATTTAAACATTGCTTGTATTGGTGACATGAAAACCCAAGCCAGATAATGCTTTCTTTTTTCATTTTCTCTTAGAAATCATCTTTCGTGTCTAGCAAATGAGATGACAACTTGAGAGCACTAATTTATATTCGAAATTAATCTCTTCGGTTTTCATCTCATACACCATCTCGTTTCCACCATCAAAATCCCCAATGCGATCCACATCCTTTGCATACAATTACCTTTATTATATTTTCTGGTTGGTATCTAGGCTAAACGGAAAAGAACCTCAAACTGTGACCGTTTGCTGTTTCTGGTTCAACAAAATTGAAAATTAAAAATCGTTTCCTACACATTAGGGCCTTTGTGGCTTTCCTAACTGTCAATTCAATGTGTTTGTTCCAGAGGAGTTTGTTGTCTAGTGTGATTCCTAGATATTTTCCCTCCCTCTTCGTTTCTATGACTTGGCCAGCTAACCTTATAGGTTTCATTCGTGCCAGAAGCCTTTTGTGTAAATGGTATGACCGTGGGTCTTTGTAGGATTTATATTTAGTCTTACCGATAGACACCATTTTCTTGTAATTATTAGTCCTCTTTGTACTATATCACAAAGAGTTTCTTCGAACTTCCCAAGGGCTATTATGACGATATCGTCCGCGAATCCTAAACAGCATATGCCTTGAGAAGTCAGACTTTCTAGTAGCTGATCCACAACGAGACTCCACAACAAGGGTGACTGTACCCCCTCCCTAAGGATAGCCTCTTGTTGTAGTGATTTTCTGAACACTTTGCCCTGTGTGTGCCTCTGCCGTTCTTGTGCTCAGCATTTGATTGATCCATCTGGTTAAAGTGATGGGTACACTCTTCCTAATCAAAAGCTTTGTTTACTGCCTCATGAGAGTTGTTATCGAAAGCGCCTTCAATGTCTAAGAAGGCACATAAAGCGATTTCTTTTCCATTGAAGGCAGTTTGAATGGTGTTAGTTAGTTCGTATAAGGCAGTGTCCGTAGATCTACCTACCCTGTAAGCATGCTAGCGGCTGTTAAGAGGCAGCTTGATACGAACTTCTGATCTTAGGAAGTTATCAATTATATTTTCCAAAGTTTTCAGTAGAAAAGATGTTAAACTTATTGGTCTGAATGACTTTTGATGGGTTGTATCTTTCTTCCCTACCTTGGGAATAAAGATGTATTTAGCTCTTCTCCATAGACTTGGTATGTACCCAAGTGCTATACTACTATGAAGTATGCTAATTAAATGAAGGCATATGTTCCTCTTTCCTTGCTGTAAAAGGGCTGGATAAATACCATCCACCCCTGGAGATGTAAAAGGTTGAAAGTTGCTTAGTGCCCAATCAAGTCTTTTTATCTGAGCAGATAGTTTTCGCTATCTTCCAGTCTTTTTGTTTGGATTTGAGAGGTATTCTCTCTATGGTATTTCCTACTGTCGGTCGGTGAACAACCTGGAAAATGAGTATTTAGCAGAAATGTAGATCTCTGCTCCTCATTTTCTTCGAAGTGCTACAGATGTTAATGACTTCTCTCTTGCTAGAGCTTTATGTAGTCTTGCAGCTGCAGGAGTAGAGTAAATTCCCTCACAGAAGATTGCAAAAACTATTTCTCTAAGCTTTCCTTATTTCCCCATTGTATTTTGCTAGCTCTGCTGAGTAGTTAAGCCACCTCACCAGTTCTCTTTGCCTCATTAAAGAGTTTTCTTACCTTGGATCTTAGTTAAGACAGATTATTGTTCCACCATGGAGCATCTTTCTGCATCTTTTTGGTTTTAAGGGGGCAGCTGAGTTCGTAAGCCTTATTTATTGCCCCACTAACATCATTAACTATTTCTTCTAATTCAATTAATTATTTTATTTTATAAAAGAGGACAGAAAATTGTCCTCCTTTTACTGAATTGTCCTCCAAATGTCCTCATTTTATCTTTCAAATCATTTTTCTAAGACTGAAACCATTTTAAGTATCTACTTTTTTCATTATTGAACCAATTAAACACATAACTTTATATATCACTGGTTTGAGCTTAAACGTCTTTTTGAACGTACCTTCTATAATTTGGAAAAGATCTAGAAATCAATATTAACTAGTAGTAGATAGGGAATTTAAGTCAAAAGATACGTCAATGAAGAACAAATTAAAAAATTGACAGTTGGTTACCAGATAAGAAATTTTTTTAAAGGACATGTGAAAATCTATTCTAGCCAGTAAATTTGTCGGTATTATTTCTAGCTTGAAATGCCCTGACAAAGAGTGTTTTCAAATTCATATGAATTTTTGACACCCAAGAAATCGCAATTAAAAGTTGACAAACTACAGGCAATGTCAATAGCAAAGTGCAATAAATTACAACTTTGGCTGTGCAGATTTTTAAATTTTCTTAAGAAAAAAATATTGCGAGGAAAACTACAACAATTAAACAATGTTTCAGCCTTATTTAAAAACTCGCTCGGATATCTTCTAATTCACGATTTAACTAAAATGTTGTTCAAAAGTAAGGTAGTTTACTAATTAAATTTTTATAATAAAAAAAATATAAACTGCTAATCTTCGTTAAATTCTATATCTTAACGAAAATCTAGTACAATACACAAGAGCTCTGTGGTCCGTTCCTTTTCTCTAAAAATGTTAACAATTGTTGATGTGTCAAAAAAAAATGTTGGAATGTCATTGTTAAGAATGTTACACTTTGTAACATTTCATTTAGGAACGATCAATGTTGAAAATATTGTTGATCTGTCAAACGGCAAGGTTGAAAAAAGAAAATCGAAATGCATTTAGAATGAATAATCAAGAAAAAACAATTTATTGCATAAAATCAATTGAAAATAAATACATATAACTTCTAAATTAAATTTCTATTAACTTAAACTAACTATGAGCACGAATTTCTTTAACAAAAACACGGAATTGATAAAATGCATTGTCGAAAAAAAAGTAAATTTATCATAAAACAATTCAAAACTCAAAGAAAACACAAAATTCAATTGAATTGAAAACACATATTTGCAAAAATGCAAACAATTCCAAATCCAAACAACGAAAAGTAAACAAAAGATAATCACAAAATGAAAACATTGTAGTTTCAGCTGCTTTTGACAGATCAACACTTTCAATTCATGTCGAGGAGATGAGTTGGAAATTGTTACAAAGTGTAACATTCTGACACTTCAACATTGAGTTTAGGAACGATTTTATGACGTCATAATGTTACACGATGTTACAATTTGAGAATTTAGGAACGATCAGTGTTAACAATTGTTAACAATTGTTAACATTTTAGAGAAAAGGAACGGACCACTGATGTTACCAAAAGAGTATTTATTTGGGGTTGTAAATAACGTTTTTGTCACCACGATCTGTTTCCTTTATATCTAGTTTTTGGCAAAAATTACAGAATTTTTTTGTTTGCTTAATTACACGTTAATGTATCTACCTACTGTGGTGAGTAAGGTTATTGTCTTGAATTCCGTTTAATTGATAAGAATTGACATTTTATTCATCCGACTAAAGATAATTAGCGTTTTTGTTACGTTTATGAATACCGGGGAAAATTGTATTGTATTGAAAGTTAGTATCAAACTTATTAAATTAGCTCTGGGTTTGAAGTTATAGCTTTAAAAAAAATTATTCATTCTTAAATTTTATTACGTTTTTAAAAATGTGTCCTCTTTTTTGCCCCTGAAAAAATGGTCACCGTAGGTATTCCCTACATTGAATATATCTAACACTAAACCCCTTTGGTTTATATCGGAGCTACCCCATGTTGTATGGTGAGCATTCGCGTCGCATCCAACCAACAACGGTAGTTTACGTTTGTTGCAGTAGTCCACGAGTCTTTGGACCTCCAGTGGTGGTATGTTGGCGTCATCACCTGGAAAGTAGGCTGATGCTACAACCATTATGCGGGGACTGCCATTGATGTTAATTTCAGCCTGGATTTGAACTAGATCCCGCGTCATAAATTCTGAAAGACAAATAGATTGTATGTTATTTGGTACTAACGGGTGATTTTTTAGCTGGTTTGGTTTTGGCAACACTGGTTTTGACAGCTGACGTGTGCTTAGTACCTTGTGTCACTGTCAAAC
This sequence comes from Dasysyrphus tricinctus, assembly GCA_963921185.1. Taxonomy (NCBI): domain Eukaryota; kingdom Metazoa; phylum Arthropoda; class Insecta; order Diptera; family Syrphidae; genus Dasysyrphus; species Dasysyrphus tricinctus. Next base: position 173,858,688 of record OY992531.1, on the reverse strand, counting down.
AGCTTCAATTTGGTTTGCAATTTAACCATGGATCGTCTTACAAATGAACAACGCTTGCAAATTATTGAATTTTACTATCAAAATTCGTGCTCGGTTCGAAATGTTCATCGCGCGAAAAATTGTGTTCAGCGATGAGGCTCATTTTTGGTTGAATGGGTACGTAAATAAGCATAATTGCCGCATTTGGAGTGAAGATCAGCCAGAAGCATTGCAACAGCTACCAATGCATCCCGAAAAAGCCACTGTTTGGTGCGGTTTATGGGCCGGCGGCATTATTGGGCCATATTTCTTCAAAGATAAAGCGAATCGCAGCGTTACTGTCAATGGTGAACGCTACCGAGCGATGATAACAAACTTTTTTTTGCCCGAAATGGAAGTTCTTGACTTGCATGATATGTGGTTTCAACAAGACGGTGCCACATGCCACACAGCACGCGAAACAATGGCGCAATTGCGAGGCGAGTTTGGTGAACAGTTAATTTCACGTTTCGGGCCGGTCAATTGGCCGCCTAGATCGGGCGATTTGACACCATTAGATTATTTTTTGTGGGGGTATGTCAAGGCTAATGTCTATAGGGACAAGCCCGCTTCGATTGACGCACTGGAAGCCAACATCCATGCATTCATTCGTGAGATACCGGCCGATATGTGTGAAAGAGTATGCCAAAATTGGACTCAGCGGATGGGCTACCTGAGACGCAGCCGCGGTCAACATTTGCATGAAATTATCTTTAAACATTAAATTGCAAGGTTCAAACTATCGATTCAAATAAATATTTCATTCATTTTTTCGAATTTTTTGTGTTTTTTTTTTTTAAAGTTCTTAACCTCTTAAAAAATCACCCGTTATTATATATAGTCCAGTAACCTTGTAGTTTCATAGTACTGAGACCTTGCGTCAGGTCCGGTAGTTCTTATTTTTTGCTGAGTTGTTTATGATGTTGGCCTAGTATTAAATCTGATTTTTCGACCTCGAGCGCCGAACGCAACATTGGTAAAAATCCAAAAAACCGCGAATTTTTCGCGGTTTTTTCACTTATTGGCTATTTAACCATTACGCCTTAACTTTTGAACAAAACATTGCTCTACGATTTCAACCTTACTAAATTTGCTTCAATTTGAGTCCAAAGCCGGTTCTGTAGACATAACGGTTTCCAAGGGACGGCATTTCAAAATATAGCAATAAAAAATTTAAAACAACAAGTAGTATATAAAACAGTATAATAACAAAAACATAGTCTTTGACATATGCTGCATTAAAGCAATAAAGCGTGTAGATTGGGTCAAAAGAAGAAAACAATAGTACCGGATGGGGGTATATATCCCCCCGATTAGGCGGGAGGGGCAATTTTAAGAAAAGTTGACTTCAAATAGAAAAATAACAATAAAAATACAATGGTAATATCTGGACGAAAATCCATTCCTCATCTCAAAGCCAGAAATCCATTCTTTAATTTAATCTTAATCATGAAGATCGGATGAGTAGAAACGGAGTTATGATATTTTAAAGTCAACCATATAAAGTTCGAACTAAAACATTCGCTTCAGATAATTCGCACTGGTGGGTACTGAACTGAGTACTGTTTTAGTTCGAGTTTTATATGGTTGACTTTAAAAAATCATATCTCCGTTTCTACTCATCCGATCTTCATGATTAAAATCTAAAAGTAAAGCCAACATGACACGCTACACAGTATAAAAAAATCATTGAAAAGGGGCAAACGATTTCACACAAGGGGTGAATAAAGCCCCCTTCAATTCGATTTGCAGCATTCTAAATTCAAAAGTTGATGAAAAAATTCACAATTTGAATTGATTTTTAGCTCAAATTGAAGCCCATTTAATTATTTTGAAATGGTAGAGCAAAGTTATAATCGAAAACCAGGCCTTAAAGGTTAAAATAGCCAATAACTGAAAAAACCGCGAAAATTTCTCGGTTTTTTTTCGTATTTCACAAAGTTGCGTTCGGCGCTCGAGGTCGCAAACTTGGATTATTACTAAGGCCAACATCATAAACAACTCATCTAAAAATCAGAACTACCACACCTGAGGCAGAGCCCTCCCACCCCGAAGAAAAAGGATACTAGACTGAAAACAGTGAAGTTGATCATGTTAATTTCAGTTTTCTCAAAAACTAGAAGTCATTTTAGCATTTGGTTTTCAGTTTTTAACTAAGAATTAATAAGGGCATTGAAAATCAAAATCACAAATAGTACTTAATACCATAAAATAAAAAAAAAATAGATTAACAAAAAAAATCGTCTTTTTCTCAAAATTTTGAGTTTGAAAGTAAATTTTTCAAAAACTATCAGCTAAAAAAACTTTATTTAAAAAAAAATTAAAGAATGGATTTCTGGCTTTGAGATGAGGAATGGATTTTCGTCCAGATATTACCATTGTATTTTTATTGTTATTTTTCTATTTGAAGTCAACTTTTCTTAAAATTGCCCCTCCCGCCTAATCGGGGGGATATATACCTCCCATCCGGTACTATTGTTTTCTTCTTTTGACCCAATCTACACGCTCTATTGCTTTGATGCAGCATATGTCAAAGACCATGTTTTTGTTATTATACTGTTTTATATACTACTTGTTGTTTTAAATTTTTTATTGCTATATTTTGAAATGCCGTCCCTTGGAAACCGTTATGTCTACAGAACCGGCTTTGGACTCAAATTGAAGCAAATTTAGTAAGGTTAAAATCGTAGAGCAATGTTTTATTCGAAAGTTAAGGCGTAATGGTTAAAATATCCAATAAGTGAAAAAACCGCGAAAAATTCGCGGTTTTTTGGATTTTTACCAATGTTGCGTTCGGCCCTCGAGGTGGAAAAATTAGATTTAACACTAGGCCAACATCATAAACAACTCAGCAAAAAATCAGAACTACCGGACCTGACGCAAGGTCCAATGTATATAGTTACTGGACTAATATGTTCTGGGCGATTTTTGTCTCGTATCCCAGATTAGTGTAGAGTCCTTACTTGTTAGGCCTCTAACTTGGCGCCCGTAAATCCAGGGCTCTTGAATCAGTACTAGCCCTAAGTTTTCCACCGTGAATTTCCTTGCTATGACAGCTGATGCCACCTTAGCATGGTGGAGGTGAACTTGGGCTACCTTGGTACTGATCCCGCGTCTGTTCATTTTGGTTTTTTTTTTAGTTTGGTAGCAGATGCTCTTCTTCCTCTTCAGTACGAAGCGTTTCTTCTTGGTCCCTGCTTGGAGAGAGGTCCATGCCCTCTATCTCGTCGTCAGTCTGACCCGTCTCAAAATCTGGTAGCATTACCTGGTCCGTGGAAGGAGGGGAGGGTGTCTTGGGAGGTAACGAGGGAGGGGGAGGTGAGTTGATTGCTGGTGTAGCTGGGTGGATTGTCGGTATCGATGTTTACCGACTAATATAAAAATCACAGCATTGATATACTGTGAATTTTATTATTCTAAGGGAATTTGGTTAAATTCAGGCACTAGGAATTTCAAATGCCTGCGCTCAGGCTTTTTATATTACTGAATATGAAGAAAATTTGAAAAGAAATTCTTTCTTGTTAAGCTAAGTATCAAAGTTGTAAAAATTTCAATGCAAAAAAAAAATGTATTTTTTATTAAAAATAAAATTTTAATGCAATGTGAAAATATTTTGCATTAAAAAAAAAAAAATGTTAATGCAAACTTAAAAATTTAATGCATTCAAAAAAAAAATGTTAATGCTCAATAAAAGTGTTTTGCGTTAAAAAAAATGTTAATGCCTGTGGTGTAAATTCTTTTTTTATCCGTCGTCAGTTTACAGTTTCCAAAAAAAAATCTCAATGAGACTGATCTATGAAAAAGCAAACACAAATGCCAAACGTAATTTTTTTTTCGGAAAAAGAATGTCAGTGACATTATTCTGTCCGAAAAACTTCGTGGTGAATATAAAATTTGTTTTCTTTGGGTAGTTCACAGTTCGATAAAAAAATTTAAACTCAAAAAAAAATTTTCTCGCAAAAAGCGCTCCCATAAGAAATACATGCATTTAGTCTTTTTTTCGTCAAGGAATTGTATACTTAGCTTAAAGCCCGTATGACACTACATTTTTCTCTCATTTTTAATAAACTGCAAATGAAGTAAATGCAGAACGTACAATTTCTTACTCGAACTTCGATAGGTGTGAGTGGGTAAGCTCTTCATCCATAAATGTAAAAATGTCGCAAAAAAGTTATGAAAAATGTGACTTTCAAATAATATTTGTCAGGTTCTGGCAGATTTTTCTTGACATTTCAGAATTAAAATTAAAAATAATTTCAAGGTACACTCAGTCACAAAAGAAAATATACATTGAACCCTACAGAACACTAGTTTGTGATGTATATTCACTTTTGGGACACATTGTAATTGTGAAAACTAATTTAGAGGAATTCTACCTCTTTCTCAAAAACACTTTTTATCCCTTTTTTGCTCTGCTGACACTTTTATTGTTTTAATGAGAAATGAGAGTTTTTTTCTCATTTTTAATCATCTAAAAATGAAATTAAACAATGTACAATTTCTTATTTAAACTTTGATTAGTGTGAGTGGGTACGCACTATATCCATAAATGTAAAAACGTCACAAAAAATGTATAAAATATGTAATTTTCAAATTATATTTGTCAGGTTCTGGCAGCTTTTTCTTGACATTCAGAATTAAATATTAAAAAATAGTTTCAAGGAACACTCAATCACAAAAGTAAGTATACACTGGACCCTATAGAACACTAGTTTTTTGTCGCCAGGACAATTCGCAAAAAAAAAGAAAAAAAAGGAAAAGTAGATTGTAAGCCCCGCAGTCAACTAGTCGCGAAGCTAAATCCAAAAGTTGCCGTATAGGATGCAACCAAAAAGCTAACTAAAAAAAGCAATCGATAGCAGCCAAATTAATAGCAATAAAATACACTAATGAAAAAAAAGACTTGTTTCTTTTTCCTTTATTTAATTTGATTTGTTAATTACTCGGCTTTCAAAATGGGAATTCAAATATAAGTTCGTTATTGCCATAACGAAACCTCGGTATATCATCTGCAATGACTCGGCATAGAGGAAACAGCTGATTTCCGTTGGTACAGCTAGAGATCATTGACCTGTAGAGGGATCTTCGTGATCATATCTGACTGTAGCTTCACCTCGCACCTCTCATATTCTTACAGCAGTATTAATAAAAAACTGGTATCCGCTCCCTAACACACGTGTTAACTGGCACACGGATAGACAACTTGTCCGCTTGATAACTTTTCTTATTAAAAAAGATATGATATCTTTCCAGTATTTATCACTTCACCAAATTCACCACTTCATCAAATTATGGTGATTTTCTAATACATGTGTCACATGCATGCACTGCCTTACGAAGTGTATACTGGTAGTAGTAAACGGTGCTATCATACGCGTGCGTGTATGTGTTAAGAATTTATCCGTTCATTATACGTGGAATCTGGCTAGTTAAAGTTATCCGTACGTTAACACACGTCACAGACTATTACGCATTTGTTAATAAGAATTCCTAGTTAACAGATGTATAAACGCTAGCACGTTGTTATCCGCTGTTTATTAATATGGGGGTTAGGGTTTTTGTCAATCCAAAGTTGTCTCCCCTGGTGGACCATCAACCGCAGCTTAACCATTTGATGCATACATGCACAAAAAAAAACATCGCATAGTGGGAGGTGCCAAAAATAAAACATCGAAACTTATGCTTCGGAGTTAACGCCCACAAATTAGGAATGAAAACAATTTGAATTTGTGTCTCTTTTATGGCCTCCCAATTTTGCCTATATTTTTCGGTATGTATGGCGATGATTAAAAAAAGTGCATGTATGTTTTGCCATCGGCAATCGCATTTCTATGCCGTCGGTGTTTTAACGATTGATTAAAACATGGAATGCCGGCGGATATCCGTGTGATGCATATTGCTTTGCAACACTAGTTTATGATGTATATTCTCTTTAGGGACACACTGTAATAATTGTGAAAATTAATTTTGAGAAATGCTATCTCTTTCTTAAAAACACTTCTTATCCCTTTTTTCCTCTGCTGACACTTTGAATAATTTAATGAGAAATAAAATGAATACAAAATGTAGTGTCATACGGGCTTAAGAAAGAAATTCTTTCTTTTCAATCAATCTTTTTTGATTTAATCAAATGTAATGATCAATTCAATTTTGTTTAGTGTTCGTACAATTTATTTTTTGCATAGTTTATCTGACTCTAAATGAAAAAAGATACTTTTAGCTTTGATTACCAATATCTCAGCAAATAATGATGTTATACTAAATTTAAATACAGTTTTGCAAATTTGAGAAAGTATTTAACAAGATTTTTTAAGATTTTGTAGAAATAATTTTTGTTGCCGTTCACCGTTAGTTTTAAAAAAGTATTATAAACCGACTTTTTGTGGTCTTTTCGTAAATCTTTTTTTTCTTTGAAAATTTTGGTTGCATGGCTTGTTTTGGTATGCAGATTTGTAGACTTTTACAACATAAATATTCCTGTTAATTTTCAAATTGATTAATCGAACCGTTTTTCTTCACCAAAATTTCAAAGTCATACAAACCAGGTAAGGGAATAAATTATGTTGTTCCTAAACAACGCGTAGTCGTCATCAAAATGACAACAAAACCATCATTCCAGTAGATTTTTTCACAGTTTTGCGTTAGTTAGATATTTTTTTGACTTGAAATTAAATAAAAAGTATGTACAAACATTTAACAAAAAATAAATTTTAATGTCAAACATTTTTAAACAAAAAACTTTAATGGTACTTTTTATTGCATTTCAAGTCAAAAGAGTATCTAACTAACGCAAAACTGTGGAAAAAAAACTACTGGGGTTGTGGTTTCTTGTCATTTTGATAACGTTACCTACGCATTGTTTAGGAGGAATACAATTTATTTTTTCCTTTACCTGGTTTGTAAGACTTTAAAATTTTTGTGAGGAAAAACGGTTCGATGAATCAATTTGAAAATTTACAGAAATATTGATGTTATAAAAGTCTACAAATCTGCATACCAAAGCAAGCCATGCATCCAAAATTTGCAAAAAAAAAAGTTTTACGAAAAGACCACAAACAATAATTTTTTAGTAGTTTCTGGAAATTTGAGAAAGTACATTTTTTCAAGGTTTTATAGAAATATTTGTTATAGCGTCATTATTTACTGAGATATTGGTAATCAAAGCTGAAAGTATCTTTTTCATTCAAAGTCAGATAAACCATGCAAACAAAAATTGTACGACAACAAAAAAAATTGAATTGAAGCTGAATACATACCTATACATAAGATATCTGATCATTACATTTGGTTGACTCAAAAAAAAAATGATCCATATACATAAATGATGACCTTCAAAAAAAAAAAAAAAATTGTTTGTCTCGTCTCATTTTTTGCAATAACGCAATAACGGTACTTTTTTTGCAAACAAATCTCATAACAAAAATCATAAAGCTGTAGAATGCTTTTTGTTTCACTCAATACGACCACTCGTCACGGCTCTTCAAAAAATACTAACAAAAATTGAAGAAAATGTGTTTCTTTAATTTCGTTGTATAAAAGACAGACAGTGTATAAGACAGGATTAAGGACTGAACCTTCAGGGATACCATACTGGGCGTTTACTAAGGCCGAAGTATTTTTGTTAACATAACACTATTAGCTTGATAGTCGAGATTTTCAACGTGTTTTTTTTTATTCAAATAGAGCTTACTGACGATGGAAGCATAGCTTCCGAAATGTACATTTAAGCAAATATACATATATGTAAATACGTTTCGATAGACCCCCTGCTGCAACATTTTTACCATATTCCCAAAACTCGTCAAAAAATGCGAAGATTAGATCTAAAGGCGGAAATCTGCGTCGCAGCTGAGTTCCAACCCTAAATTCGGGCGCGTGTCGCTTTGCAAGTCCCGACACGCGCCGCACATAATATCGAATATCGTTGGCTTTTTGTCAAAGCCTCGTAAAGTCTGTTTTGAAAAATTGCTTAGAAGACACAAAAAACAAATTTAAAAGGTAATAAAATGGAATTTTTAGATCATTATAGGTTTTTAAACTGGTTGATAGCCCCAAAATGTACCACAACATAGTTACAAGATATTGATATTTGAATTCCGTGATTTATTTTGATCTGAAATACATTGAAACGACATTTTCTGGATTTCTGAGGTTTTGACAGAAAGCCGATGATATGCAGGTTTTTACAAGCAACAGTCGCTGACTTTCTTAAAATATACTTTTCAAAAAAAATTAAGGGAGGTTTTAAAAAATGGAATTAATGCTAAATAAACAGGCTATCTGATCCATATACCAGCCCCGGATCTATGGGGGGGCAAACCAGGGCCTGTGCCCCGGGCGGCAGCTTACAGGGGCGCCAAATCCATGTGTCTGAACAAATTTAGAATTACGACGCTTAATGATCAAATGGTATTTCTCTGTCAACTTTAAGCAGATTTTTCCGTCATTAGTTCACCATTTAATATAATTTTTCGAAAACTATTGACAACTACGTATACTCGTATAGACCGAGAGCTGGTGAACGTTTTGCTCAAAGTATTTTATACCGGTCCAAATTTTGTGGGCATACTACATATTTCCATAAGTGCAAACTTCATGGTAGCAACCTGGCAGCGATTTCGCAGCCCTTTGACCACCTAAATGCACTTTGAAAATGCAAAAAAATGAGCGAAGTTAAAGTGTTTTATACCACTCCAAGTTTTGTGAGCATACAATCAGTATATTTACAAACTGTATGCGACCAACCGGGCAGCGATACCGCAGCCCCTTGACCGCCAAAATGCACTTTCAAAATGCAAAAACAAAATAAAATCGTTTTATACCAACCAAGTTTCGTTCACTTGTACTTTATATAAGTATATGCCGTTAACTTGGCAGCTCTAGGACGGCCCTAAGACCAGAATAATGCGTTTTAAAAATGCAATACAAAATAAAATGTTGATTTTTGTGGTCTTATGGACGTCTTAGCGCTGCCAGGTTGCTACCATGAAGTTTGCACTGATGCAAATAGTACGCCCACAAAATTTGGACCGGTATAAAATACTTTGAGCAAAACGTTCACCAGCTCGCGGTCTAATAACTTGATTGGAAAATTAAATACACTAGTCAACGAAATTAAAGGAACAAATTTTTTTTTCAATTTTTGTAAGCGTTTTTTGAAGAGCTGTATCTTTGTGACGAGTGTACATTAAACAAAAAAAAATTTAATTTAAAAAAATTTTCAAACAAAAAAACTTGATTTTTTTTTTCTTTTTTTAAATGTACTTTTTATTTAATTTCAATTCAAAAAAAGTATCTAACTAATGCAAAACTGTGAAAAAAAATCCATTGGAATTGCGGTTTTCTTGTCATTTTGATGACGACTACGCATTGTATAGGAACAACACAATTTGTTCCTTTACCTAATTTGTGAGACTTTGAAATTTTGGTGAGGAAAAACGGTTCGATGAATCAATTTGAAAATTTACAAGAATATTGATGATTTAAAAGTCTATAAAATTGCATACCGACGCAAGCCATGCAATCAATATTTGCAAAGAAAAAAAAAGATTTATGAAAAGACTACAAAACGTCGGTAGTAAAAAATAATTTCTAAATAAATAAATAAATAAATTGGGTGGCGCAACAGCTCATGGAGAACCAGGGCCTAGTGACTTACAACTCTCAACCATTCCTGTGTGCGTGTTGTTGGCAGGAATGGAGGGGACCTACATTTTATGCCGAGTCCGAACGGCTAGATGAGAAGCACTTTTTCATGACAAGTGTACTCTTGGAGGATTTATCAGTTCCTCGCAAGAGGCAGTAGGTACCTCGGATAAAACATTTCTGTTTTTAGGTGGCACGGCTGGGAATCGAACCCAAACCTTGGGCATGACAGTCCTACGCACTAACCATCATGCCACGAGGTACTACAAAAAAAATAATTTCTACAAAATCTTTAAAAAAATCTTTTAAAACGCTTTCTCAAATTTCCAAAACTGTCTTTGAATTTTTTAAAACGTCATTATTTGCTGAGATATTGGCAATCAAGGCTAAAAGTATCATTTTTCATTCAAATTCAGATAAACCATGTCAAAAAAAATCGTACGACAACAACAAAAAAACTGAATTGAAGCTGAATAAACAAGGTATCTGATCATAACATTTAATTAACTCAACAAAATTTATCCATAGAAATGAAGACCTTCAAAAAAAATAAAAAAAAATAATTTTGTTATCTCGTCTCATTTTTTGCAATAACGCAATAACGGTACTTCAAAAAAATTTGTTTGCAAACAAATATCGAAACATAAAGCTGTAAAATGCTTTTCATTTCAATTCAATACGACCACTCGTCACAAAGATACAGCTCTTCAAAAAACGCTAGCAAAAATTGAAAAAATTTTGTTCCCTTAATTTCGTTGACTAGTTTATAAGAAACGAACTATAAGACATTCATGAAAGTTTTTCTGTTGTATTTTAACAATTGTTTTATGCATTGTATGAAAGTGCATTCCTACAAAACTTCCCCTCCTCCCTGTGTAAAGAATTATTTGCTTGATACAGGCAACTTTACTACACCGTATTTTAAATATTTTTTGGTTCACAAAAAAACTAAATACACACAAAATGTAGGAAATCAAGTGCTCTACAAGAAATTGTTTAGTAAAAAATTTTGTTTAGATGACCAAACGTGAGATAAATGCTTAAAACCATTTTTACAGTTTTTCGACAACAATTTTTCATGATGTCGAAATTTAAAAGATATTTTAATCAACAAAGTCAAATAAAAAAATGTACTCTTAGTTCTATAGGAGCCGAGAAAATTGCATTTAACTTTTTCAACACCTTCTTTCAAAATAGTGGATATAACAAAATTTTCCACCAGCCAAAAACTGCCCTCACTCATATTAAAGAACCAGCCAATCTAAAATGACTTGTGTTTTGAAATTGCGTGTCAATTTCATTAAAATCGTTCAAGGAACAACGAAGTTATAATATGTTGACATTTTTCGAAACATCATGTTTTGAAAAAAATTTTTTCTGTAAAAATTCTGTATCAGCTATCACGTGAAAATTTCATTGCAATCGCTCAAGGAAGAACGAAGTTGCATAATGTCGACATATTTTTGAAACATTCTATTTTGAAAATATTTTTTCTGCTATAACTCTGTCTCAGCTATCACTTCTGTCAATTTCATTAACAAAGAACAACGAAGTCCCGAGGATTTCAAAACTTTTATCGAAACTTTGTACTTCAAGACTTTATCTTGCGTAACTTTGGCTTTTCGAAATTTTGTCCATTCGTAAAATTACATTTTTCTTTCTTATTTGAATGGTTCGTGAGTGGATCTTCAATAAATCTCCCATGATAAATTCGGGAACGAACAATATTTTACAGATCCTTGCATATGATTCGAATGAAAACGAATTTAATTAGGAACCACAAAATAAGATTCGCGATTGAATCAAAAATAAAATTCCCTGTTTCTGTGAATCGTCATTGTGTAGACATTGTCAATTTTCTTATCTATAATGAAAAGTTTCTGAATAGGTATGGATTGCACATTCATTAAAAAGTTTTATTCTCCCAGTGACAAAAAATCCAAACAAGTAGGTAGATATGTGGCTTTTTTCATTTTTTTCAAAAATGGCAGGGGCGCCAAAATCAAGTTTTTGCCCCGGTTTGGAAAAATCGTAGATCCGGGGCTGCCATATGCCAGCGTAACTAAACAAATTTGTTTTCAAGCCCGCGGACCAAAGAAAAAGCAAAAAATTAACAATATTATTTTTAGGCGCCAGTTATAGCTATCATTGAAACTCATCATTGAAAACTTTAATGATTGATTTTGAGACGTTTTGAGACGTTTTGGAAGCAAAATCATTCATTATTTTGATGGACGATTAAAGCTCAAGACTTAAATAATATTCCTAGTCAAATCAAATTTTCAAATAGGCCCAACTTTCTACAAAAAATGACTTTCAATTTTTAATGATTATTGGTAAGGTAGTTCAATCATTGAAATAAGAAAAGTCTTTTTATGTTGAAAGTTGGGCCTATTTGAATTTTTTTTTGAAAAGAAATATTAATTAAGTCTTAACCTTTATTTGCCCATCGAAATAATAAATGATTTACTTCCTAAACCTCTCAAAATCAATCGTTAAAATTTTCAATGATGTGTTTCAATGATAGCTATAACTGGCGCCTTAGAATATTATTGATAGGACTGCATGAGAAGCTCCTTTTTGTTCTTTACTTTCGAAACCAGAAACATTTTCGTGGACCCCCACCTATTACTGGTGAACCCCCATTTTTATTTCATATCAACGTAAACCCCCGTCGAGTCTCCCGTGGACCCCTGGGGAATCACTCTAGTAGACCTATACCTTAAGCACCTTTATGAGATTGATTTGATTGATTGAAGTGAGGCACTATGATCACTCCTAAATCCAAACTGCTCGTCTGGAAAAATATTTATGATTTTATTCAATTACTTTATTTAATTTTTCTCTTATTATATTACTTTTTCATAAACCTAACTCAAACTATACTAAGAAGACCTATCGCTACTAGGACTTTCCCTATCTTTACCAAATTCAAAAATCGGAATGACTTTGGCCGTTTTCCAGACTTCGGGAAAGTACTGATTCTTTAGGCAGGCGTTGATAAGGAATGACAGAACTTTAAAATAACTTTGGGTTAAGCCCCGAATAGACATTTGATTTCCTTGTATTCGCTTGTTTTCGTCCTCCGACAGTAAAAGTTCTACTTAAAAAGCTGACATTTTGTGATATAGGAATTGAAAAAAAGGGGTAGGTGATTCCTTTAACAAAAGTGCATTATAGAAGAGGTCTCTTTTTGAAAATTCAGAAAGCTACTTTAATTGTTTGTTTAAGACATAATATAAGATTTAGTTGAGCTTTTGACTATTATACTTCTTCTACTTTAAGACAAGGGGTCTCAATTAAACGACTGCGTCAACAAGAACCGGCTTTATTACTTAAAACTTATTTATTATTGTTTGTAAATTAGCTTTTATTGTAAGGTAGGTAATTATTTACAATATGTACATTATAAGAGTAGATATATGACTTCAAAAGCTTTATTTGTTTGTATCTTTCAAAAAACATTTTATTATCTTTTTTCAATATGTACAATGAAATGCAGATTGTATTTCAGATATTACAGGACATATTTTTCCATATCTTCATATTATTAATATAATAACATGTTAAAAATCGAAATGGCAACAACAAATTTTATTTTCACTGAGCATAACATTATTTTATTATTTATTTTTGCATTTCAAAGTGTCTAGAAAAATTTTATTTTTTCTCACGGCACTCAGTCTTGTGCGCTCGGCCGATTGCGTCTCACGTTAAATCGAATCGACAAAAATACGTGGATCAGGGAATCATTATATATAGCACTAGGTGTTTAAAATTTTCTTCATCTACACCTATACAAATTTAAGTGTGCTTATATGTATATAAATACACAACATGCAAACATTTCTTTCGAAGAGTTTTTGAGAACTATGCAGTAGCAGTAACGCTCGGAGAATTTGTGCGTTCAAACTAAATTTGAAAAGCTTGTATATTTTGTGATTTACGCATTCAAGAAAATTTTTTATGGTTTGAGTTTAATGTTGTGAAAAAAGAAAAATTTGTTTATAATAAATTTGGCTACATATCGCTCACTTTAATGAATATGTTGAGCATAATGTACTGAATATTCTTCTATATATGTATAAGTAAAACAGACAGTGCAATCTAGAAATTTATTTTTCAACTTTTTCAAACAAAAACTACGGCTGATTTAAATTGAAAAAATGTCACCAATCATAATGTAATTTGCAACGAAAAAGATTTTCAACAATACTGTTGTAAAATATAAAAAAGAGAAAAATGTAAGTCACTTTATAATAGCTGCCAAAACACATATCTACCTATACATTATTTTGAATTAACATTTTTTTTTCAACGCCCATCAGTTGCAAGATTCATAAAGTATCAGGGTAATATAGATGACGTAATTGAGATAATTATAGCTGTCGCTCTTGAAAAATCGCAGACCTGTGGAGATGATTTTTGATATATAAAAAGGAAGTTCGGATAAACATTTATGGCCTCATAAATAAAAAAAAAACAATTATTATGTATTTTATCGTACATACCTAGGTACTCTATATGCAAAAACTAACGTAAAAAGGAAATCTTTAAAAAAAAAATATACCCATTTTTGAATATTAAATCCTTATGATCCAAGGCCCCTTTGATTGTTCAAAAATTTTATTTTAAGATGTTTCCATGTGAAAATTTCTTATTTTTAAATTCATATTTGTTGATAATGGTGTTGATCAAGTAATATCTTTTCATTATACATTTAGATAGGTACATATATGTGCATATTTTTATAAATAATATTCCTTTTTTTTTGTTTTCTGGAAGTTACTTGCCAAATGACGCGTAATGACGTCCATAAGAGAGTTCTGATGTTAAATGTAGATGTATTGTACCTATACCAAAACCGCTGTGGACTGTGGTGCTGTCGAGTATGTATGAATTTAAATTCTGAGAATATTGAGTGACCTATACCGTTATTTTAATACAAGTTGCGCTCAGCATTCCAAACAATATTATGAATGAATGTGTGAAAAACACAATAAATAAATAGATTCAGGACGTAATCCGCCCCCACATGAATATCAATAGCTATGGATGTGGAAAGTAGAGTCGGTATAGCCATACAATTTACGCATTTGTATATACAGTGTGGCTGATTTACTTACACCCAACAATTTATTTTGTATCCATGTTCGCTATTACTTGCTATAATAGGGAAAGTTTTACTCCCTCCTAACATAACGATGATGGAGAAGTCCAAAAAGTGGTTTTCGTCATACCGACCATTGAACTTATATTTATATGGACTGTTTTTATTCTTAGTTGCCATGAAAAATGTAATATTTTTGTCAAATTTCATGAGCAAAAGAATTTGTCCGCACATCACTTCTGCCTTCATGCTAAAAAGCAACCACCCTTTAACTTCTGATAATTTTGGGGACTCTTGATTCTTGGTTCAGTTGAAAATTGAAATTTGACAGATGCTAGCACCATAATCAAAACCTTTATTTTATTCTTAAATCATAGTATTTACCTACAAAATCTTTGTCTGAAAATATATTTGAATAAAATGAACCTGAACTAGTATACAAGCAATGGGGAAAAATCTGAAAAAAGTTTTGACGTCCGCAAAGTTTGAATGCAGTTTTGAAGAGGGGTTGTTTCTCAGTATAAATCTCGATTTGCGGGATGTTTGGTCTTGTGGGGCGTCCGCCTTCTTGGAAAAACGAATTCTATTGATAATTTTCGTTTTTCTCCCTTCCTGTGCATTTTTATGAACAAAATATTTTATACTTTTTTGTTTTAATTTAAATTATCTCCAAATCGGTGTATAAAATATTTTTCTGATGTAGATAATTTAGAAGTTACCCACGTAACATTTTTCCTCTCATAAGACTCTGCCAGATTCGTAGTAGATTATCTTATGGGAGTAAAATATTCTCTGGTAGTCTACTACAAGATTCTTATACGATAGTTATGAGCGTTAAACGGCCTAGTTACTAGAGGCAATTTTCTATATCATAACAAGAGTAAAAGATTTTATATGAGATTTGATATCTCTTTAACAGATTTTTATTTTTAAAACTTCAAGAAACTATTTATTTTTGCTATTTATGTTTGAGCTGTAATATAAACGATAAACGAGTACAAAACTAGGCATTACGGGCTTGGTTATCGAATTACTCCCAAACTATTACTTTTATAAAAAAAAGTTTTAACTACTTTTTTGAAGATAGTTTTTCAATAAAAAAATTAAGTATTGTTCTTAAGATTCTGACAATATTTGCTTCATCTATGAAGATTTTAAATCTAGGTTGAAGTATTTTTTTCATATAGCGCTCCATTCTTAACTGAATGTTTTTATTTGATTTTATTGTGTATGCGCGTGTGTGTAGGTATGAAATTATTAGTGTTCATTCGTGGGGTGTCATTCTTTATTCCATATTTGAAAAGGCAACACGCAAAACGTTTATTCATGGAATGCTTCTTTCTTGCAACGTATCCTTTATCGCTGTTTTCTGAAGAGGGTATGAGAAAAGGCACAAAATCTACACTATACAATGCATTTTTTCCCCTGGTGGAAAACGTCGATTTATATAGAAACATTATGTCCTAGATGGTGGGTTTTTGCTTCATAAAGTTTTGTGGGATAGAGGCCTCACGTTCTTTCAATTATATGAGAAATATGTTCAGTATGTCCAAAGCCAAAGAACATTATGGTTCTTCTGTAAGCATTGTGTTTGATGGGTATTCCGATGACCCTGATATAGCGGGAACAAAAACTTTTGATAGACACAGAAGGACAAAACAACTGTCAGTTAGGATAAGTTTTTGAATAATGAGAAAACTAAAGGATCATTTATTCAACTCCTTAAAACGAAATTGTGGCTGTGGCTATAATGTCGATCAAGCACTTGGTGACGCTGATACTCTCATCGTTACAAAAGCTATCGACAAATCAAGTTCATTTGTGTCAGTTACCATTAATGCTGAAGATATCGACATTCTCGTCACTGGGTCAGCAGAAGTCCAACATATTTTTTTGCAAGCCGGCGAGGGGGAATACACCTCAAAAAATATATTCCAATGCTAGCTTAAAGCATACGAACGCTGTTGGAAAAAATATTTTATTTTTGCATTCTCCTTCCGGTTGCGATACAACCTCAGCTCCTTTTAATGTAGGTAAAATGAAATTTATAAGAACTTTGGAGAGTGACAGAGTGAGCTTGCGCAAATTGTGGAAATTTTTAATAGATCCGAATCTAGCCTAAATTCAACTTTAACAAAGATATCCGTAGAAATAATTCACAAATTTCACCACTAAATGCTTAGAAGCACCTCAAGCTAAGTTTAAAATCATCTAATCTAACCATTAATAATAATAATTTGAGTTTTATTTCTACGGATGTTTCTGTTAAAGTCGACTTTAGCTAGATTCGGATCAATTACTTTACCAGGAAAATAATTTAAATATCGATTTGTAAATAATTTAAATTAAAACAAAAAAGTATTAAATATTTTTTTCATAAAAATGCACAAGAAGGGAGAAAAACGCAAATTACCAAAAGAGGTCGTTTTTCCAAGATGGCGGACGCCCCACAAGACCAAACATCCAGCAAATCGAGATTTATGCTGAGAAACAACCCCTCTTCAAAACTGCATTCAAACTTTGCGGACGTCAAAACTTTTTTCAGATTGTCCTTATATGACTCCCCGTTGCTTGTACTAAACCTAAACATTGACAAATGAAACATTTAAGTAATTTACATGCAGTGTGGGTACGTTTTTTTAACCCACTCGTTAGGTATTTACCAATGGGTAAATACCGGGTATATGCCCTACCCTATTTCAGGTACATTAATTTATAAAATTGTTTTTAAATTTTATCTTTTTAATGAGTGAAACAAAAACTCTGAAAATTTAAGATCTGAAAGAGTTTATGGATTTTGATATTTTGAGTGTGAATTTTGGATTTTTAAAATGCAGTTAACCGGAGATATTGGAATCTGAAAATTTTTTGAAATGCTTTTTTAGTGTTTTTTTTCTGACAATCTTTTTAAGGGATGAGTTTAAGGTGTTGATAAATGTCTTATGTGATAAGTATTTTTGATTTTCATTAAAGTTAAATATATAACTTCCCCAAGTTAAGTGGAAATAACGGTCATATTTGGGTTGCTTTATGCTACATTTCCACCTAGCGCTAATCTGAGATTTAATGAGATTAACCTTAAATCTCCTTTAAATCTCGTAGATTTACCATACAAATTAATTTCGTAAATCTTGAAGATTAGAAATTAATCTTGTTAAATCTTCCTTGGACAAATAGTTTTACAAATCGAACTAACCTATTTTTACATGGTGCTGAACGATTCATTCGAGATTCGCATTCAGTTCTTCATTGTTTCACACGAATCAAACATTCTGTCTCATTCTCACTTCATAAGAAAAATTGAAACGCCATTTGCATTTTTGAAGGTGCCATCAAATTTAATCTTTTTTAAATCTTTTTGTGCGGTGGAAACACCAAAAAGATTTATTAAATCTAATCTGAGATAAACCTTTGGTGGAAACATAGCATTACATATGAGCTCATAAAGCCTTAGTGTATGCATGGATTACTTTGATTTTTCTTAAATCCAATTAGCCTGTCGGCAGAGGCAAAAAAAGCATACTTTAAGGCGCTTTAACTCTGACGGTATAGACATTGAAAAAGGAGTTAACATATTTTTTGTACGATGAGCCGTTGTTGAGATATTGGCAAAAAAGCATTTTTCAAAATGGCGGCTGAGGCCATTTACTTACAAACTCACCATTTTTTCTCACACTCAGAAACAATCCATCTATTCCAATCAAAAAATTTGATCCTGCCCTAAAAAGTCAATTAAATTTGCACTATTTTGATTATCATCATCGTGTTCTGTAACCCCGGCTGGGGCATAGGGCGTCAACAAAACGTCTTCATATCCTTCACGATCTGCTGCAAGGTATTTTAACTGTGGCCACGTCTTTCTCTGGGATTCTGCTTCCACTAAGACAGTTGATTTCCATGTTGTTCTTGGTCTTCCAACCCGCCGTGCACCCTGAGGGGGTTGGGTAAGAAATCCCGAATGCCAAAGTCCCGAAATGGCAAAAAATCCCGAATGCCAAAATCCCGAAAGACAAAATCCCGAATGGACAAAATCCCGAATGGACAGAGTCCCGAATGCCTAAAATCCCGAATTCCAGAATCCCGAATGCCATAATCCCGAATGCCAACATCCCGACTGCAAAAATCCCGAATGACAGGGAAGGGATTCTAGCCTTCAAAATACACATTCTGCAATGTTTTGTAAGAATATTATTTATTTTCAGTAAATGGCTGGTCAGCTTTTTAACAAATGACTTTTGAAATACCATATTTCAATGTTTATCTATGCGTTTTTAGTTTTTTTTTTTTAACACCTAAGAAGAATTCAATTAATGTTTTATATCTCAAGATTTATTTATAAATTTATTTTATAGACAGTGTCATGATGCCAAAGCGAGCAGAAATCAAAAGACGTACAAAACAGTTTGATTTCTTTGAAAGTACTGAATTAGTACTAAAAAAGTATTGAAATTCGTGATTTTGTCCATTCGGGATTTTGGGTATTCGGGATTTAGTCCAGGCAATCTAAGCTAAAAATACCCTAAACATGGGCAAAATTGCAACAGAAGCTTTTTTGATAGATTTTTGTTCAGTATCCAATACTGAACAACATATCCAAAATCGGACAAAATCCGTCCATGGGAACATCCTCAAAAACGGATTTCAAAATGGTGGATTGATTTTGGTGCTGTTTTAGGTTGTTATTTTTACTACGCAGTTTTTTTTACTGTTTTCTGTGCAGAAATCAGTTATCAGTTATCCTAGGAGATGGCCATGAAACTTTCCAGTCACCCCCCTCTCCTAGTCATAACCCCTCCCCCATACCTTGCCCCCAGAGGAAATAATGGATACTTCGACTATTCACTTTAAGTCTGAAAAACTGAGGAAAAAAGACAACCTCCTCCCAATTACACCCCCCCCCTTCTTGCAAAGCCCCCTTCCTTGAAAACCCCCCTTCAGCGGTGTTCTCCTCAACAATGATCTCATTGGAGCCCAAGTGAAAATTATAGACACGACAAAATATTCTTTTAAAGTCAACAAATACTGAAGATAAATAGATACCACAGTCATGACGCAGTTAACCAGCCCCTCCCCCCACCAGTCATGAGCCCCCAAGCGCTTCTTTAAATTGCAGGGTTTTATTTCAATTAAACGTGGACCCCTACATAAAGGACGTATATCAAGGATGACGCGACGCACGGTACAAAAAGACCAGTAGCGATATTAAATTTGAGCCTATCAATATCAAGTCCGGGAGGCAGCCGCGTGACCCCATTTCATAGCTACCTATTGAAAAACAAAATAGTTACCAATAGCATTAGTGTAATCATTTACAAAAACCGTCTGTTGGCAGACTTGTCAGGGTTGCTTCTTGCTTTTTTATACAAAAAAAAAAAACAGTAAAACTGAGAAAAATCATATCAAATATGTAGCTTAGAAAGTGACCTTTAGCACTTTCATTTAATTTTTAATAGATTTCAAATTTTGAAGAGAAAGTGTAAGCAAAACACCTTTTTTTAAAAAAAAGTATTTCGACTCAAGACAACCAATAAAGCTGTCCAAACATCACTATCATATAGAAGACTTTAATTTGGTACCCCAATAATACTTGTGCAACCTGTTAAATGAGTTTTTTTTTTACCAAAGCTAACTGAAAAAGCTTGGCCAATCCATGGTTTTGTAAATTTTTGGACATATGCAACTGGTTGGTTTCCTGTTTTTCAAAAGCTACGATGAGATATGTGCCTAAACTAACAGTCGCATCCCGGACTTATTCATGAAGTTAGTCGGCAAATAGAACAGTTTCAAACTTTAATAATTGCCTTGTTTGGTGAATTGCTGAAGACACAAGGATGTTCTGTTGTTTGTGCCGAAACTCATCTTCAAAACGTGTTCATACCACTGTGATAGAAGACGACATTGATCTGCTGATTTTGCTAGCTGAACGGGATGTGTAAGACACTGCAAGTGAAGAATCAACAGCAAAAAGACAAAAATAATGCTCACAGTCACAGGCCTCTCCACACAGCAGCGTATTATTATACAGGAGACGCGAGTTGAAGAAGTCGAATAGTTTAACTACCTTGGCAGTATTGTTTCTGCAAGCGGTGGTACGGATCTGGACGTTGAAAGTAGAATAAATAAAGCTCGTGCTGCCTTCGGTACTCTGTCCCCTATTTGGAAATCTAGTCAAATCTCCTAAGTTGTGATTCCTTGAATCCAATGTCCAATCCGTGCTGTTATATGTTTGTGAAACCTGGAAAGTCACGTCTACCATTTTGAGGAAATTGTAGGCTTTTGTGAATCGCTGTCATCGTCACATCCTAAAGAAACCTTAATGGCTTCGGATTGGTCACACACTGAGGAAACCAAACGATGAAATTGCTAAGCAGTCCTTTGAATGGAATCCTCAGGGTGCACGGAGGGTAGGAAGACCAAGAACAACATGGAAATCAACTGTCTTAGCGGAAGTAGAATCTCAGAGAAAGACGTGGCCATACAGTTAAAATACCTTGCAGCAGACCGAGAAGGACGGAGACGTTTTGTATGCCTCCAGCCGGGGTTACAGGACCCCGTGATGATAATGTCCTCATTTTCTAGTACTATTACTGAAGATTGGTCGTGTTTATCGTTTTCCCTTTGGTCATTGCTGGTAGGAGGACATGGCTTGGGGAGTCGTGAATAGGGAGTGTTTCTTTTTTTCTTTTTGTCCTCAGTTGTTTTATGGGAAAATTAATATTTATGAGCAGGGGGGTCATAACTGGGAGGGGGACGTGACAGAGGATATCATGACTGGGGTGTTTCATGATCAACTATCCGTTGATTACAACACACAAAAACAGATAAAATCACTGCGTAGTGGAAATAACAACCTAAAATACCACCCCAGTAAATCCACCATTTTGAAATCTGTTTTTTGGAGTGTTCCCATGGTTCGAGATTTTGTCCGATTTTAGATATATTGTTTAGTAATGGTTAGCAGATGAAAAATCAATTAAAAAAGCTTCTGTTGCTATTTTTCCCATGTTCACGGTATTTTTAGCTTAGTTTGCCTGGACTTCTTTTCTCTTGTGATTCATACACGTATACATATATATTTAGATAACATATATTATTTCTATGGTAGATGGGTATTAATGAGGGGGATCATAAATGGGGAGTGTTTCTTTCTTTACTCGTGAAGATTGGTCGCGTCTATCATATTCTCTAGGGCTCTGAAGGGAGTTGGGGGGGGGGGGGGGTCATAAATGGGGAAGAGTCATGACTGGGGGAGGGGGTAATGACTCGAGAATGTCATAGCTCCTTCCTCGAATCCACCAGTGATAGTTAAACATAATTAAAAGGAAAAAAATCACAGCGTAGTAAAAATAACAACCACAAACAAAACAACAATAAATCCGCCATTTTGAAAACCGATTTTCGGGGTGTTCCCATGGAGGGATTTTGTCCGATTTTGGATATGTCTTTCAGTAGTGGTAACTGATCATAAATTAATTTAAAAAGCTTCTGTTGCAATTTTGCCCATGTTTAATCATATATTGCCTGGACTAATTATGGCATTCGGCATTCTCATTTATTGCTTTTCGGGATTTTGGCATTCGGGATTTTGTACCCTTAACCCTGAGGATTTTCATTGTTTGGTTTCCTCAGTGTGTGACCAATCCAACGCCATTTACGCTTTCTTATGTCAACGTCCAGCCGCTATTGACTTGTCCTGCGCCACAATTCCTCGTTTGACATTATTTGTGGCCAGCGAATCTTTAGGATGTGGCGAAGACAGCGATTCACAAATGCCTGCAATTTCCTCGAAATGGTAAACGTGACTTTCCAGGTTTCACAAGCTATTTTGATACCTCATTTATTTTCCTGAGTCAAAATTAACGAATCAAATCAATCAAAACAATTAATAAAATTTGATTGAAATTATGTGCTTGGACCTTTGTCCACGAACCACGACCATCCACCAGCGCAGCGCCATCGAATGTTTTTATTAGAATTTGATATACATATGTAGGTGGCTTTAAAAAATCATAGCTCCTGTTCTACTGATCGGATCTACAAGGTTAATGTTTTTAAAGAAAGCTGACGTAACTGGCTGCATTGGGAAAAAACAAAATTGAGGAGGGGTAAGAATATTCGTACTAAAAGGGTGAAAAGTCCCCAAAAACTCGATTCATTTCATTCTAAATTCAAAAGTAAAAGTTGCCTCGTTCCTCTTCTAAAATTATATTAAACCATGTGTGATCATCAATCCTTCAACAGAGGTACCAGTTTTTTAAAAAAAATTTTGCAAATCAAATGGATTTCAATAAAAAAAAAGATCGAAACGACTTCTTTAAAAAGTCATAGCTCCTGTTCTACTTATCGGATCTTCAAGTTTAAGGTCTTTTAATAAAGCCAAGATGACATGCAACATTTTGTAAAAAATCATTTCGATTCATAAATCAAAATTATGGACTTTACATCAAAAAATATAAATACCTTCATATTTACCCGTTTCGGTAAATACCAGGTATATGCCCCAGAAATATACCCGGTAGTTGCCGATCACTTTTTACATGCCATTATTTATCGGTAATATTCTTACCAATTTAAAAAAGATCATCATGACATAAAAAGGGCAAAACCTTTTTTAGGGCAGTTGTATTATTTTGATTTTGGTCTCATTAGATCCAACGGTAAAAAGAATCTTAAAAAGATATATCATATGGTGAAGCTGTACCAAAACAAAAATAATATAGATAAACTTCTATCTCCCCGTCCCCTCTCACTCTCTTTAAATGTATCCACACAAAAAGTCAATGCAGGGATTTTCGGGGACTTTGGATATGATTTATGGGATGAAATTCTGCTGCGTTGATGCCAATATTAAAATTGTATGAATTAATTTAATCTGGGTTATCGTATAAAGGAGATTGCCAAAAAAAAAAACCAGAGTCGTAAGCAAAAAAATCATATGCAGTTTTTGAGGGCTGAATAGGTACATCGAAAATGTGTAACCATTAGATCGAAATCCATCATGGATCATTTATATTTAGAGATTAAGAGTTTGACACTTCCACTTCCATACAACTAAAAAAATAAAATACAACATAATTTAACATAACGATTACAAGCAATAGCTAAATACTTTTATTATTATGTAGCTACAAATGAGCATTAGCAACAAATAGTACCTATAACATAATATGTATGTACATAGTTATTTGTTGAATTTTGCGTTTTTGTGTGTTTTCATTTTATTCTGTAAGCTTGGTTGGTTTTTGGATTTTGTTAGCATGCTCTCTGGATTTTGTATTGTGGACACCATTTTTTTTCTTTGGAAAAACTACCATCTTCTTTTTTTGTTAGAATGGATGAAAACTTAAAAAGTGTGAACAAACAAATCGTTCATATCTCACACACAACTTCTTTCATTCCATTTTAACAGCTGACTGGGATTTTCGTATACCTTGTCTTATTGGCTGGCTCATAGCTCCTATACGGTATAGATTTTGGGGCTGCCCCTTTGATGATGTCAATTGCTTATTATAGGGTAACTATTGGCTTACATTCCGTTGTTGTCGATTCTGGATTTTTTTGTCCATACATTTTTGGCTATCTCCTTTGTAACTGTTTTCTTGAACTAGAAGACGCCATCCCCTTCGGGTCTAACGATTTGGAAATAAATTTTTACTAAAATGATATTTTACTTCCTAAATAAAATCTAGAAAGATGACATCCAAGGCTCTAATCTGTGCGTGGGTGGGTGAGAAAGAGTTCAGGAATTGATGATTTAGAAAATCATAAATCTACATATATTATGGCAGTTATAATATTACAGCATTCTTGAGAGGCGAAATAGTATATCAAATAGATTAACCAAATACATATATGTACCCTAGGATGATACCTGGGATAACTAACTAAGTAAAAGTTGTATCACTCATTGTAAAATCCTATCTTCCTCTTCTGAGGCAGGGGAGGGCAATATCTAAAAAATTGACGTAAAATGGAAAACAATATAAAAAATCAACGAAAGCACATATGTACATATGTATGTAAATAAAAGAAAATATTTTATTCTTTTATCTGTTTTATAAATAAAAGCTGTCTATGAATAGTTTTTGAGAAATTAAATTTCAAAGTCAACATTAAAAGAAAAATTTATTAATTGATAAATTGATTTTATCAAAATTTTGATTTATTAAGTGTCACTATTTTTTTTAAATTTCATTGCTCTTATTAATCCTTAGTCAAACATTGAAAGCCAGACGCACATATCTTTTTTAGTCCTTTAGAAATAAAAAAAACACAAGGCAACTTCTCCTAATAAAAGCCGAAAAAAGGGTTTAATATATGAATGGGCGACATGAACATAACAAAACAAACAAGCATTGGGAAAAAGTAGCTTTTGTTTCTTTTTTTTTATTTCTAAAAAAATTATAAAGTGTTCGACTAAAACCTGTATGACACTATATTTTTCCCTCATTTTTAATAAACTGAAAATGAAATAAAAGCAGAACGTACAATAGGCGTGTTCAGGAAAATGAGATCTCAGACGGCTCAGTGTCAAGCGAATCCAATATTTTCTGTCTTCAGTTATTTGACAGCAAAATTTATGAGGAATCCTGTTCACGAGACTGAGATGGCTGAGAGCTCTGAGATCTCATTTTCCTGAACACGCCAAATTTTGTATTCAAATGTTGATAGGTGGGAGTGGGTACGCACTATACAAGGGCGTACGCAGGATTTCGATCAGGGGGGGGGGGGGCAGACTCATTCAAAGTATAAGAAACTAGATTTCTATTCTGATATTGGCGTGCTAAGAAGAAAACGTATCTACATGAGGATAGTCGTTATATGGGTTTTTTTGAGTTATTTTATTTGGTGCAGTTGCCCCCCCTGCCTCCCTTCCGTACGCCCTTGGCACTATATCCATAAATGTAAAAATGACACAAAAAATTTTAAAAAATGTGATTTCTAAATTATATTTGTTATGATCTGGCAGCATTTTGTTGACAATTTAGAATTTAAAATGAAAAATAACTTAAAGGTCACAAAAAAGTGTATACACTGGAGAACACCAGTTTATGATGTATGTATATTCAACTTTGGGACACATTGTAATATTGTGAAAACTAATTTAAAGAAATGATATCCCTTTCTTTAAAACACTTTTTATCTCCATTTTGCTCTGCTAAAGCCCGTATGACACCACAATTTTTTTTCATTGTATTTCTCATTTAATCTATCAAAGTGTCAGCAGAACAAAAAGGGATAAAAAGTGTTTTTAAGAAACAGAAAGCATTTCTCTAAATTAAATTTCACATTTACAATGTGTCCCAAAAGAAAATATACATCATAGCCGCTGCAGGGAATTAACTTCACGGGAACTACCTTCACATGGCAATTAACTTCACCACTAGTGGGAATTAATTGCACTTTTTTGAAGTGAAATTATTTCCCACTGAAAGTGAGTAATAATTTCACTTTTTTGTACGAATTAATTTCACTTTAATGTGCGTTTCTTTAAATCCAGATTCTTTAAATACAAAAGAAACTTTGCATACACCCAGCCTCACACCTACCCCAAATCCTATAATGTGCCCAGGCAGGGGGGCACTGTTTATTCGCCGTAATGCTTTGCCTTACATAAAAACAGTGCTAGCAGCAAGCATTACGGCGAATAAACAGTGAGGTATGTATGGGGGGCATGCTGCCCCCCCTGCAACCCCCCTGCTTGGGCTCATTATAGGATTTGGGGTAGGTGCGAGGCTGGGTGTATGCAAGTTTCTTTTGCATTTAAACAATCTGGATTTAAGGAAACACAATTTTACATTTTTGTAATTTTTATCATATCATAGGAGGGAAATAACTTCACACAATTTTGGGATGAAATTATTTCCAACCTTCAGTGGGAAATTACTCCACAAAAAAAAAGGTGAAATTAATTCCCACTAGTGGTGAAGTAAATTCCCATGTGAAGGTAGTTCCCGTGAAGTTAATTCCCTGCACCTCATAGCCTAGTGTTCTCTAGAGTCCAGTGTATATCTACTTTTTTAACTGAGTGTACCTTGAAATAATTTTTTATTTTTGACGGTATTCATACGAGCTTCACGTGAGGTGACTCATTTTGACGTCTCTCTCACGAGGTGAGGAAGAAGTTTTCAAAAAAATTAAAAACTTCAGCCTCACTTGGCCATCTCTTTTTTCTAAGGGATGAGAGTGAGAAACAAATAAGAAACGTCAAAATGAGTCGCCTGACGTGAAGCTCGTATGAACACCGTCTTTAATTCTGAAATATGAAGAAAAGCTGCCAGAACCTGACAAATTTAATTTGAAAATCACATTTTTTGTAGTTTTTTTGTGACATTTTTACATTTATGGATATAGTGCGCACCCACTCACACCTATCAAAGTTTGAATAAGAAATTGCACGTTCCGCTTTAATTTCATTTTCAGTTTATTAAAAATGAGAGAAAAATTTAGTGTCAAACGGGCTTAACACTTTGATTGATTTAATGAGAAATATAATATAACTTTTCTTAATATTTGCCAGAAAATTCCCTGTATAAATGTTCATGTCCCCTAATTCGTTCTAGATATTTTGTCAAAATTGTACTTTATTAAGTGCCACTGTTTTTTAAATATTCGTTGCTCTTCTTAATCCTTAAGTCCGTATGTCACTACATTTTTTCTTCATTATATTTCGGGTTGGGGTCGAAATGCTGTATGGTCAAAATTCTGTTTTCAAAATTCTGCATTTCAAAATACTGTTTTTCAAAATTCTGGTTGTACAAAATTCCGCATGACCGAAATTCTGTTTTCAAAATTCTGTATTTCAAAATTCTGTTTGTTCAAAATTCTGTAAATCTGTTGTTAAAGAGAAATCGATTTCGCTGTTACAGAAATTTGGAAAATAGATTTCCTGTAATGGAACATACCGACATAAGACTTTGTAAGAACATGCACAATTGAAACGATTTTTAAATTACTAAATACTATCTATAGGCAGATTTCCAAGAACACAAAACAGTGTTGAAGATTTGCTTTGCCGACTCAAAAGCTTGGTAGGAAAATGAAAGGTGGGGTTATATAAACTCATTAACAACCTAAAAAACGAACTTATTTGCATAGTACATCTGAAGATGAGGATATTTTGGAACTGGCATCCTGGTTTGAAAAAAAAAAACTATATGCAGGGAAGACATCAACCACAGTTTTGGTCAGTCTTTGAAATTTCAAAGAAAAGAAGAAAGTTTTCCCAAGGGCGCAAAACAACGTTGAAGCTTGGCATCGCCGGTTAAAAGTATTGGTTGGGAGAAAAAAGCCAGATTTATATTAACTAATCAGTGACTTAAAAAATGAGCTTGTTTTCGCAAAAGCACAGGTGGAAAGGGTTAAAAATGGAGAGCACATTAAAAAAAAGAATATAATTATCCAGAAAAATAAAAAAGTTCGACGTATTATGAGAAAGAGATCCGATTTAAGTAACATTGCTTATTTAAAACGAATAGCAAAAAAATGTGATTTTGTTTTGAATAATTCTAGGTTTCGGACTTGCTTATTTGTTTTACATACCTATGCATAAATGTGTTATGTTTGTTGATCATATTAATGACTATTTTTGTTACCTGATTACTTTTTTGAAGGAATTATGTTTAATTTAGTGTTTCCTTATGTTTATTTATGAAAATAATCTACAACTATTTTTCTTTAGTGCTTAAAAATAAAAATTTGTAAATAGAAAATCAAAGTTGTTTTTTTGTAATGGAAATTCTTCTTCAAAATACAGCATTTGGACATAAACAGAATTTCAGAAAACAAAATTTTGCACTTACAGCATTTTGGGTAAACAGACTTTTGGATATACAGAATTTTGAAATACAGAACTCTGGAATACAGAATTTTGGTCATACAGCATTTTCAAAAAAAAATTCAAACAGAATTTTGATCATACAGAATTTTGAAATCCAGAATTTTAACCCGATCCCAAGTTAGCGGCTTGAGCATGAGAACTCCCTGCATTAAACTTAGTTTGAAATTTTGTAGTGATATGTAACGCAATTGATGGAGGTAAACAGATTATGTGGTGGGCTAATCATACAATAGCAAACCGTTTTTCCTGGACCACCGTAATGTACATGGTTTATTAAAAGAAAGAGTTAAAAATTAAATAAGCTTACCTGCATTTGACAATACAATACTGGTACGCACAGATGAAAAACGTAAAGGAAACATACAAATAACATAAAACTAAAAATAGTACGCATACGCCACGGTGTATCAATGTTTGACAGTCACCTTCTTGATAATAATTCATAGTTACTTTGATAAGAAATATTAAGAAAACATATACATATTTTATTTATTTATAGTTTGTCCTTGATGGTTTAAAATGCAAATTCGAAAGACGCAAAGAAAGAGCAAAGTTGGATCCCCTGAGTACTTTTTAGCTAGCAACTTTTACAATTTTGATTTGAGTTTTTGAATTAACATAATATTTTATTTCTTCAAAGCTTATATTGATATGGAAGTATTTCCAGAGCCGTAGTCAAGGGGTACCATTTTCCTTATTGATAATATTTTTTTTTTTTCTCAGAAACAGCTCCAACTCCACTTCCTTTCCATTCACTGAGAACACCCCTTAATAGGTAGGGAGCCGGTGACATCAAAAGTCCCGTCATCGCGGAAATGGACATAATATATATCATTGGAAAGGTAATTTTATGTACTTTCAGAAAAACTCGGTATGACAGGCCCTAGCCTGCCGAAAGTATCTGTCATACCTGTTTGAACGATGCTACCTCTGTTTTTTATTAAATTCATTGCGCCTTTGTATGTATGCTATTTATTTCTAAACTACTGAATAGATTGAACTCAAATTTGTAGGGAATATTTTGAATATACCTTGAACTATTCCTGCAAAGTTTGGCTAAAATCAGTTCACTGGTTTTTTGAGGAGGGGCAGAAATGCACGCCGGGTACCCAAAAAAAAATGATGCGTTTTTGAAATAAAACTTTGTTTTTAGCTTTATTATTGTTTATTGAACCGTGATTACTAAAAAAAAGTTGACTATTACAGCCTACAAACTTCCTAAAATAAGATCTGAGAAAAAAACTTGACCTGATAGTACAGTCAAACCCGCTTATTTTGAAATCATATTTTTTTATTAATTTTATAACTATTCATAAAAAAGTTTGATTTTATCACCAGAAAAATTGTGTGTGTGTGTAAGTACTAATATAAATAAAGTTAAAGGTCCGATTAGGTGAAAAAAATATACCTACATATGTACTTTAGTTGACTGATTTTACTTACAAACATGAAATAATCAAAATTTGTGTGTTAAAACGTTTTTAAATAATTTTATTATTGTGTATTGAAACGTGATTGAAAATAACTGCCTAAGAAGAAAAAATCCCGATGTGATGGTACAGTCAAACCCGCTTATTACGATTTTTTCAAATCTGTTTTTTTGTTTTAATTTATTTTCTAACTGTTTATATTCATAAATACACTTCGGTTACATAAGCATAAATTTTTTGTGAATATACATAGCTATAAATGTACATTAAAAGGTTTGGAGTTCACTTAGGTGAAAACATGCATGTACAATATAGATATGTACCTAAAATGTACCTAAGTAAATTTATTTTACTTACAAACATAAAAGAATCATAATTTGTTCGTTCATGTTGTTATGATAAAAAAAAATAGTGTTGAATCCTCCCAAAAATATATGATTTACCGATTATACAGTCAAACCCGCTTATCTGAAATCCATTCCGTGTTTTTCAGTACCTTAATTTATACCAATCGATTTCAGGGATACAAAAATAGTTTAACATCCTCCCAAAAATACATCATTTACCGATTATACAGTCAAGCCCACTTATCTGAAATCCATGCCGTGTTTTCAGCTCCTTAATTTACACCAATCGAATTTAGAGAACTGAAACAAAATATACTGTCATAGTTTTGAAGATTTTATTTTTATATGTATTCTCCTTATGTAGATGATTATATTTTTATATACTCACCTATGTACATACATATGTAGGGGAGCAAACAAAAATATAAACTTCAAAATTATTACAGTATATTTTTTCCAGTTCTCTAAAATCGATTGGTGTAAATTAAGGAGCTGAAAAACACGGAATGGATTTCAAATACGTGGGTTTGACTGTATAATCAGTAAATGATGTATTTTTGGGAGGCTGTAACACTATTTTTGTATCCCTGAAATCGATTGGTATAAATTAAGGTGCTGAAAAACATGGCATGGATTTCAGATAAGTGGGCTTGACTGTATAATCGGTAAATGATGTATTTTTGGGAGGCTGTTAAACTATTTTTGTATCCCTGAAATCGATTGGTATAAATTAAGGTACTGAAAAACACGGAATGGATTTCAGATAAGCGGGTTTGACTGTATAATCGGTAAATCATAAGTTTTTGGGAGGATTCAACACTATTTTTTTTATCATAACAACATGAACGAACAAATTATGATTCTTTTATGTTTGTAAGTAAAATAAATTTAATTAGGTACACTTTACTCCAAACCTTTTAATGTACATTTATAGCTATGTATATTCACAAAAAATTTATGCTTATGTAACCGAAGTGTATTTATGAATATAAACAGTTAGAAAATAAATTAAAACAAAAAAACAGATTTGAAAAAATCGTAATAAGCGGGTTTGACTGTACCATCACATCGGGATTTTTTCTTCTTAGGCAGTTATTTTCAATCACGTTTCAATACACAATAATAAAATTATTTAAAAACGTTTTAACACACAAATTTTGATTATTTCATGTTTGTAAGTAAAATCAGTCAGCTAAAGTACATATGTAGGTATATTTTTTTCACCTAATCGGACCTATAACTTTATTTATATTAGTACACACACACACAATTTTTCTGGTGATAAAATCAAACTTTTTTATGAATAGTTATAAAATTAATAAAAAAATATGATTTAAAAAATTCAAAATAAGCGGGTTTGACTGTACTATCAGGTCAAGTTTTTTTTCTCAGATCTTATTTTAGAAAGTTTGTAGGCTGTAATAGTCAACTTTTTTTTAGTAATCACGGTTCAATAAACAATAATAAAGCTAAAAACAAAGTTTTATTTCAAAAACGCATCATTTTTTTTGGGTACCCGGCGTGCATTTCTGCCCCTCCTCAAAAAACCAGTGAACTGATTTTAACCTAACTTTGCAGGAATAGTTCAAGGTATATTCAAAATATTCCCTACAAATTTGAGTTCAATCTATTCAGTAGTTTAGAAATAAATAGCATACATACAAAGGCGCAATGAATTTAATAAAAAACAGAGGTAGCATCGTTCAAACAGGTATGACAGATACTTTCGGCAGGCTAGGGCCTGTCATACCGAATTTTTCTGAAAGTACATACAATTACCTTTCCAATGATACATATTATGTCCATTTCCGCGATGACGGGACTTTTGATGTCACCGGCTCCCGGGCAGCCGGCTGCCTTTGTATGTATGCTATTTATTTCTAAACTACTGAATAGATTGAACTCAAATTTGTAGGGAATATTTTGAATATACCTTGAACTATTCCTGCAAAGTTTGGCTAAAATCAGTTCACTGGTTTTTTGAGGAGGGGCAGAAATGCACGCCGGGTACCCAAAAAAAAATGATGCGTTTTTGAAATAAAACTTTGTTTTTAGCTTTATTATTGTTTATTGAACCGTGATTACTAAAAAAAAGTTGACTATTACAGCCTACAAACTTCCTAAAATAAGATCTGAGAAAAAAACTTGACCTGATAGTACAGTCAAACCCGCTTATTTTGAATTTTTGAAATCATATTTTTTTATTAATTTTATAACTATTCATAAAAAAGTTTGATTTTATCACCAGAAAAATTGTGTGTGTGTGTAAGTACTAATATAAATAAAGTTAAAGGTCCGATTAGGTGAAAAAAATATACCTACATATGTACTTTAGTTGACTGATTTTACTTACAAACATGAAATAATCAAAATTTGTGTGTTAAAACGTTTTTAAATAATTTTATTATTGTGTATTGAAACGTGATTGAAAATAACTGCCTAAGAAGAAAAAATCCCGATGTGATGGTACAGTCAAACCCGCTTATTACGATTTTTTCAAATCTGTTTTTTTGTTTTAATTTATTTTCTAACTGTTTATATTCATAAATACACTTCGGTTACATAAGCATAAATTTTTTGTGAATATACATAGCTATAAATGTACATTAAAAGGTTTGGAGTTCACTTAGGTGAAAACATGCATGTACAATATAGATATGTACCTAAAATGTACCTAAGTAAATTTATTTTACTTACAAACATAAAAGAATCATAATTTGTTCGTTTATGTTGTTATGATAAAAAAAAATAGTGTTGAATCCTCCCAAAAATATATGATTTACCGATTATACAGTCAAACCCGCTTATCTGAAATCCATTCCGTGTTTTTCAGTACCTTAATTTATACCAATCGATTTCAGGGATACAAAAATAGTTTAACATCCTCCCAAAAATACATCATTTACCGATTATACAGTCAAGCCCACTTATCTGAAATCCATGCCGTGTTTTCAGCTCCTTAATTTACACCAATCGAATTTAGAGAACTGAAACAAAATATACTGTCATAGTTTTGAAGATTTTATTTTTATATGTATTCTCCCTATGTAGATGATTATATTTTTATATACTCACCTATGTACATATGTAGGGGAGCAAACAAAAATATAAACTTCAAAATTATTACAGTATATTTTTTCCAGTTCTCTAAAATCGATTGGTGTAAATTAAGGAGCTGAAAAACACGGAATGGATTTCAAATACGTGGGTTTGACTGTATAATCAGTAAATGATGTATTTTTGGGAGGCTGTAACACTATTTTTGTATCCCTGAAATCGATTGGTATAAATTAAGGTGCTGAAAAACATGGCATGGATTTCAGATAAGTGGGCTTGACTGTATAATCGGTAAATGATGTATTTTTGGGAGGCTGTTAAACTATTTTTGTATCCCTGAAATCGATTGGTATAAATTAAGGTACTGAAAAACACGGAATGGATTTCAGATAAGCGGGTTTGACTGTATAATCGGTAAATCATAAGTTTTTGGGAGGATTCAACACTATTTTTTTTATCATAACAACATGAACGAACAAATTATGATTCTTTTATGTTTGTAAGTAAAATAAATTTAATTAGGTACACTTTAG
This sequence comes from Dasysyrphus tricinctus, assembly GCA_963921185.1. Classification (NCBI taxonomy): domain Eukaryota; kingdom Metazoa; phylum Arthropoda; class Insecta; order Diptera; family Syrphidae; genus Dasysyrphus; species Dasysyrphus tricinctus. The sequence goes on along the minus strand of OY992531.1, from coordinate 173,824,708 downwards.
GTACATATCTATATATGTACATGCATGTTTTCACCTAAGTGAACTCCAAACCTTTTAATGTACATTTATAGCTATGTATATTCACAAAAAATGTATGCTTATGTAACCGAAGTGTATTTATGAATATAAACAGTTAGAAAATAAATTAAAACAAAAAAACAGATTTGAAAAAAATCGTAATAAGCGGGTTTGACTGTACCATCACATCGGGATTTTTTCTTCTTAGGCAGTTATTTTCAATCACGTTTCAATACACAATAATAAAATTATTTAAAAACGTTTTAACACACAAATTTTGATTATTTCATGTTTGTAAGTAAAATCAGTCAGCTAAAGTACATATGTAGGTATATTTTTTTCACCTAATCGGACCTATAACTTTATTTATATTAGTACACACACACACAATTTTTCTGGTGATAAAATCAAACTTTTTTATGAATAGTTATAAAATTAATAAAAAAATATGATTTCAAAAATTCAAAATAAGCGGGTTTGACTGTACTATCAGGTCAAGTTTTTTTTCTCAGATCTTATTTTAGAAAGTTTGTAGGCTGTAATAGTCAACTTTTTTTTAGTAATCACGGTTCAATAAACAATAATAAAGCTAAAAACAAAGTTTTATTTCAAAAACGCATCATTTTTTTTGGGTACCCGGCGTGCATTTCTGCCCCTCCTCAAAAAACCAGTGAACTGATTTTAACCTAACTTTGCAGGAATAGTTCAAGGTATATTCAAAATATTCCCTACAAATTTGAGTTCAATCTATTCAGTAGTTTAGAAATAAATAGCATACATACAAAGGCGCAATGAATTTAATAAAAAACAGAGGTAGCATCGTTCAAACAGGTATGACAGATACTTTCGGCAGGCTAGGGCCTGTCATACCGAATTTTTCTGAAAGTACATACAATTACCTTTCCAATGATACATATTATGTCCATTTCCGCGATGACGGGACTTTTGATGTCACCGGCTCCCGGGCTATAACATTGTCCTTAATAATTTCTGTATTTTTCACATTAGACCAAAAATTAACGGGATCATCATCCCTTAAATCCAAGCTATGCTTCTTGCCTTGCTGTGTTCACTTGGCCCGCAAAAGTCTCCTTTTTTCGTAAAAGACGACCATTTTACAGCTTTTGACCACCCTTTAACTTTTTTTGACCACCCACAGTTTTCGAGAAAATCGATTTTGAAAAGTGGTGGGCCAAAGAACGCTGCGCCTCAAAAATCGATTTTTTCCAAATTTAATTAATGTTTTCGATAAGTAATTTTTTTGACATCAATGACCACTCTTAGAAATATTTTTTTTTTGATTTTTGATTTTTTTTGTATATTCCCTTTTCATTTTTTAAATTTTCGAATTATGAAAGATGACCATTATGAAAAATTCAATTATCAAAATGACCACCCTTTAAAATTACTCTTACTTATCCAAAAGTATTTTTTTTTTGAATTTTGAAACATGACCATTGTGAAAAATGACCACCCTTCAAAATTACTCTAACTTATCAAAAAGTATTTTTTCTCGAATTTTGAAAGATGACCATTGTGAAAAACTCAATTATCTAAAATGCTTTTTGATAAGTTAGAGTAATTTTAAAGGATGGTCATTTTAGATAATTGAGTTTTTCACAATGGTCATCTTTCAAAATTCGAGAAAAAATACTTTTTGACAAGAGAAGTTTTAAAGGGTGGTCATTTTAATAGTTGCTTTTTGATAAGTTAGAGTAATTTTAAAAGGTGTTCATTCAAGATAATTAAGTTTTTCACAATGGTCATCTTTCAAAATTCGAAAAAAAAAAAATACTTTTTGACAAGTAGGAGTAATTTTAAAGGGTGGTCATTTTAGATAATTGAGGTTTTTACAATGGTCATCTTTCATAATTCGAAAATTAAAAAAAATGAAAAGGGAATATACAAAACAAAAATCAAAAACAAATATTTCTAAGAGTGGTCGAAAAAAGTTAAGGGGTGCTCATTGTTCAAAAAATTACCTATCGAAAACATTAATTAATTTGAAAAATCGATTTTTGAGGCGAAGCGTTCTTTTGGGCCACCATTTTTCAAAATCGATTTTCTTAAAAACTCTGGGTGTAGCGGTCCAAGTGAACACAGCTTTCTTGCCTGCGTCTTGAGGAATCTAAAGAAATAATTTCTATGGAGTGTCTCCTGTTTCCTCAAAAAAAAATCTATAAGGTCCAATTGATTGCAAACGCATAATATTGTTTAAACCGTGTCTGGCTCAGTTTTTATGACGACGGAAATATCTGGTTTTCTTGATTTAGAAGCGGTTACAATTATTAAATTTAACTTCTAAAAATGACTTTGAAAATTAAAATTTTACCGTTATAAATGTCATGTCCTCAAGAAAATGCTAAATCTATCCTCGCGCAAATCAAGAGAATAAGAGAGAACATTTATACACTGCGCGTTATTTGCTTAACCCCACTGTTTTCAGTATAGTTTTTTGTGATTAGAAAATTGCAGGAAGATTTCATCCAGGAAATGTTTGATATTAATATAAAATGTTTCAAGGGTTTTTACTAAGAAGAGGGAAAATCTGTGAAGAAGTTGGAAGATTTGAGCCAAAATGCCGATTTGGTGTAACCGAGGTTTATGTGTTGTGTATACAAAGTATGGTATATGATATAGCGGTATTTCTTAACTCCGAATCTAAAAAAAAGCTTAACAAAGATGATACAAGCATCCTTAACAAAATGATGGTCCATTTCAAGCGAAAATTAATTTTTTAAATCACAGGTTTACAAATATCGGTTCACTTTTCGAAACGTGAAAGTTAGAGTCGTTCTAAAGGTAATTTTTAACGCTAAACTCAAAAGATTTTGAGACGATTAAATCTGTACAATTAAAAAATATTAAAATCAATTCGCATAGTTACATAACACCAAAAATGGCGAAAAAGGGGTCTTTTTGTACTTCTAACGGTAATATCTCAAAAACCAGAGCTGATAGCGAAAAACGGATAACGGATTTGAGTTCAGCACTACCCTTAGATCAACTCTTACTTAGTCGTGTCGAAAACCTTTTAAGCCTGTGTTATTGTTTCCGTAGAACAGGTCAAAATTTAACCATTAAATAAAACACTTTTCGAATAACAGATATTTGTATGGACTATTGTAATTAATGGTTGCCATGACAAATTTCATATTTTTGGGGAATTTTATTGATGTAAGAGTTTTTTCGTGGGTGTTATGGTAATAATATACACTTACCTCTCCCCCTCAAAAAAACACCCTTCAACATGGATATTCTTAAGAACTCTTTTGATTCTTAGTTCGAATGACAAATGAAACATTTATTCTAAGTTTCATTAACATATGTATTTACCTTTATTTTCAAAGGGTTTTTGGTAATATTTTACCTTACGACCCTGGGTGGTCGTATCATTTTGGTTTTGGTCTCATTAGATTCAACCTTAAAAGGTTATAGTCTAAGAGCCAACGACATAAAAAGTCAAATCATTTGCGTAAACTTGTAAATCACATCAATAATAGCCTTTGAGGTGTCGCTGCCCGGGCCCGCTGGCCCGTTTGTCTGCCACGTATCGAAAAGAGGTGTAAAATTTGACGTAAATTTCTTACATTGATTTATTTCAATGCCTATTGGTCGGAGGGAAAAAGTGTGCACACAAGAAATATTTAGCTTGCAATTTCGAACAATTGTTGTCCGTTAAGGAAAAGCTTATTTATCTCATTTTTATTTAAAAAAATCAGTGCATTATTGTAAGTATAGTGTACATTTTGGTAAAAAATTACCAAGTACCGTTAAGGTACCTGCCATATAACGGTTTTTTTTATTTTGATTTTCTCATTAACGGCTCAACCGATTTCAACCAAAATATTAAAAAAGCTCTTTTAAAATGTCAATAATATTGCATTTCAAAATTTTGCAAAAACTAGATTTTGAAGTATCAACTAAATGTTATTTCTTTTTTTTAAATTCAATATTTCAAAAACGGGTCGATTTTTTTGAAATGAGGTTTATGAATGTATATTAATAAGTACTCAAAATTGTCTTACCAATTTTTTTTATGTTACAAAATGTGTGTATACAAAAATTAGTTTTTAATAAAACCAACGACTTAAAATGTTTGCATATATTTATTCACATTTGTTCAAGTAGTAAAGTATGGCATACTTGTTTTTGAGTTCTAAGTTAGTTGACGGGTTGTTTATACAATTAAAAGAATGATTTAAATCCTTTTTTTATACTTTTTTCTGGCAGCTTGAACATATAAGCAAGTACGTGCGATCCAGTCGTGCAGAACTGTATGAGCTATAATATGAATTTACTAAATTTTTCAAAAATTTACAAAGATAGTTTCTGGAAAAGCACAATTTGCTTTTTGAGCTAAACTTAAATAAAAAACTTCTAGAGCCGTGCTGTTTTGTGGCTTTTTAGTAAAACCACACCCGTTATAAGGGCAGTTATTTTTATTTTCTCAATTTTAATAAGTTAACCTCAAAGATCTAAAAGTAAGCTTTCAAATTTAAGTCAAAAGGTGACCATTATAAAGTTCTGATACAAATGCGTTAGAAACAAAGGTGCCATTATTGTCAGCTGTCAATTCCACAGCCTGTAGCTGCAGTACTCTTCGCTCTTTTCCTAAAAGCTGTGGTGTCAACATTTTTTTCAAATTTTTGTATAAGGTTCCTGGTCGTGTTTTTAATATTCCAATAACTTACCTTTACTTTTTGTCTTATTTAAATTATTTATCACTATTTCAATTTTGTATTCTTCCTTTTTCAGGACTGGCAATAATTCTAAAGATGGCCAAAAATGGCGATTAGGTTTTCAATGTCTGAAGATACTACAATCATAAGCTCAACGTCGGTAGGAAGAAAAAAAAGGATTGCTTCGGAGCAAGTTAATGTTTTAACTCAACAAGCTCAAAATAATTTTGAAGAATCTACAGACTCAAAAACACAAACATCTTTCAAATGCTCAAATATAAGAGTTATGCAACTATTTTATGAAATGAAACAAGAGTTTCCTAATATACCAGATGATGTTGTAAACCAACACGTTATAGACAATATCCACGATCCTGAAAATTGCAAGGCGAAACTGAAGAGTGAAATAGATTCTTGCCTTGTACCAGTTCAATCCTATCCGCAACAATTGCTTCGGGTTTTAAACAGAGATTCATTGTTGAAAAAACAAGCAAACCCCAAAAACTCAGTACCATCAACAAATACTCAAAACATCAACACAAATAACTGCAACAATAAACATTTAATTAAAAACGGCCGCGAGTTATCATTATTAAATGAAGCTGTTGGTTTTTCGAAACAAAATACTTTCAATCGAGCTAAGTGCAAACAAATTCCAACGGCGGACATCAAAGATATGCGTTCCGGAGTGTGTAGCATTCAAATAAGAACCTATGCAACAGATCACCCTAGAAGCAAGGACGTATTAGAAAAAGAGAAGTTGGAATTGCAGCAGGTCCCCCAACGGCCGACAACTTTAAATTTAAAGAAAAACTTAGATACGAAAGATCATTTGTGCCAGGTTAACAATCAAGATTTCTCAAACCAACAGCCAACAAAAAACATAATATCTAGTGGTTCAGTTTTCACACCATCAAATCCGCAGACTCCCAAACATAGTAAGAATCTTAACACAGTTACCACAATACAAAGCCCAACCATCTTCACTGACCTTGGGAAATCTGAAATTCTAGTCAACGTATCTCTGTCACCAAACTCACATCACAACCGAGTGGGTGGGACTCAACGTTACCAATCCGCAATAAATGTTCATCCCGAACTACCATTTACTCGTAACTTGGAATCGGCAACATCCAATAACCATAAAAGTTATACATCGGTAAATTTAGTCTTGCGGCAACCAAGTTTGAACCCACAGTCACCGATTGATATTACAGTTGGGCCAAACCTCACATATTCCAGTTCATCATACCATGCGCGACTTGGGTATCAGAACAACTATCAGATTACGGTGACAGATGAATGTGGAATCTTCAGTGCTTTTCGTATATCCCCATATAATTATAATAGCTCAAGACTTGATACTATAGATAAAGATGTCTGTGATGAAACTCCAAACGAATTAGATGTTGATTCTGGAAACTGTTCCAGTTTACAGAGCTCAATTGAAAGGGCAACGAATTCAGGCGGACAGAGTGATGGTAAGTAATTCATTATTTGATCGCAAAATATTATAATCCACATATCGTCAGTCCAAGGCAAAACTCAGATAATAAAATAAACGTTTGAAGGAGATTATATTGAAATATACTTTTTAAAGCTGAAAAATCACGTTCCGCAAACTTTGAAATAAAGTTCCCGGGCATACCTTTTTAGCCTATTGAATAGACCTTTTAAAAAGGAACAATTACGTGCAAGGGTTTTTTTTATTGAATATGTTTGTTTGGCCCATAAGCATGCTTAAAACCAAAAATGCTTCTAAATTCACACATGCTTTTCTGAGAGAATGGTCACACTGGCCACTTTTCAGTATTTTTGGTATAACTCGAAAACTAATCCGAATTTGACAGTTTTACATATAATACTTCTTGTTCAGAATTAATTTTTCTATCGAAATAGAAAATTTGGAAAATTTAAAAAAAACTTAAACAGGGAAGGAATACAAAAGCCAACATAAAAAAAAGCGAAAAATCAAAGATTTTTAAATTTTATTCTAAATTGCGCATAACTTTTTTCGGAACAAAGATACGCTCAAGAAATGCATGAATAAAGTAAACTGGAGTTAAGGCCTTAATACGACATGTTAGAAAAGCCATATTATTTGAAAATTGACAGAGATATAGCCATTCAAACTTTACCATTTCTTATCATTTTTCGCAGTTTTTGCCCGAAATTCTATTTTTTGGTGCTTTATGACGAATTTAACGTTCCTAGCACCTATTACCAAATCTTTTGTTAATCGGACCAGTCGTTCGATCTGTAGGTCTGAAAGCATTTAAAAACAGCCGAAAACGAAATTTTGAGCTTACATCCTTTTTATAAATTCTAAAGTTCTAATGTCATATTATATCAAAATCTTGATTTCGAACATTTTTACGAATGTGAAACTTGCCATATTGTACCGAAAAAGGGACTTTCGGGCCAAAATTGCGTCTCTACTTTATTTTGTCCGTGCACGCTTGACCCTATCTTTGGTTCAAAAAAAGTTATGCACAATTTATTTAAAAAGGTAGATATGACCATTCTCTCAGAAACGCATGGGTGAATTTATTAGCATTTTTGGTTTTAAGCATGCTTATGGGCCAAACAAACATATTCAATAATAAAAACACTTGCACGTAATTGTTCTTTTATACCCTTCATTTTCCGGTCTATTCAATAGGCTATTTAATGTCTTCATAAAAACAGTGCAAAATGAGACTTTTTGAATTAAAAAAAAGGCATTTCATTTTCATTGTTAACATTTGAACATTTTTGTCTGCACTTAGTGATCTATATAGTGATATTCGCAAAAAAGTGTACCTAGGTTAACTTTTATTATGATTATTTGAAGGTGGTAGAGTATTTTAGCAACTTACTTGTGGGGCACCTATTCAAAAAAATTTACCATCTGAACAGTCATTATATTGTCATAAAAGGCCAACTTGTTTAGGTAATTGGGTTCTTATCAAACCCTATGCGGCACTTTTTTTAAAGCCACATAGTGCGTATTGTAGATATTGATAGATTTGTAGAAAATATTACGCATACGCCATAGTGGACGATTGAAATTAATGTAGACAAAACCAATAAGTAAGCAATTTGTAGTTTAAAAAGCATTTAAGCAGATTAATTTTATTTCAATTATTTAAAATCTGATGGTTAAATGTCTACCAGTTTATAGAAAACTGAAAATTACAAAAACTTATTTTTTCTAGTATTTACTAATGGGTTTTTTTTAGACGTGTGGTTTTCAATCTGGCAAAACTTTTTTTGGAGTTGGTCTTTTTGACAGCTGTCACTTTGCTTATGCTCAGTTTGGTTTGCCATTTTATAATAAATAGACGTTTGCAAATCGTGCAAATGTGTTACCAAAATAATGGTTCGGTTCACGTGCTGCGATGAAAAATACAGCCGGCCATAATGTTACAGTCAATGGGGTACGCTAAAGAGCCATGATTAATGACTTTTTCATGCCTGAATTGGAGGATGTTGATGACCTTTGGTTCCAACAAGACGGCGCGATGGCGCTACATGCCATACAGCCAACGACGCGTTATTGCTGATATACAAGTGGTAGAAAATTGGGCTTCTCGACTGGAATTTATTCGAGCCAGCCGCGGCGGCGGCTACTTGCCCGAAATCATTTTTAAAACATAATGGCAAACCCTTACCCTTATAATAAAGCTAAATTCTTGGCCATAACATTAAATAATATGCGTCTTATTTCTTCTTGAAAACCATACGTCTAAAAAAACACCCTTTATAAGAAAATTCGCTGGTGAAAAAATTGAAGGATACCATAGTTAAAATTTTTTAGATAAGTGAATACACAACCCATCCACATTCTTTATAACTACAAACATTTAAAATCTTCACCAAAGCTGTTGCGGACCAAGTTAATTCATTTGATCTGCTGATAACTCAGAAAAAAATGGAGTTTTGGCCCTGCTATGATCAAAGTTGTGATGAGCAGAATATAACAAAATACATAGCAGCATAAACCCACAACCCTTCTGTTTGCCTTATATCGCATCTCCTGTTCCTTCTTAAAGAACAGGTTTCTAGCTTTCAAACGAGCTACAATAAGGTGTTGTTTGTTTTTCTGTTGTTTTTTAAAAAATGCTGTTTGCATTTCAAGTGTTTTTTATTGTAAAAGAGCCCCTCCTCCTTAAACGGTAAGAAAAAGACCCCCTTATGGAATAATAAAACAGTTGTGTTGTGTCCTCTACAAGAATCGGTTAATATTTTGAAGCATCATACGAATCGTTATCTACCCTATGGAATTATTTACTGGATATTGGCAACTTTGTTGCACTATATTTAAGACATTTTTTGTTTCACATAAAATCAAAATATACAAAATGTAGGAAATCAGGTTCTCTACAGATGAACAAGAAGCAAAATAAACGCTAGAAACCATTTTTTACAAACAAAATTTGAAAGTTTTTCGACAATAAATTTTCATTGGAAAAAGGTGTCGAAAATGTTTGTAAGTGAGAATTTTAAAAGATATTTTAACCTACAAAATAAAATAAAATGATTTACTCTTAGTCCAATAGGAGCCGAGAAAATTGCATTTACGTTTTTCAAAACGTTACGCTTTTTTACTCCCGGAAAACGTTGCCAGGTCTTAGACTATAAATTGGATGCTATCTCTAATGCCATTTACAAAAATTCATTTATTCCAGTCAGTTCGGAATTATAACGGTTAATAGCACTCAAAAATTTTTTACCAGTATTCAAATGCACGGGATGAATAGTCGACTTTCTGTCAAAATGTATTTCAGGTTTAAAAAAAAAACACTTTGGGGCAACCCCATGGTGACTTCAGGGCTCAACGAACAAACCTAATGTCTCGTAACTGTGTAATGGTTCCTTTTAGCTCTATGATCCCGTTTTAAAACATTTTACGATGTGAAAATTAAATTGTCATCATCATCGTGTCCTGTAACCCCAGCTGGGGCATAGGGCGTCAACAAAACGTCTCCATCCTTCACGGTCTGCTGCAAGGTACTTAAGCTGTGGCCACGTCTTTCTCTGGGATTCTGCTTCCGCTAAGACAGTTGATTTCCATGTTGTTCTTGGTCTTCCAACCCGCCGTGCACCCTGAGGATTCCATTCAAAGGACTGCTTTGCAATTTCATCGTTTGGTTTCCTCAGTGTGTGACCAATCCAACGCCATTTACGCTTTCTTATGTCGACGTCCAGCCGCTCTTGACTTGTCCTGCGCCACAATTCCTCATTTGATATTATTTGTGGCCAGCGAATCTTTAGGATGTGGCGAAGACAGCGATTCACAAAAGCCTGCAATTTCTTCGAAATGGTAGACGTGACTTTCCAGGTTTCACAAGCATATAACAGCACGGATTTCACATTGGATTCGAAGAATCTCAACTTAGTGCGTAAGGAGATTTGACTGGATTTCCAAATTGGGGACAGAGTACCGAAGGCAGCACGAGCTTTATTTATTCTACTTTTAACGTCCAGATCCGTACCACCGTTTGCAGAAACAATACTGCCAAGGTAGTTAAATTGTTCCACTACTTCAACTGGCGTCTCCTGTAAAATAATACGCTGCTGTGTGGAGCTGCCTGTGAGCATTATTTTTGTCTTTTTGCTGTTAATTCTTAGACCACTCGACTCTCCCTTCACTTGCAGTGTTTGGCACATCCCGTTCAGCCCACTGATGTTATTTGCCAGTAGACATATGTCATCGGCATAGTCTAAATGACTGAGCCTTTCGAAGGGTCTCCATTGAATGCCCTGTCGCTCAGCTGTACCAACACTGGCCGTCAATACGTCGTCCATCGCCAGCAGGAAGAGAATTGGCGATAGAACATCCCCTTGTCTCACACCCTGTTGCACTACGAAGGAGTCGGATAGCTGCCCATTGTGCAAAACAAAACACCTCGCGTTGTTGTAGGACTCTTTAATAATGGCAACAATTTTTGGTGGAATTCCTCTACCAAGCAACGATCTCCATATACATTCTCGGTTAACTCGATCAAAGGCCTTTTCAAAATCCACGAACATGAGGTAAAGCGGTGATTGATATTCCATCGACTGCTCGAGGACGATACGCAGGGTGTTGATATGGTCGACACACGATCGACCACTGCGGAAGCCAGCTTGATGCCTCTTGAGTGTAGACTCGATTCTATCCTTTATTCGCTCAAGTATGATTGTTGCCATTAGTTTTGGGAAAACGGACGAAACGGTGATACCACGCCAATTGTTGCAATTCTTTAAGTCACCTTTCTTTGGCAACTTAACAATCACACCATCCTTCCAGTCCCTGGGATAGCTTTCGTTTTCCCAAATGTTTTGTATCAGCGGATGTAAAATACTAGCCGCTGCTACGGGATCGGCTTTCAGGAATTCAGCTGGTATTCCGTCCAGTCCAGCTGCCTTGTTGTTTTTGAGGAGATTTATTGATGTACGAATTTCCGATTCTGACGGGGGTTCGATGTCAATACCCCTATAGGACCTGCGCATCTCGTTTAGTTGGGGCACTTCAGCACTCTGCTCAACTGAATCCTCATTTAGCAGGGCACAAAAATGGTCCTTCCATCTACGAACCTGATCCTCAATTGATACCAAAAGTGTGCCATCCACATCCATTACAGGATGATTGGTGTTGCTCTTTTTCCCGATAACATCTTTGGCTATTTGGTACAATTCCCGGATATCTCCTCTTCTGGCAGCGCTTTCCGCATTATCTGCGAGTCCATCCAACTTCACCCTCTTGTCACGTCTCACACAGCGGTAGACCATCTTATGTGCAATGCGGTACTCTCTTCGCAAGTCAGCCTTTCGTTGAACATCAGCTTCGGCATTTATTTGGATTTTCAACGATTTGCGAAGTTCGATCTTATCCCAGGTGTCTTGGGATATCCAAGAGTCTCTACGTCTCGTTCGCTTGGGTACAGTTTCGGATCCAGCCTCCATAAAAACACTTTTAATTTCACCCCACATCTCATCAATTGTTGAATTCTGGATTCCATTGAATGACGAGGCTCTGTCGTTAAGGGTGGTGACATAGTTTCGACATATGTTGGGGTCAGTGGCGACGCGTGAATAAAAAATATAGTCGTTCACTTCATTTATTTTTATTTTCTTATTTTTTTTTTACACTTAAGATTCTTAGTTGTAGTGAGCTTAGAGCAAGCCGCAACCTACAATCAGAGGCTAATGATTTAAGTTTACACAAATTTAGGTGTTATGTACCTACTAGTTTTTTTTATTCAAATTTTCTCGATTTGTTTAAAAATATTTGCACTACACTTTTGTGAGGTGAACTGTTTTCCTTAGAAGTTTTTGTTTCAATAGTTGTCTTAGAAAAGGAAGATTTTTAATCTCTTAAGTTAAGAAAACGATTTTCAAACAAATAATTTATAAGTTTCTGAAAAAATTGCATTTATTATTTATAGATGCGATGTAAGAAAAAACAATGGTTTAATAAAACAAAAATGTAGTTAAAAACGATTTTTAAAAATGCCCTACAAAAATAAATGAATAGACTCAACATCTTAAGAAAATTGACAAACAAAATCATAAGAAATTGGTTTACTTCAAACAATGCCTGTAGCTGTGACATAAAAAAAAATTAATAAGGGACTTTCTTTCTCTGTTTATATAAAATATCTCTTTTCTTTCAAAAACCTAATAGGTAGGTACATATTCAAATTTATAAAACACTCTCCTGATTAGGTATAGACACTTTTTTTTCTTAAAATTCTATTTTGGAATAATCAGCTAAAAAACCCTACTTTACTGCAGGATCATATTCATAGATGTTATAATAAATGAGCCTTTAAATACAATTTTTAATTTACTTTCTACCACCCACCCCTTTAGCTATAGTAATGTTCGATTTCACGTTACATTAATTTTTACATGCACTCAAATTTGCTTTGAAATTTAACTCTTCATAAGGAACCCAAAGAAGTTTCACATAAAAAAACTCAATCCCTTGAACAAATCTGTATATATTGCCCATTTCGTTCATATTCTTCTTGCACGAATAGCAAAAGGCATCACACAACAACCACTCATACTTTGCGCATCCATCCTATATCAAACACAAAGCACAAAAGCCACCACCATCAGAAACCATCCCGGCCAACACCAAGCAAACAAAATTTGAGTGTAAAAACTTGAGCAACTCTCACTAGACTTGCTTCGTTCACAGATGATTTGAACGAATAGGTCGGTAGTATTTTGGTTATACTTTTTTTTGTTGTTTGTATGCTTTTAGTGGTTACATTTCGTTCACAATTCACGTGAACGAGTTGAAGGCTAAAAATGAGTAGGAATGTTGCTGTCGCAGTAGCAAGTTTTTGTTTGTGTTTATTTAAACTGCGTGCATAAAAGGGTTGCACGAGTTGGAAAACTGGAAATTGAATAAAACTCGTAGATAAGCAAAAGAATTTTGTGGGTGGTTAGGTTAATTTATGAAACTTTTATCATAATAATTTTATCTGAAAGCTAGTCGTGCATGAACGAATTGAACAATAGGACGCCTCGCCACTGGTTGGGGTCATTTAAAGCATTAGTAATGAATTTTGTGCTCCTTGCTGCATCCTGCACTGGTTTTTGTACGGCAGCGGTTCGTAGTTTGAGACTCATCAGAACCAAATGGTGGTCGCTTCCCACATCGGCATTTCTTATACCCCGGACATCACACATAGACTTCCTCCATCGCTGCTGAATCATGATATGATCAATTTGGTTTTCGGTTTGACCATCCGGATGCACCCAGGTAATTTTGTTGCACGTCTTATGCTTAAATACAGTCCCACCTATCACAAGACGATTCGCGTTACAAAAGTCGACAAGCAAGTCACCATTTTCATTCCGTGACCCCACGCCATTTCTTCCCATCACGCGTTCCAGTCCGTAATTGTCTGAACCGACTTGGGCATTAAGGTCTCCCATAACGACTATGATGTTGGCTCTCGGAACACTACTGTAAACCGAGTTAAGATGAGTGTAGAACGCGGTTTTGTCTTCCTCGGTCGCTTCATTTGTGGGGGCGTAGCACTGAATAATTGTGACGTTACGAATTTTTGAACGAAACCTTGCTGTCATTAATCTCGCAGAAATGGGCGCCCATGAGATCAAACTACGCCTCGCTTCTTCGTTCAACATAATTCCGACACCATGCAGTCTTTGGCCACCCTCTCTTTCATCTTCGCCGGAATACAGCATTCTCGTCTGTCCAGTGTCTGATCTGTATTCAGCTCTTCCTCTCCACTTAGTTGCGCTTATGCCCAGGATACTGATCTTTAGGCGAAGCATTTCACGCTCAACCTGCTCGTATCTACCATCGCTGTACAAGGATCGAACGTTCCATGCTCCGATTTTCGTACGTATGCGGTAGCCAAAAGTAACATTTGCGCTTCTTGAAAGACTTCTTCTATTTGTCAACGATTCATTTATTATTATGGCGTCTTGATTGACGCTCGTACATGAAGGATGCCGCACCCCCAAATCCGATGTGCGGTTTACTGCAGCCGAAGCTACAGAAGGATTTTCTATAAAAAGATTACCTCTTGGGGACTCATTTCCATTTGTTGTCATAATTCATGTATTTGCATATATCCTTCCACCATGGTGTTTTCCGAGATATGATTAATAACATACATAAGCTCAGATTTGACAGGCACACCCGCCTTTTGTATGGTCAAACACATAACTGCTCGAGGCCGCCCACTATGGGAAAACAGACGCCTTTTGTAGCCGCCCAATATGGGTTACAGACGCTACCTGCTGCTGCCGTTGGCCTTTTACCAAAAAAAAGCTCCTCCGCCACCAGACTATCATGCCGTTGACCGCCACCTGCAGTTCATCCGCCTTAAGGGGGCTTTTAACCATCCCGAGGACAAGTTTGTGCCCTGACCAGCATAGCTGGGTTGTCTGCTTATCCCGGCATCCATTCGGTCCCCCTGCACGTTAGCGTTACCCGCCCTCTACCACGCGGAGGTGTGCATAGGGATTTTCCTATCATTGAGCCTAGGGCCATATGGCGTCCTAGCACTCTCAAGTACTTTTAGAGTAAATTAAATTGTATTACCTGTTAAATCAGTGTTTTGTGTCGCGTTAGCAATTTTTCTAATTGTCAATTTCTTGACGAATCGGACGAGGTTCTGACAGAAGGTCGACGATAGATTGTTTAAATGTTCAAATGATAAAACAAACGTTTGCAGATTCGAAACCCAAATCTGTTTAAATTTTTTTTTTACCTTATAGTGGGGCTGTTAGTGAGACCAACCTTTCATTTTGACCTGACGGATTGAGCTTTAGTACAAAAATAGTCCATGTCCTAACTTTACTTTTAAGAAGTGTTGCCAAGTTGGCAACACTGTCAGAAGGACAAGAGAAGGGTTGCCACAATTCCGAAATGTTGCTTATGGATCGAAAACCAAGGGTCGGACGATGACCCGAGAACTCTCGTTGGATTCAGCAACCTTGAAACCAAAGGACCACATTATTGTTTTTCTCTCACCCTTCCCCTTGCACGAAGGGGGTGGAAAAAAGTCGTTTGGGAAAAAAAATTTGAAAAGCCAAGAAAGGTTAGAAAATATTTGTATTAACAAAATTTAAAGATGGTATCGACGCAGAATTTCACAATCTACTACATTACATCCAGAGTTGATTGAAAACCTACTTTGTTTTCTTTAAAAACGACTTTCAAAGTGCTGGGGAGGGGGGATATGAAAGATTAACATACTTTAATATTTATCTTGGAATAATCCAGTAGTAAAACTTGTAAAATATTACCAAATTCCAACAGCATTGACACGAAACTTGGTCCACATATTTCATTTGTCATAAGCAACAAAAATCAAAGGAGTCTACAAAAATATTTGTAGCGAAAGGGTGTTTCTTTCAATGAATTAGAAAATTTTTGAACTACTACCATGAAACTAGTACGTTTATGAAAGTTGGTTAAAATGTTTGCTTTATCATCGGAACTAAGAATCAAAAACGACCATTCAAATATCCATGGTCTGAGGGTCTTTTTTGAGAGCGAGTGTCGTACCTATTCTAGTCAAAAAGTACAGTCATTTACAGACATTAACACTTTAAAAGTAAGATAACTTTTTTACGTGAGCTTCTATCTACTTTATTTTGATATTATTGGATTCAGCATTAAAAAATACCTTAAAATCATGTACCATATAACATTTATGTATTTTGGTTTCAAAAACATAAAAATGTTCAGTCAAAAACTCTGCTTCTCATTCCTTATTGAAAAACACACTCAGATAGTTTATATTTGTTTGGTCTCTTTTGATTCTTGGTCTTGATGAAAAGTCAAATGTTTTAACCAATTTTCATTAACGTAGTTCAAAATGTTTCCATTTCAATAAAAAAAACACCCTTTCACTATAAATATTTTTGTAGACTCTTTTGATTCTTGTTGCTTATGAGAAATGAAATATGTGGACCAAGTTTCGTGTCAATGTTGTTGGAATTTGGTAATATTTTACAAGTTTCACTAAAAATTCATTCATCACTTATGAAAAGGACTATTACATTTTGTAAGGTGGATGTATCGAGTTCATTCTTATTTAATAAGATTGGGCATTAAAAAATACCCCTAAAACATGTGTCATATGCTTATATTATTCCAAGATAAATATTTAAATTTGTTAATCTTTCATATCCCCCCTCCCCAGCACTTTGAAAGTGGCTTCTTAAAAAACCAAAGTAGGTTTTCAATCAACTCTCGATGCAATGTAGTAGATTGTGAAATTCTGCGTCGACACCATCTTTAAATTTTATTAATAAAAATATTTTTCTAACTTTTCAAATTTTGTTTCCAAAAAAACTTTTTTCGACCCCGTGTGCAAGGGGAGGTGTGGGAGAAAAACAATAATGTGGTCCTATGGTTTCAAAGGTGATGAATCCAACAGGAGTTCTCGGGTCATCGTCCGACCCTTGGTTTTCGATCTATAAGCAACATTTCGGAATTGTGGCAACCCTTTTCTTATCCTTCTGATAGTGTTGCCACCTTGGCAAAACATCTTAAAAGTAAAGTTAGGACATGAACTATTAGTGTACTAAAGCTCAACCCGTCAGGTCAAAATGAAATAGTTAAAGGTATGCCCTCATATCGTGCACTAACGCCCCTACTTTTAACGATTAATAAACTAAACATTGAATATTTCTTTTTCAGCTCGTAAAATAATAATGAGACAACATAAACAAAAGGAACGAATTTTGGCTGTTCTTCGGAAAAATAAAAATAAGCTTAGCCTTGTCCACAATGAAGTAGACTTTGCTATGCAAACGGAAATCAACGATGGCATATCAGAAATTTTGGACAACGAAATAGTTAAATTGCGATGTGATTGCCAGGCCATGCTGAATGAAATTGAAAATTCAAGAAAAAGTGGTGAGTAGAAATACCATTCGCGGATATTTTTTTTTTAATTTACACAATTTCTTTTAAGGTCTAAGAGAAGATAGTATTCAGCAAACTAGTTCCATTAAAAGTAGACAAGCACATTCATTCCCAAAGTATAAAGCTCTTCGTTATCCCACACCTATATCGACCAATAATTGTCTGCGTAACCAACAACGGTCGTTCCCAAATGAAGTAGTCAGTCCACTACGACATCCATCGATAGCTTACCGTGATGAAAACTCCAATTTTGGAGCAGGAGACTAAAGCCCCCAGGGTTGTTGAAACATGAGTACATTCCAGAATCACCCGCTATTAAATACAAATATCGTTGTAAATATGCTACATGATATGATAAAAATTCAAAACAACAATTAGCTATTATGAAAATATAAAAATGCTCAATGTGTACATAATGTAACACATTGCCAGGAAAAACTTTTTTTATTTTTTTTTGCACTTACCTAATTTTTAGTTCAATTAATTAATATTTTGAAGGAAAAAAAAGTAATATATAAAAATATGATTGAAATAAATAAAAATAATATTAAAATTGAAAAATTAACAGAAGTTTTTTACCTATGTACCAAACAAAAATGACACAGCACAATTAATTTTCCACACCATTTATAGTGTGCGAAAACATGACATTTGTGTTTTTTCGTGTTTATTTTTGTTGTTTCTTTCATTACCGCATGGCTGTTTGTGATTTTTTTGTATTTAACATTTGTTTTAAGTTTTTGAACAGTTAATGAATATTTTTCCGCTTCGTTTTCGTAAGCATTTCGTTGTCTTGTTGGAGACCAATTAAAAACTTCGTTTCGCATTTAAGCCTAGTACGCTGCTGATTTTAAGATGATACTTTTATCTATTTTATTTATCTAATTTCTTTTTCATTCAAAAATCTTGTGGGGATGAACTAGTCTAGGATCCCACCCTAGGACGACCTACCCTCATAAAGGGTAGGTTTTCAATTATCTGCCCCAGCTTAAGCCTAGTACGCTGCTGATGCGAAACGAAAAATCCCATACAAAAATGACACAACGAAATCATAAACTAAAAATTTAATTCTACTTTTCGTTCTGCGGTACGCTGCTCGATGAACGAAACTGATAATTGTTGCATACTTTTTGGATAAGTCTACACTCTTTTTCGCACACAATTAATTTATTGTGTGCGGAAAAATGACATTTGTGTGTATTTTTGTTGTTTCTTTCATTACAGCGTGGCTGTCTGTGTTCTTTTTTTTTCAGTTGCATTGGTTTTGAATTTTTGAATTGGTGTAACTGTCAATGAATATTTTATCGCTGCGTTTTCGTTAGCATTTCGTTGTGTTGTTGGAGACCAACTAAAAATTTCGTTTCGCATCAGCAGCGTACTAGGCTTTAAGCTGCTGATGCGAAACTAAATTTTTAGTTGGTCTCCAACAACACAACGAAATGTTCACGAAACACACAAATGTCATTTTTCCGCAAACAATAAATGCTTTGGATAGTTAATTGTGTGCGAAAAAAAGTATAGACTTTTCGCTCGTCGAACAGCGATCTGCAGAAAGAAAAGCTTCGCGTTCCAATATTTATTCGCTATGCTAGTTATCCCAAACATTTTGAGATAATTTGAGTTGTTGTTGTGTCAGCGGTCATCAGCTGTTTTTATAGCAAGGGATTACAACAACACAAAGCTATCCGGATAACTGAGAATAGCCATCGGAACGTGCCCAAGTACAACTGAATTTTTAGTTTATGATTTTGTTGGGTCGTTTTTGTATGCGATTTTTCGTTTCGCATCAGCAGCGTACTAGGCTTTATGGTTTATTTTCAAATGAAGTCTTTTTGATGAACAGTTTTGGCAAAATTTTAAAGAAAAATGGAATACAAATATTAAAGAAAAAATTAGGAGGTTTGTACAAGTTTTTGTAAGCATTTCGTTGTCTTATTGGAAACCAAATACAAATTTCGTTTCGTATCAGCAGCGTACTAGGCTTTAAAATACAAATCATATATATGTATGTATAGTCTTGGAGGATTAGATATTGGTTTGTATGTAACATATAGAGATGAGTTTTTTTTGTGGTAATCGATCACATATAATATGTACATTAGGGTGGTCCTTATAAAGCACAGTACACATAGATATTAAAGGTAATATCATTATCGTTTTCATTTTTGTTCAGTTCTGCGCATCCATCAAAATCAGTGGAAAATGGCGAATCCCGTGACCCCCACTCTTTAAACGTCAAAATTTTTTTATATGTTATGTGTTCATTTATTACTTATTTATTAGAAAATACAATAGTTTCAAGCTTTTTTGTGTTTATTAACATTATTTTATCACGCAAACAATATTCCTTTCTGGTTTTTAGTGTTATTTAAATTATCCTTTTGTGTTTGTTTTCTTCGTTGTTGTTGTAATACAGCGGACGGGGTCACGTAATTTCTTTTGACAGTTCTCATTTCGGACAACATGCGCAAGATAATACTTTAGATATGTGTACTGTGCTTATAAAGGACATTGTATAATTCAAGTTGGTGCGCCTCCCGAACTTCTTCCAAATAAAAAAAAATTTGCTCTTCTTTTACCGTTAACTCGACCACCAAGACGAAAGAAGCGTTATATGGGAAAACCCATGTAAAATGTTTAATCAAACTCTGAATTTTTATAAGAGGTAAAATACGCTAAGAGCTCACTGCAGATTTTGGGTGTGAGCAAAAATAAGAAGTATAGGCGTCGAAAGCTCCATTAAAAGCCACAGGATTACCAATAAGGGTATTTTGGCCCGGATACTCTGGGAATGTACTCTGATCTCCGGGTAAGGGCAAAACTTCCCTGGGTTTGCTACGTTATTAGTTTGATCAATATTATATTACTGAAGGCATCGCTGAAACCAAACAAATATTCAAATAAAATATTGAGGACGATAAATAGGAATACATTTTACTCTACTCTAGATTTTTTTGAGTCAAAGGTGAACATATGTGTAAAGAAAATGTATTTCCTTAATTTATTATGCCATGCTCTTCCGAGCCCTGGTAAAGTAGATAAACATAGCTATACAGAACAGAGTAATCATTAAGTAGATAGCTATATACTTTATAGAGCAGGGAAACTATATACTATACATAGATCAAATTAGTCTGTCAAAATTAAAAACGTGTAAATTTAAGAAATATTAATTAATTAAAATATTTGTTATTTTGTAAAAAGGGAATGACACAAAAAGAATAATAAACTTTAAATGTCGTTTCTGTATTTACAGGTATGTTAATAGTGTAAATATAATTAAATAAGAGTTAATAAATGAAGACTGTATTTACAGAAACCCAATTGAGTTTTTATTTGATGTGAAGAATGTTCCTGAGAAATATACAAATCCATTATAAAACGACATTTTTGTTTGCAATTCATAAAGTAAAATATAATAACATGCAGAAATTAAAATTTGAGTTTACTGTAAAAGGGTCTGAGGATGGAAAAACAAACATCATATCATTAACTTCAATAGCCAACATTGAGGGAAAAATTTATAAAATGCCAGAACAATACCAGCCATTAGGAAATCACACATTACTTAGAGAGACTGAAACCTATAAAAAAGTTCGAAATTCATTACAAAGAAGGCACCAGAAAAGATGTGTGTGGATTACCTTAACAAAAGAACTTAAAAATGTCTATTTGGATGAAGATGATAATGTACAATATAATGACATTTTCTTAGAAGAAGTGACGTATGAGACCCAACCTGCTTCTCCTGGATTAAATATTTCTGAAGAATCCTTAACCAAAATTTTGGAAAAATTTGCAGGAATGAATCCACAAACATCAAAACAAACGAATTTAAGATAAGTTTCAGAAAAATTTATGATTGAAAAATTTTCAGGAAAAAACTCAAACGTAATGCAATGGATGGAAATTTTTGAAACCGAATGTAGACGTTTTGACATACAAAAAGATGAAGAAAAGATAGAGATTTTTAGATTATTTTTGGAAAAATCCTGTCTAGATTGGTACAGCTCAATGCTGCTGAAACATACACTGAGTTCGCAATGGACGCAATGGAAAGATGATTTCTGTGAAACCTATGCAGATAAGGGATGGACCCCAATAAGATATGCAATGGAATTCAAATACAAAGCAGGTTCCTTATTAGAATATGCTGTAAAAAAGGAAAAAATATTATTGGAAGTAAATAAGTCAATCGACAAATGTACCTTGATTGATCTCATTGCGGTAGGACTACCTAGCTTTATAACGGACAAAATTGATAGGAAAAACTTAAAAGAAACCAAAGATCTTTTCAATGAAATCAGAAGTCTTGAACATGTGGTAACCAAAAAAAATTTTTTGCATTTTTTGCAGATTTTGCAATGAAAACAAACGAAAATAAAAAGTCTTGCAGGATTTGTGAAAAATTAAGTAAAGGCGTTCGTTTTCACTCTGAATCTTCATGTTGGTTCAGAACAAAAGAAAATGAAAACGAAAAAAAGAATCAAATTAAATTTGTTAATAATTCTGAATTAGAGTTGGAGTTAAATGAAACGGATCAAAAAAACTAATAGTTCCACCATTAATCAAAGTAAAACTAATTCTAAATGACATTTTACAAACATTTGGGATTTATAATTCAGGTTCAAATGTTTCCTTGATCAATTCAAGATTATTGAAATTGAAAACGGAAAAAACGAATAATTCACAAGTTGCAAATTTGAAAACGATTAATGGTGTGAAGAAAACAAATGGAATGGTTACTTTAAAAATCAAGATTTTTGAGATAACGAAAGAAGTTGAGGTATTTGTAATCGATAAGGAAAACTTTAACTATGATTTTCTAATTGGATTAGATATGATAAGACAATTTAAATTGATTCAAAACGAAAAGTTAGAAATTACACAAGAGACGCCTGTAAAAAATAAAAATAATAAAGATGAAAATACTGAAAAATATATGGTTAATTTTAATGAACACTTCAATGAACTTAGTTTTGAGATTTCAGTAAATCATTTAGATTATCAGCAGAAATCTGAAATAAACGAACTAATCGAGAAATATAAATCAATTTTTGCCAAAGATAAATATGACATAGGCACAGTTAAAGATTATGAAGCGCGTATTGATTTAATAATTGATAAATATTGCAGTAAAAGGCCATACAGATGCACTATAGAAGATAAAAAAGAAATAGAAGAACAAATTTCAAAGCTATTGGAAAAAAACTTGATCGAGGAGTCATATAGTCCGTTTGCTGCCCCAGTAACCTTGGCCTACAAAAAAGAAGAAAATAAGAAATCAAGATTATGTATAGATTTTCGAGATTTAAATAAAATTGTAGTTCCTCAATCACAGCCATTTCCGTTAATTGAGGACTTAATGGTTAAAACAAGAAATTGCAGATTTTTTTCGACGTTGGACATTAATTCAGCATTTTGGTCAATTCCTCTACGGATTGAAGATAAACAAAAAACAGCATTTGTGACACAGGAAGGACATTTTCAATGGACTTGTTTACCATTTGGGTTAAAAACCTCCCCAGCAATTTTTCAAAGAATATTGGGTAACATAATAAGAAAATATATGCTAACAGAATTCACGGTAAACTATATAGATGACATCTTAATTTTTTCAAAAACCTTTCCTGAACATATCAATCACTTAACGCAATTATTGAAAGCAGTCATGAAGGAAGGATTTAGATTAAAACTATCGAAATGTACCTTTGCATCTGATTCAGTTAAATATTTGGGTCATATAATAAAAAATAATTCAATATGCCCAGTGAAAGATAATTTAATTTCAATTAGAAACTTTCCTATCCCAAAAACACAGAAAAACGTTCGGCAGTTCTTAGGAAAAATACATTTTTATAATAAATATGTTCCAAGTATATTGCAATAACATTAGATCCATTACATAACTTATTAAGGAAAGGGCAAAAATTCTTTTGGACAAGTAAATGCCAAGAATCCTTTGAGAAAATGAAAGAGCTGTTGTGTTCTCAACCTGTTTTAGCAATATTTGATCCAGATCGGCCAATACATATTTACACAGATGCAAGTTTACAAGGCATAGGAGCCGTGTTAAAACAACCTCAACCAAGTAATGAAGAAAAACCAGTGGCGTACTTTTCAAAAAAACTTAGCGATGTTCAGAAAAGAAGAAAAGCCATATATTTGGAATGTTTGGCAATCAAAGAAGCAGTTAAATATTGGCAATACTGGCTCATAGTTCGAAAATTTACAGTTTTTTCTGACCATAAACCGCTGGAAAAAATGAATATAAAAGCAAGAACCGATGAAGAACTAGGCGATTTAACCTACTACCTATCGCAGTATGATTTTGAAATTAAATATGCTCCTGGAAAATACAATTTAGAAGCAGATTGTTTAAGCAGAAATCTAGTGTTGGAATCAAATGAAAATGAGAATGAACAATTAAAAGTGGTAAATTTAATAAGCTTGGAAAATATTCTATTGGATCAAGAAAAAAATGAAGAGTTGGAAAAGAAAAAGGATAAACTAGTACTTAAAAATAAAGTATACTACAAAAAGGTGAGAAAAAAAGAAAAAATTATACTGTCGGAAGATTTTTGTGTGGAATTCATTAAAAAAGTACATCATCATTACGGTCATATTGGGATACAGCAAATGCAGATGAAGATAAGCCCATTTTATACAGCGAGAAATCTAACACATAATATAAGACAAATATGTAGAAGCTGTGAAATTTGTATTAAGAATAAGTCAAGAGGACAAGACAAACTCGGTTTAATGCAACATTTAGGTCCTGCGACGAAACCCTTTGAAATAATTTCTATAGATACAATTGGTGGGTTTGGAGGTTTACGATCTACAAAAAAATACTTGCACCTCCTGGTTGATCATTTTACGAGGTACGCATATATTTTAACGTCGAAAACTCAAAGTTCAAATGATTTTATAAAACTAGTTGAAAAAGTAACGGACAGTAATGAAATTGGTATGATTTTAACGGATCAATATCCAGGTATAAATTCAAAAGAATTTAAGATTTTTCTGGATGAGAAAAATATACCGATTATATTTACTGCAGTAAATGCACCATTCTCAAATGGTTTAAATGAACGACTGAATCAGACATTAGTCAACAAAATTAGATGTAAGCTAAATGAAAAAACGAAAAAGCCAGCATGGACCACTATAGCACATGAATGTACACAAATTTATAATGAAACTGAACATACAGTAACTGGATTCGCTCCGATATACTTGTTGAATGGTACAGATACTACAGTTCTGCCAAGTGAATTAAAACGAAAAACACAAAATAGTCTAATTGAAGATAGAAAAATAGCACTAGAAAATACGATTAGATCACACAATTATAACAAAAATCAATTCGATAAAAACAGGAAAAATTATAAATTCAACGAAGGAGACCTATCTTGTTTTGGTGATAAAAAGTAAAAAAAAAAAAAAAAAAAAAACTTTGTAAATTTTTACCCGAAGGGGGGAGATGTAAAGAAAATGTATTTCTTTAATTTATTATGCCATGCTCTTCCGAGCCCTGGTAAAGTAGATAAACATAGCTATACAGAACAGAGTAATCATTAAGTAGATAGCTATATACTTTATAGAGCAGGGAAACTATATACTATACATAGATCAAATTAGTCTGTCAAAATTAAAAACGTGTAAATTTAAGAAATATTAATTAATTAAAATATTTGTTATTTTGTAAAAAGGGAATGACACAAAAAGAATAATAAACTTTAAATGTCGTTTCTGTATTTACAGGTATGTTAATAGTGTAAATATAATTAAATAAGAGTTAATAAATGAAGACTGTATTTACAGAAACCCAATTGAGTTTTTATTTGATGTGAAGAATGTTCCTGAGAAATATACAAATCCATTATAAAACGACATTTTTGTTTGCAATTCATAAAGTAAAATATAATAACATGCAGAAATTAAAATTTGAGTTTACTGTAAAAGGGTCTGAGGATGGAAAAACAAACATCATATCATTAACTTCAATAGCCAACATTGAGGGAAAAATTTATAAAATGCCAGAACAATACCAGCCATTAGGAAATCACACATTACTTAGAGAGACTGAAACCTATAAAAAAGTTCGAAATTCATTACAAAGAAGGCACCAGAAAAGATGTGTGTGGATTACCTTAACAAAAGAACTTAAAAATGTCTATTTGGATGAAGATGATAATGTACAATATAATGACATTTTCTTAGAAGAAGTGACGTATGAGACCCAACCTGCTTCTCCTGGATTAAATATTTCTGAAGAATCCTTAACCAAAATTTTGGAAAAATTTGCAGGAATGAATCCACAAACATCAAAACAAACGAATTTAAGATAAGTTTCAGAAAAATTTATGATTGAAAAATTTTCAGGAAAAAACTCAAACGTAATGCAATGGATGGAAATTTTTGAAACCGAATGTAGACGTTTTGACATACAAAAAGATGAAGAAAAGATAGAGATTTTTAGATTATTTTTGGAAAAATCCTGTCTAGATTGGTACAGCTCAATGCTGCTGAAACATACACTGAGTTCGCAATGGACGCAATGGAAAGATGATTTCTGTGAAACCTATGCAGATAAGGGATGGACCCCAATAAGATATGCAATGGAATTCAAATACAAAGCAGGTTCCTTATTAGAATATGCTGTAAAAAAGGAAAAAATATTATTGGAAGTAAATAAGTCAATCGACAAATGTACCTTGATTGATCTCATTGCGGTAGGACTACCTAGCTTTATAACGGACAAAATTGATAGGAAAAACTTAAAAGAAACCAAAGATCTTTTCAATGAAATCAGAAGTCTTGAACATGTGGTAACCAAAAAAAATTTTTTGCATTTTTTGCAGATTTTGCAATGAAAACAAACGAAAATAAAAAGTCTTGCAGGATTTGTGAAAAATTAAGTAAAGGCGTTCGTTTTCACTCTGAATCTTCATGTTGGTTCAGAACAAAAGAAAATGAAAACGAAAAAAAGAATCAAATTAAATTTGTTAATAATTCTGAATTAGAGTTGGAGTTAAATGAAACGGATCAAAAAAACTAATAGTTCCACCATTAATCAAAGTAAAACTAATTCTAAATGACATTTTACAAACATTTGGGATTTATAATTCAGGTTCAAATGTTTCCTTGATCAATTCAAGATTATTGAAATTGAAAACGGAAAAAACGAATAATTCACAAGTTGCAAATTTGAAAACGATTAATGGTGTGAAGAAAACAAATGGAATGGTTACTTTAAAAATCAAGATTTTTGAGATAACGAAAGAAGTTGAGGTATTTGTAATCGATAAGGAAAACTTTAACTATGATTTTCTAATTGGATTAGATATGATAAGACAATTTAAATTGATTCAAAACGAAAAGTTAGAAATTACACAAGAGACGCCTGTAAAAAATAAAAATAATAAAGATGAAAATACTGAAAAATATATGGTTAATTTTAATGAACACTTCAATGAACTTAGTTTTGAGATTTCAGTAAATCATTTAGATTATCAGCAGAAATCTGAAATAAACGAACTAATCGAGAAATATAAATCAATTTTTGCCAAAGATAAATATGACATAGGCACAGTTAAAGATTATGAAGCGCGTATTGATTTAATAATTGATAAATATTGCAGTAAAAGGCCATACAGATGCACTATAGAAGATAAAAAAGAAATAGAAGAACAAATTTCAAAGCTATTGGAAAAAAACTTGATCGAGGAGTCATATAGTCCGTTTGCTGCCCCAGTAACCTTGGCCTACAAAAAAGAAGAAAATAAGAAATCAAGATTATGTATAGATTTTCGAGATTTAAATAAAATTGTAGTTCCTCAATCACAGCCATTTCCGTTAATTGAGGACTTAATGGTTAAAACAAGAAATTGCAGATTTTTTTCGACGTTGGACATTAATTCAGCATTTTGGTCAATTCCTCTACGGATTGAAGATAAACAAAAAACAGCATTTGTGACACAGGAAGGACATTTTCAATGGACTTGTTTACCATTTGGGTTAAAAACCTCCCCAGCAATTTTTCAAAGAATATTGGGTAACATAATAAGAAAATATATGCTAACAGAATTCACGGTAAACTATATAGATGACATCTTAATTTTTTCAAAAACCTTTCCTGAACATATCAATCACTTAACGCAATTATTGAAAGCAGTCATGAAGGAAGGATTTAGATTAAAACTATCGAAATGTACCTTTGCATCTGATTCAGTTAAATATTTGGGTCATATAATAAAAAATAATTCAATATGCCCAGTGAAAGATAATTTAATTTCAATTAGAAACTTTCCTATCCCAAAAACACAGAAAAACGTTCGGCAGTTCTTAGGAAAAATACATTTTTATAATAAATATGTTCCAAGTATATTGCAATAACATTAGATCCATTACATAACTTATTAAGGAAAGGGCAAAAATTCTTTTGGACAAGTAAATGCCAAGAATCCTTTGAGAAAATGAAAGAGCTGTTGTGTTCTCAACCTGTTTTAGCAATATTTGATCCAGATCGGCCAATACATATTTACACAGATGCAAGTTTACAAGGCATAGGAGCCGTGTTAAAACAACCTCAACCAAGTAATGAAGAAAAACCAGTGGCGTACTTTTCAAAAAAACTTAGCGATGTTCAGAAAAGAAGAAAAGCCATATATTTGGAATGTTTGGCAATCAAAGAAGCAGTTAAATATTGGCAATACTGGCTCATAGTTCGAAAATTTACAGTTTTTTCTGACCATAAACCGCTGGAAAAAATGAATATAAAAGCAAGAACCGATGAAGAACTAGGCGATTTAACCTACTACCTATCGCAGTATGATTTTGAAATTAAATATGCTCCTGGAAAATACAATTTAGAAGCAGATTGTTTAAGCAGAAATCTAGTGTTGGAATCAAATGAAAATGAGAATGAACAATTAAAAGTGGTAAATTTAATAAGCTTGGAAAATATTCTATTGGATCAAGAAAAAAATGAAGAGTTGGAAAAGAAAAAGGATAAACTAGTACTTAAAAATAAAGTATACTACAAAAAGGTGAGAAAAAAAGAAAAAATTATACTGTCGGAAGATTTTTGTGTGGAATTCATTAAAAAAGTACATCATCATTACGGTCATATTGGGATACAGCAAATGCAGATGAAGATAAGCCCATTTTATACAGCGAGAAATCTAACACATAATATAAGACAAATATGTAGAAGCTGTGAAATTTGTATTAAGAATAAGTCAAGAGGACAAGACAAACTCGGTTTAATGCAACATTTAGGTCCTGCGACGAAACCCTTTGAAATAATTTCTATAGATACAATTGGTGGGTTTGGAGGTTTACGATCTACAAAAAAATACTTGCACCTCCTGGTTGATCATTTTACGAGGTACGCATATATTTTAACGTCGAAAACTCAAAGTTCAAATGATTTTATAAAACTAGTTGAAAAAGTAACGGACAGTAATGAAATTGGTATGATTTTAACGGATCAATATCCAGGTATAAATTCAAAAGAATTTAAGATTTTTCTGGATGAGAAAAATATACCGATTATATTTACTGCAGTAAATGCACCATTCTCAAATGGTTTAAATGAACGACTGAATCAGACATTAGTCAACAAAATTAGATCTAATTTAAATGAAAAAAGGAAAACGCCAGCATGGACCACTATAGCACATGAATGTACACAAATTTATAATGAAACTGAACATACAGTAACTGGATTCGCTCCGATATACTTGTTGAATGGTACAGATACTACAGTTCTGCCAAGTGAATTAAAACGAAAAACACAAAATAGTCTAATTGAAGATAGAAAAATAGCACTAGAAAATACGATTAGATCACACAATTATAACAAAAATCAATTCGATAAAAACAGGAAAAATTATAAATTCAACGAAGGAGACCTATCTTGTTTTGGTGATAAAAAGTAAAAAAAAAAAAAAAAAAAAAACTTTGTAAATTTTTACCCGAAGGGGGGAGATGTAAAGAAAATGTATTTCTTTAATTTATTATGCCATGCTCTTCCGAGCCCTGGTAAAGTAGATAAACATAGCTATACAGAACAGAGTAATCATTAAGTAGATAGCTATATACTTTATAGAGCAGGGAAACTATATACTATACATAGATCAGATTAGTCTGTCAAGAAATATTAATTAATTAATATATTTGTTATTTTGTAAAAAGGGAATGACACAAAAAGAATAATAAACTTTAAATGTCGTTTCTGTATTTACAGGTATGTTAATAGTGAAAATATAATTAAATAAGACTTAATAAATGAAGACTGTATTTACAGAAACCCAATTGAGTTTTTATTTGATGTGAAGAATATTCCTGAGAAATATACAAATCCATTATAAAACGACATTTTTGTTTGCAATTCATAAAGTAAAACATAATAACATGCAGAAATTAAAATTTGAGTTAACTGTAAAAGGGTCTGAGGATGGAAAAACAAACATCATATCATTAACTTCAATAGCCAACATTGAGGGAAAAATTTATAAAATGCCAGAACAATACCAGCCATTAGGAAATCACACATTACTTAGAGAGACTGAAACCTATAAAAAAGTTCGAAATTCATTACAAAGAAGGCACCAGAAAAGATGTGTGTGGATTACCTTAACAAAAGAACTTAAAAATGTCTATTTGGATGAAGATGATAATGTACAATATAATGACATTTTCTTAGAAGAAGTGACGTATGAGACCCAACCTGCTTCTCCTGGATTAAATATTTCTGAAGAATCCTTAACCAAAATTTTGGAAAAATTTGCAGGAATGAATCCACAAACATCAAAACAAACGAATTTAAGAAAAGTTTCAGAAAAATTTATGATTGAAAAATTTTCAGGAAAAAACTCAAACGTAATGCAATGGATGGAAATTTTTGAAACCGAATGTAGACGTTTTGACATACAAAAAGATGAAGAAAAGATAGAGATTTTTAGATTATTTTTGGAAAAATCCTGTCTAGATTGGTACAGCTCAATGCTGCTGAAACATACACTGAGTTCGCAATGGACGCAATGGAAAGATGATTTCTGTGAAACCTATGCAGATAAGGGATGGACCCCAATAAGATATGCAATGGAATTCAAATACAAAGCAGGTTCCTTATTAGAATATGCTGTAAAAAAGGAAAAAATATTATTGGAAGTAAATAAGTCAATCGACAAATGTACCTTGATTGATCTCATTGCGGTAGGACTACCTAGCTTTATAACGGACAAAATTGATAGGAAAAACTTAAAAGAAACCAAAGATCTTTTCAATGAAATCAGAAGTCTTGAACATGTGGTAACCAAACAAAATTTTTTGCACTTTTTGCAGATTTTGCAATGAAAACAAACGAAAATAAAAAGTCTTGCAGGATTTGTGAAAAATTAAGTAAAGGCGTTCGTTTTCACTCTGAATCTTCATGTTGGTTCAGAACAAAAGAAAATGAAAACGAAAAAAAGAATCAAATTAAATTTGTTAATAATTCTGAATTAGAGTTGGAGTTAAATGATACGGATCAAAAAAACTAATAGTTCCACCATTAATCAAAGTAAAACTAATTCTAAATGACATTTTACAAACATTTGGGATTTATGATTCAGGTTCAAATGTTTCCTTGATCAATTCAAGATTATTGAAATTGAAAACGGAAAAAACGAATAATTCACAAGTTGCAAATTTGAAAACGATTAATGGTGTGAAGAAAACAAATGGAATGGTTACTTTAAAAATCAAGATTTTTGAGATAACGAAAGAAGTTGAGGTATTTGTAATCGATAAGGAAAACTTTAACTATGATTTTCTAATTGGATTAGATATGAGAAGACAATTTAAATTGATTCAAAACGAAAAGTTAGAAATTACACAAGAGATGCCTGTAAAAAATAAAAATAATAAAGATGAAAATACTGAAAAATATATGGTTAATTTTAATGAACACTTCAATGAACTTAGTTTTGAGATTTCAGTAAATCATTTAGATTATCAGCAGAAATCTGAAATAAACGAACTAATCGAGAAATATAAATCAATTTTTGCCAAAGATAAATATGACATAGGCACAGTTAAAGATTATGAAGCGCGTATTGATTTAATAATTGATAAATATTGCAGTAAAAGGCCATACAGATGCACTATAGAAGATAAAAAAGAAATAGAAGAACAAATTTCAAAGCTATTGGAAAAAAACTTGATCGAGGAGTCATATAGTCCGTTTGCTGCCCCAGTAACCTTGGCCTACAAAAAAGAAGAAAATAAGAAATCAAGATTATGTATAGATTTTCGAGATTTAAATAAAATTGTAGTTCCTCAATCACAGCCATTTCCGTTAATTGAGGACTTAATGGTTAAAACAAGAAATTGCAGATTTTTTTCGACGTTGGACATTAATTCAGCATTTTGGTCAATTCCTCTACGGATTGAAGATAAACAAAAAACAGCATTTGTGACACAGGAAGGACATTTTCAATGGACTTGTTTACCATTTGGGTTAAAAACCTCCCCAGCAATTTTTCAAAGAATATTGGGTAACATAATAAGAAAATATATGCTAACAGAATTCACGGTAAACTATATAGATGACATCTTAATTTTTTCAAAAACCTTTCCTGAACATATCAATCACTTAACGCAATTATTGAAAGCAGTCATGAAGGAAGGATTTAGATTAAAACTATCGAAATGTACCTTTGCATCTGATTCAGTTAAATATTTGGGTCATATAATAAAAAATAATTCAATATGCCCAGTGAAAGATAATTTAATTTCAATTAGAAACTTTCCTATCCCAAAAACACAGAAAAACGTTCGGCAGTTCTTAGGAAAAATAAATTTTTATAATAAATATGTTCCAAGTATATTGCAATAACATTAGATCCATTACATAACTTATTAAGGAAAGGGCAAAAATTCTTTTGGACAAGTAAATGCCAAGAATCCTTTGAGAAAATGAAAGAGCTGTTGTGTTCTCAACCTGTTTTAGCAATATTTGATCCAGATCGGCCAATACATATTTACACAGATGCAAGTTTACAAGGCATAGGAGCCGTGTTAAAACAACCTCAACCAAGTAATGAAGAAAAACCAGTGGCGTACTTTTCAAAAAAACTTAGCGATGTTCAGAAAAGAAGAAAAGCCATATATTTGGAATGTTTGGCAATCAAAGAAGCAGTTAAATATTGGCAATACTGGCTCATAGTTCGAAAATTTACAGTTTTTTCTGACCATAAACCGCTGGAAAAAATGAATAT
This sequence comes from Dasysyrphus tricinctus, assembly GCA_963921185.1. Lineage (NCBI taxonomy): Eukaryota > Metazoa > Arthropoda > Insecta > Diptera > Syrphidae > Dasysyrphus > Dasysyrphus tricinctus. Next base: position 173,792,342 of record OY992531.1, on the reverse strand, counting down.
AAAAGCAAGAACCGATGAAGAACTAGGCGATTTAACCTACTACCTATCGCAGTATGATTTTGAAATTAAATATGCTCCTGGAAAATACAATTTAGAAGCAGATTGTTTAAGCAGAAATCTAGTGTTGGAATCAAATGAAAATGAGAATGAACAATTAAAAGTGGTAAATTTAATAAGCTTGGAAAATATTCTATTGGATCAAGAAAAAAATGAAGAGTTGGAAAAGAAAAAGGATAAACTAGTACTTAAAAATAAAGTATACTACAAAAAGGTGAGAAAAAAAGAAAAAATTATACTGTCGGAAGATTTTTGTGTGGAATTCATTAAAAAAGTACATCATCATTACGGTCATATTGGGATACAGCAAATGCAGATGAAGATAAGCCCATTTTATACAGCGAGAAATCTAACACATAATATAAGACAAATATGTAGAAGCTGTGAAATTTGTATTAAGAATAAGTCAAGAGGACAAGACAAACTCGGTTTAATGCAACATTTAGGTCCTGCGACGAAACCCTTTGAAATAATTTCTATAGATACAATTGGTGGGTTTGGAGGTTTACGATCTACAAAAAAATACTTGCACCTCCTGGTTGATCATTTTACGAGGTACGCATATATTTTAACGTCGAAAACTCAAAGTTCAAATGATTTTATAAAACTAGTTGAAAAAGTAACGGACAGTAATGAAATTGGTATGATTTTAACGGATCAATATCCAGGTATAAATTCAAAAGAATTTAAGATTTTTCTGGATGAGAAAAATATACCGATTATATTTACTGCAGTAAATGCACCATTCTCAAATGGTTTAAATGAACGACTGAATCAGACATTAGTCAACAAAATTAGATGTAAGCTAAATGAAAAAACGAAAAAGCCAGCATGGACCACTATAGCACATGAATGTACACAAATTTATAATGAAACTGAACATACAGTAACTGGATTCGCTCCGATATACTTGTTGAATGGTACAGATACTACAGTTCTGCCAAGTGAATTAAAACGAAAAACACAAAATAGTCTAATTGAAGATAGAAAAATAGCACTAGAAAATACGATTAGATCACACAATTATAACAAAAATCAATTCGATAAAAACAGGAAAAATTATAAATTCAACGAAGGAGACCTATCTTGTTTTGGTGATAAAAAGTAAAAAAAAAAAAAAAAAAAAAAAACTTTGTAAATTTTTACCCGAAGGGGGGAGATGTAAAGAAAATGTATTTCTTTAATTTATTATGCCATGCTCTTCCGAGCCCTGGTAAAGTAGATAAACATAGCTATACAGAACAGAGTAATCATTAAGTAGATAGCTATATACTTTATAGAGCAGGGAAACTATATACTATACATAGATCAGATTAGTCTGTCAAGAAATATTAATTAATTAATATATTTGTTATTTTGTAAAAAGGGAATGACACAAAAAGAATAATAAACTTTAAATGTCGTTTCTGTATTTACAGGTATGTTAATAGTGTAAATATAATTAAATAAGACTTAATAAATGAAGACTGTATTTACAGAAACCCAATTGAGTTTTTATTTGATGTGAAGAATATTCCTGAGAAATATACAAATCCATTATAAAACGACATTTTTGTTTGCAATTCATAAAGTAAAACATAATAACATGCAGAAATTAAAATTTGAGTTAACTGTAAAAGGGTCTGAGGATGGAAAAACAAACATCATATCATTAACTTCAATAGCCAACATTGAGGGAAAAATTTATAAAATGCCAGAACAATACCAGCCATTAGGAAATCACACATTACTTAGAGAGACTGAAACCTATAAAAAAGTTCGAAATTCATTACAAAGAAGGCACCAGAAAAGATGTGTGTGGATTACCTTAACAAAAGAACTTAAAAATGTCTATTTGGATGAAGATGATAATGTACAATATAATGACATTTTCTTAGAAGAAGTGACGTATGAGACCCAACCTGCTTCTCCTGGATTAAATATTTCTGAAGAATCCTTAACCAAAATTTTGGAAAAATTTGCAGGAATGAATCCACAAACATCAAAACAAACGAATTTAAGAAAAGTTTCAGAAAAATTTATGATTGAAAAATTTTCAGGAAAAAACTCAAACGTAATGCAATGGATGGAAATTTTTGAAACCGAATGTAGACGTTTTGACATACAAAAAGATGAAGAAAAGATAGAGATTTTTAGATTATTTTTGGAAAAATCCTGTCTAGATTGGTACAGCTCAATGCTGCTGAAACATACACTGAGTTCGCAATGGACGCAATGGAAAGATGATTTCTGTGAAACCTATGCAGATAAGGGATGGACCCCAATAAGATATGCAATGGAATTCAAATACAAAGCAGGTTCCTTATTAGAATATGCTGTAAAAAAGGAAAAAATATTATTGGAAGTAAATAAGTCAATCGACAAATGTACCTTGATTGATCTCATTGCGGTAGGACTACCTAGCTTTATAACGGACAAAATTGATAAGAAAAACTTAAAAGAAACCAAAGATCTTTTCAATGAAATCAGAAGTCTTGAACATGTGGTAACCAAACAAAATTTTTTGCATTTTTTGCAGATTTTGCAATGAAAACAAACGAAAATAAAAAGTCTTGCAGAATTTGTGAAAAATTAAGTAAAGGCGTTCGTTTTCACTCTGAATCTTCATGTTGGTTCAGAACAAAAGAAAATGAAAACGAAAAAAAGAATCAAATTAAATTTGTTAATAATTCTGAATTAGAGTTGGAGTTAAATGATACGGATCAAAAAAACTAATAGTTCCACCATTAATCAAAGTAAAACTAATTCTAAATGACATTTAACAAACATTTGGGATTTATGATTCAGGTTCAAATGTTTCCTTGATCAATTCAAGATTATTGAAATTGAAAACGGAAAAAACGAATAATTCACAAGTTGCAAATTTGAAAACGATTAATGGTGTGAAGAAAACAAATGGAATGGTTACTTTAAAAATCAAGATTTTTGAGATAACGAAAGAAGTTGAGGTATTTGTAATCGATAAGGAAAACTTTAACTATGATTTTCTAATTGGATTAGATATGAGAAGACAATTTAAATTGATTCAAAACGAAAAGTTAGAAATTACACAAGAGACGCCTGTAAAAAATAAAAATAATAAAGATGAAAATACTGAAAAATATATGGTTAATTTTAATGAACACTTCAATGAACTTAGTTTTGAGATTTCAGTAAATCATTTAGATTATCAGCAGAAATCTGAAATAAACGAACTAATCGAGAAATATAAATCAATTTTTGCCAAAGATAAATATGACATAGGCACAGTTAAAGATTATGAAGCGCGTATTGATTTAATAATTGATAAATATTGCAGTAAAAGGCCATACAGATGCACTATAGAAGATAAAAAAGAAATAGAAGAACAAATTTCAAAGCTATTGGAAAAAAACTTGATCGAGGAGTCATATAGTCCGTTTGCTGCCCCAGTAACCTTGGCCTACAAAAAAGAAGAAAATAAGAAATCAAGATTATGTATAGATTTTCGAGATTTAAATAAAATTGTAGTTCCTCAATCACAGCCATTTCCGTTAATTGAGGACTTAATGGTTAAAACAAGAAATTGCAGATTTTTTTCGACGTTGGACATTAATTCAGCATTTTGGTCAATTCCTCTACGGATTGAAGATAAACAAAAAACAGCATTTGTGACACAGGAAGGACATTTTCAATGGACTTGTTTACCATTTGGGTTAAAAACCTCCCCAGCAATTTTTCAAAGAATATTGGGTAACATAATAAGAAAATATATGCTAACAGAATTCACGGTAAACTATATAGATGACATCTTAATTTTTTCAAAAACCTTTCCTGAACATATCAATCACTTAACGCAATTATTGAAAGCAGTCATGAAGGAAGGATTTAGATTAAAACTATCGAAATGTACCTTTGCATCTGATTCAGTTAAATATTTGGGTCATATAATAAAAAATAATTCAATATGCCCAGTGAAAGATAATTTAATTTCAATTAGAAACTTTCCTATCCCAAAAACACAGAAAAACGTTCGGCAGTTCTTAGGAAAAATAAATTTTTATAATAAATATGTTCCAAGTATATTGCAATAACATTAGATCCATTACATAACTTATTAAGGAAAGGGCAAAAATTCTTTTGGACAAGTAAATGCCAAGAATCCTTTGAGAAAATGAAAGAGCTGTTGTGTTCTCAACCTGTTTTAGCAATATTTGATCCAGATCGGCCAATACATATTTACACAGATGCAAGTTTACAAGGCATAGGAGCCGTGTTAAAACAACCTCAACCAAGTAATGAAGAAAAACCAGTGGCGTACTTTTCAAAAAAACTTAGCGATGTTCAGAAAAGAAGAAAAGCCATATATTTGGAATGTTTGGCAATCAAAGAAGCAGTTAAATATTGGCAATACTGGCTCATAGTTCGAAAATTTACAGTTTTTTCTGACCATAAACCGCTGGAAAAAATGAATATAAAAGCAAGAACCGATGAAGAACTAGGCGATTTAACCTACTACCTATCGCAGTATGATTTTGAAATTAAATATGCTCCTGGAAAATACAATTTAGAAGCAGATTGTTTAAGCAGAAATCTAGTGTTGGAATCAAATGAAAATGAGAATGAACAATTAAAAGTGGTAAATTTAATAAGCTTGGAAAATATTCTATTGGATCAAGAAAAAAATGAAGAGTTGGAAAAGAAAAAGGATAAACTAGTACTTAAAAATAAAGTATACTACAAAAAGGTGAGAAAAAAAGAAAAAATTATACTGTCGGAAGATTTTTGTGTGGAATTCATTAAAAAAGTACATCATCATTACGGTCATATTGGGATACAGCAAATGCAGATGAAGATAAGCCCATTTTATACAGCGAGAAATCTAACACATAATATAAGACAAATATGTAGAAGCTGTGAAATTTGTATTAAGAATAAGTCAAGAGGACAAGACAAACTCGGTTTAATGCAACATTTAGGTCCTGCGACGAAACCCTTTGAAATAATTTCTATAGATACAATTGGTGGGTTTGGAGGTTTACGATCTACAAAAAAATACTTGCACCTCCTGGTTGATCATTTTACGAGGTACGCATATATTTTAACGTCGAAAACTCAAAGTTCAAATGATTTTATAAAACTAGTTGAAAAAGTAACGGACAGTAATGAAATTGGTATGATTTTAACGGATCAATATCCAGGTATAAATTCAAAAGAATTTAAGATTTTTCTGGATGAGAAAAATATACCGATTATATTTACTGCAGTAAATGCACCATTCTCAAATGGTTTAAATGAACGACTGAATCAGACATTAGTCAACAAAATTAGATGTAAGCTAAATGAAAAAAGGAAAAAGCCAGCATGGACCACTATAGCACATGAATGTACACAAATTTATAATGAAACTGAACATACAGTAACTGGATTCGCTCCGATATACTTGTTGAATGGTACAGATACTACAGTTCTGCCAAGTGAATTAAAACGAAAAACACAAAATAGTCTAATTGAAGATAGAAAAATAGCACTAGAAAATACGATTAGATCACACAATTATAACAAAAATCAATTCGATAAAAACAGGAAAAATTATAAATTCAACGAAGGAGACCTATCTTGTTTTGGTGATAAAAAGTAAAAAAAAAAAAAAAAAAAAAAACTTTGTAAATTTTTACCCGAAGGGGGGAGATGTAAAGAAAATGTATTTCTTTAATTTATTATGCCATGCTCTTCCGAGCCCTGGTAAAGTAGATAAACATAGCTATACAGAACAGAGTAATCATTAAGTAGATAGCTATATACTTTATAGAGCAGGGAAACTATATACTATACATAGATCAGATTAGTCTGTCAAGAAATATTAATTAATTAATATATTTGTTATTTTGTAAAAAGGGAATGACACAAAAAGAATAATAAACTTTAAATGTCGTTTCTGTATTTACAGGTATGTTAATAGTGTAAATATAATTAAATAAGACTTAATAAATGAAGACTGTATTTACAGAAACCCAATTGAGTTTTTATTTGATGTGAAGAATATTCCTGAGAAATATACAAATCCATTATAAAACGACATTTTTGTTTGCAATTCATAAAGTAAAACATAATAACATGCAGAAATTAAAATTTGAGTTAACTGTAAAAGGGTCTGAGGATGGAAAAACAAACATCATATCATTAACTTCAATAGCCAACATTGAGGGAAAAATTTATAAAATGCCAGAACAATACCAGCCATTAGGAAATCACACATTACTTAGAGAGACTGAAACCTATAAAAAAGTTCGAAATTCATTACAAAGAAGGCACCAGAAAAGATGTGTGTGGATTACCTTAACAAAAGAACTTAAAAATGTCTATTTGGATGAAGATGATAATGTACAATATAATGACATTTTCTTAGAAGAAGTGACGTATGAGACCCAACCTGCTTCTCCTGGATTAAATATTTCTGAAGAATCCTTAACCAAAATTTTGGAAAAATTTGCAGGAATGAATCCACAAACATCAAAACAAACGAATTTAAGAAAAGTTTCAGAAAAATTTATGATTGAAAAATTTTCAGGAAAAAACTCAAACGTAATGCAATGGATGGAAATTTTTGAAACCGAATGTAGACGTTTTGACATACAAAAAGATGAAGAAAAGATAGAGATTTTTAGATTATTTTTGGAAAAATCCTGTCTAGATTGGTACAGCTCAATGCTGCTGAAACATACACTGAGTTCGCAATGGACGCAATGGAAAGATGATTTCTGTGAAACCTATGCAGATAAGGGATGGACCCCAATAAGATATGCAATGGAATTCAAATACAAAGCAGGTTCCTTATTAGAATATGCTGTAAAAAAGGAAAAAATATTATTGGAAGTAAATAAGTCAATCGACAAATGTACCTTGATTGATCTCATTGCGGTAGGACTACCTAGCTTCATAACGGACAAAATTGATAAGAAAAACTTAAAAGAAACCAAAGATCTTTTCAATGAAATCAGAAGTCTTGAACATGTGGTAACCAAAAAAAATTTTTTGCATTTTTTGCAGATTTTGCAATGAAAACAAACGAAAATAAAAAGTCTTGCAGGATTTGTGAAAAATTAAGTAAAGGCGTTCGTTTTCACTCTGAATCTTCATGTTGGTTCAGAACAAAAGAAAATGAAAACGAAAAAAAGAATCAAATTAAATTTGTTAATAATTCTGAATTAGAGTTGGAGTTAAATGATACGGATCAAAAAAACTAATAGTTCCACCATTAATCAAAGTAAAACTAATTCTAAATGACATTTTACAAACATTTGGGATTTATGATTCAGGTTCAAATGTTTCCTTGATCAATTCAAGATTATTGAAATTGAAAACGGAAAAAACGAATAATTCACAAGTTGCAAATTTGAAAACGATTAATGGTGTGAAGAAAACAAATGGAATGGTTACTTTAAAAATCAAGATTTTTGAGATAACGAAAGAAGTTGAGGTATTTGTAATCGATAAGGAAAACTTTAACTATGATTTTCTAATTGGATTAGATATGAGAAGACAATTTAAATTGATTCAAAACGAAAAGTTAGAAATTACACAAGAGACGCCTGTAAAAAATAAAAATAATAAAGATGAAAATACTGAAAAATATATGGTTAATTTTAATGAACACTTCAATGAACTTAGTTTTGAGATTTCAGTAAATCATTTAGATTATCAGCAGAAATCTGAAATAAACGAACTAATCGAGAAATATAAATCAATTTTTGCCAAAGATAAATATGACATAGGCACAGTTAAAGATTATGAAGCGCGTATTGATTTAATAATTGATAAATATTGCAGTAAAAGGCCATACAGATGCACTATAGAAGATAAAAAAGAAATAGAAGAACAAATTTCAAAGCTATTGGAAAAAAACTTGATCGAGGAGTCATATAGTCCGTTTGCTGCCCCAGTAACCTTGGCCTACAAAAAAGAAGAAAATAAGAAATCAAGATTATGTATAGATTTTCGAGATTTAAATAAAATTGTAGTTCCTCAATCACAGCCATTTCCGTTAATTGAGGACTTAATGGTTAAAACAAGAAATTGCAGATTTTTTTCGACGTTGGACATTAATTCAGCATTTTGGTCAATTCCTCTACGGATTGAAGATAAACAAAAAACAGCATTTGTGACACAGGAAGGACATTTTCAATGGACTTGTTTACCATTTGGGTTAAAAACCTCCCCAGCAATTTTTCAAAGAATATTGGGTAACATAATAAGAAAATATATGCTAACAGAATTCACGGTAAACTATATAGATGACATCTTAATTTTTTCAAAAACCTTTCCTGAACATATCAATCACTTAACGCAATTATTGAAAGCAGTCATGAAGGAAGGATTTAGATTAAAACTATCGAAATGTACCTTTGCATCTGATTCAGTTAAATATTTGGGTCATATAATAAAAAATAATTCAATATGCCCAGTGAAAGATAATTTAATTTCAATTAGAAACTTTCCTATCCCAAAAACACAGAAAAACGTTCGGCAGTTCTTAGGAAAAATACATTTTTATAATAAATATGTTCCAAGTATATTGCAATAACATTAGATCCATTACATAACTTATTAAGGAAAGGGCAAAAATTCTTTTGGACAAGTAAATGCCAAGAATCCTTTGAGAAAATGAAAGAGCTGTTGTGTTCTCAACCTGTTTTAGCAATATTTGATCCAGATCGGCCAATACATATTTACACAGATGCAAGTTTACAAGGCATAGGAGCCGTGTTAAAACAACCTCAACCAAGTAATGAAGAAAAACCAGTGGCGTACTTTTCAAAAAAACTTAGCGATGTTCAGAAAAGAAGAAAAGCCATATATTTGGAATGTTTGGCAATCAAAGAAGCAGTTAAATATTGGCAATACTGGCTCATAGTTCGAAAATTTACAGTTTTTTCTGACCATAAACCGCTGGAAAAAATGAATATAAAAGCAAGAACCGATGAAGAACTAGGCGATTTAACCTACTACCTATCGCAGTATGATTTTGAAATTAAATATGCTCCTGGAAAATACAATTTAGAAGCAGATTGTTTAAGCAGAAATCTAGTGTTGGAATCAAATGAAAATGAGAATGAACAATTAAAAGTGGTAAATTTAATAAGCTTGGAAAATATTCTATTGGATCAAGAAAAAAATGAAGAGTTGGAAAAGAAAAAGGATAAACTAGTACTTAAAAATAAAGTATACTACAAAAAGGTGAGAAAAAAAGAAAAAATTATACTGTCGGAAGATTTTTGTGTGGAATTCATTAAAAAAGTACATCATCATTACGGTCATATTGGGATACAGCAAATGCAGATGAAGATAAGCCCATTTTATACAGCGAGAAATCTAACACATAATATAAGACAAATATGTAGAAGCTGTGAAATTTGTATTAAGAATAAGTCAAGAGGACAAGACAAACTCGGTTTAATGCAACATTTAGGTCCTGCGACGAAACCCTTTGAAATAATTTCTATAGATACAATTGGTGGGTTTGGAGGTTTACGATCTACAAAAAAATACTTGCACCTCCTGGTTGATCATTTTACGAGGTACGCATATATTTTAACGTCGAAAACTCAAAGTTCAAATGATTTTATAAAACTAGTTGAAAAAGTAACGGACAGTAATGAAATTGGTATGATTTTAACGGATCAATATCCAGGTATAAATTCAAAAGAATTTAAGATTTTTCTGGATGAGAAAAATATACCGATTATATTTACTGCAGTAAATGCACCATTCTCAAATGGTTTAAATGAACGACTGAATCAGACATTAGTCAACAAAATTAGATCTAATTTAAATGAAAAAAGGAAAACGCCAGCATGGACCACTATAGCACATGAATGTACACAAATTTATAATGAAACTGAACATACAGTAACTGGATTCGCTCCGATATACTTGTTGAATGGTACAGATACTACAGTTCTGCCAAGTGAATTAAAACGAAAAACACAAAATAGTCTAATTGAAGATAGAAAAATAGCACTAGAAAATACGATTAGATCACACAATTATAACAAAAATCAATTCGATAAAAACAGGAAAAATTATAAATTCAACGAAGGAGACCTATCTTGTTTTGGTGATAAAAAGTAAAAAAAAAAAAAAAAAAAAAACTTTGTAAATTTTTACCCGAAGGGGGGAGATGTAAAGAAAATGTATTTCTTTAATTTATTATGCCATGCTCTTCCGAGCCCTGGTAAAGTAGATAAACATAGCTATACAGAACAGAGTAATCATTAAGTAGATAGCTATATACTTTATAGAGCAGGGAAACTATATACTATACATAGATCAGATTAGTCTGTCAAGAAATATTAATTAATTAATATATTTGTTATTTTGTAAAAAGGGAATGACACAAAAAGAATAATAAACTTTAAATGTCGTTTCTGTATTTACAGGTATGTTAATAGTGAAAATATAATTAAATAAGACTTAATAAATGAAGACTGTATTTACAGAAACCCAATTGAGTTTTTATTTGATGTGAAGAATATTCCTGAGAAATATACAAATCCATTATAAAACGACATTTTTGTTTGCAATTCATAAAGTAAAACATAATAACATGCAGAAATTAAAATTTGAGTTAACTGTAAAAGGGTCTGAGGATGGAAAAACAAACATCATATCATTAACTTCAATAGCCAACATTGAGGGAAAAATTTATAAAATGCCAGAACAATACCAGCCATTAGGAAATCACACATTACTTAGAGAGACTGAAACCTATAAAAAAGTTCGAAATTCATTACAAAGAAGGCACCAGAAAAGATGTGTGTGGATTACCTTAACAAAAGAACTTAAAAATGTCTATTTGGATGAAGATGATAATGTACAATATAATGACATTTTCTTAGAAGAAGTGACGTATGAGACCCAACCTGCTTCTCCTGGATTAAATATTTCTGAAGAATCCTTAACCAAAATTTTGGAAAAATTTGCAGGAATGAATCCACAAACATCAAAACAAACGAATTTAAGAAAAGTTTCAGAAAAATTTATGATTGAAAAATTTTCAGGAAAAAACTCAAACGTAATGCAATGGATGGAAATTTTTGAAACCGAATGTAGACGTTTTGACATACAAAAAGATGAAGAAAAGATAGAGATTTTTAGATTATTTTTGGAAAAATCCTGTCTAGATTGGTACAGCTCAATGCTGCTGAAACATACACTGAGTTCGCAATGGACGCAATGGAAAGATGATTTCTGTGAAACCTATGCAGATAAGGGATGGACCCCAATAAGATATGCAATGGAATTCAAATACAAAGCAGGTTCCTTATTAGAATATGCTGTAAAAAAGGAAAAAAATATTATTGGAAGTAAATAAGTCAATCGACAAATGTACCTTGATTGATCTCATTGCGGTAGGACTACCTAGCTTTATAACGGACAAAATTGATAGGAAAAACTTAAAAGAAACCAAAGATCTTTTCAATGAAATCAGAAGTCTTGAACATGTGGTAACCAAAAAAATTTTTTTTGCATTTTTTGCAGATTTTGCAATGAAAACAAACGAAAATAAAAAGTCTTGCAGGATTTGTGAAAAATTAAGTAAAGGCGTTCGTTTTCACTCTGAATCTTCATGTTGGTTCAGAACAAAAGAAAATGAAAACGAAAAAAAGAATCAAATTAATTTGTTAATAATTCTGAATTAGAGTTGGAGTTAAATGATACGGATCAAAAAAACTAATAGTTCCACCATTAATCAAAGTAAAACTAATTCTAAATGACATTTTACAAACATTTGGGATTTATGATTCAGGTTCAAATGTTTCCTTGATCAATTCAAGATTATTGAAATTGAAAACGGAAAAAACGAATAATTCACAAGTTGCAAATTTGAAAACGATTAATGGTGTGAAGAAAACAAATGGAATGGTTACTTTAAAAATCAAGATTTTTGAGATAACGAAAGAAGTTGAGGTATTTGTAATCGATAAGGAAAACTTTAACTATGATTTTCTAATTGGATTAGATATGAGAAGACAATTTAAATTGATTCAAAACGAAAAGTTAGAAATTACACAAGAGACGCCTGTAAAAAATAAAAATAATAAAGATGAAAATACTGAAAAATATATGGTTAATTTTAATGAACACTTCAATGAACTTAGTTTTGAGATTTCAGTAAATCATTTAGATTATCAGCAGAAATCTGAAATAAACGAACTAATCGAGAAATATAAATCAATTTTTGCCAAAGATAAATATGACATAGGCACAGTTAAAGATTATGAAGCGCGTATTGATTTAATAATTGATAAATATTGCAGTAAAAGGCCATACAGATGCACTATAGAAGATAAAAAAGAAATAGAAGAACAAATTTCAAAGCTATTGGAAAAAAACTTGATCGAGGAGTCATATAGTCCGTTTGCTGCCCCAGTAACCTTGGCCTACAAAAAAGAAGAAAATAAGAAATCAAGATTATGTATAGATTTTCGAGATTTAAATAAAATTGTAGTTCCTCAATCACAGCCATTTCCGTTAATTGAGGACTTAATGGTTAAAACAAGAAATTGCAGATTTTTTTCGACGTTGGACATTAATTCAGCATTTTGGTCAATTCCTCTACGGATTGAAGATAAACAAAAAACAGCATTTGTGACACAGGAAGGACATTTTCAATGGACTTGTTTACCATTTGGGTTAAAAACCTCCCCAGCAATTTTTCAAAGAATATTGGGTAACATAATAAGAAAATATATGCTAACAGAATTCACGGTAAACTATATAGATGACATCTTAATTTTTTTAAAAACCTTTCCTGAACATATCAATCACTTAACGCAATTATTGAAAGCAGTCATGAAGGAAGGATTTAGATTAAAACTATCGAAATGTACCTTTGCATCTGATTCAGTTAAATATTTGGGTCATATAATAAAAAATAATTCAATATGCCCAGTGAAAGATAATTTAATTTCAATTAGAAACTTTCCTATCCCAAAAACACAGAAAAACGTTCGGCAGTTCTTAGGAAAAATAAATTTTTATAATAAATATGTTCCAAGTATATTGCAATAACATTAGATCCATTACATAACTTATTAAGGAAAGGGCAAAAATTCTTTTGGACAAGTAAATGCCAAGAATCCTTTGAGAAAATGAAAGAGCTGTTGTGTTCTCAACCTGTTTTAGCAATATTTGATCCAGATCGGCCAATACATATTTACACAGATGCAAGTTTACAAGGCATAGGAGCCGTGTTAAAACAACCTCAACCAAGTAATGAAGAAAAACCAGTGGCGTACTTTTCAAAAAAACTTAGCGATGTTCAGAAAAGAAGAAAAGCCATATATTTGGAATGTTTGGCAATCAAAGAAGCAGTTAAATATTGGCAATACTGGCTCATAGTTCGAAAATTTACAGTTTTTTCTGACCATAAACCGCTGGAAAAAATGAATATAAAAGCAAGAACCGATGAAGAACTAGGCGATTTAACCTACTACCTATCGCAGTATGATTTTGAAATTAAATATGCTCCTGGAAAATACAATTTAGAAGCAGATTGTTTAAGCAGAAATCTAGTGTTGGAATCAAATGAAAATGAGAATGAACAATTAAAAGTGGTAAATTTAATAAGCTTGGAAAATATTCTATTGGATCAAGAAAAAAATGAAGAGTTGGAAAAGAAAAAGGATAAACTAGTACTTAAAAATAAAGTATACTACAAAAAGGTGAGAAAAAAAGAAAAAATTATACTGTCGGAAGATTTTTGTGTGGAATTCATTAAAAAAGTACATCATCATTACGGTCATATTGGGATACAGCAAATGCAGATGAAGATAAGCCCATTTTATACAGCGAGAAATCTAACACATAATATAAGACAAATATGTAGAAGCTGTGAAATTTGTATTAAGAATAAGTCAAGAGGACAAGACAAACTCGGTTTAATGCAACATTTAGGTCCTGCGACGAAACCCTTTGAAATAATTTCTATAGATACAATTGGTGGGTTTGGAGGTTTACGATCTACAAAAAAATACTTGCACCTCCTGGTTGATCATTTTACGAGGTACGCATATATTTTAACGTCGAAAACTCAAAGTTCAAATGATTTTATAAAACTAGTTGAAAAAGTAACGGACAGTAATGAAATTGGTATGATTTTAACGGATCAATATCCAGGTATAAATTCAAAAGAATTTAAGATTTTTCTGGATGAGAAAAATATACCGATTATATTTACTGCAGTAAATGCACCATTCTCAAATGGTTTAAATGAACGACTGAATCAGACATTAGTCAACAAAATTAGATGTAAGCTAAATGAAAAAAGGAAAAAGCCAGCATGGACCACTATAGCACATGAATGTACACAAATTTATAATGAAACTGAACATACAGTAACTGGATTCGCTCCGATATACTTGTTGAATGGTACAGATACTACAGTTCTGCCAAGTGAATTAAAACGAAAAACACAAAATAGTCTAATTGAAGATAGAAAAATAGCACTAGAAAATACGATTAGATCACACAATTATAACAAAAATCAATTCGATAAAAACAGGAAAAATTATAAATTCAACGAAGGAGACCTATCTTGTTTTGGTGATAAAAAGTAAAAAAAAAAAAAAAAAAAAAACTTTGTAAATTTTTACCCGAAGGGGGGAGATGTAAAGAAAATGTATTTCTTTAATTTATTATGCCATGCTCTTCCGAGCCCTGGTAAAGTAGATAAACATAGCTATACAGAACAGAGTAATCATTAAGTAGATAGCTATATACTTTATAGAGCAGGGAAACTATATACTATACATAGATCAGATTAGTCTGTCAAGAAATATTAATTAATTAATATATTTGTTATTTTGTAAAAAGGGAATGACACAAAAAGAATAATAAACTTTAAATGTCGTTTCTGTATTTACAGGTATGTTAATAGTGTAAATATAATTAAATAAGACTTAATAAATGAAGACTGTATTTACAGAAACCCAATTGAGTTTTTATTTGATGTGAAGAATATTCCTGAGAAATATACAAATCCATTATAAAACGACATTTTTGTTTGCAATTCATAAAGTAAAACATAATAACATGCAGAAATTAAAATTTGAGTTAACTGTAACCCCTCACGGTTTTCGCCTTGACGGTGGCGAGGGGGCTTAAGTTTGTTCCTCCAGCAATCCAGCTGCAGGGACAAACAACTAAGTAAAACCAACAAAAACAAGGATGTACATCCAAATATTGAAAAAATTATGGAAAAAGAAAAGTTTACAAGTAATGAAATTCGAGTGGGGATATACACTCAAGTGTCGGCAGAGGTCACGGCTGCCGGCGAGGGCTTGGTTTCGGATGAGGCTAAGTCGCCAGTGACAACTGTAAGCAAAGAAATTAATAAACCAGTGTTGAAAAGACAATCCAACGCTCTCAACCTTTCAGCGACTCTTCTTCCTGCACTAGATAGCTTGGCTATTGACGGTAGGGAGACCTTGGACAGACTTCCCTCTATAGGAAGTCAAACCGAGGACGAGTTACTGGAAGACTCGAGTCACGAAGAGACAACGCTGAAGCCTACTGCACCCCTCAATGCTTCGAGGCAACGCAGTAACTACAGATCCTCTAAGCGATTCGTGAGTGCTACGGAGAAAAAAGACCCATCTTCTCTCAGTCCGAGAGACAGGGCCCTACTAAAAAAGCATAGGAAGTTGGTGAGAAACTATGAACGGCAGTTGGCAGCGTCTGCCACTGCACCCACTGTTTCCACCCAGCAGTTGAACGCTAAAAAGCCGGACAGCGAAAGAGTAAATGCTGCTACATCTAGGTCTATCCCTAAAAAGATAAACCGTGAACAGGCTGGCAACAACTCTACTGCTCGTACCGGCTCAAATCCGAATCTGGCGTCCTCCAGTAAGAAACAGCAGACCAACGCTATATCAAACCTGAAAGGGAATGAGAAAGCACAGGTAGGCAGCTCTTCTGGAACGAAGCCAGTTTCAATCAAGAGAGCAAGATCGGAGGAGGCAACCAAAACTGAAGGCTCTAAAAAGCTTAAAACCAATAGTTTTGACACCACCCCGATCGATCTGCAGGTGGCCATAATAAGTCGAGACGACCCAGATGGGAAAATCACGGCAAAAAATTGGTTACTTGTGGAAAATGAAATCCTCAAAGCCATGATGGCGGCATCGGAGAGTGATAGTTCTGAAGACTACACCTTTGATGGAGCTGGATGGCGGAAAGGCGTTAAAGTGGTATGCTGTGGGGACCAGAAATCCCGGGAGTTCCTCACTCACACAATCGCCAATATTGGCGAACTGTGGGAGGGAGCTTCTCTCGGGGTTCTTCCCGTCACATCTATTCCGCTTCGCCAGCAGGTTAATATATGGATTCCTCCTCCTGCCACGCACGAGGACTCATCCATAATTAAACTGCTGGCGAAACAGAATAAGGAGTTCTCCATACTCGAATGGAAGCTCCTGCATTCCAGGAAGAGCTTTAGCGGGGAAGGGAAGGACCTCTTGTTCGTAATTGACAAGATATCTGACCTTCTCCTCAAAGAGAAAGGGGACGTGCTGAGATATGGTCTCGGAACCGTAAGGGTAAGGAGGCATGATGGCAAAGGGGAGTCAAAAGCTGCTAGTGGTGCAAATTAATTTGCACCACGCCATAGCAGCAACGCACGACCTGATGCTCTTCATGTCTCAAGAGGCCGTGGATGTGGCCTTAATCCAAGAACCTTGGATTCGTAAGAATCAGGTACAAGGATTGAGGTCAAAAAACTATAACCTGTTCCACTCCACGTCCGAAGGTGAAATAAGAAGTTGTATTCTAGTGAAAAAGTCAATTAACGCTTTCTTTTTATCTAGGTACAGCAACAGAGACAACGTGGCAATCAGCGTTGAGACCAAGGAAGGCAACTTCGTCTTGGCATCAACGTACATGCCGTACGAAGAAGAAGACCCACCATCAAAAACGGTCCGCGACCTTGTGGGTTACACCATAACACGTGGGACACCTTTGGTGATGGGCTGTGATGCCAACGCACACCACACTCAATGGGGCGGTAAGGATATCAACAAAAGGGGTGAGTCAATTTTTGAATACATTCTCTGTTCTAACCTCATGTTATGTAATAAGGGTAATCACCCAACATTTCGAAACAAAAACAGGGAAGAAATTCTTGATCTCACTCTTATGAGTTATAATGATAAGATCTCTGTAGAAAACTGGAGAGTCTCACCTGAGGAATCCTTTTCGGATCACTTTAGGATACTCTTTACTTTAGACAGAAATCAAAATGATATTAAACCTTTTAGAAACCCTACTAGAACAAATTGGACAGAGTACACAAAATGGTTGAATGAACGTATCAACCCACCAGAGGAAGAAACGTTTTCGATAACCTCAACCATTGACACTGTTGTTCAAAACCTAACTAGTAAAATGAGAACGGCCTTTGAAAAAAACTGCCCTATATCTCGTAACATTAAACCCACTAACCCACCATGGTGGAACAGTGAACTTAAGAAACGAAGAACAGGGGTCAGAAAACTTTTCAATGTAGCTAAGCTGAGCAAATTAGAGAAAGACTGGATTTCATACAGAGCCGAACTTAACTTATACACCAAAGAGTTAAGAAGGGCCAAGAAAGATTCATGGACTAGGCACTGTGAATCCATTGAGAACACAAGTGAGGCGGCGAGACTTCGAAAGGTTCTTACCTTTAACCCCACGAATCCAGGATACATTAAGCATCCCGATGGATCATGGTCGAATTCGAGCCAAGAAACACTTGAACTCTTCATGGAAACACATTTCCCTGGGTGTAAGAGTCCTGAGATCTCAGGTTATTCACAACCAGACTCCTTAGAAATTTTACAATCAACACCAGAATTGGAACAGGTTATCACAGAGCAGAAGATTATGTGGGCTATAAACTCGTTCAAACCCTATAAATCAGCTGGACCAGACGAGATTATTCCGGCATTTCTTCAACATGCTCTACAGATAATCACCCCATGGCTTAGGGTAATCTTCAAAAGTTGTGTCAAACTTAGATACGTCCCTACTAGCTGGAGAAAGGTTAAAGTTGTCTTTATTCCAAAAGCTGGAAAACCGACACACTCGACTGCAAAGGATTACAGACCTATAAGTCTCTCTTCGTTTCTCCTCAAGACACTGGAGAGAATTATTGATCTGCATGTCAGGGACCTTCTTAATCCAAACATTTTGTGCAGCTACCAACACGCTTACCTCAAAGGTAAGTCAGTGGAGACTGCATTGCACGAAGTCGTTACACAAATTGAGAAAAGTCTCGAACACAAAGAACACACCCTTGCAGCATTTTTGGACATTGAAGGAGCGTTTAACAACGTAAAAACGGAGTCCATTAAATCTGCTCTGGAAGAGGTTGGGGTTGAGTCTGCCATTGTGGACTGGATTTATACCATGCTCAATGGTAGAATCATAAGCTCGCAACTTGGAGATACGATTGTTGAGAAAACAGTAACAAGAGGCACTCCACAGGGAGGGGTGATTTCGCCTCTTCTTTGGGTCCTGGTTGTTAACAAAATTCTTACAAGATTTATGAATCAGGGCATTAAAATCGTGGCCTATGCAGACGACATAGTAATTTTGATATCGGGTAAGTACCTTACCACCATCAAAGATATTATGGAATCCGCACTCAAAGAACTATCTTCGTGGGCAGTACAAAACGGTCTTGGGGTTAACCCTTCAAAAACTGAGCTAGTTTTGTTCACGAATAAAAAGAAATTAGAGGACTTTACTCCTCCAAGGCTTAATGACATTCCTTTGAAACTTTCCAAAGAAGCTAAATATCTTGGCGTAATCCTTGATTCCAAGCTAACATGGAAACAGAACACAGAGGAAAGAATGAAAAGAGCACTATGCGCTTTCTATACATGCAAGAAAACCTTCGGTACACGGTGGGGAATGCGACCGCACGTCATCCAGTGGATGTACACGGCGATTGTTCGTCCTATACTAACCTATGGTTCTATTGTTTGGTGGAAGGCTGTTGAAAAAGTAAGCTATCTCAAAAACCTGAACAAGGTACAGAGACTAGCCTGTATAGGAACAACGGGGGCTCAGAGGTCTACGCCACAAGCAGGGTTGGAAATTATTTTAAATCTTCCGGCACTTGACGAGTACATAAGATGCACAGCAGCCAAGAGCGCACTTCGACTCAAAGAACTGGGCTCTTGGAAGCAAAGCACCTATGGTCATGGGTCTATCCTCCAGAGGTATGACTCAGTGGCCGCACTTGATGTGACGACTGACTACATACCACCTTTTATAGATTTTAATAAACACTTCTCTATTTTAATACCCCAAAGGCATGGCTGGGAACCCAACTCACTAACCAGGGAACAGGGTATCTCATTCTACACCGATGGGTCTAAAATGGAAGAAGGAACGGGAGCTGGGGTGTTTTGTGAAGCTCTGAATATTAGATATTCGTATAAACTCCCAGATGAGTGTAGTGTCTTTCAGGCTGAGATTTACGCTATTGAAAAAGCGGCAGAAATGGTACAAACGAAGAAACTGAACTCGTCGGAGATCACATTTTTCGTTGACAGCCAAGCTGCTATCAAAGCTTTAGCCAGTGAGACTATAAGATCCAAAACTGTAGCAAAATGCCGAGGCAAACTGAATGATATTTGTGACACTAACCGAGTCAAACTCTGCTGGGTTCCTGGACATAGCGATATAGAAGGGAACGATATAGCAGATGAACTGGCAAGGAAAGGGTCAGTATCAAATAGAAACAGTAGTAGCCATTTAGATATGGGACTTAACATCCCGATCGGCGTGATTAGAACGAAAATAGACCTAATAACAAAAGAGCAAATCAATAAATCCTGGAGGACTAGGAACGACTGTGTTATCTCTAGAAGTTTATGGCCTAGAATTAATGAAAAGGAATCTCGGTATATTTTATCACTGAGTAAAAAGAATATTAGAATCTTGATAGGTGTACTAACGGGCCATTGCGCCATTGGCACAATGGCCATCAGACTGGGTGTGTTTGCACCCGATTTCTGCAGGAGCTGTCAAGACGTAGAGGAAATAGAAACCATTAAACACCTGCTGTGTGATTGTCCAAACCTCCAAACAAATCGACTCCGTTATTTTGGAAACAGGTTTTTTGAAGAACTGGAAGATCTGGCACAGGTCTCAATGGCAAACATGAGAAAATTCATAGAAAGCACAGGCTGGTTCGCAAACGATCCAGTCTATGTGAACCATTAGTTTGGGTGCATCTCTGCCTTCTTTTTTAAGGGGATCACAATGGACCAATAGGCCCCCGTGTACGCAACAGCCTCTGTGCTGTGCACGCCCCTCTTAACCTAACCTAACCTAACCTAACTGTAAAAGGGTCTGAGGATGGAAAAACAAACATCATATCATTAACTTCAATAGCCAACATTGAGGGAAAAATTTATAAAATGCCAGAACAATACCAGCCATTAGGAAATCACACATTACTTAGAGAGACTGAAACCTATAAAAAAGTTCGAAATTCATTACAAAGAAGGCACCAGAAAAGATGTGTGTGGATTACCTTAACAAAAGAACTTAAAAATGTCTATTTGGATGAAGATGATAATGTACAATATAATGACATTTTCTTAGAAGAAGTGACGTATGAGACCCAACCTGCTTCTCCTGGATTAAATATTTCTGAAGAATCCTTAACCAAAATTTTGGAAAAATTTGCAGGAATGAATCCACAAACATCAAAACAAACGAATTTAAGAAAAGTTTCAGAAAAATTTATGATTGAAAAATTTTCAGGAAAAAACTCAAACGTAATGCAATGGATGGAAATTTTTGAAACCGAATGTAGACGTTTTGACATACAAAAAGATGAAGAAAAGATAGAGATTTTTAGATTATTTTTGGAAAAATCCTGTCTAGATTGGTACAGCTCAATGCTGCTGAAACATACACTGAGTTCGCAATGGACGCAATGGAAAGATGATTTCTGTGAAACCTATGCAGATAAGGGATGGACCCCAATAAGATATGCAATGGAATTCAAATACAAAGCAGGTTCCTTATTAGAATATGCTGTAAAAAAGGAAAAAATATTATTGGAAGTAAATAAGTCAATCGACAAATGTACCTTGATTGATCTCATTGCGGTAGGACTACCTAGCTTTATAACGGACAAAATTGATAGGAAAAACTTAAAAGAAACCAAAGATCTTTTCAATGAAATCAGAAGTCTTGAACATGTGGTAACCAAAAAAAATTTTTTGCATTTTTTGCAGATTTTGCAATGAAAACAAACGAAAATAAAAAGTCTTGCAGGATTTGTGAAAAATTAAGTAAAGGCGTTCGTTTTCACTCTGAATCTTCATGTTGGTTCAGAACAAAAGAAAATGAAAACGAAAAAAAGAATCAAATTAAATTTGTTAATAATTCTGAATTAGAGTTGGAGTTAAATGATACGGATCAAAAAAACTAATAGTTCCACCATTAATCAAAGTAAAACTAATTCTAAATGACATTTTACAAACATTTGGGATTTATGATTCAGGTTCAAATGTTTCCTTGATCAATTCAAGATTATTGAAATTGAAAACGGAAAAAACGAATAATTCACAAGTTGCAAATTTGAAAACGATTAATGGTGTGAAGAAAACAAATGGAATGGTTACTTTAAAAATCAAGATTTTTGAGATAACGAAAGAAGTTGAGGTACTTGTAATCGATAAGGAAAACTTTAACTATGATTTTCTAATTGGATTAGATATGAGAAGACAATTTAAATTGATTCAAAACGAAAAGTTAGAAATTACACAAGAGACGCCTGTAAAAAATAAAAATAATAAAGATGAAAATACTGAAAAATATATGGTTAATTTTAATGAACACTTCAATGAACTTAGTTTTGAGATTTCAGTAAATCATTTAGATTATCAGCAGAAATCTGAAATAAACGAACTAATCGAGAAATATAAATCAATTTTTGCCAAAGATAAATATGACATAGGCACAGTTAAAGATTATGAAGCGCGTATTGATTTAATAATTGATAAATATTGCAGTAAAAGGCCATACAGATGCACTATAGAAGATAAAAAAGAAATAGAAGAACAAATTTCAAAGCTATTGGAAAAAAACTAGTCCGTTTGCTGCCCCAGTAACCTTGGCCTACAAAAAAGAAGAAAATAAGAAATCAAGATTATGTATAGATTTTCGAGATTTAAATAAAATTGTAGTTCCTCAATCACAGCCATTTCCGTTAATTGAGGACTTAATGGTTAAAACAAGAAATTGCAGATTTTTTTCGACGTTGGACATTAATTCAGCATTTTGGTCAATTCCTCTACGGATTGAAGATAAACAAAAAACAGCATTTGTGACACAGGAAGGACATTTTCAATGGACTTGTTTACCATTTGGGTTAAAAACCTCCCCAGCAATTTTTCAAAGAATATTGGGTAACATAATAAGAAAATATATGCTAACAGAATTCACGGTAAACTATATAGATGACATCTTAATTTTTTCAAAAACCTTTCCTGAACATATCAATCACTTAACGCAATTATTGAAAGCAGTCATGAAGGAAGGATTTAGATTAAAACTATCGAAATGTACCTTTGCATCTGATTCAGTTAAATATTTGGGTCATATAATAAAAAATAATTCAATATGCCCAGTGAAAGATAATTTAATTTCAATTAGAAACTTTCCTATCCCAAAAACACAGAAAAACGTTCGGCAGTTCTTAGGAAAAATAAATTTTTATAATAAATATGTTCCAAGTATATTGCAATAACATTAGATCCATTACATAACTTATTAAGGAAAGGGCAAAAATTCTTTTGGACAAGTAAATGCCAAGAATCCTTTGAGAAAATGAAAGAGCTGTTGTGTTCTCAACCTGTTTTAGCAATATTTGATCCAGATCGGCCAATACATATTTACACAGATGCAAGTTTACAAGGCATAGGAGCCGTGTTAAAACAACCTCAACCAAGTAATGAAGAAAAACCAGTGGCGTACTTTTCAAAAAAACTTAGCGATGTTCAGAAAAGAAGAAAAGCCATATATTTGGAATGTTTGGCAATCAAAGAAGCAGTTAAATATTGGCAATACTGGCTCATAGTTCGAAAATTTACAGTTTTTTCTGACCATAAACCGCTGGAAAAAATGAATATAAAAGCAAGAACCGATGAAGAACTAGGCGATTTAACCTACTACCTATCGCAGTATGATTTTGAAATTAAATATGCTCCTGGAAAATACAATTTAGAAGCAGATTGTTTAAGCAGAAATCCAGTGTTGGAATCAAATGAAAATGAGAATGAACAATTAAAAGTGGTAAATTTAATAAGCTTGGAAAATATTCTATTGGATCAAGAAAAAAATGAAGAGTTGGAAAAGAAAAAGGATAAACTAGTACTTAAAAATAAAGTATACTACAAAAAGGTGAGAAAAAAAGAAAAAATTATACTGTCGGAAGATTTTTGTGTGGAATTCATTAAAAAAGTACATCATCATTACGGTCATATTGGGATACAGCAAATGCAGATGAAGATAAGCCCATTTTATACAGCGAGAAATCTAACACATAATATAAGACAAATATGTAGAAGCTGTGAAATTTGTATTAAGAATAAGTCAAGAGGACAAGACAAACTCGGTTTAATGCAACATTTAGGTCCTGCGACGAAACCCTTTGAAATAATTTCTATAGATACAATTGGTGGGTTTGGAGGTTTACGATCTACAAAAAAATACTTGCACCTCCTGGTTGATCATTTTACGAGGTACGCATATATTTTAACGTCGAAAACTCAAAGTTCAAATGATTTTATAAAACTAGTCTTCCAACCCGCCGTGCACCCTGAGGATTCCATTCAAAGGACTGCTTTGCAATTTCATTGTTTGGTTTTCTCAGTGTGTGACCAATCCAACGCCATTTACGCTTTCTTATGTCGACGTCCAGCCGCTCTTGACTTGTCCTGCGCCACAATTCCTCATTTGATATTATTTGTGGACAGCGAATCTTTAGGATGTGGCGAAGACAGCGATTCACAAAAGCCTGCAATTTCTTCGAAATGGTAGACGTGACTTTCCAGGTTTCACAAGCATATAACAGCACGGATTTCACATTGAATTCGAAGAATCTCAACTTAGTGCGTAAGGAGATTTGACTTGATTTCCAGATCGGGGACAGAGTACCGAAGGCAGCACGAGCTTTATTTATTCTACTTTTAACGTCCAGATCCGTACCACCGTTTGCAGAGACAATACTGCCAAGGTAGTTGAACTGTTCCACTACTTCAACTGGCGTCTCCTGTAGAATAATACGCTGCTGTGTGGAGCGGCCTGTGAGCATTATTTTAGTCTTTTTGCTGTTTATTCTTAGAGCACTCGACTCTCCCTTCACTTGCAGTGTTTGGCACATCCCGTTCAGCCCACTGATGTTATTTGCAAGTAGACATATGTCATAGGCATAGTCTAAATGACTGAGCCTTTCGAAGGGTCTCCATTGAATGCCCTGTCGCTCAGCTGTACCAACACTGGCCGTCAATACGTCGTCCATCGCCAGCAGGAAGAGAATTGGCGATAGAACATCCCCTTGTCTCACACCCTTTTGCACTACGAAGGAGTCGGAAAGCTGCCCATTGTGCAAAACAAAGCACCTTGCGTTGTTGTAGGACTCTTTAATAATGGCAACTATTTTTGGTGGAATTCCTCTACCAAGCAACGATCTCCATATACATTCTCGGATAACTCGATCAAAGGCTTTCTCAAAATCTACGAACATGAGGTAAAGGGGTGATTGAAATTCCATCGATTGCTCGAGGACGATACGCAGGGTGTTGATATGGTCGACGCACGATCGTCCACTGCGGAAGCCAGCTTGATGCCTCTTGAGTGTAGACTCGATTCTATCCTTTATTCGCTCGAGAATGATGGTTGCCATTAGTTTTGGGAAAACGGACAAAACTGTGATACCACGCCAATTGTTGCAATTCTTTAAGTCACCTTTCTTTGGCAACTTAACAATCACACCATCCTTCCAATCCCTGGGATAGTTTTCGTTTTCCCAAATGCTTTGTATCAACGGATGTAAAATACTCGCCGCTGTTACGGGATCGGCTTTCAGGACTATAGGTACTATAGAAGCCTCCGCAAAAAACACCTTCCATTCGTTAACCCAGTAAATGTTATTTCCACCTGTTATAAAGTAGCTTCATAACTCTGGCTATAAATTCAAAATGCAGTTTGAGGGTAGTCAATAATAATGATTTTGGCAATCCTGTTTCTTATGTAGTACATAATTTGGAGTTATATCCGGAAGCAGAGAACACCTTTTCAGGAAACAACGTTGAAGCTTTTCTACGTGTTCCTTAAATTCCCACACTTGGGCAGAGTAAAACTTTATTGCTCTGGAGCGGCATCATGTGTATAACTTGAATTTCCCTGAATGACGAACCGAATTGTTTCTTATCAACTAGGACCATGTTGAATTGATGGAATATTTGAAAGAAGTCTGTTATTGAGATGCTCCGCCCAAGACATATTGAATTGAAAAATTATAATTTCCGTTTTATCCCATTTAAGATAAAAGTAATTTGGCTTTGGCAGTAATATCAGACTATCAGCGCTATGTCATCGGTATATAAAATAACGTTGATCCTAAGCACCTAAGCCCCTCTATAACTATACCAGTTGGTAGCTCAGCCAATATGTATGTAGGTCATTCAAGAAAAGGATGAAAGGTATGTATACGTCTTTATTTGGTGGGAAGAAATTGGACCTATTTTTACCATACCAAATAACTGATAGATCGATCTCAATGTTTTTACTATTTTCGTGGAAATACCGTGTAGTTATTTTATGAAAGAGAGCAATTCTGTTCACGTTATCAAAAGTTGCTTTTATATCAACGAAAAAGGCGTTAAGACTAAGCTACAACTGAATGGGGAACGTTAGGTTGTAAATCTGGTCGACAGTCGAGTAATGATTGCGGTTTGCAGCCTGAAATTAATTTAAGATGATGTTTTCTTCAATCCATCTGTTGTTATTATTATTATTATTATTTATTACAATATAAAATAAATTTACATTATAATGTGGAAAATTAACAGCGCTAGCTACCAGAGACTTTTGGCTGGAAATTATAAAATTTGTTTACGCAATTTTTTCGTATATATAAAAGTGTGTAAGGGGCTGTCAGAGGCTGGACTTCCAGCGACTGAGCAAAACTTCGAGGAAAGTCCAGCCTCTGACAGCCCCACACGCAGCAGAATAAATAATTATGTTAGATACTAGAATCTAGTTTGAGCGTAAATAAAAGTTTATAAACGTTATTAATGTTTTCAGGTGATATTGTTGACAGAAGTTCAGTTATATTTTTATTAAATAAAGATTTACATATATATTTTACTTTTGAACATTCAGCTGTAAAATGTTTTATTGTTAAAATTTGATTGGATTGGCAGAGATGGGACTTTGAAGGGTTTTCCTTGTTTAGTTTCAAGGCGAAGATGGAAAAAGCATTTGTTCATTCTGGATGTCGTTTCGGTTGGATAAGATGAAACTCTTTTTGGATTGATGGTGGACGGTGGTATAGTGATGCGAATATAATTTCCATTCGTCAAGTCTTGAGTTCTTGAGGTAATCTTTTTTGATTGGGGAATTGAGAGTACATTCAATTGTTCTGAGGCAGTTCTGGCAGCAAAATCTGCTAGTTCATTCCCTTTGATGCCGGAGTGACCTGGCACCCATAGTAAAACGAGTTTTTTTTTGTTCTTGAAGATATTGGGCCATATTCATAAACGGTAGTAAGTGCTTTTACTGGTAAATTTTGATAGTATTTACTAATTTTCATATGCATAAAACTGAAGTAAATACTGGTTTCCGATGAATTTAGCCAGTAAATACTTTTAATGGTATGCATAAAAACTAGTAAATACTTTTTATTTCCAGTATTTACTGCAAATTGTTCAAGTTTGTAAAAACCAACTTGAACATTTGATAGTAAATACTTTTGTATGCTGAATGCAAAAATTCACAGCCGTGAGTCAGAAAAAGTGACGCAGAAAAGTAGAAAAAGAAGACATACCAAACAGGTGTGTGTTCTATTAAAAGTTATCACAACAAAAACATAAATGTTAAAAAAGGAGCCAAGTTCTTGTGTGTATAAGAAAACTTTGCGTAAAAAGTCAGCCAAAAAAAGTAATGAGATCTAAAATATATGCCAAGTTTTAAGTTCATGAAGTTTAATATCAAATATCTTAAATAGAGTAATATCGAAACAATTCCAAATCATGATAGAAATTTGGTAATTAATGATTACTGATTAAAATTTGATGGGTTCACTGGTCAAGTTTTCATACATTTTAAATTTGTGATTAAGTAAGTATTTAAGAAAAAACCTGCCAAGTAAATCCACCAAATTTTAATCAGTAATCATTAATTACCAAATTTCTGTCATGATTTGGAATTGTTTCGATATTACTCTATTTAAGATATTTGATATTAAACTTCATGAACTTAAAACTTGGCATATATTTTAGATCTCATTACTTTTTTTTGCTGACTTTTTACGCAAAGTTTTCTTATACACACAAGAACTTGGCTCCTTTTTTAACATTTATGTTTTTGTTGTGATTTCACTCCTTTTTGCAAAGATTTATTTTGCCAGGTGAAAGTCAAGCCCTACCGCTCTACAAAGTTTCATAATTCTACGACAGCCGAAAGCGCTCCATACAAATAATAGCAATTCTGATAAAGTGGGTGGATGGCACCCCCCCCCCCCTTGAATGGACAATTCCAAATTTTCGATTTTTTTCCTTTCTAAGTACTTCAAGCCCTACCGACCTACCAATTTTCATCGTTCTACAACAATCGG
Organism: Dasysyrphus tricinctus; assembly: GCA_963921185.1. Lineage (NCBI taxonomy): Eukaryota > Metazoa > Arthropoda > Insecta > Diptera > Syrphidae > Dasysyrphus > Dasysyrphus tricinctus. The sequence goes on along the minus strand of OY992531.1, from coordinate 173,764,417 downwards.
AAGTGCTACATATAATTTATAAGAATTTTTAAGAATGTGGGTGGATGCCACGCCCCCTGAATGCAAAATTCCAATTTTTCAATTTTTTTCTTTCTAAGTACCTCAAACCCTACCAACTTACCAATTTTCATTGTTCTACAACAATCGGAAAAGCTCCATATAATTTATAGAATATTTAAGAAAGTGGGTGGATGCCACGCCCCCTGAATAGAAAATAGCAGATTTTCGATTTTTTCCTTTGTATGTACTACAAGGCCTACCGTTGTGCGAAATTTCAAGTTTCTACGATGTTGGGAAGTGCTCCATAATTTTGATGATCTGTCAGTGAGTCAGTCAGTTACGGTTTTTGCGATTTTTGAAGTCCTATATCTTGGGAACTACTAATGCTGAAGAGTTGAAATTTTATGAGCCAGCTGTGTTTGATCAGTTCAGCAAATACTCCGAATTTGAAGTTTCTGACTTTATTGGTACTGAAGTTAGAGGGGGGTTGAAAATCGCCTGAGTTTGTTCCTGTAAAAAGGGTGTAGTGCCGCGAACTTGGCTGGGCACTACCGTGCCCTTTGATAACTCTGCAAGCTGCTCTCGAGATTGAAAATCACATGTGAACACAGTTATGAGACTAACTAACAAAGTGGTACACAGCTATACGCGAGAGAACCTCTCAATTGAGTTTTCTATTGAAATTATTCTCAAATAAACACACTTTAAGCCCATAAGTACAAAACAAAAGTGTTTACAAAAGAGGAAATAGAACGATTAATTATAAAAGAAATTCAAAACAACAGCTTCCAATTTCACGTAAACACATTCATTCAGTATATACTACCAATTTTGGGTTAATCAGTAGTATTTACTTGGATGAATTCAGTATTTACTACTAGTATGTGGTTACTAGTATAAACTTTATTTTATGCATACCAAACACAGTAAATACTATAAGTTTCAGCTTCTACTAGTAGTACCAGTATTTATTTTAACCTTCTACTGGTAGTAAGTACTTCATTTTTATGCATATGGCCCATTGTTTCGAATTTTAGTAATTGTAGTGCTGCAGTTTTGTATATTGATGATGGCCTTGAGTGTAGAAAGGCTATCGGAGCAAATCACTTATTTATTTGTTGTTGTGAGTGCTAATTCTGTCGCTTTCATGATAGCGAAGGCTTCAATGGAACAAATTGAAAAGTAGTTTGGTAGTCTTGCGCTGTATAGAATGTCACCAACTTCGGTTACGATTGCGTGTCCTGCTCCAGTTTCGGATTTGGATCCATCCGTATAGAGGAAATTCCATAAATCGTTTCGGTATTCGTCTGTTATTTCATAGAAAATTTGCGTGTAGGTTTCCTTAGCTGTGGAACTCTTTTTGAATGTTGTTAGGTTTAAATTAACAATGTTAATTGGTAACTCCCATGGAGGTTCGTAACCAGGTATGCGAGTACTGATTGTTGGAGGAATGCCAATCTTGTTGGAATAATTCAGGGCAATGTAGATTGTAGAGGGACATTTTGGTGTTTTTTACGAAGTAAAATTTTTTTGGCATCTTCAATTATTGGCGATCTGAAGGATTGACATATCTTTGGTGCGAGTCGAGCAGTTAAAAGATCTCGATAGATGGGAGGATGTTCTCTGTCGGGGTGGTTGCAAATGCCTTCAAGCTGGTCCTGATTGCGGAGTGGTAAGTCGGTTTGATGATGTTGAGAGTAGATTTAGCGCATTTTCCAAAAACAGCCAACCCATAGTCGATTTTTGATAATATAATGGAAAGGGTTATAAGAATAAGTGTGTTAGGATGAATAAAACTGTTATTTGATGATAAGAATCTTTCAATATTAAGTCTGGTAGATAGTTTTATCTAAAGTGATAAACAATGGTTCTTAAAACTAAATTTACTATCAAAAGTAATGCCTAAAATAGATAATATATTTACATTTTGAATTTTGGATGATAGCAAATGAATATCAAAATTGTGGCAATTTCTTTTTTTACAAATGTGAAGGTGATTGCTTTTATCAGTAGAGATAATGGATCCCGATTGGGAGCACCATTGATTTAGGTCTGCTTAATTATTCTGGAAGAGTTCCTTAGTGCGATTGTTGTCGTTGCATTTTGATAGTACAACCAGATCATCCGCGTATAGACAATGATCTATATTTTTATTTTTGCCTATGATTTCGCTTATATCATTATATGCGATTATGAATAGGGTAACAGTGTCTTAAAGTGTCTCTAGAAAAGATAATCCACGATAATTTGTTACCACGTTAGCATCACCTTTTCTCAATAAGGGAAAAAGTAATTGACTTTTTGAATGAAACGGGAAATGTTGTGGTTTCGAAAATATCGCAAAATAAATTATCATCAAGGTGTAATGGAGCAGCATTCTTGTAGAGCTCGGATATGGTGTTCCGTCCATATCGGAAGTATTATTTTTTTGATTCTGCAATTGCTAGAACGATTTCATCCCTCTCTATAGCAAGATCCATCTGTAGCTATTCGAATCCATAAAGGGTCGCACTCGAAGCCTGAGACCCGGAAGCCTTCCATCCTCTACGATTCTGAGCACGCTGCTTCCAGCCATCTAGACCAAGCTTTCTTGCATCCGCAATGGCTTGTTCTTTAAACCGGAGCTTCGGTCTTCTTCGTTTTCTCGAACCTCTCAAAGGATCTCTAGACTGGAGCATTATTGTCCATTCACTCGATGTGACCGAGACAATGTAGTTGACGTATTTCGATTTTCTGGACTTGATCCACATCTTGATGCAGTTCATAAAGTTCACGGTTGTATCTTCTCCTCCATTCGCCCTCCACGCACACAGGACCAAATATCCGTCGAAGAATTAACCTTTCGAAAGAGCCCAGTATCAGCTCTCGAGGAGTTTTGAGCCCGTCTTTTGAGTCAGGCCGAAGTAGCTCCGATTTGCTAGTGTAATTTTGCATACATCATTTACCTTAAGTGCATTGTAAAAATGAGATTTAAAATCTTTGGATATAATAATTGTTGTTGAAACTTGTGTTTCTCCACGTAATTCTTTGGCAAGTTTATTCTTTTGTCGAATAGACGAGTTGAAGTTTGCTGGTAATATCGTCCCTCATCTCACGAAGTGACGTAACTCGCAAATTGTCGTTTTTGAGATTTGGGCTAGGTAAACTTGATTGCATATTTCCACATCATTAGATTCCCTGAAAAATGTCTGGAACATGGTTCAATGAGTTATGACATAGTTGGCATAGCTGCAATTTTAGGTAAAAAGTTTCTCACGAACAGACGTAACTGCAATTATATGGGTAGCAGTTTTCCGTTATATTGCAAATTACTGTGTAAATACAGTGGTTTTAGGCACTAGGTGCATTTATCGGTGAGTAGAAATAAAAAAGCCTTAAGTTTATGTTAAGATGTAAGCCCATTTTTGATATTCACCCATCACTAAATTAAATTTAAATGGCACTCGGTTCTTCCTGTTTACTATACTTTGTCAAACAAAAATGTTCAGTAAAAGGCTTATGGGCGAGCTTTTTTCAAAACAGTAATACTAGTGCATACTGTCACGACACTAAAATGTCTCACTAATAAGCTTTTCAAAACAGTGGTGCCTGTGTATACTTACACGACACTTATGTCGTTTTCCATTGGACATTCAGAAGCCTTCCGAAGCGTCCAGAAGTCTTCTGAAACCATTCCATTGGCACAAAAATCCTCTTCTGACGATTCTGAGAAGAGAATTTCGCTTCTCGATTTGAAATCAGAGTCCACTCTAGAAGCACTAATACATTCAAACTCAAACGTCAAAACAAACTGCAGCGCAACTTCATATTTGTTTAACATTCCATTTTAATTAATTGTGCACTCGAAAACAAAGAATTTAATATAATTTAATAAACAAATTAAGTAAAACAAAAAGAAAAACTATAATTTGTAAGTAAGGGTTAGATTCACTATTGTTTTCAATTTTACTTTTTGTGTGCCAGCAAAATTTTTGTATTTAATGATTCACCAATATAGTGACAAAACTTCAGAATTGAGTAGAAGTAACAAGCACTGTTCCATTGAATTTAGAATGAGTGTCTTCTTGAGTGAAACCAATGGAAAAAGACATTAAACTTCTCACAAAAATGTCTCACGAACTGACGCGACGTATCTGGTTGATCGATTATTTTTAACTGTTTTTAGTAAAGTATATACTAGTCCAGTAACCTTGTAGTTTCATAGGACTGAGACCTTGCGTCAGGTCCGGTAGTTCTGATTTTTTGCTGACTTGTTTATGATGTTGGCCTTGTAATAAATCCGATTTTTCGACCTCGAGCGCCGAACACAACATTGGTAAAAATCCAAAAAAACGGCGAATTTTTCGCGGTTTTCTCACTTATTGGCCATTTTAACCATTACCCCTTAATTTCCGAATAAAACATTGCTCTACGATTTCAACCTTACTGAATTTGCTTCAATTTGAGTCCAAAGCCGGTTCTGTAGACATAAAAGTTTCCAAGGGACGGCTTTTCAAAATATAGCAATACAAAATTTAAAACAACAAGTAGTGTATAAAACAGTATAATAACAAAAACATGGTCTTTGACATATACTGCATCAAAGCAATAGAGCGTATAGATTGGGCCAAAAGAAGAAAACAATAGTACTGGATGGGGGGTATATATCCCCCCGTTTAGGCGGGAGGGGCAATTTTAAGAAAAGTTGACTTCAAATAGAAAAATAACTTTAAAAAAACAATGGTAATATCTGGATAAAAATCCACTGCTCATCTTACAGCCAGAAATCCATTCTTTAATTTTATTTTTAAATAAAGTTTTCTTAGCTGATAGTTTTTGAAAAATTTACTTTCAAACTCAAAATTTTGAGAAAAAGATGATTTTTGAAGCCCATTTAATTATTTTGAAATGGTAGAGCAAAATTATAATCGCAAACCAGTATAAAATAGCCAATAACTGAAAACACCGCGAAAATTTCTCGGTTTTATGCATATCTCAAAAAGTTGCGTTCGGCGCTCGAGGTCGAAAACTTGGATTATTGGTAAGGCCAACATCATAAACAACTCATCTAAAAATCAGAACTACCAGATCTGAGGCAGAGCCCTGCCACCCCGAAGAAAAAAGATAATAGACTGAAAACAGTGAAGTTGATCATGTTAATTTCAGTTTTCTCAAAAACTAGAAGTCATTTTAGCATTTGGTTTTCAGTTTATAACTAAAAATTAATAAGAGCATTGAAAATCAAAAACAAAAATAGTATTTAATACCATAAAATAAAAAAAAATAGATTAACAAAAAAAAAATTGTCTTTTTCTCCAAATTTTGAGTTTGAAAGTAAATTTTTCAAAAACTATCAGCTAAGAAAACTTTATTTAAAAATAAAATTAATGAATGGATTTCTGGCTGTAAGATGAGCAGTGGATTTTTGTCCAGATATTACCATTGTTTTTTTAAAGTTATTTTTCTCTTTGAAGTCAACTTTACTTAAAATTGCCCCTCCCGCCTAAACGGGGGGATATATACCCCCAACCAGTACTATTGTTTTCTTCTTTTGGCCCAATCTATACGCTCTATTGCTTTGATGCAGTATATGTCAAAGACCATGTTTTTGTTATTATACTGTTTTATACACTACTTGTTGTTTTAAATTTTGTATTGCTATATTTTGAAAAGCCGTCCCTTGGAAACTGTTATGTCTACAGAACCGGCTTTGGACTCAAATTGAAGCAAATTTAGTAAGGTTGAAATCGTAGAGCAATGTTTTTTTCGGAAATTAAGGCGCAATGGTTAAAATGGCCAATAAGTGAGAAAACCGCGAAATATTCGCGGTTTTTTGGATTTTTACCAATGTTGCGTTCGGCGCTCGAGGTCGAAAAATCGGATTTATTACAAGGCCAACATCATAAACAACTCAGCAAAAAATCAGAACTACCGGACCTGACTAATACATTGAATCTCATATTATTTGAGACTTTAGCAAATTCTTGTAATTTTACAAAAAAAAAAAATATCAAAACCATTGTAAAACACAAAAGTGACGCCTGTAAAAGAAGGACACAAAACTAAAAACTGTTCTCCTGTAAAATATTGAAAAAGCAGATACGTAAGTTCGTGAGAAGAGGGACGATTGTTGATAGAGTTCCCGTTTCTTAAGTATGCATTAGCTTTTGAATTGTTTTTTTGCAAGATTGTATTTGATACGAAAATCATCAAGGTTATACTTTTTAAATAACTTAAAATTTGTTTCGAGATCAAAAGCATGCAACCATGGCTACATATACATATAGTCCTTAATTATTCCAGTGCAGTGAACCGCAATTGAGACAGAAGATATCTTTCGGCTTTGTATAAATGAATCTAGTTTTTGCAATGCGTGACATACATTTTCTATCCGTTTAAGGCGGAGAATTTGAGCCACAGACATGCAACTCCAATTATTGGATATATTTAAGGGGATTGGTGGTTGAAAAATGTTTCGCATCCTACCATGAAGTCATCAATTTAATGTGTGAATCCCTATCATGGACGACAATTATCGAAATTAGAGGAACCCCTGCTTCTAATAAAGGTAAATTAACCAATTTTATCATTAAAGCTCTTTCAATTAAAAATGCAAGCGACAATATCATCGAGTAGATCTAGGAACTTGTTGCATTTGTTATCACAAATGTAGTAGATAGGCCTTAATCAGCTCTAAATGAAGAAAAAAAAACAATTTTTTCCGATTAAATTTTCATCCCCTAGAGTCGCTATAAGAGTTGATTTAATTGCATTTATTTCTTGCATAATTGTTTTTTAATATATTTTTGTCTGTTTTAAGTATTCTATATAGAAAATCGCCCCGCAATTTCAACCGGGGGAAATATAAGCACCCTCCCGTGGGATTTTTTTTATTGTGTATTTTCAACCTATATATACAGGCCCTAGCTTTTTTGTCACATTTTACGCGAATCACGAAGCAAGCAAGAAAAATATGAAGTTAAATTAACCTCTACAGCGATTGGGATGAAAATAAAATTCTGAAAAAATTAGTTAATTTTGTCTTTATTTAAGATCGATTTAGGCCCATCCGAGATGACCTTTTTTTAAAGATTACTCTAAAGTAGCATCAACCCCATTATATTGCCACCCCTCACCAGTTTTGTTGCACAGATCACATCCACATTTGAGGAAATTGTGCTGTTTTTTTGTTTGAGCCCCCAAAAACCCACCCTGCTTCGACACCTGTCATACGTAAATATCTCGAAATATGTAATTCAATTTTAAATTAAGTTCCCGACCAGACCTGTGATTTTAATAATTTCAAAAGCAAAGATTCAAATATAATGGTTATCTTTTAGCGTAAATGTGCTTTTTATGTATATTCACGTAAACAAAAATTAAAAACAAACAAAAACTTAATTTTAAAACAAATAATTTTACAATTGGCTTGAGAACTATTTAAATATTATTTCCTTGCAAATAAAAAAAAAACATAATTAAAAAGCATTTTCCAAGATGCTCAGTGCAGAAATATTTGTATACATAATGTGTTATAATAAAATTTTCAAAATAAACATTTTATAGAATAGAAATAAATTTTTTTAAAGAAAAAAAAATAATTACGAAATAGCATTATGGCTTACATGATTTTTTCAAATTATAGGGAATATTTGTATTCTTAATGGGCCGAAACAATAGAAAAAAGCATTGTCGCGGAATGTTAAACATTAAAGTTTGAAATATACATAATAGCTTATCCCTTATACACTCACATGATACAAATTAATAAAACTGAAAAAACACTTCACCTGTTGAATTTGCATTATAATACGGAATGCATCGTATCAACAAAAAAGGAAACCTATAAGTTTTAAAGTTGTACAAGTTCACCTGAAAAATAAAACAAGAAAATATTTTTGGGTTTTTAGAAATAAAAAGTGCACTTTAAGCTAATAAATATAAAAAAGGTAACATATAGCGACTACATAGGCTTGGCGACATCGATCGAATAGACTACAATGCTCCAGCCAAGAGAGTTTTTTAATCCCAGCTCCCATATTTGATGCGACAAAGAGATAGAAGACTGAATATACGATTTAAAGTCTTAATGGTGTGGATGACTGGAGTTCGGGATTATGCAATTTACCGTTGCCTCACACTGTTCACGGGTTTAAAACCCGTAAAGAAAAGACACTGCACTCAGGTGTTTTATGTGACACTTTTTTTTACCCCAGTTTATTTGCACTGTGTTCGGGCGTGCACTGAATTCGCTCTCACGCACCCCAGGTTTTTTCTCGGAAAAATTGAAATCAGCTGTTGGCAAGAGTTATCAAAGGAAAGAAAATACTTTTCTTTCCGAATTTTTATGACGATATAAATGGTAAATGTGAGATTTTTTGTAGACGATTTTGTTACTATTTATTAATGTGATATATTTATAAACGAAATGCTTATTAAAATCTGGAAATCTTGTGCTTGCATGAAGATTTTTAAACAGAAAAAAAATGTTTGTCCATACAAATGTAGCACTAGCCCTGTTTTTTAGTGCATTTTATCTTCGCTTACAAAAAAGTAGCATTTAAATACAACAACTATTTGGCATAACTCCGTTTTGTTGTTGTATTTAACAAGCAACTTTTTTTTAATTGTATGAATTAATGCATAAACAAGACACATATGGCCTTTTCGATTGGCAATTCGGAAGAACCCTCCGATCTGGAACGCCAATAAAACAAACAGGCACATGCAGTTTGATTCTGAAGTTTTCGTATCCCTGTATATGTGCAACTTCACATGCGGATGCCGAAATCTTCACATTTGGAAACTTGGCGGACACACATATGAACGAGTAGGTATGATAATTTTCAATAAAGAAAATGGGAAAATAATATTCTAAACGGAAAATAATTGTTCTTAGAAACAGTAAAGTGTGTGAAACTTACTTTTTTTAGCTAAAAATTTACTTTTTGCAATATTTGACAACACTTTGACAACTATGTGTTTGAATGTGTGAGTAGTTCTGGTTTCGATTCTGAAATGAAATCCAGAATCGTTTTCTGTTCTTTTCAGGAGAAGAACTGTCATTCTGAATGCCAATAGAACACTTTCAGCGGGGTTTACACGCATTCCGAACGCTTCTGGATTGCCAATCGAAAAGGCCAATAAATAAAATAAAATAAAATATGTTATTATATAAGCTTACTTGAATATTAACTACCAAAGGTCCAAAATTATTTCGCCTATCGCCTTGTCAATTTTATGAGGTATCCAGTCCGGCCAAAAAGAAGGCAAGCTTATCTTTAAAGCTGTACATATTATTCTGAAAAATTAATAAAGTGCTATTTAGTGGAAAGTATCAAGCTACGTATGTATGTACAATAAGGTGGTCGTTAATGGATAATCATCTGCTCCAAACGAAGAAACAAAAATTCTCTACTTTTTTAAGATTTTTATTTTCATGACCAATAATCGCTGTAGGGGTTTATTTAATGTTGGTAAAAATTGCTTTCAAACCTAAAATTTTGAAAAAAAAAATGATTTTACGTGAATCACCTAGGATGCAAGAAAAAAGTAGGCAATTAAATTAACCCTGTGTGTGTTAACATAAATTGAAGAGAATTGAATTTGCTACAAATTTATACCAAAGTTTTTTTTCTAAGACTAATAAAATTTAAGTTGCCATGGAAAAACTTTTTAGAACTCGTTTTTCAATATGGTGGCCAAATGGTGGAGCTTTCAACACCTAAAATCGAGTTTTATACTTGCACAGAACTCCCTTACACATCAAAAGAGAAAATCTTTGTCCAACCAAGATTGGGAGGTTGTTGTAATTTTTTAATAGGCATTTTACGTAAAAGTTTAAAGCTGGTTTATTAGATGATTGACCAATTTTCTTGGTTATTTTGTTTATACACAAGCATGTGTGTTAAATAGGCAACTTTTTTAAGTAATTGGGCATTCATGTTCTAATTTTAATTTATTAGAGGTGGTAAAACTTTTTTGAAAATTAATTTTTGTACTCAAACAAACATTTTAAAAAATTATAATAAAAAAAAGGCAATAACTACTATTAAATTTTACCACCCATCTATTACAATAGTTATTCTAGAATATTACAAAAATTAAAAAATAGCAAAAATTGTTCATCCATGGTCGTAGCGTTCACGTATTTGAGGAAAGTAGTACTTGTTAACAACTTTAGGAAAAAAACATCATAGCATAGTAACCACTGGGAAAATATTTTGTTTATATTTTTTTCTGGAAAGGTCATAAAGCCTGCTACAAACAGTTGCAAGGTTATCCATTATTTACAGGACACCCTGTATATATTTATTTTAAAATTGATTTAAATTGGCTGTAAGACTAATATTATATGAAGAACTATTAAAGTATACAGGGCATTCCATGCCAAATCACTGAGCTTTTAACCCGACCCTCTTCTTTTTGCTACGTATTAAAAACAATTTGCATCCCAAATTTTAATTAATAATAATAGACTGCTAGTAGATGATTATCTTAAAAAAGGAGGGTAACATATCTTTCGTAGAAAGGCTAGCTTGGTTCACAGTGAAAAATAGAGGTGAAGCAGGATAGTGGATATTTTAGAAATAAAAATACTACTTACATGACTTCATGTAGCGGTATATTTACTTTAAAGCAATTCCTTAACCAAAATTCTTCGTCTTCACACTTAATAAGAGCAATATGGGTAATCCGTTTTTGTGTTGCGCTGTATACTAAAACATAAATAAGCTTATCTTTTGAAGCATTTTCAATGACGGTTTTTAAATGGGGATCGTTAGTTATATTCTTCCTAGGTACATTCCAAAAAGATTTCAAGGATTGATAGGAGTCGAAAATATTTATTAAGAAGAATTCTTTTTCCAAGAAATCATAATTTTGATGTTGTGTTATTGATTTACTTGTTTTATTGTTTGTTGTTAAATCCGAGTTGTTAAAATTACTAGAAAACTCAAATTCGGTTGTAAAAAATTTATTTGCAAGTGCTTTGGGTCGGTTGCCAACACGATTTGGCTGTGAAAATCCTGCGTTCTTATCCTCTTCTAAAAGAATTTTACTTATCACATCGAAAACATGGGGAATTTCGTTGGGTTTTCTCCATTTATCAGTATTTGCACAAGTTTGCAAGTAATTCAAGTAAGCTGCGTAAAACCTTTGACGCAGTCTAAAAGCTAGCAATGCAGTTTGAATGTCAGAAACGAGCCAAATATTTTCATCTATAAAAAAAGCAGCTTGATCTTTCATAAAAAACAAATTGTTTGGATTCATTTCCGTTTTTCCAGCGAAAAGAGCTACAGTAGCTGAACTTATTAGAGTACAGTTTGAAATACTACTGAAGGTTATGAAACTCGTTTTTTTGAAGTAGACAATCCAATCTGATAGAGGTGATGATTTAACTGTTCGAAGATTTGTTGGATGCAGATTTGAGGCTGAATCCATGCATAATTTCGATGATTTCGATTTAATATTGCAATCGATGGAACTTTTCATACAGAAATTAGGATAAAGGCCACCTGCAATGGCTGCTTTTATAATAGCCCAGTTGTTGGCCTTTAAATTAATAGAATGCATACTCAAGAGTCCTTGATTGTGTATAAGTTGTGATGATCGTAGGGCACCAACCAAATTAGTTCGTATTTCGCACACATTTTCTAGTATCCCATTTAAAATAAAGGTTTCCTCGTCACTGATAACGTCACTTGCTATTTTTGTTCGTTTTTCATCCTGCCAGGTTTGGTATAATCGCAAATATTCTAATTGATCCGAAAAAGATTCAGCAATCCAATGAAAGTAGTTCAGATTTACATCAGAAATTTTGTTCTTGAGCATTTTGAAACTACTGCTGTATGTTAGAAAACTTATGATTGTAAGCACTGGGTCAAGGCATCTAAACAAAATTGACATCACAAGAGATTTACCTAGTTCTAGATTTATCGGTACGTCAATCAAACGACATCCTAACCATGTCACTTCCAATGCCGAATCTAAAGATTCAATGTCTTTTAAGAATTCAATGCTATGTTCAATATGTGCCGTTGGAGGCTTCATTATTGTATCTTGAAAATACTGCGTTACCATACTACCAGGTCTTAGAAGCTTCACTGTCAAAGATATTCGATTGATAGGTATATAATGAAGCTCAGGCGGGCATATTGGTTGTAGTTTGCTGAGAAGTTCTCGAGATACCATCCGAAAACAATAACCATCTCTGAATCGACTCGCAATAAGAGATCTCCTTTGTAAACTTTGTTGGGAAACCCACTCGTTTATAGATTCATTACATCTGAATTCAGAACTATATTTTTCTCTGAAAATTTGACCGGAATCTATGACATATGTAATGTCGTTCAAAAAGGAAAGACATTCAGCCACTTCGGTAGCTAAAATTATTTTGGCAGTAGCTTTATCAAGTAGAATCTGCTGTAATTGTTCAGGCTGCATATTGGCATATAGCAAGTGGATACATATTTCCTGTTCTATTTTGCCTAAAAATTGAGTTTTTAGAATAGTGTAATTTAACTTTAGCAAATGCTCATATGAAGGAAGAAATATGAGAATATTTCCAAACTCCCAGTAGGTCGTTATATAATGAAGTAGTTTGATTATCAAGTCAAAGTCAATAGATGGTGGCTTAGGTTCATAATTTGCAACATTTTCCGTTAAAGCTTCCATGCAGTTATAACTGTTTATTGAAATAGCATACTCTAACGCATTAATTCGGAGTTTATCTTGATAGAATGGATTTTTGTTTTCACAAGTCAAAAGCCATCTGACGTGTACGGGATTATCATGTTTAATTGCAGCAATGAGGGCTGTGTAGCCATCCTTTGAATGAGGATGGTTAACACAGATAATGTTCTTGTTAACCAGTAGCATAAAATTATTCAATGCGGTTTCATTTCCCATTTTATTGTAGTATTCAAGAGCATTGTCCACAATTTCACTATATTTGCTTTCTCTCACCGAAAAAACATCTTCTATTAAAGACTTTTTTTGGAACTTATTTCCTTTTATCAATTCGATTATATCTTCTAGGTGGTATATAGTTGATTTGTATAGTTTTATGTTAATACAAAACTCTTGCCCTTCTCCAAAATAAGAAAGTAAGCTTTGGTTGTCACAGCTGTCCGAAAGAAGAATGATTTTAATATGTGGATAATGTGGTAATATGCTTTTTAATTCCTTCATAAAAATATCTTTGTAAGCATTATGTAGATGAACATCTGAGAGAATAACATGCGTTATATAGCGAAAGCCATCTTTAGAATCCTGTCCCATCAAAACACGAAGAAAAAAAGCTCCTGTTGTGTAGATAATGTTGGTGTTGTCACATACACGACTCTGAAGATAAACCTGAAAATGAAAATATTTTTGACTGTTATTTTACTTCGATCAACAAAACTATTCATTTTGTTTGGTAAAATTAATGGTGGTATTACATATATCTACAGTCTATAAATAGCTGCGTTTTATTATCTCTGGGTCTGGGTCGAGGTTATCTTTTAACATGTATTACAAAAACAACATGGGATCTAGGTTTCTATCGAGGTTAATTTCAATAACCCAGATAGAGGTTTTCACTCTGGCCGGCAGAGGGCTATTTACCATTGTGAATGGATGTCAGCGATTTGTCAGCAGTATTAGGAATAGAGAGGAAAAGAGACAAGTGCTTACATGAAAAACAAATAAACATAAGAAAAAAAGAGACTGATATACAGCACTGCTTTTGCACTAACCCACATCGTTTTATTTTCACGAGGTGAACCATATGGGTTATGAGCGATAATAAAACGCGGCTATTATGCCATTAGCTGCGTTTTATTATCTCTGGGTCTGGGTCGAGGTTATCTTTTAACATGTATTACAAAAACAACATGGGATCTAGGTTTCTATCGAGGTTAATTTCAATAACCCAGATAGAGGTTTTCAATCTGGCCGGCAGAGGGCTATTTACCATTGTGAATAGATGTCAGCGCTTTGTCAGCAGTATAAGGAATAGAGAGGAAAAGAGACAAGTGCTTACATGAAAAACAAATAAACATAAGAAAAAAAGAGACTGATATACAGCACTGCTTTTGCACTAACCCACATCGTTTTATTTTCACGAGGTGAACCATATGGGTTATGAGTGATAATAAAACGCGGCTATTATCGCCAGATAAATGTGACAAGTGTGATAGACAATAGCTGCGTTTTATTATCTCTGGGTCTGGGTCGAGGTTATCTTTTAACATGTATTACAAAAACAACATGGGATCTAGGTTTCTATCGAGGTTAATTTCAATAACCCAGATAGAGGTTTTCACTCTGGCCGGCAGAGGGCTATCTACCATTGTGAATGGATGTCAGCGACTTGTCAGCAGTATTAGGAATAGAGAGGAAAAGAGACAAGTGCTTACATGAAAAACAAATAAACATAAGAAAAAAAGAGACTGATATACAGCACTGCTTTTGCACTAACCCACATCGTTTTATTTTCACGAGGTGAACCATATGGGTTATGAGCGATAATAAAACGCGGCTAATAACATAAACAGACAAAAATAAATAAATAATAGATCTTTCTTCAAATTTGAAATGTTTATAAACATGTTCCTTAAAATTGTGTTCCAAATTCGAAGAAAATCGGTTCACCTGTTCAGGCTCTAGTTCGATGCAAAGTGGACCTAAAGACGCTAAATACACAACTGAACAATATAAAAAATATTTGTATGCCTGTGCTTATTTTTGTATTGGTTATGCTTGTTATAATGTTTGTTTTCAAAATTCAAGCAGCTAAAAAGGTTGTAGGTGCGAGTTTTTAAATTTAAAATATAAAATATTGAAATGGAGCTGTTTCAGCAGTTTTCAATAATGAACAAAAATTAATCTTGCGATGTAAGAGCTAGGCGCCTCATTGTAAAATCATAAGGCGGAACATCTGAAATATAAAAATTCTCTAAAAAGATGATTGTAATGCTCTTCAATAATTTAAGAAAAATTAAACTTAATAAAGACGGTGTTTAGATTGGGAAGATTGAGACCGGTCTCAGGGTAGTTTCTGTCATATAAGCAACCTTATATTATTATATTATTTGTTTGTCAATTTAATATTTAATAAAACTCATTCAATTATAACTCATCAAGAGAGAAACATCTTTTATTTAATACATGATATTACAGTTTCTGGACAAGAGAAGTGGGGGGAATTGTAAACAGTGTAATTTTTCTAAAGTCTCAATAAAAATTCAATTCAATGTATTTGATATTCTCTGCTTGGAATTTAAAGTGGTTGGTGACAATGGGATTTTCCAGAGATTTTTTTGGTGGTGGGTCTGAAGTACGTTCTTTTTCTAACCAAAGTTAACTATAGTTAACTACAGTTTTAACTTTCATCGTTCCTTTAATTCAGAAAATTTGTGACGTCAAAATGTTGCCCTAAATACAAAGTTAAAGTAGAAAGCATGGTATAAAAATACAAGGTATGTTGTATATGAGATGAAGGGTCTCCATATTTTGTTTTGTGTGACGTCATAGCGAGTGTTCACCAACACATAGCTTTAAAAAATAAATTATTTACAGCAGTATTAATAAAAAACTGGTATCCGCTCCCTAACACACGTGTTAACTGGCACACGGATAGACAACTTGTCCGCTTGATAACTTTTCTTATTAAAAAAGATATGATATCTTTCCAGTATTTATCACTTCACCAAATTCACCACTTCATCAAATTATGGTGATTTTCTAATACATGTGTCACATGCATGCACTGCCTTACAAAGTGTATACTGGTAGTAGTAAACGGTGCTATCATACGCGTGCGTGTATGTGTTAAGAAGTTATCCGTTCATTATACGTGGAATCTGGCTAGTTAAAGTTATCCGTACGTTAACACACGTCACAGACTATTACGCATTTGTTAATAAGAATTACTAGTTAACAGATGTATAAACGCTAGCACGTTGTTATCCGCCGTTTATTAATATGGGGGTTATTGTTTTGCTTGAAATTTAACAAAACATAACTTCAAAACATAAATAATCTATTGTTTTACTTTGAGTTTTAATAGCAAATTGCTTCAAAATATAAACAATTTCTGTTTACTTTCTTTGCCATAAATGACAAACAATTGAGATCATTCACTCGCAATGACGTCACGAGTCAACTGCCTGAGCTGTCAAGCATACCTTGTTATTCTCATAGAAGAAGAAGTAAAGGAAGTGGTGTATATCACATATACAGTGTACGTGAGTGAAGCAGCAAGAACTGAAAAAAAAAAACAAATTGAGATTCATCTGTCATTTTGCCGAACTGAAGGGAAGTGTTTCGAGATTTCAATTTGTTAAACAAGTGAAAAAGTTTATTAATCTGTGAAATTAAGGTTAGAATAGTGAATACTGTCAATAATTTATTTAAAAAAATATAAAACAGCATGTGGTGGCTACGTTAAATCCTCTAAAAACGCCTATGCTAAGGAATATACAAATATTTTATTTTACAAGTTAGTTTTGCCTGTTATTTCCATATAAAGTAACGTGAAGTGATGTTATTTAGGTGAATAAATTATCTAAGAATACTTTAAAATCAATATTTTATCGCAATTTACTAAAAAAATAGCAAATTTGTTGAAAACAAAAATATACTTTAATCCACTGATTTCGTTGAGACTCATCTGTCAAATGAGAAATTCTCGCACAGGGTCGATCTAGTTTTTGTTGGTGATGGCAAGGCGTTCAAATCCGTTTAGCGCCCGTAGTGCAGAAATATTTTTTAACGCTTTAAATAAAATATTTTTAAAGGCCCTTCTGCTGTTGCCCCTATTTATCTTGTTGGTTTTATAACTTTGTCAAGAAGTGTTTATTTCAGTTTAAAAGTACTCAACGATAAAAAACATCACTTTATTAAGTAGAATATGATAGAAAACTTATCTGTGAAAAGAAAAATTCGTGCACCGTATTATAGGCGTTTTTATATGATTAAATGCAGCACCACATAATTTTTTTATATATTTCTTATTAGTAAAGTTTTTCAAATAATTCACTAAATTAACTTTCATTTCACTTTTTTATTCATTCTAATAGGATTTTTCACTATTTTTTTGATATAAAATCTATGTACACTTTTCTACAGCTCGACAAAATGACGGAAGCATCTCAATTGGTTTTTTTTTTCTATTTTAAATCTGGCTTCCTTTGAGCGCCCCAGCCTTCAGCCGTGTAACTGCACTGCGACCCTGGGGCAATGCAATTGTGTTTGTGTAACTCACACAATTTTGAAAAATGCTTCACTGTTTCCACGATATACCAGTTCCTTTACTTCTTCTTCTTTGGTTATTCTTATACCATGAGTAGAAAGTAAATAGAGAATGGGTACGTTCAGACGACCCAAGGGACTTGATATTCAGTCAACTGCATTTGTTGAACGCAAATTTGACCAAGGTAACTAGGTTTTTTTGAAGTGTCAAACTTGGAACTTTACTTCAAACATTTACCTTCAGTTGATAGTAAAGAAAGTACCGATTGTATTTTTTTCTAAGAAAAATCTCTTACCTGAAATAAACTCTTAACGATTTGTAATAAACAAGCTTTTTGAAAAAAAATTTTCAAGACTAATTGATTTTTGTATTAGGAAACCAAACATAAAATTAACAAATCTCATACAAAACTTATATTTTTTTACTTATCATGCAGTTCATAATTTTTTTTTGCGTATTTGATAAAGAATCTTCCCACAAAATGGTAAAAATGAACGTGAAAATTAATAAATCAGAAAACAATAAAGTTCAGCTTTCCGTTTAGTGACCAAATATAATCAGCTGATAATCTGACACAAGAGCACTTGACTAGATATTAAGGGAGATTTTTCTTGACTTACTTTCCAGTCAACTTTCCAATAAAGTTGCCTTAATTGGAAAGCAATATTTTGGCAGCTGACCAATCAGAGTCTAGAAACTTGCCTTAATTTCTAGTCCCTTGGGTTGTCCGAACGTACCCAATAACTTTTTTCCCACTCATCGCCTTGATATGAGTTGAAATGGTAAATATGTCAAAAACAGCTGAAATCACAAAGGTTTCATTTCAAGTTATGAAATTAAATTTTCCAAGTAATTTACGAGTTTTTTTTTAGCATTTTCCACAGATTAGGTTCCATTTTTGAAAATGGCGCCCAGACGACAGGATTACAAGAATGATTCCAAAACTAAATTACATCCCTAGCATATCAGAAATCAATTACAAATATTAAAATGAGGTCCCCCTACAAAATTGCAGGGGTTTCGGTTTCCTAACTGGCCTATATTGGGCGCCATTTTTCAAAATGTGTGATAATCTTAGGGTCGGCAGATGACGTGTCCAGGAAAGAGCTGAAGGAGCGCCATCGGTATTATAAAAAATAAAATAAATTGGGTGGCGCAACATCTCGTGGAGAACCAGGGCCTAGTGACTTACAACTCTCAAACATTCCTGTGTGCGAGTTTTGTTGGCAGGAATGGAGGGGACCTACAGTTTTTTGCCGAGTCCGAACGGCTAAATGAGAAGCACTTCTTCATGACAAGTATACTCTTGGAGGATTTGTCAGTTCCTCGAAAGAGGCAGTACCTCGAGTAAATCATTCGGTGTTACGTTTAACGGTGTTACGTCTAACGTAAATAAATTGATAGAAGCATCTAGGATCAGAAATCGGGCAGTCTTGCCTGCTGTCAACTTATTCAAGGTAGAGAAATTAGCAGAGAGCGGAGAAGCGGCATTGAGCTTGCTGATAGTTCGAGATGTCAAAAGCAGATCTGGATTGCAGGAAAGTTTTCCATTGTTTTTTTCTGACATTACGAAGGGTGCGCAGTTCTTTATTTTACCAAGGAGGGGAAGAGGAGACATATTTACGGGGTACGTAGGGACAGACTGTACAAGATAGTCAAAGATACACAAGTAGACAAATTCCAAGGCAGTATCGATTGAATTTTGATTGTTCAGGAAGGAACAGAAATCAACATTTCTGATTAGATAATTAGGAAAAGCGAAGTTAGACTTGCGCAAATTGAAAAAGAAAGAATTTTTAAGCAATATTGAGTCGTTGTCAGATTCAAAGGAAAATGTGAAGGAAAGAGGAGGATGGAAGCTGTAGAGGGAAGAGTAGATGAGAGCTTTATAGTCCAAGAGCCGAAAGTTTTTTACATCGATCTATTTCAATGCCTATTGGTCGGTGGGAAAAAGTGTGCATGAAAAAAATATTTAGCTTACAATTTTGAACAATTGCTGTCATAGGTTCATCTCTCTGTAGTGAATCCCTAAGAAGATAGAGAGCCACGAAGTTTTCAAACATCACTTGTTTACCTGAGTGTTTTTTGGAAATTTTGCCGCTTTCTATCTTTTAAGAAACAAACAACAGAGAGTTTGATCTATAACAACAATTGCTCAAAATTGCAAACTTAATATTTCTTGTATGAACACTTGAATTAAATAGATACTAGCCTACCCGTGCGTATAATAAAAATAAAAAGTGCGCATAAAGTTTTGTATTTATATAGAATTCATTCAGTTATAATTTTGAAAATTAAATTGCAAGAAGCATTTGGTTTGTTTTCTTTTTCCATGATTTGTTTAATAGCTGCGTTTTATTATCTGCGGGTCTGGGTCGAGGCTATATCTTAATACTTATTACAAAAACAACATGGGATAAAGGCTTCTAACGAAGTTTATTTCAATAACATAGATATAAGTTTTCACTCTGACCAGCAGGTGGCTATTTACCATTGTTTATCATGTCACCGATTTGTCAGCAGTGTAAGGAGAGACAGGCCGTACATGAAAAATAAGTAAACAAAAGATAAAAAGAGATGGATATATAGCACTGTTTTCGCACTAACCTGCTTGCACAATAAAAAATTCATCATGCCCGGCGCTGATGCCAAAGATTTATTGTTGAAAGTGGTGCATCGGTGGATTTTGGGTGAAATTTTCGTTCTCTTTATCTCTCGGATGTGCCTTTCACAACAACAACCATTTATAGAGGCACTTATGAAGATGAACATGTTCGTTTGCGTTCGGTTTGCTCCGTCAGTAATTTGACAGCAAAACTGAAAAAAATTGTTGAGGAGAGGTTGCTGAGATCTCCGAGACCTCATTGAACATGCCTAATGTGTTCGTTTTAGAGCACGTTATATAAACAGACTTAAGCGTGGTACACATTATCAAACCTGAGTGTCAGCCATGTTGGATATCAAACCGAACTGACAATGTGTACACGCTGAATGATGGTTTGACACTCAGAACTGCCTGCTCACAAATTTTTTTGATACTGCGTGACAGCCCTCGGTTTGTTGGATGGTTGCTCGATGATGTGTACACAATTTCATTCATGAGCCGTCATTCACGGAACAAAACACGAATTTTTATAGTGAATTAGCGGAAAAAGTGCAAACAAAATAGGAAAAAGCTCGTGGGTGTCATGTAAAAAAAAGAATTAACACTATTCGTGGCGGAAATAGCCTCAAAATAAAAAAAAAAACAATTTTCTGAGAGTAGTGGAATTTCTTTGCCTGACGCCCAACATAACTGATAAGTGTGTACGCGAAGCTTTTCACGCAGGTTTGATATCCAACACGCGTGACACTCAGGTTTGATAAAGCGTGGTACACATTATCAAACCTGAGTGTCAGCCATGTTGTACACGCTGAATGATGGTTTGACACTCAGAACTGCCTGCTCACAAAATGTTTTGATACTACGTGACAACCCTCGGTTTGTTGGGTGGTTGCTCGATGATGTGTACACAATTTAATTCATGAGCCGTCATTCACGGAACAAAGCACGAATTTTTGTAGCAAATCAGAGGAAAAAGTGCAAACAAAATAAGAAAAAGCTCGTGTGTGTCATGTAAAAAAGGAATTAAGACGATTCGGGGCGGAAATAGCCTCAAAATAAAAAGAAACAATATTCTGAGAGTAGTGGAATTTCTTTGCCTGACGCCCAACATAACTGATAAGTGTGTACGCGAAACTTTTTACGCAGGTTTGATATCCAACACGCGTGACACTCAGGTTTGATAATGTGTACCACGCTTTAAGTATGGAATGGAAAATAAATTGTCAAAATAAACACTTCCACTTTCCAATCGTTTGGACTATTTTATGGGAAATTAGGTCTGTTCTGTTAACCTGAATAAGTGGATGAAAATAAAGCAAGGATTGCACTTGACATTGGAGGAACTACAAAATGCAAATGATAAATGTCTGATCTTCATAAAAGCTTAATGCAAATATTTTGAGCGTAAATGTATATAACTATGCAAAATATCAAAACTCAGATGCTTTGTAAATTGCTTTAATAAAGAAGGAGATGGATACAATGCAAACGAAAATATTTCTTGGCAGTCTTGACGATGATGAAAATCAGAAAAACGTTTTCTCAACATTTCAAAACGTTAAAAAAGATTTTTATTATGTTCTTTGTTCTTGGCAGAAGTCATGGATTTGAAAAGTGATAAATAGTTAAATAAGAATTTTGAAAGTTTCTGTCGGAAGACAATCATGATATTAAAACTACTTCATTCACAATTCCCGTTTTTAAAAAAGAGTTTGTCGGTACATATAACAGAACAATTTTTGTACGATTTTTCGTGTGGAGGGAATATGATCGAATTCAAAATGAGGGAAAGCAATTTATTACAACAACAAAAAGATTGTATTTGGAAAAATAGATCAATGTAAATGCCAACTTAGTGAACAGCTGTAAAGTTTGTTTGTTCTTTGATTCTGACGTCCGGGGAAAATTCCAAATTGTAAATTACCGCATGTAAGCAAAGCAACCATGCATTTTTAACTACGTTAACGTAGGGTATTGGAGTGAGATTGAAGCTCGCTTCGTCTCTTTGTAAACCTGAATAGATTTGAAATGGGCTTGTTTCGACTTATTCACGCTCGAGGAGTGAAGTCGCGTCGAAATAACCTGGATCGAAGAGTTGGTTTTACAGATAATGCATTATGAACCGTTTATTTGCATATTTGTGAATAAATGTGATATAGTTAGATACGCATAAAAGGTACTCGTGTTTATTCAATTTAAAATATTTTGCACTGAAATTAAAACCTAAATAGCATTAATTTTTTGTCTGTAATACTACGTTTTCATTAGAGCAAATGAGGTAATTTCGTTGAAAATTTCCAAATTAGATACGAAAATATCTCATTTCCCATACAAAATCACACTTCGAAATGAGGTAATTTCAACCAAATTTGCACGAAATTAGGTTGGAAATTAGAAGAAATTAAATCGAACAGCTCTGAAATAATTACTATTGTGAATCAGTCTGATTCAAATGTCAAATTTGAAGTCAAAGCGATAAACAAACAAACAAATCAAGAAGAACTTCAATTTTAAGGACAAAAACAAATATTTAAATTTAGGGAAATGAATTAATAAATAGTTTTCATATTTTCGCTTCCTTAAATGGTAAAAATATCAAATTCCATTTATAACTTCATCTAAATCAAGTTAAATCCTAGTCCTTGTTCGTTGGTAAGCTTTGAAAATTCTAGACATGGCATATATCACTTTTTCACATAATCTATTCCTCAGTCGATGGTGCTTATGTGGCTCTGATAAAAAATTCAAACGCTGGAATCTAACTTATGGACATGCCAATGAAGTAATTGATGTAGCTGGTCTTGAAAATAGTGTCATCTGCAGGGATGATGCTAATTTGGTTTGACTAAATGCAGATTCTTCAACTTCAATAGCGATGTCAGGTTCAAAAGACAACATCGTCGTGAGTTGAGACATTCTTCTGCTTCTGGCAAGTAGGAGAGACATTTTATGCAGATGTTCTCTACGGAAGAAGACCGGAAAGATGTACTTAAGAATACTTAAGAATTTATGTAGTTAACAAAATAAATAGTAATCAATAAATCAATATTTACAAACAGCATTTGCAGTAGAATTTAACATTTATTCAACAAAATTCAATGAAACATTTTTAGCAGACAGATTGCATTGAAAGTCTCGAATCCAATAGCCATCCGGGATCCATTACGAAGGCTAGACCTTTCATGTGACCATCGTCCGGTCTTTTCTTGAACGCAAAACCTTAAGTTAGGAAAACTGTTTTTGAATCAAAAGATTACTCATATAAGTGATATGTATTTATTGAAGTACTTTTTAAAAGCTGCATACACATCTGGAACCATAACACCAATGTGGCTGAAGTCAAGAGGTTCTGAGTAGCCAACATTTGTTCTTCAAATCTGTAATCCTTGTATCCAACACCCGACCTGATAGTTTCTGGGCCAACACTGACGGCGTTCAATTGCACGGAAGCAAGATCTTTGTGAATAATTCTGTTACTGGCAGGGCAGCCAATTTTCATGGACAGTATACAAATAAACATACATATTTTCGTTGTCGTTTGCCATTATTTGATATTTTTTTATTTTAAGGGTTTGTTTCACAATGTCTGAGTAAAGTTCTGATTTGTTATTCGACAATTAAATTATCCGGAAATTAAATCCTCTCATTAACGAACTTTGCGTTTCACAATGATCAAAGTATTAAAATAATGTGTCAATTAGTTATTCGAAAATTATTCCAGTTTTCCAGACAAAATAATTTTGACAGAATGAAAATATTCAAAACAATAAATAATAAACATCATCAAAATTCAACCGAGACCTCGAAACAAATTGCAAAAAGAGATTTTTGGTGAAGATCATAACGAATACATTCGTCTATTGCATGAAGTGGTACCATACTGCGAAAAAGTGCATCAGAAGTACACTTTTTTTGAAAATTTAATTTCATCAAAAAAAAAATTGCTTTAGTGAGGGTAGGCTAACCACTTCAAACTCATAACACTTTGAAATTTGACGGCCTATCTCTCTTTTCGTGGTTCCAAAACGACGAATAAACGTTCCCGAAAATATTTGTTTTGGGTGTTCAAACGTAAAGCGGTGACTCTATGTTCCTTCGGTGCGAGTTTGCATATGAAAGACGTTAAAGTGACCTTCAAACCACTGCTGTTTTTATCGCGTTTTGCGGCAGTTAAATGGAAATCAAATAGTTTTTTCGTTATTCATAAATTCATATACATATGTATGTACATACATTATGGGAACTCTGGTAGACCAAATCTTTCAATTTTAATTTTAAGTCCAAACCATCATATTTCTGTGGTGTATCGGAGAAACATGATAACTCAATTTTAAAATGTCCACCTTACATCGAGCTTGCAGGAGCCTAAACGGGTGCACCGATTTCTTTTAAATTTGAAACATACACCCCGATTACAGAATCTGACGAATGAATTGCGGAGGAAGTCAGACCTAATTTTGACATTTGGCTCATGGTAAAAATGTCAAAACTGAGTCTGATTCCCTCCGCAGCTCATAAGTCGGATTCTGTAATCGGGGTTATAATTTGACAAAGAGCATGTTCATATTTTCGTAACTAATCCAAATTTGAGGAAAATCAGTAAACTCGTGTCGCTATAAGCGATGTAAAGTGGACGTAAAGATGCAGATTTTAAAATGAAGTTACCATGTTCCTACCAAACACCATACCTACAGATTTATTTGTTTTAAAGGTCACACTCGCATCTGCGAATGATTTAATTGCCAGTTAAATTTGATAATCGGTACTTCATCTGGCCATTAAAATACTTAGAACTTTAATTACTAGTTAGACCTAATCGAATATTGTGAAACATAAATTAGATTTTTAACTGATGAATAAGTTCAAAGTAGCTTAATTGAAACTATAATCAGATATTGTGAAACAAGCCCTAAATTTATTATTTACTACCAGTGACAATTGACGATGAAATCAAAAAATCAACAGGGTTGTCAAACGAAATGAGGTAATTAGATGAAAACACTTTTTCTGTAATTTGCGAAATTACCTCATTTCGGGTCTAATGAAAACGCAGTATAATTTTAAAATATCGTTGCCGTTCAATCAAAATTCCTTAATTCCATTTTTTAGAACTGAGATACCTCTCGTAAATACGATATATTCAGTAAAACATAGAACTTTTAGTTCTGTAAAAGATCTCTAAATCTTATGTTGGTCTATTTTTAAAAGAAAAAGTACCCGAATTCAAACATTTTCAAATTCTGGTCACTAAAAATCGATAAAAAAGTACAGATATCTCAAAATAAATCAAAATGGACTTAGGGAGTTTTCATTGAACGACCACGACATATAAATATATATATGTTTAAATTCTATCCCCCATATTAATAAACGGTGGATAACAACGTGCTTGCGTTTATACATCTGTTAACTAGTAATTCTTATTAACAAATACATAATAGTCTGTGACGTGTGTTAACGTACGGATAACTTTAACTAGCCAGATTCCACGTATAATGAACGGATAACTTCTCAACACATACACGCACGCGTATGATAGCACCGTTTACTACTACCAGTATACACTTCGTAAGGCAGTGCATGCATGTGACACATGTATTAGAAAATCACCATAATTTGATGAAGTGGTGAATTTGGTGAAGTGATAAATACTGGAAAGATATCATATCTTTTTTAATAAGAAAAGTTATCAAGCGGACAAGTTGTCTATCCGTGTGCCAGTTAACACATGTGTTAGGGAGCGGATACCAGTTTTTTATTAATAATTTTATTAATAATATATAAATACAAAGTTTTTGTTCATCTCTTATTTTTATACTGAAGTATAGTTCCGTCAATGTCAAGTGCTTTCTAACCTTTATTTTCATGCACCCTATATATTGAACAGACCTAATTTCCCAATACGATTGGAAAGTGGAAGTGTTTGTCTTAAAAATTCATTTTCATTGGAATTTGAAGTGTTCATTTTCATTGGAATAATATTTAATTTTTGAATCGAGTTTTTGATAAAATTATAAATATTTATAAAGTAAAAATATAATTCGCTTAATCTTCGGGAAATTTCGAATCTTTTGACACCTCATTTATTAAAATCGGTGCAGTGTGTGAGCTTAAAAAGAGAGACATAGTACAGAAATAATAGGGGTATTCATGCAACTGCGTAAAACACTAGATAAGTTTATATATATGATGATAAAAAATGAACGTCAAATTATACACCTGTTCGACAGGTGTGTTGGCAGACAAACGATTATTGGTTTAACGCTTGAAAGGCTATTATTGATATGAATTACAACTTTACGCAAATGACTTGACTTTTTATGTCGTTTGGCTATCAGTCTATAAGGGAAACAAGGGAATCACCAGCATCAGATGAAAGAATGAAGTTAAGCTGCCTCGCTAATGCCGGATTTACACGAATGGAAAGCTGCCAGTATAATGACAAAAAGAATGAATCTGTCCATTCTTTTGTTGTTGCTTTCGTCATTATACTGGCAGTTTTCCAATCGTGTAAATCCGGCATAAGTTGTTACTAATGCCACTAACCTGAAAAAGACAAGTCTACAAAACGATCAGTAAGCAGAAGCTCCTTTTCAGAGGAGGATTTAACAGATATAAAAGAAGCTTCATCTTCTGACAGAACCTAACGCGGTTGTGGGAGGTTGAAGTCACCAACAACAATAAAATCGTCTAGAGGATCTGCGACTTTGACTAGGGAGTCAATTTCACTAACAGCAAGTTGGTCGGCTTGGGTGGGCTGCGAAGCGCAATATAGCAGCAAACAAAGTATATATTCCGTTTTTTTTGTTCAAGGATGTGTTCACGCACACAAATTCAAACGAAGATGCGCAAGACTTGGTTAGGCAAACATCAAAACGATTGTATCGTGCCATCAGCACGAAAGACGATAAGCTCAGAATGAAATAGTTCTTAGTTGAGGATAGAGAGGCAGAGGTTTGTTTGGGTTAAAGCAAAGATATCATATGGAAGCTTTTGAGAATTAAGATAAATAAACGCCATTTTTGTGGTAAGTCCTCCTCCGTTCTGGGAATACAGAAACAAAATATAGGGGATTAGGGTCTATAATAATTTGTAAAGGTTTTGCGGGTATTTTGAAGGTATGAAGTGCGTTTAGTGCCGACGTGAGAAGGGAGAAATGTTGAAGCCTTTATAGTAGCGGATCTTCGAAGGCAGGCAGGATCTGTTGCCTTCTTTTTGAACAGATACGATTAGAAGCTGTGTGAAGTCAGAACCCCGACCTCAAAATTTTTGGTTTTTTTTATCGGATTTGTTTGTCCATCGTTAGCCCACGTTTGTCCAACCATTAAAATCGTTTGTCCACCCCCAGGATAAAAGATATTCGACTTTTCTTTTTTTATAGCAAACCTCGAAAAACAACAAAGTCCTCTAGCATCCCCAAATGAAGTCATGGGGGTTGGGACTGATTGGGTTCGTTTGTCCACCAGCTCAATATAAAAATCCATTAAAAAAATTTTGTTGTCCACCCCTAGGAAAAAAATATTCAACTTTTCTTTTTTGCACTGAAAAACAAAAAATGCTCCAACGTCCCCAAATGAAATCTTAAGGGGGTGGAGTCAATTGTGTTCGTTTGTCCAACGCTCGATATAAAAATCCATAAGAAAAAAATGTTTTTCCACCCTTCATTCAACTTTTCTTTTTTGCACCGACAAATAAAAAAGGGCTCCAAAACTGCCAAATGAAATTATAGGGAGGTGCAGTCAAGTGTGTTTCTTTGTCCACCAGCTCAATATGAGAATCCAAAGAAAAAATTCGTTTGTTCACCCATAGCATAGAAAATACTCGACTTTTCTTTTTTTTATAGCAAACCTCGAAAAACAAAAAGTCCTCTAGCATCACCAAATGAAGTCATAGGGGGTTGGGGCTGATTGAGTTCGTTTGTTCAACAGCTCCATCCATTATGCGATGCAGCGCATTTTCAACTCCAAAGCGGACAGCTTTTCCACCGCTGGAAGTTCATGGTATTATTTTTTTCTGTTAACTGTATATATAAGGTACCACTATGCCAGCCATCAAGTTTGCTGACATCAGTTTTGTATGAAAAAAAAAACGCGATTGTATGTAAAAATCACTCGAAATGCGATGCAGTGCATTTCCAACTCCAAAGCGGACGGCTTTTCCACCGCTGGAAGTTCATGGTATCATTTTTTTCTATTAACTGCATATGTAAGGTACCACTATGCCAGTGATGGAGTTTGCTGACATCAGGCCCGTATGAACAAAAATAAACGCGATTGTATGTAAAATCACACGAAATGCGATGCAGCGCATTTTCAACTCCAAAGCGGACGGCTTTTCCACCGCTGGAAGTTCATGGTTTTATTTTTTTCTGTTAAATGTATATATAATGAAGTTCATGGCATTATTTTTTTCTTATAACGGTTTATGTAAGGTACCATTACGCCAATGATCAAGTTTGCTGAAATCAATTTTGTATAAGAAAAAAATAAACGCCTTTGTATGTTAAAATCTATTGAAATGTGATGCAGTGCATTTTCAACACAAAAGCGGACGGCTTTTTCATCTCTTCAAGCTCAGCTGACTGCTGGTTTCTTATAACTGGTTATGTAAGCTCTTATTGTACGAATTTTCAGTTTTCCTGATATTTATTTTCTACCAAAAAAAAGATGCAACACACACTTGCCTTGTATTTGATACACTGCACCCTTAATACAAAAACCAAGCATTTTTCCGCTGCAAAAATTTTAAAGCTATATTTTTTTGTATAACAGTTTATATTAGCTATCACTATACTAAATTTCAGCTTTCCTGGTTCCCGTTTTCTTTAAAAAAAATTGCTACGTACTCCGGCTCATGGTACGTACTCCGGCTCATGGTGCAGCGCTGCATTTCAAATCAAACGCTGCGGGGTGTCCCCCCGCTGAAAGTTAAGCGGACGAGTATTTTTGTGTATATGTTCGTAATAGCAATCACTACACCAAAGCTCATCTTTTCTGAAATCGGTTTTTTTCGCATTTTTCGCAATGTTTACATGAGAAGCGGACGTACATCCCCCCACTCAAAGTTAAGCTGACTGCGTTTTTTCGTTCGTCTACGACCTCATAAACGTATCCGCAAAAGCTCACCTTTTCTGAAATCAGTTTTTTTTACATTTTTTTACATGTTTGGGCGGCTGCCACAGACACACCCACCGCTAGTGCGCGAGCAGAGCTTCTATTTAGTAATCAGTGATATCAAATAAACTAAATATACAAATATAGGCTTTTCTACTATTGGTCATTGAAAACGATCGCTGGCTCCCGGACTATATGTAACTTTTATATATCTGAAAGACCTTCATTTCCTTGTTTTAACCACGAGATCTGGCTTACCCTTTCTCTTCGATCTCGTTCGGACGCAGTCCTACTGAACCGAAGGTGCTCAGCTCCGTCTTGTGCGAGGACGTCTCGACTGTAAAGGAGCCGCCTTTATACTGTTCTACAACGGACGTGGTAGATTAGCGGAATCACCGCGCTATTCTGGATCAGCTTCCGACTATCTTAATAGAGGTTGACCCCGAATAAGCTTCCGAAAGAAATTATCTATCCTGTTTATGTTGGCACCGTTATATAATACCAGTGACCTATGGCACCAGTTACAATTTACAATCCCAAATTTGTACTTTTGATCCACAAATATCGTATTTGAATTTATATTTCAGCTTGAGTGTGATGACAATTTTGTGAAGAGACAAGAAAATTGTAAGGTTTGACTAAAATTTACTGTTTACAATTTGTAGAAGAATTTACATACGAGCTTTCACCTGTAAAATTTGTTCACAAACAGAACAAAATTGTGAACGATTTTCACAATTTTTTGCTTGTAATTTACAACTAAAGTTTTTTTGCATTTGAAAAAAAAAAAAATATATAAAACATAAGATAAGATGTCGAATTTTAACAAATTTATGGATTACAGTTATGAGTTGTTATTTCGCTACTTGCAGACCCTCCTTACTTTTTTTACTAGGTAGGCGTGTGAAACTCACCAAATTAGGTGAGTTAACTCAGAGTTAACTAAGGATTTCAATTGACTGAAAAACATGCTTATGGAGTTTGCTCAAGTTTAACCCCGAGACTAGGATGATCTCGCACTGAAAAACTGGCCCTTAATATTGCAATTGAATGAAAAATACGATTATGTAGTTAACTTAGGTATAATCCCGAGACTTGGACGACCTCGGACAAAAAAACTGGCCCTTAGGAGATTATCCATTCAAGTTAGGGCGCAATACCTCTTTGCACCACGAATCGAACAACCGAGAGACTGACTTGAGGCCACGAGACAAACAAATAAACGAGCTTTGAGAAAATTGAAGGAGACATTTCCATGTTTTTATCTAAGACGTAATCCCATATACAAAAACATTCGAAATGTTGACTCCAACGTCGAAGGTCCCTCTGACTGAAAGTTTAAGAAGTTAAATTTAATATATCTTTGAATAGTTAAGTAATTTGTGCTAGACAAAATAATTGAATTTCATTTATTTTCCTTTGAATTAAGCGTTTTTTAGTAATACACTTACCATAAAGGGTGATATGAATAAAACGGAGCAGCTGCTAAAAACTCAACTTTTCGAAGCAGGTGCTTCAATTTTGGTATTAATAAAATACTCGAGAGGTTGCTCAACGATTGAGCATCTCTATGTTTGATGAGAACCTCCTCAGGGTAAGCACCAGCTCAATTGTAAGGTATGAATAAACTGAAGCAGGTGCTCCATCGAGAGAAGCACCTGCTCCTCATTTGTAAGGTAGCTCAGTTGGTTGCTCTACGTTAAAGTTAATAGCGTTTAATACCTTTTTCTTCGTAAATGACGGAGCTTATGCCAATTTTGTATGACAAGGTTAAATTTAATGCTAGAAGATTTGAAAAAATATCAAATTCTATGTATATGAATACAGCACAGAAAATGCGGATTTTTTAACGATTTTTTTCCTTGGGATGGTGCCCTAACAAATAAAAACAAATTCGAGTATGGAACGCAAAATACCATTTTCGTTGAGCAATAGGTGCAATAGGTTAGACGTTCCTTTAGTCTAACCAGCTGAGTACATCCACAAATGTTAAGCCAACATGCAATTACAGAGAGGAATTAAAAAGTGTTGAGCTTTCTTGCCCAGCATCAGTGCATGATTTACGAATCTGTAAAGAAATTCTTATATAGTGAAAATTATTCAATGGAATAAAGCTAGTACCGCCTTACTTGGAGATTCAGAATACGGATATTATCTGGTTTTTCAATGTATATACATACTTCTCATTCAGATACTCCTCAAAATGTCATTCAATAAATGCGTTATGATTGATGTGTTGGAGAATTCAAACGAAGTTTTCCCATCTTTCACAATAAAACTCTAGCCAAAACAGATAAATTTCCTTCTTTTACACTCGGATTTTGCTTATAAATTGTAAAATATATATAATTATTGTTTGAGGTATGAGAGCAGCTACTCCGTTTGAAGGAGGAGGTGCTTTCGATTCAGTTTATAATTTTATTCATACGAAACGGGAGCAGGTACTTTTTTATTGAGTTCCTCCTCTGATTCTCACGGAGCAGCTGCTCTGAGTTCGTGCTCCGTTTTATTCATATCACCCAAAGTTCTATGAATAGCATCTAAGTTCTTGATTGGTTTGTAATTTAAGTGTTTAAAGTCCAGATCTATTTATTTGTATCCATTGATATTAATGCTTTTAACTGTAATTTTTAAGTATAAGTAATACATAATACATACTACATACATACAGCATACTACATTCATAGTTCCTTTTAATGTAAAAAGGTATGCAAGAATTAAGTTTATTTTATTTGCATTGGGAAACAAAGAATCGGTAAGCCTGTTATAGACACCTATATTCGTTAAAGTACCAGGGCCCTATTTCACCAATTACAAACTGTTTCAAAAATATGTAATTATTAGACAAAACAAAAATACAAAGAGGTTTTGAAAACCATGCCTCTGCCATAAGGGCATTATAAACGCTCTTAATATGATCGAAAATAAATTTGTAACAAAACTAACATACATCTTCAGTCATGTTTTAAATTTTGTTAAGAGGCCTCCGGACAAAAGTTCGAACTCAGATTCGAAGATTTCTATCTTCGAATAAAAAAAACGAAAATAAAAAACCCACCCCTAAGAACATGTTTGATCTTCAAACAAACATCGTTAGTGGTACGCATACGACACATAAAGAAACAGAAAAAAGGTATTCGCGCACAGCGCACACAGCTAGCTTTTTTTGTTTTTGTTCCCTTGCACTACTTACTCTTTGTCTATTGAACAAGAAAAAACAGTGCACAAACCAAACTTTACGATTTTTATTTTCTTCATTATTTCAGTTTGGGTATAAGGATAGGGAGTAAAGTGTTTGTAAATGTATTCGTTTGTTGGAAAGGGATATTACCTATATGTGATTTTTTGCTTTGGTGCGGTGGTGCACGAAACGCGCTATTTGTGAAGTTTTGTCTGTCTTATTTTTTTCTCGTTTGGAAATAAAGTTATAATAAATGTAGATAGTATTTGTATATTGTATCTTCATTTCTTTGGTAGTTTTTGTTTTCTTATGAGGGTATAGATAGATACAAACATTTCAAAGTATTTGTAGGTCATGCACTTATTGGAATGGGGGTAGTTTTTTCAAATTGATCTTGAACTTGAATGATTTTAGATTTTAGGATATTGTTATGGTAGGTAAAGGATCAAGCAGGAAGACCGGAAGAAATTGATTATTTTAATTAATGGCTGTTTTTGTTTTGTGTGTGGTTTCAAGATTTTTTCTTCTAGATATTGGAAGGTAAATAACAAAAGCGATTAATTTAATAAAATAATTAGCTATTTATGATTTTATTTATAGTGAAAATGTAGGTAGGTTCCTACCTATTATTTGTTAAAAATTCCCGAATTATGAATTATAAATACCTATACTGCCTTTAAACCCAAAATATGTCGTTTCTTCAGGAAATGAATAACTATACAAAAATAGTAATGTTCCTAGTTAGATAGGTATGTATTTAAAATAAAATGCACGACTGGGTCGCACGTACTTGCTCTTATGTTCAAGACACTGCGGGTTTAAGAAAATTGTATACCTATAAAAACATGGAAATTATAAGAGAAAAATGTAGAGAAGCATGAAATACGACATTTGAATTGGCTAAAACAATTCTTTTGACAGTTTGAGGTGAAAAAAGAATGCCATTTTAATTCTTGATTAAATATATGTAATTGTATGGGGAAAAAAAAATAAAAACGTTGGAGCGGTTTTTTAAAAAAATAATTTTTTATAGGTATATAAAATTCTAAAAACATTTTTTAGAACAAATTTTGGTATGCAAGTCTAAAGTAAATATTTGTGTGTATATAAAAAAATTTAAAAAAATTGTCAACCCGTTTGTGAGATATCGAATTTTCAAAAAAAAAAATTTAACTTTTTTTTTTAAATCTTTTTTGAAAATGTTGCTATGCTATATAATTTGATCTTATCTGAAATTTGTATATACAAAATTCATGTAAGTCTGCTAGGCCGACAACGAGAAAATTCCAAATAAGAAGATAAGAAAGTAGATCGTACTAATTTTAGTATATGAAAAAAGTTTAATCAAAATCGTAGGAGTCGTTTTTAAGCAAACAAATATTTTCCTTTGCGGTTTACTAACTTTTGTATGAAAGGTACCGTTAGTTTTTCATAATTTTTTTCTAAAAATATTTTAGAGTACTAAAAACTCTTAAATATCGAGTTTCAAAAAAATCCATCATGTCGTTTTCGAAATATGAGTATGGATGAACAATTTTTACTATTTTTCTATTTTTGTAATATTCTAGAATAACTGTTGTAATAGATGGGTGGTAAAATTTAATAGTAGTTATTGCATTTTTTTATTTTAATTTTTTAAAATATTTTTTTCAGTACAAACATTTATTTTAACAAAAGTTTGATTACCTCTAATAAATTAAAATTGTATCAGAACATGAATGGCCAATTGCTTAAAAAAGTTGTCTATTTAATGCACTTTCCAAAATGGTATAACACATGCTTGTGTATTAACGAAATAACCAAGAAAATTTGTCAATCATCTAATAAAACAGCTTTTAACATTTTCGCAAAATGTCTATCAAAATGTTACAATAACCTCCAAATTAAGGTTGGACAAAGATTTTCTGTTTGTTTCAGTGCAAGTATAAAACTCGATTTTAGGTGTTGAAAGCCCCACCATTCGGCCACCATATTGAAAAACGAGTTCTAAAGAGTTTTCCATGGCAACTTAAATTTTATTAGTCTTAGAAAAAAAACTTTGGTACAAATTTGTAGCAAATTCAATTCTCTTCAACACACTTTTTACCCTAAAGTTATAAATAAAAAAGTTATAAACAAAATTTAAACATTGAAAAAATCATATGTTTTTGATTATAACTTTTTTATTTATAGCTTTAGGGTAAAAAGTGTGTTGAAGAGAATTGAATTTGCTACAAATTTGTACCAAAGTTTATTTTCTAAGACTAATAAAATTTAAGTTGCCATGGAAAACTCTTAAGAACACCTAAAATCGAGTTTTATACTTGCACTCTGAACCGCCTTACACATCAAAACAGAAAATCTTTGTCCAACCTTAATTTGGAGGTTATTGCAACATTTTGATAGACATTTTACGAAAATGTTAAAATCTGTTTTATAAGATGATTGACAAATTTTCTTAGTTATTTCGTTAATACACAAGCATGTGTTATACCATTTTGTAAAGTGACAACTTTTTTAAGCAATTGGCCATTCATGTTCTCATACAATTTTAATTTATTAGAGGTAATCAAACTTTTGTGAAAATAAATGTTTGTACTGAAAAAAATATTTTAAAAAATTATAATAAACAAATGCAATAACTACTATTAAATTTTACCAACCATCTATTACAACAGTTATTCTAAAATATTGCAATAATAGAAAAATAGTAAAAATTGTTCATTCATGGTCGTAGCGTTCACGTATTTGAGGAAAGTAGTACTTGTTAACAACTTTTGGAAAAAACATCATAACATAGTAGCCACTGGGAAAATATTTGTTTTTATTTTTTTTTCTGGAAAGGCCATAAGGCTTGCTACAACCAGTTACAAGGTTATTATTTACAGGACACCCTGTATAAATCCTCCTACCTGTGAATTATGCAGTTCATATCTGTTGACCACACCCACCAAATGATTTTAGTTTTCCAAAATTCTATTTTGCAAAACCAAACTAAAATTTGAGTGTACATATATGAGAATGTTTATGTGCATTGCTCACAAGCTCCCAAATAAATTTCAATTTTTAATCAATTACAAGCGAGGTTGCATTTTGATCATTTTCAAGACTTAGTAAAAAAAATCAAAAAAATGTCGATCCAGCTGTACTAATTTGGATATAAGTCGAGAAAAACTGCTTCGATTTTCACTTTTTCAGAAATAATGTAGATATCTGAAGAAATTTGAAAAAATGTAAAATTTTCAAAGCGTGCTAAAATTATATTTGCATTTCGTTTGAGTAGTTGAGAGGTTTCGAAAGGTTTAAAAGCACGCTTTCACTCCATTTGCAATAATCTTTTCATTTTAAATACGATTTTAAAAATTTGAATTTTGTAATAATTTTGATTAACAACAGGTTATTTTGGTGTATCAGACTTATTGCTAGGTTAACCACAGGATTTTATATCGATTTTTAAACATTACTCAACCCAAAATTTTGCAAACTAGGTACAAATACAGGATTTGGAATATCACGAATAAGCTCTCCGCAAATGGTTTATAACTTCAGTAATTCTTTTTTGAGGTATGAAATGAATGATAATATAACAAGGATTATAATTTTAGAAAATTGTAATGATTCAAGTGAAAATGATAAATTACTAAATATAAGAGGTGCAAATTCGTTTAGAGTGAAAATATCGCTATTTTCGCGCACATTTGCCAAGAAAATTCATAGAAAAAAACATGAATGTATAGAAATAATGAATATTATAATTATAATTAAATATGCAAAAAATAGCATTTTAACTTTACAATAAGTTTACTCGATTTAAAGGAATGTTATGTACATTATTTGCGAACATACTCCTCGATTCGATAAGTTTATTTTTGCAATTAAACAAATTAGGTATGTTATTCATGTGTATTTCTTAACATATTTTTTATTTCGGTACTGAATAAATAAATACATTAAATAAACAAAATATTCCTTCATACCACCTACATATTATTTTTATGCTGTATAGAAATCCTCGAAACCACCAAAAACCGAAATTCTTATGTCATTACTAGAAGATCGAGATTATATTTATGAAATGAATGTATATCCAAGAGAGCAAGCGCACAAAAAAGGATAAATGAGAGCAAAAAATGGCAAACAAAAACAACCGCCACCAAGTCTACCATTGCTTCAGAACATTCATTACTCTCCACATCCACCTCCAAACGTGAAAACAGAGAAATCCTCCAAAGAACAAATTTTTCCTTCAAACCTACATACCTTCACATATATTTTGTGGTACAAAAATTAAAAACGAAAATTCTTGCCAAGATCGACAAGAATGAAATAAATATATCTGAAGTGTACACACACACAAGCAAAATTTAAGTTAGAGCTAACTATGAAGACAAAAAAACTACCACCACTGCTTTGCAACCTTCATTAATTGCAAAGAAAAAACAGATGAAATACCCAAAAACCAACAACAACAAAAGGTACACTTGCGATAGTGGTATAATGTTGCATCTGGTTCGTGTTTGATTCAAAATCCAACATGATGTTCATTTTTGAAGAAAAGCCATCATGTGGCAAATAGATGTACTAAAAATTCGAAATATTTGAAAATAACGACTTTTTGTTGGAAAAGAGACCTGTGTAAAAAAGGTAGTGTCTAATAAAATTTAAGTTTTTGCGCTAATTTATTTTAGTGATTTAGTTTATTAGAACTCTTACATCATTATGAGAAAGTTCCAATATATTTGGTTAATTTCTTATTACTTAAAAACGCAATTGAAAAGTAGAAAATTTGTCCATTTCCAAAAGCAAATATTTCAAAAAATAAGGATGAAACTCAAAAATCTTTTCCACCCATATTGAAGCCCTAATCATTAACGTTACAATGATATACTTATTATATATGTATACCTCTCCTATTTCAAAATCCTAAGGAATCCATTTGGCAGTTTTAGGTGATTTTTACAAAACCTCTCCCTGGATTTTTGAAATAAAATAAAATCAAAATCCAAAATCAAAAATTTAAGTCCACCCATTTTGAACCCAAAACATTATTCTTTCATATGCAATTTAAATTTTGGCAATACATGGTTCCGTGGCTGAGATCCTTTGGAATCCATTAGGCCAATTTTCCATATTTCTCAAAAATTCGTCCGGAGGCCTCTTAAAGGGAAATTTTTTTCTCTTGTGAAACAAATTTCTTACCTGTAAAATAAATTTTTTTGGTGAAACAGAAAATGGATTTTTCACAAATTTCACTTGAAGATCACAAGTACACAAAATCTGGTGAAATGAGATTTATCGATTTTCAACAAATTTTGTGAAAAAACTACCTATTTACAATTTTGTAAGTTGGTGAAATAGGGCCCAGATCACCAATCACAAAAAACTTACATGCAGGTGGAACAATTTTTTGAAATTGGTGGTATGTATTCATTCAACATCGTAAATTTTGATTCGAGTAAAAATAGCAAAAGTTGACCACACACGTTTCATGAATGGCTTTTTTTGAACTGCTTGCGTGTCATAAATGACCAATCAGATGTTCGCAAAAAGTCAAATTTAGTTGGTTTTTAAAAGTAAAAAGATTTTTACAACTTCAGCTGAAAGCAATTGAAATTATAGTTTATTACAAAGAAGCCGTCTCATTATGTGTCCGGCGATGAGTTCGATTCGGCCGTTGGGGCTTATTTCATGAGGTTCTGCAAAAAAATATTTAAGTCTCTTTTGTTGTATTTTATTCTTTTAAAATTAATTTTTTATTCTTTTTAATTCAATCTTACCTCAGTCGTTTTAATAGACAAACAAATTTGCCTTAGCTGCACTTCGATTTCATATTTTTTTATTATGAATTTTTCAGGTGGTATTTTGAATTGAGATATTAAACGCCGAATATCGATTGAATTTTTTTTTACCGCACAAATTTCTTCGGGTTTACCACAACTTCCCATTTAACTCAGGTTCAACTATGGCTCAAGTTTTTAGAATTTGATATATAGGAGCCAATTTCATACTTGAACTCAGTTATTGATTCTAATTTCTTGATTCTTTTTGTCTGATACGCTGATATGAGTCAAAAGGACTTCGACTTTGGGGCAAAAATTTCGAATGTATTTATAGAAAACTTTTGAAAGAACCAAGCATGATAATTGGAACGGGTTTTTGCTTTTTATTCAGGCATCTTTAGGTTTTTAAAATATTAGTTTGAAAATAAAATCATTTTTACAAACGTGATATTGGACCGGTTTTAAAACTCAATTTGTTTTGACTTAACAATTATTGCAAAATATAAAAAAATTGCATTTTCAGTAATTTTCTAAATTTTGATTTACTATTATGTATTATTATTTAACAGCCAATACCTAGTTTTTTCGCTCGTCATTTTTAATGTTTAAATCAAATGTGGGTAGGTAGTCATGTACCTACCTACCTACTATTTTTACAGAATTTTATTAAACATGGGAAATGAAGGCTTCAAAAAAAGAGTTTTGAATTGTATTAAACATGGAAAATTAAGGCTTCAAAAAAGATTTTTGAAAATGTTTTTGTTATTCTTACCTGAAATCCAACTCTACTTCCGATACGTTCTTTCAGATGATTAGCTATGAAATTACTGTTTGTAATGGCCATCAAATTATCCGATTCCACACACAGGATTTTGCAATACGAATCCTTCGCCGTCAACTCTTCGACGATTGTTAATGGAACTGAAGTAGATTTTTCTAAGATAGCGTCACCATTGATCACTAGAACTCGATTTTCTTTTATCTTTTCCAAAACTGCTTGTTTAAATGGATATAACCGCCATGTTTTTGGTACCATCTCCCTGCTAATAGTGTCAGAATGAAAAGTATTTGGACGTAAAGGTGCTATTGAGAATCTATTGGCTGGTAGAACGGGAGTTAGCCGGGAAGATTTAAATAAAGAAGGCGGTAGTACATCCTGAAAAAATCCATCATCGCCACAATGCTTGAGGTGGTACAAAATATCTTTTTTTGATTGTTCAGTAAAGTGGAATGGACGTTGAATGTCTATGCAGTGACAACAACGAAGATTGTATATCCTTTTTATTGGGTGTCCATTTAAGATGTGGTTTTGAATCTTCAATTGTAGCCCCGAAATTTTAGCACAGACTTGGTTCCCAATATCATAAAACGGCCCGAGAAAAAAAACGCAACAAATGTTATTGCTCGCGAGTTTCATTAAATTTTCCAAAATATATTCATCCCTTAAAATATCCATTTAATTTATTTATTTATAATAGGAAATATAACAAACCCGACTTTTGAATCATTCATTATTATTTTGCTTTGACCTTTAAATGTGGAGGAGGAAAGAGGACGGATAAGCAAAAGCAAGAACGAGTAAATTTACCGTTCCGTCACCCTTCCATAATCAAGTTCAAGTCACCTTCACCCTCAAAAGATAACGGAACCAAGGTTCACCAGCAGAGAATATGAAATAAAGAAGTCAATCCTCAGCTGTCAATTTGATTTGCCTACAAGCTGGAAGCGAACAGCTGATGTATTAGATTTGCAAAGTATTAGTGAAAAGCAGTGCAAAACGCACACATAGAATCAACTAGTCATTCAGCACATCATTCAGCACAGGTCTTGTTGTTGCTGCAATTCACATCTATTTCTTCGACACGAAATGAAATTACAAATACAACAATAGCCCTGTTTTTTAGTGCATCTTTATCTTCGCTTAGAAAAAAGAAGCGTGTTAATTGCAACAACAAACTGGTATAATTCCGTATTGTTGTTGTATTTAACATGCTACTTTTTTCCAAGATAAAAATGCACTAAAAAACAGGGCTAATGTAAACAAATGGGTTTTGGGGGGTGAAACGTACGAAGGATTGGCTTCTTTGTTTGATATTCTCTGTTCACCAGACCACAGTACACTTATGTAGGTGTACTGTGCACCAGACATCAAGACGACAGTTGGAAAAATAATCACAGCCAAAGATACTCCATTGCAAGGACCCTCATCAGGCATTTCGGTTTGTAAGCTCGAAAATCATGAATTTAGCAGTGTGTGTGCTGAATCATATTTTCCGCAGAGTGTGCGTGATAAAAGCCCTGTTTTTTGGTGCATTTTTATCTTCGCTTGCAAAAAAGTAGCATGTGAAATACAACAACAATACGGAGTTATACCAAATTGTTGTTGTATTTAACATGCTACTTTTTTATCGAAGATAAAAATGCACTAAAAATTAGCTTAGACCGTATAAAGCTTTTGTTGGCAGTTAAATGATCCGATTTTTCAATGTCGATATTTTTGTTGTTGTTGTAATACATTGACTTTCGCCTCTACCAACAAAAAACAAAAATAGCACTGGAAAAATTGGACAATGTAACAACTGACTTTGTTGAAATTAACATGTTCATGTTCAGGGTTAGTGGCCAACATTGAAATTTCATGGGAGTACGTGTATCTTCAGAGATTATATTCTTCGAAAATGGTACACCGTATCCTTTCAAGATGGTTGTATCTGCATATCAATAGATTTGTGGAAGAGAAGAGCGGGAAGAAGACCTTTTATAGGAAGTGCCATAATCAAGATATGAAGACAAACATTTTCATCTTATTCACCATGAAGGTGAATTAACATGTATTTGCATTTGCAGATTTAAAGAAAGTAAAGCGGGACAGACATAGCCCGTCATCTTTTTCGGTGACTGAAAACACGTCTCCAGACTGGAAACTGGATTGGAGACTGGAAATTGAAAACATTTACTGGAGTTATTTATTTCTCTATTCCGATTTCTTTATATTTTTAATTATATTTGTTTCAAACGTCATTGCCATTACGAATAAAGCTACTTAAGTCGGTTTAATATTTTAAATTTTTTCGTTCTATTAGAAATGGCAAATATATACTTTATAACTTTTTTCGTAATGCTTTCTGCAAGTTTTGCTAATTTAGAATTGATCGAATTGAACGAAAATAATTGGAAACTAATGCTAAAAGGAGAATGGATGGTCGAATTGTAAGTAAAAAAGAAACAAGCTTCTAATGCATTGATTTAATTTTTTTTACAGTTTTGCACCATGGTGCCCGGCTTGTAAAAGTCTTTCACCTATTTGGAGCCGTTTTGCGAAAAATGCCGATGACATTGGTTTAAAAGTTGCTCATGTTGATGTCACCAAATCACCATCTTTAAGTGGACGATTCTTAGTCACTGCACTGCCCACTATTTACCAGTGAGTAATTAGAGTTCATTGAACTCTATTAAACAAAAATATAATTTTTTTTAAGCATTAAAGAGGGACAGTTTCGCCAGTACCGAGGCTCCCGCGACGGTGATGCTTTCATGTTTTACGTCAAGCAAAAAGAATGGCTAAAGTCTGAACCTATATCCTCGTGGAAGAATCCAGACAGTATTCACATGTCCATATTGTCTTATTTCTTCAAGCTGTCTCATTTATTAAAGGTATTTTTTAATCTTTTAATTATGTATGTGTATCATTGACATTTAAAAAATTTATAACACCATTTTAAACTTTATTGATATTCAAATAATATGTTTAGTTTTTAGTTTTGCTCATAAAAACAATTTTCATAACAGGAATTTATCGATTATGTGGGCAGTAGGTTTAGTTATACATTTTACAGTCATTTTACGATAAAATTGGTAACCTACCGAAGAATTTCTATTAATTTATCTTATCCTCTGGTTGGGAGACTTATCAACTTGGCCTTTTAAATCTTATTCACACTTTAAATATTTAGTAGTCACAAACACTTTAGTGATCACAGTCTTCACCTGATTCATGCTAGTTGGTCTCTTCGATCTATACTTGTACATTCAAAGAAATCGAATGTCTAAATTTATAATGCTTTTCGCCGAAAATGGCTTTTGGCTTCGTGCAGCAAATTACATTTCGGTCATGTGGAAGTACCGCTGTTATTTTGGGGTGGAATCGGTTAAGGTGATTTGTGATAGTTGACAGTCACCCCCAGTCACAACACAATAGCAAAACTATGGTAATGTGACTACCAACTATCACAAATCACCTTAGCCGATTCTACCCCTGTCTTTTTTTGGTTAAAGATAAAGATGTATCGTTACGTGATCCTGGGGTGGAATCGGCTAAGGTGATTTGTGATAGTTGACAGTCACAATAATCAAATCCGGTTTGCGTAAGGTGATGGTCACATGTGATAATCACATTTTTGTGCCTTTTTCTTGTGAAAGCTATTTTGTTGTCATTTTCATATAAAATCCAAATTGAATTTTGATTTTCTGAGGTTAAAAAATAAAAATCATATTTTAGTGCCTGTTAAATCATTTTTACCAAACTAAAAAGTGGAAAATGAAAAACATTTAGGTACCTACAATAGAAATATGCCACTCACATATGTACATATGTATGTACATTATAAGTACTAAATTATTTATAAATAATTGACTTTCTTAAGTGTAATCTTCTGTTTCATTACGCTGGCTATACACGACAAAGCCAACGAGCCAAATGGCCCCGTGCCGATTCATAATCGGTCGTGTGTGTGGTGGATCGGCAAACGCTCCATTTGTATTTTCACCCAATCTGAAGCTTAAAACTGGCCATATAGTCTAAGAGCCAGTGGTCGGCAGACTTACGGTATTTCAGTACGATTTTTATTAAGTGGAGGTATAGTCCTAGACCTCCTGAGCATGGAATGGGCATTCCTAATCCAAAGTCATAGTACCTCTGGGAGCAATGAAGTCACAAAAGTCGAAAAAATCGACCTCGAAAACGTGATAGCAGTACGTCTGCCTCTTTGATATGTTAGACTACATAGTTTTTGCTATTCAAAAATAGTAAAGGTAGACATAGTAGACTAAGAGCCCACAGCAGATTTTGGGTGTGATCGATAGCAAAAAAAAAAGAAGTATAGGCGTCGAAAGCTTCATTAAAGGCTATTCAAAAAATCAAGGTCTTGCAGTCCACAACTGGGGCCTTTGCTAGAAACAGTGCATCGAAAAAAAAATATTAATGCAACTTCGAGAATAATCGTGTTAGCCGAAAATCGGTTTTCACCCCTCCCTAGATAAGCTCCGCGGATCCCATATCACGGAATCAGAGGTCTTGCAGTCCACAACTGGGGCCTTTGCTAGAAACAGTGCATCGAAAAAAAAATATTAATGCAACTTCGAGAATAATCGTGTTAGCCGAAAATCGGTTTTCACCCCTCCCTAGATAAGCTCCGCGGATCCCATATCACGGAATCAGAGATCATTTGAGTGTTTAATTCGCCCTGCCAGACTGTTTAAAAAAACCGTTTTTCACTTAGAATTTTGAATTTTTTAAATGGTCCGGTAGAGCGTACTATACACTCAAAAGGTCTCAGATTCCGTGATATGTGATCCGAGGAGCTTATTTAGGGAAGAGTGAAAACCAATTTCGGCTAAAACGATTATCCTCGAAGTTGCATTCATATTTTTTTTTCGATGCACTGTTTCTCGCAAAGGCCCCAGTTGTGGACTGCAAGACCTTGATTTTTTGAATAGCCTTTAATGAAGCTTTCGACGCCTATACTTCTTTTTTTGCTATCGATCACACCCAAAATCTGCTGTGGGCTCTGGGTCTATAGGGCGTAGTACCTCTAGGAGTAACGGAATTTTTAAAAATGGTCTAGAAAAATTCCTAAAA
The DNA here is from genome assembly GCA_963921185.1 of Dasysyrphus tricinctus. NCBI lineage: Eukaryota > Metazoa > Arthropoda > Insecta > Diptera > Syrphidae > Dasysyrphus > Dasysyrphus tricinctus. Next base: position 173,720,684 of record OY992531.1, on the reverse strand, counting down.
CAATAAGCTTTTTTTTCTTAGGTTTCTTATGGAGTTTTTCAGGCTTTTTTTCAAAATTCCTGCACTACTTTTTTCTAAAAAAAGAGAGTATTAGTATTAGCATATCAGTGAGGCAGACATATTGCTTTAGTTAAAACATTTTTATTTTGCTTTTGAAATACAGCGGAGTTTGTATGGGGTTTTCCAAAGATTTTTTTTTTAATTCCCGTATAAATACAGGTACTGCACCAGGGACCTGTTATTATTTTTGTCTAATAAAAGAGAGTATACAAATTAATATATCAGAGAGGCAGACGTATTGCTTTATTTAAAAATTTTTTACTTGCTTTTGAAATACATCGGAATTTTTATGGAATTTTTCAAAACTTATTTTTTTTAAATTCCGTTACAAATTTAGGTTAATAAAACTATAAGAATTATCATATCAAAGAGACAAAACTTTTTTCTTTTTAGTTTTTTAATACAGCAGAATTTTTACAGAGATTTTTAGGCTTTTTTTCAAAACTTCGTTAAAAAACAGTTAAGGTCACCATGCATCTGCTAATATTTTGTATAATTAATAAAAACTATACTACTTATTATGTCAAATAGGCAGACGTATTGCTCAACAGGAAATACATTTTGTTGTATTTAAATAGAAACAGTGAAATATGTATGGAGATTTTTCCCTAATATTTGTATTTCGAAATTCCGTTAAAAACCCAGGTACTACAGCAGGTGCCTGAAAACTATTTTTTTTAGTTAAATGGACTGTTTAAAATATAAAAGACTTGAACGTATTCCTTCAAAAAAAAGTGCTTTTTTGTACCTAAGAAAAAAAGCTTATTTTTTAGGAGTTTTTCTAGACCATTTTTAAAAATTCCGTTACTCCTAGAGGTACTACGCCCTATGTCTACCTTTACTATTTTTGAATAGCAAAAACTATGTAGTCTAACATATCAAAGAGGCAGACGTACTGCTATCACGTTTTCGAGGTCGATTTTTTCGACTTTTGTGACCCCACTGCTCCCAGAGGTACTATGACTTTGGATTAGGAATGCCCATTCCATGCTCAGGATGTCTAGGACTATACTTCCACTTAATATGAATCGTACTGAAATACCGTAAGTCTGCCGACCACTGGCTCTTAGACTAATACACGACTGAGCCATCCGATCCATTTGGCTCGGTTGGATTTCAGATTGGTTCAAATCCAAATGGATCGGCGGCCGATCCACCCCACACACGAACGATTTTGGTTCGGCGCGGGGCCATTTGGCTCTTTGGCTCTGTCGTGTATGGCCAGCTTCAGAATGGCAATAAGGCAAAGATGGTTTTAGGCCACTAAAACATTTCAACACATTCGGTTTCATGAAATCGATTTTCGACTCTTCCCATACAAAAACTTCCTTTTTTCCTACAAATAAACAAAATGCACCTACATATTTCTTTTTTATCGAAGAAGCACACGGCGGGTATCCGCTAGTACATATGTTCATAAGACATTCGGCTAGTAAAAACACATTTGTATGCACATATTTTTCGGTTTATAGATTTGCCAGCTGGAGTTTGATTAACCCACATTTCTCCTACTGTCCAATTGCAGTTCTGTTTAAATGCTCGGAATAGTCAATTAAAATGGACCAAATTATAATGTGGGAGACAACTTCTAATGTTTCAACATCAAATAATGAATTGTTGACAGCTCTCAGTACTTATCTTTCAAAATGATGCCAATTTTTTAATCATTTTTGGTGATCACCTTACACAGACGGAATATAAAATGTGATCACATTTGATAATCATAAATGTGACAATCACCAATCAGCTAGGCCGATTCCACCCCTGGGGTGGAATCGGCTAACGTGATTTGTGATAGTTGACAGTCACAATAAACAAATTCGGTCTGCGTAAGGTGATTGTCACATGTGATAGTCATATTTTTGTGATTTTTTCCTGTGGCAGCTATTTTGTCATTTTCATATAAAATTCAACTTTTATTTAGATTTTCTAAAGTTAAAAAGAAATCAATGTACATACATACATATAAGTACACAAGTGTGCAATTATTTTAACCGAACCAAAATAAAAAAAATTGGAAACCTTTGCAATAGAAATGTGCGACTGTTGAGGATAAACCTCAGCAACAAGCCCAAACATATAATTTGTCCATACACATATCGTCCCTCTTCTCACGAACTGACGTATCTGCTTTTTCATCATTTTTCAGGAGAGCAGTTTTTAGTTTTGTATCCTCCTTCTGTAGGCGTTACTTTTGTGTTTTACAACGGTTTTGGTATTTTTTTTTTTGTAAAATTACAAGAATTTGCTAAAGTTTCAATTGATATGAGGTTCAATGTATATACTTACAGCCATATTATTCACTCAGTTAATCCGGTTTTAAATTTACACCTTGGTTAAAAGTGAGTTAAGTCTCAAAAGTTCAACCCAAGCGCATAATATTCACTCTTTAAACTCGGTAGTAAACCCTATTTATTAAACTTTGTCGCGAGTAACCCGATTCAATTTTAACTGCTCTCCAGGGAGCTGTTAAAGTAGTTCAACCCGGGTGTAAACTAGATTTTCAGTACATTCACTCATTTTAGCCAAGCAAAGTCATATTTGAAGTTTTTACGCAAATACATTATTAAAGATAAAATAAAATAAAAGCAACAAAATTAGGCATTATATAAATGAACTGGTGATGTCTTCGTCATCAGAAGATGCATTTCTGGTCCAGATGGAGAATCAACGCGCGATAATTAAATATTTAATATTTTCGATTTGGGAAAAACGTGTTCCTCTTTTTTTATCATTTTCCCGCTCGGTGTTATTGCTTCCGTAACCACCACCTTTTATTTTGCGATTCGACATTTTTTTGTATCAATTTATTAGTTGAGATAAATTAATAGACGTTTTGATTTGTTTTTCAAACACCAATCAAGATTTTTAAATTTTGAACGATAAAATTTGAAATATAACAACAAACAGGAAACACATGCTGGCAAATGTCAAATTATTGACATTCCGTATGTTTAAAATCGGTGTATAGTCAAGTTTAAACAATTTTACATCCGGTTGTAATGTATTTTAAATGAATATTATGAACAAAAGTTCAAATTGAAAAGTTTAAAAAATGCGAGTTAATAGGACAGGTTTAAAATTCACTTAAACCTTACTTACACCTGGAGTGAATAATATAGCTGTTAACTAACAACAGTTAAAAATAATCGATTAACTAGATACGTCAGTTTGTGAGAAATTATAGTGAGAAGTTTAAGTGTCGTGACAGTATACACGGGCACCACTGTTTTGAAAAAAGCTTGTTAGTCAGACATTTTAGTGTCGTGACAGTATGCACAGATATCACTGTTTTGAAAAAAGCTCGCCTATAAGCCTTTTACTGCGAAAATTTTTGTTTGACAGAGTATAGTAAACAGGAAGAACTGAATGCCATTTAAATTTAATTTAGTGATGGATGAAGAGCAAAAATTGGTTTACATCTTAACATTATACTTAAAGCATTTTTATTTCTACTCACCGATAAATGCACCTAGCACCTGAAACCAATGTATTTACACAATAATTTGCTATATAACGGAAAACTGCTACCCTCATAATTGCAGTTACGTCTGTTCGTGAGAAACTTTTTACCTAAAATTTCAGTTATGCCAACTATGTCATAACGCGTTGAACCATGTTCCATGCATTTTTCAGGGAATCTAATGATGTAGAAATATGCAATTAAGTTAACCTAGCACATATGTATATGCCCATATATATATGAACATCGGGTGCCTAGTACCTTTAACTGAAGATGGGGTTCCAATCCCTGTGGACGGTTTTAGGGGGCAGCAAACGAGAGAGGGGGGGAGGAGTGTTCCCACTTCACTTCACTTCACTTCGGCACTTCTCCTTCATCCAAGCGGCAGCGGAAGAATTCTCAAGATGGAATCAACGGTGGCGTCTACAGTTCCAGTTAGGCTGAACTATTTAGTGAACACCTTATACGGGCTACTACGACATATTCGGAGCTCAGGCCTATAAGGAGCGGTTAATCCGGCTCCCCGCCCTTGGAGTTATATTGTAAGGGTCTGGTCCTCCAGGTTGGGGGTCGTGCCGTCGGGGTGACTTCCCGGCCACGTAAAGCTATCTTAGTTGCGAAGCACCAACAAGCCTCGGATACGGACGGATTTACTGTTGACGAACCAAGCAAACGAAATAAGGACAACGAACTTCGGATCTGCACGTGTAATGTTCTGTCTCTCTATTGACCACGTGCAGCCGAACATTTAGCGGAGGCCCTAGACTGCTACAAAGCAGACATCACCGTCATCCAAGAAGTGCGATGGGATGGGCCGGGCAAGAGAAAACTGAAAGACTGCGATATCTACTACGGTGACTGTTACCGACCACAAGGGCAGCGTCTCTTTGGATGTGGATTCGTCGTTAGAGGCAGACTTAGGCAAGAAGTCTTGAGTTTCAACTATGTGAACGAGCGCCTCACGACAATTCGCATCAAGGCTAAATTCGCCAACATCAGCCTGATATGCGCGCACGCCCCCACAGAGGAGAAAGATGACGACATCTACGAGCTCCTGGACAAGACATATGAGCAATGCCCTAGCTATGACACTAAAATTGTCTTGGGTGATTTTAATGCCAAACTGGGAAGAGAAGACGTCTTTGGTGGCACAATCGGAAGATACAGCCTGCACGACACCACCTCCGATAACGGACTCAGGCTAATCGACTTTGCTGCGGGGCGAAACGTTGTGGTAGCTAGTACGCAGTTCCCGCATCTCGATATACATAAGGGGACATGGCGAATTCCTGGTCAATCAACCGCCAACCAAATTGACCACATTGCGATCGACGCAAGGCACTCCTCCAGTATCAAGGATGTCCGAACGTTCCGAGGAGCCAACGTTGACTCGGACCACTACCTCGTTGTAGCAAAGGTAATGCTACGGATATCCAGACCAAAGCCAAAACAGGGAAATACTGTGAGGAAGTTCGACGTCGGACGGCTACAGTCGCAGGAAATCGCCAGGTCCTTTTCCGATCGAGTCTCTCGCGCCCTCTTAACTAGTCCTTTGCCGCCAACTGCAAACATCGAGAACCAGTGGAAAAACTGCCAGGAAGCCATCAGAGATGCCGCCTCTGACGTGCTGGGCTTTGCACGACCACCACAGCGAAACCCCTGGTTCGACGAAGAATGCCGGCAAGTACATGCAGCCAAACAACAGGCATACAAAGCGGCTCTGCATAGAAGGACCAGAGCTGCTCGCGAGCTCTACGAGCAGAAGAGGAGAGAGGAACACAAGCTTCTTAGAAGGAAGAAGAAATAGCATGAGAAGCGCGCGATCGAGGAGTTAGAGAGATGCCACTGCAGGAATGAAGTTCGGAAGTTTTACCAAAAAGTAAAAAGAACCTCCCAAGGTTACAAGGCCCGAACCGAAGCCTGCAAAGACGATCAGGGGAACATCGTGGTGGAATCGCAGTCGGTGCTGAGGATATGGAAAAATCATTTCTGCAAATTGTATAACGGCGATGACGAACCGAATTCCGCTAACATGCAAATTGCACCATTCAACTTGGACGACGTAGGCCAACAATTCCGTCCACCCGATCTTGACGAAGTGAGGATAGCCATATCTAAACTTAAGTCCAATAAAGCTGCTGGAGCTGATGGCCTTGCGGCTGAACTATTCAAAGCGGCTGGCGATGAATTGGTTAGGAGTATGCACCAGCTCATCTGTAAAATATGGTCGGAGGAAAGCATGCCCGATGAATGGAACCTCAGCATTGTTTGCCCGATCCTCAAGAAAGGCGATCCTCTGGACTGCACCAACTACAGAGGCATCAGCCTTCTTAATATCGCCTACAAGATCTTCTCTGTCGTACTTTGTGAACGCCTGAAGCCATTCGTCAACAACCTGATAGGTCCATATCAGTGTGGCTTTAGGCCAGGGAAGTCCACCATCGACCAAGTATTCGCACTACGGCAGATCTTGGAGAAAACCCAGGAGTTTCAAATCGATACCCACCACCTTTTTATCGATTTCAAGGCCGCGTATGACAGCATCTATAGAGACGAGCTATATAGAGCAATGTCTAGTTTTGGCATCCCTGCCAAACTCGTCCGTTTGTGCAGGATGACGATGGAGAATGCACGCTGCTCCATCAAGGTCGGCAAAGACCTCACCGACACCTTTGATGTCAAAAAAGGTTTTAGGCAAGGCGACGCGCTGTCATGCGACTTCTTCAACATCGTTCTTGAAAGAATAGTCCAAAACTCTCACGTCAACACTAGAGGCACAATCTTTCAAAAGTCCGTCCAATTACTCGCTTACGCTGATGACATTGACATAATGGGACGAACAAAGCGTGATGTCAGTGGTGCTCTTGTGAGCATTGAGAAGGAAGCCAAGAAGATGGGTTTAACGGTGAATGAAAGCAAAACGAAGTATATGCTGTCAACAAGAAAGGACACCCAACACCGACGTCTAGGACAGAACGTCACTATAGACAGCTATAATTTTGAGGTGGTCAGAGACTTTGTCTACCTAGGATCCGCTATAAACTCAGCGAACGATACCAGTGCTGAGATCAAACGAAGAATTACTCTTGCCAATCGCTGTTTTTTCGGGCTAAGAAGGCAATTGAGAAGCAAAGCCCTCTCTCGAGCAACTAAACTGTCCCTGTATAAGACGCTTATCATCCCAGTCCTGATGTATGGTGCAGAGGCATGGACACTGCTAACGGTGGATGAGAACGCGTTAGGCTGTTTCGAGAGGAAAATTCTCCGGGTGATTTTTGGTCCCGTCTGCATAGATGGGGAATGGAGGAGAAGATACAACCACGAACTGTATGGGCTGTACAGCGACACCGACCTAGCCACAAAAGTGAAAAGCCAACGACTAAGATGGCTGGGTCACCTAGAGCGAACGGACACCAATGCTCCGGCCCGGAAAGTCTTTGAATCCAACCCCGTGGGACAACGCAGTAGAGGTGGACAGCGTAAAAGGTGGCGCACGCAAGTGGAAGAGGACCTCAACCAACTTGGCGTGCGAAACTGGAGACAGCTAGCTAGAAACCGAGCCGGCTGGAAGAAGCTTGTTGGTTGAGGCCCTGGTCCACCCCGGATTGTAGCGCCACCTTAAGTAAGTAAGTAAGTAAGTATGTATATGCCCAAATCTCAAAAAAGACAATTTGCGAATTACGTCACTTCGTGAGATGAGGGACGATATTAGTTCCTACTATTTATGTAAATAATTCGTCGCCCGAGAATTGTTTTGTTGTATACGCCAATTTTACGATTTTGGGAAATCGCATTTTAAGGTTTGCGTTCATATAAAAAAAAATCTGAACGATAGTTTGTTTTTTCTTTTTTTAATAATATTGTGTGGAATATCTTCCTTTGATTAATGTATTTAAAACTGTCCTACCTGTTTTAGTTTTGAAATTATAAAGGTTTTTACCCAAAATGAGTTTGTCGTATACGCCACCAAAATGAGCATTTGTTTCCATCCCATACACGTACGACAAATTGAACGCACGTACGACATTCCAATATTCAAGCACCAATACGAATTGGTATGGGAACCAAATAAAAAGAAACAGTTTTCAAAGTTAACAGTACTTTTTTTTTATTTAATAAACATAAAAATACATAAAAAACAGTCTTTTTGTACTAAGGCAGTCTTATCATACAAAAAATTCATTATAAAAGCATAAAAGGTCGAGTCATCCTACGACTGTAAAATTTACAAGTTAGTAAATATGAGATCAATATAACATTTTTTTATAAACAATAACACAAAAGTCATCGCATGACTATCAAAAATAAATATATAAGGCCCATTTTCTGATACAAAACCTAAATATTTAAGTAGAACATAAGCGCTTATGTGACAGTTTAAGCAGAGGAAAAAGTAGAACATAAGCTTTTAAGTAGAACATAAATACTTAAGTATCGTATCAGCAAATGGGCCTAAATTTATCAAATAATATTTTGTTTAATACAATATATAAAGTCATTATATGACCATCAACTAAAATAACAAAAAAAAATTATACTGGTCAACAAAATTTAATTATTTTTTTGTTACAGAAACCAAATTATAATTTTCCGTAGGTTTTTGGTGTGTTGAGCTCGAATCTGAAGTCAGAAAAATTCTATCAAGCCACGTTTTTGAGATATTCTCGTTATATAATCGAAAAACCGTCTTTTTACTGTTTTCAAAGTTGTATTGTAACGTGAGGTAAATTGTTTCAACAAAATTTTTAATGGTTTCTGAAAGAACTAATTTTTTTCTTTTAAAATCAGTTTAAATCGTTCCGATTCCTCCTTTTATATCTGAGTAATCTTCAGTTAATTGTAGGCCTTTCATTTAAGATATAAGTACAATGTAAAGGAGAAGGGGCAAAAATGTATGAGAAATGGTCCATTTTTCAATATGAATGTTTCATATATCGTTGAAAAGGTTTTTCTGGTACATCATTTAATTATATGGCTGTTAAGCTCTAAGCCATGGTTTTCGCGAGATATTCGGCTTCAAAGCACCAAAAAACAACAATGCAACTCCATATTTGGATATTGTGTTCCTAATCAACATTAACCGAATATCTCATGAACCCCATGGTTTAGAGCTCAACGGCTATATAATGAAATGATGTACTCACAATAACCTTTTCAACGATGTATGACACATTCGTATTGGGAAATGGACCAGCTCCCATAAATGTTTACCCATTCTCCTTTACATTGTGTTTTTGTTTTTGTTTTTCGGGACGTTTTAAACTGATTTTAAAAGAAGAAAATTTGTTCTTTCAGAATTAATTTTGCTGGAACAATTTACCTCACGTTACAATGCAACTTTGAAAACAGCTAAAAAAGGTTTTCTCCATTTTATAACGAGAATATCTCAAAAACGTAGACCGATAAAATTTTTCTGACTTCAGATTCGAATTCAGCACACCAAAACCTACGGAAAAGTATATTTTTGTTTCTGTAACAAAAACCTTGTTGACCAGTGCTATTGGAAAACAATAAGCGAAATAAAATCATAATTAAATTCATGATTTTGTTCTAATTTTATGATTTGAATAAGGCTTCATAATAGGCTTGGTCTGCCTTACCCTGAGGCCACACGAGCAAGTACTTGCAAGCAAGTTGGCTACATACACTGCCTGTCAAATTCGTAATTTGCATTCCACTTGCCTCCCACTTGCTTTCCACTTGCATTCCACTTGCTTGTCTCCCAACTTGCTTCTCAACTTGCTTCACTACTGGCTTCAAAACTTGCATGCCAGTTGATAAGCAAGTTGCTTGCGTTTGTTTGTGTAATGCTACATTTCCACCTAGCACTAATCTGAGATTTAATGAGATTAACCTTAAATCTCCTTTAAATCTCGTAGATTTACCATACAAATTTATTTCGTAAATCTTGAAGATTAGAAATTAATCTTGTTAAATCTTCCTAGGACAAATAGTTTTACAAATCGAACTAACCTATTTTTACATGTGCTGAACGATTCATTCGAGACTCGCGTTCAGTTCTTCATTGTTTCACACGAATCAAACATTCTGTCTCATTCGCACTTCATAAGAAAAATTGGGACGCCATTTGTATTTTTGAAGGTGCTGTCAAATTTAATCTTTTTTAAATCTTTTTGTGCGGTGGAAACACCAAAAAGATTTATTAAATCAAATCTGAGATAAACCTTTGGTGGAAACATAGCATTAGTAAACAAATGTGTATGTATTGCAATTTGCTTGCAAGTACTTGCTCGTGTGGCCTCGGGGTTAGGCATAAAAACAAAGAGGCTTTTAAGATGACTTTTTTTCTCTTTTGATATAGGCTTCTAGTTGCTTGTGACTTGAAGGCATAGGCTGGACAAATTTTTTGGAGTTTTCAGATTAGATTTGGTTGATTTCTTAAATATTGAGGCATTTCGAAATTCCATTTCTCTACCACTTTTTTTTAGTGTTACAAACCAAACCGGAATATTTTTTTTTCCATTTGTGTTGTATGTGCATATGATCAGTCTTACATTCTCTGTGAGTTTCATGCACGTACGACAAAACAATTTTAAGATTTTATTATAAATTTTCGGTCGTATGTGTTAAGCCTATGGATATGCGACAAAACAATACTTAAGAAAAAATTGCGGCAAAACACATGGAATTTTTGTCGTATATGCCAAAAAGTGGCGCTTACGACAACCCAAAACTAAGGATATGCTTATTTTGTGGATATACGACAAAATGCATACTAATTATCTCAGAAACGGTAAATGATAGGTCAATTCTGATTGCAGAAATAGAAAGAGGACCTTCGAAAACATACTACTGCATACCCACTTTAAAAAAGTGCATTTTGGCGTTTACAACAAAACAACTCTCGGGCGACGAATTGTCGTTCGCAAATGTTATAGGTTCATAAAAAACTCTTGGCTGGTAGAAATAGAAAAATATTTTCCAGTTGTATGCAACGTTGAATTTTCGTTGAGATGGTGAAGTCTAATTTTTGTATTCAAGAGCAAATTAAATAAACAGCAAGAAATAAATTGCCTAATATCAAGTTGCAACCGTCCAAACGTGAAATCTTCGCTGTTCAAATCGCAAAATGCTATGGAACTAACAGAACAATGCTGGAGGACTGCTAAGAGGATGGCGATGATGCTATCGTCCCTCTGCCAAAATGTTAGCTCGGCTATTCTCCGTAAAGCTGGATTTACACCTTCGTTCTTCATTCGGTGAACGTTGTTCCACAAACAACGAACAACGAGTAAAGTTCATCCAAAATTCAAAACGGCTTTGAATTTCTTCGTTTTTCGTGTTCGGTGTTATCATTTACACCTTCGTTGTTCCGCGTACGGGCAACAACGAACCACGTACACGGACGATAACAACGAAGGTGTAAATCCAGCTTAATGATTATAAAAATATAGTTAAAGAGATTTTCACTGGGCCAACTTCCACAAAGACGGTCCCTAACCCACTAAAGACGACGAGAACAAAGAAAAGCGAATCGACTACATCTCGTCGTGGGAAGCTTCCTAAAAGTCCACCAGGGCACTCTTTTCGAAATAACTTGGCAGTTAACTATTTCGATATCAAGGGATGCTCGATGTCACTTGCAAAATTGTTGCCAATATGATCAAGGGCGAAAACTTAAAAATAAAAAACGCTCTCCTTATTCCATTTCAATTAAATATCACACTTCTTTAAGTTGGGTTTGTGTGTAAATGGAAATCCACACAAGTGCAGTGCATGCTGCGCATTATATACATCAATTTATATTGAATAATTTTGAATGAACAACAACAACTTGTGTGTGTTACCACCAAGTATATAGGCTGGAGTTATAGCTTTTTCACGAGAGCCACCTCGATCATCAGACTCCTTTAGTGGTGCTTAGTCTGGTTATGCTCGTATTAATTGAAAAACTCTTTGCCGTCATATGGGAGCGAACCATGAACCTTGCGATTCAGAGGCCGATGCACTATACATACACCGCGCCACTGAAGCCACATGGTTAGCTCTATCCCAATGCAGGTTTCGTTGTTTATCAATTGCAACAGCCACTAGCATTTTTATTAACACACACAAGCTTGCTATTGTTCAGTCGGTTTCTTTCTTTTTTCCCCATGCACCGATTCGTATGCCAACAATTCGTTGGTCATACAAGGGGGGAGTTGAAAGAGTTGACACTGGTCAAGAATTAATTTACAATTTTTTATGTTGGGTTTGTGTGTAAAGAATTAATTTACAATTTTTTAAGTTGGGTTTGTGTGTAAATGGAAATCCACACAAGTGCAGTGCCTGCTGCGCATTATACATCAATTTATATTGAATAATTTTGAATGAACAACAAATATCACACTTCTTTATTTTTTTTAAATTATTGAATAATAATTAATAATGTTTTTCTTTTTCAAATAAATGATTCATTCATGAAGATAATTCAAAGAGTTTATGACAGTTTATGACAGCTTTCAGTGCTAGTCTCTCAAAGTGATGCCAATTTGTTAATAAGTTTGGTGATCACGTTACATAGATGAAAAAATTGTTATGATCACATTTGATAATCATAAATGTGACAATCACCAATTACTTAGCCGATTCCACCCCTGTTGATTTATATTACTTACATATTACACGACACCGTAGGAACAGAGTATTTGACCGAAGACTTCATAGAATTTAGAATTCTATTCCGAAACATTTATTACCATTTTTAATAAATGTATTGAAGCTCATGTGCCCCTAACAGAATGGTCTGAAAACCTATGTATATTCCTTTATACTCAAGTTTTGGTTATGCGTTCCAATCCAAAAATTTTCAGGCAGCTCTTAGACTATAGTTTTAGTTTTTTAGTCAATAACATTAGTTGAAATGTTTTTAAATTTCAATTTCCACTTTGGGTCCTGCGTACATATATCCCGCTCACGCAACTCCGTTGCTCTGCTTTGGGTTTATTCTATCAGCAGTTATGTATGTATGTATGTAGGTGCCTACGTCCAGTTTTCTTGGACATCAGTGCCTTGGGAGGCCTACTTCGTTGGTTCAAAAGAATGTATAGCTCACTCGTAGTACCTCGTGGCATGATGGTTAGTGCGTAGGACTGTCATGCCGAAGGTGTGGGTTCGATTCCCAGCCGTGCCACCTAAAAACAGAAATGTTTTATCCGAGGTACTGCCTCTTCCGAGGAACTGACAAATCCTCCACGAGTATTCTTGTCATGAAAAAAGTGCTTATCATTTAGCTGTTCGGACTTGGCAAAAAACTGTAGGTCTCCTCCATTCCTGCCAACAACGCGCACACAGAACTGGTTGAGAGTTTTAAGTCACTAGGCCCTGGTTCTCCGCGAGCTGTTGGGCCACATAATTTATTTATCTATTTATTTTATAGCTCACTCGTTGAGCCTCTGTACCACTCAAGCAATTCCGTTTATTTATGTCCAATCGCAATCAGGCAGGCGTCTATATACCTACCTATAGACATCTGTGCAATAGGTTACAATAATTGATTGAATTAATTCCTTTTTTATTTAATTTTACTAATTTTTTTTGTTGATTTATGTACATTTATACATACAGTGGGTGATCAAATTATTACGGCCACCTAACAGAAAATACTAATTTGCAGAATATGGTCCAAATTTATGTAGTAGGTGTGTTTTATTGGAAAAGCTATCCGGAGCACAGTGAAATTTTATATGAATTACAAAAACAGCATCGGCAGCAAAATCGCTGCCGATAAAAATTAAAGTAGAATCCCGCTGCCGATAAACTTTTGACGTTTGTTCGAGTATCGAACTCAATTGAATAGGATTTTTGTGTGTCGTCATTGGTACGACTGGTACTTTTATGTGTCTCGAATTCTCGATGGCTATGTTCGTAGAGTAGAATTATGTTGAATGAATGGCCCTGTTTAGACAGTAACTTTTCACTTAGTTGCCAGTCATAGCTATCATTGAAACTTATCATTGAAAATTTAAATGATTGATTTTGAGGCGCTAAGGAATTGAAATTATTTATTATTTTGATGGAAAAAAATAAACCTTAAGACTTATTTAATATATCTAGCCAAAAAAATAGTTCAAATAGGCCAAACTTTCCACATAAAAAGACTTTTCTTATTTCAATGACTGAACTACCTTACCAATGATCATTGAAAGATTAAAAGTCAATTTTTGTGGAAGGTTGGGCCGATTTGAAATTTTATTTTGGCTAGAAATATTAATTAAGTCTTGAGCTTTAATCGTCCTTTAAAATAATAAATGATTTTGCTTTCTAAAAATCAATCATTAAGGTTTTCAATGATGAGTTTCAATGATAGCTATAACTGGCGCATTAGTCAAGACCATGTTTTTGTAGAAGAAATCGGTGAAGAGAAAATGTCACCCTTAAATTTACGTCATGGTGGCGTAGTGAGCAATTACAGTCTAAACAGGGTCGTTTGTAAGTGCATGGTTGTTTTGTTCTACCTTTTTGACAAAATGAAAAAATGATCTTATCCTATGCTATGCTAAAAAAAACGCTGTCTTAAATTAGTTTAAAGTGCAAAATTTAGCATTTTTATTTATAAGTGACAAACAAGATATATTCTGCCGACTGTCGAACGATCATTCGCAAACCACAACATCAAGACGCATTTCACAAAGCATTTTTCTTCACATTTTCTTCTATAGGCAACCAAACAAATTACTCAAGGGAATGGAAGGTCAAAATTCACGATCATTCCCATTTCAAAATTAACTATTCGCAGCTCATATGAAAAGCTCTTTTTGTAAACCTTTGGTCTATAGGGACCAGTTTGTATAGACATGGTTCAAATTTTGATCCGATGCTCAGCAATTTTAAGTCACTGCTTTTGGTGGAAAGGCTACTTGTACAAACGTGGTTCAAGCTTTGATGCGTGGTTCAATTATTTTAGCTCACTGATTTCGGCAGTTTAACTGAAGTTCAACAAGGGTCAAGCTTGAAATTGTTATTACAACATATTTGAACCTTGGAATCATCGTTGCACTTCAGTAGATCCGATAAAATCGATGAGTCACAAATGCTGAACCATGGATCAAATGTTGAACCAGTTAGTACAGCTGAAACTAACTGAAGTTGAAGGAAGGTTCAGGCTTATTTGGCTACTAATGTACTCAGTTAATCCAGTAAAATTGGTGAGTTAAAAAATTTCCAGTGGAAAACTAGGTAAATGCATTAAAATTAGCCATACAATCATGTCCTTATTGTAATTTATAAAATGATCGCTAATAAAGTCATCTACTCCATGTGTATTGAGTCTGTTATTATACGACGACTTTTGAGTCATGGCTTTTTTCAAAATTAAATGAGTGCAATTGAGAAAACAAAATTTGATTTCACTTTCACAATATTAAATTTCGAAAAATCTCAACTAAAAAGTCTTCGTGTAATAGCAGACTAAGTCATGACTTTTTTACTTTGACCATAGTCTGCCAACACACCCCTACCCCTTTTCTTTTCTTTTATAGCTGCAAAATCAATTTTCGTATCTGAAAATGGCAAATAAAGAAAAAAGGGACACAAACATTTGATTGAAAACATTAATTATATAAATATATAGTTATATTCCTATTTAACTTGCATATATGTTAGTTTTTGTTAATAATTTTGGTTTATTTGTACTTTTAACTTTCACAAAATTCACTTTTGTGTCGTGACAGCTGTTCAGGCGTACCATATTGCAAATACAAAAATATAGGCCGCTGCGGATGCGTTTTTATGGAAATTTCTCACTGTACTATATATAAATTCCAAAAAAAAACGCCTAGTATAAACCCATAGCAAAATATTTTTGTCATTGAATCTTAATTTGTGGTTCTTGAGCTTTGAAAATTAGAAAGTGAAAAAATTGAAAAAAATATATACAAAAAACCACAAGCTTTTTAGAGATGGACTCCATTTCCTTGTATGGAAACCCATTTTTATTTTCCGAGTTTTTGAAAGTTTTTGTCGGAAAATTTTTGGTTTTGCATATTTTTAACAAAGTTCTTAGCAATATAGTGAAATGTTTATTAATTTTGAATATATTTTTGTGCATAACTTTATCGTTTCCCATAAATTTTTAAGAAATTTTGGTAAAGATACTTCAAAAGATATGGAAAGATGAAAATACCTTTCTTCAGCCTAAAAAAAAGACATTACGATATCGTAATCAATAACTGACCAATCTCAGAGGAAGACAGCATCACTGGCAAGAGTGTTAAAGTCTCCAGTGGTTAAAATTTATAAAAAAAAGAGTCGAAAATGCTAGCACATTGCCTATAAGAGTCAGAAAACCTGGACGAAAAATAGGAAGAACGGTACGGGATGAACGGAAAATAACGGAAATCTGTATACAAAATAGAAAAAAAAAACTAGGAAGGACATTGGAACTTTTGATACAGGAGGCCGGAATCAACATTCCAGATACGACGACAAGAATACGACGCAACGTCACTTGAAAGAAATGGGGTTTCTTGCTACCGTCCAGGCAATAAGCTGATTCTTACAAAAATTATGTGGGAATAACGGTTCAAATAGACTTAAACACATACAGCCAGTCTTCGGATATCCAGTCTTTATGTGCTTCAGCCCATTGAAACCGTTTTTCCACCAAAATTTTTGTAATAACAAATTTATTGCTGGTCGGTGGCAAGCAAACACCATTTCTTTCAAATGGCGTTGTGTCGTATTCGTGCTGTCGTATCTGAAATGTTGATTCCCGACTCCTGGATCAAAAGTGTCAATATCCTTCTTAATTTTTGTCTATTTTTTATATAGATTTCCGTTATTTTTCGTTTATTCCGTGCCGTTATTGCCATTTTTCGTCCAGGTTTTCTGACTCTTATAGGCAATGTGCTAGCATTTTCGACTCTTTTTTTTTTTATAAATTTTATCCACTGGAGACTCATTGGTACGACTGGTACTTTTATGTGTCTCGAATTCTCGATGGCTATGTTCGTAGAGTAGAATTATGTTGAATGAATGGCCCTGTTTAGACAGTAACTTTTCACTTAGTTGCCAGTCATAGCTATCATTGAAACTTATCATTGAAAATTTAAATGATTGATTTTGAGGCGCTAAGGAATTGAAATTATTTATTATTTTGATGGAAAAAAATAAACCTTAAGACTTATTTAATATATCTAGCCAAAAAAATAGTTCAAATAGGCCAAACTTTCCACATAAAAAGACTTTTCTTATTTCAATGACTGAACTACCTTACCAATGATCATTGAAAGATTAAAAGTCAATTTTTGTGGAAGGTTGGGCCGATTTGAAATTTTATTTTGGCTAGAAATATTAATTAAGTCTTGAGCTTTAATCGTCCTTTAAAATAATAAATGATTTTGCTTTCTAAAAATCAATCATTAAGGTTTTCAATGATGAGTTTCAATGATAGCTATAACTGGCG
Organism: Dasysyrphus tricinctus; assembly: GCA_963921185.1. NCBI lineage: Eukaryota > Metazoa > Arthropoda > Insecta > Diptera > Syrphidae > Dasysyrphus > Dasysyrphus tricinctus. The sequence goes on along the minus strand of OY992531.1, from coordinate 173,703,756 downwards.
CATTAGTCAAGACCATGTTTTTGTAGAAGAAATCGGTGAAGAGAAAATGTCACCCTTAAATTTACGTCATGGTGGCGTAGTGAGCAATTACAGTCTAAACAGGGTCGTTTGTAAGTGCATGGTTGTTTTGTTCTACCTTTTTGACAAAATGAAAAAATGATCTTATCCTATGCTATGCTAAAAAAAAACGCTGTCTTAAATTAGTTTAAAGTGCAAAATTTAGCATTTTTATTTATAAGTGACAAACAAGATATATTCTGCCGACTGTCGAACGATCATTCGCAAACCACAACATCAAGACGCATTTCACAAAGCATTTTTCTTCACATTTTCTTCTATAGGCAACCAAACAAATTACTCAAGGGAATGGAAGGTCAAAATTCACGATCATTCCCATTTCAAAATTAACTATTCGCAGCTCATATGAAAAGCTCTTTTTGTAAACCTTTGGTCTATAGGGACCAGTTTGTATAGACATGGTTCAAATTTTGATCCGATGCTCAGCAATTTTAAGTCACTGCTTTTGGTGGAAAGGCTACTTGTACAAACGTGGTTCAAGCTTTGATGCGTGGTTCAATTATTTTAGCTCACTGATTTCGGCAGTTTAACTGAAGTTCAACAAGGGTCAAGCTTGAAATTGTTATTACAACATATTTGAACCTTGGAATCATCGTTGCACTTCAGTAGATCCGATAAAATCGATGAGTCACAAATGCTGAACCATGGATCAAATGTTGAACCAGTTAGTACAGCTGAAACTAACTGAAGTTGAAGGAAGGTTCAGGCTTATTTGGCTACTAATGTACTCAGTTAATCCAGTAAAATTGGTGAGTTAAAAAATTTCCAGTGGAAAACTAGGTAAATGCATTAAAATTAGCCATACAATCATGTCCTTATTGTAATTTATAAAATGATCGCTAATAAAGTCATCTACTCCATGTGTATTGAGTCTGTTATTATACGACGACTTTTGAGTCATGGCTTTTTTCAAAATTAAATGAGTGCAATTGAGAAAACAAAATTTGATTTCACTTTCACAATATTAAATTTCGAAAAATCTCAACTAAAAAGTCTTCGTGTAATAGCAGACTAAGTCATGACTTTTTTACTTTGACCATAGTCTGCCAACACACCCCTACCCCTTTTCTTTTCTTTTATAGCTGCAAAATCAATTTTCGTATCTGAAAATGGCAAATAAAGAAAAAAGGGACACAAACATTTGATTGAAAACATTAATTATATAAATATATAGTTATATTCCTATTTAACTTGCATATATGTTAGTTTTTGTTAATAATTTTGGTTTATTTGTACTTTTAACTTTCACAAAATTCACTTTTGTGTCGTGACAGCTGTTCAGGCGTACCATATTGCAAATACAAAAATATAGGCCGCTGCGGATGCGTTTTTATGGAAATTTCTCACTGTACTATATATAAATTCCAAAAAAAAACGCCTAGTATAAACCCATAGCAAAATATTTTTGTCATTGAATCTTAATTTGTGGTTCTTGAGCTTTGAAAATTAGAAAGTGAAAAAATTGAAAAAAATATATACAAAAAACCACAAGCTTTTTAGAGATGGACTCCATTTCCTTGTATGGAAACCCATTTTTATTTTCCGAGTTTTTGAAAGTTTTTGTCGGAAAATTTTTGGTTTTGCATATTTTTAACAAAGTTCTTAGCAATATAGTGAAATGTTTATTAATTTTGAATATATTTTTGTGCATAACTTTATCGTTTCCCATAAATTTTTAAGAAATTTTGGTAAAGATACTTCAAAAGATATGGAAAGATGAAAATACCTTTCTTCAGCCTAAAAAAAAGACATTACGATATCGTAATCAATAACTGACCAATCTCAGAGGAAGACAGCATCACTGGCAAGAGTGTTAAAGTCTCCAGTGGTTAAAATTTATAAAAAAAAGAGTCGAAAATGCTAGCACATTGCCTATAAGAGTCAGAAAACCTGGACGAAAAATAGGAAGAACGGTACGGGATGAACGGAAAATAACGGAAATCTGTATACAAAATAGAAAAAAAAAACTAGGAAGGACATTGGAACTTTTGATACAGGAGGCCGGAATCAACATTCCAGATACGACGACAAGAATACGACGCAACGTCACTTGAAAGAAATGGGGTTTCTTGCTACCGTCCAGGCAATAAGCTGATTCTTACAAAAATTATGTGGGAATAACGGTTCAAATAGACTTAAACACATACAGCCAGTCTTCGGATATCCAGTCTTTATGTGCTTCAGCCCATTGAAACCGTTTTTCCACCAAAATTTTTGTAATAACAAATTTATTGCTGGTCGGTGGCAAGCAAACACCATTTCTTTCAAATGGCGTTGTGTCGTATTCGTGCTGTCGTATCTGAAATGTTGATTCCCGACTCCTGGATCAAAAGTGTCAATATCCTTCTTAATTTTTGTCTATTTTTTATATAGATTTCCGTTATTTTTCGTTTATTCCGTGCCGTTATTGCCATTTTTCGTCCAGGTTTTCTGACTCTTATAGGCAATGTGCTAGCATTTTCGACTCTTTTTTTTTTTATAAATTTTATCCACTGGAGACTTTGACACTCTTGCCAATGATGCTGTCTTCCTCTGAGATTGGTCAGTTATTGATTTCGATTTACCAAAATTTCTTAAAAATTTATGGGAAACGGTAAAGTTATGCACAAAAGTATATAAAATAATAAACATTTCACTACTTTGCTAAAAACCTTGTTAAAAATGTGCAAAACTAAAAATTTCAAGACAAAACTTTCAAAAACTCGGAAAATAAAAATGGGTTTCCATACAAAGAAATGAAGTCCATCTCTAAAAAGCTTTCGGATTTTTGTATAAATTTGTTCACTTTCTAATTTTCAAAGCTTAATAACCACAAATTAAGATTCAATGAAAAAAATAGGTTGCTATAGGTTTATACTTCATTAATTTTGACCATATTCTGCAAATTAGTCTTTTTGTAAGGTGGCCGTAATAATTTGATCACCCACTGTATTTTTCGTGACATTTTCTAATTTATTTATTTTTTTTTTCCAACTTGATTTAATTTTTTTATGGAGTTGTTTTTGTACCACACTTTTTTTCACTTCATATTGATTGAATTATTAATGTGCAGAACACAATTTGATAACAAATACAAGCACTTGAACTTGATTTGTTTATTCTGTGTAAAATGGTGCACAATTAATTTGATATTGGATGGTACAATTGCAGGCACTTGAAACCTGAACTGTATGTGAAAAGTGGATCAAATTACTACTCAACGAATTGTTTTAAAATGATATTTATTTGTGGGCCAATGCCTCTTTTATACTTATTATTAATTGCATAAAATGCTTACAATGGATAAATAAAATAAATGCTTACAATGAATAAATATAATTAAATATGGGTCGATATGCAACGATCGAACGCCACCGCGTTCGTTCGTTGTATCCATTTCAGAATGTAATACAGTCAGCATTATTGTTGTTTATGTTGTTTAACATACTTCCCCGCGTTGAATGGCTCAATTCAACTGTATTCTCATATGACGTTGACATCGTACTGTATTCTTGGTTGTGGAACAGGTGTAGAATTAGTGGCTGACGTCAATCTCTTCCGGAGTTTGCAAATAATTACAATTGCAAAGCTCATTGAAAGAAGAAGAGCAAAATAACTGACAAAGTGGTGATGAATGCTATTGAAGAATACCTTGTCGTTCAGCTTAGGAAGACCTTGATGTTGTAGGGTAGAGAGTTGAGTCTGGAGATGGTTTAATGCTTCTAGATGACTGTTGTTGAATGTTGGAAGTGATTCCAGAGCTGCGTGCACATCTTTGGGTTTGGCAATTAAAGATATGTTCCCAAAGCTTATGTAGGATGATTGTAGAGTGCTGATCATCATCTGATTTCCTTCAATGGTAATGAGATTGTTTCTCAGTATACAATCATTTTCCATTGATAGAATGCCGGATCCAGTGAGTTCAATTTGTAAGGTTTTTGTTTTGCATACAGCAGTTAATTGAATATTATAAAGAGTTCCGAATACCCATTGATTTCTGCTATTCAGCTGGGTCCAAATTAAGTTATTACTTGGTTTAAGTATGCTACATGATGGTGCGGTATTGTTGTTGAAGAGATTAAATTCACAATTGTATGCTTGTGAACCAGCATGGTATTTTGCCTTTCTGTTGGCGCAAAAAAACTGCATGTCTTTTCCCTTGTAACAATCCTTAAGCTCGGATGCTGTCATTGCAAAGTATTGGTCTCTATGACGATTTATAGCCAAAATTTCCATTGCCGGACTGATGATGAGGAGCGTGTTATTAACGATTGACGGAAAGGGTGTGAGTTGAAATAGATTGAAAGATTCTTGTTCAACTAGTGGAATTTTAATGACAAATAACAGGTGATTTCCAGTAGCCTGACCCTTTGTTGTTGATATCTTATAGAAGTGGAGCAAGTCTTCTTGCTCGAATGGTAGTTTTTGGGATTGGGGTAAATTGTTTTTGATGTTGATAATTTCCGCCCTCAATTGAGCTGGTGATAGCAGGAGGGGACTTATGGTTCCATAATGTACGTCCGTAAATGTGTTGCGAATAGCGTTCTCAATTTGCTGCAGGTTTGTAGCCATAAGCATTAATTGCATTGTTAAAGACGTAAAAATTTGAAAGATTCTCAACTGATCAGTTGTGTCTCCAATTCTCGCAATGATGTGTGTCACTTGATTTTGAAGCGTTATCATGCGTTTTTCTCCTTCGAGATAATCTTGTTTCATTATGTTGATGGTGGAGTCTATGATGGAAGTCTGATTTTTTAGCATTTTTAAAAGATGCGCTTCATTTGTGTTAACTTGATTGATGGTTTTTGAGAGTTCTTCAGCGTAGTCAGAATCAAGCAGTCCAAATAACGAATGTGCTAAATTGCCGACTATGTTGATTGCCGCGCGTGGAGTTCGATGTTTTGAGATGAGGTTGGTGTCTGCTTGTAGGGTACTCCTCATGTTTGTAAAATGTGTTACTAGTGCACTGCACGTTGTCCTTAACTGTAGTTGGTTGCATAAATGTTCAAGAGCAATTGTTCCATTGTTAAATGACTCTAATTCTGATCGAATGGGTGCTAGATCGTAGTAGACAATAATTTTCCATTCGTTGGCAACTAGATTTGTGGATCCAAGATTTTCGAAATATATTCCTGGATTATTGTCAAATCTTGATATGTTAATCGGCGATGCACAAACTACGGGTAGAAGAAACAATGACAGTATAACGGTGGTGATTAATGACACACATGACGTCCTTCTTCGTTTTGTAGGCGTTTCTGTCGTTTCATTCATTCGAGATTCGGATTGTGAAGTTGCTACCTGTGCCTCGTCAGTGTTATCCTTGTCATCAGTACTATCAATGTCTTCGAACAGTGGGGCTAAGCGATGAATTGGTCGTTTGAATATTCCAGATTTGGTTTTGACATTGACTACTCGAACAACATTGTCGTCGCCCTTGAAGATTTGGACAATTCTTCCCAGTGGCCATTGAAGCGTTGGCGTGTTGTCTTCTTTGATGATAACCATGTCGCCAACTTTGATGTTTTCCTTATGCTGATTCCATTTGTTTCTTTGTTGTAATTGATTTAAGTATTCACTTGACCATCGTTTCCAAAATTCATGTTTCAAGTAGCAGATTGAATTCCATCGATTTCTCAGATTTATTTTTTCTGGAGCGCTGTCGGGATCAACTTGAGCAATCAATGGTTCACCAATCAGGAAGTGTCCTGGTGTCAATGCAGCCAGATCGTTTGGATTCGATGAAAGTGGAGTGAGTGGTCTTGAATTTAGGATGGCTTCAACTTCGGTGATTACGGTCTCCAATTCTTCATGCGTGAGTGACGATATGGAGACTGTTTTGACTAACAGATGTTTGGCTGATTTGACTGCTGCCTCCCATAAACCGCCGAAATGTGGAGCTCTTGGAGGGATGAATTTAAATGTTATTCCCTTGTTGCTGCTAGCCTTGATTATGGCTTCCTTCGCTTCGGGGGTGTGCAGTACACTGTTGAGTTCATGAAGCTGATTCCTTGCTCCCACGAAGTTGGTGGCGTTGTCACAGTAAAGAGTTTGAATTCGTCCACGGCGGTTGATGAATCTTCTGAGTGCTCCAATGAATGCCTCCGTCGTTAAGTCAGTCACAATTTCTAAATGTACTGCCTTGGTGGTGAAGCAACAAAAAACTGCTAAGTAAACCTTGTGTGGCCTTTTTCCCCTGATTTTGTAGTGTACCCATAGGGGGCCACAAAAGTCTACTCCGGAGTTTAAGAAAGGTCTATTTGCTGTGACGCGATCTACTGGCAGATTACCCATTACTTGAGTCATCAACTGTGGTCGGGTTTTGGTGCATCTGATACATTTATGAACTGTGTGTCGAGCCATGATCTTACCCTTAATAGGCCAAAATTGCTGCCTCAGAATTGATAACAATGTTTGTGGTCCACAGTGGTTGTGTTCGTCATGTTTCATTTTGAATAGCAATTTTGTGATGGATTCGTTGTACGGCATCAATATGGGATGTTTGGCATTAAATGAGATTGATGCGGCCTCTAGTCTGCCTCCAACTCGTAGAATCCCCCTTTCGTCTAAAAATGGAGCCAGGGTAATCAATGCGCTGGATTTGCATACTCCTCTGTGACCTTTAAGATCTTGTATTTCATTTGTAAATTCAGAAGATTGTATTTGCTTTACGATGACCAAAAGTGATTCATTGAGTTCCTTAGGTGATAATGCTGTTTGTTCTGCTGGATTTATGTCCATTTTCCTGGCTCTATTGGTGAACCGGAGAACATAGCCCATTGTACGTTGCAGAAAATTGAAAGAATTTCGATGTTTTATCTGGTAAATTAGGTCAATTGTAGGGTTTTGTTGTAGTGCTACTGCCACTGTGTGTTTTCTTTTCCGTTCTAGATCGGAGGGTATTTCTAGCTCCTTTACGAACGGCTGGTGCCATGTTGATTCGTTTCCATGCAAGAAAAACGGCCCATAAAGCCACATGTTACATGACATAAAGCTTGCTGCAGATATTCCCCGAGATAGTAAGTCTGCTGGATTCTCTTTGGATGGGACATGACGCCACTGAGTTGCCAGGGAACATTCTTGAATTTTTGCAACTCGATTTGCCACGAATGTGTGAAATGATGACGATGTGGAATTGATCCATGATAGTACGATTCGTGAATCAGTCCAAAGATGTATTGGCGTGTCTCGCAGTCGTAAATCTTCTCTGACTCTGCTTGTTAGTTCGGCTCCTAAGACTGCAGCGCATAATTCAAGCCGAGGAAGGGTCTGTTGTTTTACCGGAGCAATTCTTGACTTCGCACAGAGTAGTCTGACGATGATTGTGCGATCTCTATAAGTTGAACGAAGACACACAGCTGCACCATATGCTTGTTCTGATGCGTCAACAAAGGTGTGCATTTGTACGGATGTTGGATTCTGTTGATTAAAGATGTGTCTGGGAACCTTTGCCTGATTGAGTGTTGACATGTTGTTCCTGAAGATTATCCATTCCTCCTTAAGATGTTGTGGTAGTTCGTCATCCCAAGACAGTTTTAGGTGCCAAAGCTGTTGCATGAAGATTTTGGCTTTAACTACTACTGGACCAAAGAGTCCTAGTGGATCAAAGATGCGTGCTATGTCTGAGCTGACTGATCGCTTAGTGATTGAGATAGTATCAGATATTTGTGCTCTTCCACATAATTGGTCTGATTTTGGTTGCCAGATTAGACCTAAAGTTTTGATTGTGCAATTGATTGAATCGCTGAAATCAAGGCTGACTTCTTGGTCCTCAGCTGGGATATCCTTTAATAATGATGGATGGTTTGCACACCATTTGCGGAGTTTGAGTCCAGCACCATTGAGTAATGAAGAAACCTGGTATTGTGCCTCTTTCGCATGAGCGATGCTGTCCGATCCACTAATGCAGTCGTCGACGTAGAAGTCATCTTGAAGTATTTGAGCCCCAATCGGTTGAGTTATTTTGTTTTGGGTTGCTAAGTATTGCAAGGATTTAGTTGCCAAGTAAGGTGCGGATGATGTTCCGTAAGTTACTGTTTTCAATCTATAGTACCTTATCTCTTCTGATGATCTCCGTCTCCACATGATGAGTTGATAGGGTTGATCTTCTTCATGTACCAGAATCTGCCTGTACATCTTCTCAACATCTGCTGTAAAAACGTACTTGTGCAGGCGAAAACGAAGTAGTATAGATAATAGTTCACTTTGAACTGTAGGCCCAGTGTGGAGGATGTCATTAAGCGATAGACCAGACGAAGTTTTTGCTGAGGCGTCGAAGACCACCCGTAGTTTTGTTGTACTGCTGTCAGGCTTCAATACGCAATGGTGAGGTATGAAGAAGTGGGGTCCTTGAATGCTGTCTTGTCTGATCTCTTCCATGTGGCCAAGAGATTCATATTCGTCCATAAATTTGACGTAATCTTCTCTTAGTTTAGGGTTTTTGTTTAGTCGTCTTTCTAGTGACATAAAACGATTAAACGCTGTTTGCATAGAGTCACCTAGTGCTACGCCATTTTCTCGAAATGGTAACCTAACGATGAAACGCCCAGATTCCGATCTAGACACATTTTGAATGAAGTGTGATTCACAGTATTTTTCTAATGATGTCATCTGTTTTGGTGTGTTTTCAAAGTCATCAAGCCTCCAAAACCGTTCAATAAGCTCGTTGGTTGAGTCTTCTTCGCAAAAGATGCCACAAGTAGCAGTGTTGTATGTCGTATCTTCAATTTTCCCGGTTACTACCCAACCAAATACTGTGTTTTGTAAAATTGGCATTTTGTCGCCGATTTGTATTTGTTCGGGGCGGATTAACTGATGATAAAATTCTGCTCCCAAAAGGACTTCAATCTTACTGGATCGGTGGAAGTTGGGATCTGCCAAGTTGATGTTTTCTGGTATAGACCAGGTAGAAGTATCTAGGTTTTGAGTGGGTTGAGGAGATACGATGTTCGGAAGTATGAAGGCTTCCAGTCTGCATGCGAAATTGCCCATTGTTGAGTGAAGTTGAATGTTTATTCGCTGTGTTGTGTTTCGTGTTCTTCTGCCGATGCCCTCAATGCATAGAGATGATGGTGTTGGTGATAAGGATAAGCGTTTAATAAGTCTCTCAGTTATAAGGTTTATTTGAGAACCGGAGTCTAAGATGGCTCTAACTTCACATGTTTGTCCATCATTTGCTGTGATTAGAACCCTTGCGGTGGCCAAAAGAACGTAACCTTGCTTGTTATTCAATTGTTGTATAGTGGCAACCGTGAGCGGTGATGAGCCTCCCACTTCTGATGACATCAATTTGGTAGGTGTAGCACCTGCTACGATGGTTGTAGATGGATTGGATTTCCTTTGATTTGGACTTGATGAACATGCCTTTTCTAAATGCAGTAAGGTATTGTGTTTACCTGAGCACTTAGTGCAGCATCGTGATGAGCATGATTTCGCATTATGATCAACCTTGAAACAATTTACACATAGATGTCGTCTTTGGGTCCACTTAAGCCTTTCAGCAGCTGACATTTTTAAGAACTTCTCACAATAGTAAATAGGGTGGCCTTTTATCCCACATACCTTGCAATTTTCCGTGTTGGACGTGGCTATTGTTGTCACCGCCTTGGCCTTTTCTTTTCCGCCAACAGCTTCTAAAGACTCAAATCGGTTTTTTAAAAATTTGAGAAATTCGTCCATCGTCTGAAGCTCTCGAGGGTTTTGAAGTGATTGTTCATATAATAGGTGGCTTTGTCGATCCAACTTCTTTATTAAGAGATGAGTGAGTAATGGGGCCCAAGATGCTGTCTCAATGCCAAGAGTTTTGAGTGCTGCAAGACATTCATGGATTGCGTCATGAAATTCTCTGATGGCCTTCATTTCTGGATTAATGTTCGGCAGACTGAGAATTCTCTGGATAAGTGCTGAGGTTTGCGCCCTTTTATTGCTGAAACGATCCTGGAGGATATTCCAAGCGATACTGTAGTTGTCTTCAGTCAGTTCAAGGTGGCGCATCAGTCTCTCTGCATCACCGGACACATTTGTCTTCAAATACCACATTTTTTGGACGGGTGGTAATGGTTGTTCATGTATCATCTTAGTGAAGATGTCTGAAAATGTTTGCCATTTTAAATAATCGCCGTCGAATTTGGGTATCGACATTTTAGGCAACTGAATTGCCGGGCGATCAGTTAGCTGTTTTGATGGCTCGCTTCTTTGAACGCTTGATGATGTTTTGCTCAAAGAAGCTTGATTTTTGAGAACTGATGTCTCTAATTCGGTGTACAACTCCATGTTGTAACCCTCAGATTCCGGATCATTGACAGCTTCCCAAATTGAGTGATGAATCTCCTCAACCTGGGTCCAAAGTCTGTTCATAGACTCCAGACATTGGATGGGTGCTTCTTCTTTTATTTTTCCGTTGATGAGTCGGGCTAGTGAATTCATAAGTGCCTTTTGTCTTCTCATCAGGGTATCAATGTTTGGGTTGTTATCTTGTTCTTTAAGAGCAAGATTTTTTGTTGATGTCAATGCATCATTAGGTTTAGATTGGTTATCTTCTGTACCCTTTGGCACGACATCAAGTTTGGTGTTGTTACTGGCCTCTATCTGCGCCAGTGAATCACTCAAGATTTGCTTATACTTTTCGTATAATGTCTTGATTTGGTCAAAATACTTAGAGGTAAAGTACTCGTGGTCTAACGATATGTCTGGTGTGTCGCGAATTCTGCCATCTGTAGCTTCGAATTCTTCCCATACGGTGTTTAGACGATTGAGTCTTGACGTGAAGTATTCTCTAGTTGTTTTGCGGGTGGAGGAATCTTTCGAGAAGTTGCGGATGATTGATTGTATCTCCTCTCCAGATATGCGTTGGCTCCTGGCTAAACTATCCATAGTAAAGCTGATGTTCTTTGAATGTAGGGGTCACCAAAATGATTGAATTATTAATGTGCAGAACACAATTTGATAACAAATACAAGCACTTGAACTTGATTTGTTTATTCTGTGTAAAATGGTGCACAATTAATTTGATATTGGATGGTACAATTGCAGGCACTTGAAACCTGAACTGTATGTGAAAAGTGGATCAAATTACTACTCAACGAATTGTTTTAAAATGATATTTATTTGTGGGCCAATGCCTCTTTTATACTTATTATTAATTGCATAAAATGCTTACAATGGATAAATAAAATAAATGCTTACAATGAATAAATATAATTAAATATGGGTCGATATGCAACGATCGAACGCCACCGCGTTCGTTCGTTGTATCCATTTCAGAATGTAATACAGTCAGCATTATTGTTGTTTATGTTGTTTAACACATATTATTAAAAAAAGTATCCTATAGCTTGCTTATTCCCATGCAATCAAAACTGGTGTTTTTAAATATTTTTTTTTTCTATAGACTAGAAAATAAACATTTTTGTTCTAAACTTCAATGAAGAGTTACAATATTGCAATGATAATGAAGAATTCTGGTAACATTTTCATCTAAAAATTCAATATTTCCATTTAAAAAACTACTAAACAATATGCAGGAAGTAGGTTCATATAAATACAAGTATAAAATTTGTATGATGAAAATCAAAATCACTTTTATAAAACAACCCAACCACAATTCGCTTTCATATTAAATTTTCATGTGAAAAAAAAAGAAATGCTAAAATGTCCATAAAATTCATTCATATCAGAAGCTCGAAATATTCAGAAATTCGATATTTCAGTACTGAAATTTGATGTGTTGAACCCACGGATGCCTTAGAGCCTAGTAGGGCTAGGAATATTGAACAAACTTATTGATTTGATTTTGTGTCGGTCGACACACCTTACCTACTTTGTACACATTTTCTCTTCATTAACGAGACAAAATTTGTGCACAACCAAAAAGTTTCCGATTCTCAAAAAAAAAAAAACTCGTACAGGTCTGACAGAAGTTAGTATAAGGTGTTTTAAATTATTTAAATGAAAGTGTTGTTTTTTATAGCCATAACTTTTTTTTCCCGAAACTTACTGTCCGCTAGTAATTTTTCTATCGTTAGTAGTCTAAACGAATTGAATAAATTAATAATTTGTTTGCAGGATTTCAACACAAATTTACAGGAAGAGTACGGCCTTCCAACATGGGGCTCGTATGCTCTACTTGCAACTGCTACAATAATTGTTGGTGCTGCTTTGGGATTGCTTTTAGTATGCATAGTTGACTTTTTATATCCAGCAAAGAAATCTCAACGCCAAAGCTTCTTACTTTCCGAAGAAAAATCAGGAAGTGCCGTTGATGACGAGATCATAGATGATATAGCATATAATGACGATGAAGCAGAAGACGATGAAGAAGGTGATAGTTCTCCGGATGTATCTGAAGCAGAAGTAAAATCCAATTCCTGCAGCGAATCAGATAATAATAAAAATGATGACGCTGAATTAGATTCCGATTCGAACGGCAAACCTATTAAAAAATCCGATTCTACTGAAATTCGGAGAAGAAACAATCCCAAAGAAACTAAGTAAAATCGTGAAGTTTTACTTTATACACTCAAGACAACACAGTGTTAAGTTTTATCACAAACACGATCGTACTAAGCGCACAAATATAAGTAAACAAGGCAATGTGTTAATTTAAAGTCATTGTGCTGGTGAGACGCATTGTTTGCTTATAATATAAAAATATAAACTCGAAAAGATTTCTTGAAATACACTAAACTTAATTTTAAAAATATTTTACATTAAATAAAAAATAATAATAAACATACAATAATTCCATTTAAAGGTTCTTCTTTTAATCAATGGTATTCATAAGCTTTTTTCTTTTAATTATTGTGTTACGTATTAAAATTATTTTGCCATAATGTATAAATAAAAAATGATATGCTAATATTTGTTCATACTATAATTTGTGAATAGAATTTTTGCTTTCTCATTACTTCTATATAAAAAAGCAGTGCTATCTATATATTATATTCCCTTTCAGAATACGAAAGTGTTTTTTTTTTTTTTTTTGTGCAAAACTACCAACTTTGTATTCTAAATCGTTATTGAATAAGTGATTAATAATTCGTGTCATACTGTATATAAATAATTATGCGAAATTAAATATTGCTTTTAGTATTGAAGAAGTGTATTTTATTTAATAATCTTATCTTTATATAAATAGCCTTAAATAAATTTTTTGGTACCATTTTCTCAAAAAGTATTCGAACGATTTAGATAAATTGTATATGGTTCTAAAGCCATAGTCTCAGGAGGTGTGCGAATCACGAAATTAAACACTGTGGGGTCATTTTAGCTAAGAACCATTTTACACTGCTGATCACTGTGCAGTGTGCACATATAAAAAATTAAATTTTAAAAATTAAAAAAAATGTTTATTGCTTCAATTTTCAAATATTTTTAAGCTAGCTTTGATCGGTGTCGAAATTCGACACTGGGACAAGTCTAGTCATATTTAAGACATGAACTGGCAAAAAATAAGGAGAGAGCTGGAATTGTATGTGTATCTTCCTGTTGATGTTCTTAAGAAACGGAACAAAGTCCTTATCGATATGAGTGCAGTTAACAATTTAACGAGGTTTGAAGGACCGTAGAAACAGTTTTTCATGAATATTTAAAAAAAGTTTGTGAATATCGTCCCGAAGGTCATCGTTAAAGGACAATTCGTACGCGCAATTGATAGTTCAGAAGAGTTCAGAAATGCATAACCTTGGTTTTGTAAGTTTTATACTGCGTTGATAGAAAAAAACTGTTACATTTTGACTAAGTAACATTTTCTTAATAATCGGGAACAAATATATTCTATGTTGCAACGGTAATATGACAAATAAACAACCGCTATTAATCAAAGCTACGAATTCTTCCGGTCAAAATAATAGCAGTGCACCGGTTTATGTAAAGAAATATTATTTTTCTCTTTTATTTCTAAAATTGAACATTGAAAAAAACCTTGTATTTTGTTTATTCATTACACCTTCATAGTTTTTATTGAAAAATTGGTCATAGTTTTTCCAGCAATGGGCAAACACTGAACACCGGAATAGCGTGTCCTAGTTAGAAGACTGATATCGGAAGGCAAAACTTATGCGCTGGTTCAATGCCTAGTTGAATGTTCACAAAGAATGGTGAGAAAAGCCATTATTTAACTGCCAAAGTCAGAAAATGGCGGGCGGAAGCCGCTATTGCCACCAAAGTTGACAAAATGAGTCATCAGGCATTTAAAAATCAATCCCTTTACGCCAGTTTCTGAAATAAAAGGCATATTTTATGTTGATGAAATCAATAAAACGGTTCGTAGAAGTTCACGAGAACATGTAACAATAGCCGTTTTCCTTTGGAGGTGGCGAAGTACTTACGAGTAGATGAAAACCCTAATCTAGTACTACCAACTGCACATGCTCTCATGCGCGAGTAGATACATTTTACATGGGAAAGCAGTTTGATGTGTTCCATTGAAAAAAGCTGGCAAAGTACTTGCAAGTACTTCGCCACCTCCAAAGGAAAACGCCTAATGTTAAGCCGCCCACAGCTCTAGAGAGGTACTATTGTTGACAAAAAACAATGTAACAAAAATACTGAAATTCGCAAAGGAACCACTTTGACTGGCCTGCATAAAATTGGAGAAATATTCTGTGGTCAGACGAGTCCAAGATTTTTTTATATGGTGGAAATGATCCTTGTCAATATGTAAGAAGGCCAACAAACCTAGAATATAATCCACGTTTCAAAGCAAAAACAATTAAACACGGAGGAGCCAGCATAATGGTTTGGACATGGTTTTCCTTGTATGGTGTTTTTCCAATACATCAAAGTGAAGGTATTATGGATTAGCAAATCTTTGCTAAGATCATGCAGGAAGTAATGCAACCCTATGCTGAAGATGAAATACCACTGAAATGTGTCTTTCAGTTAGAAAATGACCCAAAGCCTAGTCCCCTTTCACACGAAGAAACAAGTTGCTGGAGATTTTTTTGACGTTTTCTTTTAATCTCCTTAAAAATCGCTTGTACCTTTCATACGAGGAAACAAATCTCCAGGCAATTTTTGAAATTTCCTTTGAAAGTCTATTGGTTGAACACACCTAAACCTAGATGTGAAAGGAAATGTCAAAAAATCTCCTCAAATCCTCGACCGGGGAGATTCTGTTCGCCCCTCTTTCCTCCTGCCCTTCTCACCCAGGAACTAAAAGTTGCTGGCAACTCAGTTTCCTCGTGTGAAAGGGCACCTACTAGTAAACTTGCGAAGCAATGATTCCAGGCAAAAACAGTTAATGTGATGGACTGGCCGCAAAGTCTCCGGACTCAAATCCCATTGAGAACTTGTTGTGCGATGCAAAGAAATATGTTAGTAGTTGCCAGCCATCTAACAATAAAGCCCTTAGGGAAGCTAATCAGCACTCATGGAAGTCGATAAGCGTAGAAAGACCCGAAAACCTGATAAACCCAAGCAACGCCGCCGTTGTGCTGGTGTTATTTCCAATGAGGGACTTGCAACTAAATGTAAGTTTAAGGTTCAAACCCTCAACTACATCTTATGATACAATTTTTGTCCTATATTTGGTTTTTTGTAATTGTTAAAGGCGGATCATCTTCGCACTACGCTGTTTTTCAAAGGTTCTTCAATGAATTTGAAAATATAGGATCAAATATTAAGTGTAAATTCATAAACGTCAAATGTTTCCGCATCACTGCTTTTTTGCGATGCTGATGCGCAACGCAGCTGATGCTGATACAAATGCATCAGCAACAACGCATCAAGAATTTTCTTGATTCTAATTTGCTTAAAGTTTGCGCATCACTTGATGCAAGTTTGCAATAATGAACATGTTACGCAAAAAGTGATGCGAGTTTGATTCATTTATGAATGTTTGGCGGAAATGATTGTGCATCATTGCGAATTCATTTGTGAATTTACACTAAATTTGAAATTTTATTTTTTTTTTGAAAATGAAAGCTTAAAAACACCAATTTCAAAATCACATGGGTATTAATTTGTTAAAAATCCACGGATCAACTTTTTTTCAATTTTGATTTTTTGAAATGGAGTACTACTATTATTTTGACCGCAGCTGTACATATGTTTAGTCGATTTCATAAAAGCAAAAATGCCGAAACACTGCCAAATTCATATCCCATTTATTTTGGCAAATAATGTCGGATCTTCAATTCTTCTACTTGGGAGTTTGCTCTCAACAATGAAAACAAATTGTATCAAAAGTATACATAAATACATAGTATCATTTCTTAACAATTGCTTCTGGCAGTGTTGCAGCATGACTTCATTTATGAACTCAGGGTATTTTTCATTTGTGATCGTGTTCCTAAATGGTTCGTGTCGAAATGGCCATTAAAATTGCATCATTACGCTAGTCAGTTACTTCCAGAGTGCCAGAAATGATAGCATCGAAACTTTTATGAATATTATGCGACGACCTATAAACATAATTAACAAAAGAACCTCAGCGTTTTCACTTTTTTGTTTTGAATACAACTCGTGACAATTTTATTTTTTCTGGACAATTAAGGCGAATTTTAAAAGAAGGGGAATGAAAGAACCTGAAAGCACTGTCAGTCGATCGTAAGCATCACAACTGGTCCAAATGCTATTTTGAATAGTATTTGCAATCAGAAGAGAGATTCGATTTGATATGGCCTTTATCAGGATTGATTTGATAGAATTGTTGAATTTTTGGTTTTTGTCTATGGTTGGTTGGTTTTTGTCTATGTTATGTTAGTTTTGCTCAGCTGGAATCTGCAGAAAAATCATCCAGAAAACCAAGTGCTGCTGAGATTCAACCCACGCTCACGGGGACATAAATGTGATAGAATGTGTGGTGGTTTAAGAACCGGTCCTAAAATTTTGTATGTATAAAAATGGCGAATTATGTAAGATGTCTCTCCAGTTTTGTGGGATGAAATTTCTTATTCTATTTCCTATATTATATAATTATACCTACATAATTTTCTTCATACTTTTTGACATAATAATGTTAATACACAAAGTAAGATAGTGTGGAAGGGCTAAAAGTAAGACTTTCCGGTAAAACGATTTGTTTCATGGAAAAGTAAAAGTTATCTCCCTTGACATTCCAAGGTACAATAGTCGGACAAATGTATTTTGACCAACAAAATTTCTTAATTTTCTTTATATAGAAAAAATCTGAAACAAATATATTAGGGGTATTCATTCAACAGCGTAAAGTCGTCGTAATAAAAAGAGCGCGCTTTTTAACATTTTCCGAACCTTCTTTTAATTTTTGGCAGAATGTTGTGAAGCAATATTCTCATACTTGTCTCATCATAAAATAGGAAAAATTTCTTGTATTTGGTTTTAAGACTGCTCTCTTGTCTAAGACAATAATTGAAGGTATGAGCATAGTTTACAGTTCCGTTCGCAAAAAAAAAAAAAAAAATTTGTAAACAATTATGCACCTATCTGTGCAAAATTTTTATAATATTCTAGACGAAAAATGTTTGCCTTGGCCTCAGCCACTCATTGAGTCATTAACTTTCACTTAATTAATAAACTTTACGCCTAAAAATGGAAAACAATTATTTTTGGGTGCAAAAATTATTTGCATGCAAAAAATGCTGTAAGGTGAATATATTTTTGTTTTTTTCGAAGTGTAAACCAACCTTAAACAAAACTTATTATTCCTAACACTATTTTTCGCACGAGAAACAACTGTCGGCTAATCGTTTTGCATGAAATTCCTTGACAGCAATGGTTTTATTTTGTTAACCAACAACCAATATAGTTTTGTGTTTCACCTGAATCAAACTGTAAACTAGGCTTTTCTCAACTTTTGCACTTACAGTTACAGCTTCATTAACCCGTTAAAGTACACTAGTCAACAAAATTAAGGGAACAATTTTTTTTTCAATTTTTGTTAGCATTTTTTGAAGAGCTGTATCTTTGTGACGAGTAGTCGTATTGAGTTGCAATAAAAAGCATTTTACAGCTTTATGTTTTTTGTTTCGAGTTTTTTTTTGCAAACAATTTTTTTTCAAGTACCGTTATTGCGTTATTGCAAAAAATGAGGAGACAACAAAATTATTTTTTTTTAATTTTTTTTGAAGGTCCTCATTTCTATGGATAAATTTAGTTGAGTTAAATTAAATGTTATGATCGGATACCTTGTTTATTCAGCTTCAATTCAGTTCTTTTGTTGTTGTCGTACGATTTTTGTTGACATGGTTTATCTGACTTTGAATAAAAAAGATACTTTTAGCCTTGATTACCAATATCTCAGCAAATAATGACGTTATAAAAAATTCAAATACAGTTTTGGAAATTTGAAAAAGAGTTTTACAAGATTTTTTAAGATTTTGTAGAAATTATTTTTTTTACCCTTCACCGTTAGTTTAAAAAAAATACTAAAAACCGACGTTTTGTGGTCTTTTCGTAAATCTTTTTTTTCTTTGCAAATATTGATTGCATGGCTTGCATTGGTATGCAAATTTATAGACTTTTAAATTATCAATATTCTTGTAAAATTTCAAATTGATTCATCGAACCGTTTTTCCTCACCAAAACTTCAAAGTCTCATAAACCAGGTAAAGGAACAAATTGTGTTGTTCCTAAACAATGTGTAGTCGTCATCAAAATGACAAGAAAACCGCAATTCCAGTGGATTTTTTTCACAGTTTTGCATTAGTTAGATAATTTTTTGAATTGAAATTAAATAAAAAGTACATTAAACAAAAAAAAAATAAAATTTAATTTCAAAAATTTTTCAAACAAAAAAACTTGATTTAAAATTTTTTTTTTTGGAAAAATGTACTTTTTATTTAATTTCAATTTTGCAAACAAATCTCGAAACAAAAAACATAAAGCTGTAAAATGCTTTTTATTTCAACTCAATACGACCACTCGTCACAAAGATACAGCTCTTCAAAAAATGCTAACAAAAATTGAAAAAAAATTTGTTCCTTTAATTTTGTTGACTAGTGTATAAAATAAAGTGAAATATAAGTTGTGCGTGGTAAGGTTAGTTCGTTGTAGAAAAATATGAGTAGCAATCAAATAACATAAATAAATGACGAGCAAAACCAAAATCTTTTTCAGATTGCAAGAAAGTGTTGCACTAAATTGTCTTACAATAAAGTTGAAAAATCACTTTTTTCTTTTCCGTCTTTGAGAAAATTCAGAACTAGCAGTATTTTATTGCTTAAAATTTTATAATACAGAATTCTGAAAAACAGCATTTTGAAAAGCAGAATTTTGAAACCAGAATTTTGACCCGCTCCCAAAATAATTATTTCTTGATGTAACAAGGTCTCAAAAATAGTAAAAAAAATATATTTGGTCATTTTCTAAAAGTAATTTCTTGATAACCCGAGCTGATAGCCACAAACGGATGACGGATTTGAATTCTGCATCTAAAAGCGTACTAATAAACAATCCTCACTGTCTTACTAAAAAGTTAATCGATAATTGCGTGCCTTTTAATTTTGTCAAAATACTTTTTCCCCCATACGTTTTTAAAATACAATTTTTATTTTCAAAACTATAATAATTATGAATCAAACTTTCGTATGTTTTTTTGGGAAGCTCATCTTGATACCATCATAATATATTTTTTCAGATATAAAGCAAAATGCGATTTTTTTGTTTGACAAAATACTGTAAGGTTGGTCGAGGCAGTCTCTAGTTCTAACGAACTAAAATTTCTTAGCTTTTAGAATAAAGCCGCTTGTGTGTCCGAGCATCGGTAAAAATGCACGATTTGGAATGAGTGTTGAACTGAGCTCTCCAGCCGCAAATAATAACGAGTCGTGTTCTGAGTGTAAAACTAGACTAATTTTATTTTCAAAATTTTCTTCTATTTATACTTACAACTAGTTATCATATCATATCATATCCATACATATTCTTATCCTAATTCTTTATTAATTTACTTTGCCTATGACCTACAATACAATACCCCACATGACGTAAGAATTAAATGTCCACTTGACAAAATAAACCTTCGGTTGTATTTCCTCAAAGGCATTCCGAATGCTCAGTCAATGTGTTGCATATGATTGCAGTCATAAACAAATATCGATCTATGGACTTGGCGCATAGTGACCGAACATGCTTAGTGTGTAACATGATCAGTTCAATGCACGATGGTATCGCTTGGTGACGGCTGATGATTTTAAGCACAATTGCATGTAGGTCGATATGCGTCGAGTTCATGAATGTTTACATAATTATTGTTTTGATTTTTTATTGTTTTGATTTTTTATTGTTTACATTTATTAATTGTTTTGGTTTTGGGTGTTACACACAACACCCTCACCCTTTAGAAAAAAAAATAAATTTTTTTTTTATTTTTAAATGAAAAAATTATTTTTGAAACTATATCTTGTTACGCATAGAGATTGAAAAATGATGGATATATTTACAAATTTATATTATGTATATGTATATGTATATATATTATTATTATTATTATTATTATTATTTTTTTTTTTTAATATTATTTATTTCTTGCTTTTATTAAATTATTGTTATGAATTTCTTTATTTTCATTGACAATTCTTACAATACTATTTGGTCCATTTTGTTCTATTATTTTATAAGGACCTCTGAATGGTTTATCTAACTTTTTTTTATTTCCAACTTTTAAATAGACATAATCTCCAACTTTAAAATTTGAATTATTTACATTAGATTGATTTGTACATGTTTTATTTTTACTTTTTTCTAAATTTTCTTTGGCTTTTTCATGAGCGTATTTCAATTTTATTTTTAGTTCACTAACATAATTATCAATATTATATGTTTTTTCTCTATTTTTAATAATTTCACAAGGTAAAGCACATAATTTTCCGTATACTAATTCAAATGGTGAATAATTTGTAGTACTGTGTGGTGTGGTATTATATGTGTAAGTGTAGTAAGGTAATAATTCTTCCCAATCGTCTTTTCCGTCTGTGGTCATTAAATAATCATTTAGAACTCTATGATTTCTCTCTACTGTCCCTAAAGTTTCATGATGATATGGTGTAGACGTAGTTTTTTCTATTTTTAGTAATTTACAGATATTAACTAATAGTTCATTAGTAAATTCTGTGCCTTTGTCTGTTTTTAGTTTCCTAAAACAACCATATTTCAAAATGAATTTTTCTACAATAGTTTTTGCTACTGAAATAGCGTCTTTAGCGACTAGTGGAAATGCTTCTATGAACTTGGTTAATTTACATTGAATGGTGAGAATATACCTGTATCCATTCGATGGCCTGAGTGGTCCTACTGTATCTACTGTTATTACTTCAAATGATGTGCAAGGTGTTTCTGTTCGTACGAACTGTTCTTTAGTGTATTTATTAATTTTTACTTCATTACAAACTCTACAACTATTTATATATTTTCTAACCATCTTATTCATATTCTTCCATACATATTTCTGCTTAAGTTTCGCAATGCATCTTCTAATACCTATATGTCCTCCTAACTTGTCATCATGATATTCTTTTATTAATTTGTTCATCTCACTCGCATGCTCTATTCTTCTTGGTGAATTATATAATATAATGTCTAGACAATTTTCTTTCTTATCATCTTGCAGTTCTGTAAATATCTCTTTAAATTTGTGCACTGATATATTTTCAAAAATGTTATTATTCATTGCTAGCGCTAGCTTTTCTATTTTCACATGCTTTGTATAGGATAACAATTTCTTCAAAATCAATTTTAACTCTGACAGAGAATTATCATTGTATCCAACATGTATTATATCTTTAACTGCATATATTGTTTCTTTTGGTGGCCCCATTAAATTCTTTATATTTTCAAATTCTTAATGTTTCTTGTGTCTGAGATAGATATGCATTCCCATATGTGGAGGTGTACAGTCTCCACTGGAGGCATAATTTCCGGATTTTCTTCTCTTTCACTAATATCTTTCTTATCTTTCAACTTCATCGCTCTGGTTAGGACATTTATATTGTTTATTGGTATCATTTCTTTCAACTCTTCAGAACTTATCTTTATTCTAGACAATGCATCAGCATTTGTATTCATCTTTCCTTGCTTAAAAATTATATCAAAATCGTAATCCATTAAATCTACTCTTATTCTAGTTAATTTAGATGAAGGATTTTTATGGGTAAAAAGACTAACTAATGGCCTATGATCTGTATAGACAACAAATCTTCTACCGTATAAGTATGGTCTAAAGTGGTTTATTCCCCAGTGTATAGCTAGCAATTCTTTCTCTATTACTGCTTTATTCAGCTCATGTTTGTTTAAGGATTTACTTGCATAGGCAATGGGTTTATCATTACCTACTTCTCCTTGAGATAAAATAGCTCCTAATGCATAATTTGATGCATCTGTTGTCAATATGAACGGTTTCGAAAAATCTGGATAGTTTAGTATTGGAGGTGTCATTAATTTCGTTTTAAGGTTTTCAAAAGCATTTTGACAATTTTGTGTCCAGCTAAAGATTTGATCTTTCTTTAATAATTGATTCAAAGGTTTTGCAATTTCAGCGAAGTTCTGGATAAAACGTCGGTAATAATTACAGAAAGCTACAAATCTTCGAACTTCATCTGCATTATCTGGTTTTGGGTATTCTTTTATGACATTATATTTACTCGGGTCTGTTGTTACTCCTTGCGAAGTTATAAGATGTCCAAGATAAACTACTTCTGGTCGCAAAAAGTTACATTTATTTGGATTTAGTTTCAGATTGTATTTTCGTAATCTTTTAAATACTTCTATAAGGTTATTATTATGTTCTTTTAAATTTGAACCGAATACAATTATATCATCTACATATAGAAATGCAGATGTTTGTAGACCACTTAATGCAATTGATAACATCCTTTGAAAGCTATTCGTTGATATTTTTAATCCAAAAGGTAATCTTTTGAATTGAAAGTGTCCCGAATCAGTTGAAAAAGCTGTTAATGGTCTTGATCTGGGATTTAGTGGTATCTGATGAAATGAACTTGTCATATCTAAAGTTGAAAAATATTTAGCCTTTCCTAACTTATCAAGTACATCTTCTAGTCTAGTTAATGGAAATTTGTCATCAACTACTTTTTTATTCAGAGACCTAAAATCTACAACTAATCTCCACTTCTTTAATTCTCCTGTGCTTTTCTTTGGTACAATCAGCAATGGTGAGTTATATGGACTTGTTGATGGTTCAATGATGTCCTCATCCAGTAATTTGTCAACCTGTTCCTCTATTTCATGCAAATTTGCATGTGGTAACCTGTAATTTTTTATATAAACGGGTGTTTTGTCTGTTAATGCTATTTTCTGCTCATAAAAGTTGTTTTTGCTTAATTCTTCTCCTTCTAAATGAAATATATTTTGAAATTGTTTACATATTCTAAAAACTTCTTCTTTTGCATTATTATCTAAATTATCTACATTTATTTCACTTTTTATTTTTTTAAACCTATCTTCATCTTCTAAACTGTTTTTAAAATGAAGTATTTGATAGCTAGAGATTGGTTCTATTCCTAACGAAATATGTTTTAAATTAACCTCATTTTCTGTTGTATTAAGTATTTTTATATGCTTATTTCCTTCTTTCGGAATAATTACGTTAGCTAGGAATATCCCCTTCCTAATTTCTTTTCCATATATGTATTATACTATCTTCTTTTAAATCTATATTTATTAGTTGAATTACCTCTGTTCTTGGCGGTAATTTTATATTATCATAAATATATCTTGTATTCATGTTCATTGGCAATACTATATCTTCTCCATCTAGGGAAATTGTTAATGTGCACGTCTCATAATCAATTTTACAATTATGCTTTATTAAAAAGTCTCTTCCTAGTATTCCATCAGTAGTTAAATTTATTTTATTATCTATTATGCTAAATTTATGTTCAACTTCATTATCTTCGAACCATAAATTTAATTTTGTGATTCCTAAAGTTATTATAGATTCTTTTGCTATTCCATTTATCTGACAATTGTTATCATATTTTACTTTGTAATTACTATTGACTATGCTATTCTTAATTATTGAAATATCGGCTCCTGTATCTATTAATAAATTTATTGGTTGATTTCTGCCTTTTATTTTTAATTTTATAAAATTTGTGTCTTTGTTGGAATTTTGTATGTAAATTATTTTCTTCTGAATGTGTGCCCCGGGTTTTGTCGGCCGGGGACATACCCGTTTCCCTGAGAATTTTTTCTGTCATTATAATTTTGCGTTCTGTAATGTCCTCTGTTGTTTATATTTTGTCCCCTGAATTGGTTGGGATTACTATTATTGTTCTGATTATATGAAGAGTTAGCATTTGAATAATTTCGGTTAAAGTTTCCTCTGGGGTTACCTCTACCTCTCTGTATCCTATTAAAATACATTATCTGGCTAGAATGCTGAGGACTAACTTCTAAAGCAATTTGCACTACTTCTGCAAGCTTGGATGGTCTTGCAGCCATTACTAATGATTTATAAGGTTCTGATAAACCATTTTTGAATGCTGCTAGTCCTATTTGGTCATTCAGCTTGACTATTGTCTCTCTGTGTGCCTCACCCTGTTCCGAAATTTGTAAATCGTTCAAAGATGCTAGTAGATGTTCTATTCGTGAAGAAAAGACTGAAACATTTTGGTTTCCTTGATAGCTTTGCGAAATCTCACTATGTAATCTAAAAGCATTTTTGTTTGATTTATATGATGATTTTAAAATTTGTCGAAACTCATCAAAAGTTGTCGGTGTATTTTCTGTTTGGATCTTATTTTTTACTTTTTCCGATAGCTTAGTAGCCAGAACGAATTTAATAAGTGTTTCTTTTTGGTTTATGTCTTTAAGAGTATTGTGATAGAATTCTATCAAACCTAGAAAATTATTCAGCTCTTTTTGACTACCCTGAAATTCAGGTATCACCTTGGTGGCTGTTACTAAATCAAAATTTGCCATTGTGCTTTCTGCCTCTATTTCTGTGTTAGTATCTGTCTCTTCGTTTTCTTCTATTGTTTCCAAATTTTCGTTTTCACCTTTTATCTTTAGATATTCCCGAATTTGTATAACTAAAAAGTCAAATTTTTGTTTTAGATTTGTAATGTCTTTTAGGTCAGCTGTGTTTTGTATTTCTAACCATGTCTGTTCAATTTGTTTATCAACCTTTTGTACATATTCTTTAGTATACGTTCTATTAGGTGCTTTTTTTAAATTTTCTAGTATTTTTCTTAAATTTACAAACTCCATATATTTAAAAGTATTTTTATTATTTTTTTTCCGATTTAAAAGATTTATATTCTATATGTAACATAAAATTTAATTAATTTTTTTTTTTTTTATACATTGAGTGTTTTAAGGGCATGTTTCCTTAAGTATTTTTTATAGTACGAATTTACTTTAAATAATATTATGATGATTAAAAAAAAGAAATTAAAATATACTATTCTGTCTGATGAGATTAATGGATATGTCGTATTTGCTGCTGCAGATGTTGCTGCTGCTACGTTATTATTGATGATTTCCTCCTTGGAAGTTTTGCCACCCATTGTGCTTTAGCTCCTTGAGCTCACCAATGAGGAGTCGTTTCTGGTTTCCAGTACTCAGGTTTATAATCCTCTGGAGGTCTGCACACTTCTTCTGGAACTGTCTTTTGCGGCCTCCTCGCTTTTTTTGTTTTGTTTTCTGCTTCTCTTCTTCTTTGTTCTTTTGTTCCTTTCTTGTTAATTGTCGTTTTCTATACTCCTCTATAGACAATGGTTTTGGACCAGCGGTCTTGGGAGTTGGGATATATTTTGGGAATTTTATAGATTCTACAGAAGTTGTTGGACGGTATTCTGTGAGTTCTTCCCACTTTCTGAATATCTCATTGATGTCCTCTAGTGTAGTCATTTATTTGCTTGATTTTGAGGAAAAGAGAACAAATGTTTCTGAAGATTATTATTGGTTCAGACTTGCAGGATCGCCATGTAAGGTTGGTCGAGGCAGTCTCTAGTTCTAACGAACTAAAATTTCTTAGCTTTTAGAATAAAGCCGCTTGTGTGTCCGAGCATCGGTAAAAATGCACGATTTGGAATGAGTGTTGAACTGAGCTCTCCAGCCGCAAATAATAACGAGTCGTGTTCTGAGTGTAAAACTAGACTAATTTTATTTTCAAAATTTTCTTCTATTTATACTTACAACTAGTTATCATATCATATCATATCCATACATATTCTTATCCTAATTCTTTATTAATTTACTTTGCCTATGACCTACAATACAATACCCCACATGACGTAAGAATTAAATGTCCACTTGACAAAATAAACCTTCGGTTGTATTTCCTCAAAGGCATTCCGAATGCTCAGTCAATGTGTTGCATATGATTGCAGTCATAAACAAATATCGATCTATGGACTTGGCGCATAGTGACCGAACATGCTTAGTGTGTAACATGATCAGTTCAATGCACGATGGTATCGCTTGGTGACGGCTGATGATTTTAAGCACAATTGCATGTAGGTCGATATGCGTCGAGTTCATGAATGTTTACATAATTATTGTTTTGATTTTTTATTGTTTTGATTTTTTATTGTTTACATTTATTAATTGTTTTGGTTTTGGGTGTTACACACAACAATACTTTTTCCGACTATTGTATGTTAAAAGTCATGGCATTACTATAAGCATCAATTTTTGGAAAATTCTCTTCAGAACGTTGGCTAGAGGAAAATGCTCGAGTTAATTGGATGGTTAAGCAGAAACAGCTGAATCAAGGAGATGGATCAGCTTTGGTTGGACTCTTTTGGTGCAATGAATGCTATGATGAATTAGATTTAACTGTAACTGAAGTAAATTTTTTACTTTCAAACAAAAGTATTCATCATAAGGCCTTAGATATTTCTTCTGATATATCCTTTTAAAACTCTTATAGCACTGAAATTATTTAAGATGAATTTATAGCCTATTGAATAGACCTTTTAAAAAGGAACAATTACGTGCAAGGGTTTTTACTATTGAATATGTTTGTTTGGCCCATAATCATGCTTAAAACCGAAAATGCTACTAAATTCACCCATGCGTTCCTGAGAGAATGGTCACACTGGCCACTTTTCAGTATTTTTGGTATAACTTGAAAACTAAGCCGAATTTGACAATTTTACATACAATACTTTTTGTTCAAAATTAAATTTTCTATCGGAATGGATAGTTTGGAAAATTTCTTAAAAAAAATTTAAGGAGGAAAAGTAAACAAAAACCAACATAAAAAAATCGAAATTCAAAGATTTTAAATTTTTTTTCTAAATTGCGCATAACTTTTTTGGGAGCAAAGATACGCTCAAGACATGCAAGAACAAAGTAAACTAGAGTCTTAAGGCCTTAATATGGCATGCTTAAAAAACCATATTGTTTGAAAATTGACAGAGATATAGGCATTCAAACTTTACCATTTCTTATCATTTTTCGCGGTTTTTGCCCAAAAGCCAATTTGTTGGTACTTTATGACAAATTTTACATTCCTAGCATTTAGTACCAAATCTTATGTTAATCGGACCAGCCGTTCGGTGTGTAGGTCTGAAAGCATTTAAAAACAGCCGAAAAACGAAATTGCGCACTTAATATACTTTTTAAAAATTCTCTATAGTTGTAATGTCATATTATGTCAAAATTTTGATTTTGAACATTTTTACGATAATGAAATTTGCCATATTGTACCGAAAAAGGGACTTTCGGGCAAAAACTGCGAAAAATTATAAGAAATGATAAGGTTTGATCGGGAATATCTCTGTCAATTTTGAACAAATATTAATTTTTGAACATGCCATATTAAAGCCATTGATTGGGAACTGAGTTTGTCGAGATCCTATGATTTGCAAGATGTCTGTACTATTTACAAATATAATTGAAGACATTTTCAGTAAGTGTGTGCCTTAGGGTGGTCCTTAAATTGGACATTGTCTTGGATAGCATTCGATTCAAAACATTGAAAAACAATTTCCCTAATTTTTTCAGATTTTTATTTCACCCCCCTGGTATCCCTTTTTTCACTTCAAGGTACAAGTAATGGAGTTAGGGTGATTCTTATAACACGCAAAAAAAAAGTCGGAACTTATAGATTAGATTCAGACGAAAAAAAATCGTATTGGAGGGGGGTCTATTCCCCCCCGTTCAGGCAGGAGGGGTAATTTTCTAAAAATTTGACCAAAAATAGAAAAAAAAATATTAAAAAACAACGGGACCACTAACAATGGCATGCTATAGCTTTTTTAAAAGCCATGAATCCAGTCTCTAATGTATTTTTTAAATCAAGTTTTTATTGTAAATAGTTTTTGAAAAAATAATTTTCAAACCTTAAAAATAAAAACAAAAATAATAGTTTTTTACGTTTGAAAATTATATTTTTCAGAAAATATTTACAATAAAAACTTGATTTAAAAAATATATTAGAGACTGGGTTCATGGCTTTAAAAAAAGCTATAGCATGCCATTGAAAGTGGTCCCGTTGTTTTTTAATAATTTTTTTTCTATGTTTGGTCAAATTTTTAGAAAATTACCCCTCCCGCCTGAACGGGGGGAAATAGACCCCCCCTCCAACACGATTTTTTTTCATCTGAATCTAATCTATAAGTTCTGACTTTTTTTTTTGCGTGTTATAAGAATCACCCTAACTCCATTATTTGTACCTTGAAGTGAAAAAAGGGAGACCAGGGGGGTGGAATAAAAATCTGAAAAAAATTATGAAATTTTTTTTTCTCCATTTAGAGTCATTTGATGCCTATCCAAGTTGGATTTTCAAAAAAACCCAAAATAAGGACCACCCTAGTGTGCCTACTAAAAAAAATTTTAAGCTCAAACAAGCCTGTCTAGTTTTATAAACGATTAATAAACCTTAAAAAAGAAAAAGTTTACTAAATGCTATATTTCATGGTGAATTCTGTCGATTAAGAAAGGAATATGAATTTTTAAAATGATTTCTCTATCGCGGGCTTCTATCAATCAAAACTTGTAAATCAAATTTGCTTAGATTTTTAATCTTTGTCTTTCAAAAAGTATATTTTGGGTAGCTGGAAGTATTCTTTTGTTACTCCAATACACAAATCTGGTTCGAAACAAGCTGTCGAAAATTAAAGGCCCATTGTGAAGCTTCAGTTAGTTCCCAAAATGTTTGAGGCTATTGTTAAAAGAAAATTATACTCAGTTGTTCGCAGGTTGATATCTGAGTCTCAACATGGGTTTGTAAGTGGTAGGTCAACAGTAATTAATTAAGCGATCTTCACTAACTACTGCCCTTGTAACATGGAACAGCACAATCAATTTGACACTATTTTCACAGACTTCGCTAAATCCTTTCATCCCGTGTAATTCCATATCTTGGAGCGAAAGTTATCGAGCCTAGGTTTTCACTCTACCTGGTTGAAATGGATAATGAGCTACTTTAAAAAAAGAAAACAGTATGTTAAAATAGGATCTCATCTTTCATTCAAAGGTTATTTTTAATCACTCAGGAGTGCCACAAGGCAGCCATTTAGGACCACTCTTTTTTCATTTCTTTACTAACGACTTACCAAATTGTATTGTAGATTCTATCGGCTTGTTATTTGCAGATGATTTCAAACATTTTTGATTAGTAAAATCACTATCTTATTGTATACAACTACAACAAGATATTAATAGATTAACCGAGTGGTGTAAAATCAATTGCCTACATCTAAATATTCGTAAATGCTCAATCATGTAATTTACAAAGTCTTAATCCAATTTTATTTGAGTATAAAATCCTAAGCAGTCTTCTTCCGCGTGTTTCTGTTCAAAAAGACCTGGGAGTTGTTTTTGATAGCCAATTTAATCTTGCTTTGCATAGAGATTTTAGCCGCGTTTTATTATAGCTAATAACCCATATGGTTCACCTCTAAAAAATAAAACGATGTGGGTTAGTGCAAAAACAGTGCTATATATCAGTCTTTTTTTTCTAATGTTTATTTGTTTTTCGTGTAAACACTTGTCTCTTTTCCTCTCTATTCCTAACACTGCTGACAAATCGCTGACTTCATTCACAATGGTAAATAGCCCTCTGCCGGTCAGAGTAAAAACCTCTATCTGGGTTATTGAAATTAACCTCGATAAAAACCTAGATCCCATGTTGTTTTTGTAATACATGTTAAAAGATAACCTCGACCCAGACCCAGAGATAATAAAACGCAGCTTTTGTAATCTCTAAGACGATGTTTAGATTGGGAAGGCTGAGACCGGTCTCACGGGGGTTTCTGGACAAGAGAAGCGGGGGGTCAGGGTTGTCGTGAGGCATGAAGAAAACATAAACATCCGACTCATGAGTCTCATTTTGTTGTTGTTTCAATGCGCAAAACATTGAAGTCGTTGTTGTTTCTGTGTTTTGAGGTGCCTCAAATTTTCTAATGTAGACACGATGAGACTCACGAGTCCGGACTCAATTTTCCCAATCTAAACAGGCTCTAAGGCAAATGCTATACTTGGGTTTCTTTGTCGTAATGCTACAGACTTTTGTGATCCATACACCTTAAAGTCGTTGTCATTTCCCTGGTTTGCTCGTACCTCGAATACTGTTGTATAATATGGTCTCCATACTATAACATAAATTCGTTGCACAGTACACATATCTAAGGTATTATCTTGCGCATGTTGTCTGAAATGAGAACTGTCAAAGAAAGAAAAGATGGCGGCCTTACGTGACCCCGTCCGCTGTATTACAACAACAACGAAGAAAACAAACACAAAAGGATAATTTAAATAACACTAAAAACTAGGAAGGAATGTTGTTTGCATGACAAAATAATGTTAATAAACACTAAAAAGCTTGAAACAATTGTATTTTCTTATAAATAAGTAACAAATGAACACATAACACACAACAAATTTTGATGTTTAACGAGTGGGGGTCACGGGATTCGCCATTTTCCACTGATTTTGATGGATGCGCAGAACTGAACAAAAATGAAAACGCTAATGATATTACCTTCAATATGTGTACTGTGAATTCGTTGGGCATTGAAAGAATTCAGAAGAGGTTTACAAAGTACACTCTACGCAAAATTTTCTCGCGATCAAATATGCCTACTTATGATACTAGATGTCTTATGATTGGCTTTAAACCTCTCAATAAAAGGACAGTTTACTATTTCATAATTTTTGGTAGAGATATTTTCTGTGGCCACATAGACAGTTGTTTACTGTCATTACTTAATATTAATGCACCAACGCGGTCCCTTAGGCCGAGACAAAATGCTTTCTTTTATATAGCTAGATACCACTAATTACGGTTCGAATAATCCTATGAATAATGCCGCTGTGTTACAATTCGACAATTACCAAATTTCTGTCATGATTTGGAATTGTTTCGATATTACTCTACTTAAGGTATTTGATATTAAACTTCATGAACTTAAAACTCGGAATATATTTTAGATCTCATTACTTTTTTTGGCTGACTTTTTACGCACATAAGACTTCTTGTACACATAAGAACTTGGCTTCTTTTTTAACATTTATGTTTTTGTTGTGATTCTATGTTTTTTGATTCTAGAAACTTATTTAATGCAATTAATCTAGAATAAACTTCACTGATCTTCGAAGTCGAAGCCAAATAATCGACATACCATCCGCCTGTTTTTGTAATATATATTATTCTTCGCAGAAGTAAGAAGCAATAATTTTGATGATTGAAGTTGTTTCAGCTTACCATAAAACTTTAAACAAAATCCTTTATCGTTACGTACTGTGAGTAAAGCAGCCACCGATTACCTTTTTTAATTCTGATTTAATAATTTAGTAGTCTTCGTTTATTTTAATTTTAGTTTTATTTAAAAGATTCAAGTGTTTTACAATATTTTTAGTTAGTTTTGAATAGTTATATGAATTTATATTAAGAACATTTTTATTAAAACAAAAATGGAACCAACTTGGGCAAATGAAATGATTGATTGAGATTTTAAATGTCCGCGGTTATAGAAGTATTCAACATACGACTCGAGTGGCAAATGAGGGGATATGGATGGAAAATAGAAAAGAAATCATAACGAATATCGGAACAAATTTAGCAGTGTCACACTATAAAAATCATACAACTCGAAAAAGTAATGGAAGTAGGTGAGATGGTGGTTAATAGTGGAAAAGACGGAACGTAGAAAATTTATTTAGAATAAAGTCGTACTATACAAATCGGAATGTATAAATCCCGACTTACCAATATTATAATATTCTGTGCGACTGGAATTCGTTCAACAATGGAGGCATCAATACATAGAATTATGCCTATTCATGAACACTGTAACAATCTGCCCTCCGTATCCCGCCATTCAAATATGCATCAATATGCAAATATGCTTGAACTTTGAACGCATACATGTTTCGGAATGTATTAATAAAACTAGATTGTTTTTTGTATGTGAGTTAATATTTTGAATCTTGTTCATCTCCAGTGTCAGTCCACCAAGTTTATTCAAAATCACTTCAGTAGTTACGACGCATAAGGGAACAGACAGACAAACGCACTTTCACATTTATAGTATTAAATATATTAAAATATTTATTATTAAATAGGAATACATTTACTATTTTTTAATTTACTAATTTTTGGTTTTATTTTATTAACGCTAATCAATTTTTTTTTCTCGAGTATTCATAAATATCTTACGAGCTCAATTTTGGCAAAATATTATTATTGGTATGTTAAGTGAATATTAGAGATTTTAAGATAAGGCAAGTTTTTTATTCTCTTGATTTCCAAGTTGTGTTCAAATCAATGTAATTCTCTTGCCTTGCCTTGCCTTGAACTTTCTTGTGTTCGTTACATATTCCCAATTTGTATCTTATAAAGTTATAGTATTTACTTCCAATAAATAAATGGATATTACACTTTATAAAATACCGATCACAACAACAATTGAATTAAAAAAGAACTATTGAAAAGTCTTCTTCTAAACGCAATTTTGCACGTTTAGCGATGGTTCCCATTGGGTCCGATGGCGGTGGGATGCCAGTAAAATAATGAGCACTTTCTTTAAAAAAGAATTCTGTTCGGCCTGATTTGTAGCCATATAATATGCAGTCACCAGTTCTACAAATAGATTTAAATTATTCTAAAAATATAGAGTGATTCCAGTTTTCCAAGACAAATTTCACGATGATAATGGTGATACCTATGTACCCTCTGGATTAGGTACAAATAATGTTTAAACCAAAACTTTAAGACTACTTACTATTTTTTGAAATATATATATTGAGATGGTATTTTTTTTTTTTTTTTTTTTAAAGACTTTAATTTGAATGTTTTATTATTTGATCAATTCCATCTCGAAGTGTGTGATGTCAAACTGGATTCACATTGAATTTGAAGGACGGGTAACCTTACCTTAAAAATATATCGGTGATAAGCTGGCCCGTACTAAGATCTGTGCGCATGTGTTCAAGAAAGGATTGATCGAGAGGTGTCCAAGGGCCGTGATTCAAAAGAGTATCCCATTTCAAATCAACACAAATCAGGCTGTAGATACCTTCGCTTACACCTTCCATCATGTTAACATTTAATGTTTGATTAAGATGAGATTCCATTTTCCCTAATTTTGCGACACATTTATCAAACTTAAAAAAATAAAAAAGGTTTATTGTTATTATGTACATATTTAATTATAAAATTTTGTATATTCGTTCATTTGTTACAAGAATGTCATTACTCAAAATTAAAATATATGAAAAAACGAATGTAGTTCAACAAATAATGCGCTCTTTTTTAAATTTAGAAGAGATATCGATGTAAAATGTACTACAAAAAGAAAGAACAGAAAACCACAATGACAATGTTATTCCTACTTCAAAATGACGGTTTTGTAGCATATGTTCCTAAATTATGATTAAATAAAAGTTACAAAATGTTGTTTTCACAATGATACAATAAAAAATAAATGAATAATCTAACTAATAAAACTCTTTATAATTAATTAATTTCTATGGTTTTTCTTTTTTAAGCTTTTGGAAAGCAAAATAACAGTTTGCCTTTGGTGGCTCAAACTACAGATATGAATAAATAAATTACAGGATTGTGTGTTCCATGGTGCTCTAAACTGTTCTACATTCTGTCACTTTGTGTTCAATGAAGTTATCCAGAACAACTTAGTACAGTATTTTCTGCACCTATTTTTGAGTGAGAAGTCAAAGCGTCAGCTGATTTTTTTGTACTTTTCTTATATCTTTGAAGTTAAATAGGAAGAACAAAATATAAAAGAATATGTACAGTGGTGGCCATAGAATTAGAAACAACAATTCTAAACGCACTTTATCAACCATAATATTTTTTGTAAGCACCAGCGTGCGTGGCTTGTGTCGCTGGTCTTTGACAGGTGACATGTTTGTTCTAAATATGAGTTTCCTTGAACGCGAACAGTTTATAAAACACCGTTATTTTAGAAAATTCATTTATAGTCGACATTTTTGCTGGACACGAAATTAGAAACGACAAAAGAATTGGTAAATTAAAAAATAAAGAAAATTATTATCAATGTGAGTTGATTGTTTTCAGTTTTTTTTTTTTGATGATTTTTATAATATTAATATTTATTAATTGAAAATACAGCGGCGAAAATGGGCAAAAATAATTCTTGTAGTCCAGAACTCCGGAAGCTCATAGTGCAGTGCTATCAAAACGAAAACGAGTCAATTGATTCCATAGCAAAAAGATTTAGTTGCTCGAAAAAGATGGTATTTGATGCTATTCAAGTCAATAAAAGGACTGGCAGCTTTGAAAACCCAAAAAGAAAACCAAAAGATCGAAAATCCACTCCAAAAGAGGACAGATTGATATGCCAAATTAGCAAAGCTGATCCTTTTTTGACTTCTGCAAAAATAAAAGAGGTTGTTTCGCCCCAATTGGGTCAAGAGCTATCAGCTAGAACCATAAGGTGCCGACTTCTAGAATATGGGCCACGTGGATGCATTGCCAGGAAAAAACCACATGTTTCCAAAAAGAATTTGAAGAGGCGTTTGATGTTTGCTAAGCTTCACGCAAATAAAGCCATGGGATTCTGGAATAAAATACTTTGGAGTGATGAATCCAAATTTGACTTGTTCGGGTCAGATGGTAAAGTGTATGTTAGACGCCCTCAGACGAAGGAATTGGATCCTAAATATACTTTAAAGACCGTTAAGCATGGAGGAGGAAACATAATGGTTTGGGGTGCGTTCTCGTGGCATGGAGTTGGCCCAATAGTAAGAATAAATGGTCGAATGGACCAACATATTTATGAAGGCATCTTGGAAAATGTCATGGAGCCTTATTCATTTGCACACATGCCCATTAGTTATGTTTTCCAGCACGATAACGATCCAAAGCATACAGCACGGATTGTTAAGCAGTGGTTTTTTGATACAAAAACTAATGTTTTGGATTGGCCCGCCCAAAGTCCAGACTTGAATCCTATCGAGAACTTGTGGGCAGACGTGGAGAGAAGGCTTAAGTCCAAGAACCCAAAAAATTTTGAGGAACTTTTTGAAAATATAAAGGAGGTCTGGGAGAGTATACCCCCATCAAGATGCCGCGCCTTGGTAGAAAGTATGCAGGCAAGATTAGCTGCAGTGACAAAAAATAAGGGATTTCCTACAAAATATTAATTTTGCATCGAACATTTTTTATGAAATACCAGTTTTTTCTTTGCGTTTCTAATTGTATGGCCAGGTGCGATTTGGGTTAAATAAATAATATTAATTTTCTACTGTTAGTGTCACGCTTTTATTTTTTATGAAATATTCAGAAGTGTACTATGTGTCATGGTCTATTAAAAGAACCACTAACCAGCCTCAACAAATTTCCTTAAAAAAAGTTATGCAATTTAACATTGTTACAAAATTCTTGTTTCTAATTCTATGGCCACCACTGTATATGTAGGTGTTAATTTCAAATTGAAAATTAATGAAAAAAAATAACAATTCAAACTCTTTTATTGTGATACTTCAAAGCCCAAAGATTATCTGTTCTTTCTTGATCTGACAGTGTTCACAAACTTGTGCTGTTGTGATCAAGTTTTTAACACGCTTTTATTTTAGTTTCGGCTGTATGTATGTATATAACGGAATCTTTGGGCGTGATTTTGACCTACTTCAAACGGTCCGATTTGATTCAAACTTTGCACACTTATCAAAGCCCGATGACAATACAATAATTCGATCAAAATATCCCATTATCCCGATTAGGTTCGCCAGGATTCATAAATTCCTTTCGGGATCCTTTGCATGAGAGTAAGAGAGATTAAGCATGCATGCAGCTTGGTAAAACGGAGTAGAGACTTTCTCATGGTAGCTGCGTTCTAAACTTGTTTGTTTCGTTTACACAAATGTATTAATTATTAATTAATCAATTAATTAACACGCTTTTATTAGTTTCGGTTATATGTATGTATGTATGCATGTATGTATGTCTTTGGACGTGATTTTGACCCACTTCTGGCGGTCAGATTTGATTCAAACTTTGCACACTTGTCGAAGCCCAATGACAATACAATAATTCGATCAAAATATCTGATTATCCTGATTAGGTTCGCCAGGATTCATAAATTTCTTTCTGGATCCTTTGTTGCCTTATAACAAATCGAACTAAAAAATGAAAAATAAATTATAGTTTAAAAAACTAAAAACACGCTTTTAGAGTTAATCAAACTAAAAAGTAAAAAATAATTTTTAGCATGAGAATAAAATTACCGACGAGAAAATTAATCTCACTGTTCTAAAAGCGTGGAGTGCCTTGTATGACATATTTAAACTAACTGCATATCGACCAGGTAATTATATAGGTGACTGAAATATAATTCCGGTACGTGTCTCGGATAGCTTAACTGGTAGAGCTCTAGGCGCGTAACAAATAGATCTGGGTTCAATTCCCAGTCCGGGCTTTCCGAATTGTTTTTTCGGTAAGCGAAAATTTCGCACTGAGTAGGCCCTCCCTTTCCTTTATCCTTTGTTTCCCCATTTTCCAAATAAGCTCAAAATGGCGATATCGAAATTTAGAGCTTGGTATCAATCATCATAATTTTCATTGTTTCATTCCGAAATGCACAGTTAGTTAAAAAATGTCATACAAGGCACTCCACGCTTTTAGAACAGTGACATTAATTTTCTCGTCGGTAATTTTATTCTCATGCTAAAAATTATTTTTTACTTTTAAGTTTGATTAACTCTAAAAGCGTGTTTTTAGTTTTTCAAACTATAATTTATTTTTCTTTAAACACAGCTCATAGGATGCGTGTTATCTTACGCGCGGTTGAATTTGAACAGCATTCTGTGAGATATGTATTATAATTGAATCATGCTCTAAAATGATGGAAAATACCCAAATCCCCCCAAAAGTTTCCTTTTATATATTTAAGAGTTAAAATACAGTTTCCATAGCTTTCAAAGAAACAATAAATGTGTTTTTTTTTATTTTGTTTCAAAGAGGAGAGGAGAACTGTAACACTTGTGTCACAAACTACACACATATTTTGTTTACAGTTTGAAGACGTTAAAATGTTATTTAATGTTAACGTGATGCAAATGCGTTTTTCTATATACTATGTGGTTACTTTATCAAGATTCATACATGACATGCGCGAAATTGAATATGCTGCAGCAGTTTTTATTATTATCATCTTTTTCAAAAATTTTAATTTAAACAACCATTTCATTTTTGAAATTTGACTTAAAATTTGTAAAACCGAGTTTGAAATAAAATTTTTAAAAAAGGATGCATGCAAATGACTTAATAAAAAAAATTAAAGAATGGAGTCCTACCTTTAAAAAATACCTATACCATGATCTTTTTGGTGTTGCCGTTGTTTTTCTAACATTTTTTACTTATTTTAAGTAATTTTTAAAAGAAAATTGCCCCCCCCCCCCTTACATGTGTTTCAAACCAGCCTAAATGCTTCAGAGATGTGTTGCATCTTAATTTTATATCTTAAACCGTAATATGTAAGGAATAAGAAAATCATATGCAGAACCCAGGCAAAAAATATGTGTTAATCAGACTACTGACAGTTGACTGTTTGAAAAACATCAATTAAAATATTCTTATATTTAAAAAATAATGGTTGTTTCAAGGTTTTTCTGTCAACTATCAGAATTCGTAGCCTGACGTCAGATTTAAATAATGCAATCAGAAAAAATGTCAACATTATTAAAACTATTACTCTAGATTACTTTTATTATTTCGAGTTTTTGAGTAGTTGAACTAAAACTTGTCTGGAACTTCCAACCGTCAAAGTTTCAAATTTCTTTCAGATTTGATCAGATTAGGTCTAAAAATAATATCCAATAAAACAAATTATAAAATGGTCCAACCCAGACTGTAGCGCCACCTAAAGTAAGTAAGTCAGATTTTATGCGGCTCGCCGTGTCATTACATCCTAACCTATCTTATCCTAACAGACTAGAAGAGTCCGCAGCATGTTTGAGTGTGAATGTTAGCAAATTAGCACGACTGGAGCGCACGTACTTGCTCTTATGTTCAAGTTGCTTGGAACATAAGAACTTTTAAATTATGCAATTAATTATAGAAAAAATATAATAAAACATATAAAAAAGCATACAAAAAGCATCCAAATCGTTCTTTAAATTGTAACAACTAGTAAAATAGCTTAGCGCTCAAAACCTAGTATGCCATTTTATTACTTGAAAAAATAGGAATACATATATGCAAAAAAGAAATTTAAAATCGTTGGAGCGGTTTTCTTAAAAACTAATTTTTTATATATACAATTTTAGGAATATTTTAAACAAAATTTAGTGATGCACATTTTAAAAATACATTTAAAAACCTAGTTTCAAAAAAATTTATGAATCTATTTTTGAAAAATGCTGAATTTTCAAAAAAATTTAATATCTTTTTAAAACTTTTTAAAAGTCCAAAACTTATTATTTTTCAAATTTTTTAACATTTGAAGAAGTTTTTTCATAAAAATTTTGATTGAAATCCGTTAAGCCGTTAATGAGAAAATCGAAAATCAAGAAAACTGTTATATGGTATGTACCGTTAATAACAGTTCTTGGTAATATTTTTTTTTCTACCAAAATATATACTATGCCTGATTTTTTTTTATCAAAATCGTTGGAGCCGTTTTTGAGATATATAAGCTTTTCCTTAACGGTTGTATGGCAAGTACCGTTATTTTTGGAGCTAAAACAAATCCTATTTCCCCTCTGGAGAGTTACAAAAAACCTTAAGCTCGAAATTTTAAGAAAAGCGCATCATTGGGTTAGGCTGCGGATGCAGATGCAAACAGACAGACAGAATTATGCCACCTACTTTTTCCGTGTTCTCTATCATCGTAATGTCATGTTTGATTGCTATCTCAAATTTTTTGTCCACGTATCCAAAACTTTCTATATCGCAAGTAAAAATTTTAGCCCTAGGGCTACAGGGTATATAGGTGCTTCTCTGCCAACTGTGATTCTTTTTTTAGAAAATTTTCAAAAATTAAAACTTCTTGGAAAATTTTTTTTTGTTTTTGTTGCTGGAACTAGAATAGACGATAATGACACTCTTTTTCTTTTTTTTTCATTTTATATTTGTTCTCCCTCTTTCTGACCATATTTTTGTTGAGATTCTTGATTGTCTAATACGTTTTGACCTTTTGACGTTTCTACTTCCCTTTTTTTTTAATTATCTCTTTTTCGTGTTTGAAGTCTATTCTTCTGAATGGCAACCTTTTTCTTTGTGCTGGGTAAGTACTTAGTTTTTATTGCACGGAATGATTTTTGTTTGGCTCTTGTAAGGTTTTGCTACCGTTCTTATAAAGAAAATTGGTAGAATAAAATATTATTGCAAGAAATTATTTAATTATATTTAATTAAAGGTCAATAAGTATTTAAATGCCACGGTACTGACATTCAGACAGTTTATGTAACCTCACTTCTCTTTGATTTTGAGAAAAATAATTTCCAGGACAGTTTGTGCCGTTAAAAGGAATACAAAATTCTGATAACCAACGAAAAACATGTTATAACATGATTTAAAAATACTACCACGGTACTGACAAATAAATTTGTGACATACTTTCATTGCATGAAAACATATCACTCTTAAAGTAAAACAACGTACAAAAAATAAAATTACTGTTGTACTATACATAAATAGTGTCTCTTTTGGAAAACCACAATATAAACGTGTTTAAACCAAAACAAAATGGCGGTTGAGCGGAAAATTTTTTGAACTCAAAAATAAAACTTAAACCTCGGACAACATTCATTCATGATTATTTTATTCAGCAATAAGTATGTTGTCTTAATTTTTACAAAATTTTGTCAAGTAAGTATTGCAATCAAACTTTTCTAAGGATAACATTTTTTTTAATGAAGTATTTAATTAGAAAATAGTAGATTTAATTGGAAAAACAAGGCACGGACATGTCATGGTACTGACATTTGACTACACTTTTGCAAGCCATGTGAAATAAGTAGCAAATTTAGTCTTGATATTGAATGTAGATGGTAGTTAATAGCCGTTCACTTAATTCAAACCAAAAATATATATACAAACATTTACATTAAATATCAAAAAAAGCACTGGACGCAAAGAATCACAGTTGGCACGGAATCACCCATATTTATAATTTTCTTTAATATGTACAAATTAGTTATTTTATTAAGGGCTTGTTTCACATTCTCTGATTAAAGTTTCAATTAAGCTACTTTGAACTTATTCATCAGTTAAGAACCTCATTTACGTTTCACAATATCTGAATACGTCTAACTAGCAATTAAAGTTCTGAGTATTTTAATGGCCAGATGAAGTATTGATTAGCAAATTTAACTGGTGATTAAAACATTCAAAGCTGTAGGTGCAAAACAGACAAACGGATTAATTTAATGGTTACTGAATGTGTTTGAGAAATAAGAGGGCGAATTTGATAAATAAATGTTTGCACGGTGTGATGCAATTTTAGAATTTAAAGTATAGGGATACAAATGGCTTAGTATTCTTGCAACAAGGTGCAATGATTTTTCGTGCAGTTACTTTTACTATTAGGTACCTCAAATTTTGACTTCCAGAGTACCTACAAATAAAGAGAAAGTCTGAGTTCCACTTATGTAACTGCCCAAAAAATCTAAGAATCGCGGTGGCTTGAGAGCTACTTTAAAGTCTTTCATATGAATTCCTATACACACTCTGAGAGCATCGAGACCTGTGGTTTTAAATATTTTGTATGTATATTAAAAGTGATTTCCCAAAGCCTTAAAACGTAAAAAAAAAAAAAAAACTCATTTTCGGGGACGTTTGTTGGTGGTCTTGGGACATCTTAGGCATCCTAATGAACTTAAAGTGGTTACTTTACCCTCCATGAAGCAATTTTTTTTAGAAAAATTGTTATTTCCATGCACTTTTTCTCAGTATGGTAACACTTCATGCAGTAGACGAAAGTATTCGTTTTATATAATCTTCACAAAAAGCCTCCTGTTGCAATCTGTTTCGAAGTCTCGGTCTAATTTTGATGTTTATTAATTATTTTTTTTGAATATTTTCATTCTGTCAGAAATATTTTGTCTGGAAAACTGGAATAACTTACGAATAACTAATTGACACATAATTTTGATACTTCGATCTTCACAATGATCGTTAATGGGAGGATTTAATTTGAGAATAATTTAATTGTCGAGTAACAAATCAGAGCTTTACTCAAACATTGTGAAACAAACCCTTAAAGTTATAAACAATTGTTAAATTTTTATTAGGAATTAACAATAAAATAAAAAAAAAAAGTGTTTTAAGATATGTAGATCTTAGCTTCTCATATATAAATATGAAAGTCTTGCATGTCGTGGTTGGGGCCTTTGCATGCAATGCTGCAATGAAAATATTTTTTTTAATAATAAATTGTGATAGAATTTAGAAATTTTTTTACTTCCCCTCTGATAACGACGCATTGACACTGCATAAAATCGATTTCGCGATAAATTTTGATAACAAAATTATTCTCGTTCCCGATGAGGGAACAACACATCAGAAAAACAAGATTAAAAGACGATTTATTTCTTCTTTGGAGTTGTTTTTGTTTAAGACGCACTCAAGATTATGCTGAGTTCGCTGTCAGTCAGTAAGACTGACACACTTAGACCATAAGTTGGTCCATTGTAATACCACATGAATCTAGGAAGCCCTTTTTTCTACTTGGTGAGCCATTTTGAGCTTCTAATGAAGCGTCAGACTGCCTATGTCCCCGTCATCAGTTTTCAAAATTCAAATTGATGTTTTTCCATTTTTATTTTACTTAAAATCATTGTAACATGTGCTATTTTTCATTGAGATCTCATCCTACCATCATGATTGAAAATGAGGAAAAGCAAATACATAAATACAAATTTATGTTTGCATAATTAAATTATCCCAACTTTCGCACCTCAGCGAAATGCATTATGGAGTAGAGCTCATTTAATTTAAAATTTGAAATAATAAATATAGGAACTGACTAAAGACATGTCAATTAATAGCAGTTATGAATATACTTTAGCATATACTATTTATGAAGCATATATGCAGCTTATATGCAGCATAATTTGTGCACCCAGAAACAGTGCAAAGCATAATTTAAGTGAAAAAAACTGTTATAAACTGTTTCTCTGGGCTTCTCTTAAATATTATGTATATGTTAAATAAATACGTACCATTGTTTGAACAATTTGCTGCTTCTGTGTGGAACCATGTTCTAACAGTAGAAACATAGTCATATTTTGTTGACCACAAATGTATAATTCAACCTTTTGGAATCCATTTGCTTGTTGTAGCATTTTGGTTGATGAGAAATCTTTTTGAAAACTTGTTTTCCCTCCGCATTTTTCGTCTGAAGGTGTTGCATAATCAGGACCTTGTAAGCTATCGCGACGATTATATCCTGAATGTCTTTCTTCACTGAGTGCTAACACTGAAAGCTTCGCCATTAAAGGCGTCAGTTGTATGCCTGACATTCTTCTCCGTTCAAATGCCATACTACTTGTAGTTAAATTTTCCCGCTGAATGTCACTGTGTGTTTTCAGTGGAAGACTTAGGGATTTTTTATCAAGTGGAGTTTTTAATTCCTGCTTTTTTGGAAGTTGCTGTTTATCGATATCAGAAGCACATTCTTCTATTTTGATACTTCCTAGATCTAGTTCGACTTCGCTTGGATTCTTGCTGCATTTTATTGTATCTTCGACAAGTTCTACTGCCTCTTCTTCAGTTTTCATATTCGAATCCTTGCCATATTCACGCAGAAATTGATCAAATCCACTAGAAAACGTTTCATTTCCAGTGAGAGTTGGATGCATAGGGTCGCTTGTTGCTCTCGGTATTGTATCACATTTTTCCTCATCGGGGCTGTTTAAATTTATTTTGTAAGAACTTAATGTTTTCTTTAAAGAAAATTTCTTTGAGATTTTCTTAACTGAATCTTGAAGATCAGTAAAGGAGTTCCGGCGTTCCATGTTTTCAGAGTTGTTAACAAACTTGTTAAACATTTTATCAAAATCTATCTTAAATGAACTTCGTATCGGTTTAGATGCCTTTACATCATCAGTTGGATTAGCGCATATCGACATGATTCCATTGCCATGTAAAATTTTATTTTCAGTCATCGGAGTCGAGCAAACACTTGTCCGACCAATATATTCTGGATAGTTTTTTTTTTCTTCGGAGTCTTCTTCGTGTTCATTGAGATCTTTCGATGTCACTTCCTTCAATGGTAAATGAGTTGGTCTTGAGGCGATTTTTTTGGTCTTGACTACAGTTTGTTCAATGTGTTCAATTTGATCACAGCTATGTTCTTCTGGTATGTTTGAGAAAATTATACTTCGGTCTCTTTTAATTTTTCGTTTTTGAAAATGGCTTTGAAGAGAGTTGTTTGAGAGATGCTGCGTTTGTAGAGTTTGCGAACGATAGGCGTCTGCAAAAAGCATATTAAAGTGATCAACAGGAATGTAAACGAAAATCATTTGGACCCCAACAGGAACGTGGAAGTTAACAGTTATTAGTTCAGCTGTAGATTTAATGCGATGGGGGTCGGTGAAAACAATATTTTTTGTCACATTATCCGAAAGCTGAGAGGCAACAATTCTAGAAAAGAGAACAGTAAAAACAACTTTAATGCCGAGTTTAAATTGAAAATGATAACCGATTATCTATGAAAATAAGATTTATCAATTATTGAAATACGACAAACTGTCTTGAATTTCAAGCATACATTTTTTAGGTTTCCTTAAACTTAAATTGGCCTTCGAAAACTTCGATGTAAGTAATTTCATATGATCACTTTAATAGTCCAGTAATTATATATATCAAGCCTTGCATCAGATCCGGTAGTTTTGATTTTTTCCGAGTTGTTTATGATGTTGGACTAGTAAATAATCGAAGTTTTCGACCTCGAGAGCCGAACGCAACATGGTTAAAAAATTAAAAAAAAAAAAACACGAAATTTTCGAGCTTTTTTCAGTAATGGTCAATTTTATACCTTCCTGAAGGAATAGTTTTTGATGAAAACGTTGATTTAGAATTTGAAATTTGCAAAAATTTGCATCAATTTCTCTTTAGACCCAAGAGTTCCCAAGATACAACCTTTCAAAATGTATCAATAATAAATGTATAACAAGAAGAAGTTTAATTAACAGCATAATGACAAATACAGTGTGCTTG
This sequence comes from Dasysyrphus tricinctus, assembly GCA_963921185.1. NCBI lineage: Eukaryota > Metazoa > Arthropoda > Insecta > Diptera > Syrphidae > Dasysyrphus > Dasysyrphus tricinctus. Next base: position 173,659,160 of record OY992531.1, on the reverse strand, counting down.
GCATAAGATGCTTCAAAGCCCTAGAACGTGTAGCTTGGGTCTAAAGAAAAAAGAAGTGAATGAAGGGGGTGCATATCTCCCCGTTTAGGCGGGAGGGGCAATAATCTAAAAAAGTGACCTTAAACAGAAACACAAATATTCAAAAACAGTGGAAACATATGGAGAAAAATCCTCTAGCTCCTCTTAGGCCAGAAATCTATTATATAATAATCTTTTCAAATAAAGTCATTTTTATCGATAGTTTTTGAAAAAATAATTTTCCAATGCAAAATTTTGAAAATAAAAAAAAAAATATTTTTTGTATTAACTATTTTTTTTTAAATTAATGTAACCTGGTAGGTTTTTTTTTTATATTTAATATTAAATGCTGTTATTAATTTTTAGTCAAATTCTGAAAACCATATGCTTAAACTGCCGTGTCAAAAAGTCAGTTACGCCAAAAAGTCAGTTACGTTTTTTCTTCTTAACACGGCAGTAAAGATCTTCTTATTTTTGAGAAAAATTAATATAACGCAATCTACAGTGCGGGAACCTTGTTTGGCAAAGGATAGGAGTCCTTGCATCAAATCTGGTAGATTTGATTTTTTGGTCAGTTATTTATGGCGAGGGTGTTATAAATATTCCAAGTTTTCGACCTAGAGCGCCGATCGCAACATTGTAAACAATATAATATATTCAGTTATTGATGATTTTTACCTTCAAGGACTCATTTTAGCCTGCATTTGCGTATAACGATTAATTAAACAACTAAATTGGCTTCAATTTGAGCCCAAAATCGTTTCTGTAGGCTCAATAGTTTCCAAATACAGCTGTTAATTACACTACTTGTTGTTATAAATATACTATTGATACATTTTGAAAGACTGTATCTTGGAAACTATTGTGTCTACAAAAACGATTGTGATGTTAAATCGATGCTAATTTAGTTAATTTCGAATCCTTGAACAACGCTTCCACAAAAACTATTCGTTCAGGTTATATCGAGAACTACTAAAAAAAATGTGTGAGTACTTGAGCAGCTGAGACCACGATGTTTTCATTTTGAGTTATCTTTTGTTTGCTTTTCGATCGTTTGGTTTGGAATTGATCTCATTTTTGTAATTAGTAATAGCTTAATTTTATTATCCCCCAGATCTGATCCGGATTAGATTATTATCATAATAAAACAAACAGGATCCCAGTGCGACAAGAGTGTTATATAGGTACCTATCCCCGTTTATCGTTTTGTTTCTATATTTTCTCTCTACTCTATTCGCTATTTTTTTCCTATCTTCAACACAAAAAGCCATCTACCTGTGAGAGAAAAAATTCATTTTTCCAAAAAAGTACTAAGGTATGGTCAGAATTAATTTGCAAATCGAAATCCAAAAGCAAATTCACATTTTGTGTTGTTTTTGTAATACATGTATGCAAGTATACAATCCAGATCAGATCTGAGGGAAAATATAAAGCTAATATATTTTTATTGATTTTACCTTCGATAGTGAGTTTGGAAATTTTTTCTACGTTTTGCGACATTTTTTTATCCGATTTGATCAATTTGTAGTAAAGAACTTTGCGCTAGTAATGAATGATAAAAACACATTGGAAATATTTTTGCTTAAATATTCAATTTTTTGCTAGAATGAAGTTAAATGAAGTTAAATTTGAAAAATGTATGCATTTTCGAAGTGCTGATAAAAGTTCTTTTCAATAAATCTAATGAAATCACAATTTGTTCTTGATTTTAAATTCCAAATCTATTTCGACTTTTTTTGTTTGACAGATCAGCCATATTTTTAGCTTTTGTCGTTTTTAAATGAAAAGTAACTCAAAGTAACTTTTTTAAATATGACATAACAACTCTTGTTTTTGACACATTAACCTCAGCTAACTAGAGAAACATATAAGATTGCACCATTTGGCAAATCATGTTATGATATTTCAAATCAAGAAATTGTAAATAACACTTAATATCAGAAACCAAAATTGCCACCCGCGGTTCCAGTTAATATCAAAAGCAGCATATGGATACAAAATAATGAAATAAAAATAGATTTCTAGAAAAAAAGCAACAAAATCTTCACCTGGCAAAATTTATGTCAAATATCTCTGTCAAGATATGATTGCAGAGATATCTATGACATCCAATCAAGAGATGAAATGGAGTTACTCCATTAGATATTTAATATTAAGACGAGCATTCTCAGAGAAATTATCTACTGTCGAGTCGGGGTGTAAGGAATTCACTCCACTTAGCGATTACCAAAACCATTAGGTATCAAACGAAAACTACCTTACCTATTCGAGTTTATAGAGTTCTACTTACCTACAACAAACAAAATGGTTCGAAACGGAACCGTGAGCCCATATCCGCTGCAGCCGATTTTCAATTTTACTCATACCGAGAGCTAGTGTTTTTTTTTTAATGCCGAGCGCTAAGATGGGCAATTCCATGGTAACTCACGTTACATTTGGGAGAGTTTTACGCTCTCTTTTATTAAAATTTCAATATTTATATGAATATAAATAAAAAAAATTTAAACGCTTTACATGGTAATGATTTCGACTGCTAGGAAAAAATTTAATTTTTGGGAAAAATAAATTCTTTCTTATTAAAAAATACTAAAACATGTTGGTAACTCACGTTACCATATTCGGACACGGGTTTTGTAGCAGTACAATGCCTATTTTCTAAAAATTAAACAAACCAATAAGGCTTAACTGGCTTGTTGAATTAGATATAAGAACTTATCAGCCTGTTTATATTTGTACATAAATTTTAAATTTTTGAAAATATTTTATACAAATTTAATAAAATACATGGTAACTCACGTTACAAAAAGTCGGTAACTCACGTTATTTCACGTTTCTAACTTTAAAATTTAGGGCTACGCGTTTTAGAATTTCATTTTATTTTCAGACGTATGTTTGTTACTTGAAGGATATTTTGCTATTCTAATTTTAAAACTAGGAAACAATAGACAGGGGGCGAGATAAATTTTCCATTTTTCTATCTTCATGTCCACTTTTTCATGGAATTACCCAGATGTTTACACATCAAAAACGCAAAATTTCGGGGTTTATTAAATTGCATTCTTCACTAGGCCAACATCATAAACAACTCGGCAAAAAATCAGAACTGCTGGATCTGCCGCAAGGTCTCCCTCCTATGAAACAACAAGGTTACTGTGAGCGCAGTGGAGATATTTTTATTTGGAAGAATGCAACCGGCTATATCACTAGGTTGAGCTGAAGGCATTATACCAAGGTTTAGAACCAGCATTTTAGAATCACTGTTAACATGTCAATCCTGCCAGCGACTAGATTTCTTTCAATACAACTTTGAATCAAACAAAATTTGGATATGACGCGGCTATTTTAAGTTTTGTTAAAAACAAAACCGTATTTACCCCTAGAAGTTTCTAAGCTATAAGAAATATAGAAGCTTTAGTCGGGGCAGCAAAATCAAGCAAGACTGAGACAGTCAACCCTACTTCACGGCAGTAGTGATCCTCATTATATTTATAATAGCCATCACTGTCGGTATTATATATCGTCCCCCTTATGCCAGAAACATGAATGTGCAAAAATGAAAATATTGCAGCACTGTTTTTGAAAGTTTTACTTGAAGAAAACAGGGTGTTAAATCAAATAAAAGTTTAACTGATATTTTAAAATATTATATTTTCTTCGATTAACGCACATTAAGAGCCATTTTATTCACTATTGTTCAACTTGAGGCAAACTCTCAAGTTGACCAACTTGGGTTGGTCTAGTTGACCAACTAGGCTTTCAACATTTACGGAGGAAACTAAAAGCAGACACACACACAATAGAACAATTGAAAACAGCAGATTTAAGGTATAGAATATCAAATATATGGCCCTACGAACTTACTCAAAAAGATTTCACTCCTACAAGTGAGCTAATGCTCACCAATTTTGTTCCCTTAAATCCTCTCTCTGCGTAAACTATTTTCTGATCAAGTAATTTTATCGGGCTACATAACTTGACGATTATTTAAATTTTGTAAGATATTATATGATCGTATTTCGATCACTGGAACCTAACACTATTCATAAATTATTATTTTGTGTACACATGGTTTCGTTTTGTTTTTTACAATGATTGGGGAATTTTATATCTGATTTTTGTTTTCTTTATTTTTATGGAGATTTTTGAGAACATTTTTTTAAAAAGATTAAAAGAAACATTAAACCTTCAATATTTCTTTATATAAGAACCAAACATTCAAAGATTAACATTTCCGAAAAATAAGTTAAGACAGTTTAATAAGCATTAGATGAAAAAATGCGTACTCTGAATAATAATGTTAAATGTACAAAGCTTACGCACTTGTTGTGATATAAGATAGCTCCACCAAGAACACCTTTTGTCTGTTGGCAATTTTGCAAGGTATGCATTGCATCAAGAAATATATTGCTAGCAATCTACAAATAAAATAAATCAAACTAAAAATATAGAAAAATAAAAAACTATTTACTTACCTTTGGAATCCTAAGTTTTGGTACATTTTGAAATATATTTCCATTATATTGCAAAATTGGGAGATATGTTCCAAATATGTGATATAATTTTTCTGAAACATTCCTATGATGCGTGTTCGATGGAAATTGATCATAAATAGTTTGTAAATCACGATGAAAAAATTCTACTAAGGAAGCAAGAAGATTAGCACGGTGTTCTAGCAAATAATCCGATATATTGCGATCAGTTCCAATTGCCTTTTGTTGGAAATAATTATAAAATATTTGGAACTCAACAAAATTAAAAGAAAACAAACTTTACTTACCACAACAAAACGTCCAAATTCTCTAAAAACAAATTTTCCATTTTGCAAAGCTATGATTTTGGGTCTAAAAAAACAGTGCTTCAGAAATTGTGAAGTTCCCATGAGCTGACCACATAGGGCAACCTTTTGTATATCTGATACCCAGCTTGGATGAAAATATAAGACTGCATTTATTGGATCGTGTGTTTCATCCTTGCAGTATTCTGTATCGTAAACGAATACAATCATAGTCTCTCTAAAAATTAAATGTAAAATTAGCATTAACAAAACGAAAAAAGTTTTTTAACTTTGAAAAAAGTTTTATTCAAGGTTTATATTATCAAAAAAACAGCTATTACGCGATAAGGTAGATTAAAAAAGCAAAAACCTGAAATTAAGGTTCTGAATAACTGTTTAGTTGCTAAGTACATATATATATGATGTTTGTACATGATGGTGGTCCTTATATTGTTTTTTTAAGGCAAGCTTAGTAACATTAATAAAAAAAAAATGCTTAACTCACCATTTACTCCCGAGTTTACTACCCCATTCATTATGAGTTAACTCTACAAAAAATTTCGTATAAAACAGACAAAATATTTGTGGAACGGTCGACTGACGTTTAAAAATATGATCTATTACAATTAATAAAAATTCTCTTTATTGCAACCGGTTTCAAAGCAGGGTGATTTGGTACATGGCGCTCATTCGGCCGTTGATTGCTTATGGATGTCAGATTCGGTTCAACGTTGACCAATCTCAAATGGAACAAATTCGGAAGTTTGAGAGGCAATGTCTTTGACGCTGCCCAGAGCCGGAGTTCACACGATATTATTCCAACCAGGTTCTATACAACGGGGCCAACATAAACAGAATAGATATTTTTTTGTTTTAGCTGGTTCGGGGTCACATTGCAAGAGGGATGTCTCCGATTAGTAGCTTAATTTTGGGGCTTACTATCCTAACGAAGTATACTATGAGAACGTGCGTCTAAGCGGCTTTAGCCCGCCCGATGTATTTCTCCGATATATTGTTCTACAATCTACCACGTTGGCCGTAAAACTGCAGATAGGCGGAGCAGAGCACCTTCGGTTCACTAGTGTTATGTCCGGTTGGGACCAAAGAGACAGGGTAAAACAGGAGAACTAGTTTTGTTGGTTAAACGCTGTTTAATGAAGAAAGGATGTCTAAAGTTGACTAATTTTCCTTGTCTTGGTTGACTTACATAGGTTTGGGGGAGGAGGGTGTTTCAGAAGCCAAAGAATTATGGTAAAGTCTTGGTCGGTATGTTGTACATAGCTTAACAGTCCGACACACGGGGATGATCAATGGGTCAACGCCAAAAAGGCCTCCTTACGGTGCATAAAGCATTTCTTCGCTCCCCTTAAAGGAATACAAAATATATATAGTTTTTAGGCCGAAGGGCATTAAGTTATAATAATAATTGAACGCATGCGGCCAGTAAATTAGTGTAAGATGTTGACACGTAGGCTAGTTTTTATAAAAATTTTTCTAGCTTTAAGATACACATAGTTATAAGTTAAGGAAAAAATGTATTAACAAAAAGGTATTAAAACAAAATTCACCAACTTCGTACAGTTAGTACTTATAGATTTTTTATGGCCTTTAGTCCAAATGCGTTTCGCCCAGGCAAGACAGTTGGGCTCATGTCTTGCCTGGCCGAAACGCATTTGGACTAAAGGTCATTAAAAATCTTTAAAACTGAATTAAATTCAATAAAGTCCATAAAAATAAAAGCAAAAACAATAATTCTCTTATTGTTTGTGTTTTTCTTCTTCATATTCGTTAGTACTTATGTATATGTATTTTGAAGATCAGCATTTTTGAAATAGAGCTAGAAGTGGATCCCAATCAAGAAAACGGAATACTGCCTATCTCTCTCTATCGTTAAAATAAGGAGTGTTTGTGTTTAATCTGTCAAAAATTAAAAATATTTATTGTTATTGAACTGAAAAAAGGTCATGTATTCACTCCATAAATAAAATAATCAAAAAGAAAATCAAAAATATAATCTATTGGTTTTATTATTTCTAGCAGTATTGTCTATACAAAAAAAAACAATATGATATTTTCCGCTATACCACCCACTTCGATGAGTTAGTTTGTTCGTAGTTGCTAAACGTCAATTACTAGAAAATTAGTTTTATTAATATGCAATTTAACATTTAATCCAAGAGTTAAAGGTAGCTCGTTTCAAACTCGTGTTTCTTGATATTGGGTTTAGTTTCAAAAATAATACAAAAGGTATTTTCAAATACCGGTGTTCCAGAAATATTTTTTTCGTGGCAAATCGGATTTTTTTTTTAAATTCATGAATACCCTTCACATTTTGAACTTACTGTGAATTTCACACATTTCATATGTTTCCCTGTGACTGAAAAATCACGACCATAATAGGTAACTATATGAGACGTCGTCAGACAGAAAAGAGCGGACTACTCTCTCTAGAAGTACTCCAACTAACATGGAGGAAAAGCTGTATGGTGAGTAGTCTCATTTTGCTCTAACTGCTGGACTCCTACAAATCGAAGTCCAAACAATTACAAAGAAAAAACCCTCAAGATCTTGCTTTTATTTGTTCTTTACTTGGGTTTGTTTTAACCTATTATTTCAAAAGAATATAACCCCAATATTATCCAAACACTCAACTAACTATTATGCTTTGTTATTTAAAAAAATGCGACTGGCTGCAGAATTCGTGGCCAGTAAGGAGACCCATTATTATTCTGAGGTTGTTTCTACTTAGCTGATGCAGGATGTGAAACGTTCTTGGTTGCAGCTTTCAATTAATAGTTTGGTATCAGCCTCGGGAGTTTATTTATTTAAGTATGTGGTAGAAGAAAAAGGAAATAATTTTTTTTAAATAAGAACTTAACAACCAAAACTACGAAAGTTGAGGGAAATACAATTAAAAATATAATACAGATGTGCCTATTTATAAGAATTTAAACAATATTGGAGAAAAATTAAAGTTTTTCATATGATATGTTTATTTACAGTGCTGCCAAAAACATTCCTGATTTCTCTTTTATGTATGTTTTTGCAAGGAAACAAATATCAACCTTGCAAAATGTTGACTGATTTCGAAAAATATGTACAGGAAGATCTTATAGTTACCATGAAAAATAATGATCCAATGGTAAGAAAAATAAAAAAAAGTAATTCTATAATGTAGTGTAATAACTACTGTCCAGAGCTAACCGAATTTGTTGAGGTTTTTTCATGTCTGTTGAGTCACACCCTAATTGAAAAAAGACTTTACAAGTTGTGAGCTGGGTAAATTAAAACAATATTTATTAAAAATGTCTGAAACACGTTATAGCAATGCAATTCGTTATAAAATATTAGAAAAGTATAAATCCGAAACAAAACAAAACACAATTCCAGAAATTTATCAGCATTTTCAACGTCAACAGTTTATGACATCAAAAAGTTTCGAAGCACAAAATCGGTAGAAGCAGAGCATTTTAGTGGTGCACTACAAATTTCGTGTTTGAAGATCATTTTGCGGCGAAGAGCTTAATCTTGCAATAGGGCCAAGTACAGTTAAGAAGCGATTTAGAGAATTTGTTTTTTATTGTTTCGAAATTAAATGAGTCACTAATTTCACACACTAATTTCAAATCGAAGAAAGTCTTGACTCAAAAGTCGTCGTCTAATAACAGGCTAAGCTATGAAGAAATAAAATATTTTATGAGGGTTTAATTTGCAAAAAACCTAGATGAAAGGAAAATCAACTTATTTTGCCGCAATGGAGGAAGGTCAAGCCTGATTCACAATGCGACGAGGAAACGAGACGTGAGCGTGACGAGATCCCGTCGTTGCTGTCAAACGAATTTCAAACAATGAAAGTATATGAGGATATACACAATGAAGCGTTTCTCGTCGTCACGTCACGCCAAGAATTCGAAAAATTGATAAAAAGACGCGACGAGACGACGATTTTATTTTTTGACAAGTAATTTACATAGTGAAAGTATTTTTTTAAAGAAAAAATACGATAACTTGAAATTAAAAGATCAAGTAATTCCGAATCTGTTGTCTTTAAAGCTTTTTTGGACAGTTTTTATTATTTCTTATTTTTAACAAGAGTTTTCGTTGTAAAGAATCTCGCCGCATTGTGAATTGGGAAACGATTTTATAACTAGAAAAAGATGACAGCGAATCACATCACGCTCTCGTCTCGTTTTCCCGTCGCATTGTGAATCAAGCTTCAGCAAGGCGCTTAAGAGGGATGAAAAGTTGAAATCAAATGTTCTTGTACAGATTACACTATCTACAATAATTAAATATGAAGAAAATTTGAAAAGAAATTATTCTGTTTAAGTGGAGTGACCGAATATATAATTCAAAGTAAAAGTTCAAGTGAGCTCAACTCCATGATTGCGTTTCGACCAGGTACAATAGTTGAGCCCAACTATCGTACCTGGGCGAAACGCAATCATGGAGTTGAGCTCACTTGAACTTATAACTTTGAATTATTGACACTATTACTTTGGCTCAAATCTTTGTTAAAAAGATTGGTTTTCACTTGAGTCCTTAAAATTATTTTATATATTTTTTTTCTTTCCATATCTAGCAACCAAAAACCAGAAATTTTTCAAAAATACTCGTTTTTGAAAATTTGAATGCCTGTAACTTATAAGATTTCAGTCCGACTTATACAAGCAGTACATCGTCGGAAGGAGACAAATAACATCATTCAGAAAATACACATTTTATGTAAATTGGCTAAGCCGTTATAGCCTATTGAAAAGACCTTTTAAAAAGGAACAATTACGTGCAAGGGTTTTTATTATTGAATATGTTTGTTTGGCCCATAGGCATGCTTAAAACCGAAAATGCTACTTAATTCACCCATGCGATTCTGAGAGAATGGTCACACTGGCCACTTTTCAGTATTTTTGGTATAACTCGAAAACTAAGCGGAATTTGACAATTTTAACTATAATACTTTTTGTTCAAAATGAAATTTTCTATCGAAATGGATAGTTTGGAAAATTTCTTAAAAAAATTTAAGCAGGAAAAGTAAACAAAACCAACATAAAAAAAATCGAAAAATCAAACATTTTTAAATTTTTTTCTAAATTGCGCATAACTTTTTTCGGAGCAAAGATACGCTCAAGACATTTATGAACAAAGTAAACTGGAGTCTTACGGCTTTAATATGACATGTTAAAAAAGCCATATTATTTAAAAATAGACAGAGATATAGCCATTCAAACTTTACCATTTCTTATCATTTTCCGCAGTTTTTGCCCGAAAGCCTATTTTTTGGTACTTTATGACAAATTTAACGTTCCTTGCACCTAATACCAAATCTTATGTTAATCGGACCAGCCGTTCGGTCTGTAGGTCTGAACGCATTTAAAAACAGCCGAAAAACGAAATTGCGAACTTACATCCTTTTTATAAATTCTCTATAGTTCTAATGTCATATAATATCAAAATTTTTATTTCGAACATTTTTACGAAAGTGAAATTTGCCATATTGTACCGAAAAAGGGACTTTTGGGCCAAAACTGAGAAAAATTATAAGAAATGATAAGGTTTGAATGGGAATATCTCTGTCAATTTTGAACAAATATTAATTTTTGAACATGCCATATTAAGGCCTTTAGTCTCTACTTTGTTTTGCCTGTGCATGTCTTGACCCTATCTTTGCTTCAAAAAAAGTTATGCACAATTTATTAAAAAATTCAGATATCCTTGATTTTTTGATTTTGTTTAAGTTAGTTTTTGTTATTTTTTCCTGCTTAAATTTTTTCGTAAAATTTTTTGAACTATCCATTCCAATAGAAAATTTAATTTTGAACAAAAAGTATTATATGTAAAATTGTCAGATTCCGCTTAGTTTTCGAGTTATACCAAAAATACTGAAAAGTGGCCAGTGTGACCATTCTCTCAGAAACGCATGGGTGAATTTAGTAGCATTTTTGGTTTTAAGCATGCTTATGGGCCAAACAAACATATTCAATAATAAAAACCCTTGCACGTAATTGTCCCTTTATACCTCTCATTTTCCGGTCTATTCAATAGGCTATTAGCGAGATTTATGGGAATATCTGGAAAAAAAGCTGAGAAAATGATTTTTTCGCATATCTCGAAAACGCTTCTTTGGAAAAAAAATAATTTTGATTTTCGTGTTGAGTGACCCAAAATTAGTCTAGATAATATATTTTTTCTAAGGACCCTACCATGACCCAAAATTTTGTAAACTAAAGTGTTATTGGCCGTGTTATTTAAGGAGATAACGCTAAACAAAGGAAAAATCACGTGCATCTGAATTATTTCCATGCTATTTAATAATAAAATGCTTGGGCGTAGGAGTTTTATCCTAAAGATAATAGACCGAGAGCTAGGGTCTCCATTTAAGACATTTATAAAAAGAGAACATTTTACTCCCAAAGCTTTAAAAAAAGAGAACTTTCAAGCAAAAAATAGAGAACAAAAAGAGAACATACAAAACAAGGAAAAATTGAAAAAATTTATTTAACATAAATTAAAATTACTAAAAAATTGAAATAAAACTTTTTATAAAAATAAAAAGTAATAATACCGATATAAATATAAATTCTGCAATAAAAATGAGGTTCACATTGATAAGTCTGTTTTTAAACAATAAAAAATATAAAATGATTAAATTGAAATCTTTTCGCTCGTCCTAATCATTGTCATACCTATTTCCTTTTATACTTTTTTCTCACTACCGTTTTAATTTTAAAGAATATTTTTTTGTTTTATAAAAATACATAGAGAAACAAAATTATAGAAACTACGAAAATATTTCTTGCTTATGACCACCAATCGGGGCAAAAATTCTTTCAGTAATTGCATTTTGTACAGGGGTTGTCAGAAAATTTTAGACAGTTCCATTAATTTTCTCAATATAGGTATTTGAAACTTTGAAAAATCCCTATCAATTTACGAGTTTTTACAATCAAATTGTTTTTTAAGTTTCATCCAAGACAAAAAAACGATTTCTCTTTAACCCATTAGCTGCCATTGTACTCAATTGAGTACAGTTTTTTCGTAACATTGAATAAAGTTTTTTTTCTGAAAGTTAGAATAATTTTTAAGAACTTATTATTTTAATGGAAGCGTAGACATGTGTGCATAGATTTGGAAATATTTCGATGAAGATAAAAGTAATTTTAAAGTTTTTTTTGGAACTTGAGTGTTATGTGTTTTCCGATTGGAGCAATTTTTCGTCCATGCACCAATAAATAGTAATTTTTAAATAAAAAATTGTACTGAACAGATATAAAAGCATGTGAATTATTTAGTTAGGATGTTAACAAACCTTTTTACTAAAAAAGTTCAAACATATAAGTCACTCTTATCCATGGTAAATCATGCACAAAGTTGGTGTACTCAAATGAGTACACTGGCCGAAACTATGTGAACAAAAATTGAAAACAAATTCTTAAAAAATATACTTCAGACAATGAAATCATTCCGTTTTCATCGCAGGCTTAAAAATTGCTGCCAGTGAAAGTATTTTCATGTGATAGCGGGGTTGGGGTTGGTCATTAAAAATTTCCCATACAATTATTGCCTGCAATTTATTAGTTACAAAAGCAAAGTTTACTGCGTAAGAACTTTGACTTCTATTCATATTGTGGAAAAACCTAAATCCTGCGAAATTGAAAACATACATAAGTAAAACATATGCTGCATACAAACATAGGTGGTCAGAGTTGGGCAAGGGGGGCAGTTCCCCCCCCCCCCCCTAGAAAATACCACGTTAGCATATTTTTAAATTTGTACTATGGACTTTTAACAAATATGTGCTATTCGTACATTAGTGAACTCTCGCAAAGCAGAGCAAACATATGCTATTGATGAAGGAGAAAAGAACTTCAGACAAGGTAGTAAAATGATCAAGTATCAATAAATTGAGTCTCTAGGAGATATTATCCTTTCAAAAGTATTGAATCACCAACATTTTTGTTAAATTACCGTGGGAAATTGCATCTGATTATGCTTTTTCACTATTCGTTCTCTGTTCTTTTCAATAATTACTTCAAAAAAAACATCGATCTGGAAATCTAGAATTCAAAATTTCTGAAAAAAGATCAAAAACCACTCTTTTCTTTCAAACCTATCTTTCTGCAAATTAATAATTTTTGTACTCATATCAAGCCAGTGTACTCATTTGAGTACACCCCTTTATCTCCTAAAGTTACAAAAATATTTTTATTTTGTTAAAACAAATATTTAAGTTTAAGTAATAATAGCCTGCATTTCAAATATTTTTAATTTATTCAAATTTTTGGAGTGCTTGGTCGTTAATGGGTTAAGCTCGTCTATACTTCAAGATACTTCACAGTTTTTGATATTATTTGAAGCAATCGCTTTGATTTTTATTAGAACAAAATTGAAGACTATTGAGATAAAATTAAATTAATGGCCTTTTCGATTGGGGACAGAATGACAGTTCCTGTTCTGAAAAGGAGAAAATTATTCTGGATTAGATTCAGAATCGAAATGAGAAGGGTTCACACGTTTCGAATCAGTGTTCCAGATTGCCAATCGAAAAGGCCATAAGCTTCATAGAAAAAAGAGAACAAAAAAAGATCCTTGAAGAAAAAGAGAGTGTAAAATAGATCGGAACAAAAAAGAGACCATGTTCTCTTTAATAGATACGATGAAAACCCTACCGAGAGCCCAAAGCAGATTTTAGGTGAGTGATAGCAAAAAAAGAAGTATAGGCGTCGATAGCTCTATTTAAGGCTATTCAAAAAATCAGTCTTGCAGTCCACAACCGGGCCCTTAGTGATTAAACAGTGCATCGAAATATGAAAATATGAATGCAATTTCGAGATTAATCGTGTTTTCCAAAATTGGTTTTCACTTGGTCTTATTGGTTGAGCCTGTGGCCTGGAAGTAGTGGGCGTGATTCAAAGTTGACCCAGTGTGAATTTGTTAAAATATTACTGCGAACAAACACTGAGACTGAATATCAAACAAATAAAATTCGAGATTTATCTGGTCCCGTCCATTCCAATCTGTGCCATCACTCTTTCGAAAAGGTGAAAAAAGTTATAAGCAATCCTGACAGACCTTTTTATTTTTCATACGGGAACTGCAAATTTTCGTAGTTCTTATAAGTGGAATCAACTGTGCCACATTCATTTCATATTGATTTTGGGAATCGGCATTTTAAAGAAATAAATATTCAGTATTTTGGTATCGTCTCTTACTTGGCCATTTTGTATGGTTTTCAATTTATTTTAACTTCAAACAAATTTTAGCTCTTAGATATAGTCTGGCGTCGCAGATAAACAGTATTAAGTATTCTTATTTAGCCAACAATTCGTCTTTTAAAAGCAGAAAAATATTTTATTTTGTTTTCGATGACATTTCACTGGAGTTTTAAAACACACCTAAAAATGCACCAATCAAATAGAAATTTAACTTTCCAGTTCCATGATATTCCAGCGGACAACTTGCCGGATTAAAGTACCTTTCACATGAGCTGCGAACTGCGAAGCGAGTGCGAATAAATTTATTCAATTATTCAAATCAAAGCGCAAATACCAACAAATTCTTATTTCAACTTTTCGACAAAGGGAATTCTATCTACAATAAAAAAAAAAAAAAATACAAACAAAAACTAGTTTAAACTGTTAAATTAAGCATTTTTTTATTTTGAAGCGATCAACGAGATATTTTCTGCGAACTGTCAAACACTTCACAATCCACAACAGCAGGGGGTCAATTCTCGATCTGTGAAACTGTGAAGTGATAAATATGATAACGCCTTCAGGCCAAATGCTATTCTCAAAGTGTGAAAAAATGAAAACAAATAATAAGGGTATTCATGCAACAGCGTAAAGTCGTCGTAAACATGGTAAAGTTTTAAACTTCGTAAATCTGTCAAATTTTCCATACAAATTGTAACAGAACTACGAAGTCTTAAACTTTACAACGTTTACGACGACTTTACGCTGTTGCATGAATACCCATAATGCCAAAATGTTTTCATATGATAATTCGTTTATCACAATCACTTCATTCTGTTAAAACCTGTGAAAAGAAAAATGATAAACAGAAACAATTTGTGCCCATTTGATACGCTCAAGTGGTCATCTTGGTCTTTCTATGACGTCACAATAGCATGTGTTTGTGAAGTGATAAAAGGATAAAACTCTGTGAAAACTGAAATGGTAACTTTGTTTTTATTTCACAGTTTCACAGATTGAGAATTGACCCCCAGGACACAATAACTTCAAAATATTCTTAGGAGCCATTTTACAAAGGGTATTCATGAAACATCGTAAAGCTGTCGTAAACGTTGTAAACTTTTAAATATCGTAAACATGTCAAATTTTGTATGGAAAATTAGACAGATTTACGAAGTTTAAAACTTTACTACGATTACGACGACTTTACGCTGTTGCATGAATACCCTTACTATTTCTTTTTATGAGAATTTGCGTCTGTCGGCGACCACTCATGTGAAAGAAATGTCAAAATACGTGACCATTCACAATTCGCAGCTCATATGAAAGGCACTTACATTCGTTTAGGCAATTCCAAGTGCAAATATAAACATATTCTTGTTTTATTTTTTCGATAAAGAGAATAAACGATCCCTTCTGCGATTTTAAAAAGAAAACACGAAATATAGTAATGGTATTCATACAACAGCGTAATATTACGTTTTAATTAGAGGTGAAATCGAGGTAATTTCGCAAATTACAGAAAAAGTGTTTTCATCTAATTACCTCATTTCGTTTGACGACCCTGTTTAAAACTGAATTTGATTTGACAGTTTAAAATGTTTGCAACCCAATTCTAAATTAAACTTTAACAGCCGTATTTATTAAGAAAATTTAAAGGCATCTTAAATTTAAGATGCCTTTAAATGGCTTTTAAGTGCGAAATTGGTATCTATAATCAATGTTCACATTTAAGTAACGTTACTTAAATGCATTTCAATTTAAACGCCATCCACCGCGTTTAAAGGTTACTCAAAGCCATCTTAAACTTATTTTGATATATGAGAAGAATTGTTTTTATAACAAAAATATTGCAATGCCTATGTATGTAGGTAGGTATAGAGTTTTCATATTTTTGCTGTATGCTATGTTCCCACCAAAATGAAATCCGAGATTTCGGTTGAAAACTTTTGATATTTCAAGTTGATGGAACAAGATTTCATGGAAATTTCAACGAAATCTCAATGAAAACTCAACGAAATCTTAATGAAATCTCGCTCCACCAAGTCGAGAACTCCAAATTTTTCAGCTGAAATCTCAGATTTCGTTTTGGTGGGAACATAGTAGTAGATACCTAATGAAAGTTCTAAGATTTGAGGTTTCCCTTAGTAAATTAAGTTGCAAAAATAAATCATTTCGATGATTTCCCAACATATTTGTCTACCAAAAGATCAAAGGTGAATCAATAAATTAAATAAAAGAATTTCTGGACACAAACAAAAAAGCATCACAAACAAAAATGGAGTTATGTTTCATTTCTTTACATTTGGAATTTGCCTAGATGCTACATGCAGTTGTTTCTCTTTCTGTCTTATAAGTACATGAGCTCGTGTTTTGTTTGCATTTGTTTGCAAGCAGTCAAAAAACAGCTGCAATGTACATGTATTTGTTAGTTTTCTCACGTAACGTTACATTGCAATCGTTTAGTTAAGTAGCAATAGAAAATTGATTATAGATGAGAATTTAAGTAACGTTATTTAAAGTCAACTTAAATATTTAAGCAAACTTAACTAAATGACCTCTTAGGGCCAATTAAAACAAAAAAGCAGTATAGAAAGTTAGCGGAATGGCAAATGCAAGCCCAATGCCCAAGAAAAGCCAACAAGAAAAGTTACCGCTTTTTTTTCGTGCAAGATTCATTGCCACCTTGCCACTCAATAAATGTTTTGCTTCACGTTGATAAGTATGTATTTTTGCAGCACCAAAAAGAAACTAAGAACTATGCTGCAATGGCGCAACAGATTATCCACCTTAAAACAGCAACTATTTTGAAGTCTTTACGTCCGGAAAGTGGGTTGTGGTGTGAAGCAATAATAACCACAATTCAAGAACGCCACGAAAAATGTTCACAACACCACACAATTCTCATCAAAGCTATTAAGTCAGGACATCGAAATAAAAGGATAAATCGAAGCTCAAATAATCGAATTAAAATTAAAACCTGATGGATTTTAACAGGATTTCAAAGCTGTAAAAATAAATGATGAATAAAAGAGAGAACCAAACATTTTTTGTATGATGCTATGCGTTATTTATTGTAATTTTTTGTATAAATCTTATTACTTGTTGATCCTGGCCAGACAAATTCTAATATATCAGAATTCGAATCAGTGGATACATACTTATTGGTGGCAGTGCGAAGCTCTATTATAGGAGTATGAATAATATACATAACAGCAGTATTAATAAAAAAGTGGTATCCGCTCCCTAACACACGTGTTAACTGGCACACGGATAAACAACTTGTCCGCTTGATAACTTTTCTTATTAAAAAAGATATGATATCTTTCCAGTATTTATCACTTTACCAAATTCACCACTTCATCAAATTATGGTGATTTTCTAATACATGTGTCACATACATGCAGTGCCTTACGAAGTGTAAACTGGTAGTAGTAAACGGTGCTATCATACGCGTGCATGTATGTGTTAAGAAGTTATCCGTTCATTTTACGTGGAATCTGACTAGTTAAATTTATCCGTACGTTAACACACGTCACAGACTATTACGCATTTGTAAATAAGAATTACTAGTTAACAGATGTATAAACGCTAGCACGTTGTTATCCGCCGTTTATTAATATGGGGGATAGGGTTCATCTTGATTTCTCTGTCGTTGGCGTAGGCATTATTAGCCCTGTTTTTAAGTGCATTTTTATCTTCGCATAGAAACAAGTAGCATGTTAATTACAACAACAAACTGGGCCCGATTTCTCAGATCATACATCACAAACATTGTATTATTTTGACAGTTCTGCTGTATGATTTCTATTTCTCAGATTTATAACTGGAGATTACACTGTAAATATTGTAATATTGTATGATTCTGTTTCTCAAAATTTTTTCATACACATCATACAACAAATTAACCTCAAATGTATCATACATTTCATACAGCAAATCAAATTGCTGTTTTCCCTTCACAACATTATAAAACCACATTTGTTTGTCATTTTGTCTATTTATTCTTTTTATTTGGCATCAAGTTACTGCATTATTACAATGTATTAATATAGTTTTTGTATTCACAGATATTTTTTTTTTAATTTAGCTTGAGGTGAAAATCGATAAAAATAAACGCTAATTTTGTTTAGCAATTCAGAGAACGAAGCCAAACTTTATTTTACTATACAAAGTCAAAAAACTCAAAGAACACGAACTATAAAAATAAAAACCTACGAATCACTCTTTCATTTTATTTTCACATGCTAAAAGAAAACAAAAATCACAAACAAATTGAATGACAATGAAATGTCAAAGTCATACATTTCATACAACAAACAGAAGTATCATACAACACTTCCAATGAAATCTGAGAAACAGAAAATTGTATGATGTGTATGATGTATGAAGATGTTATATGTTGTATGAAATGTATGTGATGTATGATCTGAGAAAAAGGCCCCTGGTATAATTCCGTATTGTTGTTGTATTTAACATGCTACTTTTTTCTAAGCGAAGATAAAAATGCACTAAAAAACAAGGTATTCTGTCAGTACTTTTCGACACGGATAAAACTTGCAAATCCTAGTATCTTCCTCTTAACTGGTGCAGTTTTTTCTTTTCTGCGAGGGAATGCTGAATGCAATGCACCGATTTTTTTATACCACTTAACAGGAAAAGTTCCAATTTGCTACAAAAAGAAATTATGAAACAGATCAAACTATTTATTATTTATCGTTAGAATGGTTATATTTACCTTTTATAAAAAAACTATTGCTTTCTTTTACATTTTGTTTGAAATTGTGTTTGGCATTGGCATTTAGAACTTCAGATTTGATATTTTCAATCTGAAGTTGCTCGATTATATTCAATTGTGTGTGTGTTCGATTTGTCTCCACCTAATTTGCAACCTAATTTCGTGCAAATTTGGTTGAAATTACCTCATTTCGAAATGTGAGCTTGTATGAGAAATGAGGTAATTTCCGATCTAATTTGCAAATTTTCAACGAAATTACCTCATTTGCTCTAATGAAAACGCAGTATAATACTACGTTTTCAAGAGCCGAAATGAGGTCATTTCGCAAATCACAAAGAAAGTGTTTTGGTAATTTCGTTTGACAGCTCATTTCATTTTTGAATTTCAACTATCTGTTAATCACTCTTTGTTGTTGTTTTCTCCTGTCTCTTTCCATTGCGCTTTGACATTTTAAGACTTGGTCAAACAGAGCGCGATCTGACGGGACGGTCAATACTTTACTGGGAGAGAAAGAACGCGACGGTCAAATTTTCTTTGTAAATTTTTACAAAGATCGCCGGACCGCGCTCTGTTTGACCAGGCCTTTAATACAAAACCTTTTCAGAGCTTTTCAAACCGTGGCTAATTGGGTGTGTTCATCAGGTTTTGACTTAATTTATAACCTTATTTCGTGCAAATTTGGTTGAAATGTGAATTTGTATGGGAAATGAGATGATTTTGTATCGAATTTGGAAATTTTCAACGAAATTACCGTAAGGCCGTCGAAAGCGTTTGTAAAGTTTTTAACTTCGTAATTCTGTCACAATTTGTAGGGAAAATTTGACTAGATTTACGCAGTTTACAACTTTACTACGTTTACGACGATTTACATGCCAGATCCACTGGACATGAGCCATGCTCGGACTACATGTCTTGAAAAAAAAACAATGAAGCCTCAAAAATCCATATGTCCGAGCAGTGACATATCCATAAAAATCAGACTGCTGATTTGATTGTGGCTTGGATGGTTAGCATCGTTCATGTCTAGTGGAGCCAGCATGTTACGCTTTCGCATGAATAACCTTAAGGCCTGGTCAAACAGAGCGCAGTCCAGCGATCTTTGTAAAAGTGTATAGCCATTTCAAACTATCTCACTGAGTATAAGCACATGTCAAAAAAGTGTGAAGAAAATCATGTATAATAGTATGGAAACAAAATATGAGATTTCATCACACACAAATTGACAGTGCATCCGACACGATTTGACATGTGTTTATACCTGAAAATATTTAGGATCGGTCTTAAAACCATCACACATTCTATCCCACTTGGGCGTTTGAGGTTATGGTGAAACTGATTTGTTGTGATGCAAGTGTGGAAGCAAAATATGATAGTCATTTTCATGACACAAATTTGGCAGTCGTATGAAACTCTTTCCCACTTTATTCTGACATGTGTTAATACTTTATTGTGGAATAGTGTAGAGGCACTTTTACAAAGAAAATTTGACCGTCGTGTTCTAACTTTGCCATTAAAGTAATGACCGTCCCGTCGGACTGCGCTCTGTTTGACCAAGCCTTTAGTTATTTAAAATTGTTAAACTAAGCATTTTTATAATTATTTCTACACATTTATTTTTCTTAATTGTTTTCTCCTTTAAGCTAAGTATGCAGTTCTTTGAGGAAAAAAAACTACCAGCAGTATTAATAAAAAAACTGGTATCCGCTCCCTAACACACGTGTTAACTGGCACACGGATAAACAACTTGTCCGCTTGATAACTTTTCTTATTAAAAAAGATATATCTTTCCAGTATTTATCACTTCACCAAATTCACCACTTCATCAAATTATGGTGATTTTCTAATACATGTGTCACATGCATGCACTGCCTTACGAAGTGTATACTGGTAGTAGTAAACGGTGCTTTCATACGCGTGCGTGAATGTGTTAAGAAGTTATCCGTTCATTATACTTGGAATCTGGCTAGTTAAAGCTTAGAATAAAAAATATAAGGAAGCGCCATTTGTGGAAAAAAGTGAAGCATTTTTCATAATAGTGTTTGCTCTCACAAACACAAATACATTCCCAAAGGGACGGAGTGATTTTTAATGACAACTTACTAGGGCGCCATAACAATCATTTTTTATTTTCTAACAGCAGTATTAATACAAAACTGGTATCCACTCCCTAACACACGTGTTAACTGGCACACGGATAGATAACTTGTCCGCTTGATTACTTTTCTTATTAAAAAAGATATGATATCTTTCCAGTATTTATCACTTCACCAAATTCACCACATCATCAAATTATGGTGATTTTCTAATACATGTGTCACATGCATGCACTGCCTTACGAAGTGTATACTGGTAGTAGTAAACGGTGCTATCATACGCGAGCGTGTATATGTTAAGAAGTTATCCGTTCATTTTACGTGGAATCTGACTAGTTAAATTTATCCGTACGTTAACACACGTCACAGACTATTACGCATTTGTTAATAAGAATTACTAGTTAACAGATGTATAAACGCTAGCACGTTGTTATCCGCCGTTTATTAATATGGGGGTACATTTATTTTTCTTCTCAGCGGTATGATTAAAAAAATACTTACTTTTTTATGATAACCCTCTAAGGTGCCGATAAAATGTTTTAATATCTACTTTCTTTAAAATTTTGTTGATTCAGAGGAACATTATAAATTTACTTAGTTTAATTTACGCATTGTCATGAATGAAGGCTCTCCAAAACCAACGCGAATCAAAGCAAATCATTCGCAGCGATACAAAATTGGCACCCCAAATGTGCCTTTACTTTCAGAATGGTCATCCTTTTACCACTCGACTTTCGGAAGCCTTTTAAATTTTTTATGAAATTATTTTAAATATTTTTATTTTCGAATAGACAAATTAATTAACATTAAAAAAATGAACTAATAACTTCACTATAGAGCAAATTGAGCAAAATTCTGAAGATGCACATGTTAACATAAATATACGAACTCCAAACGTACAAAATCGATTTAATAACAAAAATAATTTCCTAATATATAAGGCGCTTAGCAAATAGTTGCACCTTACAATCACCAACAACAAAAGTTATTAGATATACATTTCCAAGTAAATCACTTCAAACTATTTGTTTTTTTCTAACAATAGGTGCGTTTTATTGGTATTTATAGCTAGCGCAGCAATGCAAGCACCAATAAAACGCTATACTCACTTTTATATTCACTTTGTATTTTTTCTGAAAGTTGGCAGACATGCCACTTAATGTCAAAACTATGCGCCATTAAAATTTCGAACAAATCTTTACATAAAAGCAAAGGCTACCAACCTTCAAGTAATGAATATTTGTTCATAACTTAGTTCAGCGCCACCTTAGTTTCAACTTTACGAAACTTTATCTCAACTTTTATATTCACTTTTATACTGCCTTATTTATCGACACTTTTGTGGTTGTGTTTGTTAACCGAGGGAAATTTTACTGTGCTAGCTTTAGTTTTTTCCAATAAAACATGCCTAATAATGATTTATTAATGTTTTTAGTCTTGTATCACTTTTTGTTAACTTTTTTTCTTCCATTCAGTCACCGATTTGACATTTCGAGTATACAGTCATTGTATATAAATTCTATAGTATTCTCACGAAGAAAAAAAGCTCGTGGCCATCTATGCGTCCAAATGTAATACTAATTTTTGTTAAGGGATCTCGGTAAGGCAATCACAGCGAACCTATCGACTAATAGCCCTATTCTCCCCATCATCACTGATACCTCACAAGTCACAAGAAGTGGTGAAACTGATTTTGTGACTTTTCCGTATTCTCCCCCTAAAATCACAACTTGTGAGAGTCATAAGAACAACCGAAACTGTGATCTCCTCCAGAGCAGGTCACAACTCACAATTTACTTGAGTTTCTACAAATCATTGAATTATATTTTTTCTAAGGAGGCGTTATGTTCTCTGTGCGAAAGAGAACCAAATGTATGTATTCTTTCATTTCTTAAGCAAAAGAATAGGACAAAGGTGCGATATTCTTTTGCTTTGTATTTATGAGACAGATAAACTGAATACATATTGTGGGTGTGTTGGTTGAGTTCGTTGCGATTACTTGTAGAGTTGTTTATGTGTGCGCTCATCGGTCAAGAAGCTACCAACAAAATGCTGTGGTGAATTTCGTTGTGAGTTTTCTTGTGACTACTAGGGGGAGAATACCAAAATGTTATCGAGTCACAACAATCCTCACAAGGAGTAGTCACAAGAGCTTGTGACTTGTGATTCCTCATAAGGGGGAGAATCAGGCTATAAATGTCAACCTACAAAATCGTGTTTCATGAGAATACTATAGAGTGGATATACAATGATACAGTTTTCTGCTTCATTCACGTAGGGTGACATGGTCGACATTGCACCACCCATTTTTTAAGTGGTCATAGTTTCTCTAAATGTAATTATTTTTGCTAGATTTTTTAACATCATTTATATGGATTTGTTAGACAAATTCGTGCATAGTTAATTTTTGAATAGAATGTATATACTTAAATCTAAAATTGATTATTCAGAAAAAGTGAAATGGTGCATAGTGTACCATGGTAGGTACTAAATGAACCAGTCTTATGTCCACAATGCACCATGCAGGTACTCAATGCACCACCAACTAATATTTAGAAATAAAGCAAGTATTTCAAGTAATATTGAATTTTATTCAGATGGGAATTTATTGTATCTATAAGAATAAAAACAAAAAAAGTTCATTTAACACTTATAAAATATATAAGAATTTAATAATAACAAAAAAAGTAGATAAATAATAAATTAAATATTTCTCAGCAAGACATTTAAAAAAAAAAATAAAGCTATCAAATTCATTAATATCAGTTAAACGTATACCCCCATATTAATAAACAGCGGATAGCAACGTGCTAGCATTTATACATCTGTTAACTTGTAATTCTTATTAACAAATGTGTAATAGTCTGTGACGTGTGTTAACGTACGGATAACTTTAACTCGCCAAATTCCGCGTATAGTGAAGGGATAACTTCTTTACACATACACGCACAAGTGTGATAAGACCGTTTACTAATACCAGTATACACTTCATAAGGCAGTGCATGCATGTGAAACATGTATTAGAAAATCACCATAATTTGATGAAGTGGTGAATTTGGAGAAGTGATAAATACTAGAAAGATATCATATCTTTTTAAATAAGAAAAGTTATCAAACGGACAAGTTGTCTATCCGTGTGGCAGTTAACACGTGTGTTACGGAGCGGATAGCAGGTTTTTATTAATACTGCTGATAATAGATTAACGTATGTTAAGTTTAAAAACATATTCAGAAATTATGTATAGTGATTGTTGTCTTTGCGTTGTTCCTGATACAGAAGGATCTTTAAGAATATATTTTATCTCCTCCTCATTGACTACTGCAAAATCTGGGACTTGTGGCATACAAAAGAGCTTATTAGCCTTTGATTTTAGTCTCAAAAATGAAATGAACCATTCGTTACCACTACATGTACCATGGTGCATTTAGAACCATGTTGTTGTGGTGCATAGTGCACTACCCCCTCACTTTATTTTTAAGTCAAAATAATTCGCTAACTACCCAATTATATTGGAATCTATTTAATTTTGCCAATGAATAAAACAACAGAAATTATTTTGATCGATGTTTAATAAAAAAAAGGCACCACAACTTAAGTGAGACAAAAAAATGACTCACCTCAATTTTTCGATTTGCACTATAAATTACGAAAAAGGCTTGTACACGTACGCACGTACCAACAACAAGCACCAGACTAAGATCCACTGACATTTTGGCGAAAGGCACGTAAGATAATGTGAAGTTTACACGGATGTAACTGTCGGTATGTTAGATTTTGCCATGGTGCATGGAGTACCACTCCCAACTAACAATTTAACTTGTATTAGGTCCGATTTTTAAAATCTGATAAGCTATAGCTCACATAGAACTAATATAAGGCTTTCATATACAATTCCACCATTTTCCAATATTTATTTTTGTTTATAGCCTGTTTAATGCCTTTTGAAATGAAATTAGCAAGTTATACATAAGGCTTGTATACTTAAGTATAAAAGCCTTGTTTAAGGCCTGCCCAAGTTGTTTTACTGAAAGTAAACAAAATAAATTCGTATACGGCTTTCTTAAATAAGCTTGCTACACAGCACACAGCAGCAAGATTTGACATTTCTCTGGAGTTGAAAATATTCTGCAGCGGGTGTAACAAATATTCTAAAGTGTTCGTCATTAAATTGAAAAGATTAAAAACAAATATTTTATTAAGAAACCTAATTCGTAAAAAAATAGTGAATAATTAATAAGAAGTTATCAAAACATCAATGAACTTCGATTTCAAGTGTCCAAAGTCGATTAACACTATGAAGCGCGCGCTCGCCGATGTGTTCCTCGATTGATGTGTTTCTTGTGTTTTGAATTTGTGTGTTTTTTTTTTCTTAACTTTAATGAATGCATAACTAATTTGTTTATTTTAGCAACTTTTCTCGTAAATATATTTGTTTTTAATCTTACAAAACAATGCGAAAAAATAAATGCACTTTTGAATGTTTGATATGAATTTGTATGCGCATAAGTGTGTTTGCCTTTTGCCTCATATCTACTGACAAATGGCACACACAATCCCACATAAAAAAATTTAATTTTTACAAATTCCATTGAACCAAAAATCGTTCTGAAATGATTTTAAGGAATTCGGCATTAAATCATTTAAAAATAAAATAAAAGTTTTAAAGCAAACTTATTGAAATTATTGCCTTTTTTGGTGAGCTATATAGTTTTGTTTGTATAACAGCTGTATCCCTCCGTGAGGAAATTAATAGTTTTTATAAAATGTTAGTAGCAAACTCAATCAAATGATTGTCTTCTTTGGTGAGCTATTTTGTTTGGCTTGTGACAGCTGTGTTGCTGTGTACCTCCTTGAGGAAATGTATAGTTTTTATAAAACGTTTGTGACAAACTTAATGAAATTATTGTCTCATTTCGTGAGCTATTTCGTATGGGTTGTGACAGCTGTGCACATCTATGACGAAATATATAATATAAAAAATGTTAGTAGCAAACTTATTGAAATGATTACCTTCTTCAGTAAGCTTCCCTACCAGCGGACACAAAACATACACCAACGAGTCGCACGTACTTGCTGTTATAGTTAAGTTTTTTCCTTAACGAGAAAATTTATTTTTCAAATTGTGATTTGATAGAAATAGAAGTATAAAGTGTGATCAAATGGTTATGTAGCTTCACATAATAATAGAGAAACAATTGTTTAAGATTTATACCTACATACATAACTATATAAACTCGTATGTTCTTGTATATTTCTTCTTTCAAACCCTTCAAGAATTAATTGATTCACACTTTTTAAACTTAAAAAAAGTAACAAATATCAAGAAAATCGTATCATATCAGTATGAATTTGGCTAGATGACTCATCTGCAAATATATAAATATTTGTAGATGTTCTCTGTCATCGTATTATTAGGATTAAAATCTGGAGTGAATTTTTTTAAAATCCAAAACGTGACCTTAACTACCTGTATATTGCTGGTAAGATTGTACAGGCACAAGTATCAACTCATTAGAATTTTAACATACACCTTCTGAATTACGAATTGGCGTAGTGGGTAGCGTGCTGGATATGTGATTGGAAGGATGCGAGTTCAATCCTCGGAAAAGTAAGTAACATTTTTATAAATTAAATAATATTCTTATCATTTCAGAATATAGAAAAACGTTATCCAAACTCCCGTACAGAAAATAAACTCACAAAATAAAAAAAATAAAAATTAAATAAAATAATTCCAAGCAAGCAAATTTCTTTTATTACACCTGCATTGAGTGGCTTTTATAAGGCCTAAATGTAAAATGTTTGTATGGCCTATTCAATACCTTATTATACAAGCCTTACTTGTTTAGTTGAGTAATATTTTGTCTTTTTAAGACCTTTTTACAATATTGTTGGTAAGCTATTTAATTGCATAGGACTTGTAACGAAAGGTTTTAAGGGAATCAAATAGCTTCTTCAATGTGCGCCAAAATGATTTGCATAAGGCTAATTTAAGTTTCTAGACAAGTCAGAAAATAGCTTGTATTGACACTTAAACAACTTAAATTGTTAGTTGGGCTGGTGCAATGTCGACCATGTCACCCTACACTGTATATGTGATATACACCAGTTCCTTTACTTCTTCTTCTATGAGTTAAAGTTATCAGTACGTTAACACACGTCACAGACTATTAGGCATTTGTTAATAAGAACTACTAGTTAACAGTTCGTGACAATATCACTGACATTCTTTTGCCGAAAAAAATTGCTTTTCGTATTTGTGTTTGCTTTTTCATAGAACAGTCTCTTGAGTTTTTTTTTTTTGGGAACTGTAAACTGACGACGAATAAAAAAATGTTTACACCACGGACATTTTTTTTTGCTCAAAAGAACTGTATACTTAGCTTTACTAAAATAAATGAATGCAAAATAAACATTCTTGCATAATTATGCTAATTTATTAGAAAAAAAATAAAATAAATCATGTTTGTCTCGTCATAATAAATATAAGGTGCATTCAACATAAATCTAGAATATTATGAAAGTTTACTCATCTATCTTCTTATGACAAAGCCAAAGAAGACTAGAAATCAAGAAATCTTACATGGCTGAACGTGCCCATTCACCGTGGTGAGTTTCTTGTGAGGATTTTCCACTGATCTCTATAATACACTCTATAATGTATTATAGAGATCAGTGGGATTTTCCCAGAATATCGAAAAAGTTATCGAATCACATCAAAACTCACAAGGAATACCTTACAAGAGCTTGTGACTTGTGAGCCCTCACACCGCCAGAAAAAGGCTGTAAGGCTCAAATTTTCTTGGCACCTATTCTATTGGTTTATTTTGTGTGACCATTCCCATCATACGCTGGACCACTCATGTGAAAGAAATGACAAAATTCGTGACCATTCGCAGTTTACAGTTCAGTATTCACAGCAAGGCACTTAAGTGCCTTTGATGTGAGCTGCATCATATATTATCTAGAGTCGCGACTCGTACCCGTCTTGCCTGAAACACCCGCAAATTTTATTTGAGTTAATTAAGAGAAAACTCTCTTAAATTCCTTGTCCGTGAATACGTGTGAATTGTGGATACAAATTAAATATGGCGTCAGTAGCTCAAAAAGGTGACATTTGTTTTTTTTATTATGAAAAGTCATAATGACAGTTCTCGGTTATAAATTTGTGTTAAGTGAAATTTGTTGGTATAATTATTTTCGATCAAAATCAAATAAAAGTAATTAATAATTAAATTGATCAACAATATAAAAACAACTTAGATATCAAGAGCCCAAAGTAGACTGATCTTTTAACACTCGCGCTTGCCGATATGTGAAATGAAACGCTATTGCTGTGTTTCTTTTTCTTGATTAACTTTGTTCTTTGTTTACTTCAATAAGTGCACAACTATTTTTGTTTATTTTTGAAAATGTGTATATGTTTGAAATGTGTCACACCAAAAACTGCAACGCGAAAAATTCAATGCACTTTGCATATGATTGTATTGTAAATACTTATAAAGATAACGCTGAAGCTGCCCTGTCGAGTCTGCTTAGGTTGTACGGTAAAGAAGAAAGAAGATCTTCAAAAAAAAAATCCAAAGCACCATCTCACATATCACATCTAGTTGATACAGGAACAAATCGGTCGTTCCGATTACGAGCTGCAGGGTAACCCAGATTTATTGGTAACGCGCCAAAGAACGCTTCCCGTTAAGCTATCCGAGACGCGTACCGGAATTATATATCAGTCAACTATATAATTACCTGCTCGATATGCAGAGTTAGTTTAAAAATGTCATACAAGGCACTTTTAGAACATTGACAGTAATTTTCTCGTCAGTAATTTTATTCTCATGCTAAGAATTATTTTTTACTTTTTAGTTTGATTAACTCTGAAAACGTTTTTTTAGTTTTTTAAACTATAATTTTTTCGGATTAAGTCGAAAAATACCAATCGTAGAGAAAAAAATGATTATGACAAAAGTTGTTGATAGTTAAATTTTGAACAACTTTTATTAAGGGCATTTTTTAAGACTCCTTTATGAACCCCCCTAACCAATAAAATCAAAAAATACCCCTGTCTAATTTTTTGCATTTCAAATGTACATTCCAACTGGGCTACTTTAGTTCTACCTAAATTATATGAAAATAAAATAAGTGGTTTATGTTGCTCAGGTACAATTTCTATGTGGAGCAAGTATACAGAATCGAATCTGTCTAATTGCTTATTTTGATTTGAACTTTGAAGTATGTACATAAATCCGAAACTTTTTCGTTGACTGTTTAGTGAGGAGAACTATTTTTTTATCGTTCGTTCAACGTCCAGTTGCCAGTAGGTGAACCCTAAAAAATGCAATAGGTAGGAAGGCTGGACTCTTTCACAGAAGTACCTACACTGCTGACAAACAAAAATTAAGGGAACAATGGTTTTCCCCTGTGTTTTTTGAAGAGTTGTGGCTTTGTGATTAGTTAGTTATCGTATCCGTGACTACACGACTGATCAAATATCAATAATATCATATTATAAAACCGCAAACACGAATTTTGTGGTACAATTTACGCGGTCTACAAAAGCCGAAGGCATATAAATTATATTATATCAAAGGGCACGGTAGTGCCCAGCCAAGTTCGCGGCACTACACCCTTTTTACAGGAACAAACTCAGTAAACAGGCCTGGTTTTTATTACTTCACTATATCGAGCGTCTACTGTATATGCAAAAAAAAAATAAAATCGCTGGAGCCGTTTTCTTAAAAATTAATTTTGTATATATAAAATTTTTGTAACATTTTTCAAAAAAAAATTTGGTATGCCAATTTTGAGTATGCATATATTAATATACATTTAAAACTGAAATTTCAAAACAATTCATCAACCCGTTTTTGAAATATTGAATTAAAAAAAAAAAAAAATTAAATCTTTTTTTAAAAATCCAAAATTTATTTTTTAAAAAATGTTTTGACCCACTTCAAACGGTCAGATTTGATTCAAAATTTGCACACTTGTCAAAGCCCGATGGCAAAACAATATTTCGATCAAAATATCCGATTATCCTGATTATGCTCACCATAAATCATAAATTTCTTTCGGGATCCTTTGCATGAGAGTAAGAGAAGTTACGCATGCGTGCAACTCCAGACTTACTCTTTGGTTCGGCCACTCTTGGCTTAGGAGTAGAGACTTTCTAAATCGAGATGCAACTGTTAGAACATCTATGCATATTAAAGACTGTTGCTTCAGAGCAAATCGAACTATAAAGTGAAAAATAAATTATACTTTAAAAAACAAAAAACAAGCTTCTAAAGTTAATAAAACTAAAAAGCAAAAAAATAATTCTTAGCATTAGAATAAAATTACTGATGAGAAAATTAATGTCACTGTTCTTAAAGCGTGGGGTGCCTTTGTTGACATATATTTAAACTAACTCTGCATTTCGGAATGAAACAAGTGCAAATTATAACAATTGACACCGAGCTCTTAATTTCGATATTGCCATTTTGAACTTATTAGGAAAATGGGGAAAGAAAGGATAAAGGAAAGGGGGGACCTACTCAGTGGTTAATTTTCGGTAACCGAAAAACCAATTCAGTCAGCCCGGACTGGAATTCGAAAGGAAAGGGAGGATCTACTCAGTGGTTAATTTTCGGTAACCGAAAAAACAATTCAGACAGCCCGGACTGGTACTGCAGGACTACGAGAACTCTGTGTCATATTCAACACAAAAAGTTGTCATTTCAGACCAGTTGGATTTGTGGCGGTGGAAATATTTTGAATCATGAGTCCAGAAATCGAATCTGTGAGTGGAACAACATGTCATACGTTTAGGAATTTATTCCGCACCAATCAAAGATCGCTTATTTATTTGTTGTCCTTCTAGATCTGGAACTTCGATGATGACCGGCAGCCCGATACTGGTAACTGAACAAAAGCAAATAACACACTATAGTGAGTCACCGGTGGATTCCATTCGATTCAAAAGAAAACAATGCTGGCATCTCAAATGGTGGCTTAAGCCTAGTTTACAGTTCCCGAGCGCAAAAAAAATCTATGCAAATATTCTCGCATGTCAAAAATAATTGAGGTGAAATGTAAAATTAA
Organism: Dasysyrphus tricinctus; assembly: GCA_963921185.1. NCBI lineage: Eukaryota > Metazoa > Arthropoda > Insecta > Diptera > Syrphidae > Dasysyrphus > Dasysyrphus tricinctus. The sequence continues at coordinate 173,628,262 of OY992531.1, read as the reverse complement.
TTGTTTGCATGATTGGTTTACAGTTTCATGCAAAAAAAAAACTATGCTGTCATGGAATGTCATGCAAAACAATGGAACGGCAATTGATTTGCATGCGAAAAAAGTGTGGTGAATAAAATTTTTTTTTGGATGGTCGGCTTACACTTAAAGCCTAGTTTACAGTTCCCGTGTGCAAAAAAAAACCTACGCAAATATTCTCGCATGTCAAAAATAATTGAGGTGAAATGTAAAACTAATTGTTTGCATGATTGGTTTACAGTTTCATGCAACAACAAAAACCAATGCTGCCATGGAATGTCATGCAAAACAATGGACCGGCAATTGATTTGCATGCGAAAAGAAGTGTGGGGAATAAAATATTTTTTTTTGGATGGTCGGTTTACACTTCCAAAAAAAAATATATATTCACCTCAAGGCATTATTTGCATGCAAATGGTTTTCGCATCCAAAAATAATTATTTTCCATTTTTATACCTATAGATTATTAATTAAGGGTAAATTAATGACTCAATGGAAGGCTTAGGACACGGCAAACGTTTTCCGCCTTGAATATTATTCAACTTGGTGCGCAGAACAGGTGGAAAACCGTTTTGAAAATTTCGATTCTTTTTTTGCATGGGAACTGTAAACTATGCTTAAAAAAAAGAATATATTCACCTCAAGGCATTATTTGCATGCAAATGGTTTTCGCATCCAAAAATAATTATTTTCCATTTTTAGGCCTGAAGTTTATTAATTAAGGGTAAATTAATGACTCAATGGGTGGCTTAGGACAAGGCAAACGTTTTTCGCCTTGAATATTATTCAACTTGGTGCGCAGAATAGGTGGAAAATCGTTTTGAAAATTTTGATTTTTATTTCGCATGGGAACTGTAAACTATACTTTAACTGCCAGCTAAATTCAATTATGCAATTGTATTAAGCAACAGGCCGTTGAGGCAGAGGGTAATGTTTGAAGCAGCTTTAGAAACAATGGTATGCCATTGTTCCAGAAACAAACCTATAGACGGCGAGTTGAAAATCATCTCACATTATCCACTATTTGCAGGTATGTATGTATTTCAAAAACAAAATTCTCGCAAAAAATTAAATAAAAAAAATGTCTAAACACAGGTGTCTCAATTGGCATCACGAACTTGAATCTCTCCGAGTATGTACACGAAGTGAGGCCCAATTTAATGCTGCAATGGCTTTGAGTCGGTAATTGGATTGCTCCGAGATGACACAAAGTAAAGCCTTGAGAATTCTATTCAATTCCGAAGATATAAATGTTTCAAGTGTTAGTAAAATATCTTTTTGAAACCACAAACAGTTCAATATCTATTAAAATTTGTATTGTATTTTTTCCCATTGGTTGTGGCCATTTATACTTGAGTGTAAAACCTTAAATTTGTTTATATTTTTAAAACTTTCTTTTTCTTATGGGTTTTGTAATTTTTGTTTAGGTTTTGATAGTTGTTCTTCAAGACATTTTTTTAAATAGTTGTTAAAATTAAAAACGGGTTTGAGAGCCACGCAGACCGTCTAAATTAAGATTAAGTAGCATTTAAATTCTGTGGCCACAAGCAATAACCGCTTAAGTCTAAAAACTAACTTTTTGGGAAAAGCAGTTTTAACTTTCATTTTGAGATTTGAAAAAATTCCAAACATCTATGTTACAAATTGATACATATTTTTAAAATATAGTTTTAATATTAGTAAATAAACATTTTTTTGTTTATAAATAAACTTATTTGCAATAGTTATTGCCAAATACGTGTTTTAAGCTGTTATTGCTTTTATAAATAATTTCCATCTCATTCACTTACATCACTTAAGCGGTTATTGCAAATCTAAATTTTAGTTCACTGGCATCTTATAACGATGTAAGCTGTTTTTACAAATTTAATTTCTTATGTTTTTCATATGTAAGCTATTTTTGTAGAGAGAATATTGAAATATTTTTGTAGTAATGATACAAAATTAGTTTTTTTTTTTGTTAGAAACAGAAACAAAAAATATGTTACGTATTGCAATTGCGTATTTTATCATCGATTTTCATAGGAAGTAACGGCATCTTAATCAACTTCAATACATAAATTAATTGACATAAATGTATAAATACCACGTTTGGGCATATTAAAGGCAAAGGGCGTACGCAAGCGGGGGTAGGGAGGGGCGCTTGCCCCCCTTATCAAGATATTTTTCATAAGTTTCATCAAATTTGTTTTCTGTTGAATCTTAATGCTAGATTTCTTTGCTAATACTAATTTTTGAATGAGTTTCGCTCTCTTCCCTGATCGACATCATGCGCTCTCCCTTGATTAAAAGCTCAGGCTATTTTATGTACATCTAGACTCATTTGATAGTGAATTCTTCCAATTTTTGGCTGCTGTATCTTGCCAACTTAGTTTTGTAACACAATTTTTTTAGAATCTGCATTTCCACGATAGTTTTGAATTCTGAAATGTTCAGTAGTCGAAAAAGCCTTGATGACAATATATATCTATTCCATTATTTTTCTCCTTCTACGACTGCATGATGTTGATTCTTAGAACTTATGTTCTATTATTTAAATGGAAAAGCTAGCGTTCGGTAAGACAGAAAAGCAGCTCACAATTGAGATTGTCTTCCAATTTTAAAGAAAAATAAAAAGATATAATTTCCACAGATGCACCAACCATTATAACGGGTGATTTTTTAAGAGGTTTAGAACTTTTAAAAAAAAAAAACACAAAAAATTCGAAAAAATGAATGAAATATTTATTTGAATCGATAGTTTGAACCTTGCAATTTAATGTTTAAAGATAATTTCATGCAAATGTTGACCGCGGCTGCGTCTCAGGTAGCCCATCCGCTGAGTCCAATTTTGGCATACTCTTTCACACATATCGGCCGGTATCTCACGAATAAATGCATGGATGTTGGCTTCCAGTGCGTCAATCGAAGCGGGCTTGTCCCTATAGACATTAGCCTTGACATACCCCCACAAAAAATAATCTAATGGTGTCAAATCGCACGATCTAGGCGGCCAATTGACCGGCCCGAAACGTGAAATTAACTGTTCACCAAACTCGCCTCGCAATTGCGCCATTGTTTCGCGTGCTGTGTGGCATGTGGCACCGTCTTGTTGAAACCACATATCATGCAAGTCAAGAACTTCCATTTCGGGCAAAAAAAAGTTTGTTATCATCGCTCGGTAGCGTTCACCATTGACAGTAACGCTGCGATTCGCATCATCTTTGAAGAAATATGGCCCAGTAATGCCGCCGGCCCATAAACCGCACCAAACAGTGGCTTTTTCGGGATGCATTGGTAGCTGTTGCAATGCTTCTGGCTGATCTTCACTCCAAATGCGGCAATTATGCTTATTTACGTACCCATTCAACCAAAAATGAGCCTCATCGCTGAACACAATTTTTCGATAAAAAAGCGGATCCGAACCGAGCACGAATTTTGATAGTAAAATTCAATAATTTGCAAGCGTTGTTCATTTGTAAGACGATCCATGGTTAAATTGCAAACCAAACTGAAGCTGTTTGACAGTGACACAAGGTACTAAACACACGTCAGCTGTCAAAACCAGTGTTGCCGAAACCAAACCAGCTAAAAAATCACCCGTTACAAGTAGCTATCCCTCAACGACAGATATTGTGTTAAAGTATTTGCAAGTACCTAGTACCAATAGCAAGAAATCGCTTTCGTAAGCTGGAAAGTTATTTGTAAGGACTTTCTAACTATCCGAATCACTCCCAGATATTTTTCCAGCAGAAATACTCAGGTAGGTACCTACTACCGATCAGTTTGTGTGAATTTCTTATTTGAAGCTATAATGTAACCTCTTTTTCATAAGTGATCTTAGAAAACAAAGAAAAAGAGTGGATCTGACGAACAAAATGTTCTCACAAACTCTTTGAAATTATTCGTCAGAAGCGGATGTATGAATTGGAGTTCCAATAAACTTTTGAATAAAATCCATTGATCTATTGTGACAATTCCATTCACCTTCTGACGAACCAAACGCATACACTGTAAATGCTTTCATAGTTACTAGCAGCAGAATTGTCCATGAGATTACGCTTCCACTGTAGCCAAAGCCAGAGGCACTTTTGGTTTTATATTCAGGTTTCTGTCCCATTCCCATCTGCAATCTGCACTAGGTAGTCATCAGGATAATCTAAGTTGAAATTAATTTCTGAAATCTGGATATTATTAAAATCCATCAGTTGGCCTGAAATTTGGACAAAATCATCTAAATTGAAGTTGAACAAGTGTGGTTCTGGACTAACATTGCCATCAAACATTTGAAAAGAATATTTAGATATGTTGTATATTGTTGTTTTGAATATGTATCTATTCATATGAGATATGCCGATACAAATTTTCTTTAATTATTTTCTTTTGTTTAACAATAAGTGATTGTCCCCTTTTTCTAGATATCTTAAACATCAGTACCTCGTGGCATAATGGTTAGTGCGTTGGACTGTCATGCCGAAGGTGTGGGTTCGATTCCCACCCGTGCAACCTAAAACAGAAATCTGTTACCCGAGGTACTGCCTCTTGCGAGGAACTGACGAATCCTCCAAGAGTTTACTGGTCATGAATAAGTGCTTTTCATCTAGCCTGTCTGACTGCAAAAAACTGTAGGTCCCCTCCATTGAGAGACCTACAGAGTTGAAGTCACTAGGCCCTGGTTCTCCACGAGCTGTCGCGCCACTCAATTTATTTAACTTTAATACAAATTGTAACCTGTTTTAAAATTAAAAAAATCAAATTTATGATTTTGAGAACATGCAACTTATACTAATTTATAAATTTTTGTTTGAGGTAGTCAAAATTTGTTTGAAATTCCTTAATATTATAATCGGCCACTTTACTATTTTCCTTCAAAAAACACTTAAGTTCATTGAAAACTCCTTATTGCATTCGAGATAACAGCTTAAGTCCATTTAATTCTCTGTATGAGAGAATTTTCAATTTGCAATAGTAGCTTAAGTAACATAAGATTTCTCAAAATACAAACATAAATTTGCAAAAATGACTTAATTAATTTTAGTATCGATGAAAATATCTTTTTCGTTTTGCAATAAGCGCTTAAATCGAAATAAGTTGTTTTTGACTCTTATAAACATTTCTGTGTTTGGAGGGTTTATCAATTTAGAAAAGCAGCTTATGTCAATATAAGCCGCTATTTTAAACTGCATTATATTTTTTGTGAATTCTTATTTGAGTTAAGCGATTATTGCATGTGTTGCTTAGAGTGAAAATGACTTAAGCGGTTTTTTCATATTGGTTTTATTTTATGAAAAAAGTGGTTAAATTACAGGGGATTTTTTTCAATAGTGCAATGAAGCATGGAGAACATGATGAAAGAAAAAACTGACTTTTGTCTTAAATTGACTTAAGCGGTTATTGCTTGTGGCCACAGAATTATTGAATTATAGCTAGTGGTTTTCAAATGCAAGCGTTTTACATCTACAACTTATATGAATTTCATATGAATTTCCTTATGAAGGTTTTGATACTTGTTCTTCAAGACTTTTTTTTTTAATATTTGTTTAAATTAAATACGAGTTTAAGAGCCACGCAGAGCGTCTTTATTAAGAATAAGTAGCATTTAAATTATTGAATTATAGCTAGTGGTTTTCTAATGCAAGCGTTTCACATCTACAACTTATATGAATTTCATATGAATTTCCTTATGAAGGTTTTGATACTTCTTGTTCTTCAAGACTTTTTTTTTAATATTTGTTTAAATTAAAAACGAGTTTAAGAACCACGCAGAGTGTCTTTATTAAGAATAAGTAGCATTTAAATTATTGAATTATAGCTAGTGGGTTTCAAATGCAAGCGTTTTACATCTACAACTTATATGAATTTCCTTATGAAGGTTTTGATACTTGTTCTTCAAGACTTTTTTTTTAAATATTTGTTTAAATTAAAAACGTGTCTCAGAACCACGCAGAGCGTCTTAATTAAGACTAAGTAGCATTTAAATTATTGAATCATAGCTAGTGGTTTTTAAATGCAAGCGTTTTACATCTACAACTTATATGAGTTTCATATGAATTTCCTTATGAAGGTTTTGTTACTTCCTGTTCTTCGAGACTTTTTTTTAAATATTTGTTTAAATTAAAAACGTGTTCAGAACCACGTAGGGCGTCTAAATTTACAGAGAAGCATCCTGTTCACGATGCAGATTGGTGAGGCCTCCTAGATTTTTTTTTCTTTATTTTTTTTCTTAATATATCTGTATTTTTTTTTTTTTTTTTTGTCTTTATTTACAGGTTACACTCATAGTTCGAGCTGGGCCAGTCAGATCTACAGTAGCTAAGATCAAGAATACAAAACTGAAAGATTTTGTATAACAGAAATTGAATTACAAGAAATTCGAAACAGCATCCTTCACACTGATATGATTATTGATGTATATTATATTTTTCGAGTTTCAAATGAAATACCATGTAGCACTAAGGGAAAATAGTCTCATCGGAATACGATGAAAAACTAGAAATATTTGTTGACTGTATTAATTTTGTATCCCAATTTACAATTTTTTGATTGGATGCTTTTATATCTGTTTTCTTATGAAATTTTAATAAAATACAAAAATTAAATTTTTGCTGATTACTTAAGAATTTTTTTACTTGCGATATCTGTAATATAGGGGAAGATTTGAATACGTAAAAAAAATCCAGGTAATAATCAAACATGTCATTACGACGATAAAGAACACCAAAATTAACGGGTAACCGATTACAATCAAAATGTGTATGCAATAATTTCTAACACCTGTGCAAATTTCAGCCTTCTAGTCCCATCCCTTGGAAAGATAAAAATCAAATACTACATACAATCAAATAACCATTGCATAATTTTCAAACTAACGATTTTTATCATTTAACCGGAAGGAATATGCTACACGGAAATTGGCTTTCTTTTACGCCGAGCGAATAGAAGTTACACATGATAAAATAGGCAAGTACTCTACTTATTTGTCTTTGCTTTAAAATTCACTTAAATTTCCCAAGTTCGTACAAAAAAAAAACTCTTTTTTTTTCAGCTACTGTTTTAGCAGTAAAAATATCTTTCATTATGTTAAATGCTGTTTACATAGATCGACTACAATGGTAAATTATTTCAGATCAACATCTTATTATTCTTCCTCAGTTGGTGCTTGAAAATTGGTACCAAAAAGACTGTTATTGCACACAGACACAACAATGGCAACATTCTTACAGCCGATTTTTTTAAACTGACCAACAACAGTTTGAGCGGGGTTAGCAGCATCTCCGTTAGTTCCACAGTCTGTATAAGTCAAGCGACGGTGCATCTAATAAATTATTTAAATTATTCTTTCTTATTTTTGTTTAAGGGAAGTTATTAAAATTTTTACAATGCACAAAAGTGTAGCTGGATGCATTCTTTCCCAGTTAGGTGGAAACTCATTACGACCAACGGGCTTCTTGATGCATTTGTATCTGTATTTTGTTGCCAATTATGTTGAGGTGCACTTAAGTGGAACTCTGGCATTGCCATGGGAGCCCTCATTTTTCCAAGCAGGGAATAGTTTATGCAAAGCATAGGAAGCAAGATTAACCATTGGTAAGTCATCAGTTTCTTCGTGATATTTCATAACCCTGAAAAAAGTATGACAAAATTAGGTTTTCAAATATATCTGAAAATACACTTCTTTTGTTTTAGGATTTTTTCGAAATCTTTGACGGTGTTCATACGAACTTCACGTGAGGCGACTCATTTTGACGTTTTTTATTTGTTTCTCACTCTTATCGCTTAGAAAAAAAAGAGATGGCCAAGTGAAGCTGAAGTTTTTAAATTTTTTGAAAATTTCTGCCTCACCTCGTCATCTCTTTTCTTCCAATAAATAGGAATGACACAAAAAATAGAGACGTCAAAATGAGTCACCTCACATGAAGCTCGTATGAACATCGTCTTTGATCTAGGAATGTATCAACAATTTGCTTATGAAAGATAGTTAAGAAGTTACACCCAAGAACAAATGCCAATGTTTTCAAACTCTCACTTAAAAGTACATACACTATGACCAAAAGTCAAGTTTTGAACCGCCGCCGACTCGAGTTCAAATTGGATTGGTAAAAGTCAATTTCAAGATGATTCAAATTAGAATTTAGGGATGCATCAACTAATGTCCTAGGATAAATACTTTGGGAGTTACACCCAAGAACAAATACCATTTTCTTCAAGTTCCTACTTAAATGTAGGTACCCTTGAAAACATTGGCATTTGTTCTTGGCTGTAACTTCTTAAGTATCTTTCGTAAGAAAATTGTTGATACATTCCTAGATCAATGCTCAATTGACTTATTTTCAGAATTTAAATAAAATCTGAAAAAGGCAATTGGACTGTGATGAGATTTTCAAGCGGTTTGACCCAAAGATATTGTTTTTACTTTTTAGAATTCTATAATTAATAGTGCTACTATTTGCACATGAATTTAAAATTTGAAGCAAAATTTCAAAAAATCCTATGACAAAAGGAGTTTACTTTTAGGTTTTCAAGAACAACTGAAAGTTTCAAACTTTCAAGTCACCATTCCTTCTAGAACCCTCTGGGAGGATATGGCGTTCTTGGATGATGAATCGGTCCATATCTACACAGACGGATCGAAAACTGATGAGGGGGTGGGTGGCGGTGTGTACTCAGAAAGACTAAAATTAAGTCTCTCATTCCGTCTTCCTAATCATTGTAGCGTGTTCCAGGCGGAACTTATGGCGATTAAAGAAGCCTTATCTTGGCTGAAAGAAAACGTGATATCAACTACAGATATCCGCATCTTCTCGGATAGTCAAGCTGCTATCAAATCCCTGGAATCAGTCTCGACTAACTCTATAACAGCCCTTGATTGCCGTTCATCTCTGCTGGAGATGGCGCAGCAGTTTAACATTCACCTATGTTGGGTGCCGGGGCATAGGGACATCCCAGGTAATTGTAAGGCCGATGAACTCGCTAAAAGTGGAACAACTCTACCTCTTCTACCTACCAAGGCAGATATAGGTATACCCATCGCTACTTGTAAACTTTTGCTGAGGCAAGATGCATTAGAGAGAACAAACCTTAGGTGGAACGATATCACCACTTGTTTGGCAACAAAACAAATCTGGCCAGTAATGGATTTAAAGCGATCTAAGTGTTTGATATCTCTAAGCAGATTGCACATCAGCTCCATGATTGGTGTTATAACCGGACACTGCCTCATAGGCAAGCACGCAACGCGTCTTGGCGTATTCGCTAACGATTTTTGCAGAAGCTGTATGGATGAGGAAGAGATAGAATCGATCCCTCACCTTCTATGCACGTGCCCTGCTCTATCTCATAGACGAAGACTTCACCTTGGTGAGTTCTACTTCAATGATCCTAGTGATCTGATAAACTTAGACATTGGCAGTCTATTACGCTTCATAAGAAGCTCCAAATGGTTCACCGAGTAAGGAAAAGGGTTTCCTAGATTCATGTGGTATCACAATGGACCAACTCATGGTCTAAGTGTGTCAGTCTCCACGACTGGCAGCCACTTCAACCTAACCTAACCTAAAGTTCTTTTGTTCTAGGATTTTTTTTTTAATTTGTTTTAAATACAAATCTTATGATGCAATTAGTTTAGTAGCCAAAACGTTTTGAAAAATCATAACAGTCCGTTTGCCTTTTTTCAGATTTTGTTGAAATTCTGAAAAAAAGTCAATGATGATTTTCCGAATGCCTTAATTCACAGAGATGATTTATATGTTTTTGAACTTTTTATTTAATAGTGCTTCTATTTGCATTATTAATTTAAAATTTGAAGCAAAATTTCAAAAAATCCTATAGCAAAAGAAGTTTCCCCTAGTTGAATGCACGGTTTATCAAAAACCACACATGACAAAAAAACCTCGAGGACCAGATTTTAATTTGCGAAATACGCCTGATAAGAATTGCATTTAGTTGTGATCAACAAGTGCTTTAAAAAATGCACTTACCATGAGCTTGGGTCTTTTTCATTTGAGTGAGGATGCTGGAATTTTCTTCGCACTTCCTTTCGGCGCGGATGTGTGTTCCCAATAGTCTCTTTAAAAATTTCAAAGCACGATTATCCTTGGACACTTTCAAAAATCCCATGGTTCTCTTCTTGTATGCAGCACTGGCAAACCATTTCCCGAACGAGATTCCTCATGAATGTTCTTTAGACGAAATACCACGTAGTCCATTGACTTTCCTGTGACCGGTGTATTTAACATTCTTTAATTTGGTTGTTTAATGTCCCCGGTTGAGACCAATACAAAGTTCGTAGCGAACAGGCATTCTATTCTAGACGACAATGGGTGGAAAGGACATTGTGTCAGGTGTTCCAAGTACTCGCGCTTTTTGTATTCGCCTCTATAGCCAATAACAAGATTAATTTCTAATCTTCAAGATTTACGAAATAAATTTGTATGGTAAATCTGCGAGATTTAAAGGAGATTTAAGGTTGATCTCATTAAATCTCAGATTAGCGCTAGGTGGAAATGTAGCATTATGCTATGTTTCCACCAAAGGTTTATCTCATACTAGATTTAATAAATCTTTTTGGTGTTTCCACCGCACAAAAAGATTAAATTTGATAGCATAAAAAATGCAAATGGCGTTCCAATTTTTCTTATGAAGTGCGAATGAGACAGAATGTTTGATTCGTGTGAAACAATGAAGAACTGAATGCGAGTCTCGAATGAATCGTTCAGCACCATGTAAAAATAGGTTAGTTCGATTTGTAAAACTATTTGTCCTAGGAAGATTTAACAAGATTAATTTCTAATCTTCAAGATTTACAAAATAAATTTGTATGGTAAATCTACGAGATTTAAAGGAGATTTAAGGTTAATCTCATTAAATCTCAGATTAGCGCTAGGTGGAAATGTAGCATTACACGTAATATTCTTTTATGCGACCGATCAAGATTAATTTTTCACAATAAACAAACTTTTTTTATACATTTTTTCATCTGTCAAAATATTGAGCTACAAGTTACATGATTTGGTAAAAGTAAGGCAGCTACGCATATGGAGCCTTAAGGGTGCGCTTCTACTTTTTGGTGCATTTTCTTTAATTAAAAAAAAATATTCATAATTATTGTTTTATTTGTATGCCAGAAGCGACAAAAATTATTTTTGTTATAGTTCATTCTTTCCCAACGTTTCTCAGGTTAGGTACTTTCCGGAGAAACGTTGGGAAAGAATGCATTGGTTTTTTAATTAGTTCCAAAACCAATTCATTCTTTCCCATCGTTTCTCCGGTTACTTTCTAGAGAAACGTTGCGTTGGGAAAGAATGAATTGTTTTTTAATTAATTGCATTATTTTAATAAAGATCATTAAGCCCAAATATCTATACAACAACTGATAAAATATATTATCAATAACATTAAACTTTAGATGTGCCTTTTTGCACATCGAAAGTTTCGTTGTGGTTCTGAATTGTTTAGTTTGTTTTGGGAGAACCTTTGATATTTTCCTTTTTCAAAAAATTCCAAATGTTACAGATGCCTTGTAAACTATGAAAGTCACTCCATCTAGATCTTACTTGCAGAATCAATCATTTTCGTACTAACTTTTTGTTTGTTTTTAGGCCAATGATTTGGATTTAAATATCGATTTGCAAAACATCGAAACCTTTATTATCTATAATTTGCAAATATCGATAAAAATCGCTCATCCCTATTTCCAGATGTCAATCTGAATTCTAAAGAAAGGGAAGCCATGATATGAAAATATAAACTTTTGTGGAAGTTTGTTTTATTATTTTGTATCTTTAAGTTATTCAATGTGTGCATTTGGTGTATTTTTTTTAGTATAATTACCTAGTGGAATGAGATAAATCATTGCAGGATTGCAGTTTGCGAACAAATTGAGCAAAACAGCTAATGAATAATTATGATGAGGAGGATGCGATTGCATATTCTGCGTTTTTTTTAATGATTTTACCTCATTGTCACACTCTTAACGTTTGTTATTCCGTTTCATTTAACAATTAGTGAATGAAATAAATTACGAACACAACAAATGTTAGCAAACAGATCTCGGGGGGTGAAACGAACGGAGATTTGATGTCTTCTTAATGGACTATCTTTGTATTACATGTTATACAGTTATACTGGTACACAAAAAAGTGGTCAGCTTCATAATATAACAATTCTTCAAATGGAAGCAATATTTTTGTATCGATACACTATCCAATCCAGTGTATTATAGAGATCAGTGGCCTCCACCTGTTGTTTTCGTTATTTTAATTTTGAATTAACAATAGGTCTGTTCCTTTACTTTGAATTTCTGTGATTTTCTGTGCATTTCTGCGCATTTCAGTCCAAAGCTGTGTCAAAGTTTATATAAAAAAATTTTTTTGACACAAGTTTGGACTAAAAAGAACATAGAAACCCAAAGCAAAGGATCAGACCTAATATTCCGTCAAATAAAATAGAGTTATTTTGTTTGTAGGTAGCTAGATATGTTCGTTTCAACTTGCTTTTAAAATTTATCTGGAGGAAAATGGAACTTTAGTTTATTGTTTATTGACTGCTATTAGCTTATAATTCTATACAGCTGGTATTTTTTATTTCGTTTTTGATATATGTATGTATTTTTCATGTTGTGTTATTTATGAAATGTATTTATTTCATGATTTTGAAGAAAATTAAAAATAATATTCTTCTGTTTTTGTAGAGCTCACTTAAAATTCTTTATTTGTATTTATTTCAGTTCATTTGTTAGATTTTGTTTTGCACAGAAAATTCAGTAATTTGATAAACTGAACAAAAAATGCGTGTTATCACAGACTTAGCTTTTAAAACACGTACAACAAAAATCGCGAACCTATTTTTATTTTTCAAGGTTATGTATGTCTTTCATGATTTTTGTGCGTTCGAGACTTTTGCATTCGAGATTTAATTTTTTTTTATTTCGAGATTTTTGTTATATAAAATAACGTCATGATACCGAAAAGATGGAATTTTCTTCAACGATTTTTTAATATTTGTGTGGAACTGATTTCAACTCGATATGTGTTTACCTTATATAAGTGGAAAATTGGGACGCTGATTGTCCGTGTTTTTTTACACACAAAATATTTTCTTCCGAAAGCTCAGTACACCATACAAAAGTTGATGGCAGACTACGTCTGATAATTGATTTGACAGAGACTGGAGTGATGATCTAATTGCAGATTTAACCGAATGTGAACGAACTGGGCCAATCTCACTTCTTTCCCAGCTTCGTCATTGCAAATAATAGCTGCGTTTTTTTGTATGTCCATATGGAGTTTGGTGAAAAAAACGACATCGGGACATTTCAACATTTGCCTTGGTCTGCCATTTTGTTCTGAACTATCTTACCAACAAACATTTGACATTTCTATACGAATTATCGATAACACAACGGCAATGGTAGTCTGGCAATACCGTTTTTATCGGGACTAAATTTAACTCCCGTTAATATCTGGAGTTAGCTAACTCTACATGGACATAGTTGTTGCTGTATTTGTAAATAGTTTTGCTTTGTTGTCGTTTATTCACACAATTTTATTTGGACATGCAAAAAAACACAGGTAATGTAGAATTGTGTTAATGAAGTGCATAATTCATACATACCTACATTCTTCCTTCCAGATCTTCTTTGTATTGTTCAGCTCAACTGTTTGGGTTGGAGACTTTAGAGCATACATTGAAAATATGTATTGGAGTAATTAATAACCACTCCTCTAATATTGCAGGCAAGTTAATTTAATCCTCTTTAATAATTCCAATCATGTGATTAGCACACTCAAATCAAATAGTTTTTATCCATTTTGGTCAAATTAAATGAGAAACATGTATGAAAAAACTTTTCAAATTTTGAATTTCGAATTTAAGCTTGATTCACACTATAGTCCTAATACTGATACAGTCTCAGTACGTGCTCACTACATTAAAATATTCTTAAACGAGAAACAATGTTGATATTCACACAATCGTTATCGCTCCAAAACCGATACGCTCTCGCTCCGATTTCGATTTGTTTGAAAGAATATTTTATCGAAGTGAGAACCAATTTTTCAATTTTCTATTTATTTTGATATGGAAAATCGATGACAAAAAAAATTAATTTGAAAATAATATATGAAAAAAAATAATACAAAAAAATATGGGAGCTTTATCGATATCGGTATCGGAGCCGCAATGTGAATACTAAGTATCGGAGCGAGAACGTTTTGAGAATTTATCGATATTGGCACAGTAGTGTGAATCAAGCCTTAAGCTTAATTCACTATAGTTCTAATACTGATACAGTCTCAGTACGTGCTTACTACATTAAAATATTCTTAAACGAGAAACAATATTTATATTCACACAACCGTTATCGCTCCAAAACCGATACGCTCTCGCTCCGATTTCGATTTATTTGAAAGAATATTTTATCGAAGTGAAAACTCATTTTTTAATTTTCTATTTATTTTGATGTGACAAATCGATGACAAAAAAAAATTAATTTGAAAATACTATATAAAAAAAGAATACAAAAAAATATGGGAGCTATATCGATATCGGTATCGGAGCCGCAATGTGAATACTAGGGTTAAGTATCGGAGCGAGAACATTTTGAGAATTTATCGATATTGGCACAGTAGTGTGAATCAAGCCTTAATGTTATATCGTTTCGCATTTAAAATTTGTATGTGAGATAAAATTACTTGAAATAAAATAAAAACAACTAAGAAACTGTTTCATTTGCTTATGAACACTGCATAGATACAGGTACTTAAGGAAGGTCGTTATAATGTTTTTTTTTTTAGTTTTTATATTTGGATGGGCCTAAATCGGCTTTAAATGAAGAAAAAAAAATTCCCTAATTTTTTCTGATTTTTATATTCATCCCCTATAGCCATTAGGGGTAAATTAAATTTCCCCTTTATTTTGCATACTATTAAATTCGCGTAAAATCTGTCAAAAAAATCAGAGCATGTGGGTGGGAAGTAGACAAAAAAAGAGTCCTACAGGAGGGGGATAACATCTCCTCCCGCTTGGACGGGAGGGGCAATTTAATAAAATAATTGCATAAAATAGAAAAAATTTATTATAAAACAACGGCAACACTGACAGTAATGTTTTGTAGCTGTTTGAAAAGCCATAAGTCCATTCTTACGGTTTGTGTTAAAATTACAGCGACGGGGATGAAAATAAAAATCTGAAAAAATTAGGGAATTGTTTTTTCTTCATTTAGGGCCGATGACGTCTTTTTTACCCTAATGTACCCTAATGTACATACATACAAACTCCTTAGACTTGAAACTTTTTCATTTACTTTTCAAATTATGTGTTTAAAGAATATTTTATAGTTATAACCGTTCTTTTAGCTAATCTGCAATAATTTTGTGTAGATACTTGCCATAAATTTGTAATATACTTTTGGGCATCTTTAAAACACCCACATATATGTATGCATATGAGCTTTTTTTATAGATAGATATCTTCAAAAAGCATCTACTGATAGAAACATTTTGCAAATATACAAACTTAATGTTAAGATCAGTTGATATCCAATTTTCAGCGGATACCGTAAAGGGATTCGCTAACTTGTATTAACTTGAAAAAATAGTTTGAGAAAATCTTCGAAAGAATGTTTGTGGCTAGCTTCATCTTATCGCTTGTCATCTTCGTAATTTTTATCTTAAGGTAAACTTTTCAACTTTATTTATTTAAATTGTGTACTAAGAAAATTCACTAGCAATATTCAAACAGAGTCATAAATGTGTTAATTAAAAGTAACTGACTGTGTTGAATATTTGTTTATGTCTCCGAATTTGGTAAGTAGCTAGTGTGTATACAGCTTTTTTGAGAGTGGCACCAAAATAAGTTGATCATTATATACGATTTTGTTAAAAATGTATTAATCATTTTTGTCTCAATAAACAAACCGTGCTCCAATATAAATCGGTTTTATAAAGATATATACCAAGCCCAGAACTTTGCTTAGATAATATTAAGGCAATGCTAAATGTTTAAAACATTTTTCCCTTTCCATTGTTAATAATTTTTAGTTCTTATGTTAGGTACCTGCCTTTTTGTTTGACAATAAACAAATCAAATGGTTTTAATGAGTTTTATTTTGAATTTATATTACTAATATGATGGAGTCAGCTTATTGCCGTTATTTTGTCGTATTCTATGAATCACTTAACTCATTGGGGTATATTCAAAGACATATGGTTTAAAATAAACTCCAGTTTTATCTAGCAATAGCTAAAACAATGTTTATGAATATGCCCCATTATATCAGTTTTTCCTGTAAACAAATTCAACTTTTCAACTCTTACAATATAACTTAACGTAACTACTGAAATGAAAACGAATTAAAAAAATGTGCACATATTTGGCTTATATGAAATTTATGCATTGTTTTTTACTATTCTGAAACTTGTCGTCAGCATTTGAATTAAGAATACCGAAGGCATCGAATCTGTCCAAAGTAAATAACGGGTGTTTTTTTTAGAGGTATAAAACTTTAAGTTGGTAACATTTTTTTAACTAGCGGCCATTTTCTCAGCTATCAAGTGATTTATTTTTAGATTATCATAAGCGATTTTTGCTACGCAATGAAGCTCACTTTTGGTTGAATGGATACGTCAATAAACAAAACTGCCGTGTTTGGAGTGCTGATAATCCTCAATTGTATGTTGAGACACCATTACATCCACAAAAACTGAGTGTTTGGTGTGTTTTATGAGTTGGTGGAATAATTGGTCCGTACTTCTTTAAAGACGATGCTGGCCAGAACCTTATAGTAAATGGTGACTGCTATTGCGCCATGATTACTGATTCTTTCGTTCATAAATTGAAATTGATGTGCAGAAGCTGTTGTTTCAATAAGGTGGCGCAATATGTCACACAGCTCGTGCCACAGTTAATTGATTGGTAACCGCATAGCTTCACGTAACGCACCCGTGTATTGGCTTCCAAGATCGTGCGATTTAACGCCACTTGACAATTTTCTGTGGAGATGTGTGAAGTCGCTAGTCTACACCCATAAGCCCAAAACGATTTACCACTTGGAGGACAACATTCGCCGCGTTATTGCCAATATACGACCACAAATGTTGGAAAAAGTCATCAAAAATCGGACCTCCAGATTAGACTTCATCTGAGCCAGCCGTGGCGGTTACGCATCTCATTCCCCCATACATCGATCGCCTCCTTTTTTCAAACATGATTTATTGTATGTACATTATGGTGGTTAAAAAAAGATCATCGGCTCCTAATGAAGAAACGAAAATGCCCTAAGTTTTTCAGATTTTTATTTTCATCCCCTATAGTCGCTGTTAGTAGGGCTAAATTATATTGCCCATTTTCTTGCGTCCTAGGACATTCGCGCAAAATCTTACAACAAAAAGCTAATCATGTAGGTTGAAATAAAAAGTAGACAAGAAAAAAATCCTATGGGAGGCGATTAATATTTCTCCCCGCTTAGGTGGAAGGGGAAATTAAAAAAAAAATTGCATACAATAGACAAAAATTAATTTAAAAAAAACAGCAATACTTACGGTATTGTTTTGTTAGCTTTTTGGAAAGCAAGAGTCAATTCTTATGGTTCATTTTCAAATTAAGTTTTTTGAAAATTATTTCAAGCACTTCATTTTGAAGAACAATTAATTTTTTTCAAATGTTTAAATTTGAAGCCAACTTTTGCACTTTGGAGTTCGATTCCCAGCCACTACCAACTAGCAACTTAAACCAAAAATGATTCTTTTCCGAGGTAGGTACTGCCTTTTGCGAGGTATTGACAAATCCTCCGAGAGTATTAGTATTTGTTATAATGGAAAGTGCTTTTCATCTAGCGCCGTTCGGAGTCGGAAAAAAATGTTAGGTCCCCTCAATTCCTGCCAAAAACACGCACACATGAATGGTTGAGAGTTCTACATAAGTTACCAGGTCCTGGGGCCTGTACCACAAAACAACAAGTGTGCTTTAACAAGCAAATTTTAACAATTAACAATATTTTCTGTACCACAAAAACATAAGTTAACAATCATCTTAACAATATATAATAAGTGAAAAATTTGATGGATTCTTGTGTTCTGTACCACAAAACGACAATTGTTAAGAATGAATAAGATGCGTTTACCTCTAAGCAACCGAACTACCATTCTAACAAGTAGTTTCTAAATATGCAGAGTCAACAAGATAGTTAATTTCTGTACCACAAAACTTTTCGCTTTTATAGTTAACAAGTAAAATTTCCCTTAAAACTTGTTAACTGCGTTACTAAAGAAAAAAAAGTTTGAAGTATTATATTCTATTTCCTTTTTGCGCAAAGTAACGATATTTAACAAATTTGAAATTAAAAAGGTGATACGTATTTTTAAATAAACGTTAGGTTAAATTACAGTTTAAAAACGTCAGTTTTAATCTTATTTTTCCAGTCAGACTATATTTAAGTTCTGCATTAAAACATTAAAAAAATCCTTTTTTTCAAAAGCAATGCTTAAATAAGCTGAGCATGCACAAAAATAATTAACTCACTAACAAGTATTCTCATAGCAAAGTAAGCAAGTAATGTGAGTTCTGTATACAATGAAATAGGATTTTGGTGCTTTTTCTGCTAAATTAACAAAATGTTACAAAATTGAAAAGTTGAGAGGTATTTTTGAATTGGCGCAAAGTTTGAATGTTGTCCCAAAGAAAAAAGATTGGACATAATACGAGATATTTTTTTAGCGAAATTGCAAGAAGTAGGGGAAGTACCTACGTACAAAATGACATATACGGACAAAATGACATACCAGCCAATTCAATTTTATTAGTTGGTTTGGATGATTTTTGAAATCCTATAAAAATAATGATTTATTTATCGGCCGTGTCTCGTCACAAAAAATAAAAAACTATTTACAAATAAAATATTTTTTTTTGACTTGACTATTTTTCGTATTTTGGTAGTCTTATACCTTTTTATTTTACTATTATAAATTTAATTTATTGTTTATGACAAAATTCGTAAAACAGTCTTATCACCATATCATTCGAGTTATGTGCAATTTATTGAAAAAATTTTGTCATATTATAAGGGCAAAATGACATAACCTAACTATGGACAAAACGACATACCTTTATTGAGAACAATATTTAAATTTTAGTAGTAAAAATGTCTCGGATTTACAAAAGGTCAACATATCGTCAATCTTGGAGCATTGAATCGATAAAAATAGCAATTAAATAGGTTACCCTGCATAATGTGCAACCATTGGGCTCGTGAATCTTGTGCTTACGTGTCAAAAAACACAAAGCAATTCATATGAACCCAAAGGCAAAATTTTAGGACAAAAGTGCCAAAAAACAAATTATAACTAATAAATTTATAAATTTTAGCCAAATTGAATCTTTCTAGAACTATGGAACTAGATAATATTTATATCCTATGTCATTTTGTCCATATGAAGTGTGTCATTTTGTCCATACTATATGAACGAAAAGAATTTTTGTGTCGTTCTGAAAAAGTATTTTTTTTTATTTTATTTGCTTGTTTTTTTTTAAACTTTAAAATTATTGTTAAATGTTTGCAAAGACTCAAAAAAGAATAAATATATTTTTCATTACGATATATTGTCTAAACAATTATTTTGATTCAAAAACTTTATAGTCATTTTGGACGTACTTCCCCTACACTTTGGGAAGTTTTGTTGATAATATACCTATTCTTTAATATTTTGCAATCACATTCTATTTTTTTTCAGGCGAAAGTTGTATACACAGTTACACGTGAAAGCTTAGATTCACTTAATTGTTCATATAAAACTCTAAAAAATAATTTAGAAAACATAAAACTGCATATTATTTATGCTTCATATAAAGTTAAAAAAGCATTTGTTATGAGCTAACAATTTTGAATTCATCAGTTAATTTTTTTTAACAATCTAACTATCATTTTTAACAATTGTCGTTTTGTGGTACAGAACCTAAGAATTCCAAAATTTCCCACTTGCTCTCGAATGTGTTAATTATTGTTAAGAAGATTGCTAACTTTTATTTGGTGGTACAGAAAACATTGTGAATTGTTAAAATTTGCTTCTTTAATTATACTTGTTGTTTTGTGGTACAGAATTCTCGTGTATTTTCTTTAAGTTATTTAACAATCTTTAAAGGAAATTTAACTTGTTAAATGTTAACGCATAAATCTTTGTGGTACAGAAATTTATTTTCTTGTTAAATTTGTATGTTTAGAATTTACTTGTTAGAAAGTTAGATTGTTGTTTTGTAGTACAGGCCCCTGGTTCTCCACGAGCTGTTCATGACACCAAATTTATTTCTTAAGTAATTTTTCGATACGAGTGATAATAACCATGATATCTTCAACTACTAGAAAACTGCATATTTTATGTTAAATAAATGTATGATAGTTTTATCGGCTTCTTATAAAAACCTGTAAGTAGTATTAATACAAATCGCTTGGGAAAATAGTAGGAGCAAAATTGTATTGTTCACTCTGGCGTATGCGTACTTTTTGTTTATTGATTTGTTGATTTAGTTTTTCTTTAAATTATTTATATTAGGTCTGATCCTTTACTTTGGGTTTCTGTGATTTTTAGTCCAAACTTGTGTCAACAAGTTTTTTTATATGAACTTTGACACAACTTTGGAGAAATGCACAGAAACTCAAAGTTAAGGAACAGACCTATTGTATTGATGGCTTTCTGTCAAAACCTCATAAGTCCTTAAATGATATTTTAATGTATTTCAGTTAAAAAAAAACTCAGAATCGTAAATGTTATTATATACATTTTATGAGCTAGAAATTCCTAAGCAGTTTTTTCCACTAGGACTTACGAGGTTTTGACAGAAATGCAGATATATGACGACATGCAGATACACCTTGTATTATACTTACGATATACTGAGTGGCTTAGAGACAACCTTTAAAAATGTATTAATAGTAATTTGTTACAATAAGTAGTATAATAATTAACAATACTAGTATACTGATGTATACTGTAGTATACTACCAGTGGTTAAATTCCGACCTTTCTCTATTAATGACTTAACGGCAACGTATAAATATAAAAATTAGATTCTCCTAGAGCAATCGCTTATATTAGTCTTATTGCTGACAGCAAATTTTTGGTGTGGGGGTATAATAACCCAAATTCGCGAAAATGTAGGTTGAGGTATTAGAGTCTGGATTACAAAATCAATCGTCTGGCAGGATTTTTTTGTCGCCAAGGCTAGAGAAGAGGAGTTGACAATGAAATCGTCTGGGACCCCAAAATTCTTAACCAAAGCGTAGTTATCTTAAGCTTACATATAAATTAAAGTGACTATACCTTCCAACCCAAAAGTTGATTTTTTGCCCCTCATGAAGGCCGTCTGGTTAAGTGAGGCGACACTGAAATTTTCTGGGACCCCGAAATTCTTAATCAAGGCATAATTCTTTTTAATTTGCATATATTTAAAAGTTTATAACCCTCTAAACCAAAATCTGGAAAATGGCCGTTTTCAACTCCCCTCCTCTAGCCCCGGCGACAAAAAATCCTGCAAGACGATTGATTTTAATATTCAGATCCGCATACCTCAACATACATATTCTCGAATTTTGGTTATACCTCCAAGCCAAAACTTATGAAAAGACGTTACCATTAAGTTAGTTAAAAAGGGGAGACGTAGAAAAATGTTTAGGTACATATTAACATGTAATATATGTACAATTTGTAAATAGTGACAAATACAGTGTACTTGGAATAAGATGCTTCAAAACTTTAGAGCGTGTAGGTGGGGTCAAAAGAAGAAAAAATAGTATAGGAATTGGTATATATATCTTCATTCAGGGGGGCAAATATCTAAAAATATGAATTCAAACGGAAAAACAAATATTAAAAATCAGTGGTAATATCTGAAGAAATTCTTCTGCTGCTCTTAAGACAGAAATCCATTATTAAATATTTTTCTTAAATAAGGTTGTTTTAATTGATAGTTTTTGAAAAATCAGTATTCAAAAACAAAGTTTTAATGAAAACAACGATTTTTTTGTAATATTTTCTTTTTATTTTATGTTATTTCGTACTATTCTTGATTTAAATATTTATTGCTCTTAACAATTTGAAGTCTATTTCTGAAAACCAGATGAAAAATGGTGTTCTAGTTTTTGAGAAAAAGAAAAGAAACAAAATCTTCCTCATTTTCTTTTCAGTCCAGTGAATTTGACAATCTACTGTCTGTTGCTACACTACTCGTTATTATGAATTTACTTTTGCTTTTCTTTTGAACAGCTGTATTTTGGGTCTACAGAAACGATTCTGGGCTCAAATTGCTAGTTATAATTTAAAAAATTTTAAATCATACAGTAACTTTTTAATCAAAAACTAGTCCTTCAGGTATAAAATCGACATTTACTGACAAAAGTGCGAAAGCTTCGCTTTTTTTCAATGTTTTATCATGTTGCGTTCGGCGCTCGAGGTCGAAAACTTGGATTAGTAACAAGGCAAACATCATAAACAACTCAGCAAAAAAGTAAAAGCAAAAAAGGGTTACAGTGGCAAGAATGCTTGGTATCCATATATCCATCTTTTTTCTTTAAACCTATAACTTTTAAATAAAACATCGAAAATTGCAAATTTTGAGTATATTTTTTAAACAGTTACATTTATACCACTTTTTGTTTCTTCCAGTTCCTCAAGAGGGAATGGGCATTCTACAGAACTTCTTGAAATTCATACCAGTGATACCTGCCAAGATTGGAATATAACCAATGAAAAGACCGTACACCGAAACTGTGAATTGAGCTACGGCAGTACAATGCTTAAATGTAATGGAATCATAAATACAACCTTTTTAGCAAAGTATACAATCTTGACAAGAAAAGCAAACAATATCAAGTTTTGAGATTTTTAATTTTATTAATATTTAGTAACAATGTAAGCCATGTAAGGGATCTTCAATTTTGTGGATGGCCAGACCTAACATTTGATCCAACCGCTTTAATGAAATATTTTCCAGAAGCAAAGCATTTGGATATATCTTACGGTAATCTTACAAATATTGTGAATAATTTTCCGGATTGTCCATTTTTACAAGTAAGTTTTTTGAACATACATATGTAATAAGAATTTCTTATCAACCAAGGCCTTTTGAGCATATCTTGGCCAGCCAAGTTGATATAAACTTAGTCAAACTTTTCTACTAACACATACCTACAAGAAGCTATTTCAAATTGCCCGTTTACAGGCATTGCATTCTAGAGGCGCCAGAAATTAAAACATTCTAAAAATATTTAAAAATAATTAAAAGCATTTACATATAATAATATAAAAATAAAAACGTTAAATTCAAGGAGGTATCTATCTGTATTTAATTTCTCAATAACCAGCAAAAACTTTAAAATCAATTTTTTTCTAAAATATTCAGAAAAGAATTTAATGTTAAAGTTACAGTGTTAAAGTTACAATAATGTAGTTACATCTTCAGATTTGTTGTCTAATGTCGTTTTCAATTGGACTTTTGGAGTACTTATTTTGCACTCCTTTTACCCCTAAGGCCTTCGATTAGCTGATTAATGTCTTCGGAGCCCTTTTCTGTTCTCGATTTCAAGAAGGATTAGGTTTTGAACACACACATAATTTTTCGTTGGATAACTTTTCAAAAGTGAAAAATGCTTGAAGTAGCCATTTTGAAAAATCACATCATTCGGTATTGTGTGCGTGTAACAGATGTTTTCATATTCGATTGGAATCAAAAAAGAGTGGAACAGTTAGAAAATCCAATCGAAAACGACATAAAATAGGTATAGCAGTTGCTTAAGCAATCAAATAAATAAATACAAGGTTAAAATGATGAGCATTCTTTAAGCCTAGTACGCTGCTGATGCGAAACGAAATTCTTAGTTGGTCTCCAACAAGACAACGGAATGCTTACGAAAAGGCTGCGAAAAAATATTTATTGTCAGCGCACCAATTCAAAAAAATCAAAAGAAATGCAAATGAAAAAAAAACTCACGCAGCCACGCTGTAATGAAAAAAAACAACAAACATAAACACGAAAAAATAAAAATGTCATTTTTCCGCAAACAATAAATGGCCTAATTGATTATGTGCGAACAAAGAATGTAGACTTCTCCCAAAAATATGCAACAATTATTAATTTCTGATTCAAAATAACTTTTTTTTCTGGCCTTTAGTCTTACAAATTGGCGTTTCGTCCAGCCTTCTCACTTGGACTCATCAGTGACATAGTAAGGGCTTTGTCATACGCTATTTGTATTACGTTCAGTTCAACTTACGTGAATTTTTTGACAAAAAATCTCTATAAACTATATCCAACAAGATCAGAATTCCTAATCATTAACGTGGCAGTTTTTTTATCCGGGGCCAGGCATAGTTTTTTATATAAGAAAGTTTTTATAATACAAATTGTAACGGGTGATTTTTTAAGAGGTTTAGAACTTTAAAAAAAAAAAAAACACAAAAAATTCGAAAAAATGAATGAAATATTTATTTGAATCGATAGTTTGAACCTTGCAATTTAATGTTTAAAGATAATTTCATGCAAATGTTGACCGCGGCTGCGTCTCAGGTAGCCCATCCGCTGGGTCCAATTTTGGCATACTCTTTCACACATATCGGCCGGTATCTCACGAATGAATGCATGGATGTTGGCTTCCAGTGCGTCAATCGAAGCGGGCTTGTCCCTATAGACATTAGCCTTGACATACCCCCACAAAAAATAATCTAATGGTGTCAAATCGCACGATCTAGGCGGCCAATTGACCGGCCCGAAACGTGAAATTAACTGTTCACCAAACTCGCCTCGCAATTGCGCCATTGTTTCGCGTGCTGTGTGGCATGTGGCACCGTCTTGTTGAAACCACATATCATGCAAGTCAAGAACGTCCATTTCGGGCAAAAAAAAGTTTGTTATCATCGCTCGGTAGCGTTCACCATTGACAGTAACGCTGCGATTCGCATCATCTTTGAAGAAATATGGCCCAATAATGCCGCCGGCCCATAAACCGCACCAAACAGTGGCTTTTTCGGGATGCATTGGTAGCTGTTGCAATGCTTCTGGCTGATCTTCACTCCAAATGCGGCAATTATGCTTATTTACGTACCCATTCAACCAAAAATGAGCCTCATCGCTGAACACAATTTTTCGATAAAAAAGCGCGATGAACATTTCGAACCGAGCACGAATTTTGATAGTAAAATTCAATAATTTGCAAGCGTTGTTCATTTGTAAGACGATCCATGGTTAAATTGCAAACCAAACTGAAGCTGTTTGACAGTGACACAAGGTACTAAACACACGTCAGCTGTCAAAACCAGTGTTGCCAAAACCAAACCAGCTAAAAAATCACCCGTTATATACCACTGAAATAAATCAGCCAAGTAGAAGACTTAGCATTAAGGATTGGACTTGTTGAATTATTGATTCAAAATAGCTTTTTATGGCCTTTAGTCCTACAAGACAAGGCCCACATTACGTCACTGATGAGTTCAAGTGAGTAAGACGGACGAAACGCCAATTTGTAGGACTAAAGGCCATAAAAAAGCTGTTTTGAATCAATAATTCAACAAGTCCATTCCTTAATGGTAAGTCTTCTACTTGGCTGATTTATTTCAGTACTATGCACCTATATAGAATTTGCATTATAAAAATCTTCTTATAATTATCAATTTCCTTATTTAAATTAATTAAAAGACAATTTAAGACTTTACATCACTCATACCTAAAACAGAAACAAATAAATGCACGACTGGGTCGCACGTACTTGCTCTTATGTTCAAGACACTGCGGGTTTAAGAAAATTGTATATAAAAACATGGAAATTATGAGAGAAAATGTAGAGAAGCATGAAATACGACATTTAAATTGGCTAAAACAACACTTTTGACAGTGAGGTGCAAAAAAAATGTCATTTTAATTCTTGATTGAATATGATTGTATGGGAAAAAAATTTAAAATCATTGGAGCGGTGTTTTAAAAAAGTAATTTTTTATATATTAGATTCTTAAAACATTTTTAAGAACAAATTTTGGTATGCAAATCTAGAGTATATATTAATGTGTAAACTGTAGAAGGTGTTTACACGAGTGGTCTTTAATGGTAATGCCATCTGCAATAATAAAAATAGTTTAGAAAGTAATATTTATGAAAAAAGCAACAGCCTAAAATTTTTGAAGTATAAAATTCTTTCATATAATGTGGCAGGATTAAGCAATAAGAATATATTTTTGGACTTTTATAAATTTGTTAATCAATTCGAATTTGTTTTTCTTTATGAAACTTTTGTAACCGAAAGTAGCTTTATTAATTTTGAAAATAAATTTATTAATTATAATTTTAAGTGGATACCAGCTATCAGAGTACAGTCAAGGGGAAGAGCCAGTGGCGGTTGTTTCTTTGGTTTCAAGAAGGATATAAAGTTTATTGATTGCGAATTTGCAGTATTTGAAGGCGTAACATACCTTAATCTCAAATTCAATAATATGAATTATCGATTACTCCCGACTTACATCAATTGCAACCGATGGGACACTGATTTTGAGAAGTTAGAAGGATTAATGGCACAAGGTAGAACCTCTAATATGCTGGTGGTAGGCGATTTGAATGCGAGGATAGGAAAAGAAGCGGGAAATGAAAATATTATTGCTGGTATTGAGCGAAGTTCAAAAGATACACTATGCAATTCAAGAGGTTTAAAACTTATTGACTTTTGTGACTCCTATGGTTTAAGATTTCAAAATGGAACAAGCTTATCAGACACGGAAGGCGGGCATACATTTGTGGGTAAGCAAGGTAGCTCTGTTATAGACTATAGTCTCGTTGGTAGTGAATGGAACGAACACATCACTGATTTCAAAGTTGAACATGTCCCATATTCGGATCACTTTCCCATAGTTGTGACTTTTGGACTTACGTCGATGGAATCCGAGGAAACCAGGATTATGAGAGTTTTGCCTAAACTTAAATGGAGACAATCAAGAATGGCTGAATATCAAACTCAGCTCAGTAGCTCTCTGCAAACGCAACCACACCTCAACCTTAGCCAGCTAGATGAAATCATCAAAGTGTCTTACCCGGCTACTTACACCAACAGGAACGTTCGAGTGGACTATGTTGCTCCTTGGTTTGATGTAGACTGCAAAAAAGCTAGAGAGTTATCTTTTGGCTGGCTTAGAGAATTTAAGAACTCAGGTGATGGTAATTTTAAAAATGAATACTTGCAAGCAAACAGTGAATACAAGAAGTTGTGTAAACGAAAAAAATCTGAATTTTTTGAAGCAGAATCCAAACGGCTTTCCCATTGTCAAAGCTCGAAAGAATTTTGGAACCTAGTTAGGAATCTGAACGGTAAACAATTTATTATTAATTGTAACTTAAGTCCAAACATTCTGGCGGAACATTTTAAGAATTTGTTGAACCCTACTGAAGAAGGAGTTTATTTTCAGTATGCATCTCCTGCATTTACCAATGATATTTTGGATGCTGAAATAACGCATCAAGAGGTACTATCAGCGGTGGCAAAGCTTAAAGATGGGAAAGCAGCAGGGTCGGATGGAATATCAGCTGAGTTTTATAAGTATGGTACAACGCAGATGATAGGCAGCTTAACACTTATATTCAACAATGTAATGGAAACTGGGTTGATTCCT
This sequence comes from Dasysyrphus tricinctus, assembly GCA_963921185.1. Taxonomy (NCBI): domain Eukaryota; kingdom Metazoa; phylum Arthropoda; class Insecta; order Diptera; family Syrphidae; genus Dasysyrphus; species Dasysyrphus tricinctus. The sequence goes on along the minus strand of OY992531.1, from coordinate 173,600,636 downwards.
CAGGAATTCAGGGAATCCATAATTTTTCCAATTCATAAAAAAGGAAGTTTTGCAGTTCTGTTTAACTACAGGGGCATATCCTTTCTTAATGCTTCGTACAAAATCTTCACTTTAATTCTGCAAAGACGGCTTAACAAATGGATCGACGATAAAAAGCTATTGAAGGAGTTTCAAGCTGGTTTTAGACCAAGTTATTCAACGATTGACCACATCTTCGTTTTGAAAAGCATTGCGGATACATTTGCCACCAAAGGAAAAAAGTTGTATACGTTTTTTGTAGACTTTAAGTCCGCGTTTGATACGGTGAACAGGCAAGCACTTATTTATAAGCTATATGGGCTTGGAATGTCAAAGAAGTTTGGACAAATTATACAGAACCTTTACGTGGACACAATGGCGTCGGTTTGGAATGGTGAAGAGATGTCTGAGTGGTTTAGAACAGAATCCGGAGTCAGACAAGGCTGCACAATGAGCCCAAGCCTGTTTGCTTTGTTCATTGATGACCTTGTAGAAAGCTTACCCAGTGGCATCGACTACGAAGGTCTCACCATAAAAGCACTGCTGTTTGCAGATGACATTGTTCTTATGGCATCCTCACCTGAATCATTGCAACTCATGATAAATCGGCTTTCTCAATATTGTAGACTTTGGAACTTGATAGTCAATTTGGAAAAGTCAAAGATCATGATTTTCAAGAATGGAGGAAGGAATTGCGCAAATGAAAAATGGTACTATAACGGTGTGGTAATTGATATTGTAAATGAGTTTAAATACCTGGGAGTTTGTTTCACAAGAAATCTGATTATGGAAAGACACTTGAAAGAGAAACTGGTAAAAGCAAAGAGTGCAATCAGCGCATCGTGGAATAGATGTTTTTATAATAAAAACATTGCACATAGCAGCAAATTTAAAGTATTTGAATCGGTTTCAGAATCCATTATGTTTTATGCAGCACAGGTCTGGGGTGCGAAACAATACGAAACTGTGGAGAAGCTACTACGTTACTACATAAAGCGAATTTTTCGACTACCATCCAATATGCCTAATTACATGGTTATGTTAGAAACGGGCTTATCACCTCTTCATATTCGAACGCTTAAGTTACAAGTAGATTATGTTCTGAAAGTTATGAAGATGGAAAATCATCGTCTACCCAAGATAGCGGCTCTTCAAGTCATACGTTCTAAAACAAGTTGGTTTGAGCAATGGATGGAACTTGCGAGGGACTGCGAGATTGATTTCAATCTACAAGTAAATGAATTTGACTTTGATAACTGGAAAACATTGCTTTATCAGCTTATATCTTCAGTTGATGTGAAGTGCAGAGAGAAATTTGTAAGCAGCGCAACAGGATCCCTGCACAGATCAATATATTGCAGTTTAAATCACAATCTGCAGGAGAAGAATTATTTTCGGGATGAGAAGAGCATCAATGAAATTTCGATGATGGCCAAATTACGTGGAGAACTTATCCAGCTAAATTTCATTCCACATAGAGAAGACTTACCCATCATGTGCTCCTTGTGCAACTTGAACGAAAGAGAAGATACTTACCACTTCATGGGAAAATGTCCAATCCTTAAAGTCATCAGGAGGAATACACTTGGAAGTGATTTTTTAACAGAAAACCAAGTTATAGCATTACTAAATGAAGCTGAAGTAAAATCATTATACCAATATTGTAAACTGGCGTTGAATTATAGGGAGCTAATCGTTAGTGAGAATTTCTGATGGTATAAAGAATTTAGAGTAATTAATTAATTTGTTTTGATGAAAACTTTATTTTAAAAAATTAAATACATACTTTTATCTTCTATCTTCTAAGAAATATTACTATGTTTTGTCAACCAGGCAGACGGCAGAAAAGCCATGCTTTATAGAAATTGTTTTGTAGTTATTGTAACCAATTTATTTATCGATCAATAAAAATCTAATCTAAAAAAAAAAAATCTATTAATGTGTATTTAAAAACAATATTTGAACAAAAATTGTCAACCCGTTTTTGAGATATCGAGTTTTCAAAAAAAAAATTGAAACTTTTTTTAAAAATCCAAAAACTTTTTTTTTGAAAATTTTGATATGCAATATTATTTAATTTTATCTAAAATTAGTATACATATAAACAAATTCAACTTAATCCGTTTAGCCGATAACGAGAAAATTGAAAATAAAAAAACACGTTCTATGACAGGTTCTATTAATAGTTGCTAAGTGTAAAATTTTATAGTTTTTGGTAGTAGATCGTACTAATTTTAGTATATCAAAGAAGTTTAATCAGAATCGTAGGAGTCGTTTTAAGCAAAAAAATATTTTCCTTTGCGGTTTTTTAACTTTTGTGTGGAAGGTGGCGTTATTTTTTCGTAAATGTAAATTTTTTTCTTAAAATACTTTAGAAAGTACTAAAAAACTCTTAAGTATCGAGTTTCAAAAAAATCGATCATGTCGTTTTCGAAATATTTGATTTTCCAAAAAAAAATTTGAAACATTTTTTAAAAATCCAAAAAATATTTTTTTAAAAATTTTGGTAAAAATTATTTATATTTTTTGGAAGCTTTTGCATTAAAAAAATAATTGAAATTGGTAGTACCGTTTTGAAGAAAATCAAAAATTAAGAAAATGTTTCTTTGGGAGGTGCCATTAATAACCATTTTTGAAAAATGGTTTTCCACTCAAAGGAAGCCTTTACTAAAATAAATTTATTGATTTTAAAGAAAAGTTTTCGAGTCGTTTTTGAGAAAATACGATTATTAAAATTGCTAAAAAAAATTTATGATAGGTACCGTTATTTTTGGTTCTAAAAAAAATTAAAAAAACGTGTGGGCATAATCGCCAAAAACCCCTATGTACCAAGTTTGAAGAAAATCGATCGAGCCGTTTAGGCTGTAGACGAACAGACAGACAGACGAGGCACGAGTACGATAACTCAGGCGCCAAGAAATAATAACGGTTTTTTGTAGAACAGTTTAATACAAGCATTTTTTTATGGGAGGGGGGGGGTCTATCTCACCCCGTTTGGGCGGGAGGGGCAATTTCATAAAAACAGTACCAAAAATGTAAAACAAATATTAAAAAATAACGGTAATACTTATAACAAAGTATTATACCTTTATTTAAAGCCAATACTCTGTTCTACTAGCCAGTTTTTGAATCAAGTGAAATCTATGCATGGTTTTTGAAAAAATGAATTTTAAACTCAAAATTTGCGAGAAAAAAAGCATACAAAATAGGTTTAAAGTGTAATTTCTCAAAACCGTAAAACTATATATCATTTTTTTTCTGAAATTCGTTGCTCTAATTAATTCTTAAGCCTAGTACGCTGCTGATGCGAAACGAAATTTTTAGTTGGTCTCCAATAAGACAACGAAATGCTTACGAAAACGATGCGGAAAAATATTCATTGACAGTTGCACAAATTCAAAAAATTAAAACAAATGTAAATGCAAAAAAATCACAAGCATCCATGCTGTAACGAAAGAAACAACAAAAATAAACACGAAAAAACACAAACGTCATTTTTTCGCACACAATAAATGGTTTGAAAAAAACAATAAAGTGCGAAAAAAGAGTGTAGACATCTCCAAATAATCTGCTACAATTATCATTTTCGCTCATCGAACAGCGTACTGCAGAACGAAAAGTAGAACTAAATTTTTAGTTTATGATTTCGCTGTGTGATTTTTGTATGGGATTTTTCGTTTCGCATCAGCAGCGTACTAAGCTTTAATCAAAAACTGAAGACTAGATGATTCTATGTCTTCTAGTTTTTGAAAAAATCGATAATTACTATAACTTCTTTTGTATGGGATGTTTGTTTTTTGCTTGCTTATATTACGGCTGGCGTATAAACAGTGCAACCCCCCTGCTTGGGCACATTATAGGATTTGGGGTAGGTGCGAGGTTGGGTGTTTTTTTTTTTTTTTTTATAAATTCATTTTTAATTTTCATTCATCTTAAAACTATCTTAAAGCTAGACAAAAATTCATAAAAACTAGCCTACTTATCAATATCTTACAACTAACTTACTGGCCCCATTCGGGCGCTCTAAGTTAAACTAATAACTTAATGCTAATGCCTTTCGGCCTACGAACTATCTTAAAACTAGAATTCATTTCGGTTTTATTTTTCACCGAGAAGAATTTTAAAAAACTCGGTATCTGTGACTGTATTTTTGTGTTTTATATAAAACTTACAAACTAAATAAAACTAAATTAAAACTAATGAAAACTAATTAAAACTAATTAAAACTACTATAAAACTACTTAAAGCTACTTACAAACTACATACTTAAAAACTAGAACAGCCACAGCAAGCATTTTCGGGTTTTTGTAATTTTTTTGTGTTTTATTGGTTTTATATTTTTTTTTTGGTGTTTTTGTTGGTTTTATAATTTTTTTTTTTTTTTTTTTTTGGTGCCACCCTGACTGTCCCTGCTTAAAACTAACTACCTAAACCTATGTAAGTCGGCCATGGCATAGAAAAATGCATGGTTAACTTTTATATATCCGAATTAACTTCTTGTTCAGGTTTCAACCACCAGAACTGGTTCTCCTGCCTTACCCTATCTCTTCGGTCCCGATCGGACACAGTCCTACTGAACCGAAGGTGCTCCGCTCCGTGCTGTGCGAGGACGTCTCGATCATAAAGGAGCCGCCGATCTACAGTTCTACGGCCGACGTGGTAGATTAGCGGAACCGCCGCTCTATCCTGGATCAGCCCTTGATTGTCTAAATAGAGGAATGCATCGGGCGGAATAAAGCCGCTTAGACGCACACTCTCGTAATAGTCGTTTTTAGGGTAATAAGCCCCAAAAATTAAGCTGTTGGTCGAGGACATTGCTCTTGCAATGTGACCTCGAATAAGCTTCAGCAAGAAATTATCTATCCTGTTTATGTTGGCACCGTTGTATAGAACTAGGTTGGAATAATAATGTTTGTACTCCGACTCTGGTGTTCTGTGTAATCCAAGGCAGCGCCTAAGACACTGCCTCTCAAACACCCGAATCTTTTCCATTTGAGATGGGGCAACGTTGAACCAAACCGGGCACCCATAGGCAATCATTGGCCGTATGAGGGCCATGTAGCAAATCACCTTCACCCTGCTGTCAAGCCGGCTGCTATAAAACAACCGTTTCGTCAGGGCAAAAGCTCCCCTAGCCCTGGACAGAGCAGCATTTATATGTCTGTCGAAATACAAATACTGATCCATCCAGATGCCAAGGTACTTTACTACACTTTTACTCGCCAGTGGCTGTCCATTTGGCCCTACGATCACCAGCTTACGCCAGTTCTTTCTCGTATCCCTTGTGGCTCCATGCAACGGAGTCCTAAACAAGATAGTTTCTGATTTCTGGAAGTTGATTTTCAACTTCCAGTCATCGCAATATCGCTGAATCTTCTCGAAGTCACGTTGCAAAAGAATTCTGATGACCTCGACTTTTGGAGCTGTTCTGTACGCAATTAGATCGTCGGCATACGCAATTGCCTGAGTTAGACTACTTATCAGATCGCTGGTGTAAATGCTGAATAGAATCGGCGAGTTGACCGCTCCCTGCTGAAGACCATTTTTAATATTAAAGGTTGTGGTAGAAGTCACATTGCCACTCTTGACAACAAACTTTCTACCATTGAGCATATTGTAATATTTTCTCAGGTTCGTTAATAAAACTTATTTACTTTATTCAAAACTTCCACTTATTTATTTTACAAAATAAAAACACTTTACTTTTCTTACTACAAAACGATTTATTATTCACCACTGAAATTAATTCACCAACTTTACTTTTCACTTTTATTACAACCAACTTTATTCATTCACGATTAAAAACAAACTGTGTCGCTGCCGTTCAAACATGTGCCTTTTATACTTGTTTTCCAAACTCTCGAAATAAGGAGAACGTTCTGGTCTCTGCTTCCAGAGCTTTCCGTAGGGGAAATTTCCCAATAATTTCCCTTCCAAAAGCTTTTATTTGACAGCTGGTAAATCTGCTATAATCCGGCAGATGGCGCTTCCTTCGTTTGAGAGTTGCTATAATTATAGCTAATAAGGGTATGTTTGCACTGCGACCGTAAGCTTTACTTTGTCCGTTTGTTTGCATTTCGGAGTCGTAATAGTTCAAATATGGAAAGTTATTACACTGCCCCCCTCTTAGGATTGATCATCCCGAGCAAATCCATCACTTCCATCACCATTATAATGATGTAAACGGTCACTGTGAACTACTTTTAGTTTGCCTCTTAATCCTCTCTGAATGCGGTAGACGACATCGTTTATTCGTGTTACAACAGTATAAGGGCCTTCCCAATTTTGTTGAAGCTTCGGTGAGAGTCCCTTCCGACGGTGGGGATTATAAAACCACACAAGGTCTCCCACTTGGAATCCTGTCGTTGTGGCTTTTGCGTCGTATCTTGTTTTCATCCGATCACTCGACAGCTTTATATTTGCCCTCGTCCTTTCGTGAATGTCAACTAGCTTTTCTTTGAGGTTGTCCACGTAGTCGTCTATTCCTTGTGGCTCGCTTGTATAACATCCAAATTTGATTTCGCTTGGTAGTCGTATTGTGCTCCCGAGCAGGATTTCTGATGGTGTATGTCCTGTTGAGCTATGTACTGCACTTCGATAGGCCATCAAGAATAACGGAATATGCCGCTTACAACTTTGGAAAGGTGTTCTTTAAGGGTCCGGTTGAATCGTTCAACCATCCCATCAGATTGTGGGTGAAGCGGTGTTGTCGCAATCTGAAAACAATCTGATCCGCGACTGTTTTGGTTTCCTGGTTTGGGATGGCAAATGCCTCAGGCCACTTGCTGAAGTAGTCCATTACTACCAGGATGTATCGGTTTCCGTTTCTGGTTTCTGGAAAAGGGCCTGCAATGTCTATTGCAATTCTTTCAAAAGGCGTGCCCACATTATACTGCTGCATCTTACTCTGAACTTTTCTGCCTGGTCCCTTGCTTGCAGCACAAGTATCACATTTTCGGCACCATTTTTCGACGTCTTCTCTTGCATGTAGCCAGCAGAATCGCTGCTTTACCTTTTCCAGTGTCTTATTGACACCCAAGTGTCCTCCGGAAGCTCCATCATGCATCTCTTGAAGAACGTCATTAACTTTGGAACGAGGTACGACTAGCTGCATCACATATGATTTGCCGTCTGTGGACTCCCATTTACGTCTTAGTACTCCTTCTTGTACATGAAGCGAGTCCCATTGTGCCCAATACGCCTTAAGAGTTGGACTTCTGTAGGAGATGTCACACCATTCTGGCTTCTCTTGGTGTTCCTTCCATGCAAGAATGGGTTCAATATCAGAGTCTTCTTGTTGGGCAGCTCTTACTTCTTCATTACTCCAACCGTAAATGGGGTCGGCTCTTAATCGCTGGATGGAAGCAACCTCTTTCTCTTCTTGACGTGTGCAGTGCTTGCAGTCCGGTTTGCATGGTCTCCGAGATAAGGCATCTGCATTTGAGTGCAACCTTCCTCTTCGATGTTGGATCTGGTAGTCGTATGTCTGCAATCTCTCAATCCATCTTGCCACTTGACCTTCAGGATTTTTGAAGTTCAACAGCCAATTAAGTGCGCCATGATCTGTTCGAAGAAGGAACTTCTGTCCATAGATGTACTTATGGAAGTGTTTTGTTGCCGATACTAAAGCTAGAAGTTCTCTTCTGGTCACACAGTAATTTCTTTCTGGCTTTGAGAGCACCTTGCTGTAATAGGCAACGACCTTCTCTTCTCCTTCGTGGACTTGTGATAGTACGGCACCAATTCCCACGTTACTTGCGTCAGCGTCGATGATGAAAGGTTTCCCTGGTGTCAGATAGGCCAAAACCGGGGTATTGCATAGGCGCTGCTTAAGTTCCTGGAAGCTTTTCTCGCACTCGCTTGACCATTTGAACGGTTTGCCTTTCTCTGTTAGCTGATGCAAACTTTTCGCGATCCCAGCAAAATCCTTCACGAATCGTCGATAGTACGTGGCTAGACCAAAAAAGCTCCGGAGTTGATGTTTATCCTGTGGTGTTGGCCAATTCTTTACGGTGTCAACTTTTTCAGGATCAGTCTTCACTCCTTGGGAAGAGATGATATGTCCCAAGTATTTTACCTCAGACTTGAAAAACTCGCACTTGCCTGGATTCAATTTCAAGTTTGCTTCTCGAAGCCTCTGGAACACGGCCTTAAGGTTTCCGCAATGCTCATCAAATGTCTTACCATAAACAATGACATCGTCCAAATAGACTAGGCAAGATTTCCAAGCTAGTCCTTGTAAAACGCACTCCATCAAACGCTCAAATGTTGCCAGAGCGTTGCATAGTCCGAAAGGCATCACTTTAAATTGCCACAGACCATTTCCTGTGGAAAAAGCCGTCTTTTCTCGATCTTCTGGATGGATTTCTACCTGCCAGTAGCCACTCTTCAAGTCCAATGTTGAAAACCATTCAGCTCCTTCCATCGCATCCAGAGTATCACTGATTCTTGGCAGAGGGTAGCTGTCTTTCTTTGTCACATCGTTCAGCCTCCGATAGTCCACACAAAATCGAGTACTTCCGTCCTTCTTTTTGACAAGAACAACTGGGGATGCCCAAGGACTTTTTGAGTTTTCGATTAGCCCATCTTTCTTCATGGTCGATATCATCTCTTCAACTTCGGCTTGTTTGGCTAATGGGAGACGTCTTGCTGGTTGTCGAATAGGTCTTGCGTCTCCTGTATCGATTCGATGCTGCACCAGTTGTGTTCGACCAAACTGCCCACTGGGTGAAGAGAGTATATCAGCGTACTCGTGAAGGAGGCTTCCAGCAACACTTAACTGACGTTCAGTTAATTTGGATGACTTCAGAATTTTTGCCTTCATAGAGTTCACTTTGCCGGGATCCACAGATTTTTGTGCGGCAGCTTCTGTGATCGTAGTTATGGCGGAAACAGATTCACACTTTCCAACAATTTCTCCTTTTCTTAGCTTGACTTCGTACGGTTTGATGTTAAGTATCCGTACGGGTACCATGTTGTTCTTTGGTGCCACAAGGGTCTTCCCTAGGATGATGTTTTGGGAAGACTGTTCAGAGTCTGGTTCAACCATTAGGTATCGATGGCTACCCAAATCACCTTTTATTTTCGTCCAAACGAACACTTCTGAGGAAGGTGGCAGGCATATATCTTCTTTTATGACAGTCCTGAGAGTTGATGAGTTTTCATTGCCGTAAACCATAGGAATCTCCACATTTCGGTACTTGAGAACTTGCTTCCCGATGTCGAGAATTACTCCATGCTCTTTCATAAAGTCGATTCCAACGATGCACCCGTCACATATATCTGCTACCAGAAACAGATGTGAAAACTCCAGTTCTGCCAAACGGATTGTAAGACTAACTTCCCCGTAAACTCTGGCTGCCTGTTGCAGTTTTCAGGTGGTAAGTGTTGGTGTTATGCAGTCATGTCATCTTCACCAAGTCCTTTCGAACAATGGAGGCAGTGGCACCGGTGTCGATCGTAGCCACTTGCTTTTTGCCGTTTAGTATTGCCTCCACAGTCAGACTTTTATTGTTTCGTTTCGTCTGTGATACCTGGATGGTGGTTCTGGGGCCATCGATACCAGAAACCAGCTTCTGCCCCTCGAAGTTGGTTCTTACTCGTTTCCCGGTTGAGAAACGGGCCGAGTAGGAGTATTGACATTGTTGTTGTTGCTGTTTCTGCTTCCACAATGTTGACATGCAGGTCTTCTAGGTGGCAATCTGCACTGGTGTTGAAGATGTCCGGTTTTGTTACAGTTCCAGCATCGAGCAGGTCTATCTCGCTGGTTCCTTTGGAATACAGTTCTCTGGCAAGAACACTCCTCAATTTCTATTTCTCTTACCCGATGAACTCCTTGAGAAGCCTGTTCTGCTGCTTCCATAGTCAGGGCGAACGCTAATGCTTAAGGGAGCGTGCGTTTTCCAGCCGTTCGAATTGCTCGCTGAAGGTTGATGTCAGAAACAGCACGAACAAAGGCTTCTGTTGCGAATTGGTTAATGATTTCATCTCCTGCAGCTGGATATGCCAGATGCGCCAATCGTTCGATGTCTGCTTGAAGCTGTTGCAGAGTTTCTCCCCTTTTCTGGACTCTTGTATTGAGTTGAACACGGAAGACTTCTTGCATATGGCCATCTCCAAAGCGTTTGTCAATGGCCTGAACAAGAGCGCTGAAGTTGCCATTCTTTTCTGCTGGTATGGTTTGCAGCAGCTCAGCAGCAGTTCCTCTATGAGCAAGCGTCAGAGCTATATATTTGTCTTCGTCGTCCCAGCCGTTCGTTGCTGCAGCTGCCTCAAACTGCTTCTTGTAGATTGACCAAGAAGTTTGTCCATCGAAGGTTGGTGGATGCATCTCCTTTCTCCTAGGACAGTCACCAGAACTTTCTCGAACCTTCATCTTCCTTACTTTGTCTAATTCCTTGGTAATGGATTCAATTTTATCTTCCATTTTTTCGAACTTTGCTTCTACTGTTGACAATTGCTTATCAACAGTTGAAAATTGTCTATCGACTCGCTCGTCAAGGGCAACAATTCTGTTGTCAAAGGCATCTAACTTACCTTCGAGTAAATTTGTCTGTTCTTGGAATTGTTGAAGAAGATTCTTTTCTTGTTTTTCGAGCAGACTCTTTTGTTCTTGGCTTTGTTGTTCTAGAAGATTCTTCTGCTCTAGGCCTTGCTATTCGAAACGTTCGAGAAGATTCTTTTGTTCATTCCGTTGTTCTTGGTTTTGTTGTTCTAGAAGATTCTTTTGCTCTTGGCTTTGTTCGAGAAGATTCTTTTGGCTGGCGAGCAGCTGAGACATCATAGTGGTTATGTCCAACGTACTTACTTGCTCTTGTTGTTCTTCCATTTCAATGTCGAATATAAACGTGTCCGGGTTTTTTCCACATCTTCTTAAATCTTCTTGCAGACGAATTATAAGATCATTCTTTGTTCCAGCAGTAGGAAGATCTCGCTTATTCAGTTCTGCCTTAAGTTCCACTAAATTTAAATCATTCAAAAATTTACCCATTGTCTTTTTTTTCACTTTCCACACAATAAATTAACTGAGCGCCAGATAAAATAAGTTTTATCCCACTTCTGACACCAATGTAATATTTTCTCAGGTTCGTTAATAAAACTTATTTACTTTATTCAAAACTTCCACTTATTTATTTTACAAAATAAAAACACTTTACTTTTCTTACTACAAAACGATTTATTATTCACCACTGAAATTAATTCACCAACTTTACTTTTCACTTTTATTACAACCAACTTTATTCATTCACGATTAAAAACAAACTGTGTCGCTGCCGTTCAAACATGTGCCTTTTATACTTGTTTTCCAAACTCTCGAAATAAGGAGAACGTTCTGGTCTCTGCTTCCAGAGCTTTCAGTAGGGGAAATTTCCCAATAATTTCCCTTCCAAAAGCTTTTATTTGACAGCTGGTAAATCTGCTATAATCCGGCAGATGGCGCTTCCTTCGTTTGAGAGTTGCTATAATTATAGCTAATAAGGGTATGTTTGCACTGCGACCGTAAGCTTTACTGTGTCCGTTTGTTTGCATTTCGGAGTCGTTATAGTTCAAATATGGAAAGTTATTACAATATCATAAAGCATATATAATAGTGGTTTACTAATGCCAAGTCTGGTCAGCTTTAGATAAAGACCCTCTAGCCATACGGTGTCGAAGGCCTTCTCCAAATCAACCAGACAGGCACCCGTACACTGCTTTTTAGATTTGTTCCATTGGACATCAGAAACGAGTTTAGACGCGGCATGAATGGTGTCATGTCCCGCCTTAAAACCGAACTGATTATCCGGTATGATATTGTTGTCCTCTGCCCACTTTGACAGAGCTCTATTGATAACTTTTTTGAATACCTTGCTGATACTCGGAAGAAGACTTATCGACCGGAGATTCACCGGATTGGAGTTGTCCTTTCCCTTTTTCGGGAGAGGATGCACCACAGCTGTCTTCCACCGCAGTGGATAATATGCATTATTCAGAGCGTTGTTAAACAGTGTGGTATAAATGTCTACTGCTTCTTGCGGTAAATGTCGAAGTACAACGTTGGATATGCCATCGACTCCTGCTGACTTCTTCTTCTTTAATGAATCGAAGATGAGCTGAAGCTCCACCTTCGTAATTAACAGGGAACTGGGCCCATTTCGCTCGGCGATTATGGCGTTTGCCAAATGATCTTCATTGAACCCGGTGAAACCGAGGTTCTCTGATCGCCATTGCGTTATGTCATTCCGAAGGTAGAAGTGGTGGAGCAAGGCTCTGTTTTCCAGGTCATGGTTCGGGCGAATGCATGCATTCACCTTGAAAGCAGCCCCCACAGCCTCCACTTTCTCCTGCGGATCTTTGACAATAAAGAGGTCATCGTCCAAGACGGCGTCCTCTGGATCAATTCCTGCTGTCAGAAGTACGTCTCTGTTATCTGTCGTTCTCTGGAGCTTAAGACATGGAAGGTCGTTCTGATCGTTCCTTCTAAATATCTTGTTAATTTGGGGAAACATACTCGGGTCGCTAGAATTAACGGCCCGGATTTTGTTATCCCAGTACAAATTAATCGACTACCGATAGTTTTCCTCTATTAGTTGGTTGATGTTCTTGATCGACGACTTCAGCGTCCTAATCTCCAGATTGTGTGGGTCAGTAAATCGTCTGTATAAGAGTTTGAGTCTTGTCAGCAGTCCACTTTTTTGTCTGTGTAATGCGTCAATGGTCGCATTCAGGTACATGTCGGTTGCGTCCCGTTGTTTGTACTTTGGTATCGTTCTGTCCATTGTTCGTTTGATTGTCTCGTCCATTTGTTTAAGATATTGGTCTATTTCGTTATTTGTCAAATTCCTGTCATTTGGTAGGGATATATTATTCGAACTGATTTCGCTCGATAAGGCGTTGGTAAAGCGTGGCCAGCGCACCTTACTGTAATTGTAAGTATGTACAGTAGGGTGTCCGTTATTTCCCAAAATCGTTTTTAAATAGCAGACACCCCCCAAATCAAAAGGTTATGCCCTAAAAACAAAAATTTGGCCAAAAAAAATTTTGTCCGACGCCATTTACACGTGGCTCTAAGCCCATACTTTTCCCATACAAATTTGTATGGGATTTTCGCTCTTTTCACGTTTTATTTTGTTTCTCTCGAATTACTGCAGCTATTCTAATTTTTTTTGCAGATTTTTATTCTTAAATCATCCCATTAAAAGATCTCATTCAAAAAATTTACTAACAAACATTTAAAATTAAATATTAAGACGTTCAGTTTTATGATGTTTTTATATGGGAGTTCCCATAGTAATAATCGATGCAAAAAAATCGATTTTTTTTTTTTTTTTTTTAATAAATTTTTGAATGTGGTCTTTTAAAGGGATGCCTAAAGAACGAAAATCAACAAAAAAAATTAGAATAGCTGCAGTAATTCGAGAGAAAAAAAATAAAACGTGAAATGAGCGAAAATCCCATACAAATTTGTATGGGAAAAGTATGGGCTTTGAGCCACGTGTAAATGGCGTCGGACAAAATTTTGTTTGGCCAAATTTTTGTTTTTAGGGCATAAACTTTTGATTTGGGGGGTGTCTGCTATTTAAAAACGATTTTGGGAAATAACGGACACCCTAATGTACAGGCACATACTCATCCAACTCCACGAGCTCGTTCGGAAGCTGTATTACGGCGGCGAGTCCGCAGTGGTCACTGTCATACTCGATCGTTCGTAAACAGTTTCTTGGTCTTTGACCCACAGTGTCAGTAATTGTCAGTCTTGAGTCTATTAGTAATAGATCCAGATAGGCACCGCTTCTTGGAAACGATGGCCGATCCGTAGCCAGCAGGTCGACACCATATTCAGTGTTATATCGACTCATCCAATTAAAAAGATGAATACCTCTTGGATTCTGTATTTGATTTCCCCAATCTAGGTGTTTGGCATTCAAATCACCGGCCATGAGAAAGTAATTTTCTTCCAAGCTCAAGCGTAGACATTCGAAAAGTTTTTCAAGCTCTGTCATATAATCAGTTGGCTGAGGGGATTCCGGTGTATAAGCCGCGATCACATACATTCGCTTCCCCTGTTGGAGAGGAATGCACACGATGCACGCCTCTAACAGCCGAAATCTGCGCAGTTCACTATTATATATAACTTTATGATAAATGCCTTTTCGCATGAAGATTGCGACGCCCCCCCCTTGAATGGAGTTGGGTCGATCTCTTCTAACGATATTGTAATTGTTGTTAGTCAACTTATGTTTCTGGTTCAGCTTAGTTTCGCTGGCCATAAACACATCTGGACTTTGGTCTTTCAACAATTGGAATAGATTAGCTCTGCGTTCGGTCCTAATCACTGAATTTACATTCACAGCAAGGATCCTAAGAGGCCTCTCCGACAGCGCGCCTTTAACCTCTAATTTGCGTTAAGCTAGGCAAAACAGAGTAGATATAGTCCACCCTATTCGCCTGCTCCCTTATCTCTTTCTGAAGTCCTGTTTTTGAAAAAATCGATAATTACTATAACTACTTTTGTATGGGATGTTTGTTTTTTGTTTGCTTACGTATTACGGCTGGCGTATAAACAGTGAGGTATGTGTGCAACCCCCCTGCTTGGGCACATTATAGGATTTGGGGTAGGTGCGAGGTTGGGTGTATGCAAAGTTTCTTTTGCATTTAAAGAATCTGGATTAAGCAAATATATACAAAGCAGTTGAAATGTTCAAAGTATGCATACCCACTTAGATCATAAAAAAACGAGCAAACATTCGAGTTTTGTACGGTAGTAGTTTTAGTAAGTTTCAATTTTCTCAAAAACTAGAAGACATAGAATCATCTAGTTTTCAGTTTTTGATTAAGAATTAATTAGAGCAACGAATTTCAGAAAAAAATGATATATAATTTTACAGTTTTGAGAAATTACACTTTCAACCTATTTTGTATGCTTTTTTCTCGCAAATTTTGAGTTTTTATGAAATTACCCCTCCCGCCCAAACGGAGTGAGATAGACCCCCCTCCCATAGTAAAAAATGCTTGCATTAAACTGTTATACAAAAAACCGTAATAATTTCTTGGCGCCTGAGTTATCGTACTCTCCCCACAGAAGACAAAATTGTGCCACCCACTTTTTTGCTGTTCTCTATCATCGTAATATCATGTTTGATTGTTATCTCAATTTTTTTTTTCACGAATCCAAAACTTGCCTTATAGTACCTATATCGCAAATAAAAAAGTTGAAAAACTATGCACCAAGCGCCAAATTCTTTTTAGTTTGCCTACACCATTTTGATTTTGCATTCGCCCACTTAGAATAGTCGGAAGCCAACTTAAGTGGTCCTACGAAACTGAGCGAAAACAAGAAAATCATATGACGCACACATAATTGCAAAGTGGAACTTTTCGTTTAATTTTCTTTAACTTTTGCCGTCGGACGTTAGAGCACTCACTGACCACTCTTTCGTAAGTGGAAGTACCAAAATCAAAATGGTGGAAGCAAACTAAAAGGAATTTGGCGCTTGGTGCATAATTTTCAACACTTTATTTTCTGTTTGATGTATGAGTGTAGTCAAATCTTAAATTTTCTTTTAATTAATTTAAACCACGTCGAATTTTTGTGGTTTCGCAGAGTAAAAATTAAAAGCCTATCGCTCTGTGCTCTGAATAAGTATAAGAAAATTAACATTGAACAAATGATTATTTGAATTTTTTTTTTCACTTTCAACCACTTGAATACAATATGGGTGACTTGTGAAATTGACGTTTAGAAAGCTTTTCGGTTGGTTTTGACATAAGCTTCCGACAGCTTCCACCTATTCTAGTTCTACCTTTACGTCCGACGGCAAAAGTTAACGAAAACTAAACGAAAAGTTTTTTTTTGTTTATGATTTCGCTGTGTCATTTTTGTATGGGTTTTATCGTTTTGCATCAGGAGCGTACTAGGCTGTATTCGAGGATAGTTGAGTACGAAAATCGCTATATGACAGGGTTGCAGGTGCAGCTATTGCAAAGCTTTTGAAAATATTGTAAAGATTAATCTTTTTAAAAGCTGGTTTTATAGATATGCTTCTATTAAAACTTCGTACTTCTCAATATCTGTTTCTTCTACGAAAAAAAATGTCGTAATATTTTTTTTGTAGAACGTTATGACTTATGAGCAATTATATAAATTCATGAATTTTTTGAAAAAATTTACATTTGCTGAGATATTTACAAAAAAAACTGTAATTTGTCCCTTTACAGTACAAAATCAAGTGTTACTTTGCCACGCTATAACTTTTAATTATTGACCAACAGAGTTTGTTAATAGCTCATTTTTTAGATAATTTTACTGTCTAAATGTTATTCTGTCATTATTTTGTTGTAAAATCAAATTCAATCGAGTTGTTGAATAAAAACCAAATCACCTTCTTTTTCAAAATGGCGGCCTTCCCCTTATCCCGGGCAATTCAAAAACTTGGTTTTATATTGAGGAGATATAGCCAAACAGAAATCGTACACAAAATTTTGCCCATCGATTAATGAAATTTTAATGATTTTGTTGACAAAATTTGCTCCACCATGAAGTTCTTGCACGATTTTCCCTGAATCTATTGATTGTATGAAAAAAAGTATGTTAATCTTCTTTGTGTAGAATGATATGTATAAGCTACAGTTTGTATACCTAGACATTTAAAAAAAAACTTGTTTTCGAGAAATAAAGAAAAACTGAATTTTACCCCCTTTTACCCACCCTACAAATTTAACCCCGGCCCAAATTGACGGAACTTTTAAAAAAATGCTTAAGACGTCAAAACAAAGCTGTCCACCAAATTTTAGCATTGTCGGAATTTTTTCGAATCTTGCCATTTTTTTGTCTAATTTTCCTGGCCTATATAGGTATCTTACTCTTTTTCTTTCAACTTCAATTTACCCTTATAAATCGGTATAGAATAAACTTTATATTTAAAATATGTAGAAAACTATCATGGAAAAAAAGTATCGTAGTAGAAAAGTATCATAATAGAAAACTATCATGAAACAAAAGTGTCATGTGACAACATCATCATGGTAGAAATGTTTCATGCGAGAAAACTATAATGAGTGAAAACTATTATGACAGAAAACTATCATGATAGAAAACTATTATGGAAAAAATAAAATGCACGACTGGATCGCACGTACTTGCTCTCATGTTCAAGTTGTGTGGAACTTAAGAACTTTAAAAAATATTCAAGTAATTAAAGAAAAAGTATAAAAAAGCATTTAAATCGTTCTTCTAATTGTTCAAACAGCCTGATAAATAACTTAGAGCGCAAAAAAAAGTATGCCATTTGATTACTTGAAAAAATATGAATATATGCAAAAAAAAAATTAAAAATCGTTGGAGCCGTTTTCTTAAAAATTAATTTTTTATATATAAAATGTTTGTAACATTTTTCAAAAAAAAAATTGGTATGCCAATTTTGAGTATATATTAATATACATTTAAAACTGAAATTTCAAAATTTTTCATCAACCCGTTTTTGAAATATTGAATTTTGAAAAAAAAATTTTGAATCCTTTTTTAAAAATCCAAAATTTATTTTTTCAAAAATTTTGGTATGCAGTATTATTTATATTCTAACAAAGCTTTTGTGCAAAAATTTTTATTGAAATCGGATGAGCGGTTAATGAGAAAACCAAAAATCAAAAAAACCGTTATATGGCAGGTACCGTTAATAAATGTTTTTGGAGATTTTTGTTCTTACTAAAAGGTATATCATATCTACAATTATACACTGATTTTTTTTTATCAAAATCATTGGAGCCGTTTTTGAGATAAATAAGCTTTTCCTTAACGGTTGTATGGCAAGTACCGTTATTTTTTGAGCTAAAAACAAAATTTCAATTACCCCTCTGGAGAGTTACAAAAAAACCTTAAGTTCAAAATTTGAAGAAAATCGCTTCAGTGGCTTAGGCTGTAGGTTGAGATACGGACAGACAGACAGACAGACAGACAGACAGACAGACAGACAGACAGACAGACAGACAGAATTGTGCCACCCACTTTTTTCGTGTTCTCTATCATCGTAATGTTATGTTTGATTGTTATCTCGAAATTTTTTTTTTGCACGAATCCAAAACTTGCCCTATAGTACCTATATCGCAAGTAAAAACTGTCACGATAGAAAACTGTCATGATAGATACTTATCATAACAGAAAACTATCATGATAGAAAACTATCATGAGAGAAAACCATCATCATAGAAAACTATCATAATAGAAAACTATTAAGATAGAAAAAAACTATCGTGAAAGAAAACTATAATGATAGAAAACTATTATGACAGCAAATTGTCGTGATAGAAAACTATCATGATAGAAAAGTTTCATGCGAGAAAGCTTTCATGATAGAAAACTTTATGGACTTTGTTGCTCTGACAACAACAATAGCCCTTCTGGGAGATTTAAATCTTTCAAATAATGCAGGTACAAATTGCGTCGAAAGGCTTCTTTGACTTCTGCAGAATCGGATTAACTTAATAAAATGTGTACCTCTGACTTACAGTAAGTACATAAAATGTAAAATGTAGATGAAGTATCGATCATGGAATTAAACTGGCAACTAAAAAATTCACAGCTGTCAGTGCGAAAACGACCATTAAAACAGATAAATATCGTAATAGTTTAGGCTATAACTGGATGTGTTTGAAACATTAATAGCGTAATAGACCTTTTAAAAGGAAACAATTGCGTGCAAGGGTTTTATTATGTAGTTCCTCGTGACATGATGGTTAGTGCGTAGGACTGAAGGCGTGTTCGATTCCCAGCCGTGCCAACTTAAAACAAAAATGTTTGATCCGAGGTACTGCCTCTTGCGAGGAACTGACAAATCCTCCAAGAGTGCTTCTCATCTAGCCATTCGGACTCGGCATAAAATTGTAGGTCCCCTTCATTGCTGCGAACAACACGCACACAGGAATGGTTGAGAGTTGTAAGTCACTAGGCCCTGGTTCTCCACGAGCTGTTGCGCCACCCAATTTATTTATTTTTATTTAAGGGTTTTATTATTGAAAATATTCGTTGGGCCCATAAGCATGCTTAAAACGGAAAATGCTGCTATTATTATTATCAATTATTTAGCGTTTCTGAGAGAACGGTTACGCTGGCCTCTTTTCAATATTTTTGGGTTAACTTAGAAACTAAGCCAAATTCGACAATTTTGCACTTAAAACTTTTTGTTCAAAATTAAATTTTAAATTGAAATGGATATTTTAGAAAATTTTATAAAAAAATTTAACCAAAACCAACATAAAAAAATTAAAGATGTTTAGATTTTCCTTAACTAAGGATAACTTTACACTCTCAGAGCCTTCACTGGGCGATTGTTAAACGCAAAGTTCGTTAATGGGTTGATTTAATTTGAGGATAATTTAATTGTTGGATAACAAATCAAACCTTTCCTCAAACATTGTGAAACAAATGCTTAGTATTTTTTTTTGGAAGAACGTGTTACGGATAAATTTTTTGTTAAAATAAGAAGATTCCACTTCTACTTTGTATTTTTTAGTTCTAGTAATAATTAAGATTTCTATTTTGATTTTGTCAGTTTATAAATTAATTGAAATATCACTTAAGCGGGCCATTCACGTTAAAACTGTCGTAAGGACTGTCCGTCAAATTTCAGTCGTATACGACAGGTTTTACCGTGAATGTCCTTGTTGTACATCGGACCGTGCGACTAACGACAGGTTTGGAAGTCCGTTGAAAGTTTCAACGAACTTTGCGACACGACCCAATGGTCGTATAGTGAATGGCAGTTTTTGAGACAGTCCTTGCGACCGAACTACTCAGTCTACGAATAATCTTCATAGTTTTTATTTTGTTTCTAGGAGACGAAATAAATAAAAAACAAATTGAAGGAATTTTTGACACACTGTTCGTAAAACTGGTTCGCAACGTGTGTGCGTACTTTCGACGGTCGTTGTAATAGCCCGGGAGGTAACCACAGATTTCATCAACCCATTTTCTGAGCTTCATTTTTTGTGTATTGTTACCGAAACATTATTTTTTGGATTTAATTATTTACAATTAAAAATTAAATTATCACCGCGACGACGTGATGGCCAACAGCGACGACCGACGACGGCGGCGTAGATAGATAGATGTTTGTTTTTTTGTTTTGCTTTGTTTTTTCCAACTTTCAAGTGCGAAGGCAAGATCGAAAAGCTGACCTGTCAAAAACTCGGAGAAAGTGGGAGAGGTTCAGATTGAAAGTTCGTTGTTCGAAATTGTAGTAGATTCTTCTTGTCGACGAGGTCGGCAAGTATGTGTGAAGTTGCTTGCTAGGCTAAACTTTTGCAGATTTTCTCGATGCAACTTTTAAGAGAAAGTTGGGCCTGTGGGAATTTTGAAAACTTTGACTCGAGAGTGAAAGTTGGACAATGGACAATGGACAATGGACAATGTTTTTAGCTTTGCAGAATTTCCAATGCCGGTTGGCTACAGATGAGAAAGATGAAATCAATCGAACAAAGACCCATTAGACAATATCAAACAATCGAATACAGTCGACTTTCATACACCGTTTAATTTGAATTTACACAAATTTGCATAGTTCGCGCAGTATATTTCTACGAAGAGTGGTGAATCCATTATTGGTGTTATTAAAATCAGCTCACTAAGACTGAAACCAATTTAGTTTGATATTACGATATCTTATATTAGATTAAAAAAAAAGCAAGACAAAATAAGGTAATTTTTGATGCGAGAGTGATTTTTGTATTTCTTTTATAAAGAAATTTTTTTTGTTTTTAGGAATTCCAAGGCGGTTGAACAACGCAACCGCCTTCAAATTCACGTAATTAACGGAAATTCTATTTTCTAAGTTTTCCGGGATAGGAAAAATCCTCAAAATATTCGAGTAAAAAAAAAGCAGCTTGAACAAGGGTTAAATACCAGGCACATATATAAAAAAGCAAGCAGCATAATTCATAGGATTTGCGTTGGCAACATCGCTGAGGGTAAAACCGCCGCCAAAATCGTTACCTGACCAAAGGGGTCCTGAGTTCAAGCCAACAAATTTCAAAAGGAAGTTTTTTTTTTGTTGAGTAGTAAAATTTTTTTTTAATTAAATTAACGTAAATTACCTTATCTGTGAGCCTCGAAGTCGGCTTTCTGTGCGGCTGAAAAACAATTTATATATTTAAAAGTGTCGCTACGCGAACCGAGAAGAGAAAGGTTAATTCGCGGAAGTGATATACATATAAGTTTATAGATAGCTAAAGTAAACTAAGCTTAAAAGGGTACAACAAGGTGTACCATCATATTCGACCTTTTTCTCCAGCAGCAGTGGCCACTCCTCAGGAATAAAAAGGGTGAGTTTTATTTAATAGAAAAGTAATTATTTTACTATATTGAATATACTTATCTATAGACATATATACATGTATATAAAAAAAAAGGAAAACGAATTACTTACGCGAGTTAAGGGGTGGGTTTTTGATTGGGGAATAAAGCGTAAAGTTAGTCAAGGAAAAAAGAGGGTTTATAATCCCAAATTTATAAATAATAACGAAGACGTGGCTATATAATTAAGTACATATTTTGAATATAAGCTTCGCGTTGCCACTAGAGCTAGTTTTTGCTTGAGAACATAATTATAATTGTAGATTTTAAGTAAAGATAAAATAAATTAATGTTGAAAGATGAATTTTGATGACATTAATAGCTTTTAAACTTAATATAATTATTTTACAAATCATAGAAAAGATGAAAACAAACTTTTTTTTAATTTGAACTGAAAATTCTAAATCAAATATGAAGTGGTAATTTCGCTTACAAAGAAGGATGAGAAGGATGATGAGAGAGGGATGATTTAGGGTGGTGGGAGGAAGCCTGTCAAAGGGGTTGCTCTGGCGAGGGAGTCAACCATGGAATGGGGGGGTAGAGGCGATGTCTCGCGCATCAACAACACCAAGATGCTAAGCCTGGCAATAAATTTTTTTTGTAGCGACAAATGGGTCCAAGAACCACACCCACCGCTGAGCTATGGGTTCATTAGATTGCCAGCAAGGGCCAAAAAGGCAAATAGGTCGTTACAGTATCAATTATTTGAGTGAAATAAAAAATATATTCAAGATCTAACAACACAGTTGTACAACGGGTGGTTACAAGAGGGGTGCAAAGTCCGCAAAAAAATGACAAAATTAGCTCATTTTCTCAAGCTTCAAACTTTCTGTACACATTATTTGGGACATAAGAAGCAAAAATTATGAAGTCTTACAACTTCATTCTATAACGAAGGTCGTCTTAAAGCCACCTGAAACCCGCAAAAAAAAAAACTTAAAATCAACTCATTTTCTCAAGGATGAAACCAATTTTAATTTATGGTTGGCATTTTAACAAATAAAAACTAGTAGGTCCTACACCCATAACTTGCAACGAAGGCCGTCTTAAAAATTCATGAAAGTGAGGGAACAGTGTATTTTTTCTATTCAAATGCATATCATCAAAGCTAATTATCTCAGAAAGTATTGATCCTACGTACAAAATTGTAATACACAAATTGTAAGCGAAAAATTTTCAACAACTTTAGCTCGAAACTTTTTTCAAAATTTTGAATATATAAAAACTTATAAAAGTTGTAGTTGTTTGAAAACTAAATTTCAGGCGGCTGCAATGGTTTTTTCGATATTATGGATAAACCATACATTTTTTGTAAAAAAGAAGTTATAGTAAATTGTAGCCCATTAAATTTTTCATCATTTTCATATAACTATTATTTTCGTGGCACGGCTCTGCAGCCCTTTATATGGGGCTGAAATTGCTTAAAGCTTTACTTTAAACATTTCCATTACATGTTTTTTGAGACAGGACAGCATTCTCACAATGCAGTTCACCGCATTGAATCAAAATGCGATGACTTGCTAATCATTCAAATTTTGTAAACAAAAATTAAGATTCAAACTTCATTTAAGACATTTATACCAAACAATCAGTGTTTATATGCAAAAAGGGCGTTCCAAAAGTAATAGTCAAAATTGAAGCTGATGACACACTTACCCTTATATTATTATATTATATTAATACTAAATTTTAGCTTCTGTTTTTGATTAAGAACTTCTTTTATCAATGTACAGGTAAAATAGTAAGAAAAATCTTTCGAATAAGAAAAAATTAGTACCATAATGAAACTTGGGGAAAACGTTTCATGTATTATGAGAATGAAAAATCAAAAGAGTCTATACAAATGTTTCACTTGAAAGGGTGTTTTTTTGAGGGGGAGAGGGGGGAAATTGTGGTGTATCAAACAGAAAAATTAACTTTGGTGCAACCTAAGCATATGACACATGTTTTTGAGGTAGTTTTGAATGCTGAATCAAATGACACCAAAACTAAGTCGATACCATGTCCGTGAAAAAAGTAATTGTAATTTTTTTCATTTCATTTCATTTCATTTCATTTCATTTCATTTATTAAATACAAAACATGGGGAGTACAGTAAGAATTAAATTCTTTTAGTTGTACCTATACATTGCAGAATAATAAAAACATAATTATCAAAACAAAAGAATAGAAATTTATACAATTTTCAAATATTGTAGAAGAGTATACTCAAACATTTCAGTTAAATAAATTATTCATTTGATTACTTTTAACATAAGTGTACAATAATTTTTTGAACTTATATCCTGAAATAACTAAACGAATTGACAAAGGTAGTGAATTCCATAATCTTGTAGCGTGAACAAAAAAAAGTCGTTGACTATTTAAATAATTAAAACGAGGGAGAATTACATTGCGTGTTCGAATAGAGTTTGCAAAAACTATTTTCTCAAAAAGATACGCCGGTTGATGACTTTGAATAATGTTATGAAAGAATATACAATTTCGTATGTTAATATGTTGCCGGAGAGAACAACCAGTTATATTCGAAGAAAACCTAGAAATGTGGTCAAATTTGCGAAGTCCATATATAAAACGTATTGTAGAGTTAAAAGCAAGTTCTAACTTACGGAACGAAGCTGCATCTGGGTTACTATAAACGGGTGAGAAATAATTAATAAGAGGTACAAAAAGAGCCCGAACCAATTGCAATTTAGTTTTGACAGGAATAACATTGGAAGAGATATAAAGCTGACGTAAGCCACCAAAGATTCGTTTGACAACAATGTTTATATGATTTTCGCAGGAAAGTTTGCGATTGATAATAATCCCAAGGTTATTTACCTCATCTACATATGGAACAATATTATTATTTAAAAGAAGGGCAGGTGTGCAAGCAGCGTCGACTGGATTCTTCGAAATAATCATTCCTTTAGATTTTTGAGGGTTTAATTGTAACTTGTTAGCGTAAGCCCAGGCATAAATACGGCCCAAATCTTCATTTATTCTGGCAACACAGTCTTCAATAAGACCAATAGGTCTTGAGAACTTAATCTGAGCATCATCAGCATAGAGATCCATTGTGGCATCATGACAAACGTCAGGAAGATCATTAATAAAGAGAGAAAATAGCAGAGGGCCTAATATAGACCCCTGAGGAACACCACACATAACCTTCAAAGCTGAGGAGACACCAGAATCGGTACACACCTGTTGAAATCTTTCATTTAAATAACTAGCAGCAAGGAGCAGTGAGTTTTTACTGAAGTTGAAATTTTGTTTTAGTTTTTTAATAAGAATATGGTGATCAACACTATCAAAAGCCTTTGAAAAATCAAGTAGGCACAAAATTGAAATGTTGTTATTATCTAATTCACACCTTAAGTCTTCAATAATTTTCACAAGAGCAGTGGTACAGCTATGATTTTTACGGAAACCAGACTGACAAGTAGTGAGCAGATTGTTTTGGCTTATATATTCATTGATTTGATCACGCATCAAAATTTCAAAAACTTTTGATAAACATGGCAGAATACTTATAGGTCTATAGTCTTCAGGCTTACTTCTGTTGGAATTTTTGGGTATCGGAATCACCTTTGCAAACTTCCAAATGGCTGGAAACTCCGATCTCATTATACAGCTATTGATTATGTGGGTAAAAGTATAATAAATGTGAGGCAAAATCATTTTGATAAATTTAAGAGATATCCCATCATAACCTACTGCATTTGATTTTACATTTTTAATTGCAACAATTGTGTCAAACTCAGAGACACACTGAAATTCAAAAGAATTGAGATAAAATTCGTCATTATCTAAAATATTAAACACATTCCAGATGGATTCACTATTGCCAATGTTATTACTTAGAAAATAATTATTAAGGTGATTTGAGTCTAGATCACATTTGAATGACGTTTTATCAATAACTCTTAAAGATTTTAGATTCTTCCAAATAACAGAGGTACATTGATCAGGCTTAAGTTTTGAAGCAAAGTAATTGGCTTTCGATTTTCTTACCGCAGCCGTAACTTTGTTTCGGAAGTTAGTGTATATCTGCCAATTGACTCTACTACGGCATCGGCGCCATCTATTGTACAATTTATCTCTTATTTTGATTAGATTCTCTATTTGTTTGGAAAACCATGGTACTCTGAAATCTTCAATTTTTTTAGATCTTATGGGAACATGACGATTAAATAAATCTTGAATCAGGGATTGAAAAACTTCAACCTTTTGGCTGATTGGAGCCACGTTCCAGCAAAGATTCCATGGAAAGCCTGCAGCGTCTCGAGACAGTTCACAATGATTGATATTTTTAAAGTCCCGATAAACAAACTCAGAAGGACAAGGTTGCAAATCAAAAGACAAGTCATAACAGATAAATAACAAATCATGGTATGATGGGATACCAGAGATACCAAGCTGATTATAAAATTTGATTAAATTCAAATCTGATGTAAGAATCAGATCGAGAAGACTTGGTGCGCATCCAGGACGGAAATGGGTTGGGACGAAGTTATTGACAATATCAATACCTACCATAGAACAGTAGTTTTTAAATGATTGAGAAATGTGGTTATCAACCAAAAGGTTGACATTAAAGTCACCACAAATGATTATATTAGTATAGTTAGAAGAGTAAACACTGAGGGATTCAAAAAAGTTTAGCAAACAATTTTCTTTGTGTGGATTATATACACATCCAACTAAGCAACTACTTCCAACATTAAACACTTCTATCAAAAGGTATTCAACTTCAGATTCATTAGAACAGTCGATTATTTTACATTTTAAGTTTGATTTGCAATAGATAGCAACTCCACCAGCACGCTTTGAAACTCTATCATTACGTAATATATAGTAACCTGACAAATCTACACAGAAATCAGAAACTTCTGGTTTTAACCAACTTTCTGATATACAGATAATATCAACCACACCATTTGAAAAAATATTCTGCAATTCATCTATGTGAGCTGAAATACTCTGCGAATTTAAATGACAAACTTTGAAACCATTGGCTTTTTTTGAAAAAATATCAAGCATAACACGACCAGCGCAATTGTTCACACCACAAAGATTCATTATATAATAAAAGAGAATATTAATAAAATAAGTTGAAAATTAAAGAAAAACAAAAAAAAAACGCTAATTTTAAATTATTTTGTAGTGAAAAATTATCAAAATTCAATAAACTAAAGTACTGGGTACTGCATGCTCAAAAATTAAATTAAATAGGAAAATAAAATATTCATAAGTACTTAATTAACTACATATGTAGCTTTATCAATAGTTATAAAAAGATAAACAAGTTAAAGAAAAAAAAAATCAATGCAAGAATAAATTATTACGATAAAGTGGGAACACTGCTTCAATAGTATTACAGCATCAAAATTCAACGTAAATGGGACTTCAGGTGCAATGCCACATTAAGAAAGCTCCAACAATTTTGTTATACGTTGCTCTTTATCACCTTCCGTTTTTCTCACATGAACAAACCCATTCCTAGTTCTCACAGCATAAAGCTGACCACCCCTTCGCAGTTTCAATGCCTCACGCAAGATTGCATTATTCTTAGCTGATAGACTCTCATTAACATATATTGCACTATCATTTTCAGTGCTGAAACCATTTATTTGGGAGAGCTTTATGCTTTGTTGTTGTCGAAATGCAGTCAAGAACGCTCGCTGTTCAGCTTGGCAAGACATCCGCACAATAACTGGTGTAGCTTTTGATTGTGTCCCAGGTTTTGGCTTTGGTCTGAATGATTCAATGTGAGGAGATAATTGATGATCAATAACAGCAGCAATGTTTTTTACAATTGAGTTTGTGTCTTCGTTTTCGGTGAACGGTACTCCTCTCAACACAATGTCACTTAACCTCTGCGTACGCTGGTGGTCATTGAGTTGCTCTCTTAGTTCTTCATTACTTGTTTTAAGTGCAGCTACTTCATTTTCAACTGATTCCAAACGATTTGTGAGACTTTTGAACAAATCATCCATCTTCAGAGTCAGTCGCTCTTCAGTTTCTCTGAGAAGTGTTTTAATTTTTTCATAGATGCCCGTCTCCATTGGAGTTGATTGTGATTCGTTATGCAGTGAAACACCGAGGCGTGGGGTCTTAGGAGCCTGGTTAATACTTAATCCACTTACATTATTTTGTGTCTGATTTCTCCTGGTGTTAGCTTGAGCGAGATTATCGTTATTCTTTTTTGGAGGCATATTTAACAGTTATTAAATAGAGCACAAGAGAAGAAAAACAAAGAAGCAAAACAGCAAATCAAGGGAGACTGAAGAACTGGCACTCACCAACTAATTTCAGAATATTAAATGTTAATTTGTGTTTTATTTTATTTTTATTTAACAAGAAGATTTATTAAACGCGTTATTGAATAAATACTTTTGATAAAACTTTCTTCACTATATTGTTCTTTTTATTTTATTTTATTTAGTTTATCGATTAAAAATTGGAAACTTTCGAGAGCAGCAAAAAGTACGTCTATTCGTAATCAGACATTACTCTCTATTTTTTTGTATGTAACGATGACTGTATTATAAGTATAAACCTTAAATATTACCGAAAACTAGTTGAAAGTAATGGTCCGTCGATGAAACTTGCCATCAATGGTTCATTTGTCATTAAAATCAATAATAAGAAGAGTCTATAAGAATATCTGTTGTTAAAGGGTGTTTTTTTTGGGGAGTTTGGGAAGTTGTAGGATTATTACCAAAAAACATGTGACAAAAATGGTACTCTCCTGAGCTTTTGTTAAAATGTGCTATGGACAAACAGAATGAAGAATCAAAAGAGTTTATAGAAATGTTTCACTCGAAAGGGTGTTTTTTTGAAGATATGAGGAAGTGTGTAGTTATTTTTCAAAAAAATTTAAAAGGATGGTACTTACAAGAAACTTGTTAAAAGTGTTTCATTTGCTATGAGAAAGAAGAAAACAGTTTACAAAAATATCAAGGGAGAAAGGGTGTTTTTCTTGGTTTTGGGTAAAAGCTGTTATTTGTTTTTGGAAACAATTTTTGTTTTTGGAAAAAGTATTATACTTTCCTTCAACCACCAAAAACATCCTTCTCCATATAGATATTTTTAAAGACTCTTTTGACTTTTCATTCTGGTAGTTCATAGCAAATGTTTATAAAGTTTCATAACCATCTTCCTCACAGGTTTTAAGGTAATAATCTCATCATAACCCCAACCCTCAAAAAAACACCCTTTAACCACATATATTTTTATGGACTCTTCTTATTTAGTATTTATAATCAAATATTTTTCATAAGGCTAATAACCTAGTCTGTCATCAGCTTCAATTTTGACTATTACTACTTTGGGGACGCCCTTTTTGCATATAAACAAGCAAATATATATGTTATGTACACTAGTTGTTTGGTATAAATGTCTTAAATGAAGTTTGAATCTTAATTTTTGTTTACAAAATTTGAATGATTTAGCAAGTCAGATCAATACGGTGAGTTGCATTGTGAGAATGCGAGCCTGTCTTAAAAAACATGTAATGAAAATGTTTAAAGTAAAGCTTTAAGCATTTGCAGCCCCATATAAAGGGCTACAGAGCCGTGCCACGAAAATAAAAGTTATATGAAATGATGGAAAATTTAATGGGCTACAATTTTGGCTATAACTTTTTTTTACAAAAAATGTATGGTTTATTCATAATATCGAAAAAACCATTGCAGCCACCTGAAATTTAGTTTTCAAACACCTACAACTTTTACAACTTTTTATATATTCAAAATTTTGAAAAAAGTTTCAAGCAAAAGTTGTTGAAAATTTGTGGCTTACAATTTGTGTATTACAATTTTGTACGTAGGATCAATACTTTCTGAGATAATTAGCTTTGATGATATGCATTTGAATAGAAAAAAATACACTGTTCCCTCACTTTCATGATTTTTTAAGACGGCCTTCGTTGCAAGTTATGGGTGTAGGACCTACTAATTTTTATTTGTTAAGATGCCAACCATAAATTAAAATTGGTTTCATCCTTGAGAAAATGAGTTGATTTTTAGTTTTTTTTGCGGGTTTCAGGTGGCTTTAAGACTACCTTCGTTGTAGAATGAAGTTGTAAGACCTCATAATTTTTGCTTCTTATGTCCCAAATAATGTGTACAGAAAGTTTGAAGCTTGAGAAAATGAGCTAATTTTATCATTTTTTTTGCGGACTTTGCACCCTTCGTGTAACCACCCGTTGTAAGGGTGCGTTTTAAGATCACCAAAGGGTACTTCACATACACCAAAAATGAAGCTTGAGAAAATGGGTGTGAAATTTCTGTCGTTACCCCCAGGGCTATAACAGTCCGATTGACAGTCTGTGTGACAGTCTTAACGTGAATGGCCCGCTTTACATATGTATGATATGAACTTAGAAAAATAATAAAGCAGGCCATTCACGTTAAGACTGTCACATAGGCTGTCGATCGGACTGTTGCAACGACTGTCGAAAGTACGCACACACGTTGAGAACCAGTTTTACGAACAGTGTGTCAAAAAATTCCTTCAATTTGTTTTTTATTTATTTCGTCTCCTAGAAACAAAATAAAAACTATGAAGATTATTCGTAGACTGAGTAGTTCGGTCGCAAGGACTGTCTCAAAAACTGTCATTCACTATACGACCATTCGGTCGTGTCGCAAGGTTCGTTGAAATTTTCAACGGACTTCCAACATGTCGTTAGTCGAACGGTCCGATGTAAAACAAGGACATCCACGGTAGAACCTGTCACATACGACTGAAATTTGTCGAACAGTCCTTACGACAGTTTTAACGTGAATGGCCCGCTTAAGACATAATAGGTATACAAATTTTGAGCTTGTCTTTTGTTTGGGATATTTTTCAATCATCTTCAGCAGAAAGGATTCAGAGCAAACATTTTCAATAAAAAAAGTTTTCTGAAAACTTTTAGGGAGACATAAAAGAAATTCAAACATTGCCACCCACAGTTGCAAAAAGGCTTACTATTGTACTGAATTCGGTACTATTGGACCTTCCCGAGTACGCAAGTACCACTTTTAAATTTTCAGTACTATTTGTACTATTTTTAATTTTTAAAAAGGTCAACTTTCATAAATCTCTAAAATCAAGCAAATATGTTCAGTCAGACTTCATCACATCTTCACGTAAAGAAGCTTTTAATGAAAGACCCATATTGTCAATAAACTTACTAGAAATCTCTCGAGGAAATCTATTGCGGGGCCGAACGTGAAATTTTGTACACTTCTAAAAATTTAGCTGAAAACGAAATTTATAGCTTTAAAAGTAATGCACGGATGATTTATATAACTGTACTCGAAGACGTGAAAAAAAGCTTCAATTTTGAAGACATTTTTTGAGCTCGTTGCAACATTTTTCACAAAATTCAATTTTAGATGGCCAAGTAAATTCAATTGATTTTTTCCTGGCGAACAAGAAAACATTGAACTCAATAATAAAGAATATCGAGCTCTAGCTGACAGCCAATACTTAATAAAATTTAGAAATGCTTCTATTTCTGAGTTCTGGGCTGAAATTGGCCTTGTGAAAAATGAATGCAACGAGTTCATGTTTTCAAATATAAACCGAATTGTCCAGGGTGCATATGAATGCAATGTAAATACAAAGAAAAGACTTGTGCCAAAGCTGCTATCCGTCCATAAGACTTATTTTACACTTTAGAATAAAATAATACCAATTAAATGTATAGGTATATTTAATTTATGTATTTTTGTTTTAAAAAAATATTTATTTGAATTGTTTGCGTTGTTTTATATTTTAAAAAAGTTCAGTACTACTTGGTCTTTTTCAGTACAATTTTTTTTCAGTTTTCAGTACAATCGACAAAAGTCAATTTTCATCACTGTTGCCACCCTAATGTAGAAAGTAATTTACTTTGATGCTTTATGCTTTTATCATTCATGAATGTAGTAATTAGTAATCTTTCGCTTTCTTTTCTTCTAATTATGTGTTTGTCTTAATTTATTTTATTTACCTAATACTTCTCTTTAATTCTAGGTGATAAATATTTCATACACTGATTTATCTACCATCAATGTTAATCTGGTAAAATTTGTTAGAGGTCTCAAAATACTTGATTTAAGATTCAACAAATTAAAATATATGGAGGCACAACTTAATCTGCCTAGTGAAATTCAACAGCTTTATCTAAGCGGTAAGAAATGCGTTTTTTTTTATATAACATTAAATATATTGTTTTAGATTCACAGGAAATCATTGGAATTGCTCACGCAGCTTAAGATGGCTTTTAAATTTAGAAAAGGAAAACGTTCTTATTGATAGAAGTATTATGACATGCTCAGACCCTAAGTATCAGGGAAGAAACCTAGCAACAGTTGCATATTATAAAAGAGTAAGTAGAACGAGTGCACAGTACAAGGTATTATCTGGCACAGGTTGTTAGATATGAGAACCAAACCAGAACTGTCAAAAGAAATTCAAGACGGCCACCGTCCCTGTGACCCCGTCCAAAACAACAAACGTGAAAGAATAGGTAATTTAAGTAACACTAATAATCTGGAAGGAATGTTGTTTGCATCATTAAATGACCGAGACCCAACGACATAAAAAGTCAAGTCATTTGCATAACATTGTAAGTCATATCAATAATAGCCTTTGAGGGGTTGAATCAATAACCGTTTGTCTGCCTACCGTAACACGTGTCAAACAGGTGTAAAATTTGACGTTAAATTTTTACATCGATTTATTTCAATGCCTAATGGTCGAAGGGAATGAAGTTTCCAAAAACCACTCATGTTTATGTGTTTACCTGAGTGGTCTTTGAAAATTTTATTGATCTCTATCTTCTTAGGGACTAACTATAAGAGAGTTTGACCCATGACAACAATTGTTCCAAATTGAAAGCTAAATATTTGTTGTATGCACACTTTTTTCCTTCGATCAATAGGTATTGAAATAAAGCGATGCAAAACATTTACGTCAAATTTTACACCTGTTCGACACGTGTTGCGGTAGGCAGACAAACGGCTTTTGGTTCAACCCCTAAAAGGCTATTTATTATTGATATGAATTACAATGTTACGCAAATGCCTTGATTTTTTATGTCGTTGGCTCTTAGACTATAACAAATGAACACACAACATAGAACTAATTTTGACGTTAACCAAAGGGGGTCACAGGATCCACCATTTTCCACTTATTTTGTCACATGCGTAGAACTGAACAAAAATGAAAATGCTAGTGATATTACCTCTAATATGTGTACTGTGGAGTGCCACGATACAATAGCATGTAAAAATAACCTAAAAATTAAAGCTTTTAAGTAAACCATGATAAAATTCATGGCTGGGTCGCACGCTTTTGCTCTTATTTTCAAGAGGCTTAGAATTCTATTAACTAAGGGGGGAAGGAGGAGAAAGTGGTGATCATATTCTGTTTTATGATTATTATGTTTATGATTATATTGAAAAGTATACCTAAATCATTAGTCACTATAATTACTTACTTACTTTACTTTACTTTTACGATGATAGAGAACACGAAAAAAGTTGGTGGCACAATTCTATCTGTCTGTTTGTATCTGGATCTACAGCCCAAACCAATGGCTTAATTTTCTTCAAATTTTTAACTTAAAGATTTTTTGTAACTCTCCAGAGGGGAAATTGAATAGTTTTTTTAGCTCGGTACTTGCCAAACAACCGTTAAGGGTAAGTTAATTTATCTCAAAAACGGCTCCAACGATTTTGATAAAAAGAATAAGTGTATTATTGTATATATGGTGTATTTTGTTGTTAAAAAAAATTGCCAAAAACAATAATTATTAACGGTACCTGCCATATAACGGTTTTTTTGATTTTCGGTTTTCTCATTAACCGCTCATCCGATTTCAATAAAAATTTTAATAAATAATATTAATTGACCCATCGAATATTAATAATACGGCATACAAAAATTTTGGAAAAAATAAATTTGGGATTTAAAAAAAAAGATTCAATTTTTTTCTTAATTCAATATTTCAAAAACGGGTTGATGAATTATTTTGAAATTTCAGTTTTAAATGTATATTAATATATCAGAAAATTGGCATGCCTACCAAAATTTTTTGAAAATTTTTATGAAAATTTTATACATACCTACAAAATAATTTTTTGATAAAACGGCTCCAACGACTTTAAATTTTTGTTTGCGTTGCATATATTCATATTTTTTCAAGTAATCAAATGGCATACTTGTTTTTGAGTTTAAGGTAGTTATCAGGCTGTTTATAGATATAATTAAAAGAACGACTTAAATGCTTTTATTGACTTTTTCTATAACTATTTTAATATTTTTTTTAAAGTTCGTAAGTTCCACTCAACTTGAACATAAGAGCAAGTACGTGCGACCCAAAAATTTCAAAAATTATATTAATGTTGTTTTAAACATACCTACAAGGTGTCCAAGTCAGAGTGCCAGTCCCATTTGGAATTAAGAAATTGCAGTTGTTCAGTGCATTATATAATTAAAAGTGAAGATGGAAAATCTTTAACTCCAATCTATGCAGTAAACTGTTCGAATTTGAATTTTTATAACCTTCCGTCATATATACCGCAAAATACAACAATATTGTATGCGACCAATAATCAGGTAAGATTCAATACACCAATGTGTTGTTTTGAATTCAAATTTCCGAAATATTTATACAGATTTCAGATATAAGACCATTGCGGGATAACGAACGCTACAGGGATGTGATTGATGTGTATTTGGATAATAACAACATACGTACTATTGATGTTTTAGAAGCTGGATACTGGTTAAGACATTTTCGTGTGCTGAGTCTGAAAAAAAATCTACTACAAAAGGTTCGTAGAAATTATATTTAAGTCACACTGTTTAAGTTCTTTGCGCTTTGTTTTATCCAACAGATATACAGCTAATATAATATGAAACCCTTAAGGTTACTGCGTCAGATGTTTCTAACGACCTTTCAGCCTTTGCATTCTTTGTCAATTCAAAAAGAATTTCCCACTTACAAAGAAGCTAGAAGCTTCAGCAATTTTTTTTCGCTCCTAACCCTTCAACGATACTTTTTTCAATTGAATATGTTTGTTTGGCCTATAAGCACGCTAAAAATCGAAAATGCTACTAAATTCACCCATGCGTTTCTGAGAGAATGGCCACACTGGCCACTTTTCAGTATTTTTGGTATAACTCGAAAACTAAGCCGAATTTGACCATTTTACACATAATACTTTATGTTCAAAATTAAATTTTCTATTGGAATGGATAGTTCAAAAAATTTTACGAAAAAATTTAACCAGGAAAAGTTTACAAAAACCAACCTAAAAAAATAAAAAAATCAAGGATATCTAAATTTTTTAATAAATTGTGCATAACTTTTTTTGAAGCAAAGATAGGGTCAAGACATGCAGGCACAAAATAAAATAGAGACTAAAGGCTTTAATATGGCATATTCAAAAATTAATATTTGTTCAAAATTGACAGAGATATACCCATTCAAACCTTATAATTTCTTATAATTTTTCGCAGTTTTCGCCCGAAAGTCCCTTTTTCGGTACAATATGGCAAATTTCACTTTCGTAAAATTGTTGGAAATCAAAATTTTGATATAATATGACATGAGAACTAAAGAGAATTTATAAAAAGGATGTAAGTTCGCAATTTCGTTTTTCAACTGTTTTTAAATGCTTTCAGACCTACAGACCGAACGGATGGTCCGATTAACATAAGATTTGGTACTAGGAGCTAGGAACGTTAAATTTGTCCTAAATTACCAAAAAATAGGTTTTCGGGCAAAAACTGCGAAAAATGATAAGAAATAGTAAAGTTTGAATGGCTATATCTCCATCAATTTTCAAAAAATATGGCTATTTTAACATGTCATATTAAGGCCTTAAGACTCCAGTTTACTTTGTTCATGCATGTCTTGAGAGTATCTTTGCTCCGAAAAAAGTAATGCGCAATTTAGAAAAAAATTTAAAAATCTTTGGTTTTTCGATTTATTTTATGTTGGTTTTTGTTTACTTTCCCTGCAAAAATTTTTTTAAGAAATTTTCCAAACTATCCACTTCGATAGAAAATTTAATTTTGAACGAAAAGTTTTATATGTAAAGTTGTCAAATTCGGCTTAGTTTTCGAGTTATACCAAAAATAGTGAAAAGTGGCCAGTGTGACCATTCTCTCAGAAGCGCATGGGCTAATTTAGTAGCATTTTCGGTTTTAAGCATGCTTATGGGCCAAACAAACATATTTAATAATAAAAACCCTTGCACGTAACTGTTCCTTTTCAAAAGGTCTATTCAATAGGCTATTAGTAATAAATTAAATAAATAAAAATAAATTGGGTGGCGCAACAACAGCTCGTGGAGAACCATTTGTTGGCAGGAATGGAGGGGATCTACAGTTTTTTTTGCCGAGTCCGAACGGCTTAATGAGAAGCACTTTTTCATGACAAGTATACTCTTGGAGGATTTGTCAGTTCCACGCAAGAGGCAGTACCTCGGATAAAACATTTCTGTTTTTAGGTGGCACTGCTGGGAATCGAACCCACACCTTCGGCATGACAGTCCTACGCACTAACCATAATGCCACGAGTTACTGCGATGGTCTTAGTAACCATAGTGATATCTCTGGCCACGGTGTTCTTTTGGCGGTACACA
This sequence comes from Dasysyrphus tricinctus, assembly GCA_963921185.1. Taxonomy (NCBI): domain Eukaryota; kingdom Metazoa; phylum Arthropoda; class Insecta; order Diptera; family Syrphidae; genus Dasysyrphus; species Dasysyrphus tricinctus. Next base: position 173,564,672 of record OY992531.1, on the reverse strand, counting down.
ATTGTTTCTATTCAAAAGGTCTTGTTTATCATCATTTGAATTTGTGTTACAAATTTGTGTAACAAAACGTAATATATACATAGTTTGTCGGTTGCTTTATTTGCCCTTCACAGCCCACCAACTCACTGTTGATGAAATTGACTCCCTGTTCGAAGCTGCAAACCCCCTTGATGATTTTATTATTGTCAGTGACTTCAATCTTCCACTGCGATGGGATCCATAAGAAGTTAAAGCATCTTTTATACCTATTAATTCCTCCTCTGAAAAGGAGCTCCTGTAATGACCTTTTTTTGACTTAGGTCTTTTCCAGGGTAGTGGAATCAGTAACAACTTAAGTAGACAGCTTGATTTTATTATTCTTCAGATGCCAGTAACTCCCTTGTTTCTCTAAGCTCTCATCTACTCTCGACCCTGGACCAATTCCATCCTCCTCTCTCCTTCACATTTTCTTTTGAATTTTTGAATCACCCGCAATAACCTGACCATTGTTTTTTTTAAGCTAATTCAGAAGTACCCCACACACCTCCTTTGGCAATGTTGATGTTAGTGCTGATGTTATCATCAAAAAAATAAGTCTGCTTAAAGATGACTTCTCTCCTGGTCCAGATGGTCTGCCTGTCATATTTAAAAAAAATTACCAACTCCCTTTGTCAGCCACTGGCAGCTTTATTTTGTCTTTCACTTTCTCAAGCCATTTTCCAGGTTAGTGGTATCACGGAAGGATTCTTTTGTTTTTCCCGTTCATAAAAAAGGTGCAAAGAACGATATTGCCAGCTACAGTCCCATAGCCAAACTTTCTTCGAAAGCATTGTGCACGACTCTCTTTACTTTCACTGCAAATAAGTCCTTTCTCCACAACAGCAGATCTACCGCAACAAACCTTACGGAATTCGTTTCTAAGACTCTAAATGCATTAGAGAGAGGAAATGCCTTTGACAAATTATCTATGTCATCAAATTATTTACCTTAAGCCTAAGGCCCTCGGCTTTTCACCTTTTTTCATCTCAGGCTCAGATCATGCGTAGAAAGCTGCCAATATAAAGTTATATTTAGGTTTTCAACCTCCGATCCCATTTATGCTACTTCATGTGTTCCTCAAGGGAGCCACCTCGGACCGTTGTTTTTTGTCTTGACTATAAATGACGTCATTAATGTATTGAAGGATTCAAATCTCTCCATATACGCTGATGATATGAAAATATCTAAAGTCATTTCTACTCCCACCGACTGTATTTCACTTCAAAATGATCTTAATGTATTCCAAACCTGGTGTGACAAGAATTTTTTAGAAATTAATGTTGCTGAATGTCAGGCAATAACTTTCTCCCGTAAGTGATTTCCCCTACCCCCGCGAACATATTACTTCCACGATATTGTTGTTCCATCAGTTTGTTCTATATTCAAAACCTGGGTAGGTATTATCTTCGATAGTCAGTTAAACATTCGAGCCCATTTTGATCATATTATTATAAATCCTTTAATTATTAATAAGGTCAATTCTTCACTAGGCTTCATAAAACGTTGGTCTAAGGAATTTTCGAACTCTTATGTTACTAAATCCCTTTAAATAACATTTGTAAATCCCTCCTTAAATATGTTAGCCAAGTTTGTTCGCCATATCAGACTGATAATATCATCTTACCCCCTTATGAAGATCGATTAAAATTGATCAAATTGCAATCTTTACAAACGTCGTGATATCGCTGACATTCTCCTTGTGCACTAGCTCCTCGCTGGAACTATCGATTCGTCTTTTCTCTTGGATTCCCATAAATACTAACACACGTTACCTCAGATCCACTCCTCTCTTCCGCCTTTCTCATCATCGCACTAACTACGGCCTCTTTGAGCAAATGTCAAGAATGTTGCGTCCAGCCAATAACACAGGACATATTTGACTTCCATATCAGTTCTTCCTCATTCCGAACCTCTCTTTACTCATCCTAATTCATAGCCTCAAATTCAAAGCCCCTGTATTGTCTTTAATTTATTTTTAAGTTTTTTTTAGACGACCCCAGATCAGTAATGATAATGATAAAAAAACAACGAAAAACCCACCATAAATTTAAGTTAAGATTTAAGTCCACGCTTGTATTAAGCTAAATAAATGTATATATACAAACATAATACGTAGGTCTAGGAAGCTTAATATATATGTACCTACATACCTTAGGCAGAGAGATTCATATGTATTCATATGTCTTTTGTCAGAGGCAAGGCGATCAATTGTTCCCTTTGTGTTACCTACAACCATGTACCATAAATTGATATCTGTGGTATTTTGGAGAAATTTGGACTTGAAGGCGCAATTATTTTTGGAGTAACATAGGTAATGTTTATCCCTAGCACCACAGATATACAGCTCAAACAAATTTAAAATGTCAAAGCTCAATAGACGCTTAAACTCAAACTTCACTTTAAAGCGTGTTTTTGTAAAAAAAATTAGCTAAGTAACTTATGTCCAGTTACACCAAAATTCACTAAAAGCGGTTTTTGCTAAAATCGAGTTAAAATTATCGGACTGATAAATTTATTTGGGTTGCACCAATCTCTTTCACTCATTTTTTAGCTAAAATGCAGTTCGTGAACTATCCCTGTATTTTATCATCTGTTTATTTAACTGAACGAAACATTTTAACCAGTGCAAGTGAGATAGCAATAAGGAAAATGTGAATAGACAATAAACAGAAACAAGGTATTCTCATTAGATACAGCCAATGCCCCATCTTGGTGTTTTTTATTACTATTTATTATTTTCTTCTATTTTTCAGAGAAACTATGAAAATATTGCAATTGATACCACACTAATATTTTTTCGACACACTGCTTGGAAATAATGAATCGATATTTTGAAGCGACGTCATCGAATTCAGAAAATGTATTTCTCTGTTAACCTGAACAACTCTTCGACGACTCGCCATTTTTTGGTTTAGTTCGTTATCAGATGAATAAATGATGTCCAGTCTATAATAATTATTCTGGAATAATTATTTATTTATTTAAACAGTGAATTATAAATTGGAAACATAATGCCTTCACATGTTGTTTTCGTTATTTTAATTTGGAATCAACAATATTCCGTCAAATAAAATTGAATTATTTTTTTTTGTAGGAAGGTAGCTAGATAGATACACTCCTCGTCAACTGAATACGCACAAACATTTTTTAATATACTTTATCCATTTTTTCCAAACAGTGATGGTTATTATGCCATCTGTTGATGCTAACTATTCCCTTAAGATGTTAAGCAGATAATTCCGAAAGAATTATCCAAAAACAACCGTGAGTTTTTCTTCAACCACTTGCAAAGTATTTTATATGCAAAATAGGAGTTTTTTTTTTAGTCAACTGAATAGGTACAACGCCATTTTCTTCGTTGTTTATAAGTTTTTTGGAGTGCTTGACAGTTTAAATTAACGATTTTTGTGTTTTCAGTAAAATTTAATTCTTGATTTCAAATTTTAAGAAAAATGGGTAGATCTACGTGTCTTAACAGTGTTGAAAAAGCTAAAATCGATTTACTTAGAGACCAAGGCCTAACTGGACGTGCAATAGCTGATAAAGTTGGCCGAAGTTTTAATGTAGTTTATTCTTACTTGAAAAATAAAGATGCGTACGGCAAAAACATGAAGGGAGGTAAGAAAACAGCAACAACAGCAGCTGAGAGACGAAGAATTTTAAGATATGCATCAAATTCTTCTGATTCTGTGGCAAAAATAAAACAAAAAGTCGGTGTAAACGCAAGTTGCTCAACAGTTTTAAGAGTAATCAACAACTCAAGCCATCTTAAACGAATGAAACTTAAGAAAAAACCACCACTTGACGAGAGACGGAAAATGTTGCGATTAGATTTTTCAAGACTTCACATGAGTTGGAAAAAAGAATGGTATCATGTGGTTTTTTCAGATGAAAAAAAGTTTAATTTCGATGGCCCTGATGGGTTCAACTTCTATTTTCACGACTTAAGAAAAGAAAAAAGATTTTTAAAGCGCCATCATAGTCGTGAAGGAGGTGTCATGATATGGGGAGCAGTCAGTTATTATGGAACAGTTGAGCTCGAGGTTGTAACATCAAGAATGACAGCAGCTGGGTATAAAGTAATTTTGGAAAGAAATTTTCCTAAATTTTCTAACATCTTTGGACCCATAAACTGGACCTACCAACATGATAATGCGCCTATTCACTCAGCGCGCATAATAAAAACATGGATAGAGGAGCAACAAGTGCAGTTGCTTCAATGGCCGCCGTACTCACCTGATCTAAACATCATAGAAAATGTCTGGGGATGGTTAGTACGCAAAGTTTATGAGGGTGGTCGTCAGTTCGAAGACAAAGAAACCTTAATTTCTGCAATCAAATTAGCGTGGAGCGAAATTTCGTTAAATTACATTAAAAAGCTATACGATTCCATGTCGGATCGAATTTACGAAGTAATTAAAAATAAAGGTGGAAGTACCCACTACTAAACTTAAACAAAAACTTGTTTCATTCCATTCCAATACCAATTTTAATTTTTGTACCTATTCAGTTGACTCAAAAAAAAACTTCTACTTTGCATAAGTTACACTTTGGAAGTGGTTGAAGGAAAAACTCACGGTTGTTTTTGGATAAAACTTTGAAATTCTGTTATTTATATGTTACGAAAATTTTTACCATCAACAGATGGCATAATAACCATCACTGTTTGGAAAAAATGGATAAAATATATTCAAAAATGTTTGTGCGTATTCAGTTGACGAGGAGTGTATGTGCGTTTAAAACTGCTTTTAAAATGTATCTGGAGGAAAATAGAATTTTAGTTTATTGGTTCGTTTATTGGCCTGCTAGATTTAGAATTGGTTGGTGCAACCGAAAAATGTCATTTTTGCAACTGGCCATTAGTGAATTACTGTAAATAGCGTTAGAGGAAGCATACAATTTTGGAGAGGATAAGAAAACAAACAATCTTAAACCTACCGTCATAACACGTTTTATTATCATTTCTTTTATTTCATGTTAAAATCGTAGCCCCGCTTTTCGTTAATTTATCATTTTTGAATAGGTGCACCCACCTATATAGACCAGGAAAAATAGCACAAATCGTATGGGGAACCTTGAAAAAATTAATTAATGAAATATTAAAATTGGAATCGACGCAAAATTGCAACCTCTATAACACATCCAAAGTCCCCCAAAATCCCCGCATTGGCTTTTTGTGTAGATGCATTTGAAGAGGTGCAGGCGGGGAGAATTTGGAGGTCTATCTAACTAAAATATTTGTTTGGGTAAAACCTGATCATATGATACATGCTTTAAGGGTAGTTTTTAACGCTGAATCTAATGAAACCAAATTCAAAATGATACAACCACCCAAAAAGAAGTTATAGTCCTTTTTATGTAATGATGACTTTTTTTTCAGGTACAACAGGTAAAATATTACCGAAAAGCCTTTGAAAATAACGGTATGTTAATGAAACTTGGAATGAATGTTTCATTTGTCATAGGAACTAAGAATCAAGAGAGTCCCTAAAAATATCCATGTTGAAAGGGTGTTTTTTTAAGGGGGAGGGGCAAGTGTAGAATGTTAACCATAACACCCACGAAAAAGCTCTTACACTCATGAAATTCGCCAAAAATATATAATTTGTCATGGCAACCAAGAATCAAAATAGTCCTCATAAATATATTTGTTCTGGGGTTTTTTATTAAAGAGAGGGAAAATCTGGGAAGAAGTTGGAAGATTTGAGCCAAAATTCCGATGTGGTGTAATTGAGGTATATACACAAAGTATGGTATATGATTTAAGGGTATTTTTTAACGCTGAATCTAATAAAAGCAAAATTAAAATGATACAAGCACCCTAAACAAAGTTATGGGCCTTTTCAAGCAAAAATTAATTTTTGAAATCGTATTTTCCGTAGAACAAGTCAAAAGTTAACAGTCACCAAAAACACTATTAGAACAAAGATATTTGTATGGACTATTTTGATTCTTGGTTGCCATGAAGAGTTTAATATTTTTGGCGAGTTTCATGAGTGTAAGAGTTTTTACGTGGGTGTTATGGTTAGCATTCTTTGTTGCCCCTCCCCCTTAAAAAAAACACCCTTTCACCATGGATATTTTAAGGGACTCTCTTGATTCTTAGTTCCTATGACAAATGAAACATTCATTCCAAGTTTCATTAAAATACCGTTATTTTCAAAGGCTTTTCGGTAATATTTTACCTGTTGTACCTGAAAAAAAAGTCATCATTACATAAAAAGGACTATAACTTCTTTTTGGGTGGTTGTATCATTTTGAATTTGGTTTCATTAGATTCAGCGTTAAAAACTACCCTTAAAGCATGTATCATATGATCAGGTTTTACCCAAACAAATATTTTAGTTTGATAGACCTCCAAATTCTCCCCGTCTGCACCTCTTCAAATGCATCTACACAAAAAGCCAATGCGGGGATTTTGGGGGACTTTGGATGTGTTATAGAGGTTGCAATTCTGCGTCGATTCCAATTTTAATATTTCATGAATTAATTTTTTCAACCTCGGAACCCATTTTTCCTGGCCTAATATTAGCCTATTGAATAGACCGAAAAATAAGGGGTACAAAGGAACAATTACGTGCAAGGGTTGTTATTATTGAAGATGTTTGTTTCGCTTATAAGCATGCTTAAAACCGAAAATGCTACTAAATTCACCCACACCCATGTGCTACTGAGAGAATGGTCACACCGGCCACTTTCCAATATTTCTGGTATAACTCGAAAACTAGGCCGAATTTGAAAATTTTACTTTTAAAACTTTTTGCTTAAAATTAAATTTTCTATTAAATGGGATAGTAAAAAAAAAAAAAAAAAAGATTTCTAATTTTTTTTGTGTTATATCAAAGATATAAAACCCAAAAATAGTTTTAAAAAGTCCGACCTTCATCTAGTTCAAACTTCAAAGCAAAAGTGATAATATAAGTGGTGTACCTATTGACATAAGCGAAAAACGGGCTAAAGTTTTAACATGAAATTAAAAATAATAAAACGTGTAATGACGGTAGGATTAAGATTTTGTGTTTTGGGTGCTTTCGCAAATGCCATTTACAAAAATCATTAAGGCAACTCAGTTCGGAGTTATATAGCCCAGGAAAATTAGACTTTTACATAGAAAAAATTCCGATGAACCTGAATTTTTATGAAGTGTTTTGTTTTGACGTCTTAAGCATTTCTTAAAAAGTTCCGTAAATTTGGACAGGCGCAAATTTTTGTATGCCCCTTTTGGTTAAAAGGGAGGGTAAATTTCAGTTTATTATTTATTTCTCGAAGGTACAAATTTTAGCTTATATAATTCTACACAAATAACTAATTTAATATCTCTCAAAAAGTAAAAGAGATATTGGAACGATAAAAGCTGAACTTTGAAGATTAAGGTTAGTACTATCAGAAATATATACCTTTAAAAGAAATCAATTCGCATAGCCCCAAAAATGGAGAAAAAGGGTTTTTTTTGCACTTTCTAACGGTAATATCTCGAAAACCAGAGCTGATAGCGAAAAACGGATAACGGATTTGAGTTCAGCGTAAAAAATTATCCTCAGAACGATTCTTACTTTCACGTGTCGAAAAGTAAACCGATATTTATAGGCCTGTGTCGAAAGTGCCCAGCAGAGCAGTTCACATAATAATTAAATTTTGGCGTCTCTATAATATTCTGTCCGGGGCGGTACTGAAACCAAAAGTTTTGTCGTTACCAGAATAACCTTTCAATAAAAAGAAAATACTAATTCCCACTTAAATGTTTTCAAAGAAAATGTAGGTAATGTTGAAGAAAGAAGTTTCTTTTGTTGATTTTTCTGAAATTTCGAAAACAGAAAATTATTACTTATACATATAGGGTTAAAGCGATTAGTAAACCTTCTTATGTCAGTTCAATCCAGGCATTCACAGTGCACGGACGTGTAAGCGGAACATTTTTAACAAAAACAAAAAATCCACCCCGAAAAAAGGAAAAGTCAAGTCTGGTCTACCTGCGGACTACCTAAGATTTATTGCCCTACCGGTAATAAAAAGGGATTTCCCAAAATAGTTTAAATCCAGTGTTAATGAGTACTCATAATTTTTTATTAAAATAGTGTGTGCATGTTAATCTGTGTAGTAAAATAATTCATTGTAAAGTGATAATCCGTGATAAAGTTAATCCTGAAAGCTAGCAGAGGTAGTAAAATGGCTGAACGCCTCACTATTGAAACTGCCTTAGCTGCAATCGAGCATCGAGGCTTTACTGCTTCGTGTGAAAAAGGACCTGAGTCCTGAGCACGCGCGGCAAATTGGCGGACAACTCCAGGAGGTCACAAACAAGATCATCGATGCACCATTAATTAAATTAAGAAAAAGTTAATGTTCCTTTGTGATTCCCGGTCGTACATCTTTTACACTGAACCATCATATATCGAATACAATCAAAATTAGGTGCTAATATCTGCGAACCTTCAAATCACCCATTTGGTCTTAAGACCCCTAAAAATAAAAAAAATTAATGACATCATTGTATGGGATTTCAAAACCTATATGAAGGTTAATTTTGGAGCTAGATCTTTGCATTAGTACTATTTTCCATCCACTTTCTTAATAAAAATTTTAAGGAGCCGTAAAATATCCTATTTAACGCCCTTGGCTATTGCTTACAAAATAGAGTGTTAAATTTTGTTAGTTTTAATAAATACTACTTCCTTCCAATACACCTCTCAAAGGTGGGAGTGGTAAGAAACTTTTTATTAGCTAACTTTAAAAAACGGCATTTTCTACACATTTTACTCTAGGTACATATCTCTCTAATATTTTTTTTTAAGGAAACGATAAGAAAAAAAATTTTGTGGGCCAGGGCAAATATTTAGCATCATGCTGTGTTCCAAGAGTGGGCTTGGAAAAAAGTTGTTCATAGAAAAATTGTTACAAATTATGTTATCTACAAGTTTTCTAAAGAACACACCCCTCGTTTATATCAACTTGTGACGATAAGATGACCTTCCCTCAAGTTCATTTCTTTTTTATAAATTAAAGAAAATTAGGAAAATTGTACCACTGGTTGATGGTATTTTTAAGGAAGGGCATTGGTATTCTAAGGTAGGGCATTGCCCCACAATGCCCTACCGTAGCTACGGCCCTGCTTCAAAAATTGATTAAAAATAAAAAATGTATCAAATCTTTTCAATTTCACTGAATTTAGGAAAAGCGAATGCTGAAAAATAATTAATGTAATTTTGGTTTTATTCAAATAATGCGAACACTTGTTTAAATATTTTTTTATAAAAAATACAAAATAGTAGTTAGCCGCTTTTCACTCTAAGCCGACGAAATGTCATGTTTTCGCCTACAATAAATGGTGTGGGTGATTAATAAAAAAAAAAGAGTGTAGACTTCTCCAAATCATCGGCTACAATCATCAGTTTCGCTAATCGAACAGCGTACTGCAGTACGAAAAGTAGAACTAAATTTTTAGTTCATGATTTCGTAGTGTCATTTTTGTATGGGAAGTTTTGCCGAAAAATTTAAAAGAATTTGTTTGTTTATGTACATATGTAGTTCAAAGTTTATCCCAGGCGGCAGAAACTCACGCTTCACCACTGTACACAGTTAAACGAATAGGTTAGGTTAGGTAGAAGGGCTGACAGTTGATCTCGTTACCGTCACACTTAGATCTATGTAGATCCGTTGTGATACCCTAGGAAATTGTATTCCACTTAATGTAAAAACCTGTGTGTTCTTTTAGCAATCAAGCCATTTAGAGGCGTTGATGAAATTCAGAAGGCTATTAGCCGAAGTTCCAGAAAGTTCCTCTAGGTCGTCATAGAAATGATTTCCTAGATGTCGCTTTCTTAAATGACAGAGTGCTGGGCAGTGACAAAGGAAGTGTAGGGTATCCTCATGTGCTTCTTCATCGCTGCACCCTCTGCAAAAGTCGTCAGTACTGAGCCTCATTTTCTTTTTATGGTATCTCAGTAGGTTGTGTCCGGTGATTATGCTGACAAGGGAACGGAGATGTTTCTTGTTCATTTGCATAATTTTGTCTGTTCTCTGCTTATTGAAATTTGGCCATAACTTTCTAGTTGTGGCGCATGTTTCAAGCAGATTCCATCTTTCATTGGTTTTTTCTAATATTTTGTTACCAATTTCCTGTTTGATGCTACAGGTTGGTACTTTGATATTTTGTTCGGCCTGACTTGAATTAAGCGACGAACCCGTTCTCGCCAGCTCATCAGCTCTCTCGTTTCCCTGTACATCACTGTGACCGGGAACCCAGCAGAGTCTAATGTTATGCTGCATGCCAAGAACCCTAAGCTCTTCGCGACAGCAAGTCACAAGCTTTGAATGTATCTCGGTGGCAGAAATAGCTTTTTGCAGTTAAACGAATAAGCCATTCTTAAAAAATAAAAAAAATAATCAAACCTTTTTTTTAAGGAATATTCAAGAAACATACTGAAAAATCGTTATCCCCCCCCCTCCATTTTTAAATCCCAAAATTTTTCTTATAATTTTGTTTAGTTGTTTATTTTATGCTTTTTCGAAAAATAATTTTAAAACAAGCTTTTGAACGAAGAAAAATCATAATTAATTTTTATAATTAGATTCTACCAGAGATATTGGCTTTACCTTTCAAATAAAAATAATTATGGAAATATGTTGGCATTAAGTCAGTTAAAAAATGAGATATAGAAAAGTGTTTACGTATTAATATATATGTAGATACAAAATACATAATTTACAAACAAAAAATTTTGAACATTTTTTTCTAAATTTTTTTTTTCCAACATTTTGTGTTTAATTTTTGTTAAAAGTATGTAATGATCATTTCTGACGCTATTACTTATAGCTGTATTACATGCTTAAATGTCTTAAGAATTACATTCCTTGGGAATCCAGAAACAAATTGGCAAATATTAATCTTATAATACTATTTTAGTCCAGTATATTTAGTCATAGGTCCAATGGGAATTTAATAATACTTTGGGGAAGACATTTTTTTCTTGTCATCCCTAATGAACTTTGTGGGAAGCTTAAATCCAAGTTTTCAACCAACCTTTTGCATGGTTTCCGCCATCTTGTTTTAAAGAGTAAACTCGGTTCTGGCTATTTTCTAAACGGGGAAAGGTAGAAAGATGTTTTTCTGTATTCGATAGATTATGCAATTACAAGAAAGTCGTAGATGTAATGAGAAATTCGGAAAAATAAAGGAATGGTGAAATTAACGTTAAAAAGTAAAAACGGGGAAGAAGATGGCTAAGTAGCAATTTGTAATTGTAATAGCAATTAGTAGTTGTTAGAAAATTTTATATTTTTGAAAAGGTAAGAAAAAGTTATTTTAATCACAATTTTCCGATATCAATTTTTTCAAGTACCTATTTGATTTTTATATTTTTAACGGATGGGTTTAGAAATCGGAAGTCATTAGAAATTATGTGGACTGTCAATCTCTATTTTTATCAATCGATGCATCTCATAATATTGAGCGTAGAGAAGTCACATTTAATTTGTTTTGTTTGTATTATAAGAGTAAAATGCGAGCATGTATTAATTTGGGTTTTCAAGTTATATAAATGTTATTTTGCACATCAGATACGTGATTATATTTGTTCTGCAAGCTTCCACCATCTTTAGTGAAAGGATAAATTCTGTTTTCGCAACTAACAACCGAGCATTGCTATTGATTTAATATAAAGTCTATTCGTCGATTAGTTGACATGCATTTTTGACCAAATGTCCAGGTAGATTGGCCATTTTTACCACTGTGTGCCGCAGCGTCACCATTTGAAACTTCTCCCAACCTTATCTGCCCTGTCTTAAAAAATTTTACTAAAATCAATGGACGTGAAAAATATGTGTAGAATTAAAAATATATCATGATCCACAGTATTTGTGTACTGTGAACATGATCTAATTTAGCAAGCCATTTTTTTAATTTTAATTCGAAACATCAACCCAGAGTAGTACATAAAATAATTTAATTTAAATATTCATTATTTCATTTGCAGCTTCCAGTATATGCCATCGATAACGCACTTGAAAATAATCTGAACGCTGTTAAGCTACATCTCAGCCAGAACCCATGGGTTTGTGATTGTAAATTTGTGATGCGTTTTCGAGAAATTCTTATGAAGTACCATACCATAATTAGAGACTCTTGGAATGTAACTTGTTATCTGAAGAACGCAGAAGATCAACTTGTTGAAACTACTATTCTTTCTCTACAACGCCTTGATGTTTGCAAACTACCCACAGATAATAGCATTATTGCTTTGGATTTATTGAATTGTGTTTTAGGGAGTTTAATCTTATTTATATTACTTAAACTTGGATATGACTACTATCACTACAGAAATTATGGTCATTTGCCATGGATAATAACAAAAATGCCATAGTAAATTTGAAATATGTACATACATATGTACCTACATATATATTTTAATAAAAAGTTTTAATTAAAAAAAAGATCAGGGTACATGTGTTTCATTTTGTAAGGCACAAAATAAAATGTTAAATTTGACCTGACTTTGCTTACGCCCCTGTAAAAAAAGGGAAAATGACGCTTGTAGGGGAGAGGGGGGTAGTTTAGGACAGGGACAGCTTAGGACAACGGCCAAAAAAGTATCAAAACAAATACTTTTTAATACTTAATAACTGATGACATTTGGGACGATATCAGCTTTTAATAATTGTTTTCCGGTACCCGTCGTATTTTTTTTCGATTTAAGACATAAGCATTTTAGAAAAAACTAGCTAAACTAAATTTCTTTATTATCATATTTAGTTATTTTGTGGTGATTTTTTAAACAATATTTTTACTATGGGTATTCATGCAACATCGTAAAGTCGTCGTAAACGTTGTAAAGTTAAAAACTTTGTATGGAAAATTTAACAGATTTACGAAGTTTAAAACTTTACCACGTTTACGACGACTTTACGCTGTTGCATGAATACCCTTATTGTTAAAAAAAATGTAGTTTGTAATGTAGCGTTTCAAAAAGTGAACAGTGGATACAATTAAAAACATACTGTCGTCCAAGTATTTAGCACCTCGGAAGAAGATATACACGTTTATTTCATCAAATCTTCGAAAATGAATTATGGCCTGGTTTATCTTTTAAGCAAATCTTCCTTTCCAGGACGCTAAGGCATTAGAGAAAGACAATCTCCTACGACCTATTTTAACTAATGTTATGTTTTGAAATAATTGATAATTGTTCAATAAGGAATAAAACTCGATTAAATGCTTTTTTCAAGGCATGTCCAAAACTGCCACATGGCTGTCCAAAACTACCCCTAGGGGGGCAGATTTGGACACTTATAACAGTTTTTTAAATACAAAAATATATATGCAATAAATAAAAACTAAGGTATGAAAGGGCATCTATTTCCAAGGGAAAATACCAAAGAACAACGTCATTCAAGATTAAATTTTATATTGTGATGTATGAGTGTTTGAGGTTGGTTTTTGTAAAAAGTTTCCTAGGGTGCCCCCCTCTCCCCTCAATCTTTGGCTGTTTTTAGAGAACATATGTATGTGGCGGATATTGGAACAATGTTATATTCCATTCATAGTTATATACGAAGGCCTTTCAAAATATAACAAGAATTTCGTCTACAGCCCACACAAAGCATGTTTTATTCCATTTCAAAATCAATCCGCCCTAAATGGAAAACCCTGTATTATGCTTGCAGTTTGAAAGTAGAGTTCGAAGCGGAATTGAAAAAGAATTTAAAATAAGAATATCACATCTTAAGGTGTGTTTGGTGAATTCGAAATTTCTTGGAGATGAAAACCCATAGGTAAGTCCATTTCCGTGAAACTTGGCAAATATTTTAAAACTTGAATAAGATTCAAATTTTGCTATACACACTGCAACTAGATCCATTCACTGATCTCTATATATAACTGGATAGCGTATCCATACAAAAAAGTTGACTCCATTTGAAGAACTGTTATAAGTGGCGCTGCCTACTGAAAACTGACATCTTCAAACGTCAAAAGTGAAAAAACAAAAAGGTATAACTTTTCCGAACTTAAAATTAATATTCAAGAGAATTCTAAAACTTTATTAAAAATGCGAACTAAAACTGATCCATCTCATGTGGTAAACTTTTCCGAACAAATGTATGGCTTTTAACAAATTCATTCTTAAAGGACAAACGAATTACGTCAACGATGTGGCCTGGGAGCATGACGAAGAGTTCCTTGCCTCCGTTAGTGACGATCATTCGTGTAAGATTTGGAGTTCAGCTCACAGCTTTGAAACTGTTACAACCTTCTGCCTGTCTTAGACTGGTATGTCAGTGCGCTGGCATCCAGACATCCAGACGAACCTGGCAAATTGCTGGTGGCCGAAAAGAAGGGAATAATACATTTGTACAACGTCCGCTCTAAACAAGCCATAATGTCCTTGGAGTCACCAAAAGTTCCTCTAATGAGTGCTGACTGGTCGTTAGACAAACGTTTGTTTTTTTTGCATTGTTTTGCATTGGCTGGGGCAGATTTCATCACCTGGGACCTTCGTAGGACATGGTTAGTCTGTCTTGTTTTTGTCTTAGATATCGTTAGGTGCTAAACAATGTTTTATTTCATTTTAGTGGAGCAGCTGATATTAAACAAATCCACGAATACAGAGGACGTACTGTGAGATTTTTGCCCAACAGTGAAGTTGTCTATGCCAGCATTGGTCGACCCGACATAACTCTAAAGGTATACATAGCTAAATCAACTGTTCCACTTATTGAATTATATGGTGGAATGTCAATGTCAAGAATTAAACAAGTTTTTGCTGAGAAAATGTGTTTTTATTAACGAGAATGTGGAGACTTCTAAAATCTCAGAAATACAAACAAATGTTTTATTGTTAAGTTTTTCATTGATCTAATGATTTATTAATAAAATTCTATTCTGTAATATATCTAATTGTGGGTTTATAAAAAAGCATTCTTGGCTTATGTTTTTGGGCTGCTGAATCCGCATCTTGTATGGAAATTTTTCGAAATAGAAGTTTGAATTGAAAATGGTTTTAGAAACCATTTCAAGGACTTAAATTCAAAATCAGAAACGTTCCAATCATCCAACAGGACCAAATAATTTGGAAATAAGAGCTTGGTCTATCCATCAATTTCAAGAAATTTCTAAAAATTCGTAGAAATTTCTTGATACTGATAGATAGATAGACCAAGCTCCCATTTCCAAACTATTTGCTTTATTTGAATGATTGGAACGCTTTTAAGTCTCTATTTAAGTGCTCTAACTAGTATCAAAAACCATTTTCAATTCGAAAAAGGATTTCAAAAAATTTGCATATAAAAGTAGTATCATCATTTTTCCACCTTCAAGAAACTCAAGAAATTTCTAAAAATTCGTAGATTTTTCTTGAAATTGATGGATATGTTGTGCTATATTTATTTTTCTGAGAAGCACGATTCTCAGCGGGGTTCTTACCTTTATTTAGTGTTTTTTTGTTCAAGTACAAATAAAAAAGTTAGTTATTTAGTTATTTAGTTTTTTTGTTACTTTTTATTTTGAAATTTTCACTTATTCTACGCTTATATTACATTTACAATAGTTTACTAGTAATTAAAAATGAATGGGTTTTGTTTCATAGGAGGTAATTAAAAATGAAAGTGATGACTTGGGAATTTTAAGTGATTTGGAGTTGGGCAATCAAAAGAAATGATGAATATGGGAATTTAAATTGGGTCGGTAATTGGTCAATAAAGTAAATATCAAAAGGAAATGATGACTGTGGGAATTTGAAGTGGAAATGGGTTGAATTGAGAATGGATGGATGGGTCATGAAAGGGCATGAGAAATGAAAGTGGATGAGGAAAAGACGTTGGAGGTTGTGAAGTGCGTACTTTACAACACCTCCCCCCTTAAGAACGAAACTTGTACCTAGGAATGGTGCGAGTTTCGGCTTTAGATGATGGAATCGGAAGTGAACGAGAAAGATTAGATGGGGCTAGACGAGGTGTAGGTATTGGTAATGGTTCTGGAATTTGTACGTTTATGGTTTGGACTGGGTCTGAGGTTTTTATTTCTTCTAATGGTAAGCAATTCGATATTTTGTTGGTGCTTACGAAAGTTTTATTTTTATTTCGCATGAGTAATATGATTATAACCATAAGTATGGCGGAAAACGTTGCAAGAAGGAACACGATTATCATATTTTTATTTTCGTGATCGACTTTAGAATACGTGAACTGGGAATTTTTTATGTTTTCTATATCTTTACTGATAGAATTAAGGTCATCAATCTGGTTATGTATATTAAAGGACTTTGTCACGTAACTGGGAATTTTCTCAAATTGTGGTTGTGTTATATTAAATGAAAGGTATGGATTTGATGAAATAAAGTTGAGATTGGTTTTTGTTTCGAAATTTGTTTTGGAGTTAACGGATTGGTACCTAGTGTTTGCGATACAGTTTGGTTGGATTTTAAGAATACCAGTTGCTTTTATGTTTATTTGAGAGTTAAGATTTTGGCATTTAATAATAAGATTTTCTGGATTTGGGGAAACGAAAATCCAAGAATTGGAGTCTGCTAGCTGTAGGAAAATAGGGTGATATATTTGCATGAATTGAATATTGCAATTACTGATTTCACTTGGAAGAATGGAAAGTAAATTCAGTTCGCAGGCACTGCTTGATGAGGTGAAAAGGATTGGTGCGTTTCTTTCGCAAAGATAATTATTTTTTTGTCGTTGTTTGACATTTGTCTAAGTCATGTTTATCATAGAGAAAATACGATTGTTTTTCTGAGTCTACGATAAGAAAAGGTTTTTCGGGTATTATAATTGCATAGGTTTTGTTTTCGATGAGATTTGGAATACTAGTCATTTTATAAACGTTATAGGTTTTGGAAGAAGTAAGAGGAATTCTTAATACAAAATTAATTTGGTTGTCAATGTAGTAAACATGAGTTTCTAAGAGATTAAAAAGTGTGTCTACATATTGCTCTTGTAGAGGAAGTGGTAAACGATTTTCTTCTGGAAGGAGTAATTGTACTTTTTTAATTTCTTCAGTGAGTTTAGAAGGATCAATAAGGTATGGATGAAGTTTTCCATGGGCTGCGGAGTAAATAGCGTCAAGAAGGTGATCTTTTGTTGAATAATAATATTCTGATAAAGAGTTGAACATTGTGAAAAGTTCATTTAGTTGAAGAAAGGATTTATTAATTATGTTGTTACTATTTGAGTTTTTGCTTAATTGGTTAATGATTTTATCGGTTTCTTTAATTTTTTCTTCTATTTTAATAATTTGGTCGTTTGTAAGGTTTAATTGGTGGATGATATTTTTTGATATTGAAATTTGTTTTCCGTGTAATTGGGATTCGTAATGTTGTTGTTGGTTAAGTTTATTTATGTGTCGAGAAAAAGTTTTTGCATCCTCGTCATCGAGGGTGCCAAATAGTTGTTTGGATATAGAACCAATAGCATTTATTAATCCTCTCTTTTGTAGTCTAGGTTTTATGGTTGTACCTAAGTATTTGTTAATAATTTGATCTTGAGATTTTATTCGATCAAGTATTAACGTAGAAAGGGTAGGAAGTGATTCGCATTGGGATGGGAGTTCGTGAGAAGAAAGAAGTTGTTTACATGAGGATAGAATTTTGTCATAGGTCAGTAAAATTGAATTATATTGTAAGTTGAGTTCGGTAAGGTTAGTATATATGACTAAGTTCCAATGGTTAGAGAAAAGCTTAAGGTTACCAACGTGTTTGTAGTATATTCCAGTCTTGTTTTTCAAGTCGACGATTTCATATGGTTGTTCGTGGTTGATCATCATTGGGTTACTCAAAATTATGTTACAGATGAGAATTACAAATATAGGTTTCTCCATTTCTGGAAAGAATATTGAGATTGAAGATTTTAGTTAACTTGAAAAAATTTTAAGTCTATTGTTGTGGACTTTAACTATTTTATTTTTAATTTTAATTTCGGAGTTTACTCCTGACTTGGATAATATTTCGTAAGGTCCTGACCAAAGAGGAAGAAGTTTTTTGTTTTTATTTTTTGGATTACTTTCATTTTTGAGTAGAACAAGCGTTCCTATCTGAAAGTCTCCAGGATTTTGCTTTTTGTCATACTGAAGTTTTGAAGATTCCTTACTCTTGAGAAGTTTGTCTCTAGCGATTTGATGACAATGTTGGAGCCTTGATTTTAGCTCATTTGCATACAAATCGTAATTATAGCAGATTTCAGGGTTTTTTGTAACACTAGAAGGAAGTTCAATTTGTCTACCGTACATAAGTTCAAAGGGAGTGTATGACGTTGAAGTGTTGGGAGTCGTATTATGGACGAAAACTGCATATTTAATCCAGTTATCCCAATCATCTTGAGATTTATTGATAAAACAACGGAGATATTCAACAAAATTTCTGTGGCTTCTTTCGCAAGATCCATTTGATTGTGGTCGGTATGCAGTAGTTTGGAGTTTAGTAATTTCAAGAAGTTTGCATACATTTTTGAATATATCGCTAAGGAAATTTTGGCCTTGGTCGGACAAGACGTATTTGGGTGTGCCATATCGAAATATTATTTCTTTGACGAATGCTTCGGCGATTGTATTCGCCTCTTGATTTGGTAAAGGGATTGCATCAGTGTATTTAGTAAGATCATCGATGAATGTTAAAAGATATTTATTATTATTATTAGTTATAGGATAGGGACCAACGATATCAATAGAAATCTTTTCGAAGGGGTATTTGGAAGTTGAAGTTACAACCATAGGTTCCATGGTGTATTTTGTTACTTTGTTTTTCTGACAGAGTTCGCAATTTTTAATGTAGTTTTTTATATCTTGAAACATATTCTTCCAACTGTGATATAGTTTTATACGTTTAAAGGTTCTGTTGACACCACAGTGTCCTCCAATTGGATTTAAATGGAATTCCTTAAGAATAGTTTTGATTTCACTTTCCGACAAATCTGGTTTTGCCGAAGAAATATTCGAAGAGTTAGTAGTTATGACTAAAGGCGTTGAACAAGAACTAGAACTAGGTTTTAAGGAATTAGAGTTTGTATTTGAAGATGTTGAAGGACTTGAAGAAGAAGAATTATTATTATGATTTGTAGATGAAGGAGATGCTTCTGGATCATTATTTATAATAGAAGATGTGGAACAAGAATTAGTATTTTCATTTGAAGCATTAGAACAAGAATTCGTATTTGCTGATTTGGAACTGGGATTGGAATTAGTTTTCAAAGATTTGGAACAAGATATTGAAGAAGAATTTGAATTTGTATGTGAAGATTTAGAACAAGAACTGGGAATTGGTTTTGAACAAGAATTAGAAATTGAAGATTTAGAAGAGGAATTTGAATTCATGGATGCTGGACTAGAATTAGTAATTGGCGATGAAGAAGACAAATTCGTATTTGTTGGTGGTGATGAACAAGAATTAGGAACTGGCGATGTAGAAAAAGAATTAGTATTTGTAGACGATATGGGAGATGATGAAGATGACGAATTTTGAGAAGAAGTAGAAGAGGATTTTGTATCGGATCGAAGAGTCATTTTTGCGATTCTGCTAAGACAGTCAGCGTTTGTATTTTGCTCACCCTTTTTATGGATGATTTCATATTCAAACTCTTCGAGCTGTAGGCGATATCTCATCATTCTGGAATTTATATCTTTACAGTTGTGAATATAAATTAGAGGTTTATGATCAGTGTATAGTTGAAATTTTCTACCATACAGATAAGGTCGGAAATGTTTGACTGACCAAACAATAGCTAAAAGTTCCTTATCAGTAGTAGAATAATTTTTCTCACTTTTATTAAGAGTTCTTGATGCATAAGATATAGGAAGGTCATAACCAATTTCACCTTGTGAAAGGACACTACCAATAGCTACATCGCTAGCATCCGTTGTTAAGATAAAGTTTTTGGTGAAATCAGGATATTGAAGAAGAGGCGGATTAATTAGTCTTTCTTTTAATCCATGAAAGGCATTTGAACAAAGAGGAGTCCAGTCGAAGGGAACATCCTTGCGTAAAAGGTTAGTAAGAGGTTTGGAAATTTTTGCAAAATCTTTAATGAAGCGGCGATAATAACCTGCAAGTCCTAGGAAGCTTTTTATTTCTTTGGCATTTTTAGGTTGAGCGAAATTCTTAACGCATTCAATTTTTTGTGGATCAGGTTTGATACCTGATTCATTTATCACATGTCCTAGGTAGGTGAGTTCTGTTCGCAGAAACTGGCATTTATCGGGTTGTAATTTAAGATTATGTATTTTGAGACGTTCAAAGATTTCTTTTAATTTCGAATTGTGTTCATCTAAGGTTTTACCATAGACCACGATGTCATCCATATAAACAAAAGTTTTTATACCTTGAAGACCAGTCAATACATTATTCATTAACCTTTGGAAGGTGGCTGGGCACCTTTTAATCCATAAGGCATTCTAATGAATTCGTAATGACCAAAAGGTGAAGAGAAGGCGGTCTTCTCTCTATCTTCCGGTCTAACTTGGATTTGATGGAATCCACTGGCGAGATCTAAAGTAGGAAAAAATTTTGAACTTCCCAACTGATCTAGAATATCAGTTATGTTGGGTAATGGAAATGCATCACCGACAGTTTTGTCGTTAAGTTTGCGAAAATCGACGACGATTCTCCATTTCTTATTACCATCTTTATCAGGTTTTTTCGGAACAACAATAAGTGGGAAATTCCCCAGACTATTCGATGGTTGGATAATATTATCGTCCATCATCTCATGGATTTGTTTATCCACTTCTTGTCGTTGTGCTTCCGGCAACCTATAGGGTTTTATATACGTGGGTGTAGCATCTTGTGTTATGATAGGATGTTGTACAGAAGAGGTATGGGTTAATTTATCTCCTTTTATAAAAAATAAGTCACTATACAAGCAACATAAATTTAGAATAGATTCCTTTTCCTTTTTTGTCATGTGGTCTGTCTCGACTAGCTCTTGTATAGTTTTAATTCTATCATAAGTAGCAGGATATTGTTGTATTTGCAGAACATTGTAGTTAGAAACTTCGTCAAATACTATGTCATCAGTATTAAGCTCAATGAGGGATTCAGAGGAATTAACAACCGATATGTACGAGATAGAACTATTGGCAGGAGTAATACTATTGCCAATATATAATCCATTGGGAAATTGTTGGGAGAGACATATGCTATCCACATTAATTTCTTTAAGAACAGGTACTACGATTTCTGATCTAGGTGGGATAGTAACAAGACTTGAAGGGATTAGATCATATTCAACAATGAAAGTTTTCCAAGGGAATGTAAGTATTTTAATGCCATAGTCGATTTGAGCTTTATGATCATCTAAGAAATTGTTACCTATTATCCCGTCAGTACTTATAGGGAAGTTTTTATCTACTACATGAAAAGGATAAGAAATAGTTATATTTTTGGGAAGATTGATACGCAGTTGTATAACTCCTTTGGTATGAATAGCTGAATTTGTAATACCAGATAATGAATGAATTATGTTAGAGTCTATATGTAGTTCTGGTTTTAATTTATCTATTTTAATCAAACAAATTTCACTACCACCATCGACGAGAAATTTTGAAGGTTGAGGATTAAGCAAGGTTTCAGATGAAATTTTTATTGAGTCTACTCTACTTATTTTATTATTTAAATTTATATGAAAGATGTGGCGAGGAGAGATTAAGTTTGAGTCCGAAGTCTGCCACTGGTTCCGGCCTCTGAATAGTTTTCCGTATGCTTATTTGTTGAGGAGGAGGAAATTGCATTAGAATTGTTCTGTTTTCTATTATTATTGTACTCCCTTTTTCTGCATTCGTTTATATGATGTCCGAGGTTCTTACAATAACTACAAGTAATTGTTACTTTTTTAACCTCGCTTTTGAAAGAAGGAAGCTGTTCCTTGTTTTTCTTTAGGTAGCATTGTTCGATGCTATGTCCGGGTTTTTTACAAAAATTACAAGAGGTAGGATTTCTGGGTTTGGGTTGTGATGGGTTATAGGAAGTTTGGTTATTATATGAGAAACCACTTTTCTCTTCTAACACAGCAGCTTCTATGGCTTCCGTCAGAGTATTAAATCTAGAAGCTTTAATGATGAGACTTATTCTAGAATTTAGGCCTCTTTCAAATGCTTTCAGAGCAGTCTTACGGTTAAGACTTATGATTGTGTCAGCCTTATCTGTGCCTTCACTAGCAATGCAAGCATCATTCAGATTGGATAAAGTTTTTTCTAATCTGTTTGAAAACTGGCGAATAGATTCATTCGATCGCTGTTTTATTTGAATGAGATCTACCTGTAATTGGGATAGAGATTTAACCTCTAGGAATTGCTGGAGTAGCTTTTCTTTGAGGGACTTCCAGTCTTCGAAGTCAGTGTATTTAACCACATTATATGCGCTTCCAG
Organism: Dasysyrphus tricinctus; assembly: GCA_963921185.1. Taxonomy (NCBI): domain Eukaryota; kingdom Metazoa; phylum Arthropoda; class Insecta; order Diptera; family Syrphidae; genus Dasysyrphus; species Dasysyrphus tricinctus. The sequence continues at coordinate 173,542,303 of OY992531.1, read as the reverse complement.
TCAATTTTGTTTTTATTATAAGAAGAAGGATGGGTAGTTCTGAAGAAGAGATCTTTTCTGCGATTAAGTCGCAGGCATTTATGAATTTATGAAGAGTTGATCTGTCCCCGTCAAACTCAGGGATGAGCTTCAACGCAAAAGATCTATCAAACTTAGGAGGCATATTAGGTAATTTATTGGGAGTAGAATGAGAGGAAGGAGAAGTATTGTAAGGAGTGTCGGATTCTTTATCACTATCTGTATCGGACGAGTTTAATGTTGATTCGGATTCGTCAATTAAATTTCCTTCACCTTGAGACATATGTATACAATAATAATTTATGTAAAAAAAAATTCTTAGAACTAAGCAAGAATTAAATTGATCATGGAAATAGCAAAAAAATATATATAATTAAAAGATAGCTTACTAATAATAATTGAAAATTCTGCTTCTGGTGAAATGATGATGTTGATGTTAAAGATGTGGTGAGTTTTTTTATTGTATTGAAGATTCTGCTTCTGGTAAAATGATGATGTTGATGTTAAAGATGTGGTAAAAATTTTTTTTATTGTCTTTTATTTTACTTTATTGAATTTAAGTCTTTTTCTTTTTCTCTACTTTTTCTTGTAAGTTTGTTTTTTTTTTTGTTAAATTTTGTTGTTGTTATTACTCTTATTTGCAAGAGTATCACTTGGCACTAAATACCCTTTTTTTTGTTGATTGGAAAAAGGTATGTATCACTTGTTGTTATTACTTTTAGTTTTTTTTTTTGTGTTTTTTTGTGTTTCACTTCTTGTTGTCTTTCTTTTATTAGCACTTGTCACTTTTCAGGCAAACCCCACACCTGACACCAATTTTTGTTGTGCTATATTTATTTTTCTGAGAAGCACGATTCTCAGCGGGGTTCTTACCTTTATTTAGTGTTTTTTTGTTCAAGTACAAATAAAAAAGTTAGTTATTTAGTTATTTAGTTTTTTTGTTACTTTTTATTTTGAAATTTTCACTTATTCTACGCTTATATTACATTTACAATAGTTTACTAGTTTATTTAAGGTTTCTTATTCTATTATTACACTATATCAGATTAATTAGCAAGAGTTTAATTTTGAAAGAGTTTGATTTTAGAGTTTGATTTTAGCAAAGATATACCGAACGATTTTATCAAAGAAATAGAAAAGAGTTCTACCGAACGATCCGACATCCGAAACCAGAATGCCTGGTCGTTTGCTCGTCACCCGACACGACCAGAGAAAAAGAATGCAACATCATGCACAAGTGTGCCTGTGTGTAGTTGCGTTAAGTTATAGCTTATAGGGTTTGGGATCAATGCACGTTTAATAGGAGGAATTGGAAAAAAGTGTAAATTGAAAAGGGAGTGCATTGACAAATAAAAATGATGATTTGGGAATAATGGGTTTTGTTTCATAGGAGGTAATTAAAAATGAATGGGTTTTGTTTCATAGGAGGTAATTAAAAATGAAAGTGATTACTTGGGAATTTTAAGTGATTTGGAGTTGGGCAATCAAAAGAAATGATGAATATGGGAATTTAAATTGGGTCGGTAATTGGTCAATAAAGTAAATATCAAAAGGAAATGATGACTGTGGGAATTTGAAGTGGAAATGGGTTGAATTGAGAATGGATGGATGGGTCATGAAAGGGCATGAGAAATGAAAGTGGATGAGGAAAAGACGTTGGAGGTTGTGAAGTGCGTACTTTACAACAGATAGCCCAAGCTCTCATTTCCAAAATATTTGGTCCTTTTCGATGATTGGAACGTTTCTGAGTTTGAATTTAAGTCCTTTAAATTGTTCTTGAAACCATTTTCAATTCAAACTTATATTTCGAAAAATTTGCATACAAAACACATTTCATGGGCTTCTTGAAGGTGGAAAAATGATGAAATTACTTTTATATGCACATTTTTTGAAATCCTTTTTCGAATTGAAAATGGTTTTTGATTCTAGTTAGAATACTTAAATAGAGACTTAAATGCGCTCCAATCATTCAAATAAAGCAAATAGTTTGGAAATGGGAGCTTGGTCTATCTATATCAATATCAAGAAATTTCTACGAATTTTTAGAAATTTCTTGAAATTGATGGATAGCCCAAGCTCTCATATCCAAAATATTTGGTCCTTTTGGATGATTAGCACGTTTCTGAGTTTGAATTTAAGTCCTTTAAATGGTTCTTAAGACCATTTTCAATTCAAACTTATACTTCGAAAAATTTGCATAAAAATCACATTTCATGGGTTTCTTGAAGGTGGAAAAATGATGATACTACTTTTATATGCAAATTTTTTGAAATCCTTTTTCGAATTAAAAATGGTTTTTGATTCTAGTTAGAATACTTAAATAGAGACTTAAATGCGTTCCAATCATTCAAATCAAGCAAATAGTTTGGAAATGGGAGCTTGGTCTATCCATCAATATCAAGAAATTTCTACGAATTTTTAGAACTTATCAATAAAACATTTTTTTTTATACACTAGTCAACAATATTAAAGGAACAAATTTTTTTTCAATTTTTGTTAGCGTTTTTTGAAGAGCTGTATCTTTATGACGAGTGGTCGTATTGAGTTGAAATAAAAAGCATTTTACAGCTTTATGTTTTTTGTTTCGAGATTTGTTTGCAAACAAATTTTTTTGAATTACCGTTATTGCGTTATTGCAAAAAATGAGACGAGACAACTAAATTATTTTTTTTTTATTTTTTTTGAATGTCCTCATTTCTATGGATAATTTTTTTTGAGTCAATTAAATGTCATGATCAGATACCTTGTTTATTCAGCTTCAATTCAGTTTTTTTGTTGTTGTCGTACGATTTTTTTTGACATGGTTTATCTGACTTTGAATGAAAAAAGATACTTTTAGCCTTGATTACCAATATCTCAGCAAATAATGACGTTATAAAAATTTCAAAGACAGTTTTGGAAATTTGAAAAAGCGTTTTACAAGATTTTTTTATGATTTTGTAGAAATTATTTTTTTTTACCGTTCACCGTTAGTTTAAAAAAAGTACTAAAAACCGACGTTTTGTGGTCTTTTCGTAAATCTTTTTTTTTCGTTGCAAATATTGATTGCATGACTTGCGTTGGTATGCAAATTTATAGACTTTTAAATCATCAATATTCTTGTAAATTTTCAAATTGATTCATCGAACCGTTTTTCCTCACCAAAACTTCAAAGTCTTACAAACCAGGTAAAGGAACAAATTGTGTTATTCCTAAACAGTGCGTAGTCGTCATCAAAATGACAAGAAAACTGTAATTCCAGTGGATTTTTTTCACAGTTTTGCATTAGTTAGATATTTTTTTGAATTGAAATGAAATAAAAAGTACATTTTTCCAAAAAAAAAATTAAAAAAAAAATCAAGTTTTTTTGTTTGGAAATTTTTTGAAATTATTTTTTTTTTTTTGGAAAAATGTACTTTTTATTTCATTTCAATTCAAAAAAATATCTAACTAATGCAAAACTGTGAAAAAAATCCACTGGAATTACAGTTTTCTTGTCATTTTGATGACGACTACGCACTGTTTAGGAATAACACAATTTGTTCCTTTACCTGGTTTGTAAGACTTTGAAGTTTTGGTGAGGAAAAACGGTTCGATGAATCAATTTGAAAATTTACAAGAATATTGATGATTTAAAAGTCTATAAATTTGCATACCAACGCAAGTCATGCAATCAATATTTGCAACGAAAAAAAAAGATTTACGAAAAGACCACAAAACGTCGGTTTTTAGTACTTTTTTTAAACTAACGGTGAACGGTAAAAAAAAAATAATTTCTACAAAATCATAAAAAAATCTTGTAAAACGCTTTTTCAAATTTCCAAAACTGTCTTTGAAATTTTTATAACGTCATTATTTGCTGAGATATTGGTAATCAAGGCTAAAAGTATCTTTTTTCATTCAAAGTCAGATAAACCATGTCAAAAAAAATCGTACGACAACAACAAAAAAACTGAATTGAAGCTGAATAAACAAGGTATCTGATCATGACATTTAATTGACTCAAAAAAAATTATCCATAGAAATGAGGACATTCAAAAAAAATAAAAAAAAAATAATTTAGTTGTCTCGTCTCATTTTTTGCAATAACGCAATAACGGTACTTCAAAAAAATTTGTTTGCAAACAAATCTCGAAACAAAAAACATAAAGCTGTAAAATGCTTTTTATTTTAACTCAATACGACCACTCGTCACAAAGATACAGCTCTTCAAAAAACGCTAACAAAAATTGAAAAAAAATTTGTTCCTTTAATATTGTTGAGTAGTGTATTTCTGAGATCTAAGAAGTCTCCACATTCTCGTAAATAAAAACACATTTTCTCAGCAAAAACTTGTTTAATTCTTGACGAAGGAAATTTGTGAGTATTCAGAAAAGTACCGACCAAAACTCAAGTGAAGAACAAATAAAACTAAAAAATCATCTCAAGTAGTTAATTAAAAGTTTTGCATTTGGGACACACCAAGTCATACTAATTTTAAAAGGTAATCTTAGCATATCAATGTGTCTTCTTAAAGGAAGAAGAATTTATAGTAGCTCTTCTCAATGCCCGAACGTTTCACACTCTGTCCATTCAGATAAGCTATCTCGTAGGAGTATTGACAGCTGGCAAGCACACGAACCGTTCGTTGTGTGACAGTGTGATCCAAAATTATTCCAGACATAGGACTAAATAGGCCGTAAATCATTAAATTCTTTAGGGGAATATTGACACTCCACAGGGTGTTTGGGGGACATTGATACCCACGGCGCGAGCATTCCTCCATAAGATTGATATAAGGTTCTTAGGAACGCGGTTGTCGCTTTGGCAGTAAATCACCAGCCAGTTCCGTAGACGTCTATGAGGTGGAAAACTTTTTCCTGGCGAAGGAATATAAGTTGCTCCTCGAACTGACGATCGACCACCTCCTGGGGCATGACAGATATTTCGGCAAACCCCAGTTCTCGAGAATATCAAGAGCTGCATTGGAGTTTCGTTCAGATTCCGACAGAACTTAAAAAAAAAAATTAATTTTATTATTTTTACTAATAAAAATAATTCTTCAAACTACTTTTTTTTGTGCTCGGCAGACGTCAAAAAGTGAGAATGCCTAACAAATGTCATCTTCAATTGGAGTCAAAAAAACCGTTATACTTTCTATGGAATACACTATCCAGTTATACCTATATAGAGATCAGTGGATCCATTGTATTCAAGATACTCCTGTCTTTGTGGTATAGTTCAGTAGAAGCTTTAGTACTGATTTGTCTAATCTCCAGAGACGATTGAAGTACATAGCACATACATAGGTATGTACGTCGGAAAAACTTGGGTAGACATCCCCAGTCGTATTTATTAGATTTTCTTAGAACACGCTTGGGCAGTTGTCCAGCCAGTCAGTGCCCAAATAGTTTAGGCAACTTTTTATTTATAAACGCATTCCAACAATTGCCCAAATGTGACCTCATTTATTCAGTGACATACCTGTATTTATTCATTTTTGAATGAATTAATGAATTTTAGTACGCTTCAAGGCACGTTCAACTAGCTTTTCATTTATTTAAAAACTAGAAAATCAGAAATTTTTGCCACCTTATTCATTAAACGTGTCTTCTTTGAAATAAGATTTGGACAACCAATTTCAGTGGCTAAGTTAGCCAATCGGTGCAAAATGTTTATAAATAAATTTTGGAGTTGGACAGCTGTCTAAAGTTAGACATTGCTTGGAATGGGTTTATAAATACCACTGCCCATATTTTGGACTGGATGTTTTAGACGCCATAGTTGTAGTGAAATTTGTATGGGAGAACTGATTAATGTCCATAAGAACTAAACCACTGAACCGATTTTGATGAAATGATCAAACGGGATAACTATCAAGATAAGAAGTCAATAAAATAATGATACAAAACGTTATAAGGAATTATGAAATAAAATGCCCGCCCGCTGAAAACCATTGCCCGCCAAGTATTTAAGTCTTTTTATATGGTCATTCTTAATGCCTACAAATGTGGATGTATTTACGTTATCATTTATTTGCCTTTGGAAAGCAATAATTAGTCAACCTGCTTGTGCTACTTCAAAGTCCTTAAACATATTATGGTGTTTAAATCCTGAGAAAAATAGCATGTACAAATAAAAAAGTTGTTGAAATCCGTACTGGGTCTATTTAAAATCTCAACGCGACCTTGGAAGGTTCTGAAACCCCCCAAAACACTCTACCACAGTTTCAGAAGGTGTTTTGAAGTAAGGATAAACCATTACACAATCACATACTAATTATGTAATCACTATGCAATTGCATTATATTATATTATAAAATTACAAACGTGAATGTGTCTCAATAGTGCCAAGAAAAGAGGCAACAAACATGTGAAAAACAAACAAATATAAGGCAAAAAGAGACGGCTTTATAACCAAGATCCTGTCTGTTTTATTTATCATGATCTGATCCGGATCAGACACCCGTGACACCCGTGTTGGATATCAAACCTGCGTGAAAAGTGTTAAGTAATTCTTCCTTTTTTAAATCACACAAATTGCGCCTCAAATTTTGAAACACTTTCTGACCTACATATCATTGGAAAGGTCTAAATAAGTGTTCTTTGTAGTTGAAGCCTAGCTTACAGTTCCCGTGCGCAAAAAAAAACCTATGCAAATATTCTCGCATGTCAAAAATAATTGAGGTGAAACGCAAAATTAATTGTTTGCATGGTTGGTTACTGTCATGGAATGTCATGCAAAACAATGGACCGGCAATTGTTTTGCATGCGAAAAAAGTGTGGTAAGTAAAATATTATTTTTGGATGGTCAGCTTACACTTAAAAAAATTTTTTTTTTTTTCACCTCAATGCTTTTTTAGCATGCAAATAGCTTTTGCATCAAAAAATAATTAGTTTCCATTTTTATGCCTATAGTTTATTAATTAAGGGTAAATTAATGACTCAATGGGTGGCTTAGGCCAAGGCACACGTTTTTTGCCTTGAATATTATTCAATTTGGTGCACAGAATAGATGGAAAATCGTTTTGAAAATTTTGATATTTTTTTCGCATTGGAACTGTAAACTATGCTTGAATGGGTAAAATCTGTATCTCGTGCAGGGAAATAGTAAAATCCCATAATAACTGTTGCATTTCACTATAAGTCTTTCCCTCCACAAAATGCGACTTTAGTGTTGTAACACCTTCTGACCTACATCGATGGAAAGGTCTCTGAGTGCTGTTTTTTCTTTTGTAGGCATAAGTCTGTATCTCGTGGAGGAAAAGTAAAAAATAGTAAAATAGCTCCTTCAAAAATTTGAGCGAATCTTTCATTCGCAGTTTTGTGGAAGCGTCCTGATGATGTGGACTACGAGTATGTGTTTGACAGCTTTAAATATCTTGTTGGTTGCGTCGAAAATATAAAAATGCTAAATTTAACAATTTACACTAGTTTTAGTTCGTGTTTTCTTTTTAAAGTTGTAGATAGGATCGTTTTTCACTTTGTCGAAAAGTTGAGACAAGAATTTGTTGGTTTTTGCGCTTAGAATTGAATAAACAAATTTATTCGCATTCGCAGTTCACAGCTAATGTGAAAGGCACTTTGTTCTTTCCCTGCCCAAGTTCAAAATTTTGTAACACCTACTGACCTTTATCATTTAAAATGATGACGTGAAATAACGCCGAGCCGAGTTTCGAAATTCTGCTTTATTTCACTTTACTAAGGTGAAATAACGCCGAATTTTTTTGTTCGGCCTTATTTCGATTTGAAAAGTGAAATAAAGCTTCGGCGCACTTACATATTTGATTTGTATAAAAAATTAAAAAGTTCATCTGAATTTAGACATTCGGCTTTATTTCGCTCGGCGTTATTTCACGGCACCATTTGAAATGTCTCACTAAGTGCTATTTTTTTGTTGTACAGGCATTAGTCTGTATCTCGTGCCGGGAAAGTGTTATAGCCCAATTACTGTTATAGGTGTTATAGCGCAGTGCAACAGTTATTGGGCTATTTCTATTAGATTTTCCCTGCACGAAAAAAAACAATAGCACTCAATGAGACCATCCTAATGATTAAGGTCAGAAAGTGTTATAAAATATGGAACGTAAAGCCCATTCTCTTTTGTTTGGACAGAAATGTTAAGAGCTGTGTTCTGTGAGTTGAGATACAAAGTTGTAAGAATGCATTTTTTCTTAAATGCATTTTTGTTTGCATTAATTATTAAAAATAAAATTTTAATGCAATTTGAAAATAGTTTGCTTAAAAAAAAAGTTAATATAAACTTAAAAATTTGTTGCATTAAAAAAAAAAAACGTTAATGCAGAATAAAAATGTTTTGCATAAAAAAAATGTTTATGCAATGTGAAAATTGTTTGCATTAAAAAAAATGTTAATGCAAGCCAAAAATTGTTAATACAAACTCAAAAATGTGTTGCATTAAAAAAAAATGCTAATGCAAATTCAAAATTGTCTGCATTAAAAAAAATGTCAAATGTCAAAATGCTATATGAAGATTTTTTGGATTAAGAAAAATGTTAATGCAAACACCAATATTTATTGCATTAAAAAAAAATTCAATAACATTTGAAAACTTCTTGCATTAAAAAAAATATATAAAAATTTGTTGCATTCAAAATTTTGATGTTGATATTTTAACACCTGTCAAATAAAAGGTGTTCTAGTGGTCCCACAACGTTGGTGGAAACACTAGGTAATACTAATACCCCCCTTCTAAATCGTTTGGCATACTCGGTTTTTCAAAATTTTGAGGTTGACATTTTAACACTTCTTGTCAAAAATCGTGTTCATGTGAATCTACCTCTTAGCACAAAATGAGTACTTCATACAAACTCATTGAAAACCACGAATCATGCCCTTAAATATTATTGACGTAGCTTAACGATTTTAATAAAAAAAATTCTTTAATTTTTTTTTAATGCAACAAATTTTCAAAAATTTTTTTAACGTAAGAAATTTTCAAATTTTATTGACATTTTTTTTTAATGCAAGAAATTTTCAAAATCCATTGAAATTTTTTTTGTATGCTAAAAATGTTCAAATTGTATTGACATTTTTTTTTTCAATGCAAGACATTTTTCATATTGCGTTCTAATTTTTTTTATGAAGAAAATTTTTGATCCACACTTACATTTTTTAATGTAAGAAGTTTTAAATTTTATTGAAATTTTTTTAATGCAATAAATATTGGTGTTTGAATTAACATTTTTTTTAACACAAAAAATGTTCATATTGCAGTGACATTTTTTTTCAATGCAGACAAATTTTAATTCGCAATAAAAATTTTTTTAATGCAACAAATTTTCGATTTCGCATTAACATTTTTTTGTAATGCAAACAATTTTTGGCCTGCATTAACATTTTTTTTTTTAATGCAAAAAGTTTTCACATTGCATTAACTTTTTTTTTAATGCAAAACATTTTTGAGTTTGCATTAAAATTTTTTTTTAATGTTAACTATTTTCACATTGCATTAAAATTTTATTTTTAATAAAAAGTGCATTTTTTTGCATTGACATTTATACAACTCTGGTTGAGAACAACAACCCAAAAAGCAGATGGCAGTTTTTTACTTTAAGTTTATTTTTTTAGTAAAAGTGTTCTTTTTTTCTTGTCTGTTCGATTTTTGTATATAATAAAGGAGAATGGGCACACTTATAATATAATTACAATGCGTTATTATGCAATTTTGGAAATAAAATACAATATTACGCGCATAGTAAAAGTTGTTTCTCAGTAACAACCCTTTCATTTGACACTTATTTTATTGATGGCCGCTAACCCCCAAAAATACCTATTCTCCTTTCAACGGAACTTCGCCACAAGGGCTGTATTAATTACGATGATAGAGAACACGAAAAAAATGGGTGGAACAATTCTGCCTGTCTGTCTGTCTATCTCTCTCTCCCTGTACCTTAACCTTAGCCTAAACCACTGAAACGAATTTCTTCAAATTTTGAACTTAAGGTATGGTATAATTCCCTAGTGGGAAAACTGAAATTTTTGTTTTAGATCCAAAAATATCGGTACCTATGATACAACCGTTAAAGCTTTGAATTTGAAAAAAAAATATTTTTTAGAAAATATATTTTTTTTTGAAAATTCAATATTTAAAAATCGGGTTGATGATTTGTTTTAAATTTGTTTTTTAAATATATGTATGTATGTTAGTTAGTTAGTTAGAAATGTTTTATTCGAGGTACTGCCTCTTGCGAGGAACTCACAACTGACTCCAAGAGTATACTTGTCATGAAAAAGTGCTTCTCATTTAGCCGTTCGGACTCGGCAAAAAACTGTAGGTCCCCTCCATTCCTGCCAACAAACACGCACACAGGAATGGTTGTGAGTTGTAAGTCACTAGGCCCTGGTTCTCCACGAACTGTTGCGCCACCCAATTTATTTATTTATTTTTATGTATGTTAGTAAAAACAAAAATATTTTAAATGTGGTATACAAATATTAAAAAAAAATGCTCCAACTATTTTAAAATTTTTGTTTTGCATGTACTATTCATATATAGCATCTTACAATCTTGCTAAATCTCAGATTAGCGTTAGGTGGAAATATAGCATAGCTAATCAAATAGCATTCTTGTTTATATTTATTAATTATATTTTATTAAAAGAACAATTTTCATTTTTCTTATAGTTTTTTTTTTCTGTTTTAAAGTCTTTAAGTTCCAAGCAACTTGAACTATAAGATCAAATTCGTGCGATACAGTTGTGCATATTATTTCTTATTAGCTTAGTAGATAACATATGTAGATATATTTAGATGCACAAATACACATAATTCACTTTTATTTTTCCTTTAAATTTCTGGAATTTATGTAAATTACCACTTAGACCACATCAAAATAGACGGCTCATAACGTGTACATGTACATAATTATGTATGTTTTTTACATGCATTACATGCAATAATTTAAAGCTACACCATTGTGTTAACCTTGAGGATGATTCGATTCTTAATACATGCCTACAACAATTGACTACATACATATTAGATTTAAGCTAAATAGTTTAAAGGCCGTATGTTGTTTGTTATGAAAGCATAAAGATGTTAACATGCAACAATACGAATTGAAAAATGTAATTATATGGCAATTGAACTGTGTATCAACAATAATTTTTTTTCTTTCAATTTCTTAGTAGTGAAAGCGCCAGAGGTAACAGTTCGTTATATTATTTTTTACTATAACTATGAAGATATTTGAGGCAATTTCGAGATTCTGGAATCAATACAATTGTATGGGAAGGTAAGCTAATAATTTAATCAAATCAGTATTTAAAATGTCAATTTAAATTGAGTGGACACATATCTTTTAAATTAACTTTATGAAATAAACTCCTTTTATAAAAAATTTGTGCAAATTCCCAACCAAGCCAAACATAGATGTCTTACCAGCATAGCCGGACCAATTCAAAGTCAGAAAATTCCGTAGTTATCCTAGTTATAAGTTATAGTACTAATGTCAATTTAAATAAAATCTTAAGATTTTATAATAGCGTCGTCATATTTTTTTCACTGTTTGATGTACCTACGGCTGGCAAAAAAATACAAATCATAATACAGGGTGTTTTTCATATGTAGGACTATACATACATATATGACAAAAGGCTAGAGCATGTATTTAGTTTGAGTCGAAACAAGGTAAAAATTGTTTGGGAAAGGGGGATCTAGTTCAGCCTATTTTGAAAGTCAAAAATCTATTATCTTTTCTCTAATGTCACTTTTAAATAAATTTGTTTAAGGCTTTGGTTTTGATGACAGCGAATTTAACTCGCGCGAGTTAGCAATTTCAAGTTATTGATCGCTCAAGCGAATTTGAGCGATTGGGATGGTTTCGGTGCACAGCTTTCAATTGATAGTTAGTTGTTTGTATGAATGTTGCTCTAAGTAGTGTGGTTCTACTTGTTCTAGTGTATACTTACTTTCTGACTATGTATATTTACGAGTATACATATTTACATATATTACATCATATAACATATAAACAACTTTAATTTTTGGACGTTTCACATTCATTCAATCATTTTCATCGCTAGATTTGAGTGCAACTCGAATCTTCAATCACTTGATTCGTCTACTCGCATGAGGAAATTTCGCTGCCACCGAAACCATAGCCTAATGTATTTTTTTTTCTTCAATAAGACCCCTATTAAACGATGATTCTTTGCGTCTGAATCCACAAGCGTGAATGATTTTTCGTATGCACACTCTATTCACGCCCAAAAAAAAAACTGTAAATAAATTTGACTGATGATGAACACATACACGTTATCTTTATCTGTCAAAAATTGTTAAGTCAATCTTGCGGAATTGCAAAATAGATGTGTAGGGGAAGGGTGTGAACAGTGAGACAGTGCAAACAGTGAGACAATGCATATTGTGTTTCCCCGAAAGCTTACACGGACCAATGCCAATGATACAAATAGATTTTTTTTTCTATACCGCATTCTATATTTCTATCGCACACTTCATCCAGCTGAGCATGTGCTTTTGGTGAGTGGTCATACAAAAAAAGTGACAAAAGTACTTTTTTAAATGTATTTTGAAAATTTGTGTTAACACTCTATAATGTTCAATTAAATGAACTAAGTTTTTTTTTACTGATATGTTGCTATATAATCTTTTAATGCAACAAATCAAGCGGATTAATATTAAACAATTTTTATCTAAACAAAAAAAAAAAATCTGAAAAAATAACAAGGGGTGAACAGTGAGACATTTTCAAAAAGCGAACAGTGAGACATATCTTTCGCTAAAATTTTGGAAATACCCCTCTCTTTCTTGTGTTTATTATTTTACTGTTAAGCAAACAGAAGAGAGTTTAAGTTTTGTTAAAGGTTATTCATTTGTTTGAAAATTTGTATTTATTTCTTTATTTAAAAGTGACTAACACATGTAAGGCTTTAATTGAATGTAGTTTTTTGTTACAAATTAAACAATTAAAGTTAATTTTTTTTGTAATTTGTTTATATCGTCTCACTGTTCGCCCTACTGTGCCTCACTGTTCGCACCCTCGGTGAACAGTGAGACAATTAGACTTTGCTCACAATTTTGCTAATAACAGTTTAACTATTATATTTTTCAATAAAGTTTCACTCTTCGTATGAAGGTAAAGTATGTCTCAAAATACTATCAAAGTTTCTGTAAGATTGCTTAAAAGGTTCGCACTCGTCCCCTACCTACTTTAACGATTTTCTGTGTAAGACCACAGAAAAAACTCACTCTTGCATAATTGGGTCCCGTTTCGTGCAAAGGAGATGACCTATTTTTCTATGGAGCATGGGCCTAGAGCGTAAATAGATGAGTGTGATATCAAATGAAAGCTTAAATTGAGAACATTATGTACCTATGTGATGTATTTTTAAAATCCCTTTTGTAGTTTTTAAGATATTTGACTTTGAAGTTGGAGTTCAAAATATAAGAAAATCTTTATCTTTTTCAAATAAGAGGTTAGGTATAACTTTCGATATATATCGCATATAAACATGATTTTGGTACCAAAATAAAGAACCTATGTAAAGCTTTTTTCTTAGATAAGTTTTCCTAGATTAGTTTTTCAAAAGTTTATAAGATTTTATCGTTTTTTTTAAATATTTTTCAGATGATCTCCCTAGGCTAATAATTTAAAAAAAAAAACAGAGACAAAATTTATATATTTTTGCATATCTGTTATCTGTAAACCTTGATTCATGGCTCATGAGCTTCACATGATATAATTTTTGGTATCATAACTCAAATAGTAACGGCTTTATAAACAATATAATGCAACACGATTCTTTTGTTCGGTCGTTTCCTATTTCGTCTTTTTGACACAATGTGTAGAAATGTAAGGGTAATGACGTAAGAGCCTGAATAAACGATTGGTTTTTTCGGTTGTTCGTACTTCGCCTTTTTTAGAGGTACCTACATAATTACACGTTTCATAAAAAAAAACGAAAAAAGTCCATTCCTGATTTTGACGTTTAAAAAATTCAAGGTTCATTTATTGAAAATAGACAATAATAATTTAAAACATTTTGAAATCACTTCTTGTTCAGATTAATACCAGTTTAATTATGAAAAACAATTTTGAAGTCCGTAATTTAAAATTTATAAACATCCCTCGCCTCTCCTCGTTTTTCAAATAATAAACGTCAAAAATTCAACCGGGAAATGTTTTAAAATGTTCATTGTTAATTCTCTCCCTTAACTCCCTAAAATTACGCCATGGGAAATTACGCCAAAAAATAAAAATGGAAAAAAAGGCCCAAAATCCTCTTTGGGTTTTTTTCCAAGGAAAAGGAACCCAAAAAGTTTGGCGTAAATTCCCAAATTTTAGATTATTTTTTCAAAAATTTCCTGACCTTTTTCCTGTTAGAATAATGAAAAAAGATAAAATTTGTTTGTTTTGGAAAAAACGCCAACAACATGCTTTTGGGCTTTTTTTCCAAATAAAAAAGGAAAAAACGCCTGAAAATAAACTTTTTGGTTTTTTGTCCAAATAGAAAAAGGAAAAAGAGCCAGAAAATAAACCATTCTTTGTTTCAAATCGAAAACAAAAAAGGAGACTTACGTTTCTAAAATGTATGCACATGATATACACAACAATATAACGGCAAATATGAAACATTACTTTACATGTTTTTCATGAATTTTGAAAAGCATATTTTTTGTTGCATATTTTAACGTGATTATTTTATCAGTAGTTGTTGATGTTCTGAGAGCAACTGTGGCAGATATCCGTAGGTATACATTAAATACTAGAAAATGTAGATATATACTGTTAACATAAATAAATGAAAAAAACAAAGTTATAAAAAGATGTGTTATTTTGAATGTGTTCTACAAATCAAATGCACAAGTATGATATTGTAATATTTTCTCAGGTTCGTTAATAAAACTTATTTACCTTATTCAAAACGTCCACTTATTTTTTTCACAAAATAAAGCACTTTACTTTTCTTACTACAAACAAAATGATTTATTATTCACCACTGAAATTAATTCACAAACTTTACTTTTCACTTTTATTATAACCAACTTTATTCATTCACGATTAAAAACAAACTGTGTCACTGCCGTTCAAACATGTGCCTTTTATACTTGTTTGACAAACTCTGGAAAGTAGTGGAAGGTTCTGGTCTCTGCTTCCAGAGCTTTCCATTGGGGAAATTTTCCGATAATTTCCCTTCCAAAAGCTTTTATTTGACAGCTGGTGTATCTGCTATAATCCAGCAGATGGCGCTTCTTTCGTTTGAGAGTCACTATAATTATAGCTAAGGGGTATGTTTGCACTGCGACCGTAAGCTCTATTGTGTCCGTTTGTTGGCTGTTGTGAGACGATATAGTTCAAATGTGAAAGTCATTACACTGCCCCCCTCTTAGGATTGATCGTCCCTAGCAAATCCATCACTCCATTCACCGTTATAACGATGTAAACGGTCGCTGTGAACTGCTTTCAGTTTGCCTCTTAATCCTCTCTGAGTGCGGTAGACGACATCGTTTATTCGTGTTACAACAGTATAAGGGCCTTCCCAATTTTGTTGAACCTTCGGTGAAAGTCCCTTCCGACGGTGGGGATTATAAAACCACACAAAGTCTCCCACTTGGAAACCTGTTGTTGTTGCTTTTGTGTCATACCGTGTTTTCATCCGATCACTTGATAGCTTTATGTTTGCTCTTGTCCTTTCGTGGATGTCAACTAGCTTTTCTTTGAGGTTGTCCACGTAGTCGTCTATTCCTTGTGGCTCATTTGCATAACATCCAAATTTGATTTCACTTGGTAGTCGTATTGTGCTCCCGAGCAGGATTTCTGATGGTGTATGCCCAGTTGAGCTATGTACCGCACTTCGATAGGCCATCAAAAATAATGGAATATGCCGATCCCAGTCTCGTTGGTTGTCGCTTACAACTTTGGAAAGGTGTTCTTTAAGGGTCCGGTTGAATCGTTCAACCATCCCATCAGATTGTGGGTGAAGCGGTGTTGTTCTCGTCTTTTTAATGCCAAGGAGTGTACAAACTTCCTGAAAGATTTTGGACTCGAAGTTGCTCCCTTGATCTGAATGGATTTCCATAGGTACACCAAACCTGCTTACCCAGTTAAAAACAATCTGATCCGCGACTGTTTTGGTTTCCTGATTTGGGATGGCAAATGCATCAGGCCACTTGCTGAAGTAGTCCATTACTACCAGGATGTATCGGTTTCCGCTTCTGGTTTCTGGAAAAGGGCTTGCAACGTCTATTGCAATTCTTTCAAAAGGCGTGCCCACATTATACTGCTGCATTCTACTCTGGACTTTTCTGCCTCGTTCCTTGCTTGCGGCACAAGTATGACATGTTCGGCACCATTTTTCGACGTCTTCTCTTGCAAGTAGCCAGTAGAATCGTTGCCTTATCTTTTTTAGTGTCTTATTGACCCCCAAATGTCCTCCGGAAGCTCCCTCATGCTTCTCTTGAAGAACATCATTAACTTTGGAACGAGGTATGACTAGCTGCATCACATAAGATTTCCCGTCTGTGGACTCCCACTTTTGTCTTAGTACTCCTTCTTGTACATGAAGTGAGTCCCATTGTGCCCAATATTCTTTAAGAGTTGGACTTCTGTCGGATATGTCAACCCATTCTGGTTTCTCTTGGTGTTCCTTCCATGCAAGAATGGGTTCGATATCCGAATCTTCTTGTTGGGCAGTCCTCAGTTCTTCGTTACTCCAACCGTAAATGGGATCGGCTCTTAATCGCTGGATGGCAGCAACCTCCTTTTCTTCTTGACGTGTGCAGTGCTTGCAGTCTGGTTTGCATGGTCTCCGAGATAGGGCATATGCATTTGAGTGCAACCTTCCTCTTCGATGTTGGATCTGGTAGTCGTATGTCTGCAATCTCTCGATCCACCTCGCCACTTGACCTTCTGGATTTTTGAAGTTCAAAAGCCAATTAAGTGCTCCATGGTCTGTTCGAAGAAGGAACTTCTGTCCATAGATGAACTTATGGAAGTGTTTTGTAGCCGATATTAGAGCTAGAAGTTCTCTCCTGGTCACACAGTAGTTTCCTTCTGGCTTTGAGAGTACCTTGCTGTAGTAGGCGACAACGTTCACTTCTCCTTTGTGAACTTGTGAGAGTACGGCTCCAATTCCCACGTTACTAGCGTCAGCGTCAATGATGAAAGGTTTCCCTGGTGTCGGGTAAGCCAGAACTGGTGTATTGCAAAGGCGCTGCTTAAGTTCCCGGAAGCTTTTCTCGCACTCGCTTGACCATTTGAATGGTTTGCCTTTCTCAGTTAGCTGTGCAAGCTTTTTGCGATCCCAGCAAAATCCTTGACAAAACGACGATAGTACGTGGCTAGACCAAGAAAGCTCCGGAGTTGATGTTTATCCTGTGGTGTCGGCCAATTCTTTACGGTGACAACTTTTTCAGGATCAGTCTTCACTCCTTGGGAAGAGATAATGTGTCCCAAGTACTTTACCTCAGACTTGAAAAACTCGCACTTGCTGGATTCAATTTCAAGTTTGCTTCTCGAAGCATCTGGAACACGGCCTTAAGGTTTCCACAATCCTCATCAAATGTCTTACCATAAACAATGACATCGTCCAAATAGACTAGGCAAGATTTCCAAGTAAGTCCTTGTAAAACGCATTCCATCAAACGCTCAAATGTTGCCAGAGCGTTGCATAGTCCGAAAGGCATTACTTTAAATTGCCACAGACCATTTCCTGTGGAGAAAGCCGTCTTTTCTCGATCTTCTGGATGGATTTCTACCTGCCAGTAGCCACTCTTCAAGTCCAATGTTGAAAACCATTCAGCTCCTTCCATTGCATCCAGGATATCGCTGATTCTTGGCAGAGGGTAGCTGTCTTTCTTTATCACATCGTTCAGCCTCCGATAGTCCACACAAAATCGAGTACTTCCATCCTTCTTTTTGACAAGAACAACTGGGATGCCCAAGGACTATTAGAGTTTTTGATTAGCCCATCTTTCTTCATGGTCGATATCATCTCTTTAACTTCGGCTTGTTTGGCTAATGGGAGACGTCTTGCTGGTTGTTGAATAGGTCTTGCGTCTCCTGTGTCGATTCGATGCTGCACCAGTTGTGTTCGACCATACTGCCCATTGGGTGAAGAGAGTATATCAGCGTACTCGTGAAGGAGGCTTCCAGCCAGCCCCGGATCTATGGGGGGGCAAACCGGGGCCTGTTCCCCGGGCGGCAGCTTCAGGGGCGCCAAACCCATGTGACTGACAAAATTGAGGATTGCGACGCTTAATGAAATTAAATGAACTGAGATGCAATGGAATATCAAATAATATTTCTCGTCAACCTTTAGCAGTTTTTCTATCATTATTTCACCATTTAAAATATTTTTCAAAACTATTGACTACTAACTATAACTTGAATGAAAAATTTAATAAAAGAAACGAGCTATAATACATTGTTGATAATTTGTCTGTTGTTTTTTAACAATTGTTTTGTGCATTTTTAGGGGGAGAGAGATCCTCCTTCTTGAATAATAAAACACTTGAACTGTTTGCTTCTAGATACAAGGGTCGCACTAAGCAAAAAAATATATTTTTCGGTAACAATTCTGTATCAGCTATCATGTGTTAATTCATTGCAATCGCTCAAGGAAGAACGAAGTTGCAAAATGCTGACATATTTTTCAAACATCCTATTTTGAAAATATTTAAATATTTGTTTCTGCTATAACTCTGTCTCAGCTATCACTTCTGTCAATTTCATTGAAATCACTGAAGGAACAACAAAGTCCCGAGGATTCCAAAAATCTCGAAACTTTGTACTTTGACACTTTATCTTGCGTAACTTTGGCTTTTCGAAATGTTGACCTTTCTTAAAATTACATTTTCTTTCATATTTGAATGGATCTTCGATTTTATTGAAATCACTGAAGGAACAACAAGTCCCAAGGATTCCAAAACTTTCGAAACTTTGTACTTCGACACTTTATCTTGCGTAACTTGGGCTTTTCGAAATGTTGACCTTTCTTAAAATTACATTTTCTTTCTTATTTGAATGGATCTCCCGTGATAAATTCGGGAACGAGCCATATTTTACAGATCCTTGCAGATTTGAGTGGAATGATAACAAATTTTATTAGGAACCAAAAAATCGAATCAAAAATAAAATTCCCCTTGCTGTGTATAGTCTTTGTTTAGGCATTGTCAATTTTTTTATGTAAAGGGTCCGCCATCTAACTTTTTTCAACTAGGACTTATTTCGTGAATGGTAACACTTAGCTCATGTCTGATTTGACAGATAATTAGTTTTATCCTTCCGCTAAACGAATATGGTTGTGTATACGCTTGAACAACGCTGGGAAATATTGCGACATTACTTTGAAAATCATGGTAATGTTGCAGAATGTGTGCGAAAATTGCGTACGGATTTTGGAAGAAGAGAAGCACCGTCAGCTCCGTATGTTCGTTATCTTGTGAAAAAAGTGAAAGAAACTGGCATCCTCATCGATAAACCAAAGCGTGAAAAGCCAAAAACAGTGCGTACACCCGAGAATATTGGTGCTGTGGCAGAAAGTGTGCGTGAAGCGCCATCAACATCAATTCACCGTTGTTCTCAACAATTGAACATTTCGGAGACATCATTGAGACGAATTTTGCATAAAGACCGTGGTATGACGCCATACAAAGTCCAATTGGTTCAGGAGTTGAAGTCAACTGAACATCTAATGCGTTTTCGCTTCGCTAAGTGGGCCTGCGATCGACTTAGAGAAGATGCCGATTTTGCCAAAAAAAAATCATCTTTTCAGATGAAGCTCATTTTGATCTTGGCGGGTATGTAAACAAGCAAAATTGTCGCATTTGGGGCACAGAAAACCCGCACGCATACATTGAAAAGCCGATACACCCAAAACGAGTCACTGTTTGGTGGGGATTTTGGGCCAGAGGCATAATTGGGCCATTTTTCTTCGAAAATGAGCAAGGAGTGGCCGTTACAGTCAATGGCGATCGTTATCGGGCCGTGTTGAACGAATTTTTGTTCACAAAAATTGAAGAGGAGGATATTGGCAACATTTGGTTTCAACAGGACGGTGCTACGTGCCACACAGCCGGAGCTACACTCGATATTTTGCGCCTTGATTTTGAAGGGGTGCCTATTATTTCGTCTTTTTCATTTCGCTCACTGTTATTTTGTTTTGGTCGAAATAGTTTCCGTTCATTTCGCAAAAGCTTTGTTTATTTTTTTATTACTTACTTTTGGGATCATTTCGTCTCACGATTATTTCGATTTTGTGGTTTTGTTTTTTATTTGTTTCGCATTTTCTTTGAAACATCTACGGATTATTTAAGCTAAGGTTATTTCGTTAAAGATTGTTTCGCATTTTGTCTCTATTATATTTCTTTCGTTTTGCAATTCGATTATTTTGTTATCAGTTACTTAGTTTATGATTGATTCTGAGTCACCTTGTTTGGTTGACAATAAAAGAAAAAAATTAAATAGTAATGAAAAAACCACGTAGAGTGTGGAATTGGAAAAATATTGAAAAGGTTAACAATTTCCAGATATAAAAGGGAGAATTTGGTAAAGATTTCAGAATCAAGACTTTTCTGGACAAAAAAGACATTTATTCTGATAAAGGGCTAAAAAAGACCCTTCATATAAGCATGCAATTATACAAAATTATGCGGAAACATAGCATACGTTTAATTTGAATTAGTATTGTTTGTTTTCTATTATTTATCAGATATTAATTTTTAAAACATTTACATATTTTATTTAAAGTTTTTTTTTTTTAGTAACATTTTGAAGTGAAAATAAGAATTAAAATACATAGTACCTACAGGAAGTTCAGAGTTTTTTTTTTATCGCGTGACAAAAAAAGGGCATGACCATTTAACAAATGTTAGTGAATGCAAGGCGTATGGCAGGTTGTGAAAGTTGAGAAAATTGAAAATTTAGTTCATTTCGGCTTTCAATTATTTCGCCATCGTTTGATTGGCTTTTTGATTTTTGTGCATGTAAAGAACCTAAGGGCGTTAAAATTCGCGTGAAGTATGTGTGCCTCTACCTGGTCTAAAACCGTGTTGGCTGCTATTGACACATTTTTCTAGTGTCCAGTTGAGTCTATTACTAATTATCTTTTCAAATAATTTGGATAGAACGGAGAGGAGAGAAATTGGGCGGTAACTTTCGATAGATTGTGAGTCGGTGTTTGGTTTTGGTATAGGAATCAGAATGGCTTTTTTCCACTCATGCGGAAATATTCCGCTTCTCAAGCATTATTATATAAGTTGACCAATCTTAACATGACCTCAGCTGGCAAGTTTTTTAACATCTTAAATGTTATTTTATATGAGCTAGGCGTAGAACCTTTGGTAGAACGTAGTGATTCTAAAAGCTCTGTTAGAGTAATAGCTGAACTCAGAGCGGTTGAAAGGAAGTCAATTGAAAATGTTTTTTTTTTATTGTAGGATATGATGGGAGAAATTAGAATCGGAACTGTACCCAGCCCATTTGTCTGCAAAGAGTTGTGCGATTTCGCTTTGATCAGTCAGTAATGTTGAACCATGATTGACGGAGGTGATGCTACACCGAGAGTGATTTCCATTTATATCTTTAACTTTATTCCAAAGAGTTTTGGAATCCATAGTTGGATCGATAGACGCCAAGAAATTTGTCCAGGCGTCTTTTTTAGCTATTTATTTATACTATTTGTTTAATTTTTTCAGCCAAACGTCTATATAAGATAATATAAATGGAATTGGGATTGCTTTTTAGATTTCGCCAAGCGCTTCTTTTTTCGAGAGTGAGATTTTTTATTTGCTTGTTAAACAAAATATGTTGTTTGGCATTGCATGGTGGTTGGGAAGAGGGAATTGAAGTGGCAGCAGATTGTCTTATTATTTTTCTTACGTTTGCTGTTTCTTTGTTAATATTTTTAGACCTGGAGACAACGCTCGAAATTTGGCCTGCATTTTTTGAAAATTTAAGCCAGTCCGCTTTTATTTCTACAAAGCTTATTATGAAAATGGGTGTTCAAGTCAAAATGCATATCGTGCACTTCGTGATTTTTTCGGTCAGTGACGAGGCACATTTTCACCTCAGTGGATTCGTCAATAAGCAGATTTGCCGCATTTGGGCGAATGATCCCAAGAGTAATTGTCGAAATTGACGCCGGTCAGGCAGTTACTGTGAATTGTGAGATGATAACGAACTTTTTATGGCCCGAATTGGAAGATATGGATGTTGACGATATGTGGTTTCACCAGCACGGTGCCACATGCCACATAGCTAACGAAACAAAGGCTCTTTTGCGCGACAAATTCAATTGCCGTGTTACCTCACGTGTAGGCGTTGTCAATTGGCCACCAAGATCATGTGATTTGACACCGTTGGACTTCTTTCTTTGGGGTTATTTGAAAGAAAAGGTGAACGTCGATAAGCCAGCAACAATTCAAGAGCTTAAGGATGAGATAATTCAGCACATTAACGGCATAGAACCTCAATTATGCCTCAGCGTCATCAAAAATTTGGACCATCGGATGGAAGTGTGCTGCTGAGGTCGCGGCGGCCATTTGGCCGATATTTTGTTCCATATATAATTGAACCATACCAATATTATCATAATAAAAAAAATGACAATAATTTCCTAAATAATTTGTGTTTTATTCAAAATCAACTTAAAATTTAACCACCCTTTACAAAAAATCAAGATATAAGGTATTCATATGCGACATATATTAACACTATGCTATAGTAAATCCATCTTAAATGTCGGAAAGCAGGAACTTTCTCAATTTTGAAATTTTCCAACGCTTGCGACATTGACGATAATCTTAGAAAGCTTCATATGAGTACCTTATTATTTTGCTTGAAAATATATATTTACTATAAATAATTTAAATAAAAGTTTCGCTTACATATGGCTTTGGAAAACCCAGCTTTGTTTTTAAAAAATCCACAGGTTTGTTCTTTTTGGTCATTATTTGGCCACCTGATAATTTCTGGGCTAAGGCTGCTTATGAACATAGTTAGCCTTTCTATTATTACAGAGACCGTAGATATGGAAAGGTCAAAACGATCTGCCACATCCCGAAAGCTACAAGCTTCATGCCCAGCAAACCACAAAAAAACTGCCGTGCTTTTATATGCACTAGCACGTTTGTCACGGCGAAGTTTTTTAAACTCCTCGGAGGCCTCATACCTCTTACAAAGGTTTTCATACACAGAAGGCTTAAGCCGGAAATGGGTCACAAACTCTTTTTCTGTGTATGTAGGAACCACGACTTCCAAATAATTCTTTATACAATTTCTGTTTGTTTGTAACGTCTGCCCGATCATTCCAAACACTTCTTCTTCGTTGCCTTCATCATCCGAATCATCCCAGAGATTTTTTAAAATATCATCTTCGCTGCTGACACACTCCATTAATATTTTTATTTCATTTGCGTTAAAAGAATCCATTTAAAAAAATATTATCAACGGAATATGTATTTGAAATTCAAAACTTTTTTAATTACTGTTTTTTTTTTCAAATTTGTTGACGTTAAAAAACCGGTAGAATTGTTTGTTCAAAACGTTCGTGTACTTTTGCACAGTTTCACTTCTCTCTGAGAGAATTTCATCCCCACTCCTCAACATTCGGTAGGCTGCGAATTTTAGTCCAGAAAGTACACGAACAGACCTAAAGTTTTTTTTTTTGTACACTTTTTTTTTTTTTTTGACCGAACTAATTGCAAAACGAAATTAAAATTTTCTGAACAATAAAAAACGAAATAAATTAAAAGTGAAACAATGTAATTCGAAACAACAAAATGCGAAACGACCTAGACGAAACAACAAAAAAACGAAATGAAAAAGCCGAAACGAACCATACCCATTTTGAAGATCGCATTATCATCCGCAGAGCTGATGTCGTTTGGCCACCTCGGAGCTGCGATTTGACACCGTTGGATTATTATTTGTGGGGTGCCGTAAAAGATAAGTGTTACGCCGACAAGCCAGAGACAATTGATGCTTTAAAGGACAATATCGTGAAGCCATTGGTGAAATACAGCTGCACACAATCGATAATGTGCTTAAAAATTGGACCGGTCGTGTAGGCTACTACATGGCCAGCCGAGGCAGCTTTTTGAATGAAATTATTTTTCATTATTAACCGGAAGGATTGTACTTTCAAATAGAAAAAGAAATTTGAAAAAATATTTAGTAGTTTTTTCTTATAGCATTTAAAAAAAAAAAAAAAAAGTTATTTGGCGGACCCTTTATAATGAAAAGTTGCTGAATAGGTATATGGAATGGACTGCACAATGCACATCCATTAAAAAGTTTTACTCTCCCAGTAACAAAAAATCCAACCAAGTAGATATGTGTTTTTTTTATTTCTTATCAAAAACGGCAAGGGCGCCAAAATCAAGTTTTTGCCCCGGTTCGGAAAAATCGTAGATCCGGGGCTGCTTCCAGCAACACTAAGCTGATATTCACTTAATTTTGAAGACTTGAGAATGTTTGACTTCAAAGTGTTCACTTTCCTGGGGCCCACATATTCTTGTGTATCAACTTCTGTGATTTTAGTTATTGCGGATACGGATTCACATTTTCCAACAACTTCTCCTTTTCTAAGCTTGACTTCGTACGGTTTGATGTTGAGTATCCGTACGGGCACCATGTTGTTCTTTTGCGCCACAAGTGCCTTCCCTGGGATGATGTTTTGAGAAGACTGTTCAGAGTCTGGCTCCACCATTAGGTATCGATGGCTGCCCAAATCTCCCTTTATTTTTGTCCAAACGAACACTTCTGAAGAAGGTGGCAGGCAAATATCTTCCTTTATGACAGTTCTCAGAGTTGATGAATTTTCATTGCCATAAACCATAGGAATCTCCACATTTCGGTATTTGAGAACTTGCTTCCCGATATCGAGAATCACTCCATGCTCTTTCATAAAGTCGATTCCAACGATGCACTCGTCACATATATCTGCTACCAGAAATAGATGTGAAAACTCCAGCTCTGCCAAACGGATTGTAAGACGAACCAAGCCATACACTCTGGCTGCCTCTCCTGTTGCTGTTTTCAGACGGTAAGTGTTGGTGTTATGCAGCTATGTCATCTTCACCAAGTCTTTTCGAACAATGGAGGCAGTGGCACCGGTATTTATCGTAGCCACTTGCTTCTTGCCGTTTAATGTTGCTTCCACAGTCAGACTTTTGTTGTTTCGTTTCGTCTGTGAGACCTGGATGGTGGTTCTGGGGCCATCGATACCAGAAACCAGCTTCTGCCCCTCGAAGTTGGTTCTTACTCGTTTCCCGGTTGAGAATGGGGTGAGCAGGAGTATTAACATTGTTGTTGTTACTGTTTCTGCTTCCGCAATGTTGACATGCAGATCTTCTCGGTGGTAATCTGCACTGGCGTTGAAGATGTCCGGTCTTGTTACAGCTCCAGCATCGAGTGGGTCCATCTCGCTGACTCTTTTGGAATGCAGTTCTCTGGCAAGAACATACCTCAATTTCTAGTTCTCTTACTCGATGAACTCCTTGAGAAGCCTGTTCTGCTGCTTCCATAGTCAAGGCAAACGCTTATGCTTTAGGGAGTGTACGTTTTCCAGCAGTTCGAATTGCTCGCTGAAGGTTGTTGTCAGATACAGCACGAACAAAGGCTTCTGTTGCGAACTGGTTAATGATTTCATCTCCTGCAGCTGGATATGCCAGATGCGCCAACCGTTCGATGTCTGCTTGAAGCTGTTGCAGAGTTTCTCCCCATTTCTGGACTCTAGTATTGAGATGAACACGGAACACTTCTTGTATATGGCCATCTCCAAAGCGTTTGTCAATGGCCTGAACAAGAGCACTGAAGTTGCCATTCTTATCTGCTGGTATGGTTTGCAGCAGTTCAGCAGCAGTTCCTCTGAGGGCAAGCGTCAGAGCTATGTATTTGTCTTCGTCGTCCCAGCCATTTGTTGTGCGGCTGCCTCAAACTGCTTCTTGTAGATCGACCAAGAAGTTTGCCCATCAAAGGTTGGTGGATGCATCTCCTTTCTCTTTGGATAGTCGCCAGAGCTTTCTCGAATCTTCATTTTCCTTACTTTATCCAATTCCTTAGCAATGTATTCAATTTTACCGTCGAACTTAGCTTCTATTGTCGATAATTGTTTATCTACAGTCGAAAATTGTTTATCGACACGCTCGTCAAGAGCAATAATTCTGTTGGCAAAAGCATCCAACTTACTTTCAGCAGATTTGTCTGTTCTTGGAATTGTTGAAGAAGATTCCTTTCTTGTTTTTCTAGAAGATTCATTTGTTCTTGGCTTTGTTGTTCGAATCGTTCGAGAAGACTCTTTTGTTCATTGCGTTGTTCTTGGCTTTGTTCGAGAAGATTCTTTTGGCTGGCGAGCAGCTGAGACACCATAGTGGTTATGTCCAACGTACTTACTTGTTCTTGCTCTTCCTCCATTTGAATGTTAAATACCAACGTGTCTGGGCTTTCCCCGCGTTTTCGTAAACCTTCTTGCAAACGAATTATAAGTTCGTTCTTAGTTCCAGCAGTAGGAAGACCTCACTTATTCAGTTCTGCCTTAAGTTCGACTAAATTTAAATCAATCAGAGATTTACCCATTATTATTTTTTTTTATTTTTCACTTTTTACAGTCAACGTTCACTTTTCGTAATTTTTTTTTTTTTTTGTAAACACACAGTAAATTCACTGAGTGCACAGATAAACTAAGTTTTATTCCACTTCTAACACCAATGTAATATTTTCTCAGGTTCGTTAATAAAACTTATTTACTTTATTCAAAACGTCCACTTATTTATTTCACAAAATAAAACACTTTACTTTTCTTACTACAAACTAAACGATTTATTATTCACCACTGAAATTAATTCACAAATTTTACTTTTCACTTTTATTATAACCAACTTTATTCTGCTGCCGTTCAAACATGTGCCTTTTATACTTGTTTGACAAACTTTGGAAAGTAGTGGAAGGTTCTGGTCTCTGCTTCCAGAGCTTTCCATTGGGGAAATTTCCCAATAATTTCCCTTCCAAAAGCTTTTATTTGACAGCTGGTGTATCTGCTATAATCTGGCAGATGGCGCTTCTTTCGTTTGAGAGTCACTATAATTGAATCACCAGTTGGAAGAAGGGAATAAATCCATCAGAGCTAACTGTTGAGAAAACACAAAAAACTGAATAACTTCTTTATTTGACGGTTCTCAGATTTTTCATGTATAGATAAAAAAGGTTCTCTTTGTTATGATTTGCATGAGATATATTTTTTTTCTATCGCTTCCTAGTAGCTAGATAAGCCGTGTTAAAAAGCTTGGATTTATTTCTTTCTTCCAACTGAAAATTTAAACTTCAAAATAAAATACAAATTTAACAGAAAAAGTTTTTATTTTTCAAATATAAATCTAAAAATATAAAATAAATAAATAATAATAATAATAGTCAATAATATATTAGTTTTTGTCTGTTATTTCAAACATTGACCATATCGTTTTATGCTCCAATAGAACTGAAAATAACGATATTGATTAAGTAGGTATACAGAAAAAAAAATACAAAATGGTTATTGAATATTTGTGTGCAATACGACATATAAGTGTCCCTTTTTTTAAATTGTTTTTTTTTTTTTTTTTTAAGCCTTACCACACCATTTCAAATCTATTTTCTGAAACACTTAAGATTTTTAGATAAGCCACTTTGCTTCTGAGGGGACGATGTCTTATCTATGTTAACTAGCTAAGTTAACTGCGCTGATACATCGATCAGTGATTCAATAACTCAAAAGTGCTAAAGCGTGATTTGCAACCCACCAATTCAATAACTGTTTATTTACTTGTGGCGACATAAAACTGAGTAGATAAACCAATTCAAGAGTTATGCTTAAAAAATAAAATAATCAGTTGGAAGAAGGAAATAAATCCGGGATTTGTTTCCTTCTTCCAACTAATGCTTTTTAAAACCCCCAACATTTCTACAATGAAAATAGTTTTTTTTTTACTATTGTCTTAGACCTTGCATCAAAAAGTCATTTTTGGAAATTTTGGGATTTATTCCCTTCTTCCAACTGGTGGTTCAATTATAGCTAAGGGGTATGTTTGCACTGCGACCGTAAGCTCTATTGTGTCCGTTTGTTGGCTGTTGTGAGACGTTATAGTTCAAATGTGAAAGTCATTACAATATAATATATAATCAACGGGGGGGGGGGGGTGCAAACAGTGAGACAATGCATATTGTGTTTCCCCGAAAGCTTACACAGACATGCGAATGATACAAATAGATTTTTTTTCTATACCGCATTCTATATTTCTATCGCACACTTCATCCAGCTGAGCATGTGCTTTTGGTGAGTGGTCATACAAAAAAAGTGATAAAAGTACTTTTTTAAATGTATTTTGAATTTGTGTTAACACTCTATAATATTCAATTAAATGAACTAAGTTTTTTTTTACTGATTTGTTGATATATAATCTTTTAATGCAACAAATTAAGCGGATAAATATTGAACAATTTTGATTTAAACAAAAACAGTGAGACATTTTCAAAAAGCGAACAGTGAGACATATCTTTCACTAAAATTTTGGAAATACCCCTCTCTTTCTTGTGTTTATTATTTTACTGTCAAGCAAGCAGAAGAGAGTTTAAGTTTTGTTCAATCACAGATACTATAGTTACACAGATATCGCACGCAGAGCAAATAAAAATTACTACTTTTTCATCGTGGGACGTAGAGCTACATCCCAGTTACATCAATATTGTGTGAGTTATGGACCACATATGATGTTAAAAAAGATAGATTTACATACATAGACATAAATACAAAACGTCAACAACAAGTCCTCAGTAGTTTGATCAACCGACTCAATTTTTGAGGACCAAACAAAAGAGCAATCACAAAATATTGAAAAAATGGTCATTTTTATTTGTACTGGATGCGATATCTATGTAACTCTAGTATCTGTGGTTCAATGTTATTCATTTGTTTGAAAATTTGTATTTATTTCTTTATTTAAAAGTGACTAACACATGTAAGGCTATAATTGAGTGTAGTTTTTTGTTACAAATTAAACAATTAAAGTTAATTTTTTTGTAATTTGTTTATATCGTCTCACTGTTCGCCCTACAGTGCCTCACTGTTCGCACCCTCAGTGAACAGTGAGACAATTTGACTTTGCTCACAATTTTGCTTATAACAGTTTAACTATAATATTTTTCAATAAAGTTTCGCTCTCCGTATGAAGGTAAAGTATGTCTCAAAATACTATCAAAGTTTCTGTAAGATTGCTTAAAAGGTTCGCACTCTTCCCCTACCTACTTTCACGATTTTTTGTGTAAGACCGCAGAAAAAAGTCACTCTTGCAGAATTGGGCCCCGTTTCGTAACGTGAAATTTCGTGCAAAGGAAATGACCTATTTTTCTATGGAGCATGGGCCTAGAGCGTAAATAGATGAGTGTGATATCAAATGAAAGCTTAAATTGAGTACATTAGGTATGTGATGTATTTTTAAAATCCCTTTTGTAGTTTTAAAGATATTTGACTTTGAAGTTGGAGTTCAAAATATAAGAAAATCTTTATCTTTTTCAAATAAGAGGTTAGGTATAGCTTTCGATATATATCGCATATAAACATGATTTTGGTACCAAAATAAAGAACCTATGTAAAGCTTTTAAAAGAATGATTTTCCTAGACTAGTTTTTCAAAAGTTTATAAGATTTTATCGTTTTTTAAAAATATTTTTCAGATGATCTCCCTAGGCTAATAACTTAAAAATGCATATCTGTTATCTATAAACCTTAATTCATGGCTCATGAGTTTCACATGATATAATTTTTGGTATCATAACTCAAATAATAACGGCTTTATAAACAATATAATGCAACACGATTCTTTTGTTCGGTCGTTTCCTATTTCGTCTTTTTGACACAATGTGTAGAAATGTAAGGGTAATGACGTAAGAGCCTGAATAAACGATTGGTTTTTTCGGTTGGTTCGTACTTCACCTTTTTGAGAATTACCTACATAATTACACGTTTCGTAAAAAAAAAAACGAAAAATGTCCATTCCTGATTTTGACGTTTAAAAAATTTTAGGTTTATTTATTGAAAATAGACAGTAATAATAATTTAAAACATTTTTTATATCAGATTAATACCAGTTTAATTATGAAAAACAATTTTGAAGTCTGTAATATAAAATGTATAAGCATCCTTCGCCTCTCCTCGTTTTTCAAATAATCAACGTCAAAAATTCAACCGGAAAATGTTTTAAAGTTTTCATTGTTACTTACTTGGCTCCCTAAAATTACGCCATAGGATAAAAATGGAAAAAAGGCCCACAATTCTCTTTGGCTTTTTTTCCTAGGAAAAGGAACCCAAAAAGTTTGGCGTAAATTCCCGAATTTAAGATTATTTTTTCCAAACATTTCTTGGGTTTCTTGTTAGAATAATGAAAAAAGATTTTTTTTGGAAAAAACGCCAAAATCATGCTTTTGGGCTTTTTTCCAAATAAAAAAATTAAAAACTCCTGAAAATATCCTTTTTGTTTTGTTGTCCAAATAGAAATAGATAGGAAAAAGAGCCAGGAAATAAACCATTCTTTGTTTCAAATCGAAAACAAAAAAGGAGACGTTTCTAAAATGTATGCACATGATATACACAACAATATAACGGCAAATAACATTACTTTACATGTTTTTCATGAATTTTGAAAAGCATAATTTTTGTTGCATATTATTGACACCTGGTAAGTTGCTTTCCACACCACCTGCATTTCAGCACATGAACCCTATCTGGGGGATAAAATTTTTTCCAATTTGGCGTTCAATGTATTTCCCATAAGAGAAAAACAAAAGAGAGTCATATTCATGTTACTTTTTCTAATAACTTTTATATGAACGGACACAACTTTTATGATTGCAACAGAATAACAAAACATGTAAGTTTACAAATCTAGCAAAAAATAAATCAAAACTGACGTCTCAAATGCTTTAAATTTAATATGAAAAATGTAAACAAACTACCTCTACAACGAGAAACAACAACACCAATACTCGTTTGAGAAAAAAGCAACACAGGGACGTAGCCGGGTTTTAGTTTTGTTTTCTTTAATTATGTTTGTATTGAAAATGAAGATTTCTTCTTTCTTATTTTGAAAATAAGAATTGTAAAAAATTAAACGCAAAATTTTATTTATTTAATTAAGGGTGTTATTGACCCCATGAGCTCCGCTAGTTTCTAAACACAAATTATATCTTATTGATGGTCACAAATAGTATACAAATATTTGTACTCCTTTTTTCTTAAGAACACAAATACACAAACCCAATACATATGTAAATAGATAGAAATACTTTATACCTACATCTTCATAAAAACATTACTGCAAAGTTTAGATGACGTAAGCTTTTACTTATTTGAAAACAGTAGTAAAATATATAATATAAAAATCTTCATAATTGACTCTTGTCTATGAAACCCCTTCCCTGACTACACACATGACACCAGTTTTGCTTACGACATGAATCCATTTTGGAAAGCAACAACAACAATACAGGTTTGTTTACATTTTTCATCTGCAAAATATAGGAAATTACACATAAGTTTTGATACATATTCTTCTTGATTAACTAACTCACATAAATTCTTTTTCTATTGCAACTATAAAATAAATACGTGTTCATAGAAAATTAATTAGCAAAAGCAATGTTTTTCAGACCTTTTTTGGATTTCTCTTATGGGAAATACATTGAATGTCAAAATGAAAAAAAAATGTATCCCCCTCATAGGGTTCACGCGGTGACTGCTAGGTGCCGTGACTCCATTCTCCAATAACGTGATCATTTTATCAGTAGTTATTGGGCGCGTTCAATGTTTGAATAGATAGCCTATCTAGGATAGCTTTGTATCCATGTATGTGTTTGAACGCAAGTCAGCTGTTGTTGACATTTCTCATAGGATAGCTTTGTATCCTAAAATTTTTAGGATAGCTTGGGATCTCTTTTCTGCCAACAGCTGTTTCGTCATCAGCTGTGTTCTAACAAGGGATTACAACAACACAAACCTATCCAGATCGCTTTAGTTCGGTGTTTGAACGTGGCCATTGACAGTGCCGGTTTTAAGGCAGGGCAGCCGGGGCTACAGCCCTGATGGCCTCCACAAAACAGGGGCCTCCACAATGGATGGAATTTCAAATTCCAACAAGTACATACCGCAAAAAATAAATAATAACCAAATGCAAGTCTTAAGAACAAGAATATAAAAAAGGGTTACGGAGAGGTTGTGATTTATTAATAATTATTATAATGCGTTTGTTTAGTTCTGCTTGAATGTATTCAATTATTTATGAGACTGGAATATTATAATCAAAAGTTAATTACATTCGTTAATTCAAATTTGAAATATATTCCTACAATTTACTCCTGCTTAATTTCTTATTTTTTGAGTGCATGTACGTAACTGGACAATTCTTAATACATAGCTCACAGCTCCTCTACTTTTCTCATTTTCTATGTCGACTGTCAACTCAACGACTACTTATTTTCTTATTGGTTATGGACTTTTTCAGGTGCATATTTTCTTGAGTCTTTTTCTAAAACTGATTATAAGAACCAAGAGCAAGCAGAATTTTGTGGTCACAAAAAAGACATTGGTCTTTGGCCTGACAGTGTAACAAATGCAATGATAAAAAAGGTTCCACAGAACTTCTAAATTGCGGTGCAGTACCGCGAAAAAGTATCAACTTTTTCGGAAATATTCAAAGAATTTGCTTAAACGCCACAATAAGAGACCTTCAATTCTGAATTTGCTTTTCTCCAACTACTGGGAAAATATCGTCGTCGTTCAATGAAAACTCCCTTACTCCATTTCATTTTATTTTGAGACATGCGTACTTTTTATGGATTTTTACAGACTAGAATTTGAAAATGTTTGATTTAAAGAAATGTTTCCCTTATAAATAAACCAATATAAGATTTAGAGACTTAAAAATGTTTATATTTTAATAAGTAGGTATTACATTTTAACGAGAGGTTTCTCGGTTTCTAAAAAAATGGAGCTAGGAAGTTTGTTTGAACGACGACGATATATTGTTAAGCGTGTTAGTTAATGTCCACTCAAAACATCAATTTCAGACTCAGTGAGAATATGAATTTTAAAGACTCATTCGAAATCAGTACAGTCAATTCCACTTAACTGCACTCCGTTTAACTGAAAACCTCACTTATCTGAAACAAGAAATTTATAACGGAGCCTTTTTGAGCATTTTGCACATAAACTACTTCGCATAATTGAACTTCGATTATATGAAAACTTTGCATAATTGAAACAAATATTTTCGTCTCAAATGCTAATTTTGCACTTATTCAACTTCGCATTAGTGAAACTACCATTGAATGCTGCCACTAAATCTTGAATCGAGCACACCCCTCGGATTTGGAATTTCAAAAACTCATTTCTTGTCCATCCGTCCCTGGAAGGTACGTAACCTTAAAAATATTGTGCAATGTTGTGGAAAATAAACCAAAATAAATGTAATATATTTTTTGTTGAATGAAATTTATTATTTTTTTTATGGAATTCCGCTTATTTGAAACAAGTTTCAGTTATCCGAAGTTCGGTTAGTTGAAAACTCCGCTTAATTGATGCAAATAGTCTGCAATTATCGTGTTCCATTTAAGCGGAGTCGACTGTAATGAGTTTAGTGTAACAGGAAAAAGTCACAGGACGCATCGATAAAGAACTATCGAGACAAAATCCTCAGAATTGTAGTTATTACCTACTATCAAATTCATTGGTGAATGCTGATGTTATAGCTATCATTGAAACTCATCATTGAAATGTTTAATGATTGATTCTGAGACGATTAATACTACGTTTTCACCAAAGGATAATCTGGGATTTAAGGAAAAAGATTTATGTGGTGTTTTCACCGGCTGAAAAGATTAAAAAGAAGATTAACTCTGACAGCACACTTCAAAAGCAAAAGGGGTTTAATTTTTTCTTATGAAGCGGAAGTGGGACAGAATGTTTTTTTTGTGTAAAACATTAGAGAACTGAATACAGCCACTGATGAATCCTTCAGCGCCATATAAGAATAGGTTAGTTTGATTTGTTCAACTATTTGTTCGAGGGAGATTTAACAAGATTAATTTTTAATCTTGTAGATTAACGAAAACAATTCTTATGGTAAATCTTGGAGATTTAAAGAAGATTTGAGGTAAATCTTATTAAATCTCGGTTTAGTGTTCGGTGAAAACGTAGTATAAGAGGCAAAATCAGTGATTATAATTTTTTGTAGTCAAACAAAATTTTCATTTTGACCCAGCCTTCAATATAAAATGAGTTTTACTATTTCAAGGATTGAACGCCCTTACCAATGATCATTGAACTATTCAGAATTTGTATGTGGAACGATGGACATGTTTGAAATTTTTTGTGGCAATGAATATTAATTGACTGATTTTATTCCTCAACACCTCAAAATCGAAGAACAAAATTTTCAATGATCATTTTCAATGATAGCTATAACAAAGGTCTAATTTGCTCACCGAGAAATGGAAATTTTCTGGAAATAAATTATTGAAACACTCGACTGAAAAAATTGGTAATTTTGATTGGAAAATAATGAGGGGCCAGGGTGCACTCTTTTGCTGCCCCAGGGCCTCCACACCTCTAAATCCAGCCCTGGTTATTGATGTTCTGCGAGCAACTGTGGCGGATATCCGTAGGTTTACATTAAATACTAGAAAATGTAGATTTATTCTGTTAACATAAATTGACAAATTGAAATAAACAAAGTTATAAAAAGATGTGTTATTTTGAATGCGTTCTACAAATCAAATGCACAAGTATGATATAATCAACGGCGAGGGGGGGGTGCGTTCGCGTTCGCAAGCGTTACCATTCTCCTTTGCCGCAGCGCGCCGGTTGCGCCGCAGTGCGCGTGAACGTGTGGCACCTCCCGCTACGCACCATTCAGCACGGCCGGCGTGGCCGGTGCGGTGTAGTCGGCGCGCCACGTCAACGGCGAACGGTAGCACGTGCGCGTCCCACCCTTCGCAGATTTTTTTTGCTTGAGTTCTTTCTTCATCGTATTCATCTACATCAATCATCATCATATGCTTCAAAAATTATGCTCAAGTACCTAACTATATTTTGCGATGTAGTGACTAAGTTCCTTGCGTGATTTCTATACCTTTTGGACATAATTTCCAAATGCATTTTGGAAATCAGGCTAGAAAAAGCTGTTTTCTGGTCTTATTTCCAAAATGATTTTGGAAATTAAACCAAAAAGTTGATCTTTTTTTGGCGTTATTTTTTGGGTCTTTTTCCAAAAGTGCTGCGTAATTTCCACGTTTTTTGGCGAGTTTTCCTTTATAATTATGGGCGCTTTTTCCAGAAATTTAATGCCAAACAATTTTGAGCTTTTTTCCCAAAACTCTTTTTGGCGAAATTTCCTATGGCGTGATTTCGGGGAGCCTTTTCCCCTTACATTTCTACACCCATCACCTATTATGTGTCAAAAAGATTAACAATACGACTCAAAAAAATGAATCGTGTAATCTAGCTCCAACGAAAGTACCTACGAATAGGGGGGTTTATATGGAATAACATCTTGTCAAACATAGAAACCATCGATGTTTGATCATTTAAACGCAAAAGCAACCAGGTGTGGAATTGGCTAAGGTGATTTGTGATAGTTGACAGTCACATAACCATAGTTTTGCTTTTATGTTGTGACTGTCAATTATCACAAATCACCTTAACCGATTCCACCCCAGGTTGTCAAACTATGTTGAATAGGTTTCAATTCAAAATATTTTGGAAGCTTCCATTTCCATCAAGCAATGTTTGACAACATGTTGCTTCATATAGAGATGAGTGACGCTTATCGATGTGAACAAAATATGTATCTCTGTCAGTTTTGAATAAAAATTACTTTTTGAACATGTCATATTCAAGCCTTTAGCCTATACTTTATTTTGTCTAAGCATGTCTTGGGCAGAGAATATCAAATAAAGAAGCCAATCCTTCGTACGTTTCACCCCCCAAAACCCATTTGTTTACATTGTTGTATTTGTAATTTAATTTCGTGTCGAAGAAATAGATGTGAATTGCAACAACAACAAGACCTGTGCTGAATGATGTGCTGATTGACTAGTTGATTCTATGTGTGCGTTTTGCACTGCTTTTCACTAATACTTTGCAAATCTAATACATCAGCTGTTCACTTCCAGCTTGTAGGCAAATCAAATTGACAGCTGAGGATTGACTTCTTTATTTCATATTCTCTGGTCTTGGGCCTATATTTGCTCCAAAAAAAGCTATGCGCAATTCATTAAAAAATTTTAGAAATCTTTGATTTTTTTTATTTACTGCCATCAATTGCGATAGGAAATTTAATTTCGAACAAAAAGTTTCGGCTGTAAAATTCTCAAATTCGAATTAGTTTCCGAGTAATACCAAACATATTGAAAAGTTGCCAGTGTGACAATTCTCTCTGAAACGCAATGGTGAATTTTCGGTTTTAAGTGTGCTTATATCCCAAACACATATGTTCAATAATAAGACCCTTGAACGCAATTGTTCCCCACATATTCCAGTGGACATCAAGGCTATCATGGCCACCTTTGCTGATGATACTGCAATATTAGTGCCAGGTAAATCCATTACAAAGGCTACACAAAACCTGCAAAATGAGTTCTGTAAAGTTGGTGATTGGACGCAAAAATGGCGTATCAAATTTAAAGAAACAAAAAACGTTGCAATTAGCCAATTGCGCAAATATATCCTCAATATTTGCCATAGGATAATGGTCAGTTTCAATAAATTTATTAATTGTGACTTTGCAGTCAATACATAGCCTGACCCCACCATTTTGCTTTGGGACACAAACTATGGGCGATGCCCACTGACTATACTTTACTGATACCAAAATACCTTCTCTTACTAGCCTATCGATCTCTTCGGACACGGTTTCCCTTAGCCTGTATGGTACTGCGTAGGACTTACAAAAAATTGGGTTAGCACCTTCTTTTATATTTATCTCAGCTCTATAACCAACAATTACTTGATTTGGATCATCGGAAACCACATACGGAAAATTCTTACGAATATAAATCAAAATGTCATTACCTTCCACATCTGCATCTACCTTTTTTACAGCCATCAACTCTTTTTTAAACAAATTTTCTCTCCAACTCGGCACAAATTCACACAACCAACTTCTTCCAAATAATGGTGTAAACACCGGACTTTCAACCACAATTAGTTCCAATTCTTTTTTCTCATCATCGAACTCCACCTGCACGACAGCTTTACCTACGACTTTAACCTTACAATCCGAAATAGTACACAGCTTTAAATCACAATTTATAATTGGAACATTAGAAAACTTATCTATAAACTCTGAATATGATATAATTGATGCTCCTGCACCTGTATCAATCTCCATCATCAGCAACACGTGGTTAATTCTAACCTTCACCAGCAATCCTCGCTCTGCTTGCAGATTATTTATCTCGTATACGGATCTCACATTCTGCCGATCTCCAGCGTCATCTCCTCTTCCTCGATACTAGCATATATACTAGCAATATGCCCTTGTTAAATGCAAATCATATTTTTTGCTTGACACTCGCGATCGTTGTGCTGCCTCCCACAATGTTTGCACTTATTTTGATTAAAGTTTCCTTTGACGAATTCCGGTTTTTTCGATTTTAGTTGTTTCGTAGAGTTTCTCTGTTTGATTAAATTTACGCCAGATGTTGGATGCATCGTTCTCTGGTCTTTTTCGGACATCTCTTTGTTGAGAGCTATCTCGTAACATTTATCGAAGGTTCTCTCGTCGTCTGTTAGAATATTTTGTTGAACTCTTTCGTTACGTAGACTTATGCCCAGTTGCACCAAAATTCACTAAAAGCGGTTTTTGCTAAAATGGTGTTAAAATTTATCGGACTGATAAATTTATTTGGGTTGCACCAATCTCTTTCGTGCATTTTTTAGCTAAAATGCAGTTCATGAACCACCCCTGGATTTTATCATATGTTTATTAAACTGAACGAAAAAATTTAACAAGTGCAAGTGAGATAGCAATAAGGAAAATGTGAATACACAATGAACAGAAACAAGGTATTCTCATTAGATACAGCCAATGCGCCATCTTGTTGTTTTTATTATTATTTATTATTTTCTTTTTTTTTCAGAGAAATTATGAAACTATTGAAATTGATACCAACTAACACTAATATTTTTTCGACACACTCTTGGAAATTATGAACAGATATTTTAAAGCGACGTCATCGAATTCAGAAAATGGATTTCTCTGTGAACCTGAACAACTCTTCGACTTCTCGCCATTTTTAGGTGTAGTTCGTTATCAGATGAACACACGATGCCCAGTCTATAATTTTTCTGGAATAATTTATTTATTTTAGTAGTGAATTATAAATAGGAAACAAAATGCCTTCACCTGTTGTTTTCGTTATTTTAATTTGGAATTAACAATATTCCGTCAAAAAAATTGAATTATTTTGTTTGTAGGTAGTTAGATATGTTCGTTTAAACTTGCTTTTAAAATTTATCTGGAGGAAAATGGAACTTTAGTTTATTGGTTCGTTTATTGGCCTGTTAGATTAAGAAGTGGTTGGTGCAACCGATAAATGTCATTTTAAAATTAAACGAAGCAATAAATATTTAAAAGAGGTCGGTGCAACTGGCCATTAGACCCACTATGAATTTGTCAGTGAGAGCATCTTCCAATGCTAGATGTCTCAGGCTGCTCGCATTGGTTGCCTTTTCATCGATAAAATCACCAAATTTGCATGTTTCGGTGAGGTTTCTCAGCTTCACTATGAAGTCACTAATTGATTCCCCCTCTTCTTGCCTGGCCTTCTGGAACTTAAAACGTTCAGCACGTTTATTATGCTTTGGTGCATAATGACTATGAAGCAAAGTGATTAGTTCTTTAAACGTTTTGGTACTCGGCAACGCTAGAGCTGAGAGTGATTTGAGCACTTTATACACCTCTGATCCCACAAGGGTTATGAAAACAGGTGTTTGCATGGATTCTTCGATACTGTTCGCTATAAAATACTGTTGGACTCTGTCTTTATACGCTTCAAAGTCTTCTCCTGGCACGAATTCATTTATATTGCCTACAAATGCCATTTTTCTTTTGGGACTTTCTTCTAAATCTTCGTCAGCTGGTTCTTCTTTTTTAGCGCTGGGATTTCGTGTAAGCTTCCTAGGCATCACAGCTATCCTTCACAGTCACATGGATAATATAATCCACTTAT
The DNA here is from genome assembly GCA_963921185.1 of Dasysyrphus tricinctus. Classification (NCBI taxonomy): domain Eukaryota; kingdom Metazoa; phylum Arthropoda; class Insecta; order Diptera; family Syrphidae; genus Dasysyrphus; species Dasysyrphus tricinctus. Next base: position 173,503,082 of record OY992531.1, on the reverse strand, counting down.
ATCTGCTCAATCACAATTTATTTCTTACCAATAAGAACTTCCAAAACATCCTCGTCGCCAATATTGTATGTAAACGAACGTCTTTTATTTCTAGTTTAATATTTATTCGAACTTCATATTATGTAATTTATAATTTTAATAATCTTATGTCCAGTTGCACCAAAATTTACTAAAAGCGGTTTTTGCTAAAATGGAGTTAAAATTTATCGGACTAATAAATTTATTTGGGTTGCACCAATCTATTTTGCGCATTTTTTAGCTAAAATGCAGTTCATGAACCACCCCTGGATTTTATCATATGTTTATTAAACTGAACGAAAAAATTTAACCAGTGCAAGTGAGATAGAAATAAAGAAAATGTGAAAACACAATAAACAGAAACAAGGTATTCTCATTAGATACAGACAATGCGCCATCTTGGTGTTTTTTTTATTATTATTTATTATTTTCTTTTTTTTTAGAGAAATTATGAAACTATTGAAATAGATACCAACTAAACAACACTAATATTTTTTTCGACACACTCTTGGAAATTATGAAAAAATATTTTAAAGCGACGTCATCGAATTCAGAAAATGGATTTCTCTGTGAACCTGAACAACTCCGACGCGACGTCTCGCCATTTTTTGGTTAAGTTCGTTATCAGATGAACACATGATGGCCAGTCTATAATTTTTCTGGAATAATTTATTTATTTAAGTAGTGAATTATAAATAGGAAACAAAATGCCTTCACCTGTTATTTTCGTTTTTTTAATTTGGAATTAACAATATTCCGTCAAAGAAAATTGAATTATTTTGTTTGTACCTACAAATGTACCTAGACATGTTCGTTTAAACTCGCTTTTAAAATTTATCTGGAGGAAAATGGAATTTTAGTTTATTGGTTCGTTTATTGGCCTGTTAGATTTAGAAGTGGTTGGTGCAACCGATAAATGTCATTTTAAAATTAAACGAAGCAATAAATATTTAAAAGAGGTCGGTGCAACTGGCCATTAGATTTAGGTAAGAGTAATTAGTACTTTTCTGTATTAAGGCATTCAAACTTTACAAACAAAAATATAAACAATGCTCCAATTCTTATAAACAGTACAGCAGTACCTTACTCCAATACCGCGAGCCAATTACCTTGGAATGACTTTGGATGCAAAGCTTAAATGGAAAGAACATATCAAAAAGAAAAGAGAAGAACTAAACTTGAAGTACAGAAAAATGTACTTGTTACTAGGAAATAACTCTGACCTATCTATCCAGAACAAAGTAATGTTATATAAGCAAGTATTGAAACCCGTTTGGACATATGGCATCCAACTATGGGGCTATACAAAGAAAAAACAAATGCTGAGCCCATCCAAAAATTCCAAAGCAAGCAATCAGCGACAGTCACACGAACTCCGAAATGGAGACCGTCTTAAATGTACGAGACAATGTTCGGAGATTAAAAGGAACCAAGCCTAATGAGCTGATGGTCTAAAAGCTATGGGAAAGTGTTATAACTTTAAACTTTCTCCAATGTAATTTATAGACTAATGCCCAGTTGCACCAAAATTCACTAAAAGCGGTTTTTGCTAAAATGGAGCTAAAATTTATCGGACTGATAAATTTATTTGGGTTGCACCAATCTCTTTCACTCATTTTTTAGCTAAAATGCAGTTCATGAACCACCCCTGTATTTTATCATCTGTTTATTAAACTGAACGAAACAATTTAACCAGTGCAAGTGAGATAGCAATAAGGAAAATGTGAATAGACAACAAACAGAAACAAGGTATTCTCATTAGATACAGCCAATGCGCCATCTATGGTGTTTTTTATTATTATTTATTATTTTCTTATTTTTTTTAAGAGAAGCTATGAAATTATTGCAATAGATACCTCATTAATATTTTTTCGACACACTGCTTGGAAATTATGAACCGATATCTTAAAGCGACACGTAATCGAATTAGAAAATGGATTTATCTGTTAACCTGAACAACTCTTCGACGACTCACCATTTTTTGGTTTAGTTCGTTATCAGATGAATACATGATGTCCAGTCTATAATAATTTTTCTGAAATTATTTATTTATTTAAGCAGTGAATTACAAATTGGAAACATAATGCCTTCACCTGTTGTTTTCGTTATTTTAATTTGGAATCAACAATATTCCGTCAAATAAAATTGAATTTTTTTTTTTTGTGGGTACATAGGTATGTAGCTAGATATGTTCGTTTAAAATTGCTTTTAAAATTTATCTGGAGGAAAATGGAATTTTAGTTTATTGGTTCGTTTATTGGCCTGTTAGATTTAGAAGTGGTTGGTGCAACCGATAAATGTCATTTTAAAATTAAACGGAGCAATAAATATTTAAAAGTGGTCGGTGCAACTGGCCATAAGAAAGAAAAATCATTTGTCATTTTCACCGGTGGTCTTAGTGCGGTAAGAGTCACACACTACTCGGAACCGATTCTTACCGAGTGTCTTTTGAAGATTTCCATCGGATAAAAAAAGTATAATTCTCTTATCGATTATCGGCCTTTTTCGAAAACGTCATCTGCAGAATGTTCCTTAACGCAAATTGCTAAAGTCACATGCTCGAAAACATCATCTGCGGTGCAGCAGCGCAGTAAAAAAATTGAGTTGACGATACAAAAATTGAGAAACCAGAGAGCGTATTCGTAAATATAAATTGCGTTTACGAGTAATTTAAATAACGTTCGTAAAACCGACGATTGCAATCTGCGTCAAAAAATGACGATCAAATTGACTTTGATTTGACGTTTTCGAAAACGGCCGTCGTCTCCACTGATTGTCAACCACATTAGATGTCTGTCCCATAACTGGCTGAACAGAATAGAGTGCTGCAACTGGAGCTGCAGCTGCAACTGGAATAGCTGTCAAAAAGTGTCGTACGTGATTTTTTTCACGCGCCCACAATGCAGCTGTCTGACATTTTAGTATCGAAAATAAAAATGAAAACAAAAATAAAAATTAATAATGATGAAAAAGAAGCTACAATTGCTTTACGTCTTTATGAGACATTGAAAAGAGTTTAAAAATTACTTTAACCCACATGTAAACACTCTGTTTTGCTCACAATTTCGAAACGTCAAAAAAGCTGCAAGCAAAAGTTAAAAGTTGGCCAACTTTTCCAGTTGCGTCTGCAGCTCCGTCTGCAGTTGCGTCGTGTTCTGTTCGCATCATTGTGGGTATTCAACATTTTGACAGCTATTCCAGTTGCAGCTCCGTCTCCATTCTGTTCAGCCAGTAAATGGCAATTAGTGCAAGCTGTTTGCGTAGCTTCATAAGAAGTTCATTTACAAAAGTAAAATTGATAAATTAATAAAATGTGGATAAGTTTTAGGAAGTAAATAAACGGACTGAAACGGAAATATCACAATACTGACTGGTCCTTACAAGATTTTGACAACGTTTCCAACCCACAAATTTTCCGGAAAAATAGTTTAATTTTTTGTATAATTTAATTGGCAATTCGGAAGAACTCTCGTTTGGGAAACGATAATAAAAAAAACGGGTGCATGTACTTTGATTCTGAAGTTTTCATATCGCTGTATGCGTTTAGCCTCTCATGCAGTCATGCTGATGCCGAAATGTTTTTTCACATTTGCAAACATGGCGGACACAAATACAAAGAAAACAACAGTAAAGCATATGAAAATTTCCTATTTTTGGGTAAAATCTAGTTTTAGTTGCATTGAACAACAGTTTGAAAAGTTGTGTGTTTGAATGTGTAAGTAGTTCTGATTTAGCAACAGCGTAAAGTCGTCGTAAATGTAGTAAAGTTTTAAACTTCGTAAATTTGTCAAATTTTCCATACAAATTCTTACAGAATTACGAAGTTTTAAAGTTTACAACGTTTACGATGAGTTTACGCTGTTGTATGAATACCCTTTTTTTGTTTCCATTTTGTAAGTTCTTTTTGTAATTCACGCGGTGAAAATTTGAAAAAATAGGATAGTAAAAGGTGTATATAATGAATCTGTTCCGGATAGAAAATTACAGAAAAGTACAGGATTGCGTACTCCAAGCTGTTCTTCATTCTATCACCATGATGTTTTTGAGAACAGTTGAGAACAATATTTCCTACACCTACTTTTGTGGTTGAGAAAGTGAGTGAGAAATGTCGAAATACCAGTACCAGTTGATTTGTTTGTCTGGGATAATAATAAGCAAAAATTTATCTCACGAATTTCTGTGTACACAGAAAAAACTCACTCTTGTGGAATTGGGCCCCTGATGTAGTTTTTCTTTATTTAACACAGCAAATATAAACCAACGTTTGACGTCTATCTCCCCTTCAAGCGAACGAGTCCATTTTGGATCCGCAAACGTAGTAGACAATGTACGAACGAAATAATTAGCGAAACCAAAAAGTAAAGTAAAAACATTTCCCTATATGAAACAAACTAAAACGTGCAATGATCTTCACCCCGAGACAAAACTAAGAAAATAAGTGGAGAGAATTAAAATCACTGTAGTCACAAGAAATTTATTTATGTGCATGCAACACTCATTTTTTCAAGGGTCCAAGAAGTACCGACAAAGTGCGGTCATTTTTGAAAACAGTTTGATTTCACAGTTTGGGGGAACCTGGGGAAGAGAGAGTTGTTCTCATTTTCGAACTTCGAAAAAGAGCTATGAGTGGTTGGTGAATAGCACAAATATAATTTGAGTTAGGAGCCTCATAAACTTAAGAGCCGTTTATGAGTGCTCGGTGAATACCACCCTTAAATTCTGAAATCAAATCCAGGGGCCCAATTCCACAAGAGTGAGTTTTTTTCTGTGTACACAAACATTCGTGTACACATCGATTTTTGCGATTCGGCAAAAGTGAGTTTTAAGTTTTTGACAGATAACGCATGCACAATAAGTCAAATTTATTTATATTTGTTTTGGGTGTGAATAGAATGTGTACACAGAAAATCATTCACCCTTGCGGAATTGGGCCCCAGAATCGTTTTCTCTTCTTTTCAGGAGAAGAATTATTGTCATTCTGAATGTCAATAGAACACTTTCAGAAGGGCTTACACGCATTTCAAACGCCTTTGGATTGCCAATCGAAAAGGCCATAAGAGGAGCAGTACACTGCTACTCCTCTTAGGCATAAGAGGAGGAGTACACTGCTACTCCTCTTAGGGTCACTTTTTTCAGATCGAGATATTCCTATTTCGATGTTAAACCTGAGCTAACTCCTGGAACGTATATTTCAGTCAAACTTAAAGCCCAAGTTAACTCCGAGCTAACTCACCTAACAGTAGGCTAACTCAACAGATACTTCTGACAAATGCTTGTCAAAAAATATTGAAATTGAAGTGCGACGCTTTGGAAAGGGTGATTTCAATTGTGGCGCCATCTCAATATATTGATATTAAGGGTGGTATTCACCGAGCACTCATAAACGGCTCTTAAGTTTATGAGGCTCCTAAATCAAATTATATTTGTGCTATTCACCAACCACTCATAGCTCTTTTTCGAAGTTCGAAAATGAGAACAACTCTCTCTTCCCCAGGTACCCCCAAACTGTGAAATCAAACTGTTTTCAAAAATGACCGCACTTTTTCGATACTTTTTGGATCCTTGAAAAAATGAGTGTTGCATGCACATAAATAAATTCCTTGTGACTACAGTGATTTTAATTTCTTTCTACTTATTTTCTTAGTTTTGTCTAGGGGTGAAGATCATTGCACGTTTTAGTTTGTTTTATGCAGGGAAATGTTCTTACTTTACTTTTTAGTTTTGCTAATTATTTCGTTCGTACATTGACTACTGCGTTTGTGGATCCAAAATGGACTTGAAGGGGAGATAGACGTCAAATGTTGGTTTATATTAGCTTATTAAATGAAGAAAATCTACATCAGGGGCCCAATTCCACAAGAGTGAGTTTTTTCTGTGTACACAGAATTTCGTGTACTCATCGATTTTTGCGATTCGGCAAGTGTGAGTTTTAAGTTTTTGACAGATAACGCATGCACAATCAATCAAATTTATTTACATTTGTTTTGGGTGTGAACAGAATATGTATACACAGAAAATCAGTCACCCTTGCGTAATTGGGCCCCAGAACAGTATAAATGTGTGAGAACTGTCAAAACTGTCTGATTCAAGCAAAAAGTTTTTCTGAGATAAATTTTAGCTTATTATTATCCCAGACAACAAACAAATCAACTGGTACTTCGACATTTCTCACTCACTTTCTCGACCACAAAGTAGGTGCAGGAAATATTGTTCTTAACTGTTCTCAAAAACATCATGGTGATAGAATGAAGAACAGCTTGGGCAAGGTTTTTACTCATGGAGTACACAATCCTGTACTTTTCTGTAATTTTCTATCCGGAACAGATTCATTATATATAGGTACACCTTTTATTATCCTATTTTTTCAAATTTTCACCGCGTGAATTACAAAAAGAACTTAAAAAATTGAAACAAAAAATAAAATTCCTGAAGACAAAAGGATTTTCAATAGGTATGTGTGCGTGCGAGACTCATTTTTGTAAGGATGCAAAAAGTACCGACAAAATGAGTCAGTGAATTTTCTTGAAGGGTTACTTCAAAGGTTTTCGAATTAGTTTTCGGAGAGAGCGCTCATAACTTTATGAGTGGTCAGGACCACTCATAAGTCTTATGAGCGCTCATAAATATTCACTATTATTGCTTGGTGAATAGGTTTATGAGCCTCATAAGTTATGAGCCGTCGGTGAATACCGCCCTAAGTGTCGCCATCGATTTCAATACATTTTAACACCAGCAAATTTGAATTAATCCTCCACTGAAAGTGGTTTTATTTATTTATTCCTAACTGTACAATAGTGGTTCAAATTGTGATCTGTAGTGCAAAAATTTTAGGTCACCGATTTCAGCGATTTATCTGAAGTCAATGATGGTTGAAGTATGTAATTGGCTGCTATCACTTACTTGAACCTTGAACTCCAGTTAATTCACCGAAGTTGGTGAGTTAAATTGATCAACTATGGATCAAAATTTGAACCACGTTTGTACATCTGGTCCTTTGAAAATTTAATAACACAGTCTGAGGTGGTGCTATTACTAAAATGACATGCTTTTTAGTAGATATTCCAGAATCCAGTTCCTACGTTCTGTAACTCTCGCATCGATAAAATCAGTCGAGAAACGTTGAAAAATGGAACAAAACTCATGCATTTTGTTTCAGTTTTCATCGTTTCTCTACCAGTTTTTTCGATGCGAGAGTTACAGAATAAAGGCACATAAAGGCAAAACTATTTAAATATGTTCAGAAAGCTCTTTTAGAAAGTGGCTCTTAGATAGTAAATAAAAACACGAACACTTCACCGCCCTTCATCCATACAAGAAGCATATTTTCTTTAAAAAATATAAGCAGTTTATGCAAAGGTACATAAATATCAACTACCAATAATTTAATACATAGTTGAAACATGAATTAGGAAAAGGAAATATTTATTTTAACAATTAAATAAACGAAAGAAAACAAAACACAGATAAAAACTTGTAACAGTAGTGACAGATAGAGATGGAGTGTTTGGAAGTGATATTTCATTTCAAATGATTTCGAACAAGTTTTCGAAGAGAGCTCTCATAACATTAGAGTGGTCAGGAACACTCGTAAGCTTTATGAGCTCTCATAAATATTCATTATTATTGGTTGGTGAATTGGTTTGTGAGCCTCTTAAGTTATAAGCCGTCTTAGGGCGGTATTCACCGAACGCTCATAACTTAAGAGCTTCATAAACCTATTCACCAAGCAATAATAGTGAATACTTATGAGCGCTCATAAAAGTTATGAGTGGTCCTGACCACTCATAAAGTTATGAGCGCTCTCTCCGAAAACTAATTCGAAAACCTTTAAAGAAAATTCACTGACTCATTTTGTCGGTGCTTCTTGGATCCTTACAAAAATGAGTCTCGCACGCACACATATTGTAATTCCTTTTGTCTTCAGGAATTTTATTTATTTTTTTAATTTTTTAAGTTCTTTTTGTAATTCACGCGGTGAAGATAATTCTTTTGTCCGTTTGCAGTGAAAATTTGAAAAAATAGGATAGTAAAAGGCGGTGTTTATAATGAATCTGTTCCGAATAGAAAATTACAGGATTGTGTGTTCCATGAGTAAAAACCTTGCCCAAACTGTTCTTCATTCAGTCACTATGTCGTCGCCCGAGAATTGTTTTGTTGTAAACGCCAAAATGCACTTTTTTAAAGTGGGTATGCAGTAGTATGTTTTCGAAGGTCCTCTTTCTATTTCTGCAATCAGAATTGACCTATCATTTACCGTTGCTGAGATAATTAGTATGCATTTTGTCGTATATCCACAAAATAAGCATACCCTTAGTTTTGGGTTGTCGTAAGCGCCACTTTTTGGCATATACGACAAAAATTCCATGTGTTTTGCCGCAATTTTTTTGTTAGTATTGTTTTATCGCATATCCATAGGCTTAACACATACGACCGAAAATTTATAATAAAATCTTAAAATGGTTTTGTCGTACGTGCATGAAACTCACATAGAATGTAAGACTGATGATCAGTCAGTACACATACATATACAACACATATGGAAACAAAATATGCTACCAATAGACTATAAAGCATTTTCTGCCAGAGCAGGCCAATTAAATTTCTTTGATATTCCATTCAGTAAAATTAAATTTCTGAAATATAATAATACCGATCTCTTTACATTGTTTTACAAAACAAGTGGTAGAGAAATGGACTTTCGAAATGACTTAATATTTAAGAAATCAACCAAATCTAATCTGAAAACTCCAAAAAATTTGTTCAGCCTATGCCTTCAAGTCACAAGCAACTCGAAGCCTATATCAAAAGAGAAAATTAGTGATCTTAAGAGTCTATTTATTTTTATGCTTAAGGCAGACCAAGCCTATTATGAAGCCTCATTCAAATCGAAAAATTAGAACAAAATCATGAATTTAATTATGATTTTATTTTGCTTATTGTTTTCCAAATAAAATAAAATATACTCTTCCGTAGGTTTCGGTGTGTTGAATTTGAATCTGAAGTCAGAAAAATTTTATCGGGCTACGTTTTTGAGATATTCTTGTTATAAAATCGAAAAAAAAACAGCTTTTTGGCTGTTTTCTAAGTTGTATTGTAACGTGAGGTAAATTATTCCAGCAAAAATTTTAATTGTTTCTGAAAGAACTAATTTTCTTCTTTTAAAATCAGTTTAAACCTTCCCGAAACCTCTTTTTTCTCGGAGAAATCTTCAGTTAATTGTAGGCCTTCCATTTATGACAAAAATACAATGTAAAGGAGAATGGGCAAAAATTTATGGGAGCTGGTCCATTTCCCAATACAAATGTGTCATACATCTTTGAAAAGGTTTTTATGAGTACATCATTTCATTATAGCAGTTGAGCTCTAAACCATGGGGTTCACGAGATATTCATCTAATGTTGATTAGGAACAAAATGTCCAAATATGGAGTTGCATTATTGTTTTTTTCGGTGCTTTGAAGCCGAATATCTCGCGGAACCCATGGCTTAGAGCTTAACAGCCATATAATTAAATGTTGTACCAGAATAACCTTTTCAACGATATATGAAACATTCGTATTGAAAAATGGACCATTTCTCATAAAGTTTTGCCCCTTCTTTACATTGTACTTATATCTTAAATGAAAGGCCTACAGTTAACTGAAGATTTCTCAGAGATGAAAGGAGGCATCGGATAGATTTAAACTGATCTTAAAAGAAAAAAATTAGTTATTTCAGAAACCATTAAAAATTTTGTTGAAACAATTTACCTCACGTTACAATACAACTTTGAAAACAGCAAAAAACGGGGTTTTCGATTTTATAACGGGAATATCTCAAAAACGTGGCCCGATAAAATTTTTCTGACTTCAGATTCAAGCTCAGCGCACTAAAAACCAACTGAAAAGTATATTTTGGTTTCTGTTGGCTTTAGTTATTTAAGTTTATGGTCATAGAATGATTTTATATATATTGTATTAAACAAAATGTTATTTAATAGATTTATTGTTATTTTTACATTTATTTTTGATAATCTTAGGATGACTTTTGTGTTATATTTTATAAAAAAATGTTATATTGATCTCATATTTACTAACTTGTAAATTTTACAGTCATAGGATGACTTGACCTTTTATGTTTTTATAATTAATGTTTTGTATGCCAAAGCTGCCCTAGTACAAGAAGACTATTTTTTTTTGTGTTTTTATGTTTATTAAATAAAAAAATACTGTTAACTTTGAAAATAGTTTTTTTTTTTATTTGGTTCCCATACTAATTCGTATTGGTGCTTGAATATTGCAATGTCGTACGTGCGTTCACTTTGTCGTACGTGTATGGGATGGAAACAAATGCTCATTTTGGTGGCGTATACGACAAACTCATTTTGGGTAAAAACCTTTATAATTTGAAAACTAAAACAGGTAGGACAGTTTTGAATACATTAATCAAAAGAAGATATTCCACACAATATTATTAAAAAAAGAAAAAACAAACTTTATCGTTCAGATTTTTTTTTATATGAACGCAAACCTTTAAATGCGATTTCCCAAAAACGTAAAATTGGCGTATACAACAAAACAATTCTCGGGCGACGATGTGTTCCATGATGTTTCTCAAAACAGTTAAGAACAATATTTCCTGCACCTACTTTTGTGGTGGAGAAAGTGAGTGAGAAATGTCGAATTACCAGTACCAGTTGATATGTTTGTCTGGGATATTAATAAGCTTAAATTTATCTCAGAAAAACTTTTTGCTTTAACCTGACAGTTTTGATAGTTTTCACAAATTTATACTGTTCTGGGGCCCAATTCCGCAAGGATGACTGATTTTCTGTGTACACATTCTATTCACACCCAAAACAAATGTAAATAAATTTGATTGATTGTGCATGCGTTATCTGTCAAAAACTTAAAACTCACACTTGCCGAATCGCAAAAATCGATGAGTACACGAATTTCTGTGTACACAGAAAAAACTCATTCTTGTGGAATTGGGCTCCTCATGTAGTTTTTCTTCATTTAACACAGCTAATATAAACCAACGTTTGACGCCTATCTCCCCTTCAAGCGAACGAGTCCATTTTGGATCCGCAAACGTAGTAGACAATGTACGAACGAAATAATTAGCGAAACTAAAAAGTAAAGTGAGAACATTTCCCTTTATAAAACAAACTAAAACGTTCAATGATCTTCACCCCGAGACAAAACAAAGAAAATAAGTGGAAAGAAATTAAAATCACTGTAGTCACAAAGAATTTATTTATGTGCATGCAACACTCATTTTTTCAAGGATCCGAGGAGTACCGACAAAGTGCGGTCATTTTTGAAAACAGCTTAATTTCACAGTTTGGGGGTACCTGGGAGAGATGTTCTCATTTTCGAACTTCGAAAAAGAGCTATGAGTGGTTGGTGAATAGCACAAATATTATTTGAGTTAGGAGCCTCATAAACTTAAGAGCCGTTTATGAGTGCTCGGTGAATACCGCCCTTAGTCTTACTAGAAAGAAAAAATCTTTTTCAATATATTTTCCAGATTATTTTGGACTGCAACAATGGCGATGTCCTTTTTGGGAATGAGTATATTTTGTTACTATACATTTCAAAGATACTACTCTGACCCTGTGAGCATGACTGTGGATACCGAATATATTCACTGGAACTTTTCATTTCCTGCAGTAAGCATATGTCTTATAAAGGGCAAGTTTTCTTCACCTCTGATGCCGTTAATAGAAAAATTTAACATAACTTACAAAGGATCCGAAACAAACTTCTTGCGATTAGTGCACATGTGCATGTTTGAAAATACTGTACGCTTTGATGTATCCCAGCTTCAAAAATGTGATGAACTAGAATCCTTATATGGGCTAAGTATCGACAAAATTAATGAAATGGTAAGATTTGTTTCTAGATTTACATATATAAATTTGCACACATGTGTCGAGTGTTGAAAAATATTTAAGCAGTTTCATAAAATGTTGTCTTATGTTGAATTCCTTACAACCAAAAAATAGATTTCGATAAGATTTACTTGTTTTAGATCTGAAATGAGTACATAACCTAATATTCTTTTTTTATTTTTAGTACTTACCGCAGGACTGCAAACAATTCTTGGATGCTCTGTACTTCAACAATGAATTATTAAGCAATTGCTCAGATTATCTCAAATTTCACAAAACAGAACGAGGGTACTGCTTCATTTTTAACACTATCATCGATAAGTAAGAACAAAATATCAATATTAATTTTGTTATAACTCCTTGCTTTTAGTGACCTATCATTTGAAAATCTAAAGGCGAAATATACATTCTTCTTGAAAACTAAAAAACTTTCGATGCGACTGAAGGGTTTTAAACTTTGGCGGTATACAGTAAGTAAAGTCATCTAAAATGATAATTATTTTGTTTTTTGTGCACTCATCTTCGTTTAAAAAATAATTTAAATGTTAAATACAACAATAATTTCATCTATTAAGCGACGATTAACATCTCTGCTTACGTACTAAGCAAATATAAAAACAGAATTATATCTTCTGTACCTGTTATACAGTGATGGCGTTCTTGTGTAGGTACTTTTATTTCAAGCGAAGAAGTGGGCACAAAAAAACACTTATTGTGAAATCAGAGTATAAACAAAAACGTGCCTACCAGGGTAGCAGTTGGCAGGTGACTCTAAATAAAGGTAGAACTATAATAGTCGGAAGGGCACTTAAGCTAATGTCAAAAGCCAATGAAAAGCAGCTTTCAGTACCGTCAAAAGGAGAACACACCCATAATAGGTTTGCTCCTTGCCGACTTTCAAACAGTTTGAAACCGCCAGATTTAGTGCGAAGTCGTTCCACACTTCAAAAATTGTACTGGTCCGCACCAAATCTGGCGGCCTGAAACTGTTTGAAACTGTTTGGGACTAACCAAGGAACAGGGTTAATGTAATTATCATCTATCTCTTTTTGGCATTCCTTTTTCACCAAATGTCAAAGTTGAACGAAACTTGACGAAATCTTCCACTCCGCAATTATAGCTGCGTCATATGATTTCCGTGTATTCGCTTGTTTTTTTGAAACCACTTAAGTACCCCTCCGAGCATTATGGTTCCAGCTTAACCCATTACTTATTTAATTTGCGATTAAATTATGTCCCCTTTCACATGAAGAAACAAGTTGCTGGAAATTTTGTTGACGTTTTCTTTTAATCTCCTTAAAAATCTCTTGTACCCCTCAAACGAGGAAACAAATCTCCAGGCAATTTTTGAGATTTTCTTTGAAAGTCTATTGGTTGAACACACCTTCACCTAGATGTGAAAGGTAATGTCAAAAAAAAACTCTTCAAATCCTCGACCGGGGAGATTTTGTTCACCCCTCTTTCCTCCTGCCCTTCTCAACATGGAACTCAAAGTTGCTTGCAACTCAGTTTCCTCGTGTGAAAGGGAACACACCTATCTTTAAACTACAAATTAACAAGGTTATGTAATTATTTGATTATATTGAATTTCAAATAACAAAGAGCACTGGACACGATATAAAGGGTGTTTTTTATTTGGAGGTATAGAACTTTGAAATGTAATAAAACAAAGATGATTTTATTTTAAATTTAATCATCTTCTGGCATTAAAGTTTAAATGTAGTACCTCGTGGCATGATGGTTAGTGCGTAGGACTGTCATGCCGAAGGTGTGGGTTCGATTTCCAGCCCTGTCACCTAAAAAAAAAAAAATGTTTTATCCGAGGTACTGCCTCTTGCGAGGAACTAACTTGTCATGAATAAGTGCTGCCCATTTAGCCGTTCGGACTCGGCAAAAAACTGTAGGTCCCCTCCATTACTGTCAACAACACGCACACAGGAATGGTTGAGAGTTGTAAGTCACTACGCTCTGGTTCTCCACGAGCTGTTGCGCCTCCCAATTTATTTTATTTTTATTTCATATTATAGTTTAAATATGATTTCTGGCATATGACCGCCACGCCTGGCTCGGCCTTAGTCTAATCTGGAGTTCCAATTTTTGATGGCTTTTTCCAAAATTTGTGGCCGTAAATCGGCAATACCGCGGCGAATGTTGTCCTTCAAGTGGTCAATCGTTTCGGGCTTATCGGCGTAGACTAGCGACTTCACATATCCCCACAGAAAATAGTCAAATGGTGTTAAATAGCACGATCTTCGAGGCCAATTAAAGGGTCCTTAACGTGGAACTATGCGGTTACCAACAGTTTTCTTCAATAAATCAATTGTGGCACGAGATTTGTGATATGTTGCACCGTCTTATTGTAACCACAGCTCCTGCATATTATGGTTGTTCAATTGATGAACGAAAAAGTCAGTAATCGTGGCTCTATAACGGTCACCATTGACTGTAACGTTCTGGCCAGCATCGTTTTTAAAGAAGTACGGACCAATTATTCCACCAACCCATAAGGCACACCAAACAGTCAGTTTTGGTGGATGTAACGGTGTCTCAACATACACTTGAGTATTATCATCACTCCAAATATGGCAGTTTTGTTTATTGACATATCCATTCAACCAAAAGTGAGCTTCATAGCGAAATGAAATTCGCTTATGAAAATTGGGATAAACGGCAATCTTGTTTTGGGCCCATTCACCGAATCTATGCCTTGCTAGGTGATCCTGTGGCTTCAATTCTTACACAAGTTAGATTAAGTAAGCACGCAAACCAAGATCTTTCCGCAAAATCTTCCATAAAGTGGATGGACACATATCCAATTCCTGTGCACGATGGCGGATAGACTGATTCGGGTCTTCCTCAACGCTACGCTCTACAGGAGCAATGAATTCTTCCGTACGCACTGTACGACGTCTCTGTGGATGCGTATTATCATTTAGAGGAAATGAGGTGCGAATACGTTCCATAGTTAATAGAATTAATTGCTCTGATGAACCATTTTGTTGACCGTAAAATGGACGTAGTGCGCGATACGTATTTCGAACAGAACCATGATGATTTTCAAAATAGATTTGCATAATTTGGAAGCGTTGCAGTTCAGGCGTCAGTTTATTCATGTTGAAACGTCAAACCAAGCTAAAAATAAAACACTAGACAGCTGACAAAATGGCCGCCAGTTAAAACAGTGTTGCCAATTTAAAGTTCTATACCTCCTAAAAAAACACCCGATATAACGGTTCTTCTAATTACAAAGAGTAATGGGTAATTTAATTATTTGTTATTTCATATTACAAACAGTAGTGGGTTGTCTGTAATTGACTAACTGTATGGTGCCTGTCATAGCTTTTATTGAAAACGATTTGTTTCAGGTTGAAGTTCACAGCCCTGAAGATGTACCATTCTTTAATTCAATTTCAAAAGAAATATATACCTCAGAAATTCATTGCTATAATGTTGAAAAAGTGATGACCGATGCAGATGCTTCTGGGAAATCTATCCGGCAAAGGGGTTGTAGGTTTCCTCATGAAAAACTGAATGGATCACCATTTCACTACAGGTAAATAATAATTACATATATGTATGCATATTTGCGGTGTTTGGGAAAACATGATTACTTTACTACACATATTCATTGCATCTTCATGTCCACTGTATATCGAGCTTGAGCAGTGGTTCCGAACGCACATTGTTTCATGGACCCTAAAGAGAAACTGGACATGCCCGGGCCCACAAATATTAACCAAATAAAAACAATTAAAAAATTGTTGCATTAAAATTCTTCGAGGCCAATTCCAGACTTAAAAATTCTTTGCAGCCTAGGTCAATTTAAAGTTCGATCAGAGGGCACTGTAGTGCCAAGCTTGCAGCATTAAACCGTTTTTACAGGAACAAACTCAGGTGATTTTCGAACCACCTCTAACTTTAGTACCAATTAAGTCAGAAACTTCAAATTCACTCAAATCGCTAATAGCGTTTTCGTTTGACATTCCAGAAGAAGCCTCCGGAGCTCTCCGATTCAAAATGCCAAACGAACAAGTTGCAACCCTTTTTTTTTATTCTGAAATTTGGGTTTGATTGTATTTGTGCACTTGGCTATTGCATTTGGGTGATGAAACATTCACACAGCTGTTTCTCGGAATATTCCTCAATAACAGCAACGAATGTCTTCTCCTTGGATTTTTACTTTGAGTAAACTCCTTATCTTAGAAAAAATTCCATATCATGGTATAAAAATAACGATAATGGGGACGATGAAATGTTTGTTCTATCCATTTTTTTTACAATATTGGTTCCTTTCAACTCCAAAATTTGTATAATGCACAATCTCAATTCCAAAATAAAATAACAAACAAATTATTGCTGACAATTTTGACATTTCAATTTTGAGCAATTTTGATTCTTTCTTCAAATCCAGAATCGTTTTTCTCTTCTTTTCAGAAGAAGAATTATCATCTAGTGCCAAACGAACGTTCTCAGAAGCATTCGGAATGCTTCCGGACGCTGCCGAACGACCGAACGAAAACGCTTTAAGACTAGAACTGACTGACTGATTGAGTACTAACTGACTCTTTGACAGATAATCAAAATTATGGAGTACTACTTCCCGATACCATACAATCTTGAAATTTTGCACAACGGTAGCCTTTTCCAATCAGGGGCCAGGGCATCCACGCACACTCTTAAGATTATTATCAAATATATGGTTGATTTGCGGTTGTCGTAAAATGATGAAAATTGGACTTGAAAATCGATAATTTGGGATCTCCTGCTCAGGGAGCGTGTCGTCTAACCCCGTTTTTTAAATTTTTATCAATTATACTATACATAACTCACTTCAGTTTGTTTAAGACGTAAAATGATGAAAATTGGAAGAATGGTGTACGGCTTTAAGAATGTACTTGCTGCATACAAAGAAAAATATCGTAATTTTGAATTTCCTATTCTGGAAGCTTGGTCTTTACCCACTTTCCCAAATTTTTTGATATGCCACTTCCGATTGATCTAAAATAAAACCAACCTCAGAAATTCTTCTTAGTAATTGTCAAATGCATGACTACCTACTTCACAGATCTATCATCCTCTTCACGTCCACAGTATATATCTAACATGCTGGCTCGCGTACACACTTATCAGTTACATATTGTAATAACTTTCCATATTTGAACTATAACGACTCCAAAAAGCAAACAAACGGACACAATAAAGCTTACGGTCGCAGTGCAAACATACCCTTATTAGCTATAATTATAGCAACTCTCAAACGAAAGAAGCGCCATCTGCCGGATTATAGCAGATTTACCAGCTGTCAAATAAAAGCTTTTGGAAGGGAAATTATTGGGAAATTTCCCCTACGGAAAGCTCTGTAAGCAGAGACCAGAACATTCCACTACTTTCCAGAGTTTGGAAAGCAAGTATAAAAGGCACATGTTTGAACGGCAGCGACACAGTTTGTTTTTAATCGTGAATGAATAAAGTTGGTTGTAATAAAAGTGAAAAGTAAAGTTTGTGAATTAATTTCAGTGGTGAATAATAAATCGTTTTGTTTGTAGTAAGAAAAGTAAAGTGTTTTATTTTGTGAAATAAATAAGCGGACGTTTTGAATAAAGAAAATAGGTTTTTACTAACGAACCTGAGAAAATATTACATTGGTGGCAGAAGTGGGATAAAACTTATTTCATCTGTGCACTCAGTTAATTTATTGTGTGGAAAGTGAAAAAAAAAAAAAAAATGGGTAAATCTTTGAATGATTTAAAATTTAGTGGAACTTAAGGCAGAACTGAATATGCGAGATCTTCCTACTGCTGTAACAAAGAATGATCTTATAATTCGTCTGCAAGAAGATTTAAGAAGATGTGGAAAAAACCCAGACACGTTTATATTCGACATTGAAATGGAAGAACAACAAGAGCAAGTAAGTACATCGACTATGACCAATATGCTGTCTCAGCTGCTCGCCAAATTTGAAAGTCAGGAAAAGACTCTTCAAGAGCAAAAGAATTTTCTAGAACAACAAAGCCAAGAACAAAAGAATCTTCTAAATCAACAAGGCCAAGAACAAAAAAATCTTCGAAATCTACTCGAAGGTAAGTTAGATGCCTTTGACAACAGAATTGTTGCCCTTGACGAGCGTGTCGATAAACAATTTTCGACTGTTGAAGCAAAGTTTGAAAAGGTAGAAGATAAAATCGAATCCATTACCATGGAATTGGACAAAGTAAAAAAAATTTAGGTTCGAGAAAGTTCTGGTGACTGTCCAAGGAGAAAGGAGATGCATCCACCAACCTTCGATGGACAAACTTCTTGGTCAATCTACAAGAAGCCTTTGAGGCAGCTGCAGCAACGAATGACTGGGATGACGAAGACAAATATATAGCTCTGACGCTTGCTCTTAGAGGAACTGCTGCTGAGCTGCTGCAAACCATACCAGCAGAAAAAAATGGCAACTTCAGTGCTTTGGAGATGGCCATATGCAAGAAGTTTTCCGCGTCCAACTCAATTCCAGAGTCCAGAAAAGAGGAGAAACTCTGCAACAACTCCAAGCAGGCATCGAACGGTTGGCGCACCTGGCATATCCGGCTGCAGGGGACGAAATCAGCAACCAATTCGCAACAGAAGCCTTTGTCCGTGCTGTATCTGATATCAACCTTCAGCGAGCAATTCGAACTGCTGGCAAACGCACACGCTTCCTGAAGCACTAGCATTCGCCCTGACTATGAAGCAGCAGAACAGGCTTCTCAAGGAGTTCATCGGTTGAGAGAACTAGGAGTTGAGGAGTGTTCTTGCCAGAGAACTGCGTTCCAAAAAAACCAGCGAGATGGACCTGCTCGATGCTGGAACTGTAACAAGATCGGACATCTCCAACGCCAGTGCAGACTGACACCTAGAAAACCTCCATGTTGGAATTGCAACAGGACTGGACATATCCAACGCCAGTGCAGACTTTCACCTAGAAAACCTCCATGTTGGAATTGCAACAGGACTGGACATCTCCAACGCCAGTGTAGATTGCCACCTAGAAGACCATGGAAACCAGACTGACTACAAGCATTGCATGCATGAAAAAGAAAAGGAAGTTGTTTCCATCCAGCAACTGAGAGCCGATCCCATTTACGATTGGAGTAAAAGGAAAATGAACACTGCGCAAAAAGATGGCTCGGGAAGCGATATATATCGCCCAAAAGTGACTCCGCTGCAGTTAACTCCTATCCAGCGAAAGGGTGACAAGCGTGATTCCAAAGAAAACTACAAAGTTGGAACGGACGGATTTCAAGTGTGCATGGATATCAGCCATTTCAAGCCAAATGAGTTAATGGTCAAAACTGTTGGCAACAGCGTGGTAGTGGAAGGTAATCATGAACGTGAAGATGAACATGGCTACATAAGTCGTCAGTTTGTACGGAAGTACCAGCTACCAAAAGGGGTATGATGCCAAAGATGTCATCTCAACGGTTTCAATGGACGGTATCCTGACAATCAAAACTTAGCAGAAGGCATTGAAGAACAACGGAAGGATAGTGCAAATTCAACAGACTGGCCCCATGAATCGGAGTGATAAGGGAAATGAAGAAGAAAGGCTGAGTGACGTTCATGAAAGAACAAGGGCAAATATGAAGCTATCAAGTGGTCGGATGAAAACGCGATACGACACAAAAGCAACAAAGACAGGATTCCAAGCGGGAGACCTTGTTTGGTTTTATAATTCCCAGCGTCGGAGGGAACCTTC
Organism: Dasysyrphus tricinctus; assembly: GCA_963921185.1. NCBI lineage: Eukaryota > Metazoa > Arthropoda > Insecta > Diptera > Syrphidae > Dasysyrphus > Dasysyrphus tricinctus. The sequence goes on along the minus strand of OY992531.1, from coordinate 173,483,470 downwards.
AACAAAATTTGGAAAGCCCTTATACTGTTGTAACACGAGTAAACGATGGCGTCTACCGCATTCGGAGAGGATTAAGAGGCAAAATAAAAGTAGTTCACATCGACCGTTTACATCATTATAATGGTGATGGAAGTGATGGATTTGCTCGGGACGATCAATCCTAAGAGGGAGGCAGTGTAATAACTTTTCATATTTGAACTATAACGACTCCGAAAAGCAAACAAACGGACACATTAAAGCTTACGGTCGCAGTGCAAACATACCCTTATTAGCTATTATTATGGCAACTCTCAAACTAAAGAAGCGCCATCTGCCGGATTATAGCAGATTTACCAGCTGTCAAATAAAAGCTTTTGGAAGGGAAATTATTGGGAGATTTCCCCTACGGAAAGCTCTGGAAGCAGAGACCAGAACATTCCACTACTTTCCAGAGTTTGGAAAACAAGTATAAAAGGCACATGTTTGAACGTCAGCGACACAGTTTGTTTTTAATCGTGAATGAATAAAGTTGGTTGTAATAAAAGTGAAAAGTAAAGTTTGTGAATTAAATTCAGTGGTGAATAATAAATCATTTTGTTTGTAGTAAGAAAAGTAAAGTGTTTTATTTTGTGAAATAAATAAGCGGACGTTTTTAATAAAGAAAATAAGTTTTATTAACGAACCTGAGAAAATACTACAATATGTTGGGCGTCATCCTGAAAGTTTATAAAAAAGATGAGGAAACACCTCCACCTCTTCCGCCACAGATCATATCTTCAGTGGAGGAAAATACTCTCTGTATCGACCAACCAGCAATGGAAGTAGATACACCAGGTACTTCCAACGCGAGGATATGCTCTCCTAACCCGCCTCCTGAGGCTTCCAATATCGGCAGCTTCTCTGACATGGAGACTGATCTGCTCAGTGAGGATGACCTCCTACGGTCACCTTCTGAGTCAGAATCCGAAGAGGATTTGGACAAAACCGTGGTGGGGGCTGATCTGAAGAATCGTAGCGATGATGCTGCAATTACTTCAGATTAACCTCCAGCACTCAAAATAGGCTTCGGCCTCCCTTTTTCTCCACATCAATAGAAATGGGGAAGATGTCGTCCTGATCCAGGAACCCTGGATATACGAATCCACAATTCAGGGACTCAGGACTTCTGGATACGACTTGCTGAATGTAACGGATAAAGGTGACCCTAGATCCTGCATATTGGTAAGAAGTAACACTAACGTATATTTACTCCCTGATTACAGCGATAGAGACGTAACCGCAGTCAGACTCCAGACAGATAGAGTTACCTACTGGATTGTGTCTGCGTACCTCAGCCACGACCACCTTGGCCCTCTCCCTGGCGACACGCTAAAGAGGTTAATCGCTGATGCTGAACGGCAAAAAGTCTGCCTCATCATTGGATGTGATGCTAACGCCCACCATACAGTTTGGGGTAGCTCCGACATAAGCGATCGAGGTGAGTCACTTTTTGATTTTATTCTAAGTACTAACCTCATTGTAAGCAACATCGGTAATGAACCAACATTCATAACCAGAAACCGGCTGGAAGTATTAGACATTACTCTTGTCTCCGACTCGATTCATCAAAAGATCACGAATTGGAAAGTATCAGAAGAGCACTCTTTTTCTGATCACTGATATATACAATTCAATCTAAACGATGAAACTACAAAAAAGATAGCTTTCCGGAATCATCAGAAAACTAACTGGGTAAAATATAGAGATACTCTTAGCAGATTAATTAAACCTGACCTTCTAAGTATCCCCGTAAGCAGAAAAGATCTTGACAATAAAGTCAATGATCTTACCTTAGCTCTCAACAAATCAATGGACATATCCTGTCCTCTTATTCAAATAAGAGGAAAGAAGAAGCGTCACTGGTGGAACCCAGTGCTGGAACCGCTCAGAAAAGAATGTAGGAAACTTTTCAACCGAGCTAAATATTCCAAAGAAATTTCCGACTGGGACTTATATAAAGAATCCCTTAAGATATATAAAAAACAATTGAGGAAAAATAAAAGAACCTCCTGGAGAACCTTCTGTAACAAAATAGAAGATTCCTCAGAGGCTTCAAGATTAAGAAAAATCCTCTCGTCAAACCCCATAATGCCAAGTGCCCTGAAAACCATCAACGGCTCTTGGACTAACTCTTGTGAGGAATCACTCGACTTGCTATTAGATACCCACTTCCCAGGTAGCTCCCAAAATATACGCAGTTCTGACTCAATAGAGTCTAACAATATAACAATAAATAAACTAGGTCTGATTACTAGAGAGAAACTCAAATGGGCAATCGACAGCTTCGATCCATATAAATCAGCTGGACCTGACGGTATAATACCAGCTGAACTGCAAATGGCTTCAGACATCATCATCCCCATCCTTGAGATAATTCTGAAAGCATGTATGAACTTAGCATACGTACCATCTTTATGGAGAGAAGTTAAAGTTGTATTCATACCCAAAGCGGGTAAAAGCTCTCATTTAAATCCGAAGGATTACAGACCTATCAGCCTATCATCATTCCTTCTCAAAACTTTAGAACGACTGATTGATATCCATCTGCGTAGTGCCATAGAACCTAATCTTTTTTCTCCGGCACAACACGCTTACCGCAAGGGGAAATCGGTAGAAACGGCCCTGCATAGTTTGGTACGTTCTATTGAATATTCCCTTCATCATAGAGAGTATACCCTGGTTGCTTTCTTAGATATTGAAGGTGCTTTCAACAATGTCAGCAATGCTGCAATTTTAACCGCGCTTGAGAACTTGAACGTTGATAGCTCACTTAGGGAGTTAATCAGCCTCATGTTGAGAAGTAGAATAATCAACTCAACATTAGGTGACTTCTCTGTTAGAAGATCTGTCAGCAGAGGCACACCGCAAGGTGGAGTCCTATCCCCACTCTTATGGAACAACGTAATCAACGAACTATTAGTTAATTTAGAAGCGGATGGTTTCAGGGTAAATGCGTATGCTAATGACGTTGCCATTGCAATATCGGGAAAGCATCTTCAAATCATTATAGAATTACTGCAAACCGCTCTCAACAAATTACTTAAATGGACAGTCAAATGTGGACTAGGTGTAAATCCCCACAAAACTGAACTTGTCCTCTTTACAAGGAAATATAAAATTCCGAATATATCCCCTCCATCAATAAATGGTATCCTACTCAACTTTTCAGACGAAGCTAAATATCTAGGTCTGATTTTAGACAAAAAGTTGAGCTGGAAACCAAATATACAAGAAAGAGTCAGAAAAGACGCAGTGGCGCTTTTCTCCTGTAAAAAAGCTATTGGAACCAAATGGGGCTTGTCCCCACATATCACCCACTGACTATACACAGCGGTCATCAGACCGATACTCACCTATGGGGTGACAGTGTGGTGGACTGCTTTAGATAAGGTAACTTATCGAGATAAGCTAAGCAGAGTGCAGAGATCAGCTTGCATGTGTATCAGCGGAGCTCTCCGTTCGACGCCTTCCGCTGCTTTAGACATACTGCTTAACATTTCACCCCTCGATATAGGGGAGAGGGGGGCACCCTAGGACACTTTTTACAAAAACCAACCTGGAAAACTCATATATCACAATATAAAATTTATTTTTGAATGACGTTGTTCTTTAGAATTTTTCCTTGGAAAAAGATGCCTTTTCATACCTTACTTTGTATTTTATACATATATATTTTTCTATTTAAAAAACTGTTATAAGTGTCCAAATCTGCCCCCCTAGGGGGGTAGTTTTGGACAGCCCTGGGGCAGTTTTGGACATGCCTTGAAAAACGCATTTAATCAAGTTTTATTCCTTATTAAACAATAATAAATTATTTCAAAACATAACCTCAGTTAAAATAAGTCGTAGGAGATTTTCTTTCTCTAATGCCTTAGCGTACTGGAAAGGAAGATTATGTGCTTGAAGATAAACCAGGCCATAATTCATTTTCGAAGATTTGATGAAATAAACGTCTATATCTTCTTCCAAGGTGCTAAATACTTGGGTGACAGTATGTTTTTAACTGTATCCACTGTTCACATTTTGAAACGCTATTTATTATATTAAATTTTAGTCTGGTTTGAACATGTCTAAATGTGCCCCTCATCTACTGTCCAAAAGTGCCCCAAGTAGACATACAAACAATTTTTTTTTTTTTTTTTTTAATAATGCTAAACAATACAAATATTGTTTAATAAATCATCGCAAAATAACTAAATTATGATAATAAAGAACTTTTTCCTCGGTGATTCCAGCTAGTTTTTTTCTAAAATGCTTACATCTTAGATCGAAAAAAAATACAACGGGTACCGGAAAATAAACATTTATTTTTAATTATTTTTTAAAAGCTGATATCGTCCCAAATGTCATCAGATATCTATTTGAGGAAGAATTGCCACTGTACAATTGTGATTATGTATTAAAAAGCATTTGTTTTGATACTTTTTTGGCCGTTGTCCTAAGCTGCCCCTGTCCTAAACTACCCCCCTCTCTCCTATACACTAAACAAGTGGCAGCGAGCACAGCCATTCATCTCAGAGCCATCTCTCATTGGTCCAATAACTCTATTGGCCATACCATTATTCTGAACAAATTCGAATCAATCCCTAAATACTCCGACTACACCATCCCTCAGCCGGTTTTTGGCCAAAACTTCCTAGTCACAATTCCAACAAGATCCACTTGGGATGATGAGGAATTTTTGAGAGATGAAGCAATTAATTTCTACACGGATGGCTCAAAAACTGAAGAGGGGGTGGGTGGTGGCGTGTACTCAGAACGACTAAACATTAGTCTCTCCTTCCGTCTCCCTGATCATTGTAGCGTGTTCCAAGCTGAAATCCTGGCGATAAAAGAAGTTTAATCTTGGCTCAAAGAAAACGTAATATCTACATTAAATATCCGTATCTTCTCAGATAGCCAAGCTGCCCTTAAATCACTAGTCGCCGTTTCTAGAAACTCCGTAACTGCCTGAAATTGTCAATCGTCTCTAATGGAGATGGCGGAACAGTTCAACATTCACCTTTTCTGGATGCCGGGACACAGAGATATTCCAGGAAACTGCAAAGCCGATGAACTCGCCAGGATGGGAACTATAACACCAATATTGCCTAACAAGGTGAATATTGGAATACCAATCGCTACTTGTAAACTTATGCTTAAGCATGATTTCATGATGATGACAAACAGCAGATGGACAGGTATCACTACTTGTCTGGCGACGAAACAGATCTGGCCAACACTGGATCCGAAGCGCTCGAAATGTTTGTTATCTCTAAGTAGATTGCATATTAGCTCCACAATTGGTGTCATTACTGGACACTGCCTCATAGGCAAACACGCCAATAGACTCGGCGTTTTCTCAAATGATTTCTGCAGAAGCTGCATGGACGAAGAGGAGGAAGAAACTATCCCACACCTTCTTTGCTCATGTCCTGCTCTTTCTCAAAGACGTAAAATATACTTAGGAAGTTTTTTCTTCGACGATCCAAGTGATTTAAATAAAATCGACATTCACAGTCTCCATCGCTTCATCAAAAGCTCCAATTGGTTTAATTAGCAAGGATCACCTCGCAGTCTTATGTGGTATCACAATGGACCTATTCTGGCCTAAGTGTGTCAGCAGTTTTCCTGGCAGCCACCTTAACCTAATCTAACCTTAGGCGCCAGGCAAAGAAATTCCACTACTCTCAGAAAATTGTTTCTTTTTATTTTGATGCTATTTCCGCCACGAATCGTGTTGATTCCTTTTTTACATGACACACACGAGCTTTTTCTTATTTTGTTTTTTCCACTGATTCGCTATAAAAATTCTTGTTTTGTTCCGTGAATGACGGCTCATGAATGAAATTGTGTACACATCATCGAGCAACCACCCAACACACCGAGGGTTGTCACGCAGTATCAAAAAATTTTGTGAGCAGGCAGTTCTGAGTGTCAAACCATTATTTAACGTGTACACATTGTCAGTTCGGTTTGATATCCAACATGGCTGACACTCAGGTTTGATAATGTGTACCACGCTTAATGTGTAGGGTCAATGTGGGTAAATGTAAACAATTTCATGTTTGTTTTTAATTTTCGAATTTATTTTTTTATATGTTTTTAGAAAACATTTTGACGGAAATTTTCAAGAGGAAACATGAAATAATTGCAATTCTTTTGTATAAATATAAACAAATATTTTCGAAATTGTTTAAATAACTGTCAAATATGGTATGTTTACAAATACCCCACCTTGTTTTTGTTTTTTTATAAATTCAGGGGTAAAAGCAAACAGAGATTTCATTGACTAGGCATGATAATGGAAGCTTAATTATGGGAAATGAAAACAAAAGCGAATATATAGCTTTTGGCATTGAGAAAAGTACAAAAATTGCGTGTTTACTTTTACCCCAAAAAAGAATAAAACAATTTAAAATTATTGTTTACATAAGAAAGATTTATTTGAAAAGACATAAAAATACAAACGTTTGATTAACAGGAACAAGTTGTATTGTTTATTAACGTATTTCCTTGACAGGGACATATCCCTCAAATGAATAAATTGTGGTTCCATCGTCCTCTAATGCCTCCTTCGGTAATGGAAGCATTGCAATGACTTGGGATACTTTTATGAAACTGATATCTTTCTTCACGATTTCAAACATAGTTTTGGATGAGTTTAACGCAGAGAACCCTTGCACTTTTATTTCTTTTTCCTTAATATCAAGGTGTTCTACTCGGCAAACGTACTTAAATTAATTCGAGTTTCTCTTTCCGCCCTTAAAGGAAGCCAGAACAAATTCTCCCAATCGGAAGTCCTGAATTTGTTTCGGCTCGATCATATCAACTTCATTAGGCCCATTCCCATTTTCTCCTTCCCCCCAGTCTAAATCTATAAGATCATCATCAGCTGGTGTGTAGGTGACGGTTTCTTCATCAGAGGATGAAGATGCAATCACATTCTTTTTTCTTTCAAAAGGTTTCTTCTTTAACTTAATTCCTTTTGGAACTCTCTTCTTTGGCTGTTTTTTTCAATCTTTTTTTGTTCCGCTTCTTTCAAACGCTGTAGAACTTCATCCGTATCCGTAGTTAAAATTTCTCCATATTGAAATTGCTTTAGACGAGGAGTTACTTTTCGTTTCGGAGTTGCGTTTTGCAGCTGAGAAGGAACTGCGAAAAAATGGGCCATGGGGGCAACTGATGAAGCAGCTAATAATGAAGAAATAAGATTTTATTATCGAATAGAATTTAAATAAGAATATTTCAAACCTTTGGAGGTTGAAAGTATCGGCGAAAAATCGGCTCTGAACGTCATATTTTTGTTTTGTACGTCGCAGACCGCTTTTGCAACATCATCCACTGAATATGATGGTGGTGGCTTCTTCAATACGTAGTTCCGTGGCATAATAGCAATCTTAAATTAATAGAAACCAATTACTTTAATTTAAACCAATAATTTTATGAAAAATATATGTTCACATTTACCCCTAGAATAATGTTCACATTTTCCCATATGAAAAAATATTCTGGGGTAAATGTAAACACATGACAATCGACGTAAATTTCATGAATTTTTGTGATTTTTTTCACATCGAATCTACATCAAAATATTAGACTAAAAAGTATTTGCAAATTTTACTTACCCAATTGAATCTGCAAAAATAATTAATTTCTCTGAAAGAATAACGACTTGTTTGGCACTTTCAAAAATGAACTTTCACGGGAAATGCAATTTTCAAATAAATTCTCTTTTGACAGCAATGAGTTTGAAGTATGTGATAAAATATGAATGCGTTCACCGTTTCCACTAACGTATGTGTCAAATAGACATAACTAGAGGTTGATATAAGCCATGTTTTCATTTCCCCCAGTTTACATTTACCCACATTGACCCTACATGTTGAATGAAGGGCTGTCACTCACAACTGCTGCTCAAAAAATTGTTTGATACTGCGTGACAACCCTCGGTTTGTTGGGTCGTTGATCGATGATGTGTACACAATTTCATTCATGAGCCGTCATTCACGGAACAAAACACGAATTTTTAGAGCGAATCATAAAAAAAAAGAAAAAGCTCGTGTGTGTCATGTAAAAAAGGATTTAACACCTTAAAATAAAATGAAATAATTTTCTGAGAGTAGTGGAATTTCTTTGCCTGACGCCCAACAGAACTGATAAGTGTGTATGCGAAACTTTTCACTCAGGTTTGATATCCAACACGGGTGACACTCAGGTTTGATAATGTGTACCACGCTTTATTGGTTACTTAAATTGATTACCTTTATTTTCATTGCTTACTTTTATTTTTTTCTCTTATTGGATACTTTTTTAGGAAGGTGAAAGGGCGTAAAATTTTTGTTTTCCTTATTTCTCATTTTTTTAATGTGAAGGTACAAATTAAAGCTCAGGTGTATAACTTTACCCAAGAACAAAGCTCTCCACCAAAAAGTCTCAGTTCTTGATACACTCACGTGCGTCGGCGTGCGCCGTCGCATAAAAATACTTCCCTCAAAATTATGCATAATAATAAATATTAAATTTAAAAAAATGTTTTATAAAAATTAAACAAAAAAATTTGTTTTAATTCGTGCGGTACCTGAGAGCTGGGGGGAAAGTGGCCTGGGATAATTTAATTAAATAGAACACAGTTTATATAATATTTACTAAAATATTTGTTTACTATTAGCTTTTCAACGTGCATGAGCTTCCTGAAAATACAACTGGAATTAAAAGAATGTAACTGTACTCATCCATCATCTCCCGAAATATGTAAGTCTAGAATTATAATGGATAGCTTGCAACGGATTTTAGAATGAAACTTTGGCCGCAGAACGATTAAGCTCATCAAATACAAGTCACACTCTTGTCCAATGGACAAATTCTGAAAAAGCAGTTCCTATTACCTACATCATTTGAGCTTGATTCATCTTTTCACATATTTAAGATTCAAGGGCTTAGTGTATAGTTTATTTTTATATAGTCAATTTCGAAATCAATTATTCATAATATCTTAAATTGCTTTTTCCTTTTCCACCAGAAAAAAACTTGGTTTTTTGTAGACAAAATAATCACTGAGTTCCTATTAGGCCTGCCAGACGTCCCGATTTCGGCGGAACAATCCTGAAATTTAAACGTTGTCCCGATATCTGCCCTAATAGAGAAAATGCCCCGATTTTGTCCCAAATTTCCTTGTTTTACACATGAAAAATAACTTTCATATCTATGTCAAAGAAGGAATAACTTCATTTAATTAGAAAGATTTGAGTCATTGTGTGAAAGAGTATTTAGTTTATATAGATCGGAAATTTTTTTTGTGAGTTTTTCCACCCTAAGTAATATTTAAATACGGTTTTACATATTTATTTTTTTTAAGGTTTTGTTTAAAGCTTTCCGACAAAATACATTTATAACATTTGATAACTAAACTGCTGCTCTGCGTGGTTTCATTTTTGCAAATCTTGTGTTGCTTTTGTCTTTTACTTTGTTTTGTTTTGCCTACAGGCATGACATGATAATCATTACAAACGGGTTTTCAATAAAAAAAAAATATTTTTATTTATTGACCTTTGACCATTGCACGTTTTTAGATTTTGTTGGTAAGGCACTAAGGCATCGAGTGGAAACCGGGCCATTTTTATTTTTAACTGATCAGACATATAGTCCCTAAGTCAAGACTTAGGCTAGGACCGCATTTGCCATTTCAATCGTGCGACTATTCAGTCACCTGAGATAGAACTCATGAATTTAAATGAGAATGAACGCATATGATACCGATTAATTGCGACGATTGCAAGTCGAAAATGTTCAAAGGGTAGACACGGTTCATTCAAGAGGACACAAGCGTCCACAAGCTTTTTTTTTTCAAAGCGAACCTCTGTCTATCAACTCCTACTCTCACCTCCAAGTGGTGAACATCGGGTGCCTAGTACCTTTAACTGAAGATGGGGTTCCAATCCCTGTGGACGGTTTTAGGGGGCGGCAAACGAGAGAGGGGGGGAGGAGTGTTCCCACTAAGGCACTTCTCCTTCATCCAGGCGGCAGCGGAAGAATTCTCAAGATGGAATCAACGGTGGCGTCTACAGTTCCAGTTAGGCTGAACTACTTAGTGAACACCTTATGCGGGCTACTACGACATATTCGGAGCTCAGGCCTATAAGGAGTGGTTAATCCGGCTCCCCGCCCTTGGAGTTATATTGTAAGGGTCTGGTCCTCCAGGTAGGGGGTCGTGCCGTCGGGGTGACTTCCCGGTCACGTTAAGCTTTCTTAGTTGCGAAGCACCAACAAGCCTCGGATACGGACGGATTTACTGTTGACGAACCTAGCAAACGAAATAAGGACAACGAACTTCGGATCTGCACGTGGAATGTTCTGTCTCTCTATAGACCACGTGCAGCCGAACATTTAGCGGAGGCCCTAGACTGCTACAAAGCAGACATCACCGCCATCTAAGAAGTGCGATGGGATGGGCCGGGCAAGAGAAAACTGAAAGACTGCAATATCTACTACGCTGACTGTTACCGACCACAAGGGCAGCGTCCCTTTGGATGTGGATTCGTCGTTAGAGGCAGACTTAGGCAAGAAGTCTTGAATTTCAACTATGTGAACGAGCGCCTCACGACAATTCGCATCAAGGCTAAATTCGCCAACATCAGCCTCATATGCGCGCATGCCCCCACAGAGGAGAAAGATGACGACACCAAGGACGAGTTCTACGAGCTCCTGGACAAGACATATGAGCAATGCCCTAGCTATGACATTAAAATTGTCTTGGGTGATTTTAATGCCAAACTGGGAAGAGAAGACGTCTTTGGTGGCACAATCGGAAGATACAGCCTGCAAGACACCACCTCCGATAACGGACTCAGGCTAATCGACTTTGCTGCGGGGCGAAACGTTGTGGTAGCTTGTACGCAGTTCCTGCATCTCGATATACATAAGGGGACATGGCAAATTCCTGGTCAATCAACCGCCAACCAAATTGACCACATTGCGATCGACGCAAGGCACTCCTCCAGTATCAAGGATGTCCGAACGTTCCGAGGAGCCAACGTTGACTCGGAACACTACCTCGTTGTAGCAAAGGTAATGCTACGGATATCCAGACCAAAGCCAAAACAGGGATATACTGTGAGGAAGTTCGACGTCGGACGGCTACAGTCGCAGGAAATCGCCAGGTCCTTTTCCGATCGAGTCTCTCGCACCCTCTTAACTAGTCCTTTGCCACCAACTGCAAACATCGAGAACCAGTGGAAAAACTGCCAGGAAGCCATCAGAGATGCCGCCTCTGACGTGTTGGGCTTTGCACGACCACCACAGCAAAACCCCTGGTTCAACGAAGAATGCCGGCAAGTACATGCAGCCAAACAACAGGCATACAAAGCGGCGCTGCATAGAAGGACCAGAGCTGCTCGCGAGCTCTACGAGCAGAAGAGGAGAGAGGAACACAAGCTTCTAAGAAGGAAGAAGAAAGAGCATGAGAAGCGCGTGATGGAGGAGTTAGAGAGATGCCACTGCAGGAATGAAGTTTGGAAGTGTCATCGAGTCATGATGTCTACACCGACCTTTAAATTTCGAATCATTCAAAACAACAACTTCTATAATTCAGCCTGGCAACCTCGTGAGTATTTTGGGAAAACTTCGAAACGTCAAAAGAAAAAGTTCGAGAAGCTACGTCAGCTTCCATTTTAAAGTAAATTTAGAAAAGTTATCCCACGAGGTTGGCGGCGATAGTAGAGATTGAGTTAAATATCTCTAGATAATAAGAATAAGTAAGTTACATAGTTATATTTTTTGAGGAAATTCTAATTGTTAACTAACATTATTCCACTGTATTTATATTAATTGCATAGTAAAAGGAAATATTAGCAAGAAGAAAAGTTTACACGAGGTTGGCTGCAGGTTAAATTGTTTTACCTATGTAAGTTTAGTATAATTTTTCTATTTTTGTATTAATCTCATTTTATTTAGAAAATAAAATCCTTGAAATTGTTTCCTATTGGAGATACGATTTTTATTTGGGAAAGACGAGATTTCATCGAAGAACCGCGGACCAACACAATTTTATTTTATAGATCCTCTTGTTCCTTTGGATTTCTTTTGCACGATGCCAACCGATGTGCAACATAGCTGCGCCGCAACAAATTGTCGTTTGCCCGATGACGACGAAATGGTTTCTTGTGAAACTTGTAAACGCTGGTGGCACTACACGTGTGCCAAATTCAACCCTTCTTTGTTTGATACAGAGACTCCCTGGTTTTGCAATTCGAATGATTGCGAGGAGACTATGCAAGCAGGTAAAAGCAAAGAAGGAGTTGCAGGCAACGCAGATGTGGACAGAGATGCTGATTCTCAGGTTTTATCTTCCGTCGATGCCTTGATTGAGGCGGCTAGGGTAGCTCAGTCGACTGTAGAAGAGCGAGAAAAGGAAAGGAGAATGGGCGTTTTTGGGCGTTAGCGGCCACTAATGAAATTAGTGTCAAATGAAAGGTATGCTACTCAGGAACAACTTTCACTATGGACGTTACATTGCATTTCATTTAGAAAAGAAGATATTTCAATGTTTATATAATGCAATTGCATTGAGCAATATTGCATAGTGATTATATTTTTAGTGGGTGTAATGCTTTATTCTAACTTCATAACGTCTAATGATACTGTATTAGTGTGTTTAACGGGGTTTCAGAATATCCCAAGGACGCATTACGGGTTTAAACAGACCCAGTACCTACGTATTTCAACAACTTTGTTATTTTTTTTAACATATTATTTTACTCAGGATTTTTGAATATTGTGAGGATTGTAATATTATAGTTTTATGGTAAATGTTCTTATTTATGATGTTATATGACCACTTTTTATATACAAAATATTCTTGAGACTGTGTAGATTTCTTGTTCCACTTTCTTTTTCTATTTTTGAATTGGTCAGAAGCCAGAAACTTAGTAAAACTTTATTAAGGTCATAGAACAAAAATGCATTTTTTTCGGTTTTGAAGTACACCACAATGAAAAAATTTCTGCACGGTGATTGAAGGACTAAAACACATCCAAAAATAACAAAACCATTCTTGGCCGCTCACGCCCATGTTTCATACAAATCTGCCCATTCTCCTTTACAGACTGAAAGTTGAGATGGACAAGCTCAAGATGCAGCTAGTTACAGCATCGTCGGTTCCAGTCCAACAGGTTATAGGTCTTGCCGAGTCTGTGAAGACAAAGAAACTTACCAGTGATAGGTTAGAGGCAATCCGAAAGATTGATTGCAGACATCGAGAGATTTTGGTAGGTTCCTCTGCTGCTCACTCCACTCCTTTGTCTCTTAAGCCAGCACACGTGGATAGTTTCCAGAACAAAGAGAAATCGAGGCAGGACGGCAATTCACATGACAGTTCGTGCCATCAGTTGGATATGGCAAATTTACTGACGATTTTAAATCGTAGCCAGGTGCAGGACTTGCCGTCTTTCTCGGGGCATGACAAGAAGGAATGGCCTTATTTTGAGTCCGTGTTTAGGTCAACCACTTTAGAGGGCAGATATAATGATAAGGAGAATGTTGCGCGTCTTAGGAAGGCACTAACAGGTGAGGCCTATAATTTGGTGAGCGATCGTTTGAGATATTCATCGGACGCAGACGCAATTATGAACTCGTTACGAGCGATTTTTGGTAGGCCAGATGTTTTGGTGCACAGTCTCACTTCGAATCTACTACGGTTGCCAGCATTGAGCTCAGGTAGTGACCCGAAACTTCGTCAGTGGGCTGTGATGCTAAATGGGTTTGTCGCAGATATAAAGTCGATGGAATTAAGTACTTGATAACAACTATGATAACAACTTGATAACAACTATGTTTTGAAGGATCTTTCAAGCAAGTTGTCCCCTGGTCTTTACCATGACTGGCAAAAGCGAAAGTCAAAGAAGCTTCACTCAAATCTGGAAGATTTCTCAACTTTCCTCACTGAGAAGCTATATGACCTACCTCCTGAGTTATCAAAGGCATCCAAACCATCAACTAGTGAGAAGGCAAGCAGCTCAACTGCATCGCGTAGAGTGCTGACGCATCAACCAATTCCTTGCAGTGATGGTGCTTGCGTGAAGTGTGGAAAGGGCGAACACGCATTAATTGAATGTCCGGATTTCAAAGCATTGAGTGTGGATGAAAGGTGCGCCTTCGCTAAAAGTAAACAAATCTGTTTTAGATGTTTGAACCCAGCCCCTCATAGATGGAGAAGTTGTTCACCAAAAAAGTTATGTGGAGTTGGAGGATGTGTGAAGGGCCATCATCCACTACTTCATACGTCATCACCAAAGTCATCATTGAATTTATCTGCTCAACCTTTTGTTCCGCCACCACAGATTCACTCGTCGCATTTGGGTTCTAAAGTTCCTGTGATGTTCAAAGTTGTTCCTATTCGTTTATACGGGAATAATGATAAGTTTTTGGACACATTTGCCTTTTTGGACGACGGATCTTCTATCACGATGGTTGAAAGAGAAGTTTTCGATTTTTTGGAATTGAAAGGTGATCCGGAGCAGCTTACACTTCAATGGACAAAAGGGGTATCCAGAACTGAGGACTCGATGCGTACGAGCGTATGTGTTTCTGCCGTGAATAAACGTAAGCGGCACATGTTGAAGGACATATATACAGTGAAGGGCTTGGAGTTGCCGTGTCAGAATATCAACGTTGCTGCTCTACAAATAACGTTCCCCTATCTTAAAGGTTTGCCGTTGACAGACTTGAATAATGCAAAGCCGAAAATTTTGCTGGGCCTAGATCAAGCCAAGCTTCTTGTGGGCCGTTGTCAGAGGTCTGGCAAGGATGATGAGCCTCATGCGATTAAGACGCTTCTTGGTTGGACCGTTTTCGGAAAAACTAATTTCGAAACCAGAGTTGCTTGCGTTAAACCACCAAGCAGGGTTTCGATTTCGTACTTTCATGGAATAACAAAGCAAGACGAAGAATTACATGATCTAGTTAAAAAACATTTTTCAACCGAGGAATTCGGAGTACGACCTCCAAGTGGAAATTTCGTGAGCCAGTCAGACAGCCGTGCTTTGGATGTAATGCAGCGTACACTGCGACATGTTGATGATCATTACGAAATCGGTCTACTTTGGGAAGCAGATGACGTAAAGCTACCGAACAGCTATCCTATGGCGAAGAAACGTCTTATTAACTTAGAGAAATCTTTGGCCAAGAAACCTGACTTATTAGACTGGAAAAATCAGCACATGCGACAACTAATTGACAAAGGGTACGCTAGGATAGCCTCAGAGGACGAGTTGAATCGGGAATGGGCAAGAGTTTGGTACGCCCCAACGTTTATCGTTTTAAATAGAAACAAATTGCCACTGAAGCCAAGGGATGTCGCAGACGTTGCTGCTAAGGTTCATGGAGTTTCTTTGAACTCACATCGCTTAAAGGGTCCAGATAATCTTGTGTCTCTTCATGCCGGACTTTTTAAATTTCGAGAGAGACGAGTTGCTGTGAATGCAGACGTTCGGGAGATGTTTCACCGCATCAAAATTACTGAAGCAGACCAGCAGTGCCAAAGGATACTCTGGAGGGATGGTGACGTTTCTCGAAAGCCGTTAGTCTACATTATGCAGGTAATGATGTTTGGCCCTTGTTGCTCCCCTGCTTCCGCACAATTTGTCAAGAATTATCACGCTAATCTTTTCCGAGAGGAGTGTCCAGAAGCTGTTGATGGGCTAGTCAACCGAACCTACGTCGACGACTACTTCAATAGCCACGACACAGTAGAAGAGGCCGTTGCTGTTAGTAGAGATGCCATAAGAATCTGTAAGTCCATGAACTTCGATTTGGTGGGTTTTCAGTCAAATAGTCGAGCTTTTTTGGATCAGATTCCGGAGGCAAATATTAAGGATAGTCTTGTGAGCGTCGATCCTAATGAATCTGAGTGCTACGTCACCAAGATATTGGGAATGTTTTGGAATCCCTCATCGGATTGTTTGATTTATAAGCTCAAGGATGATGAATACCTGAAGAAGATGTCCGATCCAAAGGCCGAAATTTCAAAAAGAGAGATTTTAAGAACCATTATGAGAATTTTTGATCCTCTTGGTCTGGTATCTTGTTTCATCATTCGAGGCCGAGTTATTTTGCAAGAAATCTGGCGAGAGGGCTTCAGTTGGGACGAGCCAATATCCGGTGTCTTGAGATCCCAGTGGGTAGATTTCATGAAGTGTCTGAAGCAGATAGAAGAATTAAGGATTCCTCGGGCGTACAGTTCACACCCACCAGAAAGTTCTAGGATTACTTTGGTCGTTTTTGTGGATGCATCGGAGAAGTCATTTGCTGCCGTATCATATTGGCGTTTTGAGGAGAACGGGCAGGTGGAAATTGCGATCGCAATGGCAAAGACGAAGGTGGCCCCTGTTAAGAAATTGTCAGTCCCTCGTTTGGAGCTGCAGGCGGCTGTGCTTGGCGTGCGGGTAGCAGAAACAGTAAAGAAATCACATTCGATTCAGGCTGATGAGGTTATTTTTCTGTCTGACTCGAAGACGGTGCTGGCGTGGATCAGTTCTTCGACCTTTAAATTTCCAACATTCGTGGCAGTTCGTATTGGGGAGATTTTGGAGACTACTAACGCACATCAGTGGTGGTTTGTTCGAACTGCGGACAACGTTGCCGACGATGGAACCAGGTGGTGTGACCTAGAGGCAAGCATTGAAAAAACGAGATGGTTTGCAGGTCCAGAGTTTTTGAAACGGCCTCTACTGGAGTGGCCAGTTACGCCTGGAAAAGCCGTCGTTAGTAAGGTATGTGCAATTGATTTAAACCCTATATTTTCAGTAAATGTGCACCATCGAAAAATATCCTTCGGAATTTATGACGAGTTGAAGGCAAGATTCCGAGCAAGATGGTTTTCGGGAATCAGAGTGTTGGCCCTACTGCTTCGATTTAAAGACATTTTAAGTAAGCGAGCTACTGAGAAGGAACCTTTCGCTACGCCGTCAGAGATTCTCCGTGCTGAAAACTGGTTATTTCGTAAAATCCAACAAGAAGCCTTTCCGGAGGAGGTTGATTGCCTGCGATCGAAACGAAGCTTAAGGCCCACGAGTTCTATTTTGAGTTTGTCACCATTCATGGATGAAGAAGGAACACTAAGGTTAGGCTCCAGAGTGCAGAAAGCAAATATTTCCTACGCTTCACGTAATCCAGCCATCTTGCCCAAGACCCATCCGTTGGTAACTCTTCTGGTGGACCATTACCACAATGCAAACTATCATATGGGTACAGCTACCACGATTTCGGATATCAGAGAGAGGGCTTGGATCATTTGCATTCGTGTTGCTGTTGAACGTGTTAGATCAAGGTGCTTTATGTGCAAGAGACTCAGAGCAAAACCAGTGATGCCTCTCATGGGTCAGCTGCCTGAAGGCCGACTAGCCTTCAATTTGAGACCTTTCACCCATGTGGGGGTGGATTGCTTTGGGCCTTTGTATGTTAAATACGGAAGAGGCACAGCTAAGCGATATGGAATGATATTTACTTGCTTGAGTTTTCGGGCCGTGCAAATCGAGTTGCACAACGATCTCAGTATGGACCAGTGCATTATGGCGGTTCGCCGTTTTCTCATCAACCGTGTAGTCACCAAATTCATTTACAGCGACAATGGTCTCAATTTTGTCGGGACAAAAAACCGTTTAGAGAAGGACACAAAGGAGATGAGAGAGGCTCTTGGTGAACACTGTGCCAAAGAGGGAATAGTTTGGAAGTTTATACCGGCTTATTCTCCTTGGATGGGTGGAGCATGGGAGAGACTTATAAAATCCATTAAGTCTAGCATTGATTTCGTTTTAAAGGGAGTGATACCTCGAGAAGATGTTCTTCTGAATGCACTAATGGAAGCTCAGGGTCAGATCAACAGGAGGCCACTGACACATATACCCGTCGATCCAGAGGACCCCAAGCCACTTACTCCGAGTATGATTCTTTTTGGTGATGGTTATCGAGATGTGACGGCTCCTGGAGTATTTTCTGATCACGATCAATGGAGTCGGTTGTATTGTCGTCGAGCACAACATTTAATGAAAGAGCTAGTAAGGCGTTGGTACACGGAGTACCTTCCAGAGATAACCAGGCGTTCAAAATGGTACAAGGATACCAAGCCAGTGGAAATTGGTAGCATTGTATTAGTGATTGAGCCAGGTGAAGTGCGATCGGCATGGAAGCTTGGAAGGGTGACAGCTGTTTACCCAGATCAGGAGGGTACTGTACGAATTGCGGACGTACGCTTAGCGAATGGAAGTTTAATGGCAAAGAGGTCAGTCGGGAGACTCGCTGTCTTGGATCTGGAGTCTTCATCTACAGCTTCAGACGGGCCCCGGGATGTCATCGAGTCATGATGTCTACACCGACCTTTAAATTTCGAATCATTCAAAACAACAACTTCTATATTTCAGCCTGGCAACCTCGTGAGTATTTTGGGAAAAACTTCGAAACGTCAAAAGAAAAAGTTCGAGAAGCTACTTCAGCTTCCATTTTAAAGTAAATTTAGAAAAGTTATCCCACGAGGTTGGCGGCGATAGTAGAGATTGAGTTAAATATCTCTAGATAATAAGAATAAGTAAGTTACATAGTTATATTTTTTTGAGGAAATTCTAATTGTTAACTAACATTATTCCACTGTATTTATATTAATTGCATAGTAAAAGGAAATATTAGCAAGAAGAAAAGTTTACACGAGGTTGGCTGCAGGTTAAATTGTTTTACCTATGTAAGTTTAGTATAATTTTTCTATTTTTGTATTAATCTCATTTTATTTAGAAAATAAAATCCTTGAAATTGTTTCCTATTGGAGATACGATTTTATTTGGGAAAGACGAGATTTCATCGAAGAACCGCGGACCAACAGGAAGTTTTACCAAAAAGTAAAAAGAACCTCCCAAGGTTACAAGGCCCGAACCGAAGCCTGCAAAGACGATCAGGGGAACATCGTGATGGAATCGCAGTCGGTGCTGAGGATATGGAAAAATCATTTCTGCAAATTGTATAACGGCGATGACGAACCGAATTCCACTAACATGCAAATTGCACTATTCAACTTGGACGACGTAGGCCAACAATTCCGTCCACCCGATCTTGACGAAGTGAGTGAGTATCTATACTTAAGTCCAATAAAGCTGCTGGAGCTGATGGCCTTGCGGCTGAAACTCGTCCGTTTGTGCAGGATGACGATGGAGAATACACGCTGCTCCATCAAGGTCGGCAAAGACCTCACCGACACCTTTGATGTCAAAAAAGGTTTTAGGCAAGGCGACGCGCTGTCATGCGACTTCTTCAACATCGTTCTTGAAAGAATAGTGCAAAACTCTCACGTCAACACTAGAGGCACAATCTTTCAAAAGTCCGTCCAATTACTCGCTTACGCTGATGACATTGACATAATAGGACGAACAAAGCGTGATGTCAGTGGTGCTTTTGTGAGCATTGAGAAGGAAGCCAAGAAGATGGGTCTAACGGTGAATGAAAGCAAAATGAAAGTATATGCTGTCAACAAGAAAGGACACCCAACACCGACATCTAGGACAGAACGTCACTATAGACAGCTATAATTTTGAGGTGGTCAGAGACTTTGTCTACCTAGGATCCGCTATAAGCTCAGCGAACGATACCAGTGCTGAGATCAAACGAAGAATTACTCTTGCCAATCGCTGTTTCTTCGGGTTAAGAAGGCAATTGAGAAGCAAAGCCCTCTCTCGAGCAACTAAACTGTCCCTGTATAAGACGCTTATCATCCCGGTCCTGATGTATGGTGCAGAGGCATGGACACTGCTAACGGTGGATGAGAACGCGTTAGGCTGTTTCAAGAAGAAAATTCTCCGGGTGATTTTTGGTCCCGTCTGCATAGATGGGGAATGGAGGAGAAGATACAACCACGAACTGTATGGGTTGTAAAGCGACACCGAACTAGCCACAAAAGTGAAAAGCCAACGACTAAGATGGCTGGGTCACCTAGAGCGAATGGACACCAATGCTCCGGCCCGGAAAGTCTTTGAATCCAACCCCGTGGGACAACGCAGTAGAGGTGGACAGCGTAAAAGGTGGCGCACGCAAGTGGAAGAGGATCTCAACCAACTTGGCGTGCGAAACTGGAGACAGCTAGCTAGAAACCGAGCCGGCTGGAAGAAGCTTGTTGGTTGAGGCCCTGGTCCACCCCGGACTGTAGCGCCACCTTAAGTAAGTAAGTAAGTAAGCAAGTCGAAAATTTGTTCCATTTTTCTTGCGGTGCTACTTTCGAAAATTAAAATGAAACAAACGGATTAAGAGGCCTCTACCCAAAATGTCGAACTCAGATTCGAAGATCAGAACTTCGAATAAAAATAAAAACGAAAAAAGTCACTCCGCATGAGAGAAGGAAAAAGATACACAGACAGACAGAGTAATAGAAGGTACACATACACACATACCTTTCTTTTATTGTCTTGTTTTTTTTTTGCATGCATTGTCTGCTGTATGTGGTATGTGTTTACTTATTGGCGTGTACGTGTACGTTCTACGTTTACCTTGTGTATGAAGTATTGGGTTGTATTTTTGTTCACTCGTAGTGAGATCGGTGTAACATTTGAAAAACGAAAAAAGGATTTTCTCTACATAAATGGGAAATTGGTGATGTTGACCTTGACTCAGATTTATCTAACGTTATTGTTGTAGTAGGTAGATCGTAGATGTATTATATGCTTCCCTGCTTTTATTGAAGTTTCAAAGTTAGTTAGTGTCTAACACATTGTATTTTTTCTTGTTATTTCACATTTTGATAAAATTAAGAAAAAGAAAACTCTTTTCCGTGCAAAAAAATAAAGTTTTTTTTACATTTAGTTTTTAATGCAATAAACCTAATTCACTGCAATTTTGTATGTCAACATGTAATGAAGTTTTGGTTACTAGGTAGGTACCTATGTACGTACATAGTAACTTTGTGGTTGACAGTGCGGCTGTTGTCGTGACGTTTGCGCTGTCCTGATTTCTGTAGGAATATAATAGTAATGGAGTTAACCATTGGTAAATTCAGATTTCCATCTAAAAATTGATTTTTTTTGCCAATGGAATGCGATTTGAAATTGGTTTTTTTTTTTCAAACTATGTAAGTACATATTTACATATTTGTATAATTTAACGTGTATTTATCTCATTATTCGTAACAATTTGCATTGGTCCACTTTTCGTAGAGTAATATTATAGTTTCATGAATTAAAGTCTCCTTTTTCTATTAGCAAATATTTTCTTCATGTTTTGAGCACAATTTTTACAACCGACATACAATAAAAAATTGAAACTTATATTTGTAAACTAACAGCTCAAAATTATTTTGGTTGGTATTAGTACAAGGAGAATTTTTTCGCCCAATGGAATGCAAAAATTGATTTGGATCTACCAAAAAGCTGATTTTTGCAGATCCAAGTCAATAAATAAATGTACCTAGCATAAACTATAAGAACTTTTGGTTTACTATAATATGAAGTAAGAACCTATTAGCAACCAACTTAGTTCTTTTAATGTTTTGATTTTGTTTTGTCCCATAAAATACGTGACTATGCAGGTAGAACATTATTTGAAATCCCCCCACAACCAAGCCAACTTTTATCATGTCTCTATTTCTAGTAAATTGCTGTAATGACCTGGATGATATTTTCAGAGTTGATTCCTGTGAGTAAGAAAAACTTAAGAATTTTTTTTTTTACTAAAATCTCCCACTTATATCTTGATTTCTCAAAACTGGCTCTAAAGATAATTGTAGGAATAACGAATTGTTTCTATGAGTAGGGGGCCATTTAAATTAATTTTCCAGATTCGAATATCTTGCAGCAGGAAAATAGTTAAATTGAAATCTTATTGCCCAAAAAATTCCTTGACTGTTTTGTCATTCATTCGCTTAGCATTCATTTGTGTTTCAAATCCGTTGAAAACACAGTAGATAATCTATTTGAAAACATTTTCCTTATGCGTTTTCCTAATCGCTATAATTGGCCCCTAAGGAAAAATTAAGGTGTTTTTTTTAAATCCACCCATAGCCATGCCCACTTACAACATGTCTATATTTTGGAAAAATTTTCAACGACCTCGATGAAATTTTCACAGTTGATTCGTGTGATCAAGAAAAAATTTAAGAAAAAGATTTCGCCCACTTCCACGCCCGGGCAAGAGTACGATAACTTGGGCGCCAAGAAATGAAAACGGTTTTTTGTAGAACAGTTCAAAGGAAGCATTTTTTACTATAGGAGGGTGTCCATCTCCCCCCGTTTGGGCGGGAGGGGCACTTTTATAAAAAAGTAATAAGAATGTAAAAAAATATTAAAAGATAACGGTAATACTTACAATTAAGTATTATACCTTTTTTTAAAGGCAGGAATCATCTAGTTTTCAGTCTTTGATTAGGAATTAATTAGAGCAACCAATTGCAGAAAATGAAATTATATTTAAATTTATAGTTTTGAGAAATTTCAGTTTAAACCTTTTTTTATGCTTTTTTTTTGCAAATTTTGAGTTTAAAATTCGTTTTTTTTTCAAAAACCATGTGTAGATTTCACTTGATTCAAAAACTAGCTAGTAGAACAGAGTATTGGCTTAAAAAAAAGGTATATTACTTAATTGTAAGTATAACCGTTATCTTTTAATATTTTTTTATATTTTTAGTACTTGTTTTATAAAAGTGCCCCTCCCGCCCAAACGGAGCAAGATAGACCCCCCTCCCATAGAAAAAATGCTTGTATTTAACTCCTCTACAAAAATCCGTTATCAATTTAAGCGCCCAAGTTATGGTACCTACTCTAGCCCACGCCCGCTTTTCAAATCTTGATGGAACTAAAGACTACTGTTGGTAAATGTAGGTAAGTAAAATGCACGACTGTTCAAGACACTGCGGGCTTAAGAAAATTGTACATATATAAAAACATGGAAATTATGAAAGAAAAATGTAGAGAAGCATGAAATACGATAACTTAATTAGCTAAAACAACTCCTTTGACAGTTTGAGGTGGAAAATAGAATGCTATCTTAATTTTTGTTTGAATATGATTGTATGAAAAAAAATATACTTATAAAAATTAATTTTTTATATACATATAAAAATTCTTTAAAAAATTTTAAGAGCAAATTTTGATATGCAAATCTAAAGTATATATTTATGTGTATATAAAAACAAAATTTGAAAAAAAAGTTGTCAAACTATTTTTGAGATACCTACATATCGAATTTTCAAAAAAAAAAATTGAATTTTGATATGCAATATTATAAAATCTTATCTGAAATTTATATATAAAAAAGCATCTAAGTCCATTTAGCCGATAACGAGAAAATTAAAAATAAAAAAACGTTCTATGAGGTAATATTAATAGTTGCTAAGTGTAAGATTTTATATCATTTGTTAGTAGGTTGTACTTATTTTAGTATATAAAAAAGTTTAATCAAAATCGTAGGAGTCATTTTAAAGCAACAAAATGTTTTCCTTTGCGGTTTTTTAACTTTTGTGTGGAAGGTACCGTTATTTTTTCATAAATTTCAAATTGTTTTTCTTAAAATATTTTAGAGAGTACTAAGAAACTCTTAAGTATCGAGTTTCAAAAATTTCGATCATGACGTTTGCGAAATATTTGAATTTTCAAAAAAAAATTGAAAATTTTTTTAAAAATCCAAAAAATATTTTTTCAAAAATTTTGGTAACAAAACTTTTTATATTTTTTGGAAGCTTCTGTATAAAAAAAATAATGGAAATCAGTCGTACTGTTTTGAAGAAAATCAAAAATAAAAAAAACTGGTTCTTCGGGAGGTACCTATCATTAATAACCATTTTCAGAAAAATGGTTTTCCACCCAAAGAAAGCCTTTACTAAAATAAGTTTCTTGAATTTTTTTATGAAAAGTTGTCGAGCCATTTTTGAGAAAAATACGATTATGTAAAATTGCAAAAAAAAATTGTATGGCAGGTACCGTTATTTTTGGTTAAAAAAATGAAAGAAACGTGTGGTATACCCACCAAAAACCGCTATGTACCAAGTTTGAAGAAAATCGATCCAGCCGTTTAAACTGTAGACGAAAAGACAGACAGACAGACAGAATTGTGCCACTCACTTTTTTGGTGTTCTCTATCATCGTCATAGGTATCATGTTTGATTGTTATCTCAAATTTTTCTTTTGCACGAATCCAAAACTTGCCTAATAGTAGGTACCTACCTATATCACAAGTAAAAATTAAATAAATTGGGTGGGCAACAGCTCGTGGAGAACCAGGGCCTAGTGACTTACAACTCTCAACCATTCCTGTGTGCGTGTGTTTGGCAAGAATGTTTAAATGTAGGCACCTACCCATTAATAATTATTGTCCTAAAATTGGGAAGAACATTCCTCCTAGAAACAAATTCGTATCTAAAACCGAATCTACTAAATCTGGCCTTCTCGCAACGTCGCAACTGCAAAAACCTTCCTACCCATATAAATTAATCGAGACAAATAGGTACATATGCATAAATAAATTTCTGAAATTTATTTATTATTTACCAACATTATCATAGAATTAAAAATCCGTATACGTACCTAATTGGTAACGTAAATACCTTACTTACTTACTTACTTATCCGGCTCCCGATCCATGAAGGGTCTCTGCCTGAGATATTGCGGTCTTCCATCGGTTGCGGTCCCTCGCACGCTCCCTCCAGTCGTCGAGACCAAGCGCTCTTGCGTCTGTGACCGCCTGGTCCCTATAGCGGAGGTTCGGTCTTCCTGGTCGTCTCGAACCTGGGGGCTGGGATTCGAAGATTTTCTTGGCTGGAGCGTTGTTGTCCATTCGCTCAATGTGGCCGAGCCAGTGTAGTCGACGTGTTTTGGCTCTTTGGACTACATCCACATCTTGGTACAGCTCGTACAGTTCACGATTGAATCTTCTCCTCCAATCGCCCTCTTCGCATATAGGACCAAATATCCGCCGAAGAATTTTTCTCTCGAAAGTGCCCAGTATCAATTCCCCTTTTTTACTTATCGTCCAGCACTCGGCGCCGTAGAGTAGAACTGGTAAAATTAGCGTTTTGTATAGCGTGCACTTTGTCTTTCGGGAAAGGAGTTTTGAACCCATTTGTTTGGCCAAACCGAAGTAGCAGCGGTTCGCTAGGGTAATTCTTCGTCGGATTTCCACTAAGGTGTCGTTCGTGGAATTGATGTTTGTTCCGAGGTAGGTGAACTCCTTGACTACCTCGAAATTACTGCTACCAACAGTGACGTTTTGTCCTAGGCGATGGACAGATGAGGCTTTGTTTGTTGATAGCATATACTTTGTTTTGTCCTCATTCACTTCAAGACCAACGCGTTTCGCCTGATCATCAATAGCTGTGAATGCTTCAAGTACAGCTCTTTTGGAGCGGCCGATGATGTCGATGTCGTCCGCATAGCCAAGCAGTTGAGAAGACCTGTTGAAGATAGTGCCTTCCATGTTAACACCACTCTTGCGCACTATCTGCTCCAGGACTAAGTTGAAGTTGTCTGAACCCTGTACACGTCTGGAATAACTCGGATGAGCTGTTACCCATTTGCACGTTGCACCGCGTATTTTGTAACGTCATGCGGCATAGCTGGATCAGTTTTTTCGGGATCCCGAGTTCCGACATCGCCAATAGAAGCTCTTGGCGACTTATGCTATCATATGCGGCTTTAAAGTCGATGAATAGGTGGTGGGTCTCGACTTGAAATTCGTTGGTCTTTTCCAGGATTTGCCTCAATGTGAAGATTTGGTCTATCGTTGATCTGCCTGGCCTGAAGCCACACTGGTACGTGCCGATCATAGTGTTGCAGAAAGGTTTTAGACGCTCACATAGTACGTTGGATAGGATCTTGTAGGCAACATTAAGCAGGGATATGCCTCTGTAGTTCTTGCAGGACATAGGATCGCCTTTTTTGTAGATTGGGCATATGGAGCTATTTGACCAGTCGTCGGGCATACTTTCCTCCTCCCAAACTTGGTTGATGAGCTGGTGCATGCACCCTACCAGGACATCTCCTCCATACTTAAAGAGTTCCGCAGGTAGGCCATCCGAGCCGGCGGATTTGTTGTTCTTAAGCTTGTGGATGGCTTTCTTAACCTCTTCAGTACTGGGCGCTGGGACTGGATCTTCATTGACTGGTCTTATGCTTCTTTGTTCCTCTATAGCCTCCTCTACATTATGCCCATTAAGCAGCTGCTGGAAATGCTGCTTAAACACGTTTACAATTCCCTGTGCTTCGGTGACTAGGTTTCCTTCGCTGTTTCGAAGAGCTTGCGTGCCAGTCCTATAACCAGATGCCAGTTGCTTGGCTGTTTTGTAGAACCGGCGGGTGTTGGTGGCGGTGCTGGACTCTTCGAGATACTTGAGCTGAGAGGCTGCGGATGCTCTTTTCTTTCTACGCAGGGTTTTTTTCTCTTTCCTTCTCTTCTCACGGTACTCCTCTCTTGCTGCTCTTGTTTTCCGTTGCAGCATTTGCATTCGTGCATTTTCCGTCTCCTGCTTCAATACCGCGCATTCATCGTCATACCACGGGTTCTTTTTTCTGGGTGGTTGATAGCCTATGGTGGTCTCGGCTGTCTCCTTAATGATGTCGCGATATTGGTTCCACTGGTTGTTGACGCTTGTGGCTGGGTTTACGGCAGAGAGTTTCCCGGTCAATTGCTCACTGTAGTCTTTGGCTTTCTCAGATGTGCTAAGGCATGCAATGTTGAATTTCTTCCTTTGGGCGGTCTTCGTTTTCTTTTCGTTGGACAGTCGGGCTCTGAACTTTGTCACAACAAGAAAGTGGTCAGAGTCCACGTTTGCGCCTCGGAAAGTTCGCACGTCCAAGATGTTCGATGCATAACTTGCGCCAATTAGCACGTGGTCGATTTGGTTGGCGGTTCGACCATCTGGAGATCACCAGGTTGCTGTGTGTATCCTTCGCCTGGGGAACCTAGTGCTACTTATCACCGTATTACGAGCTGCAGCAAAGTCAATTAGTCGGAAGCCGTTATCTGTTGTCGTTTCGTGGAGGCTGTGCTTTCCAACTAATCCGCCAAAGATGTTTTCCTTTCCGACTTTAGCATTGAAGTCTCCGAGCACGACTTTGACATCGTACTCCGGACAGGCTCCGTAGGCTCCGTCCAGGAGGTCGTAAAACTCCTCCTTGTTAGACTCCTCAGCTTCATCGGTAGGGGCGTGTGCACATATTAGGCTGATGTTTTGGAAGGTAGCTTTGATGCGGATCACAGCCAGGCGATCGCTAATCGGCTTAAAATCGATAACTTTCGATCTGAGTCGATTTCCCACGACGAATCCGCATCCTAACATGTGCAGTCTTTGATGGCAGCTGTAATAAATGTCGCAATCTTTTCTTTTCGTTATACCTGATCCTATCCATCGTATCTCCTGGATCGCGGTAATATCTGCCTTGTACCGCGAGAGGACAGATTCAAGTTTTTGAGTAGCACCTGGTGTATAGAGTAGGGTTCCCAACTTTCATTGAAACCAAAGTAGGACACTTTAAAAAAAAAAAAAGAAGTATAATAATTTTAACTGTTCATTAAGGCATTCAAAAATAAATAATAAGAAACATTTCCTTAATGTTTAATTAATTAATCAAAATATTGTTCTAAAAAATATAAACACGATTTCTCACTTAATATTTATTATTGGAGGACTATGTGACTGAATATAATAAATTAAAACACGAATCGATCACCTTTTTGTCACATAAATTTTTTTTTTTTTTTATTTTTTTAAAAAATAAACAGAACAATTGTTTCGACGTTCAATGCGTCATCATCAGCTGTTGGAATTCGACTAAGTAAAAATATTTTTTGAAGTAGAGCTTACATAATGATTAACACAAATAATTATAAAATGTTAAAAAGGGATGACCAGTGTGGTCCTTCATCTCTATTTATATTATTATTTTTATTAAAGTGAATATGAAGAGATTCTAAAATATTAAGGCGCGTATAGTGATTCTCACATTCCAGTAGTTTAAAGCTGTCAATCGTAAAGGTGTGTTGAGTGTTAAGTGCATGTTCAGCTATTGCACTTCTATGTGGTTCATTGTTTTTTATGCAGTTAAGATGTTCTTTTGCTCTCGTACGAAGCTCCCGCTTGGTTTGCCCAATGTATATACAGCTGCATTGCTCGCACTTAGCCGAATACACGCCAGGTTTCTCAGTTGAAGGTGTCACATCTTTAGTTGCTCTGAGTAAATTTTTAATTTTGTTGTTGCTTTTCCACGCTGTAGATAAACCAAACTTATTAAAACATTTGTTGATCTCATTTTGAATCGGTGCATAAAAATTGATTGACACTCGTTTTAAGTTTTCTTTTATCGAAGAAAGCGATGTAATATTATTTTTCCACTTTTTATTGAGATGTTTTTTTATTAATGAATCTACAATCAACTTTGAATAGCCATTCCTGGACGCGATTTCGTATATTCGATTAGTTTCAATTTTAAATTTGCTGTCTGAAAGGGGGACATTGCACATTCTGTGTATCATTGAGTTAAAAGCTGCATGTTTGTGTGATGTACAATGGTTTGACTCAATGGTTATGAATCGATCCGTAGATGTAAGTTTGCGATATATGTCGAATTCAAAGTTTCCATTTTCATCATAAGATAAAGAAAGATCCAAGAAAGCCAAAACATTGTTTTGTTCTCGCTCCAAAGTAAATTGGATGCACGTATTAGCACTGTTAATGTAGTTGAGTACTTCTTGGACTTTGTTGTTGTGGACTATCGCTAGCACGTCATCAACATATCTTAACCAAGTTGTGGGGAACAAATCACTTTTGGCTAATAATTCTTCGATGCTGTTCACAAATAAATTACATAGAAACGGAGATAAACTGTTTCCCATAGCCATGCCTTCAGTTTGTTGATAGTAACTCCCACGAAATTGAAAATAATTTTGCTGGACACAAACCTCAGTCAATTCATACAAGGCATCAGCTATGATCGGGTTCAATTGTTGTTTGTCGAGCCATAGTCTTAAACATTTGAGTGCATCCTGAACTGGAACGCTGGTAAAAAATGAAGAGATGTCGAAGGAGACTAAAATTTCCCCCTTAGAAATCGTTGTGTTTTTCAATTTTGGGTTAATTCAATGCTGTTCTTAATTGAAAATCTATCAAATTGTTTAAAAGTTGCAAATTTTTTGGCATAGCCACTTTGATAGTTCGTAGCATGGAGCATTTATATTACTTACTATTGGCCGATATTTTTCCCCCGGCTTATGTATTTTTGGGAGACCGTATATAGAGGGAACTTTTGCAAAACTAGGTATCATACGTCTCTTCCAATTTACACCAAAATGTTCAATGTATTTATTGACAACAGTAGAGCATGATTTTGTCATTTTGTTTAAGGGATTTTTCACCTTTTTATATGGGCCGTCATTGATTAAATTCCACATAGCATTGTCGTAGTCATTACGACCTACCACTACTACACCGTTGCCTTTGTCAGCTTTCATAACAAACACTTCTTTTTCATTTAAGGTTTTTATCGCATCAAACATGTTATTCACATCAGAGTCAGGTTTCTTAAATGTCGTCTTTTGAAGAATATGTTTAACGGAGGAGCGAAGAGAAACCGCTTTCTCTCGTTCAATCGACTTTAAGGCAACTTCGGTATTTACGATTAATTCTTTTTTAGGGAATTGCTACATAGGCAAAGCAAAATTTAAGCCTTTGTTTAGCAGATTAATTTCATTTGTATTTAGATTTGTGATTTATTTACTACGAAATCAGGAATGAACAAACTCTTTTGTCGAACATTCTTTGTAGGTGTTTGTTTTCTTAACAATAGATCTAACTTTTGCCGTTTTTTCATGAAACAAGCACGTGAAAGATTGTCTGAATCTATCATTAAACTGGACAGTAAATCAGCGAATTGAAGAAGATGCAGTTTTCCAGATAGTGATTGATGCAAAAAATACGATTGCGCTTCTATCTTCGCCAGTTTGGCGTATTGTTGTTTAAGCTCATTAATTAGCCAAAAGCGCCTTGCCATCTTGACTGCCAAACGACCGGATGAACTTTTGGCTTTACATTTTATAGATGTAAATGAAGGAACAACACCAAGCCTTTTACATCGTTGAAGAAAAAATATAAATAAATTGGGTGGCGCAACAGCTCATGGAGAACCAGGGCCTAGTGACTTACAACTCACAACCATTCCTGTGTGCGTGTTTGTTGGCAGGAATGGAGGGGACCTACAGTTTTTTGCCGAGTCCGAACGGCTAAATGAGATGCACTTTTCATGACAAGTATACTCTTGGAGGATCTGTCAGTTCCTCGCAAGAGGCAGTACCTCGAATAAAACATTTCTGTTTTTAGGTGGCACGGCTGGGAATCGAACCCACACCTTTGGCATGACAGTCCTACGCACTAACCATCAAGCCACGAGGTACTACGAAGAAAAAATATATCTGATTTTAAATGACAAATTTTTAACTTTAATAGACGAAATTCTTTACACTCCGAATGGATGGAAACCATTATAATTAATATTTATTATTGGAGGACTATGTGACTGAATATAATAAATTAAAACACGAATCGATCACCTTTTTGTCACATAATTTTTTTTTTTTTTTTATTTTTTTAAAAAATAAACAGAACAATTGTTTCGATGCTCAATGCGTCATCATCAGCTGTTGGAATTCGACTAAGTAAAAATATTTTTTGAAGTAGAGCTTACATAATGATTAACACAAATAATTATAAAATGTTAAAAAGGGATGACCAGTGTGGTCCTTCATCTCTATTTATATTATTATTTTTATTAAGGTGAATATGAAGAGATTCTAAAATATTAAGGCGCGTATAGTGATTCTCACATTCCAGTAGTTTAAAGCTGTCAATCGTAAAGGTGTGTTGAGTGTTAAGTGCATGTTCAGCTATTGCACTTCTATGTGGTTCATTGTTTTTTATGCAGTTAAGATGTTCTTTTGCTCTCGTACGAAGCTCCCGCTTGGTTTGCCCAATGTATATACAGCTGCATTGCTCGCACTTAGCCGAATACACGCCAGGTTTCTCAGTTGAAGGTGTCACATCTTTAGTTGCTCTGAGTAAATTTTTAATTTTGTTGTTGCTTTTCCACGCTGTAGATAAACCAAACTTATTAAAACATTTGTTGATCTCATTTTGAATCGGTGCATAAAAATTGATTGACACTCGTTTTAAGTTTTCTTTTATCGAAGAAAGCGATGTAATATTATTTTTCCACTTTTTATTGAGATGTTTTTTTATTAATGAATCTACAATCAACTTTGAATAGCCATTCCTGGACGCGATTTCGTATATTCGATTAGTTTCAATTTTAAATTTGCTGTCTGAAAGGGGGACATTGCACATTCTGTGTATCATTGAGTTAAAAGCTGCATGTTTGTGTGATGTACAATGGTTTGACTCAATGGTTATGAATCGATCCGTAGATGTAAGTTTGCGATATATGTCGAATTCAAAGTTTCCATTTTCATCATAAGATAAAGAAAGATCCAAGAAAGCCAAAAAGGTGACAAAAAGGTGATCGATTCGTGTTTTAATTTACGATTTCTCACTTTTACTGTCAAAAACTGAGACCTGTTCAACTGACTTTAACACGTATTGGATACATGCATTGACATTTGAGGGGTATAATTTAAAAAAAAAACTTTTCTTTTTCACTTTTGATAACTAGGAGTAAAATAAGTAAATAGCTGCTAAAGTGATATCTGCGATTAGTGAGTTAAAATATACCTAGATAAATTTGGAACGACCTTTATCCAGGAGCCAAAACATTGTTTTGTTCTCGCTCCAAAGTAAATTGGATGCACGTATTAGCACTGTTAATGTAGTTGAGTACTTCTTGGACTTTGTTGTTGTGGACTATCGCTAGCACGTCATCAACATATCTTAACCAAGTTGTGGGGAACAAATCACTTTTGGCTAATAATTCTTCGATGCTGTTCACAAATAAATTACATAGAAACGGAGATAAACTGTTTCCCATAGCCATGCCTTCAGTTTGTTGATAGTAACTCCCACGAAATTGAAAATAATTTTGCTGGACACAAACCTCAGTCAATTCATACAAGGCATCAGCTATGATCGGGTTCAATTGTTGTTTGTCGAGCCATAGTCTTAAACATTTGAGTGCATCCTGAACTGGAACGCTGGTAAAAAATGAAGAGATGTCGAAGGAGACTAAAATTTCCCCCTTAGAAATCGTTGTGTTTTTCAATTTTTGGGTTAATTCAATGCTGTTCTTAATTGAAAATCTATCAAATTGTTTAAAAGTTGCAAATTTTTTGGCATAGCCACTTTGATAGTTCGTAGCATGGAGCATTTATATTACTTACTATTGGCCGATATTTTTCCCCCGGCTTATGTATTTTTGGGAGACCGTATATAGAGGGAACTTTTGCAAAACTAGGTATCATACGTCTCTTCCAATTTACACCAAAATGTTCAATGTATTTATTGACAACAGTAGAGCATGATTTTGTCATTTTGTTTAAGGGATTTTTCACCTTTTTATATGGGCCGTCATTGATTAAATTCCACATAGCATTGTCGTAGTCATTACGACCTACCACTACTACACCGTTGCCTTTGTCAGCTTTCATAACAAACACTTCTTTTTCATTTAAGGTTTTTATCGCATCAAACATGTTATTCACATCAGAGTCAGGTTTCTTAAATGTCGTCTTTTGAAGAATATGTTTAACGGAGGAGCGAAGAGAAACCGCTTTCTCTCGTTCAATCGACTTTAAGGCAACTTCGGTATTTACGATTAATTCTTTTTTAGGGAATTGCTACATAGGCAAAGCAAAATTTAAGCCTTTGTTTAGCAGATTAATTTCATTTGTATTTAGATTTGTGGAAGATTTATTTACTACGAAATCAGGAATGAACAAACTCTTTTGTCGAACATTCTTTGTAGGTGTTTGTTTTCTTAACAATAGATCTAACTTTTGCCGTTTTTTCATGAAACAAGCACGTGAAAGATTGTCTGAATCTATCATTAAACTGGACAGTAAATCAGCGAATTGAAGAAGATGCAGTTTTCCAGATAGTGATTGATGCAAAAAATACGATTGCGCTTCTATCTTCGCCAGTTTGGCGTATTGTTGTTTAAGCTCATTAATTAGCCAAAAGCGCCTTGCCATCTTGACTGCCAAACGACCGGATGAACTTTTGGCTTTACATTTTATAGATGTAAATGAAGGAACAACACCAAGCCTTTTACATCGTTGAAGAAAAAATATAAATAAATTGGGTGGCGCAACAGCTCATGGAGAACCAGGGCCTAGTGACTTACAACTCACAACCATTCCTGTGTGCGTGTTTGTTGGCAGGAATGGAGGGGACCTACAGTTTTTTGCCGAGTCCGAACGGCTAAATGAGATGCACTTTTCATGACAAGTATACTCTTGGAGGATCTGTCAGTTCCTCGCAAGAGGCAGTACCTCGAATAAAACATTTCTGTTTTTAGGTGGCACGGCTGGGAATCGAACCCACACCTTTGGCATGACAGTCCTACGCACTAACCATCAAGCCACGAGGTACTACGAAGAAAAAATATATCTGATTTTAAATGACAAATTTTTAACTTTAATAGACGAAATTCTTTACACTCCGAATGGATGGAAACCATTATAATTAATATTTATTATTGGAGGACTATGTGACTGAATATAATAAATTAAAACACGAATCGATCACCTTTTTGTCACATAATTTTTTTTTTTTTTTTATTTTTTTAAAAAATAAACAGAACAATTGTTTCGATGCTCAATGCGTCATCATCAGCTGTTGGAATTCGACTAAGTAAAAATATTTTTTGAAGTAGAGCTTACATAATGATTAACACAAATAATTATAAAATGTTAAAAAGGGATGACCAGTGTGGTCCTTCATCTCTATTTATATTATTATTTTTATTAAGGTGAATATGAAGAGATTCTAAAATATTAAGGCGCGTATAGTGATTCTCACATTCCAGTAGTTTAAAGCTGTCAATCGTAAAGGTGTGTTGAGTGTTAAGTGCATGTTCAGCTATTGCACTTCTATGTGGTTCATTGTTTTTTATGCAGTTAAGATGTTCTTTTGCTCTCGTACGAAGCTCCCGCTTGGTTTGCCCAATGTATATACAGCTGCATTGCTCGCACTTAGCCGAATACACGCCAGGTTTCTCAGTTGAAGGTGTCACATCTTTAGTTGCTCTGAGTAAATTTTTAATTTTGTTGTTGCTTTTCCACGCTGTAGATAAACCAAACTTATTAAAACATTTGTTGATCTCATTTTGAATCGGTGCATAAAAATTGATTGACACTCGTTTTAAGTTTTCTTTTATCGAAGAAAGCGATGTAATATTATTTTTCCACTTTTTATTGAGATGTTTTTTTATTAATGAATCTACAATCAACTTTGAATAGCCATTCCTGGACGCGATTTCGTATATTCGATTAGTTTCAATTTTAAATTTGCTGTCTGAAAGGGGGACATTGCACATTCTGTGTATCATTGAGTTAAAAGCTGCATGTTTGTGTGATGTACAATGGTTTGACTCAATGGTTATGAATCGATCCGTAGATGTAAGTTTGCGATATATGTCGAATTCAAAGTTTCCATTTTCATCATAAGATAAAGAAAGATCCAAGAAAGCCAAAAAGGTGACAAAAAGGTGATCGATTCGTGTTTTAATTTACGATTTCTCACTTTTACTGTCAAAAACTGAGACCTGTTCAACTGACTTTAACACGTATTGGATACATGCATTGACATTTGAGGGGTATAATTTAAAAAAAAAACTTTTCTTTTTCACTTTTGATAACTAGGAGTAAAATAAGTAAATAGCTGCTAAAGTGATATCTGCGATTAGTGAGTTAAAATATACCTAGATAAATTTGGAACGACCTTTATCCAGGTTTGTTTTAAAAATTACGATTGGAATACCTGACTTTTGATTCAAGCTTTCAATAATTGAACAGTATAAGAAGTTTTGAATTAAACGCCGAATGGAATACTGCGGTTTTGAAAAAATATGGGTACACAACTTTCCAGGTACCAAGAAGTATAGGAAATCATTATTAGTTTGTATAAATTTTAGTTAAAAACGTAGACAATGGGAATTCTACGTAAAACTTTTTCATACTTAACTCATTTTTGAAAAAAAAACTGGAATAGAAGAGTTTTGAAATTGTACCCCTCATTTATTATTATCTATTATGAAAAATTTTAATCTTGTTTTACGTTAAAACCAAAACGTTTTAATTTAATGACTTCAGAAATGAGTACATTCAGTCATTTTATTGAAAGTTAATTCGTGCAGCTATAAATGATCCTTATTTTTTAAAAGGAGGACATTTGTTAGTGATGGGAGGACGGGAGGACAAATTATCAAAAAGGAGGACTGTCCTCCCAAAAGGAGGACGGTTGAGAACCCTAGTATAGAGTGTCCTTACATTCCAGGTGCATACTCGTAGGTCATAGTCCATTTTCATTCCGGGTCTGGTTGCCATTTGAGGGGGATCGTTATCCGAAGCTTCTCGCGTCTCTCTCATAACAATTATTGGCTTTTTTACTGTGGTCGGGTCGCTAGCCCAACGCACTAACCTCCAATCTGTAGGGCCATGGGTTTAATGTTGCAATTCTTTCCTTGGTCAACATTCGCACTTACAAGTTTAGCAAGTCAAGGCATAAAGCCAAGACCAGTATCCGGCGGCTACCAAACGTGGAGGTATTGTAAGCACTTGATGTGTAGGAAAAGATACAGCTCGAGGCCCCCAGTTCCTACAACATCCAACCAACGTAAATACCTACCTATTCCTTATCATTTTTATACATATGTATGTACATAATACATACATTTAATTATTTCGTTCTCTTCACACAAATTAAGTGCTATACCTAAGAATGACACAATTATTTTAATTCTTTTCCAAATTGTAAGTTAAAAAACTTTATTTTTTAAATCAAGAAACTCTGTCATTTACTTATGTTTCTTGTTATTTTTGTATTCACTGTATAAATAAATAAATAAAACAAACAAAATATATGTATTCCTTTCCTTCCCCTGCACTAGAAATCAAAACAGAAATTTATTAAATAACCAACTTTTCCTCATTACTTTACATATTTTCCTACGTGGCACAAAACTTATCGAACCTAAAGAAAGCGAAAACTCTTACCAGTATTACAAGATCGAAACGAACGAAGCCCAAAAGAAAGCAGGCATATTGACAGCAAAAAATGACAACAGAATAAACCGCCACCAAGTCTACCATTGCAATCACAGCAAAAAAAAATACATTTTCCACCCTCAAACGCAAAAACAGAGAAATCCTTCAAAGAAAAAAACCATTCCGAAACATCCATAGATACATACAATAGAATGTAAACAACTTACACATTCACAAAATTTATTCACAGGAAAAAAGAGATCGAATGCATACCCTAAAACCAACAACAAAATTAGATACACTTGCGCTTACCCTGCAAATACCATCCACCACCGTCACCGACCATGGCT
This sequence comes from Dasysyrphus tricinctus, assembly GCA_963921185.1. Classification (NCBI taxonomy): domain Eukaryota; kingdom Metazoa; phylum Arthropoda; class Insecta; order Diptera; family Syrphidae; genus Dasysyrphus; species Dasysyrphus tricinctus. The sequence goes on along the minus strand of OY992531.1, from coordinate 173,446,970 downwards.
CTGCTCCCATATATCTATCTACACCACATCTTATCTGAACCACTCATACACACAAACACCCACTGGCATTTCAAATTTTTCATACTTATTTTTGTTTATTTTGCAATCTTCGAAAAAAAACCATCTTGTAGCCGATAAGTGAACTAAAAACCGCCAGTAAAATAAAATAACGACTTTTATTCGAAAATAAAGACTTTTTTAAAATGTGTTATTTTGCAATATTAGATTAATTTTAGACATTTTTTTGTATTGAAACAATTTTAGAAAACATATTTGTTATTTGAGGAAAGTTATGTTCTTTTTTTCATATAATTACACTTTCAAAAATGCAATAGAAAATGAGCAATTTGCATGTTTTTCAAGAGATGATTATTCAAAAATAGGGCCCAATCTAAAAAATCCAAGCAAACGATTTTGTAGTTTTGTTTATCAACTATAAAATCACGTAAATATAATATATGTTTTCCACTTCAGTTTCTCAGAGCTTTCATTACGCCTAAGCAGTTTTAAGAAATTTTCCGAAAGAGGTTACCGAAATATTAATATAAAATAAGGGAAAAATACAAAAAATTAAAAGGTGACCAGACGAGTTTGTAGTTTAAATGTCATTCTTTCATAATAACGTTAGTTTTTTGCAATATGTATTATATGGAATTCACAGCATCCTTTTCGAACTGGCCCATTTCTCGTTTTTTTTTCAAAATTATGGGTGGAGGCCTCTTAAGATGGTTGTGCTCACACTTGCAATTTAACATAGCGCGACTAAAAATTGTTGAAAAAATCATACACTCACTTGTGATTTTCAATCGTAAGATTAGTTAGCAGCATATGGTTTTAAATGTGAATGCACACATACGTGACTTTAAAATCGCAGCGATTTAAAAAATGGAACCAGTGCCGAGATTCAGCTAATTCGAAACCGCAGGAAGTGAGTGAGATGAGTCACTTTTCGTCGAAAACCGATTCAGTTAGCAAAAGTGAGTGAGTGAGCGAGTGAAATGAAATGTCAGATTACTCGCCACATATTTCCGCGGTGACTTGATGTATGTGTTGGTAAATTTCCAGTTTTGGATAGGAATGTGTGCTTTTCTCAAGAATTCCTATTCATGGATGGGAAATGAAATAAAAAACAACAACGTATCTAGATAAAAAAAAAAACTACCCTTTTATTAATTGTAAAATCTTATTTTATTATCATATGCGCATAATATGTATGTATATGTATTAAATAAAATTATGCTATTCACTTTTGACACTTTTAAACTTTTTATTTCTCAAGGGTGAAACTCACATTCAACTTTAATTACGACATAAAAAGTAATTGATACAAAAGGTACTCCATTTTTAATATTTCAATGTTTACATTGTTGTATTTGTTATTTCATTTTGCGTCCATTAGTGGTGATGTGAAACAGAATATCAAATGTACGAGTGTGACAAGGAGGTTGAATTTGTCTCCTTAATATTTATTCTTTGTCTCATGTTCGAAACTAAATTCGAACTTACTCATTTCACTTAATTAGCTGAATCACTTTTGCGAGTGAAGTGAGATGAGTCGGCGAGTTAGGCGAGTCATCTCATCTCACTCGCTTAAATAGCTGAATCTCGGCACAGATCTATTTTTTGAGCGTTTTTTCTCTCACCAAATTAAATAGACGCATGTGCGTGCATTAAAAGCTTTATGTTCTTATTTGTGACTAAACAATCGCGCGATAGATAGCCGCAAGTAAATGCATGGCTAGAACGCACTTGCGATTTCAATCGCATAACTATTCAGTCGCCAGCAATAGGACACATCAATTTAAATGAGAATGAACGCAAATGCTACCGAGAAATCGCAACGATTTAAAGTCAAAAATTTGTTCAATTTTTCTGGTGATGCGATTGTCAAAGTTAAAATTAAACAACCGCACTTAGATGGTTGTGCTCACACTTGCGATTTGAAATACTGCAACCTAAATCGTAGTCGCAACTTGAAAAAATCATGCACGCACTTGTGATTTTCAATCGTACGATTATTAAGCCGCAAAAAATGAGATACATGATTTTAAATTTGAATGCACATACTGCGACTTTAAAATCACATCAATTAAAAAAATGGAACCAGATCTATTTCGTAAATGTTTTCTCAGGCGTAAAATAAAAAATAAACAAAATGAAATTAGATGGACCTGCACCAGGGTTGCCAGTTTGGGGGTTTTCCCCCCAGATTTAGGGGTTTTTTTCATCGTTGGGGGGAAATCTGGGGTGACGAAATGTCTGGGGGGAAATCTGGGGGTATTATTTTTAAAGTTAAAAACTTTAAAATTGTATGACTGCTTAATTTTCTTCATTTTAAAAATAACGTCGTATAGGAATTGAAACAGCTGATATTTAGATTTTTGTTATGTTGGTTATATTTGAGGATGTGTGTGCAAAAGTGGTGTAGGTAACCCAAAGCGAAAATTCTAAATTCTTAATATCTAAGCTTTCCAAAAATGTGACTTATCCTTCTTGAATATCACATTAAGGACAATGATCGATAAAAATTAAAAATACGCTTATAAAAAAGTGGGTGTCACCACTTTTCCACTCACGGCCTCATTTGTGATTGAGATATTCTTTACATTCTAGATCGCAGAATTTTACGCTGAAAAATGTCGCTAGTGAAAACAACTGCAAAAATGAAGATGACGAGCGTAGATATTATTTTTGGTTTTTTCAAATAAAGTATTTTTATGTAGCTAGATGCATATTTTCATATTTGTTATAAATTTTGTATTTCATCTGAAATATGTAATGAACTTATGTGTATCTATTGAAGGAAAAAATAAATTTGGAATATAAAAAAAATCTAGGGGCTTTTTTTTGTCAAAATGTAGAAATCTGGGGGGTTTCTAAATTTTTCTGGGGGGAAAATTTTTTTTCATCTGGCAACACTGACCTGCACGCACTTGCGACACGTTGTATTTTTCTGCGTATAATCGCGCTACAGATAACCACAAATGAGTGCATGACAATAGCATTTTTTTTTATCGCAGTGACCAGTGACACAAAGCCACGAAGTCGTTCCTAGTCTAATCATCAACAAGGTATGTATCGTTGCGATTTCTTTGACGCATGTGCATGCATTAACATTAAAAGCTTTATGTTGTATTTTTTGCGACTAAAAAATTGCGCCATAGATATCCACAAGTGTGCATGGCAATAATTTGTTGCAATCCCGATTTTTTAATCGAATCGACTTAAAATCGCAATTGCGGTCCTAGCCTTAGACTAGAAACATACTTGCGATTTTCTGTCGCACAATTATTCAGTCGTAAGGAATAGAACTCGTGAAGTTTAAATGTGAATGAACGCACATGACACTAAGGGCCAGTTTTTCAGTTCAGGCTTTACTCTGAGTTAAATCAGAGTTAGCTAATCCTGAAAATAAATTAACCCTGACTTAACGCAGGAACAGTTTTTAAGTTGGGGATTAACTTTATCTTTCAGCTGTCAAAATTCTGAGGCCAACGATGTGTGACACTATGGATATCACCCTTCTGCGCCTTTTACGCATAGGAATAGAGATGGCGCCACAACGAATTGCACTGGCATTAACTTTCAATATCGAATTCGAGATGGCGGCACAACTTAAAAGCCCCTCAATTTGGTGCCTGAGTTAACTCACCAAATTAGACGAGTTAACTCGGAGTTAACTTTCGATTTCAATTGACTGAAAAACACGTTTTTGGAGTTAACTCCGGTTTAACCCCGAGACTAGGATGATCTCACACTGAAAAACTGGCCCTAAGAAATCAAACTGGGCTGCGATTATTTTTGTATACGCAACGATAGAAAAATGTGGTCCTAGCACCTAACCCTAAAAAGTTTACCAGAATTGCAAATCTCTTTAAAGGACAGACTTTTTTCTACTTAGTGCATGTACAAGCGTTGCCACAAAATGCGATCGGGCCTTTTGGTCCCCTGTTTAATATTTTTGCCCTTGGCCCGGGAGAAATGCCCCCAAATGTTTATTTCAGAAGCTTTAACATAATTATAGTGTTAGTGATAATTAAAAAAATGAACAAAATTAAATATTAACCATAGTAATTTTTAATAAAAAAGTGATGATTTGAGACTGATTTCTATTTAATTACACATAAAATTTCAGAACTTATTCAGTTGCCCTAAAAAAAATAATGGCTATATAGAGAAGTTTTGTAGCTCTAGTTTAGAAAAAATAGGTAAATAAGATCATGTTATTGACGGTAAAAGGTGGGTTTAGTTGAAAGGATTGAACATTTTTGCATGATCATTTATTTAAAAACATTGTTTTTTCTGCAATTAATTTATTAAGTCTTCCACACAGTAGTGTGTCTGCTGACCGCGTTTTTTCGTCTCTAAACAATATATAAACGGATAGTCGAAACAGGTCATCGTATGAAATTATTTGCTCGTTAATGAGCCTTAAAGATGTTCTGCAGAGCAACTTGATTAATTGGAGTAGTTAAATTTTTGAACCAGATGTTGTAAAACGAAATAAGGCATATATATGTGCCTTAGCTGTCAAATGCGTTTGTTAAGCATTTAACTCCGTCTGTTCGATTATTTTATTCGGAGCTCATGGAGCACGCTCTGAACACGTTTGGAACGAAAAAAGAAACACATTTTTAGCTCTGAGCACTTGGAGCTAAAAAGGAAACTGAATTTGTTTTGACAGTTCAGGCTCTGCTCTGAACTAAAAAAGAAACAACTTTAATAGTGCTTACTGCAAATTCTTCCAAATTTTAAAGTAATAATAACAATAAATAAAAATATTACATAATGAGCTATTTTTTAATGAAGGATTTATTCGTAAAATATTTGGCCCCAGCTTTTGTCAAATGGCCCCCATAAAATTTCGAAAAGGCCCTCACTGCTTTTTTGTTCGCGGCAACGCTGGTACATTAAGATCATAGAATACGAAGAAATTTGAAAAGAAAACTCTTCTGTTTAAGTGGAGCGACTGAACATAATTCACATTAAGCTCATTAGAACTTTTAACTTGAATCAATAATAATTTGTATATTAATTTTCAAAACTGAATTTTGAAATCTCTTGATAAATTCTTATTGCCTGCTTTCTTTTTGTTAGAAATGTACGCTAATTGATATTTTTCTATGTGCTGTATGTTTGAAATGCCATGGTTTTTCAAAGTCCGGATTTGTACCGATTTTTGGTTCCTGATGTCCCGATATTGAAGAAGTTTTATCTGGCAGCCCTAGTTCCTATGGGATAATTACCTACAGTACAGTGAAGGAAATCTACTATGAGAATAAAATTGTGGACTACAAACATTTTTCGTTTATTTGTCTATATGGGCGATTCTCAGCAAACTGATACTTTTGTGATCTCAAAATTTACGAAAAAAAATGTTAGATTTCTCAAATTTTTTGATGCCATAATAATTTTTCTGATAACTAAAGTTAATGCTGAAAGTGGTCGCACTACAAGTGTAAATTTTCTTATACCAGATTTTACATGTAAAAATGATGAAATGTCAGGGTAGTGATACGTTTTTGCTTGCCATACGGTAGTTACATTTTCATACTTAAGTCCAATTTGTAATGCAAAAAAACTTATAGTCAAAATATTTTCCGAACAGATTTAAAATAAGTTTAGCAAACTCTATTCATACATTTTTCGATCCATTAAATAAAAGTATATGGTGTTCGAAATACGGCATGAGTGACCATTTTTTCGCGCCAAACTGATGTCAAACTTTTGATGCTCGATATCATACAAACTAATGCTACATTTCCACATAGCGCTAATCTGAGATTTAATGAGATTAACCTTAAATCTCCTTTAAATCTCGTAGATTTACCATACAAATTTATTTCGTAAATCTTGAAGATTAGAAATTAATCTTGTTAAATCTACCTAGGATAAATAGTTTTACAAATCGAACTAACCTATTTTTACATGGTGCTGAACGATTCATTCGAGACTCGCATTCAGTTCTTCATTGTTTCACACGAATCAAACATTCTGTCTCATTCGCACTTCATAAGAAAAATTGGAACGCCATTTGCATTTTTGAAGGTGCTGTCAAATTTAATCTTTTTTAAATCTTTTTGTGCGGTGGAAACACCAAAAAGATTTATTTAATCTAATCTGAGATAAACCTTTGGTGGAAACATAGCAAATGCTATGTTTCCACCAAAGGTTTATCTCAGCTTAGATTAAATAAATCTTTTTGGTGTTTCCACCGCACAAAAAGATTTAAAAAAGATTAAATCTGAAAGCACCTTCAAAAATGCAAATGGCGTATCAATTTTTCTTATGAGGTGCGAAAGGGACAGAATGTTTGATTCGTGTGAAACAATGAAGAACTGAATCGAGTCTCGAATGAATCGTTCAGCACCATGTAAAAATAGGATAGTTTGATTTGTAAGACTATTTGTCCTATGAAGATTTAACGAGACTAGTTTTTAATCTCCAAGATTTACGACATATATTTGTATGGTAAATCTTCAAGATTTAAAGAAGATTTGAGGTAAATCTTATTAAATCTCAGATTAGCGTTAGGTGGAAATGTAGCATAACTTCACTGTTGGGACATGCAACGGTAGTGACATTTGGGTATACAACAGTTTTTAAAAAATATATACACTTGTAATTTTTTTGGAATTGAACTTGCTGTTGCCATATATCGAACACATGATCTACTAGCTAATACAGTTGTAAGAAGTAGAAAAAATACTTAATAAATACCTAAAATCGCCGAGGAACATAAAAATATAAGTTTGCTGAGAATCACTCATTTAGCAAAATTGGACCTATACAAATATGTATGTAGGAGTAGGTAGTACAATGTTCACAAAATTATTAAAAGACTTTAAATGCAAAATTGAATCAAAGATTTATCTGAAAACAAAAACTACTTTTTATAATAAAAAGCTTTATTGAGGAATCTGTTTTTAATCAACATTTATTCAATACTTTTGCCGATGCGACTTCTCTGGTTGGAATCTTCTTCAGGGCTCTATAGGTATAGTAGATGACGGATATAAGAAAGTAAAAAAATTCAAAGAATTCCTCTCTCATATCCGTGTTTTCTTAAATAAAAAAATGTATATAAGAAAGGAAACTTCTTTTATAAGACAAACGCTCTATAAGAAAGAAAATTTCCTTTAAATATCACTAAATAATTTGAAACTATTTTCCAAAGTATTTACTGGAAAATTTTATGCAACTTGTTTTTCCATTAATTCATAAAGTACTCATAATTCACCAAAAACAAACATTAAACAATGAATTTCTTTCAAAATCACATTTTCACGTGGTGGTTTCTTAAAGACGTTTAATTTTCTATACAGTTTTGTATCAGAATAAGTTTTTTATATATGTAAGTGTTTTTCATATAAACAGTTTTCTAAAATCAGATTAATTTTACACGTAAATGTATGGGAATATGCATGGTATAGGTATTTCAGAATGTCTGTCTTATAAGCGAGTTTTTGTTATATGAGATTTTCTTATATCCGTCATCTACTGTAATATCGACAGTATCTTCAGAGATTTGTTTATCAACTATAAAATGTAAACCAGTAAAAAATGTAGGCTAAATGGGGTATATCTTTCTGTGACCAAAGTTTTATCCTTGCTAAAATGAGGATACTGGCTCGAAGTTTCCATTTTGATCTTTTTGTTCGTTGCAATAAAATATAACGCTTAATTATATTTTCAGACCGCTCACGTTACTGTGATTTATCAGGAAAGATATGTCTTCTAAATGGTATGTAAAAATAAGCACCTACATGTAAATCTCTTAAGGGTAACACAAGCAAATTTTGATTTTGATGACAGTTTTAATGTTACTTTTGCATGCAAACTAAATTGTCTTTTCTATATTTTTTGATTATGCAGTTAGAAATCAAACACACAAATCCAATTTTGCTCCAATGTCAAATCTTTCAACCAGTCTCCGTCTTTATAATAGCCGCATTTTATTATTCCGATTAATTTTTAACACGTAGTTGCAAAAACAACATGAGAATGCTAGATCTGGATAAATTTCAATGATCCATAAATTATTTTTTACTCTGGTGAGTAGGAGGCTATTTACAAATTAGAGGCAAATGGAGAAATACAAAATAAACAAACGAAAGGCAAAAGTAATTTTCGCAAAGGTTTGAAACATTCACAGTACATCACGTGATTATATTCATTAGAAAAGGTTCGAGCTTTAACTTGAGACAGATGTATATGCAAGCCAATGCAACCAGACTAAGAGGCAAACATCCTATTTTGCCTGTACTGCCAATTTTTGTTGGATAGAGTATAATACCGGCCCTATATGATGGACTGACGGTAAAATCGTGGTTCGTGGAAGACCTTAAAGAGCAAGATCAAGAGCAAACGAAGATGATTAACCACATCGCTCAGTCGATGTAGCGGGGGCTATGAAGGCTGAGCACCAACTTTATTATAGGTTCGAAGATATAAACATCATAGCTCACCAGTACTCCAAAAATCCACTGCTCCCAGCTTTTAAGCGGTGCCGTGACATAAGGCCAAGTGACATAAGGCCAAATTTAAAAGTTTGGCTTAAGTCACTTTCCAAAAGCGACTTAATGCCAAGTTTTAAGAGTTGGCGGCCCCCCTGCTTGGGCTCACTATAGGAATTGGGGTGGGTGCGAGGTTGGGTGTATGCAAAGTTTCTTTTCCAAAAATTACAGTTTTTTTTTTAAACATTTTACGTTTGGCCTTAAGTCACAAACAAATTTGGCCTTATGTCACTTTGTAAAAGCGACATAAGGCCAACTCTTAAAACTTGGCATTAAGTCGCTTTTGGAAAGTGACTTAAGGCCAAACTTTTAAATTTGGCCTTATGTCACTTGGCCTTATGTCACGGCACCCACTAGGCCAACTCTTAAAATTTGGCTTTATGTCACTTTTGTTATGTGACATAAGGCCAAATATTCAAATTTGGCCTTATGTCACTTGGCCTTATGTCACGGCACCCTTTTAAGCCTAACAAAAAGCAAGCAGGGTCTAACTAAAGGCAGACTTGAGGTGGCAGGACAACATCGTATAATCCCAACCCCTGTTGTTGTGGGTCTGGCAGCAACCAGAAAGCATTTTTAACTGGTACCAATTTTTGAAGAATTCTGCTGTAATGAGTAGTATCTATTGAATTTTTCTGAAACTCAAGATGGTGCCAAATGAAATATACATTCCGACCCCATGACGATAAAAAAAAAACTTTTTTATAATAATTTTTATTTAAAATATGCATTACGAATGCACAGTTCACATATTAAGGGCAATATTATTGAGGTTTTAGTTTTTTTTAGTGAAAATGTACAGAGGTCCTTTTACTTGTCAAATGTCAATATTAATTTGTTGGTGTGTTTACGTGTTATTTGGTGGCTCTGGAACAGCCATTTTTAATTTCTGACCCTTTTAAATTTGACAACCTGTCTAATATTATCTCAGACTTGTGTACTGTGTTCCGAATGGACTCTTATTGTCACTGTAAGTTGATTGTAAACCATCATTAAGAGCTAAAATCTGCAATAATATTTATATTCCCAAAAAATAAATATCCTCATATTGTGTTTGAAATCACCGTAAAGATCAAAACAACTTTTTTTACTTCACAGGAAACATTATCAATAAAGTTTTTTATCAAGCTATGAAAGACGATATTTGCGTGCCAGCATGTACAGAACAAATTTTGAGATACTCTGGGTTTGTATATAATTGATTTGATTACTAAACTCAGTTCCTTCACTAAGATATACATACATAACTATTTTTAACGTACGACACTTTTAAATTTTCTTCCGTTCCTCGTGCTGATTCCGCATATTATATTTTCCACAATTTACCATCCATCTCACTTCTCTTTTTATAAACATGCATTCAAAAAGGAAAGGGAAATCTTGGGAAATACAGTCAATCGAAAGAACGAAAGAAAATTTAAAAGTGTTGTGCGTTAAAAATAGGAATGTATAAATCCGTACTTGGGCATATTTAAAAATTTAATACGTTTACCTCACTACCACCTCCAAAAAAAAAACAAAAAAATGTTTTTTTTTCCGAGGGACTGTAGCTGTTGTCATGGAAAAGTGCTTCTCATCTAGTTGTTTAAACCAAAGACCGTATAATACCAAGATATTGCATCTAGTGTAAAAATTCGCAGTCAAAGCGCTAGTACTGTGACGACCCCAGTGGTGACCCCATAGATGTGTGAGTGAGAACCCCGTCTATGTATAAGTTTTACAATCGTCGGTGGCGCGGTCGCTGAGTCGTGGGTCTGCGGCGAATAAAGGCTTGCATGTCTGTATGTGTTATGTGAGTTCGAATGTGAATGAGGATGTGATACAATACGTGGGAATGTTTCCCTTCCCCCGACCGACCGCATCTAAAGCTGATTTTTGGTGGTTGGTTGAGATGCGGTATCTTGGTATTATACGGTCTTTGTTTAAACTCAGCAAAAAATTGTAGGTCCTCTCCATTCCTGCCAACAATACGCAATAGGCCCAGAGGAACTGTTGAGAGTTGTAAGTGAAAATAAGCAAATTTTTGGTAGTAAAACAATCCTATTTGGGTACAATAATTGTAATTTGTTTTATCGTTCTTCATTTGCCCTCTAAAAGTACTTGAGAGTGCTAGGACGCCATATGGCCCTAGGCTCAATGATAGGAAAATCCCTATGCACACCTCCGCGTGGTAGAGGGCGGGTAACGCTAACGTGCAGGGGGACCGAATGGATGCCGGGATAAGCAGACAACCCAGCTATGCTGGTCAGGGCACAAACTTGTCCTCGGGATGGTTAAAAGCCCCCTTAAGGCGGATGAACTGCAGGTGGCGGTCAACGGCATGATAGTCTGGTGGCGGAGGAGCTTTTTTTGGTAAAAGGCCAACGGCAGCAGCAGGTAGCGTCTGTAACCCATATTGGGCGGCTGCAAAAGGCGTCTGTTTTCCCATAGTGGGCGGCCTCGAGCAGTTATGTGTTTGACCATACAAAAGGCGGGTGTGCCTGTCAAATCTGAGCTTATGTATGTTATTAATCATATCTCGGAAAACACCATGGTGGAAGGATATATGCAAATACATGAATTATGACAACAAATGGAAATGAGTCCCCAAGAGGTAATCTTTTTATAGAAAATCCTTCTGTAGCTTCGGCTGCAGTAAACCGCACATCGGATTTGGGGGTGCGGCATCCTTCATGTACGAGCGTCAATCAAGACGCCATAATAATAAATGAATCGTTGACAAATAGAAGAAGTTTTTCAAGAAGCGCAAATGTTACTTTTGGCTACCGCATACGTACGAAAATCGGAGCATGGAACGTTCGATCCTTGTACAGCGATGGTAGATACGAGCAGGTTGAGCGTGAAATGCTTCGCCTAAAGATCAGTATCCTGGGCATAAGCGAAACTAAGTGGAGAGGAAGAGCTGAATACAGATCAGACACTGGACAGACGAGAATGCTGTATTCCGGGGAAGATGAAAGAGAGGGTGGCCAAAGACTGCATGGTGTCGAAATTATGTTGAACGAAGAAGCGAGGCGTAGTTTGATCTCATGGGCGCCCATTTCTGCGAGATTAATGACAGCAAGGTTTCGTTCAAAAATTCGTAACGTCACAATTATTCAGTGCTACGCCCCCACAAATGAAGCGACCGAGGAAGACAAAACCGCGTTCTACACTCATCTTAACTCGGTGTACAGTAGTGTTCCGAGAGCCGACATCATAGTCGTTATGGGAGACCTTAATGCCCAAGTCGGTTCAGACAATTACGGACTGGAACGCGTGATGGGAAGAAATGGCTTGGGGTCACGGAATGAAAATGGTGACTTGCTTGTCGACTTTTGTAACGCGAATCGTCTTGTGATAGGTGGGACTGTATTTAAGCATAAGACGTGCAACAAAATTACCTGGGTGCATCCGGATGGTCAAACCGAAAACCAAATTGATCATATCATGATTCAGCAGCGATGGAGGAAGTCTATGTGTGATGTCCGAAGTATAAGAAATGCCGATGTGGGAAGCGACCACCATTTGGTTCTGATGAGTCTCAAACTACGAACCGCTGCCGTACAAAAACCAGCGCAGGATGCAGCAAGGAGCACAAAATTCATTACTAATGCTTTAAATGACCCCAACATATGTCGAAACTATGTCACCACGCTTAACGACAGAGCCTCGTCATTAAATGGAATCCAGAATTCAACAATTGATGAGATGTGGGGTGAAATTAAAAGTGTTTTTATGGAGGCTGGATCCGAAACTGTACCCAAGCGAACGAGACGTAGAGACTCTTGGATATCCCAAGACACCTGGGATAAGATCGAACTTCGCAAATCGTTGAAAATCCAAATAAATGCCGAAGCTGATGTTCAACGAAAGGCTGACTTGCGAAGAGAGTACCGCATTGCACATAAGATGGTCTACCGCTGTGTGAGACGTGACAAGAGGGTGAAGTTGGATGGACTCGCAGATAATGCGGAAAGCGCTGCCAGAAGAGGAGATATCCGGGAATTGTACCAAATAGCCAAAGATGTTATCGGGAAAAAAAGCAACACCAATCATCCTGTAATGGATGTGGATGGCACACTTTTGGTATCAATTGAGGATCAGCTTCGTAGATGGAAGGACCATTTTTGTGCCCTGCTAAATGAGGATTCAGTTGAGCAGAGTGCTGAAGTGCCCCAACTAAACGAGATGCGCAGGTCCTATAGGGGTATTGACATCGAACCCCCGTCAGAATCGGAAATTCGTACATCAATAAATCTCCTCAAAAACAACAAGGCAGCTGGACTGGACGGAATACCAGCTGAATTCCTGAAAGCCGATCCCGTAGCAGCGGCTAGTATTTTACATCCGCTGATACAAAACATTTGGGAAAACGAAAGCTATCCCAGGGACTGGAAGGATGGTGTGATTGTTAAGTTGCCAAAGAAAGGTGACTTAAAGAATTGCAACAATTGGCGTGGTATCACCGTTTTGTCCGTTTTCCCAAAACTAATAGCAACAATCATACTCGAGCGAATAAAGGATAGAATCGAGTCTACACTCAAGAGGCATCAAGCTGGCTTCCGCAGTGGTCGATCGTGTGTCGACCATATCAACACCCTGCGTATCGTCCTCGAGCAGTCGATGGAATATCAATCACCGCTTTACCTCATGTTCGTGGATTTTGAAAAGGCCTTTGATCGAGTTAACCGAGAATGTATATGGAGATCGTTGCTTGGTAGAGGAATTCCACCAAAAATTGTTGCCATTATTAAAGAGTCCTACAACAACGCGAGGTGTTTTGTTTTGCACAATGGGCAGCTATCCGACTCCTTCGTAGTGCAACAGGGTGTGAGACAAGGGGATGTTCTATCGCCAATTCTCTTCCTGCTGGCGATGGACGACGTATTGACGGCCAGTGTTGGTACAGCTGAGCGACAGGGCATTCAGTGGAGACCGTTCGAAAGGCTCAGTCATTTAGACTATGCCGATGACATATGTCTACTGGCAAATAACATCAGTGGGCTGAACGGGATGTGCCAAACGCTGCAAGTGAAGGGAGAGTCGAGTGGTCTAAAAATAAACAGCAAAAAGACAAAAATAATGCTCACAGGCCGCTCCACACAGCAGCGTATTATTTTACAGGAGACGCCAGTTGAAGTAGTGGAACAATTTAACTACCTTGGCAGTATTGTTTCTGCAAACGGTGGTACGGATCTGGACGTTAAAAGTAGAATAAATAAAGCTCGTGCTGCCTTCGGTACTCTGTCCCCAATTTGGAAATCCAGTCAAATCTCCTTACGCACTAAGTTGAGATTCTTCGAATCCAATGTCAAATCCGTGCTGTTAGGTTAGGTTAGGTTAGGTTGATGGGCTGACGGTGGATCTTGTTCCCGTCACACTTAGATCAATGTTGATCCATTGTGGTACCCTGATGGATTGGACCATCCCTTTAAAAATATAACCTATGAAATCCTATGGAGCATCGAACCATTTAGAGGCGTTGATGAAGTTCATTAAACTTGAGATGTTATTTCCTGTTGACTTCGAGATTTCTGCTAGATCATTGAAGAAATAGCTACCCAAATATTTTTTCCTTATATTGCATAGTGCCGGACATTGACCTAGGAAGTGAAGGGTGTCTTCTTCTACGTCACCGCAATCTCTGCATAGGTCTTCAGTACTTAGTCTCATCTTTTTCTTGTGGTAACCTAAGAGATTATGTCCCGTGATAATTCCTATTAAAAGATTCAGGGATCTCTTTTTCAGGTTTATGACATGGTGCGTTTTTTTCTTATTGTAGCTAGGCCACAAATTCTTTGTAGTGGTACAAGTTGCGAGTGAGTTCCATCTGTCATTGGTAAGTTCCACTATCTTCTTACCAATTGTCTGTTTAATGGCACAGGATGGAATTTTAACACCGGAGTCCGTTAGGCTTTGATCTAACGATGAACCAGTCCTTGCCAGTTCATCTGCTTTTTCATTTCCCAGAATTCCACAGTGCCCAGGAACCCAGCAGAGTCTGATGTTGTGCTGTGTGGCAAGAATCTTTAGCTCTTCGCGACAGCATGAAACCAGCTTGGATTTTATTTCTGTTGCAGAGATAGCTTTAATCGCTGCCTGGCTATCAATGTAAAAGGTGATATCAGCCCGTGGTATCGCCAACATTGAGATCTGTTCGGCAGCCTTAATCACTGCAAGAACCTCCGCTTGGAAGACACTGCTATAATCAGGGAGTCTATAAGAGTTCGCTAAATTAAGGGATTCTGAAAAGAAACCAGCACCTACTCTCGTATCCATCTTTGATCCGTCTGTGTAAATTTCTACCATCGGTGTATCTGATTGTTGTAAACCAGCTTCCCATTCTTCTCTTGTGGGGATGGATACAGAAAACGGTTTTTCAAAATTTGTACGGGGTGTTGTGTAGTCTGTGCATACATACCCCTCCGTAAATTTGTTCATAATTTGTGCATGACCTACAGAGTTCTTTTTCCAGCTATCGGTCTGGCTTAATCTTAGAGTACCATAGGCTGCAGTTTCTTGTACGAATAGATCTAGGGGTCTTAGATTGAGTATGGCTTCCATTCCCGCAGTGGGAGTGGACCTCATTGCCCCTGTGATTCCTATGCACGCTAGTCTTTGAACTTTGTTAAGCGTTTTATAATTACATTCTTTATCCATCGCGCTCCACCAAACCAGGCTACCATATGTGAGGATCGGTCTTATAATGGCCGTGTACATCCACATTATGATTTTAGGGCTTGGACCCCAGGTCTTACCAAAGATCCTGTTGCAGGAGTAAAAAGCGATCATGGCCTTCTTGGCTCTTTCTTTGATGTTCATACCCCTGTTTAGCTTTTTGTCAAGAATTACGCCTAAATATTTGGCATGATCTGATAGTCTAAGTTGGGTTCCTTCTATTGATGGTAGGACAAATTCTGGTATTTTCCTTTTGTTATTAAAAAGAACCAGTTTGGTTTTTTGTGGGTTTACCGAAAGTCCACATTTCCCCGCCCAGGTACAGACTTTTGACAAAACGTAATTAATCTGTTCGCTGGTTGTGGAAATAAATTTTCCGGTCGCTAGCAGCGCCAGGTCGTCTGCGTAGGCAACTACTTTGACACCGCTATTATTCAGTTCAATCAGGATTTCGTTCATTACTAGTATCCACAATAGTGGTGAGAGAACTCCTCCTTGTGGAGTCCCCCTAGATGTGGATACTTTGATCCGTGCGTCCCCTAGTTCTGAGTTAATCCGTCTGTGTTTTAACATACAGATAATCCAGTTTACGAGGGAATTATCCACTTCAAGGTCTACAAGTGCTCTTTTTACCGCATCATTCTGTACATTATTGAAGGCGCCTTCAATGTCCAGAAAAGCTGCTAGAGTATACTCTTTGTCCTTGAGTGATTTTTCTACTATACTTACTAAGTTGTGAAGGGCTGTTTCAACACCTTTTCCTTTCGTGTAAGCATGTTGGGCAGGTGACAACACATTCGGTTTTATACTACTTCGTATGTGTATATCTATTAATCTTTCGAAGGTTTTTAAAACAAACGATGTTAGACTAATGGGTCTATAGTCTTTAGCTTCCGTGTGGCTTGGTTTCCCAGCTTTTGGTATAAAGACTACTTTTACTTCACGCCACGCCAAAGGAATATATCCCCACTTAAGGCTGCTTGCAAAGAAGCTCTTGAGATGTTGGGTAACGTGTTTAGTGTTCTTCTGTAGCATCATGGGGAAGATGCCATCTGTTCCTGGAGATTTGAAGGGTGAAAACGAGTTTATCGCCCAGTTAATTTTATCCTCCGTTATAATATCTGGTGGCACCGTGTGCTCTGTTTGTACTGCATCCTCCAAGTTGTTAACGTCAAAGTTACAACCAGGAAAATGAGTTTTGATAAGGAGCTCCAGTGATTCTCCACATGATTCAGTCCATTGATCATTAGGATCTTTAAGAGACCCTAAGGGAACTGATTCTTTTGCTAAAACTTTTCTAAGTCTTGCTGATTCATTAGTTCCTTCAATTTGGTTGCAGAAGGTTAACCACGAGCTGCGTTTCGCCCGTTGAGTTTCGGCTTTGAATTTTCTTTGACTGTTTTTGTACGCTTCCCAGTCTAATTCACTTCTAGTTCGTTTGGCTGTATTGAAAAGTCTTCTTGTTTCTTTTCTAATAATGCCAAGTTCGTGTGTCCACCAAGGTGGTTTCTTATTTCCTGTCCTTACCTGTTTAAGGGGGCATGCTTTTTCGAAAGCCTTATTTAGAATTTCTGTGAATTCTGTGGTGGCACTATCTAGGAGTTCAGGTCCATTTAGTGAATTATTTTCAAAGGATTTAATCCTTGTTTCTAATTCCCTATTGAAAGTATCCCAGTTAGTATTTCGAATATTTCTAAACGGTTTCTCGGAGGCTATTGTGTCTGGTATGAGAAATTCAATGATTTTGTGATCAGAGAAAGATTGCTCATCCGACACCCTCCATTGTTCTATTGGTACTGTACTTGAGTTACTTGTTATGGTAATGTCAAGCACCTCCTTACAATTTTTTGTGACAAAAGTTGGTTCTCTACCCCTATTTGCTACTAATAAATTGTTCTCAATAAGAAATTCAAAAAGAGACTCACCTCTAGTATTGATGTTAGTGCTACCCCACTGAGAGTGATGCGCATTAGCATCGCATCCTAGCACTAGATCGAGTTTCAGCTCCGCAGCATGTTTAACTAACTGGCTTGTTAGGTCAGCTGGTGGTCCTTCCGTCCCGTCGTGAGGCATATAGCATGATGCTATAATGAGCGGTGGTAACCCATCTCTCTCCAACTTGACGGCCGTCTGATCTAAATTACTGTATTTGGATAGAAGAAAAAGGTTAAACTGTTTTCTAGCTACGATACAGGTTCTAAAGCTACTGTTTGTTCCCACCTGAGCAGTTTTGTACAGTATAGTTCCTTTTGTATTCAGCCCTCTGATTTTTCCACCTGCTAACCAGGGTTCTTGCACGAGGGCGACGTCAATTTGTCTATTCTCCATGAGATAGACTAGGTTGGCACTGGCAGCTTTACTGTGATGAAGATTTATTTGAACAAATTTCATGATTAGTTTTTAACTACCGACCCCCTATTTACCTTTTTATTCTGATTGGCTATGAGCCTCAGTCTGCATCGGTTTGTACCAATGCGAACCTTGAAGCCAATTTTTCGCAGAAGTGGCAGAGATTTCTGGCTGAGTAGCACCGTCACTTCTGTACCTTCGGCGGTCTGCTCTCCCACATCGATAACATCCCAGTTTTGACTGAGCTGGTCGGTGTTTAGGGATCTAAGGTATCTTTCGATACGGTCCCTCGGGATTACAGGTCCTCTAATCACCAATTTCGCTTTAGGCCGTGTGATGTTTCTGATATCCTCCTTATTAATAAGGCGGAGATCAGCATTCTGCCAAGGGACACTGGTGTTTTTTACAAAATCTTGGAGCCATGCATAGGTATATTTATCCTCGCATGCTAGAAGCTTGAAACCTTGCACGGTTGCGAGGGTACCGAAGAGGGGCAGTGGCCCATTCTTAACGATAGCCTCGTTTACCGCGTCAAGGATTCTAGACTCCAAGAGCTTCCATTGGTCTTCCGTCAGCTTCCACGATGGGTTTCCAAAGTCAGCAATTGCCGCCTGTTGGCCCTCCACGGTCACTTTCGAAAGCCTAGCTTTTTTCCTCTTATTTTCCGGTGAGGAATTCTTCGTCGAAATCGTGTCGTCGTTCCTTACTCTTTTGGATGACCCTGCAGTAGGGTGTGAGTCAGAGTGGGGCGGGAGGCCCAGCTGCTCTTTCCCCAACACCGTCCTTTGGGTTACCTTGGAGTTCGGTTCGTTGTGTCCGTCCTTTGTCGTGTCCTGTACTCGCTGATACGATCTATCCAGGGCTTCCTTTTCTTTTTTCGTTAAGGACTCCGGATTTCTTTTACTTAGCCGCCGAATGATCTTCTCAGCATTTCGTTTTTGTCTGCGCTGTATTTCTCTGTCGCTTAGGCGACCCTTTGCCTTACGTCGCACTCGCGTTACAGATACCGCGCTGTCTTTAGTCCTGTTCCTTCTGCTTGGTTTGAGGGAATTACTCGCATTTGGGTTGCATTTAGGGCTATGGCCCATAATGTTTTCCGCATGCTTATCCTTCCCTCTGGCCTCATCGTCAATTGTCTTCTCATCTACGAGACACGTAGGAGCGAGAGGCTCCATGCTTTGTCTAGTCTTTGAGAGAGACAAATCGTCGATGTGCATATGTCCTGTGGCATTGCTACGTCTGGGACTTGGGGGGTTCAAAACTCCTGGGTTGTATGTGAGGCTATGGCCCTGCATGCTTCCCAGGTGCACGGACTCCCCGAGACTCCCACCCGAGTTAATCGTCGCAACTTCCAGTCCCGTAGGAGTGGGAGGCTCCATGCAACGACTGGTTGATTGTTTAGATTCCTCAGGTATCGGTAGGTGCATGTCCGTTGTCCGGTCTGTCGTTTGACCGGTTGATGGTGTCACCCTCCACTTACGTTGGGTTTTCCCTTCGTAAGAGTTTGGTGGTCCCATCAACTGATCTCCGCTCATGGCTTTCGCACAAGAAACCTCCTCCGATGTACAGGCGTGAGGCCCGTTCTTCATTGAAGGCTTCTCCTGCAGAATGTCATATGCGGTTTTTAGTCGTTTCCGTTCTAGTTCAGTCAGGTCAATCCACCTCTTTGAACCAAGTCGTTTGATTGTCTTCTTACTGTTGGCGATTTTACTTCGCCTCGAGGAGGTAGACAATCTTGAAAGATTGGAGCTAGCTACGGAGCAGCAGTCACTGATATCATCAATATCCACTGTTCCGACACTAGTTCCATCTCTCACTCCGAGGTTGGCAAAGGGGTCGAGAAGAAGGTCTTCCTCTTCCTCTGTCAAAGTCTTGTCCGTTTCGTTTAAGTGTTCGTCGTCGATGTTTCGTTTAGTGGAAAGTTTTGTCACTGGCGACTTCTCTCCTTCAGTTAACGAAGGAGCCAAGCCCGCGCCGGCAGCCGTGACCTCTGCCGACGTTTTGGCACATATCCGTACCAGTGTTTCATTGTTATTGGTCGTACTTTCCATTTTTTCATAGGTTTGAGTTTGTTAGTTAGTTTGGTTCTGCAGCTGGATTGCTGGAGAACCCCACGTAAGCACCCCCACCAACGTCAAGGTCAAACTCTTGGGGGTGCTCCGTGCTGTTATATGCTTGTGAAACCTGGAAAGTCACGTCTACCATTTCGAAGAAATTGCAGGCTTTTGTGAATCGCTGTCTTCGCCACATCCTAAAGATTCGCTGGCCACAAATAATATCAAATGAGGAATTGTGGCGCAGGACAAGTCAAGAGCGGCTGGACGTCGACATAAGAAAGCGTAAATGGCGTTGGATTGGTCACACACTGAGGAAACCAAACGATGAAATTGCAAAGCAGTCCTTTGAATGGAACCCTCAGGGTGCACGGCGGGTTGGAAGACCAAGAACAACATGGAAATCAACTGTCTTAGCGGAAGCAGAATCCCAGAGAAAGACGTGGCCACAGCTTAAGTACCTTGCAGCAGACCGAGAAGGATGGAGACGTTTTGTTGACGCCCTATGCCCCAGCCGGGGTTACAGGACACGATGATGATGATGATGATTTGCTTGAAGGGGCTTGACGTCTATCCGTCACTCCCTTTCAAGGAAATTAGCATAAAGGCATTACCGCACTCGACGGAACTGCACTGCAACTGAGCTTCAAAATATTTTTTGTATGAAACTGTTGAGCTATGTCACACTAAGCGGCAACTGAACTTCACGTTGCGGCGTGACACTATGGGGCAAAGGTGATAAGATCTGACCAACCTTGTTGCGGCCTGAAGTTCCGTTGCCGTAAGTGCATAGCAAGCGTCGCGAAACGTTGTTTGGTTATGTTTTTTTTTCTGTGTCAGGTAGGATGTAGGACTTACATTTTAGAAAAAATTCGTGTTGAAAGTAAAAAGGGAGAAACTATTATATCGGTCGGGACTCGGGAGATCATAGCTAAAAAATTGCATGTTAAATACAACAGCAATTTGATATAACTCCGTTGTTGTTTTTAACATGCTTCTTTTTTAAAACGAAGATAAAAATGTACTAAAAAACAGGGTAATTTTTATAATTATTATTCAGAAATATATTTGGAATTTATACGAAATTAACAAACACACTATTTTCCACTAACAAAGATTGAACAAATTATAATTGCAATTGGTTTTTATTATAAACTTAAAATTTATTTAAGTGTTCACAATAAAAAAAAACATGCAATGATCTTCACCTTGCTACTTACAAAAATAAAGTAAAAAAAAAATACTATATAAAAATAGTATGAGCACATACATCCTATAACTTTCGCATTGATAAAATTGGTCGTTTCTCAACGAATTATATCAATGCATGGGAGGGAAAATTACTCTTTTTTTAATTTTATTTATTTATTTTATTTTTTTTCTGATCCTAATTCGTATCAATTGATTTTCATTTCAAACAAAGTGGAACAAATCATTTCAACGATTTGAGGTCCAATTTTTTCCTGTTCCACGGATAGAACGAAACGAAACATTTTGTGTGTGCATTTCAATCATAATCGCTATAAGCCACCATGAGGAAAAATATTCAATTTCATACAGTTTCAACTTTTGACATGTTTTCCTGATCGCTACTAGCCCCTTAAGGTAGCACTAAACGACGAACATGCTCGCCGAGCTTGTTCGTTTGCGTTATCCCCTACACGACGAACACATTTGACGAACATTCATTTCGTGTTGATTCCTCAAAGCGTAAGCATGTGCGATAAAGAAGCGCAAGTCGTTGCGCTTGTAGTAATTTCACAGCAAAAATGAGGTTTGCTCGCGAACATGGCCCTACATGGCGAACATCGAAGCCAACGAACACGACAAAATCGAAATTTTTCGCCAACAGCGAACCGTTCGCGAACCATCCCCTACACGACGAATATATAGCGAGCACGAACAAGTTCGGCGAGCATGTTCGTCGTTTAGGGCTAGCTTTAAGCAGTTTACGTTTCTCAGCAATCTTAGAAATGTGAACACATATATTATGAATCACATAGTCCTTGATCACACGTGAAGAAATTCAAGCATTACGCGTGTTCAGGAAAATGAGATCTCCGACGGCTCAGTATCAAAAAATGAGCAAGCGAATCCAATATTTTCTTTCTTCAGTTATTTGACAGAAAAATTTCGCAGGAATCCTGTTCACGAGACTGAGATTGCTGAGGGCTCTGAGATCTCATTTTCCTGAACTCGCCTATTTTCTGCGATTTGTGAACAGTGTTGCCCCCCCAACTGATTGAAAGTATAGTGTTTAGGAAAAAAAGTGTAGTAAAAACGTAGTAAAAAAAGAACAAAATAATTTTACAAATTTTGTAATCCTTTTATTCACTTTTAAATATACATAGGTATAATAAACCATTATGCATACACAACTCAGAAAATGTTCTTATATAAAAATAAATTAACTATTTACATTTTTACAAACCAAAAATATACTTTAAAGGATTAATAAATCACTTAAAACATTATATATATATTTACATGAATCCAAACAGCATTAAGTCATTTCTTACTTCGGTTTTTTGATAGCTGAAAAATATCTATTCATTTGGTAATCCTGGCAATAGAAATTCACAAAACAAAATATTAAATTAGCACACGATTTTGTGCAACTCCATCAAACATTCGAGAATAATTTAAAAAACAGTTCACATTCCAATTTCAAAACATTGTGAAGTAGAAATGTGAAGAAAATACATTCATTTTAGAAAGAGAAAAGCAATATGATCTGTCAAACTGTAGATTCCATTCTGGAAGTGGATTGTGGAATTGAGAAAGTTGTGTTCTTGGCTTACACAGAAAGTATTGGTTAAGATTTAAAGCTACAAACACACTATTTCTGATTTAAAAAAAGTGTAGTGTTTGGAGGAGCGTGCGTAGTGTGTGCTTTTGAAAAAAAAGTGTACTAAAAACACAACAATTGTAGTAGGGGGGCAACGCTGTTTGTGAAGGTGAGCGGGGTTACTTGCAGAAGAGGGAGGGGGATGAAATATTTTAAAATATTTGAAAATATTCGGTGTAGAAAATTGACGTTCCCTTTTGTATTGCTTCTTTTATCCAATCCAACCAATCAAATCGTGTCTTTCATTATGAAAATACGAAAAACACAAAGAGGAGAACAAAATCTGCAGAATAATTTTCTTCGCATCTGAACACTTTCGTTCTTCAGGTGTAAGCAGGCACATACATAATGTAAGTTCCTCATTTTTGCTGTCATATGACCGGGCGGTAGAATGTTTTTGACTTAAAGTGGAGTAATCTATCGTCTTCTGCTGAGTCAAACTGACTGAACAAAATCTTTGAGACCTTAAGAAGTGAACTGTGCCTACGCTCTGTTACTTTCGCATCGAAATAGTTGTCCTATTTTAGTAGTAATTGCAATTTATAAAACTTTAACTCAAAATGAATTAAAAAACAACGGCAACACTAATTTTATTCTGCTACTACGTTTTCATTAGAGCCGAAAAAATGTAATTTCAAAATCACAGAAAAGGTGCTTTCATCTGTAATTTTCGCATTCCGTTTGACAGCTCATTTAATTTTTGAATTCCTACTGGTTGTTAATCGCTTTTTGCTGTTGGTTTTTTCTTTCTACTTCCATTGAGCTTTCATACAAAACCTTTTCAGAGCTCTTCAAACTGTGTCCAAAGCTTTTATTCAAGCCAGAAATTATGTCTTTTATTTCATACCTAAATAAAGTTATTGCCGGGATTAGTTATTGAAAAAAAAAACAGATTTTTATAAAAAAAAATTTAAAAACTGCTTACATAAGACCATTGCCCCTCTCGGCTAAATAGAGGAAAAAAGACGCCCACCACACAATTTTGTCATTATTGTAAATTGGGTCACTTTTTGTCATTGTACTTTGACTCTCTTTACACGCAAATGTGCAAATATGTACAATTTTTTAAAAGTTGATACGAAAGATGAAACCGTCGTTGTTCTGGAAACCCGAACTCACACCTACCTACATAATTATATTGATTTTAAACCCACACTTTTATATGACACGAACAAGAAACAAGATTGCTTTGAAAATATTGAACTCAACATTTGTTTGTCAATTCAATTTTAAGTACCATCGGCCACACTGTGGTTTTCGGCTTTATAAATAATAATAATAAACCCAAATTTGCAGTTGCTTACAAACTTTCTATCAAAGATATTCCTTAAGAGTGTTCCGAACTGAACAAAACCAGTCATTTGCTAACTTTTTTTTTTGCGTATTATAAGACTGGTTTTTTTTCATTTTCATCAGATACTTTGTTATAAAAACTTTTTATTTTTACTGATTGGTCACTAACAGGCGTTTTATTGTACTAAAATTTACATAAATTTTCTGTCAAAAAGTGGCTTTTAAGAATTAAAAATTTCAGTATCAGATGATACAATTGTGATTATATAATTAATGAAAATTGTAAAAAATAAATTGAATTTATATCCACTGCAAAAAAATTTGTCAAAAAAATACCGTTAGGTATACAAAATTGATTGTCAAAAATTCGTTTTTTCAAAATTTACGAACATTTCTATTTTGTATTATTAAAATTTTTATTATTTTAAAAGTGGCACAGTAAAAATATGGAATTTTATGTTATTGAACATTGTTTTGCAAAAAATACTATAGTGAAAGCTACATTTGCTTTGAAAAACAGCCATTTTTGCCATTTTCTCGTTTTCTTAGAGGCTTTTACCAAAAACTAGAGCACAAAATTAAAATTTGTTTCCAAGATGTCCTAGAAAACAAGTTTATCTGCCCATAAACACCTAAATCGTGTTGATCGGACTAGTACACGCTTCTCAATCTTTTTCATGAAATCACCATTTCAGTCCGGAACACTCTTAACAAGCACTTTTTTATGTATTGCGAATATCTTGTACATAATATACAGGGTGTCCTGTAAATAATGGATAACCTTGCAACTGGTTATAGCAGGCCTTATGACTGCTCAGAAAACAAATATAAAACAAATATTTTTCTTGTGGTCTCCATGGTATAATTTATTTTCGAAAAATGTTAAAAAATTCAGGGTCTCCTGAAATACCTAATTACAACGGCCACCCATAAAAGATTCTTATTATTTTTGTATTTTTTTAATATTCTTGAATAACCGTTCTAAATGATGGGTAGTAAATTTTAACACCAGCTGATGCATTTTTTGTGTTATAATTTTTTAAAATTATTTTTTTATTCAAAAATAATTCAAAATTTTTTTCACCAAAGTTTGAAAAATAATAAAGGGAAAAAATGTATAAGAACATAAGTGGCAAATTTTATCAAAATTGGCCTGTTTAATGTACTTTCCAAAATGGTATAACACATGTTTGTGTCTACAACCATAACCAATAAAATTGGCATTTAGTCTACTAAAGTAGTTTTTTAACATTTAATCAGATGAAACTAAGTTACAAAGTTAAGTAAACACTACGCCGACGAATGAATAACTCATATTGTTTTTTAATTTTTATTGCATTTAAAAATAACCGTTCTTAAATAAAGGCAGTAACATTTAACACTAGTTGCTGGATTTTTTTTTAAATAATTTTTTAATTAATAAGTTTGTAAGTAAATAAAAAAGACAAGAAACTGAAAACTTTCGTGGCAAATAATAGGTCTGTTTCTTTACTTTAGGGATAAAGTTTGGGAAAAAGTTCGGGAAAAAGTTTGGGATTGAGCTTTTTGATATTGTTGTTGTAATGCTTAACCAGAAATGAAAAGTAAAGAAACGCATTTGGGATGTTTCTGGTTTGTTGCGGTTCAAATTACCTATTTAACTTCATTGCTTGTAGGCTCACCACATACGAAATTATGCAATTTCAATTCTTTTTACATACACTTATCATTTTGAGCTCTATTAAGGAACAAGGAGAAACAATTAACTTTAAATTTGTCTCCATTGTATCATTTTCATTTAATTTAATTAAATTAAACCATTTTATGTACGCTACTAAAAAATTTAATTTAAAATTTTTCGATCAGCTGATTTCTTGTTTGACAAGCAAGAAAGTGCAGTAACTAAAATGTTCGGGTAGATTCTTGCTGGTGGGGAAATGAAAAAAAGTCAAAAGCTCTGGCATTTTTGTGCCAGAAAATAGTAAAGAAACACGTTTTGGGTAGATTTGGGATACTTTGGGATCCCGCGGGCGAGTAAAGAAACAGACCTAATGTTAAAAAAATCTCCTTTTAATGTACTTTCCCAAATGGTAAATCACAAGCTTCTATCTTCAGCAATAACACATTAAATGGGCTTTTAATCTACTAGATAAGCTTTTTAACACTTTCTCAAATCAAAATTGACTTGTAATAAAATAGGCATTAAAATGCATAAAAAAGTATTATTTACAAATATTGTCAATTCTCTGTCATTACATTGTGGAGTGATGAGTCGTCTCTTAAAGGGATGGAAATTTAATGCGCGAGGATAGATCGCAGTACCAATTCAAAATCAATTACTGGGCAGGTATCCTGAATGGACAAATTATAGGCCCTCTTGAATTACCAGGCAACTTAGATGGTGAAGCCTATCTTAATATCTTGCAAACTAATTTGCCAACTCTATTGCAAGAAGTGCCGGGGAGCTAAGGAATTCAATGTGGCTTCAAAACGATGGATGTCCTCAGTCCTGCTCATTATGCTGTAAATGGTACTTGAATCGAACGTATCCCAACAGGTGAATAGGCCGTCTGGGCCCAATTTTGTGGCCACCACGTTCGCCAGACCTACATCCTTTGGACTTTTCCTACTGGGGGTGCCTGAAAGAAATGGTTTATACTAAACCAGTTACATCCATTACGGAACTGCGTCGTCGTGTTCAAGACGCTGTGATGAAAATAAATGAGCGCCAATATGCTCGTTTTATTGAGAGGTCCTTCATTAGAAGATGCAGAGCCTGTATCACAGTGAATGGGGGACAGTTTGAACACTTGATATAAATTTATAAAAAAAAAATCATAATTTTTAATACTGTTGTTTTTATTTATCGCATTTCCCATACCTAAATCAAAACCTTTTTGAAAGTGCATAATATTATTTTAGTTAGTGAATTTAGCGATATAATAGTGACACTGGTATATCTATTGACTCTTCCTTACAACTTAATTTTTGTTGTCATCAAACTTTGATGAAAATAAATATTTAATCATTTTTTTTTTTTAATTAATTTAAGAAATTATTAAAAAAAAGTCCAGCAACTAGTATTAAATGTTACTGCCTTTATTTAAAAACGGTTATTTTTAAATGCAATAAAAATTAAAAAAACAATATGAGTTATTCCTTCGTCGGCGTAGTGTTTACTTAACTTTGTAACTTAATTTCATCTGATTAAATGTTAAAAAACTACTTTAGTAGACTAAATGCCAATTTTATTGGTTATGGTTGTAGACACAAACATGTGTTATACCATTTTGGAAAGTACATTAAACAGGCCAATTTTGATAAAATTTGCCACTTATGTTCTTATACATTTTTTCCCTTTATTATTTTTCAAACTTTGGTGAAAAAAAATATTGAATTATTTTTGAATAAAAAAATAATTTTAAAAAATTATAACACAAAAAATGCTTCAGCTGGTGTTAAAATTTACTACCCATCATTTAGAACGGTTATTCAAGAATATTATAAAAATACAAAAATAATAAGAATCCTTAATGGGTGGCCGTTGTAATTAGGTATTTTAGGAGAACCTGAATTTTTTAGCATTTTTCGAAAATAAATTATACCATGAGACCACAAGAAAAATATTTTTTTTATATTTTTTTTCTGAGCAGTCATAAGGCCTGCTATAACCAGTTGCAAGGTTATCCATTATTTACAGGACACCCTTATATACATTCATTATTTTTTCATAATTTTTTTTTGTTTTAAGCATAGTTTCGGTTCCCATGCGAAAAGAAAAATCAAAATTTTCAAAATGATTTTCCACCTATTCTGACGAAAAATGTTTGCCTTGGCTAAGCCACCCATTGAGTCATTAATTTACCCTTAATTAATAATCTATAGGCCTAAAAATGGAAAATAATTATTTTTGGATGCGAAAATTATTTGCATGCAAATAATGGTGAATATATATATATATTTTTTTTTTTTGAAGTGTAAGCTGACCATCCAAAAAATAATATTTTACTCACCACAGTTTTTTCGCATGCAAATCAATTATTGCGGGTCCATTGTTTTGCATGACATTCTATGACAGCATTGGTTTTTTTTAGCATAAAACTGTAAACCAATCATGCAAACAATTAATTTTACATTTCACCTCAATTATTTTTGACATGCGAGAATATTTGCATAGATTTTTTTTTGCGCACGGGAACTGTAAAGTAGGTTTTAAGCAGAGTTTACTGCTCCTATGCGAAAAAAATCTAAGTTTTCAAAACCATTTTCCACCTTCCTATAAATAAATAAATTGGGTGGCGCAACAGCTCATTGAGAACCAGGGCCTAGTGATGACTTACAACTCCAAGCCATGCCTGTGTGCGTGTTGTTGGTAGGAATGGAGGGACCCTACAGGTTTTTGCCGATTCCGAACAATGAGAAGCACTTATTCATGACAATCATACTCTTAGAGGATTTGTCAGTTCCTCGCAAGAGGCAGTACCTCGGATAAAACATTTCTGTTTTAGGTGGCACGGCTGGGAATCGAACCCACACTTGCGGCACGACAGATTTATTTGTTTTTCGGATGAAATTTCATTTTTCGTATCAGCTGATTGCTTTTTAACAGAAAAAGGAACAAATCATTTTACTAATTTGTGTTTCAATTTTTTTCTGTTCTACTGAAAGAATTTCATGGGAAAAAGTTTTTCTGACATTTCAATCAGAAAAAATCTTGTTGGCTGTTTATTTATTTTTTTTTTTTGCGAAGAATCTATAGTTTTGTATAAAGTTTTTCTGACAAATTTTTTCTGATTGCTATAAGCAACCATCAGAAAAAAATATATTTTATACTGTTTCAAGTTTTTCGGATCGGTTTTTTAGATCGCTATAACTTTCGCCTTAGGGCGTTGGTTCAGGAATTTTAAATCACTGATTTCGGCCATTTATATGAGGCTCAAAGATAGTTTAAGGTTCAGGTATATTATAATAGACAGTTAAAAGCTAAAGCCATTGTTGAACCTCATTTAATTCGTTGAAATCGGTAATTTAAAAATACTTAACCACGTTTGCAGAAGTGGTCCTTAATTAATAAACTGAAAAAACAATTATTTTTGGATGCAAGAAAAATTTGCATACAAATAATGCCTTGAGGTGAAAATATTTTGTTTTACCATCCAAAAAATATATATTTCATTCACCACACCTTTTTCGCATTGCAAATCAATCGCTGGTCTATTGTTATGCATGACATTCCATGGCAGCAGTGTGTTTTTTTTACATGAAACTGTAAACCAATCATTGAAACAAATAATTTTGTTTTTCACCTCAATAATTTATGAAATGCGAAAATATTTGCTTATATTTTTTTTGCACGGGCACTGTAAACTAGGCTTTAAGCTTATGTAGTTCACAGTTCGCATGTTAAAAAATCGATATTTTCAAAACCATTTTCCACCATATCATATTGAATGATATTCAAGATGAATAATGTTTGCCTTGACCTTAGCCACCAACTGTGTCATTAATTTACCTTTAATTAATAAACAATAGGCCTAAAAATGGAAAACAATTATTTTTGGATACACAAACGATTTGCATGAAAATAATGCCTTAAGGTGAATATATTTTTTTTGGAAGTGTAAACATATATTTTACCCACCACACTTTTTTCGCATGAAAACAATTACAATTATTTAGCATGACATTCCCTGACAGCAATATTTTTTTGCATGAAGCTGCAAACCAATTACGTTACAAAATAATTTTGTAGATATTTCACCGCAGCTTTAAGCTATCGAGTAGTTTACTTTACACTTAAAAAAAATTATTTCACCTCAAGGCATTATTTGCGTGCAAATGGTTTTTGCATCCAAAAATATTTGTTTTCCGTTCTTAGGCCTATAAGCATAGTTTACAGTTCCGATGCGAAAAAAAAATCAAAATTTTCAAAACGATTTTCCACCTATTCTGCGCACCAAGTTGAATAATATTCAAGGCGAAAAACGTTTGCTTTGGCCTAAGCCACCCATTGAGTCATTAATTTACCCTTAATTGACCAGCTATAGGCCTAAAAATGGAAAATAATTATTTTTGGATGCGAAAACCATTTGCATGCAAATAATGCCTTGAGGTGAATATATTTTTTTTTTTCGGAAGTATAAACCGACCATCAAAAAAATTTATTTTATTTACCACACTTTTTTTCGCGTGCATATCAATTGCCGGTCCATTGTTTTGCATGACATTCCATGACAGCGTAGTTTTTTTTTTTGCATGAAACTGTAAACCAATCATGCAAACAATTAATTTAACATTTCACCTCAATTATTTTTGACATGCGAGAATATTTGCATAGATTTTTTTTGCGCACTGGAACTGTAAACTAGGCTATAGATTATAAACTAAGGGTAAATTAATGCCTCAATGGGTGGCTTACGCCAAGACCAAAATTCTTCACCTTATTATATTTCACGAAATGGTGCACAGAATAGGTAGAATTTTGTTTTGAAAATTTTGTTTTTTTTTCGCATGGGAATTGTAAACTATCCTTTAACAAATAGAAAGGTACAGTCAATTAAAATAATTAAGTAATTAATTAATAATTAAGTTTTGAAACGCATTCTGAGCCATCGATGCCAAGCAATTGGTCGCGTTCGGCTGGTAAAGCGATAGGGTATCTGAGATACTTTAGAATCCGATACGTTGCTGGACGACCAAAACCAGATGCGGAACATTTGCTGTCAAAAGATAGAGAGCTGCTAACAAAAGGAAAAACAAATTGAAATTTTCGGCAACGATTTTGTGTCCTTACATAAATTATTTTATACCAAATCTCTTCTGTATCAAAAATGTATTATTAAGTTGCATTGCAAATGATTTTAATATGCATTTAAATTAAATTTGGAAATGTTTTTGCTCAAAAAAAAAAAAATCCGACGTGGAATCGGAAATCCAAATAAATAGTCAGCTGTTAAGCAAAGTCAGCTGTTTTCAAATTTCCCATCGGATAGTTGAGTATCCCGAAATTTTTTGGATAGCTTGAGATTTCTTTCTCACATCAGCTGCTTCACTCATCAGCTGTTTTTTCCTATGGGATTACAACAACACAAATAAATCCGGATCGCTTAAGATACGCAGCCGAACGCGCCCATTCATAATGAATGAACAAAGGTTCCTGTGTGCGACAGCCAAAATTAAAAACAAAAATATTTTGGTAGTTATTAAAAATGTCAAAAATTAAATTTAATATTCTCTTTGCACACTAAGAAAAGCATTTTTAATTTGAAAACAAAAAGTATTAATCGAAATCATATCGTAATATTATCCAAATTTTTGAATTCCGAAATCCCAGTATTGAAAAAAAAACATCCCGGGATTGCAATCTCTGCAGGCCGTCCTAATTTGATTTAAAACTTTAAAAATAAGCCCCATGAAAAAGAAGCACAGACAATAGTGCCTCTCCAAAAGAAGGTTTGATTGGACTATCTACTATTAGGTTAAAGCTAAGTATACAGTTCCTTGACGAAAAAAGCTACATGTATTTCTTAGGCTATGTCCTAATTGGCACTGAGTAACAAGCGATGATCGCTGTATCGGACAACCAAAATATCAAACTGCAATAAATCAATCAGTGTGTCCTTATTAGAATATAAACGCGGTAGCGCGATGACATATAACAGTCGCACATGTTTGTTTTGAGATCGCTCAAGCTATTTCACACAAGCTTTCAAAAACAAACTCAATACCTAAAGGGAAAGGTCCTAATCAGGTACTGAATTCGTGCGACCGACGCTACAAGAAGTTGTTTAATCGCTTAAAATCAAACGAGTTTGTTTTTGATCGCACTACATTACAATGGATTTCAAGGAAATGAATCTTATTTAATCTTAATTTTATGGGATAAATGTTTGGATTGTTTCAAAAATAGATTTAATGCAATTAAGGTGGGGTTTTAGAATTGTTAGCCCTGTTTTTTAGTGCATTTTTATCTTCGCTTGGAAAAAAGTAGCATGTTAAATACAACAACAATACGGAATTATACCAGTTTGTTGTTGTAGTTAACATGCTGCTTTTCTCTAAGCGAAGATAAAAATGCACTAAAAAAAAGAGCTTTAGATTTATAGTTATACATTTATTGAACCTCGCAATCATCATATTTTGCGATTGGCGCATTTGAAAAGTCTCTCTTGTACATTCAATACTAGCTGTAAACATTTTAGGTCTGTTCCTTTACTTTGAATTTCTGTGATTTTCTGTGCATTTCTGCGCATTTCAGTCCAAAGTTGTGTCAAAGTTCATATAAAAAAAATATTTTGACACTAGTTTGGACTAAAAATCACAGAAACCCAAAGTAAAGGATCAGACCTTTTGTTTACTCTGATCAACATTGAGGTTTGGTGCAAACTCCAAATAGGAAATCACATACAAAATTCACCTTCATGGTCGCCCGATAGTGTGTTAACATCCACTTACCACGCACGGTATTACTTAGAAGCGATCGGTAATAGGACACACATTTTGGTAGCGCTATCAACAAGCGATGCGACCGACCGAAGCTCATCGCTGGGTTGCGCGATCTTTGTCCAATTAGAACATAGCCTTATGCTAGAGCTTTTTGCGAAAATATTTTTTTTTACGTTTAATTTTTTTTTATCGAACTGTGAACTACCCAAAGAAAACAAATTCTATATTCACCACGAACTTTTTTCGTACAAACAATGTCACTAACATTCTTTTTCCGAAAAAAAAATTGCGTTTGGCATTTGTGTTTGCTTCATGGAGATTTTTTTTTGGAAACGGTAAACTGACGACTTATAAAAAAAAATTTAGACCACGGACATTTTTTCTTTGTCGAAAATATTTTTTTTTTACCTTGAAGAATTTTTTTACTAAAAAGATATGTAGTCCGGGAGCCCACCGTAAGATTACCTATCTCATCACGGCCACGCAAAAATTGGATGCCAACCGATAGCTTTAGTCCAAACATTTACAAATCTGCTGGTCGGACAAGCTTTATCTGGTCGCAATGGTTAGAAAATGCACTTTTCAGGTTGCATTTTCCCTTAAATGTACCTAGAATACAAGCAACTTATATAAATGGGGTATCAAATTAAAGCTAAGGCTGTCTTCTACACGATACCATTGGTCAACCTGACAAGTGCATTTTCTAACCATTGGACCAGATAAAGCTTGTCCGACCAGCAGTTTTGTAAATGTTTGGACTAAAGCTATCGGTTGGCATCCAATTTTTGCGTGGCCGCGATGAGATAGCTAATCTTACGGTCGCAAAGTGTGGTATTCATTAGTAAAACTTGGCCAAAAGTTTTTTTGCTATTTTTTTGTTTTTTTTAGTCAGTATTAAAGTTTCAAATAACTTGTTCAATTTTTATTAAAAAATAACAAATATTTCATAAACCTCAAAATTATCTTATTAACATAAGAAACAGAATTAAATAATAGTCTATGATCCCGACAGAGGGCGAATTACCCTCATCGTTATTCACAATAATTGGTATTGGCGAATGGAGTCACGGCACCTAGCAGTTAGCGCGTGAACCCTATGAGGGGGATACATTTTTTTTTCATTTTGACATTCAATGTATTTCCCATAAGAGAAAACCAAAAAAAGGTCTGAAAAACATTGCTTTTGCTAATTAATTTTCTATGAACACGTATTTATTTTATAGTTGCAATAGAAAAAGAATTTATGCGAGTTAGTTAATCAAGAAGAATATGTATCAAAACTTATGTATAACTTCCTATATTTTGCAGATGAAAAATGTAAACAAACCTGTATTGTTGTTGTTGCTTTCCAAAATGGATTCATGTCGTAAGCAAAATTGGTGTCATGTGCGTAGTCAGGGAAGGGGTTTGATAGACAAGGGTCAATTATGAAGATTTTTATATTAGGTATGTATTATATTTTACTACTGTTTTCTAAAAATTAAAAGCTTACGTCACCGAAACTTTGCAGCAATGTTTTTATGAAGATGTAGGTATAAAGTATTTCTATATATTTATGTATTGCGTTTGTGTATTTGTATTCTTGAGAAAAAAGGAGTAAAAATATTTGTACACTGTTTGTGCAACAGATCAATAAAATATATTTTGTGCTTAGAAACTAGCGAAGCTCATGGGGTCAATAACACCCTTCATTGAATAAATAAAATTTTGCGTTTAATTTTTCACAACTCTTATTTTCAAAATATGTGCCCTCCAAAAATATCAGGAAATAATAGCACTTCAATCGTGCCTGCGTCTTTTGTTAATACCGCATTTACACGATTGGAGAACTCGCAATATAATGATCAAAACAATAACAAAAGAATGGACAAATTCATTATTGCTGTCATTATACTGGCAGCTTTTCATCAGTCGTGTAAATTCGGCATAACGAAGAAGCATTTAAAATATTTACATACTTCCAAGCCAAAAAATTTTGTACGTAGGTAAAAACACTTGAAAAAGTTTTTTTTTGTAATTAAATTGGTAAATAAATATGCAAGAAATTTTCATTCCAAACAAAAATTTTGACATGTATTTGAAAATCTTCATTTTCAATACATACATAATTAACAAAGAAAAAAAAAAACTGTTCATGTTTTAAATAATTTTGGCTACGTCTCTGTGTACCTTTTTTTCAAACGAGTATTGGTGTTGTTGTTTCTCGTTGTAGAGGTAGTTTGTTTACATTTTTCATTTTAAATTTAAAGTATTTGAGGCGTCAGTTTTGAATTATTTTTTGCTAGATTTGTAAACTTACATGTTTTGTTATTCTATTGCAGTCATAAAAGTTGTATCCGTTTATATAAAAGTTATTGGAAAAAGTAACATGACGATGACTCTCTTTTGCTTTTCTCTTATGGGAAATACACTAGTCAACAATATTAAAGGAACAAATTTTTTTTCAATTTTTGTTAGCGTTTTTTGAAGAGCTGTTTCTTTGTGACGAGTGGTCGTATTGAGTTGAAATAAAAAGCATTTTACAGCTTTATGTTTTTTGTTTTGAGATTTGTTTGCAAACAAATTTTTTTGAAGTACCGTTATTGCGTTATTGCAAAAAATGAGACGAGACAACAAAATTATTTTGTTTTTATTTTTTTTGAAGGTCCTCATTTCTATGGATAAATTTTTTTGAGTCAATTAAATGTTATGATCAGATACCTTGTTTATTCAGCTTCAATTCAGTTTTTTTGTTGTTTTCGTACGATTTTTTTTGACACGGTTTATCTAACTGAGAATGAAAAAAGATACTTTTAGCCTTGATTACCAATATCTCAGCAAATAATGACTATGAACGGCAGTTGGCAGCGTCTGCCACTGCACCCTCTGTTTCCACCCAGCAGTTGAACGCTAAAAAGCCGGACAGCGAAAGAGTAAATGCTGCTACATCTAGGTCTATCCCTAAAAAGATAAACCGTGAACAGGCTGGCAACAACTCTACTGCTCGTACCGGCTCAAATCCGAATCTGGCGTCCTCCAGTAAGAAACAGCAGACCAACGCTATATCAAACCTGAAAGGGAATGAGAAAGCACAGGTAGGCAGCTCTTCTGGGACGAAGCCAGGTTCAACCAAGAGAGCAAGATCGGAGGAGGCAACCAAAACTGAAGGCTCTAAAAAGCTTAAAACCAATAGTTTTGACACCACCCCGATCGATCTGCAGGTGGCCATAGTAAGTCGAGACGACCCAGATGGGAAAATCACGGCAAAAAATTGGTTACTTGTGGAGAATGAAATCCTCAAAGCCATGATGGCGGCATCGGAGAGTGATAGTTCTGACGACTACACCTTTGATGGAGCTGGATGGCGGAAAGGCGTTAAAGTGGTATGCTGTGGGGACCAGAAATCCCAGGAGTTCCTCACTCACACAATCGCCAATATTGGCGAACTGTGGGAGGGAGCTTCTCTCGGGATTCTTCCCGTCACATCTATTCCGCTTCGCCAACAGGTTAATATATGGATTCCTCCTCCTGCCACGCACGAGGACTCATCCATAATTAAACTGCTGGCGAAACAGAATAAGGAGTTCTCCATACTCGAATGGAAGCTCCTGCATTCCAGGAAGAGCTTTAGCGGGGAAGGGAAGGACCTCTTGTTCGTAATTGACAAGATATCTGACCTTCTCCTCAAAGAGAAAGGGGACGTGCTGAGATATGGTCTCGGAACCGTAAGGGTAAGGAGGCATGATGGCAAAGGGGAGTTAAAAGCTGCTAGTGGTGCAAATTAATTTGCACCATGCCATAGCAGCAACGCACGACCTGATGCTCTTCATGTCTCAAGAGGCCGTGGATGTGGCCTTAATCCAAGAACCTTGGATTCGTAAGAATCGGGTACAAGGATTGAGGTCAAAAAACTATAACCTGTTCCACTCCACGTCCGAAGGTGAAATAAGAAGTTGTATTCTAGTGAAAAAGTCAATTAACGCTTTCTTTTTATCTAGGTACAGCAACAGAGACAACGTGGCAATCAGCGTTGAGACCAAGGAAGGCAACTTCGTCTTGGCATCAACGTACATGCCGTACGAAGAAGAAGACCCACCATCAAAAACGGTCCGCGACCTTGTGGGTTACACCATAACACGTGGGACACCTTTGGTGATGGGCTGTGATGCCAACGCACACCACACTCAATGGGGCGGTAAGGATATCAACAAAAGGGGTGAGTCAATTTTTGAATACATTCTCTGTTCTAACCTCATGTTATGTAATAAGGGTAATCACCCAACATTTCGAAACAAAAACAGGGAAGAAATTCTTGATCTGACTCTTATGAGTTATAATGATAAGATCTCTGTAGAAAACTGGAGAGTCTCACCTGAGGAATCCTTTTCGGATCACTTTAGGATACTTTTTACTTTAGACAGAAATCAAAATGATATTAAACCTTTTAGAAACCCAACTAGAACAAATTGGACAGAGTACACAAAATGGTTGAATGAACGTATCGACCCACCTGAGGAAGAAACGTTTCGATAACCTCAACCATTGACACTGTTGTTCAAAACCTAACTAGTAAAATGAGAACTGCCTTTGAAAAAAAACTGCCCTATATCTCGTAACATTAAACCCACTAACCCACCATGGTGGAACAGTGAACTTAAGAAACGAAGAACAGGGGTCAGAAAACTTTTCAATGTAGCTAAGCTGAGCAAATTAGAGAAAGACTGGATTTCATACAGAGCCGAACTTAACTTATACACCAAAGAGTTAAGAAGGGCCAAGAAAGATTCATGGACTAGGCACTGTGAATCCATTGAGAACACAAGTGAGGCGGCGAGACTTCGAAAGGTTCTTACCTTTAACCCCACGAATCCGGGATACATTAAGCATCCCGATGGATCATGGTCGAATTCGAGCCAAGAAACACTTGAACTCTTCATGGAAACACATTTCCCTGGGTGTAAGAGTCCTGAGATCTCAGGCTATTCACAACCAGTCTCCTTAGAAATTTTACAATCAACACCAGAATTGGAACAGGTTATCACAGAGCAGAAGATTATGTGGGCTATAAACTCGTTCAAACCCTATAAATCAGCTGGACCAGACGAGATTATTCCGGCATTTCTTCAACACGCTCTACAGATAATCACCCCATGGCTTAGGGTATTCTTCAAAAGTTGTGTCAAACTTAGATACGTCCCTACTAGCTGGAGAAAGGTTAAAGTTGTCTTTATTCCAAAAGCTGGAAAACCGACACACTCGACTGCAAAGAATTATAGACCTATAAGTCTCTCTTCGTTTCTCCTCAAGACACTGGAGAGAATTATTGATCTGCATGTCAGGGACCTTCTTAATCCAAACATTTTGTGCAGCTACCAACACGCTTACCTCAAAGGTAAGTCAGTGGAGACTGCATTGCACGAAGTCGTTACACAAATTGAGAAAAGTCTCGAACACAAAGAACACACCCTGGCAGCATTTTTGGACATTGAAGGAGCGTTTAACAACGTAAAAACGGAGTCCATTAAAGCTGCTCTGGAAGAGGTTGGGGTTGAGTCTGCTATTGTGGACTGGATTTACACTATGCTCAATGGTAGAATCATAAGCTCGCAACTTGGAGATACGATTGTTGAGAAAACAGTAACAAGAGGCACTCCACAGGGAGGGGTGATTTCGCCTCTTCTTTGGGTCCTGGTTGTTAACAAAATTCTTACAAGATTTAGGAATCAGGGCATTAAAATCGTGGCCTATGCAGATGACATAGTAATTTTGATATCGGGTAAGTACCTTACCACCATCAAAGATATTATGGAATCAGCACTCAAAGAACTATCTTCGTGGGCAGTACAAAACGGTCTTGGGGTTAACCCTTCAAAAACTGAGCTAGTTTTGTTCACGAATAAAAAGAAATTAGAGGACTTTACTCCTCCAAGGCTTAATGACATTCCTTTGAAACTTTCCAAAGAAGCTAAATATCTTGGCGTAATCCTTGATTCCAAGCTAACATGGAAACAGAACACAGAGGATAGAATGAAAAGAGCACTATGCGCTTTCTATACATGCAAGAAAACCTTCGGTACACGGTGGGGTATGCGACCGCACGTCATCCAGTGGATGTACACGGCGATTGTTCGTCCCATACTAACCTATGGTTCTATCGTTTGGTGGAAGGCTGTTGAAAAAGTAAGCTATCTCAAAAACCTGAACAAGGTACAGAGACTAGCCTGTATAGGAACAACGGGGGCTCAGAGGTCTACGCCACAAGCAGGGTTGGAAATTATTTTAAATCTTCCGGCACTTGACGAGTACATAAGATGCACAGCAGCCAAGAGCGCACTTCGACTCAAAGAACTGGGCTCTTGGAAGCAAACCCAAGCAACACAAAAACTCTTGCAGAGTTCTTGAAATAAATTTATCAGCTCTTAATGGCATCTTAGTTCAGTCTTCTTGATACCATTGCACTTAATAAGCACTTTATGAACTCCTAAAAAGATAATTTAAAGCCAATACTTATAAATACATCTTAAAAACACCTTATAGACATCTTTTTCAAGTTATTTTTTCATATCTCTTTATGAAACTTCTTCAAAACCTTCTTAATTCCTTAAAAATAAGAGTATTTTAAGAGTTTACCAGCTTGCTCTCTCAAAGACATCTTATAGACCTCTTTTTGAAGTTATTTTTCCATATCTCTTTATGAAACTTCTTCAAAACCTCTTTAACTCCTTAAAAATAAGAGTATCTTAAGAGTTTACTAGCTTGCTCTCTCAATACATCTTGAAGACATCTTATCGACCTCTTTTTGAAGTTATTTTTTCATATCTTTTTATGAAACTTCTTCAAAACCTCTTTAACTCCTTAAAAATAAGAGTATTTTAAGAGTTTACTAGCGTCCTCTCTCAAAGACATCTTGAAGAGGTCTTCCAGATATCTTTAAAGACATTGTTGCACTGATTTCTTATCTGTCAACTTGAAGTTATGTTTCTGTATAGCGAAACGAAATCTCACTATAAGAAGTTACATATATCTTTTAAAAATGTTGAATATAAGAAACTGTTGGGATAAATGGAAAAAAAACTGCCATTAATTTATTCTTGGAAGCAAACTAAGTTCAATCATATTTCCTGCACCATAATCTGATCAGTTTATAAAGTTCCTCTTGTCTTGCTATGCACTTGTTCAACACAGTTGTTGCCATTGATACTGGTTTGACATTTTGTTTTTTTAAGACCTAAAAAGTAATTAATGACCACTTAATGGTGTCTTATTTAGAAGTAATTAAGCGTGATTTGACTCTGGGGAAGAGTGACTATATCCAAGACGTTCTTAAGAGCTTTTTAAGAACTTTTTAAAACGTTTTGAGATTTGGAAAAAATATTAATTTATTTATGTATATTTTTTACAGGGTGTCATTCACTTTAAGAAATTAAAAAATTTTTATTTAAATGTTTAATTGATATTTGTATATTTTTTGGTTTGTTTGTCTATCTGCTACGCATGATAGGTTATATTTTGAGACCAAATGGCTACATTATTGTTATAAGCCGCATTTAATAAAACTTTTTGGTCGGATTTATATATTAGAAAAAGCGTTTATAATATGTGAATAAAACTGAAAATTTTGCGAAACTCAGAAGGGTGAAAATAGCTTTAATTTTGATGTGTAATCAAAACGTGGACTTTCCTCTGTGCAACATTACGGAGTATAGCACGTTTCGTAGCGCGTATTCTCGGAATTCTGATTTGACATTTTGACACCTGTCAAACTAAAAGTGTTCCAGTGGACCCAGAACGTCAGGTGTGACATTAGGTAATATCCACCTCCTAAATCGATTAGCGAACTCCGTTTTTCGATTCCGCCGTACCAAAACTTTTGGCACATTTTGACACCTGTCAAACTAAAAGTATTCTAGTGGACCCCAAAGGTCAGGCGTGACACTAGGTAATATCCACCTCCTAAATCGATTGGTGTACTCCGCTTTTCGATCCGCCGTATCAACAGTTTTGGCACATTTTGACACCTGCCAAATTAAAAATATTCTTGTAGACCCAGAACGTCAGACGTGACACTAGTAAGTTATATTAATCAATTGGTGTACTCTGTTTCTCGATCCGCCGTACTAAAATTCTGAACTGCAAATTTTCGGGTTTCCACTGGAGCTAAAGCGCTGGCCGTGACAGCAAGTAAGAACAAACGTTGATGTTTACACATATTAACCATGAGTCCCAGCACTCAGACAACTTTCTATCTCTTTTTTGTTTGTGACTTATGTAAATAATAAAATGCAGCTTTAGAAACAAACAAAATAAATAATTGCGTAACTATTTATATATAAGAGGCACCCTGTCGCTTACACGCCATATTTATTGATTTCAATTTCTAAAACTATTTTGTATAAAATATAATAAATGACAATTTGGGCTTAAATAATCGCAGACTCGTTTCATAATTTTGTGTAGACCTCTTAAAATAACATAATAACCCAACAAAATGCAATTAACATTTTTTTACTTCAGTAACAAGTTTTTTGTCTAGAAAGAAAATGAAAAAAAAAATGTAAATATCTTTATTTTTGTAAGCGCGTGAATTTTTAGAGGGGTAGCATCTATGACTTTAAAGTAAATATGATCGCGCATGTCGAAACACATTCTAGATATGCTTCACAAAATATGTTAAGACTGTCATATTAAAATAACTAACTTGGCCGAGCTTCTTATAAATGAAATTAAAACATTTCCTTATGTTTTCACCACTCATCTTAAGTTTCATTCCATATCATTAAAATGCAACTCAATGTTTACATGCGTGAAAGAGAAAATATTATTTATTGCCATGATGCATGCGTAAAAGAGAAAAAGTAATTTTTTTTCTCGCTTCCGCGTTTACTTTTAAAGAGATTTTAAAGACCTTTTTAAGAGGATATTTAAGATCTATTGAAAACCTCTTTAAAATATCTTGAATACGTCGTCAATACATCAACAAAAGAAGTCCACTTTATAAGCACTTACAAAGACATTAATTAGAACTCTTCACTTCATACAATTGGCTCCGCCCCTTTGGGCCTTTTTTGGTCTTAGAGACATCTTTAAGTTATCTTGCAGTGTTGAATGCTCTTTATTTAAGAATTCTGAAAGATATCTGTAAGAGGAGAATGTGTTGCTTGGGAAGCACCTATGGTCATGGGTCTATCCTCCAGAGGTATGACACAGTGGCCGCACTTGATGTGACGACTGACTACATACCACCTTTTATAGATTTTAATAAACACTTCTCTATATTAATACCCCAAAGGCATGGCTGGGAACCCAACTCACTAACCAGGGAACAGGGTATCTCATTCTACACCGATGGGTCTAAAATGGAAGAAGGAACGGGAGCTGGGGTGTTTTGTGAAGCTCTGAATATTAGATATTCGTATAAACTCCCAGATGAGTGTAGTGTCTTTCAGGCTGAGATTTACGCTATTGAAAAAGCGGCAGAAATGGTACAAACGAAGAAACTGAACTCGTCGGAGATCACATTTTTCGTTGACAGCCAAGCTGCTATCAAAGCTTTAGCCAGTGAGACTATAAGATCCAAAACTGTAGCAAAATGCCGAGGCAAACTGAATGATATTTGTGACACTAACCGAGTCAAACTCTGCTGGGTTCCTGGACATAGCGATATAGAAGGGAACGATATAGCAGATGAACTGGCAAGGAAAGGGTCATTATCAAATAGAAACAGTAGTAGCCAATTAGATATGGGACTTAACATCCCGATCGGCGTGATTAGAACGAAAATAGACCTAATAACAAAAGAGCAAATCAATAAATCCTGGAGGACTAGGAACGACTGTGTTATCTCTAGAAGTTTATGGCCTAGAATTAATGAAAAGGAATCTCGGTATATTTTATCACTGAGTAAAAAGAATATTTGAATCTTGATAGGTGTACTAACGGGCCATTGCGCCATTGGCACAATGGCCATCAGACTAGGTGTATTTGCACCCGATTTCTGCAGGAGCTGTCAAGACGTAGAGGAAATAGAAACCATTAAACACCTGCTCTGTGATTGTCCAAACCTCCAAACAAATCGACTCCGTTATTTTGGAAACAGGTTTTTTGAAGAACTGGAAGATCTAGCCCAGGTCTCAATGGCAAACATGAGAAAATTCATAGAAAGCACAGGCTGGTTCACAAACGATCCAGTCTATGTGAACCATTAGTTTGGGTGCATCTCTGCCTTCTTTTATAAGGGGATCACAATGGACCAATAGGCCCCCGTGTACGCAACAGCCTCTGTGCTGTGCACACCCCTCTTAACCTAACCTAACCTAACCTATGACGTTATAAAAAATTCAAAGACAGTTTTGGAAATTTGAAAAAGAGTTTTACAAGATTTTTTTATGATTTTGTAGAAATTATTTTTTTTTACCGTTCACCGTTAGTTTAAAAAAAGTACTAAAAACCGACGTTTTGTGGTCTTTTCGTAAATCTTTTTTTTTCGTTGCAGATATTGATTGCATGGCTTGCGTTGGTATGCAAATTTATAGACTTTTAAATCATCAATATTCTTGTAAATTTTCAAATTGATTCATCGAACCGTTTTTCCTCACCAAAACTTCAAAGTCTTACAAACCAGGTAAAGGAACAAATTGTGGTGTTCCTAAACAATGCGAAGTTGTCATCAAAATGACAAGAAAACCGCAATTCCAGTGGATTTTTTTCACAGTTTTGCATTAGTTAGATACTTTTTTGAATTGAAATGAAATAAAAAGTACATTAAACAAAAAAAATAAAAAAAATTAATTTAAAAAAATTTTCAAACAAAAAAACTTGATTTTTATAATTTTTTTTTTTTTTTGAAAATGTAATTTTTTTTCATTTCCATTCAAAAAAGTATCTAACTAATGCAAAACTGTGAAAAAATCCACTGGAATTGCGGTTTTCTTGTCATTTTGATGACAACTTCACATTGTTTAGGAACACCACAATTTGTTCCTTTACCTGGTTTGTAAGACTTTGAAGTTTTGGTGAGGAAAAACGGTTCGATGAATCAATTTGAAAATTTAAAAGAATATTGATGATTTAAAAGTCTATAAATTTGCATACCAACGCAAGCCATGCAATCAATATTTGCAACGAAAAAAAAAGATTTATGAAAAGACCACAAAACGTCGGTTTTTAGTACTTTTTTTAAACTAACGGTGAACGATAAAAAAAAATAATTTCTACAAAATCATAAAAAAATCTTGTAAAACTCTTTTTCAAATTTCCAAAACTGTCTTTGAATTTTTTATAACGTCATTATTTGCTGAGATATTGGTAATCAAGGCTAAGAGTATCTTTTTTCATTCAAAGTCAGATAAACCATGTCAAAAAAAATCGTACGAAAACAACAAAAAAACTGAATTGAAGCTGAATAAACAAGGTATCTGATCATGACATTTTTAATTGACTCAAAATAATGTATCCATAGAAATGAGGACCTTCAAAAAAAATAAAAACAAAATAATTTTGATGTCTCGCCACATTTTTT
Source organism: Dasysyrphus tricinctus (assembly GCA_963921185.1). Classification (NCBI taxonomy): domain Eukaryota; kingdom Metazoa; phylum Arthropoda; class Insecta; order Diptera; family Syrphidae; genus Dasysyrphus; species Dasysyrphus tricinctus. Next base: position 173,403,329 of record OY992531.1, on the reverse strand, counting down.
GCAACAACGCAATAACGATACTTCAAAAAAATTTGTTTGCAAACAAATCTCGAAACAAAAAACATAAAGCTGTAAAATGCTTTTTATTTCAACTCAATACGACTACTCGTCACAAAGATACAGCTCTTCAAAAAACGCTAACAAAAATTGAACAAAAATGTGTTCCTTTAATATTGTTGACTTGTGTACATTGAACGTCAAATTGGAAAAAATTTTGTCCCCCAGATAGGGTTCATGTGCTGAAATGCAGGTGGTGTGGAAAGCAACTTACCAGGTGTCAATACAGTTTGCTTAGTAGTGTCTAGGCAAACTATTTACGGTTGCCTGGTAAAATATGGTCAAGATATAGGGTTGCCAGGTCAATTTTTCAGTATTTAACACAATAATTCAAAACAAAGCTCTAGAGTACACATCTGCAAATTTCTGCAGCTAATTCAAAATAAATTTGATTTTTAGGAATTGGACCTTTATGTCAAAAAACACTAAATTACTGAGAAATATATTAAAACCCTTTTTATTTATAATCTTAAAAAAAAATTGATTTAAATGTACCTATGTCTATTTGGAGTTTACATCTAAGGTAAGCTTTAAAAGTTTTAATGAAAAAATACGTTAAAAACATGATTCTTCTGATACCATATCGAAAAACTTTCAAAATTATTTAATTAAATTAATTACAGCACTTTAAGTATGACTATTAATAAAAGTAGCTTTTTAGTCAAACGATCATTCACCTAGGTACTTAGAAGCATGTTCGTGTCGATGGGAGTGATTTCATAAAACAAAATTGCCACCAAACTTTATTTCAATGCATTCGCTGCCTGGAAATGTAGCTTTTTGAAAGGTGTTGCCACTTTGAGAAAAATGATTAATGGCCAGCTTTTACTACACTACTATACCACTATACCACACTGTGGGTCGGCTCCCGGACTAGGAACTGTATACTTAGCTAAAATCTAAAATTACTATCAATAAAAAAAATTGCTTTCAAACATCATAAGCAACTGTTATTTTCTTTTATTTCAAGGCAAAATGAAGTAGAGTCAAATGATAACGAGAGTTCCACTGACATTTCAATTGAAGTCTTGAATGCACCTACGGCACGCTTCAAGCGATCGGTTATACGTACAAAATTAGATCTGGCAGGTAAGATTCTTAAAAATGTAATTATTTTATTTTCTGGAGGTATAGATAAAAGACCAGGAAGAATCTTTGAAACAAATGTCAATTGATTTTTCATTTAATCCTTATTAGTTAATCATTAAGCGGCCTATATACCTACACCACACTTCTTGTGTGCGAAAAATCTAAATTCTTTGATTTTTGGTGTCGGTGCATCGATCGGTGTTACGTGTGTGTCGAAGTGTCCAGTGCTGGGCTTAGGCTACGGCCCGTAAGGCCTAGGCCAGGGTGGCTAAATTTTATGGGTTGCAAAAACTTGAGAACACCAATTTTTGAAGGCACACAAATATTATACCTTAGAATGATTCATCTATGGATGGATTCATTTTTATATTAATGTTTTAATTGAGTTAGTATTTTTGTTTCTAAATATGTGCAGTTCTAATTTTTAATTGTGAAAGAGGTAGGTACAATTGGACAAATTTGGAGTCGTTCAAATTTTTTTTCGAGATTTTAATAAAACTTGACATTACAGAAAAAGTAGATTTAAAAAAAAAGTTTTAAACGTATTTAAAAGTGGAGGTGTGTCCATTCTGTCAGAAAAGCAAAGGTGAATTTAAAAACATTTTTGGTTCTAAGCATTCGTATACCCTACTGATCTCTATAATACACTGGATAGTTATCGATACAAAAATATTGCTTCCATTTGAAGAATTGTTATATTATGAAGCTGACCACTTTTTTGTATATCAGTATAACTGTATAACATGTAATACAAAGATAATCCATTTAACAGACATCAAATCTCCGTTCGTTTCACCCCCCGAGATCTGTTTGCTAACATTTGTTGTGTTCATAATTTAAATTCATTCCTAATTAGTAAATGAAACGGAAAAACAAACGTAAAGAGCATGACAAGGAGGTAAAATCATTAAAAAAAAAAAAAACGCAGAACATGCAATCGCATCATAATTATTCAATGATTTATCTCATTCCACTATGTAATTATACTAAAAAAAAAAGTATAGCAAATGCACACAGTGAATAACTTAAAGATAATAAATAATAAAAAAAACTTCCACAAAAGTTTATATTTTCATATCATGGTCTGTTTCCCTTTCTTCAGATACACATCTGGAAATAGGGATGAGCGATTTTAAACGATATTTGAAAATCAATAATAAGGATTTCGATGTTTTGCAACATCGATATTAACATCCAAAACATCGGCTTAAAAAACAAACAAAAAGTTAGTACGAAAATGATTGATTCTGCTAGTAAAATCTAGATGCAGTGACTTTCATAGATTTTAAGTAATCTGTAACATTTGGAATTTTTTGAAAAAGGAAATTATCAAAGGATCTTTCAAACCAAATTTAAAAATTCAGAACCACAACGAAACTTCCGATGTACAAAAAGGCACAGATATAAGTTTACACATGAAGTGCCTATCAATTTTGTATCCATAAAATTTGTTTTGTGTTTATTTGTGCAAAAGAAATATTTTTACATCGATCTTCAAGCATTAATATCATCGATGGTCAGCAAGACGCATTTTAAACTATACAAGTATTTGTACACACTTTTGTAAGTAACAATATCTTGCAATATCGTTAGATAACAGTGTACACATGAAATACTTGCAATATTGCTTCTATAAAATCTGTGGACGATATATTTAGCAAAATACAAATTTTAGCATCGATTTCCACGCATTGAAATAACAGATGCTCAGAAAGACCCAATTTACACCAATGCAAGTTTTTGCACACAACTTCGTGTCTTGCAATATCGATATATTCCAAAAAGCCACAGAAAACAGTTTACACAAAATTCCTTGAAATATTACTGCAAAATACATAATTTAATATCGATTTTCACGAATTTAAATTATCGATGGTCAGCAACACGCAGCTTACACCATGCAAGTTCTTGCGCACACCTTCGTGTGAAACAAGATTTGGAAATATCGGATTTAAAAAAGGGCACACATAAAACAGCTTAACAACATGATTTGCCTTGCAATATTGATTTTATTAAATTTGTTGATATTCATTAGTGCAAAATACATATTTTAACATCGATTTTCTTATTTCATCCATTAAAATCATTGATGCCTAGAAAGATATCGCTTACACGCGGTTTTAGCACACAAGCTTCTGGTCATCATTATTTTGCAATATCGAGTTTAAAGTTGAAATACCTTGCTTATGACTTCATATTTTTCATTTGTATAAAAACTTAAATCGATTTTAAAAAACTTAAGAAAAAATAGCCGGCACCAGAAATTTTGAAAGCAAAAATACATTAGAGCATAGCATGATGCATTTTTTGCTTTGGACAAACAAAAACCTTAAACAAAAACACCTGAAAAAAACATCGATGTTAAGTAGCATCGATGTTTTCGGTTCGATATTAATTGGCATCGATGTTTGGTCTTCGATGTTGAAATCGATGTTGTTTCAATATCGCACATCCCTATCTGGAAACAACTTTTTTTTTGTGTAATTCAGACGTCAAATTATGAAGCCGACCACCTCATTGTCATCTTCAAATGGAAGCAAAAAAAACTGTTATACATTATAAGGAGTACACTACCCAGTGTATTATAGAGATCAGTGGTATACCCCAAACAAATATATTCAATAATTAAAATCCTTGAGCGTAGATGTTCCTTATTAAAAGGTTTATTCAATAGCCTAAAACCCATATCACTGAAGCGATTTTTTTCAAAACTTGAACTTAAATGTTTTTGTGAGGAGTTGAAATTATTATTTTTTTGCTCCAAAAATAAGGGTAAGTATGAGCCATAAAACGGTTGAGAAAAATCTTTTTCATCCCAAAAGCGGCTCTAAAAGTTTTGATAAAAAATATGTATATGAATTATTGTAGGTACGGAGTACCTACTTTGTACTTTTTTTTGCAGAGAACCGTTATTACGGTAAACCTTCAATATATCATTTTTTTGTTTAATTTTCAACTTTTTCATTGTCGGCTATTCCGATTTCAATACAAAAAAATTAATGCGAACACTACCTAAGGCATTACATATTACATATTAGGTACATTTAAAAATTTTGAAAACATTAATTTTTAGATTTTACAAATATCGTAATTTTTCAAACAGGTTGATGAATTTATTTTAAACTTTGTTATCAGATTGTTTATTGTTATTTAAAATTTTGTAAGAAAAAATTGTGATGATTACCTTTGAAGAAAAAGATTATTTTTTCCAGGAATCATTGCAATATTTTGTTGAGAAAAACTACCTCGCTTGGTACATAGCCTTAAAATTAGCAAAACACTGTATTTATCATTTTCTAACGGGAATATTAAAAAAAAACCCGAGCTGATGGCAGGAAACAGTTTCAGCACCCAAAAGTATGCTAAGAAACACGTTCGTTTTTCATGTCCAAAAGTTAACCGATTTTGTAAACCTGTGGTGTCTAACTCAGTTTTGATGGCAAGTCATAGGCGTAGTTCACACCACAATGCACCGCATGTTTTTTTACACTATAAATCTGTGCAAATGAGCAGTGATGTACATTAGGGTGGTCGTTATAATAGGATAAGAAAAAAAATTCTATCGGAGGGGGGTAATATCTCCCACTGCTTGGACGGGAAGGGGAATTTAATAAAAAAAAATGCATAAAATAGAAAAAAAATAATTAAAAAACAACGGCAACACTTAACGTTATTTTTGTAGGTTTATGGAAAGCCAGAAGTCCATTTTAATAGTAGTATTATAAAATAAAATTATTTGAATAAACAATTTCAGCAAAATCTGTTTTCAAACCTGTAATTTAAAAAAATAATAAGGGTATTCATACAACAGCGTAAAGTCGTCGTAAACGTTGTAAACTTTTAAACTTCGTAATTCTGTCACAATTTGTATGGAAAATTTGACAGATTTACGAAGTTTAAAACTTTACGATGTTTACGACGAGTTTACGCTGTTGAATGAATACCCTTAATAATAATTTTTCTTCAAAATATTGAGTTTGAAAAAAAATTTCCAAAACTGTTTATCAAAAAAAAACTGAATGGACTTCAGGCTTTCCAAAAAGCTACGAAACGTTACTGTAAGTATGGCCGTTGTTTTTTAATTAATTTTTGTCTATTTTATTCAAATATTTTATTAAATTGCCCCTCCCGTCCAAGCGGGGGGAGATATTACCCCCCTCTCATAGGATTTTTTTCTTGTCTAGTTCCCACCTACATGCTCTGAATTTTTTTGGCAGATCTTACGTGAATTTTCTAGTATGCAAAAAAAAGGGAGACATTTAATTTACCCCTACAGCGACTAAAGGGGATGAAAATAAAAATCTGAAAAAATTAGGGAATGTTTTTTTCTTCATTTGGAGCGATTTGGGCCCATCCGGGATGACCATTTTTTTAACGACCACCCTAATGTACATATATCTATCTTCTATACATAGAACCTTTCACACGAAGCTTGTACGTTTGCCGTTTGCCTTTATACTGCAGCGCCGTTTGGATTTGTACTGAGAAAAAACGTGCGGTGTCATGTGAACTAGGCATTAAAGATATAAAAAATATCATATGGCATTAAATTTGATTAAAAAAATACAACATAGGTATACACACATAATTTTTTGAAATTTTAAATTTCAGTAGTGTAAATTAGAAGAAGCCAGAGGCGTGTTTGAGATCAAATTTGTGGGGCCCCTGGCAAAACGGAAGGTTTACAGACAAAAGTATTTTTTAACTTAAAAATCTAATGCACAAGTACAATCGCATTTCCAAACTAAAATAACATTTCAACTGTGCACATGTGTGCGTGCTTTTGGTTTTCAATCTTTTTTCAAATCCAGAATCGTTTTTTTCTATTATTTTTAAAAGAAGAACTGTCATATAGTGCCAAGCGAACGGAATGCTACAAGACGCTTCCGGAAGACCAAATGAAAACGCTATATTAGCATAGCCTGATCCACTTTTCGTAGAGAAATATTTGCTTCATGATTTTACGGATTCATTTAAAACAGCTTCCTTTTTTTACTTAAAATTATTTCCATAATGTTTTAAGCACAATAATTTTAAACCCGAAATAAAATAAACAACTCAAAAATCATATTTGCAAACTGGCAGCTAAAAATTGTATTGGTTTTAGTACAAGTGATAAATCTTCCGAAAAAATTAGATTTGATTTAAAAAAATAAATTTTTTCGACCAATGGAATGCAAAAATTGTCAAAATTGGCTTTTTGACAGATGCAAATCAAAGATAAAATAATTATGGCTGTTTTACAATGACGCGTTCGCGATGCGTACGTTACATTTAACAAGCGCTACGGCCGCGTCTAGATAAATCGAACAAAAAAATTCAAAACTTTTTTACACACTAGATGGCCGCATACCTAAACTGAAATCGAAATGTCAAAACACACGCAAAAGTTGAATAATCTCTACTTTCGCGTTGCAGTCGCTTACGTTACGTTGGTTTGTGAACCTACTAATGGATGCAAAATCGTAACATAATGCTCAACGCGTCATTGTAAACAATAAACAGAAATTCCTATGCCTGAACTTTTGCGTTGACAGGCAAATCTTTCAACGCGACGCCCAACGTGGCATTGTAATGGCTGTTTTACAATGACGCGTTCGCGTTCGGGATGCGTACGTTACATTTAACAAGCGCTACGGCCGCGTCAAGATAAATCGAGCAAAAATATTCAATTTTTTTTCAACACAAGATGGCCACATACCTAAATTGAAATCGAAATGTCAAAACGCACGCAAAAGTTGAATAATGACTGTTTTACAATGCCGCGTTGGACGTCGCGTTGAAAGATTTGCCTGTCAACGCAAAAGTTCAGGCATAGGAATTTCTGTTTAGTGTTTACAATGACCCGTTGAGCATTATGTTACGATTTTGCATCCATTAGTAGGTACATGAACCAACGTAACGTAAGCGGCAGCAACGCGAAAGTAGAGATTATTCAACTTTTGCGTGCGTTTTGACATTTCGATTTCAATTTTGGTATGTGGCCATCTTGTGTTGAGAAAAGTTTAACTTTTTTTGCTCGATTTATCTCGACGCGGCCGTAACGCTTGTTAAATGTAACGTACGCATCGCGAACACGAACGCGTCATTGTAAAACAGCCATAATCTCTACTTTCGCGTTGCAGCTGCTTACGTTACGTTACTAATGGATGTAAAATCGTAACATAATGCTCAACGCGTCATTGTAAACACTAAACAGAAATTCCTATGCCTGAACTTTTGCGTTGACAGGCAAATCTTTCAACGCGACGCCCAACGCGGCATTGTAAAACAGCCATAAAACAGCCATTAGATTTGTGAAGTTTGTGTAACATGTACAGTTAAGTTTGATTGTTAAAAAAAGCCGTTGTTTTATCAACTTGTAAGCTAATAAAAAACAATCAATCAATCAACACAATAAAGATTTATTAAAGCGGGCCATTCACGTTGAGACTGTCACACAGGCTGTCGATCTGGCTGTTGCAACGACTGTCAAAAGTACGCACACACGTTGCGAGCCAGTTTAACGAGCGGTGTGTCAAAAAATTCCTTCATTTTTTTTTATTTACTTCGTCTCCTAGAAACAAAATAAAAACGCGCATAAAGTTTGAAGATTATTCGTAGACTGAGTAGTTGGTCGCAAGGAGTGCCTCAAAAACTGCCATTCACTATACGACCATTCGGTCGTGTCGCAAGGTTCGTTGAAATTTTCAACGGACTTCCAACCTGTCGCTAGTCGCACTGTCCGATGTACAACAAGGACATTCACGGTAGAACCTGTCGTATACGACAGAAATTTGTCGGACAGTCCTTACGACAGTTTTAAAGTGAATGGCCCGCTTAACTTATAGGTGAATATTTTTTTTAATATTGAAATATCTACGCTCAACGGTACTTAAGAAGTCTATTTTCCACAAAAAAAAATATCTAAATAAGCTGAGCCCTCCATAAACAAGGTCTCAGCATATACATACGTGGTTTTAACTCCCTCTCTTTAAACTCCCTCTACATACGTGGTGCTTAGATATACACGATTTATCAACAATTCGCGTATAAAAATGAAAATATGTACATATATGTATATATGTATAAAGAAAACTTTTTCCTTAGTTTTCCTTGCAATTATTTTCAGGTTATTTAAATGAGCTTATCAGAATGGCAGGATTAGAGGAGACCGGGGACAAAAGTAACATTTTTTTACTTTTGGGGTTCCTGCTTTTGGGTTTGTTGGAATACCAAAAATCGAAAAATGTCATCTTATGGATGGGTTATTTATCCATAAACTGATGAATCAAAGTTTCTTTAAAATTATGGATTCTCATAGGTGTGATAATTTTCCCTAGGTTCTTCCCTTAGTACTTTCGTCCTACATGTCCAGTTTAAAAGTAACACAAATCTTCATGGGCCTTACCATTACCCTTACATTGTTGACATCAAACTGATTTTTCACCTCCACAAGTTCTGCGACACCACTCTACCAAGCATGAACAATCTTTTATCGTCATTTGAAGAAGTGGCGTCACTTTATTGTTGTTTTTGGTTTGCCCACTTGATATTTCCAATCAGAGAATATGAAATAAAGAAGTCAATCCTCAGCTGTCAATTTGATTTGCCTACAAGCTGGAAGTGAACAGCTGATGTATTAGATTTGCAAAGTATTAGTGAAAAGCAGTGCAAAACGCACACATAGAATCAACTAGTCAATCAGCACATCATTCAGCACAGGTCTTGTTGTTGTTGCAATTCACATCTATTTCTTCGACACGAAATTAAATTACAAATACAACAATGTAAACAAATGGGTTTTGGGGGGTGAAACGTACGAAGGATTGGCTTCTTTATTTGATATTCTCTGTTTCCAATGCAAGATCTGTTTTCTTATGTCGATGTCGTTTTTCATTGTTGAAAAACGAAAAGATTTGATTTTTTTGGGAAAAGATTTACACTTTCTCAGTTTTCGCATGTTTTATTCAAAAAAAGATGAGATCTGAAGACGAAAGATGAGATCTTTCTAGTAGCCTAAATATATAAAAAAGGCCAAATTGCGGAAAAAATTTAAGTGAAGATTTTTAAATGCAATAATCTTTATTTTGGTGTAAGGAATACTCACCCAAAAGTCCATTGACAAATCGTGTGCGCGTTAGAAGTTATTCAAGGTCAATTGTCAAAAAAATTGGTTTTTCGCTTATAACTTTTAAACGGTAAATGTTATCAGAAGGTACTTCACCCAAACCTTGTAGATCATATAATTTTCTATAAGAAATGTTAACGCATTTTTGTCTCCGACTGATTGCTTAGGAGATATCGCCATTAAAAAAAAACTCAATTTGACGAAAATTTCTGTTTTTCGCCTGTAACACATGAACGGTGATTGTTATTGAAAACAACTTCCTACGAAGTTTTTACACCATTGAATTCTCTACAAGAAAATATAATTTTTTTTCTACGAGTGATAGTTCCAAAGATATCACTATATTAAAAACTTCGTCAAAAGTTAAAAAATCTGGTTTTTTGCTTATTACTCTCAAATGACGAAGTTGTCAAAGATAAATTTATACCTACTTTATGTGACAATATAAGTTTACACAAAATACTGTTCAACTTTTTTCATAGGAGGGATCAGTTAAAAGATATTAGTACTTCAAAAAGGTGAAAAGTTTAAAATATGAGTTTTTTGCCTAAAACTTTTAGACAACAAATTTTGTACACAATTTATAGATTAAATGACTCTCTACAAGAAAACATTTTCATATTTGTTTTAAAATTGATCATTTAAATCATATAACTATTTCTAAAATTGGTAAAAAGTCAAAAATAACGGTTTTTTGGTCTTTTCTCTTAAATTACGAAGTTGTCGAAAAATGATTTATGCTCATTGTTAAGATAGTCATATTTTCAAGAAGAAGTATTATAATAACTTTTTTGATACGAGTGCTCAGTTGCGAGATATTTCTGTTTTAAAAAGTTCGAATTTCGAAAATATAAGTTTTTCAAGGTATATACACAGAAAAACTAGTCTCTCCATGCGCGGAACGCTCGTTGGCTCTGTCGTGTATGGCCAGCTGTGAGCTTATAATATGAGTTGAACAAAGCACTTTATTCGGCTTTCTGGTAAAGGTACAATCAGTGCGATGAAGCCAAATTTGAAAAATCTTGTAGCCGAAAATAGCCCCAATCAAAAATGATTCAAAAAAATTAGTAAATTAAAATTATTCGTTTAAAATTTAAATTTTTCTATCAGTTATTACCAAGTTATAAAAATACAAAAATTTGACTGAATATGTTACACGAGTGTTGCCTCATATAAAACTTCTTTCATCTTGGGACAGAATCCGTTAAGGATTAATAATGAACTCAAAATTTACAGTTTTTTGTTTATTTATGTATTTGGGGGTGTGTTATTTAAAATAAGACAGTGACTATTTTAAGGACCACCCTAATGTTCATAATTTACAAAATTCAATTGAAACACGCAGACTGCTTCCAAAATGCTTTCCATGGTAGGAAATGATTCATCTGTCATTTTCGAATTCAAATTTGTTTTAATGTTTTTATTAAACTGGTCATATGTAAGTTCAAACGTATTTTTAGTCACTCCAAAAATCTGAAACTGAATCTGGTTCAAACTCGAATTATTGCTTCAAGGGTCCTAATCAGAGATTATCAATTATATGTTTCTACCTATATTGTAATCTCTGGTCCCAAATTATAAATTTGTTCCGTGAATGTACAGCGTGCAACCTGAATCAACTGCTTAGAGTTGAGACTGTGGTTAGTATTGAAATGTACATAAGTATAGGCTCATTCACTAAGATTCTTAAAAGCTCTCATCTACAATGGTAAAAAAAAGAAACTTAAAACAAATTGAATTTTCTGTCTTAATTTTCAAGGAGCCTAAAATCGCTCGATTTCAAAACTAAATAGCCCAAATTGGGATTTATCGCAAATCATAATTTGAAGGAGCGAGTGAAAAGTTCGAGTAGCCCAATTGGCGATAAAGAGCCCGTTCTGGCTACCATGGGTACAATCATTTACTCTCTTAACTAAACTAAGAGATATCCTTTTATAACTTATAAAATGCCTACCTGAATGTTTTTAAAAATTTCAAATAATAAATGCGATAGATCTAAAAAAAATCTTTTATTTCTTTCAGTATCAATAGCTGGGTTAGCTGGACTCTTTTTTGGCGCTTCTGTACTAAATGTTGTGGAAATAATCTATTATGTATTAGCTGTAAAATCATAAATTCAATAAATATCTTGAACTCATCTGTTTGTGTTTTTTTTTTTTCATTAATCGCTTATCAGCCCATCCCCAAATGGGGAATGGGACCTAACGACAGTTTAAATGTTTTATTTGCACGTCGCACATAGGGGTATTTCGTCGATTAAGGCGGACAAAATACGAAAATCCCAACTTTTCGTATCGTAAAAAGCTAAACTGCATACTAAAATTAGATAGCTTGCTTCACCTTGTGTAATAATATTTAGCTTCATGCTGTTCCCTTGTGATCTACTCTACCGATCTAAAGTTAACGGTTCTAAGCCAAACAATGTTACTCCATTCGTTGTTATTTCCTATCACGTGTTAAGGTAAGCTTTTTTTTTAGTGTAGTAAAATTGGTAAGGAATATCAAAATAGATGTAAGAAACCACAGTACACATATTAAAGGTTATATATTGCGCATGTTGTCAAAAATCGGTTGTCAGATACTGAACAAAAAAAACAAATTAATTCTCAGAGACCTTGTCAAATTGACAATGGGTACATTCAATGCCTCAATTTCAGTACTGAATCTTCAGATTTCTGAATTCTGGCCAATCAGAGGCTTGGAAAATTGAGAAAACTGAAAAGATAAAGGTACAATTTGGAAAGTGTTGAACATGCCACAGTACACACACAATGAACTGACAGGGTCTCTGAGATTTTGACACATGCGCGAACTTGAACGAAAATGCAAACTCGGAAGATATTACCTTTAATATGTGTACTGTGGTAAGAAACAGCTAGATAAATATTTTATTTCGAATTTATTTTATTATTAAGTATCAAGAACTATCAATACATTAACCCCCATATTAATAAACGGCGGATAACAACGTGCTCTAAAAGTACTTGAGAGTGCTAGGACGCCATACGGCCCTAGGCTAAATGATAGGAAAATCCCTATGCACACCTCCGCGTGGTAGAGGGCGGGTAACGCTAACGTGCAGGGGGACCGAATGGATGCCGGGATAAGCAGACAACCCAGCTATGCTGGTCAGGGCACAAACTTGTCCTTGGGATGGTTAAAAGCCCCTTAAGACGGATGAACTGCAGGTGGTGGTCAACGGCATGATAGTCTGGTGGCGGAGGAGCGTTTTTTTTGTTAAAAGGCCAACGGCAGCAGCAGGTACCGTCTGTAACCCATATTGGGCGGCTACAAAAGGTCGTCTGTTTTCCCATAGTGGGCGGCCTCGAGCAGTTATGTGTTTGACCATACAAAAGGCGGGTGTGCCTGTCAAATCTGAGCTTATGTATGTTATTAATCGTATCTCGGAAAACACCATGGTGGAAGGATATATGCTATTACATGAAATATGACAACAATTGGAAATGAGTCCCCAAGAGGTAACCATTTTATGGAGAATCCTTCTGCAGCTTCGGCTGCTGTAAACCGCACATCGGATTTGGGGGTGCGGCATCTTTCGTGTACCAGCGTCAATCAAGACGCCATAACAATAAATGAATCGTTAACAAATAGAAGAAGTCTTTTAAGAAGAGCAAATGATACTTTTGGCTACCGCATACGTACGAAAATCGGAGCATGGAACGTTCAATCCCTGTACGGCGAAGGTAGATACGAGCAGGTTGAGCGTGAAATGCTTCACCTTAAGATCAGTATCCTGGGCATCAGCGAAACTAGGTGGAGAGGAAGAGCCGAATACAGAGCTGACTCTGGGCAAACGAGAATCCTGTATTCCGGGGAGGATGAAAGAGAGGGTGGCCAAAGGCTGCATGATGTCGGAATTATATTGAACGGAGAAGCGAGGCGTAGTCTTATATCCTGGGCGCCCATTTCTGCAAGAATAATGACAGCAAGGTTCCGTTCAAAAATTCGCAACGTCACAATAATTCAGTGCTACGCCCCCACAAATGAAGCGACCGAGGAAGACAAAACCGCGTTCTACACTAATCTTAACTCAGTTTACAGTGGTGTTCCAAGAGCTGACATAAGAATTGTCATGGGAGATCTCAATGCCCAAGTCGGATCAGACAACTACGGCCTGGAATGCGTCATGGGGAAAAATGGCTTGGGGTCACGGAATGAAAATGGCGATTTGCTGGTCGATGTTTGTAACGCTAATCGTCTTGTACTCGGTGGGACTGTTTTAAACATAAGACTTGCAACAAAATCACCTGGGTACATCCGGATAGTTAAACTGAAAACCAAATTGACCACATCATGATTCAGCAGCGATGGAGGAAGTCAATGTGCGATGTTCGGAGCATTAGAAATGACGACATGGGAAGCGACCACCATTTGGTTCTCATGAGTCTCAAGCTACGAACTGCAGCTGTACAACGTCAATCACAGGGTGCAGCAAGGAATTCGAAGTTCAATACAAATGCTTTAAGTGATCCCAACATATGTCGTAACTATGTCACCAACCTTAACGACAGAGCTTCGTCATTAAACGGAATGCAACATTCAACAATTGATGAGATGTGGGGTGATATAAAAAGTGTTTTTATGGAGGCTGGATCCGAAACTGTACCCAAGCAGACGAGAGTTAGAGACTCTTCGATATCCCAAGATACCTGGGATAAAATCGAGCTTCGCGAATCGTTGAAGATGCAAATAAATGCCGAAGTGGATGCTCACTGAAAGGCTGAATTGCGAAGAGAGTATCGCTTAGCACATAAGATAGTCTATCGCTGTGTGAGACGTGACAAAAGGGTGAGGTTAGACGGTCTCGCAGAAAATGCGGAAAACGCTGCAAGAAGAGGAGATATGAGGGAATTGTACCAAATATCCAAGGAAGTTGTCGGGAAGAAAAGCAACACTAATAATCCTGTAATGGATGTGGATGGTACACTTTTGGTATCAATCGAGGATCAGCTGCGCAGGTGTAAGGATCACTTTTGTGCCTTGCTTAGTGAGGATTCTGCGTAGATCATATAGGGGTATTGACATCGAACCCCCTACAGTACTGGAAATTCAATCTTCGATAAATCTTCTCAAAAACAACAAAGCAGTTGGACTTGACGGTATACCAGCCGAGTTCCTGAAAGCTGACCCTGTCAGAACGGCTAGTAATCTGCACCCGTTGATACAAGCTGTGTGGGAAAACGAAATCTACCCCAGCGACTGGAAGGATGGTGTAATTGTTAAGTTGCCAAAGACAGGTGATCTTAGGAATTGCAACAATTGGCGAGGTATTACAGTTTTGTCCGTTTTTCCAAAATTAATGGCAACCATCATTCTGGAGCGGATAAAGGTTAGAATCGAGTCTACAGTCAAGAGGCATCAAGCTGGTTTCCGGAGTGGGCGGTCTTGTGTCGACCATATCAACACTCTGCGTATCGTTCTTGAGCAGTCTGCGGAGTTTCAATCACCGCTTTACCTCATGTTCGTGGATTTTGAGAAGGCCTTTGACCGAGTCAACCGTGAATGTATATGGAGATCACTTCTTGGTAGAGGAATTCCCCCAAAAATTGTTACCATTATAAGAGAGCCCTATAACAACGGCAGGGTATGAGACAGGGAGATGTTCTATCGCCAATTCTCTTTCTACTGGTGATTGACGATGTTTTGACGGCCAGCGTTGGAACAGCAGAAAGGCAGGGCATTCAATGGAGACCGTTTGAAAGGCTTAGCCACTTAGACTATGCCGATGATATATGTCTCTTGGCAAATAACATCAGCGGGCTGAACGGGATGTGTCAAGCTTTGCAGGTAAAAGGAGAGTCGAGTGGTCTTAAAATAAATAGCAAAAAGACAAAAATAATGCTCACAGGCCGCTCCACACATCAGCGTATTTTAATACAGGAGACGCCAGTTGAAGAGGTTGAACAATTTAACTTCCTTGGAACCTTGGAAGTATTGTTTCAGCAAATAGTGGTACTGATCTGGACGTCCAAAGTAGAATAAATAAAGCTCGCGCAACCTTCGGTTCTCTCTCCCAAATTTGGAAATCATGTCAAATCTCCTTGCGCACAAAGTTGAGATTCTTCGAATCCAATGTAAAATCCGTGCTGTTATATGCTTGCGTAACCTGGAAAGTCACGACTACCATCTCAAAGAAATTGCAGGCTTTTGTGAACCGTTGTCTACGCCATATTCTAAAAATTCGCTGGCCACAAATTATATCAAACGAGGAATTGTGGCGCAGGACAAGTCAAGAGCGGCTGGACGTTGACATAAGAAAGCGTAAATGGCAATGGATTGGTCACACACTGAGGAAACCAAACGATGAAATTGCAAAGCAGTCATTTGAATGGAATCCTCAGGGTGCACGGCGGGTTGGAAGACCAAGAACAACATGGAAATCTAAAGTTCTAGCAGAAGCAGACTCTCAGAGAAAGACGTGGCCACAGTTAAAATATCTTACTGCAGACCGTGAAGGATGGAAAGGATTTGTTGGCGCCCTATGCCCCAACCGGGGTTACAGGACTTGATGATGATGAACAACGTGCTAGCGTTTATACATCTGTTAACAAGTAACCCCCATATTAATAAACGGCGGATAACAACGTGCTAGCGTTTATACATCTGCTAACTAGTAATTCTTATTAACAAATGCGTAATAGTCTGTGGCGTGTGTTAACGTACGGATAACTTTAACTAGCCAGATTCCACGTATAATGAACGGATAACTCCTTAACACATACACGCTTGCGTATGATAGCACCGTTTACTACTACCAGTATACACTTCGTAAGGCAGTGCATGCATGTGACACATGTATTAGAAAATCACCATAATTTCATGAAGTGGTGAATTTGGTGAAGTGATAAATACTGGAAAGATATCATATCTTTTTTAATAAGAAAAGTTATCAAGCGGACAAGTTGTCTATCCGTGTGCCAGTTAACACGTGTGTTAGGGAGCGGATACCAGTTTTTTATTAATACTGCTGTAATTCTTTTTAACAAATGCGTAATAGTCTGTGACTTGTGTTAACGTACAGATAACTTTAACTAGCCAGATTCCAAGTATAATGAACGGATAACTTCTTAACACATTCACGCACGCGTATGAAAGCACCGTTTACTACTACCAGTATACACTTCGTAAGGCAGTGCATGCATGTGACACATGTATTAGAAAATCACCATAATTTGATGAAGTGGTGAATTTGGTGAAGTGATAAATACTGGAAAGATATCATATCTTTTTTAATAAGAAAAGTTATCAAGCGGACAAGTTGTCTATCCGTGTGCCAGTTAACACGTGTGTTAGGGAGCGGATACCAGTTTTTTATTAATACTGCTATAAGAATGTGCATAAATTATATTAAAAATTAAAAAAATTTTCATTCGTAAAGTTTAAAGTTATATACCGACGTTATATTAAATATTCTTAATCATTGCTTACGTGCAGCTTGGACCCTTATCTATTAGAGTTCGTAAAAAAATTTAGCAAAAAAGTTCAACTTCGTGTCGTTTTTTGTTTAAAAGTGTTAGTTAAAAAAATGAGATTTTCTTGTTTTGTAAAATACTTATGTATTTTTAATTGGTCACGAGCCCACCTAGTTGTTGAAAAAAGTGACCAGAAAATGGTTGTAGGACAAAAATAAACACCCACCCCCATATTAATAAACAGCGGATAACAACGTGCTAGCGTTTATACATCTGTTAACTAGTAATTCTTATTAACAAATGCGTAATAGTCTGTGACGTGTGTTAACGTACGGATAACTTTAACTAGCCAGATTCCACGTATAATGAACGGATAACTTCTTAACACATACACGCATGCGTATGATAGCACCGTTTACTACTACCAGTATACACTTCGTAAGGCAGTGCATGCATGTGACGCATGTATTAGAAAATCACCATCATTTGATGGAGTGGTGAATTTGGTGAAGTGATAAATACTCGAAAGATATCATATCTTTTTTAATAAGAAAAGTTATCAAGCGGACAAGTTGTCTATCCGTTTGCCAGTTAATACGTGTGTTAGGGAGCGAATACCAGTTTTTTATTAATACTGCTGCCAATATCTACTTTGCAAGTATTAAAGTAGCGGTTGTTATTTTTGATTTTCTTAATAGTCCAGGCAATCTAAGCTAAAAATACCCCAAACATGGACAAAATTGCAACAGCAGCTTTTTTGATGGACTTTTGTTTAGTATCCATTACTGAGCAACATATCCAAAATCGGACCAAATCCGTCCATGGGAACACACCCAAAAACGGATTTCAAAATGGCGGATTGATTTGGTAGCTGTTTTAGGTTGTTATTTTTAGTACGCAGTTTTTTTACTGTTTTTCTGTGCAGAAATCAGTTGCTTATCCTAGGAGAGGGCCATAAAACTTACCAGTCATGATATTTCCAGTCATCCCCTCCCCTAGTCATAATCCCTCCCCCATATCTGGCCCCCAGAGGAAATAATGGATATTTCGACTATTCACTTTAAGTCTAAGAAACTGAGGAAAAAAGACACCCCCTTCATTTACGACCCCCCCCCCCCCCCCTCTTTCAAAACCCCCTCCAGCCATGTTCTCCTCTCAACAATGATCTCATTAGAGCCCCAGATAATTTATAGACACGACAAAATATTCAAAAACAAACTGAAGAAAAATACCTCAGTCATGACGCAGTCAACTAGCCCCTCCCCCACCAGTTATGAGCTCCAATGCGCTTCTTAAAATTGCAGGGTCTTATTACAATTAAACGTGGATCTCAAGGACGTATATCAAGAATGACACGATGCACGGTACAAAAAGACCAGTAGAGATATTAAATTTGAGTCTATAGACATTTCCTTTCATGATAGCCACCTATTGAAAAACAGAATAGTAACCGATAACATAAGTGTTATCATTTACAAAAACCGTCTGTTAGCAGACTTGTCTAGGTTGCTTCGTTGCTTTTTTATAAAAAAAAACAGTAAAACTGAATAAAATCATATCAAAAATGTAGCTTAGAAAGTGACCCTTTCCACTTTCATTTAATTTTTAATAGATTTCAAATTTTGAACAGAATGTGTAAGCAAAACACCTTTTTCTAAAAAAGTATTTCGACTCAAGGCAATCAATAAAGCTGTCCAAACATCAATATCGTATAACGACAGTCTTAGCTTCAATTTGGTACCCCAATAATACTTATGCAACCTTTTTTTTAACTTATGCAGAGGGTGCCAGGACGAAGAGGCGGGGGAGGGCTCTTTTCACTTCCTCTGTGAATGCCCGAACCTAGCCAGAACAAGGAAAACAGCTCTCGGAGAATATTTTTTCAACGAACTGGGCGACGTCTCTTTTTTGCCATTAAGGAGCATCCTGAACTTCATTCAGAGCTCAGGATGGTTCAAGGAGGCACTCCATTGCCAAAACTTCGACTAAATCCCTCCTCTTACGCCTCCTATTCCTGCATTATCCACATCCTGGAAAGCACAATGGATCCATTGAGATCCGAGTGAGGTGATACGGCTTGCCGCATCATCACCCCTTCTAACCTAACCTAACCTAACATTTTAAGTGGGTTTTTTAACCAAAGCTAACTGAAAAAGCTAGCCCAATCCATGGTTTTGTAAATTTTTGGACAAAATCTACCGGTCAGTTTCCTGTTTTTCAAAAGCTACGATGAGATATGTACCTACAGTCGCATCCCGGACTAGTCATGAAGTTAGTCGGCAAATAGAACAGTTTCAAGCCTATCGAAATAACAAACAACCTTTAATAATTGCCTTGTTTGGTTAATAGCTGAAGAAACAAGAATCTTTTGTAAGTAACGCAAATTGGGATGCTGATGTGGACATTGTTTGCACCGCAACTCATCTTCAGAACGTATTCATACCACTGTGATCTTTTTTACCATGCAAAGGACAATGAGATAAAACTAAATCATCGTAGTAAGATGTGGACCAACTCCAAATTCAGTGTATAATATCCTTAAAATGTAATCTCTATTAGACGGTGTCCACATTGGGTATGAAAAAGTGGATTTTTAATGACTTTTCAGTATTCACATCTCACTTCAATGAAGGAGTTGGAGCGAGATATGAATACTGAAAAGTCATTAAAAATTCACTTTATCATACCCAATGTGGACACCGTCTTAGGTCATGAAAGTTGCAACTTGCTTCTATTTCTATTTGTTTCCACGGGCTGCGATATCACAACCAGAATCTTTTCAGGCAGATAATGGGGCTTGTATGCGCATGCACGAAATAACTTCAATTACTCAAGCCCTAGAATATATGTATGTGTGTATGTAAGCGTGCCAAAAGCTATGTATTTATGTCCTCATTTTCTTGCACCATTACTGAAGATTGGTCGTGTTTATCATTTGCTGGGAGGAGGACATGGCTTGGGGGGTTCGTGAATAGGGTGTTTCTTTTTTTTCTTTTTGTCATCAGTTTTTTTATGAGAAAATTAAGATTTGAGAGCAGAGGGGTCATAACTGACGTGACAGAGGATACCATGACTGGAGTATTTCACGATCAACTATCCGCAATTGATTTCAACACACAAAAACAGTTAAAATCACTGCGTAATGGAAATAATAATAACTTAAAATAACACCCCAGTAAATCCACCATTTTGAAATCCGTTTTTCGGAGTGTTCCCATGGTCGGATTTTGTCCGATTTTGGATATATTGTTTAGTAATGGTTACAGATGAAAAATCAATTAAAAAAGCTTCTGTTGCTATTTTACCCAGGTTCACGGTACTTTAAGCTTAGTTTGCCTGGACTGAATAAATACATTTCATTTCTCTTGTGATTTAGCGTATATTTAGATAAAATATATTATTTTTATGGTAGATATGGTATATTATGTTAATAAATGTATGGGGCGGTCATTAATGAGAGGGATCATAAATGGGGAGTGTTTCTTTCTATACTCGTGAGGATTGGTCGCGTCTATTATATTCTCTAGGGCTCTGAAGGGAGTGTTGGGGTCATGACTGGAGGAGGTAATGACTCGAGAATGTCATAGCGGATCCACCAGTGATAAGTAAACATAATTAAAAGGAAAAATCACTGCGTAGTAAAAATAACAACCAAAAACAACAAACCAATTAATCCGCCATTTTGAAAACCGTTTTTCGTGGTGTTTTCATGGAGGGATTTTGTCCGATTTTGGATATGTCTTTCAGCAGTGGTAACTGATCATAAATTAATTAAAAAAGCTTCTGTTGCAATTTTGCCCATGTTAAATCTGTTATATTCAACTACATTTTTAATTCTGGCAACACCTTATTATAACATAGATATATTATTGTTCGACCACGGAAATCTAAACCTATATTAAAAGGAATGTCAGATAAGGATCTCTCTCTCTGTCCAGCATCCAAAGGGTTAACTTCGTATTCTAGTAATTAAGTATTATAAGTAATTACAATTAATGTAATATTATTTAAATAAAGAATAGAATTATAAAACAATTGGCGACGAGGAAAATAAGGACAACATTGGAGTATAGATTATTTTTTCGAAAAACCCCAGGATTGCGGAGATAAATTGAGATTAGTTTCACAAAAAGCGAATCTAATGAGCTCAACCTCTCTGGAAAAAATAAAAGAGGAAAAGGAGACTCCAGATTTAGAAGAGACGTTTGGTGGCCTAAAATAGATGTCGATATTAAGAACTTCGTTGCAAGTTGTAGAATTTGTGAGGCCACTGCTGTTGTCCCAAAAGAAAAAGTTGTATCCAGCTGGCCCACTTGTACTTATCCCTTCGAAAGAGTGCATTTAGATTTTTTTTATTTTGAAGGTAAAACCCTGCTTTTAGGCGTAGATGTATTTAGTCGTTATTTAGTTGTAGTTATTATGAATGGAACCTCTGCCAAGAACTTAATAGATAAACTAACTCATAACTTATTTTCAATTTTTGGATTCCCAGTTGAGATTGTCACTGACAATGGACCCCCTTTTTCATCCTTTGAATTTAAAAGTTTTTGTTCGAGTAGTAAGATCAAACTAACTCACAGTCCAGTTTATCACCCACAGTCCAATGGTGTAGTGGAACGACACGTGCGAATTGCCAAATCGGTTTTAAAAAAGTTTTTGTTGAGCTCGAAATCAGGTTTATCACTACAAGAAAAGATCGATTTATTTTTACTCAATCACCGAAACACTCCAAATTCAGTGTCCAATGAAACTCCATCTGATCTAGTTTTTTCTTACAAGCCCAAAATATTAGTTGACAATTTGTGTAAAAATAATTATTTAAAAAATCAAAACGAAAATAAACAAAAGAATTCGAAACTTAAGAAATCAAAATTTAGAAAGTATAAGACTTTGGAAAAGGTAAATTATAAGACTATATGTCTTAAGTGGGGGAGGATTGTTTATATAAAAACCCCATGAAACAAATTAGGAAGTGGTTGCCGTGTACTGTAAAGAAAATCTTAAGTACTATAAGATATATAGTAAAAATTGGTTTTAGGTATAAAGTAGTTCACGTTAATCAATTGAAGAAGATTGTAAGTAAACCGAAATTTAGTCATTTGTATACAAATATTCCTAAGTCTATTCCTAAGTCATATGCTAATAAAGAATTATGTGGAAATGGTACTAATTTATCTAATTCAAACAATAATGTTATATCTAAGACTACATCAATTACCAGTAACTCTAAAAATTTGAATGTACAACAACGCAGAAGTAGTAGACCCAAGAAAATTGTAAATTATTATGAATAGTTATGAAAACAAAAACAATTATTGTAAATATGTTTTATTTAAAAACTTAAACTTGAATTCCATTATGAACTTTGTAAAATATATTTAAAGATTTATAAGTAGTTATATGTCCTTAATTAAAGCTGGGAGGATGTTATATTCAACTACATTTTTAATTCTGGCAACACCTTACTATAACATAGATATATTATTGTTCGACCACGGAAATCTAAACCTATATTAAAAGGAATGTCAGATAAGGATCTCTCTCTCTGTCCAGCATCCAAAGGGTTAACTTCGTATTCTAGTAATTAAGTATTATAAGTAATTACAATTAATGTAATATTATTTAAATAAAGAATAGAATTATAAAACAAAATCATATATTGCCTGTACTAACAAAACATTTTCACATATAAAATATAGGTGTTTTATAAAAAATTAAGAAGAATTTTGATTTCAAAATAGTACAAGAGCCGGCAGCAAATTTTGGGAGTGGATGTATAACCAAAATATGAGTACATGGTTATATAGATTTTAGCATCGTGATATGGAAAACAAAAGTCTGGCAGGGTTTATTCTCAGCTTTTAGCGGTGGTGGGTGGTTAAAAGCTGCGATTTTTCCGATTTGTGTATGAGGGGTATAACCACTTCAATTCATTTATAAAATATAGAAAATGACCTTCTGATCTCAAATAATTAATTCCCAGACGTTTCCCTTTCAGCTTTCTCCCCACCAGAAGCGAATCAAAGTGGGCTAAAAACCAGCTTTTGATGTCAGGGGTATAACCAAACATGCGACACATCAAAAATCAGGAAAAATCTCCTGATTACAAATTTATAGGTGCCAGACATTTTACTTTCAGCTTTCCCCCCGCCAAACGCCCCCAAAGTGGTGGAAACCCCCTTTTTAATTCCAGCGCTATAAACAAAAGTGTGGTACACCAAAAAATCATAAAAAATCCCCTGATTAAAAATATGTCAGTCCCAGACTTCTACCTCTCAGCTTTCACCCTGCCAGACGCCACCAAAGTGTATATAATCTATATAACCATGTACTCATATTTTGGTTATACATCCACTCCCAAAATTTGCTGTCGGCTCTTAGACTAAAATTATTTGTAGTAAAAATATCGCAAAACTTTACAAAAAATTGTTTTTTTTTTCAAATTTTTAAGTTTGAAAATTAGTTTTTAGTACAGGTAAAATAGTACGAAAAGTCTTTCGAATAAAAACAAAATTGGTACCATCATGAAACTTGGTAAAATAGTACGAAAAGTCCTTCGAATAAAAAAGAAAATTAGTACCATCATGAAACTTGGTGAAATCGTTTCATGTGTTATGAGAATGAAAAATCAAGTCTTTAAAAATATTTCATATGGGAGGTTTTTTTTTTGAGAGGGAGAAGAGGGAAATTGTGGTGTATCAAACAGAAAAATTAACTTTGGTGCAACCTAATCATATGACACATGTTTTTGAGGTAGGTTTGAATGGTGAATCAAATGACCTCGAAACCAAGTCGATACGACCTCCGTGAAAAAAGTTATTGTAATTTTTATGTAAAGATGACTATATTTTCAGTATAAAAGTAAAATATTACCGGAAACCAGTTGAAAATAATGGTTGATGGTCCGTCGATGAAACTTGCAACAATGGTTCATTTGTCATGAAAATAAATAATAAGAAGTCTTTAAAAATATCTGTTGTTAAAAGGTGGTTTTTGGGAGTTGAGGTAGTGGTGGGATTATTACCATAAAACCAAAGTTATTTTTTCTGTTTGATACATCACAATTTCCCCCCCTCTCCCCCTCAAAAAAACAAGCTTCCATGTGAAATATTTGTATACTCTTTTGATTTTTAATTCTCATAACACATGAAACGTTTTTACCAAGCTTCATGATGGTGCTATTTTTTTTTGTTTTATTTATCCTATTGTACCTATATTATTTTCAGAAATCGTTTTTTTTTTTAACATTGAGATCAATGTTAATGTTTTGATGCAAAACTAACGAAAATTCAAAAAGGTTTTGGCATGTAACTTTCGAATGATTTAAGTTATGGAGATGGATGATACGATTTTAGAATCTGCATATAGTCCCTTAAAAAGTGGCATCAAAAGTTTTGATTCCAAAGGAGAAGTAAAGAAAATCGAACTTGAGATAAATGTAAATATTTTGATGCTAAACCAACGAAAATTCAAAACAAATATGGAATATTTCCAAAAACAATTTACTTCTAGAATTTTAAACTTTCCTCCGAGGTACAATAAGTGATCTCAGTTTCACCCAGATGTCAAAAAGCTGATCAAAGTTCAAGACACGACGAGTTTATGCTACGAAAATTCAAAAGTGTATGGCATATAATGCTACGAAGATGGCTGATACCAATTTGGAATCTGCATAAGGTCCTTTAAAAAGTGGCATCAAAAGTTTTGATTCCAAGAGAGTAGTAAAGAAAATCTAATCTGAGATCAATGCAGGTGCTTTGATGGAAAATTGAAGAAAATTTTTCAATTTTCAGATTCATGACCGATTTTTTTTTCGATTTGATAACTATACCTACATATAAAATAAAATATAACCTCAATACATTATCTTATCCTCATCTTTTCCATTATTTGGAATTCACTTCCAGGCATGAGTCTCAGATCGTCAGATAATTCGTCAATAAACTTCTTAACCATAGTCAGATGATCCACGGAACTGGAGCTCAAAGTTCGATGTGCATACGTATCGAGCCCACAAGTTTTTGCCAATTGGTATATACATACAAGCAATTAGATCGGATATAAGTTCTTCTTGGCTCTTAATGGGCCATATAGTCTGTAGGCTGCATATCTAGCTTGGCCACTACACGAGTTTGTACAGCAAAGATTATATACAAGCTATCTCCTTTCGAGGGAAATCTAAAAGAAATTGAGCTGCATGCGAAGACCTACTCTGTGGATGAGTAACTCAAATAAATTCAGCAAGGCCATCAGTAGCTTTATAAAGGGTATCAGAGTTTATCGAAAATTTCAACCTATGTGAAGATAGAAAAATGATTTCCAAATCTACTAAATGGGCTTAATTTTTTTGTTTGATTTTTGGAAATGACTTCTTGGATTAAGTCGTCTGTTTTGTTGCATACTATTTTTTAATAGATAGAATCCCTCGTAGGGTCGTAGGATATTAATTTAGGTACATTAATCAAAGTTTATGTTAACAAAGACATTTCTTTTATTTTTTTTTTTTTTGACATTTCACTTTTTTAACACAATTTTATTAGTTTCGGCTGTATGTATGTATGTATGTATGTAACGGAATCTTTGGGCGTGATTTTGACCCACTTCAAACGGTCAGATTTGATTCAAACTTTTGCACACTTGTCGAAACCCGATGACAATACAATAATTCTATCAAAATATCTATTTATCCTGATTAGCTTCTTCAGGATTCATAAATTTCTTTCGGGACCCTTTGCATAAGAGTAAAAGAGGCTATGCGTGCAGCTGCAGGCTTGCTCTTTTTTTAACACGCTTTTATTAGTTTCGGCTTTTTGTATGTATGTATGTATGTATGTATGTATGAATGTAACGGAATCTTTGGACGTGATTTTGACCCACTTCAAACGGTCAGATCGAAGTCCGATGACAATACAATAATTCGATCAAAATATCCGATTATCCTGAAAAGGTTCGCCAGGATTCATACATTTCTTTCGGGACCCTTTGCATGAGAGCAAAAGAGGCTATGCGTGCAGCTCCAGACTTACTCTTTTTTAAAACGATGTTATTATTTTCGGCTGTTTGTATGTATGTATGTATGTTGTGGAATCTTTGGATTTGTTTTTGACTCACTTCAAACGGTCAGATTTGATTCAAACTTTGCACACTTGTCGAAGCCCGATGACAATACAATAATTCCATCAAAATATCCGATTATCCTGATAAGGTTCACCAGGATTCATACATTTCTTTCGGGACCCTTTGTATGAGAATAAAAGAGGCTATGCGTGCAGCTCCAGACTTACTCTTTTTTTTAACACGATTTTATTAGTTTTGGCTGTTTGTATGTATGTATGTTGTGGAATCTTTGGATTTGTCTTTGACTCACTTCAAACGGTCAGATTTGATTCAAGCTTTGCACACTTGTCAAAGCCCGATGACAATAAAATATTTCGATCAAAATATCCGATTATCCTGATTAGGCTCGCCAGAAATCATAAATTTCTTTCGGGATCCTTTGCATGAGAGTAAGAGAACTTACGCATGCGTGCAGCTCCAGATTTACTTTTTGGTTCGGGCACTTGGCTTAGCAAAACGGAGTAGAGACTTTCTAAATCGAGATGCAACTGTTAGCACATCTGTACATATTAAAGACTGTTGCTAGCAAATCGAACTAAAAAGTGAAAAATAAATTATAGTTTAAAAAACTAAAATCACGCTTTTAGAGTTAATCAAACTAAAAAGTAAAAAATAATTCTTAGCATGAGAATAAAATTACTGACGAGAAAATTAATGTCACTGTTCTAAAAGCGTGGGGTGCCTTTGTTGACATATAAATATTTTAATTCATCAGTTAGATGACTATCGTACCCTTCTAAAGACGCAATTTTGTATCGATGTTTACCGACCAATATAAAAATCACCGATGAGCCCAACTATCGTACCTGGGCGAAACGCAATTATGGAGTTGAGCTCACTTGAACTTTTAACTTTGAATTATATATTCTGTCACTCCACTTAAACAGAAGAATTTCTTTTGAAATTTTCTTCATATTCAATTATTATAAATATTTTACCTAACTCTGCATTTCGGAATGAAATAAGTGAAAAATTATGACGATTGATACCGAGCTCTAAATTTCGATATTGCCATTTTGAACTTATTAGGAAAATGGGAAAAGAAAGGATAAAGGAAGGGGACCTACTCAGTGGGTAATTTTCAGTTACCGAAAACACAATTCAGACATCCCGGACAGGGAATCGAACCCAGATCTATTGGTTACGCGCCAAGAGCTCTTCCAGTTAAGGTATCCGAGACGCGTACCGGAATTATATTTCAGTCACTTATATAATTACCTGCTCGATATGCAGAGTTAGTTTAGAAATGTCGTACAAGGCACCCTACGCTTTTAGAGCAGTGACATAAGTTTTTTAAACTATAATAAAATAAATAAAATAAACTATATATGTACAAATAAAGAAGTTTAAGTGAGCTCTACTCCATATATTATTTTTAATTTTCTTTAAAATCATAATTAAACTATATACATTTCGATATAAAAATTTAATACGTCAAAAAACTTTTTTCGCAAAATCACTCCCATAAGAAATACATGTAAGTTTTTTTTCGTCAAGGAACTGTATACTTACAGTGTTGGACAGAGAATTAGCACACATAAGTGGATTGGATTTTAATAAGGAAGATCTTAATTTTTGCTAAGTTCTTGGAGCATAATTTATTGAAAACTCTTTAATTCAACGCTAAAAAACTTAAATACATATGTACATACAAAAAATGAATTCAACAAAACAACAACAAACAATCATTAAATAAAATTTGTTGGTTTAATATCTGGTGGTCACAGAATTAGCACAAGTACGAAATAAAATAATTTATCACTAAAAAAAGTAGTTTTTTTCTGATATTTTGTTGCTTTAACACAGCCTTAAACCGCCGAGGAATACTCGCCTCTAGGTGCTGGCATTGAAAATTAACTATAGTTTTCTCTTTCTTAACAATGCTTAAGATTTGGGCTTTTATTTAATTTGAAAGTCTAGAACCAAAATAGAAAGCATTCAACAAAATCTGTGAAACCACTGCTATTTTCATGTTCATAACTGTATATCAAAAACGAAGCCATAATAAAATGACTTCTCCAAAATTTTGCTGCCTCTAAGACTAAAAAGTATCCAGCACAAAAACCAAGAAACAATTTTGAAAATTCTGAAAATTTGTTGGTAGCACACATTAAAATAAGACCAATATTAGCCCTGTTTTTTAGTGCATTTTTATCTTCGCTTAGAAAAAAGTAGCATGTTAAATACAACAATACGGAATTATACCAGTTTGTTGTTGTAATTAACATGCTACTTTTTTCTAAGCGAAGATAAATATGCACTAAAAAACAGGGCTATTGTTTACCAACCACCTACAAGGGCACAATAGATCTTAAGGTCGCAGCGCACTTACCTAATTCATTCATTACCAACCACCTAATGAAACCGCCTAAGGCGCCAGTTATAGCTATCATTGAGAATTTTAATGATTGATTTTGAGACGTTTAGAAAACAAATTCTAATATTATTTTGATAGATGATTAAAGCTCAAGATTTAATTAATATTTCTAGTCAAAAAAAAATTCAAATAGGCCCAACTTTTCACAAAAATTGACTTTTGATTTTTCAATGATCATTGGTAAGGTAGTTCAATCATCGAAATAAGAAAAGTCTTTTTATGTGGAAAGTTGGGCCTATTTGAATAATTTTTTTTTGGCTACAAATATTAATTAGGTATTTACCTTTATTTGTCTATCAAAATAATAAAAGATTTTACTTCCTAAACGACTCATAATCAATCATTAAAATTTTCAATGATGAGTTTCAATGATAGCTATAACTGGCACCTAAGGTGCCAGTTATAGCTATCATTGAAACTCATCATTGAAAATTTTAACGATCGATTTTGAGACGTTTAAGAACTTAAATCATTTATTATTTTGATGGAAAAATAAAGTTAAAGACGTAATTAATATTTCTAGCCAAAAAAATTGTTCAAATAGGCCCAACTTTCCACATAAAAAGACTTTTCTTATTTCAATGATTGAACTACCTTACCAATGATCATTAAAAAATTAAAAGTCATTTTTTGAAGGAAGTTGGGTATATTTGAAATTTTTTTTTGACTGGAAATATTTATTAAGCCTTAAGCTTTATTTGTCCATCAAAATAATAATTGATTTTACTTTCCTAACATCTCAAAATCTATCATTAAAATTTTCAATGATGAGTTTCAATGATAGCTATAACTGGCACCTAACGCAGTTGTAGTATATTTTCTACTACCTACTAGTTCCATTATGTCCGATGTGTTACCGAAATATTAATGTTTGAAGTATATTTTTTTTACAATTAAACGAAACCATCACCGAGACGATGGGATGGCCAACAAACGACGACGGCGTAGACTGACATGTTTTTTTTTTTTTTTTTGCTTTGCGAGTGCAAAACAAAATAGAAAAGCTGACCTGTCAAATACTCGGAGGAAGTGAGGGAGGTTCAGATTGAAAATTCGATGTTCGAAATTGTAGTAAATTCCTCTTGTCAACGTAGGTCGGCAAGTATGTGCGAAGTTGCTTGCTAGGCTACACTTTTGCAGATTTTCTCAATGCAACTTTTGAGAGAAGATCGGGCTTGCGAAAATTTTGAAAACTGACTCGAGAGTGCAAGTTTTCGGCTAATTAGGTCAATGCTCCTGAAAGAATGTTCTGAACTTTCTGAATTTCCAATGCCGGTTGGCTACAGATCAGGAAGATGAAATTAATCGAACAAAGACCCATTAGACAATATCAAACAATCGAATACAGTCGACTTTCATACACCGTTTAATTTGAATTTAAACAAATTTGCATACTTCGCGCAGTATATTTCTACGAAGAGTGGTGAATCCATTATTGGTGTTATTAAATCAGCTAACTAAGACTGAAACCAAGTTAGTTTGATACTACGATATCTTATAATACATTAAAAAAAAAGCAAAAAAAAATAAGGAATTCCAAGGCGGTTGAACAACGCAACCGCCTTCAAATTCACGTTATTAACGGAAATTCCATTTTCTAAGTTTTCAGCTTCAACAAGAGTTAATTACCAGGCACACATATAAAAAAGCAGGCAGCACAATTCATAGGATTTGCGTTGGCAACCCAGGTCACGTGACCATACAATTAAGGCCCCGATTTTTATAACCGCCAGCGCTGAGGGTAAAACCGCCGCCAAAATTGTTACCCGACCAAAGGGGTCCTGAGTTCAAACAACCAAATTTCAAGAGGAAGTTTTTTTTTGTTTGCGTAGTAAATTTTTTTTAAATTTAAATTAATGTAAATAATCATATCTGTGAGCCTCGAAGTCGGCTTTCTGTGCGGCTGAAATAACAATATATATGTTTAAAAGTGTCGCTACGCGAACCGAGAAGAGAAAGTTTAATTCGCGGAAGTGATATACGTATAAGTTTATAGTTAGATAGCTAAAGTAAACTAAGCTAAAAAGGGTACAACAAGGTGTACCATCATATTCAACCTTTTTCTCCAGCAGCAGTGGCCACTCCTACATATATAAAAAAAAAGAAAACGAAATACTTACGCGAGTTAAGGGGTGGGTTTTTGATGGGGGAATAAAGGGTAAATTTAGTCAATGAAAAAAGAGGATTTAAAATCCCAAATTTATAGATAATAACGAAGACGTGGCTATATAGTTAAGTACATATTTTGAATATCAGCTTCGCGTTGCCACTAGAGCTAGTTTTTGCTTGAGAACATAATTATAATTGTAGATTTTAAGTAAAGATAAATTAAATTAATGTTAAAAGATGAATTTTGATGACATTAACAGCTTTTAAATTTAATAAAATTATTTTATAAATCATAGAAAAGATGAAAACAAACTTTTTTTTATTTGAAGTAGAAAGTTCTTAGTCAGATATGAAGTGGTAATTTGGCTTACAAAGAAGGATGAGAAGGATGATGAGAGAGGGATGATTTAGGGTGGTGGGAGGAAGCCTGTCAAAGGGGTTGCTCTAGCGAGGGAGTCAACCATGGAAGGGGGGTAGAGGCGATGTCTCGGGCATCAACAACACCAAGATGCTAAGCCTGGCAATATATTTTTTTTTGTAGCGACATATGGGTCCAAGAACCACACCCACCGCTGAGCTATGGGTTCGTTAGATTGCCAGCAAGGGCCAAAAAGGCAAATAGGTCGTTACAAATGGTGCCCATAACGTGGAGCCCACTATCTACATATAGATAGTGAGGCTAGTAAATTTTTGAGCCAAATCAATTTTTTTTACATACATACATTTGTTTTTCATTTCTCATTTCTATTTTTGATTTTTTTTTTCCCTAAATTAATACCTTTTTCAGATTTATTTTCGATTTTCATAAATCGATTTTGGTTGCAG
Organism: Dasysyrphus tricinctus; assembly: GCA_963921185.1. Lineage (NCBI taxonomy): Eukaryota > Metazoa > Arthropoda > Insecta > Diptera > Syrphidae > Dasysyrphus > Dasysyrphus tricinctus. Next base: position 173,372,212 of record OY992531.1, on the reverse strand, counting down.
CTTACTTGCGATTCCCGGTTACTGGGTGTACAGAGTACTTGGTACCGCGTTGCCGTAAGGAGGATGCAACCATACATCGTCAAATCAAAAAGTGTGAGCTGGGATGTTGTTCGAGTCTTCAGTTATCTGTATACCAGGTAGCTGAATGGCAGGATAACCTAGCTCACATTCAAAACAATATCCGGAAGAGACCCGTTGATGCGAGAGGCGTCTTCGGAGGTCCTTTCGGAAAAACTTCCCTGTTTATTTCCAAAGTTTGCCAGAGTCCTCGGAGATGAAAATTTTGTCTATAGAGGTCCTGGAAATTAAGGAAAATTAATTGTTAAATACAATAACATTAGAGTCAATAGTTCAAAGTAAATTAATACCTACTTAGCTTATTTCATTTTTTTTTGCTCAGTTGATTTGTCGGCTCGGAGAACTACGACTTCTTCTCCATCATCATAAATCATCCTTCTCAAATTAGAATTCTCATCCTTTTTGCTTTTTATGAAATATGTATAAATATAACAATTTATTTTTTTAACTTTTCGGTGGAAAATTTCGAACTGAAATTTACCTCTGATTTTTCAAATACACAATAGATATATTTTGGAAATTTTTTATTATTATTTTTAGTTTTTTTTTTATTTTTGGTTTGATTTTGATCCATTGGCTGTTGGTGGTTTGAAATCAGAGATTTTTTTGTCAGATTCAATCTTAGGGATTGTGGGCGGGGTTTCTTGTTTTAAATCTTTGGGGGTAGCGAATTGCAATTATTCTCACTGGTTTTTAGTTTTTTTGAATAATACGTGGGTTACGTTTTTAGTTGAATTGTTTTTGGTTTGTGGCTAAGCATTGGAAATCTGAGCACTTATTCTTTTTAGATTTAGATTTAATTCTTTATTTAGCTTCAGCTATTAATTACATTATTAGTATATAAAACTAATAAAAAGAAAAAAAACTTAAAGATAAATTAACAATAAATTTTAAGATATATTAGGGGTATGTCTGCTATTACACGACGACTTAAGAGTCATGACCAGCGTTGCCCCCCTACTACAGTTGTAGTATTTGTACTACATTTTATTTTCCAAAAAATTCACTACGTACAATTCTTAAATATTCACAAAACACTACAATTTCAGAATTTCAGAAAATATAAAATCTTAACAAAAAAATTGATTTTAGTTCTGTTCGCATACCTCCCAAAACTACGAATTTCTACGAATCAAGCCCAGAGTTCTGTCAAAGTTCATATTTAAACAAAAATTGTACTTAAATTCGTAGAGTTTTTTAGTTTGCGGAAGTAAACAAAAGACTGATTGTTTGGAATAAAATATCTACGTAGGATTATTGAAAATTGGGGGAAAAAATAAATTATGATTTGATTTGAAAATCGCAAAAAACAGTTAATTTTTGATTATAAACGATGTCAAACCCACTTTAAACTTAAACACTTTCATTAAAGTTAAAATCGTCAAAGCCTGACTTTAATTTCATAACACTTGGTCGTATGACATCTGTCACATTTTTTCTCAGGAACTGTCATTGATTTAGGCGAGTTTAACTTTAACTTGTTAAAAAAAGTGACTAACGCTCGTGTTTATAGTTAAGGAAAAGTTAGAGAGCTGCATCAAAGTTGAAAATTGTTAATTAGTGTCACGTTTATGCCCTTAAGATAGGGTGTTTATAATTTTGCGCCACTAATTCTAAAGAAATGATAAAAATCTGCAATATCTATCCTTATTTTGAAGTGATTTTATAGTTTCATAGGTTATAAAAGTAGAAATTTTGAATTATTTGATAAGTAATTTTTAATAAAATTTCTAAAATTCGATAGGTTTAAATAATTCAGTTAGTGGTTTTTTACGTTTTCAAGTAAAATTAATCAGCCACGCTCACGCTACATTTTCGACCAGTTAGGGGGGCAACACTGGTCATGACTCTTCTTCGAGTTCCTCTTTGAAATTTCATCCCATGAGGCACGTAATATTACACCATGACTTTTGAGTCTTGACTCAAATTTGACATTTTCTTTTACTATAATTTTCGGTGTAGAATTTCTCGTTGACAAGAATTGACAGAAGAAGCCTCAAGAAAAAAATAAATATCAACAAAAGATAAAGTGAAGTTGCAAAATTAATTATTTCAAAATTTATTAATCTTTTTTACAGAATCAAAACCTTTAATATGTTGTATAAAGAATTCCAAACTCAGACGATTCTTCACAATCTCATAGGGGTTTCTCAGCTCATCATCATCACTGCCAGATTCACGTTACATTTTGTTCTCGTTCTTTAATTTCTGTTTCCATTCGTCGTAGCACCCAGTTTTGAAAATAGCCGCAATCCAAGCACCCGACTCTGCTCGGATTTTTTTGTTGCGAGGATCTTGAACTGATACCATTTTCTTCTTGATGCGATCCCATTTCCTTAAACCTGGCTTATGTTTAAGTTCGGGTACAGGTGTTCGTTCGACAACACTGAACTCAGCGTTTATTGCTTGGCGTTGGAAGGAGTTAATGGCTAGACCATCTTCGGTTACCTTATCAGCAGACTGATGCATGAGAGTCAAACGCACTAATCATTATACCTCCAGGAACTAATAATCATTAGTTGGAAAAGTTTTCTCATTTCATTGCAGGGAACCTTCATCTTCATTATTATCCTCTTCGGCAATATGATGGTGTTGGGGTGTTGCTCATGCAACCAAGCATGGCCAGCTACAGCCTGAAAATATATAGAAATTATGAATAAGCTATAAAATATTTAAATTTATTAAAAAAAATTGATTCACATCAGCAACAAACCGTTTTTGCCTTCCTTCTCTTCGACTTCAGCTTGCAGCTTATTTATGTGACAATAGTTAGAAAAAAGATGCATGAAAGGCCAGAGATTATTAATAAAAGAATAATAATAAATAATTGATAATCTCTGTGAAAGACGAACGAGTGAAAAGAGAAACGTCAAAAATGAGTCACCGAAACTTGGCCCACGACTCACAGGGCAATTGATCTTCCGTTTCGTTTTCCTTCTCTGTCACACTCATTATGTTCGAAAAGAGTCATGACTCTAAAGTCGTCGTGTAATAGCAGTGTATTCATGCAACTGCGTAAAACACTAGATAAGTTTACGATTTGGTTAATTTTATCTTTTGGTTAATGAACTGTCAAATTTTGCATGGGAAATGGTTAACACAATTTGGTTAATTTTATCCAAGGATTTAGCTGCGGAAAATTAACCAAATATTTGGTTAAACTTATCCAAACGTCATTGTGACTTTTAGAGATTGAATTAGACGTGTTTGTGACTTTTAGAATTAGGCATGTTTAGAGACATGATATAAATGATATCTCGGAGAACTTAAAAAGCTCTGAATGTGTTCTGTAATTATTGCATTCACTGATCTCTATAATACACTGGATAGTGTATCGATACAAAAATATTGCTTCCATTTGAAGAATTGTTATATTATGAAGCTGACCACTTTTTTGTATACCAGTATAACTGTATAACATGTAATTAAACAGACATCAAATCTCCGTTCGTTTCATCCCCCGAGATCTGTTTGCTAACCTTTGTTGTGTTCGTAATACTATGTTCCCACCAAAACGAAATCCGAGATTTCGGTTGAAAACTTTTCTTATTTTGAACTGCTGGGAAAAAATTTCATAGAAATTTAAACGAAATCTCAATAAAAACTTTGGATTTCAACGAAATCTCCATGAAATTCTGCTCCACTCATTTGAAATCTCGAAATTTTTTTGCTGAAATCTCGGATTTCGTTTTGGTGGGAACATAGCATAATTTAAATTCATTCTCGAATTAGTAAATGAAACGGAATAACAAACGTAAAGAGTGTGACAAGGAGGTAAAATCATTAAAAAAAACGCAGAATATGCAATCGCATCCTCCTCATCATAATTATGCATTAGCTGTTTTGCTCAACTGGTTCGCAAACTGCAATGATTTTTCTCATTCCACTATTTAATAATAGTAAAAAAATATACCAAATGAACACAGTGAATAACTTAAAGATAATAAATAATAAAACAAACTTCCACAAAAGTTTATATTTTCATATCATGGTCTGTTTCCCTTTCTTCAGATAGACATCTGGAAATAGGGATGAGCGATTTTAATCGATATTTGCAAATCGATAATAAAGATTTCGATGTTTTGCAACATCGATATTAACATCCAAAACATCGGCTTAAAAAACAAACAAAAAATTAGTACGAAAATTATTGATTTTGCTAGTAAAATCTAGATGGAGTGACTTTCATAGTTTTTAAGTCATCTGGAACATTTGGAATTTTTTGAAAAAGGAACTTATCAAAGGATCTTTCAAACCAAATTTAAGAATTCAGAACCACAACAAAACTTCCGATGTGCAAAAAGGCACAGATATAAGTTTACACATGAAGTGCCTATCAATTTTGCTTCCATCAAATTTTTTTTGTGTTTATTTGTGCAAAAGAAATATTTTTACATCGATATTCAAGCATTAATATCATCGATGCTCAGCAAGACGCATTTTAAGCCATACAAGTTTTTATACACACTTTTGTAAGTGTACACATGAATTACTTGCAATATTGCTTCTATAAAATCTGTGGACGATATATTTTGCAAAATACATATTTTAACATCGATTTTCACTTTTCATCCATTAAAATCATTGATGCCTAGAAAGATACCGCTTCTGTGCATTATTATTTTGCAATATCGGTGTTTAAAGTTGAAATACCTTGCTTATGACTTCATATTTTTGATTTGTATAAAAACTTAAATCGATTTTAAAAAAACTTAAGAAAAAATAGCCGGCACCAGAAATTTTGAAAGCAAAAAAACATTAGAGCATAGTATGACGCATTTTTTGCTTTGGGCAAACAAAAACACCTGAAAAAAACATCGATGTTAAGTAGCATCGATGTTTTCGGTTCGATATTAATTGATATCGATGTTTGGTCTTCGATGTTGAAATCGATGTTGTTTCAATATCGCACATCCCTATCTGGAAAATACTTTTTTTTGTGTAATTCAGACGTCAAATTATGAAGCCGACCACCTAATTGTCATCTTCAAATGGAAGCAAAGAAACTGTTATACATTATAAGGAATACACTATCCAGTGTATTATAGAGATCAGTGATTGCATTGCAATTAGTTGGTGATAAAAGTTGTGAATTAAAACGTAGTTTACACAAAAAAAAAATAATTAGAAGGTCAACATTTTCTCTACGATTAAAGGCTCTGCCCAAATTATAGCGAAGCATTCACAAAGACAGTTTTTTGTTGTTTTTTAGTATTGAGATCATACACTTTAATTTCATGTTGGTTTGGGGAAGCCTTTAGGAGAGCTACTTTTCGTAAATTATTAAGGTAGAACTATAAATTCTCACCCAAACCAATGCGAATCTTTCGTTGACGACGACGAACGTGTTGCTTTCATTTACAACAACGTGTTGTTATTAATGTTTTTGTTGTGGTCAACGAATGATTCGCACTGGTTCGGGAGATTCTAAATAGTCGGAAGCTGTTTGAAACAGATTTCATTAGATAGCCAATGCAAAGTATCTTTCTGAACTGTCAAAATCAGAACAAAGCCATAATTCACTGTTTCTCTTTTTTTGTTCCTACCTCAACAAATTTCAGTTTCACTTCCGCGAAGTGTACTCGGGGGCACTCTATTCACTTCCGAAAGCAAAAGTTAACGAAAATGAAGAAAAGTACATTATGGGCGTGACATATGATTTGTATGTATTTGCTAATTTTCATCCGACCACTGCCGTGAGCTTGCGACTAATATATTTCTACCTTACAACGCGACTATTGTCATTTATATTAAGGTAGAACTATAATAATTGTTGATAGTTTACTGAAGTGGTCGGTTGATGAAAATCATGAAAACATGAAAATCATACTCATCTCACGGGAGTGAAACTGACATTTGGTGAAGTTGGAACGAAAAAAAGAGAGGGATGATTCATTTTACTTAAGTGGAATATTCCTCAATTCTTCTTTTGACTGTTTGGAAAGCAACTTTTCGTGGGTTTTATCCCATTGGTTTTGGCAGGCAAAAATTTCGTTGACGTTCCAAATATTTCGCATTGGTTTGAGAAAGCCTTAATAGTTCTAGCTTTACATTTTGTTTTATCCTTCCGAGTTTCCGACTTCACGTTGGTTCGGGAGAGGTTCTCTATTTAAAAATTACTATGTTTACAAGCAGGATCGGGAGCTCCAGGGTTTTGTCACTTGAGTTGAGTTGAAATGGTATTGAGATTCCAGCGAAATGAATGGCATTGATGTATTTATATCAATACAAAACAAATATAATTGAATTAACAGGAGTACTAACTACACGTATCTATTAAAACAAATATATATTTGTACACACACATGCAAATAAACAGACCATAATGCATTATCTGTAAAACCAACTCCTCGACCCAAGCCGAACGCTCCCAAATATTTGACATTTAACGAACAGCTGATTCAATTACACAGCATTTAACCAAATTAATAAAAAGGTCGTTCATGCAAACTTTTGCGTAAACTTATCATTTTACACAATTTGTAAACTTACGACGTTGCATGAATACCCTTATTATCAATAATTAGATTTTACATATAATATTAACTTTTTTTAAATGATATCACATTGTTTATTAATTTTAAATCACTCGGCAAATTATTGAACAAACGGAAACCTTTGTGGAACAATATATTTTGAGCCCTATTTGTTGATAAAAAAGGTAATCTAAAATTATCTCTATTTCTTAATGGATATGGCTGTACATCCGATACATACACTATTTGATTAAATAGATAATTAGGTAACAAATTATTTTTTAGCTTAAATATAAAAATAAGTACATTCATCACAGTTCTTTGATTTATAGCTAACCATTGTAGAGCATTAAGCATTGATTGTATGGGTGTTAACAAATTGCAAATTAAAATACACCTCATTCCTCTATTTTGCAATTTTCGCAATCTTTGGGTCATTTGATTAGTGCCTAAGAAAAGTATTGTAGAACAATATTCAAAATGTGGCTTTATCATTATGTTATGTTCTTAACCTTGTTGATGAATAAAAGAACAATCTAAATTAGATGAACAAATATTATTTATTTAAGAATAAATGAAAGGTTAAAACAATATAAATTAAAAAGTTTAATTAATGGAATGGCGAGTAGTAATTGGTGTCGAATCTTTACACGTTGACTGCCTAGAAGTAAGTGAAGTCAGTTGCCATTTGTCAGAATAATCTTGGCCTGGCACAGGGATGTAAATTCCTTAGGGTGGCAACACCTCCCCTTTTAGATGGTGGTGAGGGAGGAGAATACCTCTTAGGTGCTCTGCGCTTACGACTGGATCGTCTTGGAATTGGCGGCGTGACTGTGGCTTCTGGTAAGGTTGGTTGATTGCAGTTGGTGTTAATTACCTCTGAGTCAAGTGCTCTTGGATTTGCATTTGCGCTGGTAGTGATGTTAGGGCTTGCGACATCTGGGACTGGACTAATTGGAGCTTCTGAAATGATTTTAAATGGTTGCATGTTAAAGTCCTGCAAAATAATAGAAATTGGTAATTGTTTTTCAGCTGCTGATGACGTTGATATTGATGCTGTTGAACTTCTTGGCCGAATTTGATTTGTGTGCGCACGAACTAGCTTGTCTCTAGTGTTTACTAGAATGTTGTAGTTGACTGATCCAACTCGCTCAAGTATCTCACCTGGAATCCAACTGCTTTTGTTAGAGCTGTATAACTTGACGAAAACTTTATCTCCTACTGCGAACGACCTATGTTTTGCTCCATGATGACGATTGAATTTTTGGTTTTGCTTTTCATTGATGACTGTCTGCTTTGACTTTGGCTGTAATAGGAGATCCAACGATGTTCTAATTTTTCTGTTGTATAATGCTTCTGCTGGCGATGTACCATTCGGTGTATTGCAGTTCGGAGTTGTCCTATACATGAAGAGAAATTGCTGAAGAGCTTCCTGCATGGTTACCTCCCCTTTGAGTTTTTGAAAAGATCGTTTGAGCGTGTCCACAAATCTTTCCGCCTGCCCATTTGACTGGGGATGAAACGGTGCTGTTCGCATGTGACAAATACCAGCAGATTCACAGAAGTTTTTGAATTGCTGGCTGCAAAACTGTGTCCCATTGTCCGATACCAAAGTTTTCGGATAGCCATGTCTAGAAAAAATTTCTTTCAGGATGTTGATCGTAGTTGTTGAGGTTGTAGAAGAAGTTTCGACGATTTCAGGCCATTTAGAATGAGAGTCTATTACTAACAGGTAATATGATTTCAGAATTGGGCCTGCGTAGTCGATATGTATACGCTCCCAAGGCTCCGTCGCGAGAGGCCATGACTGAAGGGTTGTTTTCACTGGTGATTTTGAAGCTGATTGACAATTTGAACATTGCTTTACAAAATTCTCGATGTCTTTGTCAATTTGCGGCCAGTAAATGTATCCTCTGGCTATCGCCTTCATGTTCTGGATGCCTGGATGTCCTCTGTGCACTTGGCGAAGTATTTTGGTTCGAAAACACTCTGGAATCACGAGTCTATCTCCAAACATGATGCAACTGTTGACGAGTGACAACGCTTCACGTCTATTGAAGTACTGAAGTTCGTTTGAAGATAGATGCTTTTTGTTTGGCCACTTTGATTTGATGAACTCACTAATGCGACTCAGTTCTGGATTTCTCAATGTTGCACTGCGCACCATGTCGTATGTAAGTGGCAGTTTCTGAATGGTATGATTGAGATCAGCAAAAGCTTCTTCTTCCACTGTGGTAGTAGCTATGACGTACTCTTCAGATGTAGGCCTTGGATGTTGGCTTATCAGACGTGATAACAAGTCTGCGTTTCCGAAGTCACTAGTGGAAATATACTGAATTGAAAAATCATACCTGAGTAATGTGAGTGCCCAACGTTGCAACCTATTCGCAGTATACACCGGAATTCCCTTCTTTGAACCAAAAATGGACAGAAGAGGTTTATGGTCGGTCTGCAAGGTAAAGTGACGTCCAAGTAGCATACGGTGAAACTTTTTAACTGCAAAAGTGAGAGCAAGACCCTCTTTTTCCACCTGGCTGTACTGCTGCTCCGTTGAAGTGAGAGTCCGTGATGCATGTTGAATGGGTTTGACTGTGCTATCTTGGAAACGGTGAGAAATGCATGCACCAATGCCGATATTGGACGCATCTGCAGCAACTATGATTGGTAGTTGTGGATCATAGTGCGTGAGACCCAGATCTGACGAAAGAATGCTTTTGAAGTTTTTGAAAGCATCTTGACATGCCTTTGTCCATGACCATTTACTGTCTTTTTTAAGTAGCGCATGTAATGGGCCACTCAATTTGCTGATGTTTGGTATGAACTTGCCATAGTAATTAATGGCTCCCAAGAATGACCTCAGCTGTGATACATTTTGTGGTTCTGGCATCGAAACAATAGCGGCTGACTTATCTGGGTCTGGTTTTATACCAGTGGACGTGATGATATGACCCAAATATTTGAGTGAGGGCTGAAAAAATGAACATTTTTCTATTTTGATATGAAACCCATACTCACGTAGTCTTGTCAGAACCCTATTCAGTCTCTGAAGGTGCTCCTCTATTGTTCTTCCCGACACCAAAAGGTCGTCAATAAACGCTGAAACGCCTTCAAGCTGCGTTAGCATTGTATCCATCACTTGTTGGAAACTACCTGGTGCTGCCTTGACTCCCGGAGGAAGTCTGTTGAATTTGTATAGACCCCTGTGGGTGTTGATAGTGAGGAAATTCTTGCTTTCTTCTTCAACTTCGACTTGAAGGTACGCATCTGACAAGTCAATATGTGTGAAAACCTTGCCATCAGCATGCTTTATAAAAATGTCATCAGGTAATGGGAGTGGATGTTGATGTGGCTGAAGAGCATCATTTAAGCCTGTGGAGTAGTCTGGGCATATCCGTATATTTCCGTTAGTTTTGCGTACGGCTACTATGGGTGCAGCCCACTCAGAAAAATCCACTGGCGTTATGACACCCAGACGTTCCAATCTGTCCAGTTCTTCTTCGACCTGCTGAATTGCTGCATACGGTACTGGTCGTTTGGCTCGGAAAATTGGTGCGGCATTTTCCTTCAAATATAACTTCGGCTTGAATTTGGTGCAATGGCCTAAAGTTTCGGTGAAAATGTCTGCGAAGTCTTTTTTGATTTTCTGTATATGATTTTCCACAGAAATGTTTGATGTTAACCGGATTGTTTTGCTGATGGTGTTAAATGGCTGATCCCATAGATGAAATTCATCTATCCAATCTATTCCAAAAAGATTCAGATTTGGAAGGTTGGTGACTCGACAAGCCAGTTTCAGCGTTTTGTTTTCCAGTGTAACATCTGCAATAAAAGAACCAAGCATGTTAATTAATTTTCCTTGCGCATCAATTACCGACTCAATATTTTTTTCTGAGGAGAGTTCTGGACTTCCCAGCTTCTCCCAAACACTCCTGGACAAAATTGTGACGTCAGCTGCTGTGTCCAGTTGAAGTTTAGTTGTGACTCCGTTTATGATGACTTCAACGAATCTCCGATTTGATTTGCGAAGTGAGTTGATACAAACAACATTTGATTTTCGCTGTCTTTTGTTGGATTTGGCATTCCGTTTGGTTGTTGCCGGTTGCTTGGTGTTTGTATTCGTGTTCATCTTGGTAAAACACGAACAGTATCCTTCTTTGTGACCTATACGCTTGCATGATGAGCATTGATGAGTTTTAAATGGGCAGTCTGCAGCAAAATGCATGCCACCGCATCCCCAGCATGGTGTACGAGGCACTGGCTTGATGGTGGAACTGCGGGAGGCTGAACGATGATTGGAGGGAACACTGTTGCTCTGTTGTGTTTTCGTCTGTTGATTTTTGCTGCCAAAAGATACTACCTGTGCTTTGAGTGGTGTAGTTTCCACTAACTGAGTGTCTTGCTTGAGTGTTGCAAGCCTTTGACATTCCATTAATAAGTTGCTAATTGTAATTTTTGTCTCATCACCTGACTGAAGGAGTGCGAGTAGTCTCGACCTGACGTCCGAATCACATGAAGCATGTAACCCCTTGACAAAAATTAAGCACTTAAACTGTTCACTCGTCAGCTTTCCAAGCTGAAATTGTTCGCAATTTTTGTTTACTCTGCTAGCATAACTTACAAAATCTTCACAGCTGCTTTTCGTGGTCTGTAAGCAGTGGAAGCGTAAGTTGAAAGTTGACTCTGCTTGTCCAAATATACTGCTTAGCTTCTCGATTGTCGTGTGAAAATCGAAACTAGCAGGTGTGTTTGGCAAAATGAGGTTTACGTATCTGGAGTACTCCGCTGCCCCTAACTTCCGCAAAAGAAGCCGAACCTTCGCATCTTCCTTCAAAGCCTTTGCATCCTCTGTGAATGTGGTGGAATAACGTTCAAACCACTGTGCAAACGTGACTCCATTTTCTGCGTTGTAATTGAATTCTTGGATATTATTCGCGAGTACCTTCATTGTATACTCGGCAGATGCCCTTTCTGTCTTTAACCCGAACACATTTTCGGATAGGCGCTCAATGAGGGTTGATTGATTGGTCATCATCGCTTGAAAAAAGGCTATGAAGTCTGCGGGAACTTGTGGTGGTGGTGGCATTTGAAGGTTATGTTGCAATAGGTTTTGTGGTTGTGGTGGTGGCTGCGGAGGCGGTTGCTGTTGCTGCATGCGTTGCGGTGGAGGTTGTTGCAAAGGAGGAAGCTGATGAGCTTGACGATTGTTCTCTGCCATGGTGTGCGGTGGTAGTGGATTTTTAATCTACTTTTATTTCAGGAATCCTCGTCGCCACTGTTATGTTCTTAACCTTGTTGATGAATAAAAGAACAATCTAAATTAGATGAACAAATATTATTTATTTAAGAATAAATGAAAGGTTAAAACAATATAAATTAAAAAGTTTAATTAATGGAATGGCGAGTAGTAATTGGTGTCGAATCTTTACACGTTGACTGCCTAGAAGTAAGTGAAGTCAGTTGCCATTTGTCAGAATAATCTTGGCCTGGCACAGGGATGTAAATTCCTTAGGGTGGCAACACATTACATTAAATATTTTTATTGCACAATTTACTGATAACTTTTTTTTATTCTTGGAAAAAATCCTATTTTCTTTGCAATTTTCTTACATATATAATTTATGTGCTGCTCAAAACATAGTTTCTTATCTAAAATTACTCCGAGATACTTTCTTTCATCAACTTTTTCTATAATATTATCATTAATCACAATGTTTTCTGCTGATTCTCCATTTATTATAATTGCTTTTGTTTTTGCTACATTGAGTTTTAATTTATTCATTTTAAAATAAAATCTTTTGGGACTTGAATTACTTTTTTGAAGTTTTACTTCTCGAGTTAGTTTTTTTTCTTGATTCAGCAGGAATTTATCTCTCTAGAGATTTGCATAGGGAAGATCTGCAGAAGTTTATCTTGAGTGGGCATGAACAGAAGGCGTCGAATCTAAATACACGACGACATAAGTGTGATCAACGCAAATTCCGAAGCTCGATTTGAGGAATTTTACAGGCAGTTTAGGACTACCATCGAACGTTTTAACTTGGACAACTCCTTCAGTTTTTCTGAGAATTTAAATTCAATATTTTCAAACTCAATATATTCAAATATGTCAAATACAAATAATTCTTCGGTCAACGATGACTCTTTGCAAAACGAGGGGGAGCAGAATGTTGCACCAGAGGTACAAAGGGTCGATCGAACCGAAGAACAAGCTACTAGGATTGAAAGAGGTATGATGGATAACCAGATGAGGCTATTCCAGCAAATGGATATGTTCATGTTGAACGTGAAAAATTGGAGAATTTACACATACCAACAACCATGCAAAATACTCCTCCTAGAGAAAACTTGAATAGCGCAGGGACAGCTGAGGGTAGATCCTCCGAAGCTTTTCAGCCGGCACCCAGAACAAGAATTTCGCTATCGCCATCAATAATGAGTGGCTCTGATAGATTATGCCGTCTCGATAGATGGAACATCAAATATGATGGTACTGACAATGTAAGCGATTTTTGTTCAAAGTTGATCGAATGCAAACATCGTCATATTGCTCCGACGAGCAGATAACGGCAAATTTTCACATTTTGCTATCTGGGAAAGCGAAAAAGTGGTTTTGGGGTTTTTTGCGTAGAAACCCAACAGCAAAATTAGCGGAAGTTAAGATGGCGATGGAAACAGAATTTGGGCGACTGGAAAGTGACGTGGAAATTTATATGAGGTTGCTCACGCGAAAGCAAGGTTTTAAGGAATCGTTCGATGATTTTTATAGTTCTGTAGTGTTTTGAATGACCGTTTAAAGGAACCTTTCGATGAGCGTAAGCTTGTTGACGTTTTACATAACAACGCTAAGGACAAAACTGGAGAAATGTTGCTATCAGCTGATGTCAAGAATCTCGAGCAGCTGAGAAACAAAGCCCGAAAAGCTGAGAGGTTCTTGGCGAAGCGAACTTCTTCTCAAACTGATTCCAATTTAGACCAAGGGGAGGAAGTCGCGGCCATTTATTCAGTTCGGAAACCCGTTTCAACGGCGAACTACATCTGCTGGAATTGCGATCAAAAAGGACACGATTATCATTTCTGTCCGTCCCACGTTAGGAACCTTTTCTGCTTTCTGTGTGGTGCGAAGGGTCTAAATACGGTAGAGTATGGGAAACATTCGGGAAATGTGACAAGGGACGAAAGGAAGAGCGGGGAGATTCGTTCCTCAAAGAACAAACCCGATCACACAGAGAAACAGTAAAAGACGACAAAATCAACTCCACCGATGAAAGCGTTCCAATGAAGATCCTGGAACGAACAGAGCCTCACGGCTCCCAATTACCTCAGTCTCATCCTGTAAATACCTACGCACTGAAATCCCTTCACGAGCGAAAGCTTAACTACTATAAAGTTCGTTCTCGAATTATGGGTACGAGTAGTAGTTTAGCTAGCGCTCATGTTCAAAAATGCCGACGTCGGTTTCGTAAAAGAAAGAAAATTCGCCAACAAATTGTCGAGACAATTATAACGTCAAACTCGGATGGCAGAATGTACGCGAACGTTTTGCTAAACGACGAATCAGTTTTTGGTCTTTTGGATAGCGGAGCGTCCATATCTGTAATAGGAAGTGAATGTTGGGAATTGGTAAAAAGGATCGGTGTGGAAGTGAAGCCTTATGCAAATGTAGTGCGCACAGCTGACGGGAAGTCACATAACATTATAGGTCACTGTGAAATTAAGACTCAGTATAAGCCCCTTACTTTTTACTTAATTCCCAACTTATCTCAGAAGCTGTATTTGGGAATGAATTTTTGGCGAGATTTCAATCTTATGCCAGAAGAATGTGAAATACAGACCGACGCACGTCGGAACAGGTGAAGAAGCGGTACATTTTAAGGATGATGCTGAATTGATTAAACTTTCGCCTGAGCAAAATTTTCAACTAGAACGTTCTAAAAATCTATTTCCTAACTTTGTCGTGCTAGGGCTGGGTAAGGTTGTCATGTTATCGATACAAGAAACGCGGTCCCTATCAAATCTCGACATTATCCATTGTCTCCGGTTCGTCAGGAAGAGGTTTATAAGGAGTTGGACCGTATGTTAGGACTTGGTGTTATCGAGGAGAGTAATTCCCCTTGGAGTTGCCCTATCGTTTTAGTGAGGAAGCCCGGAAAGGTCCGCCTCTGTTTAGATTTCTGAAAAGTCAACGCAGTCACGGTTAAGGATGCGTATCCGCTGCCTCATATAAGCATTACTCAGCCGTATCAAAGACACCCATTTCATTACTGGAATCAATTTAAAGGATGCGTATTGGCAAATACCATTGGACGAAAGATCTCGCGAGAAGACAGCTTTTGCGGTGCCTGGTAGACCACTCTACCAATTTAAGGTCATGCCATTTGGATTAAGTAATGCTGGTCAGACAATGAGTAGAGTGATCGATCAGGTAGTGCCAAGTTCACTCCGTGAGAATGTGTTCGTGTATTTAGATGATTTACTAATTTGTTCGGCTGATTTCGAGTCTTATATACGCATTCTTAACGAAGTGGCTGCTTGTCTTCGCAGGGCAAACCTAACCTTACTATTAACCTCGATAAAAGCAAGTTCTGCATGCGGGAGATTAAGTATCTCGGGTACATTGTCGGCCAAGGTACTTTGAAGACCAATCCTGATAAAATCGAGACAATTGTTAATTTTCCCGTCCCCACGACCCTAAGACAAGTTAGGAGATTTTTAGGTTTAACCGGATGGTATCGACGATTCATCAAGAATTATTCCGATTTAGCGGCACCGCTTACTGATTGCCTGAAAAAGCAGAAATATTTTGAACTGACACCTGAAGCTTTAGAGGGGTTTAACAGATTGAAAACTGCGCTTTCCTCGGCACCTGTGCTGTCACAACCGGACTTCAACAGGTTGTTCACTATCCAGTATGATGCGTCTTCAGAAGGAGTAGGTGGTGTTCTCTTTCAGTTGGATGCGAACAACAACGAGAGGCCAATCGCGTACATGTCGAAGAAGCTTAACAAGTCTCAGAAAAACTACATAGTTACTGAGCAGGAATGTCTTGCAGCTGTCCTGAGCATACGAAAATTTAGGCCCTACCATTCAAGCCTTAAATGGTTAATGTCTATGAAAGAGCTGAGTGGAAGACTCGCTCGGTGGAGCTTAGAGCTCCAAGGTTTTGATTTTACTATTGAACACCGAAAGGGATCCCTCAACGTAGTACCAGATACTCTATCTCGAATGGATATGGAAGAGATTGCTGCGAAAGTAACCGCGAGAGAAAATGAGACTGATGATGTTTCTTCGACACTGTTGTGTAGTGAGATTGATCTCGACTCAGTTGAATTTGATTCGGAGCAATACTCCCAACTGAGAGATAGCATCGTTTCGAATCAATCTGCGCTTCCGGACCTAGTTGTATCGGAAAAATTCATACATATACAAAAGAGTTAGGTTCAGGACCGGTGAGGTGAACGAGGAGGATTCGTTATGGCGTCTTTGGTTGCCTGACACACTCACTCATGAATGCATTGAATTGTCCCACAATACGAAGTTGCCATAGTGGCTTTGCAAAAACTTTTGCTCGTATTAGAGAAAAGTATTATTGGCCAAAAATGGTTGGAGACATCAAGGCATTCGTAAGTGAATGTGAAACATGCAAAATGCTTAAGGCCCCTAACGCGGTTCTTCGTCCACCCATCACCACGCAGATTGTATCGGAAAGGCCTATTCAGCGGCTTTATGTCGACTTCTTGGGACCATATCCGCGTACGAAACGAGGAAACGTGTACGTTTTCATTGTGGTAGACCACTTCACAAAGGTCGTTTTTCTCAAGGCTATGCCTAAAGCATAGCCTTGAGGATTATAAGCTTCCTTGAAGCAGACATTTTTCATACTTTCGGCACCCATGAAATGATTCATTCCGACAATGGACGTCAGTTCGTGTCCAATGAGTTTAAAAACTTTTTGGCGAACTATGGCATTCGTCATGTGCGAACGGCAGTGTATTCTCCACAGGCTAACATTTCCGAGCGGGTCAATCGAAGCGTTTTGAGCAAACTCAGGGTACTTATTTCGAAGGAGCAAAATGATTGGGATGTCCAATTGTCCAGGATAGCATGCTCGTTGCGCTCAGACATACACGAATCCTTAAGATGTCAACCTTATTATGCTCTTTTCGGGCAAAACATGGTATGTCATGGCTCGACGTACAGAATCCTACGCGACCTGAAAGCTCTCGACAACCCGGAAATGTTAGTCTTGCCTAACGCACTTAAAACTTGACTCGCTAGAAAGAAATTGTCGGAAAATCTTTTCAAGTCACGCGTTAAGTCCAAAAATACCTACAATTCACGATCTAAACAAGTAACTTACCGAATAGGCCAAGAGGTATTCCATAGGAACTTTGCCCAAAGTAGTTTTGTTAAAGGAGTAAATGCGAAATTACTTCCTAAATTCGTCAAATCCCGCGTGCGTAAGGTAATCGGTAACTGTATGTACGAACTCGAGACGAGGGCAGGTAAACCATTGGGTATATTCCATGCCAAGGATATGCGCCAGTAAAATCTTCTGGAAATAAACATTAAAAAAACCACAAAGTATCGAGTTTTATTCAGATATTTTGAATAATAACTTATCTGAAAAATAAGGTAATTTCTCGGCTAGGTAAATGGGTTCGCAACCCACGTTTGATGATGATGAGAACTAAATTTTAATTTTATTTTGTTCGATCTTTTAAACTTTCAATTTAAAATATTGTAGAATATTAATTATATCGCACTATCATTGTCAACAACCCGGTAATAAAAAAAACTTATTTTTTTTTTTGTTTACATTTCATTTTTCCGACGGCAAAACGTACTTCGAACTAAAAACGCAACTTTCTTCTTTCCCGACGACAAAACGATTATATACAAATATGGTTGAACATTCCTATAACCGCACTTTTGTTTATATTTTTTTTTTTTGCAAATTGAAAACTGGAAACCGAATAGTTAAATTTTGTGTGTGTACTTCGCAAATGTAAACATAAAACGGAAAACCAATTGCAATAACTTTTTCACTATCTCACTTTATCCTGATTAAATATTTGGGAAACACATACGACCGTCTCTTTCTTAGCGACGGTAAAAGAGATTTTATGTGTTTTTACTATCGTTTTGCATGTTGCAATGTTTCACATTGCACATATCGTAAATATAGATATGAAAACGTAGCTAAACTGATCACTTGGATATGAAAACTTTTCTTTTCATGTTGAGATCAATTCACAATCTCATGTTTTTTATTATTTATTTATTTATTGATTAAGTAGCAATATACACAACTTAGGATATTTGACAATTTCTTTTTTAGAGATTTAGGATATAATTCCCTTACAACTATAACACAGGGGAGCACAATAGATCTTTAGGTCGCAGTGCGCTTATCCCCTATTAATTCATTAATTCATAACACAGGGGAACAATATTTTGTTTTTTTTCTGTTGCCTGGAATTCTATAGCTCTTCTATTCTATTCTATTCAAGGTCGCTGATTTCAAATCTACTCTCCATTTTTTTCCAACAGCTCTAGTTTTTGAGATACAGCTAGTATCTTGTGTGTACCTTGAGTACTTTGAATTTCCTATGGATATCCGTGACTGTTCGAAAAGACTGGCCTCAAAGGGAAGTTATGGTTGCAGGGAATCTGAATGTTATAAATAAGCCTCATGTGTCTGGGGATCGCATAATCCTGGCACCTCTTCATACTAAACTATGGCTCATGAAACAATTTGTGAAAGCTCTAAGCAACGATGGTGAATGTTTTCAAAACATCTCTAAAAAGTTTCATAACCTTAGCACTGAGAAATTGAAAGCAGGAATTTTTGATGGTCCCCAAATAAGAAGGCTTATAAAAGATGACAAATTTAACGGATTCATGACTGAAATTGAAAGAAATGCCTGGAATGAATTCGTTTGGATTACCTACACAAAATTTTCTAGGAAACAAAAAGGGTGAAAACTATGCAGATCACATTGAAAGTTTGTTATTGCACTTTCAGCAGCTAGGTTGTAACATGAGCATCAAGGTGCACTACCTTCATAGTCATTTGAACCGATTCCCTGAAAATCTTGGTGATCTAAGTGAAGAACAGGGGCAGCAGTTCCATCAAGGCATCCGAACAATAGAGGAGCGGTACCAGGCGGGTCACTGGGATGCCCACATGATGGCGGACTATTGTTGGAGTATTAAAAACAGCCCTTGCGATCAAAGTTAAGCTAAAAAATCCTATAAAAATTTTTTTTAGTGAATAGTGCTTGTTTTCTAGTTTTATTTTTTAATAAAAACTTATTTTTCTTGAAAATCACGTTTTTAGTATATCTAAGAAACTAAAGCTGCTACAAAAAATCTGACTTCATATTTGAAATCAGCACTCCAGAAATATATAAAATTAGTAATAAATTGTTATGCAACAAAAACTTTGTTCCCTTGTGTAATTTATAAATATGTATAACGATAATTTTATAAAATGAAATGTTTTATATATTTTAAGGGAAAGCTACAAACAAAAACCCTTATACAACAATTAAACCTAAAAATGCAACACTCCCGTAAAAAACAAATTCTTGGTGGAATTAATTATGCATTTTTATTATTTTGTTCTGACATAATTATAATGCTTATAGCTGTTTTATAAGTTCATTATCAGATAAAGAACAATTTACATTAAATTTTTGTTGTGAAATATTTATGAGAGTGTCCAAAAAGCTGATATTGGCCAATTCATGCAGTCTCTGGGTTGAGTAATAACGTGGTAAATTAAGCATTATTTTGAGAACTTTATTCTGACATCTTTGAAGTCTTAATTTGTGTGTGTTGGCACAATTAGCCAGTTTATATTTCTGAGATCTCAGAGGGCTCAGAGGACTCTGAAATATAAACACGATTCCTCACAAAAATTCCTCACTTTTCCCCTTAAAAACTGAGACTGAAATTTTTTGGATTTGCTTGCTCAATTATATTTTGTCGCAGTAAATTACATAAGAAAAGAAAAACAGAGTTGTTTTGACTTCTATTTGAGGAATAATGTTTATATTTTACTCTCCGGCTCTGTCAAGGAACGGGGAAAAAATACTGAGCGCTCAAGAAATATAAACTGGCCAAATTATACCAAACAGGGGCACCGTACAACAGGATCGCTTGAAAAATAGTTTTGAACATTACTAGTTTATTTTCTTTGCTGAGTTTAGAATTTCTACATATAAGAGGGTAAAATTCTAATGTATGTATTTATTTTATCAATACTGGTTGATTATGCTTTTGAAAATTTAATTTTGTATCTATCATAATGCCGAGATATCTACAATGCTTGGACCAATCTATGTTTACAGAACACAATTGAAGTTGAACATTTCCTGGTAAAAAACAAGTCTTTCTTCGTCTTGTGAACCAAATTGCTTGGGGTTTTTCTGGATTAATTTTAATTTTCCACTTGAAAAAATATCTTTCTAATTGAGTGAGAGAAGATTGTAATTTTTGGTAAATATCTGAGAAAATAATACCAGAGGAAAAAATTGCCGTGTCATCGGCAAACATAGCTAGTTTGACATCATTACTGAGAAGAGGCAAGTCAGAGACATAGACATTAAAAAGGATGGGTCCAAGTACTGAACCTTGAGGTACACCAATTCAATACTTTGGACAACAGATTTATCATTTTTCACTTTAACTATAAACTTCCTACCGCTTAAAAAGCTTTAAATTATTTTGATAACTGGCGTCGAAAAATTGAACTTATATAGTTTTTGTATTAAGGCATCATGCCACACTGTGTCGAATGCTTTCGCAATGTCTAGCAGCACTAAACCAGTCAACTCCTTAGTATCAAATTTTTCAGTCACATGTTTTTTGATCCTTGCAATTTGTTGAATTGTGTTGTGATTACGTCTAAAACCAAATTGACAGTCGGGCAAAATATTACAATCCGTTAAGTGATTATCTAGTTTTTCTTTAATTATTTTTCTAAAAGCTTACTTAGGGAGCTGAGTAAACTGATAGGACGGTAGGTATTTACATCGTAGTACCTCGTGGCTTGATGGTTAGTGCGTAGGACTGTAATGCCGAAGGTGTGGGTTCGATTCCCAGCCGTGCCACCTAAAAAAAAAAAACAGAAATGTTTTATTCGAGGTACTGCCTCTTGCGAGGAATTGACAAATCCTCCAAGAGTATACTTGTCATGAAAAAGTGCTTCTCATTTAGCCGTTCGGACTCGGCAAGAAACTGTAGGTCCCCTCCATTCCTGCCAACAAACACGCACACAGGAATGGTTGTGAGTTGTAAGTCACTAGGCCCTGGTTCTCCATGAGCTGTTGCGCCACCCAATTTATTTATTTATTTATTTATAGGTATTTACATCATCTTTAGGTTTACCGGGCTTTGCAATAGGTATGACCATTGCTGTTTTCCAGCATTCTGGAAAGTAGCATATTTTTAGGCATCCATTAAATAGAGCAGTTAAGTATCTTATTCCAGCGAGAGGAAGAGCCTTCAATATTTGATTATTAATACCGTCTAAACCAACCGATTTCTTAGTTTTTGAATCTTTTATCAGATTACGAATATAGCGGGATTTACTAGATAATTTTCAGGTATAACAATGTTTAATTGGGATATGGTAGCGATAGAGTTAAAAACTTCAGCTTTAGTACTATCATCACTTAGATTAGCTGCAATACTGTGGTTTTTAGTGAAAGTTGTTGCCAAGAGGTTTACTTTTTCTTTTGGATCAATAAATAAATGATTTTGTACTTTAAGAGGTGGAATACTAGATACCCTTTTTTTGATTATTTTTGTAACCTTCCAGAATGGCTTACTTGACTTATAGAAAGAAGAGAGTAGACCATTCCAACGATAGTTACTGAAGTTTGAAATTTCTTCAGCAATAGCTTTGTTCAAATGCTTAACATTTTGAAGAAAGGAGTCATAACGATAGCGGAGCCATTGTCTCCTTTCACAGTTTCTCAAACGAATCAAAAGTAAAATGCTATCTGGTAGCTTCGCTGCATGACTATCAGTTGCAGGAATTTTTGGTATTGCAACATCGGCAGCTCTGTTTACTACAGAAACAAAATTTTCACATAAAAAATCAAGTTGATTTGTGTTCATAGAAATATTCGATGGAAAATCAGTAAAACTACAGTTTGTGTTAATAAAAGATTTGAATAAACTCCAATTAGCAGCGGAATAGTTGTAGTTATATCTTATATGTTTGACTGGGGCTATGTTGTTTACTGTAATATTCACAGGAAGATGGTCGGATCCCAACGTATTATAAGTGATTGGCATAGTGCAATAAATTGGCATATCAGTGAGGAAAAAATAAAGAGTGGAGGGACTTTTAGACAGAGATGTAGGAACATAGGTATAGTTTGGTGGATATAATAACGAAAAACTCGGGTAAGCTGCATTGACTTCATAAAGAAAATTACCCCAGCAATTATCCCGAGGGCAATTCCATTATTGATGGCGACAATTTAAATCACCTCCAATTATAATTTTGTTGCGAAGCCTAAAGATCTTTTGTAGGTCACTTTTAAAAAGGGGGATTTTATCTGCGGTTCTATTTCCACCAGGGAAATAGGCCGAAAATACACTCAATGTAGAAGTGTTGCCTAAAATTATATCAACACCTATTATCTCAATACACCGTAGATGTAAATTAGGATGAACCTTGTGTTCGGTTTCTTTTCTAACTAAAACAGCGACTCCTCCTGCTTTTATGTGCGCCCTGTCGAGACGATAGCAACAGAAGTTTGGATGAGCAAATGAGTTGTTAACTTTCAACCAGGTTTCAGTGACTAGCGCAATATAAACTTTTACTGATAATAAAATTGAAAAATTCTAATTATTTTTTTGTAATGCTTCTCGCATTCCATGTAATTATATTAAGAGAGTTGTTCATCATATTAGTTTGAGTATACATACTTAATAGCTAAAGAGGTGATGACGTTGAATTGTTCAGATTTATTTTGACAAGATCCAAGCTTAGTCAAGACTTCATTTAAAAGAGAGTTGATCTCGTCAAAAGAGAACAAAGTTTTGCTTTCGTTAGCGTTTAAAGTTGCAGTGCTCTCCTGAGAAACCAGTGGATGCTGTTTGGATTTTGGTGACGATGCAGATAAATGATCAGCTGAGCGATGTGTAGATCGTGGAGGTAACGGAGGAAAATGGGAAAGAGAAAAACGATCAAAAGAGACATGTTGATTTACTTTAGGTGTAGGTGGCACACGAATTTTGTTGGAAGCTTGTCGGTGAGTAGAGATTTTGTTGCGGATGTCCAAATACTGTTTGCGACTAACGCAGTTAGGATCAGGTGATTTGTGAGGTCCACTGCAATTGGCGCAACGAGTCACGTCACAAGAGGTACAGTCAGTTGTTTTGTGGTTGCCTGAGCAGTTGGTACAAAACCTATTTATGTGGCAGAAGAACCATGACCATAAAGCTGACAGTTATGGCACTGGGTAATCTTTCCAGGATTATGTCTTTTAAAGTCCCAGCGAATGAGAGTTTTGAATAAACTGCGATAACATCGTCGTAGTTCATTTAATTTAATTGTACCTCGTTAAATGTAAATAATATAAATATAATTTTAATTTTGAGTTTTGGATTTAGAGATTATAGTTATCGATACACTTCATTCCAGAAGATATAAGTTTGTCTTTAATTAAATTATCATTTATTAAGCCAAGGCCAGACAAAATTACCTTAAGAGGTCTTGGTTCTTTACGTGAATAAGAAAAGAATTCGTACTTTAGTTTGGATAATTCAGTTTTAATTTGTTCATGGATTTCCAATGTAGGTGATATAATTTTTTGACCGAGAGAAATGTTTTTAATTAAGTATTTTTCAATTTTTAAATTATTTAAAATGTCACGCACTTGTTCACTAGTATATTTAAGAACCACAATTGGGGGGAACACTTTCTTTAATGACGTGGGAACGTTCATTATTGTTTTCATCTTCAATAGGCTATTGATTATGTCATATAATAAGGAACTAAGACGTTCATGGGATTTTACTGTAAAAATCATCAAAGGGGTCATTGAGGATGAGAAAACCGCGGAGTGCTATTAAATTGGAGGGTGCATTCTGGAGAGGGGGGTGCAAAAGCACCCTTTTTGTTTTTTTGCATATAACTCGAAAACGAAGCAAAATTTCGAGATAATTCTCAAATCCTTTTTTGTAGAGAATAAAATTTACCATCAAAATGGATTTTTGAAAAAAAAAATTAAAAAAATTTTAGTTAGCTAAATTTTAAAAAGATAATTGCAAAAAAATGTGAAAAATCGCATTTTTTTGTTTTTTTTTTTACGTATTTGCTTATAACTTTCTTACTAACAGAGATAGGTATAGGCATTGCTTCATATAAAAGAAAGATAATTAAATTTCATTTAAAATAAATTAAAAAAAAAATAGTTTGGATAAAAATCGACCGAGAAATAGTCATTCAAACTAGGCTGATTTAAGTTTTTAAAGCTTTATGAATGGAATTTTTGGCTATTATGATGTACTTGTTAGATTATACGCTCAAACTGGGTGTATTAGGGAGACATGACCAGTTAAGTCTAACCTCTAATATACAAATCAAATTTCAAATGTTTCACAGTTTAAGGGTTGCCATATAATTTTTTCAAAATTTAAAATAATTGTCAAAATCAACACACTTGCTTTTACAAAGTCGGGTTTTGAACATATGTTAGCTTTATACCTTTTCGAACATGAAAACAAAATAGTTCCAGACAAGTTTTACGGTTGAAAGTCCTTGCCAGACGAGCTGAACATTTTCAAAGTAGGTATTATAAGAAATTACTTTTTTTTTTTAATTTCAAATAACTGTCAAACCTTGTTTTATAAAGCTGGGTTTTCAATATATGTATGTTAGCTAATGTCTCCTTAAATAGAGACAAAATTGTGCCAGACGAGTTTGGCTGTCGAAAATGCATGCCATACGGCCCTTAATGTTATAAAGTTGGTGATTTTTTTCCTTTTGTTTTCTAATTTTTTAATTAATTATAAAAACTAACAAATCTACTTTCAAAAACCGAGGTATTTGGTAGTTTATGCCTTTCGTTATATGGACAAAATAGTACCAGATGAGTTAGGTATTTCTAAAATAAAAGAAAGTCATTTCTTTAATACCTACTTAGAAAATGTTGAGCTGGTCTAGCAAGGACCGTCAAACGTAAAATTGGTCTTACACTATTTTTTTTTTCATGTAAGAGAAGATATACGCTAACATGTGCTCAAAATCTGGCTTTGTAAAGGCAAGTGTGTTGATTTTGACAATTATTTTAAATTTTGAAAAAATTAGATGGTAACCATAAAACTGTGAAACATTTGAAATTTGATTTGTATATTAGACTTAACTGGTCATGGCTCACTAATACACCCAGTTTGAGCGTATAATCTAAGAAGTCCATCAAAATAGCCAACAATGCCATTCATAAAGCTTTAAAAACTTAAAATCAGCCTAGTTGGAATGACGAATTTTTTTTCAAAAATCTATTTTGATGGTTTTACAAAAAAAAAAAGATTTAAGAATTATCTCGAAATTTTGCTTCGTTTTCGAGTTATATGCAAAAAAACAAAAAGGGTGCTCTTGCACCCCCCTCTCCAAAATGCACCCTCCAATTTAATAGCACTCCGCGGTTTTCCCATCTTCAATGACACCTTTGATGATTTTTACAATAAAATTCCATGAACGTCTTACTTCCTTATTGCCCTGTTTTTTAGGACAAAATCAATAGCCTACAATTTCATCCGCATCGCCCATAAGGCTTTGCAAAGGCTGATAATAGTTATTTCTATTATTTATTTCAGAAAAGTAATCTTGTTTGTTCGTATTTAATTGTTTACTGGGAGGGCGAACATCGCCTTCACCAGAGTCACAGCGAGCTCGCTTGTGGGTAGCAATTTTGTTTGTCCGTAATTGGCGATAGAACACTTGCACTCACTTCAACTGCTAACACATATACATATGTAATTCATTTTTACTAACACTCAATCACTACGATTTTTAGTACGCGTGGGTTCATTTCATTTGCATTTTTCAGATATCCGATAATCTGAAATAAGCAAAGCCCTGTTACCGAAATACACTAATCAACAATATTAAAGGAACACATTTTTTTTCAATTTTTGTTAGCGTTTTTTGAAGAGCTGTATCTTTGTGACGAGTGGTCGTATTGAGTTGAAATAAAAAGCATTTTACAGCTTTATGTTTTTTGTTTCGAGATTTGTTTGCAAACAAATTTTTTTGAAGTACCGTTATTGCGTTATTGCAAAAAATGAGACGAGACAACAAAATTATTTTGTTTTTATTTTTTTTGAAGGTCCTCATTTCTATGGATAAATTTTTTTGAGTCAATTAAATGTCATGATCAGATACCTTGTTTATTCAGCTTCAATTCAATTTTTTTGTTGTTTTCGTACGATTTTTTTTGACATGGTTTATCTGACTTTGAATGAAAAAAGATACTTTTAGCCTTGATTACCAATATCTCAGCAAATATTGACGTTATAAAAAATTCAAAGACAGTTTTGGAAATTTGAAAAAGCGTTTTACAAGATTTTCTTATGATTTTGTAGAAATTATTTTTTTTTACCGTTCACCGTTAGTTTAAAAAAAGTACTAAAAACCGACGTTTTGTGGTCTTTTCGTAAATCTTTTTTTTTTCGTTGCAAATATTGATTGCATGGCTTGCGTTGGTATGCAAGTTTATAGACTTTTAAATCATCAATATTCTTGTAAATTTTCAAATTGATTCATCGAACCGTTCTTCCTCACCAAAACTTCAAAGTCTTACAAACCAGGTAAAGGAACAAATTGGGGTGTTCCTAAACAATGCGAAGTTGTCATCAAAATGACAAGAAAACCGCAATTCCAGTGGATTTTTTTCACAGTTTTGCATTAGTTAGATACTTTTTTGAATGGAAATGAAAAGTACATTAAACAAAAAAATAAAAAAAATTAATTTAAAAAAATTTTCAAACAAAAAAACTAGATTTTTTTAATTTTTTTTTTTTGAAAAATGTAATTTTTTTTTCATTTCCATTCAAAAAAGTATCTAACTAATGCAAAACTGTGAAAAAAATCCACTGGAATTGCGGTTTTCTTGTCATTTTGATGACAACTTCGCATTGTTTAGGAACACCACAATTTGTTCCTTTACCTGGTTTGTAAGACTTTGAAGTTTTGGTGAGGAAAAACGGTTCGATGAATCAATTTGAAAATTTACAAGAATATTGATGATTTAAAAGTCTATAAATTTGCATACCAACGCAAGCCATGCAATCAATATTTGCAACGAAAAAAAAAGATTTACGAAAAGACCACAAAACGTCGGTTTTTAGTACTTTTTTTAAACTAACGGTGAACGGTAAAAAAAAATAATTTCTACAAAATCATAAGGAAATCTTGTAAAACGCTTTTCCAAATTTCCAAAACTGTCTTTGAATTTTTTATAACGTCATTATTTGCTGAGATATTGGTAATCAAGGCTAAAAGTATCTTTTTTCATTCAAAGTCAGATAATCTATGTCCGCATTAAATACAAACTTGTAGAATCTCCAGCGAATGATTAAGCAGGATGAATCTTGCTGTAGAATAGGCCCAGGGTAAAGTAAATCATTAAGACTAACACCGTGTGAGGAGGAATTGGAGGCGTTGAAAACAACGCGTACTTTTGTTGAAGTACTCTCTGGTTTTATGACCGCGTGATGCGGAAGATAAAACGACTTCACTTGGCCATTTTCAACCTTTTCCACTGGAGTTACTTTTCGCATATGATTGAGAGACAAATATTCGGAAATAACCTTGGAATATTGGGTTTTCAGATCCGCTTTCGAGGCTTAAGATCTTTCAGTTCGTGAAAATTGTTTCAGTGCAATAAACCTAGAGTAACCCAGACGACTCTTTGAGTTTTGTGCTTTAAATGGAAGACGTACAACAAATCTACCATCAGCCCGCCTGAAAGTGGTTTTTGTAAAGATCCTCGCAGTAACAGTCTTCCTTTGAACGGATGGCAGTAGAAGGTAGTTCTTCTAGCTCCCAAAACTTTCGAATCTGACTATCCAAATTACTAGCAGCACTATCGGATGAGATGGTAGTATTAAATGATTGAAAAGAATCTGGGACTGGTCCCGACAATATCCATCCAAAAATAGTGTTCTGGGCTACTAGTGAATTCGAGATCATTTTCAAACCGTTACGAATGATATAAGGATAGAGGTCAGCTCCTATTAAAAGATCTACCTGAGACGATTTGTTAAAGGAGGGGTCCGCTAGTTTGAGGCCAGCAAAAAGGTTGGGATTTATTATTGAGAAGGTTGAACTAGGTAAATTGTTTGTGAGAGTTTTAAGCACAATGGCTTGGGCTGATAATGTTATTTGAGGAGTTTCAAAAGACGTGAGTGAAAAGGAGCAAAGTTTTTTAGAAGTGACTGAGAGATTCCCGCTAATACCAGAAACGTTGGTATTTTTCATTACGAATGGAAGATTAAGCCTTTTTTGCACAGATTCCGAAATGAAGGATATTTCGGAGCCGGGATCAATAAGTGCTCTAACGACATGTTCAGTTTCCGTTCCTACTATACCGACTAGAGCAGTAGCCAAAAGAATTCTTCTTTGAGACATAACCGTGAAGGCTTGATGAGAAGCCTGAGGAACAAAAGGCTGCGAAGAAGCAGACATTGGAGCATTTTGCAAAGCTATCGCTGGAGGAGGAGTGGACTGTAAATTATTGTTTTCTTGCGCAGTAGGGAGGTTGGATACTAAATGAAGAAGTGTATGATGGCGTTTCTTGCAATAGCTACATGAGTGTTTACTAGAGCAAGTGGACTTCTGATGACTTGTGCCTAAGCAGTTATTACACATTTTGTGGTTGCGTACTGCTTCGATTCTGGATGAGACAGGCATAGCCGAGAATTTAGGGCATTCGTAAACAGAATGGTTTGCCGAACAAATTTTACATTTAGATCCTCCCGCCTTTGCAAGAAACGTATTGGCCTTGTTAGGCTTTGCGGTTACGGTTTTTCGTGAAGAATGCTGACTTACTGATGGTTTTGAAGATGTAGTGTCCGAGATAGACTCCAAAGTTTGGAAACGTGCGCTGAGAAATTTGTCCAGCTGTTTCCATGTCGGAACTTTAGTAGGATCGTCTAAGGATTGTTCCCAGAGGGCAAGCGTGGTCTTGGGCAATTTATTTGCGCAAGCGAAAACAAGTATGGGGTCCCAATTTTCAGTGCTGACATTGTGCACTTTAAGTGCTGTTAAGGAGTCATTAATCTTACACTGTAAGATCCGAAGAGATTTAGCAGATTCATCTTGTGCCTTGGGCAAATTAAAGAGATTTTTGACTTGATTGTTGACAGGTATACGAGTATTTTCATATCTACTGCGTAAAGCTTCCCAGGCGAGAGAAAAACTTGAATTGGTCAAAGGAAACTGGTTAACAGTCCTTGACGCGTCACCTCCTGTTTTGCAACGAAGATGGAATAACTTTTCGACTTCACCCAGCTTTGAGTGTTGTATGTAAACAGCGTCAAACATATCCCGAAATGCCGGCCATGAAAGGTAGTCACCGTAAAATATGTCAGTATCACAAGGCGGTAGTTTTACACAGTGAGAAGATGTGGATTTAAGCGGGGGAGTCTCAACAATGGAAGTGCTCTTAGAGGTTGCATGAAATGTTGGTTTTAATTTGTCTTGAAGCTCTAAAAAGAGAGCTAAGCAACTTATGTAAGTGTCATTACAAGTTTAATATTTGGACTCAATAACGTCCATGTCCAACGCTTCACCTTTTTCCTTTACTTCCTGCCACAAAAACTTTTATTCGGTTTTTCTTCCAAGGACATAATTGTGTGGTTCTGTTCAGGGACCTCTTTAGCAGCTGAGTGAAATTTCACCAGCATATCTGTAGCAATAATTAATTCGTCTAAGACAGACATGATTGAACAAATGGTCTACAGAAATTTGGATAATACGAATGCAACGGTGGAGCCAAAAATGCGAAGATATAGAGGAACTTTGTGAGAAAAGTCCACAGAGTCAAATTAGAGACTCGGAAACTTGTAGGAACTGAGAAACGTAAGAATCATTGAGATTCAAATAAGAATCTCGAAGAGAATAAGTTCACAGAGTCAATTGAGAGACTAAGAAACTTGTAGCAAAATGAAAAAAAAAATAAAATCTCTGAGATTCAAAGAAGAATCTCGAAGAGAAAAAGTCCACAGAGTCAATGGAGAGACTCGGAAACTTGTAGCAAATGAAATAAAATAAAATCCCTGAGATTCAAAGAAGAAACTCGAAGGGAAAAGTTCACAAAGTCAAATGAGAGACTAAAAAACTTGTAAGAACGAAGAAAAAAGTAAAAACCCTGAGATTCAAAGAAGAATCTCGAAGAGAAAAAGTCCACAGAGTCAATTGAGAGTCTCAGAAACTTGTAAAAACTGAGAAAAGTAAGAATCCCTGAGATTCAAATAAGAATATCGAAGAGAATAAGTCCACAGAGTCAAATGAGAGCCTAAGAAACTTGTAGCAAATGAAAAAAATAAAATCTCTGAGATTCAAAGAAGAATCTCGAAGAGAAAAAGTCCACAGAGTCAATTGAGAGACTCAGAAACTTGTAAAAACTGAGAAAAGTAAGAATCCCTGAGATTCAAATAAGAATCTCGAAGAGAAAAAGTCCACAGAGTCAATTGAGAAACTCGGAAACTTGTAAAACCTGAGAAAAATAAGAATCCCTGAGATTCAAATAAGAATCTCGAAGAGAAAAAGTTCACAGAATCAATTGAGAGACTAAGAAACTTGTAGCAAAATGAGAAAAAATAAAATCTCTGAGATTCAAAGAAGAATCTCGAAGAAAAAAGTTCACTGAGTCAAATGAGAGATTCGGAAACTTGTAAAAGCTGAGAAAAGTAAGAATCCTTGAGATTCAAATAAGAATCTCGAAGAGAAAAAGTCCACAGAGTCAATTGAGAGACCCCAGAAACTTATGAAAACGAAAAAAAAGTAAAATCCCTGAGATTCAAATAAGAATCTCGAAGAGAAAAGTTCACAGAGTCAATTGAGAGACTCAGAAACTTGTAAAAACTGAGAAAAGTAAGAATCCCTGAGATTCAAATAAGAATCTCGAAGAGAAAAAGTTCATAGAATTATTGCAACATTCGTGGGCTAAGAAAGAATTTCTGTGCTGCGTATGTTTATACTGCGTTAAACAGGCCAGCTGTTTTGGCACTGAGTGAAACTCAGGTAGGAGATAATACCGATCATATGGAATTTAACCTACATGGGTATAACTTAGTGCCATTATTCTTTTCCCATCACGGTCTCGCTATCTACATAAGAAATGATGTTGCGTACCAACTTCAACCACAATATGGCTTGTGCTCAAACACAAACTTCAATTTCATGTGGTTTAAATTTTCGGTTAATAAGCATATCATACATACCTGTTTTATTTATCGAAGTCCAAAAATGGACAGAAATTCAACTTTTAACGAATTTGATGCTCTGTCCGACTCCATCCAAAGAATTGTTTCCCATTATCCTCACACTGAAATCGTTATTACGGGCGATTTCAATGTACACAATTCTACTTGGCTTCGCTTTTCGGGTCAGACAACACCCGAAGGAAGGTATATTGAGGTCTTCGCTGAGTTAAACCAACTGACCCAGCTTGTTGTCGAGCCAACTCGAATCCCTGACGTTGCAGGTCAACCCGGGAACACTCTAGACTTGTTTCTTACCTCTGACCCTGATTAATACACTATTAGTGTATTATCGCCTCTAGGCACGTCAGACCATTGTGTCATATCTGCAAATTTCTCGTGCCAACAAAATCCAGTTAAAGAACAAAGCCCAAAGAGAACCGTTTGGCAATACGAGAAAGCCAACTGGGACGGTCTCAATGATTTCTTCAGAAACTTTAACTGGTCACTATGCTTCCTCGATAGTGACGTAGACTCCAGCGCAGATATGATCACAAATCTAATTCTTCACGGGATGAGAAACTTTATTCCGAATAGGATAAAGTCTATCAAACCGAAAGAAAATTCATGGTTTGATCCGAGCTGTAAAGAGGTTATCAGGGTTAGAGATGTAAGTTTCCGATGTTATAAAACCAACCCTACTGAGGAAAACCGGAATAAGTTCAAACAAGCTAGGAAGACCTGTAACGCCCATGTTCAAAGAACCAAATTTTTGCATGACCAAAAACTACGGCAAAAAATACTACAATGTCCCAAAGGTAGTAAAAATTTTTGGTCATTTGTTAAAAACATTCGTAATACTACTTCATCTTCGGTTCCAACGCTCGTCTTCAATAACACTCCCTACGTCAGCTCACTAGATAAAGCCAATTTGCTTGCAGCACAGTTTGCTGTTAATTCGACGCTGCCAGAGAGTGTTATGACTCCTCCTGTACTTGAGAGCGCTCACGATTTCATGGGACGAATCTTCTTTCGCACTCGTGCAGTTGCAAGAGTCCTTAAGGATCTTGATATACACAAATCCGCTGGCCCGGATAGTATCCCTCCTATTGTTCTGAAGAGGTGTTCTTCTACGCTGGCAAAGCCACTGCGTAAGCTTTTCCATCTGTCCTACTCTACAGGTCTCTTCCCGAGTCGATGGAAAACAGCATTTGTCCAGCCTGTCCCTAAAAAAGGCGAATCTTCTTCACCCACTAATTATCGCCCAATTGCACTTACGTCCCTTCTTTCCAAGGTCATGGAAACGCTGATAAACTATCAGCTTAAGAAATATCTCGAAGAACGGAAGCTTCTTAATGACCGGCAGTACGGCTTTCGTAGCAATAGGTCCACTGGTGATCTGATGGTATATCTCACCGAGCAGTGGAACAAATCTTTACATCGTTTTGGAGAAAGTAAGATTGTTGCACTTGATATTTCAAAAGCATTTGATAGAGTTTGGCATCAGGCTCTCTTATCGAAAATGCGTGCATTTATCGATGAATCTCTTCTTCGCTGGATTAGAAACTACCTTTCGGACCGCTCAATACAAGTTGTATTGGATGGTTTCAAGTCTGATATTCATAAAATAAATGCTGGTGTGCCCCAGGGCTCCGTTTTGTCTCCGACTCTCTTTCTTATTTTCATCAACGATCTCTTGTCTGAAACTTCTAATCCATTAAATTGTTTTGCTGACGACAGTACCCTCAGCTTTTCATATTCGTTTTCAGATTCACATCCTTGTCCTTCGGATGTGGAACTTGAACGGCAGCGTATGATTAGCTCATTAAATTCTGATCTCGACAGCATTGTTCAATGGGGAATCAAAAATCGCGTAGAATTTAATGCTTCAAAAACTCAATGCTGTCTCTTGTCGTTAAAGCGGAAACCACCCCCTATGCCGCTATCCATGAGCGGCACTTGCATCGAAGAAACCGAACAGCTTTCAGTCCTCGGTATGTGCATCACAGATCACCTTCTGTGGAGTGACCACATATTCGACGTCGCCAAAAACGCTGCTAAGTGTTTGGGTTTCCTTCGACGATGCAAGAAATTTTTCTCTCCTTCTGATCTGGCTACAATCTATAAAGCCTTCATCCGACCTAAGCTTGAGTACAACTCTCACATCTGGGCAGGTGCTCCTATAACTCACTTGAATCTCTTGGATAGAATCCAAAATAGAGCCTTAAAAATGATAGGTGATTCATCAATAACGCAATCAATAACATCTCTGAAACACCGTCGCAGTGTTTCATGTCTCTCATTATTCTATCGCTATTTTTATAAACAATGTTCTAGTGAAATAGCCAGTTGCATTCCTCCCCTAAAACAATTCAACCATAATACTCGCGCTTTTGGGAATGCTCATCAGTTTACCCTTGAGCCCAAATTCGGACGTACTGTAAAGTTCAGAGATTCTTTCTTCAGCCGCACAATAAGAATGTGGAATGCATTACCAGGCTCCATTTTTCCCCACCATTTTAATATTCAAAGCTTCAAAACCAATGTGCATCGGTATCTCCTGTTAAATCCTTCCTCATTTTCCTAACGCTCGTACTGTGTATTATAATCATCTTAAGGGTAACCCCTTTAGTGCGCGCAAAATATAAAAAAAAAAAAAAAAAAAAATAGAATCAATTGAGAGACTAAGAAACTTGTAGCAAAATGAGAAAAAATAAAATCTCTGAGATTCAAAGAAGAATCTCGAAGAAAAAAGTTCACAGAGTCAAATGAGATACTCGGAAACTTGTAAGAACTGAGAAAAGTAAGAATCCCTGAGATTCAAATAAGAATTTCGAAGAGAAACTCAAAAGAAGAGATTTCGAATGAAAATGAAAAAGTTTTCAATTGAGTCTGAAAACGTTGAAAAACAAAAACACTTTTCCAAAAGGCTGAATAAAATCTTTAAGATTCACGAATGGAATCTTACTAAATTGAAAACGAATAAGTTTTCAACTGAGTTCGGAAAAGTTGGGTAAATCCAAAGCCTTTTCCCAAATTCACAAGAAACCTAAAGATTCGCAGAAGCAATCTTATGAGAAGATAAATTGGAAACGTGAGTATAGGATTCTATTAAAAGTTCCTGAACAAAATTTCAAATTGAGTTAATCTACCTGAGGGCCAGTTAAAAAGGTTCAAACCTTCACTAAATTTGATTAGAGATTCAATCAAAGCAATAAAGAAGTTGTAAAATATGGTATTATTACTATACAGAAAGATTAAATTCATGTGTAAAATCTGTTAGGAAATATTTAAGACTTATTCATAAGATAAGTTCCTTGTTAAATTTTGAGAAAAAACTTAATGTACCGATAAAATTCGTTCAAAGAAAACTTTTTTAAAAACTGAGGAAAATAACTGTTTTCAAAATAACGGATTTAAGAAACAGTTCTAGAGAAAATACCACCGTTTGATTCCTCAAGGAACCGGTATATAATCACACTATGCTAACGGTAAAGGAAAAAGCAAACATTTACCAATTTTCAGCAGCTACGGCGTAATTTGGAAGCACGAGCAACCAAACAACTTCAAAAAACGATTAAACTTAAAGATTCTCAAAAGAATCTTAATACAAAACTATAATGGCTTATAGTAACGTATGATGCACCAAAAAAGGTCAATTTAATTGACTTAGGAAAGAAGGAGCAAGCGAGACCCGAATTAAAAAAAAAAAACAAGAAAGAGATAGAGCGTGACGCCAAGATTGCCGTTGTTATTTGTATATAATAAATAATAGTTATAAAGAATACAAAATAGAATGCCAATCAATTATAAAAAGCAGGGGTGACATTCTGTATGGCAAAAACGAACAAACGTTTTCGTTTGTGCGAACAATTAGCTTCATGTAACTTTAAAAACGAAAGAATTCGATCGTGCGTGCGAAAGAACTTAAACGACAGCTATTTACTTCACGTTTCTAAGATTAAAAATAATTTAGTTATATTTTTGGAAAGCTTTAGCCAATTTACAATCATGATGGCTTCTGATGCATTTAGCTAACAATAATAAGATATAAAAGTATGTATCACTCAAACAAAAAAAATCGTTTACGAACAAACCACCTTCACTCACGGTCTCAACTATTCATCCAGATTAATATCAAACATCATTAAATACCTATCCTCAAATAATATGAAATATATAAATAAAGATTTTACACCAAGAAGAAATGATTAGTCAATAGTTTTATAACAATAATTAAGCCATGATAAGTGTTATTTGGCTAAATTATGACTTCCCTACAAATTGCAACAGAATTGTTTTTTTTTTATTTATTCTTTTCATTTATTTTTCAGGCCTAGAGATGGGTGCCTTGTTTTTCACCACATTTTACCATTTATGAAAATCCACTATATAAAAAAAAGAACTACTTTGTTTTGAATCAAGACGACTATGGCTAATAATGATACTTATATTCTCCTTAATTAATTGTAGAGGCTTTCGTTCAAGTTATATATAATTTTGTATCCTAAATTATATATTTATTTATACTTTTTCACCACTTTTCTGTGTTCGACTATTCACCATCTGCATCTATGTCATCTCTAACCAAATTCAAAGCACCTAAAAGTAGGCAATGAAAAACAGAGGCTCTCAAACTTGAGCGAACCAAATAAATTAAACGAAATGCGATATGGAATGCCAACTTTCGCAAGATTTCTTTCGTTTTTGAAAAACGAACCTTCTCTTTCGTTTCGTTTATTACAGAATCTGGCCCCAGTATACTAACCTGTACAAAATTCTTTAAATAATTTCTGGAACTGATGACTGGTCACTGATGATATCTCCTATGTTGGCTTGTGGCGACGATCTTTCTGTTTTTCTTCTTCTGGTAATCGTCCTTCTCCGTTTCAACAATCGAAGCAATGGTGTTTATCCTTGTCGCACCAATCGAGGCAATGGTCGACTTACTTTTTTGTTGCTTAGCAAAAGCAAAAAGGTTTGGCCAAAAGGTACTTGTGGCACAACAAATTTTACTGCTTTAATTTACGGCAGCGGTTGGTGTTGTAACCAATTTGTTGATGGAGCACCCTTTTGTGTGGTACTCTCGGCAGCAGTATCGTGTGGTTGATTACTTGTGGTCCCACAAATTTGACCGCTTAAATTTGCGGCAGTGGTTGCTGTTGTAACCAATTTGTCGATGGAGCACCCTTTCTCGGCAACAGTATCGTGCACTTTAAAGGCTAGTGCTTTCGGCAGCAGCAGCAACGTGTGGTTTTGAAAAGCACTTTTATACGTAGTGCTTTTGGCAGCAACGTGGTTTGGCGATGGCGATGGAATCTTGCAGCGAACGGCGTGGTGAGGAGGTAGTTCATATACGACACTATATATGTAGCGGTGGCGTTTTGGTGGTATGACGAATGTAAGCCACAAATATATATGCGCCGTTATTTTGGCAGCGTGGCGTGGTAACGGCGTCACGTGGTTGTGGCGATGGTGGCCAAAAAATTGACTATGTTAAAAGGAGCTGGCGCACATCTGGCTCGGTAGGACCAATGTTTCGGCACTAAATAGGCCAAAAAGAAAAGCTCGCACGCTTTTGTAAATTTCCAAAAATGAAAGCGGCAGCGCAGCAGCAACCACTCAACCCAATCGATGATTCCGCGCACACACCAAAGAACAAAAGTGGAAATCCTTTTCTTTTATTTCTGTTTTATTTTTTCGTCAATTTCTACTTCTAATACATGTATACTCACGTGTGTGAAGTTAGCATAACATTTTTGAGCTAGGCCAATGGGACCATGGCAGGAATTTGCAGTTTTTTTGCATTTTTATGCATTTCTATTCCGGATTTTGCAGTTCACCAAATAGTGGGAGTAACCGACTGTACTTCACTTCACAGTGAAGTTAGCAGTGCCTATGCTTTTCTCAGCAACCGGGCTAGCTAGGAATCTGAAATAAGGCTCTGAATTTGCAGTTTAATTTGCAGTTCCAGAAAAGGAAAAAAACAAATTTCTAAATCCTTACATAAAAAAAATTCATACTGTACTGCTAACTTCACTGTGAAGTTAGCATAAAAGTCCTTTTCTCAGCAACGGTGATACTTAGAAATTTGCGGTTAGGCTCCAAATTTGCAGTTTAATTTGCAGTTCAAGAAAAATTAATGTCCAAATTTTTAAGTCCAAATTTGAAGAAAAAAATCGAATAACTTCATTTTTCACTGTTAACAACAGTGTGAAGTTAGCAGTACATACCCTTTTCTCAGCAACTGTGCTAGGTACAAAAATGCAGTTAGGGTCCAAATTTGCAGTTTTTCATTTACTTCACGAAAAAATGCAGTTCAAATTTTGAAGTCAAAATTTGGCATTAAAATCGAAAAATTCAATTTGCACTGTTAACGTCAGTGTGAAGTTAGCAGTACATACCCTTTTCTCAAGAACTGAGCCAGCTACAAAATTGCAGTTAAGGTCCAAATTTGCAGTTTTGTATGCACTTCAAGAAAAAACTAAGTTCAAATTTTTAAGTCAAAATTTGACAAAAAATTCGAAAAATTCACTTTGCACTGTTAACGTCAGTGTGAAGTTAGCAGTACATACCCTTTTCTCAAGAACTGAGCCAGCTACAAAATTGCAGTTAAGGTCCAAATATGCAGTTTTTCATGAACTTCAAGAAAAAACTAAGTTCAAATTTTTAAGTCCAAATTTGACAAAAAATCGATCAAATTTATTTTTCACTGTTAACATCACTGTGAAGTTAGCAGTACATACCCTTTTCTCAGGAACTGAGCCAGCTAGAAAATTGCAGTTAAGGTCCAAATTTGCAGTTTTTCATGCACTTCCAGAAAAAACTAAGTTCAAATTTTAAAGTCCAAATTTGACAAAAAATCGATTAAATTCACTTTTCACTGTTAACATCACTGTGAAGTTAGCAGTACATATCCTTTTCTAAGGAACTGAGCCAGCTAGAAAATTGCAGTTAGTGTCCAAATTTGCAGTTTTTCATTTGCTTCAAGAAAAAACTAAGTTCAAATTTTTAAGTCCAAATTTGACAAAAAAATCGATTAAATTAATTTTTCACTGTTAACATCACTATGAAGTTAGCAGTACATAGCCTTTTCTCAGGAACTGAGCCAGCTAGAAAATTGCAGTGTAGGTCCAAATTTGCAGTTTTTGATGCATTTCAAGAAAAAACTAATTTCAAATTTGTACGTCCAAATTTGACAAAAAAATTGAGCCGTCGCGGGACGCCTGGCAGATGTGAAACATGCACAGATGGTTTTTAAAATTAAACAAGTTTAGTTATGGGGTTTTCTTTTGGTAGCAAAAATTGATTTTTTCCCCTTCAGATCTGTCAAAACACAGATTTTGGCATGCCAATGGGCATAAAAATCAATTTTTTCTTGATCGAAAATCAATTTTGCAGATCTGGATTTTTCGGCAGATTTACCCCTCTTTTACTAACACCATTACACGCCAGAACAATTGAAAGCCATCAGTTTGACATGCCTGCATCGCTATAGCTTCACAGACACACATTTTTCACCAACACACTGAAAAAGAAAAATCAATCTGAAATCGTATACCATTCGCGACGAAAAAAATCTATTTTCGGATCAAAATCTGAATTTACCAAACGAAAATCCCATTATATACTGAAAGATCTGTTCGTTTCTAATTCGAGGGAGACAGTTATATTGTTTCTGCTGTTTGCATACAGTTTACTATTGTGACTTGAAAAATCTATTACATACTGGGAAAAAGGAAGTCACAATAAAGGGCGTGTTCAAACAGAGAATAAGCTTGGTGCGGACAAAAAATCTGCACGCCGCATTCTTTGTGCTGTTAACTGCAGGAATACAATAGACGGAACGCAAGTCACGAATTGCGTTGTCTCATCAAATAGAAAGCGGGAAGGTTAAGCAAACGCGACGGCCAAATTCAAATTGTAAGAATTTTACGACACTTATGCATGACGAATGACATTGTGGGGATTCTGAATTATTATTTCTCTTTGATAAGACGATTCTTGAAAATAATAAAAAGATTATACATGTTATGTATTTAATTTGTGTGATTAGAAGTCACGTTATTTGCAAAATAATATAATCACCTACGCTTTGTAAAACACCAGTAAAACGACAAGGCACCAGAAATTACAGTTTTTGTTTTTTGAATTCAACTAAGAGTTAAGCGTTCTCTTCGCTCTTCAATATTCTCACCACCTTAACGGTATTCGTTTCATTGAAACGCCAAGTGTCGCTGCTAGAGACGTGTCATTTTAGTAACACGACTATCGCAATAAGGGTGAATTTTATCTTTATTCTCATTCAACAAACGAAACAAAAGTTGAGAAGTTTGAAAGTACTAAATTGTTTTTTGAATTGTTGATCAGTTCCGAAATCGCAATTTAGACGCGTCACATGAATTCCTTTTAGTCGACCACATTTGTATCTTTCCGACTGTTATAGTTCTAACTTAACCTTAAATTTAAAAACTTCCGCCTCACTTCACTTGGCCATCTCTCTCTTTTGAAGAGATGAGAATCAGATAAAAAAAGAAATGTCAAAATTAGTCGCCTCACGTCTGAACACCGTCAAAAGAAATAACGCATGTGTAACCACCCTTATCTATTGTACTAGATTTTTCATTGTGAATGAAAGAAAACAAGATTGAGTGCGAGTGACAAGGATATATGTGTACATTTCTTCCACTTGGACTCTTCTTGCCGAAAAATGTAAACAAACAAATTTCCCCATTACGAGAACTTTTGAGTGCGAGTATAAATGAAAGAGAAACAAAATCTTTCCCCTTTTTCGTAACGCTTTAAGCCACGCCCAAAATCGAGTTTACCCGCCGCATTAGATGTTTCACATCAAAAAAATCAAAAAATTCACTTTGCATTGTTAACGTCAGTGTGAAGTTAGCAGTACATATCCTTTTCTCAGGAACTGAGCCAGCTAGAAAATTGCAGTAAAGGTCCAAATTTGCAGTTTTTCATGAACTTTAAGAAAAAACTAAGTTCAATTTTTAAGTCCAAATTTGACAAAAAATCGATCAAATTTATTTTTCACTGTTAACATCACTGTGAAGTTAGCAGTACATACCCTTTTCTCAGCAACTGAGCCACCTAGAAAATTGCAGTTTAGGTCCAAATTTGCAGTTTTTCATGTACTTCAAGAAAAAACTAAGTTCAAATTTGTACGTCCAAATTTGACAAAAAAATCGCAAATTTTACTTTGCACTGTTAACAATACTGTGTGAAGTTAGTCAAAATTTGGCATTAAAATCGAAAAATTCAATTTGCACTGTTAACGTCAGTGTGAAGTTAGCAGTACATACCCTTTTCTCAAGAACAAAAATTGACTTTTGATTTTTCAATGATCATTGGTAAGGTAGTTCAATCATTGGAATAAGAAAAGTCTTTTTATGTGGAAAGTTGGGCCTATTTGCATTTTTTTTGACTAGAAATATTTAATATTTAATTAAACTGCAAATTTGGACTCTCATTGCAATTTTCTAGCCTGCTCAGTTCCTGAGAAAAGGATATGTACTGCTAACTTCACAGTGATGTTAACAGTGAAAAACTAATTTAATCGATTTTTTTGTCAAATTTGGACTTCAAAATTTAAACTTAGTTTTTTCTTGAAGTGCATGAAAAACTGCAAATTTGGACCTTAACTGCAATTTTCTAGCTGGCTCAGTTCCTGAGAAAAGGGTATGTACTGCTAACTTCACAGTGATGTTAACAGTGAAAAATTAATTTAATCGATTTTTTGTCAAATTTGGACTTAAAAACTTGAACTTAGTTTTTTCTTGAGGTTCATGAAAAACTGCAAATTTGAACCTTTACTGCAATTTTCTAGCTGGCTCAGTTCCTGAGAAAAGGATATGTACTGCTAACTTCACACTGTTGTTAACAGTGCAAAGTAAAATTTTCGATTTTTTTTGTCAAATTTGGACGTACAAATTTGAACTTAGTTTTTTCTTGAAGTGCATACAAAACTGCAAATTTGGACCTTAAATGCAATTTTGTAGCTGGCTCAGTTCTTGAGAAAAGGGTATGTACTGCTAACTTCACACTGACGTTAACAGTGCAAATTGAATTTTTCGATTTTAATGCCAAATTTTGACTTCAAAATTTGAACTGCATTTTTTCGTGAAGTAAATGAAAAACTGCAAATTTGGACCCTAACTGCACTTTTGTACCTAGCACAGCTGCTGCTAACTTCACACTGTTGTTAACAGTGCAAAGTAAAATTTGCGATTTTTTTGTCAAATTTGGACGTACAAATTTGAACTATGTTTTTTCTTGAAGTACATGAAAATCTGCAAATTTGGACCTAAACTGCAATTTTCTAGGTGGCTCAGTTGCTGAGAAAAGGGTATGTACTGCTAACTTCACAGTGACGTTAACAGTGAAAAATGAATTTATTCGATTTTTTTTTCAAATTTGGACTTAAAAATTTGGACATTAATTTTTCTTGAACTGCAAATTAAACTGCAAATTTGGAGCCTAACTGCAAATTTCTAAGTATCACCGTTGCTGAGAAAAGGACTTTTATGCTAGCTTCACAGTGAAGTTAGCAGTACAGTATGAATTTTTTTTTATGTAAGGATTTAGAAATTTGGTTTTTTCCTTTTCTGGAACTGCAAATTAAACTGCAAATTCAGAGCCTTATTTCAGATTCCTTGCTAGCACGGTTGCTGAGAAAAGCATAGGCACTGCTAACTTCACAGTGAAGTTAGCAGTACAGTCGATTACACCCACTATTTGGTGAACTGCAAAATCAGGAATAGAAATGCATAAAAAATGCAAAAAAAAACTGCAAATTCCTGCCATGGTCCCATTGGCCTAGCTCAAAAATGTTATGCCAACTTCACACACGTTGTATACTCTTAGTTTTAAATAGAATAAGGTAATTTTAAATAGTTTAAATAATTTTTAAGTAACTTTAGGTAGATTTAAGAAAAAGAGAACTTCACGAATTGACTGCTGTGTTGAGAATGCTCATAAAGAAAAAATGGCTTCTACAACTGAACGAAAAAAGGAACCAATTAACCAGTATTATAAATACTGGGTTGCGTTCAGGTGTAGAAACCATAGTCAGGGTTAGGCCTGTTCGTGTATACATCGATTTGTATCCACTCCGCTTTCCGTCCAAGTGCGGACTGGGATAGAAGCTCCAATAGAGCTTTTTAGCAAACATTTCTAAATGTCAAACTCAGGACCTCGGCACAAATGACATTTAGGTACCACCCATTTTCTTTTTTATTTCGGAGGCCAAACCACTCCAATTCAACAGAATGAGCACATGGATTTTCGTAGTTGGTTTATTAATTTTTTTTTTCAAACATTGTGCATTGTCCGAGAATAAATATAAACAATAAAAACTATTTAAAAAAATTTTTTTTACTTTTATCCATTAACTTTTATTACCAGTTTCAATATTTGAGCTTATTCAGTTGACACAAAAAGACTGCATTTTCCTTATGGAAAGACTTTGATGAGAGTCGGAGGAAAAATAGCAGTACTTTTTGAATTAATCTTTCTGTTTTCTTTTCCCAACATCATAAACAAACAATAAGGATAATCAAATGATTCATTAATGCACAATGTTAAGAAAAAATGGAAAAAGTACCTTTGAAAATATGTGTCCTTAGTCATTTGAAGTGGAGTGTAAATGTTTGGATTTTTTTTTAATTGGTAATTGCGTCTGTCAAAAGTGCCGAGTTCTTAGCTGTCACTTTGGCTTTGACAATTTGGTAGAGATCTCTATAGCGGACTGGGCGGAAAACGGAGTGTAAACACTCAAATGTGCACGAACATCTTTTTACAATTAAACGAAACATCACCGCGACGATGGGATGGCCAACAAACGACGACGGCGTAGACAGACATGTTTGTTTTTTTTTTGTGCAAAAACAAAATAGAAAAGCTAGCCTGTCAAATACTCGGAGGAAGTAAGGGAGGTTCAGATTGAAAATTCGATGTTCGAAACTGTAGTAGATTCCTCTTGTCGACGTAGGTCGGCAAGTATGTGCGAAGTTGCTTGCTAGGCTAAACTTTTGCAGATTTTCTCAATGCAACTTTTGAGAGAAGATCGGGCTTGCGAAAATTTTGAAAACTGACTCAAGAGTGCAAGTTTTCGGCTAATTAGGTCAATGCTCCTGAAAGAATGTTCTGAACTTTCTGAATTTCCAATGCCGGTTGGCTACAGATCAGAAAGATGAAATTAATCGAACAAAGACCCCTTAGACAATATCAAACAATCGAATACAGTCGACTTTCATACACCGTGAAATTTGAATTTACACAAATTTGCATAGTTCGCGCAGTATATTTCTACGAAGAGTGGTGAATCCATTATTGGTGTTATTAAATCAGCTCACTAAGACTGAAACCAAGTTAGTTTGATATTACGATATCTTATAATAAATTTAAAAAAAAAAGCAAGAAAAAATTAGGAATTCCAAGGCGGTTGAACAACGCAACCACCTTCAAATTCGCGTAATTACGGGAAATTCCATTTTCTAAGTTTTCCGGGATAGGAAAAATCCTCAAAAGATTCGAGAAAAAAAAAGCAGCTTCAACAAGAGTTAATTACCAGGCACACATATAAAAAAGCAGGCAGCACAATTCATAGGATTTGCGTTGGCAACCCAGGTCACATGACCACACAATTGAGGCCCCGATTTTTATACAACCGCCATAGCGCTGAGGGTAAAAC
Source organism: Dasysyrphus tricinctus (assembly GCA_963921185.1). Taxonomy (NCBI): domain Eukaryota; kingdom Metazoa; phylum Arthropoda; class Insecta; order Diptera; family Syrphidae; genus Dasysyrphus; species Dasysyrphus tricinctus. The sequence continues at coordinate 173,328,499 of OY992531.1, read as the reverse complement.
CGCCGCCAAAATTGTTACCTGACCAAAGGGGTCCTGAGTTCAAACCACCAAATTTCAAGAGGAAGTTTTTTTTTTGTTTGCGTAGTAAATTTTTTTTTAAATTTAAATTAACGTCAATAACCATATCTGTGAGCCTCGAAGTCGGCTTTCTGTGCGGCTGAAATAACAATATATATGTTTAAAAGTGTCGCTACGCGGACCGAGAAGAGAAAGGTTAATTCGCGGAAGTGATATACGTATACGTTTATAGATAGCTAAAGTAAACTAAGCTAAAAAGGGTACAACAAGGTGTACCATCATATTCAACCTTTTTCTCCAGCAGCAGTGGCCACTCCTCAGGAATAAAAAGGGTGAGTTTTATTTAATAGAAAAGTAGTTATTTTACTATATTGAATATATTGTAATTTTTTGTAATTGTAAGATTTTATCTGGCCTGAAAGTGCCATTTCAAGTTACATGATTTGTTATTTTACATAATTAATTAAAATAAATAAACAATGACTAAATGGAAAGCAAAATTTAGATCAATATATTACAAATGTGTTTTAAGTTTAAATAATATTATCTCTTGTGTACATTGAAATAAGTCTTTTAAATATGTTTATGTTGTCTGCATTTTTTATGTGTTGAGGAAGTTGATTGAATGCTAGGAACCCAGAGCTGAAAATGGATTGTTGTCCCCTTTTTGTCCTCATCCTTTGTGTAACAAAAGCATTTCTATTCCGAAGATGATATGCACTATTGACGTTCGTTGTTGCTCGTTTACTCAAGTATTCAGGACACATATTGTTTTTTATTTTATATATTAAAGTTAATGGGCCTTACTAATAATCAAATTTAGTGTTAAGCTTAAAAGAAAATCTCCCGATTTTAGAAAATCCGCATACCAATAACAAATTTAATCTCCAGTTTAGTCGTTAGCAATAAGTCAAAATTTAATACATGGAAATCCATGTTTAAAGTCGAACACTAAATAAAATGTGTTGCCCTAGTGCTGTTTTATGGTATTTTAATTTGTATTTAGTACTTAAATCTATTCCCAAGTTATCAGGCAGATTTCAATAGGTATTTTCATGAGTTGGTTTCAATATTCAGATCATTGTTTTACAGTGAAAAATAAGAACTTTATCTAGAATTACTTTATTTATTGTTTACGAGTATATATTTATGTATTGCAACAGGAACAGATTATTTATTTTTTTTCATAAATATTTAGTACGTCTGCATTTACGTTGAATATGAGCATAGTTTTTTGATTCCGTTTTATATATTTGCATACCAAATTACGTATATCTAAAAAGTAATTTTTTGTGTTGAACGGAAAAGGATTTGTTTTGAGTTTTCAGAATTTGTTTCATAGTTTTTTATTTATTTAACATTATATAAGTTAATCAAATCCATTTGAATATTTTTAAAGCATATTTATATTTCCACAAACGTCTTGTCAAAAACATAACGAGACAAACTTCAAAATGATTGTCAATCATGTCGTTTTTCTTTGGTCACTCCTTGTAGTCCTTTTTAACTCCTTCTGTTTTCCAAAAGTCTTCCAGTGACTTTGCTCATTACACTTATGTTTTGGGAGTATTTTTGTCAGAGAGCACACCTATACACGTTAACATACGTAGTCATTCTTAGGATTACTTGTCAGACAAATTAATGTATGAAAAATCGTTTCGCATAAAATAGCGTCATTTGATAAAGTTTGTATGAATTCAGAAAGTCGGTCGGTTATTGAAATTAAAAAGGATACATTTTCTGAAAAAAACAATAGAAACAACAGTACTCTGATCCCTAAAAAAATTATCTTCTAAGTTGACGGGAACAGAAATATCACTGTAAAAATCCCAACAGAAAATAATTTGTTTCCGTAGCAATTTCATGTTGGTATGTACATACATATGTCAGAAAACTATGTACTTAAAATAAAATTAAAATCGTCCAAACCCTTTGAACGAATTACATACTATAGTACTGAAAAAATTGCTGTTAAAAAAGAATACGGCAATACTTATCTTCACTCCTTGAACAATAAAAAAAATTAAATTCATCTGTCATTTTGCCGAGCTAAAGGAATGTTTTTTTCAGATTTCGAATCGTTTAGCAAGTGATAAAAACTTAATTAAACTAAATAAAGAAGTGTAATATAATTAGTGTAATGAAAACTTTCAATACGTTTTTAAATAAATTATAAAAAAATACGCGGTGCTGCATTAAATCCTAAAAAAACGCCTATAATAAAGAGTGTATAAATATTTCATTTCAAAAGTGAGTTTTGTCTGATATTTCCACATAAAGTAACGTGAAGTGATGTTTTTTAGGTTAATAAACTATCGTAGAATACTTTTCAATTGATATTTCATGATATTTTGCTTTAATAAATCTTATTTGTTATAAATAAAAATATACTTCAATCAAGTGATTTAGTTTGAGATTCATCTGTCAAATGATAAATTCTCGTGCAGCAGGGACGGCCTCATTTTTGTTGGTGATAGCAAGGCGCTCAAATCCATTAAGGGTCTGAATAGCAGAGTTATTTTCAACGTTTTGAATGATATATTCTTAAAGGTCTTTTTGTTGGCCCTAACAATCATCTCAGTTTTGTATTTTCGGGAAGAAGAAGAATTTTAAAAGTATTCTAAGATAATATATTTACCTAACGAACTCCCCTTTACATAACTTTATGTAGAATCAGACAAAACTTACTGTGAAATGAAAAATTTTTTTCACTTCGTATTATAGGTGTTCTTACATTATTTAATTCCGCATGTTGTCTTATACCAGCCATACTCAACCTTTATTTCATAAGGGCCACAAGACGTTTTAGCTATTTTGCCTCGGGCCGCAACATGAATTATTTTTTGCACTTAGGTGTTCAGTAATGTATATTGAATGGTTTATTAATTTTAATATAAAAATAAATTTTATTTCTGATATTTAGAACACGTTTGCAAGATCTGGATTGTTCCTGCATGCTAAACTTAATCGTTTATTTCATTTTTTGTAGGATTGAAAACGCTGATTCCCAAACGTTTGAAGATCCAAGATGTTAATTTTTCAATCCATCGTCGACTTTCTGATTTTTTGTCTGTCAGGAACATTATCTATTACTTGAAGTAGAAGGAGGAAAATGTATGCTGTGGTCGCTAATTTTTCACAGTCTTATGTTTTTTTTTTTAGTTTGTGTATTCACTTTTGAGAGCAAAACCGGTCAAACTTCTCAAAATTAGTTGCGATTTTAGTTTAATCAGCTGCAAAATCAGTTTCTTTCACGCGTTAGCAAAATTTTTGCTTTGTCATAGTGTTATCGTTTGGTATTCCGGAAGAACCCTCCGGAGCTCTTAGATCCAGATTCCAGAATGCCAAACGAACAAGTTGCAACCCTTTTCTTGATTCTGAAGTTTAGATTTGGTTATTGTGCGCTGGGTTGTTGCATTTGGGTGATCAAACGTTCACACAGCTGTTCTGTGAATATTGATATTCCTCAATAACAGCAACGAATGTCTCCACCTTGGGCTTTTATTTTGAGTAAACTCCTTACCTAAGCAAAAATCAACAGCAAGGTATGAATATGACGATAATAGAGAATTGGAGAGGATGAAATGTTTGGCCTGTGCATTTTTTTCATAACTGTTTCCTTTTAACTCCAAATCTTAGGCTTAGGCCTTTTCGATTGGCAATCTGGAACAGCGATTCGATACGTGTGAACACTTCTCATTTCGATTCTGAAATCAAATTCAGAACAATTTCTGTTCAGAACAAGAACTGTCATTCTGTCCCCAATCGAAAACAAGTACATAACATTTGACAGTTTGACTTTTTAATTGTGCGCATGTATGCGTGCTTCTGGTTTTGATTTGTTCTCCAATCCAGAATCGTTGATCTCTTCTTTTCAGACGAAGAACTGTCATCTCGTGCCAAATAAACTTTTTCAGATGCATTTGAAAGGCTTCCGGACGCTACTGGAGGACCAAGCGAAAATGCTTTCAGTCATTCATGATAACGAAAAGACAAAGTGACATTTGATGTCGATGGAGCTTTTTCCACTTGTTTTTCAAATTTGATGTTTTTCACTGACAACACTCTTTGTTTGGAAATGTTTCCTTTGTTGGGCTTTATTTCAAATTTTATTTATTATTTCGGCCATTGTTTCATTTTATAAAAGAAAGTGACGAAATCAGGAAGTATCATCCAAAATATTCAGTCTTTTTTTGGGTGTTGATTTCAAATTGATTTAGGCGCTTTTTCCAAACTGCTGTAAATTTTGATTTATGGTATTCTGTTTTTCTATGAAGTCGCATAGTTATGAAAGTATGCCAGGTGGGCCACTTAAAAAGCTCGACGGGCCACATGCGGCCCGCGGGCCGCAGGTTGAGTATAGCTGTCTTATACACATATATTTTTTAAATAAGTATTGCAGGTATTCACTGTATTTCCTTTTGTTTCACTTTTTTATTTAGTTTGATTAGCTTTTTTTACTTTTTTAAAATCTCTATACACTTTCCTATAGCTCGGCAAAAATGACAAGCACCTCAATGATTTTTTTCTTTTTTTTTTTTAATCTTGCGCCCCAAAATTCAGCCGTGTAACTGCACGCCGACCCTGTGTCAATGCATCTGTGTTTGTGTAGTTCTTCTTTTATGTTTTCACTTGTGTTATTGTAGTGTGCGGGTTTGTTTGATGGAATTTGATGCAAATTGTAGTAGATTCAAAGAAAGTCTGAAGGTTTTGTTAGCAAAAGGGTAAAATTGTTTATTGGTAGCATTCTGTTTAAGCTCCACATTTTATTTTAACCTCTAAGTTAGCTAATAGTCGACATTAGTGTTTGATTATTAGTAAGGCCCAATGTCAATATATAAAGTCTTTGATTGATATTTAACTAATTTAGGGACTCAAGCATGCCTCTTATATTAGCATAGTGATCGCGTATCAATATATTGCGCATTGCTTTATTTTGCAATAACTGCAATCTATTATATATTATATATATAACAGAAATACAGCAGGCTGGGACAATACTCAAAATGAGGTTTAATTATAACATTGTAAACTTTTGTTGCACTGTTCATTGTAAGGCTTGTCCTGATTTTGCGTAAAACTCCCAATTTTTTTTACACTTTTTTGCATAAATAGTCAATATGTTCTTTCCACGAGAGCTTATTATCCAATATAACACCAAGATACTTTATATGAGACACAATTTCAAGGGGATAGTTTTCCACAGTACACATATTAAAGGTAATATCATTAGCGTTTTCATTTTTGTTCAGTTCTGCGCATCCATCAAAATCAATGGAAAATGGCGAATCCCGTGACCCCCACTCGTTAAACATCAAAATTTGTTGTGTGTTATGTGTTCATTTGTTACTTATTTATAAGCAAATACAATTGTTTCAAGCTTTTTAGTGTTTATTAACATTATTTTGTCATGCAAACAACATTCCTTCCTAGTTTTTAGTGTTATTTAAATTATCCTTTTGTGTTTGTTTTCTTCGTTGTTGTTGTAATACAGCGGACGGGGTCACGTAAGGCGGCCATCTTTTCTTTCTTTGACAGTTCTCATTTCGGACAACATGCGCAAGATAATACCTTAGATATATGTACTGTGATAGTTTTCGACATGGATGGATATGGTGGGAGGTATCAACGAAACATTTATAAACATACACTTTGACTTTTCCATATTTAACAACAGACGATTCATTTTAAGCCAGTTATTTATTGCACAAAGATCTTCATTCATATTGTTTATACAAGTTGTTACATCACGACCAGAGATACACAAAAGTCCATCATCAGCAAAAAGCTTGAGCCACGAATGTTTTAACACTTTTTCCATATCATTTATATAAACAAGGAATAAAAGTACACCGAGAAGAGTGCCTTGGGGTATCCCTATATTAACTGACAATGGCCCTGATATTTTTCCATTTACAGTGGTCCGTTGAGATCTGCCATCAAGAAAGCTCCGAAACCATTCCAGTTCCGTGCCTCTAACACCGATTTTATAAAGTTTTTGCAATAAAATGGAAATATTAACTGTTTCAAACGCTCGTTTAAGGTCTATAAATACCGCAATTACTAAGTTTCTATTGTCTATTTCTGTCTTCCAATTATTTATAACGAAGTTTAAACATGTTTCACAAGAATGATTTTCTCGAAAACCAGACTGATTTGTACACAATATTTGTTCACTAGTAAGGTGTTCTTGTAACTGTGTCATAACTATTTTTTCAAGAACTTTCTCATATATAGGTACCACATTTATAGGGCGATAGTCCTTACAGAATTTAGCATCAGGTATTTTTTTAGTAGGTACAATTAATGACTCCTTCCACGTAGGTGGGAATATACCGGACGCCAACGATGAGTTAATAATTCTAAGGATTACAGGTCCCACTATATTTATTGCATCTTGGAGCATTTTAGATTTCATGAAGTTGAAGTCATTTTTTGTATTTATATTTTGTATTGCACTTAATGTTTGTTCTATATTAACTTGGGAAAACTTAAAGTCTATATTGCACTCTTCAACCAAACATATAAAACTAGGATAGGTAACAGAACAAGTCAAACTTACAATACTTTGAACAAAAAATTTGTTAAGCTCATCACTTATTATTGCACTATCGTTTACTTTATTGCCATTATCTAATTGCACTTCTGTTATGTTTTCAGTTTTATTGTTATGTAAAACATACCTTTTTAATTGTTTCCACATATCTCTTTGACAATGTGCGTTGTCAACTTTTCTTCTTATAAAACTTGATATAACATTCAACCATTTTTTTTATATATGTTTCGATACCGCCTATACTCATTCCAGTCACTATTATTGTTTGTCAAAGCTGCTCTGCGATAGAGGTATATTTTATGGGCTTTATCTTGTTGAAGATCATAATTAAACTATTCTGCATTCACATAAGGGACACTTCTTTCAACTACCATAGAATTTACAATACTTATTATATTTGTTGCAAATTGCTCGCTAAGCGTGTTAATATTATATGGTTGATCGGGGTCAAAGTTTTGGAAAAAGGTACTTGAATTTAGCTTAAATAGGAATTCATCAGTATCGTACTTACAATATTTGATCAATTTTGAATTAAAAATTTTCGCTTTTTTGCACTTAATTAATATTTCTATCGATTCATGATCACTTATTTTAAAAGAGCTGTTAACTTTCGAAACAATAAGAGAATCATCATTTGTCATTACATAATCGATTAGAGTTCTTGAAGTTTGTGTAATTCTTGTCGGTTCATTAATGGTCATACATATATTATTATCATTCAAACATTCAGCCAGTCTACGACGATATGTATCTTGAGTTTCAAACCAATTAATATTAACGTCACCACATAAAACATAGAAATTATTGCACTGCTGAAGGAAGTCAATCCATTGGACAAAATTATTACAAAATTCGACTTTAGAACATAAATGAGATATATAAATTGCACCCATGTGTATCACAGAATTATTACTATATTGCACTTTTATTATTAAACACCAACATTTCATCTCGACAGTAAATTTTTTAACAAGTGAGCATTTCAAATTATTTTTAACGTAAAAAGATATTCCACTTTTTCAATTAAACAATTGATGAGCAAATAACCATCCAACTTTAAACTAGAAATGTTATGATTTAACGTTACGTGTGTTTCTGTTAATATTGTAATATTTTCTCAGGTTCGTTAATAAAACTTATTTACTTTATTCAAAACGTCCACTTATTTATTTCGCAAAATAAAACACTTTACTTTTCATACTACAAACAAAACGGTTTATTATTCACCACTGAATTAGTTCACAAACTTTACTTTTCACTTTTATTACAACCAACTTTATTCATTCACGATTAAAAACAAACTGTCTCGTTGCCGTTCAAACCTGTGCCTTTTATACTTGTTTTCCAAACTCTCGAAATAAGGAGAACGTTCTGGTCTCTGCTTCCAGAGCTTTCCGTAGGGGAAATTTCCCAATAATTTCCCTTCCAAAAGCTTTTATTTGACAGCTGGTAAATCTGCTATAATCCGGCAGATGGCGCTTCCTTCGTTTGAGAGTTGCTATAATTATAGCTAATAAGGGTATGTTTGCACTGCGACCGTAAGTTTTATTGTGTCCTTTTGCATTTCGTAGTCGTTATAGTTCAAATATGGAAGGTTATTACACTGCCCCCCTCTTAGGATTGATCGTCCCGAGCAAATCCATCACTTCCATCACCATTATAATAATGTAAACGGTCGCTGTGAACTACTTTTAGCTTGCCTCTTAATCCTCTCTGAATGCGGTAGACGACATCGTTTATTCGTGTTACAACAGTATAAGGGCCTTCCCAATTTTGTTGAAGCTTCGGTGAGAGTCCCTTCCGACGGTGGGGATTATAAAACCACACAAGGTCTCCCACTTGGAATCCTGTCGTTGTGGCTTTTGCGTCATATCTTGTTTTCATCCGATCACTCGATAGCTTTATATTTGCCCTCGTCCTTTCGTGAATGTCAACTAGCTTTTCTTTGAGGTTGTCCACGTAGTCGTCTATTCCTTGTGGCTCACTTGTAGAACATCCAAATTTGATTTCACTTGGTAGTCGTATTGTGCTCCCGAGCAGGATTTCTGATGGTGTATGTCCTGTTGAGCTATGTACCGCACTTCGATAGGCCATCAAGAATAACGGAATATGCCGATCCCAGTCTCGTTGGTTGTCGCTTACAACTTTGGAAAGGTGTTCTTTAAGGGTCCGGTTGAATCGTTCAACCATCCCATCAGATTGTGGGTGAAGCGGTGTTGTCCTTGTCTTTTTAATGCCAAGGAGTGTACAAACTTCCTGAAAGATTTTGGACTCGAAGTTCCTCCCTTGATCTGAATGGAGTTCCATAGGTACACCAAACCTGCTTACCCAGTTGAAAACAATCTGATCCGCGACTGTTTTGGTTTCCTGGTTTGGGATGGCAAATGCCTCAGGCCACTTGCTGAAGTAGTCCATTACTACCAGGATGTATCGGTTTCCGTTTTCGGTTTCTGGAAAAAGGCCTGCAACGTCTATTGCAATCCTCTCAAAGGGCGTGCCCACATTATACTGCTGCATTCTACTCTGGACTTTTCTGCCTGGTCCCTTGCTTGCAGCACAAGTATCACATTTTCGGCACCATTTTTCGACGTCTTCTCTTGCGTGTAGCCAGTAGAATCGCTGCCTTACCTTTTCCAGTGTCTTATTGACACCCAAATGTCCTCCGGAAGCTCCATCATGCAGCTCTTGCAGAACGTCATTAACTTTGGAACGAGGTATGACTAGCTGCATCACATATGATTTGCCGTCTGTGGATTCCCATTTACGTCTTAGTACTCCTTCTTGTACATGAAGCGAGTCCCATTGTGCCCAATACGCTTTAAGAGTTGGACTTCTATCGGAGATGTCACCCCATTCTGGTTTCTCTTGGTGTTCCTTCCACGCAAGAATGGGTTCAATATCCGAGTCTTCTTGTTGGGCAGTCCTCAGTTCTTCATTACTCCAACCGTAAATGGGATCGGCTCTTAATCGCTGGATGGAAGCAACTTCCTTCTCTTCCTGACGTGTGCAGTGCTTGCAGTCCGGTTTGCATGGTCTCCGAGATAAAGCATCTGCATTTGAGTGCAACCTTCCTCTTCGATGTTGGATCTGGTAGTCGTATGTCTGCAATCTCTCAATCCATCTTGCCACTTGACCTTCTGGATTTTTGAAGTTCAAGAGCCAATTAAGTGCGCCATGATCTGTTCGAAGAAGGAACTTCTGTCCATAGATGTACTTATGGAAGTGTTTTGTTGCCGATACTAAAGCTAGAAGTTCTCTTCTGGTCACACAGTAATTTCTTTCTGGCTTTGAGAGCACCTTGCTGTAATAGGCAACGACCTTCTCTTCTCCTTCGTGGACTTGTGATAGTACGGCACCAATTCCTACGTTACTTGCGTCAGCGTCGATGATGAAAGGTTTCCCTGGTGTCGGATAGGCCAAAACTGGTGTATTGCATAGGCGCTGCTTAAGTTCCTGGAAGCTTTTCTCGCACTCGCTTGACCATTTGAACGGTTTGCTTTTCTCTGTTAGCTGGTGCAAACTTTTCGCGATCCCAGCAAAATCCTTCACAAATCGTCGATAGTACGTGGCTAGACCAAGAAAGCTCCGGAGTTGATGTTTATCCTGTGGTGTCGGCCAATTCTTTACGGTGTCAACTTTTTCAGGATCAGTCTTCACTCCTTGGGAAGAGATGATATGTCCCAAGTATTTTACCTCAGACTTGAAAAACTCGCACTTGTCTGGATTCAATTTCAAGTTTGCTTCTCGAAGCCTCTGGAACACGGCCTTAAGGTTTCCACAATGCTCATCAAATGTCTTACCATAAACAATGACATCGTCCAAATAGACTAGGCAAGATTTCCAAGTAAGTCCTTGTAAAACGCACTCCATCAAACGCTCAAATGTTGCCGGAGCGTTGCATAGTCCGAAAGGCATCACTTTAAATTGCCACAGACCATTTCCTGTGGAGAAAGCCGTCTTTTCTCGATCTTCTGGATGGATTTCTACCTGCCAGTAGCCACTCTTTAAGTCCAATGTTGAAAACCATTCAGCACCTTCCATCGCATCCAGAGTATCGCTGATTCTTGGCAGAGGGTAGCTGTCTTTCTTTGTCACATCGTTCAGCCTCCGATAGTCCACACAAAATCGAGTACTTCCGTCCTTCTTTTTGACAAGAACAACTGGGGATGCCCAAGGACTTTTTGAGTTTTCGATTAGCCCATCTTTCTTCATGGTCGATATCATCTCTTCAACTTCGGCTTGTTTGGCTAATGGGAGACGTCTTGCTGGTTGTCGAATAGGTCTTGCGTCTCCTGTGTCGATTCGATGCTGCACCAGTTGTGTTCGACCAAACTGCCCACTGGGTGAAGAGAGTATATCACCGTACTCGTGAAGGAGGCTTCCAGCAACACTTAGCTGACGTTCAGTTAATTTGGATGACTTCAGAATTTTTGCCTTCATAGAGTTCACTTTGCCGGGGTCCACAGATTTTTGTGCGTCAGCTTCTGTAATTTTAGTTATTGCGGATACGGATTCACATTTTCCAACAACTTCTCCTTTTCTAAGCTTGACTTCGTACGGTTTGATGTTGAGTATCCGTACGGGCACCATGTTGTTCTTTGGCGCCACAAGGGTCTTCCCTAGGATGATGTTTTGAGAAGACTGTTCAGAGTCTGGTTCCACCATTAGGTATCGATGGCTACCCAAATCTCCCTTTATTTTTGTCCAAACGAACACTTCTGAAGAAGGTGGCAGGCAAATATCTTCCTTTATGACAGTCCTCAGAGTTGATGAATTTTCATTGCCATAAACCATAGGAATCTCCACATTTCGGTACTTGAGAACTTGCTTCCCGATATCGAGGATTACTCCATGCTCTTTCATAAAGTCGATTCCAATAATGCACTCGTCACATATATCTGCTACCAGAAACAGATGTGAGAACTCCAGTTCTGCCAAACGGATCGTCAGACGAACCTCCCCGTACACTCTGGCTGCCTCTCCTGTTGCAGTTTTCAGACGGTAGGCGTTGGTGTTATGCAGCCATGTCATCTTCACCAAGTCTCTTCGAACAATGGAGGCAGTGGCACCAGTGTCAATCGTAGCCACTTGTTTCTTACCGTTTAATGTTGCCTCCACAGTCAGACTTTTGTTATTTCGTTTAGTCTGCGAGACCTGGACGGTGGTGATTCTAGGGTCATCTATACCAGAAAACATCTTCTGCTCTTCTGAGTTGGTGCTTATGCGTTTCCCGGGTGAAAAACAGGCCGAGTTGGAGTACTTACTGTTGTTGTTGCTGTTTCTGCTTCCGTAATGTTGACATGCAGGTCTTGTAGGTGGCAATCTGCACTGGCGTTGGAGATGTCCGGTCTTGTTGCAGTTCCAGCATCGAGCAGGTCCATCTCGCTGGTTCCTTTGGAATGCAGTTCTCTGGCAAGAACACTCCTCAATTTCTATTTCTCTTACCCGATGAACTCCTTGAGAAGCCTGTTCTGCTGCTTCCATAGTCAGGGCGAACGCTAATGCTTCAGGGAGCGTGTGTTTTCCAGCCGTTCGAATTGCTCGCTGAAGGTTGATGTCAGAAACAGCACGAACAAAGGCTTCTGTTGCGAATTGGTTAATGATTTCATCTCCTGCAGCTGGATATGCCAGATGCGCCAGTCGTGCGATGTCTGCTTGAAGCTGTTGCAGAGTTTCTCCCCTTTTCTGGACTCTTGTATTGAGTTGAACACGGAAGACTTCTTGCATATGGCCATCTCCAAAGCGTTTGTTAATGGCCTGAACAAGAGCGCTGAAGTTGCCATTCTTTTCTGCTGGTATGGTTTGCAGCAGCTCAGCAGCAGTTCCTCTAAGAGCAAGCGTCAGAGCTATATATTTGTCTTCGTCGTCCCAGCCGTTCGTTGCTGCAGCTGCCTCAAACTGCTTCTTGTAGATTGACCAAGAAGTTTGTCCATCGAAGGTTGGTGGATGCATCTCCTTTCTCCTAGGACAGTCACCAGAACTTTCTCGAACCTTCATCTTCCTTACTTTGTCTAATTCCTTGGTAATGGATTCAATTTTATCTTCCATATTTTCGAACTTTGCTTCTACTGTTGACAATTGCTTATCCACAGTTGAAAATTGTCTATCGACTCGCTCGTCAAGGGCAACAATTCTGTTGTCAAAGGCATCTAACTTACCTTCGAGTAAATTTGTCTGTTCTTGGAATTGTTGAAGAAGATTCTTTTCTTGTTTTTCGAGCAGACTCTTTTGTTCTTGGCTTTGTTGTTCTAGAAGATTCTTCTGCTCTAGGCTTTGCTGTTCGAAACGTTCGAGAAGATTCTTTTGCTCATTGCGTTGTTCTTGGCCTTGTTGTTCTAGAAGATTCTTTTGTTCATGGCTTTGTTGTTCTAGAAGATTCTTCTGCTCTAGGCTTTGCTGTTCGAAACGTTCGAGAAGATTCTTTTGTTCTTGGCTTTGTTGCTCGAATCTTTCGAGAAGATTCTTTTCCTGGGTTTCAAATTTTGCGAGCAGCTGAGACAGCATATTGGTCATGCCCGATGTACTTACTTGGTCTTGTTGTTCTTCCATTTCAATGTCGAATATAAACGTGTCCGGGTTTTTTCCACATCTTCTTAAATCTTCTTGCAGACGAATTATAAGATCATTCTTTGTTCCAGCAGTAGGAAGATCTCGCTTATTCAGTTCTGCCTTGAGTTCCACTACATTTAAATCATTCAAAGATTTACCCATTGTCTTTTTTTTTTTTTTTTTTTTTTTTACTTTTCACACAATAAATTTACTGAGTGCACAGATAAATTAAGTTTTATTCCACTTCTAACACCAATGTAATATTTTCTCAGGTTCGTTAATAAAACTTATTTACTTTATTCAAAACGTCCACTTATTTATTTCGCAAAATAAAACACTTTACTTTTCATACTACAAACAAAACGGTTTATTATTCACCACTGAATTAGTTCACAAACTTTACTTTTCACTTTTATTACAACCAACTTTATTCATTCACGATTAAAAACAAACTGTCTCGTTGCCGTTCAAACCTGTGCCTTTTATACTTGTTTTCCAAACTCTCGAAATAAGGAGAACGTTCTGGTCTCTGCTTCCAGAGCTTTCCGTAGGGGAAATTTCCCAATAATTTCCCTTCCAAAAGCTTTTATTTGACAGCTGGTAAATCTGCTATAATCCGGCAGATGGCGCTTCCTTCGTTTGAGAGTTGCTATAATTATAGCTAATAAGGGTATGTTTGCACTGCGACCGTAAGTTTTATTGTGTCCTTTTGCATTTCGTAGTCGTTATAGTTCAAATATGGAAGGTTATTACAATATCAAAACATCTATATCAACATTATCTACAAAGCACTGTATTTCCGAAAAAATTATTTGCCAAACCTTGAATATTTAAGAACACGCAATTTATAATTGCTTAATTGCTAGCAATCAATGCGGTCTTTAGCTATTTTTATTCTTCTTAGGAGTGATGGACAGTTAGGGTCATTGGCCGTGTGATCAGTATCAATATCAAGATGCAGGTTTAATCTTGCTGCGGTACAATTGACACATTTTTTTGATTCACTAACACATTCATTTACATCGTGGTCCTGCACATTTAACACAAACTTTTTCCTTTTCACAATCTTTCGCTATATGATTGTATTCACAACATTTAAAACATCTTAACACTTTATAATGGGGATACACCTTACAATAATCCCATCCGATACAAATTTTATTCAACTCAAGTAGAAGTGCATTGGCAACACTATCTACTTCAATTATGGCATTATACCATTTGGTTTTTGGAGACATATAGACAAGCCATAAGGGGGGTTCACATGGACCAACATTGCTTGACAACATGGCTTGATTTGATCATTTGAACGCAAGAAACAACCGCTTGACAGCCAATGTTGTATGGTTTTTAAAAGATTTTGAATACTTGTTCCATTTCCATCAAGCGATGCTGTCATGCCATGTAAACCCCCCTATAGAAGAAGAAGTAAGGCCGCACCTCCATTAGAAATATTTATTTCAGATATTATATCAGACATTATTTCTGAAGTTTATATTTCTTTACTATGTGGGCAAATTATGTCGTGACATTTCATTTTTCGCGAAAAATCAAACAGTAAAAAAGACCATCAAGTAAGTGGTAAAAAATGAGTTTCAAATCACTTTTTGGCTTCACAAGACATAATTTCCATACAAAGTCAAATTATAACATGGAATTTCCACTGAAATGAAGGAATATAACATGAAAATGTGCAAATCAGTATCAACACTCGACGTCTTGTGGGAAATTTGTGCCCGGTCAAGTTGAGGTGTCACAAAACGTCAAAATTTATTTTTCCGTTTATTTCTTCTAAGAAGACAAGAAATAAATAGAGAAATCTATGTCTGAAAATAAAAAAAATCCAGACATAAGGGGACTCCACAAGAAATATTGACTACATGACACATTTCTTGCAATCATTTATTTCAAGTGGAGGCTCAGGGTAAAGGAAGTGGTGTATATCACATATACAGTGTACGTGAGTGAAGCAGCAAGAATTGAAAAAAAAAAACAAATTGAGATTCATCTGTCATTTTGCCGAGCTGAAAGGAAGTGTTTTGAAATTTCAATTTGTTAAACAAGTGAAAAAGTTTATTTAAACTAAATAAAAAAGTGAAATAAAAGTTAGAATAGTGAATACTATCAATAATTTATTTAAAAAATATAAAACAGCATGTGGTGGCTACGTTAAATCCTCTAAAAACGCCTATACTAAGGAGTATACAATCATTTTATTTTACAAGTTAATTTTGTCTGATATTTACATATAAAGTAACGTGAAGTGATGTTTTTTCGGTAAATAAATTATCTAAGAATACTTTAAAATTAAGATTGTATCGCAATTTGCTATAAAAATAACAAATTTGTTGAAAACAAAAATATACTTTAATCCAGTGATTTCGTTGAGACTCATCTGTCAAATGAGAAATTCTCGCACAGGGTCGATCTAGTTTTTGTTGGTGGTGGCAAGGCGCTCAAATCCGTTTAGCGCCCGTAGTGCAGAGTTATTTTTTAACGCTTTAAATAAAATATTTTTAAAGGGGTAACAGCAGACCTCTATTTATCTTGTTGGATTTGTATCTTCGTCAAGAAGTGCTTATTTCGGTTTAAAAGTACGCTACCATAAAAAACATCACTTTATTAAGTAGAATATGAGAGAAAACTTACCTGTGAAAAGAAAAAATTGTGCACCGTATTTTAGGCGTTTTTATATATGGGTCAATATTTCAAAACATTAATATTTTTCACTCCAAAGTGGACCCTAGCTCAAAAGAACCTATATTGGTAGACGAACAATTATGTCTCTTAATAACTCTATAATAACCACTTTAAAACAAGGAATCATAACATTTGATCAAATCTAACGGTTTTTTAAGTCAGGGGAATGATACTTGTATCAGGGGAATGACAAAAATTTATATTTACTCCGTTGATTAGATCGATATTTAATTTTGCGAATGGTTTCAGTAGTGTAAAGAAAAAAGAGAACAAATACTAACATGAAAAATAGCAGCCACGACTATGTTGCACGAACTTGCTCTCGTGATTCAAGGATTTTGCGTGACTAAACATTTTATAGTAATAATCGTATTTTTTATGATATTTTGACCGAGAAAAATCAAAACTACAAAAATTACTGTAAATATGTTTAAATGTAATATTATTGATTCTTCTAGAGTTACCAAAACGCAATCAATCATTATAATGAAAACTTGAAAGTCAGGGGAATGACCCAAAAAATGATGTCAGGGGAATGACTCCGAAGGGTGTTTTATGAGAATTAAATGGAGGTTAGTAGAAAATTAGATGGTTTATATTATTTTTCACGTAGGCCCTTGTAAAAGACACAGACGAGTAAAACTTTTTAATTTTTATACCACACGGTTTAGTAAAAAACACGCGTTAGAGGAATGACAATTTCGCTTGACGAAAAACAAAATCATTGCCTTAACTTGAAATAAAAAAGACAACAAAGTTTTTTTGAAACCCTTGCTTCAATTTTCATGAAGAGCAATTCTGTACCGTTAAACAACAAAAAAAATCAGTTTTCTATTTTGAGCCTATGTATATTTTTTTTAAATTTCCTTTGGTGGGATAGAAATGATCAATTTATGGGGGACACTTACTTAATAGCTCCTATTTAAAAAAATAAAGCAACGAAAAATCATTTAACTATTTTTTAGTTAGGATGCATATATTATTAAAAAGACTGCATCATTAGATTTTTTGTATCGTTTTTAGTTTCGTTGCTAAAATTCAGACAGTGTGGTAAGTAGGCCTGGGAACACGTCAGGGGAATGACATTTTGGGTGTTTAAATGGAGATAGCGGGTATGATATTTTGTTTAACTTTATTTTTTCTAGAGCGAATATTAGAACCCGTTTGTTTCAAGCCATCCAATTAACAAACTTATAATAAAATTTTGTACTTCGGTTCAAAAATGAAGGAGACTGAAATATTAATATTTTGAAATATTGACCCATATATGATTTAATGCAGCACCACATGTTTTTTATATATTTCTTATCAATAAAGTTTTTCAAAGTATTCACTATATAAACTTTCATTTCACTTTTTTATTCAGTTCAATAGGCTTTTTCACTATTCTTATGATGCAAAATCTCTATATACTTTTCTACAGCTCGGCAAAATGACGGAAGCATCTCAATTGTTTTTTTCTTTTTTTTTTAAATCTGGCTTCCTTTGGGCGCCCCAGCCTTCAGCCGTGTAACTGCACTGCGACCCTGGGGCAATGCATTTGTGTTTGTGTAACTCACACTATTTTGAAAAATGCTTCACTGTTTCCACGATATGCCAGTTCCTTTAAGGCCTGGTCAAACAGAGCGCGGTCCGGCGATCTTTGTAAAAATTTACAAAGAAAATTTGACCGTCGCGTTCTTTCTCTCCCAGTAAAGTATTGACCGTCCCGTCGGATCGCGCTCTGTTTGACCAAGCCTTTACTTCTTTTTCTTTGAGACAAGCACACATTTTTATCTCATGGTCACCCAGCTGGTTTTGACATCTAATTGCGCGAATGAGATCGATATCACTAATCAACTCTTTCATTCCCACTACTAGAATTCTTGGTTTTTTTTTAACAGGGACATTAATGCCATAATTTTCTTGCATTTTTTTTTTTGATTTCACTTCCAATTTTTTGTATGGACTCTTTATTTGCCTGTATAAGCAAAGCTCCATTTTGAATATTTTTCACTTTGTTTATTTTGAGAGCCATGTTCAAGGGATTAATTACACTACGTACATCCTCATGTGTTTTAATATTATTTTGGTTAATTTTCGGTTTAATCACAATGCACTCATTCTTTTCCTTGAGTGCTTGAGCATACGATATTGTAGGTGATGTTTGTTTGAGTGTGTGAGAGCTGTTTTTTTTTTAATCAGATCAACTGCTTCCTTCAACTCGATGCTCATTTTAGCAATTTCAGATAATTTATCGGAAAAGATTTTCAAAATGTTGTTGCAGTCAGTGCAAAAATATTTCATGCCAATTACTGTGTCAAGCATTTTCACATCATACTCAGTCATGTTGACACATTTTGCATGATATCTTTTCCCGCACATCCCACTACACTTCACCGTTTGTTTAGGTTGCATTTTTTGTTTTGTACAGCTAGGCTCTCCGCACTCAGCCATTGCTTCACTCATTTTTATTTTTATTATATGTATGTAACGGGTGATTTTTTAGCTGGTTTGGTTTTGGCAACACTGGTTTTGACAGCTGACGTGTGTTTAGTACCTTGTGTCACTGTCAAACAGCTTCAGTTTGGTTTGCAATTTAACCATGGATCGTCTTACAAATGAACAACGCTTGCAAATTATTGAATTTTACTATCAAAATTCGTGCTCGGTTCGAAATGTTCATCGCGCGCTGCTTCCATTTTATGGTCGGCATTCTCGACCTTCTGAGCAGTCTATTCGGAAGATTGTGACCAAATTTCGCACCAAATTTACTTTGTTGGACATTAAACCACCAACACGTTTACGTACTGTGCGTAGTGAAGAAAATATTGCGGCCGTATCAGCTAGTGTGACAGAAGACCGCAAAATGTCGAATCGCAGCGTTACTGTCAATGGTGAACGCTACCGAGCGATGATAACAAACTTTTTTTTGCCCGAAATGGAAGTTCTTGACTTGCATGATATGTGGTTTCAACAAGACGGTGCCACATGCCACACAGCACGCGAAGCAATGGCGCAATTGCGAGGCGAGTTTGGTGAACAGTTAATTTCACGTTTCGGGCCGGTCAATTGGCCGCCTAGATCGTGCGATTTGACACCATTAGATTATTTTTTGTGGGGGTATGTCAAGGCTAATGTCTATAGGGACAAGCCCGCTTCGATTGACGCACTGGAAGCCAACATCCATGCATTCATTCGTGAGATACCGGCCGATATGTGTGAAAGAGTATGCCAAAATTGGACTCAGCGGATGGGCTACCTGAGACGCAGCCGCGGTCAACATTTGCATGGCATTATCTTTAAACATTAAATTGCAAGGTTCAAACTATCGATTCAAATAAATATTTCATTCATTTTTTCGAATTTTTTGTGTTTTTTTTTTTTTAAAGTTCTAAACCTCTTAAAAAATCACCCGTTATATTAAAATTATCACTCAATAAAAACAAAGGATTTGATTTTGAATGTTGATTTAACTTTTAATTTCAATTCTTATTGCCACAATTTATGAATACAAATTAATAAAAAATTGAAGAAACGGATTGAGTAGCTTATTAGCTTTCAAGAACACAATTTTTTTGATTTAATAATATCCAATTTTAGGAGTAGTCAAGCTTAATCGGGCTAGCGCTTATAAAACACGTCCGTCTTATTAGAAAACTCACTCAGGTTTCTCAGGTTTACTTATCTATAGACATATACAGTGGATCACAGCTTATTTGACCCACCGTTTACTCAAAACTTTAAAAGAGAATATCTCTTCAACGAAGCAAGTAATCAACAAAATAAAAACGCGAAAATGTTAATTTAGTTTTTAACTAAAACATAACAACTTCATTTATTTATTTTTAATTAAAACTAGAAAACAAAATAACAAAAACAAATTAGAATCAATATTTCAGGGTAAAAGCTTATTTGACCCATTTTAAAAATGCAGTAAAATTATTATTATTTATTAATAAAAAGACACATTTTGCATAATCTTAATATTTGGTATGTCCTCCCTTTTGATTTATAACTGCCTTAAGCCGATTTTGATAAGAATCCACCAGTTTGTTTGTCGTTTCCACAGGTATTCTTGCCCATTCTTCAACTAAAGCCGTCTTTAGGTCATTTTTGTTAGAAATAATGGGACCAACTACAACCACATACCAAAATATCAAAACGGCAATTTCTGAAACTCTTGCAGCCAAATTAATAAACGCGGAATAGCGAAAGGTTAGCCTTATTCCATGGATTAAGTGCAAAATGTTAATAATAAAACAAAATTTCAGCTATGTGACGTTTACTAAACTAAACCACCGGAGCAGATGGTTTAGCGAAGGAATAAGCAGCACTCTTTTTTTTTTATTGGCGTTGGTATCAAAAGATTTACATTTTCAATAACATTTTATTTCTATGCACGATTACTTCATTAGGTTCTGAAGAATATAAAGCAAAATGTTATTTATAAATGGTTTGGTTAATATGCATGAATTTACTTTGTCTTTGGTGCTCCAACTCTCGCTTCTTTTCCTTTTTTTTATTAAATTTTCCCTAATACCTAATAATAATTTAGATAAACATAAACAAGAAATTTCTTAGGTATGTTTGGTAACTTGAAATTCTAAAATGTCAAAACCCATACGGAAAAAACCCAAGCTTCCGAAACTTGGTACAAATTTCAGGATACTTAACAGACCTCATACGGTAAACGTCACTTTACTATTCCACGAACATTAATTTTTTTTTAATGAGAAATTTTAACCTGTGGCTTAACTCTTATTTCATGGTTTAGTTAAATCGTGGAGTAAAGGTAGAATAAGCGTTTTTTATTAATAGCGCTGTTGGAGTTTTGTTTAAGGGACAATAATTATTTCGAATATAACAAGTTATTCTACAATCAGACATTTGGTATGCCCATGGGCAACCCCCTTTCACCGACAATAGCAGATATTGTTCTAGACGACCTACTTGACAACGCTATTGAAGATTTAAAAAAAGAAAACATAGAAATCAAGTTCATCACTAAATATGTGGATGATATATTCGCAATAATTAAACAAAAAGATCAAGACCAAATTTTAAAAACACTGAATCAGTACCACACAAAAATAAAATTCACAATAGAAGTAGAAGAAAACAACCAAATACCGTATTTAGACACATTACTAATAAGAGAAAACAATAAAACAATATTCAACTGGTACTCGAAACCTTCATCATCGGGGAGACTTGTTAACTTCCACTCAACGCAACCACTAACTCAAAAAATTAATACCGCTAAAAATTTAATAAATAACATTTTCTACCTTAGTGATGAACGATTTCATGAAGAAAACAAACACAAAATAGTTACAATACTAAAAATGAATAGCTTTCCACGGTACATTATCGATAAACTTATAACGAAAAAACAACAAAAAGATAACTCTAACAAAAAAGTTTTATTGAACGCAGACGGCAACGCTAAGATATTTGCCAAGGTTCCTTTTATTCCAAATTTGACAGAAAGTAGAAATCTCTTCAAAATAATAGGAGCAGAGAACAACATCACGTTCAGACACAAGTCCAACGAAACTCTTAAGGCTTGGTCAAACAGAGCGCGGTCCGACGGGACGGTCAATACTTTACTGGGAAAGTAAGAACGCGACGGTAAAATTTTCTTTGTAAATTTTTACAAAGATCGTCGGACCGCGCTCTGTTTGACCAGGCCTTTAACAAACTGTTCACAAACACCAAAACACCAATTCCAAAAGAGCTACTAAACGATGTTATTGGGCGCGTTCAATGTTTGAATGGATAGCCTATCTAGGATAGCTTTGTATCCATGTATGTGTTTGAATGCAAGTCAGCTGTTGATGACATTTCTCATAGGATAGCTTTGTATCCTAAAATTTTTAGGATAGCTTGGGATCTCTTTTCTGCCAGCAGCTGTTTCTTCATCAGCTGTGTTTTAACAAGGGATTACAACAACACAAACCTATCCAGATCGCTTTAGTTCGGTGTTTGAACGTGGCCATTTATGAGATCGGTTGCAATGGAAAAGAAGGCGAGGATTGTAACTTGGTTTACATCGGCACGACTAAAGGTAGAACTAGAATAGGCGGACGCTGTTGGAAGCTTATGTCAAAACCGACCGAAAAGTAGCTTTCCGAAACGTCAATTTCATAAGTCACCCATAATACACTTAAGTGGTTGAATGTGGAAAACAAAATGTAAATAATTTTTTGTTCAAAGTTAATTTTCTCATAATTATTCACATCACGGAGTGACAGACTTTTAATTATTTACTTTGCGAAACCACTAAAATTCGAAGTGATATAAATTAATTAAAAGAAAATTAAATATTTTACTTCACTCATACATAAAGCAGAAAAAAAAGTTGAAAAACTGCACCAAGCGCCAAATTCTTTTTAGTTTGTCTCCACCATCTTGATTTTGCATTCGCCCACTTACGAAAAAGCGGTCGGTGAGCGCTCTTACGTCCGACGGCAAAAGTTAACGAAAACTAATCGAAAAGCTCCACTTCGCAGTTATGTGCGCGTCATATGAATTTCTTGTTTTCGCTCGGTTTCGTACGACCACTTAAGTTGGCTTCCGACTGTTCTAGTTCTACCTTAAGCGAGCATTAGCTACAAGAATGACACAACACAAGAGAGACATAAAAAACAAAAGAGAATCAACGGGGTTATCACAACACATCTTAGAGACTGGACACGAAGCTGACATCGACAATGCAAAAATATTGGACAAAGAGAGAAGAGGAGGGACGAGATATACCTTAGAAAGCCTACGAATTCAGCAGAAGAGAACTACTTCGATGAATTTAAAAGAAGACATTGACGGAACCAATTCTGTTTACAACATTGCCATACTGTGATATTTATGCTTGTGTTAAGAAGTTTATTTTTACTTTTCAAGTTAAAAAGTTCTTAATGTTATTTATTTATTTATTTATTAACTTATTTAAACTGTGCCGTTTGTTGATGTTGGATGTAGGGAACGATGCAAATTTTTAAATTTAAAATGCAATAAAAGTAAAGTAAGTTTTGAAATATTATTTGCCAATTTAAAACTAAATATTAAAAATTGTTAATTTATATATATATGTAGACATAATAAACGCCCCTGAAGATGCTGAGAAACTCCAGCGAAACGTCGGGAAAAAACTTTATGTACGTGTTTTAATTTGCATAATTAAACAAAATTGACCAAAAAAGCCCAATAAAACCATTAAAACTATGGCGCTCGCGTATTTTTGTGTCCAAAATTGACCAAAGGTTTTCGATGACATTCAAATCTGGACTCTGTGCTGGCGGTTTCATGACGTGAGGGCAGTTATAAATTAGCCAAGTTTGAATAATGCCCGATGTATGTTTCGGATCATTGTCTTGATAAAATCCAAATGTATCCTTTATGCCTAGTTTTTCTGCACTTTGGAGCAAATTATTTTTGAGAATATTGAGGTACACTAATTTATCCATGGTACTCTCAATAAATTGCAGCTTGCCGACTCCAGCTGCAGACATGCAGGCCCATACCATGACATGCCCTCCTCCATGCTTCACTGTTGCTCTTAAGTTTTTATCTTGAAGCTCTGTATTCGGTTTTCGCCACACATAAGACCGCCCGTCGGATCCAAATATATTAAATTTGGATTCATCCGCGAATATAACACTCATCCAGAACGTGCAATCTTTTGTTATATGTTCCTTTGCAAACTGAAAACGGCTAAGTCGATTTTTTTTATTGATAAAAGGTTTCTTGCGTGCTACTCTTCCATGCAAATCATTATCTCTAAGGATCCGGCGAATGGTTTCGGGGGAACAAGGTTTTCCATGGCTATTCGCCATCTCACTAGCCAGTTTTGGTGCCGATAGCTTTGGATTTTACTTTACTCTTCGCACAATATATCGTTCATCAGATGCACTAAATATTTTATTCGGAGGTTTTCTTCCCTTATTTTCAATTCGATTCTCGAATACAAAACGGTGGATAATAGCTTTGACCGTGCCATCAGGTATGTTAACAATTCCGGCTATTTTTCGCCGAGAAAGTCCATTTTTATGATGATGAAGCACTATTTCACGCTGTTCAACTGTTGTTCGTTTTCCCATCTTCGTAACACGTATTGCTTTTGCGAAAAATAACTATAACTGATAATTCTATTTGAATATAAAACAAATAAGAGAAAGAAGCAAAAACCACCGTTATCTCGATATTTTTTCTAAGGCAGGTGATCTCTAAACACAGTGGGTCAAATAAGCTGTAGTACTAGAAAATTTAATTATTTCTTTTTTTTTTAAGTTAAACATGGTGTTTTAAAATAAAAATAATTGATTAAAATGTCATGTTCAAGTAAAAAACTTAATAAACCTTTCTGTGTTTGTATAAGGTGTGGGTCAAATAAGCTGTGACCCACTGTATATATATACATATATAAAAAAAAGGAAAACGAAATACTTCCGCGAGTTAAGGGGTGGGTTTTTGATTGGTGAATAAAGCGTAAAGTTAGTCAAAGAAAAAAAGAGAATTTTAAATCCCAAATTTATAAATAATAACGAAGACGTGGCTATATAGTTAAGTATACATATTTTGAATATCAGCTTCGCGTTGCCACTAGAGCTAGTTTTTGCTTGATAACATAATTATAATTGTAGATTTTAAGTAAAGATAAAATAAATTAATGTTAAAAGATTAATTTTGATGACATTAATAGCTTTTAAATTTAATAAAATTATTTTATAAATCATAGAAAAGATGAAAACAAACTTTTTTTATTTGAAGTAGAAAGTTCTAAATCAGATATGAAGTGGTAATTTCGCTTACAAAGAAGGATGATGAGAGAGGGATGATTTAGGGTGGTGGGAGGAAGCCTGTCAAAGGGGTTGCTCTAGCGAGGGAGTCAACCATGGAAGGGGGGTAGAGGCGATGTTTCGCGCATCAACAACACCAAGATGCTAAGCCTGACAATACATTTTTTTTTTGTAGCGACAAATGGGTCCATGAACCACACCCACCGCTGAGCTATGGGTTCGTTAGATTGCCAGCAAGGGCCAAAAAGGCAAATAGGTCGTTACAGATGGGAAAGTGTTTTTTAATTAGGTGTGTTTGTAAAGCTATATGAAAAAGCTGTTAAATTAGTTAAAATTGAATATAATTCATTTTGTCCAAGGAATCGCTTGTGCATTGACTCAAAAAGTGATTTTGGTCTGATGTATCATGAATAATTGACGAAGTGACTGTGTATCATTTTAGCACCGTTGTGTTTGTGAAGTCACATACAGTCATCCGGATATCTAAGTAAATACTAAAGTAAATGACTGTTGTTAGAACACTGACTTTAATTTGACTTGTTATAATAAAAATACACGTACGGAATCGTAGGCTGTGCTACGTATTATATCGTCCCCCTTATGCCAGAAGCATGAGTGTGCAAATTAAAATTTTTCGGAGTGGTTAACTAGTTTTCAAAATTTGTTGGTATTCCATAGCATTACAGTATTGTTAATGTGTGAAAATCGAAGAAAATACAATATTTCATAATATCCGTTAAACTTTAAGTTGATTTACAGCTATATTATTCACTCCAGGTATAAGTAAGGTTTAAGTGAATTTTAAACCTGTCCTTTTAACTCGCATTTTTTAAACTTTTCAATTTAAACTTTTGTTCATAATATTCACTCAAAACGCGCATTCAACTCGGTGGATTTAAAATACATTACAACCGGATGTAAAATTGTTTAACCTTGACTATACACCGATTTTAAACATACAGAATGTCAATTATTTGACATTTGCCAGCACGTGTTTCCTGTTTCTTCGTTTCTTATTGTTGTATTTCAAATTTTATCGTTCAAAATTTAAAAAATCGAGTTGGCGTTTGAAAAAAAAAAAACAAATCAAAACAGTGAAATAATTGTCTAATTTATCTCAATTTATAATAAATGAATGTCGAATCGCAAAACAAAAGCTGATGGTTATGGAAGCAATAACACGGAGCGGGAAAATGATAAAAAGAGGAAAACGTTTTTCCGGAAATTCACATCATAATCATCGACGCAGGCCCGCTTGTACATGCGGTACACTCGACGAGAACGACGTTGATTCTCCATCTAGTCCAGAAATTCATCTCCTGACGACGAAGACATCACAATTTCATTTATAAAATCCATTTTATTTTGTTGCTATTTTTTTATTTATCTTTAATAATGTACAAAACTTCAAATATGACTTTGCTTCGCTAAAATGAGTGAATGTACTGAAAATCGAGTTTACACCCGGGTTAAACTACTTTAACAGCTCCCTGGAGGGCAGCTAAAATTGAATCGGGTTAGGGTTAGGTTAGGTTAGGAGGGGCGTGCACAGCGCAAAGGCTGTTGCGTACACGGGGGCCTATTGGTCCATTGTGATCCCCTTACGAAAAGAAAGCAGAGATGTTCCTAAACTAATTATTCAAGTAGACTGGCTCATTTGCAAACCAGCCTGTGCTCTCTATGAATTTCCTCATATTTGCCATTGGGACCTGCGCTAGATCGTCCAGTTCTCCAACAAACCTGTTTCCGGAGTAACGGAGGCGATTTGTTTGGAGGTTTGGACAATCGCAGAGCAGGTGTTTAATGGTTTCTATTTCTTCTACATCCTGACAGCTCCTACAGAAGTCGGGTGCGAATACACCCAGTCTGGTGGCCATTGTGCCAATGGCGCAATGACCCGTTAGTACACCTATCAAGATTCTAATGTTCTTTTTACTCAGCGATAGAATATACTGAGTTTCCTTTTCATTAATTCTAGGCCATAGACTTCTAGAGATAACGCAATCGTTCCTGGTAATCCAGGATTTATTGATTTGCTCTTTCGTTATTAGGTCTATTTTCGTTTTAACCACACCGATCGGGATGTCTAGTCCCATATCTAATTGGTTGCTACTGTTTCTTACTGATAATGACCCCTTCCTTGCCAGTTAATCTGCTATATCATTCCCTTCTATATTGCTATGTCCAGGAACCCAGCAGAGTTTGACTCGGTTAGTGTTGCAAATTTTATTCAGTATGTCTCGGCATTTTGTCACTGTTTTGGATCTTATAGTCTCACTGGCTATCGCTTTGATAGCGGCTTGGCTGTCCACGAAAAATGTGATCTCCGACGCGACGAGCTCAGTTTTTTCTTGTGTACCATTTCTGCCGCTTTTTCAATAGCATAAATCTCAGCCTGAAAGACGCTACATTCATCTGGGAGTTTATATGATTCTCTAATATTAAGGGCTTCACAGAACACCCCAGCTCCTGTTCCTTCTTCCATTTTTGACCCGTCAGTATAGAAGGGGATACCCTGTTCACTAATAAGTGAGTTGGGTTCCCAACCATGTCTTTCGGGTATTGAAATAGAGAAGTGTTTGTTAAAATCTATTTTCGGTGGTATGTAATCAGTCGTCACATCAAGTCCGACCACTGTGTCATACCTTTGTAAGATAGACCCATGACCATAGGTGCTGTGCTTCCAAGAGCCCAGTTCTTTGAGTCGAAGTGCGCTTTTGGCTGCTGTGCATCTAATGTGCTCGTCTAGGGCTGGAAGATTTAAAATAATTTCCAACCCTGCTTGTGGCGTAGACCTCTGTGCCCCCGTTATTCCTATACAGGCTAGTCTCTGTACCTTGTTCAGGTTTTTGAGATAGCTAACTTTTTCAACAGCCTTCCACCACACGATAGAACCATAGGTAAGTATGGGGCGAACAATCGCCGTGTACATCCACTGGATAACCTGCGGTCGCATACCCCAACGTGTACCGAAGGTTTTTTTGCATGTGTAGAAAGCGCCGAGTGCCCTTTTCATTCTTTCCTCTGTGTTTCTTTTCCATGTTAGCTTGGAATCAAGGATTACTCCAAGATATTTAGCTTCTTTGGAGAGTTTCAGAGGAATATCATTAAGCATAGGAGGAGTAAAGTCCCCTAATTTCTTTTTATTCGTGAACAGAACTAGTTCAGTTTTTGTAGGGTTAACCCCGAGACCGTTTTGTGCTGCCCAAGAAGATAGTTCTTTAAGTGCGGATTCCATAATATCTTTGATGGTGGTAAGATACTTACCCGATATCAAAATTACTATGTCGTCCGCATATGCCACAATTTTAATGCCCTGATTACTAAATCTTGTAAGAATTTTATTAACAACTAGGATCCAAAGGAGAGGTGAAATTACCCCTCCTTGTGGTGTGCCTCTTGTAACAGTTTTCTCAACGAAAGCATCTCCCAGTCGGGAGTTTATGATTCTACCATTGAGCATGGTATAAATCCAGTCCATAATGGCAGGCTCAACTCCGACCTCTTCCAGAGCAGATTTAATGGACTCCGTTTTTACGTTGTTAAACGCTCCCTCAATGTCCAAAAATGCTGCCAGTGTGTTCTTTGTGCTCGAGACTTTTCTCAATTTGTGAAACGACTTCATGCAACGCAGTCTCCACTGACTTACCTTTAAGGTAAGCGTGTTGGTAGCTGCACAAAATGTTTGGGTTGAGAAGGTCTCTAACATGCAGATCAATAATTCTCTCCAGTGTCTTGAGGAGGAACGAAGAGAGACTTATTGGTCTGTAATCTTTTGCGGTCGAGTGTGTCGGTTTTCCAGCTTTTGGAATAAAGACAACTTTAACCTCTCTCCAGCTGATAGGGACGTATCTAAGTTTAACACAACTTTTGAAGATTACCCTAAGCCATGGGGTGATTATCTGTAGAGCATGCTGAAGAAATGCCGGAATAATCCCGTCTGGTCCAGCTGATTTAAAAGGTTTGAACGAGTTTATTGCCCACATAATCTTCTGCTCTGTGATAACCTGATCCATTCTGGTGCTGATTGTAGAGCTTATAAGGAGTCTGGTTGTTTATAGCCTGAGTCCTCAGGGCTCTTACAGTCAGGAAAATGTGTTTCCATAAAGAGTTCAAGTGTTTCTTGGCTCGAGTTCGACCACGATCCGTCGGGATGCTTAATATATCCCGGAGTCGTGGGGTTATGGGCAAGGACCTTTCGAAGTCTCGCCGCCTCACTTGTGTTCTCAATGGATTCACAGTGTCTAGCCCATGAATCCTTTTTGGCCCTTCTTAACTCTTTGGTGTATGAGTTAAGTTCGGCTCTATATGAATTCCAATCTACTTCTAATTTGCTCAGTTTGGCTTTATTGAAAAGTTTTCTGACCCCTGTTCTTCGTTTCTTAAGTTCACTGTTCCACCATGGTGGGTTAGTGGGTTTAATGTTACGAGATATAGGGCAGTGTTTTTCAAAGGCCGTTCTCATTTCACTAGTTAGGTTTTGAACAACAGTGTCAATGGTTGAGGTGATCGAAAGCGTTTCTTCCTCAGGTGGGTCGATACGCTCGTTCAACCATTTTGTGTACTCTGTCCAATTTGTTCTAGTTGGGTTCCTAAAAGGTTTAGTATCATTTTGATTCCTGTCTAAAGAAAAGAGTATCCTAAAGTGATCCGAAAAGGATTCTTCAGGTGAGACTCTCCAGTTTCCTACAGAAATCTTATCATTATTACTCATGAGAGTGAGATCAAGAATTTCTTCCCTGTTTTTATTCCGAAATGTTGGGTGATTACCCTTATTACATAACATGAGGTTAGAACAGAGAATGTATTCAAAAATTGACTCACCCCTTTTGTTGATGTCCTCACCGCCCCATTGAGTGTGGTGTGCGTTGGCATCACAGCCCATCACCAAAGGTGTCCCTCGTGCTGTGGTGTAACCCACAAGGTCGCGGACCGTTTTTGATGGTGGGTCTTCTTCCTCATACGGCATGTACGTTGATGCCAAGACGAAGTTACCTTCCTTGGTCTCAACGCTGATTGCCACGTTGTCTCTGTTGCTGTACCTAGATAAAAAGAAAGCATTAATTGATTTTTTCACTAGAATACAACTTCTTATTTCACCTTCAGACGTGGAGTGGAACAAGTTATAGTTTTTTGACCTCAATCCTTGTACCTGATTCTTACGAATCCAAGGTTCTTGGATTAAGGCCACATCCACGGCCTCTTGAGACATGAAGAGCATCAGGTCGTGCGTTGCTGCTATTGCGTGATGCAAATTAATTTGCACCACCAGCAGCTTTTGACTCCCCTTTGCCATCATGCCTCCTTACCCTTACGGTTCCGAGACCGTATCTCAACACGTCCCCTTTCTCTTTGAGGAGAAGGTCAGATGTCTTGTCAATTATGAACAAGAGGTCCTTCCCTTCCCCGCTGAAACTTTTCCTGGAATGCAGGAGCTTCCATTCGAGTATGGAGAACTCCTTATTCTGTTTCGCCAGCAGTTTAATTATGGATGACTCCTCGTGCGTTGCAGGAGGAGGAATCCATATATTAACTTGCTGTCGAAGCGGAATAGATGTGACGGGAAGAATTCCGAGAGAAGCCCCCTCCCACAGTTCGCCAATATTGGCGATTGTTTGAGTGAGAAACTCCCGGGATTTCTGGTCCCCACAGCAAACCACTTTTACTCCTTTCCGCCATCCAGCCCCATCAAAGGTGTAGTCGTCAGAACTATCATTCTCTGATGTCGCCATCATAGCTTTGAGGATTTCATTCTCCACAAGTAACCAATTTTTTGTCGTGATTTTCCCATCCGGGTCGTCTCGACTTATTATGGCCACCTGCAGATCGATCGGGGTGGTGTCAAAACTATTAGTTTTAAGCTTTTTAGAACCATCAGTCTTGGTTGCCTCCTCCGATCTTGCTCTCTTAGTTGAACCTGGCTTCGTTCCAGAAGAGTTGCCTACCTGTGCTATCTCATTCCTTTTCAGGTTTGATGTAGCGTTGGTCTGCTGTTTCTTACTGGAGGTCGCCAGATTCGAATTTGAGCCAGTACGAGCAGTAGAGTTGTTGCTAGCCTGTTCGCGGTTTATCTTTTTAGGGATAGACCTAGATGTGGCAGCAATTACTTTTCCGCTGTCTGGCTTTTTAGCGTTCAATTGTGGTTGGGAGGAAACAGTGGGTGTAGTGGCGGTCGTTGCCAACTGACGTTCATAGTTCTTCACCAACTTTCTATGCTTTTTCAAAAGGGCCTTGTCTCTCGCACTGAGAGTGTTTGGATCCTTTTTCTCGGTAGCACTCACGAATCTTTTAGAGGATCTGTAGTTACTGCGTTGCCTCGAAACTTTGAGGGGTGCAGTAGGCTTCAGCGTTGTCTCTTCTTGACTCGAGTCTTGCAACAGCTCATCCTCGGTTTGACTTCCTATAGAGGGAGGTCTGTTCAAGGTTTCCCTACTGTCAATAGCCAAGCTATCTAGAGCAGGAAGAAGAGATGTTGCAAGGTTGAGCGCATTTGGTTGTCTAGTTAAGACGGGTTTGGTCGGTTCCTTGTATACACTTTTTGTCACTGGCGACTTAGCATCTTGCGAAGCCAAGCCCTCGCCGACAGCCGTGACCTCTGCCGACACTTGAGCGTATATCCCCGCTCGGATTTCTTTGCTTTGTATACTTTCCATAATTCCATTAATATTTGTTTGGATGAACATCCCTGTTTTTTATTTGGTTTTTCTTAGTTGTATGCCCCTGCAGCTGGATTGCTGAAGGGTCATAACGTAAGCCCCCTCGCCAACGTCAAGGCGAAAACGAATCGGGTTAAACGCGACAAAGTTTAATAAATAGCGTTTATTACCGGGTTTTAAGAGTGAATATTATGAGCTTGGATTGAACTTTTGAGACTTAACTCACTTTGAACCAAGGTGTAAATTTAAAACCGGATTAATTGAGTGAATAATATGGCTGTTAATATCCTGTTTTCTTTTACTTAAAAGCTTAAAAAGCTGTGTTGCGATAATTTCATTTTTGCATATTCATGTTTCTGGCATAAGGGGGAGGATATCATAACTAAAAAAGATATTAATTACATTGAAAAATTTTTTAATATTACATTATTATAAGTTTATTCGAACTATTTGGTTATCATTTTTTTTTTTTGATAAATATAATAATTTTATTTGCGCTTACTAACACTAATACTAAAATGAAAATATTTGCCATTATAGTTATATAAATTAACAACCAATGATGCACACACTTTGGTAGTAGTGTGCTATAAGAGAATTTCCATTTAAATTCCTACTTTATTCGCGCTATATGCTTTTATTAAAATTTAATTGTAAGTAAAATATATCATTTTCGGGGTTCCCTTTGTTTGAAATTTCTTGCTTCAAGATGAAACAACTGTTATGTTGGTTGTAGGAACCGACAGAGCTTCTGAATTATTAACAATGAGATTTTCGTTGTAAGGCGGTGGCTCTACTTCAGAAGTGGCCGTCTCTGTATTAAGATTAGCCCCATTATTATTATTGTTGTTTTCATTTTGCGAAAAATTCTCCTCGTTAATGGTTGATATGGCAGCCTGGTAAGATGGTGGCGGTACTTGTTTCATGTACTGAGCAATTGCCTCATCATAGTTTGGCAATATAGTTGTATAAGCAGCTTGGTCGGCAACCATGTTTGCAGCCACATCATGCATAACACATGGCATTAATGATCGCATGTTATGCTGTCGCAATGTCAAGTATTTATAGCAACGCCACACAATTCCAATTGCGTAAGCCTTGATAAAAACAATGCTTACGAATGCGATAACAACTAGCAAAACTAGAGCATTTGGTGATAGTTCCAAAAGCTTCTCCCTCCATGGTAGGCGATGGCTTCTAGCGACAAGATTATGAACCGATTGTAGATAGCATAAATAACCAGCTGCTGTGAGACTGCAAGAAAGGGAGGGTAAAAGTTACATTAAACATGTGACATTAATGAATAATGTATGTATATTAGGGTGGTCGTTATAATGGTTTTTTTTAATTTTAATTTTTGGATGGGCCTAAATCATCTCTAAATGAAGCAAAAAAAATTCCCTAATTTTTTCAGATTTTTATTTTCATCCCCCATAGTCGCTGTTTTTTTGGAAATTCGCGTAAAATCTGCCGAAAAATTCAGAACATGTAGGTGAGATGTAGACAAGAAAAAAATCCTACTGGAGGGGGGTAATATCTCCCACTGCTTGGACGGGAGGGGCAATTTCATAAAATAATTGCATAAAATAGGAAAAAAATTGTTAAAAAACAACGGCAACACTTATAGTAATGTTTTATAGCTTTGTGGAAAGCCAGAAGTCCATTTTAATAGTTGATTTTAAAATAAAATTATTTGAATAAACAATTTCAGCAAAATCTGTTTTCAAACCTGTAATAAAAAAAAAATAATTTTTCTTCAAAATGTTGAGTTTGAAACAATTTTTTGACAAAACTGTACATCAAAAAAACTTAATTTAAAAACAAGCCGTAATAATGGATTTCTGGCTTTCCAAAAAGCTTCGAAACATTACTGTAAGTATTGCCGTTGTTTTTTAATTAATTGTTGTCTATTTTATGCAAATATTTTATTAAATTGCCCCTCCCGTCCAAGCGGGGGGAGATCTTACCCCCCTCCCATAGCATTTTTTTCTTGTCTAGTTTCCACCTACATGCTTTGAATTTTTTTGGCAGATCTTACGCGAATTTTCTAAAATGCAAAAAAAAAAGGGGAAATTTAATTTACCCACAGCGACTATAGGGGATGAAAATAAAAATCTGAAAAAATTAGGGAATTTCTTTTTCTTCATTTAGAGCCGATTTGGGACCATCCGGAATGACCTTTTTGAGGACCACCCTAATGTATATGAATTGACGTACATACTTGTATGTACAAAAAGAATTAAATGTAAAATATGACAACAATTGCTCAAAATTTTCTTGCACACTTTTTCCCCCCGACAAATAGACAATGAAATAAATCGATGTTAATAATTTACGTCAAATTCTATACCTGTTCGACACGTGTATAGGTAGGCAGACAAACGGCTAATGGTTCAACACCTCGAAGGCTATTATTGATACGACTTACAACTTAACGCAAATGACTTGACTTTTTATGTCGTTGTCTCTCAGTCTAAGATTTTTGTGAAGTTTCATAAATACAATTCAATAATAAGGAAACAATTGTTAACTTTGGTTAGAAACGACATTAGGAACTTATGGAAAGTTTCTACTATCAGATTGGCCAACCGTCAACAAATTTCCAAATTCCTCAACTCAGAATACAAAATAGTACTATGAAATAATAACAAAAAAAGATGTTCCAATATTATCCCAATAAAACTTACGTTGTTATAGCAAAATCAAAAAGTTGCAAACAAAAGAATGGTAATATATGAGAAGGTTTGCTCTTTATCGTTCCGTAAATCATCATTAGTGTGATCGTGATCATACAGAGACAAACTAAGCCACCCATGTCAAAGTTTTCTGAAAAAAAAAATAAATGTTATGATACATTTTATAGACAAACGTGAAGGGGAGAGGACGATAGCTCACGCCACAAAGTTTAATGACAGATTTGTGTAGAACAGTTATTAACAAGAATTTTTATAGGAGGGGGGTCTATCTAACCCCATTTGGGCAGGAGGGGCGATTTTCTAAAAAAAAACACTTTTAATGGAAAAAAACATTAAGAAATTACGGTAATACTTGCAATTTAGTATTGCACATTTTTTAAAGCTAAAAGTTGGTTCTATCCTGTTTTTAAATCGAGTGATTTCCACCAATAGTTTTTGAAAAAACTAATTTCAAACTCAAAATTTCAGAAAAAAAAAATGAAAAAAAAAACGAGTTTATATTGTCTTTATTCCAAATTTTGAGACTACATACTAAATTTTTTTGTTTATTTGTTCCATTTATTCATTAACGTCAAGGAAAAAAGTTCATAGATAAAAACTTAATAAAAAGTGAGTTTGGTAATTTACAATTTTCTCGAAAACTAGTAGACATAAAACCATCTAGTTTTCGGCAATCGATTAAAAACAAATAGAAGCAAACAAATAAAAAATGTATACAAAATTTAGTATGTAGTCTCCCAATTTGGAACTGAAAATATAAACATTATTTTTTTTCACTTTTTTCCGAAATTTTGAGCTTGAAATTAGTTTTTTTCAAAAAACTACTCATGGAAATCACTTGATTTGAAATCAAGATGATAGAACCAACTTTAAGCTTTAAAAAAATGTGCAATACTTAATTGTAAGTTTTAGAGTAATTTCTTAATATTTTTTTTCATTTAAAGTGTTTTTTTTTAGAAAATCGCCCTCCCGCCCAAATTGGGCGAGATAGACCCCCTCCACAGTTAAAAATTCTTGTATAAAACAATTCTACACAAAAACCGATATTTTTTCTTGTCGCCTGAGTTATCGTGATTTTGCCAACGTGAATTCGCTCAGTTCTTTAAGAAATATTTTTCGTTAGATATTTCAAATTTATTTAACTTACGATAATTTAAAGAGTGATCCCGATAGGCATTTGGTGAATCAATCTTGCTAAGTGGTGTCGGCAACGCAGGGGCATTCAAATCAACGGAATAATCATAGCTGTTTTCAAGCTCCTCAACCATTTGTGGGTTGTGCCATATGACAGCCAAAAGGCTTAGAGCAAGACAGTTGAGAAACTGGAAAATAAAATTTATTTTTGATAAAAAAAATTATGTAATTTTTAGTTGAAACACAAATTAAATATTTTGAAGATGTGTACTATGTATTAGGGTGGCGCTTATTTTAAAAATGTTTGAATTTCTTTTGGTTTACCCCCCTCCCCCCCTATAAGTGGTAAATACTTTTCAAAAAAATTGAAAATATTTTTTTTTTTTTGTATTCTCCTTTGATACTTAATATTTTTTTTCTGTTATCTACATTTCTCTTTGTTTTGCCTTGTTATATGCACATTTTACTATGGGGAACAAAAGAAATTAAGAGCGTGATATTCTACCTACCGTTACTTTTATTATAATCTCAACGAAGCAAGAATAATCATTATAAAGATTTGATATAAATGTAGATTAATTCCGAATACTTTTGGGAATGACAGTATGTACCAAGTTTCAAGAATTTCCATCCACTTTCACACTTTTTCCAAAATTATGAGTAGAAGACCGAAAAATCTCCATGTATTTAGTATGGGAAATTTCAAGTGCTTGCCGGCACGTTTAACGTTAACGATTTCAAAAAAAATTTGGCACAGATTTTTTTTTTTAATTACCTTGAAAGAAATTAAAAAATTTTAATGTATACATATGTATTTGAAAAACAATTTTGACACAAAATGTTAATTAATATTCATGTTCAGAAAAATGAGATTTCCAAGACCTCAGCAATCTGAGTCATCAAAATTTCTCAGTTTTTACTGAGGAACAAAAATTTGGATTGCTTTCTCACTTGTTGGTGGAGCAAACTTTGTGAGGTCTTATTCCCCTGAACACACTAAATAATTATCAATAAATTAAAGCTTTTTTTTATGTAAAGTATTTTCAAAAGAATAAATAAGGTTTTTATAATAAGATCAAAAATGCTATTAGGTATTCATCGTTTCGGATTTTCGCCGGCGATTTCCTTGATTGCATCCATAAATATAACTCCAATGATATCATACTTGGAGACTTTAATACCACAACGCAATTACTACGTTTACAAGCAGGATCGAAAGCCCGAGTTGAAATAGGGTCGAATATTCGAACCAGGATTTTCGTCACTTGATTTCATTGCTCCATTTAGAGTTGAGTTGAAATGGTATTGAGATTCCAGAAAAATGAATGGCATTAATGTATTTATTTCAATGCAAAACAGACCATAATGCAGTATCTGTAACACCAACTCATCGACCCAGGTTTTTCTTCACAAAATTCTGCTCGACTCCGCTCATTTCAACTCGATTCAGGTATAAGCCAAGAGCCGGGGACTTTTTTCTGCAATTTATTACTGAACTGATTTACTTGATGGAATGTTCAGGGGTGTCCCCGAATGTAAATTCAAGTTGGCGAGACTGGGAAGCGCGAAAGTCAGCCGCCATCTTGCAAAACGCGTTTTATCAAATATCTCGTCAACCGTGCACTGTACGAATATAACCGTACGAGTGCGTAGGACACCCCTGAACATATTCTATCAAGAAAATCAGTTAAGTAATAAATTGCATTATGAACCCACTCTTTTGCTCTGGCTCTTGGAGTAGTGTACAAAGAGTTGAACCGAGCTTCAAGCTCGCTTCAGCACCACATATACGTAGTAAATGAATTCCAAAAACACAAATTAATTGGGCTCAATTTTTAAAGATTTCGCCCCTTTTTTACCAAAAACACATGTTGATGTTAATCAAGCAATCTCTTAACTTTTTCCTGTTCAACTTGGTAGTTTAAAATCCCTGTTAAAATTATGACTTTTGAACAACGGGAGAAACTCAAATGAAGAAAAAAAATTCCCTAATTTTTTAGAGTTTCATTTTCATCCCCTATAGTCGATATAGGGGTTGATTTAACTGAATATTTTTGTTTGCATACTAAAAGAGCATCTACACTATCTCTGTATTAACACATGTCAGACTTCTACCTGAGCGTCGAACTTGTCGAGCTGTAGAAGCTGAGTAAAGTCAAAGATTGTCGAGTCTAACTCCAGATAAGTCCTGAAACTAAAGGGCGCTTCACTTATCCCTATACCTTCTCCATCCACACGTTCTACGTGTTTTCCCAAACACAATATTCCTTTCCTTGACAGTACGGCGAATAGCTGTCTGCCACTCTTATCTTAACATATCCCCTTCCTCGCCCACTCTAATTTTCCTATTGGGCTGGATCTAAGGTGTTACACGACCCATGCCGATGATCAGCCTGGCTGGGGGCCCAATTAATAATACTAGCTCAGTTGTTAACGGAGTATCCGATTTTTAGCACTTTTCGATCAGCTTGCCTTCTCTACACACGCGAATCTCTGTGTAGTGACCACTCTTTATTCGCTACTCGTGGGTTCAAAAATGTACAGTCAAAACAAAAAATAAAACGAAAACAAGGATAGATGGTGCGACCGGTTCTCTTCGAAACCGGGCGGCCGGCGCGGCGGCACGGCGCACTATGGGCCCAAATGATGGTTGGCGTCTCAAAAATGGTTTTTTCAAAACTATTTTTAATATTAATTTCTTGGCAGAAATGAATTGAGGAATACTTAAAGTACAGATTCCAATAAAAAAATTAATTTTCCATCCAGTCTTTCTAGTATTTAACCCTTTCTAAAGTGCTCCCTCGAAAAAACACTGTTTGCGTGACATAGTGAAGCTACTTTTGAAACCACTTTCTTTTAATTATTGATAATGATAAGGTATAAGTGTTATATGTTTTTGGAAAGCTTATTATTACTACTATTCGAGTTTGCAAAAATATGTTTTGAAAAATATATATTTTAGATAAATTTATTTTTTTCAAAAACACATGTTTTTTTAGCTTTTGCCAAATTTCGATTGGAGTTTTAAGTACTTCCACCGTCATCCACCGTTTAGTTCTAGGGCGCAAATTATTCCTTAGTTCATAAATTAAAACATATAAAAAATCTGTATGCTTTTAATTGCTTTTCTTTGATTAAGAACCATAAACCTATTATAAGAAGTAGAACAAAAAGTCACAGATTTTACATGATTTTGCAATATCTTTTTTCGCATGATATCTTAAACGTTTAAAATTGGTTCCCAACCATTGTAGACTTAAAATCGATTCCAAGAACATACTAAGAAATTATTTTTAAAGTCTACTCTCATTTTAAAATTAATAAAAGAAGGGTTTGAAAGTCCTAAATTTTCCACCAGTTTGGATCGACCATCTTGCATCTTTTTTATTACAGCAGCGCACTCACATTATACTTTGATATAATAGGTTTGCATAATGCTTGTGTGACATTTATATGTTTATACAAAACTGGTATCAGTTATTTAAGAGCGAGTGAGGGGTGAGTAGGTCAGTTATATGGTTTTAGTGATGTATGATCTATATATCTCAGGAACAACTAATTCTTAGAGATTGAAATTTATTTCCACGTCTGGACTTGATTAGTCAAGTAAATGCTTCAAATTTCAAGTATCTGACTTTATTGGTACTGGAGTAAGAGGGGGTCAATAATTGCTTAGGTTGGATTTGTAAATAAGATGTAGAGCAAGAACTTTATTTGCCATTACCGTGCCCTTTTATTTGTACTACTTTTTTAATTTAAATTGTATTTATTATAAATTTAAAGAAAAAAAAGCTTCAATTTCAAATAACATGACGCATACAAATAACGGTGTTATGTGTTTATTCCGTAATTTGTGTGTATGCAAATGTTTGGGGAGAGTACGATAACTCAGGCGCCAAGAAATAATAACGGTTTTTTGTAGAACAGTTCAATACAAGCATTTTTTACTATGGGAGGGGCAATTTCATAAAAACAGAACCAAAAATGTAAAAAAAAAAAAATAACGGTAATACTTATAACAAAGTATTATTCCTTCTTTTAAAGCCAATACTCTGTTCTATCAGCCAGTTTTTGAATCAATTATCGATTTTTTCAAAAACTAGAAGACATAGAATCATCTAGTTTTCAGTTTTTGATTAAAAATTAATTAGAGCAACGAATTTCAGAAAAAAAATTATATATAATTTAACAGTTTTGAGAAATTACACTTTAAACCTTTTTTTTATGCTTTTTTCTCGCAAATTTTGAGTTTAAAATTAATTTTTTCAAAAACCATGCATAGATTTCACTTAATTCAAAAACTGGCTGATAGAAAAGAGTATTGGCTTTAAAAGAAGGTATGATACTTTGTTATAAGTACTACCGTTATTTTAAAATATTTTTTTTACATTTTTGGTACTGTTTTTATGAAATTGCCCCTCCCGACCAAACGGGGTGAGATAGACCCCCCCTCCCATAATAAAAAATGCTTGTATTGAACTGTTCTACAAAAAACCGTTATTATTTCTTGGCGCCTGAGTTATCGTACTCGTGCCAATTGTTTGAATAATTTTTAAATACAAAAAGCATACATTTAACCTTTAGAAACTTAAGGCCACTTTACACGATAATAGAAGTCATATGACTTCTCATATGACCTGCCAGAAAAACATACCAAATCGTCTGAACGCACTCATAGATCTCATATGACTTCTCAAAAGCAAAAAGCATATGACTTTTTTGACATTAGAACTGCAGCTATTTCCATTTGAGAAATCAAATGGGATTTGTTGTTTTGATGGAAAAAAATGCATTCAGAGTATTGAAAGCAAAAATATTCTTACAAAAAAATAAAATTTTGAATGAAAATAACAATGGATAATTGCAAAAAAGTAATTTTGCACTTAAAAAATGTATTTGTTTATGACTTTTTTTTCTTTTATTTTGGACTTGAAAGATAGCCATAGAGAAAATCAAATGCGAAGTAAAAACGTGTAAACATAAAAAAAGTAAAACCGTTTGACTTGACTTAAAATGACAGCTCATTTGAGAAATCATACAGAAAATATAATGACAGGTCATATGACTTCTATTATCGTGTAAGGTGGCCTTTACATTATTTTGTTGGCTGTATATTCAAGAAGATATGTGCGAAATTTCAGCGTATTATCTCACAAGACAAAAAAGTTACAGATTTTTGAGACGCAAAACGTCACTTGGGCCCATAGTGCGGCGCCAAAGCTGTTTGCCGTTACTCCTGGGGTCGAAGTCAGTGAGGTGGTTATGACAAGTCATGGTCCCCCATCTGACACAGATTCCAGCGAGAGAAATAAGGCGGTAATAATACCTAATTTCAGTAGTGAAGCTCTCCTGAGTACGCTGGAGGGGGAGCCCAGCTCAGCGGTGCCAGGGTTGTTAATAACGGTCCTCTTACCGCTGGGGTGGGTTCTCTCTCGCCAAAGCTGTTTGCCATTACTCCTGACGTCGGTGTCAGTGTAGTGGTTGTGGCAAGTCATGGTCCCTCATCTATCACAAATTCCAGCGAGAAAAATAAGGCGGTAGTAATACCTAATTTCAGTAGTGGTCGGATTGTGAATAACCAGAGCAGACGAAACGTGCCATCGAAGGGCAGCTATAGGGTCAGGCGTCTTGCGATCTGTAAAAGCTTGCTGTCAGCAGGTGAGGCGAGGTCTGGCCAGGTGCGAAGCTAGAGCCCGCATATGGATACCAGCTTAACCGTCTTGTATGGAGGAAATACTCCAGATAGTCAAGCTAAGCAACCCCTCATTACCGACTCATGACTGGAAGGTCGCAAAGCTCGACGTAAGGGGTCTTTATAGAAGAGCGATCATCATGATAAATAAAGATTCCCTTGACCCCTTGGCGCAGACGAAAGGCATGATAAGGTATTGGTTTGGGTTCATCTTCGGACACGGATGAACTCAACGAAGACGTGGTGGAGGCTGAACTGCCTGATTGTAGCCAAAATGTTGCAGTTAATCCAGATTAACCTCCAACGCTCCATTAAGGCGTCGGCTTACCTTCTTATCCGTTTATCCAGTAATGGTGAAGATATTGTCCTGATCCGGGAACCGTGGATTCTTAAATCCATAGTTAAGGGACTCAGTAATCCTGGAGACTACCTACTTTATGCGTCGTACAAAGTTGACCCCAGATCCTGTATACTAGTCAAACGTAGCATTAATGCATATTTACTCCCTGATTTCAGTGATCGAGATATCACCGCGCCGCTAGGCTCGAATCGGCCAATGGGACGTACTGGCTAGTGTCGGCATATCTGTGGCATGACCACCTCGGCACTCTCCCCGGTCATACACTGAAGAGACTAATCAAGTATGCGGAACGGCAGAATATATGCCTCATAATTGGGAGCGATGCGAACTCCCATCACAATGGGGAAGTACTGGTGTAAATGATAGAGGAGTCTTTTTTTGATTTTATTTTAAGTATTAACCATTATAGTAAGTAATGTAGGCAATGAAACTACCTTCATTAATTTTTAATATTAGATATAACTCTTGTCTCAGGTACTATTCATCAAAAGATCTCGAATTGGAAAGTGTCTGATGAACACTCGTTCTCTGATTACAGATACATTCAATTCAGTCTTATTGACGTAAAACAGACTGGCTTAAATATAGGATTACACTCGATGGACTATTAAAACCTATTCTTTTAAATCCTCTTTTTAATACTCATGAACTTTACTGCAAGGTCACTTATCTCATATTGGCCCCTAATAAATCTATGGCAACATCCTGTCCACTTACTCAAGTAAGGGGGAAAAAGAAACCCCATTGGTGGGATTCTGGGCTTGAACCACTCAGGAAAGACTGTCGAAAGGGTTTCAACCGAGCTGAAAGCACTCGTGAGGTGTCAGATTGGAAATCCTATAAGGTTACCTTCAAATTATATAATAAAGTATTGAGAAAGTCAAAGTGATACTCCTGGAGAATTTTCTGTGGAAAAATAAAAGAAACTTCCGAGGAATCCAGACTAAGGAAAATTCTCTCTAAAAATCCTGTAATGCCAAGCTGCTTAAAAATGTTGATAGCGTATGGACCAATTACTGAGAAGAATCGCTTAACTTGCTATTGATACTCACTTCCCTGGTAGCTCCCAAAACATTAATAGCTTCGACCATTATAGGTCTGTGCCAGTCTTCACGACTGGCAGCCACTTCAAACTAACAGTACCTAACACATGTCAGATAAAGTGATGTTCAAGAGTAGACACGGTGCATAGGACACAAGCGTCCACAAGCTTTTTTTCAAAGTGAACCTCTGTCTATCAGCTCTTACTCTCACCTCGAAGTGATGAACATCGGGTGCCTAGTACCTTTAATTGAAGTTGAGGTTGTGTGGAGATCAGAGTTTGGATAACATCCCTGCAATTCTGGTCGGAGGTTTTGGTTGGTGGTATCTGTTCTCCGGTGACAGTTCTATTCAGTATTAATTATTATTCTTTATCACTTACGCAGAAGCAGTTGTACTGCAATATTTTGTATCCTAAAATATAAATAAAACTACCTAATCTTATAACCAGGAAAGTGAGTAATTTTGTGGATTCCTACAGGTTTGAAACAAACGAGAGGGGGGAGGAGTGTTCCCACTAAGGCACTTCTCCTTTATCCAGGCAGCAGTGGAAGAATTCTCAAGATGGAATCAACGGTGGCGTCTACAGTTCCATTTAGGCTGAACTACTAAGTGAACACCTTATACGGGCTACTACGACATATTCGGAGCTCAGGCCTATAAAGAGCGGTTAATCCGGCTCCCCACTAGAGCTCTTGATTTCGACCGGGTAATACCCGCAATAACCGGGTACCCGGGTACCCGGGTACCCGAGTTTCCGGGTATTACCCGGGTAGCCGGGTACCCGGGTACCCAAAAGGTGTCGGGTACCCGGGTACCCGAATCATCACCGGGTACCCGGGTACCCGAGACATTGCCGGGTACCCGTCAAGTGTCGGGTACCCGGGTATTTGTAACAATGGTCCCAATGGATCATAAACTCATAAGAATCGTGAAAAATTGAATTTTGAGGCGTTTTTGGAGGGAATATAATAAAATTAGTGCTCGTCACAAATTATTGAAGACTAAATTGTGTCAGGACTCAGGAGTTATAGTTATGATTCATGAGTAATGGTTACAATTTCATATTTAAATTTTACAAAAAATATATGGAGAATGTTTGTTAAGAAAAAAAAATATAAATTTTTTCAATTTCACAATAGGGTGCCTCTTAAAAATGTTTTATTCCACGTTTTAACATGGAATTCAATATAATTGTTTGTGGTATGGTTAATGAATGAAACTAATAATTGAAGAAAGCAATATTTTCAATGAGGATGGTACAAAAATATTTTTTATTGTCTTAGGGTGGATTATATTTTAACTTCACATTCATAAAGCATATACACAGGTATTTAAAGAAAAAAAAAGAAGTTAAATTGAGTATTTTTATAATAAAAAAAATCTTCTATGTAGAATTCAATAAAATTCAATATAGTGATTGAGGCAAATTATTGAAGAAAAAAATATTTTCAATTAGGGTGGTCCAAAAAAAAATATTTTTGCAGATTTAGGACGAATTAAATTTTAACTATTCAAAAAGTTTATGAAATATGTAATTAAGAGAAAAAAAAGTTTTATTGAGTATTTTCACATTAGGGTGTCCCAAAAAACGCTATCTTCTATGTTTTCCAGTGGAATTCAATAAAATTCGACGCGGTTAATGTTTGAAGCAAATTTTTGAAGAAAAAAATATTTTCAATTAGGGTGGTCCAAAAAAAATATTTTTGCAGATTTAGGACGAATTAAATTTTAATTATTCAAAAGGTTTATGAAAATTCAATAGAATTCGACGCTGTTAATGGTCGAAGAAAAAATATTTTCAATTAGGGTGGTCCACTTGTTTTTAACACGCAAGTTGTTTTTTAATCTGTGTATTAGGTATTTTACTATGGTAATTTACTGACAGCGTTGACCACGGTGAATTTTGTTTTAAATAAAAAAATCATATTTCTTTTGAAAACAAAACTTTTTATTGTTTATTATTATTTTATTATATTATTATTTTACAAAAGTAATAACATTTCAATTTATATATTTTATTTAAATTTACTTTTCCCCACTTCCATTCACATTATGAAATACATATATATGTAGATAATAATTAAAACAAAAAGATTTTCATTAAAACAATTTTGTACTGAAGTAAAGTTTCACAAAAATATTTTTTTACAACTAATTTTAAATGAAATAGGTCCTTAAACTTAAAAAAATAAAAATAAGGTTAAAAAAATAAAGGTTTTGTCTTCAAACGCGATAGCACACTAGGTTAAGATGAAATTGCTTTGTAATTAAATATAACAATAAATATCTCAATAACAAAGTCAAATGAAAATTCAACCGAAAAATTTTGAAAGTTGATTTTGCTACAGAAACTGATTAATTTTGTTGTCGGTTAGCTTAAGTTAAACTTGATTGTATCAGTTTTTGATTCATTTTCAAAAATGTCAACAAGTTAACGTTCTCTGACAAAAGAGAAGAGCGTTTTGCTGTAACTATGTTGCCAGCTACAGAGAAACAACGTTCAGAAGAAACTGACGTTGCTGGTATGCCTAAATATGTTTTTGCTAGTAACGCAAGGTTCGGGTACTTATAGGCGTTGTCTTTTGATCGTTATGGTTTAACTGCGTCTCTCTTAGATACAAGTCAAACTCATTGAGTACTTCTGTATCCGTCTTTGCCTCCAACAAAAAATCCATAGCACTACATCTTTCTCTCAAATTTTCTCGTTCCCTGTTTTCGATAGGCATAGGATTGTCTATTAAATTTCTAACAAAACTTCTTATTTTTTGTCTAACATCTTCATTCTCAAACTCTAAATTTTTGTA
This sequence comes from Dasysyrphus tricinctus, assembly GCA_963921185.1. NCBI lineage: Eukaryota > Metazoa > Arthropoda > Insecta > Diptera > Syrphidae > Dasysyrphus > Dasysyrphus tricinctus. The sequence continues at coordinate 173,283,512 of OY992531.1, read as the reverse complement.
TCTTGGGTCCAAGAAAGAAGAAATTTGTTCTGGGAGAACTTCACTAGACTCATTCCTATCCATTTTGAACCGGCAGCGCAAACTTTCTCTCATGGTTACCATGAAATTCACAATGTTTTCGTCATCTCCGTCGCTTGTTGTCAGGTGTTTATTAATAAGGCCATGAATGAGATATGATTTTGATGGGCTTGGCTAGATAAAGAATGTTTTGAAATAAGAGTTTTAAATGGGATCGTAACTTATAGTTAAATATTGATTAATACAAATATTTAAAACTTTATTGAGCCACGATTCCTTTATACCTTCCATATACGTATACGCATTATACAGCGTCTATGGGAGGTTGTACATTAAATACAAACAAATTAAAGAATTGCATCAAACTTCACATTTTGTTTTGTATTTTATTTTGGTCTCGAAAATTTTTGTTACATGATGTAAATTCATCAAACAAGTTTTGGATTCATTCAAAAAAATCGAATTTGATATATGAGACCTTACATTACAAGAATAGAGAATGCGAAAGAAGTGGGTCTTGCAATTCGATCTTTCTGTCTTTACCTTGGCCTTCACTAAGGAATTTGAAATTATACCTACCTGCTAATTCTCTTTTGAAAATTTAGATCTGAACAAATTCGATTGATGTTGACATAACCAAATCAAAAAAAACTTTTTTCCAATGTTTCGCAATTCATCGTTAAAATTTTCTGAAAAAGTTCAAAAACAAATTTATCTTTACAAGCCCAAAAAGGCAGCTTTAGGCCTCAAGACTGAAAAATTCCTTTTATGTATAATCCAAAGATGACCGTGTTTCAACACCAGCACTTTTTTCGTTGTCTGCTTGAAGTAAAATGTTATAAAGTGATTTTATATTTAATTGTATTTATTTAGTTCCGAATCGAGTTCTGAGCCTTCGACGTCATCCAGCACAATAAGAGTGGTTGCTACCAGCAGCAGTACATTAGAAGAGCCTCCAAGGAAAAAGAAGCGCCGAAATGACTATCATATCAACCCTAACCGTCAAGAAGAAATTTCTCTGGCAACCGCCTATATGATATCCTCAAGTGGGCTGCCGATTTCATTTGTAGAAAGCCAGGGATTCAAATATTTTATGTCTGTAGTTGAACCGAACTACCAGATTCCGGTTGCTTCAACTGTACTATCCCGCTTGCAGCTTATTTATAGTCAGGTTAGGGCCAAAATACAAAATGCTCTAGGTAGTGTAGCGTACGTAGCGTTAACTACAGATGGTTGGTCATCGAGGGCTCAAGAATCATTTGTATCGGTAACCATGCACTACATCAATAATGAGTGGAAACTTGAAAATTATACCTTGTGTACTGAGCACATGGAAGAAAGGCATACTGCAGAAAACCTTGCACTTATGTTAGAAATGGTAATAGCAGAGTGGGAGTTACAGGGAAAAGTTCATGCAGTAGTAACTGATAATGCTGCGAATGTTTTGGCTTCTATTCGATTCGTTGAAGAAGTGCAGAACAGTATCACCTGCGCAGCCCACACATTACAGATTTGTGTAAAACGTGCCTTAGAAACTGTAGAGACATATTCTATAGTATTAAAAAAAGTAAGTAACCTGGTTACACATTTTCACCACTCAAACGTTGCAGCTTCCGCGCTCTGTACAAAACAAAGACAACTTGGCTTGCAGGAGCTCAAATTGGTTCAAAGTTGTCCCACTAGATGGAATTCAAAGTACTTCATGTGCGAAAGACTTCTTGCCAATCGAAGTGCTGTTGTTGCGGTTTTGGGTGATAGGGAAATAACAGCTTCAAATTTAGCCTTAAAATTAGAAATAAGTGAAAGAGAATGGGCACACATTGAAGCATAAGTAAAGATCCTTAAGCCATTCCAAGTTGCCACCACAATACTGTGTGAAGAAAATGTAACAATTTCTAATTTGAGACCCATCATTCATGGCCTTATTAATAAACACCTGACAACAAGCGACGGAGATGACGAAAACATTGTGAATTTCATGGTAACCATGAGAGAAAGTTTGCGCTGCCGGTTCAAAATGGATAGGAATGAGTCTAGTGAAGTTCTCCCAGAACAAATTTCTTCTTTCTTGGACCCAAGATACAAAAATTTAGAGTTTGAGAATGAAGATGTTAGACAAAAAATAAGAAGTTTTGTTAGAAATTTAATAGACAATCCTATGCCTATCGAAAACAGGGAACGAGAAAATTTGAGAGAAAGATGTAGTGCTATGGATTTTTTGTTGGAGGCAAAGACGGATACAGAAGTACTCAATGAGTTTGACTTGTATCTAAGAGAGACGCAGTTAAACCATAACGATCAAAAGACAACGCCTATAAGTACCCGAACCTTGCGTTACTAGCAAAAACATATTTAGGCATACCAGCAACGTCAGTTTCTTCTGAACGTTGTTTCTCTGTAGCTGGCAACATAGTTACAGCAAAACGCTCTTCTCTTTTGTCAGAGAACGTTAACTTGTTGACATTTTTGAAAATGAATCAAAAACTGATACAATCAAGTTTAACTTAAGCTAACCGACAACAAAATTAATCAGTTTCTGTAGCAAAATCAACTTTCAAAATTTTTCGGTTGAATTTTCATTTGACTTTGTTATTGAGATATTTATTGTTATATTTAATTACAAAGCAATTTCATCTTAACCTAGTGTGCTATCGCGTTTGAAGACAAAACCTTTATTTTTTTAACCTTATTTTTATTTTTTTAAGTTTAAGGACCTATTTCATTTAAAATTAGTTGTAAAAAAATATTTTTGTGAAACTTTACTTCAGTACAAAATTGTTTTAATGAAAATCTTTTTGTTTTAATTATTATCTACATATATATGTATTTCATAATGTGAATGGAAGTGGGGAAAAGTAAATTTAAATAAAATATATAAATTGAAATGTTATTACTTTTGTAAAATAATAATATAATAAAATAATAATAAACAATAAAAAGTTTTGTTTTCAAAAGAAATATGATTTTTTTATTTAAAACAAAATTCACCGTGGTCAACGCTGTCAGTAAATTACCATAGTAAAATACCTAATACACAGATTAAAAAACAACTTGCGTGTTAAAAACAAGTGGACCACCCTAATTGAAAATATTTTTTCTTCGACCATTAACAGCGTCGAATTCTATTGAATTTTCATAAACCTTTTGAATAATTAAAATTTAATTCGTCCTAAATCTGCAAAAATATTTTTTTTGGACCACCCTAATTGAAAATATTTTTTTCTTCAAAAATTTGCTTCAAACATTAACCGCGTCGAATTTTATTGAATTCCACTGGAAAACATAGAAGATAGCGTTTTTTGGGACACCCTAATGTGAAAATACTCAATAAAACTTTTTTTTCTCTTAATTACATATTTCATAAACTTTTTGAATAGTTAAAATTTAATTCGTCCTAAATCTGCAAAAATATTTTTTTTTGGACCACCCTAATTGAAAATATTTTTTTCTTCAATAATTTGCCTCAATCACTATATTGAATTTTATTGAATTCTACATAGAAGATTTTTTTTATTATAAAAATACTCAATTTAACTTCTTTTTTTTTCTTTAAATACCTGTGTATATGCTTTATGAATGTGAAGTTAAAATATAATCCACCCTAAGACAATAAAAAATATTTTTGTACCATCCTCATTGAAAATATTGCTTTCTTCAATTATTAGTTTCATTCATTAACCATACCACAAACAATTATATTGAATTCCATGTTAAAACGTGGAATAAAACATTTTTAAGAGGCACCCTATTGTGAAATTGAAAAAATTTATATTTTTTTTTCTTAACAAACATTCTCCATATATTTTTTGTAAAATTTAAATATGAAATTGTAACCATTACTCATGAATCATAACTATAACTCCTGAGTCCTGACACAATTTAGTCTTCAATAATTTGTGACGAGCACTAATTTTATTATATTCCCTCCAAAAACGCCTCAAAATTCAATTTTTCACGATTCTTATGAGTTTATGATCCATTGGGACCATTGTTACAAATACCCGGGTACCCGACACTTGACGGGTACCCGGCAATGTCTCGGGTACCCGGGTACCCGGCTACCCGGGTAATACCCGGAAACTCCGGGTACCCGGGTACCCGGTCAGTGTACCGGGTACCCGGGTATCAAGAGCTCTACTCCCCACCCTTGGAGTTATATTTTAAGGGTCTGGTCCTCCAGGTTGAGGGTCGTGCCGTCGGCGTGACTTCCCGGCCACGTAAAGCTATTTAGTTGCGAAGCAACAACAAGCCTCGGATACGGACGGATTTACTGTTGACGAACATAGCAAACGAAATAAGGACAACGAACTTCGGATCTGCACGTGGAATGTTCTGTCTCTCTATAGACCACTTGCAGTCGAACATTTAGCGGAGGCCCTAGACTGCTACAAAGCAGACGTCACCGCCATCCAAGAAGTGCGATGGGATGGGCCGGACAAAAGAAAACTGAAAGACTTCGATATCTACTACGGTGACTGTTACCGACAACGAGGGCAGCGTCTTTTTGGATGTGAATTTGTTGTTAGAGGAAGACTTATGCTACATTTCCACCTGACGCTAATCTGAGATTTAATAAGATTTACCTCAAATCTCCTTCAAATCTCGGAGATTTACCATACAAATTTATTTCGTAAATCTTGAAGATTAGAACTTAATCTTATTAAATCTTCCTAGGACAAATAGTTTTACAAATCGAACTAACCTTTTCTTAAATGGTGCTGAACGATTCATTCGAGACTCGCATTCAGTTCTTCATTCTTTCACACATAGAAGAAGAAGTAAAGGAACTGGTATATCGTGGAAACAGTGAAGCATTTTTCAAAATTGTGTGAGTTACACAAACACAATTGCATTGCCCCAGGGTCGCAGTGCAGTTACACGGCTGAAGGCTGGGGCGCTCAAAGGAAGCCAGATTTAAAATAGAAAACAAAACCAATTGAGATGCTTCCGTCATTTTGCCGAGCTGTAGAAAAGTGTACATAGATTTTATATCAAAAAAATAGTGAAAAGCCTATTAGAATGACTAAAAAAGTGAAATGAAAGTTAATTTAGTGAATAATTTGAAAAACTTTACTAATAAGAAATATATAAAAAAATTATGTGGTGCTGCATTTAATCATATAAAAACGCCTATAATACGGTGCACGAATTTTTCTTTTCACAGATAAGTTTTCTATCATATTCTACTTAATAAAGTGATGTTTTTTATCGTTGCGTACTTTTAAACTGAAATAAACACTTCTTGACAAAGTTATAAAACCAACAAGATAAATAGGGGCAACAGCAGAAAGGCCTTTAAAAATATTTTATTTAAAGCGTTAAAAAATATTTCTGCACTACGGGCGCTAAACGGATTTGAGCGCCTTGCCATCACCAACAAAAACTAGATCGACCCTGTGCGAGAATTTCTCATTTGACAGATGAGTCTCAACGAAATCAGTGGATTAAAGTATATTTTTGTTTTCAACAAATTTGCTATTTTTATAGTAAATTGCGATAAAATATTGATTTTAAAGTATTCTTAGATAATTTATTCACCTAAATAACATCACTTCACGTTACTTTATATGGAAATAACAGGCAAAACTAACTTGTAAAATAAAATATTTGTATATTCCTTAGTATAGGCGTTTTTAGAGGATTTAACGTAGCCACCACATGCTGTTTTATATTTTTTTAAATAAATTATTGACAGTATTCACTATTCTAACCTTAATTTCACTTTTTTATTTAGATTAACAAACTTTTTCACTTGTTTAACAAATTGAAATCTCGAAACACTTCCCTTCAGTTCGGCAAAATGACAGATGAATCTCAATTTGTTTTTTTTTTTCTTCAATTCTTGCTGCTTCACTCACGTACACTGTATATGTGATATACACCACTTCCTTTACTTCTTCTTCTATGCTTTCACACGTATCAAACATTCTGTCTCATTCGCACTTCATAAGAAAAATTGGAACGCCATTTGCATTTTTGAAGGTGCTGTAAAATTTAATCTTTTTGTGCGGTGGAAACACCAAAAAGATTTATTAAATCTAATCTGAGATAAACCTTTGGTGGAAACATAGCATTAGGCAAGAAGTCTTGAGTTTCAACTATGTGAACTAGCGCCTCACGACAATTCGCATCAAGGCTAAGTTCGCCAACATCAGCCTTACATATATGCACACATGCCCCCACAAAGGAGAAAGATGACGACACCAAGGACGAGTTCTCCTGAAAAGACATATGAGAAATGCCCTAGCTATGACATTAACAGCCCTATTCTGGCAAACCTCACTGATACCTCACAAGTCACAACAACCTCACAAGGTGAGGTTAATTTGATTTTGTGAGGTTTTCGTATTCTGGCAGCAACATCACAGATTGTGATCCTCACAAAAACTATCGAAACTGTGATCTCCTTCGGAGGAGGTCACAAATAAAAAGTAACACTTGTGATTTCGAATATTACGGCATTTACATGTTTGTTTGTGTTTTTCTTAATTGCCTCCTCCTTAGAATAAATAAATGAATGAAAAATAAACATTCTTGCATGCGATTAGCAAATTTATTAAACAAAAATCAAACAAATCATATTTCTTTTGACGTAAGAAATATGTAGGTGTGTTCAACATAAATCCAGAACATTTTGAAAGTTCACTCATCTGTCTTTTTATGACAGTCGGCCAATCAGAGCCCAATAAAACTGGAAATCATGAAAATCTGACATGTTTGAACGTGCCCAATCACCGTGGTGAGTTTCTTGTGAGGTTTCTTGTGATGATTTTCCCAGAATACCGAAAATGTTATCGAATCACAACAAACCTCACAAGAGCTTGCGACCTGTGAGCCCTCACAACGCCAGAATAGGGCTATAAAATTGTCTTGGGTGATTTTAATGTCATACTAGGAAGAGAAGACATCTTTGGTGGCACAATCGGAAGATACCGCCTGCACGACACCACCTCCGATAACGGAATCAGATAAATCGACTTTGCTGCGGGGCGAAACGTTGTGGTATGGCGAATTCCTGGCAAATCAACCGCCAAACAGATCGACCACATTGCGATCGACGCAAGGCACTCCTTCAGTATCAAGGATGTCCGAACGTTCCGAGGAGCCAACGTCGACTCGGATCACTACCTCGTTGTAGCCAAGGTAATGCTACGGATATCCAGACCAAAGCCAAAACAGGGAAATACTGTGAGGAAGTTCGACGTCGGACAGCTACAGTCGCAAGAAATCGCCAGGTCCTTTTCCAATCGATTCTCTCACGCCCTCTTAAATATTCCTTTGCCGCCAACTGCAAATATCGAGGAACAGTGGAAAAACTGCCAGGAAGCCATCAGAGATGCCGCCTCTGACGAGCAGGGCCTCGCACGACCACCACAGCGAAACCCTTGGTTCGACGAAGAATGCCGGCAAGTACATGCAGCCAAACAACAGGCATACAAAGCGGCATTGCATAGAAGGACCACAGCTGCTCTACGAGCAGAAGAGGAGAGAGGAACACAAGCTTCAAAGAAGGAAAAAGAAAGAACATGAGAAGCGCGCGACCGAGGAATTAGAGGGATGCCATTGCAGGAATAAAGCTCGGAAGTTTTACCAAAAAATAAAAATAACCTCCCAAGGTTACAAAGCACGAACCGAAGCCTGCGAGGACGATCAGGGGAACATCGTGGTGGAATCGCAGTCGGTGCTGAGGATATGGAATAATCATTTCTGCAAATTGTATAACGGCGATGACGAACCGAATTCCGCTACCATGCAACTTAAGTCCAATAAGGCTGCTGGAGCTGATGGCCTTGCGGCTGAGCTATTCAAAGCGGCAGGCGATGAATTGGTTAGGAGTATGCCCGATGAATGGAACCTCAGCATTGTTTGCCCGATCCTCAAGAAAGGCGTTCATCTGGACTGCACCTACTACAGGGGCATCAGTCTTCTTAATATCGCCTACAAGATCTTCTCTGCTGTACTCTGTGAACGTCTGAAGCCATTCGTCAACAACCTGATAGGTCCATATCAGTGTGACTTTAGGCCAGGGAAGTCCACCATCCACCAAATATTCGTCAGATCTTGGGGAAAACCCAGAAGTTTCAAATCGATACCCACCACCCTTTCATCGATTTCAAGGCCGCGTATGACAGCATCTATTGAGACGAGCTATATAGAGCAATGTTTAGTTTTAGCATCCCTCCCAAACTCGTCCGTTTGTGCAGGATGACGATGGAGAATGCACGCTGCTCCATCAAGGTCGGTAAAGACCTTTGATGTCAAAAAAGGTTTTAGGCAAGGCGACGCGCTGTCATGCGACTTCCTCAACATCGTTCTTGAAAGAATAGTGCAAAACTTGCACGTCATCACTAGAGGCACAATCTTTCAAAAGTCCGTCCAATTACTCGCTAACGCTGACGGAATTGACAATCGGACGAACAAAGCGTGATGTCAGTAGTGCTTTTGAGTATTGAAAAGGAAGCCAAGAAGATGGGTTTAACGGTGAATGAAAGCAAAACGAAATATATGCTGTCAACAAGAAAGGACACCCAACACCGACATCTCGGACAGAACGTTACTATAGACAGCAATCATTTTGAGGTGGTCAGAGACATCGTCTACCTAGGACCCGCTATAAACTCAGCGAAAGATACAAGTGCTCAGATCAAAAGAAGAATTACTCTTGCCAATCGCTGTTTCTTTGGGCTAAGAAGGCAATTGAGAAGCAAAGCCTTCTCTCCAGCAACTAAACTCTCCCTGTATAAGACGCTTATCATCCCGATCCTGATGTATGGTGCAGAGGCATGGACACTGTTAACGGTGGATGAGAACGCGTTAGGCTGTTTTGAGAGGATGATTTTTGGTCCCGTCTGCATAGATGGGGAATGGAGAAGAAGAAAAAAATGAAACAGTTTTAACAAGATTTAAAAAACTACTTATACAACATATTAGAGAAACAATTGTTTAAGAAATGCTTAGTTTTCTAATTCTATACATATTCCTAAGTACAGAATTGCGACTATTCTTATTATTTTAATTGTAATAGTAAATTTTACTAAATAAAATATACATATAATACATACAACTGTACAGGCTGTACAGCGACACCGACCTAGCCACAAAAGTGAAAAGCCAACGACTGAGATGGCTCAGTCACCTAGAGCGAATGGACACCAATGCTCCGGCCCGGATTGTCTTTGAATCCAACCCCGTGGGACAGCGCAGTAGAGGTGGACAGCGTAAAAGGTGGCGCACGCAAGTGGAAGAGGACCTCAACCAACTTGGCGTGCGAAACTGGAGGCAGCTAGCTAGAAACCGAGCCGGCTGGAAGAAGCTTTTTGGTTGAGGCCCTGGTCCACCCCGGACTGTAGCGCCACCTTAAGTAAGTAAGTAAGTCAGAATAAAGTGGGACGACATACGACTGCCAAATTTGTGTTAAGAAAGTGACTTTTATATTTTTCTTCCAAATCAGTAGGTTTTTTCGTTGAGCCCTGAAGTCCCAGGGTGACTTCAGGGCTCAACGAAAAAACCCCAAATCGTTTTTTGAAAACCCTGAACTCAGCCTGGACAACAAATTCTGTGTTTTTGTAAACCTAGGGTCGCCCTGAACTCGCCCTGAAGTAGATCTAGGTATTTTGCTGGGGCGAGTTGAGGTAAAGAAAAACTGTCAAATTGGCATGAGCTTTGGAACAATTTTTGTTGTAGATTCACGTGCTGCAGGCTATTCTTTTGTTTTTGACAAGAAAAAAACGATAAATACACAAGTTACTTTAATAACAAATAGATAGAAGTAGTAAATGCAAATTGTTGTTTGTTTTTATTAATTTTTGAAAAAATTCTGTTTCTTGCTTACCTCAACAACACAATAGAGGACCTTTGTTTTTTGAGAACCAAAACAACCCAGTTTTTTGACAATTCTTGTGGTTGTCAAAAAAAAACTTATTCAACCCTGGGTAAACTTCAACGAACGAACCTAGTTTCACCATAACCTCCAACACCCAAATGGGATAGAATGTGTGATGGCTTTAAGTGCCTTTCACATGAGCTGCGAACTGCGAATGCGAATAAATTTATTTAGGCAATTCCAAGCGCAAATATCAACAAACAGGTGTTTTAACTTTTCAAAAAAGTGAATAGACGATCCTATCTACAATTTTAAAAAGAAAACACGAACAAAAATTAGTTTAAATTGTTGAATTTAGCATTTTTTTTATATTCTACGCGACCACCGAGGTATTTGCTGCGAACTGCAAAACACTTATTCGCAATCCACAACATTAAGACGCATTCCACAAATGAGCGAATGAAAAATTCGCTCGAATTTAACCTCAAATTTTGTCAGCCCCATTTCACTAGATTATTTTCTATGACTATTCGCGTCTATCGGCGACCACTCATGTGAAAGAAATGTCAAAACTCACGACCATTCGCAGTTCGCTATTCGCAGCTCATATGAAAGTGCCTGCTTACACGTGAAGAACGAAAGTGTTCAGATGTGAAGAAAATTATTCTGCAGATTTTGTTCTCCTCTTTGTGTTTTTCGTATTTTCATAATGAAAGACACGATTTGATTGGTTGGATTGGATAGGAGAAGCAATACAAAAGAGAACGTCAATTTTCTACACCGAATATTTTCAAATATTTTAAAATATTTCATCCCCTCCCTCTTCTGCAAGTAACCCCGCTCACCATCACAAATCGCAGAAAATGCTTGAATTTCTTCACGTGTGATCAGGAACAAAGGCACTTTAGATCCGATCCTATATACAGTCACTCACAAAATTATTCGGAATGAAAAGTTTTTTTTCTTAAGCATGAGTTTTTTTTTCTGTTATTATTCTTGTTATGTTATTGTTGTTTTTCTGTTATCTACATTCCTTTTTGTTTCATCTTTTTATATGCTCATTTTAATATGGGAAACAAGAAAATTAAATAGCGCGAGATTCTAACCGCCTTTACTTTTTTTATAATTTCAACAGAGCAAGAAAAATCATTATATAGATTTGATATACACTAGTCAACGATATTAAAGGAACAAATTTTTTTTCAATTTTTGTTAGCGTTTTTTGAAGAGCTGTATCTTTGTGACGAGTGGTCGTATTGAGTTGAAATAAAAAGCATTTTACAGCTTTATGTTTTTTGTTTCGAGATTTGTTTGCAAACAAATTTTTTTGAAGTACCCTTATTGCGTTATTGCAAAAAATGAGACGAAACAACTAAATTATTTTTTTTTATTTTTTTTTGAAGGTCCTCATTTCTATGGATAATTTTTTTTGAGTCAATTAAATGTCATGATCAGATACCTTGTTTATTCAGCTTCAATTCAGTTTTTTTGTTGTTGTCGTACGATTTTTTTTGACATGGTTTATCTGACTTTGAATGAAAAAAGATACTTTTAGCCTTGATTACCAATATCTCAGCAAGTAATGATGTTATAAAAATTTCAAAGACAGTTTTGGAAATTTGAAAAAGCGTTTTACAAGATTTTTTTATGATTTTGTAGAAATTAATTTTTTTTACCGTTCACCGTTAGTTTAAAAAAAGTACTAAAAACCGACGTTTTGTGGTCTTTTCGTAAATCTTTTTTTTTCGTTGCAAATATTGATTGCGTGGCTTGCAATGGTATGCAAATTTATAGACTTTTAAATCATCAATATTCTTGTAAATTTTCAAATTGATTCATCGAACCGTTTTTCCTCACCAAAACTTCAAAGTCTTACAAACCAGGTAAAGGAACAAATTGTGGTGTTCCTAAACAATGCGAAGTTGTCATCAAAATGACAAGAAAACCGCAATTCCAGTGGATTTTTTTCACAGTTTTGCTTTAGTTAGATACTTTTTTGAATGGAAATGAAAAAAAAATTACTAAAAAAGTGAAATGAAAGTTAATTTAGTGAATAATTTGAAAAACTTTACTAATAAGAAATATATAAAAAAATTATGTGGTGCTGCATTTAATCATATAAAAACGCCTATAATACGGTGCACGAATTTTTCTTTTCACAGATAAGTTTTCTATCATATTCTACTTAATAAAGTGATGTTTTTTATCGTTGCGTACTTTTAAACTGAAATAAACACTTCTTGACAAAGTTATAAAACCAACAAGATAAATAGGGGCAACAGCAGAAAGGCCTTTAAAAATATTTTATTTAAAGCGTTAAAAAATATTTCTGCACTACGGGCGCTAAACGGATTTGAGCGCCTTGCCATCACCAACAAAAACTAGATCGACCCTGTGCGAGAATTTCTCATTTGACAGATGAGTCTCAACGAAATCAGTGGATTAAAGTATATTTTTGTTTTCAACAAATTTGCTATTTTTATAGTAAATTGCGATAAAATATTGATTTTAAAGTATTCTTAGATAATTTATTCACCTAAATAACATCACTTCACGTTACTTTATATGGAAATAACAGGCAAAACTAACTTGTAAAATAAAATATTTGTATATTCCTTAGTATAGGCGTTTTTAGAGGATTTAACGTAGCCACCACATGCTGTTTTATATTTTTTTAAATAAATTATTGACAGTATTCACTATTCTAACCTTAATTTCACTTTTTTATTTAGATTAACAAACTTTTTCACTTGTTTAACAAATTGAAATCTCGAAACACTTCCCTTCAGTTCGGCAAAATGACAGATGAATCTCAATTTGTTTTTTTTTTTCTTCAATTCTTGCTGCTTCACTCACGTACACTGTATATGTGATATACACCACTTCCTTTACTTCTTCTTCTATGCTTTCACACGTATCAAACATTCTGTCTCATTCGCACTTCATAAGAAAAATTGGAACGCCATTTGCATTTTTGAAGGTGCTGTAAAATTTAATCTTTTTGTGCGGTGGAAACACCAAAAAGATTTATTAAATCTAATCTGAGATAAACCTTTGGTGGAAACATAGCATTAGGCAAGAAGTCTTGAGTTTCAACTATGTGAACTAGCGCCTCACGACAATTCGCATCAAGGCTAAGTTCGCCAACATCAGCCTTACATATATGCACACATGCCCCCACAAAGGAGAAAGATGACGACACCAAGGACGAGTTCTCCTGAAAAGACATATGAGAAATGCCCTAGCTATGACATTAACAGCCCTATTCTGGCAAACCTCACTGATACCTCACAAGTCACAACAACCTCACAAGGTGAGGTTAATTTGATTTTGTGAGGTTTTCGTATTCTGGCAGCAACATCACAGATTGTGATCCTCACAAAAACTATCGAAACTGTGATCTCCTTCGGAGGAGGTCACAAATAAAAAGTAACACTTGTGATTTCGAATATTACGGCATTTACATGTTTGTTTGTGTTTTTCTTAATTGCCTCCTCCTTAGAATAAATAAATGAATGAAAAATAAACATTCTTGCATGCGATTAGCAAATTTATTAAACAAAAATCAAACAAATCATATTTCTTTTGACGTAAGAAATATGTAGGTGTGTTCAACATAAATCCAGAACATTTTGAAAGTTCACTCATCTGTCTTTTTATGACAGTCGGCCAATCAGAGCCCAATAAAACTGGAAATCATGAAAATCTGACATGTTTGAACGTGCCCAATCACCGTGGTGAGTTTCTTGTGAGGTTTCTTGTGATGATTTTCCCAGAATACCGAAAATGTTATCGAATCACAACAAACCTCACAAGAGCTTGCGACCTGTGAGCCCTCACAACGCCAGAATAGGGCTATAAAATTGTCTTGGGTGATTTTAATGTCATACTAGGAAGAGAAGACATCTTTGGTGGCACAATCGGAAGATACCGCCTGCACGACACCACCTCCGATAACGGAATCAGATAAATCGACTTTGCTGCGGGGCGAAACGTTGTGGTATGGCGAATTCCTGGCAAATCAACCGCCAAACAGATCGACCACATTGCGATCGACGCAAGGCACTCCTTCAGTATCAAGGATGTCCGAACGTTCCGAGGAGCCAACGTCGACTCGGATCACTACCTCGTTGTAGCCAAGGTAATGCTACGGATATCCAGACCAAAGCCAAAACAGGGAAATACTGTGAGGAAGTTCGACGTCGGACAGCTACAGTCGCAAGAAATCGCCAGGTCCTTTTCCAATCGATTCTCTCACGCCCTCTTAAATATTCCTTTGCCGCCAACTGCAAATATCGAGGAACAGTGGAAAAACTGCCAGGAAGCCATCAGAGATGCCGCCTCTGACGAGCAGGGCCTCGCACGACCACCACAGCGAAACCCTTGGTTCGACGAAGAATGCCGGCAAGTACATGCAGCCAAACAACAGGCATACAAAGCGGCATTGCATAGAAGGACCACAGCTGCTCTACGAGCAGAAGAGGAGAGAGGAACACAAGCTTCAAAGAAGGAAAAAGAAAGAACATGAGAAGCGCGCGACCGAGGAATTAGAGGGATGCCATTGCAGGAATAAAGCTCGGAAGTTTTACCAAAAAATAAAAATAACCTCCCAAGGTTACAAAGCACGAACCGAAGCCTGCGAGGACGATCAGGGGAACATCGTGGTGGAATCGCAGTCGGTGCTGAGGATATGGAATAATCATTTCTGCAAATTGTATAACGGCGATGACGAACCGAATTCCGCTACCATGCAACTTAAGTCCAATAAGGCTGCTGGAGCTGATGGCCTTGCGGCTGAGCTATTCAAAGCGGCAGGCGATGAATTGGTTAGGAGTATGCCCGATGAATGGAACCTCAGCATTGTTTGCCCGATCCTCAAGAAAGGCGTTCATCTGGACTGCACCTACTACAGGGGCATCAGTCTTCTTAATATCGCCTACAAGATCTTCTCTGCTGTACTCTGTGAACGTCTGAAGCCATTCGTCAACAACCTGATAGGTCCATATCAGTGTGACTTTAGGCCAGGGAAGTCCACCATCCACCAAATATTCGTCAGATCTTGGGGAAAACCCAGAAGTTTCAAATCGATACCCACCACCTTTTCATCGATTTCAAGGCCGCGTATGACAGCATCTATTGAGACGAGCTATATAGAGCAATGTTTAGTTTTAGCATCCCTCCCAAACTCGTCCGTTTGTGCAGGATGACGATGGAGAATGCACGCTGCTCCATCAAGGTCGGTAAAGACCTTTGATGTCAAAAAAGGTTTTAGGCAAGGCGACGCGCTGTCATGCGACTTCCTCAACATCGTTCTTGAAAGAATAGTGCAAAACTTGCACGTCATCACTAGAGGCACAATCTTTCAAAAGTCCGTCCAATTACTCGCTAACGCTGACGGAATTGACAATCGGACGAACAAAGCGTGATGTCAGTAGTGCTTTTGAGTATTGAAAAGGAAGCCAAGAAGATGGGTTTAACGGTGAATGAAAGCAAAACGAAATATATGCTGTCAACAAGAAAGGACACCCAACACCGACATCTCGGACAGAACGTTACTATAGACAGCAATCATTTTGAGGTGGTCAGAGACATCGTCTACCTAGGACCCGCTATAAACTCAGCGAAAGATACAAGTGCTCAGATCAAAAGAAGAATTACTCTTGCCAATCGCTGTTTCTTTGGGCTAAGAAGGCAATTGAGAAGCAAAGCCTTCTCTCCAGCAACTAAACTCTCCCTGTATAAGACGCTTATCATCCCGATCCTGATGTATGGTGCAGAGGCATGGACACTGTTAACGGTGGATGAGAACGCGTTAGGCTGTTTTGAGAGGATGATTTTTGGTCCCGTCTGCATAGATGGGGAATGGAGAAGAAGAAAAAAATGAAACAGTTTTAACAAGATTTAAAAAACTACTTATACAACATATTAGAGAAACAATTGTTTAAGAAATGCTTAGTTTTCTAATTCTATACATATTCCTAAGTACAGAATTGCGACTATTCTTATTATTTTAATTGTAATAGTAAATTTTACTAAATAAAATATACATATAATACATACAACTGTACAGGCTGTACAGCGACACCGACCTAGCCACAAAAGTGAAAAGCCAACGACTGAGATGGCTCAGTCACCTAGAGCGAATGGACACCAATGCTCCGGCCCGGATTGTCTTTGAATCCAACCCCGTGGGACAGCGCAGTAGAGGTGGACAGCGTAAAAGGTGGCGCACGCAAGTGGAAGAGGACCTCAACCAACTTGGCGTGCGAAACTGGAGGCAGCTAGCTAGAAACCGAGCCGGCTGGAAGAAGCTTTTTGGTTGAGGCCCTGGTCCACCCCGGACTGTAGCGCCACCTTAAGTAAGTAAGTAAGTCAGAATAAAGTGGGACGACATACGACTGCCAAATTTGTGTTAAGAAAGTGACTTTTATATTTTTCTTCCAAATCAGTAGGTTTTTTCGTTGAGCCCTGAAGTCCCAGGGTGACTTCAGGGCTCAACGAAAAAACCCCAAATCGTTTTTTGAAAACCCTGAACTCACCCTGGACAACAAATTCTGTGTTTTTGTAAACCTAGGGTCGCCCTGAACTCGCCCTGAAGTAGATCTAGGTATTTTGCTGGGGCGAGTTGAGGTAAAGAAAAACTGTCAAATTGGCATGAGCTTTGGAACAATTTTTGTTGTAGATTCACGTGCTGCAGGCTATTCTTTTGTTTTTGACAAGAAAAAAACGATAAATACACAAGTTACTTTAATAACAAATAGATAGAAGTAGTAAATGCAAATTGTTGTTTGTTTTTATTAATTTTTGAAAAAATTCTGTTTCTTGCTTACCTCAACAACACAATAGAGGACCTTTGTTTTTTGAGAACCAAAACAACCCAGTTTTTTGACAATTCTTGTGGTTGTCAAAAAAAAACTTATTCAACCCTGGGTAAACTTCAACGAACGAACCTAGTTTCACCATAACCTCCAACACCCAAATGGGATAGAATGTGTGATGGCTTTAAGTGCCTTTCACATGAGCTGCGAACTGCGAATGCGAATAAATTTATTTAGGCAATTCCAAGCGCAAATATCAACAAACAGGTGTTTTAACTTTTCAAAAAAGTGAATAGACGATCCTATCTACAATTTTAAAAAGAAAACACGAACAAAAATTAGTTTAAATTGTTGAATTTAGCATTTTTTTTATATTCTACGCGACCACCGAGGTATTTGCTGCGAACTGCAAAACACTTATTCGCAATCCACAACATTAAGACGCATTCCACAAATGAGCGAATGAAAAATTCGCTCGAATTTAACCTCAAATTTTGTCAGCCCCATTTCACTAGATTATTTTCTATGACTATTCGCGTCTGTCGGCGACCACTCATGTGAAAGAAATGTCAAAACTCACGACCATTCGCAGTTCGCTATTCGCAGCTCATATGAAAGTGCCTGCTTACACGTGAAGAACGAAAGTGTTCAGATGTGAAGAAAATTATTCTGCAGATTTTGTTCTCCTCTTTGTGTTTTTCGTATTTTCATAATGAAAGACACGATTTGATTGGTTGGATTGGATAGGAGAAGCAATACAAAAGAGAACGTCAATTTTCTACACCGAATATTTTCAAATATTTTAAAATATTTCATCCCCTCCCTCTTCTGCAAGTAACCCCGCTCACCATCACAAATCGCAGAAAATGCTTGAATTTCTTCACGTGTGATCAGGAACAAAGGCACTTTAGATCCGATCCTATATACAGTCACTCACAAAATTATTCGGAATGAAAAGTTTTTTTTCTTAAGCATGAGTTTTTTTTTCTGTTATTATTCTTGTTATGTTATTGTTGTTTTTCTGTTATCTACATTCCTTTTTGTTTCATCTTTTTATATGCTCATTTTAATATGGGAAACAAGAAAATTAAATAGCGCGAGATTCTAACCGCCTTTACTTTTTTTATAATTTCAACAGAGCAAGAAAAATCATTATATAGATTTGATATACACTAGTCAACGATATTAAAGGAACAAATTTTTTTTCAATTTTTGTTAGCGTTTTTTGAAGAGCTGTATCTTTGTGACGAGTGGTCGTATTGAGTTGAAATAAAAAGCATTTTACAGCTTTATGTTTTTTGTTTCGAGATTTGTTTGCAAACAAATTTTTTTGAAGTACCCTTATTGCGTTATTGCAAAAAATGAGACGAAACAACTAAATTATTTTTTTTTATTTTTTTTTGAAGGTCCTCATTTCTATGGATAATTTTTTTTGAGTCAATTAAATGTCATGATCAGATACCTTGTTTATTCAGCTTCAATTCAGTTTTTTTGTTGTTGTCGTACGATTTTTTTTGACATGGTTTATCTGACTTTGAATGAAAAAAGATACTTTTAGCCTTGATTACCAATATCTCAGCAAGTAATGATGTTATAAAAATTTCAAAGACAGTTTTGGAAATTTGAAAAAGCGTTTTACAAGATTTTTTTATGATTTTGTAGAAATTAATTTTTTTTACCGTTCACCGTTAGTTTAAAAAAAGTACTAAAAACCGACGTTTTGTGGTCTTTTCGTAAATCTTTTTTTTTTCGTTGCAAATATTGATTGCGTGGCTTGCAATGGTATGCAAATTTATAGACTTTTAAATCATCAATATTCTTGTAAATTTTCAAATTGATTCATCGAACCGTTTTTCCTCACCAAAACTTCAAAGTCTTACAAACCAGGTAAAGGAACAAATTGTGGTGTTCCTAAACAATGCGAAGTTGTCATCAAAATGACAAGAAAACCGCAATTCCAGTGGATTTTTTTCACAGTTTTGCTTTAGTTAGATACTTTTTTGAATGGAAATGAAAAAAAAATTACATTTTT
Organism: Dasysyrphus tricinctus; assembly: GCA_963921185.1. Lineage (NCBI taxonomy): Eukaryota > Metazoa > Arthropoda > Insecta > Diptera > Syrphidae > Dasysyrphus > Dasysyrphus tricinctus. The sequence goes on along the minus strand of OY992531.1, from coordinate 173,264,821 downwards.
CAAAAAATTAAAAAAATCAAGTTTTTTTGTTTGAAATTTTTTTTAAATTAATTTTTTTTATTTTTTTGTTTAATGTACTTTTTATTTCATTTCAATTCAAAAAAGTATCTAACTAATGCAAAACTGTGAAAAAAATCCACTGGAATTGCGGTTTTCTTGTCATTTTGATGACAACTTCGCATTGTTTAGGAACACCCCAATTTGTTCCTTTACCTGGTTTGTAAGACTTTGAAGTTTTGGTGAGGAAAAACGGTTCGATGAATCAATTTGAAAATTTACAAGAATATTGATGATTTAAAAGTCTATAAATTTGCATACCATCGCAAGCCATGCAATCAATATTTGCAACGAAAAAAAAGATTTACGAAAAGACCACAAAACGTTGGTTTTTAGTACTTTTTTAAACTAACGGTGAACGGTAAAAAAAATTAATTTCTACAAAATCATAAAAAAATCTTGTAAAACGCTTTTTCAAATTTCCAAAACTGTCTTTGAAATTTTTATAACATCATTACTTGCTGAGATATTGGTAATCAAGGCTAAAAGTATCTTTTTTCATTCAAAGTCAGATAAACCATGTCAAAAAAAATCGTACGACAACAACAAAAAAACTGAATTGAAGCTGAATAAACAAGGTATCTGATCATGACATTTAATTGACTCAAAAAAAAATATCCATAGAAATGAGGACCTTCAAAAAAAATAAAAAAAAATAATTTATTTGTCTCCTCTCATTTTTTGCAATAACGCAATATTGGTACTTCAAAAAAATTTGTTTGCAAACAAATCTCGAAACAAAAAACATAAAGCTGTAAAATGCTTTTTATTTCAACTCAATACGACCACTCGTCACAAAGATACAGCTCTTCAAAAAACGCTAACAAAAATTGAAAAAAAAATTTGTTCCTTTAATATTGTTGACTAGTGTAGATTAATTCCGAATACTTTTGGGAATACTTTCATCTATAAACACACGTCAAATCGTGTAGGATGCGCTGCCAAGTTGATTGTGATAAAATTTCATGTTTTGTTTCCACACCATTGTCGTTTTTGATTGGACGTTCGGAGTACTCCTTTTCCACTCCATTTTAACTCCTACTACTCCAAAAGCCTTCGATTGGCTGTTCCGAGCAATGTTTTCGGAGTCTTTTTCTGTTCCCGATTTCAAGATGGAGTGGATTTGGAACACACGCATATATATACAGTTTTTTGTCGGACTACTTGCCAAAAGCGATAAATGCTTGAAGAAGCCATTTTATAAAATGGCGTCATTCAGTAGTGTGTGTGTAAATTTGACAATACGATATTTTCATGTTCGATTGGAATCAAAAAGGAAAGGAGTAGGACAGGCAGAAAATCCAATCGAAAACGGCATATGATTTTACTCACACTTTTTTGACATATTGTACAATGGCCGCGTTCAAGTTTCAATGGATAGCCTATCTATTATTCACATTATACGACGTATAATGTGAATTCATTATACAGCCTGGAGAAGAGGACGTCATTTAACTTGTTCATGAAGAGGAACAACCCGGATATTGCCCTAATCAGCGAGACCAACGTTACTAAATGCAACAACATCGACATCATTGGCTTCAAAACCTTCCGTAAGGATTAGGGCGAAGGCTTAAGAGGGACGGCAATCTATGTAAGGAAGAACATCTGCCCCAACACCAGCATCACAGGTCTCCTTACCAGCGAAGCCACCGCCGTCACCATACAACTGGGAAGAGAAACTCTCACTATCATCAGTGTCTACTTCAAATGCAAATCCAGCATGAGAAACATCCACAAGGATCTTCACGTTCTCAACAGCATCTTAAGGAGAACCACATATGGACTCATCGGTGGTGATTTCAACGCAAGGCATCACCTTTGGCTGGATACCGCTATCACCAACGAAGGCAAAGTTATTGCTGACTGGCTGGATACCAACAGCGATCAACATTCATTGGTGGTTATTTCTCAACCCCAACCAACCTTCCCCAGGAAACCATCAACATTAGACTTTTTTCTATCATCATCTTATTTTATTCATATTCTTCCAGAAATCAGCAACTTCACCTGTACAATAGTACCCAGTGACTCGGACCATGAAGCTGTTCAACTAAGCATCAAACTCCACCAAGCCATCTTCCTAGCGACAGAACCAGTGGAGCATTTCATCAACTACAGAAGACTGGATACAGACAGGCTACAAAAAGACGTAGAAGACAACATAAGACTTCCACCGCAAAACAGGAACCTGCAGAATATTAAAATTGACAAAGCCATCGACTGTCTGGAATTAGCTGTAGCAAACGCACTGGATAACCAAAAGCAGCCCAAGACGTCAAAGGATAGATATCAGCATCTTCCCCAATATATCCAAAACCTATATGCACATAGGCAACGACTCAGAAAACGTCTGCAAAGGATCCACCAACGAGAGCTAAACACAACCAACAGTAACTACCAGACAGTGCGGAGTGAGCTTCAGTGCGTCAACATTATGTTCCGGAATTCTATTCAATATCACAACAACAACCAATTCCAGAAGAGACTGCAGTCAATCAAACCTGGACCTGAAACCTGATGCCTTAAAGAACATCAACAGACTGATTGGTCAAAAATCACCAATGCCTGAGACGATCATCACCAACAGTGGATAAACAACAACGATAGAGGATAAAGTTGAAGCCTTCGCTTCCCAATTTGAAGGAAACTTCACGGCAAGCCCATCTGAAGATCCAATCTTCCTTGGCGAAATTGAGGCATCCATCCAGCAGACAATGATGCCCAACTTGAATAGAGCAACGTTTAGTGACAGCAATCCTGCGAGTGATCCAGTCGACAACCCGAACTTGAGCACCCCAGAGGAGATAAATGCGATTATTAGCAACTCAAAACCAAAGAAGTCAGCTGGGCCAGATGGGGTATCCAACTTCATCCTAAAGAAACTTCCACAAACAGTAATGGTTTTCTTGGCCATCATCCTCAATAACTGCATCAACAACAGTTATTTCCCCCAGAAATGGAAAACTGCAAAAATCGTGGCGATTCCAAAGAAAGGTGCAAGGAACATGGTTACCAACTACAGGCCGATATCCCTCCTCAATAACCTAAGTAAGATCTTGGAAGAGCTGATACTCAGGAAGCTCAAGAAGTTCTGCGAAGAGAACAACATCATCCCAGACATGCAGTTCGGTTTTCGGGAAAAGCATTCCACTCTGCGTCCGCTCCTGAAGTTCCATCATGACATCACCACAGCTTTGAACGACCATCGAGTTACCGTCGGATGCTTTCTGGATGTCGAAAGAGCATTCGACAGTGTATGGATTGAGGCCCTTATCCATAAACTCAACTTACTAGGCTTTCCTTCAGCACTAATACAAATTATTTTCTCTTTTCTTTCTTCCAGGAACTTTTTCGTACAACTGGAGAATTGCAAATCGACAGTGAAGAGCATCAGGGCGGGAGTTGCCCAAGGGTCGAAGCTTGGACCACTTCTATACAACATCATGACCTCTGACCAACCAACCTCAAGTGAATGCGAGAACCTTCTCTTCGCTGATGACTCGCTCACATATTACTCATCATTATCGCCATTAACAGCTGTCCGAGAAGTCGAGGCTCACATCCGCAAACTCTTCGAGTTTTACACCAAATGGGGTATCCGGATCAACTCATCAAAATCGGAGCTTGTCTGCTTCAGACGACCAGGAGGCAGACGAGGCCGCTCAGCTGGAAACTGCAGGAGCATCACCCTAGCACTCCCAGACGGAATCAGATTACCAGCCAAGCGCAGCGCCAAGTACCTGGGCATAAACTTCAACGAGCTGCTGAGATTCAACCCACATTCACGGACTGTCCTTAAAAAAGCAAACTTTTCCTTCCATCGCCTCTACCCGCTGATGAAAAAAAGAATTGGGCTAAGCCAGCAGACAAAAGTTCTAATGTACAAGCAACTTCTGAGACCAGTCATCAGTTACAGCTTCCCAGTTTGGTTCACTATCTCCAAAACAGCCATGAAGGAACTACAAATATTCGAAAGGAAAATTCTGAGGATATGCACTGGGCTTCATTTCGATCGTCAGCGGCTCAAACATTTCAAGAACGAGCAACTCTACTCTGAAGCCAAGGTAGTCCCCCTGGACAAGTACTTATTGGTATCTGCAGATAAACTGGTTAGAAACATCGCCAACCACCCTAATCAACTGATGAGAAGGATGATAAACCAACAACGACATCCGGAACCAAGGTACCTAGGCGCCAAGGAAATTCTGGATATAACTACAACAACCAACGATGAAGCAGGACACTTCTACTCTGACCCAGGGTCAGCACATTACCGTGGCTAAACTCCAACTCTATCCCCCATCCTATATAAATGCATTGCCACTGGACAACCGGGACTGAACAACCCGAGGACGACAAAGTCAAACCGACTTTTATATTAAGTTTTCACATATTATAAATCTTATTTGTATTCAAAATTTTACCAATGTATACCGTTAGGCCCCTTATGTGCCAACAAAATTTTATTATTTATCAATGTATCTAATAGTTATAAATTATTTTTAAGCCAATTGTAAATAGAAATGTTCAATAAAGCAAAATTGAAATTGAAATTGAATTGCCTATCTATTATAGCTTTGAATCCAAGTATGTGTCTGAACGCCAGTCAGCTGTTGTTGACATTTCTCATAAGATAGCTTCGTATCTTAAAAGCATTGACATATTATAATACGTCAATCCTCGCGTTCCGATGTTTATTCGCTATGTTACCTATAGTCCAGTGACTATATACATTAGACCTTGGGTCAGGTCCAGTAGTTCTGATTTTTTGCTGAGTTGTTTATGATGTTGGCCTAGTAATAAATCCGATTTTTCGACCTCGAGCGCCGAACGCAACATTGGTAAAAATCCAAAAAACCGCGAATTTTTCGCGGTTTTTTCACTTATTGGCCATTTTAACTACGATTTCAACCCTACTTAATTTGCTTCAATTTGAGTCCAAAGCTGGTTCTGTAGACATAACAGTTTCCAAAGGACGGCTTTTCAAAATATAGCAATAAAAAATTTAAAACAACAAGTAGTATATAAAACAGTATAATAACAAAAACATGGTCTTTGACGTATGCTGCATCAAAGCAATAGAGCGTGTAGATTGGGCCAAAAGAAGAAAACAATAGTACTGGATAGGGGGTATATATTCCCCCGTTTAGGCGGGAGGGGCAATTTTAAGAAAAGTTGACTTCAAATAGAAAAATATCTTTAAAAAAAACAATGGTAATATCTGGACAAAAATCCATTGCTCATCTTAAAGCCAGAAATCCATTCTTTAATTTTATTTTTAAATAAAGTTTTTTTAATTGATAGTTTTTGAAAAATTTACTTTCAAACTCAAAATTTTTTTTTTATTTTATGGTATTTAGTACTATTTTTGTTTTTGATTTTCAATGCACTTATTCATTTTTAGTTAAAAACTGAAAACCAAATGCTAAAATGACTTCTAGTTTTTGAGAAAACTGAAATTAACATGATCAACTTCACTGTTTTCAGTCTAGTATCCTTTTTCTTCGGGGTGGGAGGGCTCTGCCTCAGATCCGGTAGATCTGATTTTTAGATGAGTTGTTTATGATGTTGGCCTTACCAATAATCCAAGTTTTCGACCTCGAGCGCCGAACGCAACTTTGTGAGATATGCATAAAACCGAGAAATTTTCGCGGTTTTTTCAGTTATTGGCTATTTTAACCATTATAACTTTACTCTACCATTTCAAAATAATTAAATGGGCTTCAATTTGAGCTAAAAATCAATTCAAATTGTGAAATTTTTCATCAAATTTTGAATTTAGAATGCTGCAAATCGAATTGAAAGGGGGCTTATTCACCCCTTGTGTGAATTCGTTTGCCCCTTTTCTATGATTTTTTTTATATGGTGTAGCGTGTCATGTTGGCTTTATTTTAAGATCTTAATCATGAAGATCGGATGAGTAGAAACGGAGTTAGGAATTTTTAAAGTCAACCATATAAAACTCGAACTAAAACATTCGCTTCAGATAACTCACTGGTGGGTACTGAACTGAGCACTGTTTTAGTTCGAGTTTTATATGGTTGACTTTAAAAAATCATAACTCCGTTTCTACTCATCCGATCTTCATGATTAAGATCTTAAAATAAAGCCAACATGACACGCTACACAGTATAAGAAAATCATTGAAAAGGGGCAAACGATTTCACACAAGGGGTGAATAAGCCCCCTTCAATTCGATTTGCAGCATTCTAAATTCAAAAGTTGATGAAAAATTTCACAATTTGAATTGATTTTTAGCTTAAATTGAAGCCCATTTAATTTTTTTGTAATGGTAGAGCAAAGTTATAATCGCAAACCAGGCCGTAAAGGTTAAAATAGCCATTAACTGAAAAAACCGCGAAAATTTCTCGGTTTTATGCATATCTCACAAAGTTGCGTTCGGCGCTCGAGGTCGAAAACTTGGATTATTGGTAAGGCCAACATCATAAACAACTCATCAGAACTACCGGATCTGAGGCAGAGCCCTCCCACCCCGGGGGAGGTGGGGTGAGTAAAATTTAAGGTTTTTGCTGTGTCAATTGGAGTAAATGGGATTTTTTTGTTTTACATTCACTTCCCATTAGTTTTGTTGTTGCATTTTTCTCAGTAATGATAGTTCGCAAACATATCAGTTTGCAAAATGAATGAATCATCTGAAAAAGTATTTTCAATAAGTTTTATTGATTCTTTTACATTATCAAGGATTTATCTCAAGTTATTCAAACTTCTTCTTGAATGCATACTTAAATTTATTATAAGGTCTTTGTCCATATTTCTTAATCCTTTCATTTAATTTTAGTTTTTTTTTCCATTTTTCATCTTTCCCGATAGGATTCATGATTTCTTGATAGCAAAATAAAATATTTATCTACATTCATTTCCCTCAGCTGTTTTTTTATAAGGGTTTACAACAACACAAACAAATCCAGATCGCTTAAGATACGCAGCCGAACGCACCCATAGACATGTCAAAAATTAACCACCGACAAAAATTTTAACGAGCTCCTGAGCAGGTTAAATTTTGAAGTCTATATTCACCTCAGTAATGTCAAAATTTAGCCATGGGATCAAATTTAACCAAGATTTTAACGCAATTGGCACACGGCCTTAAAAAGAAAATTAAAGAATGGATTTCTGGCTCTAAGATGAGCAATGGATTTTCGTCCAGATGTTACCATTGCGTTTTTAAAGTTATTTTTCTATTTGAAGTCAACTTTTTTTTAAATTGCCCCTCCCGCCTAAACGGGGGGATATATACCCCCCATCCAGTACTATTGTTTTCTTCTTTTGATCCAATCTACACGCTCTATTGCTTTGATGCAGCATATGTCAAAGATCCTGTTTTTGTTATTATACTGTTTTATATACTACTTGTTGTTTTAAATTTTGTATTCCTATATTTTGAAAAGCCGTCCCTTGGAAACTGTTATGTCTACAGAACCGGCCTTAGACTCAAATTGAAGCAAATTAAGTAAGGCTGAAATCGTAGAGCAATGTTTTATTCGGGAATTAAGGCGTAATGGCGAAAAAATCGCGGTTTTTTGGATTTTTACCAATGTTGCGTTCAGCGCTCGAGGTCGAAAAATCGGATTTATTACTAGGCCAACATCATAAACAACTCAGCAAAAAATCAGAACTACCGGACCTGACGCAAGGTCTCAGTACTATGAAACTACAAGGTTACTGGACTACTAGTTATCCCAAAAATTTTGAGATAACTTGAGTTGTTGTTACGTCAGCGGTCATCAGCTGTTTTTTAACATGGGATTACAAAAACACAAAGCCATCCGGATAATTAAGAATTAACATCGGAACGTGCACAATGCCTTAAAGTTTTAGGATAGCTTGGGATCTCTTTTCTGCCAACAGCTGTGTCGTCATCACTTGTGTTTTAACAAAGTATTACAACAACACCAACCCATCCAGATCAATTTAGTTACGAGTTTGAACGCGGCCAATAGTATAGTGTGGAACGGCTTTAATGTCGTTTTTTATTGAAATCTGAAAGATTTGATTTTAAAATCTAAAATTCCTGTCTGGAATGAAACATCTGGGCATATTTTTGAGAAGATTCAGTTTACACACATAGCATACATACACGCATACACATAAAATTGTCGTATGGCGTCGGCACAAATAACACAATGCAAACAAATTGTCCTATTTCGATGTGTCGTTTGACAAGAGAATGTGTGCATGTATGGGTGAAAGCAGATCGAATCTCGCAAACTAAAAAGATCTCTTCTTTCGTCTTCAGATCTTATCTTTTTATGAATAAAACATGCAAAAATAGAAAAAGTGCTAATCTTTTTCCAAAAAGATAAAATCTTTTCAACAATGAAAAACGACATAAGTGATTCGCGAAAAAATATTTGGGACTATATGTTGAAATTAGATAATAAAACAATCTATTGGAGGGAAAAAAATTGAAAAAAAAAAATATTTTCCAATTTTCTCAAAACTAGAAGACATAAAACTATCACCCAGATTACAGAATCCGGCGAATGAGCTGCGGAGGGAATCAGACTCAATTTTGACATTTTTATTATGGGCCAAACGTCAAAATGGAGTATAACTCCCTCCGCAGCTCATTCGTCGGATTCTGTAATCGGCGTGTATATATGGTTTTAAGCATTCGAATACAAATTAGTAAGTGCGTTAGAAACTCAAAATCAAATAAATACTTAATTGCATTCTTTAGAAAGAAGTCTCAAACTTTCTTTTTCAATTTTTCTTAAAAATTTTGAATTTGAAAATAATTTTTGCCAAAACAGTTCATCAAAGAACTTAAATTCAAACTAAACCATAAGAAAGGATTTATGGCTTCACAAAAAGCTTCAAAATAATATTGCAAATGTTGTCGTTGTTTTTTTTAATACTTTTTTTTTAATTTTAAGAAATATAAGTTTCCTGCTATAGAATTTTTTCTTGTTTAGTTCCAACCAACCTATATGCCTTGAATTTTTGTCACATTTTACCCGAATCACCTAGTATGCAAAAAACAATAAAAAAAAAATAGGCAATTTAATTAATTGTGTAAATGGGATAAAAATAAAAATATGAACAAATTAAAGAATTTTTGTGTTTACATTTGGATCCAAATATAAATACTCAAAAAACCCATAGAACGACCAGCCAAAGTCTGGCAGGTTTTTTCTCAGGCTTTGTGAGGGGCTAGGTTCTCTATTTAATTGTCAGGGTTGTAACCAATTTAATTTATTTAAAAAAAAATTGATATGATGCTCTGTCATTTTTCCTTTATGAAGACCTCAATCTTAACGGTCTGATTAATAGAACTCAAGATATTACTATTTTATATGAACCTTATAACCCCTTTTTTGGAGATTTTAAACAAAAAAAAATAAACAAAATAAAGCCTCCAAAAACATATCCACGGGTCCTATTAATCGGACCCTCAAGATTATAGTCTATAGACTTAGGGAAAATTATCCTATTTTTCAAAAGTGAATTGAAGGTGAAATGACACTAACACATAAAACTAGGCTGGTTTTCAGCCCCACCAAAAGCTAGAAAAATTCTGCTTAAAAATCCTTCTCTTATCAACAAATTTCACAAATAATCACAATTTTTTTTCTCAAGAACGAATAAAGATATCGACTTCGAATGAATTTTATTTTATAGATAATAGTTTCGTTAAGGGCAGAAAGGACTTTTAAAAAATAGATAAGCGGTTTTTTCCTACGGCATTAAAAAAACAAACAATGATTTATGATTAAAGTTTGGTAGATTTACTTGGCAAGTTTTCTTTTAATTATTTTCTTAATCACAAATTTAAAATGTCTGAAAACTTGACCAGTAAACCCACCAAATTTTGATCAGTAATCATTAAATACCAAATTTCTGTCAGAATTTGGAGTTGTTTCGATATTACTCTACTTACGATATTTGATATTAAGCTTAATGAACTTAAAAGTTGGCATATATTTTAGATGTCATTACTTTTTTTGGCTGACTTTTTACGCACAGGTTTCTTGTACATATAACAACTAAGCTCTTTTTTTAATATTTATGTTTTTGTTGTGATTTCATTCCTTTTTGCAAAGATTTTATTTTGTCAAGCCCTACCGCTCTGCAATTTCATCATGCTACGACAACCAAAAGTGCTCAATATTAAAAATAGCAATTCTGAGAAAGTGGGTGGATGCCACGCCCCCTGAATGGAAAACATCAATTGTTATTTTTCTCTTTGTATGCTCTTCAAGTCATACCGTTCTACCAAATTTTCATCGTTCTACAACATTCGGAAGTGCATTATATAATTGATAGCAATTTAAACATTAGAAATTTTTAAACGGAGGCATACCTACTAACAATGTGAAAAAATCAACAGAATTCCAAAAATGTGAAACCCCTAATAGACAAAGAGGGCGAAACGTCATGGGTATAGACAAAATTATTGCGTTCAAGCTTCACTTTGTTCATACTGGTCTGCCTAATACCGAATATGAAATACATATAAATATGTAGGTATAACGATTTAGGAAAAAAAAAAACGCAAAAAGTACCACATAGGGGGAAAAGTGAGGGGATAGATAATATTGGGTTCGATTTCACATTTGCTTTTGTGGTTATTTATTACTGCCTGCCTTAAGTCTGTTGGCGTATGGTTTGTTCAATGTGTTGAAAAGGGGGGCTCACATGGAACAACATGGTTGGACAACACTGCTTGATGGAATCGGAACAGTTTTCAAAATATTTTGAAAACCATTCAACAAAAGTGGACAACATGGTTTGTTTTGCGCTTAAATGATCAAAAGGATTGTTCACATGGACCAACATTGCTTGACAACATGGATTGATTTGATTATTCGAACGCAGGAAACAACCGCTTGACAGCCAATGTTGTATGGTTTTAAAAAGATTTTGAATACTTGTTCCATTTTCATCAAGCGATGCTGGCCATGTGAACACCCCTAAACATCGATGATTGTCAAGCAATGTTGGACAGCATGTTGGTTCATGTGAACCCCCATAATGAATACCTATCTAAAAATAATAAATGTAACAAGAAATAAAAGGGACGATTAAATCGCTCGAACTTGCTGTTGTGGTTATGAAGGATGAGTAATAATAAAAAGCTAGTGAAAATGATAATTTCCACTTACTTGTTAAAAGCTTTACCGAATTTCATCAAAATGTTCTTAATGATTAAGTCGAAAATAATTAAGTACAGTTAATGGCAGTTTTTATTAATTTTTTTCAATCCAAATGCAGACTATACACACAAATATTTGTATGCCTACTAATCTTTAGGGAAAAATAGTCCTTTTGAAAACTGAAATACCAGGTTCCGTTTTATTTTGGAGCTACAAAGATTAATTTCGTCTCTAGGTAATAAACAAAAAACCTTAGGTTCAAAATTTTAGAGAAGATGAAGATGTACCTAAAGCAAAAATAAAAAGAAAACAAATTGATACCGATTGGTAATATTGATATTTACTATGCATACCTACCAAAACAATAAAATTGGCGCTAGTCAAAGTTTTGAAATACTAAATATGCTTTCTTCATTTCTAATGTACCTCTACAAATCGGGTAAATTTTTAATAAGTGGCTAGATGCAACGCCCCTTGAGCTGAAAATAATAAATTTCTGACTTTTATATTTGTATGCACGTCAAACCCTACCGGTCTACCAATTTTCATCGTTCTACAACAGTCGGAAGTGCTCCATATAGTTTATAACAAATTTTGAGAAAGTGGGTGGATGCCACGCCCCCTGAATGGAAAATTCCAAATTTCGATTTTTTTTTTTCTTAGTACCTCAAGCCCTACTGATCTACCGATTTTCATCGTTCTACAACCATCGGAAGTGCTCCATATAGTTTACAAGTATTTTTAAGAAAGTCGGTGGATGCCACTCCCCATGAATGGAAAAGTCCAAATTTTCGATTTTTTTTCTTTCTAAGTACTTCAAGCCCTTACAATTTTCATCGTTCTACAACAACCGGAAGTGATCCATATCGTTTATAAGAATGCTTGAGAAAGTGGGTGGATGCCACGCCCCCTGAACGGAAGATTTCAAATTTTCGATTTCTTTCTTTCTAAGTGCTTCAAGCCCTACCGATCTACCAATTTTCATCGTTCTACAACAATCGGAAGTGCTCCTTATAATTTTTAAGAATTTTTAAGAAAGTGGGTGGATGCCACGCCCCCTGAATGGAAATTTCCAAATTTCCCATTTTTTTATTTCTAAGTACTTCAAGCCCTAGCGATATATGAATCTTCATCGTTATACAACAATTGCAAGTGCTCCGTATAATTTATAAGATTTTTTGAGAAAGTGGTTGGATGCCACGCCCCCTGCATAGAAAATTGCACATTTTCGATTTTTTCCTTTGTATGCACCACTAGGCCTACCGTTGTGCAAAATTTCAAGTTTATACTGTGTTGCGGGGGAAGTGCTCCATAATTTTGATGATCTGTCCGTGAGTGAGTGAGCGGGTAATTTATGGGGTTTTCCATTGGTAAAATAAATCAATTTATTTTTGATTTGGATCTGTCAAAATCAGCTTTTTGACAGATCCAAATCAATTTTAACCTTCCATTGGGCGGAAAAATTGATTTATTTTTTGATTTAAAATCAATTTTGCAGATCTAAATTTTTCGGCAGATTTACCCCTCCCTGCACTAATACCAAAACAATTTTGAGCTGTCACTTTCCTTATGTGGGTTTTGATGTGATTTTTTTATTTCGGTTGTAAAAATTGTGCTCAAAATACGAATAATATAATTTTTAATAGAAAAAGGAAGCTGTTTAATTAATTAATGAAGCTAATATTACTCTACCAAAAGTGGCCCTAGGGATGCAAATTGTTACGAGTAATAAGATACACGTGAAATTACACAAATACATTGGCAAATTAAAATCAATTTGAAATCGCATTCCATTGGCAACGAAAAAAATCAATTTTTAGATCGAAATCTGAATTTGCCAATGGAAAACCCCATTAGTCAGTCAGTTATGGTTCATGCGATTTTTAAAATCCTGTGTCTCGGGAATTACTAGTAATTCTCCAGAGGGGACATTGAAATTTCTTTTTAGCTCCAAAAATAACGGTACTTGCTTTGAAAAATTACTCAAAAAATGTTGATTGAAAGCCCTACGTTTCGACAAGGTTGCACTTGTCGTGGTCACGGGTTAACTAATGACTTGTGGGTGGTAGTTGTTGTTTCTTTTTATTCTCCCCTGCGGAGATTGTACCGGTGTGTTGACTGTGTTGGCACTTGCATTTGAGATGGTAATTGTTGTTGCAAATCAATGTAAATTGCGAACAGGCAAAGCTTACAGCATCAGCTGGTACATTATTTTAATTTTGGTTGTTGTTTTTGGCTACCTTTAATTTGTTGATCAATGGATCCCATGCACCTACCTTTGGCTACCTTTAATTTGTTGATCAATAGATCCCATAAAGTTCTTCTTCTGTGGTGGGTTCTCATTTGAAATCGAGAAGCGAAATTGTCTTCCCAGAATTTTCAGAAAAGGATTATTGAGCCAATGGAATGGTTTCAGAAGACTTCCGGAGGCTTCGGAATGCTTCTGAATGTCCAATGGAAAACGAAATAATATCGACTTTAGTTCTATTCGACTTGTCTATTTTGAATACTATTGCAATAAGCCTTTTTACTTTCATCCATGCCTTAGCCTTTCTATTTTCATCCATAATATAGTCCTCCGTCAAAAAGAGAAAAAGTGAATCTATTTTTTTTTTTTTTTTAACATCGAAACTGAGAAATAATGTTGCTGAGGAATCTTGTTCATGAATCATGAGGCTAAATTGGTGAGGTCTCCGAGACCTCATTTTTCTTAACATGCCTATAAATCATTTTGTGAAATATTTAGTATGTTTGTGAAGCTCTTCAAAATGCTCCCCAAATTCTAAGTGGTGTTCAAGTCCGGGCTCGTGAACGATAATACTGATATGGACTGAAATGCGAATACGCTTTGTTTACTGATAAAATTTATTAATAATTTCTAACAAAACGAGAATTAAGTATACATACATATCTACCTACGTGTTTTATAAGTTATTTACTTATTTTCATGAGTAACTTCTTATCTTAACATTTAATTTTTGTTATTTATGAAATTTTACATAATACTCATCAAGAGAACAATAATAGATTTATTATGAAGGAAAACTGTACTCACAAGATGCCAGAGTCCAATGATTATTGTTACGGTATGAACATGTAATCCGAAACAACAAGTCCATTCTTTTCTTGCAGGACTTCGTTTAAGTCGAATTCTTAACATTTCTTCCACGGTTAAAGTTTATGTATAGAAATCTTTGATACTGTTTTTGGGCCAAATCACCTTAAAAAAAAAAAAGTTTAAAATCTTCAATTTACACGACTTAAATTTATTCGTTACTAACCAAGTAATAACTCAAATAAGAATAATTTAGAAAAATTTATGCAGATATTTATTTTTTCATATAATAAAACTGTGGTAAAATATTGACATGACCAATTTTCAGATTTTCACAAATAAATAAAGAAATGAAAAATGGCTGTGTTTCATGAGCTACGAGCAACAAACCCAACCATTTCCTCGTTTATATGCAGAATCAAAAGATCGAGTTGGATACGGTTTTCACCCTTTCGTCACTTGAGTTGACTTGAATTGAAGTGTAATTGATATTACAGAAATATGAATGGTACAATCATAGACATATTTAGGCCTATTCTGCCACATCTGTTATTCTGCTATGAATTTTCTGTTATGAATCATAACAGATTTTCCGCATAAAAGATCTTTTATGATTCCTATTCAGGACCCATGTTCTGTAACTATCGAAGCGATAAAAATTGTCGATAAACGTTGCGAATTGGAACGAAATTCATTTTATCGCATCATCAGGTTTCTGTAACTTTGACAGTCGTTAATTTTATCGACTGGAACAATCGGAATAGAAATCCTGGAAAAATTCGATAAAATGAGTTTCTGTATCACAGAAAGGCGATAAGTTTTTCATTTAAAATGTCAAAACTTATCGCTGGCCTAAAAGCTGGCGAGTAAGTGAAAAAAATGGAAATTACACAAAACAAATTAAAAACGGATACAAAATTAAACTTAATTGAGCCAAAAAGGTAAATAAATGAATGTAAAAATATTGTTGCTTTATGGTTAAAGTTTTATTTTCAGAGATATTCCTTTTGTTTTGAGAATGAAGTTCTTGTATCAGCATAAGGAGTTCTTTTGCAAGCCCACTATCAAAAAGACTGGTGAAACTCTGGAGGACTCTTTCTTGGATAAGGGACAAGGAATCAACCGGTGTGCATGAACCCCAAAAGGTAGAAAAAGCCAAGATTTATATTGCCAACACTGAAATTAACACTGACGAAATTTATAAGTTCAATTAAATTCCATTCGTTGGCAGAGATCACTGACTTGCAGTTTAAAAAATTCATTTTATGGATGACAAAAATTAATGGTCTCTATTTGTATTTACAGAACTAACCAAAAACCCTCCGATGTTCAACCAACACACACCAACCTCAGCAACTACTGGAAATAGTTTTGCTTTTGAAGTCCAAGGGATTCTTACCTTGGCCAGTGATGAGAAAGATTGAGCAGACGTGCTACTACTAAGCGTACATTGGCTGATAATGGCAGCTGCAGCTTTGCCCTTAACTACTGACTAGACATTCAGTAGCATAGTCTGAGCTGCTCCTGGTCCACGTGTAGCACCAGCCACATCAGCCGGTGCAAAACACCAACAGAAAGAAAAACATTTTTTCTTACATTTGTAATATTTCTTACATTCTATAATAAAAGGAATGATAATTTTTAATATACAAACCAGACTAAACTTTTCTCTAAATTGGAGATGGACCTCAAAATTACCTACTTATTTTTGTATTCTTATCTTAAATTAAAAAAAAGAATGTTTTTGCTATAAATTTTTCGTTTAAATTCATTTTTATTTTTCCATTCACTTATAACTATTCGGCCTACATGTTTTTGCTATATTTTACTGAACTTTATCACCACCTCCAATGTTGGCATCACCACCAGCCTGCTTTTTCTTTATAAATGGAATGGCATCCTTGTACTTATTCACGGAATTGTCAGTAATACTCGATCGGGCTACATCACATCGTGTGTATGTAGCACTCCCTTCGGAACAAAAGCCTGTAGAACATCTCGTTTGGTGTGCTTGGACATGATTTCTCTTCAGCAACGCAGTATGGATGTTTGCAACTACTGTCGTTCACGCAAATCACTTTTCTGCAGCAACATGAAGACGCCACAAATCGATTATTTTCTGTCACCACCATCGTCATCAATGTTCACTACCTCGAAGCTACTGCATCAGCCATGACTGCTCCACTGTACCCCTCACAGAAATCATGACTGCATACCAAGTCATGGACCAATGGTTTATTCGGCAGATGTACTTCCCCAACTTTGTCATGAAGAGTCCAACCGATGTATTGTGGATATGAGTCGTCAAAGAAATTCTGCGAATAATTGTTTATCCAAACACCTATTTCTGATATACAAATGGCTCTAATGTCTGGCAAAGTATTCCTGCAATGGAAGGTTAATTGTGAAAGTATCATTCAAGCTATGGACTTTTAATTATCTGTATCGATGTACAAACATCGATTTAAACATATAAATATGTACTATTTACCTTTCGTCTTCATAATCTGGAGGAAGATCATCCATCCTTAATTCTTTTGCCGCCTCTTCTTGCTAATTTTTTTTAATTTTGGTGTCTTGTATACTTTTTTGACAAAGAAAACACTAGGATTGAAATTTTTTATAGTTAGAACAAAGAACAATAATTTAACACTTAGAACATGTTTCAATGAACAAAAATAATGAGAAAATTAACAAATTAGATGGAATTGTTTTCAAAACCGTGTCTGCTTACAATTTTCTGCAAGAAACGCCATTTGTTTTTCTTTTTATTTGACAGTTCAACTTATCGCCTTCCAATGGAAATTCCAGCCGGAAGAGTTCGAAAACTGAACTTATCGCGTTCAGTTACAGAAACCCGAATTTTTCCAGAGGCGATAACTGAGGAATGAGTTGTTTCATTTTTTAACGATTCGAAAAGTTATCGCTTCAGTTACAGAACATGGGTCCAGGTGTTCGAACTTTTATAAAACTCTGTTATGAAACTTCGAAAACGAAATCAGTTAACGAACAGACCTAAAATCTGTTGTCATAGTCAGCTGTTCTGTTAGTCTGCTATTACACGACGACTTAAGAGTCATGACTCTTCTTCGAATTCTTCTTTAAAAATTCATCCCGTGAGGCACGTGCTATTACACCATGACTTTTGCGTCTTGACTCAAATTTGACAGTTTTCTTTTACTTTGATTTTCGGTGTCAAATTTATGAAGGTTCTGCAGTTTACCTATTTGTTTGTATTGTCATCAAAGTAAAATAGGTATTTTATAAAATTCATACATTCATTTTTTTTATAAAATAAAATTATTTATTTTGAAAGTTAAAAGTTCAAGTGAGCTCAACTCCATGATTGCGTTTCGCCCAGGTACGATAGTTGGGCTCATCTTTTCAAATTTTCTTCATATTCAATAATTATTTATTTTGTCTTTATTAAAAAATGTGGTTTATTTTTTGTGTTCGATTTGGCTGTATATTTAACTAGGCAGCGGGGAATAAAATCGCAAATTCCCAGCAAATAAAATGGTACGACCAGTACGACACCAGAGTCTCTCACATAGATCCCTCTCGATATGTGGTTTTTGCGATCCTGAACAATGGTCAAATTCACCGTGGTGGTTATGTGTGAGTATAGTTTGGTTTATTTTTTATTAATCGACTCTAAACAATTTGTTTCATTTAGATTTGTATCCATAAAACTTGGAGCGTGGACTGTTGAAGCAGAAGTATTGCGAACGTTAGATTGTCAGTAGTTGTCCAAAAGATTCATCATAAGGCACATCAACGACGACGATGGTAGCAACAATTTCTTCGTTATTATCAGCAAAAATCTGTTAGAAGCAACAGTGGGAGCGACAGTGGCAGCAGAAGCACCATAATTGAAACAGCACTTGCCCCACTTTAGTTGCCAGAGAAGGAGAGAAGAGGTTAGCAGTAGCAATTCTCTTAGATTGGAACCGACCAAATTGTGAACCAATCCAAACCTATTCGAGCTGTATATTGTAATATTTTCTCAGGTTCGTTAATAAAACTTATTTACTTTATTCAAAACGTCTTAATTTCGCAAAATAAAACACTTTACTTTTCTTACTACAAACAAAACGATTTATTATTCACCACTGAATTAATTCACAAACTTTACTTTTCACTTTTATTACAACCAACTTTATTAATTCACGATTAAAAACAAACTGTGTCGCTGCCGTTCAAACATGTGCCTTTTATACTTGTTTTCCAAACTCTCGAACTAAGGAGAACGTTCTAGTCTCTGCTTCCAGAGCTTTCCATAGGGGAAATTTCCCAATAATTTCCCTTCAAAAAGCTTTTATTTGACAGCTGGTAAATCTGCTATAATCCGGCAGATGGCGCTTCCTTCGTTTGAGAGTTGCTATAATTATAGCTACTAAGGGTATGTTTGCACTGCGACCGTAAGCTTTTTTTTTTGTGTTCGTTTGTTTGCTTTTCGGAGTCGTTATAGTTCAAATATGGAAAGTTATTACACTGCCCCCCTCTTAGGATTGATCGTCCCGAGCAAATCCATCACTTCCATCACCATTATAATGATGTAAACGGTCGCTGTGAACTACTTTTAGTTTGCCCCTTAATCCTCTCTGAATGCGGTAGACGACATCGTTTATTCGTGTAACAACAGTATAAGGGCCTTCCCAATTTTGTTGAAGCTTCGGTGAAAGTCCCTTCCGACGGTGGGGATTATAAAACCACACAAGGTCTCCCACTTGGAATCCTGTCGTTGTGGCTTTTGCGTCGTATCTTGTTTTCATCCGATCACTCGATAGCTTTATATTCGCCCTCGCTCTTTCGTGAATGTCAAGTAGCTTTTCTTTGAGGTTGTCCACGTATTCGTCTATTCCTTGTGGCTCACTTGTATAACATCCAAATTTGATTTCGCTTGGTAGTCGTATTGTGCTCCCGAGCAGGATTTCTGATGGTGTATGTCCTGTTGAGCTATGTACCGCACTTCGATAGGCCATCAAGAATAATGGAATATGCCGATCCCAGTCTCGTTGGTTGTCGCTTACAACTTTGGAAAGGTGTTCTTTAAGGGTCCGGTTGAATCGTTCAACCATCCCATCAGATTGTGGGTGAAGCGGTGTTGTCCTCGTCTTTTTAATGCCAAGGAGTGTACAAACTTCCTGAAAAATTTTGGACTCGAAGTTCCTCCCTTGATCTGAATGGAGTTCCATAGGTACACCAAACCTGCTTACCCAGTTGAAAACAATCTGATCCGCGACTGTTTTGGTTTCCTGGTTTGGGATGGCAAATGCCTCAGGCCACTTGCTGAAGTAGTCCATTACTACCAGAATGTATCGGTTTCCGTTTTCGGTTTCTGGAAAAGGGTCTGCAACGTCTATTGCAATCCTCTCAAAAGGCGTGCCCACATTATACTGCTGCATTCTACTCTGGACTTTTCTGCCTGGTCCCTTGCTTGCAGCACAAGTATCACATTTTCGGCACCATTTTTCGACGTCATCTCTTGCATGTAGCCAGTAGAATCGCTGCCTTACCTTTTCCAGTGTCTTATTGACACCCAAATGTTCTCCGGAAGCTCCATCATGCATCTCCTGAAGAATGTCATTAACCTTGGAACGAGGTACGACTAGCTGCATCACATAAGATTTGCCGTCTGTGGATTCCCACTTTCGTCTTAGTACTCCTTCTTGTACATGAAGTGAGTCCCATTGTGCCCAATACGCTTTAAGAGTTGGACTTCTATCGGAGATGTCACCCCATTCTGGTTTCTCTTGGTGTTCCTTCCACGCAAGAATGGGTTCAATATCCGAGTCTTCTTGTTGGGCAGTCCTCAGTTCTTCGTTACTCCAACCGTAAATGGGATCAGCTCTTAATCGCTGGATAGCAGCAACTTCCTTCTCTTCCTGACGTGTGCAGTGCTTGCAGTCCGGTTTGCATGGTCTCCGAGATAAGGCATCTGCATTTGAGTGCAACCTTCCTCTTCGATGTTGGATCTGGTAGTCGTATGTCTGCAATCTCTCGATCCACCTCGCCACTTGACCTTCTGGATTTTTGAAGTTCAAAAGCCAATTAAGTGCGCCATGGTCTGTTCGAAGAAGGAACTTCTGTCCATAGATGTACTTATGGAAGTGTTTTGTAGCCGATATTAGAGCTAGAAGTTCTCTTCTGGTCACACAGTAGTTTCTTTCTGGCTTTGAGAGTACCTTGCTGTAGTAGGCGACAACCTTCTCTTCTCCTTCGTGAACTTGTGAGAGTACGGCTCCAATTCCCACGTTACTCGCGTCAGCGTCAATGATGAAAGGTTTCCCTGGTGTCGGATAGGCCAAAACTGGTGTATTGCATAGGCGCTGCTTAAGTTCCCGGAAGCTTTTCTCGCACTCGCTTGACCATTTGAACGGTTTGCCTTTCTCTGTTAGCTGGTGCAAACTTTTCGCTATTCCAGCAAAATCCTTCACAAATCGTCGATAGTACGTGGCTAGACCTAGAAAGCTTCGGAGTTGATGTTTATCCTGTGGTGTTGGCCAATTCTTTACAGTGTCAACTTTTTCAGGATCAGTCTTCACTCCTTGGGAAGAGATAATATGTCCCAAGTATTTAACTTCAGACTTGAAAAATGCACACTTGTCTGGATTTAATTTTAAGTTTGCTTCTCGAAGTCTCTGAAACACGGCCTTAAGATTTCCACAGTGCTCATCAAATGTTTTACCATAAACGATGACATCGTCCAAATAGACCAGGCAAGATTTCCAAGTAAGTCCTTGTAATACGCACTCCATCAAACGCTCAAATGTTGCCGGAGCGTTGCATAGTCCGAAAGGCATCACTTTAAATTGCCACAGACCATTTCCTGTGGAGAAAGCCGTCTTTTCTCGATCTTCCGGATGGATTTCTACCTGCCAGTAGCCACTCTTCAAGTCCAATGTTGAGAACCATTCAGATCCTTCCATCGCATCCAGAGTATCGCTGATTCTTGGCAGAGGGTAGCTGTCTTTCTTTGTCACATCGTTCAGCCTCCGATAGTCCACACAAAATCGAGTACTTCCGTCCTTCTTTTTGACAAGAACAACTGGGGATGCCCAAGGACTTTTAGAGTTTTCGATGAGCCCATCTCTCTTCATTGTCGATATCATCTCTGCAACTTCGGCTTGTTTGGCTAATGGGAGACGTCTTGCTGGTTGTCGAATAGGTCTCGCGTCTCCTGTGTCGATTCGATGCTGCACCAGTTGTGTTCGACCATACTGCCCACTGGGTGACGATAGTATATCAGCGTACTCGTGAAGGAGGCTTCCAGCAACACTAAGCTGACGTTCAGTTAATTTGGATGACTTCAGAATTTTTGCCTTCATAGAGTTCACTTTCCCAGGGTCCACAGATTTGTGTGTGTCAGCTTCTATGATTTTAGTTATTGCTGATACGGAGTCACACCTTCCAACAACTTCTCCTTTTCTAAGCTTGACTTCGTACGGTTTGATGTTGAGTATCCGTACAGGCACCATGTTGTTCCTTGGTTCCACAAGTGTCTTTTTTTTTTTTTTTTACTTTCCACACAATAAATTTACTGAGTGCTCAAATAAAATAAGTTTTATTCCACTTCTAACACCAATGTAATATTTTCTCAGGTTCGTTAATAAAACTTATTTACTTTATTCAAAACGTCTTAATTTCGCAAAATAAAACACTTTACTTTTCTTACTACAAACAAAACGATTTATTATTCACCACTGAATTAATTCACAAACTTTACTTTTCACTTTTATTACAACCAACTTTATTAATTCACGATTAAAAACAAACTGTGTCGCTGCCGTTCAAACATGTGCCTTTTATACTTGTTTTCCAAACTCTCGAACTAAGGAGAACGTTCTAGTCTCTGCTTCCAGAGCTTTCCATAGGGGAAATTTCCCAATAATTTCCCTTCAAAAAGCTTTTATTTGACAGCTGGTAAATCTGCTATAATCCGGCAGATGGCGCTTCCTTCGTTTGAGAGTTGCTATAATTATAGCTACTAAGGGTATGTTTGCACTGCGACCGTAAGCTTTTTTTTGTGTTCGTTTGTTTGCTTTTCGGAGTCGTTATAGTTCAAATATGGAAAGTTATTACAATATTTAAGAATTCATGTAGAAGTACATACATAGCTAGAGAATTAATCATGGAATAATTATTCAATTCTGAATATATTTTGAAAAAGTGTTACAGTATTAATTTTTTTGGTTTGATTAAAACAAAAACATAATTAAAAAAATGAAAAGTTGTTTAATTTGTTTAAAAAAAACGCGATTCTAATGAATGTAGGCGTCATAGTTTGCTGTGGCTTCGCCTGTTTATAATTCCGTATTGTTGTATTTAACATGCTACTTTTTTCTAAGCGAATATAAAAATGCACTAAAAAACAGGGCTATAGTCAGCTGTTCTGTTATGAATTTCGTTGAAAAAGAAAATAGGCAAATTGTATTTTCATTTATTTTTTCTGTGTTGCAGCTAAAAAGAGTCTTATCCTTAACACCGTAGAAATCTCATGATTAGGAGAAACCACTAATAGGCCAGGAGATAAGGTTGGATGATGTTGTTGATGTTCGTTAATGGAATACAACTCCCAGAAGTGATCTTACAAGAATAATTCTGAGTTTTATAGTGTTTTATTCAGTGCTTTGTTGTAGCTCAAATAAATAAAATAGAAATATATTTAATTAAGTTGTTTTTAATCGATCGTCGTTTCTTGGCGCTTCCACTTTGTCATACTGATCTTCTGCGAATAGTCGCGAGCACTCTATTCTTTCTGTGAAGCGGTTTGAACGGCGTTTCCGTGTAATAGCTAAACATACTGGGGCTGTTAGAGACATTCAACAGACTCCTCTTAGTCGATGGAGCTTGTTGACCTAATGCAGCGAGCTTTCCTGTGTCCTGCGCTTTCTTCTACAAAGATAGTTTTATTTTAATTTGCTAATTTGTTTTTAAAACTATTTTTTAATAAGGGTATTCATGCAAAAGCGTAAACTCGTCGTAATCGTTGTAAAGTTTTAAACTTCGTAAATCTGTCAAATTTTCCATACAAATTGTGACAGAATTACGAAGTTTTAAACTTTACAACGATTACGACGAGTTTACGCTGTTGCATGAATACCCATAATTTATTTTCCTACATTTGTCTCCTTTTAAGAACATTTCGTTGATGAAATATCCATTTGGCAGTTCATAACAGATTTCTTAGCAGATTTAATAACAGATTTAGCATGCCGAATACCAAAATTATAATTCCTCGCGTTCCAATGTTTATTCGCTATGCTATCTAGCTATCCCAAAATTTTTGAGATAACTTGAGTTGTTGTTGCGTCAGCTGTTATCAGCAGTTTTTTAACAAGGGACTACAACAACACAAAGCTATCCGGATAACTGAGAATAACCAGCGGAACGTGCCCATTCATAAAAGATATTTTGACAGCTTAAACTTTTGTATGGAAATTCATAGCAGAATAACAGAATAGCAGAATAAAAGATCACGCCGAATAGGCCTAATTGAATAAACACGATTACTTACCTACCATATTTATATATTCAAAAAAAAAATAACTGTCCAAATGCATTACCCCGAGGCCACACGAGCAAGTACTGGCAAGCAAGTTGCAATACATACACATTTGTTTACTAATACAAACAAACCCAAGCAACTGCTTATCAACTGGCATGCAAGTTTTGAAGCCAGTAGTGAAGCAAGTTGAGAAGCGAGTTGGGAGACAAGCAAGTGGAATGCAAGTGGAAAGCAAGTGGGAGGTAAGTTGAATGTAAATTACGAATTTTACAGGCAGTGTATGAAGCCAACTTGATTGCAAGTACTTACTCGTGTGGCCTCAGGATTAGAAGAAGATTATCGATATAAATGCTGCTTTTTTTTGCATGACCATATATGAGGCCGTGAGTGAAAAGTGGTATAACCCATTTTTTTGGCATTTTTGATATTTTGTCGCGTATTTTTACATTTATGCATCAAAAGTCATCAAAGCCAAATTTTAAATTCTAAAATATCTAAGCTTTGAAAATATTGCTGCGTTGTTTTGTATGTCCAATGTCTGCTATTACACGACGACTTTAGAGTCATGACTCTTTTCGAACATAATGAGTGCGACAGAGAAGAAAAATGAAATGGAAGACCAATTGCCTTGTGAGTCGTGGGCCAAGCATTGTATATAAATTCTATAGTATTCTCATGAAGAAAAAAAGCTCGTGGCCATCTATGCGCCCAAATGTAATACTAATTTTTGTTAAGGGATCTCGGTACGGCGATCACAGCGAACCTATCGACCAAATGTCTACCTACAAAATCGTGATTCATGAGAATACTATAGATTGGATATACAATGGGCCAAGTTTCGGCGACTCATTTTTGATGTTTCTCTTTTCTCTCGTTCGTAGCTTTGAAGTTTATTTGACAAATTAATTAATTAATTGACAAATTAAAAATTGTATATTTGTCTGTTATTATTTATTTTAACTAAAATAGTTTAATATAAAACTCTTCAATCATTTCTTAAGAAGAAATGTCCAGTTATAAAAAAATAGTTCTTATATTTTATATTTGCCATCATTAATTTAAAATTAAGAAATTTGTTTGTTTACTTTTTTTAATTTCTGTTGTGAATTGCTTTCCACAACAATTCACGGTCCATATCCATCGCATCACCATCAGCAACAAGTGCCAGTTTAGCAGACTCACATTAGTGATAATCACCACGATGACGATGGGGTGCCACAAGCTGCTATAATCACCACTCACAGTCGTATCCACAGAAAACTATGACGCCTACAGCTGCAGCAGCAATTGTTCTTTTTCCCCTAAAGACCGCCATGGCCAAAACTACCACTCACATAACCAGCAGCAATAGCAGCAGCAACATCGCCAACTAGCAAAATCCATAATTAATTCTAGTACAGCTGATAAAGCAAGTCTGACGAGTCGCTGTTAACTCACTGTTTGGAGCAGCAGCAGCAGCAGGCTGGCGGACCAGGTGGTGTTAAAAATGATGTTGCTGGAACCATGAATAATGCTCATACAGCACCTGTTGTGAATACATGCAGCGTTGCCATCATAGAGAAC
This sequence comes from Dasysyrphus tricinctus, assembly GCA_963921185.1. Taxonomy (NCBI): domain Eukaryota; kingdom Metazoa; phylum Arthropoda; class Insecta; order Diptera; family Syrphidae; genus Dasysyrphus; species Dasysyrphus tricinctus. The sequence continues at coordinate 173,239,515 of OY992531.1, read as the reverse complement.
CTATATTATCTAGAGTCGCGACTCCGGGGGTTTGTTCTCTTTCACCCTACAAGCTGAAGTGAGAGCATTTTGCCCAAATTTATGAGCATGTATTAGTTTCCCCGTGCATTTTAAATGGAGACCGCACCAATACAGCGACAAAAATTTGGTCACAGCGCTGTGCGCAAATTTTGTGGACTACCCTGCGCTCAGATATTTAAAATATGAATCCGTTGAATTCAAAAATTGAAAATATTTTTTTCTTTTTAATACAATTGGGTTTTTTAAACTCTTTTTGAACAAAAACTATAACAAAAATAATTTTCGTCACTTCTGGCATACAAATTAAACAATAATTATGATTTTTTTTGTTAAAATTAAAGAAAATGCACCAAAAAGTAGAAGCGCACCCTTAAGACTCCATATGCGTAGCTGCCTTACTTTTACCAAATCATGTACACCTGTAGCTCAATATTTTGACAGATGAAAAAAAGTAAAAAAAAAGTTTGAAAATGGTCGGTCGCAAAAAGAATATTTTTCTTTTCAGAAAACGTGTAAGTTTCTGTTTATACAAAATAAAATGTGCGAAAAAGTGTTTTCATCGTGAGTGATTTAAAAATAAAAGTGTTTTGGCCAGGCATAGTGCTAGGTGTGGTGTTCGCGCTTATTGAATTGTCCTCCTTAGCCTCCGTGAAAGTGTAGCAACTTTAGTAATATTTATTGGTTTGTTTTTGGGCTCAGGACAATTAATACAACAAATTCTATTTTGTGTCCACGACCTTTCGTCCATGTAAACAAAAACGACGGAAGCTATAGAGGCGAATACAAAAAGCGCGAATACCTGCAACACCTGACACTAGCTATGTCCTTTCCACCCATTGTCGTCTAGAGTACAATGGCTATTCGCTACTAATTTTGTATTGGTCTCAACCGGGGACATAAATCAACCAAATTAAAAAATGTTAAATACATCGGTCACAGGAAAGTCAATGGACTACGTGGTTCTCGTCTAAAGAACATCCATGAGGGATCTTGTTCGGGAAGTGGTTTGCCATGCTCCTTACAAGAAGGAAACCATGGGATTGTTGAAACTGTCCAGGGATAATCGTGCTTTGAAATTCTTAAAGAGACTATTGGGAACACACATCCGCGCCGAAAGGAAGCGCGAAGAACATTCCAGCATCCTCACTCAAATAAGGAAGACCTAAGCTCATGGTAAGTACATTATAAATAGTTCGAGTTTTTTTTTTGTCATGTGTGGTTTTTTGATAAACAGAGCATTAACGCAAATTTTATACATTCAAGCATCATCAACGATTCTTGAAGAATCATGGTGATGTAAGATTTTGATATTAATCTGAAGTGCCTAAACTCGTATTCGAATCTTGAAATTGGCGTTTACCAATTTAAGTTTGAACCAGAAGGTACCTTCATTTAAGTAGGAATTTGAAGAAAATGGTATTAGTTCTTGGGTGTAACTCCCAAAGTATTTATCCTAGGACTATAGTTGATGCATCCCTAAACTTGTATTCGAATCCTCTCGAAATTGTCGTTTACCAATTTCAATTCGAGCCAGCGGTTCAAAATTTGACTTTTGGTCAGAGGGTACCTACATTTAAGTAGGAATTTGAAGAAAATGGTATTCGTTCTTGGGTGTAACTCCCAAAGTATTTATCCTAGGACAATAGTTGATGCATCCCTAAACTCGTATTCAAATCCTCTCGAAATTGGCGTTTACCAATTTCAATTCGAGCCAGCGGTTCAAAAATTGACTTTTGGTCAGAAGGTACCTACATTTAAGTAGGAATTTGAAGAAAATGGTAATCGTTTTTAGGTGAAACTCCCAAAGTATTTATCCTAGGACAATAGTTGATGCATCCCTAAACTCGTATTCGAATCCTCTCGAAATTGGCGTTTACCAATTTCAATTCGAGCCAGCGGTTCAAAAATTGACTTTTGGTCAGAAGGTACCTACATTTAAGTAGGAATTTGAAGAAAATGGTAATCGTTTTTGGGTGTAAAGTATTTATCCTAGGACAATAGTTGATGCATCCCTAAACTCGTATTCGAATCCTCTCGAAATTGGCGTTTACCAATTTCAATTCGAGCCAGCGGTTCAAAAATTGACTTTTGGTCAGAAGGTACCTACATTTAAGTAGGAATTTGAAGAAAATGGTAATAGTTTTTGGGTGTAACTCCCAAAGTATTTATCCTAGGACAATAGTTGATGCATCCCTAAACTCGTATTCGAATCCTCTCGAAATTGGCATTTACCAATTTCAATTCGAGCCAGCGGTTCAAAATTTGACTTTTGGTCAGAGGGTACCTACATTTAAGTAGGAATTTGAAGAAAATGGGATTTGTTCTTGGGTATAACTCACAAAGTATCTTTCATAAGAAAATTGTTGTTACATTCCTAGATCACAGCCCAATTGATTTTTTTTCAGAATTTCAGTAAAATCTGAAAAAAGGTAATTGGTTTGCGATGAGATTTTGAAACGGTTTGAACCAAAGAGATGGTTTTGATATTTTTAGATTATGTATTTTATAGTGCTACTAGTTGCATCATAAGATTTGTATTTGAAACATATTCCGAAAAAATCCTAAAAAGAAAGAAGTATATTTTTAGATATATTTGAAAACTAAATTTTGTCATAGTTTTTTTTCAGGGTTATGAACAATCACAAAGAAACTGACGACTTGCCAATGGTTAATCTTGTTTTTTTTGCTTGGAAAAATTAGGGCTCCCATGTGCAATGTGTGTAAAATAAGTGTACCTCAACATAATTGGCAACCAAATACTGAAACAAATGCATCAAGAAGCCTGTTGGTCGTAATGAGTTTCCACCTAACTGGGAAATTATGCATCCAGCTACACTTTTGTGCATTGTAAGAAATTTAATAAATTCCCTTAAACAAAAGTAAAAAAGAATAATTTAAATAATTTATTAGATGCACCGTCGCTTGACTTATACAGAATGTGGAGATGCCGCTAACCCCGCTCAAACTGTTGTTACTGTTGAAGATCGGGAATTTGTTGGTGGGGGTCGGTTTAACAAAATCGGCCGTAAGAATGTGGCCATTGTTGTGTGCAACAACAGTCTTTTTGGTACCAATTTCCAAGCACCAACTAAGGAAGAATCAAAAGATGTTGATCTGAAATAATTTACCTTTCCTGAGGTATCAATGCAATATTTGGTAATTATTGTGCAACAACGTATAATACGCGGCGTTAAGATGACGAATTATTTAATGCAAACATTATTCTTTAAATAGTAGGCGTGTTTTTTGAAAGAGTGTATAGGCAGCTCAGCAAATTTTTACACACAAACAACAACACAATGAAGAGTGGATATAATTTTGGTCAGTAATCGAGTGCACATAATAGTGAATATAAATGTTGTAATCGTGAAATGAAAGAGGGCGCTCAATTTGGTTGTAGAGTAAATATTCCTATCCTAAAAGTAGGCAATACCAAAAATGGCGCTCAACTCGGTTGGTGAGTTAATATTCCTACACCAAAGGTAGGCTATACCATCCAAAAGGTAGGCTATTCCATCCAAAAGGTAGGCTATACTATCCAAATGGTAGGCTAAACCACCTAAAGGTAGGCTACACGAAAGCCGGCTATACTAACTCTGAAGTGTATACACAAGTGCATAAAAGCGTTTTGTTCAGATTTTATTGCTGCGCGGCTCATCACTTTCACCAAAACACGGCTAGTATTAGTAATCATATAATATTGATTATTTTAACTGATCAATACGGAAAGTCCTACCATTGTAATCGAACAAAATTTAACATCATTAAAGACATTTTTTTACTGCTAAAACAGGAGCTGAAAAAAAAGAGTTTTTTTTTTGTAAGAAGTTGGGAAAGTTATTTTTAAAGCAAAGACAAATTAGTAGAATGGTTGCCTGTTTTTGTATCGTAAATTTTAAAATTATGAAATGGTTATTTGAACTTATGTAATAATTAATTTTTAACTTTTCAAGGAGTGGGGCTAGAAGGCTGAAATTTCCACAGGTGATAGAAATGATTGCATACAAATTTTGATTGCAACCGGTTAGCCGTTAATTTTTGGTGTTCTCTATCATCGTGATGACATATGTTTGATTACTATCTCAGTTTTTATTTCACGATATCAATACTTCACCTTTATAACCAATCGCAAGTAAAAAATTCTTAAGTTATCAGCAAAAATTTAATTTTTGTATTTTATTAAAATTTCATAAGCAAACACAGATAAAAGCATCCAGTAAATAAATTGTAAATTATGATACAAAATTAAATACAGTAAAAAGATATGATAAGAATATCACGATAATTCAGCAGTGACATATTCAGGCATTTTTTGATGACAACTTCTGGATTTAATTGGCCCAGCTCGGACTGTGATCTATAAATAAAGACAAAATAAAAGATAAACAAAATAAACGAACATATTCAGAAAAATAAGATCTCAGAGACCTCAGCAATCTGTCTCATGAACAGGAGGCTTTTCAGTCTTAATTTCGACGCCCTACGTGGTTCTGAAGCCAGTTTTTAATTTAAACAAATATGCAAAAAAAAGTCTTGAAGAACAAGTATCAAAATCTTCGTAAGGAACTTCATATGAATTCATATAAGTTGTAGATGTAAAACGCTTGTATTTGAAAACCACTAGCTATAATTGAATAATTTAAATGCTAGTAAGTCTTAATTTAGACGGCCTTCGTGGTTCTGAAAGCAGTTTTTAGTTTAAACAAATATTTAAAAAAAAATGTCTTGAAGAACAAGTATCAAAACCTTTATAAGGAACTTCATATGAATTCATATAAGTTGTAGATGTAAAACGCTGGCATTTGAAAACCACTAGCTATAATTGAATAATTTAAATGCTAGTAAGTCTTAATTTAGACGGCCTTCGTGGTTCTGGAACCAGTTTTTAGTTTAAACAAATATTTAAAAATAATGTTTGAAGAACAAGTATCAAAACCTTCATAAGGAACTTCATATGAATTCATATAAGTTGTAGGTGTAAAACGCTTGTATTTGAAAACCACTAGCTATAATTGAATAATTTAAATGCTAGTAAGTCTTAGTTTAGACGGCCTTCGTGGTTCTGAAAGCAGTTTTTAGTTTAAACAAATATTTAAAAAAGTGTCTTGAAGAACAAGTATCAAAACCTTCATAAGGAAGTTCATATGAATTCATATAAGTAGTAGATGTAAGACGCTGGCATTTGAAAACCACTAGCTATAATTGAATAATTTTAATGCTCCTAAGTCTTAATTTAGACGCTCTGCGTGGTTCTCAAACCCGTTTTTGGTTTAAACAAATATTAAAAAAAATGTCTTGAAGCACAAGTATCAAAACCTTCATAAGGAAATTCATATGAAATTCATATAAGTTGTAGATGTAAAACGCTTGCATTTGAAAACCACTGGCTATAATTGAATAATTTAAATGCTTCTAAGTCTTAATTTAGACGCCCTACGTGGTTCCCAAACCCGTTTTTAATTTAAACAACTATTTAAAAAAAGTCTCGAAGAACAACTATCAAAACCTAAAAAAAAATACAAAACAAAAATACATGTGTACACTTAGTGCTAATATGAAGAAATTGGAATTTCTTCTTGGATGTAACTTCTAAAGTATCTATCCTAGGACAATGGTTAATACATGCCTAGATTCTAATTTGAATCATCTTAAAGATGGCATTTACCGATTTCAATTCGAGCCAGCGAATCAAAATCTGACTTTTGGTTTGAGTATACATATCGTCGGCTGGATGCTATCTTGTTCAATGTCCATTTTTCAAAATGTTGGGAAATCGATTTTTAAAGTTCAAATTGAAAATTTGTGTTTATATCAAAAATTTTTGATTAGTATTGTTTTTTCTTCTGAAAGCCTTGACAATTTTGTTTATAAAACAAGTCACAGAAATTGATCTTCTTTTATTTTGAATTAGTTATAAATTAAAATCAACAAGGAAGTCATTTTGGATATTGAACAATGTTATATGGAGTGACAAGAAGTTTGTAAAATTTTTGGATATTGAACAAAAATAGTCAATATTGAACAACATAGAAAAAAAAACAAAAAGAGCGGAAACATAAAGCTGATTATGTTATATTGAACAAAAAATAGTTTTATTGATTCGAGCTGATTTAATAAAGAATTTTTAAAAGAAACACATAATGGTGGTTGCTCTGATATTCGGTCGAATTGAATCCGTACGGATTGAAAACATTTAACAAAAAGATATAGGAATTGAAAACGTCAAAAAATGGCAGGTTGGTGGATCCATTCGCTTTTTTTGAACATCTATGATTCTTAGCTGTTAGGCAAAACAAACGAATGCACAGTGCGCCGTTTTTCGACGTTTTCAATTGGGGTATATTTTTGTTTTCCGTTTTCAATCCGTACGGATTCGATTCGACCGAATATCGATGCCGCACCGCACCGCGCTACACCACCAACCAACGCCACACCGCGCTACCGCATAGAAAATATGTCCAAATGAACGTTATGTCTTTTTTGAATGGAAATATTGTCAAAATGGACGGTATTTCTTTTTCAAGCGGTCATAAGGTCTACCTGTACTTGGATCTGGTCATAATGTCAATGGACCTAATGATCTTGTGATATTGGGGATTATTTTTTGACTTGAATACTTACGCGTATATTAGAAGATAGCTTTATACGTTTGCATTAAAGAGAAAAAACGTTTTGAAGGTCATAAACAATAACTTCCGTATCTTCACAATTATTCTTTCGATCAATATCATACTCAACCTTCGTTAAGTTATGATAGTTGTGATGTGCATTGAAATATCGTGTTTCAGTTGCATTCGGATTTTTCGTAGCTTTAAACTTAGCACATTTATCGCAAATGCCTTTTTTTTAGGCTTGAAAAAAGAGAAATTAAAAACAAACAAAATATTTTAATGCGAAGATCGGTGATTTCAGATACTTTAGAAATTTGTTTTGAAAAACAATTATTTCTAGATGTTCTAATGGCAATTTCTTGAAAACACAAACTGAAAGCCACAGCGGATCACGGATTTGAATTCTACATCCAAAATACCACTAAAAAACAATTCTCACTACCTGTACTAAAAAGATAACCGGTGACATGCGGGCCTTTTTAATTTTGTCAAAATATTTTTCCCCGATACGTTTTTGAAATAAAATTTTTATTTTCAAAGCTATAATTATGAATCTTACTCTTGTATGTTTTTTGGAAGCTTATCTTGATACCTTTATAATATATTTTTTCAGATTTTTTCTGTTAATAAAAAGAAAGATAGATATAAAGAAAAATGCGATTTTTTTTTTCAAATACTTTTTCCGACTATTGTACACTTTGTGCATTTTTGTCATTGCAACGCAAGCTTTAAGATATTGATTTTTGTGTTTGTTTGGCAGAAGTGGGAATCCATCACGGGGAAATTTTTTATCACCCCTGTTCTGAATTCCGATCAATTGAAAAATCCTTTCGTTTTCAAACTCTCGATGTTTTTTAATTTTTTTCGTTTTCAATACTTGCGATATGATTGTGTTTTGATTTTCGCGTGAATTAAAAATCAGCTTGACGCTTGAAATTCATTTAAAGTTTAACCTTTTCTTGAATTTTAAAATAATTTTAAACATGTATAAGCTTATATTTTTAAGCAGATACGCCACTAGATTTTCACTTAAAAGCCACGGACCACGACACCACTTATGTGTTTGCTGTTGTGTTTAAATTTAATTGAATTATACAGATATTTTTTAATTGTTTGACGTTTTGAATTATTATTTTTATGGATTTCCAAAGAAAAACAGGATTGAATATCGACTATTACGGAAGTGAATTCAAACTTAATTGAGAACATGGTTTTTGAATCCGTACGGAAATCAATTTCGTATACGGATTTGAATCCGAACGGAAATCAGAACAGGGGTGTATATGTTCTTTTACTATTTTTAAATCTTCTTTTGGTGTAACTCTTTAAATAACTTATCCATGTTGAGGAGTGGAATGAGTACCTGTTTCATTATATTTTGTCAGTGTTGCTGAGAAATATCAAGAGTCGACAAAAAGAATTTTTTATGTACATCAAATTAATAGTCTTCTTTTAAGAAGAAATACTTTAACGTAAAGTTCCTTCTCGATCCAGTTTTGACTGTTCTTTTTCGTTTTGGTAGCAGCCTTTTTCCAAATTTAGAATAAAACTGCCCTTTTTCGGTGTCATTCAGTAGCCAAAAGCTAAGTTTTCGTTCGCATCTTCATACACAAATTTTGTATACCTAACAATCATGACTGAAAGCAATGTTGTAACTGCGGAAACTTGAATTTTACGTTTTCTACCTTTTGCATTGTTTGTTTGTGACCTTTTGCATTATGATATTCCTGTCCACTCTGACGCAATTTCTTTTACGTTTCCTTTCCATAACGATGGAGTTGTAATTTTTTTACCCGATCCACGTAAAATTTACTTCAGTGAAAATTCGGACTTGCTCATATTCTCGTATCTCATTTTCCAATAATAAAAATAATAGAATCTGGAGTTGCTGCATTTATCATACTATAAAACAAACATATTTTTTTTAAACGAATAAAAAATAATAATGTTTGCTTAAAATAATATCTTAAACGTGTTTTGGGATACTGCACCAATTCTGCAACTTGACCTGACCTTTCAGGAGTTTAAGACTCAATATCACCAGGCATTTTTTTTAAATGTTGTTAAAATCAATACCAAAAATATGGAGCAACATTTTTCCACACATACGTTAAGGAATCGATTGTAGCCATATCTGGGGTAGATAAATCAATATCATTTAAAATCCTGAATGAGAATATAGGGAAATCAAATGCAACAACGGAGATCTCGTTTGATATTGAACAAAAGAGAATGAAAGTATACGGCTGGATATTGAACAAAAACTTAAAGTAATTGGATATTGAACAGAATAGAAATGAATGAAGTACATACGCATATTGAACAAAACATCCAAAATTGTGGATATTGAACAAGATAGAAATTATGAAATAGTTTTTCTTTTAAATATACTAACAAGTGTTCAATATAATACAAAAAAGATGAAAAGTAGTTTATTGAACAAAATTGACATGAAAAATCGTTAAAAAAGTGTCCTATTGAACAAAATAGTTCTCTGTAACTTGAAAACTAAAAGAGATAGAACAAAATGGTTTGCGCCAAACGAAAGAGCGTCCCAAAATTATGAAGACTGCATACCTAACTCAATTTCGTAAAAAATGGCCTTTAGAACAAGATAGCATCCAGCCGACGATATGCACACTTTGTGCTAATATGAAGAAATTGGAATTTCTTCTTGGATGTAACTTCCAAAGTATCCATCCTAGGACAATGGTTGATACATGCCTAGATTCTAATTTGAATCATCTTTAAGATGGCATTTACCGATTTCAATTCGAGCCAGCGAATCAAAATCTGACTTTTGGTTTGAGTATACATATGCACACTTAGTGCTAATATGAACCGCATGCTCAATATTTAATACATTAAGTCAGGTAAATCTATGGAAAATATAGGGCTAACCCCGGACAAATTGTAACAAAAGAAATTAATTTGCAGTTAGGTTCAAAATTTTATGTTTTAAGTACTATTTTTGTCTTTAATATTCAAAGCTTTAGTCAGTTTTTAGTCAAACGCATAAGACCAAATGGTTCTGGGACTTTTATTTTTCAAGATATAAACAAAGACCTAATCCAACTTAGTGACACAAATTTTTACCTAAATCTTAAAAGCCACATTAAACCCCAATGTCATTACTTGCAATATTATGCTATAATTTTTGTAAAGTTAGAAATCCATTCTTTAATGTTTTTATCTAGATTAAGTGTATTACGTGAATAGTTTTTGAAAAATTAACCTTCCAACTCAAAATTTTGAAAACATAATAAGAAATAAATCGTTCAAACTGATTGTTTTTTACAAATTTTGTTATTAAGTACTTCTTTTGACTTTAATATTCAATGCTTTTGTCAATTTTTAGTCAAACACAAAATACCAAATGGTCGTGGGACTTTTATTTTTCCAGATATAAACAAATAACTAAACCAATCTAGTACTCATAAAAACAAGGAAAAACTAAGTTGATGAAATGATTAGAAAAACTCTATTTACTCATAAGTAAGGATATATGAGATAAACCTACTGATTTTTTTCCTTATTTAATAAAATATGGTTTTCAAATGCATTTTTTATTCATAGCATCAAATCACGCGGTGCACGAAATTTAAATTAATTTTTTTCTAAAACACCATATACCTACTAGAAAAACACAAAGAAACAAGATTGTTTGAAAATATTTACAGTATTTCAGTAGAGAGTGGAAATGAAAATGTAGGTTTTGAACATATGAAAATAAAAAAACGGTGGTTTGAAAGATTAATTTTTGGTAAAAACTGATATCAAAGTTCGAATCAGCATGAAAAATTATGATATTGGAAACGGGTAAATACCAATGTTCCCATGGGCTACCGGTGGTGGTCTGAGTCCATTCGCACAAAATTTTCTTTTGTTACAATTTGTCCGGGGTAGAACCATACTAACAATTTATTACATAATTTCATTTAATAGATTAAAAATTAACAGATTATTTGCTTTATGTAAATCAATACTGTTTTTTCATCCAACCAAAACAAATTAAATTCAATTTTTACTTACATTAGGTCCTAAGCAAGGTAATAAACATATTTCCGGTATATTGTGACTATTGTAACCAGCGACTTGTGCTTGTAAGACTACCTTTAGTAAGTTTACATAAGATATCTGCTGCTTTTGGCGACCAGCAAGTACCTGTTAGTTCAAAACAAAAAAAAGCAATAATTTATTTGTTTAGTTAATAATAGCAAAGAGTTTGTATTTACCAATTGGTTGAAAATTGGACAGTATTCCTTCAGCTGCTTGGAATGGTGTTCCCATAAAATCTGCCCTAATTTGTCTAAGAGCATTAAAATGGGCATTCATGTGGCCTCCAAAGTCCCAAAACTCAACAATATAATTCTGATCATCTTCAGCGTCAATTTCAACGATTTGTACTCGATGCCATACGCTGTTGACGCAAATCACACAAACTGCGTTCAATTCAATTCCAGGAAGCATTGGTGCCTCACATGAATTGTAGCTGTCATAGGCACCTTTGTAAAGTCGCCAATGATGGATGTGAGGGATGTAGTGGTTGTTGTATGAAGAAATGGGCTCCCGAAATAACTACACTCACAACAACATCATTATAAATGCCTTCGATAAGACTCAGCTAAAGGAACTGAATCAGGAAGATCCACTGGCGACGACAGGTTCTCATAGTTTTCATCGATGGAACGTAAGGTTTTGTTTTCAGCAACTTGTATTGTTGTGCTTGGAATCTATTGGCAGTTGCTTACTGGGTGATGGTCTGTTATTGTTTTGTTTTATTTTGGTGGGGGCCGATTTTCCAAACAGTTTCGTTGCAGGATTTTCATCTCGGAGGTGTTAATTGTACCTACCGTTTATATTCATGAATGCTGATTTTTTTGGGATATTATTCTTAAGAACACATTGTGGTTTTCTATTAAAAGAGGCCAGTGATGAGTATTGCAATGGACGAAAGATATAATAAGGGGCGATTAGATACCATTTTATAAGAATTTATATTAATTAGCTGAACCCCTTAGGCACACTTTACTTTTGTAAGAACAGGATAAGATAATTTGCTGTAGGTATATAATTGATTAAATCGTTCAATTTTATTTTTAAAAGCTTCCGGACCGGTATTGCAATTTAGAATATTTTTTATTATATTTTAAACAAAATGCTTAGTAAATTTTATTTAACTGTGCAAATAAGTCAATTAAGATCGCCAGAAATTGTGCTAATGTTTTATATTTGTTTGTTTTTTGATGATTTTTTAGCTGTCATTTTGACTTTTGGTAGTTAAAAAAAAATGTCACCTTTCTCAGCTACTGTCGACATTTTGTTTTTTTATCCACACTTCACACGTATTCACGGACAGGGAATTTAAGAGAGTTTTCTCTTAAATAGCTCAAATAAAATTTGCGGGTGTTTTAGGCAAGAGGGGTACGAGTCGCGACTCTAGATAATATAGGTTCTCTATGGTTGCCATAATGACCTATCGTCCTACGATGGTTGCAAGTCCAATAATAAGTTCGTCAGGGGAGGAGCTTCTGCCTCCATCGCTATCAAAAAGGGATTTAGTGCAACTGCAGCAAGCCCAAAGGATGCTACTAGTCAAAGCTGAAGTCAATTTCATCTATCTCGTCAAGCAGCAACAACAGCAACAGCATGTCCGCCCTCACAACTTCATTAACGGTGGCCGCACAAATAATACCAGCGATATTGGTGTTGGTGGACCGAATGCTGCTGCAGCACTTCCATCTTCCTCGTAAGTGAATACTTTATTTTGCCTGAATTCGCTGGTGGTCTATTCAGCTATGCTCAAGTGGCACAGCATTACAAAGAGAGACTCGCAAAAGAAGGCAGAACTTCCGCCGCTGATAATACTCCCGCAGATATTGGAAATCGTCACCTAAAAATATTAAAATATTGGGGATGCATACCAGACCATACCTATAAATCCTGACTGTGTTATTGTGCGTGCCCAGCCCATGTCCAAATTTAGTTGTCGATGTATCATTAAATAAAAATGTACATTACGTTCAATTTGAAGAATTGACTTGTGCTCAAATAATGACATCCTAAAAAATAAAAAAAAGTAATTTAACAGCATAATAATACCATCAAGAAAAGGAAACAGTCAATCACTTCCTTTGCAAATGTCCTGCTCTGGCCAGAATGAGAGCACAATCATTTGGAGAGGCTTCAAGTCTTAACGAGCTTTCCGAAATGAAGATCAAGGCTTTTAGGCCGAGAGCCCACAGCAGATTTTGGGTGTGTGATAGCAAAAAAAAGAAGCGTCGAAAGCTTCATTAAAGGCTATTCAAAAAATCAAAGTCTTGCAGTCCACAACTGGGGCATTTACGAGAAAAAGTGCATCTAAAAAAAAATATGAATGCAACTTCGAGGATAATCGTGTTAGCTGAAATTGGTTTTCACCCCTCTCCAGATAAGCGGATCCCATATCACGGAATCTGAGATCATTTGAGTTTTGTAAACATTTTGTAACCATATAAGAAATAATAGGGGTATTCATGATCCGATGTAACTGGTCTTGTATCATTGCAAAAGTGTAAAAGTGTAACACTTTCTTGCACTACAACAACAAAATATACTGAATGTCAAATTCTTACACTTTTACACTTTTGCTATACTCCAACCCTATTGTAAAAGAAAAATACACCATAGTAAAGTTTGCGCTTGTGTATTTGATAGCTCGCCAAATGTCATTCTTTTTGTCAGCTGATATTTATTTGTGCAATTTTGTGAGTTTGCTACAGTGCACAGTGGAAAATAAAGGTCTGTTTCGGACCAAAAATCGATAACTTTTTTTTTAGTAAAGATAGAGCGTTGAAATTTTGCACTAATTAGAAGTAGTATTCGATGTTTTTGAGGAAATACTTTTTATAGGAATAATATTAATAATAAAAATTTTAAAAATAAAATAAAAATCAAAACTTGAAAAGTGTATCTATGAAAATAACTTAAAGTATAAAAAAACACAAAATATACACAAATTATATACCTGCTTATTAAAGATATTTTTAGAACTGTTTGTTTTTAATAATGAAATCAAAAAAATTAGCAGTTGTTCTTATGGAATAATTTATCTATACACTAGTCAACAAAATTAAGGGAACAAGTTCTGTTCATTTGTTTTTCCAGTTTTTTGGAGATCTATACCTGAGATGAAAGAGAAAGAACTCTGCAGGAGACTGATATTTTCTATTTTTTTCATTTTTTTTTTTGAAGAGTGTCTTTTTGGAAAATTTGGTCGGATAACTTATTTATTTAGCTAAAATTAACTTTTTGTTGTTGTACATGAGATATCCGGTCTTTGAAAGAAACAGATACTTCTGTCCTTGATCATTAATATTTCAGCAAATTATGACGACATACACTGATAAAAAAAGAAAGAAACTGTTTGCCACAAGAGATAAAAGGCGCCAAGCATTTAAGCTGTTTGTAGTGAATGTTTTAAATTTTCAATGACAGCCTTCCATCCTTTTCTTGCTAAAATCAAAACTTCGAACTGCAACCAAAAAGTTCTTGTTGCTAACAATATTCACTATCACAACTCATTTTATTACATTTACCTTCAAGCGAATGAGCCTTGAAGTTAAGCGGTCTAATATCTGCTTACACGTATTTTTGAAATTTTGGAGTAGGAATATACCAGATTGACACAAAAAGTTTAAGAACTTAAAGTAAAAATTTAACCCATATCAGAAAGATATAATATTGTTTGGGCCAAGAAACTTAATCTTCAAACTGATAAACATTATTCCTATTACCTACAAAAAACAAACCTTTAAACATTAAAGTGCCCTTTCACACGTGGAAACTGAGTTGCCAGCAACTTTTAGTTCCTGGGTGAGAAGGGCAGGAGGAAAGAGGGGCGAACAGAATCTCCCCGGTCGAGGTTTTGAGGAGATTTTTTGACATTTCCTTTCACATCTAGGTTTAGGTGTGTTCAGCCAATAGATTTTCAAAGGAAATTTCAAAAATTGCCTGGAGATTTGTTTCCTCGTATGAAAGGTACGAGAGATTTTTAAGGAGATTAAAAGAAAACGTCAAAAAAATCTCCAGCAACTTGTTTCTTCGTGTGAAAGGGGACAAACGAATAGTGTTTATTACAAACAATATACATTTTTCTCGAAATATTGTTTTTTGCCGTTTTTTGGAAGCAGGGCACTTGTTTTTGTAGATCGTTTACTTCCCAATTAAGGTGCAACTATTATTATTATAAAATGGTATATTTTTGTATTTTAAGTTAAAAAAACTTTCAAAATTTCAGAGTCAATCTGGGGCCTACACCATTAGACATGAAGTCTTTTCTGGTATATTACCAACAAATTTAAAAATAGTGCCTAGTTTTATAAACTTTACTGATATAAGACAGTGTGAACTGAAAGATGATAAAATTCAAAGACGTGATTTTATAAACTCTGATTATTAACACCGACTTCGCAAATCATTCAACCTCAAATACATTGTCAAATACATACTGCAAGATTTAAGTTTCTGCTAGGAAAACGCGTAAGCGTATCAATATGGACTATCTACTTTACATGCTTGGATTCGTTGTATGGAAATGATATAACATATTTCCTACAACCTGTCTTTCCAAACATGGTCAGCCCAGCCACAAGTCAAGAAAAGAAACAGCTAAAGGGAGAGAAGAAGACTTTGGTACAAAAACGTTTTTGTGAGTAGCTTGGTTTGATTATCGACAAACCAAAACAAGTAAGTGGTAATACCAATGATGGTAATACTGCTAGAAGATTTTATGTACAATGCAACCTGTTTTGGAGTAGATGAAAATTTGATCAAGCGGTTTTACATAATTTTTCAAGCTCGTTCATTTGCCGTGGAGTAGCTCCACATATCGTACAAGTAGACCCAGAAGGTGTATCAGTTAATGCCTGAGCCACTTTTCCATCTATCATTGTAAGATAAATTTCGTGCTTCGCTTGTACTTTTCTTCCATTTTTATTAAGTAAAGATGACCGCAGAGTTTATTTGACTCTTAATTTGTTCAAACACCAAGTTCAGTATCACACAGGCTTAAATTGCGGTTTTTTTCTTTTCTGGCTTTTATCACTATTTTCCCGATAATTTCGGAGATCGCACGTTTTCGCACCTAATTTTTATATATATTTATTATGAAAACCTAAGCTACAAATAAAAAT
The DNA here is from genome assembly GCA_963921185.1 of Dasysyrphus tricinctus. NCBI lineage: Eukaryota > Metazoa > Arthropoda > Insecta > Diptera > Syrphidae > Dasysyrphus > Dasysyrphus tricinctus. The sequence continues at coordinate 173,223,710 of OY992531.1, read as the reverse complement.
TAAATGTAAAGCGTGGGGAGACGTGGGTGACTACCAAAAGTCTGGGTGAACTTGAAGAACATTTTTGTTGCTCTTATTTTAAACTAAAATTTATTACTCGTGAACTGAATCAAATAATGAAAAACGTAAAATTGTTATAAAATCTACATTAAATGAGCTTTTCAGAAATGTATTACACTTTATACCTATTCTCATAAAGTTTTATAGAAAATTAACTTCATAATTGATGAATCGAACGGCCTTGAATTGAACATCCACAAAAACAAAAAACCTGAGGGCTTCAAAAAATTTCTTTTTACATGATTTCTTAAAAAATCTTTCAATATAGTAAAGATTGACTATTTAGCTTTAGATTAAAATTGAAATAGAATATTATTATCGACATTAGTAAAAAGCATTTATGATATGCTGTTGCTCTACCATTTTCCACTGTGCAGTGTAACTATAGATAAAAGAAGTGCGTTTACGATCGATTGTAAAAATATAAAATTTTACAATTTTACAAGGCTTGTTGCACCAGATCGTGAATACCCCTAATGATTTTTTTAAGTTTTTATTCAGGCGCATTGTTGCAGTGTTTCTTAAATAAACTGATTTTTTTCCATTTTAAAATAAACCAAGTTACAATTTGAATCCACTGTTAAAATAATAATGATGATTTGTTCCTTAAACCTAGTACGCTGCTGATGCGAAACGAAAAACCCCATACAAAAATGACACAACGAAATCATAAACTAAAAATTTAGTTCTACTTTTCGTTCTGCAGTACGCTGTTCGATGAGCGAAATTGAAAATTGTAGCAGATTATTTGGAGAAGTCTACACTCTTTTTTCGCACACAATTAATTACCCAGACCATTTATTGTGTGCGAAAAATGACATTTGTGTTTTTTCGTGTTTATTTTTGTTGTTTCTTTCATTACAGCATGGCTGCTTGTGATTTTTTTGCATTTGCATTTGTTTTAATTTTTTGAATTTGTGCAACTGTCAATGAATATTTTTCCGCTTCGTTTTCGTAAGCATTTCGTTGTCTTGTTGGAGACCAACTAAAAATTTCGTTTCGCATCAGCAGCGTACTAGGCTTTAAAGTAGATAAGTATGAATTTAAACAATTATAATGCGCCTTGATTGTGACAGAGCGCAAGCCAACACAAACCAGGAATACAAAATAAAAACCTTAAGTGTATGATAAAAAAGTTATTAATAAATTTAGTCTGTTGAATTGCATCTTCTGTACTGTTTTTTACAGCTCATGCTGCTGATCATCTTCTTCGTCTTCTTCTGTGGCTTCCTCTGACTCGTCCTATTCACTAGAATCAAAATCATTATCGTCTTCATCATCGAAATCAGGCTGCTCTTCTAATGGAACTCTCAATGTCTGTCGCATCATTCGCAAAGTGTGCATGATAGCATGAAACCTGAACACAGAGTTGCTGTACGGAACATCATTATTACCATTTTCTTTGCTGTCTCATCGGCTTCGTCAGCTTTAATAATAATTAATAGAAATAAGATAATTTCGTGGTGAAGAGTCGCCTCCCAGGCTATTACTTAATATTTTACAATTACATACTTAAAATGTTTTGAAATTTTGATAGTTTTTACAAAATGAAAACATTATAACTTTAGAGACTATAGACAATGATAAATTATATACTCAAGTACATAATCCAAGCTCTTTAATATACAAAGCCACAATATTTTTGAAACGAATTATTTTATAAAAGCCTCCACTAGTATTTTATTTTCCTTTTGTAGTTTATTAAACACAAAGGCAGCATGATTGAAATTCCATTTAGTTTCTCGAAGGCACCTGTAAAAAAAATTATTAAATTTCAAATTAAAATGATTAAAATGCAATTAATACAAAATTTACGAAAACTGCATTTGCCGGGGAGTTACTATTTCTAATCGGTGTTCTAATCCTTTTGACGGATTATTTTTGATGCAAGCAATAAACCAATAAAAAGTTGTCAGCTTCAACAAAACAAAATTCGTCCACGTTGGTGTGTGGCAGCTTTGTGTGCTTTAACTTGAGTTGGGATTGCTCATTCTAGCAACTAAATGGAACCGTACCTATCGACGTTATTGTTTCGGTCATCAATTATATTCCCTTGGCCTGTGAATTTGGAGCTGCACCCCTGACGCTGCACGAATTGAGCTGTCATTTCTGTCAACCACTTTGAGCGTTAGCACCCTTGATTTCAGATTTATCAGAATGCTCACTCCGTTCGTGGTTCGTGGTTCCCGATTATCAAATTTCTCATGGCGTTCATTGCGCTCATAATAGGTTTGTTCCTTGCCGACTTTCAAACAGTTTGAAACCGCCAGATTTAGTCCGAAGTCGTTCCACACTTGAAAAATTGTACTGGTCCGCACCAAATCTGGCGGTCTGAAACTGTTTGAAACTGTTTGGGACTGAACCAAGGAACAGGGTTAATGACTTCTTGAAAACTTTGATGGACTGTCTGCAGGGGAAGATCGTTTGGAGTTTGCTATCGCCGTTCTTCAGCTGTTGGCGATAAAGTAGATCGTGGACGATGAGACCTCGCAAACTCTTTGTCCCTGCATTTTCTGCTCTAGGGTTTTCTACTTCTATTATAGGACATGGTTAACAGTGAATTTCACATAAGAATACCGAAATAAATTACTTTATTGTTTACTCGATTCAAAAATTAAAAAAAAAACTTCATATTATAAAACTAACAGAAAAAATAAAAAAGTTTGACGTTATTGAGATATAAATATACAGAAAATCAAAGTAAAAGAAAATGTCAAATTTGAGTCAAGACTCAAAAGTCAAGGTGTAATAGCACGTGCCTCACGGGATGAATTTTTCAAAGAAGAATAATTCGAAGAAGAGTCATGACTCTAGAGTCATGGTGTAATAGCAGACTAATACAGAGATCAGTGGGTATAGACAATTAAGGCTAAATCCACCACTAGGGTCTTGTACATACATCGACAGTTTAAGGTAGAACTATAGTGGTCAGAAGGGCATCACTTAATCTAATGTAAAAAACTAACGAAAAGTTGCTTTTCCGTATCGTCAAAAGGGGAACAGACCCATACTTCACTTATCATTTGTCTCTTTTTGGCACTCCTATTTCATCAGATGTCAGTTTTACTTAAAGCAATTAAGTGGTCGGAAGAAAACAAGCGAATACACGAAAAGCATAAACGATTTGGCTATAATTGGGAGTGGAACGTTTCGTTCAACTTTGCGCACCTCATTTCCGAAAGCAAAAGTAACCCAGTGGCTCCATTGGCAATATATGAAACCAAAAAAATAAAGAGAAATTGGAAATTCTTTATCTTCGATAATTTTAATTTTAGTTGTGGTAGCCTTCAAAAACACCTTGAAAACTTTCTGAAAAGTATGCTGAAATAAAAAATAAAAACATAAAATTTTATATACATACAATTATATGTATATAAATAATAAATAAATAATTTCTACTTAAAAATCGCAGTGTCAATAAATTTGTATGGAATATGCTTGAGTAATTCAAGTAAATTTCACACAAATTTTACTTAAACACCCACCCGTAAAGCTTTCATCGACCATTGAAGTCTTGTAGTACCTCGTGGCATGATGGTTAGTGCGTAGAACTGTCATGCCGATGGTCTGGGTTCGATTCCCAGCCGTGCCACCTAAAAACAGAAATGTTTCATTCGAGGTACTGCCTCTTGCGAGGAACTGACAAATCCTCCAAGAGTATACTTGTCATGAATAAGTGCTTCTCATCTAACCGTTCGGACTCGGCAAAAAACTGTAGGTCCCTTCCATTCCTGCCAACAAACACGCACACAGGAATGGTTGTGAGTTGTAAGTCACTAGGCCCTGGTTCTCCACGAGCTGTTGCGCCACCAAATTTATTTATTTTATTTAAGTCTTGCCGAAAAGGACAAATCTTTTCATTGGAATATAATTGAAAACCTTGACCAACCCACTTCGTGGAAACATCCACACCTTCTGAAAGATGGGGACATCGGTCCTGAAATTAAGGTTGAAGAATTTTAAGAGCGACATGCTCGTCTCATGCAGGGAATCCAAAAGCACACTTTCAACGTCAATCCATAACTATAAAAATCACAGATTAAGTACATATTGTTCTTCTACCTACTTTCGTACCAACTTTTATAATTTTTCTAAGGTCATCTTTCTATCAGCTTCAAAAAAAGTACATGAGTGAAATGTAATAGTTTTACTTAGCGAAATGCAAGAGTTTTACTTAGCAAAATACTTTATTAACAATTAATATTAAAAGACACACTATTAATAAAAAACTGGTATCCGCTCCCTAACACACGTTTTAATGGTCTTTCCACACTATCCCACTGAGTATTAATACATGTCAAAAAAGTGGGAAGAAATCATGTATAATAGTGTGGAAAAAAAATATGAAATTTCATCACACACAACTTGACAGCGCATCCGACACGATTTGACATGTGTTAATACATGAAAATATTTAGGATCGGTTCTAAAACCATCACACTTTCTATCCCACTTGGGCGTTTGAGGTTATGGTGAAACTGATTTTTTTATGGAAGTGTGGAAGCAAAATATGAAAGTCAGTTACATCACACAAATTTGGCAGTCCCACTTTATTCTGACATGTGTTAATACTTTGTGGGATAGTGTAGAGGCGCTTTAACTGGCACACGGATAGACAACTTGTCCGCTTGATAACTTTTCTTATTAAAAAAGATATGATATCTTTCCCGTATTTATCACTTTGTAGCGTAGCGGGATCTAGTGGCGAAAATTGTTATTAGTATAATTTGATTTAGTTCATAAAATATAACATAGATGGTAGAGATGCGGTAGGAAGAGAAACTAACTTCACTACATTCTTTAATTCTTTCTATTGTCGTTCATACTTTAATTATTCTTGGTCAACCTTTTGTGTCGTGCAGATGTGTTCATTTAAAAATAACTAAAAATAATTCCTAACATAAAGATTGTGAAATTTAAAATAAAATTAAGTTAAGTTAAATAAAAATAATTAAAATTGAAATCGTTGCCTTTTAATCGATCAAGCTAAACTAACAAGACAACGATATTGGTGACCCCGACGTCGCTTGAAGTCCGCCGCCGACATATATCGCATCAACGGCGTCTGAATTTACATTCAATTTTCTTGCTGCTGGCAAATAACGAAAAATACAACACCCGCCCAAGAACAAAATAAGAATCAACAAAAAAAAAAATAAAAACAAAATAAAGATATTTCGGTTGCAAAATCACCAACCGAAAACACCATAATCGCACCTCCGTTGCCGCTGTAACAAATCAAAGCTGTGGCTAGAAACACACAAACGTGTCTGCATATCTACCCACCAGCAGCATCCCAACACCAAACCCTGGTTTCAGCAGCAACAAACATCACACATTACATCAATTTGATCAGCCATATATCATAAATAGTTATAATCATCAAGCCAAAACAACACGACATCATCAAGCGAAAATATCTATCAGCTTCATCAAAGAGCATCATTTTCAAAGCCATCGCATCACAACGCAAGGAACCATCACAACCCAACGCAAGGAACAAATCGAAAATTCCAGAAACATCACCATCGTGCTTTGCCAACGCAACGCAACGCACGAAAAGCATCGGATGAAAAGAACTTTCAAGAAGCAGTTGTACATTACAAGTATCTATTAATTTTTTATTTACTCTTTCTTTCCTTTCTCTAAATTCACTTTTTTTTTCAAAATTTAACTTTGCATTCAAAACATTTTATAATCAATTAAAAATAATAATTTCTCTATCTTGTAAACCGCATCCCTCGACACGACATTTTTATTAAATTCATAACTCAGTTTCTTTGTTTTTAACTTCCAACAATGAGTAAAACCAATGACGAAAACAATACGTCAGCCACTGCTACTGCAAATCCCCCACCAGGCGGAGTCATTCATGCAGTCGCAATAAAACTTCCAGAATTTTGGACCAAAATGCCAGCCATTTGGTTCCTTCAAGTGGAATCCCAGTTTTCCACTCGGAACATAGTTTCTGAAGAAACAAAATTCCATTATGTCGTTCAATCCCTTCCTCAGGACGTGGCCGCAAGTGTCTATGACATTTTAGTTCAGGAATCTCAAACACCCTATACGAACCTCAAAAAGGCACTCATAGAACGACATTCAATGAGCGAAAGCAAGAGAATTGAAGCCTTGCTTTCGGGGGAAGAGATGGGGGACAAAAAGCCGTCAGAGTTCTATAGAAGACTTCAAACCTTGGCCGGACAATCAATGATTGTCACGGAGAGCCTCATTCTAGAACTCTGGTTAAGGCGTCTTCCCACTCTTGTCCAAATCTCAATCAAATCGAGTTCTAGAACCAAAACAGAAGATTTACTTTCAATTGCAGATGATATATTCGAGGTATATCAGAAACAAAGTTCAAGCTTTTCAATTCCCTCGCACTCGGAACGTTCAATCAACGAACTCACGAGCATCAACCAAAACCTGCAAACAGAAATCAATGAAATAAAGACAATGCTTTCAAATCTTAATATCAATAAACGTTTTTCACGAAGCCAAAACAGAGCTCCATTCAATCAGCATTCACAAAACCATAATCGCAATAGATCTAACTCGGCTAAAAGCCAACAAATGTGTTGGTTCCATAAAAGGTACGGAAAACGTGCACAGAAATGTGCTCAGCCCTGCAGTTTCAAAAATTTAAACCCAAACTAGATTGTACTGTCATTGCAGCGGCAAATGACAGTAAAACAAATAAAGTTCCAAGCCGTATTTTCATCAAAGACCCTATTTCTAATTTTACATTTTTAATTGACTCAGGCTCAGATGTTTCAGCTCTTCCTGCTTCGTCACTAAGACATTATAAAAACAGCGAACCTGACCAAAAGATTTCCGCAGCAAACGGCTCTGCCATTAATGTTTTTGGCACAACATTTTTAAAAACAACCCTAGGTTTTCGAAGAGTGTTTAATCACACTTTTCTTATAGCTGCAGTTACAAAACCTATCATTGGTGCGGATTTCTTAAAATCAACTGGTTTGGTCATCGACATAAAGAATCGTAGACTTATTGATCCACTCACAAATACAAGTGTAAATGGCGCACCTTGTAGAGAAGATGTAGTAAGCCCACGCTTCTTTGAAATAGAAAAACAATACAACTCAATCATACAAGAATTTTCTTCCCTCATGGAACCCCCAAATTTCAATCTTCCTGTTAAGCATTCAGTGGTTCACCACCTGTTGACAAAAGGACCACTCCCTTACTCTCGACCGCGTCGCCTCAACAACGTAAAGTTCAAGATTGCCAAAGATGAATTCGAATACATGGTTCAGATAGGAATTTGCAGACCTTCATCCTCACCTTGTGCGTCTCCACTGCATATGGCCTCTAAACAGGAAGCAAATGATTGGAGACCATGCGGTGACTATAGGCAACTTAACGCAATTACCGTTCCCGACAGAAACCCCCTTCCACATATTCATGATATGAATGCAACACTTTTCGGTTGCAAAATCTTCTCAAAAATTGATTTGGTACGAGCTTACCACAACATACCTGTAGCTTCAGAGGACATACACAAAACAGCTGTAATAACACCATTCGGTCTCTTTGAGTTCCTGCGCATGCCATTTGGGCTCAGAAATGCTGCACAAACTTTCCAAAGATTCATGTCCCAAGTGTTAAAAGGCCTCCCATTTCTTTTCGTTTATGTGGATGACATTCTTGTTGCCAGTAAGTCAGCTAAACAGCACGAAGAACACTTAAGAATCCTGTTTCAACGCCTTTCTGAGTACGGTCTTCGCATCAAGGCTTCCAAGTGCGTTTTCGGTGTACCTAAGTTGACGTTTTTGGGGTTTGACGTTTCAGAAGAAGGAATTCAACCTTCTCAAGATAGAGTTAAAGCGATTTCATATTTCAATGAGCCCCAGTCTATAAAAAGTGCACAACGATTTGTAGGTATGGTGAATTATTATCACCGATTTATACCTCATTTAGCACGCATTCTCGCACCCATTTATGCTCATCTCGCTTTACTCACACAAAAGAAAACAAAATCCAAAGATTTCACCTGGCCACTCGAATGTCAAGAAGCATTCAAAAAGGCAAAGAATGAGCTTGCTCAAGCAACTCTCCTGAATCATCCACAAGAAAATGCTAATCTAAGCATAACAACAGACGCTTCCAATACGGATGTAGGGGCAGTACTCCAACAACAAAAAGATAACACCTGGGAACCAATTGCATTCTTCAGCAAAAAACTCTCACCTTCCCAATCTAAATATTCAGCATTCGATAGGGAATTACTTGCAATTTATCTAGCTATTCAACATTTCCAAAACTTTGTAGAGGGACAGGACTTTTGTATCTACACAGATCACAAACCCCTCACAACAGCCCTTACAACAAAAGCTAAACGCAGCCCTAGGCAAGAACGACATCTCGACTTCATATCACAATTCACAAGTGATATAAGATTTGTAAAAGGTTTGTTGAATGTCGTGGCGGACTCCCTTTCAAGACCAAATACCGATTCAATTGAAGAAATACCGATTGGCACGGAGGACCTAGCCAAAGCACAGGTGAATGACGAAGAACTAGCAAATCTTAGAAATAATATTCCACACAGATCAAACATCAAATTTCAATTCGTAAAAATACCTTCAAGAAACTTTTCTCTATGGTGTGAAGTATCCACAGACTGCTATCGTCCATATGTACCCAAAAATCTTCGCGAAACAATTTTCCATAAAATTCATTCCATTTCACATCCAGGAATTCGTGCTACACGCAAAAAGATTGCAAAAATGTACTTTTGGTCCAAAATGAACAAAGACATAAATACATGGACAAGGAATTGCGGTGTATGTCAAAAAGAAAAGGTTCAACGACACACAAAAACACCATTTGAGCGCATTGCAATTCCTCCAGGTAGATTCCAACATATACATATAGACATAGTAGGTCCACTTCCACCCTCAAATGACTTTAAATACATTTTAACTATTGTTGACAGATTCTCCAGGTGGCCAGAGGCCTATCCCATTCGGGATATCAATGCGGAAACGATTGCCACAACCTACGTGCATGAACATGTATCTAGGTTCGGTGTACCAGACACTATCACCACAGACCAAGGCTCACAATTCGAGTCGAAACTTTTTAAAGAACTTATCAGGTTTTTAGGCACAACACGCATTCGAACGACGGCATACCATCCACAAGCGAATGGCATGGTTGAAAGATTCCACCGCCAACTCAAAACATCCATTCGGGCATCTGGAGACAGAATTAATTGGACGCAACAACTACCCTTAATTTTACTAGGGATTAGAACCACGGTTAAAGATGACATAAAACACACACCGTCTGAGCTCCTGTACGGACAAAACATTAAATTGCCTTGTGATTTTTCAAGAAATTCAATGGAAACTACAAATGAATCGAATTTGGTAGAGCAATTGAAACTTTTCTTTGAAAATATACCAAACACTTCACTAGAAACTAGACACAATCCAAAACAATCTGTCCACATCCCAAAGAATCTTGAAACTTGCGACCACGTCCTGATAAGAAGAGACAGAGTGAAAAGAAGCCTGGAATCTCCTTATGAGGGTCCTTATAAAATAATTAAACGACTTCGAAAATATTTTATTGTTTTAAAGGACGGAAAAAATTATTCCGTATCGATTGACAGACTGAAACCATTTTTCGATGACAATAAAGAAAATAATAAAAAAAACACAAAACAAAACGTCAAAAAACTATTCGCTTCGCTGGAAGGGGGGTGATGTAGCGTAGCGGGATCTAGTGGCGAAAATTGTTATTAGTATAATTTGATTTAGTTCATAAAATATAACATAGATGGTAGAGATGCGGTAGGAAGAGAAACTAACTTCACTACATTCTTTAATTCTTTCTATTGTCGTTCATACTTTAATTATTCTTGGTCAACCTTTTGTGTCGTGCAGATGTGTTCATTTAAAAATAACTAAAAATAATTCCTAACATAAAGATTGTGAAATTTAAAATAAAATTAAGTTAAGTTAAATAAAAATAATTAAAATTGAAATCGTTGCCTTTTAATCGATCAAGCTAAACTAACAAGACAACGATAACTTCACCAAATTCACCACTTCATCAAATTATGGTGATTTTCTAATACATGTGTCACATGCATGCAGTGCCTTATTACGAAGTGTTTACTGGTAGTAGTAAACTGTGCTATCATATGTGTTAAGAAGTTATCCGTTCATTATACGTGGAATCTGGCTAGTTAAAGTAATCCGTACGTTAACACACGTCACAGACTATTACGCATTTGTTAATAAGAATTACTAGTTTACACATATATAATAACGCTAGCACGTTGTTATCCGCCGTTTATTAATATGGGGGACAATGTTTCTTCTATGGCGGTCGGTATCAGAGTGCCGACAGTCATAGACGCTCGTAACTGGCTGAACAGAATAGAGTGCTGAAACTGGAGCTGCAGCTGCAACTGGAATAGCTGTCAAAAAGTGTCGTACGTGATTTTTTTACGCGCCCACAATGCAGCTGTACAGCTTTCTGACATTTTAGTATTGAAAATAAAGATGAAAACAAAAATAAAAATGAGTAATGATGAAAAAGAAGCTAAAATTACTTTACGTCTTTATGAGTGATTGAAAAGAGTTTAAAAATCACTTTAACCCACTTGTAAACACTTCGTCTTGTTCGCGATTTTGAAACGTCAAAAAAGCTGCAAGCAAAAGTTTAAAGTTGGCCAACTTGTCCAGCTCACTGATCTCTATAATACATTATTATATGTATATATATGTATTATAGAGGTCATTGAGTGAAACCAACAAATTTAAGTGCCCTTTCACACGAGGAAACTGAGTTGCCAGCAAATTTTAGTTCCTGGGTGAGAAGGGCAGGAGGAAAGATGGGCAAACAGAATCTCCCCGGTCGAGGATTTGAGGAGATTTTTTGACATTTCCTTTCACATCTAAGTTTAGGTGTGTTCAACCAATAGACTTTCAAAGGAAATTTCAAAAATTGCCTGGAGATTTGTTTCCTTGTGTGAAAGGTACAAGAGATTTTTAAGGAGATTAAAAGAAAACGTCAAAAAAATCTCCAGCAACTTGTTTCTTCGTGTGAAAGGGGACTAAACAGGGTTCAAGGCAGCTACGCATATGACGTCTTAAGGGTGCGCTTCTACTTTTTGGTGCAATTTCTTTAATTTTAATAAAAATATTCATAATTATTAAGGGTATTCATTCAACAGCGTAAAGTCGTCGTAAACATTGTAAACTTTTAAACTTCGTAATTCTGTCACAATTTGTATGGGAAATTTGACAGATTTACCAAGTTTACAACTTTACGATGATTAAGACGAGTTTACGCTGTTGCATGAATACCCTTTGTTTTATTTGTATGCCAGAAGCAACGAAAATTATTTTTGTTATAGTTTTGTTCAAAAAGAGTTTAACCCTAGAAGACCAATCGTATTTTTTAGTAAAGACTAATCATTCGTCGAATCGATGACGCAATGTTTAAACCTGATTTGTTGCAAAAGTTATTGACAAATTCTTGTTATTATCAATAACTTATTCTCTTTGACTCTTTTGTGTAATAAAACACGGTTTTTTACTTGTATGTTTCACATACATAAGTCTTTTTTTTCTATAGGAACACAGGTTTTATGAGATCTTTTTTTCTTAATTTTTTTTATAAAAATAATTAAAAATATTAATTCAAAATAACAAAAACATAAACATTAATTAATAAAAAAAGAGTAAAAATAACAATAATTGTAAAAAAAATTTTTTTGTACATTTGGTGCAAACTTCAATTTTGTGTTGTCCGCATATGTTTATATTGCACTTTGCACATTTGGATTTCGTCATACACCGTTTTTTTTTTTAGGGATACATTTTTCACATCTTTCTTTTTTCTGGCTAATATCAATTATGCTGTGCTCTGTTGGAGATTGATCATTGTTGGGAGTATTAAGTTGAATTTTAGTCCTGAGTGTTTTCAACACTAAAAGTTACATTAAAGCTAATGTTCGTCGTTTCGACGAACGATCGTCCTATTTTTCCCTAAAAGCCAACCTTGCCTAAGCACACAAGTCGCCAAGCTTCCGCACACAACAAGAACTCATGGATGACTAGAGCAACAAGAAAAACGAAAGCGATTGCGAAAAAGGGTAGAGAAATTCAAGAAAACAAAAAATGCGTTCGTCGAATCGACGAACATTTGTCTTATAAGGTTAAAAAACCCAATTGTATTAAAAAGAAAAAAAATATTTTCAATTTTTGAATTCAACGGATTCATATTTTGAATATCTGAGCGCAGGGTAGTCCACAAAATTTGCGCACAGCACTGTGACAAAATTTTTTTCGCTGTGTTGGTGCGGTCTCCATTTAAAATGCACGGGAAAACTAATACATGCTCATAAAGGAGAATAGGACAAAACGGTCTACAGGACCAATAACGACGAGACATATGTCATTGGAAAGGTATTTTTATGAACTACAATAGCTGCGTTTTATTATCTCTGGGTCTGGGTCGAGGTTATCTTTTAACATGTATTACAGAAACAACATGGAATCTAGGTTTCTATCGAGGTTAATTTCAATAACCCAGATAGAGGTTTTCACTCTGGCCGGCAGAGGGCCATTTACCATTGTGAATGGATGTCAGCGATTTGTCAGCAGTATAAAGCCGTGGTCAAACAGAGCGCGGTCCGGCGATCTTTGTAAAAATTTACAAAGAAAATTTGACCGTCGCGTTCTTAATTTCCCAGTAAAGTATTGACCGTCCCGTCGGACCACGCTCTGTTTGACCAAGCCTTAAGGAATAGAGAGGAGAGGTTTTTCGCGTTTGTTAACTTTGTAGCAAGTTTTCCCCTCTATGAAAGAATTTTCCCCTTCTTTCAATAATTTGACAGTTTTTGAACATCGTGCTACAAAAGTAACCAAACAAACCTATTGAGGAATTTCTCTTATAGCCTTTTCACACCGAACCCAAAACGCGGTTTCCGCGAAAATATCGGTTTTGGGGAAAAACCTAATCGAAAACACAAGTTTTCTCATACATTTTTTTGTAGCTTCAGGTTTTCGTAAAACACAAGTTTTATATAAAACCAGTCGAAAACATGTTGGAATTCAGAGATGAACAAAACAAACATACCTTTTAATAAGTTCAGCGCCTATTGAAGTGTCAAAAAAGAAACTGATTGGATGCTTTCAAAAGAAATTGAAAACAGCTGACGAAATTCTATCATATCAAATATAAAATGTGAGTCCCAAATTAATTATTTTATTTAAAATTGATAAATAATTGTTTTTGGCAAGTGAAATTGTTCACATGGATCCTCTCTATAAAAATAAATCACCGATTTTATTTCAAAAAAATGGAAGAAAATAAAAAAAATGTGCGTGGTTTGTGTAAAAAAAACTGGAATATCAAACTAAAACGTGTAATGTTCAGTGTGAATGGTTTTCGCGTTTTTGAAAAGTTTTCGCCGAAAACTGGTTTTCGGGTTTGGTGTGAAAAGCCTATTAAGCGTGGTACACTTTATCAAACCTGAGTGTCACTCGTGTTGGATATCAAACCTGCGTGAAAAGTTTCGAGTAGGTACACACTTATCAGTTCTGTTGGGCGTGAGGCACACTACACATATCTAAGTCCCTGATCACACGTGAAGAAAATCAAGTATTTTCTGCGATTTGTGATGGTGATCGGGGTAGCTTGCAGAAATAAAATATTTGAAAATATTCGGTGTAGAAAATTGACGTTCTCTTTTGTGTTGCTTTTTCTTTCCAATCCAACCAATCAAATCGTATCTTTCATTATGAAACTACGAAAAACATAAAGAGGAAAACAAAATCTGCAGAATAATTTTCTTCACATCTGAACACTTGCGTTCTTCACGTGTAAGCAAGCACTAAGGTATTATCTTGCGCATGTTGTCCGAAATGAGAACTGTCAAAGAAATTCAAGATGGCAGCCATACGTGACCCCGTCCGCTGTATTACAACAACAACAAAGAAAACAAAGAAAAAATGATAATTTAAATAACACTAAAAACCAAGAAGGAATGTTGTTTGCATGACAAAATAATGTTAATAAACACTAAAAAGCTTGAAACAATAACAGTGCTATTTATAAACCCATTCCAAGCGATGTCTAACTTTAGACACTCTTGTCCAACTCCAAAATGTTATTTATAAATACTTAGCACCGATTGACTAACTTATCCACTGAAATTGGTTGTCCAAATCTTATTTTAAAGTAGACACGTTTAATGAATAAGGTGGGCAAATATTTCTGGTTTTTTAATTTTCTAGTTTTGAAATGAATGAAAAGCTAGTTGAACGTGCCCCAAAGCATACTAAAATTAATTAGGCGTGTTCTTGAAAATGAGATCTCAGAGCCCTCAGCAATCTCAGTCTCTTGAACAGGATTCCTCAGAAATTTTGCTGTCAAATCACTGAGGAAAGAAAATATTGGATTCGCTTGCTCAGTTTTTGACACTGAGCCCTCTGAGATCTCATTTTCAAGAACACGCCTATTAATTCATTCAAAAATTAATAAATACAGGCATTTCAGTGAATAAATGAGGCCACATTTGCGCAATTGTTGGAATGCGTCTATAAATAACAAGTTGACTAAACTATTTAGGCATTGACTATCTGGACAACTGCCCAAGCGTGTTCTAAGAAAATCTAATAAATATGACTGTAATTGTATTTGCTAGTAAATAAGTACTCTCCCAAGAGTTTGACCTTGACGTTGGTGGGGGTGCTTACGTGGGGTTTTCCAGCAATCCAGCTGCAGAACCAAACTAATTAACAAACTCAAACCTATGAAAACATGGAAAGTACGACAAATAAGAATAAAACACTGGTACGGATATGTGCCAAAACGTCGGCAGATGTCACGGCTGCCGGTGCGGGTTTGGCTCCTTCGTTAACTGAAGGAGAGAAGTCGCCAGTGACAAAACTTTCCACAAAACGAAACATCGACGACGGACACTTAAATGAAACGGACAAGACTTTGACAGAGGAAGAGGAAGACCTTCTTCTCGACCCCTTTGCCAACCTCGGAGTGAGAGATGAAACTAGTGTCGGAACAGTGGATATTGATGATATCAGTGACTGCTGCTCCGTAGCTAGCTCCAATCTTTCAAGATTGTTCACCTCCTCGAGGCGAAGTAAAATCGCCAACAGTAGGAAAACAATCAAACGACTTGGTTCAAAGAGGTGGATTGACCTGACTGAACTAGAACGGAAAAGACTAAAAACCGCATATGACATTCTGCAGGAGGAGCCTTCAATGAAGAACGGGCCTTATGCTATGTTTCCACCTAAGGTTTATCTAAGTTTAGATGAAATAAATGTTTTTGGTGTTTCCATCGCACAAAAAGATTTAAAAAAGATTAAATCTGACAAAACTTTCAAAAATGCAAATGGCACTTCAATTTTTTTTATGAAGTGCGAAAGAGACAGAATGTTTTATTCGTGTCAAACAATGAAGAACTGAATCGAGTCTCGAATGAATCGTTCAGCACCATGTTAAAATAGGTTAGTTTGATTTGTAAAACTATTTGTCCTAGGAAGATTTAATAAGATTAATTTCTAATTTCCAAGATTTGTAATACGAATGAGATGAGGTGAATTACAAAATTCGAAATTGATTTATTTTGTTGTTTGGGTGCATTGGGCTGGCATGCTTGCTAAGTGCTCGGCTTGAGCTTGCCGTAAATGGGTAGGTTCTTGCCCAAAAGCAACCCAATCTCTCCTATTACAAAAACATAAATCATGCCAAATTAAGTTAGAAATGTACTTGTACTGAATAAAGCGGACGGACATTACCACTAGAGGGCGCTGTGATGTCGTCAGCGTAAGCCTAACCCACCCTGCCTTGGGAGTTAGTGGCCTAGATTTTTAACTCCCCCTTGACCTTGGACTCACCTCTTTGTTCAGCTCAGTTCATCATCTTCACCTCAATCGGTCACCGTCGGCATCCCCTAAAAAAAAGAACGCCTAAAAAGCCATCAAGCTATATGCTTGAAAGAAAAAACAGGTAAATTCTACCATATCGGTGCGATTTACAATAAATTTTTATTAATGAAAAGGATCAAACAAAATTCTATCATCTACAAAACAAATTTTAATGTATAAACAATTTAACATAATTATTATCTTACAAAAAAAAGAAGGATGGTAACCCTTAAATAGGAAGAAATATTATTAAATTTTATAAGTATATAGGAACTGATATAGGGGGCTAGACAGGATATCCACTTAGCTTCCTCTTTTCTTGATAATAGAAATTCTAACAAAATTTTAACGTCTCACTAAAGACACCTTCACCTATACTGAGCTCAATAAAGTTGAAAATTCCCTAGGCCTGTTAAATGTGACAAATTTTTCACTAAACTTTCTTTTTTTATAAGACTCACAACCCAGAAGGAAACTAAATTATATCTCTTCTGAAAATTTATAATTGTGTCAAAATTCCTCTATACTTTTACAAGCGAACCAAAAAAAATAGGAAGTATCTAATTCAGAATTCTCAAAACTAAGAAAAAATAATATAATAATTTAAAGCGGAAAGAAAATAAACATATGTATCGCACCGAAACTCAATTTTATTACTAACATTTATGTGTTTAACAAAAAGAAAAAAACGTGGACAAAAAAATTATCGTCTCTTAATAATGCCTATAGATATATATATATATAGGTGTATATATATAATTATCTTGGAAGATATATGGACTTTTGTACCGAATTTAATTTTATGAAATATTATATCTCGACTTTACATGTAATAATATAAAACGATTCTCGAGTTTCTCGAACTTCTGACTTTCAGTTTCTTGAAGGATCATAAACTTTAATAATTCTTGGAATAATCCAAAATTTCTTGATGCTCTTGTCTTGAAGAATCTTGAAGCTTAGAATCTCTTGCGATTCTAAGAAGAAAATTTCTTAGCGTTCTTGAAGGTTCTCGAAGGTTCTTGAAGATTCCAAAATTAAACTTGACTATTGGAAGTTTCTTGACGCTAACTTGGTGCGTTGATGCTTCAATTCCTTTCTTTTTGTGAATTTCTTGCAGTGTTTTATAAAAAAGGAGGGGCGATCACGACTTTCAGCGTCGCTGTCACGTCGTGGATCGCCACTTGAAATTCCCCTATGTTAAAAAAAGGAAACATAAAGAAAATCATTCTATAGAAATGATTTTACATATATATATAAGGGCTACAAGGATAGCGTGAATACCTAAATATGTATATATATATATATATAATTATAACTATATATGTATATATTCTTGTTTTATATATATATCTACACATACGAAACTCACCCTCAATAAACTCAAAACTGTAGACTCCAATGGCCGGAGTTTATTCCAATTAGGGTTAACTAATTCCCTTTTTGTTACTTTTTGATTTTTTTTTTTCCACCGTAGATTCCAATTTGCTATTTCTTAAAATTTGGATGTTGCGTTATGTGGGCATTCACGTGCAGGTTAACTGTGCCACCTGTGGCAAGATAAAACAAAATGTGGGAAGAATTAATTTTGGGTAAACTCGACAACCAGGGGCCTATTTCTGCGCTACTACAACATAGCTACATCAACTACATCAACTACATCGAACATTAAAATCCTTTAACTGCATCATTTATTTTTGTCTGATTCAAACATACAACTGGAGTTATGAAATAAAAGATAAAAAAGTTTAATAAATTACAAATGTAACTGGTGTAGTTGAAGGATGAAGCTGTAAAATGTAGTTGATGTAATTGATGTAGTAGCGCAGAAATAGGCCCCAGGAGTGTGAGTTAGACTCCCATGCCAACAAATTTAAGGTTTCTTACTTTTTTTGCGCGTGATGTTTGCACGTGATTTTAGATCTAATAGTCTTTTCTAAAATTGTCTACGCCGTTAAGCTTCTTTACGGACGAAAAAAAGCAGATGGTATAAGGGAGCTGTATACGACGTCTGTACTCCCTAGTTGGTGGTTTAAATCAATTTGCTCCATTTCTAGGAGCTGAAACAGAATCTATACTATCCCATTCCATCGTTCCGATCAGCGGGATGAAAATTATTAGATTTAACCGGCCACCCAATCAAAATCAACCACATCTTTCAAAGTGAAGTTGTCGTTTGCGACATCTGAATTTCAAGCAAATTATCATGGTAGGAGCGTTCGAATACATTTACTATAATTTTATACTTATAGCTTTACACGATGAAGCTCTGCCCGAGATTCTCGGCTGTCCTCGAAAGTTCATTATTTGTAAACGCGAAAAAGTTGAAAAGATATCAAAATGAAAACTTCAAATCTTTGTTCGTACGGGTTTTATTCTCTGATACCCTGAGTCGTGGGCCTTCCTTTCCTTAAATAGAGAGAACAAAAAAAAAACTAAGTATAGCAACACTTAATTCTCCTCGTGTGAACGGCCAATCTTGAAATCTACCTGAGCGCAAATAAACATCTCGATCGTACTTGAACGTGCCCAATCCAAATGTCAAAACAGCAGACGGATCGAATTCGAATCAAAACAATCATGAACACTTATGGCGGTACGTGTACGTTCTGGTTGGCAATTTTTAAAACCATAAAATAAAAATGCTACCGACAAAAAAACTACGAACAATTGAGGTAAGTTTCAATTTTGTGTGTTGTGCTAACATAGTACTGTAATAACAATCTGTTTTCAGGCACAAATCTTAGGCGATGACCGGCAGGGTAACAACATCTCCGCCACAACCTCAACAACAAACAAAAGTGGGGTAGGTATTTGATTGGAAATGATTGATCCAATACCCAATTCAAATCCCTTTTTTTTTTATTATATCTGTTCTTTATTTTGCAGTACCTACATATCTTACCAGCTTTACTAACTCGACCGCCGACAGCAATCTGTATCAGCCATCAAGGTGGGAAATATTATTATGGGCGTAGATGTTTTCACTCATCTCTTTGGGGCTCACAACAAAACACTTTTTGAAGAGGAAGACCTGTTGACTCAGATAAAAGTGAACAGACCACCTTCAATTTATTTTGCCTCATTCAACATAGATTTACCATTTTTCACCTTCTTTCATCCAACATGATTTTATTAATAAAAGTATGTATCAAGGAGTGTCTTGGAACATTATGTATTATATATATTTCCCCTGGTGAGCTACTCTAAATAGTGAATCGGGTTCTGTCCATATATCTATATGCTTACAGTGTTAGCTTCTATGCCATACACAAAATAACAATCAAATCAGTGGATTGTATAGTAATATTATTTATCCTTCTACCTTACAGAGGGTAGTTTTTCTCCGTTAGGGTAATTGTATTTATATCCACTGCGGTGGGTTCCATTAGCGACGTGGTGAAGAACCCTCACTAGCCGGGCAATAAGCGTGTCAGTTTCACTTATGATAGTACATGCACCTGATTACACAGTATCTATTTATGAATTTCATTTGTTTGTATTGGCCCAAATTTTTGCCACTGACAGTCAGGTTCCTTCGAGCAGGTATATCACAGAAAAGAAGGAATATAAGAGATCGTTTAATAGTGTATGAAGTATCTGCCTTGGGTTGTCGACCAAGTGGATTCAACCATAGTATATAACATGCTAAGACGTTTTACTTAAATAAATAAACAATGCGTGAATGAACAACAGAGAGGTAAGCAAACAATGGAGGGTATGCCAAATCAACAACTAATAAGCTCCGAGTTGAATCATACTAAATAATTATACGATTTGATGATAAACTAAGAAAACTTACCAGTAATTAATAAATTAAACAAGAAAAATAAATAAATAAATAAATTAACAAATAAATAAATAACCAAATGAAATACAAAAAGTAACGAATAAATCAATGTTGGGAGACTTAATATTCGAATGGATAAATTAACACAAATAAACAATTTAACAATATATGCATCGAGTAAATACTAAATAATTTAACAAATAAATACATAACTAAATTAATGGAAAGGTAAATAATTTAATAAATAAATAAATTTGGCTATAATAAATAACTAATAAACTAAACTAAACCTAATATTGCCAACTTAATCTAAAATAAATTAACAAAAATATCACAGTCTGATGGACTTCACTGTTTTAATAAATAATAAATGAATTAATATAAAATAAGCTAATATGGCAACAATTAAATAAATAATACATACTATAATGAAAAGCTATGGTACCAAAGAAAATTTATGGTGAGACATAGTCTCAAATTTATTGTTTACCAGAAAAAATTTAATAAAGAAATAAATAACAAAAAAAAAATAAATAAATAAATAAATAATGAATAAACTAACATGTAAAAATAATAAATAAACTGATAAATTATTTAACAAAAAGGAAATAAATAAATTGATAATAGATAATAATTAAATAACGAAATAAATATTTTAAAACTAACTTAACTCTAAAATAAATACCTAATTATAATATCACAGTGCTGTATTAGTTCCCTTTGTTTCAAAGAAGACTTGAAACGAAAAGAAGATATCACAGGTCGAAAGGACTTCACTGGATTTAATAAATTATTTAATAAATTAACATATAATTACCTTATATGGCAACACATTAATAAATAAAACAAACTGTATTGTAAAGCTTTGATACAAAAGAAAAATTATCGTGAGACATAGTCTCAAATTCATAGTTTACCAAAAAAAGTTAATAAATAAATAAATAACAAGAATAACTAACTAACAAAAATAAATAAATAACAAAAATAAATAAATAACAAAAATAAATAAATAACAAAAATAAATAAATAACAAAAATAAATAAATAACAAAAATAAATAAATAACAAAAATAAATAAATAACAAAAATAAATAAATAAATAAATAACAAAAAGAAATTATCAATAAATAAATAAAAAAACTTGAGTTTTATAAACTATTAAGCAAAAAAAAGAATACAAGGAATATAATTACAAAAATGAATTTGATAACAGAATGTTGCCATAACAAGAAACAAGAGAAGCAAATGCAATTAATATCAAACTAATTTCATTGTTTTATGTCCTTAGCATGATAAATACCAATGGGTTTACCTGATAAATTTTCTAACTCGTAAAGGTTTTTGCCAACAGCTTTAACAATTCTACACTTAATAAATTTAGGACAAAGTTTAGCGCTGAGATATTTTGAACTATCGCTTAGGACAAAATTCCTCCGGAATACCTCTTGGCCAGGTATAAAATGTGTTTCGCGAGTTCGAGTATTATACTTTTGAGCGCTTTTTTCTCCAGCTTTCGCTATACTAGCTTTAATCTTATCTCGCATGCATTGCAGTCTAATCTGACGGGAAAGTGTCATAAGCTCACCATCCTCCACGGAGTTTAATTTTTGGGCTAACTCATAACAACTGCCATGAGTCATCATGTTTATGCCGAAAAGGGCAAAATAGGGTGACACACCCGTTGAAGTGTGAACAGCACTTCTGAGAGCACACGCTATTTCGCTCAGATGTATGTCCCAATCTCGCTGATCTTCCTTGAGATATGATCGAATGGCAGCGATAAGCGTGCGGTTCACTCTCTCTGATGCGTTGGATTGCGGGGAATAATTAGCCGTTTTAAAATGTCTAATTCCATATGACTGCAAAAAGTGTTGAAAATCTTTAGACAAAAACTGTTTCCCATTGTCGGAATGGATAACCTGAGGCACTCCGAACATATGAAAAACATGTTCTTGCAAAAATTTGATGATGCTTGTAGTGTTAGCATTTCGTAGGGACTTCAAAAGGACAAATTTAGACATGTGATCAAGAACGACAAAAATGAAACTATTACCGGACTTAGAACGCGGATACGGACCTAAAAAGTCAACATATAACTTTTGAAACGGACGATCAACGCTATACACACTGGACATAGGAGGACGCAGGACTTTATTTGACGGTTTACACTGAATGCAAGTATCACATTTCGCTATATACTCCCGTATTTGGACTGTCATATTTGGCCAGTAAAAATATTCTCGAATTCTTTGTAGAGTTTTTGCTACTCCACCATGGGAAACTTGAGGAGGATTATGGGCACGTACGATAATATCATTGGTGAGACCTGACGGTACCCATAATCTCCAAGTATGTTCTACGGTAGTTGAATCTTCAAGGGATGGAAAAGATCGTTTATACAGGTAGTTATCGTCTATTTTTAAATCTGGTAACCGGTCTTGATTTCCTTCTACGGTTTTTAGTAAACTTAAATATTCTTCAGACTTAAATTCTTTTGACTGAAGATCGATCAACGGCGCAATGTGTTCTAGGTCAATACTATCAACTTCCATGTATGCTCTAGATAACGCGTCAGGGACAACATTTAGGCTACCTTTACGATGTTCGATATCGAACGCAAATGCTTGGAGTTGCAAACTCCACCGCGCAAGTCTGCCACTCAAGTCCTTAAGACTCATTAGCCATTTAAGGCTTGAATGATCCGTGATGACGGTGAATAGCATTCCTTCGACATAAGGCCTATATTTTTGAATTGCCAATACTGCTGCCAGACATTCTTTTTCCGTTACACTATAGTTTCTTTGGCATTTATTAAGTTTTTGGGAAAAGAATGAAAGGGGCACTTCTTCCTCAGCATCATTTTTCTGGAAGAGCACCGCCCCTACCCCCGTGTCAGACGCATCGCATTGTATATAAAAACGCTTGCTGAAATTAGGATGCGTTAACGCTGGAGCTTCGGCTAAGGCCTTCTTCAATTTCTCAAAAGCCTCCAGAGCCTCTTCCGTCATTTTAAATTTCGTGTTACTTTTTTTCAGGGTGTCCGTGATTGGAGCCGTCAGGGTCGAAAATTCCCGTATAAACCTACGGTACCACCCTGCTAGACCAAGCAGCCTGCGAACCTGTTTTGCCGTTTTTGGGATCGGAAAATTCTCGATCGCCTCAACTTTAGCTGGATCTGTCTTGATATTCCCACCACCAACGATGAAGCCCAGGTACTTCAATTCTTTAAAACAGAATTTAGACTTCGTTACGTTGATGGTGAGGCCAGCTTTATTGAGGCACGCAGCAACTTCGTCCAGCAGAGTGATATGTGTCTCAAAATCTGGAGCAATGACGAGCAGATCATCGAGGTACACAAAGACACGATCCCTTAACCTTGAGGGAATGACCTTGTCCATCAACTGACATAACCTTTGGGCCGCATTACACAGACCAAAAGGCATGACCGTAAAATGGTACAAGGGCCGTCCCGGTATTGTAAAGGCAGTTTTTTCTCTACTCTGCTCTTCCAGCGGTATTTGCCAAAATGCGTCTTTGAGATCGATACTACTTATAAAAATAGTATCACGAAGACGACTGAAGATGCCTTCGAGGTTTGGGAGAGGATAAGCATTTTTCTTCGTGAGGGAGTTCAGCTTACGCGAATCCAAACACAGACGATTTTTCCCGGGTTTCTGTATGAGGACCACTGGCGAACTCCATGGGCTTTCGCTCTCTTCAATCACTCCAAGGCTCAACATTCGGTCTATCTCGGCATACATCAGGGCTTGTATCGCCGGGGAGACAGGATAGTGACGCTGCTTTACTGGAGCCGCCTCTCCGGTTTCGATGATATGCTCGACAAGGCTCGTTTTTCCGAGTCCGTATTTGGTATAACACCGGAACTTTCGGCTGACTGCGTCCAATCTCGTTTGCTGCTCTGGAGACAAATGGTGAGTATCCGAAGTGTCCTTAGCGTCCGTTACTGACATTGCACTGATTATTCCAGGGGCAAGGTTGAATGCTCTCCAGAAATCGACACCGAAAGCTCCTGATCCAAGCTCGGAACAAGAAAAAAGGTAATGTTGTGTCGCGTACTTTTGTATTGGACTTCCAAACTAATTTTGCCTATGATGGATTGACATTTTCCATCAGCCGTTCTTACATTAGATGTAAAGGGAATCACTTGAACGTTTAGTTCATTTACGAGCTGTCTGCAACCTTTGCCCAGTATGCTGACGCTTGCGCCGCTATCTAGCAAGCCTAAAATTTCTTTGTCAGCGATTTTTACTGAGGCATAAGGCCTAGGATCTCCGGATACATCTATAATGGTTGACAATAAGTTGCATTTTATTTGTTTCCTTAATTTAAATCTTTTCCTAGCCTTAAGTATTTTATTACTAACATTAAAGATTCTTTCTCTTGCTTTATTATAATTGTTTATTCGTATATGTAATGGTTTTCTACAACTAAATTTACTATTACTGTTTTCTTCTAATTCTTTACTTTCTCTTTTTAAAATTGTTATTTTCTTATCTTTACTTTCTTCATTTTTTCCAACTTTTTGTTTTTCTATACAATTGGTGGGATCGATGGTTCGGGGATTTGCTTCGAACGCGATTCCCCCGCCGGAATCGCGTTCTTCGGCACGTTTTTCGATTGGCACTTTGGACAATTAGCGACTATAAAATTTTCCTCGCCGCATTTAAAACAAAAGACGTTTTGTTTAGGTGATGGGCACTCCCAATATAAATGTCCACCGTTCTTACAATTCCAGCAAGTAAGTACCTTATTGGCTGGTCGAGGTCGATTATTGTTTAGGTATTGCATCGCAGCTACATTATCTTTATAATGATTTTGATCTTCTTCAAAATACTGCACTTCATGATTCACTAATTTTTGAGGTGGTCTATAAAACCGAGTAGAATGGTTTGAACTTAAGGGGAAGGCATTCTCTGCTTCTTTACAGGCGAACCTTAATTGGTCCATTGAGAAAATTGCCATAGGATAAACAAGTTTCCCGATCCTATCATTTAGGTTTCTCTTAAGCATTTTCACGAGCTCGAACTCTGGCATGGGGATCTTAAGTTGAGATTTTTGAAATGGCCGAGAAATAAGCATCACAAGTCTCTGCTGAACCTTGTTTGCGATCCGAAAGCTCACGCATAATTTCGTAGTCAGACTTGGTATTTCGGAAGTGAAGCAATAGTGCTTCACGCAACATTTGCCAGTCTGGTTGGTAATTAGATTTTTGAAAACCCCAATACCAGTCCTGGGCGTCTCCTGAGAGAGTGAGATGGAACTGTTTGAGGATCTCTGACCAAGGACACTGATATTGACGTTGAAGGGTTTCCAACCGAAAAATGAAATCTTCAACCGTCAAGATTTCGGGTTTTCCTTCAAATTTCAAACCCCATCGGTCAATTTTAATTTGATCCCGATAGCCTCTGACCGGGTTAAAAATCGAATCAGGATATGGATTTGAAGAAGATTGTTGATATCCGTTAGGGTTACCGAAATCAGGGAAGTTTTGAGAAAAATTTGGTGGTTGTTGAATCTCGGGGTTAGGAAGAGGCTTGAAAGTGTTCGATGGTTGTGAAAATGCTGAGAAAAGATTAGCTTGCTGATTTGAAATTTGATTCGGATTTAGTTGTTCATGTGTGTAAAGAAGATTCTGGGAATGTTGTTGTTGATAGGAAATGTTTTGTAAATTTTGTTGCGGGGTTAAATGTTGTTGTGCTATATTTTGATTAGTTTTGTGTTGTACGAGTTTTTGAGTATTTGTATTTTGGAAAGATTGTTGTCGCTGTAGAGAATTAGAATTTTGAAAAGACTGATGTTGAATATTAGGGTTTTGTAAAGATCTATTATGAAGCTGGTAAGATGAATTCTGCTGTTGAGGAGGTTGTTGGCGCTGTGCCGAACGGTGTTGATGTGGCTGTTGTTGCTGAGGGTATTGCGGTGACGGTTTTCGAACAGCATTCGAGAAAGGAGCTGGTTTAGGATTTGGTTCCTCACGTCTTAAAGGTCGAGTTGAAGAATTTATATCACCGAGGAAATCAATAAAGTTGTCCTTGATAGATTTCTTTATGCTTTCGGAAATATCCGATTTCATAGACTCCGTGTAAGACGAGAAGGCATTTAAAATAGCTAAGTTGACGTAAGCTTTGAGATCATTGGGTACCGAATCGGTATTATTGACTTTTTCATGACTCATGCTCCTGGCTTCCGTAATTTGCTCGTTTCGAACCGTTTGAATGCTGTTGTCAAGATCCACGAATGGAGCACCTGCATTACTCAGACTGCTATAGGTTGGAGCTCTAATTGACTCTGATTCCGCTGACCCATTAAATGGCCCTAGACCTAATGCATTATCCATTGTATCAAATGCTTCTTGTTGTTGACCCTGATTTTGAACTGGACTTTGAACTTGCTCTACACTTTGAATTTGAACTTGGTTTTGACTCAAGTCGTTATTGTTTAATATTGGTGAGTGTACAATCCGAGGACGTGATTGAAGATCTCCCAAATTATTGTTAGGAGCGTTAAGATTATTTGTCTGATTTGAAGCTGTAGCAGAATTAGAACTTGGTTCGTCGTTACCATTCGATAGTGGTTTATCTGGAACAAGTGGACTTAGGCTATAAAGCAAGCGCTCTTGCTCGTTGGGGTGTAACCTGGCTGAAGATCTCGGACCCTTCTTTTTAATAGCACCGGTTTTTGAAATTTGACTCATTTTGTTTTATTCGGATTTCAAATTGTATTTATTGAAATTCTTTTTTGTTTTAATAAGCAAACGTAGAAAATTTAGTTTCGTAAATATTATTGAGTTCAATAATTTCCGAGAATTTGTTAGGATTGTATACAAATCAAAAGTTTATTAAACTTGGCCAAAAAACAAAATTGGTTGAAAACTCAAAAAATGAGAAACAGAAGATTTGAAGATAAATAATTTTAAGAAAAAGAATGTATTTGTTTTGTACAAAGAAAAGGTTTAGAAAATAATGTATATTTGAAAAATCAAACTGAAATTTCAATGCTAAGTTTAAGTATCTTAGAAAGAAATCCAAAAAAGGATGATAATTAATATTTTAAATAAACAAAACAAAAAACAAAACCAAAAATGTAAGTTTAGAAAACTTAGAGAAAATATAAAGTTTTTTCAACAAAAACAACGAGAGCTAAGAAGCTGGAAAAACTTGAAAAAAAAATTGAAACAAAACTAAACAGATTGTCAATTTCAACAACTGACTGTGAACTATAAGAACCACAAAAAAAATTATTCACTTATTGAAAACTTGAACAATAATTGTTTTTTTTTTGTTTTAAATAAGTGTAATTTTTCTTTAAACAAGAACTATTGATCACTTAAATTTATTTTACCGAAAGGTAAACTAAAAGAAATGAATTTTGAACGGATAAAGAAAAACAAATAACAGAGAACAAAATTTTTTCAAATATAGAATGTGCTAGATTTTTCTTAAGAGTATTGACCTAGCTAATGAAAAGGTAGCTGAAAAACGATATGGGAAACCACAAAAAAACTTAATGAAAATTGTAAATATTTATACTTCAATGTATTATTTGAATTTTGTGTGTAAGTATTATTATAGATTATTAAGTTTAGTTAAGATTTTATTGATTTTGTACCTTAATAAATTTTGAAAAATTTCAAAATAGTTTAACTTTTTGTTTTATTAAGTGTGTTTTTTTGTCATATATCATTTCGGGGATGCTTCAGGCGACTTCTTCGGTGATGGTAGTTTTGACGAGCTGAGAACTGAGCTGAAGGTAAGTAACTTTTGATTTTGATGGACTGTCGGACGGACTAATTTTGAAGATTTCCCTCTGAGTGGTAAGTAGGAACAAAAATATGACGTAAGACAAAGAGTTCGTTGCTATCTGATAGCCTCCGCAATTCTAGTCGAGCCTGTGACTTCTGCTAGAAGACATGAAGCTACCAGATGAGCAACACATACAAGAAGGATTGAAAGTCGAAAAAGAATATTGTGCAACTGTATGACACTTCGTCATGTTACAGGTCACAATTTCTTTGTAGTAAAGACGAGACTTAGGAATGAACTTTGAAAATAAGAGAATGATAGAAAAGTAAAATTAGAACACTTAGGGAAGGGTTAAGACAAGACAAAACATTGATTAATCGTATTTGTCATCATCATCTTGTTATCTCGTCGCAAATGAGAAGGTATGTTAAGAAACTTTCCTTATCATGACTTACGAGTTGCCGATGATGATGACAAAAACAATTGGAAGAAAAGACAAAACAAAGACCAACGTTGTGGGCGCCATTTGTAATACGAATGAGATGAGGTGAATTACAAAATTCGAAATTGATTTATTTTGTTGTTTGGGTGCATTGGGCTGGCATGCTTGCTAAGTGCTCGGCTTGAGCTCGCCGTAAATGGGTAGGTTCTTGCCCAAAAGCAACCCAATCTCTCCTATTACAAAAACATAAATCATGCCAAATTAAGTTAGAAATGTACTTGTACTGAATAAAGCGGACGGACATTACCACTAGAGGGCGCTGTGATGTCGTCAGCGTAAGCCTAACCCACCCTGCCTTGGGAGTTAGTGGCCTAGATTTTTAACTCCCCCTTGACCTTGGACTCACCTCTTTGTTCAGCTCAGTTCATCATCTTCACCTCAATCGGTCACCGTCGGCATCCCCTAAAAAAAAGAACGCCTAAAAAGCCATCAAGCTATATGCTTGAAAGAAAAAACAGGTAAATTCTACCATATCGGTGCGATTTACAATAAATTTTTATTAATGAAAAGGATCAAACAAAATTCTATCATCTACAAAACAAATTTTAATGTATAAACAATTTAACATAATTATTATCTTACAAAAAAAAGAAGGATGGTAACCCTTAAATAGGAAGAAATATTATTAAATTTTATAAGTATATAGGAACTGATATAGGGGGCTAGACAGGATATCCACTTAGCTTCCTCTTTTCTTGATAATAGAAATTCTAACAAAATTTTAACGTCTCACTAAAGACACCTTCACCTATACTGAGCTCAATAAAGTTGAAAATTCCCTAGGCCTGTTAAATGTGACAAATTTTTCACTAAACTTTCTTTTTTTATAAGACTCACAACCCAGAAGGAAACTAAATTATATCTCTTCTGAAAATTTATAATTGTGTCAAAATTCCTCTATACTTTTACAAGCGAACCAAAAAAAATAGGAAGTATCTAATTCAGAATTCTCAAAACTAAGAAAAAATAATATAATAATTTAAAGCGGAAAGAAAATAAACATATGTATCGCACCGAAACTCAATTTTATTACTAACATTTATGTGTTTAACAAAAAGAAAAAAACGTGGACAAAAAAATTATCGTCTCTTAATAATGCCTATAGATATATATATATATAGGTGTATATATATAATTATCTTGGAAGATATATGGACTTTTGTACCGAATTTAGTTTTATGAAATATTATATCTCGACTTTACATGTAATAATATAAAACGATTCTCGAGTTTCTCGAACTTCTGACTTTCAGTTTCTTGAAGGATCATAAACTTTAATAATTCTTGGAATAATCCAAAATTTCTTGATGCTCTTGTCTTGAAGAATCTTGAAGCTTAGAATCTCTTGCGATTCTAAGAAGAAAATTTCTTAGCGTTCTTGAAGGTTCTCGAAGGTTCTTGAAGATTCCAAAATTAAACTTGACTATTGGAAGTTTCTTGACGCTAACTTGGTGCGTTGATGCTTCAATTCCTTTCTTTTTGTGAATTTCTTGCAGTGTTTTATAAAAAAGGAGGGGCGATCACGACTTTCAGCGTCGCTGTCACGTCGTGGATCGCCACTTGAAATTCCCCTATGTTAAAAAAAGGAAACATAAAGAAAATCATTCTATAGAAATGATTTTACATATATATATAAGGGCTACAAGGATAGCGTGAATACCTAAATATGTATATATATATATATATAATTATAACTATATATGTATATATTCTTGTTTTATATATATATCTACACATACGAAACTCACCCTCAATAAACTCAAAACTGTAGACTCCAATGGCCGGAGTTTATTCCAATTAGGGTTAACTAATTCCCTTTTTGTTACTTTTTGATTTTTTTTTTTCCACCGTAGATTCCAATTTGCTATTTCTTAAAATTTGGATGTTGCGTTATGTGGGCATTCACGTGCAGGTTAACTGTGCCACCTGTGGCAAGATAAAACAAAATGTGGGAAGAATTAATTTTGGGTAAACTCGACAACCAGGAGTGTGAGTTAGACTCCCATGCCAACAAATTTAAGGTTTCTTACTTTTTTTGCGCGTGATGTTTGCACGTGATTTTAGATCTAATAGTCTTTTCTAAAATTGTCTACGCCGTTAAGCTTCTTTACGGACGAAAAAAAGCAGATGGTATAAGGGAGCTGTATACGACGTCTGTACTCCCTAGTTGGTGGTTTAAATCAATTTGCTCCATTTCTAGGAGCTGAAACAGAATCTATACTATCCCATTCCATCGTTCCGATCAGCGGGATGAAAATTATTAGATTTAACCGGCCACCCAATCAAAATCAACCACATCTTTCAAAGTGAAGTTGTCGTTTGCGACATCTGAATTTCAAGCAAATTATCATGGTAGGAGCGTTCGAATACATTTACTATAATTTTATACTTATAGCTTTACACGATGAAGCTCTGCCCGAGATTCTCGGCTGTCCTCGAAAGTTCATTATTTGTAAACGCGAAAATGTTGAAAAGATATCAAAATGAAAACTTCAAATCTTTGTTCGTACGGGTTTTATTCTCTGATACCCTGAGTCGTGGGCCTTCCTTTCCTTAAATAGAGAGAACAAAAAAAAAACTAAGTATAGCAACACTTAATTCTCCTCGTGTGAACGGCCAATCTTGAAATCTACCTGAGCGCAAATAAACATCTCGATCGTACTTGAACGTGCCCAATCCAAATGTCAAAACAGCAGACGGATCGAACTCGAATCAAAACAATCATGAACACTTATGGCGGTACGTGTACGTTCTGGTTGGCAATTTTTAAAACCATAAAATAAAAATGCTACCGACAAAAAAACTACGAACAATTGAGGTAAGTTTCAATTTTGTGTGTTGTGCTAACATAGTACTGTAATAACAATCTGTTTTCAGGCACAAATCTTAGGCGATGACCGGCAGGGTAACAACATCTCCGCCACAACCTCAACAACAAACAAAAGTGGGGTAGGTATTTGATTGGAAATGATTGATCCAATACCCAATTCAAATCCCTTTTTTTTTTATTATATCTGTTCTTTATTTTGCAGTACCTACATATCTTACCAGCTTTACTAACTCGACCGCCGACAGCAATCTGTATCAGCCATCAAGGTGGGAAATATTATTATGGGCGTAGATGTTTTCACTCATCTCTTTGGGGCTCACAACAGATTAACGAAATATATTTGTATGGTAAATCTTCAAGATTTAAAGAGGATTTGAGGTAAATCTTATTAAATCTCAGATTAGCGTTAGGTGGAAATGTAGCATTACGACTGTACATCGGAGGAGGTTTCTGATGCGAAAGCCATGGGCGGAGATCAGTTGATGGGACCACCAAACTCTTACGAAGGGAAAACCCAACGTAAGTGGAGGGTGACACCAACAACCGATCAAACGACAGACCAAACGACGGACATGCACCTACCGATACCTGAGGAATCTAAGCAATCAACCAGTCGTTGCATGGAGCCTCCCGCTCCTACGGGACTGGAAGTTGCGAAGATTAGGTCGGGTAGGAGTCTCGGGGAGTCCGTGCACCTGGGAAGCATGCAGGGCCATAGCCTCACATACAACCCAGGGGTTTTGAACCCCCCAAGTCCCAGATGTAGTAGTTCCACAGGACATATGCACATCGACGATTTGTCTCTCTCAAAGACCAGACAGAGCATGGAGCCTCTCGCTCCTACGTGTCTCGTAGATGAGAAGACAATCGACGATGAGGCCAGAGCCCTAAATGCAATCCAAATGCGAGCAATTCCCTCAAACCAAGCAGCAGGAACAGGACTAAAGACAACGCGGTATCTGTAACGCGAGTGCGACGTAAGGCAAAGGGTCGCCTAAGCGACAGAGAAATACAGCGCAGACAAAAACGAAATGCTGAGAACATCATTCGGCGGCTAAGTAAAAGAAATCCGGAGTCCTTAACGAAAAAAGAAAAAGAAGCCCTGGATAGATCACATCAGCGACTGCATGACACGACAAAGGACAGACACAACGAACCGAACTCCAAGGTAACCCAAAGGACGGTGTTGGGGAAAGAGCAGCTGGGCCTCCCGCCCCACTCTGACTCACACCCTACTGCAGGGTCATCCAAAAGAGTAAGGAATGACGACACGATTTCGCCGAAGAATTCCTCACCGGAAAATAAGAGGAAAAAAGCTAGGCTTTCGAAAGTGACCGTAGAGGGCCAACAGGCGGCAATTGCTGACTTTGGAAACCCATCGCGGAAACTGACAGAAGAGCAATGGAAGCTCTTGGAGTCTAGAATCCTTGACGCCCCTCTTCGGTACCCTCAAAACCGTGCAAGGTTTCAAGCTTCTAGCATGCGAGGATAAACATACCTATGCATGGCTCCAAGATTTTGTGAAAAACACCAATGTTCCTTGGCAGAATGCTGAGCTCCGCCTTATTAATAAGGAGGATATCAGAAACATCACACGGCCTAAAGCAAAATTGGTGATTAAAGGACCTATAATCCCGAGGGACCGTATCGAAAGATACATTAGATCCCTAAACACCGACCAGCTCAGCCAAAACTGGGATGTTATCGATGTGGGAGAGCAGACCGCCGAAGGTACAGAAGTGGCGGTGCTACTTAGCCAGAAATCTCTGCCACTTCTGCGAAAAATTGGTTTCAAGGTTCGCATTGGTACAAACCGATGCAGTCTTAGGCTAATAGCAAATCAGAACAAAAAGGTAAATAGGGGGTCGGTAGTTAAAAACTAATCATGAAATTTTTTTAAATAAATCTTCATCACAGTAAAGCTGCCAGTACCAACCTAGTCTATCTCCTGGAGAAAAGACAAATTGACGTCGCCCTCGTGCAAGAACCCTGGTTATCAGGTGGAAAAATCAGACGGCTGAATACAAAATTAGCTATACTGTAGAAAACTGCTCAGGTGGAAACAAACAGTAGCTTTAGAACCTGTATCGTAGCTAGAAAACAATTTAAAATTTTTCTTCTATCCAAATACAGTAATTTAGATCAGACGTCCGTCAAGTTGGAGAGAGATGGGTTACCACCGCTCATTAAAGCATCATGGGACGGAAGGACCACCAGCTGACCTAACAAGCCAGTTAGTTAAACATGCTGCGGAGCTAAAACTTGACCTAGTGCTAGGATGCGATGCTAATGCGCATCACTCTCAGTGGGATAGCACTAACATCAATACTAGAGGTGAGTCTCTTTTTGAATTTCTTATTGAGAACAATTTATTAGTAGCAAATAGGGGTAGATAGCCAACTTTTGTCACAAAAAATTGTAGAGGTGCTTGAAATTATCATAACAAGTAACTCCAAGTACAATACCAATAGAACTATGGAGGGTGTCAGAAGAGCAATCTTTCTCTGATCACAAAATCATTCAATTTCTCATACCAGACACTAAATGGACCTGAACTCCTAGATAGTGCCACCACAGAATTCACAGAAACTCTAAATAAAGCTTTCGAAAAAGCATGCCCCCTTAAACAGGTAAGGACAGGTAATAAGAAACCACCTTGGTAGACAAACGAACTTGGCATTATTAGAAAAGAAACAAGAAGACTTTTCAATACAGCCAAACGAACTAGAAGTGAATTAGACTGGGAACCGTACAAAAACAGTCAAAGAAAATTCAAAGCCGAAACTCAACGGGCGAAACGCAGCTCGTGGTTACCCTTCTGCAACCAAATTGAAGGAACTAATGAATCAGCGAGACTTAGAAAAGTTTTAGCAAAAGAATCAGTTCCCTTAGGGTCTCTTAAAGATCCTAATGATCAATGGACGGAATCATGTGGAGAATCACTGGAGCTGCTTATCAAAACTCATTTTCCTGGGTGTAACTTTGACGTTAACAACTTGGAGGATGCAGTACAAACAGAGCACACGGATAATTATAAAATTAAGGATAAAATTAACTGGGCGATAAATTCGTTTTCACCCTTCAAATCTCCAGGAACAGATGGCATCTTCCCCATGATGCTACAGAAGAACACTAAACACGTTACCCAACATCTCAAGAGCTTCCTTGCAAGCAGCCTTAAGTGGGGATATATTTTTATATTTTTTTTTTTTTGCGTGGCGTGAAGTAAAAGTTGTCTTTATACCAAAAGCTGGGAAACCAAGCCACACGGGAGCTAAAGACTATAGACCCATTAGTCTTACATCGTTTGTTTTAAAAACCTTCGAAAGACTAATAGATATACACATACGAAGTAGTTTAAAACCGAATGTGTTATCACCTGCTCAACATGCTTTCACAAAAGGAAAAAGTGTTGAAACAGCCCTTCACAACTTAGTAAGTATAGTAGAAAAATCACTCAAGGACAAAGGTGGAAATCAAGACAAAAACAAAACATCTCTTAATGACGTCGTTGATGTTGGGACTATGACTGCACTAAATGGCGATACTGAGCATAGTGCTTTAGCAAAAAATGCTTTGAGCTCCCAAATTTTCATAGAAAGCAGTGTTAGCATGAGTGAAGACGTTGATGTGGATAAGCCCCTTATCACCAATATGAGTGAAGCTGACGACATAGTACCTCCTCTCATTGTAATCTCTCAATCTGAACCTATTGTTGAGATAAATAACAATGTTGGCAATTTGGAAAAGACTAATGTCGTTTTTCATTGTTGAAAAGATTTGATCTTTTTGCGAAAAGATTAGCATTTATTCTACTTTTTCATGTTTTATTAAAAAAAAAGATGAGATCTGAAGAAGAAAGATGCGATCTTTCTAGTTTGGGAGATTTGATCTGTATTCACTAATACATGCAAACACATTCCAGTCAAACAGAAAATCGCAGCTGGGCATTTTTTTGTTTTGCATTATTTTTGTACGACATCGTATGTGATGTTTATTTGTATGCGTGGATGTGTGCTGTGTGTAATTGAATCTACTTAAAAGTATGCCCAGATGTTTCATTCAAGACAGCAATTCTTGATTTTAAAATCAAATCTTTCAGATTTCAATGAAAAACGACATAAGAGAAAACTAAAATGTAAACAAAACCCTAATCAAGAACTTATTGGGACAGGTTGTAGCTCTCTCAATGCATTAACTTCTTCTAAGTGGTTACATGTTACGAAATTCAATGTGAATACTCATCCGGATGATCTTATAAGTCATATCTCAGCCCGTTCTAATATACCTTCTAATGCCTTTAAGTGTTTTAAATTAATAAAAAAGGGCATTTCCCCATCAGATATTAAATACATAAATTTCAAACTAAGTGTTCCTTCTGACTGTTTTGACCAGCTTATGAGTGATGCTTCGTTATGGCCTTGGGGCGTTAAAGTGAAGCCATTTATTAATTATCCAAAAAACGACAGAGCTCCCCTGTCTATCAATATAACCTAACATCGTATGCTGCCGATAGAGATGAAAATATCGAATTAAATGTTGCTGCTGTTGCTGATGATATTGTAATAACTTTCCATATTTGAACTATAACGACTCCGAAATGCAAACAAACGGACACAATAAAACTTACGGTCGCAGTGCAAACATACCCTAATTAGCTATAATTATAGCAACTCTCAAACGAAGGAAGCGCCATCTGCCGGATTATAGCAGATTTACCAGCTGTCAAATAAAAGCTTTTGGATGGGAAATTATTGGGAAATTTCCCCTACGGAAAGCTCTGGAAGCAGAGACCAGAACGTTCTCCTTATTTCGAGAGTTTGGAAAACAAGTATAAAAGGCACAGGTTTGAACGGCAGCGACTCAGTTTGTTTTTAATCGTGAATGAATAAAGTTGGTTGTAATAAAAGTGAAAAGTAAAGTTTGTGAATTAATTCAGTGGTGAATAATAAATCGTTTTGTTTGTAGTAAGAAAAGTAAAGTGTTTTATTTTGCGAAAATAAATAAGTGGACGTTTTGAATAAAGTAAATAAGTTTTATTAACGAACCTGAGAAAATATTACATTGGTGTCAGAAGTGGGATAAAACTTATTTTATTTGTGCACTCAGTAAATTTATTGTGTGGAAAGTGAAAAAAAAAAAGACAATGGGTAAATCTTTGAATGATTTAAATTTAGTGGAACTAAAGGCAGAACTGAATAAACGAGATCTTCCTACTGCTGGAACAAAGAATGATCTTATAATTCGTCTGCAAGAAGATTTAAGAAGATGTGGAAAAAACCCGGACACGTTTATATTCGACATTGAAATGGAAGAACAGCAAGAGCAAGTAAGTACATCGGGCATGACCAATATGCTGTCTCAGCTGCTTGCAAAATTTGATAGTCAGGAAAAGAATCTTCTCGAACGTTTCGAACAACAAAGCCAAGAACAACGGAGTGAACAAAAGAATCTTCTCGAACGTTTCGAACAACAAAGCCAAGAACAACGGAGTGAACAAAAGAATCTTCTCGAACGTTTCGAACAACAAAGTCAAGAGCAGAAGAATCTTCTAGAACAACAAAGCCAAGAACAACGGAGTGAACAAAAGAATCTTCTCGAACGATTCGAGCAACAAAGCCAAGAACAAAAGTGTCTGCTGGAAAAACAGACAAACATGCTCGAATGTAAGTTAGATGCCTTTGACAGTAGAATTGTTGCCCTTGACGAGCGTGTTGATAAGCAATTTTCTTCTATCGATAAACAATTGTTAACTCTCGATCAACAATTGTCTAATGTCGATAAGCAATTGTCGACAGTAGAAGCAAAGTTCGAAGATAAAATCGAATCCATTACAAGGGAATTAGAACAACGGAGTGAACAAAAGAATCTTCTCGAACGATTCGAGCAACAAAGCCAAGAACAAAAGTGTCTGCTGGAAAAACAGACAAACATGCTCGAATGTAAGTTAGATGCCTTTGACAGTAGAATTGTTGCCCTTGACGAGCGTGTCGATAAGCAATTTTCTTCTATCGATAAACAATTGTTAACTCTCGATCAACAATTGTCTAATGTCGATAAGCAATTGTCGACAGTAGAAGCAAAGTTCGAAGATAAAATCGAATCCATTACAAGGGAATTAGATAAAGTAAAGAAAATGAAGGTTCGAGAAAGTTCTGGCGACTGTCCGAAGAAAAAAGAGATGTATCCACCAACCTTCGATGGGCAAACTTCTTGGTCAATCTACAAGAAGCAGTTTGAGGCAGCCGCAGCAACAAATGGCTGGGATGAGGAAGACAAATGCATAGCTCTAACGCTTGCCCTCAGAGGACCAGCTGCTGAGCTGTTACAAAGCATACCAGCAGATAAAAATGACAACTTCAGTGCTCTCGTTCAGGCCATTGACAAACGTTTTGGAGATGGCCATATGCAAGAAGTCTTCCGCGTCCAGCTCAATTCCAGAGTCCAGAAAAGGGGAGAAACTCTGCAACAACTCCAAGCAGACATCGAACGGTTGGCGCACCTGGCATATCCAGCTGCAGGAGATGAAATCATCAACCAATTCGCAACAGAAGCCTTTGTTCGTGCTGTATCTGACATCAACCTTCAGCGAGCAATTCGAACTGCTGGCAAACGCACGCTTCCTGAAGCACTAGCATTCGCCCTCACTATGGAAGCAGCAGAGCAGGCTTCTCAAGGAGTCCATCGGGTAAGAGAAATAGAAATTGAGGAGTGCTCTTGCCAGAGAACAGCATTCCAAAGGAACCAACGCGATGGACCTGCTCGATGCTGGAATTGCGATAAAACCGGACATTTCCAACACCAGTGCAGATTGCCACCTAGAAGATCTGCTTGTCAACATTGTGGAAGCAGAAATTTTAACAACAACTCACCCCGTTTCTCAACCGGGAAACGAGTAAGAACCAACTTCGAGGGGCAGAAGCTGGTTTCTGGTATCGATGGCCCCAGAACCACCATCCAGGTCTCACAGACGAAACGAAACAACAAAAGTCTGACTGTGGCGGCAACACTTAACGGCAAGAAGCAAGTGGCTACGATCGACACCGGTGCTACTGCCTCCATTGTTCGAAAGGACTTGGTGAAGATGACATGGCTGCATAACACCAACACTTACCGTCTGAAAACAGCAACAGGAGAGGCAGCCAGAGTGTACGGGGAGGTTCGTCTTACAATCCGTTTGGCAGAACTGGAGTTTTCACATCTATTTCTGGTAGCAGATATATGTGACGAGTGCATCGTTGGAATCGACTTTATGAAAGAGCACGGAGTAATTCTCGATATCGGAAAGCAAGTTCTCAAATACCGAAATGTGGAGATTCCTATGGTTTATGGCAATGAAAATTCATCAACTCTGAGGACTGTCATAAAGGAAGATATTTGCCTGCCACCTTCTTCAGAAGTGTTCGTTTGGACAAAAATAAAGGGAGATTTGGGTAGCCATCGATACCTAATGGTGGAACCAGACTCTGGACAGTCTTCTCAAAGCATCATCCTAGGGAAGACCCTTGTGGCGCCAAAGAACAACATGGTGCCCGTACGGATACTCAACATCAAACCGTACGAAGTCAAGCTTAGAAAAGGAGAAGTTGTTGGAAAATGTGAATCCGTATCCGCAATAACTAAAATTACAGTCTCTTCACCCAATGGGCAGTATGGTCGAACACAACTGGTGCAGCATCGAATCGACACAGGAGACGCAAGACCTATTCGACAACCAGCAAGACGTCTCCCATTAGCCAAACAAGCCGAAGTTGAAGAGATGATATCGACCATGAAGAAAGATGGACTAATCGAAAACTCTAAAAGTCCATGGGCATCCCCAGTTGTTCTTGTCAAAAAGAAGGACGGAAGTACTCGATTTTGTGTGGACTATCGGAGGCTGAACGATGTGACAAAGAAAGACAGCTACCCTCTGCCAAGAATCAGCGATACTCTGGATGCGATGGAAGGAGCTGAATGGTTTTCAACATTGGACTTGAAGAGTGGCTACTGGCAGGTAGAAATCCATCCAGAAGATCGAGAAAAGACGGCTTTCTCCACAGGAAATGGTCTGTGGCAATTTAAAGTGATGCCTTTCGGACTATGCAACGCTCCGGCAACATTTGAGCGTTTGATGGAGTGCGTTTTACAAGGACTTACTTGGAAATCTTGCCTAGTCTATTTGGACGATGTCATTGTTTATGGTAAGACATTTGATGAGCATTGTGGAAACCTTAAGGCCGTGTTCCAGAGGCTTCGAGAAGCAAACTTGAAATTGAATCCAGACAAGTGCGAGTTTTTCAAGTCTGAGGTAAAATACTTGGGACATATCATCTCTTCCCAAGGAGTGAAGACTGATCCTGAAAAAGTTGACACCGTAAAGAATTGGCCGACACCACAGGATAAACATCAACTCCGGAGCTTTCTTGGTCTAGCCACGTACTATCGACGATTTGTGAAGGATTTTGCTGGGATCGCGAAAAGTTTGCACCAGCTAACAGAGAAAAGCAAACCGTTCAAATGGTCAAGCGAGTGCGAGAAAAGCTTCCGGGAACTTAAGCAGCGCCTATGCAATACACCAGTTTTGGCCTATCCGACACCAGGGAAACCTTTCATCATCGACGCTGACGCAAGTAACGTAGGAATTGGTGCCGTACTATCACAAGTCCACGAAGGAGAAGAGAAGGTCGTTGCCTATTACAGCAAGGTGCTCTCAAAGCCAGAAAGAAATTACTGTGTGACCAGAAGAGAACTTCTAGCTTTAGTATCGGCAACAAAACACTTCCATAAGTACATCTATGGACAGAAGTTCCTTCTTCGAACAGATCATGGCGCACTTAATTGGCTGTTGAACTTCAAAAATCCAGAAGGTCAAGTGGCAAGATGGATTGAGAGATTGCAGACATACGACTACCAGATCCAACATCGAAGAGGAAGGTTGCACTCAAATGCAGATGCTTTATCTCGGAGACCATGCAAACCGGACTGCAAGCACTGCACACGTCAGGAAGAGAAGGAAGTTGCTTCCATCCAGCGATTAAGAGCCGATCCCATTTACGGTTGGAGTAATGAAGAACTGAGGACTGCCCAACAAGAAGACTCGGATATTGAACCCATTCTTGCGTGGAAGGAACACCAAGAGAAACCAGAATGGGGTGACATCTCCGATAGAAGTCCAACTCTTAAAGCGTATTGGGCACAATGGGACTCGTTTCATGTACAAGAAGGAGTACTAAGACGTAAATGGGAATCCACAGACGGCAAATCATATGTGATGCAGCTAGTCATACCTCGTTCCAAAGTTAATGACGTTCTGCAAGAGCTGCATGATGGAGCTTCCGGAGGACATTTGGGTGTCAATAAGACACTGGAAAAGGTAAGACAGCGATTCTACTGGCTACACGCAAGAGAAGACGTCGAAAAATGGTGCCGAAAATGTGATACTTGTGCTGCAAGCAAGGGACCAGGCAGAAAAGTCCAGAGTAGAATGCAGCAGTATAATGTGGGCACGCCCTTTGAGAGGATTGCAATAGACGTTGCAGGCCCTTTTCCAGAAACCGAAAACGGAAACCGATACATCCTGGTAGTAATGGACTACTTCAGCAAGTGGCCTGAGGCATTTGCCATCCCAAACCAGGAAACCAAAACAGTCGCGGATCAGATTGTTTTCAACTGGGTAAGCAGGTTTGGTGTACCTATGGAACTCCATTCAGATCAAGGGAGGAACTTCGAGTCCAAAATTTTTCAGGAAGTTTGTACACTCCTTGGCATTAAAAAGACGAGGACAACACCACTTCACCCACAATCTGATGGGATGGTTGAACGATTCAACCGGACCCTTAAAGAACACCTTTCCAAAGTTGTAAGCGACAACCAACGAGACTGGGATCGGCATATTCCGTTATTCTTGATGGCCTATCGAAGTGCAGTACATAGCTCAACAGGACATACACCATCAGAAATCCTGCTCGGGAGCACAATACGACTACCAAGTGAAATCAAATTTGGATGTTCTACAAGTGAGCCACAAGGAATAGACGAATACGTGGACAACCTCAAAGAAAAGCTAGTTAACATTCACGAAAGGACGAGGGCAAATATAAAGCTATCGAGTGATCGGATGAAAACAAGATATGACGCAAAAGCCACAACGACAGGATTCCAAGTGGGAGACCTTGTGTGGTTTTATAATCCCCACCGTCGGAAGGGACTCTCACCGAAGCTTCAACAAAATTGGGAAGGCCCTTATACTGTTGTAACACGAATAAACGATGTCGTCTACCGCATTCAGAGAGGATTAAGAGGCAAGCTAAAAGTAGTTCACAGCGACCGTTTACATCATTATAATGGTGATGGAAGTGGTGGATTTGCTCGGGACGATCAATCCTAAGAGGGGGGCAGTGTAATAACTTTCCATATTTGAACTATAACGACTCCGAAATGCAAACAAACGGACACAATAAAACTTACGGTCGCAGTGCAAACATACCCTTATTAGCTATAATTATAGCAACTCTCAAACGAAGGAAGCGCCATCTGCCGGATTATAGCAGATTTACCAGCTGTCAAATAAAAGCTTTTGGAAGGGAAATTATTGGGAAATTTCCCCTACGGAAAGCTCTGGAAGCAGAGACCAGAACGTTCTCCTTATTTCGAGAGTTTGGAAAACAAGTATAAAAGGCACAGGTTTGAACGGCAGCGACTCAGTTTGTTTTTAATCGTGAATGAATAAAGTTGGTTGTAATAAAAGTGAAAAGTAAAGTTTGTGAATTAATTCAGTGGTGAATAATAAATCGTTTTGTTTGTAGTAAGAAAAGTAAAGTGTTTTATTTTGCGAAAATAAATAAGTGGACGTTTTGAATAAAGTAAATAAGTTTTATTAACGAACCTGAGAAAATATTACAATATTATTATTTTAACTGAAACTTGGTTAACTGATAATCATTTGAGTACTGAATGTTTTCCCAATTATTATAATGTATTTAGAAAAGATAGATCTAAGTTAATGACAGGGATAGAAAGAGAAATAGTCGGTGTTAAAATAGGTGAATCAGAGTTATTTATTTCTGTTAGCTATATTCCTCCTAGAAGTAATTTCGATCTTTATAACGCCCATTTAAATAATCTTAAGTCAATTTTGGAAAATCTTAAGAGTTTTCAACATATTATTTGTGCGGGTGATTTTAACCTTGGTAACATTGAATGGACACTGGACTTGGAAGACAAATATTTAGTTCCATATAACGTCTCAACTGAAATTGAATCCCTTGTTATTGACTTCTTGGGTCAATTTAATTTGGTTCAAATCAATAATCAACGTAATAATCTTAACCGATTACTCGATCTAGTTTTTGTAGATGTTGAGTTTCATATTTGTCTTGATTGGTCCAATTTCCCAGTAATTGAAAATTCCATCCATCATATTGCAATTGAAGGAAATATTAGTTTTTATTACTATATAAAGAATGTATTCAATCACAAAACTATTACCGATTTTCGAAATGCTGACTATGATGTAATGGTTGATTATTTGATGTCTTTTTCGAGGCCTAGTATTCTTTGTTCTTCAAACTTGGAAATCAGTTACTCTACTTTTACAAGTGTTCTTAAAGGTGCAATGGATTTATATGTACCTAAAAAACGTCTAATTGTTAATTCTAATCCGGCCTGGTACAACAAGAGGTTGAATAATCTTAAGAACAAAAAAATAAAGCATACTGTTCGTCATTTTGACGAATTCGAAGAGGAACTCGTTACTTTTATTTAACCGTTGACAGCGGTCCATACAAAGCTTCAGGACGCGGATAAGCAGGTGGTGGCCAAGAATTTAATTAAGGCCGAAGATCAAGAGAGGGAGTTCGATAAGATGGCCGATTATGAGGACACAGCGGTAACCCATTTAGCCAAGCTAAATAACCGCCTACGTAAGCTTCGAGCTAAACAACACCCGCTTAACAATCCACCTGATAACATAAATCTAAATAGTTCAAACACCCTAGTAATGCCATCTCATAAAAGCAACATTCGTTTGCCTAAACTGCAATTGAAAAAATTCGACGGCAATGTGCGCGACTGGATGCCCTTTTGGGACCAGTTTAATAGTGCCGTTCATCAAAATGATCAATTGTCGGCAGCAGAAAAATTTAATTATCTTGAGGATGTGCTGAGCAGGGCGGCGAAGAGAGTAGTAGCTGGGTTTACCGCCACATCATCATGCTACGATGCAGCCGTTGCATTGTTATTGGAGCAGTATGGTGATACTGAGAAATTAATAGACAATCACATGCAAAAGTTAATCACTCTCAGTCCAGTTACGGGTAAATCAGACGTTGTTAGCTTGCGAAACTTATACAATAATATTTCTACCTCCATACGTTCTCTTACAGCACTACAAGTCCCCTCGCAGAGATATGACGTCATGTTAAAATCTGTTCTCCTACGCTGCCTACCATCTGAACTGCGAGTGGATTATCACAGGAGAAAAGAAGGTGAGAATGAAATGTTTAAAGAAGATGTAACTCCTGCAGCAGATACCAACAGAAACAGTGACGATTCCTCTGACCCACAGACATCTCTTTATGGTATGCATGACCGTGGTGTGAAAAGCATATTGCGGTTTCTCAAGAAATAAGTGGAAGCACTAGAAAGAAGCAAAGTCACAACAACTTCAACACGTACTCATATTCACACAAAGGCATCGCCAACAACAGCAACGAGTCTGATAGGAACCAAGTCGGAAGAGAATGAAAAATGTGTATTCTGTGAATCTGTTACTCACACAACAAAAAATTGTGAATCAGTGTCTGTGCAGCAAAAAAGAGATCTTCTTCGGAAAGATAACCGTTACTTTCGCTGTGCAAAAAAAGGTCACATGTCAAAAAATGCTGCAGTAGCAGATTTCTCAAATGTACCAAGTGTGGTGCAAAACATTTATCGTCGTTGTGTGAGAAAAAGAAAGAAGAAATCGTAGAACCAAAAGATGAAATCAGTTATGCTATGTGTGTACAAAATCCCGTTGATTGTGTTTTCTTAAAAACTGCACGTTGTATTGCGATGGGGAATAATGCACAAAATAGAATTTTGCGAGCTGTAATCGACGGAGGAAGTCAACTTAGTTTCTTAAAAGAAAGTGCCGCGAGCAAATTAAATCTTTTAAATTATTATAAAACAGTTCAACTTCCGGTTATTCCTTTCGGATGCAAGCAGAAGGCGCCGATTAAATCGTTTAAGAAAATTAAATTGCGAGTTCACAGTCAATACGCGAACAAAATAATTGAAATTGAAGTAATCGTTGTACCCGAAATATGTGCCGATGTGCTTAAAATTGGCTGATTGTGTCATAGCAAATCTCGAAGTTGAGGAAGAAATAAGCCTATTAATCGGTGCAGATCAGTACTGGTCTATAGTAACAGACAAACAACAGATTTTGTCTAATAGTTTGCGCGCAGTAGACACCGTATTCGGTTGGACACTTCAGGGGTCCCATCCAAACAATATGAATGCTGAAAATGTTAATGTTATTCAGCCACTGGTTATTTGCAATGCCTGCAGCACCAGCGAACAGAATGTAAAAGCTCTATGGGATTTAGAATCTATTGGCATTCTAGGAGAGGAACCCGAGCGGCAGCGAATGACTCAAGAGATGAAGAAAAAATACATAAAACTTACTGATGGAATAGCGCAACGTGTTCCACCATTTTCATCGGCAAGACGAACAATTTATCTTCCGCATAGGCCGGTGTACAAAGAGGACAGCACAACAACAAGAATGCGAATAGTGTTTGACGCTTCCAGTCAGGCAGAAGGTTGCCCCTCCCTGAACGACCAACTTATTACTGGTGCAAATTTGTTACCCGATGTTTTGAAGACGCTATTGAATTTTCGGCTTGGCAGAG
The DNA here is from genome assembly GCA_963921185.1 of Dasysyrphus tricinctus. Lineage (NCBI taxonomy): Eukaryota > Metazoa > Arthropoda > Insecta > Diptera > Syrphidae > Dasysyrphus > Dasysyrphus tricinctus. The sequence goes on along the minus strand of OY992531.1, from coordinate 173,178,957 downwards.
TCGGTCTTGTGGCAGATATAGAGAAGGCGTTTCTACAAATTATGTTGAGCGAAGCCGACCAAGATGCCCACCGGTTTATCTGGTATACGTCACCACTGAGTGCGTCATCATCATATCAAGAATACCGCATGACCAGGGTCACATTTGGTGTCTGTAGCAGCCCGTTTCTCCTAACAGCTACTATTCGTCATCACTTGAGCCAGGAAAAGATGAGGTTTCCAAGAACTTGCCAAATACTGGAGAACAGTTTCTATATGGACGATCTAGTCATGAGTGTAAACTCAGATTCGGAGGGTGAACGAGTTAGCCGGGAGGCTATCGACATCATGAGTAAAGCTTCTATGAACCTCCGAAAATGGCATTCAAATAGTTCCATTATTCGGAATGCAATTGGAGCAGATGATTTGCCGACACAACAAAAAGTTCTTGGGCTTACATGGATGGTTTATAGTGACGAGTTGTCCGTGCCTCTACAATCGGTTCAGAGCTTTATCGAACTTCATTCATCTCAAAAGACCAAGCGCAATATTTTGTCAACACTAGCTCGCATTTATGATCCTTTGGGTATTATAAGTCCAACAGTCATCAAACTCAAAAAATTATTCCAAACGACTTGGAAGAAGAAGTTAAATTGGGACGACAGGTTGCCAGGCGATTTATTATCTGAGTGGGATGACTGCAACAAGAATATATTGCAACTTAAAGATGGCCATTCCAAGATCTGTATTTTCGTTAACAGCAACGCAAAAGGTTATCCAATGTCACATTTTTGCTGATGCCAGCTTAAGAGCCTACGGTGCAGTGGCATATATAAGAGTGGTCGATGTGAAGGGACATGTATTAGTGTCATTTTTGTGCTCCAAGAGTCGGGTTGCACCTATGAAGATGAATGGAAGCGACGAACTTACTCTTCCAAAATTGGAGCTCACAGCGGCATTGATTGCAGCCAGACTCTGCGAGTATCTTAAGAATGCGCTCAAAATTCCTATAGCTGAGTACCTGTTTTGGACGGACTCAAAAATCACCTTAAATTGGATATACGGACAGTTGCAGAAATGGAAACCATATGTGCAGAGCAGAGTGGAAGAAATTCACCGTCATACTTCCGTTGCTGAATGGAGTCATTGTTCTGGTAAAGAAAACCCGGCCGATTTGATCACAAGAGGGATCTCTGGTGAAAAGCTGCAATCATCATCGATTTGGACCAGTGGACCGAGTTGGCTTAATGTTCCTGTTCTTGACAGTCATAAGGATATTGCAAGTATTCAATGTCAACCAAGTTTATTGACGCAAGCTGATGAAGATGTCGGTGACAGAGAGCAGAAAGAACCAACGGAGGCCATCATGGTCTGTAACAATTTCAGCACTTGGCGAAGGCTTCTGAGGGTGACTTGCTGGGTTTTGCGGTTTGTTCACCGCAAACAAAGTTTTGAAAAGTTTTTGACTAAGACAGTGCTGGAGGATGCCGAACTTTACTGGCTAAGGTACGTACATAGAACAAGTTACACTAATGAGTATTTTTCTTTAAAGAAAACTGGTATTTTGGAATCATCGTCCAAAATTCTTAAGCTTGGTCCGTTCCTAGACGACAAGAAACTTCTTAGAGTAGGAGGTAGGCTCCAGATGCTTGAGGAAAGTTATGATCTCAAGCACCCAATAATTTTGCCGTCTAACCATCATATAACCGAGCTCATTATTGATGAATATCACCGAACAACGTTACACGGAGGAGTCGACGTCATCCTAGCAAAAATGAGAGAACGTTTTTGGGTCATCAAGGGTCGCCAGGTTATAAAGAAGCGGATCAAAAAATGTCTCATCTGTAAATAATTGTTTGGACAGTCTGCTTCCCAGCCATTTGCACCACAACCACGCGATCGAATTTCCTTAGCCAGACCCTTCGACAATGTAGGTATCGATTTTGCTGGACCTCTATTTTACGAAGCTGATGATGGTTCCACGATGCGTAAAGCATATTTTCTGCTTTTCACTTGCGCAGCAGTTAGAGCTGTTCACATAGAGCTGACAACAAGTATGTCGACGGATAGCTGTGTCATGGCATTGAGACGTTTCATAGCCAGACGTGGCCCCCCATCCGTTATATACTCCGACAATGCTAAATCTTTCCGACGAGCATCATTCGAACTACAAAGTGAAGGTCTATCTGACTTCCTTACACATAATAGAATAAGGTGGAACTTTATAGTTGAGAGAGCTCCCTGGTGGGGAGGATTTTGGGAGCGGATGATAAGAACAATAAAAAATGTTCTTAAAACAGTTATTGGTAAGGCCAAACTAAATTTTGAGCAATTAAGAACTTTACTTACAGAGGCTGAGGCTGTGGTGAATGAAAGACCTCTTACATACATACATATCGGAAGATGTCTTGGGACCAACGCCTCTCACACCGGCAAAATTCTTGCAAATGCGCTGTAACAACACGAGTCATAAACAATCAAAGGAGCTCGATAGTTCGAACCAGAGGGAGCTTTGGCAGCATCGGATGAAATACTTTGCTAAGATGGCGAATCGAATATATGCAGCAGCTCAGGTCTTTTCACTCAGCTAATCCGAGGTCATCGAAGCAACTAAGACCAGGAGATGTGGTGCTTTTGTACGACAGTACTAAGCCACCTGTACAATGGGAGATGGTGATCGTGAATCAGACATTCGAAGGCCGAGATGGCAAGGTTAGAGCTTGTGAGGTGAGATTTGCGATAGACGTTTAATGAGAAGACCAGTGCAACTCCTATATCCATTGGAGCTAGCAAATTCTGCCGGGGCCGCAGGATGTTAAAAAAAATCAGTCTAATTTGTATTTGTATATTGCTATTTAACAGTAACTTGAATTCTCTCTGAATTAACTCTTTTTTTTTCAAGTTTCTCTTAACTACAGTTATTTAATATTTGTATAAATTTCGCTTTTTCAAAGGCCAAAGGGCCAGTCCTTTTTTGCGCTTAACGTTTGCATATTATCCCATATTATATTTTTGTATACGCTATATTTTCGTTAATAAATCACTCATTGAAATTAAAGTTCGGTGTCGACTTTCAATTATCTAGGTCATTTTTTAATACATACAAACTATATAAAGCAGATAAAGAAAATCTCGAACTGCGCATAAATTACTTCCATTGGCAACGTGAGTTTGATTTTTTGAACAAATTTATGTATAGAAACTACCTGTTATCAATTGAGTGTGATCTTAAATCAAATAGTAAGCATTTTTGGAGTTTTATAAGCTCTAAACGTAATTCAAATGGAATACCCAGTTCCATGAAGTACCTCGATTCAACGACTAGTGAGGTGCCTAAAATCTGCAATTTATTCGCAAGCTATTTTCAATCGGTGTATTCCTTGGACGCTCCCTCCATCCAGGAGATGCATAGTGTTGATAGAGTTGTTGATATCGGTTCGATTGTTCTTAGCTCAATGGAGATAGAAGAAGCTTTATTAAGATTGGATGATAGCAAAAGTGAGGGGTCTGATGGGATTCCTGCTATTCTTTTGAAAAAGTGCGCATGTGCGATAGCTGAACCACTCTCAATCATTTTTAATCTTTCTCTTGCCAAAGGACTGTTTTTGGATGGTTGGAAAATTTCTTTTTTATCTCCCATTTTTATATCGGGGTCAAGGCAAGAAATTACAAATTATAGGCCAATATGCAAAATTTCAGCTGTACCCAAATTATTAGAGAAACTAGTTTGTAACAGACTATCAGATCTGTTTCGAAACCACATAGCAGTTTACCAACATGGTTTTATGGTTGGTAAATCAACAGCCACAAACTTAGCTTTAATGACTAAGGCGGCCAACCGTCCCCCATTGAGGGGGACAGTCCCCCAACGGCAGTTGTAATCCCCCATTGCAAACATTAGTAATATAGTCCCGCAAAACCACTTGAGCGTCCCCCATGTCCCCCATTCCTATATTTACTAATTCATTCGGCTTTCCAAGTCTTACCAATGTACTACTAATCTAGTCAAAATAGACATTTGACCTGGCCAAAATTCCGATAAGGCTGAAAATTGGTGTAGACCTTCCTTTAGACATAAAAAATCAGCTGTGAAAAGTCCTTGTCAATCCCACTCGAGCATAAAAAGTTTTTGAAGGTCAAGTGTCGAAAAAAATGGGGTTTCACCTATAACTTTCAAACGGTAAATGCTATTGAAAAGTAGTATGACTAAATTTTGCAGATTAGGCAATTTTCTACAAAAAAAAAACACACATTTTTTCGTAAGACAGATGGTTTAGGAAAAAGAGCTATTTTAAAAATGGTAAATTGACGAAAATATCGGTTTTTCGGGTATAACTCCTTAACGGTAAATAATTTAGGAAAGTAATGTTTGTAGACCATTTGACTCTACACAAAAATAAAAAAAAAAATCCAAAAATGTACCGTTAAAAAGTTATAATTATTTTAAGAGTTTGGTCAAAAGCCAAAAATAACGGTTTTCTGATTATTACTAGTAAATGACGAAGTATTTCAAAATTAATGTATGCTCAGTTTGTAGAAGTTAAAATATGCTGCTTAAAAGGTTGTTACACTTTTTCCTTACGAGTGGTCGGTCCCCCATTGGGTTTATAAAAAGTTGGCTGCCTTATTAATGACTAACTTCATCATATCAAATATGGAAAATACATAGGTGCCAAACAGATATTATTTTCAAGGATTTTGCGAAAGCATTCGACAGAATAAACCATCATGTTTTATTTCATAAATTAAGTTCCCTAGGTATCCATTCCACTCTATTGAAGTGGTTAGAATCTTATTTGACGGGTAGAACTCAGATCGTTCATGTCGATAATTCATTCTCAAACCACATTTTTGTACCGTCTGGGGTTCCACAAGGAAGTCATTTAGGACCATTACTATTTCTGCTATTTGTCAATGACATACCGAAAATATTTAATGATTCGGCTTGCCTTCTCTTTGCGGACGACCTTAAACTCTTTCGTAAAATTAGCTGTGAGTCCGATTGTTCTCTTCTTTTAGAAGATTTGGCGAGACTTGAATGTTGGTGCCAACGGAATTATCTTTTTCTTATCATTTCTAAATCAAGTTTTGTCGTGTTTCAGGAATTATAATCCAATATTGTTTGATTACAAAATCAAAATCATTAGTCTTGAGCGTGTGAGAACAAAGAAAGATTTAGGAATTATTTTTGATACGAACTTGTCATTCATTCCTCACTACGATTATATGGTAAACAAAGCTAACCAAATGCTTGGCTTTATCAAAAGAAATACTAAAGAGTTCTCAGATCCGTACACCCTATAATCACTTTATAATTCTCTAGTAAGATCGGATTTGGAATACTTCTGCATAATTTGGAATCCCTATTACAATAAATCATTAGATAGGATTGAGAAAGTACAGAGGAATTTCACAAGATATGCTTTCTACAAGTTGAATTGGAGGATTCTACGGCCATTTTATGTTAGTAGATGTTTGTTATTTGGGATTCAATCTCTTAAAGACCGCAGGATTTTCTTTACCGTGATGTTTATCAGAGATATTATAACTTATCATATTAATTGTCCTTCCTTGTTTTCATTGGTTACTGGGGGAAATGCGCCATCAAGAACTACACGTTGCCGATTTTTAATTTATGAACAGTTTCATCGTTGTAATTATGGCCGTAACGAGCCTATATCCCGTTGCATCAGGGAAGCAAATTTAATTTGTAATAGGCTTGGTTTTGACTTTTTTTTCTATTTGCTCGAGAGACGTCTTTAATTTATCTTAGTCTAAGAGAATATTATATTCAAATTGATAAAATAAATCTAGAACTAAAACTAAAACTAAAGTACACTCTAGCAGCTTTTCTGGGCATTGAAGGCGCCTTCAATAATGTACAAAATGATGCGGTAAAAAGAGCACTTGTAGACCTTAAAGTGGATAAACTGGATTATCTGTATGTTAAAACACAGACGGATTAACTCAGAACTAGGGACGCACGGATCAAAGTATCCACATCTAGGGGACTCCACAAGGAGGAATTCTCTCACCACTATTGTGGATACTAGTAATGAACGAAATCCTGATTGAACTGAATAATAGCGGTGTCAAAGTAGTAGCCTACGCAGACGACCTGGCTAGTGACCGGAAAATTTATTTCCACAACCAGCGAACAGATTAATTACGTTTTGTCAAAAGTCTGTACCTGGGCGAGGAAATGTGGACTTTCGGTAGACCCACAAAAAACCGAACTGGTTCTTTTTACTAACAAAAGGAAAATACCAGAATTTGTCCTACCATCAATAGAAGGAACCCGACTTAGACTATCAGATCATGCCAAATATTTAGGCGTAATTCTTGACAAAAAGCTAAACTGGGGTATGAACATCAAAGAAAGAGCCAAGAGGCCATGATCGCTTTTTACTCTTGCAACAGGATCTTTGGTAAGACCTGGGGTCCAAACCCTAAAATCATATAAGACCGATCCTCACATATGGTAGCCTGGTTTGGTGGAGCACGATTGATAAAGAATGTAATTATAAAACGCTTAACAAAGTTCAAAGACTAGCGTGCATAGGAATCACAGGGGCAATGAGGTCCACTCCGACTGCGGGAATGGAAACCATACTCAATCTAAGACCCCTAGATCTATTCGTACAAGAAACTGCAGCCTACGGTGCTCTAAGACTAAGCCAGACCGATAGCTGGAAAAAGAACCCTGTAGGTCATGCACAAATTATGAACAAATTTACGGAGGGGTATGTATGCACAGACTACACAACACCCCGTACAAATTTTGAAAAACCGTTTTCTGTCTCCATCCCCACAAGAGAAGAATGGGAAGCTGGTTTACAACAATCAGATACACCGATGGGAGAAATTTACGACGACGCGGGTCAAAGATGGATTATATTGGATTGATTATAGCAGTGTCTCTTCTAAGTGGAGGTTCTGGCAGTGATTAGGGCTGCCGAACAGTGCCTACGTTCTGTAACTCTCGCATCGAAAAAACTGGTCGAGAAACGATGAAAACTGAAACAAAATGCATGAGTTTTGTTCCATTTTTCAACGTTTCTCGACTGATTTTATCGATGCGAGAGTTACAGAACGTAGGCACAGATCTCAATGTTGGCGATACCACGGGCTGATATCACCTTTTACATTGACAGCCAGGCAGCAATTGAAGCTATCTCTGCAACAGAAATAAAATACAAGCTGGTTTAATGCTGTCGCGAAGAGCTCAAGGTTCTTGCCACACAGCACAACATCAGACTCAGCTGGGTTCCTGGGCACTGTGGAATTCTAGGAAATGAAAAAGCAGATGAACTGGCAACGACTGGTTCATCGTTAGATCAAAACCTAACGGACTCCGGTGTTAAAATTCCATCCTGTGCCATTAAACAGACAATTGGTAAGAAGATAGTGAAACTTACCAATGACAGATGGAACTCACTCGCAACTTGTACCACGTCAAAGAATTTGTTGCCTAGCTACAATAATAAAAAAACGCACCATATCATAAACCTGAAAAAGAGATACCTGAATCTTTTAATAGGAATTATCACGGGACATAATCTCTTAGGGTACCACAAGAAGAAGATGAGACTAAGTACTGAAGACCTATGCAGAGGTTGCGGTGACGTTGAAGTAGAGGAGGACACCCTTCACTTCCTAGGTCAATGCCTGGCAGTCTGCAAAATAAGGAAAAAAAGTTTGGGTAGCTATTTCTTCAGTGATCTAGCGGAGATCTCGAAGTCAACAAGCAATAACATCTCAAGTTAAATGAACTTCATCAACGCCTCTAAATGGTTCGATGCTCCATAAGATTTCATAGGTTTATTTAAAGGGATGGTCCAATCCATCAGGGGGCCAACTATGCAATTCGATTCTACTTTCAATTCTACTCGAAATCTATTTCCGATTCTACTTTCAGTTGGTACTACGTATTAAATTAGAATCGAATGTAAGTTATGCCAACTTTTTTACTTAAAATTTTCGACTTTCGAACGAGTATCGATTTTAAGTTGTCATATAAATTGAAAAAAGAAAAAAAATCCTAGCGATTTGAAGAAAGTTTTTAAATTCCTAGAAAAAAAATTAAACAAAATGGACTTAGTGGCAATTTGGTTTTGGTCCATCGAAAATGAAGAAAGAGAAGATCAAATTGAACGCAGGAGAATTCGTCCAACATATTGGGGGAAAGTGATAGAAGGTTTGTTAGAATAAATATTAAAGGATTTGTAAGGATAAGTGTTCCAGTTTCAGCTTTGAGAAAACTTCAGGATCTCAAAAGAAGCCTTTATCTATTTGATAGAGCTGAGCATTCGACGATTGCAAACTTCTGTGCCGAAAATCATCGCCTTGCGGTGGACCTTCAGCATTCAAGACATTTGACTAATTAGTCCAGAAATGCTTAGATTTTTGTCTCGCTTCGGGTGTTCTTAGATATCCCTTGAACAAATCTGGATGCTTGCTCATATATTGCAAGAATATCTCGAACTGGGATGCTTTTGTATTTGCACTTTTCGATGATTCCCTGCACAGAAAACACTTACATAATTATATATTACTATATTTAAGAAATATTCAGAAAAATATTAAGGGTATTCATGCAAGAGCGTAAACTCGTCGTAAACATCGTAAAGTTGTAAACTTCGTAAATCTGCCAAATTCTTCATACAAATTGTGACAGAATTACGAAGTTTAAAAGTTTACAATAGCTGCGTTTTATTATCTCTGGGTCTGGGTCGAGGTTATCTTTTAACATGTATTACAAAAACAACATGGGATCTAGGTTTCTATCGAGGTTAATTTCAATAACCCAGATAGAGGTTTTCACTCTGGCCGGCAGAGGGCTATTTACCATTGTGAATGGATGTCAGCGATTTGTCAGCAGTATAAGGAATAGAGAGGAAAAGAGACAAGTGCTTACATGAAAAACAAATAAACATAAGAAAAAAAGAGACTGATATACAGCACTGCTTTTGCAATAACCCACATCGTTTTATTTTCACGAGGTGAACCATATGGGTTAGGATGAGCGATAATAAAACGCGGCTAATGTTTACGATGACTTTACGCTGTTGTATGAATACCCTTATTAATTTTTAACTTCTTTTACATTCTGAAAAAAAAAACTTCTCTACGGAATCTATTCGCAAACACATTTGGTGTCGAATGATAATTTGCGATTTCGAATTGTTTTGACATTTACTTTCGAGATAGGTAGTTCCCTGATTATGCGAAAGTTTAGTTGGCACTACTAGAGCTGCTCGATTATCGTAAATTAAAACGTTCTTAAAGAATTACATGGTTCCGATTTTGCAAATTCGAACATTTTTATTATAGAATCGAATTACATAGTTGGGCCCCAAGGTACCACAATGGATCAAAATTGATCTAAGTGTGACGGGAACAAGATCCACCGTCCAGCAACCTAACCTAACCCAACCTAAACAAATGAACACATAACACAGAACACACAACAAATTTTGATGTTTAACGAGTTGGGGTCCGGGATTCGCCATTTTCCAGTGACTTTTATGGATGCGCGGAACTGAACAAAAATGAAAACGCTAATGATATTACCTTCAATATGTGTACTGTGCATCGAAAGTAATTCATTGTAGCTGGATGTGTTGACGGTACAATGATTACAGTCCGGGAGGCCACCGTAAGATTATCTATCTCATCGGGTCCTAGAAAAGAGAGGATGCCAACCGATAGCTTTAGTCCAAATATTTACAAAACTACTGGTCGGACAAGCTTTATTTATATGGTGGCAATGGTTAAAAAATGCACTGTTATGGTTGCATTTTTGGCGAAGTTTATTTACTTATAATTTAGCAACTACCATGAATGGGGTAAAAAATGAAAACTTAGACTGTACGATACCAATGATCAAACACACTCTTTTTGTCTGTTGCAATGAGTTCAACCGTTTTTATTAAAAATGGTTCCTTTTTAACATTTCCTTTCATATCAGGGAAAACTGAGTAAAATCATACCAAAGAACGTGACCTTAACCACTTTTTTTCATTTCCATTAGACGGTGTCCACATTGGGTATGAAAAGGTGAATTTTTAATGACTTTTCAGTATTCATATCTCGCTTCCACTCCTTCATCAAAGTGAGATGTGAATACTGAAAAGTCATTAAAAATCCACTTTTTCATACCCAATGTGGACACCGTCTTAAAGCATTACAAATATCCCTAGTTTTGTAAAAGTGATTGGACCAACCAAAAACAGTTTTTCCGATCATTGATACCTTCAACTCATGTTGCGATTCTAAATCCTCTCTGCACTATTTTGAATTTATAAAGGGTCCGCCAAATAACTTTTTTTTTTTGAAAATGCTATAAAAAAAAAAACTACTGAATTTTTTCTCAAATTTCTTTTTTTATTTGAAAGTACAATCCTTCCGGTTAATAATGGAAAATAATTTCATTCAAATGGCTGCCTCGGGTGGCCATGCAGTAGCCTACACGATCGGTCCAATTTTTAAGCACATTATCGATTGTGTGCAGCTGTATTTCACCAATGGCTTCACGAATATTGTCCTTTAAAGCGTCAATTGTCTCTGGCTTGTCGGCGTAACACTTATCTTTTACGGCACCCCACAAATAATAGTCCAACGGTGTCAAATCGCAGCTCCGAGGTGGCCAAACGACATCAGCTCTGCGGCAGATAGAGCGATCTTCAAAAATAGGGCGCAAAACATCGAGTGTAACTTCGGCTGTGTGGCACGTAGCGCCGCCGCCGTCCTGTTGAAACCAAATGTTGCCAATATCCTCCTATTAAATTTTTGTGAACAAAAATTCGTTCAACATGGCCCGATAACGATCGCCATTTACTGTAACGGCCACTCCTTGCTCATTTTCGAAAAAAATGGCCCAATTATGCCTCTGGACCAAAATCCGCACCAAACAGTGACTCGTTTTGGGTGTATCGGCTTTTCAATGTATGCGTGCGGGTTTTCTGTGCCCCAAATGCGACAATTTAGCTTGTTTACATACCCGCCAAGATCAAAATGAGCTTCATCTGAAAAGATGATTTTTTTGGCAAAATCGGCATCTTCTCTAAGTCGATCGCAGGCCCACTTAGCGAAGCGAAAACGCATTGGATGGTCAGTTGGCTTCAACTCCTGAACCAATTGGACTTTTTATGGCGTCATACCAAGGTCTTTATGCAAAATTCGTCTCAATGATGTCTCCGAAATGTTCAATTGTTGAGAACGACGGTGAATTGATGTTGATGGCGCTTCACGCACACTTTCTGCCACATCACCAATATTCCCGGGTGTACGCACTGTTTTTGGCTTTTCACGCTTTGGTTTATCGATGAGGATGCCAGTTTCTTTCACTTTTTTCACAAGATAACGAACATACGGAGCTGACCGTGCTTCTCTTCTTCCAAAATCCGTACGCAATTTTCGCACACATTCTGCAACATTACCATGATTTTCAAAGTAATGTCGCAATATTTCCCAGCGTTGTTAAAGCGTATACACAACCATATTCGTTCAGCGGAAGAATAGAACTAATTATCTGTCAAATCAGACATGAGCTAAGTGTTACCATTCACGAAATAAGCACTAGTTGAAAAAAAAACGTTAGATGGCGGACCCTTTATTTAGTGATCGTAGAGAGAGGTAGAGGACATAGAAGCTGCTTGTATAATAGATAGGTAAACTTAGCCAAAAATGCAACCTAAAAAGTGCATTTTTTTATAAAGCTTGTCCGACCAGGGGGCCGATTCTGGTTCTGTGAAAAGATGAAACGAACAATTTTTCACGCTTTCACACTAATTCCGATTCCCATTCTGTGAAAATGTGCAACCAAACATCAAAAACTTTCATTATGAATAATTTGCTTTCACGCCGTCATTTGGAAGCGAATATCCAAAATGAAAGCGTGAATACGAACAAGCAATGACAAATTCAATCATATCTCTCTCTCTGTCAAATCCATACAGAAAAAAGTGTTCCTATCTCACGCATTTCTCTGTTTTCTTCAAAAACACAAGTAAATTGAGAGAATCGTGCAGTTTTCAGGAGAAATGGTAAGGTGGTTCTAGCATCGATAATATAGTTTTCATTCACAGAACCAGAATCGCTTATTTGGCCCCCAGTAGTTTTGTTTGGACTAAAGCTATCGGTTGGTATCCTCTTTTTACATGGACCCGATGATCAGATATGTTATCTTACGGTAACCTCAAGGTACCCAGACTATTAATATTCATTTCGATTCTCCCAATGAAAATGAAGAATTTTTTGTAAACAGGCATGGAAACCATGTTTTAAATGCAATTATGGTTTGTCGCTTAGGTCGGTATTTCTATGCTAACGTAAGCTGGCCAGGTTGCGTGCATGATGCAAGACTTTTCACTTTGCAAATTTTGGGAAACATATCGCACTTTTACTTTGCAGGAAATTTTTTTATTGCAAAGTGAAAAGTGTTTGGTGAAACAGGCCCCAGATGACTTGTCATCAGCTGTTTTGAAACAAGGGACTACAACAACGCAAAGCTATCCGGATAACTGAGAATAAACATCGGAACGAGGCCAATGAGGATTCGGATCCAGATGTCACAGCTGATTTTGAAGATGCTATTGAAGGATCAACTTCAGAAACATCTGATTTTTTGGGTTTTCCATCAAGATCTCACATTCTTGAACTAAGACAAGTGACTTCATCAGGTCGAACTGTACATGCACCTGCATGGATGAAGGACTACGATACCTCTTAAGTGAAGGAGGTGTTGGAGTAATGAGAACTTCATCACTCGACAACTAGATGACTTAACAGAAACCAACCCTGTACTTCAGTTATCTGGTCTGAATCTAAATTCACTCCATTTTTAACACAATTATAAACCAAAATTCTTAGAAAAAATCAGACAAAATGGTAGAAATCTAACTGACGTTAATAATAATAATTAACGTAAATAATCAATTAAGTTTCTTAACCTTAGCCTGTTAATCCAGGATAAAGTACCCACAATAGATGAACAAGGTTTTATCATCTTACAAATAAAGAAATGTCAAACATATTTCATAAATGCAAGTATGAATTTGTGTTTTATTGTACTACATACTCTTAATGGGATTCTGCCACTAGTCTTTCTTCAGTTATTAGGCAAATTTTATGTTTTAAGTGTTTTTCATCCATTACACATTGAGGTGTATATATATATTTACAATATTTTATATATGTATATATGTAACTGTTAACACCCGAATTTGTCCAAAATTTAGGATTGACCGGTAAAACAAAGAGACTTCCTTAGAGTTGAGGAAAATGTTGGAAACTCATTTTATTCCATATTCCATTATGTACTCTCTTTACCAATAGGCGTGTTTTATTAGGCGTGTTTTTTTATCATCGGGATCTGGATCTGTATTAACTTTTACACGTAATACAAAAACAAAATAATGGGAAATTTTCAAAATTGTTTTTGTAGTACGTGTTAAAATTTAATCCAGATCCTGATGATAATAAAGCACGCCTATTATCATCGGGATCTGGATTAACTTTTACACGTAATACAAATATAAAATAATGGGAAATTTTCAAAATTATTTTTGTTACGCGTATTAAAAGTTAATCCAGATTCAGTCCTTTGTGTCAGTGCCTTCAACAAAAAATATACGGTACTTATGGCACCAATTATGACTTGCGATTCGCCGAGTCGAACGTTCGAATGTGACTTTGTGGAATTACGATTTGCGACTCGCCTGAATTAAGTTCGCCTTAAATGGCTTAAACTAGGAAAATTTGAATGTCACTCAATACCTTTAGCAAACTTTCGCCTCTATCGTCAATGTTGAACTGTAATTATTGGTGACTTTGAAAAAAATCGCAGTTTTTATTTTTGAAAAGTCGAATGTTCGACTCGGCGAATCGCAAGTCATAATAGGGGCCTATGTTTTAAAATATTGGCAAAGCATAGCGGGAACAAAAATAGAGTATGAAAATTAAAAATTCATGCAGGGCAAGATCAATGGAATGCATCGTGTGGATATGCAGTGCGTGAATGACGCACGAATTTTATGTTTTCACACCCGAAATTGATATCATTTTGTCGAATTTTGAATTTTAAAACCAAAATTGAACTTTAAAACAACTTTTTGTGCAAATTGCTTTGCGCAAATTTATTAACATTACTACTTTAATATTGCTCCACTGCCGGCATTGGTACAATGGAGTGCAGTGTGTGTATGTGTAGGGTGTTTTATTATCATCGGGACCTGGATTAACTTTTAACACGTGTTACAGAAACACAGCCTTCTTATGAGTTTCGTCCGGAAAATATTTCACCCGAAATTTTTAAAGCTATTATGAGTTTCGCCAAAACTTCTCTTGGCTTAATATAAACAAAAAACTTTCGCAAAAGGCACCAGCACCACCTGTTTATCTTTTGTTTCCTTCAATAAACAAGTGATAATTTAAGATCGTAATTAAGATACATTTTGCCCGAAATTAGTACCCACAAAAAAGGGGAATTTTTATTCTTTGGGTTATCTTTTGTTCACCTTCAAAAAATAAGTGATAATTTAAGATCTTAATTAAGATACATTTCGCCCGAAATTAGTACTCACAAAAAAAGGGAATTTTTATTCTTAGGGTGAAACTCACAATATGCGAAAAGTGAAACTTAATTTTTCCAGGTGGAATTTTGTTCACGTGAAACTCATAAGGCTGAATTTGGAAAATTTCCCATTATTTTGTTTTTGCATTACATGTAAAGATCAATCCAGATCCAGATCCTGATGACGCCTTGTGTTATCAAGCTCTCACGCTTTAGTAGTGAGTTTTGAAGGGAATATGGATTAAGAATATTTCGCACTTTTGTCAAATGTCATTATTGTTTGTAAGCACTAGCCGTGTTTTTTATCGCTTTTTTATCCTCGCTTAAAAAAGTAGTATGTTAAATTCAACAACAATTTGGTGTAATTCCGTATTGTGCTACTTTTTTAGGCGAAAAATGCACTAAGAAACAGTGCTACTATGTTTTACAGATCAAACGCAAACCTATTATTTTGACCAATGCGGGGGTTTGGAATAACAAGTACAAGATCCAACGTCTGGAATTGAACATGGAATATAATTTCAACATTTTTCATGTCTCTAAAATATTCCCTACGTTCTACCGGCCAAGTTTTGTACCAGGTCGGGAGTTTACAGTAATATTATATAAAAAAAACATTACATTTATCAAAAATTTAACTCTACTTCAAACATATCTGTACTCGAGTCGGATGAGCTGTTGTCGCCATTTCCTCCATTCGCCGCATCATCACTATCTCCATTGTTGTGATCATCGTCAGACGATGATGATTCAACATCAATCCAGGGATCGTCATCATCATCATCACCTCTTAGACCGGGAATATCAAACACTAAAACAATTTTAGGTAAATTATAATGTGAAAAGCATTATTTGTTTTATTTATTGTATATAAAAGCATACCACGGGCTGATTCGCTGTCCGATCCTTCATCGGATTCTGGTTCTTCATCTTCTTCCTGAAATAATTAAAGAAGAAAGTTACAAAAATATTATAAAAGTCCAAATTTTCATTTCACAACAAACCTCTTCTTGTTGTTCGTTTTTTTTCATTCCAACAGCATACAGTTTAACAAAAGTCTCCTGTTTCGAATCATACGCTGGCTGATTTTCTACCAAAGCTATAATGCTTCCATTGCAGTTCACACTTAGGTCGTATATATGTTTCTTTACATCCACTGTCGTGATGCTTGAGTAATCATAGCTGTCCAGCACTTTAAAACTCGTATCATAGTTAGTTGTATCGTCGAAATCGACTCGATTGTCGATATCTAGACTGATGCCGTAAAGAACATTCATGGGTGAAAATTTAATAAGACATTGGTCCAGTACAGGAACTGTTTGCAACAAATGGAAAGTTCTCAGATCCCAAACTTCTGTGTTAGAAATAATCTACAAACAATATTTTAATACATAAATAACAGCATACAATAGCTTATGAGTTTTCTTACTTCTAGTCCATTTGGGTGAAATACTCCAGAGAGCGTTTGATTGAGTTTGTCAAACTTGTGTATTTCTCTACCAGATTTAACATCCCAAAGAACACCATCTAAAGAAAAAATGTATTTCATTTTATTTCTCTTACTCTAAATTTGACTATTGTATTATAATTGTGACTTTTGCTCACACACACACACACACTCTTATTTGAGCTTGAAAATAGCATTTGCATGTGTATCACTAACGTCTATTTTCTTTTAACTCTTGTTTTTAACAAAAGTATTTTTAAATATCCGGGATAAATTTGTAATACAATAGCTTTGTTCGATGATCCCTGCATCAGGGTGCACTGGAGACCCTTCAGCAAATTCACTGACCCAACTTTCTTGGTGCTTCTTGGATCCTTAAAAAAATGAGTCTCGTGTGTGGATTTTATTTCTTTCACACTTTTTTTTGTAAGTCGCCGTGCGTTGAAGATCGTTGCTTGTTTTAGTTCATTTTTGTGAAAATTTAAACACATTTTCGGTTTATAATACAAACCATGCATGCCAATGCAATTTTAATTTTTTTAATCTTTAGTGCAAATTAGTGTGTGTTTTATAATTATTTGCATAAATTCCAAATAAATGTGCCTTGGAAGGAAGCAAAAACTCCTAATTGTTCATTGTTTGTCTGTGGTTGAAGAACTAGATAAGGGAATTTTCTTTTCATACCCCTTGGTTTGGGTAGCTGCTAAGTATGGTGAATTTTGTATCTCACAATAGAGTTGTTTGGTATCTTTTTACAAAAAACCCTTCAAGCAAAGGAGTCCGTTTTGGATCCGAAATCGT
Source organism: Dasysyrphus tricinctus (assembly GCA_963921185.1). Classification (NCBI taxonomy): domain Eukaryota; kingdom Metazoa; phylum Arthropoda; class Insecta; order Diptera; family Syrphidae; genus Dasysyrphus; species Dasysyrphus tricinctus. Next base: position 173,162,156 of record OY992531.1, on the reverse strand, counting down.
AGTGAACAACGTATGAACGACTACGTTTTCGGATCCAAATGTGGATCCTCAAAACTGCGTTTTACGGCTCGGATTAGTATGGAAATTAGAATCACCGCGGACCCACTTGCACATGCGTTGTGAGATAAAAAATTCACCATACTTAGCAAGTACCGAAACCAAGAGGTATGATGAGAAATTTCCCTTATCGAGTTCTAAATTTCCTACAAGCAACAACCACAGACAGAGGACAAACAGAGAATAAGAAGAATGTTTTTCCTTCCAAGGCACATTTATTTGGAATTTATACAAATTTTAACAAAAACACACTTATTTGCACTAGAAAATATCAAACAAATTAAAATTGTATTTAGTTTGTATTATTGAACGAAAATTTGTTTAAGTTTTCACAACAACACAAATTAAAACGAGAAATGATCTCCACCGCACGACTTACAAAAATAAACTAAAACAAATTAGTGGGGAAAAAAATAAAATCCCCATGCGAACTCATTTTTTAAGGATCCAAGCAGTACCTTAGAAAAGGAAATAATAAGGAAATGAAATTTGTCACATGTACAGTGCACGTGAACGCGGCAGACAGTTGTATATACGAACTGTCAAATCGGTGACTGAATTGAAAAAAAAAGAAAACAAAAAGTGATGCGAGCGTAAAAAAATTAATAAAATATTAATTATTAGAAAAAAATTTACTATTTGGAGTGATTTATTTGGAAAATGTGTATATTTACTTATAAAAATAAAAAAAACTACGAAGTGCATCGTGAAATTGTGTACAAAAACCCAGAGAACAGCGGACAAGAGCATTTCCTTTCACAGTTAAGTTTTATTAGATTTTTCTCTAAGAAAGTGATGTGAATTGTTCGTATTTTATTTAATCACCAATTAAGGAACACATATTAAATGATTTATACTTTAAATAAAGCTAAGAAATATATTAATTAATTGAAAACTTCCACAAGGTTTTCCGGTAATAATTCTGAAACAAGAGATGTCAAACTGCGAATCTGTGAAACAGGGACGTGTTTTTTTTTGTTGGTGGTTGTATGGCGCAACTATTTGTTTTGCGCCCCTTATATCAGAAAAATTTTTTTGTTATTAAATGGATCTTGTAGGTATGGAGTTTGTATATTTATGTTAAAATTTGTGCGTATATCTTCGGAAATTTAATCGATTTGTTTTGTTATTAAATTATAGTTTTGGGAGATCCTTTATTCATGACAATGCTTAAGTTGAATTTATAATGTTCATCTGCAACAACCAAATTTCGAAAATAGGTATTACAACATTTTATCGGTGCCCTAGAAACTTACCATAAAAAAGTAAGTATTTTTTTAAACATACCGCTGAGATTAAAATTAAATTCAGAAAATAACAAATGATTGTTATGACGCACCAGTAAGTTAAAAATCACTCCGTCCCTGTTGGAATGCATTAGTGTTTGTGAGAGCAAACACTATTATGAAAAATGCCGCAGTTTTTTCCAACAGAGGCACTTCCTTATATTTTTTATTCTAAGAGCAGTACCGACACAGTTGGGTCAGTGCATTTGCTTGAAGGGAAATGTGTAAAATCTGTCAAACTTTGAAGAGGGGACAATTCTATCAGAGTTGGGAAAATTTGAAAAAAAGTTAACAAACGTATTGAACCATGAACCATACACCACTTTTTGTTAGAAACTGTATGTTTGTGTATGAACGGCGTTGCCACTTTGCCATGATTTAAATAGATCGAATGCACTTTTTTCGTACAAAAAAAAATAGCATTTAAATTGAGTCTACTGCACTTATATTTTTCGGAAAAGTAAATTATAATTCATCAAAATTCATTACCTTATTTTTCAATTCTATTCTTACGGCTTCCGGCTATTGGCTTGCTTGTGACAGCATAATTAATTATATTATTAATGATATTATATTATTTTCCGATTAGTGGCAACTCTGTGAACAACGAAAACCAGAAAAAAACTCACACGCAAGTGAAAAGTCACATCTCATGTCCAAAGTTTGAACAGCATCCATGTCGAGTTTAAAAGTTGGTTTTCTTCGACATGTCGCCGACAAGACATGGATTGTTCTGGCTCCATTGGATTTTTATTAGACATGTTCATAGTCTTGGCATCGTTCATGGCAGGTGGAGCCAGCATGTAAAGGAAGTGGTGTATATCACATATACCGTGTACGTCAGGGAAGCAACACGAATAAAAAAAAAAACCTTCAAGAAAAGGAGTCCGTTTTGGATCCGCAAACGTAGTGAACAACGTATGAACGACTACGTTTTCGGATCCAAATGCGGATCCTCAAAACTGCGTTTTAGGGCTCGGATTAGTATGGCAATTAGAATCACCGCTGACCCACTTGCGCATGCGTTGTGAGATTCAAAATTCACCACACTTAGCAAGTACCGAAACCAGTAGGTATGAAGAGAAAATTCCCTATCCAGATCTAAATTTCCTACAAGCAACAACCAGACACAGACAAAGGACAAACAATGAACAAGAAGAATGTTTTTCCTTCCGAGGCACATTTATTTGGAATTTATACAAATATTTACAAAAATACTTTTATTTGCACTAGCAAATTAAACAAATTACAATTGCATTTAGTTTGTTAACCTAAAATGTGTTTAAGTTTTCACAACAGAACGAATTAAAACAAGAAATGATCTCCACCGCACGACTTACAAAAATAAACTACAAAAAAATAAGTGGGGAACAAAATAAAATCCCCGTGCAAGACTCATTTTTTAAGGATTAAAGTAGTACCGACAATGTTGGGTCAGTGAATTTGCTTGAAGGGAATTGAGATTTAAGCATAGTTTACAGTTCCGATGCGAAAAAAAAATCAAAATTTTCAAAACGATTTTCCACCTATACTGCGCACCAAGTTGAATAATATTCAAGGCGAAAAACGTTTGCTTTGGCCTAAACCACCCATTAAGTCATTAATTTACCCTTAATTGACAAGCTATAACCTAAAAATGTAAAATAATTATTTTTTGGATGCGAAAACCATTTGCATGCAAATAATGCCTTGAGGAAATAATAATGAGGATTCAGTTGAGCAGAGTGCTGAAGTGCCCCAACTAAACGAGATGCGCAGGTCCTATAGGGGTATTGACATCGAACCCCCGTCAGAATCGGAAATTCGTACATCAATAAATCTCCTCAAAAACAACAAGGCAGCTGGACTGGACGGAATACCAGCTGAATTCCTGAAAGCCGATCCCGTAGCAGCGGCTAGTATTTTACATCCGCTGATTCAAAACATTTGGGAAAACGAAAGCTATCCCAGGGACTGGAAGGATGGTGTGATTGTTAAGTTGCCAAAGAAAGGTGACTTAAAGAATTGCAACAATTGGCGTGGTATCACCGTTTTGTCCGTTTTCCCAAAACTAATGGCAACAATCATACTCGAGCGAATAAAGGATAGAATCGAGTCTACACTCAAGAGGCATCAAGCTGGCTTCCGCAGTGGTCGATCGTGTGTCGACCATATCAACACCCTGCGTATCGTCCTCGAGCAGTCGATGGAATATCAATCACCGCTTTACCTCATGTTCGTGGATTTTGAAAAGGCCTTTGATCGAGTTAACCGAGAATGTATATGGAGATCGTTGCTTGGTAGAGGAATTCCACTAAAAATTGTTGCCATTATTAAAGAGTCCTACAACAACGCGAGGTGTTTTGTTTTGCACAATGGGCAGCTATCCGACTCCTTCGTAGTGCAACAGGGTGTGAGACAAGGGGATTTTCTATCGCCAATTCTCTTCCTGCTGGCGATGGACGACGTATTGACGGCCAGTGTTGGTACAGCTGAGCGACAGGGCATTCAATGGAGACCGTTCGAAAGGCTCAGTCATTTAGACTATGCCGATGACATATGTCTACTGGCAAATAACATCAGTGGGCTGAACGGGATGTGCCAAGCACTGCAAGTGAAGGGAGAGTCGAGTGGTCTAAGAATTAACAGCAAAAAGACAAAAATAATGCTCACAGGCCGCTCCACACAGCAGCGTATTATTTTACAGGAGACGCCAGTTGAAGTAGTGGAACAATTTAACTACCTTGGCAGTATTGTTTCTGCAAACGGTGGTACGGATCTGGACGTTAAAAGTAGAATAAATAAAGCTCGTGCTGCCTTCGGTACTCTGTCCCCAATTTGGAAATCCAGTCAAATCTCCTTACGCACTAAGTTGAGATTCTTCGAATCCAATGTCAAATCCGTGCTGTTATATGCTTGTGAAACCTGGAAAGTCACGTCTACCATTTCGAAGAAATTGCAGGCTTTTGTGAATCGCTGTCTTCGCCACATCCTAAAGATTCGCTGGCCACAAATAATATCAAATGAGGAATTGTGGCGCAGGACAAGTCAAGAGCGGCTGGACGTCGACATAAGAAAGCGTAAATGGCGTTGGATTGGTCACACACTGAGGAAACCAAACGATGAAATTGCAAAGCAGTCCTTTGAATGGAATCCTCAGGGTGCACGGCGGGTTGGAAGACCAAGAACAACATGGAAATCAACTGTCTTAGCGGAAGCAGAATCCCAGAGAAAGACGTGGCCACAGCTTAAGTACCTTGCAGCAGACCGTGAAGGATGGAGACGTTTTGTTGACGCCCTATGCCCCAGCCGGGGTTACAGGACACGATGATGATGAATGCCTTGAGGGGAATATATTTTTTTTTCGGAAGTATAAACCGACCATCAAAAAAAATAAAATGCACGACTGGGTCGCACGTACTTGCTCTTATGTTCAAGACACTGCGAGTTTAAGAAAATTGTATATAAAAACATGGAAATTATGAGAGAAAAATGTAGAGAAGCATGAAATACGGCACTTAAATTATCTAAAACAACTCTTTTGACAGTTTGAGGTGAAAAAAAAGTATGCCATCTTAATTAATGATGGAATATTACTGTATGGGAAAAAAAAATTTAAAATCGTTGGAGCGGTTTTTTTTTTAAATTAATTTTTTATATATAAAATTCTCAAAACATTTTTAAGAACAAATTTGGGTATGCAAATTTAAACTATATATTTATGTGTATATAAAAACAAAATTTGAAAAAAGATTGTCAACCCGTTTTTGAGATATCGAATTTTCAAAAAAAAAGTTTTAAACTTTTTTTAAAAATCCAAAAACTTTTTTTTTGAAAATATTGATATGCAATATTATTTAATCCTATCTGAAATTTGTAAATAAAAAAATTAATTCAAATCCGTTAAGCTGATAACGAGAAAACTCAAAATAAAAAAATACGTTCTATGACAGGTACTACTAATAGTTGCTATTTGTAAAATTTTATAATTTTTGATGGTAGATCGTACTAATTTTAGTATAAGAAAAAAGTTTAATCAAAATCGTAGGAGTCGTTTTCAAGCAAAAAAATATTTTCCTTTGCGGTTTTTTCACTTTTGTATGGAAGGTACCGTTATTTTTTCATAAATGTAAATTTTTTTTTTTTAATATTTTAGAGAGTACTAAACAAGTCTTAAATATCGAGTTTCAAAAAAATCTATGATGCCGTTTTCGAAATATTTGATTTTCCAAAAAAAATTTTGAAAATTTTTTTAAAAATCCAAAAAATATTTTTTCAAAAATGTTGGTACACAAAACTATTAACATTTTCTGGAAGCTTCTGTATAAAAAAAATAATTGAAATCGGTCATACCATTTTGAAGAAAATCAAAAATTAAAAAAATGGTTCCTTGGGAGGTACCATTAATGACCATTTTTGAAAAATGGTTTTCCACCCAAATAAAGCCTTTACTAAAATAAATTTATTGAATTTTTTTTAAGAAAAGTTGTCGAGCCGTTTTTGAGAAAAATACGATTATGTAAATTTGCCAAAAAAAATGTATGACAGGTACCGTTATTTTTGGTTCTAAAAAAAAAATGAAAAAAACGTGTCGGCAGAATCACCAAAAACCACTAAGTACCAAGTTTGAAGAAAATCGATCAAGCCGTTTAGGCTGTAGACGAACAGACAGACAGACAGAATTGTGCCACCCACTTTTTTGGTGTTCTCTATCATCGTAATATCATGTTTGATTGTTATCTCAAAATTTTTTTTTGCACGAATCCAAAACTTGCCTTATAGCATAGTTTACAGTTCCGATGCGAAAAAAAAAAACAAAATTTTCAAAACGATTTTCCACCTATTCTGCGCACCAAGTTGAATAATATTCAAAGCGAAAAACGTTTGCTTTGGCCTAAACCACCCATTGAGTCATTAATTTACCCTTAATTGACTAGCTATAGGCCTAAAAATGGAAAATAATTATTTTTGGATGCGAAAACCATTTGCATGCAAATAATGCCTTGAGGTGAATACATTTTTTTTTTTCGGAAGTATAAACCGACCATCAAAAAAAAAATATTTTATTCACCAGACTTTTTTTCGCATGCAAATCAATTGCCGGTCCATTGTTTTGCATGACATTCCATGACAGCATAGTTTTTCTTTTTGCATGAAACTGTAAACCAATCATGCAAACAAATAATTTTACATTTCACCTCAATTATTTTTGACATGCGAGAATATTTGCATAGATTTTTTTTTGCGCACGGGAACTGTAAACTAGGCTTATAGTACCTATAATCGCAAGTAAAAAATATTTTATTCACCACACTTTTTTTCACATGCAAATCAATTGCCAGTCCATTGTTTTGCATGACATTCCATGACAGCATAGTTTTTTTTTTTTGCATGAAACTGTAAACCAATCATGCAAAGAATTAATTTTACATTTCACCTCAATTATTTTTGACATGCGAGAATATTTGTATAGATTTTTTTTTGCGCACGAAAACTGTAAACTAGGCTTTATCCGTCATTTTGCCGAACTGAAAGGAAGTGTATTGTGATTTCAAATCGTTAAACAAGAGAAACAAAATTAATTAAACTAATTAATAAAGTGAAATAAAAGTTAGAATAGGGAATTCTGTCAATAGTTTATTAAACAAAATAAAAAACAGCATGCAGTGCTCCGTTAAATCCTGTTAAAACGCCTATATTAAGGAGTGTACAAATATTTTATTTCACAAGATAGTTTTGACTGATATTTCCACATATAGTAACGTGAAGTGATGTTATTTAAGTAAATTAAGTATCGTAGAATACTTTAAAGTTGATATTTTATGGCAAATTGCTCCAAAAAAGGCAAATTTTTTTGAAAATAAAAATATACTTTAATCTATGATTTCGTTGAGACTCATCTGTAAAATGAGAAATTCTCGCACAGGGTCGATCTAGTTTTTGTTAGTGATGGCAAGGCGCTCAAATCCATTTAGCGACCGTAGTGAAGAGTTATTTTCTAACGCTTTAAATAAAATATTTTTAAAGGCCTTTCCGCTGATGCCCCTATGTATCATGTTGGTTTTTTATTCTCGTCAAGAAGTGTTTATGTCAGTTTAAAAGTACGTTACGATAAAAAACATCACTTTACATATCCTAATGAAGTAGAATATGAGACAAAACTTACCTTTCCTACCGTATCAAAGGACGCTTTATTGGATTTAATGCAGCCTACCATGTTGTTTTAAATATGTATATTTTTTTTAATAAAGCACTGCAAAGTATTCACTAGATAAACTCTTATTTTACTCTTTTATTCAGTTTAATAAGCTTTTTTCACTATTTTTACGATATAAAATCTCTGTGCCTTTCCTATAGCTCGGCAAAATGACGAAAGCATCTCAATAACCTAGCTACCCTTTGGCGCCCCAGAATTCAGCCGTGTAGCTGCACGCCTACCCTGTGTCAATGTATTTGTGTTTGTGCAACTCACACTATTTTGAAAAATGCTTCACTTTTTCCACAACGATACTAAAGAAGTTTCACTTCGTACTTTTTTAAGTGAGTGCGAGTGAGACAAAAATGCATTGCAATTTCTTTTTCTGGTGTCGCTTTTTCGTTTCATAACTTCATTCTTTCAGTAGATTTTACTCCTCATATTTTTTTCATACCGGGGGCTTTATATGAAAATCAATTCTTAAGGAGTAAACTCCAAAAATATTCAAAGCCGTTAATTGCAAGGTTCATGGTTCGCTCCCAGATGACGGCAAAGAGTTTTTCAATTAATACGAGTATAACCAGACTAAGCACTACTAAAGGAGCCTGATGATCGAGGTGGTTCTCGTGAAATAGCTATAACTCCAGCCTATATACTTGGTGGTAACACACACAAGTTGTTGTTGTTCATTCAAAATTATTCAATTAATTGTTTCATTAAAAAATACAGCATTAATTTAAAAAATTGTATTGACATAAATGGAACGAAGCAACGCACAGAGACAAAAATCATTTTTCACACCAATTCTTGATACATACAAATTAATGATTTTTTTGTGGTAGTGTTTTTTTTTTCTTTTGTCCTAAATTTCAGAATTCAAAGAAACCCATTATCGAAGTGAAATATGTGTCTTAAAATATGTGCTTCAAAGTAAATGTATAGATACTTTCATATGAAAGTGGTTCCAATAAAGATTTGTATAAAATTTAGAAAAGCAAGTCTAAAATGATACGCAATGTTCCCAAGGGACAGGAACTTATGTTAGTGCCATTCTTTCGAATTTTTCTATTTGAAAATTAATTTTAGACCTTATATGATCGAATCTGAGAGAAATTTGACAATTTTGACGGTTGCAACTTTGCCACTAGATTTTAGGTCAACTTTAGTCAAAAATAATAATAATCAAAAACAATCGTAAATAATAAAACTACATATATTATGTTAATATTTTTTCTTGTTGCATTTTTAAAATCTCACGTCAAGGTCAGAATTCTGATAATTGACAGTTGGAAAAATAATGGTAAGGATACCATATTGTTTTACGCGTAAGATTATTCTAATTGTTTCATAAATAATTAATTACTTCATAAAAGCCGCGTTTTATTATCGCTCATAACCCATATGGTTCACCTCATGAAAATAAAACGATGCGGGTTAGTGCGAAGATAGTGCTGTATATCAGTCTCTTTTTTTCGTATGTTTATTTGTTTTTCATTTAAAGCCTGTCTTTTTTCCTCTATATTCCTAACACTGCTGACAAACCGCTGACATAATTCACAATGGTAAATAGCCCTCTGCCGTGCAGAGTGAAAACCTATATCTGAGTTATTGAAATTAACCTGGATAGAAACCTGGATCCCATATGGTTTTTGCAATACATGTTAAAAGATAACCTCGACCCAGACCCGGAGATAATCAAACGCAGCTAATAACAGTCGACTAGCCTGACATCAGATTTACATTATGAAACCATACAAATATCAACATCATACAAAATATTTATTTAGATTCTTTTGGGTTATTTTCAGTTTTAGAATAGTGGAAAAATTTCTTTCAAATTCGATCAGATTTTCAATAAATTAATTTGTCTGAGAACAATGTTCAACAATTTGGGACTAGTTTTTATAAGTTACAATTTGCATCATTCTTAATGATAAAAAACTATATCAATTGGTTTGTTAACTATCGCCTTTGCATATTTATCGATTATCAACAATGAATTGATAATTTGAAGTCACAATAAGGATGATTGAATTTTTCAACCTTGGGCAGACGGCTTTTTACAGTCATGTCTTTAAATAAATGTATAATACCTTTTTGTAAATGGAAAAATTGAAAGCAAATAAATAATAATTACCTATTTAAACGTACCTGATAAAATTAACTCATCGGTTGGACAAAATGTAGCTCGATTTTTAGTATACTGATTTGCTATTGTGGGAGTAAAAGTTGATATTTTATTTCCTGTGGTGAGGTCATATACAATCGCTGACTGCAATTAAAAAAATAAAATGATAAATTCTTCTAAGTCAAAATTACTTACATAGGTCTGTGTTCCCAAAATTTTATCTTGGTTAACATTACTAAACTCGCAATAAAATTCATCGTGGAACTGCAGTGAGCTTGCAAAATCATTTCGTTCTATATTCCACAGATGAGATCTCCATGAGCAGGACGTCAACACAAGATTACCTTTTCTATTTGACTGGATACTATCAATTAGATAACTGTGGCACGAGGAAGAGAACAGTTCGGTGCCCTCATTTAAAGTGAATGCCTTAGCTTCGCCTTGTTGAGTACCGACAATAATTAGATTGTTAGTTGGAAGAATATTGCAACAAGTGAACTGGATGTCATTGTAATCATTTGCTCTTATAGTGCGCCACGAATTGAAGTTCGAATGAACATACCGTCGGTCTAGTCGAGTTGTATTGAAACCAGCCTGTGATCTAAACCAGCGGGAGGTCAAATTAAGATTTGGTCCGAATGCTCTGTTCGGTTGAGGATCTGGACATTTGTGTGGAGTAAATAGATCGAATTGTGGACACGTAGTCATAGGATTGTTGCATAATGCATGCTGATTTGTCAAATATTCTGTCACAATGGTACCGAGTGTAATAGTGGGTGCAACTGGCTCATCTGTCATGGTTGTCTCTGGAACTGACGAAATTTGCTTTTGTAATGATCTCGCTGAAGTGGACGAAGAACTTGCATTGTTACTTGTTGACGCTCCTGGAGTGTTGGTTGATTTTTTAACTAGCTTAATTGGAGTTATTGGTTCTAAGAAACACCCATTCATATTTGTTTCGTTGCCTGCCTCGGATATAGCCACTCCATTAATTGCTGAATTCACATCTTGCATTCGATTTCGCAGTCGATTACGTGCGATTACATTTGTTGGCAAAACCTTATAGTCAAACGGTGATTGGTGAAAGCTTTTCGTAAGTGTTGTCGATGTAGTTAGACCAGCTTCTTTTTGTAACATTTGGGCAGTCCCAGTGAGACCCTTTGATTCTAAGTGATCGTGTATAAGTTGGAATAATTGTTGTTCGTTGTACTGAATTTTAGTTTGTGCAACAACATTTGCTTTATGAATATTTGCCAATGAAGGATCTAACTGATTGTTAAAAGGTTTTTCTTTTCCAGAAACCCTCTCTAGCAATTCCAAAGCGTACTTTTGAAAGATAACATGTTCAGTACGTTTTTCTTGCAATATTGGATCTCGCATTAAGTGCTGAATCTGTCCATTAGCAAACAACGGCAATTTACCAACAATTTGTCGCACTCGCTCAGAACGTGCAAGTCCAGCTAGAGCTCGACACGCCATTCCACGTATACAATCGGCATCGGTAAGAGGAACTTTTATTTGCATTAACTGAAGAAGAATGATTATACCATTATTAGAGCAAACAGATTCCCAAACTTTTTCAACAAGTTCTTCAGAGATTTTGCTGCTATTATTTTTTTTCTTCGGATTAACGTAACATTTTATTAATGAAGCAGGTTGAGTCTATGTAAATGCAAGGAATCGTCAAATATTTGTAACACATTTGCTGTAAAGAATTAAACTTACTCTTGTAATTGGTGAGCACACACAATGACATAAAACGGCTAAGGCAGATTTTTGTACATCAGAATCATTAGTAATTTCTCCAACAGCAGCACCCAAAATAGCATGAATGCCTGAAGACGAAGGGTTATCTGGTAACTCAAGGCTTTCACAAAATGCTAGGAAAACTTTCGGCACAACACAGCAAATGGAGAGGACATCCAGGGCGGATCGTACTGTTTCTGCTCTAAAATTTTTAATTATTTATACAAAATATTATTATTATGTTCAGATCAGAAGGAGAATAGAGTTTATTGCATTCTTCGTCGTAAAAGACGTAAAAGAACCCTATCATTTAAGATCTGCAATTAATTGAATAAAAAGATGAATTTTATTTTTTATTTTACCTTAGAACTTCAACTTCAAATACAATTCTCACTCAGTTAAGAAGTCTTTAATAATACAATCATTTTAAACAGTTTAAAGACTAACCCCTTGAACAGAACGAATCTAGCTGCAGCTTGCAGCAAGTAAATGCAAAGATAACTGTATTCGCAAAATTCAATTAAGAGATCATTAATCAATAATTACAGTGTTATTTTGAAGTTATTATCAGGAAAGTGTAATAACTAGGAAACTCGATTTTATTTTATTTATATAATATCAAAAACGGAATATTTTGAAAAGTTTTCAAGACTTTTGGGCCAAATTTATATATGGGATGTTTATGAATTAAAATACATTTATATTTCCTCGTTCTCAAGTAGCTAGGTATCTATGAACTTTGCTATCGCCAAATCTAGTTCTTGCGTTCAGGTGACGATATATACATAGGTTCGTTTTGAAAAAAAAAATACATGTCTACATCGGGGAACTGGTACTGAGCTCTTTGAAACCAAAAATTCTTCGACACAAATTTGCCGCAGTGTACGAGGAGGGCGAACATCCATCGAATATACAATACTGCTTAAGCCAAGAGAGTTCGAGGCAAAAGGGCTGACCGAACCTCTGGTTTTGAGGGCAAGCCTAATTCCCAAATTCCGTGATCTGTGATCAGAGGACTATTATCCAGGGAGGAGTGAAAACCGATTTCGAATAACGCGATTACCCTAGGAGTTGCATTCATATTTTGTTTTCGATGCACTGTTTAATCACTAAGGCCGCGCCTATAATCTTTACTGAAGCTTTCGGCACCTATACTTCTTTTTTTTACCATCCTTCACATCTAAAATCTGTTGTGGGGTCTCGATCTATAAGGTTTTTCTTTTTATAATACAATTTCTAAATACTACTGGAATAAATCAGTGAAGTAGAAGACCCAGCATTATTCAATTGTAATTTCAGTCAGAGGTCAAAAATAATAAAGGTATTAATGCAACGGGACGTCGTTAACATAGTAAAGTTGTAAACTGATTTAGTCCAATTTTCCATACGAATTGTGACAGAATTACGAAGTTTAAAACATTACTAAGGCTTTACGCCGTTGTATGAATACCCTTAATCATTATTAAGTATTTTAATGTTGTTCGATATAGTTCACGTTTTATTTTAGTAAAAATATCGATGCAAGGTGGACTGAGCTTAATAAAAATTGTGTATTGACAAGGTCTTCCTAGTCAACTGATGAGCGCCAGTTTTAATTGATATTCAAGAGGGAAAAATGTACAATGTAAAATTTGGGTGACGATAATTGGGTTGGAGTTCTGCTCTGCTTGCAATTTAATTGCGGATCAATGCACCATGAACAAATTAACAACTTTTTACGGTTAATGGTAACTTACCTGCCAGCATTATTCCATTCGTAAGACATTGCTATAACTTTTAGTATTAGCTGTATGCCACCAAGTTTCAACAGTTGATCAACTGGAGCCCAATGCCCACGCACCGGAGTGTTCTCCTGAAGGGTTCTAACTTGTTCACTTATTTGTTCTAAAGTCACTTTATTGGCTTTCGTTGCTGAATTTGAAAACTCCGTTGATGTCGGACACTGTTGTCGCATAAACAAATTGTATTTATAAAACAAATGACTTTCCATATAACGTTTTAATGCGACAAAAACATGTCGCACAAATTGTCGTGACGCACATTCCAAGTCCTCATTAAGAGATGTCACTGATTCTTCTTCGTCATTTGCAGGTGGATTAACGATCTTCAAAACAGAAATCTTTAAAAAAGGAATTAATTTATTAAAAACAAAACGATAATCAACAACTTGTGATATATACACTTACAACATTATAAAGTTTTCTAAGGCCGTCTTGAGCATCAAATTCATCTAAGATCACTTTAAATTGGAAACTTAAACCAAAGAACATTGTAGCATGGCATTTTCCAGAATCATACGAGCGGCCAAGCAACCAAAGAGCATATTTAACTAAGTCAGTTATCATTGCTTTTGGCATTGTACAGATTCGTTCCATGGCATCTTCACAATATGCTAAATAATACAAAGTAATTGAAACTCCTGTTGAAGCTATACTTGGGCGAGGAACTTTAAGAAGAAGCTAAAAACGACATTAAATCTAAAAATATCTATAAGTGATGCTAAAAAAAAAACTAACCTGTAAACCACCATGAGTAATAAATTCTAATGCAAACTTTTTGTGACATAACAAAGATGCCAAATATTTCAATGCTTCGAAGGCAAGGCAAGTATCTCGTTTGTCTAGGTTTCTTATATACCCACATATCAGTTGCATTGTCTTGTTTTCAAATACTAGCCCAAGAAACTCTTGATATTCGCCCATTGATGTAAGGTATCTTATAATAAGCATTTGACTTGTGTCTGCTGAATAAGGATGAATTGGTATGTACATTCGTTTCAGGCATTTCTGCGATCCTCCGGCATCACGAGATGTTTCATGAAGCATTGACATGTTTGAGGTACTTGGAAAGCTATCAAGAGTTCCGTTGTGAGTTTTGAATGCAGCACTTTCTTCTTCGATTGGTGCAGGACTAGCAGGTGCTGAGTCTGCCATCCATGCCGGTAAAATTCTCTCAAATTTGTCTTCTTGTTCCGTAATCGAATTATTTAAACTAGGAGGGTGGACATTTTCAGGCATGAGGTTACCAGCTTGAAACGCATGGAGTCTTTTTAACATTTTGGGCACGAGACGTGTGTTAAGTTCTCGAAATGTGACCGCTATATCTGTAACTTCCATTGCAGCAGCAAGTAGACCAGTCGCATAACTCTGTAGTGGTTCAACACTTTCTTCAGCCCACCCATAAATTCGATTTATAAGATTATCATATTCCACTTGGAAGACAGCAGAGGTTTCAAGACCAGGCATTATAACCAAAATGAGTCGACAGGCAATAATATTAAGCTCTAGTGATTTCTTCTGTATGTTTTGGCGAGTGAAATAATTGTCACGAAGATAATCGTTGACAAGCTAATAAAAAAAGAATAATTTTTAAATTTTAACTGAAAGTCATTAAATAATACGAGTATGTTCAAATAGTAACAAAAGAAATAATTATTGAAGAACCTTGCAAAAGTTTCGAAATAATTCTTGGAAAAATACTGATTTTTTTTTTATTTTTGAAATGAAACTTCTTTGGGCGCATTTAGTACAAAATTTCCAGGTTGCAGTGTAAATTAATTAACATCAAGTATTTTTCAGCTCTGTTTTACTGCCACGCTGATGCAAATATAAATGCATTAGTGAAATTAAAAAATCGGTCGGGGTTTGACAAAGACAGAGCCAATTAAAAGAAACGGTTTCTAAAATCAAAATAAAATGCACGACTGGATCGCACGTACTTGCTCTTATGTTCAAGTTGTGTGGGGCTTAAGAACTTTAAAAAATATTCAAGTAATTATAGAAAAAGTATAAAAAGAATTTAAATCGTTCTTTTAATTGTATAAACAGCATGATAAATAACTTAGAGCTCAAAAAAAAGTATGCCATTTGATTACTTGAAAAAATATGAATATATGCAAACAAAAATTTTAAAATCGTTGGAGCCGTTTTCTTAAAAATTAATTTTTTATATATAAAATTTTTGTAACATTTTTCAAAAAAAAATTTGGTATGCCAATTTTGAGTATATATTAATATACATTTAAAACTGAAATTTCAAAACAATTCATCAACCCGTTTTTGAAATATTGAATTTAAAAAAAAAAAATTTGAATCTTTTTTTTAAAATCCAAAATTTATTTTTTCAAAAATTTTGGTATGCAGTATTATTTATATTCTAACAAAGCTTTTGTGCAAAAAATATCATTGAAATCGGATGAGCGGTTAATGAGAAAATCAAAAATAAAAAAAACCGTTATATGGCAGGTACAGTTAATAAATGTTTTTGGTAATTTTTTTTCTTACTAAAAGGAAAATCATACCTACAATAATACACTGATTTTTTTTTATTAAAATCGTTGGAGCCGTTCTTGAGATAAATAAGCTTTTCCTTAACGGTTGTATGGCAAGTACCGTTATTTTTTGAGCTAAAAAAAAAATTTCAATTTCCCCTCTGGAGAGTTACAAAAAAACCTTAAGTCCAAAATTTGAAGAAAATCGCTTCAGTGGTTTAGGCTGTAGGCTGAGGTACATACAGACAGACAGACAGACAGACAGACAGAATTTTGCCACCCACTTTTTTCGTGTTCTCTATCATCGTAATGTCATGTTTGATTGTTATCTCGAAATTTTTTTTTTGCACGAATCCAAAACTTGCCCTATAGTACCTATATCGCAAGTAAAAACCGTTATAACTTCTAAATGTAGCGAAAACGGGAAAATTACCTCTTAAGTTTTTCGACTTAAAATTACCCATGATTTCTCTCTGCGGTGGTGACTGTAGGACACCCTGTATATAACTTTCAATTGAGTGGGATTGAGTGGAATTTTGTCAAAGAGAGATAAAACAGAAACGCATTTCTTGGTGTAAGAACATTTATAACGGATTATGTGAAAACAAAAATAAATATGTGAAGCCGAAAACGATTTTTTATCAAATTCAATGGAAAGTGTGATCAAAAATTTTGTTCTACATTTTACTGCGCTTAGCTGTGTTGAACAAATGAGTCAGTGGTTTCATAGCGATAAATCCAACAGCTTAACTGGAAATTTTTATCGATATAATTTCATTAAAAGATTCGATCGACTTGACTACTGAACAAAGTTTATACTGTTTTACTTCTCAAAAACACGTAATTGAAACAATAACAAAAAAACATATAGGAACGTAAGGCAAGGTGTTTTGCGATTTCGCAGACTGCAAGTTAGTACTTCCACTTGGAATTAGGCACAGAAATTTGGAAACTTTATTGATATGTTAATAGGAGGGCTATCTGAGAAGATACCTGACCCTACCCCTCACATGTATTGGACCCGTCCGTTAACACCGAAACATGATTAGCGTTAATGACCTGGTTTTCATTCCAGTGCCGAGATTCATCTATTTCAGGGAGTGAGATGAGATGAGATGACTCCCCTTACTCGCCGATTCATCTCACTTCACTCGCAAAAGTGATTCAGCTTTTTAAGTGAAATGAGTAAGTTCGAATTTAGTTTCGAACATGAGACAAAGAATAAATATAATAGAGCCAAATTCAACCTCCTTGTCACACTCGTACGTTTGATATTCTGTTTCAATGGACGCGAAATGAAATAACAAATACAACAATGTAAACATTGAAATATTAGGGGTATTCATGCAACTGCGTAAAGCTAGAACTATAATGCTCGGAGGGGCACTTAAGTGGTCGGAAGAAAACAAGCGAATACACGGAAAGCATTTGACGCGACTATAATTGCGAAGTGGAGCGTTTCGTCAAGTTTCGTTCAACTTTGGTTACGGAAGTGAGGTGCGCTCCCGAGCGCACCTCACTTAAGTAAAACTGACATTTGGTGAAATTGGAATGCCAAAAAGAGAAAGATGATAGTTACATTATGGGTGTGTTCCCCTTTTTTCGGTACGGAAAGCTACTTTTCGTTGGTTTTTGACATTAGCTTCAGTGCCCTTCCGACTATTATAGTTCTACCTTAAAACACTAGATAAGTTTACGATTTGGTTAATTTTATCTTTTGGTTAATGAACTGTCAAATTTTGTATGGGAAATGGTTTACACAATTTAGTTAATTTTATCCAAGGATTTAGCTGCGGAAAATTAACCAAATATTCTTATCCAAACGTCATTGTGACTTTTAGAGATTGAATTAGGCGTGTTTGTGACTTTTAGAATTAGGCATGTTAAGAGACATGATATAAATGATATCTCGGAGAACTAAAAAAGCACTGAATGTGTTCTGTAATTATTGCATTGCAATTAGTTGGTGATAAAAGTTGTGAATTAAAACGTAGTTTACACAAAAAAAAAAAAAAAAAAAAATAATTAGAAGGTCTACATTTTCTCTTCGATTAAAGCCTCTGCCCAAATTATAGCGAAGCATTCACAAAGACAGTTTTTTGTTGTTTTTTAGAATTGAGATCATTCACTTTAATTTCGTGTTGGTTTGGGAAAGCCTTTAGGAAAGCTACTTTTCGTAAATTATTATGGTACAACTATAAATTCTCACCCAAACCAATGCGAACCTTTCGTTGACGACGACGAACGTGTTGTTTTCATTTACAACAACGTGTTGTTATTAATGTTTTTGTTGTGGTCAACGAATGATTCGCACTGGTTCGGGAGATTCTAAATAGTCGGAAGCTGTTAGAAACAGATTTCATTAGATAGCCAATGCAAAGTATCTTTCCATTGAATAACTACAAATAGAAGGGACACCGGGCAAAACGTCCACTAGGTGGCCTGGTTTGGCAGTCTGTCGCTGCAATCGCTCTATCAAATACAACACCCCTTTAATAAATTTGTTCCTTAAAAGTTTGTTCCTTTTGGGAAATTTCGTGAAAATGAACAACAACAACGAATTGAACAGCCGTTTTAGTTTTGCTTTTGAGGTATTTTTTTCAATGCCATTCGAGGACTCAAGGTTAATGAAAATATGGGGTAGAAATAAAAATTATATTTTCTTTTCTGGGTTGTGTGTTGTCCAGTAAATAAAATTTGTTGTTAGTGTTTTCTTGCAATTTGGGATGTTAACGATGATGGCTTTGTTTTGTTTTTTTATATCTTGAGATGCATAGACAAGAAATAATAAATTTTTTTTTTTTAATTTGAAAACATAAGTCTCAAGCAGGGTTGCCACTTCTCAGAAATTTTTTCGCAGTAGATTTGCAGAAAAAGTGCAGTAGATTCAATATTTTCGCAGTAGATACAGTGGTGGCCATAGAATTACAAACAAAAATTTTGTAACAATGTTACATTGCAAAACTTTTTTTTAGGAAATTTGATGAGGTTGGTTAGTGGTTCTTTTAATAGACCATGACATATAGTACACTTCTAAATGTTCGATGAAAAATTAATATTTTGTAGGGAATCCCTTATTTTTTGTCACTACAGCTAATCTTGCCTGCATACTTTCTAGCAAGGCGTGGCATCTTGATAAGGGTATACTCTCCCAGACTTCCTTCATATTTTCAAAAAGTTCCTCAGAATTTTTTTTGGGTTCTTGGACTTTAGCCTTCTCTCCACGTCTGCCCACAAGTTCTCGATAGGATTCAAGTCTGGACTTTGGGCGGGCCAATCCAAAACATTAGTTTTTGTATCAAAAAATCACTGCTTAACAATCCGTGCTGTATGCTTTGGATCGTTATCGTGCTGGAAAACATAACTAATGGGCATGTGTGCAAATGAATAAGGCTACATGACATTTTCCAAGATGCCTTTATAAATATGTTGGTCCATTCGACCATATATTCTTACTATTGGGCCAACTCCATGTCACGAGAACGCACCCCAAACCATTATGTTTCCTCCTACATGCTTAACGGTCTTTAAAGTATATTTAGGATCCAATTCCTTCTACTGAGGGCGTCTAACATACACTTTACCATCTGACCCGAACAAGTTAAATTTGGATTCATCACTCCAAAGTATGTTTTTCCAGAATCCCATGGCTTTATTTGCGTGAAGCTTAGCGAACATCAAACGCCTCTTCAAATTCTTTTTGGAAACATGTGGTTTTTTCCTGGCAATGCATCCACGTGGCCCATGTTCTAGAAGTCGGAACCTTATGGTTCAAGCTGATAGCTCTTGACCCAATTGCAGCGAAACAACCTCTTTTATTTTTGCAGAAGTCAAAAAAGGATCAGCTTTGCTAATTCAGCATATCAATCTGTCCTCTTTTGGCGTGGATTTTCGATCTTTTGGTTTTCTTTTTGGGTTTTCAAAGCGCCAGTCCTTTTATTGACTTGAATAGCATCAAATGCCATTTTTTTCGAGCAACTAAATCTTTTTGCTATGGAATCAATTGACTCGTTTTCGTTTTGATAGCACTGCACTATGAGCTTACGGAGTTCTGGACTACAAGACTTATTTTTGCCCATTTTCGTCGCTGTATTTTTAATTAATTAATATTAATATTATAAAAATAATCAAAAAAAAAAACTTAAAACAATCAACTCACATTGATAATAATTTTCTTTATTTTTAAATTTTCCAATTCTTTTGTCGTTTCTAATTTCGTGTCCAGCAAAAATGTCGACTATAAATGAATTTTCTAAAATATCGGTGTTTTATAAACTGTTCGCGTTCAAGGAAACTCATATTTAGAACAAACATGTCACCTGTCAAAGACCAACGACACAAGCCACGCACGCTGGTGCTTACAAAAAATATTATGGTTGATAAAGTGCGTTTAGAATTGTTGTTTCTAATTCTATGGCCACCACTGTATCTTTATTTATTTATTTTTTCAAAAATCTAAGTATGTCATTCGACAAAAACTGATAAATACAAAAAATATAACATTTATTTTTCTTCAAAACATAAAAAGAACAAACAAAATAGCTATAAATTAAACATATCATATTATTATTAAGGCGTGAAGGGTAATTTTGTTCGGAAAATCAAGTGCAGTAGATTTTATTTTGAGGCAGCAGATTGATTTTGAGAAAAAATGCAGTAGATCTACTGCAATTGCAGTAAAGTGGCAACCCTGGTCTCAAGTGGTACATACACACAACACAAGTGTGCACTCTTTGATTTTTAGTGTGGTGGGTCGATCGGTGGTATATGTGTGGCGGAGTGTGTGCACACTTATGTGCTGTGAATGGCCACGTTCAAACACCGAACTTAAGCGATCTGGATAGGTTTGTGTTGTTGTAATCCCTTGTTAAAACACAGCTAATGAAGAAACAGCTGTTGGCAGAAAAAAGATCCCAAGCTATCCCAAAAATTTTAGGATACAAAGCTATCCTATGAGAAATGTCAACAACAGCTGACTTGCGTTCAAACACATACATGGATACAAAGCTATCCTAGATAGGCTATCCATTCAAACATTGAACGCGCCCAATGGGTCGTTTTATATTTATATGCAGGAAGGTACCTGTTCCATCTTCTTTTAAATTTTTCGTTGATTTTCACGGATCCTTATCAATTAATATAGATTATCGAGTAGGTAGGTACTCAATTTTCAATTCGTACCTATTTATTACATAGGTACCTGCCATCTGTCACATAAAAATAATTAAATAATGGTTTATAATTTGTTCTCATTTATTGTTTTTTCAACGATTTTGGAATAAATGTAGGTACATACAGACATTGTTATTTTTAAGATAAGAAAAATAAAAATTATAAGTATTATTATGTACTTAATAAATAAAAAAAGGAAACTAAAGCAACCAGTGATAGTAAAGATGTAGGTAGTTTTTTTTTAATTAAAGTTTTGTTTTTACTGTACCCAAATGAAAAATGTTTGAAATTTAAAACTAAAACCGTGAAACAGGGTGTAGAACACATTTGAAGGTATGTAGGTATGTAACTCCCTTTTTTTAGTAACTAAGCGATAAAAATCTGATGTTTTTCTTTTAAATAGAAGGATACACTTTAAGTGGACTTTTGAGAGTTAGATATTCTGATTTGAATTTGGCCATAATTTAATTTAAATTAAAAAATCGCATGTATGTACACTAGTTAAAATTAAATAAAAGAGAAACCGTTTTGTATCTTTTTGTTGCTGTATGGCGGTGAGACGGACACCAAACACCAATATATTCAAAATGCACCTATACCTACATGTGCGTTCATTCACAAAAGAAAATCAAAGCACAAATTGAAGAAAAAAAATATGTATCCTTTCTTCGCTGTATCTACATATGTATCTACTCGTACATATGTATCTATATCTCTAAGAAAAATACAAAAGGATTTATTTGAGACTCACTTAGTCGAGAAGAAAACCAATTATTGTGTGAAAAGAAAATTATAGCTTCATGAGCGGCCACTGGATATGATTGGTGCGACTGTCGTTTGAGCAATGTTCGGTGTCCCCTTCTATTTGTAATTATTCAATGATCTTTCTGAACTGTCAAAATCAGAACAAAGCCATAATTCACTGTTTCTCTTTTTTTCGTTCCTACCTCAACAAATTTCAGTTTCACTTCCACGAAGTGTACTCGGGGGCGCTCTATTCACTTCCGAAAGCAAAAGTTAACGAAAATGAAGAAAAGTACATTATGGGCGTGACATATGATTTGTATGTATTCGCTGATTTACATCCGACCACTGCCGTGAGCTTGCGACTAATATATTTCTACCTTACAACGCGACTATTGTCATTTATATTAAGGTAGAACTATAATAATTGTTGATAGTTTACTGAAGTGGTCGGTTGATGAAAATCATGAAAACATGAAAATCATACTCATCTCACGGGAGTGAAACTGACATTTGGTGAAGTTGGAACGAAAAAAAGAGAGGGATGATTCATTTTACTTAAGTGGAATATTCCTCAATTCCTCTTTTGACTGTTTGGAAAGCAACTTTTCGTGGGTTTTATCCCATTGGTTTTGGCAGGCAAAAATTTCGTTGACGTTCCAAATATTTCGCATTGGTTTGAGAAAGCCTTAATAGTTCTAGCTTTACATTTTGTTTTATCCTTCCGAGTTTCCGACTTCACGTTGGTTCGGGAGAGGTTCTCTATTTAAAAATTACTATGTTTACAAGCAGGATCGGGAGCTCCAGGTTTTTGTCACTTGAGTTGAGTTGAAATGGTATTGGGATTCCAGCAAAATGAATGGCATTGATGTATTTATTTCAATACAAAACAAATATAATTGAATTAACAGGAGTACTAACTACACGTATCTATTAAAACAAATATATATTTGTACACACACATGCAAATAAACATACCATAATGCATTATCTGTGAAACCAACTCCTTGACCCAAGCCGAACGCGCCCAAACATTTGACATTTAACGAACAGCTGATTCAATTACACAGCATTTAACCAAATTAATAAAAAGGTCGTTCATGCAAACTTTTGCGTAAACTTATCATTTTACTCAATTTGTAAACTTACGACGTTGCATGAATACCCTTATTAATAATGGAGTATTTTTTGTATCAATTATTTTTTTTTTCGTAATTAAAGTTGAATGTGAGTTTTCACCCTTGAGAAATATAATTCTATTTTACATTATGTGCATATGCTAATAAAATAAGATTTTACAATCAATTAAAGGGTAGTTGTTTTTATCTGCATTGTTGTTTTTTTATTTCATTTCTTATCCATGAACAGGAATTCTTGAGAAAAGCACACATACCTATCCAAAACTGGAAATTTACCAACACATACACCAAGTCACGATGTTCAAAGGGTAGACATGTGCATTCAAGAGGACACAAGCGTCCACAAGCTTTTTTCAAAGCGAACCTCTGTCTATCAACTCCTACTCTCACCTCCCCGCGGTGAACATCGGGTGCCTAGTACCTTTAACTGAAGATGGGGTTCCAATCCCTGTGGACGGTTTTAGGGGGTAGCAAACGAGAGAGGGGGGGAGGAGTGTTCCCACTAAGGCACTTCTCCTTTATCCAGGCGGCAGCGGAAGAATTCTCCAGATGGAATCAACGGTGGCGTCTACAGTTCCAGTTAGGTTGAACTACTTAGTGAACACCTACTACGACATATTCGTAGCTCAGGCCTATAAGGAGCGGTTTATCCGGCTCCCCACCCTTGGAGTTATACTAAGGGTCTGGTCCTCCAGGTTGGGGGTTGTGCGTCGGGGTAACTTCTCTACCACGGAAAACAACAATAGTTCCGAAACAACAGCAAGCCTCGGATATGGATGATTTTAATGTTGATGACCCCAGCAAACAAAACAAGGACAATGAATTTCGGATCTGCACGTGGAATGTCCGGACCTTAAACAGACCACGCGCAGCCGAACAATTAGTGGAGAACCTGGATAGGTTAAAGGCTGATATAACAGCCATCCAGGAAGTGCGATGGGATGGAGAGGGCATACGAAGGATGAAGTCGTGTGACATATACTTCGGTGAGTGCTGCAAGGAGCAGGGTCAGCGACTCTTTGGTTGAGGTTTTGTGGTAAGGGGAAGACTTAGGCAAGAAGTATTGGGCTTCAGAAATGTAAGCGAGCGCCTGGTCACAATCCGCATCAAAGCAAAATTCAAAAATGTTACGTTGATCTGTGCCCACGCCCCAACGGAAGACAAAGATGACTCAACCAAGGAAGATTTCTACGATCTCCTCGAGAGCACGTATGATAGGTGCCCCAAGTACGACGTCAAGATCATTCTTGGCGACTTTAACGCCAAAATCGGAAAGGAAGGCATCTTTGGTTCTATAGTCGGAGGACACAGCCTGCACGACAACTTTTCCGGTAACGGACTCAGGCTGATTGACTTTGCGGCAGGGCGTTACATCATCATAGCCAGCACTCGATTCCCACACCTCAATATACACAAAGGGACCTGGCGGTCTCCGGATCAACGAACCGTCAACCAAATTGACCATGTTGCGATAGACGCCAGACATGCTTCCAGTATCCTGGATGTCCGAACGTTCCGAGGGGCCAACATTGACTCGGACCATTACTTGGTTGTAGCTCAAGTACGTATGCGGATATCTATGACGCCACAACACCGAGCGGATGCTGTTAGAAGATATGATGTCGCGAAGCTTAAATCGCAAGAGATTGCCAGGACCTTTGCTGATCAAGTCTCTCTGAACCTTTCAGCAACTCCGCCACCAGCACCAACTGCAGAGGACCAGTGGAAGCACTGCCAACAAGCCATCAGAAGTGCCGCCACTGATGTGCTGGGTTTCACTAGGCGACCACAACGAAACCCCTGGTTCGATGAAGAATGCCGGTTGGCACATGCAGCCAAGAACGAGGCCTACCAATCAATGCTGCAAACTAGAACCAGAGCTGCTGAGAGAACAGCCCGGGAGCTCTACGGGCAACAACGAAGGGAGGAGCGCCGACTTCTCAGGAGGAAAAAGAGAGAGCATGCGAAGCGGGCGGTCGAGTCTATTGAGGACTGTTGCGGTAGGGGGGATGTTCGAAAGTTCTACCGAAGGGTGAGGCAAACTACCCAGGGCTATAAGGCCAGAACAGAAGCCTGCCGAGACGAGAGTGGGAATATGCTAGTAGACACACAGTCAGTGCTGAGGATCTGGAAACAACAGGAGGAGATGATTTGGTAGGGAGTATACACCAACTTATCTCCAAAATTTGGTCGGATGAAAGTATGCCCGATGAATGGAACCTCGGTATAGTGTGCCCCATCCACAAGAAAGGAGATGCTCTGACTTGTGCCAACTACAGAGGTATAAGTCTCCTCAACGTCGCATACAAAATCCTGTCATCTGTGCTGTGTGATCGCTTAAAACCGTTTGTCAACGATCTGATCGGCCCTTATCAGTGTGGTTTTAGGCCCGGCAAATCAACCGTCGATCAAATGTTCACACTTCGACAGATTATGGAAAAAACCCAGGAGTTCCAAATCGATACACACCATCTCTTTATCGATTTCAAAGTCGCGTATGATAGCGTAGACAGAGACGAGCTATACAGAGCCATGTCGCATCTTGGCATCCCTGCCAAACTCGTCCGCTTGTGCAGGATGACGATGGAGAAATCTCGCTGCTCCGTCAAAGTCGGCAAGAACACCACCGAACCATTTGATGTCAAGAAAGGTTTGAGGCAAGGCGATGCGTTATCATGCAACCTGTTTAACATCGTACTTGAAGCAATTGTACGCAACTCGCAAGTCAACAACAGAGGTACAATTTATCAAAAGTCAGTTCAACTACTTGCTTATGCAGATGATATTGACATCATTGGGAGAACGAAGCGAGCTGTTACCGGCGCATTTGCAAGTATTGAATCGGAAGCGGCGAAAATGGGTTTGGCTGTTAATGAGGACAAGACGAAGTATATGCTATCATCGAGAAAAGAATCTCAACATCGTCGACTTGGCCAAAACGTTACGATGGATAGGTACAACTTCGAAGTCGTCAAGGACTTTGTCTACCTGGGCTCCACTATTACATCGCAAAATGACATCAGTGCAGATATCAAACGAAGAATTACTCTTGCCAACCGCTGTTTCTTCGGGCTAAGAAGCCATTTGAGTAGTAAAGCCCTCTCTCAAAGAACCAAGGAGACCTTATATAAGACCCTCATCATCCCGGTTCTGCTATATGGGGCAGAAGCATGGACCCTGTCAAAAACGGATGAGAATCTGCTTGGGTGCTTTGAAAGGAAAATTCTTCGGGTGATCTTCGGTCCAGTATGTATCGATGGAGTATGGAGGAGAAGATTTAAGAACGAGCTTTATGGGCTTTTCAGCGACGTCGACCTAGTCAAAAAGCTGAAAATACAGCGGCTGAGATGGCTGGGACACGTGGAGCGTATGGACACCGACGCACCAGCCCGACGAGTCTTCGAATCTACCCCTGATGGTCTACGCAGCAGAGGAAGACCCCACCTTAGGTGGCGCACACAAGTGGAGAACGCCCTCAACCAACTTGGAGTGCGTAACTGGAGGCAGCTAGCTAGGGACCGAGCTGGCTGGAGAGGCTTGTTGGTTGAGGCCGTAGTCCACCCTGGACTGTAAGCGCCATCTAAAGTAATACACCAAGTCACTGCGGAAATATCTGGCGAGTAATCTGACATTTCATTTCACTCGCTCACTCACTCACTTTTGCTAACTGAATCGATTTTCGACGAAATGTGACTCATCTCACTCACTCCCTGTGGTTTTGAATTAGCTGAATCAGAGAATATCAAATAAAGAAGCCAATCCTTCGTACGTTTCACCCCCCAAAACCCATTTCTTTACATTGTTGTATTTGTAATTTCATTTCGTGTCGAAGAAATAGATGTGAATTGCAACAACAACAAGACCTGTGCTGAATGATGTGCTGAAGACTAGTTGATTCTCTGTGTACGTTTTGCACTGCTTTTCACTAATACTTTGCAAATCTAATACATCAGCTGTTCGCTTCCAGCTTGTAGGCAAATCAAATTGACAGCTGAGGATTGACTTCTTTATTTCATATTCTCTGAGCTGAATCTCGGCACAGGATTATGTTTCAATTAGCCTTTCTAGTAGTCTAAGAGCCGACAACAAATTTTGGGAGTGGAGTTATAACCAAAATCAGAGTATGAGGTTATAACATTATAGATACATTTATCGTGATATCAAATACCAAAGTCTGGCAGGATTTGTTTTAAGCCTTTGGGAGGGGTGGGGGTTAAAAAGTGTTAAGCCCCCTGACTTATTTTCAGGGTTATAATCTCTTCATATCATTTTTAAAAAATCGGATATGATTTCCTGTCATTTTTTCTAAGCATAAACACCAAAATTTTGACGATCCGATTAATAGAACTCAAGATATAACCATTTTACGTAAACCTTATCATCTCTTTTTTGGAGATTTTCAGCAAAACAAAAATCAACAAATAAAGTCTCCACAAAAACGCCAATAAGGTTTGCTTAAAAAGGTTAAATCAAGGGTCTTACTTATCGGACCACCAAGATAAAAGTCTTGAGACTTAGGGAAAATGACAGAGCATCATATTCTATTTTTTTAAATTGAATTGAAGTGTTAATGACCCTACCATTTAAATAGGAAACCAAGCGGATTTTAAACCCCCACCCCCACCAAAGGCTGTA
The DNA here is from genome assembly GCA_963921185.1 of Dasysyrphus tricinctus. Lineage (NCBI taxonomy): Eukaryota > Metazoa > Arthropoda > Insecta > Diptera > Syrphidae > Dasysyrphus > Dasysyrphus tricinctus. Next base: position 173,134,804 of record OY992531.1, on the reverse strand, counting down.
CCTATAATCCCTCATACTCTGATTTTGGTTATACCTCCACTCCCAAAATTTGCTGTCGGCTTTTGGTCTATAGGGTCTTGAGAAGAAAGGAGGTCAGACATAATGGCTTGAAGTCTTTCGGTGCAGTGTACGTGTACTTGCCAGCCTTCGGGATGAATATATATTAGGGTGGTCCTTAATAAGGTTATGTTTAAATTTAAGTTGGTGCGTACCCCTAATTTCTTACAAATAAAGCCTAGTAGACTAAGAGCCCACAGCAGATTTTGGGTGTGAACGATAGCAAAAAAAGAAGTAAAGGCGTCGAAAGCTCCATCATTGTATATCCAATCTATAGCATTCTCATGAAACACGATTTTGTAGTTAGACATTTGGTCGATAGGTTCGCTGTGATCGCCTTACCGAGATCCCTTAACAAAAATTAGTATTACATTTGGACGCATAGATGGCCAGAGCTTTTTTTTTCATGAGAATACTATAGAATTTATATACAATGGCTCCATTAAAGACTATTAAAAAAATCAAAGTCTCGCAGTCCACAACTGGGGCCTTTGCGAGAAACAGTGCATCGAAAAAAAAATATGAATGCAACTTCGAGGATAATTGTGTAAGCCGAAATTGGTTTTCACTCCTCCCTTGAGAAGCAAGCTCCTCGGATCACATATCATGGAATCTGAGACCATTTGAGTGTATAGTTCGATCTACCGGACCGTTCAAAAAATTAAAAATTCTAAGTGAAAAACGGTTTTTTTAATTAGTCTGGCAGGGCGAATTAAACACTCAAATGATCTCAAATTCCGTGATATGGGATCCGCGGAGCTTATCTAGGGAGGGGTGAAAACCAATTTCGGCTAACACGATTTCCCTCGAAGTTGCATTCATATTTTTTTTTTTCGATGCACTGTTTCTCGCAAAGGCCCCAGTTGTGGACTGCAAGACTTTAATTTTTTTAATAGTCTTAAATGAAGCTTTCGACGCCTATACTTCTTTTTTTGCTATCGTTCACACCTAAAATCTGCTGTGGGCTCTCGGTCTATAGTGCGCTGCTGATGCGAAACGAAAAATTCCATACAAAAATGACACAACGAAATCATAAACGAAAAATTTAGTTTTACTTTTCGTTCTGCACTACGCTGTTCGATGAACGAAATGGAAAATTATTGCATATCTTTTGGAGAAGTTTACACTCTTTTTTCGCACACAATTAATTACCCAGGACATTTATTGTGTGCGGAAAAATGATATTTGTGTTTTTTCGTGTGTATTTTTGTTGTTTCTTTCATTACAGCGTGGCTGTCTTTTTTTTCAGTTGCATTTGTTTTGAATATTTGAATTGGTGTAACTGTCAATGAATATTTTTTCGCTGCGTTTTCGTAAGCATTTCGTTGTCTTGTTGGAGACCAACTAAAAATTTCGTTTATAAAAGAAGTCCGTTCACGATCGATCGGAAAAAAAATTAAATTTTACTAGGAATGTTGCACCAGATCGTGAATACTTCTAAAGCTAGCCCTAAACGACGAATATGCTCGCCGAACTTGTTCGTGCTCGCTATATATTCGTTGTGTAGGGGCTGGTTTGCGAACGGTTCGCTGTTGGCGATAAATTTCGATTTTGTCGTGTTCGTTGGCTTCGTGGTTTGCGAACGGTTCGCTGTTGGCGATAAATTTCGATTTTGTCGTGTTCGTTGGCTTCGATGTTCGCGAGCAAACCTTATTTTTGCTATGAACGTGAACCACTTGCGCTACCTTATCGCACATGCGTACGCTTTGAAAAATCAATACGAAACTGGTGGGGACACAGGTCGACGTCAATTTGCGTTCACCACACAATTCTACACAAAATTAAAAAAAAACAATGATGCAATAATTTGATTCTCTACAAATGGCGGAACTTCAAATAACGCAACAAAAATGACGCAACGAAATTATAATAGAAAAATTTAGTTCTGTTTTTTCGTTCTGCAGGACGCTGTTCGACGAGCGAATTTGATTACTGTAGCAGATTATTTGGAGAAGTCTACACTCTTTTTTCGCACACAGTTAATTATCCATTAATGTAATGGATAATTAACTGTAACTGATAGTTAATTATCCATTAATGTAATGGATAATTAACTGTGTGCGAAAAAAGAGTGTAGACTTCTCCAAATAATCTGCTACAAATTCGCTCGTCGAACAGCGTCCTGGGGCCCTACTATGTAACTTTATCCTACTTTCGAATCCATTCGAAAGTTGTTTTCAATGCTAATTATAAGTGGTAATATGTATGAAAGTGGGATTAAATTTTAGTGCTTCCCACTTTGTGCCACAGAATCGTGAATTAGCGCTGTTCTATTTCCGTTTATAAGCGCTGGCTTAAGAATTAGCGAGCTGAGATTTTGCGAATTCGAACGTTTTTATTTTAGAATCGAGTTACATAGTTGGGCCCCTGCAGAACGAAAAAACAGAACTAAATTTTTCTATTATGATTTCGTTGCGTCATTTTTGTTGCGTTATTTGAAGTTCCGCCATTTGTAGAGAATCAAATTATTGCATCATTGTTTTTTTTTTAATTCTGTGTAGAATTGTGTGGTGAACGCAAATTGACGTCGACCTGTGTCCCCATCAGTTTGAGGGGGAAGGAAATATAGTGATCGCGTGGGATTGCGGCACTAAATTAGCATTAAATTATTCCATCATTACATTTTTGAATTTCCGATGTGGCGGACGCAGCTTCACGGACCTCTCAAATTGAAGCAAATTTAATTAATCTAAAATTGCAGAGCGAATTTTTATTCAAAAACTAGCTTTGGATTGCAGTTTTTTGCAATTTTGACGATTTTTGTTCGCCCATTCGGTGTCGAAAACTTGACTATTTATCAGAGTTGAAAACGTTTTTTCCACTGCAATCTTTAGGACTTCAATTAAAAGATTGCATTCTTTAAATTCTTTTTTTAAAAATGCGAATGCGAAAAATGCAGTCGCTATGCTGTCTTTTTCTTGTCTTCGTTCAGAAGTCTTTTGGATTCTTTGAATTTTTGCATTCTTTGACGGTGTTCATACCAGCATGTTCATGTGAGGCGACTCATTTTGATGTCTCTTATTTTTATCTCACTCTCATTTCTTGGAAAGAAAGAGATGGCAAGTGAGGCAGAAGTTTTTAAATTTTTTGAAGATTTCTGCCTCACCTCGCCAACTCTTCGCTTCCAATAAATAAGAATGATATAAAAAAAGAGAGACGTCAAAATGAGTCGCCTCAGGTGAAGCTGGTATGAACACCCGTCTGTTGGATTATTTTGAATTCTTTGCATTCTTTTGCGTTTTGCCCATGTCATTTTTAACAAGCATCAAGGATTTCCCAAACCAATGGGAAACTTTTCGTGACGACGACAAACGAAACAAGAAGAACAACGTGTTGTTTTTAATCATAGCATTGAAGTGTTTTTGATATTTCATCGTCGTCACCAGCAAATGTTTTGCATTGGTTTGGAAAATCCTTAATGCTTGTTAAAAATTACATCCACATAAAATATTTTATCCAAGGCATTTTAACATATTATTATGGAGAGCAAAACGCAAAGGTATGCAATGAATTCAAAAAATTCAAAAGAATGCAAGAATTAAAATAATTCAAAAGACTTCAAAAGAATTTAAAAAAATCAAAGAAATGTAAAAATAATGGACGGCATTGAATGTAAAAAATACCATCTTTTTGTTGAATTCAATGAGAGATTTAAATAGAGTGCATTCGCAAAGATTACAATTTTTACAAACCTGCTATTTATAAGGTCAGCATCATCAGACGCAATGTCTAATATACATATATTGTTACTAGACTGTTAGAGGAATACATTAATTTAACATTGTACCTACATTTTATAATTTGAGAAACATGGAACAAAGTAATTCTAAATGCAATTTGCTACAATGTTTTTGTATCTTCTAAAACTGCTACCGTACTATAAGAGCACTTCTTCACAGAAAACCAATTTTGAGGTTAGAATTCATCATTTTGAAAGAAATACTGACAGATGAAGAGGAGCGTGCGTTTGTTTAGCCACAGCTGTCCTAATAGGAGGTGCCTATTCTTATTATTTTATAAAAACAAATCTAATACAGTCTTCATTGAGGTTCACTGATACCTATAACTGGTAATAATAAATAAGGAATTGCTTGCAAATATACAAAAACATAAACAAATAATTTGCAATTTAATAATTTAAGTAGAACTTGCTTGATTTTTTTACCTTATTCATAAAATGATCTTTTCGAAATAGCTGCTTGAGAAGGAAGCCAAACTGACATTTGGGATCAGTTCGATATGGATGGCGTTCATCAAATGGATCAAGATCCTTGCGCATATAAATTTCAGTTTCCGTTTCAAAAATTTCTGCAAGTCTAGAATTCCATGAAAAAGAGTTACGATATTTTAAATGTCTACAAGCACGTGCATTTGTATTTTGACATGATTGGCGACGTACCTTTTCAATGCTGGGACTGGATCGTATCCCGGATCCGTGTGTTTGGCTTCCCAAATTGTGAAAACGCCATTCATATCTTTGTTCTCGTAAGTGGGTTCAACTTCTTCGAAACCATAAAAAGGGTCCTCCGCAGGTTCTTCTGGCGCAGGTTCAGGTCCAGCTTCCGGGACTTCCTCGACATCTATGTCTTCCATTTCTTCTACAGGTGACGACATTACATGCAACTTTTACTTTGAATTTTGATGCTTGGTCGTGGTTTCAATATGCTTATTAAATTCAAGGATACAAGTCGTAATTTACTTGTTTGTTTTGTTGAAATTTATTGGACCTAATATAATTGTATTTATGCAAATCATGAATAGTATATATAATATTCAAATATATCTTTAATGAATCAGAAGGTTTATGGCGCTTAAAATTAATAAATTTACAATAATCGCCGCTTTACAATTAGATCTGAAATAGTAAATTACAAAAACACACTACTCTACTTCTACACAGCACACACGGGAAACGTCGGGAAATGAAAGCTGTCATAATTTTGAGTGCACATAAAATGAACGCATTCAAAGCGAAATGGTTCAATGGTCACATTCAGGAAGTTGGGAGATAGGATATAATTATACCAGTTTTCATGACGCTTGAGAACATTGACATAAGGTGTGTTTTTTTCCTTGTCCGAATGGGTTTCGACCACTGATCTCTATAATACTATTATAGACGCTGTTTAGATTGGGAAGGCTGAGACCGGTCTCACGGCGGCGGTTTCTGGACAAGAGAAGTGGGGGGTCAGGGATGTCGTGGGGCATGAAGAAAACAAAAACATCCGACTCATGAACCTCATTTATGCTACATTTTCACCTAACGCTAATCTGAGATTTAATAAGATTTACCGCAAATCTCCTTTAAATCTTGAAGATTTACCATACAAATTTATTTCGTTAATCTTGAAGATTAGAAATTAATCTTGTTAAATCTTCCTAGGACAAATACTTTTACAAATCGAACTAACCTATTCCTGTATGGCGCTGAAGGATTCATTTATGGCTGAATTCAGTTCTTCACAGAGGAAACATTCTATCTCACTTCCTCTTTATGAGAAAAAATGAAACACCATTTTCATTTTAAAAGGGGATGTCAAAGTAAATCTTTTTTAAATCTTTTTGTGCGGTGGAAACACCAAATAGATTTATTAAATCTGAGCTGAGATAATCCTTTAGTGGAAACATAGCATTAGTTGTTGTTTCAATGCGCAAAACATTGAAGTTGTTGTTATATCTATAGCTGTGTTTTTTTGCATGTCCAAATAAAATTGTGTGAAAAAAACGACAGCAGAGCAAAACAATTTACATGTTAAATACAACAACAACTATGTCCATATAGAGTTAGCTAAGTCCAGATAATTAACTGGAGTTAACTTTTGTCCCGATAAAAACGGTACTGCCAGACTACCATTGTCGTTGTGTTATCGATAATTTGTATAGAAATGTCAAATGTTTGTTGGTAAGATAGTTCAGAACAAAATGGCAGACCAAGGCAAATGTTGAAATGTCCTGATGTCGTTTTTTTCGCCAAACTCCATATGGACATACAAAAAAACGCAGCTTATGTGTTTTGAGGCACGATGAGACTCACGAGTCCGGCCTCAATTTTCCCAATCTAAACAGACTCATAGAGATCAGTGGTTTCGACGAAAAAAATGACCTCGGGGCTAAGCAATTTACATGTTAAAATCAACAACAACTTAACCCCTTCGGGCTTAGTTAAGCCCAGAGAATTATCGGGGCTTAACTTAAGCCCACACAAAAATTGTGTTACCGGCAGGAAATTCCATTTTTGTTCTATAATGGCGTCGCTAAGCCCCGAAGTCATTTTTTTTCGTCCGATTCCCCCGGGATTGAAAAAAAAACTCACCTATAAATATAATAAAATATCCACTTCATTCGAAGTGTTTTTAATTTTTTAAAATTAAGGTGCCAGTTATAGCTATCATTGAAACTCATCATTGAAAATTTTAATGATTGATTTTGAGAGGTTTAGGAAGTAAAATCAATTATAATTTTGATGGACAGATAAAGCTTAAGACTAAGTTAATATTTTTAGCCAAAAAAATATTTCAAATAGGCCGTACTTTCTACAGAAAAAGACTTTTCTTATTTCAATGATTGAACTACATTACCAATGATCATTGAAAAATCAAAAGTCAATTTTTGTGGAAAGTTGGGACTATTTGAAATTTTTGTTTGACTAAAAATATTTGTAAGTCTTGAGCTTTAATCGTCCATCAAAATAATGAATGATTTTCCTTTCTATACGTCTCAAAATCAATCATTAAAGTTTTCAATGATGAGTTTCAATGAATTCAATTAATTTATTTATATTTTGCTGATTCGGAACCTAAATCTTATACATAGCTAGGTTCCACATAAATACTATGCGATACTATATATTTATGTAAGTTGTACGAAAAAAATTATGTTACACAATAGTAAGTCATCACTTTTGAATTTTAATTAACTTTTCAAGTCGGTTTGCGAGAACGTCAAAATATTGTGAATTTTGGTTAGTTTCTGTGTTTAATCGGATTTAATTTAATTTTGAAAACGGTCTGGAAATAGTAAAGAAAAATGTTTTTTTCTATCCAGATTTTCTCGACAAAACCAAAATGGTCAAAAAAGGTTTTTTTCAGTTTTCAAAAACCACCGAAGGGTCCTCAGTTGTATTGTTGATATAAGCAAGAAACGGAATTTGTGTTAAATAGTTTTAAAAATGAATACAAACAAGCCAGTTTCCATTGTCTCTTTCTTTTTGTTATTATCAAAGTAAATTTGTGCATTCCTTGATTTTTTATTTCAAAAATAAAAGAATTACTTGCTTGCAGCACACATCATACAAATGTTTCAGTGCTCATGTCACTTTTATAGTTTATTTTTTACCTCAACTCACACCAGCAAAAAACCTAGATCTACTTCAAGGTGATCCTAGGACTCTAAAAATACAGAATTAGCTGGCCAGGAAGAGTTCAAGGTTACAATAAGTAGTGTTAGTAGTATTTATTTTCCTTTAATTATTTAACCAATTATCTTCACAATTCTTAGCAAATAAGTCAAAAACAACAGAAAACAAAAGTCTAACATAAATATTTTAAGTGCCACTATTTCTTCCACCTAAGTAATGTTGAACATGAGGATTTTTACGTTTGAGTGTACGTTTGATGCGAACCAAAAAGTGTCACTTAAGGGCTTATGTGGAACATATTTATGTTCCGTATCAGCAAATGGGCCTAAGACCCGTGTGCTGATACGAAACTTAAGCATTTATGTTCTACTTAATTCCTTATGTTCTACTTTTTCCTCTGCGTAAACTGTCACATAAGCTCTAATGTTCTACTTAAATATTTAAGCTTCGTATCAGCAAACTGATGCTTAATGAATTGAGAACAGGATCATTGACATACTATATATGGACTGCCAGTAGCCAACTCACGATGGTTCATCTTCAACAACTAAGCGCCACCAGCGCTTGTTGGAGCAAAACAGAAAAAATGTGTAACTTTTGACAATTGGGTTTGCAGCTTGTTGTCAGCTAATTATCTATTTTTAAAGAACAAATACAAATCTAAACTTTAAAAAGCTATATCCTTTCTTTTTTAAATTAAACAGTTTTAATGTTTTGCGTTTTCAATTTCCATTTTTATTTACATTTACTTTTCCCAATTTTCTTTTCGCTTCCAATTCTTTTGATCTACGTATTATTTAAAACTGGTGATTCGGGAAGATTGCATAAATATTCCATACAAAATCTTAAACATAATGGATCGAAACGACGTTGGAAAGAACTTAAAAGGATTAGCAGAGGTAAGATAAGGTGACTTCGAGGGGCAAAACACAGATCCATACAGCGTCCGCAGCAATCGCTTGAAAGACCTTCAATCCCAGTTGCGTGCTTATCTGTTAGACAATATCTGGTTATGATACCTTTTATGGAGACGAAGCCACGAAAGTTCTCATATTTTGTTCATTTTTTTCTTTTGAACTTTGTTTCAGCTTTGATATTACAAAAGTCTATCCTCACAAGAATAGCCATTTCGATTGACAAACAACTGCTGACGTTGAACTGGAAATTAAAAAATTGAACAATACCTGGACCATCATCACTTTACACTCCGTGTTGGAATAATTATTGGTAAAGTTGTATCTTGAACACTTAACATCACTTTATCGACTATTAAAAAATCTTTTCATCTTCCTCGTTTTTAGCGAACAAGTCCTTCACCAGCTAAATCAGATACTTCCTCCAGCCGTACTTGCAATTTACCGGTGTCAAGTCCTGGAAAGTTTAGTGACACACACGAGCTTTTTCTTATTTTGTTTGCACTTTTTCCACTGATTCGCTATAAAAAATCTTGTTTTGTTCCGTGAATGACGGCTCATGAATGAAATTGTGTACACATCATCAAGCAACCACCCAGCAAACCAAGGGTTGTCACGCAGTATCAACAAATTTTGTGAGCAGGCAGTTCTGAGTGTCAAACCATCATTCAGCGTGTACACATTGTCAGTTCGGTTTGATATCCAACATGGCTGACACTCAGGTTTGATAATGTGTACCACGCTTAAAGGGTATTAAAATAATAAAACAAATATTTTAATACTAGTTTCAGCAAATCTCAACCAGCTACAAAGATAATTTACTGTGCAGTACGACGTAAAAAAAAACAATTACAACTGTGCATGAAATCAACAGAGCCGAACCCTCGAATAATGGACATTCTTAAATGCATGGATTTGAAACCAATCTATCTACTTACTTACTTACTTACTCACTTATCCGGCTCCCGATCCATGAAGGGTCTCTGCCTGAGATATTGCGGTCTTCCATCAGCTGCGGTCCCTCGCACGCTCCCTCCAGTCGTCGAGACCAAGCGCTCTTGCGTCTGTGACCGCCTGGTCCCTATAGCGGAGGCTCGGTCTTCCTGGTCGTCTCGAACCTGGGGGCTGGCATTCGAAGATTTTCTTGGCTGGAGCGTTGTTGTCCATTCGCTCGATGTGGCCGAGCCAATGTAGTCGACGTGTTTTGGCTCTTTGGACTACATCCACATCTTGGTACAGCTCGTACAGTTCACGATTAAATCTTCTCCTCCAGTCGCCCTCTTCGCATATAGGACCAAATATCCGTCGTAGAATTTTTCTCTCGAAAGTGCCCAGGATCAATTCCCCTTTTTTACTTATCGTCCAGCACTCGGCGCCGTAGAGTAGAACTGGTAAAATTAGAGTTTTGTATAGCGTGCACTTTGTCTTTCGAGAAAGGAGTTTTGAACCCATTTGTTTGGCCAAACCGAAGTAGCAGCGGTTCGCTAGGGTAATTCTTCGTCGGATTTCCACTAAGGTGTCGTTCGTGGGATTGATGTTTGTTCCGAGGTAGGTGAATTCCTCGACTACCTCGAAATTACTGCTACCAACAGTGACGTTTTGTCCTAGGCGATGGACAGATGAGGCTTTGTTTGTTGATAGCATATTCTTTGTTTTGTCCTCATTCACTTCAAGACCAACGCGTTTCGCCTGTTCATCAATAGCTGTGAATGCTTCAAGTACAGCTCTCTTGGAACGGCCGATGATGTCGATGTCGTCCGCATAACCAAGCAGTTGAGAAGACCTGTTAAAGATAGTGCCTTCCATGTTAACACCACTCTTGCGCACTATCTGCTCCAGGACTAGGTTGAAGAAATCACATGATAGCGCATCTCCTTGTCTGAACCCTGTACACGTCTGGAATAACTCGGATGAGCTGTTACCCATTTGCACGTTGCACCGCGTATTTTGTAACGTCATGCGGCATAGCTGGATCAGTTTTTCGGGATCCCGAGTTCCGACATCGCCAGTAGAAGCTCTTGGCGACTTATGCTATCATATGCGGCTTTGAAGTCGATGAATAGGTGGTGGGTCTCGACTTGAAATTCGTTGGTCTTTTCCAGGATTTGCCTCAATGTGAAGATTTGGTCTATCGTTGATCTGCCTGGCCTGAAGCCACACTGGTACGTGCCGATCATAGTGTTGCAGAAAGGTTTTAGACGCTCACATAGTACGTTGGATAGGATCTTGTAGGCAACATTAAGCAGGGATATGCCTCTGTAGTTCTTGCAGGACATAGGATCGCCTTTTTTGTATTTATTTATTTATTTAGCTAAATACAAGCGTGCACTTAAGTGTCTACTTAATTCTAAACTTAAATCTAAACTTAATTCTATAGTGGGTTTTTCGTTGTTTTTTTTTTTAATTTTAATTTTATTTCTTTTATTATTGATCTGGGCCCGTAGGCCCACCCACCAGTTTTTTTTTACATAAAAAAACTTAAAAATAAATTCTAAAAATAAATTAAAGACAACAGGGGCTTTGAAATTAGGACGAGTTATAAAGAGAGGTTCGGAGTGAGGAAGAACTGATATGGAAGTTATATTTTGGCTAGTTATATATTGGCTAGACGCAACATTCTTGAGATTGGTTCAAACCGACCATAGCTTGTGCGATGATGAGAAAGGCGGAAGAGAGAAGTGGATCTGAGAGAACGTGGGTTAGTAGTAATAGGAATCATTTCCAAAAGATAGGAAGAATCAATAGTCCCAGCGAGGAGCTGGTGCAGAAAAAGTATGTCAGCATATTCTCGACGTTTTTTTAAGGTTGGCAAATTGATCAATTTTAATCGATCTTCATAAGGGGGTAAGATGAGATTATCAGACCAAGGAAGACCGCGGAGGGCAAATTGAAGAAACCTACGTTGCACAGCTTCAATTCTTTGGGAATGACAGTTCTGATATGGCGACCAAACTTGGCTAGCGTATTCAAGGAGGGGTCTAACAGAAGTTATGTAGAGGGACTTAGTGACATAAGAGTTCGAGAATTCCTTAGACCAACGTTTTATGAAGCCGAGTGAAGAATTGGCCTTGTTAATTATATGGTCAAAATGGGCACGAAAGTTTAGCTGACTGTCGCAAATTACTCTTAAGTCTCGTATAGAACAAACAGATGGAATAGCTACATCATGAAAGTAATAGGTTCGGGAATGTAGGGGTAATCGCTTTCGGGAGAAAGTTATGAACTGGCATTTAGCAACATTAAGTTCTAAAAAATTTTTGTCGCACCAGGTTTGGAATGAAATAAGATCGTTTTGAAGTGAAAGAGAGTCAGAGGGAGTAGAAATGACCTTAATTATTTTCATATCATCAGCGTATATGGAGAGATTTGAATTATTAATTACATTGATGACGTCGTTTATTGTTAAGACAAAGATCAAAGGTCCGAGGTGACTCCCTTGAGGAACATCCGAAGTAGCATAAATGGGATCGGAGACTGAAAATCTAAATATAACTCTATATTGGCGGTTCTCTAGGTATGAACTCAGCCATGAGATGAAAAAGGGTGGAAAACCGAGGGCTCTTAGCTTAAGGTAAATAATTTGATGACATATTTTGTCGAAAGCTTTACTAAAATCTGTGGTTATAACGTGCACTTCATTTCCTCTCTCTAATGCATTTAGAGTCTTAGAAACGAATTCCGTAAGGTTTGTTGTGGTAGATCGGCCTTTTAAAAAGCCATGCTGTTGTGGAGAAAAGATAGATTTGCAGTGAAAGTAAAGAGAGTCGTACACAATACTTTCGAAAAGCTTAGGGATAGAAGAAAGTTTGGCTATGGGACGGTAATTAGCAATATCGTTCTTTACACCTTTTTTATGAACGGGAAAAATAAAAGAATAATTTTGGGAATATGGCTTGAGAAAGTGAAAGGCGGAATAATGCTGCAAGTGGCTGGCAGAGGGAGTTAGCACATTTTTTTAAGAATATGGCAGGTAGACCATCTGGACCAGGAGAGAAGTCATCCTTAAGCAAACTTATCTTTTTGATGATGACATCAACACTAATTTCAACTGTGGCAAGGGAGGTCTGTGGGGTACTTTTAAGGTAGCTAAAAAAACAGTGGTCAGGTTCTTGTGGGTGATCACTGTACGACTGCCTGAAAAAGGAGGCAAAAAGGTATGTGATAATTTTAGGGTCGGCAGATGTCGTGTCCAGGAATTTAAGAGCTGAGGGAAAGCCATCGGACTTACGTTTGACGTTAGTGAATTGATAGAAGCGTCTAGGATCAGAGATCAGGCAGTCTTGCATGCTGTCAACGTATTCAAGGTAAAGAAATTCGCAGAGGGCGGAGAAGCGGCATTGAGCTTGCTGATAGTTCGAGAAGTCGAAAGCAGACTTGGATTGCAGGAAAGTTTTCTATAGTTTGTTTCTGACATTACGAAGGGTACGCAGTTCTTTATTATACCAAGGAGGGGAAGAGGAGACATTTTTACGGGGTACGTAGGGGACCGCCTGTACAAGACAGTTAAAGATAGACTTGTAGAAAAATTCCAAGGCGATATCGATTGAATTATTATTATTCAGGAAGGAACAGAAATCAATATTTTTGATTAGATTATTAAGATAAACGAAGTCAGCGTTGCGGAAATTGAAAAAGAAAGATTTTTCAAACAGTATTGAGTCTTTATCAGGTTCAAAGGAAAATGTGAAGGAAAGCGGAGGATGGAAGCTGTCGAGGGTAGAGAGTAAATGACAGCTTAGGGAAACAAGGGAATTACCGGCATCAGATGAAAAAATTAAGTCAAGCTGCCTCCCTAAGTTGTTAGTAATGCCACTAACCTGGAAAAGACTTAAGTCGAAAAACCGATCGGTAAGTAGGAGCTCCTTTTCAGAGGAGGCATTAACAGGTATAAAAGATGCTTCATCATCTGACGGAGCCCAACGCAGTTGTGGGAGGTTGAAGTCACCAACAATAATAAAATCATCTAGGGGATCTGCGACTTCAATAAGGGAGTCGATTTCATCAACAGCAAGTTGGTAGGCTTGGGTTTGCTGCGAAGGGCGAATATAGCAGCAAACAAAGTATAAATTCCGATTTTTCAGAGATGTTTTTACGCACACAAATTCAAACGAAGATGCGCAAGACTTTTTGATTAGGCAAGCATCAAAACGATTGTGTACTGCTAAAAGAACACCGCGGCCAGAGATATCATTTTGGTTACCTATGACCATCAGCACGAAAGACGGCAAATTCGGAAGAAAATACATAGTTCTTCGTTGAGGATAGAGGGGCAAAGGTTAGTTTCGGTTAAAGCAAAGACATCATATGGAAGTTTTTGAGAATTAATATAAACAGACGTCGTTTTGGTACGAAGGCCCCTTACGTTCTGGTAGTAAAGAGACAAAATACAGGGGACTAGTTAGGGTCTATAATAATTTTTAAAAGTGTTGCGTGTATTTTGAAGATATGAAGTGCGCTTAGAACCGATGTGAGAGGCATACGTTGCAAGGTCTCTAGTGACTGTAGCGGGAGAAATGTTGAAGCCTTCATGGTAACGGATATAGATCTTACGAAGGCAGGCAGGGTCTGTTGGAAGGCCTTCTTTTTGAATAGATACTATTAGATTTGTTTTAGTTTTACCTTCAATACAAACAGAGTCTGGTTTGTCAAATAAATACGCTAGATAAAGCCGAACGTTGTCAAAAAGTTTACTGTCTCGTAAACGAGCCATCATATAACGGCCATCTAGGTCATTTGACATAGGAGATTGTATAGAAAATCTTGAAGTAAGCTTAACAGAAGGAGGAAGCATTGGATCAAAAATTGGGGGGTGAGCAGATAGAGAAGGGGGATCAGGGGTTTTCCTTGGAGTGATATAAGATTCGTGATGATCAGTAGAGCTAGCAGGAGGGTTTAAGGTATGAGAGTGTATGAAGTTTGGGTAATGGTTGTTTGAGGAGGAGTTAGAGGAAACAGGAGTATTAGAAGAAGGTTCAAGGTTAAATGACACACGTTTTTGTATTGGTTGGTTAGAGGAGGAGTAAGAGGAAGCAGGAGTATTAGAAGATGGTTCAAGGTTAAAAGATACGCGTTTTTGTCTTATAAACAGAGGATTAACTGATGTTTTGGGACCAATAAGAGGAGAAAAATTAGGGAAAATGTTAGTTTTGAAACTCCAATTTGGACCAGTGTGTCTGGTGGATGGGTCATTTACAGTGTTAGGTTGTTCATGACTCTTATTGTTAGAATGATTAATCCATTTGTGAATTTTGGCTTTACCTATACAGGCGTTGCGGGACGAAGAAAACAGCCATTCGTATTCGGAGGGAACCAAGATCTTAAAGCTGGAAGAAGAAACTTTCTTACACTCTCCTAGGCTGATAGCATACTTCTGGAGGAAAGACTTTCTGATCCAAGGAACGTCCGCTCTTTTAGGGGTGCCTTTTATGAAAAAGGGAGTGTATTCAGCATTTTTGTTCAACTTCTTGATCCTATTATTCCACTCGGAGATGGCCCATGTTGTCCCAAGTCGACTAATAGTTGGCTCGTCCGCTTCAGGAGACGCGATATGGTTGATCTGTGGTAAGGCAGGGAGTGAGAGTGGGTATGTATGACTATCGGAATGATTGGTCATTTCTGCGAGGATAGACGTGTTATCGATGGATGTGGTGGGTTGAAATGTGATCGGGAATTTCAGCAATTTTGTTGGAGGCCAATGGAAATACGCGCTGCGGCAAGGTCATTGCTGATATCGATTGTTTTGGAAACGAGATCAATAAGCCCAGGAGAGAGTTGACGAAAAACGAATGAAGTAGCTTGAGACGAAGTTTGAAGGTGAACGTCCAGGTCTGTTCGTATGGAGCTTATACTGTTGCTCAAATCCATGAAAGGTTGTGACTTAGGGAAACTAGAGAGGCTGGATTTCATAGCACGATTTAATTTGTTGATGGCACAAGTAATATCATCCGAGTTTTCATTGTTATGGGTCAGAATCGCAAGTTCTTTTTCGATAAGTGCGTGTTTTTCGAGGCAACGTTTGCCATAACTTTCCACAGTGTTATTTACGGTTTCAATATTATTGGAGAAATCGTCAAGAAGATTTAACTGGCCAATGACGTGTTTATGAAATGAGTCATTATCTGTAGAGATTGATTGAATAGAGTCACTTAGGCATTTTACCGCGAGCAACACATGGGAAAGGGATATTACTTTGCATTCGTCACAATAAAAAACAAAGTTGTTGAGGTAGTCTTTAATATGAGGGATAGACCTTTTATTTAAACCAGTGCATGTGGGGTGATACGACTTTCCACATAGGCCGTGACAAACCACTCGGTCAGCAATTTTACCATCGATCGCACACTTTGAGTAATCACAGCAGTTGCTATCCATTATTCGATTTGTTTACTTTTTTTTAACTAATGAGGTCACAGAATTAAATTGTTTAATTAAAAACCAGAGCAGGTCAGGGAATTTGCAAACAAAAACAAAAAAGTATGTAAAATTTGATCTGTTACAATGAAACTGTTACAAGTATTTCACGCAGGTAAGCACAAATTTTCAAAACCAATTGACTGCGGTAGCAGCGATGAAAAGAAAAGTCAAAGAATTTGGGTCAAAAAGTTTGTGATTATAAGTGCAGGGGTAAGCAAACTGAATTATGGTAAATTAAAAGAATTTAAATATTAATTGAATTGGTAAGAGCAAATTAAAACACGTCTGTACTTGGCGGCGACACACGACGAAGATTGTAGATTGTAGATTGGGCATATGGAGCTATTTGACCAGTCGTCGGGCATACTTTCCTCCTCCCAAACTTGGTTGATGAGCTGGTGCATGCACCCTACCAGAACATCTCCTCCATACTTGAAGAGTTCCGCTGGTAGGCCATCTGAGCCGGTGGATTTGTTGTTCTTAAGCTTGTGGATGGCTTTCTTAACCTCTTCAGTACTGGGTGCTGGGACTGGATCTTCATTGACTGGTCTAATGCTTCTTTGTTCCCCTGTCGCCTCCTCTACATAATGCCCACTAAGCAGCTGCTGGAAATGCTGCTTAAACACGTCTACAATTCCCTGTGCTTCGGTGACTAGGTTCCCTTCGCTGTTTCGAAGAGCTTGCGTGCCAGTCCTATAACCAGATGCCAGTTGCTTGGCTGTTTTGTAGAACCGGCGGGCGTTGGTGGCGGTGCTGGACTCTTCGAGATACTTGAGCTGAGACGCTGCGGATGCTCTTTTCTTTCTACGCAGAGTTTTTTTCTCTTTCCTTCTCTTTTCACGGTACTCCTCTCTTGCTGCTCTTGTTTTCCATTGCAGCATTTGCATTCGTGCATTTTCCGTCTCTTGCTTCAATACCGCGCATTCATCATCATACCACGGGTTCTTTATTCTGGGTGGTTGATAGCCTATGGTGGTCTCGGCTGTCTCTTTAATAATGTCGCGATACTGGTTCCACTGGTTGTTGACGCTTGTGGCTGGGTGTACGGCAGAGAGTTTTCCGGTCAATTGCTCACTGTAGTCTCTGGCTTTCTCAGATGTGCTAAGGCATGCGATGTTGAACTTCTTTCTTTGGGCGGTCTTCGGTTTCTTTTCATTGGACAGTTGGGCTCTGAACTTTGTCACAACAAGAAAGTGGTCAGAGTCCACGTTTGCACCTCGGAAAGTTCGCACGTCCACGTCCGTTTGCGCCAATTAGCACGTGGTCGATTTGGTTGGCGGTTCGACCATCTGGAGATCGCCAGGTTGCTGTGTGTATCCTTCGCCTGGGGAACCTAGTGCTTCTTATCACCGTATTACGAGCTGCAGCAAAGTCGATTAGTCGGAAGCCGTTGTCTGTTGTCGTTTCGTGGAGGCTGTGCTTTCCAACTAATCCGCCAAAGATGTTTTCCCTTCCGACTTTAGCATTGAAGTCTCCGAGCACGACTTTGACATCGTACTCCGGACAGGCTCCGTAGGCTCCGTCCAGGAGGTCGTAAAACTCCTCCTTGTTAGACTCCTCAGCTTCATCGGTAGGGGCGTGTGCACATATTAGGCTGATGTTTTGGAAGGTAGCTTTGATGCGGATCACAGCCAGGCGATCGCTTATCGGCTTAAAATCGATGACTTTCGATCTGAGTCGATTTCCCACGACGAATCCGCATCCTAGCATGTGCAGTCTTTGGTGACAGCTGTAATAAATGTCGCAATCTTTTCTTTTCGTTATACCTGATCCTATCCATCGTATCTCCTGGATCGCGGTAATGTCTGCCTTGTACCGCGAGAGGACAGATTCAAGTTTTTGAGTAGCACCTGGTGTTTAGAGTGTCCTTACATTCCAGGTGCATACTCGTAGATCATAGTCCATTTTCGTTCCGGGTCTGGTTGCCATTTGAGGGGGGTTGTTATCCGAGGCTTCCCGCGTCTCTCTCATAACAATTGGTTTTTTTTTACTGTGGTCGGGTCGTTAGCCCAACGCACTAACCTCCAATCTGTAGGGCCATGGGTTTAATGTTGCAATTCTTTCCTTGATCAGCATTCGCACTTACAAGTTTAGCAAGTCCTGGCATAAAGCCATGACCAGTATCCGGCGGCTACCAACTTGGAGGTATTGTAAGCACTTGATGTGTAGGAAAAGATACAGCTCGAGGCCCCCAGTTCCTACAACATCCAACCTTCTATCTACACATGTTGGAAAACGAAAACAATACAAAATTTAGGGCATCCATGATCAAAAAAGTCATTCTTCAAATATTCGCTCATTAAAATTAAATATGTATCAATTCTGTATGGGCTATTCGCTTTTGATTGCAACAAGTTTTAATGGTCATCTTTATCAATTATGTGCTCAAGGTTTGTTAGACTTAAAATTTATTTTAATTTCAAGACTTTTTAAGTTCTTGGAAAATGGTACAACGACAATGAAAAACCAATTGTCATTTATTCTTTCACAACATATACATCTAGGGTTGGACAAAAATTGTTTGCCAATCGGTTTGAATATCCAATGGTTAGTAGAATGTTTCTGGAGGAGTCAGTATGAGCATACGAAAACCACGATACTTTGAAAACTCCAAGCATCATCGTATGAAGTTGAGAATAGCCCAAGCTTTGACCATTCTTAATTATGAATGTCCTGCATGGGATGAATATTATTTATATGCAGTTCTTCAAGAAAATAATCAAACAAATGTTACTTAAATGAGTTCCTTGTTGCAACAACCATAAGCGAGGAGGATCTATTCAATCAAATTGAACAACTAGCTCAACTCTCTACCCGTTGCCAAAGTTCATTGTTTGCCATATCGTATCTGTTCAGTGCGCACCATAAGTGTAGTAACGAGATTGTCAGTAAATTAATTACACTCCTTTTGCGTTGGACAATGGGGTCGAATTTCAATACTCGACTTTATGCTCAGATGGCAGTGTATCATTTGCTTACGCGATTCAAAATCGATAAATTCGACTACATGAAGATTGCCATCGAGAAGGGTTTAAGAGAGAGCCCGAATGCCATCGATAAATTGAATACAGATATGTTCGATTGAACTATCCTCACGTTTTTCATTTCTTAAATAATGCGGAACCAATTCTTTATGTGACTGTTGTGCTTGAATATGAACTTCTGAGTTCAAGCTTAGACTACCTTACAGCTATATTATTCACTCCAGGTGTAAGTAAGGTTTAAGTGAATTTTAAACCTGTCCTAGTAACTCACATTTTTTAAACTTTTCAATTTAAACTTTTGTTCATAATATTCACTCAAAACGCGCATTAAACTCGGTGGATTTAAAATACATTACATCCGGATGTAAAATTGTTTAAACTTGACTATACACCGATTTTAAACATACGGAATGTCAATAATTTGACATTTGCCAGCATGTGTTTCCTGTTTGTTGTTGTATATCAAATTGTATCGTTCAAAATTTGAAAATCCTGATTTGGCGTTTGAAAAACAAATCAAAACAGTGAAATTAATTTATCTCAATTCATAAATTTATACAAAAAAAAAATGTCGAATCGCAAAATAAAAGGTGGGGGTTATGGAAGCAATAACACCGAGCGGGAAAATGATAAAAAAGAGGAAAACGTTTTTTCCATACCGAAAATATTAAATATTTAGGGCGGTATTCACCGACGGCTCATAACTTATGAGGCTCATAAACCTATTCACCAAGCAATAATAGTGAATATTTATGAGCGCTCATAAGACTTATGAGTGGCCCTGACCACTCATAAAGTTATGAGCGCTCTCTCCGAAAACTAATTCGAAAACCTTCGAAGTAACCCTTCAAGAAAATTCACTGACTCATTTTGTCAGTACTTCTTGGATCCTTACAAAAATGAGTCTCGCACGCACACATATTGTAATTCCTTTTGTCTGCAGGAATTTTATTTATTGTTTCAATTTTTTAAGTTCTTTTTGTAATTCACGCGGTGAAAATAATTCTCTTGTCCGTTTGCTGTGAAAATTTGAAAAAAAAAAAAATAGGATAATAAAAGGTGTAGATAATGAATCTGCTCCGAATAGAAAATTACAGAAAAGTGCAGGATTGTGTGTTCTATGAGTAAAAACCTTGCCCAAAATGTTTTTCATTCTGTCACTATGTGTTCTATGATGTTTTTCAGAACAGTTAAGAACAATATTTCCTGCACCTACTTTGTATGGTGGAGAAAATGAGTGAGAAATGTCGAAGTACCAGTACCAGTTGATTTGTTTTTCTGGGATAATAATATGGTAAAATTTATCTCAGAAAAGCTTTTCGGTTGAATCTGACAGTTTTGACAGTTTTCACACATTTATACTGTTCTGGGGCCCAATTCCGCAAGGGTGACTGATTTTCTGTGTACACATTCTATTCACTTCCAAAACAAATATAAATAAATTTGATTGATTGTGCACGCGTTATCTGTCAAAGACTTAAAACTCACACTTGCCGAATCGCAAAAATTGATATGTACACGAATTTCTGTGTATACAGAAAAAAGTCACTCTTGTGGAATTGGGCCCCTGATGTAGTTTTACTTCATTTAACACAGCTAATATAAACCAACATTTGACGTCTATCTCCCCTTGAAGCGAACGAGTCCATTTTGGATCCGCAAACGTAGTAGACAATGTACGAACGAAATAATTAGCGAAACTAAAAAGTAAAGTAAGGACATTTCCCTCTATAAAACAAACTAAAACGTGCAATGACTTCATCCCGAGACAAAACTAAGAAAATAAGTGGAAAGAAATTAAAATTAATGTTGTCACAAAGAATTTATTTATGTGCATGCAACACTCATTTTTTCAAGGATCCAAGAAGTACCGACAAAGTGCGGTCATTTTTGAAAACAGTTTGATTTCACAGTTTAGGGGTACCTGGGGAAGAGAGAGTTGTTCTCATTTTCGAACTTCGAAAAAGAGCTATGAGTGGTTGGTGAATAGCACAAATATTATTTGAGTTAGGAGCCTCATAAACTTAAGAGCCGTTTATGAGTGCTCAGTGAATACCGCCCTTAATCATCGCGCAAACCCGCTTGTACATGCGGTACACTAGACGAGAACGCGTTGATTCTCCATCTGGTCCAGAAATGCATCTTCTGACGACGAAGACATCACCATTTCATTTATAAGGCCTTATTTTGTTGCTTTTATTTTATTTTATCTTTAATAATGTATTTGCGTAAAAACTTCAAATATGATTTTGCTTGGCTAAAATGAGTGAATGTACTGAAAATCTAGTTTACACCCGGGTTAAACTACTTTAACAGCTCCCTGGAGGGCAGTTCAAATTGAATCGGGTTACACACGACAAAGTTTAATAAATAGAGTTTATTACCGAGTTTAAAGAGTGAATATTATGGGCTTGGGTTGAAATTTTGAGACTTAACTCACTTTTAACCAAGGTGTACATTTAAAACCGGATTAATTGAGTGAATAATATGGCTGTTAGTATGTTTGATAATCTAAAAGAGTCGCGCAGACTTTACTTGTTATTACAGATGTACAAAGAAAAATGAACCCTAATAGCCCTATTCTCCCCATCGTCACTGATACCTCACAAGTCACAAGAAGTGGTGAAACTGATTTTGTGACTTTTTCGTATTCTTCCCCTAAAGTCACAACTTGTGAGAGTCATAAAAACAAGCGAAATTGTGATCTCCTCCAGAGCAGGTCACAACTCAAAATTTACTTGAGTTTCTACAAATCATTGAATTATATTCTTGCATTATGTTCTCTGTGCGAAAGAGAACAAAATATATGTATTCTTTCATTTCTTTACCAAAGAATAGGACAAAGGTGCGATATTATTTTGCTTTGTATTAATGAGACAGAGAAACTGTGGTTGTGTTGGTTTAGTTCGTTGCGATTACTGGTAGAGTTGTCGATGTGTGCGCTCGTCGGTCAAAAAGCTACCAACAAAATGCTGTGGTGAGTTTCGTTGTGAGTTTTCTTGGGGGGAGAATCATCATCATCGTGTCCTGTAACCCCGGCTGGGGCATAGGGCGTCAACAAAACGTCTCCATCCTTCACGGTCTGCTGCAAGGTACTTAAGCTGTGGCCACGTCTTTCTCTGGGATTCTGCTTCCGCTAAGACAGTTGATTTCCATGTTGTTCTTGGTCTTCCAACCCGCCGTGCACCCTGAGGATTCCATTCAAAAGACTGCTTTGCAATTTCATCGTTTGGTTTCCTCAGTGTGTGACCAATCCAACGCCATTTACGCTTTCTTATGTCGACGTCCAGCCGCTCTTGACTTGTCCTGCGCCACAATTCCTCATTTGATATTATTTGTGGCCAGCGAATCTTTAGGATGTGGCGAAGACAGCGATTCACAAAAGCCTGCAATTTCTTCGAAATGGTAGACGTGACTTTCCAGGTTTCACAAGCATATAACAGCACGGATTTGACATTGGATTCGAAGAATCTCAACTTAGTGCGTAAGGAGATTTGACTGGATTTCCAAATTGGGGACAGAGTACCGAAGGCAGCACGAGCTTTATTTATTCTACTTTTAACGTCCAGATCCGTACCACCGTTTGCAGAAACAATACTGCCAAGGTAGTTAAATTGTTCCACTACTTCAACTGGCGTCTCCTGTAGAATAATACGCTGCTGTGTGGAGCGGCCTGTGAGCATTATTTTTGTCTTTTTGCTATTTATTCTTAGACCACTCGACTCTCCCTTCACTTGCAGTGTTTGGCACATCCCGTTCAGCCCACTGATGTTATTTGCCAGTAGACATATGTCATCGGCATAGTCTAAATGACTGAGCCTTTCGAACGGTCTCCATTGAATGCCCTGTCGCTCAGCTGTACCAACACTGGCCGTCAATACGTCGTCCATCGCCAGCAGGAAGAGAATTGGCGATAGAACATCCCCTTGTCTCACACCCTGTTGCACTACGAAGGAGTCGGATAGCTGCCCATTGTGCAAAACAAAACACCTCGCGTTGTTGTAGGACTCTTTAATAATGGCAACAATTTTTGGTGGAATTCCTCTACCAAGCAACGATCTCCATATACATTCTCGGTTAACTCGATCAAAGGCCTTTTCAAAATCCACGAACATGAGGTAAAGCGGTGATTGATATTCCATCGACTGCTCGAGGACGATACGCAGGGTGTTGATATGGTCGACACACGATCGACCACTGCGGAAGCCAGCTTGATGCCTCTTGAGTGTAGACTCGATTCTATCCTTTATTCGCTCGAGTATGATTGTTGCCATTAGTTTTGGGAAAACGGACAAAACGGTGATACCACGCCAATTGTTGCAATTCTTTAAGTCACCTTTCTTTGGCAACTTAACAATCACACCATCCTTCCAGTCCCTGGGATAGCTTTCGTTTTCCCAAATGTTTTGTATCAGCGGATGTAAAATACTAGCCGCTGCTACGGGATCGGCTTTCAGGAATTCAGCTGGTATTCCGTCCAGCCCAGCTGCCTTGTTGTTTTTGAGGAGATTTATTGATGTACGAATTTCCGATTCTGACGGGGGTTCGATGTCAATACCCCTATAGGACCTGCGCATCTCGTTTAGTTGGGGCACTTCAGCACTCTGCTCAACTGAATCCTCATTTAGCAGGGCACAAAAATGATCCTTCCATCTACGAAGCTGATCCTCAATTGATACCAAAAGTGTGCCATCCGCATCCATTACAGGATGATTGGTGTTGCTTTTTTTCCCGATAACATCTTTGGCTATTTGGTACAATTCCCGGATATCTCCTCTTCTGGCAGCGCTTTCCGCATAATCTGCGAGTCCATCCAACTTCACCCTCTTGTCACGTCTCACACAGCGGTAGACCATCTTATGTGCAATGTGGTACTCTCTTCGCAAGTCAGCCTTTCGTTGAACATCAGCTTCGGCATTTATTTGGATTTTCAACGATTTGCGAAGTTCGATCTTATCCCAGGTGTCTTGGGATATCCAAGAGTCTCTACGTCTCGTTCGCTTGGGTACAGTTTCGGATCCAGCCTCCATAAAAACACTTTTAATTTCACCCCACATCTCATCAATTGTTGAATTCTGGATTCCATTTAATGACGAGGCTCTGTCGTTAAGGGTGGTGACATAGTTTCGACATATGTTGGGGTCATTTAAAGCATTAGTAATGAATTTTGTGCTCCTTGCTGCATCCTGCGCTGGTTTTTGTACGGCAGCGGTTCGTAGTTTGAGACTCATCAGTACCAAATGGTGGTCGCTTCCCACATCGGCATTTCTTATACTCCGGACATCACACATAGACTTCCTCCATCGCTGCTGAATCATGATATGATCAATTTGGTTTTCGGTTTGACCATCCGGATGCACCCAGGTAATTTTGTTGCACGTCTTATGCTTAAATACAGTCCCACCTATCACAAGACGATTCGCGTTACAAAAGTCGACAAGCAAGTCACCATTTTCATTCCGTGACCCCACGCCATTTCTTCCCATCACGCGTTCCAGTCCGTAATTTTCTGAACCGACTTGGGCATTAAGGTCTCCCATAACGACTATGATGTCGGCTCTCGGAACACTACTGTAAACCGAGTTAAGATGAGTGTAGAACGCGGTTTTGTCTTCCTCGGTCGCTTCATTTGTGGGGGCGTAGCACTGAATTATTGTGACGTTACGAATTTTTGAACGAAACCTTGCTGTCATTAATCTCGCAGAAATGGGCGCCCATGAGATCAAACTACGCCTCGCTTCTTCGTTCAACATAATTCCGACACCATGCAGTCTTTGGCCACCCTCTCTTTCATCTTCCCCGGAATACAGCATTCTCGTCTGTCCAGTGTCTGATCTGTATTCAGCTCTTCCTCTCCACTTAGTTTCGCTTATGCCCAGGATACTGATCTTTAGGCGAAGCATTTCACGCTCAACCTGCTCGTATCTACCATCGCTGTACAAGGATCGAACGTTCCATGCTCCGATTTTCGTACGTATGCGGTAGCCAAAAGTAACATTTGCGCTTCTTGAAAGACTTCTTCTATTTGTCAACGATTCATTTATTATTATGGCGTCTTGATTGACGCTCGTACATGAAGGATGCCGCACCCCCAAATCCGATGTGCGGTTTACTGCAGCCGAAGCTACAGAAGGATTTTCTATAAAAAGATTACCTCTTGGGGACTCATTTCCATTTGTTGTCATAATTCATGTATTTGCATATATCCTTCCACCATGGTGTTTTCCGAGATATGATTAATAACATACATAAGCTCAGATTTGACAGGCACACCCGCCTTTTGTATGGTCAAACACATAACTGCTCGAGGCCGCCCACTATGGGAAAACAGACGCCTTTTGTAGCCGCCCAATATGGGTTACAGACGCTACCTGCTGCTGCCGTTGGCCTTTTACCAAAAAAAAGCTCCTCCGCCACCAGACTATCATGCCGTTGACCGCCACCTGCAGTTCATCCGCCTTAAGGGGGCTTTTAACCATCCCGAGGACAAGTTTGTGCCCTGACCAGCATAGCTGGGTTGTCTGCTTATCCCGGCATCCATTCGGTCCCCCTGCACGTTAGCGTTACCCGCCCTCTACCACGCGGAGGTGTGCATAGGGATTTTCCTATCATTGAGCCTAGGGCCATATGGCGTCCTAGCACTCTCAAGTACTTTTAGAGGGCTATACCAAAAATACCAAATGTTTTTCGAATCACAACAATCCTCACAAGGAGTAGTCACAAGAGCTTGTGACTTGTGATTCCTCACAAGGGGGAGAATCGGGCTATAAAATTGATTCGTATAATTTAGGCCTCAGCAAAGAAGGGAAAGTGGTAAGTTGAACTTTCTTTAAATAAGGCTGTTTTAAATTTTTGTTCGGTAGCAACATGCTGATAGATAGTTGTTGCAAGCCTGATTGATAAACTGCCAAATCTCGGAGGTAAAGCTCGAACATGCGAAGTCCTGGGAATCAAAGAATTGGTTTTGGATTCAGCGAAGCACATGCAAAACAAGGAGTTCAAGAACCTGAGGTGTGGCACAGAGTTTTCGTATACTGTAAGATGTAAATAATAATTCTTTTTACAGTATGACTGCTGAATACTGGGATATCCAATAGCCTTAAAAGAATTTCTGCATACGAAACAGGATCGAAGGATATGAAATTATTGGAGCCGAGCAGACTTCAAATAGTGTGAACTTTATGGAATATAAATTTCCATTATGCAGGTCTTACTAGAATATACATAATGGGGCATATTCATAATATAGATATAAATTAAAGTTTGTCAGATAAAATAAAGTCCAGTTTTTCGTGGCAACAGTTTTAACAATAGCTGTGTTTTTTTGCATATCCAAATAAAATTGTGTGAAAAAAACGACAACAAAGCAAAACAATTTACATGTTTAATACAACAACAACTATGTCCATATAGAGTTAGCTAAGTCCAGATAATTAACGGGAGCTAACTTTTGTCCCGATAAAAACGGTATTGCCAGACTACCATTGTCGTTGTGTTATCGACAATTTGTATAGAAATGTCAAATGTTTGTTGGTAAGATAGTTCAAAACAAAATGGCAGACCAAGGCAAATGTTGAAATGTCCCGATGTCGTTTTTTTTCGACAAACTCGCAGCTAATGTCTATGAATATGCCCTAATCTAGTTAAAATTATGAAATTAATTATATTTCTATTTTTATTTTATAGACATGAAAAAGAAGACATTCCTGCTGATTTGAAACCTTTACCCTGTGGAGATTCCTGAATTTGGGATGGTCCGATCGCTGAAAGTGCATGTCACTAGCGCACTTTTTATGTATGAATATTGTAAGCTGAGTTTAACGGGCCTTTATGAGTGATCCAAGTGCATATTCCATGTATTGTTTTTTACTGTGCTTTTGTTTAAATAAACTTAATTTTTACAAAGAAAAAAAAGAATGCATGATACGCACAGATTTCTTGTACATACATATAAGAACTTTGCTCTTTTTTTAACATTTATGTTTTTGTTATGATCAGCTATAAATGAAGAAAACCAAATTCTCTAACTTTCATCCCTTATAATCTGCCAAAAAATTCAGAGCCTGTAGGTGGGAGGTAGACAAGAAAAAAATTCTATGGGTGGGGTTTAGTATATCCCCCCGCTTGGACGGAAGGGACAATTTTACAAAATAATAGCATAAAATAGAAAAAAATTAATAAGAAACCAACGGCAATACCTGCGGTAATGTTTTGAAGTTTTTTGGAAAGCAAGAAATCCATTCTTACGACTTGTTTTCAAATAAATTTTATTTGATGAACATTGCGAAATGTCATCGTTTGTTGCGAATTAAGTGTAGTAGTGCGGAGTATGAAGTAAAATAGAATGGTAGTTCTTGGATTTGTTCATTTATTGGTTGCAATATGAAGTTTTGTTATTTGATAAGCTTGGCAAGCTTACATACACATACGTATATTTGAGCGTATGTATGTATTAGCTAGCATCGATGCTTTTGAAATGGTACACCTAAAAAGGGGCAACTACGCCACCGGCGCATTCGCGTTGCCCACATTACAAACACTAACTAGCAGAACGAACATCTTTTAGTAGATTTCAGCAAGTGAGAATATTTGTGTGTGTGAAAACATTGGGCCTTATTGCGAGAGTCTATTCGAAAAAATTCGAACAGACAAAAGTCGATCAGAGATTCTTGATAGAATTGAAATTTCTATCAAATAAAAAATACCTACAAATCAAATAGAAAAATATTTACAAATAGATTTTCACAATACTGATAATCGACTCAAAGTCTATTCGACTAAAGTCTATTTTGAATAGACTCTCGCAATAAGGCCCATTCTTTTATAATCTTGTAGTCCGTATTGAATGTTTCTTACGGTCTAGTAATTAGTTCTGTAAGAACTTGGTTGAATGTTTTTATAAGATTTATGAAGTTAGTTTTATAAAAATCTGGTAGAAAAATAACTTTGTTCAGTGATCCAAACAATGTATCGTGACAAACTATTACTCTTAACGAAAACACTCAAGTTGAAGGCCTGCATACAGCTAGAATCAAATAAAAGACAACCATTACAAATTAAAAATAGAAATTTTGTATTTATAACTTTATCTTATTGCTAACTCAACCGTTGAGAAGATTTTGGCTGCGTTTTTTGTATACCATACCGTTGCAACCCAATAAAGATTCTTTGTTGCATCATTGGCATATTTCAATATAGTTTCAGCGGTATCTTGGTAATCATCAACTCTTTTACTCAGGCCCTATGTCGAATGATATAGGAACATAGCGTTCCTCCCAAGAGACAATTGATTCGATAACTCTGTGATTGGAAAACCGTTCCTCTTCAATTTGACTGAGCCAATAAACGATCCTTTTCCAACTTCATCCAGCTGGACTTGGACATTGAACAGAACGTGAGGTGTAATTATCTGCATCACACCGATTATCTCTCGGTATGCTTTGTTATTGGGATAAGCTTTCACTACGCATTCCTAAGCTCCTCAGAAACTTCTTCTTTCGCCGTAAATTACTTTACCACCTCATTTCCTCAGTCTACATATATGTGGTTCAACTTTGGATGCCACAGTCTTGATAATATTCGACGTGGCATAAAAGAAATGAAGATTTGCCTCATTCTGACCCTTTGTGGATTCACCTTTGATGAATCTGGTAGGTATTCCTTGCGCAGTGTGTGGTATTGACGAACATCTACTCAGTGTCCCAGATTTGGATGGATCCATCAACTCCAGTTTCAATAAACGCTGCATCTCGATTGTATATGCATGAAGATGGAATGGTTCTGAGCCCACTTTGAGGAGACTTGAGTCTTAATGACGATTTATTGTTCCTTGCATAGCAAACTCTATATTTTCACCGCCAACCACTAGCACATTACATCCTAACACTAAAAAAAAGGAAATTAAATACAAAATACAAAAAAGTTTGTATTTTTTTGTAATTGAAATAGAAAAAAAAGCTCATAAACGTCAGAAGATGTCAAAATACACCTTTTGTATGGAAATGAAGCTCGACTAGCAGTCCATATATAGTATGTCTATGAACAGGATAGTGTCCATACCTAAAAAAAAATACAAAATTGTCACCTCTATTAGTGAATTCGGCGAATGAGCTTTTGCAACGATTCAACTCATTATCGAGATTTTAGCCATTAGTGAATTCAAGGTAGAAAGTTGAACGACTGTCGGTAACATTACCTGCACCACCGACATTTTGTTTAACAAATTTGATATTAGTGAAATCGCAAACCATTCGCTCTCCATACAAACATGCCCATTTTATATCCGCGCCAATTTTGTCGCGAATCTATACTGTTGATTTTCTTTATATTCCAGAAAATCATTCATTATGACACAGAAATGTAATTTTAGACTTATAATTCTGAATTTAAAAGTATAGTTTAGTTAAAGTAATGCAATATGTTCCCACCAAAATGAAATCCGAGATTTCAGTTGAAAACTTTTGATATTTCAAGTTGATGGAACAAGATTTCATGGAAATTTCAACGAAATCTCAATGAAAACTCTAGATTTCAACGAAATCTTAATGAATCTCCACCAAGTCGAGAACTCAAAATTTTGCAGCTGAAATCTCAGATTTAGTTTTGGTGGGAACATAGTATAAAGTATTTAATGCTATATGTTCCCACCAAAACGAAATCCGAGATTTCAGCTAAAAAATTTCAAGATTTCAAAATGGTGAAGCAGAATTTCATTGAGATTTCGTTGAAGTCCAGAGTTTTTATTGAGATTTCTTTGAAATTTCTATGAAACCTTGTTCCAGTGGCTCAAAATATCAAAAGATTTCAACCGAAATCTCCGATTTCATTTTGGTGGGAACATAGCATAACATTCTTTTTAAAGAAATAAATTGTTTACAATTTTAGGATGATGTTTAGACAGGCTTCATGTGAGGTGACTCATTTTGACGTGAGGACTGCTGAACACTCCTTGAGATTGCGTGTCACGTTTGAAATGTCAATAAATGACAGAAGCGATAATATAGTTCGGAAAATGGTAGGGAAGTTCAGGAATCGATAGTAATAGTTCATTCGGCAAGTTCACTAATTGAGAAAAAACGCGAACACGAATCCAGTGCGAATCCGGTCAACTCTAGGCGTGTTTTTTTATAATCGGGATCTGGATCTGGATCTTCTTTTAACACGTGTTACAAAAACAATTTTAGAAAATTTCCCATTATTTTGTTTTTGTATTACGTGTAAAACTTAATCTAGACCCAGATCCCGATGATAATAAAACACGCCTTCTAGAGGAGTAGAATATTGCGAACTGACTAATCGGCAAGTATATGTCTGTTCGCATACCTCCCAAAACTACGAAATTCTACGAATTTAGTCCAAAAAAGAACTTTACAAGGAGGCCGTTCACTTTGAATTTCATTTATTTTGAATTTAGTCTGTAGCTTGTTGTTTCATTTTGCGCATATAAAAATGGCTTTTTCTCATTCTTTTAGGAAGCCCTTTTGGTATGTTATCTATGCATACAATTTCAGTCAGATTTATGGATTGTTACTGGCCGGCTTCCATATAAAGATATATAACATCTGACAGCTGGCCAATCTAGAGGATAAGAACATTCAGAAATCTGAAAGTCAACATGAAAGATTTAATCTTTGAATACTGCCATTTTTGACAGAGCAACTAAAAGTTGCCTAGTGGACACCAGTCCGTGTTTGACAGTTCGCAGAAAATATCTCGTAGGTCTCGTAGAAAATATAGAAATTCTAGATTTAACAATTTTAATTGATTATTGTTCATGTTTTCTTTTTACCCTGAGGCCACACGAGCCAGTACTGGCTAGCCAGTTGGCTACATATACTAACTGTCAAATTCCTAATCGTGTATAGGCCGTGACGTAGGTGGCATGCCAAACTGACTTCTCTACTGGCCAGCGTTCGGATCTTTTTCCAAATGGAGTAAATCTACTCCGATTTTAAGGAAAGCAATTTAACTACTACGATTTTCCACTTTTTCAAGACTGAAGATGGAACCGCTTCAATTTATCGTCTGTTGGGTGTGGAGTGGCATTTGTGTGCTGTGCTCACTTATCAATCCTGCCATGTTGCAAACTGTCATTAGCGGTTGTATAATGGATTTTTATCTTCGCTTGCTTAAAAAATTACAAAAAAATAAGCATGTAAAATAAGACCACAATATGGAATTATACCGGATTGTTGTTGTATTTAACATGCTACTTCTTTTTATGTGGAGATAAAAATGCAAGAACACACGCACTGACGCCATCACTCCATGCTACATCATTGGCAAAAAACAAGAAAAGCCAAAGTTTCGTTGTCATAAAGAATGTTTCGCATTGGTTTTGAAGAGCCTTAATTTATTTCTATCACAAAAAAAATATTTATCGTAAGAACTCTTATTTTATTTTTCATGTGGATAATCAAACAACGACAAAAAACCCGCATCGGTGAACGTTTCGCGACGGTTTGGGAGAGCCTTTAATCAATTCATTCGGCAGTTTTTTTAACTTTCTTCTTGAACGGAAATAATACTCTACCTTCAACACACCAAACGAAATAAGTGTGGTTCCGGCTTTATTCATCTTTAAATATTTTTTGGATCGCTAGCAAATTTATAAACTTTTGAGTTCTTAAGGATTGTGCATGGACTTTTAGTTTTTATTTTATTAATATTTTGTGAAAGAAAATGGGAGTTAACTTAAGTTTTAGTCCTATTTTTCCAAATATGCTACGAAATAGTACTGCCGAACCCTGTTACTGGCTGCTCTACTGGCTTCCCAACAGGCTACGAAAAAGGCAAGCCAGTTGACGAGCCAGTGGCTCAGGTTTGTATGTGTTAGTAAAAAAATGTGAGTGTATTGCGACTGGCTAGCCAGTACTGGCTCGTGTGGCCTCAGGGTTAAACTGTGAATAGGCTTGTTTATTCATATATGAATAAATACACTAAAACACAATAAATAAATAGAAGAAACACGAATTGTTTTAATTTTTATCTAGTTTTAATTTAAATTTAAATTTTAAAATTAATATCACAACTTTTTTTTTTATATATTTTAATGATTAGCGACGCGTTTCGGAGTGTACCTCCATCTTCGGGCTAGGAACTCAATTTGACATTGGTGTTAATTTGTCAAAGCCGGTGTCTCTCTTTATGGTGTTGTTGTGTTGTTGAAATGTGAGATTATGTGGTGTTGTATTGTTGTCTTCTTTTTTCTATATTGTTTTTAATCGCGGTATCGTAGAGTGGATTAGTTTTAAATGTCAACTTGTCGTTTAGTATTCTGTCCTGTTCTAGTTTGTTGGCTTTATAAATTTCAAATTCTTCTGTTGCGTCTAGTATTTTCCCTTTTTTTTTTGTATGTGCAATGGTTTTAAGTTGGTGTCAAAGTCAGTGTAGTTATGGTTGTTGTCAATTAAATGTTGGGCGAAGGTTGATTTGGTGTTGATTTTAGGTTTATGTTCTAGAAACCTTTCATAAAACGTTCTGCCTGTTTGGCCGATGTAGTATTTGTTACAATCGCCACAATTTAATTTGTAAACTCCTGAGCATGTTTTAGTTTCTTTCTTTGTTTTTTGTTTTAATATGTTTTGGATATTATTATCTGTTTTAAATGAAATATTAATATTTAGTTTTTTGAATTCATATTGTAGTGTTTGTGGTAGTATGTTGGTGAATGTTATTGAAGTATATTTATTTTCAGTGGGTTTGTTATTGCTGATTTTGTTGCTATTTATTTTCTTTTTCTTTTTTGAGACTAGTTTATCAATTATTGTTGTGCTGTAGCCATTTGATTATGCGATGTATTTTATTATGTTGAGTTCGTTGTTGTAATCTTCCTCGTCCATAGGTATATTTAATAACCTATTAATGAAGGCATGATACGCTGCCATTTTTTGGGAATGTGGGTGGTGTGAGTCTTTATGTATTGTGATGTCAGTGGTAGTAGGTTTTCTGTGTACTTTGTATTTAAATTTGTTGTTGTTTTTTGTAATGTTTAAGTCAAGAAAGTTAATTGAGTTATCATTTTCAATTGTTTATTCACTTTATGACCAAGTTAAAACAAGAATTTGTTATTTGCGCATGGAATCGCCTAAACAAATTTATCCACATTCGCAGCTCATGTGAAAGGTACTTAACATCGGAACGCGACAATTGTTCAGTTTATATTTCATGAGCGCTCACTGACCCCGAGGCCACACGAGCAAGTACTTGCAAGCAAGTTGCAATACATACACATTTGCTTACTAACACAAACAAACCCAAGCAACTTGCTTATCAACTGGCATGCAAGTTTTGAAGCCAGTAGTGAAGCAAGTTGAGAAGCAAGTTGGGAGACAAGCAAGTGGAATGCAAGTGGATAGCAAGTGGGAGGCAAGTGGAATGCAAATTACGAATTTGACAGGCAGTGTATGTAGCCAACTTGCTTGCAAGTACTTGCTCGTGTGGCCTCAGGGTGAGCTGACGGAGCAAACATTTTTTTTACTTAGGGCGGTATTCACCGACCACTCATAAACGGCTCTTAAGTTTATGAGGCTCCTAACTCAAATAATATTTGTGCTATTCACCAACCACTCATAGCTCTTTTTCGAAGTTCGAAAATGAGAACAACTCTCTCTTCCCCAGGTACCCCCAAACTATGAAATCAAACTGTTTTCAAAAATTACCGCACTTTGTCGGTACTTCTTGGATCCTTGAAAAAATGAGTGTTGCATGCACATAAATAAATTCTGTGTGACTACAGTAATTTTAATTTCTTTCCACTTATTTTCTTAGTTTTGTCTCGGGGTGAAGATCATTGCACGTTTAAGTTTGTTTTATATAGGGAAATTTTCTTACTTTACTTTTTAGTTTCGCTAATTATTTCGTTCGCACATTGTCTACTACGTTAGCGGATCCAAAATGGACTCGTTCGCTTGAAGGGGAGATAGACGTCAAATGTTGGTTTATATTAGCTGTGTCAAATGAAGAAAAACTACATCAGGGGCCCAATTCCACAAGAATGAGTTTTTTCTGTGTACACAGAAATTCATGTACACATCGATTTTTGCGATTTGGCAAGTGTGAGTTTTAAGTTTTTGACAGATATCGAATGCACAATCAAGCAAATTTATTTATGGCCTCTTCGATTGGCAATCCGGAACAGCGATTCGATACGTGTGAACGCTTCTCATTTTGATTCTGAAATCAAATTCAGAACAATTTTCTGTTCTTTTCAGAACAAGAACTGTCATTCTGTCCCCAATCGAAAAGGCCATTACATTTGTTTTGGGTGTGAATAGAATATGTACACAGAAAATCTTGCGGAACTGGGAACCAGAACAGTATAAATGTGTGAAAACTGTCAAAACTGTCAGATTTAAGCAAAACGTTTTTCTGAGATAAATTTTAGCTTATTATTATCCCAGACAAACAAATCAACTGGTATTTGTACTTCGACATTTCTCAATCATTTTCTCCTTCACAAAAGTAGGTGCAGGAGATATTGTTCTTAACTGTTCTGAAAAACATCATGGAACACATAAGGCGTTTTCCTTTGGAGGTGGCGAAGTACTTGCAAGTACTTTGCCAGCTTTTTTCAATGGAACACATCAAACTGCTTTCACATGTAAAATGTATCTACTAGCACATGAGAGCATGTGCAGTTGGTAGTACTAGATTATGGTTTTCATCTACTCACAACGTACTTTGCCACGGCTAATTATGTGCGCGTGTGAGACTCATTTTTGTAAGGATCCAAGAAGTACCGACAAAATGAGTCAGTGAATTATCTTGAAGGGTTACTTCGAAGGCTTTCGAATTAGTTTTCGGAGAGAGCGCTCATAACTTTATGAGTGGTCAGGACCACTCATAAGTCTTATGAGCGCTCATAAATATTCACTATTATTGCTTGGTGAATAGGTTTATGAGCCTCATAAGTTATGAGCCGTCGGTGAATACCGCCCTTAGTATTTGGGAGCAAAACTGGGGAAATTCTCTGAGCCCTCAGAAATATAAACTGGACAAATTAATAAGGTGTTGAACCCGCCCACTATCTGAGCAAATCGTCGAACGGACCTTTTGAGTTTGACAGAATAGTCTCAGTGCCTTTTCCTCCACGTCTCAACTCAACAGAAGAAGAAATGTTTATTATAAACTTATTGTAAGAAAACAAAACAATGGGACTTCTATTTTTCCTGAGCTATGTGTCTTTTGCTTTACAAATATGTTTTGTAACAGTGGCAATAGGTAATTTTTGAGTAATTATCTTCAATATTCAATTTCCATCAACACGCTGAAGTCTCCATCTATCTATTCTAGCTGCGGGGCTCTATTATCTAGCCGAATTAGTCGAAGAGTATTCAGTTATTGCTAGAAAGACTATATCAGGCATGATTGCCGTAACTACTCTTTTATATATTGCGTTTATATTTTTCGAAAGCCTTTCGTGGACAATGCTCTTGTGTGGGCTTGGCGCCCAGCTGTTCCATTTCTGCATTATGAAGAACTTCCCCTGCATAAATTTTCTATCAATGTCCTTTTGTGGTGCTGTAATTTTCTTGATAATAAATCACTTCTTAGCCTTTCAGTATTTTACAACAAACTTTTATCCGTTTTCAGAGGTTTGTATGCATTTAATTTTTTTTAAGTTTTAATTTTCGAACACTATTTCTAGGTTTTGGCTTACTTTATCCTCTGTTTATGGTTGGTACCATTCGCTTTATTCGTCTCCCTAAGTGCTAATGACAACGTGTTACCAACAGTAAATGATCATATTTTACACAATGGTTTGTTTCAACTCATATTGTTCACAAACATTTATATTGATGTACCTACTTTATTTTTATTAATGGCAGATAATCCTGATGTTGTTTCCAATTACTTCGCCCGAAGACAAAAAAAACAGGGCTTACTTTCATTATTTTCATCTGCAAAAGAAATTTTAGCGGGACGACAAAAGAAGAAGTGATTATTTCTTTGGGCGAATAAAAATTGTGGTTTAACATCTCAACAGAACCTTATGAACGGGATTTTACTTATATCACAGATATTAGAGTTGCGTAGATATCAAATCCAGTACAAGTATAAATTACCATTTTTTCAATAGTTTTAGTTTAAAAGCTGTTTTTCTTCCCAAAATCGAGCCGTTTGGTCGAATAAATGAAAGCTTGTATTTTATTATTATTATTATACATAGTATATAATATTATATTTATTATAATTGAAGCGCTTAGAAGATGAAGGTGCTAAGTGACATTTTTTGAAAAAATCGTTTTTTCGTACAGATGAAGGTCCTATACTCAAACTTAAATTTCTATCTCATCTGCACTTCTCTATTGCCTCTCGATTCAAATTTAGCCAAGGATGAAGGTGTTATATGCCATTGTTTTCTCAAAAAACTTAGTGGAAGAATGTGTTAAACGCGCTTAAGACCTTCATTTATATGCAAAAAAATTTTACCTCACAGTTTTATTTTACTTTATTTTGTGGATGAATGTGCTATGTGAGCAATGGATCACAAATAAATTCGTGGAAAAAGGTATTAAGTACACAAATTTGTAAATATGTCGCAAGTCCTTTGTTTTCAACAAAGAAGAATGTAAGTATAAGAGACACTTGAGTTATGTTACTTTTAAATTGGCCGTATATAATTTTTAAGGTTCTTACCAAAAAAGTTATAGATCAAAAACTTTAAATGCTGATTACTCAAAACTTTGAAAATGTCACTTAGCACCTTCATCTTCTAAGCGCTTCAATTGTTATTAGTTTACACTTCACACAAATTTGATCAAAGTGGGACGTAGCTCTACATCCCACGTAAAAAAAGTAGTCATTTTTCTTTGCTGTGTGTTCGATATCTATCTAACTATAGTATCTGTGCTTATATGTATATCGTCCCCTGATTGCAAGAACTAGGTAACTCAATTTTATATTTTAAATACCATATCGGCAAAAACGGTATTATTTTGTACAGTTTTAAAGACTAATCTTTTTCTATGACAGACAAATATAGAATATTTGTGAAGTTTCAGGAACATACAAATTAAACTTTCCATCGTCCTTCAGTAGCTATGTTTCTATAAAGACTACTATCTACAAAATTTATGAAATTGAGCTACCTAGTTCTTGCAATCAGGTGACGATATTATGTATGATAGTTAACTTAAGGATGGAGGGTTGTCGAAGTAAAATTATTGTTCACGGATGTTAAGGGTGCTATGCCCTTTTCTATGACAAAGATTTGTCACTAACTAAAATAAAATCCTGTTTTTTTAAAGTTGTAAATATTACGTGATATATTATTTTGGTAGTTAATAATTTTTTTAGTTCAATGACTAGAAAACAAAAAAACTTTTAAGTCAAAGACTATCAATAGTGAATCTGTCAGCCTTATTCTGATATCAATCGCGAGAGTTTTACTTATATTCACTTGCCAATATCTGTGTCACTCGAAGAGAATCCGGTTCACTTGTCGGCAATGGTAATAATATACGGTACTAAACTAATGGACCATTCTCCCCGTACACTTCTGATCTGCATACATTATGTAAATAGTTTCGGATTCGTAATTTTTGGTTGTGAAAAATATGGATCCATCAAAAATTATAATTAAAAAACATTTGTAGGGTAGGTTTTGATATGTGTGTGGCGATTATCACATACAACGATTTTTTTTTTATTGGAGAAAACAACAAAATACAGGTACATAGGTTCCAGAAGTCGAGTGAAATTAAAAGGAAATCGACATTTAAAATCGAGTATATTTGTTTTCAGTGTATCCATATTTCGAACATTTTGCTGATTTTGAATCAGTTTTGAACTTAGGTTAGGTTAGGTAGAAGGGCTGATAGTTGATCCCGTTACCGTCACACTTAGGCCTTCTGCACACGACACGTCGCGTCATAGACGTGTACAAGATTCGTCATGCAGCGACGACTTCTCTACGCCCAATCTTCTGCACACGAAGCGTATCGTCAACGTCAAATAATATTGTTTGCAAAAATCTATTTAATTTTGCATTTCATCATTGTATATCCAATCTATAGTATTCTCATGAAACACGATTTTGTAGGTAGACATTTGGTCGATAGGTTCGCTGTGATCGCCTTACCGAGATCCCTTAACAAAAATTAGTATTATATTTGGACGCATAGAAGGCCACGAGCTTTTTTTCATTATGAGAATACTAAGAATTTATATACAATGATTTCATGTCGTTTGCATTAAAGATATCAATCTTTTTATTTATTAAATTCATCTGACCATTGCATTTGTTTTGCAATTGCTGCCCATGCTTTTTCTTTCAAGTCTCTTCTGGAGTATTCTTGCCATGTATTATTATACAAACACTCACTCTCCACCAATAACACAAATTTTTCGATGAATCTGACATTTTCAACAAATTGTCCATGCACATAATGAAACATTTACGACTGGCGTCATCGACAGTGAAGACACTGACACTGCTGTACGACAAGCGATTTGCTGCTTGTGTGCTGTGACGAATATGTGTTGCGTACGCCTCGTGTGCAGTTATTCATTTAAATCAATGTGCGCTGCACACAATCTGCATACAAGCGCAGTACGCGTCTATGACGAGACGCGTCGTGTGCAGATGGCCTTAGATCTATGTAGATCCGTTGTGATATCCTAGGAAATTGTATTCCACTTTATGTAAAAACCTATGTGTTCTGTTAGCAGTCAAGCCATTTAGAGGCGTTGATGAAATTCAGAAGGCTATTAGCCGAAGTTCCAGAAAGTTCCTATAGGTCGTCATAAAAATGATTTCCTAGGTGTTTCTTTCTTAAATGACAGAGTGCTGGGCAGTGGCAAAGGAAGTGTAAGGTATCCTCATGTGCTTCTTCGTCACTGCATCCTCTGCAAAGGTCATCAGTACTGAGCCTCATTTTCTTTTTATGGTATCTCAGTAGGTTTTGTCCGGTGATTATGCTGACAAGGGAACGGAGATGTTTCTTGTCCATTTGCATAATTTTGTGTGTTCTCTGCTTATTGAAATTTGGCCATAACTTTCTAGTTGTGGCGCATGTTTCAAGCAGATTCCATCTTTCATTGGTTTTTTCTAATATTTTGTTACCAATATCCTGTTTGATGCTACAGGTTGGTACTTTGATATTTTGTTCGGCTTGACTTGAATCAAGCGACGAACCCGTTCTCGCCAGCTCATCAGCTCTCTCGTTTCCCTGTTCATCACTGTGACCGGGAACCCAGCAGAGTCTAATGTTATGCTGCATGCCAAGAAAGAACCCTAAGCTCTTCGCGACAGCAAGTCACAAGCTTCGAATGTATCGGTGGCAGAAATTGCTTTTATTGCTGCTTGGCTATCAATAAAGAGGGTGATATCAGCTCGTGGTATCGCCATCATTGATATTTGCGTAGCTGCTTTTGTCACTGCCAAGACCTCGGCTTCGAATACACTGCAAAAGTCCGGAAGTCTGAAGGAGCTAGCTAGTCCCAGAGTTTCCGAGAAAATTCCTGCACCAACTCCAGTGTCCATCTTCGAACCATCAGTGAAGACAGTTATCGTAGATGCATTACTGAAAGGTTGGTTGTTTTCCCACTCCTCTCTATTAGGAAAAGAGGTAGTGAAGGGTCTGTTGAAGTTTAAATGGGGTGTTGTGTAGTCTGTGCAAACATTATTTCCCACATATCTGAAGAATCTGAGTATGGCCTGATGTGCCTTGCTTCCAGCATTTAGTCTGGCTTAGGCGCAGGGCACTGTATGCTGCAGATTCTTGCACGAATAGATCTAGGGGTCTCAAGTTGAGTATCGCTTCCAGTCCCGCTGTGGGAGTGGTTTTCAACGCCCCCGTAATACCTACGCATGCTAATCTTTGAACTTTTGTCAAGGTTTTCAGGTTTGTTGCTTTCTCAGTCGCGTTCCACCAAACTAAATTACCGTAGGTAAGTATCGGTCTAACTATTGCCGTGTACATCCACCTGATAATTTTTGGATTGGGTCCCCAGGATTTACCAAAGATCCTGTTGCAGGAATAGAACGCAACCATAGCTTTCTTTGCTCTCTCTTTAGTGTTGAGACTCCAGTTCTATTTCTTATCAAGGATCACACCCAAGTATTTGGCCTGATCCGAGATTTTGAGTGGAGTCCCTGCAATTGATGGAAATCTAAATATTGGTATTTTTCTTCTGTTAGTGAAGAGAACCAATTCAGTTTTCAATGGATTGACCATTAGACCAAAATTCTTTGCCCATGTGTTGACCTTTGACAGGGCATATTCTATTTGTTCACTAATAGTAGGTTTGTTTCTTTGCTTTTGGGATAAAGATTGGGAAAAAGTTCGGGAAAAAGTTTGGGATTGAGCTTTCTGGTGTTGTTGTTGTAATGTTTAACCAGAAACAAAAAGTAAAGAAACGCATTTGGGATGTTTCTGGTTTGTTGCGGTTTAAATTACCTATTTGACTTCATTGCTGCTTGGCTCGACCGCATACAAAATTATACAATTTCAATTATTTTTACATGCATTGATCATGTTGGGCTCTATTAAAAGAACAAAGAGAAACATTTTACTTTATATTTGACTCCATTGTATCATTTTCATTTAATTTAATTAAATCAAACCATTGAAAATTAAATTTCAAATTTTTCGATCAGCTGATTTCTTATTTGACAAGTAAGAAAGTGCAGTAACTAAAATGTTCGGGTAGATTCTTGCTGGAGGGGAAATGAAAAAAAGTCAAAAGCTCTGGCATTTTCGTGCCAGAAAATAGTAAAGAAACACGTTTTGGGTAGATTTGGGATACTTTGGGATCCCGCGGGCGAGTAAAGAAACAGACCTAGTGGATGGGAATTTACCTGTCGCAAGTAGTACTAGGTCATCTGCATAAGCTACTACTTTGACTCCACTATATTTTAATTTTACAAGAATTTCGTTCATAACGAGTATCCAAAGAAGCGGAGAAAGCACCCCTCCCTGGGGTGTTCCTCTGGATGTGGCTATTATACGTGATTCTCCAAGTTCTGTATTAATATGCCTGTTTTTTAACATGCACATAGTCCAATTTATAATTGACTTTTCTATATTCAGCTCTACAAGGGCTCTCTTAACTGCATCATTTTCCACATTATTGAATACTCCTTCAATATCTAGAAAGGCAGCAAGAGTGTATTCCTTGTCTTTGAGAGTTTTTTCAATTGTATTGACAACACAGTGAAGTGCAGTTTCTACGCTTTTGCCTTTCGTATAGGCATGCTGCATTGGAGAAATCACCTCCGGGTTCAGTGAGCTGCGAATATAGATGTCCAACAGTCTCACGAGTTTTAAGAGTAAACGACGTGAGACTGATTGGTCTATAGTCTTTAGCTTCCGTATGGCTGGGTTTACCAGCCTTGGGGATAAATACAACCTTGACTTCACGCCATGCTTGAGGTACATATCCCCATCTGAGGCTACTTGAGAATATGTTTTTCAGATGTGAACTAATCAGGTTTTCACTTTTTTGTAACATCATTAGAAAGATGCCATCTAGTCCCGGGGATTTGTAAGGGGAGAAAGAGTTTATTGCCCATTTAATCTTGTCTTCCGTTACAATGTCCGACGGTGTTCTGTGCTCTGTATATATCTCAGTTCCCTGGTTATAGCTTGGGTTAGAGCTACACCCGGGAAAGTGAGCATTAACTAAGAGTTTTAGAGTTTCACTGCATGATTCTGTCCAGCGACCACTTGGTTCTTTTAAGGAACCTAAGGTAGATGGCTCTTTGGAGAGAATTTTCCTTAGTCTAGCTGATTCATTGGTGCCTTCTATTTCATCGCAGAAGGTTCTCCACGAGCTGCCTTTCGCTCGCTGTGTTTCAGCTTTGAATTTTCTTTGACTGGATTTGTAGATCTCCCAGTGGATGTCTGATCTGGTCGCTTGGCGACATTGAAAAGTCGCCTCGTTTCTTTCCTAATGTCGCCCAGTTCTATTGTCCACCAAGGTGGTTTTTTGTTGCCTTTTTTACCTGGTTTTAATGGACATCCTTTGACAAAAGCATTGCTGAGTATTTCTGTGAATTTCTCGGCAGCTTTGTCTACATAAGTTCTCAGGATTATCAATTGCATTGGTACTAAGCAATTTGATTTCATTCTTTACTTCCCCATTTAAAATATCCCAGTTAGTTTTTCTGAAGTTTCTAAAAGGTTTTCGAGAGTTTGTTGTACTAAGTATAAAGAATTCAATTAACCTGTGATCGGAAAAAGATTCTTCCTTAAGTACCTTCCATTGTTCTATGGAGACAGTATTCGAGTTGCTCACGAGGGTGATATCGCGTACTTCCTCGCGGTTCTTAGTGACAAATGTTGGTTCATTACCTCTATTCGCTACTAGTATGTTATTTTCTATGATAAATTCAAAAAGAGACTCACCCCGATCATTGATATCAGTGCTGCCCCATTGAATATGATGTGAATTAGAATCACATCCTATCACAAGGTCCCATTTCTCCACAGCTGCGCGTTGAACAAGTTGGCACGTGACATTTGCAAGAGGTCCCTCCGTCCCATCATACGGCATATAGCATGATGCCAAGATAAGCGGTGGAAGCCCATCGCGCTCCAACTTTATCGCAGTTTGGTCTAGGTTACTGTATGTGGATAGAAGAAAGAGATTAATCTGTTTTCTAGCTACAATACATGTTCTATAATTACTGTTGGTACCTATGTTAGAGGATTTAAACAGTGTAAGTCCTTTTGAGTGGAGCCCCCTAATTCTGCCGCCTGATATCCAGGGTTCTTGAATTAGGGCAATGTCTATTTGTCTCTCCATGAGGTAGACCAGGTTGGCGCTGGCAGCTTTACTATGATGAAGATTTATTTGTAACAATTTCATGATAAGTTATTAACTACACCTTCCTTATTTACCTGTTTTTTCTTATTGGCTATGAATCTAAGCTTGCATCGGTTTGTACCAACGCGCACTTTGTAGCCAATTTTCCACAGAAGTGGCATCGATTTGTGGCTTAGAGCCAGGCGGAGGCAAGAGACCTTCCTTTCCCTTCTTCACCGCCCCTTGAGCAGTCTTCAAGTTCGGCTTGTCCTTGGTTCGTCTGTCCGTACCCGTGCTTAATGTCGTGGTCGATAGTCTCTGAGTGGATCTATTCAGGGCTAGCTTTTCCTTGGCCGTTAAGGATTCAGGATTCCTTTTACCTAGCCGCCGGATGATCCTCTCAGCGTTCCGATTTTGCCTGCGGAATACTTGTTTATCGTCCAGGAGACCTTTCACCTTGCGCTTGCGACGGTTTACAATCCCCTGGCTGAGAAGAGGTGGACGCATCCGTACTACATTCAGAGTTCTGAACCCGAACGCAATCCGAGTGCGACTCCTCTAACTCATCCACTCCCGTGGTTACCTCCCCACCTACCAGGTCCGTTGGAGCAATATGCACCGCGCAACGGCTGGTCGATGGTTTGGATGGACCAGGAGCTGATTCATGCATCTCGTCTTTTGTCGTGTCAGTATTTGCATGCACAACTGATAAGGCCGTCCCTTTCCTTACCTGGGATTTACCAGCAGGGGGTTTGGGTGGTCCCATCAGTGTGTCCGCGTTTGTGTCTTTCACAGAAGTAGCCTTCGCCGGTGTTAGGACCAGAGGCCCAACTTCCATTGCAGACTCCTTCTGTAGAAGCACGCGTGCGTTATGCAATCGTTTGCGTTCTAGTTCCGTAAGTTCTTCCCAACTCCTTGTGCCAAGTCGTTCGATCACTCTTCTACAGTTGTGGTGTTTACTCCGCACTGAAGAAGTTGAAAGCCGTGAGATGTTGGAGCTGGCAACAGAACAGGAGTCACTGATGTCGTCAGTGTCAACCGTTATGATGCTGGCCCCATCATCCACACCGAGATTGGCAAAGGGGTTGAGAAGAAGGTCTTCCTCTTCATCAGTCATGTCCGTTTTTGTGTCGTTTTTGTCTTTATTGGTGTTTTTTGTCACTGGCGACCTATCCCCTCGTTCGTTTCGAGGGGCCAAGCCCACGCCGGCAGCCGCGACTTCTACCGACGGTTTAGCGTATATCCCCGCTAGTTTGTTTTCTGTTTTGTGTGTCTTGTCCATGGTTTTTACGTTGTGGGTTCCTCTTAGTTGGCCTAGAATCCTCAGCCGTCCAGCTGCGGATCTCCTGATCAGTCTAGTCCGTGACGTATTGTCATCTAGCATAGCCTGTTGAACGTACTCGCAGTTGGGTGAGAGCCAGGCGGAGGCAAGAGGCCGTCCTTTCCTTTCTTAACCTTCCCTTGAGCAGTCATCAAACTTGGCTCGTCCTGAGTGTGTCAATTTCCGTAGTTACCGTCCGTGACGGATTTTCGTTTAGCCGCAGTTGGGTGAGAGCCAGGTGGAGGCAAGAGGCCATCCTTTCCTTTCTTCACCTTTCCTTGAATAGTCCTCAAAGTTCGGCTCGTCCTGAGTCTGTCCGTACTCGTATTAACCGTCCGTGACGGATTAACATCTAGCCTAGCTTAGTTGGACGTATTCGCAGTTGGGTGAGAGCCAGGCGGAGGCAAGAGGCCATCCTTTCCTTTCTTCACCTTTTTCTTGAATAGCCCTCAAGTTCGGCTCGTCCTGAGTTTGT
Source organism: Dasysyrphus tricinctus (assembly GCA_963921185.1). Lineage (NCBI taxonomy): Eukaryota > Metazoa > Arthropoda > Insecta > Diptera > Syrphidae > Dasysyrphus > Dasysyrphus tricinctus. The sequence continues at coordinate 173,090,529 of OY992531.1, read as the reverse complement.
AATGTCGTAATGTCGGCCTAGCTTGGTTGAACGTACTCGCAGTTGGGCGAGAGCCAGGCGGAGGCAAGAGGCCGTCCTTTCCTTCCTTCACCTTTCCTTGAGCAGTCCTCAAGTTTGGCTCGTCCTGAGTGTGTCAGTATTTACCGTCCGTGACGGATTTTCGTCTAGCCTGGCTTGGTTGGACATACTCGCAGTTGTATGAGAGCCAGGCGGAGGCAAGAGGCCGTCCTTTCCTTTCTTCACCTTTCCTTGAGCAGTCCTCAAGTTTGGCTCGTCCTGAGTCTGTCCGTACTCGTGTTAACCGTCTTCAAGCAGATCTGAGAAATTCACAGCTGGCCAGCTGGAAACCTAAACGTAAGCCTCCCCACCACTACAATGTGGAAACCCGTCGAGGAGGAGTTTTGAACTTACTTCAAGTGAAATTAAAAAAACAGCTGGGAGCCAACTCGAATCTACAATAAAAGCGTTTGAATTCGCAAAATCTCAAATCGCTAGTTCTGTAGCAAGAGCTTATAAAGTGAAATAGAACAGAGCTAATTGAAAATTCTGTGGAAAAAAGTCGGAAGCACTTACATTTCATCCCACGTGGAATGTTCTGTCTCTCATTAGACCACGTGCAGCCGAACATTTAGCGGAGGCCCGACACCAAGGGCGAGTTCTACGAGCTCTTGGACAAGACATTAACAATGGCCTAGCTATGACATTAAAATTGTCTTGGGTGATTTTAATGCCGAACTAGGAAGTAAAGACATCTTTGGTGGCACAATCGGAAGATATAGCCTGCACGACACAACCTCCGATAACGGACTCAGATTATTCGACGTTGCAGTGGGGCGAGTCGTTGTGGTAGCTGTACGAAGTTCCCGCATCTCGGTATACAAAAGGGGACATGACGAGTTCCTGGTCAATCAACCACCAACCAGAATGACCACAATATGATCGACGCAAGGCACTCCTCCAGTATCTATAGAATTGGGAATGGAGGTATAACCAAAATCGGAGTATGAGAGATAATAGGTACATGTATCGTGATATCGAATACAAAAATCTGGCAGGTTTTTTTTCTCAGCCTTTGGTGATTGAAGGGGGGTTAAAACCCGCTTTTCTATTATTATGGTAGGTATTTGCATGGTAGGGTCATAAACCCTTCAACTCCTTTTTAACAAATAGAAAATGATGCTCTCTCATTTTCCCCAAGTCTCAAGATTTTTATCATCTTGTTGGTCCGATAAATAGGACCTATGATTTAAGCTTTTTAAGGAAACCTTATCGTCGTTTTTATGAAGACTTTTTTGTTGTCCTGAGAATCTCCAAAAAAATAATGATAAGATTCAGGTAAAATAGTGGTTGTATCTTGAGTTCTATTAATCGTCTAGAAAAAATTACAAATCATCATTTTCGATATTTTAAAAATGAATTAAAGTGGTTATAACACTGAAAGTAAAAAAAGGGACCTAGCACTAGCCTTCACCCCTCCCAAAGGCTGGAAACAAAACCAGCCCGACTTTGATATTCGATGTAACGGTACATGTGCCTATTTTTGTTATACATCCACTTCCAAAATTTGCTGGCAGCTCTTATTTGAAAACTATTTTGGACAGATTCGAAAGTAGAATAAATTTACATAGTAGGCCCCTGATATCTGTTCCTTGACACCACACCATTGCACAGTGGTTTCGCCCATACGACACAAATAAAAAATAACAGTGCTTATTTATTTTGTTTCTTGACTTTTAACAGTAGATTATGGTTTAATATTTACCCTTGCAAACATTGCGTCTCAAATGTCACGTGTTATCAGTTTAGTTTTCGCATTCAAAAAGAGCTAATTGTTTGGTCTAAACATACAATCAAATTTGTGTGTAAAATTTACTTATTTAAAAGTGATTTTTTTCTAGATAAACGTAATATTTTCGAAATTTTTGTTTAATGGGATTAAAGAAGCAAGGTGTTTAAAGTATTTTATTTTTTATTTAATGATATTTTAATTTTTATTTAAAAAGTTGTATTGGTAAAACCCAATAGACATTAAAGTTGATTTTTTAAATTTTTCTTTGAAGTAAAAGTAAGGTTTTAACATAGTTCGCAATGTAACCTAAATTTAAAATTTTGTCTGAAGTATCGAGAAAGCTCCCAGCTTTTTGAAAAACATTACCTAAGCACCCACAATCACCCACTAACAGATTTATTCAGGTTTTACTACTGGTGTTAACCGTTTCTGATTTTTTGAATTTTCCCATTTTAAATGTTCCTTAGGTTCAATGTACGTTTGTTTATTGTCTTAGAAGAATGTTTACGATATTTGGGCAATTCATTAGAAAAAAGTGCCATGATGGAAAATTTTAACTTTAACCACTTGAAATCGCGCATATACTACATTTGTGACCGTTTAGCTATTGTATTAAGGGAGTGCAGATACGACAAAAAAATTTTTTGATTTTGGTACTACCTACACCTACATAAATGCTATATTTATCTATGTATATCTATATCTATCTATACTATATTATAAAGACGAAACATTTATGTGTTTGTTTGTTTGGTTGTACCTATGTAGGGGGTAATCTCTGGAAATATTCAACCGATCCTTATAAAATTCTTTAATAAATGGAAAGATATAATGTCCCTGAGTAACATAGGCTAAATTTTATTTAGATACAAATTAATTGCAACGTTAAAATCCAAATGTTTGTACTTTTTTGGGGTATTTGTGCGTTTTTGATTTTTATGTTTCGAAATTTCAAAATTTCTTTTTTGAGTTTCAAAGGTTATTCCAAGAGGAAGGCCTTACGGTTACAAAATTAAATTTGTAGGGATAAATGGCGTAAAATCAAAAATGGTATGAGATAACAAAAATTCTTTTTCTGTTTGATAGAGTTTACTAAGAGGATGTTGTCTTCATACATAGGGTGAAATGGGGTAGAAATTAAAAAAGGGCATATGATTTTAAATAATTTTTGAGTTGGGAAGGTTATTCTTCAAGGCTTTAGGACTGAAAACATTTTAAAATTTAAATACCTTTGGTGTAAAATGGGGTTTGTAAAATATGGAATCTGATTTTAAACGTCCTTTTGTATTTGAAAGATTATATGAGGCTGTGAGTGCAAAAGTGGTGTAACACACTTTTTTTATCATATTTTTCGTTTTGAATCGATTTTTAATACTATTTGAACTGAAATTCAAAAAGTATGCGTCACATTGTTGGAAAGCTTAGATATTTTAGAAATTAAAATTTTTGCTTTGATGACTTTTGATGCATAAATGTAAAAATACAAGACAAAAATATCAAAAAAGCCGAAAAAATGGGTTACACCACTTTTGCACTCACGGCCTCATATGTAGAGGATGTCATTCGAAAATTTTGCCTAACCGAGCAAAGCCGGGGCGGGCCAGCTAGTGCATAGTAAAGTTATACTATGTTTTTATTTTTGTTGCAAAATGTAATTATCTAATTAACGAAACAGTCGAAATTTTCAACATTTTATTTCAAACGTTAAAGAGTTTTGACGCTTCGTCCTTGAAACAAAAACAACAATGCATTGGCACCCAAATGAACTTAAAAGAAGATATGGGCGTGGTGAATATTATTTGTAATCATTTCTCATGCTCTCATTTATCATGCCTCAAAATTGCATCAAAATCGGTTGAGTTGTTTGGATTTTATTGCTTGAGACTGTTCCTTAATATGAAAAAGATGTTTAAAAACACCCAAAAGGTGGGCGTGGTAAACATGTTTGTGTAGACGAATTTCTTAAAAGAGCATTTTCTTTCACCTTATTCAAAAAGTAGGCGTGGTAGGAGGTGGAAATTTATTGTGATGATTTCTTTAGTAATTTTTTGTCTTAGCTGAAAAATTCATCAAAATCGGTTTAGTGGTTCAGATTTTATTGAATTTTGACGCCTTCTCCATACAACCGAAACCACTGTGCATTGGTCGGATTTTAAAGACGCCAAATGTTTGACGTTCAATTCGGACATCTTTTTGCTGGTAGTGGTGGATTTAAGTTCGCTTGATTAATTATAAATAGTAATTAAAAATAGTGAATCGAACTTAAAACCTTGCAAACTCCATAATTTCGTACTAAAAAAAAGTTCGCTCCAAGTGTCAAATTTTAAGCTAATTTGATTATCATTGAATTACACATAGCGAATCAGTGGCGTCTTTAGGCATGGGCCCGGTGGGCCAGGGCCCAGGGCCCCGTGATTTAGGGGGCCCCCTGTACCACACCAGTATACCAACCAATGGTCATTTTTAAAAGTATGCGAAATTGAGATTGGATTCATCTTGCTCTAGTAAAATAAATGAAAGAGCAATATTTTCTCATCCTTATCATGAAAGATTCTTAATACCTACTCTTAAAACTTTTTAACATTTTTCCCAAACAAAAATATTTTAAGTTATTTATACCAAAAAAATAAAAATAAAATGAAATCCAAGAAAAGTTCAACTTTTCAATAAAATTATTACAATTGAATAAAAACTACGTCTTTCGAAACGAAAATGTCCACACAAAACAAGTTGTATTGAATCTTGGATTTGGAGGAATAAGAGTGTTAACCGATGTGCCTTTATTATGATTTTTGTTTACTTTAACATCTAATAAAATTCCCCAAATATATTTGTTCACAATCTTTTTTTTTACGTATTTGCTATTTTTTTATTGATCAAATTGTGGGGTGGTTTCAATTTTGTTCCTATATGTTTTCGGTGGTGCTAAATCCGAGTTTTTCACTTATGGCCCGAAAACTATTAATTATTCTTAAAAAACATCTTAAAACAATTGAAAGCACAAAATTTTAATTTCAAAATGATTCAAAATATACTTTAATGATGTTATTTGATGTTCTGAATTCGAATCTGGCCTCAGACTTGCTCTAGCATTTCACGTTTTTGAGATATTCAAATATTAAATTTTGAAAAGGAATTATTTTTTTTGAAAATTTTGGGTTATATTATTTCTCTGGGTAGTTTCTTTTTTAATAAATTTCTATGGTCATTCTGAAGTGTACAAATTTCCCTTCAAAGCTCTACTTCAATCTTTCAAATAACTTCTTTCGTCTTTAATAAATTATTATTAAGTTATTACCCTTCGTCTTAAACTACCTAATAGGGTTTTGTGGGGGCAGCAAAAATACGCCAATATTCAAATAGGGGTTGAGCCCCAGTGCGCATTTTTGCATAATTTTTTTGTATTTCTTTCCATGTTGGGTCACGAAATTTTAGTCGCAAACCTCAGATTCAAAAACATAATGAGGGCAAAAATCGAAACTACCCAGCAATTCACATGGATGGATGATCTGATTGACATCTATTAAAAGATTGTCCCTTACAATAAGTTCGTTCGTTGAAGTTTACCCAGGGTTGACCCAGGTTTTATTGACAACCTGGGGAGTTGTCAAAAAAACCTATGGGTTTTTCAATTCTCAAAAAACACTTTCAATTGTAATGTTGACACTAGCAAAAAAACAAGAATTTTGGAAATCTGATAATTAAAACTTAAATTTTTGCTGCAAATTGAATAAAAACAAATCAAAGTTTCCATTTTCTATTTCTTTTTGTTATTATTTGAGTAAGATGTGTCTATTCTTTTATTTTCCATTTCAAAAATAAACAATAAACAGCAGCACGGCGTGAATCCACAACAAAACAAATGATTCACAACTCATGTCATTTTGACAGTTTATTCGTTACCTCAACTCGCCCCAATAAAAAACCTAGTTCTACTTCAGGAGGAGTTCAGGGCGACCCCAGGTCTAAAAAAAACAGAATTTGCTTGTTAGAGTGAGTTCAAGTTTTTCAAAAAACGCTTTAGGGTGACCGACCCCAGGGTGACTTCAGGGCTCAACGAACAAACCTTATTTTAATGGCTTAAGCTTTCATGCAGTTTTCAGTGTTTGTTTAATTTTGTTTGCAATGCTCCCTTTGCCCCCCCCCCCGTAGTTGCGCCACTGTTATGACTGTAGGGTTAATATGCGTAGGTTCTTCTAAGAATATTGAATTTCAAACAAGCGAGCCATGAAACAATGCGAATGATACATTTTTTGCTCGTCGTTTGTAAATTTGTCTAATCACTTTTTTAAATTAGCCTCCAATTAAGAAAAAGCCAAAATAAAAGAAATGAAAGGAAAATTAGCTTTAAAACAAAACCTCGTGACATTTCTGTATATTGTTCTAAAGAGCACCACGGCAGAAGTCAGAATCAATTTTATTTGCAAAAATGGGAACGTAATTTTTCAATTGCTGATTTTCAGACATCGTTTGACAATCGACACCAAAAGAGTCAATACATATTTCTGCTTTGAAAGCCACACTGTGATGAACAAAAATATAAAACCACGTTTCTATCATTGAAGAAAGAAGTATTGAGTGTCACGTGAAAAATGCAGTTTACATTCATTTAACTAAATTCGAATTATAAAATGTTCAAAATTAGCCTTAAACTGGAAAATTGTTTGTGTTCAAGACAAAAATGCGAAATATTTTAATAATAATAGTTAAATTTTACTGAAATGTATGATAAAGCTTATTATCTGGAAAAATTTTCAGTAAAACTTTTTCAAGGGGCCCCCAAATCCTTAATGGCCCAGGGCCCCCAAAGGTCCAAAGACGCCCCTGTAGCGAATTAGTCGCCAATCTAACTATCAAATCCAGGCGAATCAAAATCAAAATCAGCGAATTGAAAATTGTTATTGATTATTTGTTTGGGATTGGTTATGTTGAGTGAAAAAATAAATAGGTAGTTGCAAGTATAATTGTGAATTATTTTAAGAAACGAAGATAAGAACTGAATATTTCAATTGATTGAAAAGAATAAGAATATACCTAAAGAGATAAGAGCGTTTGGGTCCCCAAAAAAACCTAACGATTATTAGGAGCAGTTTGCATTTACAGTAGAACTTAACTCTTGATCCTCCGTCACGACAGGAAAAAAATGGAATATGTTGGTATGTTTCAATGTCGTTGCCAACATATTCATCACTACCAAGAAGTCCAATTTACAAGCTTCATATGCGGTGAAATAGTAGCAGTAGGTACTGAGACTGGACTGAGTTGAATGTATCACTTATTTTTTTTAAATTGTATTTTTTCTCGTAAAAAAAATGGGAAAAACCCTCCGTTCTGAATTCCGATTAATTAAAAAATCCTTTCGTTTTCAAACTCTCGGTGTTTTGAAGTACTTTTCGTTTTTAATACTTTAGGCTATTGATTATGTAAATCAAAGGGGTCATTGAAGATGAGAAAACCGCGGAATGCTATTAAATTGGAGGGTGCATTTTTTAGAAGGGGGTGCAAAAGCACCCCTTTTGGTTTTTTGCATATAACTCGAAAACGAAACAAAATGTCGAGATAATAAATAAATAATCAAAACCTTTTTTGTAGAGAATAAAATTTACCATCAAAATAAATTTTTGAAAAAAAAATGTTAAAATTTTTAGTTAGCTAAATTAAAAAAAAAATAATTGCAAAAAAAAGTGAAAATCGCATTTTTTGTTTTTTTTTTTTACGTTTTTGCTTATAACTTCCGCATTTAAATCGTTCTTTTAATTATTGTATAAACAGTCTGATAAATAACTTAGAGTTCAAAAAAGAGTATGCCATCTGATTACTTGAAAAAATATGAATATATGCAAAAAAAATTAAAATCGTTGGAGCCGTTTTCTTAAAAATTAATTTTTTATATATAAAATTTTTGTAACATTTTTCAAAAAAAATTTTGGTATGCCAATTTTGAGTATATATTAATATACATTTAAAACTGAAATTTCAAAACAATTCATCAACCCGTTTTTGAAATAATGAATTTTCAAAAAAAAAATTTGAATCTTTTTTTAAAAATCCAAAATTAATTTTTTCCAAAATTTCGGTATACAGTATTATCTATATTTTAACAAAGCTTTTGCACAAAAAAATTTATTGAAATCGAATGAGCGGTTAATGAGAAAACCGAAAATCAAAAAAACCGTTATATGGCAGGTACCGTTAATAAATGTTTTTGGTAAATTTTGTTCTTACCAAAAAGTACACCATGTCTACAATAATACACTGTTTTTTTTTTTATCAAAATAGTTGGATCCGTTTTTGAGATGAATAAGCTTTTCCTTAAAGGTTGTATGGCAAGTACCGTTATTTTTTGAGCTAAAAAAAAAATTTCAATTTCCCCTCTGGAGAGTTACAAAAAAAACCTTAAGTTCAAAATTTGAAGAAAATCGCTTCAGTGGTTTAGGCTGTAGGTTGAGGTACGGACAGACAGACAGACAGACAGACAGAATTTTGCCACCCACCTTTTTCGTGTTCTCTATCATCGTAATATCATGTTTGATTGTTATCTCGAAATTTTTTTTTTGCACGAATCCAAAACTTGCCCTATAGTACCTATATCGCAAGTAAAGAGATAATTAAAGGAGAATGGGCATTTTTGGTTGTTAGCGGCCATTAATGAAACTAGTGTAAAATGAAAGATATGTTACTCAGAAGCAACTTTTACTATGGGCGATTCATTGCATTTCATTTAGAAAAGAATATTATGTTAATATAATGCAATTGCATAGAGCAACATCGCATAGTAATTCTATTATATTAGTGCGTGTAATGCCTTATCCTTACTTCAAAAGATCTCGTGACAGTGTAGTAATTTGTTTTGGGGAGCTTTCCGAACCTCTCAAGGTCCCGGTATGGTTTTAAATAGAGCAGGTACGATGCACGAATCTAAACAGCTTTTTTTTATATTTTGTTGACATATTTTAATTAGAATCAAAACCTCATGTTTGAAGGCTTTAAAGTAACATGCTGGCTCCACCTGCCATGAACGATGGCAAGACTATGAACATGTCTAATAAAAATCCAATGGAGCCTGAAAAATCCATGTCTTGTCGACGACATGTCGAAGAAAACCAAACTTTGAACAAGACATGAACGCTGTTCAAAGCTTGCCATGAGATTTGACGTCTCACGTGCATGTTAGTTTTTATCAGGTTTTCCTTGTATCTAGAGGTAGCTTGATATTAAAAAAGGTCTTTCTACTGTTATCTGGAGTCTAAAGGGCGAGTATTATTGCAAAAGATAGAAGTAGTGGTGAGAGGGAAATGAAACGACATGACATGAACTGCCCAGCGAGAAAAAATCTGCTGATTGTTGATTGGATTGTGGTTGTGATGTTGGGCATCTGTATGTCCTGTGGAGTCGGGGTGTAAGAGGCTGGCTGATTAACGCTTTTTAAACACGAACGCATGTTAGCGTAAACACATCCACATATTAATATTAATTATTGATATTAATTATGACCACTTAAAACGACTAAATCACTTGGTGGGCTATGATACTCGAAAAAATATGAATAGGCAAAAGGCAACGTTCCAAAGTTTTTTCCTGGGCTATTAGTCAGAAGCTTTATTGAAACTTTATTGAAGTGTTAAAACAAAAATGCATTTTTTTTTCGTTTCTGAGGTGCACCATAATGAAAAAATTTCTGCACGGTGCTTGTACGACTAAACCAAAAAATAACAAAACCATTCTTGGCCGCTCACGCCCATGTTTCATACAAATTTGCCCATTATCCTTTCCTTTAAAATAAATAAAAAAAACGTTTTGGATAAAAATCGACCGAGAAATAGTCGTTCAAACTAGGCTGATTTTTTTTGTTGGCTATTTTGATGGACTTGTTAGATTATACACTCAAACTGGGTATATTAGTGAGTCATGACCAGTTAAGTCAAAAATAAAAATCAAATTTCAAATTTTTCACAGTTTTAGGGTTGCGATCTATTTTTTTTTTCAAAATTTCGAATAATTGCCAAAGTCAACACAAAAAAATAGCCAAAAAAGCCATTCATAAAGCTTTAAAAACTTAAAATCAGCCTAGCTTGAACGACTATTTCTATTTTATCCAAATCGTTTTTTTTTTAACTTATTTTAAAGGAAATTTAATTATCTTTCTTTTATATGAAGCAATGCCAGTACCTATCTCAAAATTAGCTAACTAAAAAATATTTTTAATTTTTTTTTCGAAGATTGTAACGATTAAATTCCATGAACGACTTACTTCCTTATTGCCCTGTTTTTTAGGACATAATCAATAGCCTACTTGCGGAATGTGTAGGTCTGTTCGATTTCGTCACTGGAGCGCACTGGGTGACTGGGTCGCCCCTGAGCTCCCTCTCATGTCATTTATGCGACACTTTTTTCATCCCCAGTTTATTTGCACTGTGTTCGATGTGTGTTCAAGGCGAGCACTGAATTCGCTCTCACAAACACCAGGTTTTATCTCGGGGAAAGAAATGTAAAATGCTTTGTATACCAACTGTTACTTTTTACTTTTTATTAATTTATAATACATACATATATTTATAAACGGAAAGCTAAGGAAAATATATGGAAATATGGTGCTTGCGTAAATATTTTGAAGCTGCACAAAATAGTAACTAAGCAAATTAACATACAAATTAAGCCCTCAGGTGTCCCATGTGAAATCAAAACTCGAAAGGCATCCAGTTTTTTTTACATTTGAATAACATTCCCCAGTGCACCCTGGTCAAGGAACATCGAAAAAACCTCGTGTGTTTTTGAATAATTTGAAGTTAAATTTTTTCTTGAATTTAAAGAAGAGGTTTGTTTATTAATAGCCTATTGAATAGACGGGAAAATGAGGGGTATAAAGGAACAATTACGTGCAAGGGTTTTTATTATTGAATATGTTTGTTTGGCCCATAAGCATGCTTAAAACCGAAAATGCTACTAAATTCACCCATGCGTTTCTGAGAGAATGGTCACACTGGCCACTTTTCAGTATTTTTGGTATAACTCGAAAACTAAGCCGAATTTGACAATTTTACACATAATACTTTTTGTTCAAAATTAAATTTTCTATTGGAATGGATAGTTCAAAAAATTTTACGAAAAGATTTAAGCAGAAAAGTTAACAAAAACCAACCTAAAAAAAATCAAAAAATCAAGGATATCTAAATTTTTTTCTAAATTGTGCATAACTTTTTTTGAAGCAAAGATAGGGTCAATACATGCAAAGAAGAAATAGAGTAGAGACTTAAAGCCATAATATGGCATGTTCAAAAATTAAAAATTGTTCAAAATTGACAGAGATATTCCCGTTCAAACCTTATCATTTCTTATAATTTTTCGCAATTTTGGCCCGAAAGTCCCTTTTTCGGTACAATATGGCAAATTTCACTTTCGTAAAAATGTTCGAAATAAAAATTTCGATATAATATGACATTAGAACTATAGAGAATTTATAAAAAGGATAAAAGTTCGCAATTTCGTTTTTCGGCTGTTTTTTAATGCTTTCAGACCTACAGACCCAACGGCTGGTCCGATCAACATAAGATTTGATACAAGTTCCTAAGAACGTTAGCTTTGTCATAAAGTACCAAAAAATAGGCTTTCGGGCAAAAACTGTGAAAAATGATAAGAAATGGTAAAGTTTGAATGGATATATCTCTGTCAATTTTCAAATAATATGGCCTTTTTAACATGTCATATTAAAGCCCTTAAACTCCAGTTTACTTTGTTCATGCATGTCTTGAGCGTATCTTTGCTCCGAAAAAAGTTATGCGCAATTTAGAAAAAAATTTTAAAATCTTTGATTTTTCGATTTATTTTATGTTGGTTTTTGTTTACTTTTGCTGCTTAAATTTTTTTAAGAAATTTTCCAAACTATCCATTTCGATAGAAAATTTAATTTTGAACAAAAAGTATTAAATGTAAAATTGTCAAATTCGGCTTAGTTTTCGAGTTATACCAAAAATACTGAAAAGTGGCCAGTGTGACCATTCTCTCAGAAACGCATGGGTGAATTTAGTAGCATTTTCGGTTTTAAGCATGCTTATGTGCCAAACAAATATATTCAATAATAAAAACCCTTGCACGTAATTGTTCCTTTTTAAAAGGTCTATTCAATAGGCTATAAGCCCTGAAGTCACCCTGGGTTCGCCACAAAACGTTTTGTGAAAACCCTGAACTCACCCAGCAAATTCTGTGTTTTTTTGAAAACTAGGGTCGCCCTGAAGTAGATCTAGATATTTTTTGAGTGGCATTGGCATATTATATGTATTGTAATATTTTCTCAGGTTCTTTAATAAAACTTATTTACTTTATTCAAAACGTCCACTTATTTATTTCACAAAATAAAACACTTTACTTTTCTTACTACAAACAAAATAATTTATTATTCACTTCTGAAATTAATTCACCAACTTTACTTTGTTGGCGCTTTCTTTCGTTTGAGAGTCGTTATAATTATAGCTAAGGGGTATGTTTGCACTACGACCGTAAGCTTTATTGTGTCCGTTTGTTTGCTTTTCGGAGTCATTATAGTTCAAATATGGAAAGTCATTACAATATTATACCTATATATGAGGTCGTGAGTGCAAAAGTGGTGTAACCCATTTTTTGGCATTTTTGATATTTTTATCTCGTATTTTTACATTTATGCATCAAAAGTAATCAAAGCTAAAATGTTTATTTCTAAAATATATAAGAATTATATAAAAATGTGACTTATATGTGTTTGAGCGGGAGGGGCAATTTACAAAAAAAAATAACTTAAATTAGAAAAAAACATATTAAAAAACAATGGCAACACTTGTAATATTATGCTATAGGTTTTTTTAAGACCAGAAATAAATTCCTTAATTTTATTTTTAAATTAAGTTGTTTAAGAGAACAGTTTTCTTTAAATTAGCCTTCAAACTCTAAATTTTGAAAACAATTAAAAACAAATTGTTCAAACTGATCTTTTTTAAAAAACTTTATGTTATTAAGTACTATTTTTGTATTTAATATTCAATGCTTTTGTCAATTTTTAGTCAAATACAAAAAACCAAATGGTCCTAAGACTTTTATTTTTAAAGATATAAACAAATAACTAAACCAACCTAGTACTCATAAAAACAAGGAAAAACTAAGTTGATGTAATGATGAACAAAAACTCTATTTACTCATAAGTAAGGATATGAGATAAACTTACTGGCCGAACAGAATGGTGTAGCTGTAGTTGTGGCGTGTAGCACTGTCAAAGTAGAAAGATACAAAAATAGTATATAGTGCCACAATACTTACTTACTTAAGGTGGCGCTACAGTCCGGGGTGGACCAGGGCCTCAACCAACAAGCTTCTTCCAGGCGGCTCGGTTTCTAGCTAGCTGTCTCCAGTTTCGTACGCCAAGTTGGTTGAGGTCCTCTTCCACTTGCGTACGCCACCTTTTACGCTGTCCACCTCTACTGCGCTGTCCCACGGGGTTGGATTCAAAGGCTTTCCGGGCCGGAGCATTGGTGTCCATTCGCTCTAGATGACCCAGCCATCTCAGTCGTTGGCTTTTCACTTTTGTGGCTAGGTCGGTGTCGCTGTACAGCCCATACAGTTCGTTGTTGTATCTTCTTCTCCATTCGCCATCTATGCAGACGGGACCAAAAATCACCCGGAGAATTTTCCTCTCAAAACAGCCTAACGCGTTCTCATCCACCGTTAACAGTGTCCATGACTCTGCACCATACATAAGTACCGGGATGATAAGCGTCTTATACAGGGACAGTTTAGTTGCTCGAGAGAGGGCTTTGCTTCTCAATTGCCCTCTTAGCCCAAAGAAACAGCGATTGGCAAGAGTAATTCTTCGTTTGATCTCAGCACTGGTATCGTTCGCTGAGTTTATAGCGGATCCTAGGTAGACAAAGTCTCTGACCACTTCAAAATTATAGCTGTCTATAGTGACGTTCTGTCCGAGACGTCGGTGTTGGGTGTCCTTTCTTGTTGACGGCATATATTTTGGAAATAATTGGTCAAATACATAATACAATAGGCATATATTTTGTTTTGCTTTCATTCACCGTTAGACCCATCTTCTTGGCTTCCTTCTCAATGCTCACAAAAGCACCACTGGCATCACGCTTTGTTCGTCCGATTATGTCAATGTCGTCAGCGTAAGCGAGTAATTGGACGGACTTTTGAAAGATTGTGCCTCTAGTGTTGACGTGAGAGTTGTGCACTATTCTTTCAAGAACGATGTTGAAAAAGTCGCATGACAGCGCGTCGCCTTGCCTAAAACTTTTTTTGACATCAAAGGTGTCGGTGAGGTCTTTGCCGACCTTGATGGAGCAGCGTGCATTCTCCATCGTCATCCTGCACAAACGGACGAGTTTGGCAGGGAAGCCAAAACTAGACATTGCTCTATATAGCTCGTCTCTATAGATGCTGTCATACGCGGCCTTGAAATCGATAAAAAGGTGGTGGGTATCGATTTGAAACTCCTGGGTTTTCTCCAAGATCTGGCGTAGTGCGAATATTTGGTCAATGGTGGACTTCTCTGGCCTAAGGCCACACTGATATGGACCTATCAGGTTGTTGACGAATGGCTTCAGGCGTTCACAAAGTACGGCAGAGAAGATCTTGTGCGATATTAAGAAGACTGATGCCTCTGTAGTTGGTGCAGTCCAGACGATCGCCTTTCTTGAGGATCGGGCAAACAATACTGAGGTTCCATTCATCGGGCATGCTTTCTTCCGACCATATTTTACAGATGAGCTGGTGCATACTCCTAACCAATTCATCGCCAGCCGCTTTGAATAGCTCAGCCGCAAGGCCATCAGCTCCAGCAGCTTTATTGGATTTAAGTTTAGATATGGCTATCCTCACTTCGTCAAGATCGGGTGGACGGAATTGTGTGACACGTCGTCCAGGTTGAATGGTGCAATTTGCATGGTAGCGGAATTCGGTTCGTCATCGCCGTTATACAATTTGCAGAAATGATTTTTCCATATCCTCAGCACCGACTGCGATTCCACCACGTGCATAGTGCCACAATGGGAAGCTGTAAATACAGCAAGAAGTGTATGGTGAAGCAGAAATTAAACAAAATTCAACTCTTGCTACAAGCTGCAGCTACATTCATTCTGTTCAAGGGGTTACTGATTGTTTTCCTTATCTAATAAAAAATGGGTTTCAAATGTATTTTTCAATTCATATTATTTACTATAATCTTTTCACTGGGGGTGGACTAAAATTTACTTTTCGTAAATTCGTTAACGAGCAGAAAACGATGGGGTTGTTTATTATTATGCTTTAGAATTACATATAGATATGTATATTTGGTTTTTTAATAAAACGCCATTTCTTAAGAAAGATTCAAACTGGAATCTATGGGTTTAAATTTTTCTTTAATCAATTAATGTAACAAGTAATAAGAAATTCAGTATTAATATATTATTACGCAGATTTTTGAGATGTGAACTCCGAGCACTTAAGGTGCCGTCACACCGTGCAAGTAAAGTACTTGCAGCAAGTTTTTCAAAAATTTCGATTGTGAAATATTCGTGCAAGTACTTGCAGAGAGCAGTCACACCAGGCAAGTAAATTGCTTGCTGAAACGACTTTTTACTTGCTTGCAAAACGGACTTGCTGCAAGTACTTTTCAGGTCGTCACACCGAGCAAGCAATTACTTGCTGAAATTAATTGCTGAAAGTACTTGCTGCAAGTACTTGCTGAAATTAATTGCTGAAAGTACTTGCTGAAAGTAATTGCTGCAAGTACTTGCTGCAAGTACTTGCTGCAAGTAATTTATTAGTACTAGTGAATGGACGGGTGTATGGTTTTTGCCATTTTCAGTTCAGTTCCGTTTATTGTTTCATCAGCGAAAGATCTTAAATGAATAATCTAGATTTGGAAGAAGTATTTTACGAAGAAATGATTTTTGAAGAGGAAGAAGATTTGTTGGAATCGAGACAATTGACTCTTGTAGAGACAATAATTCGGATTCTTCATCATTTGACTCAACAAAATGCGGCTGCTGGAAGAGGAATTTGGGTTCGTCCATTTTGGGAACGCGGTGCTGAAAATCAGCACTACGTCACACTCATGAGAGATTTACGAGCAAAGGGACAAGAATTTTTTCGAAATTTTGCACACGTTTCGGCGGAGCAGTTTGATTTTTTGTGTGAAAAAGTGAGACCGTTTGTAGAGAAACAAAACACACGATGGCGTGTGTCCATCAGCGTTGAGGAAAGATTAGCAGTGACGCTAAAACACCTTGCACATGGTGATAATTATAACACACTATCTCAAGTGTTTCGCATTTCTCGGCCAGCAATTACGAAAATCAAACAAGTTGAAATATACAGGGAAATAACGTGCGGCCCAAAAGAGTTACCATTCATCAAAGAACAACGTTAGACTTCCTCTATTGCAGCATTTCAAACAACATAATGTGGCTGATCGAAGATTAATCATTTTGGTACGCCCATTTTGGGAATATGGTACTGAAAATCCATACCATATACACTAATTAGAAACTTCCGGGGAAAGAGACGATTTTTTCTATAATTTTGAACGAAAAACATACGTTCGCTTGCAAGCAAGTAAAAAACTTGCTTGCGCAAATCCTGCAAGTGGCAAGTACTTGCGGCAAGTGATTTACTTGCTTGCAAGCACTTGCAGGACCTAGTCACACCGTGCAAGTATTGCTTGCGCAAGTACATGCAAGCAAGTAAATCACTTGCAGCAATTAATTGCTTGCAAGTACTTTTTTGGGTCGTCACACCAGGCAAGTTTTACTTGCCGCAAGTACTTGCTCGCAAGTAAATCACTTGCAGCAATTACTTGCTGCAAGTACTTTTCCGGTCGTCACACCAGGCAAGTTTTACTTGCAGCAATCATTTTACTTGCTGCAAGTACTTGCGGCAAATAAAACTTGCACGGTGTGACGGCACCTTTTTTCTTCAATATTGGAGTCTTCTTAATTGCAATCATACTGTCCTTGTACGAAATTAATACAGCTGTACAAGGTTTATCATTGAGAACATTTTCAAATTATATACCTATATGTATAATATCCAATCCAACTTGTTGAATACGTAGGTACTGAATTGCAGAATTTTCTTCAAAATTAAGTCTTTGTTTTAATATTCTACATATGTGAGTTGAGGTAAAGAATAAACTGTGAAAATGGCATGAGCTCTGAAGCTATTTTTTGTTTTAGATTCACGTGCTGTAGGCTATTCTTTTATTTTTGAAACAAAAAAACGAGGAATACACAAATTTACTTTTATAACAAATACATAGAAGTAGAAAATGCAAATTGTTGTTTGTTTCGATTCATTTTTGAAACATATTGTAATATTTCCTCAGGTTCGTTAATAAATCTTATTTACTTTATTCAAAACTTCCACTTATTTATTTCACAAAATAAAACACTTTACTTTTCTTACAAACAAAACAATTTATTATTCACCACTGTAATTCATTATCCAACTTTACTTTTCACTTTTATTACAACCAACTTTATTCATTCACGATTAAAAACAAACTGTGTTGCTGCCGTTCAAACATGTGCCTTTTATACTTGTTTTACAAACTCTGGAAATTAGTGGAAGGTTCTGGTCTCTGCTTCCAGAGCTTTCCGTAGGGGAAATTTCCCAATAATTTCCCTTCCAAAAGCTTTCATTTGACAGCTGGTTTATCTGCCATAATCCAGCAGATGTCGCTGCCTTCATTTGAGAGTCGCTATAATTATAGCTAATAAGGGTATGTTTGCACTCTGACCGAAAGCTTTAATGTGTCTGTTTGTTTGCTTTTCGGAGTCGTTATAGTTCAAATATGGAAAGTCATAACAATATTTTGTTTCTTGCTTACTTCAACAACACAATTGAGGACCTTTTGTTGTTTTTTGAGAATTAAAAAATCCAGGTTTTTTTTTGACAATTCTTGTCGTTGTCAAGAAAGCCTGGGTCAACCCTGGGTAAACTTCAACGAACAAACCTAATTAAAAAAAAAACTTATTTTTTGTTGCAATTACGGGCAGAGACACCACTAGATTTTCACTAAAAAACCACGGACCACGATACCACTTACATTTTTGTTGTTGTTTTTAAATTCAATTTATACAGATTTTTTTAAAATTTTACGTTTCGAATTTTCTTTTTACGGATTTCGAAAAAAAATACATGTTTGAATATCGACTATTGCGGAAGTGAATTTGTACTAAATTCAGAAAATGATTTTTGAAGGGGTGAATTAAAAAGTAAATTGAGAGATATGAACCGGTTCCTCGGGAAATAATCTAAGCTCAGCATTGATAACACAAGCTTACAAAACAAAAAAATTCTGTACACTAGGTGCCGCTATTTTATTCGTATAGATTTTGAGTCCACTGATCTTGAAAATCACATTAAAAAAATTTTCTATGGATATGTGTTCGAGATACGATTTTTTAATTTTATGTTCGCTTTTTTCGAAAGTATAATTAGTATTTGGTCCATATCTTAATTTAGAAGTAAAGAATCTGCTTGCAAGGAATCTTAAATCAAAGAATTTTAAATTAACAACAAAAATAATTCTCATTGGGTCGAGAATTTTTTTGGGCGAAAATTGAGGTAAAAATGTATTCTTTTGCAGAAGAAAAATATTATATCACAAAAATATGGTGAGTTTTTATCTTTCTACGTAAAGCCTGGTCTATTGCAATTAAAATAAGGCATTTACATATGACCGTTTTCGTAAGGCTTGTTTCACACATATTCGGTTCGGTCTCTATTCGGTTCGTTTTATATTTCAGTTTTGATTTTTCACACATATACGGTTCCCTTAAGGTTTTTATTCAAATATCATTTTGAATTCCAAAAATATCAACAAACTTCAGCACTAGTTGTCAATTCCAAATAAAAACAAACAAAAAAAAAACTTATAGAACCGAATATGTTTGCACGCTACGATAAGTTTGTGTGCCCTTGAAACCGAATGAAACCGATTCGTGTCGAGGGGGCGTTCGGGCCTATTCGGTTTCAATTAGGTTTTTATTCTTGCCGCTTTCATCGGTTCAGACTTATCAGGTCCGACCGAAAAGGAACCGAATACAAACCAAACCGAATGAAACCGAATATGTGTGAAACAAGCCTAAATCGTTCTTTAAATTGTATACAAAACTAGTAAAATAGCTTAGCACTCAAAACCAAGTATGTGCCCTATTACACGACGACTTAAGTGTCAAGACTTTTTTCGAAATTAAATGAGGGCGAAGGTGAGATCAGATGTTTTTTTCGTTTTGTTTTTACCTTGGTACAACTTAAGCATATGACACATTTTTTCAAGGTAGTTTTAAATGATGAATCAAATACAGTCAATTCCGCTTAACTGCACTCCGTTTAACTGAAAACCTCGCTTATCTGAAACAAGAACTTTATAACGGAGCCTTTTTGAGCATTTTTCACACAAACTACTCCGCATAACTGAACTCCGGTTATATGAAAACTTCGCATAATTGAAACAAATATTTTCGGCTCAAATGCTAATTTTGCACTTATTCAACTTTGCATATAAGTGAAACTACCATTGAACGCTGCCACTAAATCTTGAATCGAGCACACCCCTTGGATTTTGGAATGTCAAAAACTCATCTCTTGTCAATCCGTCCCTGGAGGATACGTTACCTTAAAAAATATTGACCGATGTTGTGGAAAATAACCTAAAATGAATGTAATATATTTTTTGTTCGATGACATTTAAAATATTTTGACGGAATTCCGCATATTTGAAACAAATTTCAGCTATCCGAAGTTCGGTTAGTTGAAAACTCCGCTTAAGGCCTGGTTCACACGAGATTGAACCGCACGATTTTTTGCAGTATAAATCCGTGCGAATGAGCAGTGGCGTATATATTTTACATAGAGCCTTTCACACGATGTTTGTACGGCAAGAAAACGTAGTCAGCTAAGTACGTTTATCGAATACTCAACGGACTTATAAAAAAAAAACGAAAGAATTGCGACGTATCGTCTTCCAGTGGCGTATAGTTTTATATAGTCTCGTTCACACGTTAAAATCCACGTTGGGTATTTGTTCGTTGGCATAGAATGAGCTTCAGTGGAGAGAAAAGCCGATGTACACAAAAAAAATTAATCGACCGATATGGTTGGTTTAAAAAAATTATAACTCCGGTGATACTCATTGGATCTTGTAGGTCAAGGCTTTAAAATAAAGAAGAGGAATGAGGCAATAAATATGCGTTTTTGGTTTTTCAAAATTATTAAAATTTTCACCAACATTTGAGTTTAGAATAAAATAAATGGAATTGAATTGGGCTTTATTCACCCCTTTAGTATGAACATTTTTGCCCCTCCTCAATGATTTTTTTACACAATATACAGCCCGTTCTGTAATTTTATTTATATGTTATATTTAAAACAACAAAAAAAATCATCAATGCACTAAACAGATATGAGTTCATATGTGAAAGCAATCAAATAATGCCGTTATCTCCATCCAACGGAAATCAAGGACTTTTATTTTTTTAATTCATATTTAAATCAATATTTTCTATCATCCGTCCAAATTTCAGCTTTTTAGCCCTTTCCCTTAAAAAGATAAAAATAAAATACTTCACAAATTCAAACTTTTCCATTCATTTTCATTATACTGCAGCTATTCGATTTTTAAACGAATAAATATAAATATCGTGTGAACACCCGATTTTTGTTCGGTAAAAACCGAATGCGATAAAAAACGTGCGGTACAATCTCGTGTGAACCAGGCCTAACTGATACAAATATTCTGCAGTTATCGTGTTCCAGTTAAGCGGAGTCGACTGTAACACCAAAACCAAGTCGATACGACCTGCGTGAAAAAAGTTATTGTCATTTTTGTGTTAGGATGACTATATTTTCAGTATAAAAGTCAAATATTACCGAAAACTAGTTGAAAATGGTGGTCTGTCGATAAAACTTGGTATAAATGGTTCATATGTCATGAAAAGCAATAATAAGAAGAGTCTATGAAAATATCTGTTGTTAAAGGGTGTTTTTTTGGAGGGTTGTGGTTATCGTGGGATTATTACCATAAAACCTGTCACAAAAATGGTACCCTCATGAAACTTTATAAAAATGTGCTATGAACCACCAGAATGAAGAATCAAAAGTCTATAAAATTATCTTTAGGTAGTATGAAGTTTTTTTATGGGTGAAGGAAAGCATAATACTTTTCCAAAAACAATAACCCATAAAAAAACTTTACTCCCTTAAGATTTTTGTTTATTCCTTTGATTCTTCATTCTCGTAGTAAATGAAACACTCTACTCTAACCAAGTTTCTTGAGGGTACCATCCTTTTTAGTTTTTCTTTTTAAATAACCACACACTTCCTCCTATCTTCAAAAACGAACCCTCCCATGTGAAAAAAATTCTATAGACTCTTTTGATTCTTCATTCTGTTAGTTCATAGCACATTTTAACAAAGTCTCATGGGGATGCCATTTTTGTCACAGGTTTTATGGTAATAACTCCCCAAAAAAACACCCTTTAACCACAAATATTTTTATAGACACTACTTCTTATCATTGCTTTTCATGACAAATGAACCATTTATACCAAGTTTTATCGACAGACCGGCATTTTTAACTAGTTTCGGTAATATTTGACTTTTATACTGAAAATATAGGGTGATATGAATAAAACGGAGCACGTACTCAGAGCAGGTGCTCAATAAGATTCAGAGGAGGTGCTCAGTAAAAAAGTACCTGCTCCCATTTCGTATGAATACAAAATAAACGTCATTCAAACGGAGTAGCTGCTCTCATAAAACATTTTTTAACATTTAGAATTAATTTCGATGATTTAAAATAAAAAAAATAATTTAAAATATGATAATTTTTCTGTTTTGACTCGCATTTTTGTGAAAAGGTTCGTTCGTTGAAGTTTACAAACGGTTGAACCAAGTTTTCTTGACAACCCCGAGAATTGTCAAAAAACATGACGTTTTCGGTTCTCAAAAAACACCAAAGGGTCTTCAATTGTGTTTTGAAATAAGAAAGAAACAACATTTGTTTTAAAAATGGATAAAAACAAACCACAGTTTCCGTTTTCAATTTCTATTTGTAATTATTAAATAGCAAATCGTTGAAAATTCAAATCAATGCCGAAGCAGATATTCAACGAAAGGCTGACTTGCGAAGAGAGTACCGCATTGCATATAAGACGGTCTATCGTTGTGTGAGACGTGACAAGAGGGTGAGGTTAGGTGGACTCGCAGATAATTCGGAAATCGCTGCCAGAAGAGGAGATATCCGGGAATTGTACCAAATAGCCAAAGACGTGATCGGGAAAAAAAGCAACACGAATCATCCTGTAATGGATGTGGATGGCACACTTTTGGTATCAATTGAGGATCAGCTTCGTAGATGGAAGGACCATTTTTGTGCCCTGCTAAATGAGGATTCAGTTGAGCAGAGTGCTGAAGTGCCCCAACTAAACGAAATGCGCAGGTCCTATAGGGGTATTGACATCGAACCCCCGTCAGAATCGGAAATCCTTACATCAATAAATCTCCTGAAAAACAACAAGGCAGCTGGACTGGACGGAATACCAGCTGAATTCCTGAAAGCCGATCCCGTAACAGCGGCTAGTATTTTACATCCGTTGATACAAAGCATTTGGGAAAACGAAAACTATCCCAGGGATTGGAAGGATGGTGTGATTGTTAAGTTGCCAAAGAAAGGTGACTTAAAGAATTGCAGCAATTGGCGTGGTATCACCGTTTTGTCCGTTTTCCCAAAACTAATGGTAACCATCATTCTCGAGCGAATAAAGGATAGGATCGAGTCTACACTCAAGAGGCATCAAGCTGGCTTCCGCAGTGGTCGATCGTGTGTCGACCATATCAACACCCTGCGTATCGTCCTCGAGCAGTCGATAGAATTTCAATCACCGCTTTACCTCATGTTCGTGGATTTTGAGAAAGCCTTTGATCGAGTTAACCGAGAATGTATATGGAGATCGTTGCTTGGTAGAGGAATTCCACCAAAAATAGTTGCCATTATAAAAGAGTCCTACAACAACGCAAGGTGTTTTGTTTTTCACAATGGGCAGCTATCCGACTCCTTCGTAATGCAACAGGGTGTGAGACAAGGGGATGTTCTACCGCCAATTCTCTTCCTGCTGGTGATGGACGACGTATTGACGGCCAGTGTACCAGTGTTGGTACAACTGAGCGACAGGGCATTCAATGGAGACCGTTCGAAAGGCTCAGTCATTTAGACTATGCCGATGACATATGTCTACTGGCAAATAACATCAGTGGGCTGAACGGGATGTGCCAAACACTGCAAGTGAAGGGAGAGTTGAGTGGTCTAAGAATAAACAGCAGAAAGACAAAAATAATGCTCACAGGCCGCTCCACACAGCAGCGTATTATTCTACAGGAGACGCCAGTTGAAGTAGTGGAACAGTTCAACTACAACAACCTTGGCAGTCTTGTCTCTGCAAACGGTGGTACGGATCTGGACATTAAAAGTAGAATAAATAAAGCTCGTGTTGCCTTCGGTACTCTGTCCCCAATCTGGAAATCAAGTCAAATCTCCTTACGCACTAAGTTGAGATTCTTCGAATCCAATGTCAAATCCGTGCTGTTATATGCTTGTGAAACCTGGAAAGTCACGTCTATCATTTCGAAGAAATTGCAGGCTTTTGTGAATCGCTGTCTTCGCCACATCCTAAAGATACGTTGGCCACTAATAATATCAAATGAGGAATTGTGGCGCAGGACAAGTCAAGAGCGGCTGGACGTCGACATAAGAAAGCGTAAATGGCGTTGGATTGGTCACACACTGAGGAAACCAAACGATAAAATTGCAAAGCAGTCCTTTGAATGGAATTCTCAGGGTGCACGGCGGGTTGGAAGACCAAGAACAACATGGAAATCAACTGTCTTAGCGGAAGCAGAATCCCAGAGAAAGACGTGGCCACGGCTAAAGTACCTTGCAGCAGACCGTGAAGGATGGAGACGTTTTGTTGACGCCCTATGCCCCAGCCGGGGTTACAGGACACGATGATGATGATGATGATGAATTATTAAAGTAAATTTAGCCCAGTCAAATTAGAAAATGAAATCACATTTTTCGATGGACAAAATTTTTTTTATGGAATCTGTTTTTGGGATTTTTGAGGTTAGGGGAGAACCGCTATCTTGAAAAAGAGATTGGTATTGTTTTTATGCAATAGCTCGCTCGCATTTCATTTTACAGCAAAACGTCCAACTTCATCTTCGTAGAGAATAAAATTACCTATAAAATAAGCTATCAATGACCTTTGTAGGTTGTTTTTAATCTTTGAGCTATAACGGGCCAATGTTCCTTTATGGGTTGTGGTTTGGGGGTGGTATGACTTTTCTTGAGCTATCTCGGTTCATCATCATCATCGTGTCCTGTAACCCCGGCTGGGGCATAGGGCGTCAACAAAACGTCTCCATCCTTCACGGTCTGTTGCAAGGTACTTAAGCTGTGGCCACGTCTTTCTCTGGGATTCTGCTTCCGCTAAGACAGTTGATTTCCATGTTGTTCTTGGTCTTCCAACCCGCCGTGCACCCTGAGAATTCCATTCAAAGGACTGCTTTGCAATTTTATCGTTTGGTTTCCTCAGTGTGTGACCAATCCAACGCCATTTACGCTTTCTTATGTCGACGTCCAGCCGCTCTTGACTTATCCTGCGCCACAATTCCTCATTTGATATTATTTGTGGCCAGCGAATCTTTAGGATGTGGCGAAGACAGCGATTCACAAAAGCCTGCAATTTCTTCGAAATGGTAGACGTGACTTTCCAGGTTTCACAAGCATATAACAGCACGGATTTGACATTGGATTCGAAGAATCTCAACTTAGTGCGTAAGGAGATTTGACTGGATTTCCAAATTGGGGACAGAGTACCGAAGGCAGCACGAGCTTTATTTATTCTACTTTTAACGTCCAGATCCGTACCACCGTTTGCAGAAACAATACTGCCAAGGTAGTTAAATTGTTCCACTACTTCAACTGGCGTCTCCTGTAAAATAATACGCTGCTGTGTGGAGCGGCCTGTGAGCATTATTTTTGTCTTTTTGCAGTTAATTCTTAGACCACTCGACTCTCCCTTCACTTGCAGTGTTTGGCACATCCCGTTCAGCCCACTGATGTTATTTGCCAGTAGACATATGTCATCGGCATAGTCTAAATGACCGAGCCTTTCGAACGGTCTCCATTGAATGCCCTGTCGCTCAGCTGTACCAACACTGGCCGTCAATACGTCGTCCATCGCCAGCAGGAAGAGAATTGGCGATAGAACATCCCCTTGTCTCACACCCTGTTGCACTACGAAGGAGTCGGATAGCTGCCCATTGTGAAAAACAAAACACCTCGCGTTGTTGTAGGACTCTTTAATAATGGCAACAATTTTTGGTGGAATTCCTCTACCAAGCAACGATCTCCATATACATTCTCGGTTAACTTGATCAAAGGCCTTTTCAAAATCCACGAACATGAGGTAAAGCGGTGATTGATATTCTATCGACTGCTCGAGGACGATACGCAGGGTGTTGATATGGTCGACACACGATCGACCACTGCGGAAGCCAGCTTGATGCCTCTTGAGTGTAGACTCGATTCTATCCTTTATTCGCTCGAGTATGATTGTTGCCATTAGTTTTGGGAAAACGGACAAAACGGTGATACCACGCCAATTGTTGCAATTCTTTAAGTCACCTTTCTTTGGCAACTTAACAATCACACCATCCTTCCAGTCCCTGGGATAGCTTTCGTTTTCCCAAATGTTTTGTATCAGCGGATGTAAAATACTAGCCGCTGCTACGGGATCGGCTTTCAGGAATTCAGCTGGTATTCCGTCCAGTCCAGCTGCCTTGTTGTTTTTGAGGAGATTTATTGATGTACGAATTTCCGATTCTGACGGGGGTTCGATGTCAATACCCCTATAGGACCTGCTATCTCGGTTACCTTTGATGTTTTTGGATGATGCTCTTATAGTCAGGTAAATCTACGAAAAATATAGGGCTAACCCCGAACAAATTATAACACAAGAAATTCATTTGCAGTTAGGTTCAATGACACATGCCAAAAACATATATCCAAAATTAGCCACAGTCCACCCCCGGGAAATGGCTTAAATTTGAATGCATTTATGCATGTCCAGGACGTTTAGCATACGATACAATTAATGATGAGAGAATGTAGGTTGTACCGAAAAAAGTCTCTTTAAAGTGGGGTCTTACTGCCCTCCGTTTGAGCTGGAGGGGCAATTTACGAAAAAAAAAAAATAACTTAAATTAGAAAAAAAAGATATCAAAAAACAATGGCAACACTTATAATATCATGCTAAAGGTTTTTGTAAAGCCAGAAATAAATTCCTTAATTTTATTTTTAAATTAAGTTGTTTAAGAGAATAGTTTTTGAAAAATTAACCTTCAGATTGGGCATTTAAAAATACCCTTAAAACATGTGTCATGTCCTTATATTATTCCAAGATAAGTATTAAAGTTTGTTAATCTTTCATATCCCCCCCCTCCCCAGCACTTTGAAAGTGGCTTTTTAAAAAAACCCAAAGTAAGTTTTCAATCAACTCTGAATGTTATGTAGTAGATTATGAGATTCTGCGTCGACACCATCTTTTAATTTTATTAATACCAGTATTTTTCTAACTTTTATTGCCTTTTCAAATTTTGTTTCCAAAATGAATTTTTTCCACCCCCTTCGTGCAAGGGGAGGGGTGGGAGAAAAACAATAATGTGGTCCTATGGTTTCAAGGGTGCAACCCTTTTCTTGACTTTCTGACAGTGCTGCCGCCTTGGCAACACTTCTTAAAAGTAAAGTTAGGATATGGACTATTTGTATACCAAAGCTCAACCCGTCAGGTCAAAATGAAAGCCCCACTAAAAACATAATTAAAAATAAATTGTTCAAACTGATTTTTTTTTTCCAAAATTTTATGTTAATAAGTAATACTTTTGTCTTTAATATTCAATGCTTTAGTCAGTTTTTAGTCAAACGCATAAGACCAAATGGTTCTGGGAGTCAAGATATAAACAAAGACCTAAACCAACTAAGTGATAACAAATTTTTCCTAAATCTTAAAAACCATATTAAAACCCAATGGCATTACGTACAATAATATGCTATAATTTTTTGTAAGGCCAGAAATTCATTCTTTAATGTTTTTTTTTTTTTAAATAAAGTTTTTTACGTGCATAATTTTTGAAAAATTAACCTTCAAACTCGAAATTTTGAAAACAAAAGAAAAAATAAATCGATTAAACTGATTTTTTTTACAAATTTTATGTAATTAAGTACTATTTTTGAATTTAATATTCAATGCTTTTGTCAATTTTTAGTCAAACACAAAAAACCAAACGGTCCTAAGACTTTTATTTTTCAAGATATAAACAAATAACTAAACCAACCTAGTACTCATAAAAACAAGGAAAAACGATGTAAGTTGATGAAATGATAAAAAAAACTCTATTTACTCATAAGTAAGGGTATGATATACATAAGCTTAATGATTGTTTTTCTTATTTAATAAAAAATGGTTTTCAAATGCATTTTTTATTCATATTATGTCATAAATATACCTACAACTTGCAAATTTCGTTATTTTTGCTGATTAACGCATGGTGTAAAATTTAGTACATGCGATCTTATTTTGTTTTTTTTCTTAGAGCTTGCTGCTCCCTACTGTATATATCATAAGTATATGGGGCATTTCACGTGAAGCGGACAACGAAAAAAATGTCGGGTCTTGAAATTCGTTCAATTTTGAGTCACTTGTACTTGTTTTGATACTTCTCATAAATGCAGAAGCATTTTGAATTTTGAGGCCTGGTGCAGGAGTTATGGGCTTGTAAAGTTTCAGCAAGGCATGGGGTAAAGCTTGAAAGAAAAATGTTTATATATTAAATGAAGGGATAGGAAAATTATTTTAGTACTGGATTAAATGGTAAATAAGATGTTCTTTTCATTAATGAAATCTAAACCGGAAATTGATCTCATTTTTAGTTAGAAAACCGGAAGTTAATATTTTAAATCAGATTTTAAGAAACTTCAACCATTTTAATTTTTTTTGTTTAGGTCTCAAAATTTACATAATACATAATATATAGAAACTACATGCCAAGGTTCAGAGTGGGATCTCAATTCGTTTAGAAGATACATAATTTTAAGTGCGTAGCTCTCATTCAAAAAACTGATTTTTTGTAAAGAAAACCGGAAATATAGCCCAGAAGCCGAGTATTTTCTGTCTTCAATTTTCTACTGAACTGATTTTCAGTTCAGAGGGGTGTCCTCCACATGTAAATCCAAGTTGGCGGAACGGGGTGGCGAAAGCGTCAGCCGCCATCTTGGAAAACACGTTTTATCAAATATGTCGTGAACCGTGCTTCGGACGAAGTTAAAAGTAATTTTTTTCGAGAGCTAATACTCCATTCTCTTATTTACTTTTTAAATCAAGTTGTTTTGGTGAAAACTTTTTGAGCAATTAAGTTTTAAAGTCAATATTTTTGAAATTTTTTGTTTTAAGTTGATTTTTTTTCAAAATGTTGCCTTGTTTAGCACATCTTTTAATTTTTGAGAAATTAAATTTCAGTCCAAATAAAAAAATGTGATTTTTTATTCTTAAGTCGATATTTTTCAAAATTTTACGTAAATAAGAGCTTTTTTTGTGTTCAATATTCAATTAGTTTTTGAGAAATTAAGAAAAAACAAAAGGTACTTTTACCAAAAATGCCCGACAAAATGAATTTATTTATTAATTATCCATAATTTAACCCTTTTTTCGTGCTACTTTGGTAAAAGTATCTTTTGTTTTTTCTTAATTTCTCAAAAACTAAGAAAGATTTTTACATTTGGTTTTCGGTAAAGGACTACAAAATAATGAGGACATTGAATATTGAACACAAAAAGAGCGCTTAATTACGTAAAATTTTGAAAAATATCGACTTAAGAAAAAAAATCACAATTTTTTTTTTTAATTTTGACTCTTAGTTTTTCAAAAACTATTCGCTTAAACAATTTGATTTAAAAACCGAATGCAAGAATGGAGTATTAGCTTTCAAAAAACTATAGCACATTATTAGATGTATTTTAGTTGATTTTTAATGTTTTTTTTTTTTTTGCATTTAAGGTCAATGCTTCAGAAACTGCCCCCCTGCATCAGGGAGGGGAGATACAACTTTCACCCGATATAATTTTTTTCTTAAAATAACCCCAAGAACCACACCCTTAAATACTTCCACTCAGGCACGGGACACCCTGTATAGAAAGATAGGTTTTGAGGTTGAAAAAATTAACTAATAAAATATTTATGATTGGTATTGCCGCAGGATTGTCAAACATAATCACCCTTATTGCGATAGTTGTTTTACTTGAACGCCAATTGTCGTTTCTTATACGTGTCGCTTTCAAAACGGTATTGCGTACCTTAAACGCCAGCAGCCTCGTCGCTCTAAGATTCCATATGCGATCTACTAGGACAGCTGATATTTTGACATATAAATTTAAATTACAATTTTGAAATCAATGGCAAGCCGTTAGATTAAAGTAATGATAAATATTTAATTCATTTGGTTTTGAACTAAATTTTTAATGTATATGTAGATTTGAGATAACTAGATAGCACCAAAAGTTTAAAGGTTCTTTGTTAAGCAAAAACTTGCATAAATTTTAGATCACGGTGCGATCATTGTCTATATAGAACTTGTTGTTATTTATTTTATGAAAATTTGTTTACAAATACATATTCTTGAACAAATGTGTAGTGTCCAGCTACTTTTCATGGAGCAGCAGTGACGACGACGAGTACCAGAATGAAAGAAGAAAAAAAGTTTTAGTTGTGCAGATTCGATTCACAACTAACCCAATTGATTTGTCTGATTCAAAGAAATTGTGCTCCCAAAACTGTATTCCAACTTGAAATACCTAATCAAAATATTTTCCAGGTTTAAATGTACTTTACACTCAATAAAGAAACTTGTTTTTATATACATACTAGCTGGCCCGCCCCGGCTTCGCACGGGTGGACAATATTAAGTTGCTAACAAAATTAACATAAGAAAATATCAATAAATATTATTGTAGGTAAAACCTGTCTTTAATTTTAATTCTGTTTAATTAGTCTCAATAACATCTGATTTTTCAATCATGAATCTAACTGTCAAAGGAATAAAGCAATAAACATTTACTCAATCTGAAGAATACTTAAATAATACTATTTGATTGTTTTAATTATTTTTTATTTACGTTAGGTATGTACATAGTTATAACTATAAATAGCTTTTTTTCAATTCTTTTTAAATGATCGATTTACCATTATCGTCGACGATATTGTTGATAACCATTATTACCAGTAATTGTTTGTGCAATTTTTATAAGATATTCATAATGATATTCATGGTCGTCCTTTCAAATCGACTTATCAAAGTTTGGTTTCCAAATTCAAGTCAATCACTTCAGAGAACAATCAAACGATTCCCGTATATGTCAATGAAATACAAAATCCGAAACTAAAACAACGCATTACGCAGACTTCCAACAGACGAAGAATGACGGACTACATAATAGTCCTAACAGGACATCACTATGGGTTGTACAGCTAACAACTGATGGCATATAAAGGACATTCTGATTTTGAACGATTTGAGGAAAGAGTTATACGCTACGTTTTAACCAAATACTAAACTGAGAATTTATGAGATTTACCTCAAATCTTCTTTAAATCTTAAAGATTAACCATACAAATTTATTTCGTAAATCTAGAAGATTAGAAATAAATTTTGTTAAATCTCACTCGGAAAAATAGTTTTACAAATCGAAAAAAAAACGTATTCTTATACAGCACTGAAGGATTCTTTGGATGCTGAATTCAGTGTGTCATTGTTTGACATATATGAAGCAATAGGCATGCTCAGGAAAATAAGATCTCAGAGCCCTCATTACATTAGTTTTTATTGAACGGAAATTAATATTTACAATTGGTTCTTAATTCTATTCTTATATTATTATTACATTGACATTTTAATTTGTTTTGGCACATAAGGGGCCTAATTTTATACATTGTTTTATTTTTATAAAAATTATTTAAAAGATTGTGATTGATGATTATACTATTTAATACTATGAGGATGATTCATCTCGGGTTGTTCAAATCCGGTTGTCTTTTGGAAGGATGTGGGGTTTCTGTGGCTTCTAGCCACGGTGATAATTTGACGCTGTATCTTCGTAAAATTGAATTGCCTCGTCGTCGTTGATAGGTATGATTCCGTTGTCCAGTAGTGCTGTCACATCAAGGTATCGTGGCTCGGGGTGTCTCTCTTCACTTATGATGGTTCTCACCAGAGGGTTTGGATGATTGCTTAGGTTGTTCGTCAGTCTTTTGGCAGCACTGATCATGTATTTGTCAAGGGGTGCTATTCCGGATGCCTCGTAGAGTCGCTTGTTGCTGAAATGTTTTCGCCGCCGTTGGTCGAAGTGGAGTCCCGTGCAGATCCGAAGGATCTTCCTCTCGAACACTCCCAGTTTCTTCATGCTGGTTTTGGAAACAGTAAACCAGACAGGAAAGCAGTATGTTATGATTGGTCTGAGAAGTTGTTTATAGAGAAGCAACTTCGTCCTTTGGCTGAGTCCATTCCTTTTCCGTAATAGGGGGTGGATACGGTGGAAAGCGTAGTTTGCTTTCTTCAGAACAGCTGTTACATGCGGATTAAAGCGTAACCTCTCCTCAAAGTTTACACCCAGATATTTCACCGATGGTTTGGTTGTCAGTTGCGATCCGTCAGGCAGATTGATGATGATCTCAGAGCCCTCAGTAACCTCAGTCTCTTGAACAGGATTCCTCAGAAACTTTGTTGTCAAATTACTGAGGAAAAAATTATTGGATTTGCTTGTTCACTTTTTGATAGATGAAACTTACTGAGAAGCCCTCCAAAATCGCGTTTTCCTAAGCATGACTACTTTACCTCACTTCATAACAAAAAATGAAATACATATCATTTTGAAAGGTGCTGTCAAAGTAAATCTTTTTAAATCTTTCTGTAGTGTGGGAAACACTAAACAGATTAATCTAAACTGAGATGATCCTTTAGTTGAAACAGCATTATGTCTCGTGGAAGTAAAGTTAATTGGCCACCAAGGTCGTGTACGTACATAATGTATTTGTGCCTGGGCCTTTCAAAAAAAAAAAAAAGAATTTCGTTCATACCTCACTCACAGCTTGGTTTATTCCCTTTTAATTTTGACCTGTCCTTATGGACAGCCCTTCATTATTAAAAATCTTTAAATATACTGCGCCAAAAATGGTTTATGAAGGCCAAACGATCATTTCCGATAGAAAATACAATTTCTTCGTAGATTTAATTGCACTGTTGCAGTTTTGAAACAAATCGTGCATACGTTATTTCTTTGGTGCTATTCAACTGCTCTTCACTTCATTTTTTAATTTCATTGAAATCTTCTTTTTTCATTTCTTCGTGTGTTTCGACCTTAGATATTTTGTTTGATTCTTGACAATCACGATTCAAGCTATGTATATATTTACTGACATATATTACAGAGCTTGTTTTCAAATTAAAAATTTTTTTTCAAAGACAAAACATTACTTTTTGTTTTTTTGTGATAAAAATGCAACGCCACTAATTGAAAATTTCTCAAATTACATTTTAAACATTGCCAGTCATTTTTCTGATGTAACCCAAAAATTTGAGCTCAATCTGTCGTGTAGTTCTCGAGTCTATAGGTCATACACAGACAAACATTCATTTTTATATATATACATATGTACCTATTTTATATTTTTAAACTGGCTCAGTACCAACCATTTTAAAATGGGCTACCACCTTAAGGTTTCTTGCTGAGGGAGGTTAGCAAAAAGAAATTGGAAATGATTTCATTTGGGGAAAAGGAATAGCACAGCCAACATTTAGCATCATCCTTAAAGAAAAGAAAACATTTTCTAGAGAAATATTTTTGTCGATTACGGATAAAGATGGAGCACTTCGAAGAAGAAAAAACTTTGTGAGATTCTCATTTCCCGCCATGAGTTCAACAAGCCTCTTATCTGGTTTTAATTCGTTACTTTTACCCTAAAAAAACTTGTTACATATACAAAAGCAAAAAAAAACTTACATTTTCAGAGTATTTTTGGCTCTGTCGTTTGCAATTTTGTGGACGACAAAATTTGGCGTTTTAGAAGAAGTTTTTGATTTCAAAATGACGAACGCAGTACCAAAAAAAATTTATTACGACAAATGTCATTTAAATCAATGTATTCCACATAACGAAAAACGCCAGTTGGCGTTAAACGCCTTAAGTAATACCAAATTATTTTCTCGTGTTTTGGTATGGAGTTCAACGACTATCGCAACAAGGGTGATTGTTTTAGCATAACCTCGGAAAGAGCAAAAAAAAAACGTTCATTGTTTTATTTTCAAACGAGAATATCTCAAAAGCTTGACGTGATAGAATATTTCGGATTCGATTTCAGCACACCAAAAACCTATAGAAAATAATACTTTCTACTACTTTCTGTAGCAAAAACCTTGCTGACCAGTGCCAACAAAACCGAAGGACAAACTAGGGTTTTCTGTCATCTCTATAAATAAGCTCTTAAAAGTTCACCCGTCCTATACGCGAAACCACCATAAGTTAACCAAAACAGCTAAGCGATACTATTTATTACCAAAGCTAAGATATACCTCTTTTAGTGTTAACGGCACATTTACGTTCTCATTTTCTTTTATTTATTCTTGGCTCTCCTTGCAATAAAACATTTCGTTCGTTTTGATTAGTTGATTAAAAGATATTAAATTTTTATTTTCGTATAGCAATTGCTACGACTGAACCCAGCTCAGCTGAAGATTTGCGTTGGTAGTTTTTATCAAGATGCTACTATTAACACTTTAGTTCTTGTGTTTTCATTTTGCTATCCCTTTTGGTTTGGTTTCGATGTTTGAATCATCAGTCATCTTATTTATTTTTGGGAATTCTTATAATTTAAATACGTGTATAAAAATTCGTTTGTATTAATGAACAATAGATACAGTAGTATTCCCACCCCCATTCCCCATCGTGAGAAAAAGTGCAACAAGATGTAAGAAAAAATCAACAGTATTCTGATTTATTGATATTAATATGTACAGTTACATTTTTTAAGTTTGTATCAGTAAAAAGTGACGGACAAAATATAATTATATGTAATTTTTTTCTATAGTAAAAAATTTAGTGATATGTTAAAATAAACAAAAAGGTGAATACAGTCGATTACATCTCCTATTAAAAATAAAATGATATAGCATGCCTTAAAAAGTATGGATTTACAAAATTTTGTGTTATATTAACACAAATGTACATTAATCCTATGAATAAAAATGCAATTTATTTTTCTAATATAAGTGTCCATATTTAACTCTTCTTTGCTTAAATGCTATAGAAATTATAAGTTTAAATCTGTGAGCGCCAGCGCAATAATCTATTTAATACATCTGCGGTGTAGTTTAACATTAAACCAGACTATGTGTATTTTCAAGCTGCATTGTTGCGTTTTATCTATCTATTTTTAAACATAAAACATTTAATAAGGTATCTTTTGTTTCTTTGCTTATATTAATTTAATCTTTTCAAAAAGATAGTTTTTTCTATAACTAATTTAATACAGAGTGGTTTTTAAATTTATAATTGTTTATGGTAAGATATAAAAAAGAGAGATTTAAATTCAGAAGAGACATTTTTTAGGTTTTTTCATTTATGTGTAGAATAAAGCTGCAATGATTTAAATTATTTTACATGAAGTCTTTTATTTTATTATTATGTACTTTATTCGAGTTATTGACAAAATGGCTAAACAATTGTCGTTCTATCGGCGGAGCTCGTGCATACACTGTTACTGCTACCAATGCTCACTATTTGGCACTTGGTTTTCTCATTGAGTAACTCTCAGGGGGACATATTGTAGTTGTAAAATCTAACATTGTCACTGGTAGTAGGGTGAAGTTGCGCTTTCTGCTGTAGTAATTGGTGGGGTTGGACTTGAAGTGATTGTAAATGAGAAGGCTGGTGTTGTCCTAACAAAGGCATCATGCATATATTTAATGATCCATATGGTGATGTGGACGGGGTGGAAGTTTCGTAGGTAGGTACATTGGTTCGCCCTGGAACTCGGGTATAAATGTTTGATGAACTATTGTTAGGGAGCAGATGTGGAGGGCACGCGTAGGTAGGCTGTCGTATTCGTTGAGGAGTGTTGCAAATATTGTAGGCTGGATTTGTAGTAAGAGATATTTCTCCGGTCTGTAAAAAATGATAATGATCTCTTAAGTTATTAACGGTTTTTTTTAAATTGGCAGACAAAAAAAATACAAATTGGTATATACAGGAAGTGTTCAACTTAAATTTCAATGTTTTGAGAAATAATTCTTGAACATACAGAAAAAATAGTATTAGAGAGGAAAAATATTTTTCACCGTTAGGCCCGGAAGGCCTAGAATGCTGACTTAAAATGAAAAAGAAAATATTATAAAATAACAGAAACACTTAAAATATCTACTAAGCTCGAAATTTTTATAAAGTCAGAAACTTATAGTACAAGAGCCGACAGCAGATTTTGGGATTGGATGTATAATTAAAATATGAGTATGAGGGTTTGTTCCTATGTATTGTGATATTGAATACAAAAGTCTGGCAGGTTTTTTTCTCAGCCTTTGGTGGGGGTGGGGGGTTTAAACCAGCTTGGTGTCCTATGCATTAGGGTAATTAAAACTTCAATTCACTTTAAAAAAAAAAATGTGTGAGTACCGGGACTCGCGTGGAAGATGTGTAAACATTCGTTTTCACCTGAAGGTAAGGGATCGGGTCATTAACACGTATGGCAAAAATTAGGAATCTGTAATACAAGCGCTATAACAAAATGGTTAAAAAACACCTTCCGAGAAAACTTTATGACGTCACAAAGTTGTTCTTGGATTCAAAGTTAAAATGTCAAAAAGTAACTTTGAGTACATTTTTCCAACTCATCTCTTTGATACTGAGTTGAAATGGTTAATCCGTCAAAAGCAGCTGAAATCACGATGTTTTCATTTTGAGTTATCTTTTGTTTGCTTCTCGATCGTTCGGTTTGGAAATGATCTCATTTTTGTAATATGTAATAGTTTAATTTTATTATCTCCAGATCTGATCCGAATTAGATTATCATAATAAAACAAACAGGATCCCAGTGCGACAAGAGTGTTATATACCTATCCGATCCCCGTTTATCCTTTTGTTTCTGTATTTTCTCTCTACTCTATTTTCTTATTTTCTCCCTATCTTCAACACAAAAAGCCATCTACCTGTGAGAGAAAAAACTCATTTTTGCAAAAAAGTACAAAGGGTGTATGGTCAGAATTAATTTGCAAATCGAAATCCAAAAGCAAGGTCGGATTTTGTGTTGTTTTTGTAATACATGTATGCATATACAATCCAGATCAGACTTGGGGGAAAATATAAAGCTAATATATTTTTATTTTTATTGATTTTACCGTCGATAGTGAGTTTGGAAATTTTTTCCAGGTTTTGCGACATTTTTTTATCTGATTTGATCGATTTGTAGTAAAGAAATTCGTGCAAGTAATGAATGATAAAAAATAATGGAAATATTTTCGCTTAAATATTCAATTTTGTGCTAGAATGAAGTTAAATAAAATTTAATTTGAAAAATGTATGCATTTTCGAAGTGCTGATAAAAGTTTTTTTTTTAAATGAAATCCAATTTCTTCTTGAATTTTAATTCCAAATTGATTTCGACTTTTTTCACCCAATTTGTTTGACAGATCAGTCATATTTTTAGCTTTTGTCGTTCCTAAATGAAAAGTAACTCAAAATAACTTTTTTAAATATGACATAACAACACTTCTATTTGACACATTAACCACAGCCAACTAGAGAAACAGAAAAGAATGCGAAACTTGGCAAATCATGTTATGACATTTCAAATCAAGAAATTGCAAATAACACTTAATATCAGAAACCAAAATTGCCACCCGCGATTGCAGAGATTAACATCAAAAGTAGCATATGGATACAAAATAATGAAATAAAAATTAAATTTCTAGAAAAAAAAGCAACAAAGTCTTCATCTGGCAAAATGTATGTCAAATATCTCTGTCAAGATATGATTGCATCTTGACATCCAATCAAGATATGAAACGGAGTGAATCCATTAGATATTTAATGTCAAGACGAACATTCTGAGAGAAATTATCTACTGTGGAGTCGGGGTGTAAGGAATTCACTCCACTTAGCAAATACCAAAACCATTGGGTATAAAATTAAAACTACCTTACCTATTCGAGCTTACAGAGTTCTACTTACCTACAACAAACAAAATGGTTCCAAACGGAACCGTGAGCCCATATCCGTTACAGACGATTTTCAATTTTACCCATACCGAGCGCTAAGATGTTTACACATCAATAAGAAACGATGCCCGTAATTTGCCCTAAGTCTGAAGTCTTTTATCTTCATGATCCGATTAATAGGAATCATGACATTAGCTTTTTAAGCAATTGAGAAACGTGTGTACATAAGTAATTATAATATAACTTCAACCTTGAATAATGAAATTGTTTCTAAAAAGGTTAAAGAATTATTTAATAAAAAAGGTACTGGTCTGGTCGTAGTACCTCGTGGCATGATGGTTAGTGCCGAAGGTGTGGGTTCGATTCCCAGCCGTGCCACCTAAAAACAGAAATGTTTTATTCGAGGTACTGCCTCTTGCGAGGAACTGACAATTCCTCCAAGAGTATACTTGTCATGAAAAAGTGCTTCTCATCTAGCCGTTCGGACTCGACAAAAAACTGTAGGTCCCCTCCATTCCTGCCAACAAGACGCACACAGGAATGGTTGAGAGTTGTAAGTCACTAGGCCCTGGTTCTCCACGAGCTGTTGCGCCACCCACTTTTATTTATTTTTTTAACTGGTCTGGTTAACGATTATATGCTGCATTTTCTAACCAACACATTGATAAATCTATTTCATGCAAAAGCAAAATAAAAAAAAAAAACAAAAACAGGTTTTACTTCTTGAAAATTTAATTCACCGCACCCTTAAAACAATAAATAAATAGAAAATCTAAATCAAAATCTTATTACCCTTACCCGAAGGACCATGCACGACGAGCAATACATGATCACCGAATTTCGCTTGCCCTTGAATGATTATCACGATATTTTCGATAATTAATTTGCTTTCGAGTATACTAGCACGAGTAGTTTTGGTTGTGGATATACATAAATACATAGAAGCAACCGATACTCATGAGTTCCACCAATTTGTTTGTCTTAACTTATGAGTATTTTTATTCGTGGATAAAATGACTTACGAGTGCTTACGATTTACATAGAGGCGGAACGTTCGAGTATGAACGATCAGAAAGAAACCATGGATTTGTTCGAATTGATTCGAACATGCTCATTTTAATCGCTGGTCATTACCAATCTACATACATATCTCCTCTAAAACAAATTCACCGTTCTCGTTCCGTTCCATTTTAATATTCAAACCTTCAAAACTAAATGTGCATCGGTATTTCCTTTCAAATCCTTCTCTATTTTCCTAACGCTTGCTCTGTGTTAATTCATGTTAAGGGTAGTCAAGTATAATATCTGAATATTTGTATGAATACATTTTTTCAATATAGACGAGACTGGCCTGGCCTGACCTGGCCTGGCCTGACCTGGCCTGGGGCCCAATTCCGCAAGCGTGAGTGATATTCCAAGTACACATTTTTTTCACGCCGAAAACAAGTGTGGATAAATTTGACTGTAGTGCACACGATATCTGTCAAAAATTTTAAACTCACTCTTCCGGAATCACAAAAATCGATGTGTACACAATTTACTGTGTACCCAGAAAAAAAATCACACTTGCGGAATAGGGACCCTGGCCTGATCAAGATGGTGCCATTATGGAAATCGACCTCCCCATAATGTCGCACTTCGATTTCAACAGAAATAGTTGGGCCGAATGGCGTCACCCATGAACGGATGAGTGATCGAGCAAAAGAAAATTACGTCATCCTTCAATCGAGTGAACGTATTGGGATCGTGACCTATGTACATACCTTAGCTGAAGGAACGTAATCTATAAACTAAAAAAATTATATATTATCATTGTATATAAATCTAATAGTAGTATTACTTGAGGAAAAAGATACTAGCGCTACAGACGACTGAAGCATGAAGTGTATTATTCCCTCATCATAGCTTCACACCCAATTCACAGCAGATGAAAGATAAAAAAATACATTAGGGGTATTCATGCAACTTCGTAAAACACTAGATAAGTTTACGATTTGGTTAATTTTATCTTTTGGTTAATGAACTGTCAAATTTTGTATGGGAAATGGTTTACACAATTTGGTTAATTTTATCCAACGATTTAGCTGCGGAAAATTAACCAAATATTTGGTTAAACTTATCCAAACGTCATTGTGACTTTTAGAGATTGAATAAGGCGTGTTTGTGACTTTTAGAATTAGGCATGTTTAGAAACATGATATAAATTATATCTGGGAGAACTAAAAAAGCTCTGAATGTGTTCTGTAATTATTGCATTGCAATTAGTTGGTGATAAAGGTTGTGAATTAAAACGTAGTTTACACAAAAAAAAATAATAATTAGAAGGTCTACATTTACTCAACGATTAAAGGCTCTGCCCAACCAACGCGAAATTATAGCGAAGCATTCACAAAGACAGTTTTTTGTTGTTTTTTAGTATTGAGATCATTCACTTTAATTTCGTGTTGGTTTGGGAGAGCCTTTAGGAAAGCTACTTTTCGTAAATTATTAAGGTAGAACTATAAATTCTCACCCAAAACAATGCGAATCTTTCGTTGACGACGACGAACCTGTTGTTTTCATTTACAACAACGGCGTGTTGTTATTAATGTTTTGTGGTCAACGAATGATTCGCACTGGTTTTGAAGATTGTAAATAGTCGGAAGCTATTAGAAACAGATTTCATTAGCCAATGCAAAGTATCTTTCTGAACTGTCAAAATCAGAACTAAGCCATAATTCATTTTTTCTCTTTTTGTCGTTCCTACCTCAACAACTTTCAGTTTCACTTCCGTAAAGTGTTGTAAAGTTAACGAAAAATGAACGCGACTATTGTCATGTACATATATTAAGGTAGAACTATAATAATTGTTGATAGTTTACTGAAGTGGTCGGTTGAAAATGAGCGAATACATGGAAACCATACTCATCTCACGGGAGTTTTACAAGATTACAAGATTTTTTATTGAACGATTAATATTTACAATTTGCTTAATGTTAGTTATCTTAAAGTATACATTGATTATTACATAAAATATGTTGGCACAATAGGGGGCCTAACTGTTTACATTGAGATTTTTTTTTCAAAATTTATATTTAATTGTCATTTATGTTTATTTCTTTTCTTAATCTATTGGCTGCTTTATTTCTCGGATTGTTCAGGTCCGGTTGTCATTGTTGTGATTGGTTGGGGGGATGGTGAGGCTTTCAGCCACGGTAGTGAGCTGACCTTGGGTCAGCGAAGAAGGGAATGTTCTCTTCGTCGGTGGTTGAGATAATATCCTCTTCTAGCAGCTCCATCGCTTCGAGGTACCGCTGGTTGGGATGTCTTGGCTGGTTTACAATTCCCACTATAAGAGGGTTCGGGTGGTTCATCATATTTCGTAGACATCTTCTGCTGGATTGGATGAGGTATCTGTCTAGTTGTACAATGTTGGCCTCTTCATAGAGTCTCTTGTTGCTGACGTGTTTTCTTCGTATCCTGTCGAAGTGTAGTCCTGTGCAGATCCGCAGAATCTTCCGCTCGAATATTGCCAGCTTCTTCATGTGTGATTTTGTCGTGGTGTACCAGATGGGAAAGCAGTATGTGATGACTGGCCTGATGAGCTGCTTGTAAAGAAGAAGCTTCGTTTTTTGGCTTAGTCCGTTTTGTTTTCGCATTAGCGGATGGATGCGATGGAAGGCGAAGTTGGCTTTTCTTAATACAGCTGCTGTGTGGGGATTGAAACGGTATAACTCGTTGAACTGTATGCCCAGGTATTTCACGTTGTTTCTTGCTGACAGTTGAGTTCCATCGGGAAGGGTGATCTTGGTGTTCCTGCAGTTGGTGGCTGAGCGTCCTCTTCTACTTCCCGAGCTACTTGGTCGTCTGAAACAGATCAGTTCGGATTTGGCCGAATTGATTTTGAAGCCCCAGCGATGGTAGTACTCGTATAGAAGTCTTATG
This sequence comes from Dasysyrphus tricinctus, assembly GCA_963921185.1. Taxonomy (NCBI): domain Eukaryota; kingdom Metazoa; phylum Arthropoda; class Insecta; order Diptera; family Syrphidae; genus Dasysyrphus; species Dasysyrphus tricinctus. The sequence continues at coordinate 173,049,482 of OY992531.1, read as the reverse complement.
TGGGCTTCAACTCTTCTAGCTGCGAATATAGGTGACATGGACTTAGCGTACGTGAGGGAGTCGTCGGCAAACAGGAGAGTCTGGGCGTATTCTGGCTGTGGCTGGTCTGAAGTATAGATGTTGAAAAGGAATGGTCCTAATTTAGATCCTTGAGCGACTCCGGCTCTGGTTGTCCTCGTAGTTGACTGGCATCTTCCAATTTGTACGAAGAACGACCTGGAATGAAGAAAATTGTAAATAATTTTTATTAGTGAATGTGGAAATCTGAGTTGGAAAAGTTTGTGAACAAGTCCCTGTATCCATACGCTGTCAAATGCTTTTTCGATATCGAGAAAGCATCCCACAGTGACTTGATGACTATTTAGGGAGAGGGCGACATCGTGCTGGAGCTTTAGAAGTGGATGAAGTGTTGAGTGATGTTCCCGGAATCCAAACTGCATATCCGGGATTATGCGATTGTCACTGCAGAATGATTTAAGTCGTCTGAGTATCAGTTCCTCGAGTATCTTGCTCATGTTGCACAGAAGTGATATAGGCCTGTATCCAGAGACGTCTTTGTTGTTGTTCTTTTTTGGTATAGCCACAATTTTTGCTGTTTTCCATTTGGTGGGAAAGTAACAGTTGTTTACACAATTGTTGAGGATAATTGCTAAGAAGATCATCACCGAATGCGGCAGTCTCTTCAGGACGAAGTTGGAGATATTGTCCGGGCCTGTTGATTTTTTTGGATGACTTCTGTGGATGATTTCCTCTATTTCTTCTGGAGAAGTGAACTCGTGGTGATCCGTGGGGTCGCTGGCGGGGTTGGTATTGCTGAAGTGTACAATTTCCTGAAATGTTTGAGCGTTTTGAACTGATGTGTTGACTTCGTCCAGGAACTCAGGGTCTGATGGTGGATTTGGTTTGAAGTGTTCTTCGAAGTAGTCAGCAAAAGCCTTGGCCTTGTCTTCGTTGGTAGTAACATCACCAAGAGTTGTTGTGATATCTCACGGGAGTGAAACTGACATTTGGTGAAGTTGGAACGAAAAAAAGAGAGGGATGATTCATTTTACTTGAGTGGAATATTCCTCACTTCTTCTTTTGACTGTTTGGAAAGCAACTTTTCGTGGGTTTTTAACCCATTGATTTTGACAGGCTCAAGTTTCGTTGTCGTTCCAAATATTTCGCATTGGTTTGAGAAAGCCTTAATAGTTCTAGCTTTACATTTTGTTTTATCCTTCCGAGTTTCCGACTTCACGTTGCGTTGGGGTTCGGGAGAGGTTCTCTGTTTAAAAATTACTACGTTTACAAGCAGGATCGGGAGCTCAAGGTACTTTGTCACTTGAGTTGAGTTTAAATGGTATTGAGATTCCAGCAAAATGAATGGCATTGATGTATTTATTTCAATGCAAAGCAAATATAATTGAATTAACAGGAGTACTTACTACACGTATCTATTAGAACAAATATATATTTGTACACACACATGCAAATAAACAGACCATAATGCATTATCTATAAAACCAACTCCTCGACCCAAGCCGAACGCGCCCAAATTTCATTTAACCAAATTAATAATAAGGTCGTTCATGCAAACTTAAACTTACGACGTTGCATGAATACCCTTATTATTTCCTCACTACATGAGAGAAGGCAATTATTTTCCTTCTCCTCACGTCACAGCAGCGCCAATATACGAGAGTGAGAAGGGAACAAAAACAAACTGCCGAAAAAAAAATAAAGAATGAATTGGTATGTATGTATGTACATCCATACATACGTAGGTACAGACATTGAGGAGAAGAGGAAACATTAAAAGAGGATCAAAACAAGTTTTTATCGTTACATAAAGGTTCAATACACATCGCATATTTTCTAAACAGAAACAAATTCTTTTGTTCTCGATGAATGTCCTTTGCCAAGATAAGGCACACAAAATGCTTTCCGTGTCGGGAGCCTTTAAAATAGATTGGAATGAAAATTAGAAACTGATGTCTATTTGCGTAGGTATTCGTTCTTATTTTCTTGTATGTAGGTGGAAACAGGGCCCAGATCACGTAACACGATTCGATTGAACGATCGTCGTTTTAACTCTACCTGTCGCTATTCACAACTACAGGAAACTATAGAGAGAGTAATAGTCGAAACGATGATCGTTCGATCGAATCGTATTACGTGATCTGGGGGTCAATTCTCGATCTGTGAAACTGTGAAATGAAAACAAAGTTATCATTTCAGTTTTCACAGAGTTTTATCATTTCATAACTTCACAAAAACGCGAAAGGCGATTCTTGAACTCATTATGAGAAATAGCTGTCAAAATCAGTACTAAAAAGTACTAAAATGAAAAAAATCTACCACTTGCTCATAGAAAAAGATGATTGTGACGTCAGAGAAGGACCAAGATGGCGACTTGGGTGTATCAAATGAGCACAATTTGTTTCTGTTTATCATTTTTCTTTTCACAGGTTTTCCCAGAATGAGTTGATTGTGATAAAAGAATCATCATATGAAAACATTTGTTTTCATTTTTCACACTTCGAGAATCGCATTTGGCGTGAAGGGGTTATCATATTTATCACTTCACAGTTTCACGGATCGAGAATTGACCCCCTGGGCCCAGGTTTTTATTTTTGTATCGCTTTCTTTTTGTTTGATGTGGAGCGTCGAGTTTCTCAGATTTAATTCAAAGCAATATGAGGCCGTGAGTGCAAAAGTGGTGTAACCCATTTTTTGGCATTGTTGATATATTTGCCTCGTATTTTTACATTTATGCATCAAAAGTCATCAAAGGTAAAATTTTAATTTCTAAAAGCTTTCCAAAAATGTGACGTAAACTATTTGAATCTCAATAAAAAGATTATTAAAAAGCGATTCAAAACGAAAAACATAATCAAAAAAAAAGTGGGTTAAACCGCTTTTGCACTCACAGCCTCATATATGATTGTATGAAAAAAAAACTTAAAATCGTTGGAGCGGTTTTAAAAAAAAATAATTTTTATATATCAAATTCTTACAACATTTTAAAGGAAAAATGTTGACATGCAAATCTCAAGTATTTATTTATGTACAGTACATATAAAAATTAAATTTCAAAAAAAAATTTTGAACCCGTTTTCAAGATATCAAATTTTCAAAACAATAATTTGAAACTTTTTTAGAAGTCCAGAAATTAGTTTTTTGAAAATTTTGATGTGCAATATTATTTGAACTTATTTGAAATATGTATATGGGTGATTCTCTGCCAACTGTGATTCTTTTTTTAGAATATTTTCAAAAATTAAAACTTCTTGGAAACAATTTTTGTTTTGTGTTTGTGGCTTCATTTAGACAGAGTATCATATCAGTAAAAGCATTTTGCTACAACTTTTAAAGAAATAAAAAATATAGTGAAATGTACTAAAAGTAGTATAGACGATAAATGAAACTTTTTTTCTTTTTTTGTTTTTAGTTCTCCCTCTTTTTGACCATATTTTTGTTTAGATTCTTTATTGTCTAATATACGTTTTGTACTCTTGACATTTCTACTTCCCTATTTTTTCTTTAAAAAATTATCTCTTTTTCGTTTTTGAAGTCTGTTTTTCTGAATCGCAACCCTTTTCCTTGTGCTGGGTTATTACTTAGTTTTTATTGCACGGAATGATTGCAAGAAATAAGTTAATTATATTTAATTAAAGTTCAAAAAGTATTGAAATGCCACGGTACTGACATCCACAGTACTGACATTTAGACAGTTTATGTGACCTAACTTCTCTATGCTAACGAGAAAAATAATTTCCAGGACAATTTTAACTGCCGTTAAAAGGAACACAAAATTGTGATAACCAGCCAAAAACATGTTATAACATGCTTTAAAAATACTACCACGGTAATGACAAATATATTTGTGACATACTTTCATCCCATGAAAACATATCACTCTTAAAGTACAACAACGTTCAAAAATTAAAATGACTGTTGTTAATTATACATAACTAGTCTATCTTTTAGAAAACCACAATACATACGTGTTAAAGCTAAAACAAAATGGCGGTTGAGCGGGAAATCTTTTTAATTCAAAAATAGAACCAAAACCTCGGACAACATTCATTCGTGATTATTTTATTCAGCAATAAGTATTTTGACTTAATTTTTGCATTATTTTGTCAAGCAAGTATTGCACTCAAACTTTTCTTCGGACAACATTTCAATTCAATGAAGTATTTCATTAGAAAGTAGCAAATTGGGTCATGGTATCGAATGTAGATTGTAGTAAATAGCCATTTACACAATTTAAACCAAAAATATATACGAACATTTTACATTAAATAACAAAAAAAGCACTGGGCACAAAGAATCACAGTTGAGACGGAATCACCCATATATAAAAATTAATCTAAATCCGTTCTGCTGACAACAAGAAAATTCAAAATATAAAAAACCATTGTATGAGAGGTACTACTAATAGTTGCTAAGATTAAAATTTTATAATTTTTGATAGTTTAAGCATACGGAAAAAGTTTAATTAAAATCGTAGGAGTCATTTTCGAGAAAAAAATATTTTCGTTAACCGTTTTTTAACTTTTGTATGTAGGATACCGTTGTTTTTTCATAAAAGTAAAATGTTTTCTTAAAATATTTTGGAAAGTATTAAAAAACTCTTGAGTATCAAGTTTCAAAAATATCGATGATGTCGTTTTCGAAATATTTGATTAAAAAAAAAATGGAAAAATTTTTTTAAATCAAAAAAAAAAATTGTTTTGAAAATTTTGGTATACAATACTGTTTTATTTTTTGGAAGCTTCTGTATTTAAAAAAAATATTGAAATCATAGTCATACAGTTTTGACAAAAATGTTCAATTAGAATGAAGTTCAACTTTGGATGCTCTGCCAGTCAATTTTAGCCGTGTTGATAGAAGCTTAAGAGACTAGAAATTGTATAATTCTTTACGAAGCCTATAAATTATATAAATAAAATAAAATTAAATTAAATTAAATTAAATAAAACACTTTGAACATTGGTTCGAAAGTTCTATCGATAATCTTTGAACCGTTGTTAATAAAATTGGAATAAAATGTGGGAAGTTCAAAATTTACAAGAAAAATAGTTTTTTGTCTTAGATTTGTGTCTACAAAAATAGATATACATAGGAATACTTAATTTATTTTTTTTTTTAACTTTCATAATGCAACGTTTGTATTGATATTTCGGGGCTCCCTCTTATTTTAACTTGATCGTTTAAGACGAGAAACACAGGAGTAGGTACCTACCTAATTAACTATAAAAACTATAACAAAATTGCAAGAAAAAAAAAATAGTGGCCACGAAGATTTAAATTTGTAAATATTAAATAACTCTAAACCCCGACAATTTTAAGATGAAATAAATTCTTGGTTCATATTTTCAACGAAAAATAACTGTCCACCCACTTCCATAGCTAAAAATTATAGATCTTAATTGACATCACATTTCTGCAAAGAAATCACTCAGAACTCCAATTAGGCAGGCAGATACCTAACTCCTTTTAGAGTGCATGAAAAATAGCTTGAAATATTGAAAATAAATTAATTGAAAAACTTCTGGTACAAGAAAACCAAACTCAAACTACCTTCGAATGAGTTTCTCTATCTCAATTTTTTTTAAGTATACTTTTTCTTACTTCAAAATAAACTACCAGAGTCATTGTATATCCAATCTATAGTATCATAGACTAACTAATAATAAAGACAGGCCGCTTCATATAAAGAAAAAGGACCCGATTTGAGATTGCCTCCACCTAGATTGCCTCCACTTCATACATGTTTTGTACTTGGCGAGAAAAGCTTTTGCTTCATATGAAGCTTTCAAGTTGCATCGAACTGGAACTCATTTCACCACTATCGCAAGTGTACCTGTTTTTGTTGTTGGTTTTGGGTATTTTGTCTGTTTTTTTTTTTTCAATTAATGAATGTTGTGAAGCAGTGGTGGTAGTTTTTTTGTCTTCATAGTTAGCTCTAACTTAAATTTTGCTTGTGTGTGTGTACACTTCAGGTAGGTATATTTATTTCATTCTTGTCGATCTTGGCAAGAATTTTCGTTTTTGGGTTTTGTTTTGGTAGGTTTGAAGGAAAAATTTGTTCTTTCGAGGATTTCTCTTTTTTCACGTTTGGGGGTGGATGTTGAGAATATACATATGACTGTTCTGAAGCATAATGGTAGACTTGGTGGCGGTTGTTTCATTTATCCTTTTTTGTGCGCTTGCTTTTGTACTCTTGCATATACATAGGTACATTCATAAATATAATCTCGATCTTCTAGTAATGACATAAGGATTTTCGTTTTTGGTGGTTTCGAGGATTTTTATACAGCATTATGAAGGAATATTTTTTTTATTTTATGCATTTATTTATTCAGTACCGAAATAAAAAAATGTTAAGAATAACAGGTGAATAACATACCTTATTAATTGTTTAATTGCAAAAATAAACTTACCGAGTCGAGGAGTATGTTCGCAAATAATGTGTATAACATTTCTATAAATCGAGTAAACTTATCGTAAAGTTAAAATGCTATTTTTTACATATTTAAAGCATAAATAAAGATTCATTATTTCTATACATTCATGTGTTTTTCTTAAAGTTTCTAGGGAAATGCGCCCGAAAATAGCCACATTTTCACTCTAAACGAATTTCCACTTCACATACTTAGTAATTTATCATGTTCACTTCAATCATTATAGTTTTCTAAAAATACAATCCTTGTTATATTATCATTCATTACATACCTTAAAAAAGAATTACTGAAGTTATAAACCATTTCCGCAGAGCTTATTCGTGATATTCCAAATACTGTATTTGTACCTAGTTTGCAAAATTTTGGGTTGAGTAATTTTCAAAAATCGATATAACATCATGTGGTTAACCAAGAAATATGTCTGATACACCAAAATAACCTGTTATTAATCAAATATATTTTTAAATACAATTTTTTTAAATCGTAGCGTTTCTCGACTTATATTGAATTTAATGCAGCGGGATCAAAATGCAAATTTGCTTGCAATTGATTAATATATTGAAACTTAACTGTGGAGCTTGTGAGCAACACACATAAACACACTCGTATATGTACGAGTATAATCAAATTTTAGTTAGGCTTTGCAAAATAGAATTTTGGAAAACTGAAATCATTTGGTGGGTGTGGTCAACAGATATGAACTATATAATTCGCTGAGGAGGTGGAGGATTAATTTAGCAGCTTTTGAATGTATGTAAATTATCTTCAAAAAATCCATTTTCTGTTCTTTCTATTCGAAAATACTATTATTTTGGATATTTAAAGCATAATCTAAGATTCTGTATTTTGTTTAAGATTCATTTTATTTCTTAATATTCAAGCTTACTATTGATTTTCAGGAAAATGTGCTCGAAAGAATTGATATTTTCTCTATAAACCAAGTTACACCTCATAATAATTTCATATTCATTGGAACTATTACAACTTTTATAAAATATAAAATATAAATGATATAAGAATAAAATTTCATCGAATTTATCGTTTTTATAGAATACAAATTTGAGTTGAAATTAAAAGTCATTAGAAGCTCAAATGCTTACATATTATTTAAAAAAAAAAATTAACACTTAAAAAACAAAAAAAAAATAAAACAAAAAAATATAGGCACGAGTATAACTACCTATGGAAACAGAATTGAAGAACTAAAATTAATAAAAAATGAAAAAAAAAAATACTTAAAACATAAAATAAAAACATTCAGAACCTCAAAAATTAAAACTGTAAAAAAAATAAAACAAAATAAAGACGTAAAAAAATAAAAAAGAGTAGGTAACAAAAATGAAAAAAAAAATAAAAAAGTTGCATAAATAAATGGTGCATAAATAAAAGAATGGTTACTCCAGCTGAATTGAAATGAGAGCAACCATTGCTTTTTGCTTATTTTCCAAACAAAAAAAACTGAAAAAACGAAAATGAACATACTGGTACTGGTCAAATTTTAAAGGTATGTTCATTACCATACCTTTAAAATTTGAGACCTTTTTGTTCAAAGCAATTGCTCATTCAACAAACAGTAATTTAAAAGGAACATGTAAACTATCGATTTAACTGAATTAAAAATATAACAAAATTAGAACCACTTAGCAATCTTGAAATTAATCAGAAAAATAATGCCGACAAAAAATTAAAACTAAAAAAAAATATTTAAAAATGCAACAAAAAAAAACTAAACTACAAAAAAACAAAAAAGGTAAGAAAAAGACGAGAAAAACATTGAAAACATAGAAATGAACTTTTCGGACTAGGATAGCAAATTGAGAACAAAAATACGAATAATTTCTCAATTTTGTTTACTGATTGAAACTGAATTTCTATCTACATGCCAACTTTTATGAGCAAAGATCTGTTAGAGTAGAGAAGTGCACTAACAATTTGCCTCAAATATTTAAATAAATCATTTTTTATTTAAATAAAGAAAAGTTCTAATTCTAAGTTCTCTAATTTCAAAATTTAAATGGAAATGGCATTAAATCATACGGCTATTTTGATATACCTATCATAAGAAATAATTTCACTATCAACATAAGCAGAAATAAAAAATTTGTCTAAATCCGTTAAGCCAAAAAATTCAAAATAAAAAACATAAAATATAAAAACTGCTAAATTGATCCTCCTTATGGCAAACTTTATGGGTTATATATTTCAACCACCCCCCCCCCCCCACCAGATGGTTTCATTGTCTTATTCATGAAGTCCTAAGAAACGTGTTGTTGCTGTGCATTGCTCACAAGCTTAAGTATTAAAATTGAATTCAATATTACCTTTTGTTTTGCTTCATAAAAGTTCAATAAAACGCATTGTGTATTTTCATTTTTATTGTCTATGCCTATATATGCATATCGAGGTCTAATTTCCTCATCTTCAGGCTTGTTTCACACATATTCGGTTTCATTCGGTTCGGTCTCTATTCGGTTCGGTTTCAGTTTTGTATTTTCACACATACGGTTCCATTAAGGTTTGCATTCAAATACATCAATTTTTAATTCCAAAAATTTAAACATACTTCAGCACTATAGTTGTTAATTCCAAATAAAAACGAACAAAAAAAACCTTATGCAACCGAATATTTGTGAACGCTACGATAAGTTTGTGTGCCCTTGAAACCGAATGAAACCGATTCGTGTCGAGGGGACGTTCGGTGCTATTCGGTTTCTATTAGGTTTTTATTCTTGCCGTTTTCATCGGTTCACACTTATCAGGTCCGACCGAAAATGAACCGAATAGAGACCGACCCGAATGAAACCGAATATGTGTGAAACAAGCAGGGTCAAACGGAAATATTAATAGATTTATGTATAATGTATGTATTGAACTTTTTCAGAAAGTTCTAAGAAAAGTTTTCATATATATAAAACATTGCTGTACATTATTGCTCACAAGTATCGATAAAATTCGAGATTTGGAAAGTCATACACAAAACACATGCTCTCCCAAAATGGCTTATAACTTCAGTAATTTTTTTTCTAACAAATGAGGTAGGTATCAACTAAAAGATAATATAAAAAGTTTATATTTTTATTAAACCAGTAATATTTCGAATTAATATGAAACTATTGTAAAAGGTGCAACTTGGTTTATAGAGAAAATACCACTTCTTCGAGTACATGTGCCTAGAAAATCAATAGTTTACTTGAATTTTGAGAAGATACAGATTCTTAATATAAGCTTAAAATATTTAATAAATAACATTTTCAAACAGAAAGCATAGATAATGGATTCTTAAGATATTTACATACATTCAAAAACTGCCATATAAATCCCCCAACCTGTGAATTATATAGTTCATATCTGTTGACCACACCCACCAAATGATTTCAGTTTTCCAAAATTCTATTTTGCAAAACCTAACTAAAGTTTGATTATACTCGTACATATACGAGTGTGTTTATGTGTGCTCACAAGCTCCACAGTTAAGTTTCAATATATTAATCAATTGCAAGCAAATTTGCATTTTGATCCCGCTGCATTAAATTCAATATAAGTCGAGAAACGCTACGATTTAAAAAAATTGTATTTAAAAATATATTTGATTAATAACAGGTTATTTTGGTGTATCAGACATATTTCTTGGTTAACCACATGATGTTATATCGATTTTTGAAAATTACTCAACCCAAAATTTTGCAAACTAGGTACAAATACAGTATTTGGAATATCACGAATAAGCTCTGCGGAAATGGTTTATAACTTCAGTAATTCTTTTTTAAGGTATGAAATGAATGATAATATAACAAGGATTGTATTTTTAGAAAACTATAATGATTGAAGTGAACATGATAAATTACTAAGTATGAGAAGTGGAAATTCGTTTAGAGTGAAAATGTGGCTATTTTCGGGCGCATTTCCCTAGAAACTTTAAGAAAAACACATGAATGTATAGAAATAATGAATCTTTATTTATGCTTTAAATATGTAAAAAATAGCATTTTAACATTACGATAAGTTTACTCGATTTATAGAAATGTTATACACATTATTTGCGAACATACTCCTCGACTCGGTAAGTTTATTTTTGCAATTAAACAATTAATAAGGTATGTTATTCACCTGTATTTCTTAACATTTTTTTATTTCGGTACTGAATAAATAAATGCATAAAACAAAAAAAATATTCCTTCATAATGCTGTATAAAAATCCTCGAAACCACCAAAAACGAAAATCCTTATGTCATTACTAGAAGATCGAGATTATATTTATGAATGTACCTATGTATATGCAAGAGTACAAAAGCAAGCGCACAAAAAAGGATAAATGAAACAACCGCCACCAAGTCTACCATTATGCTTCAGAACAGTCATATGTATATTCTCAACATCCACCCCCAAACGTGAAAAAAGAGAAATCCTCGAAAGAACAAATTTTTCCTTCAAACCTACCAAAACAAAACCCAAAAACGAAAATTCTTGCCAAGATCGACAAGAATGAAATAAATATACCTACCTGAAGTTTACACACACACAAGCAAAATTTAAGTTAGAGCTAACTATGAAGACAAAAAAACTACCACCACTGCTTCACAACATTCATTAATTGAAAAAAAAAAACAGACAAAATACCCAAAACCAACAACAAAAACAGGTACACTTGCGATAGTGGTGAAATGAGTTCCAGTTCGATGCAACTTGAAAGCTTCATATGAAGCAAAAGCTTTTCTCGCCAAGTACAAAACATGTATGAAGTGGAGGCAATCTAGGTGGAGGCAATCTCAAATCGGGTCCTTTTTCTTTATATGAAGCGGCCTGTCTTTATTATTAGTTAGTCTATGATATCACGCATTGCTTTTTAATTTAGGCAGGCATTTACATTTTTTTGTTTTTCAATAGGTAAGTAGGTATCCCTACTTTGATAAAATAATGTATTAGGAAAAAAGTGATACGTACATAGGCACATGCATAGATAGTTAGATATGTAGGTGCATGTAACTTGTCGTATTTTTAAGATTAGTAGATAGGTGGGTATGTTCAGATTTCAGAAAAATAATATTGCTTTCCATCATACAGATTTTGAAAAATTATAATTTTTATGACATTTTTTAATACATAGGTAGTTTGAAAATGGAGCTTCAAAATTTCGTATTTGGAAGGTTCTAAAAAACACAACAACAAAAATGTAGGATAAAAGCCAAAACAGGTCGATAAGATAGCTTAATTAAGTTTTAAATTCACTATTTAGTTTATTTGAATTAAGTTCCAGGTGTCCAGAAGCTTAAGAATTTTTTAATTTTCCATTTAAAACTGTTCGATGCCTATAAACGATTATTCGTTAGGTGATATCATAGACTAACTAATAATAAAGACAGGCCGCTTCATATAAAGAAAAAGGACCCGATTTGAGATTGCCTCCACTTAGATTGCCTCCACCTTCAAACATGTTTTGTACTTGGCGAGAAAAGCTTTTGCTGTATATGAAGCTTTCAAGTTGCATCGAACTGAAACTCTTTCACCACTATCGCAAGTGTACCTGTTTTTGTTGTTGGTTTTTGGGTATTTTGTCTGTTTTTTTTGCAATTAATGAAGGTTGTGAAGCAGTGGTGGTAGTTTTTTTGTCTTCATAGTTTGCTCTAACTTAAATTTTGCTTGTGTGTGTGTACACTTCAGGTATAATTATTTCATTCTTGTCGATCTTGGCAAGAATTTTCGTTTTTAATTTCTTCTGAGGTAGGTTTGAAGGAAAAATTTGTTCTTTGGAGGATTTCTCTGTTTTCACGTTTGGGGTGGAATGGTAGACTTGGTGGCGGTTGTTTGTGTTTGCAATTTTTTGCTCTCATTTATCCTTTTTTGTGCGCTTGCTTGTGTACTCTTGCATTATAAACCATTTCCGCAGAGCTTATTCGTGATATTTCAAATCCTGTATTTGTACCTAGTTTGCAAAATTATGGGTTGAGTAATGTTCAAAAATCGATATAAAATCATGTGGTTAACCTAGAAATATGTCTGATACACCAAAATAACCTGTTATTAATCAAAACTATTATAAAATACAAATTTTTAAAATCGTATTTAAAATGAGAACATTATTGTAAGCCTTGCTTTTAAACCTTTCGAGACCTCTCAACTACTCAAATTAAATGCAAATATAGTTTTAGCATGCATTGCAAATTTATGATTTGTTCAATTTTCTACAGATATCTAGTTTCTGAAAATCGAAGCAGCATTTCTCGACTTACGTAGAATTTAATGCAATTAATTTAATTACAATTTAACTGTGATGATAATTTTTGTCTTTTTTTCATTTCTTTTTCTTGCATTTTTTGTTTTTTTTTGTTGCATTTTTTTAATTTTTGTTTGTATGTTTATTTGTGTGTTGCTCCCAAGCTCCAGAGTTAAGTTTCAATTTATTAATCAATTGCAAGCAAATTTGTATTTTGATCATTTTCGAGGTTTAGCAAAAAAAATCAAAAAATGTCGATCCCGCTGCATTAAATTCTATATAAATCGAGAAATGCTACTTCATTGTTCAGAAATTAGGTATCTAAAGAAATTTGAAAAAATCTTGAATTTTCAAAGCGTGCTAAAATTATATTTGCATTTAGTTTGAGTAGTTGAAACTTGAGATTCTTTTTTGAGGTATGAAATGAATGATAATATAACAAGGATTATATTTTTAGAAAATTATAATGATTATGATGATAAATTACTATAAGAAGTACAAATTTGTTTAGAGTGAAAATATCGCTATTTTGGGCGCATTTTCCTATTAAATTAATAGAAAAAACATGAATGTACCTATAGAAATAATGAATCTTTATTTATGCAAAAAATAGCATTTTAACTTTACAATAAGTTTACTCGATTTAAAGGAATGTTATATACCTACATCATTTGCGAACATACTCCTCGACTCGGTAAGTTTATTTTTGCAATTAAACAAATTAGGTATGTTATTCACCTGTATTTCTGAACATGTTTTTATTTCGGTACTGAATAAATAAATAAATACATAAAATTAACAAAATATTCCTTCATACCACCTGCCTACATTTTGATGCTGTAAAGAAATCCTCGAAACTACCAAAAACGAAAATTCTTATATCATTACTAGAAGATCGATATTATATTTATGAATGTATATGCAAGAGTACACGAGCAAGCGCACAAAAAAGGATAAATGAGAGCAAAAAATTGCAAACACAAACAACCGCCACCAAGTCTACCATTCCACCCCAAACGTGAAAACAGAGAAATCCTCCAAAGAACAAATTTTTCCTTCAAACCTACCTCAGAAGAAATTAAAAACGAAAATTCTTGCCAAGATCGACAAGAATGAAATAATTATACCTGAAGTGTACATACACACAAGCAAAATTTAAGTTAGAGCAAACTATGAAGACAAAAAACTACCACCACTGCTTCACAACCTTCATTAATTGCAAAAAAAAAACAGACAAAGTACCCAAAAACCAACAACAAAAATAGGTACACTTGCGATAGTGGTGAAAGAGTTTCAGTTCGATGCAACTTGAAAGCTTCATATACAGCAAAAGCTTTTCTCGCCAAGTACAAAACATGTTTGAAGGTGGAGGCAATCTAAGTGGAGGCAATCTCAAATCGACTCCTTTTCCTTTATATGAAGCGGCCTGTCTTTATTATTAGTTAGTCTATGATAGTATTCTCATGAAACACGATTTTGTAGGTAGACATTTGGTCGATAGGTTCGCTGTGATCGCCTTACCGAGATCCCTTAACAAAAATTAGTATGACATTTGGACGCATAGAAGGCCACGAGCTTTTTTTCTTCATGAGAATACTATAGAATTTATATACAATGCCAGAGTTCAGACAAGAGAGACCAAACAAATCGAACCCGAAACCACAAACAAGTTTTTTTCTCTGTCATTTTTTGTGTGCTCTGCTCATACTTACAGTTTTTTTTACATTGACTTCTAAAAAAAAAAACTTATCGTAGCCGCAAGTAGATATACCCACATGCTACATGCTACAATGTTCCTATCCTATTCCTCTCCCTTATTCCTAAACACAAGAAAATCGAAAAAGTAACCAGTTTTTCTTGTTTTTGTCTGTCGTTTGTTGTTGTTTGGAATCAGTTTTTCTTGTTTTTATCTGCCATTTGTTATGGGCTCTTGTGCTGTTTGCTCAGTTGTTTTTTTGCCTCAGTAAGGGAATTTTTAATTTCCCTTAAAGGCTAGGTAAAACCCTAATTACATATTTTTTTTATTTTTTCGTACAATGCGTTACTATGTTTTCGGCGCAAAAATAATGAAAACACTCAGTTCCCTGGCCTCAGTCCCCTTGCATTTTAATGACTGATTTTCTATCTGGAGGTCTCAGAAATGTTCAGTAAATGTTGCTTTTCTTTTAAAAAAAATTATAAAATAAAAAGCACGACTCGGCCGCACGAACTTGCTCTTACTTTCAAGTTGCTTGGAAATTAATTGATAAGCTACAGTGGTGGCCATAGAATTAGAAACAAGAATTTTGTAACAATGTTAAATTGCATAATTTTTTTTTAGAAAATTTGTTGAGGCTGGTTAGTGGTTCTTTTAATAGACCATGACATATAGTACACTTTTGAATATTTTATAAAAAATAAAAGCGTGACACTAACAGTAGAAAATTAATATTATTTATTTAACCCAAATCGCACCTGGCCATCCAATTAGAAACGCAAAGAAAAAATTGGTATTTCATAAAAAATGGTCGATGAAAAATTAATATTTTGAAGGGAATCCCTTATTTTTTGTCACTGCAGCTAATCTTGCCTGCAAACTTTCTACCAAGGCGCGGCATCTTGATGGGGGTATACTCTCCCAGACCTTCTTTATATATTCAAAAAGTTCCTCAGAATTTTTTGGGTTCTTGGACTTTAGCCTTTTCTCCACGTCTGCCCACAAGTTCTCGATAGGATTCAAGTCTGGACTTTGGGCGGGCCAATCCAAAACATTAGTTTTTGTATCAGAAAACCACTGCTTAACAATCCGTGCTGTATGCTTTGGATCGTTATCGTGCTGGAAAACATAACTAATGGGCATGTGAGCAAATGAATAAGGCTCCATGACATTTACCAAGATGCCTTTATAAATATGTTGGTCCATTCGACCATTTATTCTTACTATTGGGCCAACTCCATGCCACGAGAACGCACCCCACCCCATTATGTTTCCTCTTCCATGCTTAACGGTCTTTAAAGTATATTTAGGATCCAAATCCAATTCTTTCTTCTGAGGGCGTCTAACATACACTTTACCATCTGACCCGAACAAGTTAAATTTGGATTCATCACTCCAAAGTATGTTTTTCCAGAATCCCAAGGCTTTATTTTCGTGAAGCTTAGCAAACTTCAAATGCCTCTTCAAATTCTTTTTGGAAACATGTGGTTTTTTTCTGGCAATGCATCCACGTAGCCCATGTTCAGAAGTCGACGCCTTATGGTTCTAGCTGATAGCTCTTGACCCTATTGGGGTGAAACAACAGAAGTCAAAAAAGGATCGGCTTTGCTAATTCGGCATATCAATCTGTCCTCTTTTGGCGTGGATTTTCGATCTTTTGGTTTTCTTTTTTGGTTTTCAAAGCTGCCAGTCCTTTTATAGACTTGAATTGCACCAAATACCTTCTTGTTCGAGCAACTAAATCTTTTTGCTATGGAATCCATTGACTCGTTTTCGTTTTGATAGCACTGCACTATGAGCTTCCGGAGTTCTGGACTACAAGACTTATTTTTGCCCATTTTCATCGCTGTTTTTTAAATTAATTAATATTATAAAAATAATCAAAAAAAACTGAAAACAATCAACTCACATTGATAATAATTTTTTTTTATTTTTAAATTTACCAATTCTTTTGTCGTTTCTAATTTTGTGTCCAGCAAAAATGTCGACTATAAATGAATTTTCTAAAATAACGGTGTTTTATAAACTGTTCGCGTTCAGAGAAACTCATATTCAGAACAAACATGTCACCTTTCAAAGACCAACGGCACAAGCCACGCACGCTGGTACTTACAAAAAATATAATGGTTGATAAAGTGCGTTCAGAATTGTTGTTTCTAATTCTATGGCCACCACTGTATATGGGGTGTTTTGCATAAAATGCCTTAAAACGCTAGAGGGCGCTGGTTGGAGCGAAACAAAAGACAAATTGTGTGGGAGGGGGTGTAGTCTCTCCGTTTAGACGAGGGGCGAACGAAAGATAAACAGAGGGTACTGGTGCCCTTTGCACAAGTTTTTCGTTTATTTAAGGCCAAAAGAAGTTCGGTGAAACTCATAATAGCTTTAAAAATTCCGGGGGAACAAACATTTTTCGGGTGAAATATTTTCCGGGCGGAACTTACAATAAGGGTGATTGAAAAATATTTTTGTATTTTTTTCAGATTTTTTTTTTGTCTTCCTCTTTTCACTTCAAGTTACTTATTATGGATTAAGGGGGATTCTTATAACACACGAACAAAAATCAGAGCGTATAGATTATAGGAGGGGTCTATTACCCCCCGTTCAGGTGGGAGGCATAATTTTCTAAAAAAAAACTGACTAAAAACATAACAAAAATATTAAAAACAACGGGAACATTTACAAATCCACGCTATGGTTTTTTTAAAGCCAAACATCCTAATCCTCTAATATGCTTTTTAAATAAAGTTTTTACTATAAATACTTCCTTAAAAAAAAAATAATTTTCAAATTTCTGAATCTAATCTATACGCTCTGATTTTTGTTCGTGGGTTATAAGAATTCCAATTAACCCATAACTAGTAATTTAAAGTGAAAAGAGGGAGACGAATGGAGTGAAATAAAAATCTGAAAAATCTAGGAAAATATTTGTTTTCTATTTAGTCATTTGATTCCTATCCAACTCGGATTTTCAAAGAACCTAGTATAAGAACCACCCTTATATATGTATATATATAAATATATGTATATTAGGGTGGTCGTTATAATGGGTTTTTTGAGGTTTAATATTTGGATGGGCCTAAATCAGGGGCCTATTTCTGCGCTACTACATCAATTACATCAAGTACAATTTACAACTTCATCCTACAACTACGCCAGTTACATTTATATTTAATTAAACTTTTTTATCTTTAATTTCATAACTCTAGTTGTATGTTTGAATCAGACAAATATAAATGATGTATTTAAAGGATTTTAAGGTACGATGTAGTTGATGTAGCTCTGTTGTAGTAGCGCTGAAATAGGCCCCAGCTCTAAATGAAGAAAAAAAAATTACCTAGTTTTTTCAGATTTTTATTTTCATCCCCATTAGTCGCTGTAGGGGTAAATAAAATTTCCCCTTTTTTTTGGAAATTCGCGCAAAATCTGCTGAAAAAATCAGAGCATGTAGGTGAGAAGTATACAAGAAAAAAATCCTACTAGAGAGGGGTAATATCTCCCATCGCTTGGACGGGAGGGGCAATTTAATTAAATAATTGCATAAAATAGAAAAAAAAATAATTAAACAACAACGGCATCACTTGCAGTAATGTTTTGTAGCTTTTTGGAGAGCCAGAAGTCTATTTTAATAGTTGATTATTAAATAAAGTACTTTAAATAAACAATTTCAGCAAAATCTGTTTTCAAACCTATAATTTAAAAAAAAAATAATAATAATTTTTCTTCAAAATATTGAGTTTGAAACAATTTTTTGCCAAACCTGTTCATCAAAAAAACTTAATTTAAAAACAAACCGTAAGAATGGGTTTCTGGCTTTTCAAAAAGCTACAAAACATTACTATAAGTATTGCCGTTTTTTTTTAACTATTTTTTTTTCTATTTATGCAATTATTTTATTAAATTGCCCCTCCCGTCCAAGCGGGGGAGATATTACCCCTCTCCTATAGAACTTTTTTCTTGTCTAGTTCCCGCCTACATGCTTTGAATTTTTTTGGTAGATCTTACGCGAATTTTCTAGCATGCAAAAAAAGGGGAAATTAAATTTACCTCTACAGCGACTATAGGGGATGAAAATAAAAATCTGAAAAAAATTAGGGATTTTTTTTTCTTCATTTAGAGTCGATTTTGGCCCATCCGGGATGACCTTTTTTTTAACGACCACCCTAATGTATATAGAAAGATTTCGTTTGAACAAGGAAGTCCAATATGTATTTTTAAAAGTGCATACTCTAAGGCAATTAGAAACCTCTGTTGAATTCCAGTTAAACTATAAGCAGCTTTTCTTATGTAGGTAAGTGACTTTTCCTCATTTGAATCTTAGAAAATAATAATTAATAAATTTAATAAACAAACTTAAAGACAAAAATTGATAACAGTTAGCCTACAAACTACTACATTACGAGCGACTCGTTCACGGAGGACGCGATTCGGCTCCTTAGTATACTCGGAACCTAGATTAACGAAAAACTTATTTCAGGAGTCATCTCGTATTAATCATTAGAACTAGAATAATTTCGCACTGAAAAACTGTATGACTGAATTTTTTACGTAATGCAACGGTGCCACATGTCATACATGGACGTGTGATTTCTCAAAATAAAGACAGGTCACGTTACATAAAGATCAAAAATCACCAAAATAAAACAGGTATTGCTTCTCATCTGAAACATTTACTTTTTAGGAACATAAGTCCTTGTGTTTATCACTCATTTCTTAAAAAACACGTTTCGCCGCGAGTTGGAATATGAAGAGATGGTTGACAAGGTTTTGACTCAACTACTCTGAGCAAGCTAATTTAAACACGATCGCGGTATACAATGCGTGGAAGCGTAGTTTAAGTTCACTTGAACACTGTATACAAAAGTAGTCTACATAAGTTATGTGAAATAAAAACCACGGATAAAAAAAATTATCCCAGTTGTACTTAAAAAATTAAAAAGACAAAGACAAAATTCAAGACATTGTAACAAGAAGCTGTTGCATTGGCCACCGCGCCGCCGTGATCTTACGGTTTGACAACGTTAGACTTTTGCCTTGGTGGCTTGGTTAGAGATGAAGTCTACGCCAATGTATTATCAACAATTTATGCAATAAAGGTATATTAGAGGAGTTACTCGCAAAATAAAACAGCCGAAATTTTTGCGAAAGCGTTATATGTCATGTCGTCAAAAGTGATCGTTTTTATTTGGATGGAGTATACTTAAACAAAAATAAAAATATGACCTCTTTTCATAATAATTGTACGATTTAAAATGCAACCTCATATTCGAAGGCCCTGTATAAGCATTGATGAGTCATTATTTCATTTTCATTGTAAAACTAATGACCAAACAACTGTTCATTTTAATAATTTTGGTAACATCATATTTTTCTTAAAACGATCCTATAAACATTTTCAGTGTAAAAACAGTGGAATAGCATAGCATAACATAGGAAAATAGCTGTAAAACAATGTGTTCGGTGTTCGAGAAATGCAAATTCTTCCGTTATAGTTATATCATCGCCTATCGCTCTCTTTCGAATCCTATCCACTAGCACATGCCCAAATATGAGAATTGTACTCGAGTTTTGGACGGATAAACGCTTTATAGATTACAGCCATATCAGAAGGGGAGAAGAATTTTTTTCATCGTCGGAAAAAAACCTAAACACTGGGCAGCGTTTTTGGCGACGTCAAATTAGGGTGGCTTAAAATTCGATAGAAGGCTGTTCCGATAGTATCGATAGTTTCCAAAAAAATATCGATATTATCGATAGTTTTTTCAATATAAACCTAACCTCGCCAGAACCACAAAAATCGTAATTATATAAACTTCAAATACATTGACGAAAGTTCCTACAAAGCTTATCTTGATTATCAAAATGAGTGCCAAGATGCATTTAATCAGTCTAGTAAAATAACTACAAAATAGAAGTGTAATAAAACAATCTATGTCGTTTTCGATTGGACGTTCAGAGTAATCCTTTTTCACTCCATTTTAAATCCTACTACTCCAAAAGCCTTTGATGGCTGTTCCGAGTAATGTTTTTGGAGTCTTTTTCTTTTGAATAATTTTTTGTTCAATGTTAATTCCCAAACTTATTCACATCACAGAGCGACAGGCTTTTAATTAATTACTTTTGTGAAACCACTAAAATTCGATATGATATGTATTAATTAAAAGAAAATTTAAGGTTTTACTTCACTCATACCTAAAACAAAAAAAAGGAGTGAAAAAACTATGCACCAAGCGCTTAATTCTTTTTAGTTTGCCTCTACCATTTTGATTTTGCATTCGCCCACTTACGAAAGAGCGGTCGGTGAGGTGAGCGTCTAACGTCTGACGGCAATTATGTGCGCGTCATATGAATTTCTTATTTTCGCTCGGTTTCGTACGAGCACTTAAGTTGGCTTCCGACAAATCTAGTTCTACCTTAAGTTTGCGGATCCAAAACGGACTCGTTTGCTTGAATAGAAAGAATATATGGACGTTACAGTAGAGGTGGACAGCGTAAAAGGTGGCGCACGCAAGTGGAAGACGACCTCAACCAACTTGGCGTGCGAAACTGGAGACAGCTAGCTAGAAACCGAGCCGGCTGGAAGAAGCTTGTTGGTTGAGGCCCTGGTCCACCACACCCCGGACTGTAGCACCACCTTAAGTAAGTAAGTAAGTATGGACGTAACACCAACGAGAATACACGCATTGATGACCATCAACAAGATCAAACCAAAGACACGACATAATTTGACTTTAGTTCAGACATCAGAGAGATTGGGATTTACGCCAACGAGATAATCCGCAAAGAATCTATGGACGCCGCCGGTCGCACAACACCCAGAACATTTTTGTGAACGTTCATTGAAAATTTAGTGAAAATAAAGAATATATACTCCAGAAACACTCAATTCAGTGAATCAAATGTGAATATACTCAAATATCCCATCACTTTTACCTCATACGCGGGGAAGGGGATTTGTATTGATTTTTTTCACATAATATGAACAAAAGTGAACGCGCACAAGCGATCCTCAAAAGAGGTATGTCTTGGGTGCGTCCATTTTTATTCACATAAACTGAATGTCCCTTTCATTTTGTTTTGAAAAGCCATAACGGGACCTAGTCGCGCCAAAACTGAAACAAAAGTTATGCAAAGAGAAAATTCGTCACTTTCATTCAATTTTGCGTATTGATATTGTACGGACGGAACTATGTATATCCATTGTGGCAGTGAAAAAAAAATAAAAAAAAGATAAATTGAATAAATCAGAATAGCCGTAAATATTCCATTATACTTTAGCAAAATTTATCATAAGTTTAATTTGATAAATTTCGGGAAATCAAACAGTTTATGCAGATAATTTTATCATTTTAAAATAGGATTTTGTATAACCACACTGAAATAATATTTACATTCAGTTCTATGGTATACATTCGGATTATTAAAGAATCGCTATAATGAATTAAATATAATTCAATTTATATTCACTCAACTGAATGAGGAAACCCCAATTTATATTCATATTAATGAATCAAATCTGTCTCATTTAAATGATTCAAAAAAGATTTAGGGTGAGTCGGTGTAATATGCCACACTTAACAGTAAACAATTGAAATTAAATAGTAAATGACAAGTTAAGTAAAAGATTTTCTTAGTTTCGTTAGGTTGTTGTTTTATTTAATAAATAAAAGAATAAAAACATAACTTTAATACTTTTAATTCATTGCAAATGAAGTTTTCAAAAAACCTTAAAAAGTGGCATTTTACCCACACGTGAGGGTAATATGCCACTTCTGAAGGGGTGAAATGCCAGCAAACATTTAATATGGCATTTAATCGATAGGACAAATAGGGCAGATTCCATTTTGGAGACAGTCCTCGTGCATCCATTTGTGACAATTGGAGCATTGCACCCAGTCACATCTTTCAGGCATTCTTGCTTCTGAAAGAAATTAAAATCCAAGGGGGTAATATGCCACTTTAGTGGGTAAAATGCCAGTTGGTACGAAACAAACGTGGCATTTTACCCCAAAACGTGAAAAAATATAAAAGTATCCCTGAACGAAAACTAACGGAACATATCAAGTCTAGACACAAACAAACATTAACTACACAAAACTAGCCTTATAGACGGAGAGCTAGCGACCGATTTACTCACCTCATTTTAGCAAGGCTAAAACTTTGGTCATAGCAAGATTGAGGCCCGGCAGTTATAAAAATGCCCGTCTTACACTCCGGTACCCTCCATGAGGCCTTAAGTTTAAGGCTTGAAGTTGTAAAAAAAAAGTGCCCATTCACCTCATTTTAGCAAGGCTCATCTTTTAATATATCGTTCATTGATTCAATATATACACGAAAATAACAATGTAAGACGTTTTAGCCCTCCATGACATGCTGTAAGACGCTCGTGTATATGTAAAAAAAATGACCCCATTCACCTCATTTTAGCAAGGCTGGTATTTACATATAATTAAGATGACATAAAAACAAACACACATTTCAAGTGTAAGACGTTTTTTCGGTCAATAACCCTCCGTAAGACGCTGAAAACAAAATTTCGTTTAAGGCAAGATAGCCCAGTAAAAATAGATTTTTTTCAAGGAACAAATTTGTAACAGTCTGATTTTTGGTATACACGTTGGGATTGGCGTTACTTAAAACCTGTCAAAAGTCCTCAAACATCCAATGCCCGCTAGTCCCGTTAGAGGGGTCAAAGGTCACGAAAATTGGTTTTTGCTAAATATATCGAAAACGGTAAGTTTTAGAAGAAAAAATTGTTCTACAAACATGTAGCTGAGGTAATTTCCAACAAAAAACATATACAACAAATTGTTCTTTGCATTAACCATTACAAAGTTACAGTACTTCAAAGATTCGCAGTATTCCAAAAGAATGCTTTTTCTTCCACACCACCAGAATGGTCGAGCGCTTTGTGGGTTTTTTTTTGTTACTATGGTATCCCCAGGAGGCCTTTTCCACAACGTTTGATTAATGAATGTGTATTTTTAAATTAATTTTTCATTAAAATAAAAAATCTGCATTGTATGATTTTTTACAGCCACGTGAAGATGACATTGATTATAACAATGTGATATACATACATCATAGATGAAGATTTTTGCTGCATCGTGTTGCTTGGAGTCGATTTGCAATAGCTACATTAGTTATGTTCAAAAAAGTTCTGGAAAAAAAGTTATGGTTGTTTCCGATGGTTACAAGGATCACTGAGCAGCGTCGTCGGTGTAGATCAGCTACATTATCAGTGGATATTTTATTTGATGCATCAATGATGAATCCACCTTCTCAACAACAATTGCTTGTGAATGCAAACAACAAAAGTAGTTAAATTGCTATGATTTCGGAGAAATTTGAGGCAACGAATATTTCTACGAGGCTGGACGATGCCGATGTTTTGATTATCGAAACAGCTAAAGAGCAATCCAAAACGCACACTGCAATTGTTGTTGGCGAAGATGTTGACTTGCTGGCAATACTGATAGCAAGAGCTCTTCCTGACAAGAAAATTTATTTCAAAAAACCTGGCAATGGTTTAGCTGAAATAAAGGTATATTCATCGCAAAGCTTACCCATATACCCAAAATGTCAAGTCAAAATTCTATGTTTGCATTCATTTACAAGATTCAACTTCGGCTTTATACATTAAAGCCAAACTAAAATTCTTCAAACTATTTGAAAAAGTGAATATCTAATGAAATATCGAGAAATATTTGCCAAACCCAATTGTTCTCATAATATTATTTCCGAAAACGGCTTAAATATACCTACTCCTTGCATTTTACAAAGCACCAGCAGAAGTGGATTCCATCGATACTCTAAGGTATTCAACATATATCAGATTGACAATGCTAAATAAAGCTGTGCAGTTATCTTCCCTTCCTCCAACTTTTGGTGCTGCTAAATAACATTTATGTATACGGTATACCTTCAAGTTCAAAATTGGCTTGGGCACAAAGGTATGAAGAATAATATTTTGAACTCTATAACAACTTTGCTTCAACCAACCAGCTCCAGATGAACTCCTTTGTACAATATTTTGTAACTGCCGTAAAAGTTGTGGTTGTCGAAAAGCATGACTACATTGCTCTCTTGATTGTGGTCAATGTCATGGACAGTCATGTACAAACTCTATAAAAATTGATGTACAAGAAGAAGAATTGAATGATGACATGGAACAAATACATTCAATGCCACTAGGAAACACGGATCACCAACAAACAAATGACGATTAAATAAATTTAGTTCAAATTTTTTTTAATGAAAAATGAATTTTAATACACACCTTCACTAAGCAAACATCGTGGAAAAGGCCACCTGGGGATACCAGAGTAAAAAAAACGCACAAAGCGCTCGACCATTCTGGTGGTGTGGAAGAAAAAGCATTCTTTTGGAATACTGCGAATCTTTGAAGTACTGTAACTTTGTAATGGTTAATGCTAAGAACAATTTGTTGTATATGTTTTTTGTTGGAAATTACCTCAGCTACATGTTTGTAGAACAATTTTTTCTTCTAAAACTTACCGTTTTCGATATATTTAGCAAAAACCAATTTTCGTGACCTTTGACCCCTCTAACGGGACTAGCGGGCATTGGATGTTTGAGGACTTTTGACAGGTTTTAAGTAACGCCAATCCCAACGTGTATACCAAAAATCAGACTGTTACAAATTTGTTCCTTGAAAAAAATCTATTTTTACTGGGCTATCTTGCCTTAAACGAAATTTTGTTTTCAGCGTCTTACGGAGGGTTATTGACCGAAAAAACGTCTTACACTTGAAATGTGTGTTTGTTTTTATGTCATCTTAATTATATGTAAATACCAGCCTTGCTAAAATGAGGTGAATGGGGTCATTTTTTTTACATATACACGAGCGTCTTACAGCATGTCATGGAGGGCTAAAACGTCTTACATTGTTATTTTCGTGTATATATTGAATCAATGAACGATATATTAAAAGATGAGCCTTGCTAAAATGAGGTGAATGGGCACTTTTTTTTTACAACTTCAAGCCTTAAACTTAAGGCCTCATGGAGGGTACCGGAGTGTAAGACGGGCATTTTTATAACTGTCGGGCCTCAATCTTGCTATGACCAAAGTTTTAGCCTTGCTAAAATGAGGTGAGTAAATCGGTCGCTAGCTCTTGGTCTATTACCTTCTTGGAAGAAATCTTCGTATATCGCACTAAAAAACACAAAAAAAAACCGATTTTAATCGCACTCAATTTAATAAAAACACACTTGAATTTAAGCTTTCATGAATATTTTCCAAACCAAACTGCCTAATAGCTTGCGCATCCGTGTGCCCAGAAAACTTAGCGTAACTGAGCGAATTGCAATGTCAGCGTTGCCAACATCAACTTAGAACTGCAATATATTGAAAGGTGGCATATTACCCACACTGGCATATTCGACCGACTTACCCTATGAATTGTTCAGTGAAATGAATATATATGCGTCCTATTTACATTCACTAAAGTGTAGAATTACTCTATTATTAATGAAACATAAAAATGATTCGAATTCGAAGTAATGCTTCCTAGTAAATTTGATCCAAACCGGTTTATAAATGAGTTCATAAATGAGATAATTTATAAATAATTTCTGAAGGGAAATGTTTGCTGGGCAATAATACACGCCACGCATACTAGTGCATTTTGATGAATTTCTGGTAGTGAGTCCGAAGGACAAGGATGTGAATCTATTTAACGAATATGAAAAGCTGAGTGTACTGTCATCAAAGAAACAATTTAATGAATTAGAAGTTTCAGGCAAAAGGTCATTTATGAATATTAGGAAAAGAGTCGGAGACAAAACGGAGACCTGGGGCACACCAGAATTTATTTTATGGATTTCAGACTTAAAACCGTCCAACACGACTTGTATTTAAGTTTGAACTTGTAAGGAAGTTTCTAATCCAAAGAAGGAGAGATTCATAGATACCAAATGCACACATTTTCGATTAGAGAGATTGATGCCAAACACTAACAAATGCTTTTGAAATATCAAGTGCAATAATCTTACTGTGTGCCTCTGTTCTGTGAGATAAACCATCACGTCACCTGTGAACCTATTGCTACGAAAGCCGTATTGCCGGTCATTAAGAAGTTCTTCAAGATGTTTCTTAAGCTGATGATTGATAAGCGTTAGCATGACCTTGGTTCGTCGAATGATAGTTCCTTTTGTTTTTAGCTTGATTTTGTTCTCACGAGAAATTCGCAGATATGACACCATGGTCTCCTGTGCCTAGAGGCGATAACACACTAATAGTTTATTTATCAGGGTCAGAGGTAAGGAACGAGCCTAGTACTGGCGGATTAACTTGGAACGTCAGGAGTTCGAGTTGGCTCGTAGAGAAGCTGAGTCAGGTGATTTAATTCAGCTAAAATCTTGGCATAACTTCCTTTTGGGTGCTGACTTGCCAGAATAGCGTTGCCACGAAGAATTGTGAACATTGAAATCGCCCATAACAACGATTTCACTGAGCGAATAAAGGGAAACAAATCTTTGGATGGCATCAGTTAGCGTATCGAATTATTTAGAAGTTGAATTACTATCCAAACTAGGGCTACAATAAATAAAGCATGTTTGTATGATGTGGTTTTGAATGGTGAATTTGAATCACAAAAAAATAAAATTTGTGTTCAAACAAGAACCATATTGTGGTTGAAGCTGATAAGGCACGTCACCGCGTACATATACGGCGAGACCATGGTGAGGAAAAAGTAGAGGCACTAAGCTATAACCATGATATAAATTTTCACCTACCTGGGTTTCGCTAAGTGCCGTAGTACCTCGTGGCATGATGGTTAGTGCGTAGGACTGTCATGCCGAAGGTGTGGGTTCGATTTCCAGCCGTGCCACCTAAAATCAGAAATGATATATCCGAGGTACTGCCTCTTGCGAGGAACTGACAAATCCTCCAAGAGTATAGTTGTCATGAAAAAGTGCTTCTCACTAAGCTGTTCGCACTCGGCAAAAAACTGTAGGTCCCCTCCATTCCTGCCAACAACACGCACACCGGAATGGTTGAGAGTTGTAAGTCACAAGGCCTTGGTTCTACACGAGCTGTTCCGCCACCCAATTTATTTATTTATTTTTTCGCTAAGTGCCAAAACAGCTGGCCTGTATTTCGCAGTATGGTAATATACACTGGACAAATTCTCCCTAAGCCCCCGAATGTTACTGTAGTCGACCCTAAACTTACCAACCATTACGATACAAAACCATAAACAAAACCAAAACTAGACACTTTACTATGGTGATACCTATATATTTCGAGTATCGAATACATCAAAATACAAATTACTATAAGTGTTATGTCTTCATGGTAAATTGTAATGATCCGCCTCTGGACACCCAAACAATGTATCAATAATTTGTCCAATATTACATTGACCTAATCAATACAATACAAACAATGGGATTAACCAGTAACCCCACAAACACAATACATCTAATGAGTTTAGCCAAGTAACTGTTGTCGCTGTGCCATGGATATGATTTAAATATGATTTGTTTTGGCAATTTATCGGTAGGTACCTAATCTTTTTTTAAAATGTGGTTGCACTTTTTTAAACATTTACACGCACTGACACTGATGTGTATTTTGTTTAAGTTTTTCGCGCCCATGGAATTGGGTTTAAATTTTGATTATATTTGTTGATTTTTTTGGAATGGATGGGCTTTTTAATTGATATTAAATTTGTGATCAATAATAAAATATAAGAGATAGTAGTAAATATTATGTCACAGATTTATTTTATATTATATTAAATTGGAGGTAAGAGGGCGAAGACGGTACAACACTCAATCACACTTCACGTGCGTACGCACTGAGAGGCAGATCGGAACTCCAAGATCTATCTATCTTCTATATTAATAAAGTTCTAATCTAGCTTTGTTTGTTTGTTTGTTACGGCTAGTCTCAGAGCATGTCCGGTTTCAAAAATTCTTCTGGGGTTTGAAAGTTTACTTTTAGAAAAAGTCATTTAAGCTCTTTGCTTCGGAAAAAATGGCAGAAAGCTGAATTTTGGTATATAGCTACGGTGACCATCCGTCCTCTTTTTTAGAGGACAGTCCTCTTTTTCGGAGTCCTGTCCTCTATATTTTATTTTATTTTATTAAAGAGGACAGAAAATTGTCCTCCTTTTACTGAATTGTCCTCCAAATGTCCTCCTTTTATCTTTCAAACCATTTTTCTATAACAAGTATATACTTTTTTCATTACTTAACTAATTGAACATATTACTTTATGACAGCTTTCTAAACGCTTTTTCCATGTACTAGAATTTGTAAAAGATCTAGAAATAAATAGTGACGAATTATTTGGCTACATTTGTTTAGTCAAACGTTACGTCAATGAAGAACAAATTAAAAAATGGTCAATTGGTAACCAGATAAGAACATTTTATAAAGAACATGTGAAAATCTATTCTAGCCAGTAAAGTTGTCGCTATTATTTCTAACTTGAAATGCCCTGACCGAAAGAGTGTTTTCAAACTCAAAACATATTTAGACACCCGAGATATCGCAATTAAAAGTTGACAAATGTCAATAGCAAAGTGCGACAAATTACAACTTTGGTTGTGCTGATTTTTAAATTTTCTTAAGAAAAAAAAAAAAAATATCAAAGAAAAGAATTTAACACTGTTTTAGCCCTATTTATAAAACGTGCTCGGATATCTTCTAATTCACAATTCAACTAAAATTCTGATCAAAAGTTAACTACCTAACTTAACTTTTGATCAGAATTTTTGAATTTTACTAATATGTATAAATTTTGTAACAATAACGATATAAACTGCTAATCTACGTTAAGTTCTATATCTTACAGGAAATCTAGAATCTAGTACAAACAACAAGAATTCTGATGTTACCAAAGAGTATTTATTAAAGTGCAAATATTTGGGGTTGTAAATATAGTTTCTGTCACCACGGTCTGTTTCCTTTTATAACTATAATTCGTTCTTAAATTTAAGAACGTTTTTGAAAAGTTGACCTCTTTTCTGCCCCTGAAAAAATGGTCACCGTATATATAGCCTCCACATAGCATTCTAAGGAAACTGTAAAAAGTCCCCATCGATATGATATGAGCGCCGCTAAAAGTTTAACGGGGGCCAACGGTTTTAAGTAATATCTCCCGAACGGTAACTCTTACAGAAAAAATGTCAAATACTAGGTTGTAGCATAGAAAATTTCCTACAAAAAATATTGAGAACCGTTTTTCCATAAGAGTAACCGTTTTCGAGATAATTCAATCGGTAGAGTTACGGATTTTATGTTTCTGTAAAAAAAGTACTCTTTTATACCACCTTCGAGGTTGAGTACAAGGTGAGTTTTTCTTGCATGGTATCCCCCAGGAAAATTAGAAAACAGTTCTAAGAAATATATTCAGGGATTCATTTAGAGGTTCTAGGAAAGTTCCTCATCGATTCGGGCTGCACTACATTAATCATACGGGTCGAAGGTAACGAAACATGGTATTTCGTTTATACAGGGTGATTCGTATAAAATGAGAAACAATCGTTTGGGAGGGGGTTTTTTCACCCTCCTTTAAGAAATTGCCTAAGAACAGAAAAAAATTATTAAAAAACAACAGTTAACCATGCTATACCTTTTTGTAAAGCCAAAAACCTTTTCTTTTATTTTACGGTAACATTTACAATGCCATGCTTTACATTTTTGTAATGCCAATAATCTATGCTTTTATTTTACTTTTAAATAAAATTCTTTGAGTGAACTGTTTTTGAAAAATTATTTTTCAAACTCAAGATTTGAAAAACAAAAAAAATATTAAACTTTTTTTCAAAATCTAAAGTAATTAAGTACCTACTCTTTTGGTTTTCAAAACTCAATGCTTTTTTTTTTACTATAAATTATTAGGAAAATTGAATTTTGAAAACTAAAAAATAGTAGGTACTTTATAACCAGGGACTGGAAGGATGGTGTGATTGTTAAGTTGCCAAAGAAAGGTGACTTAAAGAATTGCAACAATTGGCGTGGTATCACCGTTTTGTCCGTTTTCCCAAAATTAATGGCAACAATCATACTCGAGCGAATAAAGGATAGAATCGAGTCTACACTCAAGAGGCATCAAGCTGGCTTCCGCAGTGGTCGATCGTGTGTCGACCATATCAACACCCTGCGCATCGTCCTCGAGCAGTCGATGGAATATCAATCACCGCTTTACCTCATGTTCGTGGATTTTGAAAAGGCCTTTGATCGAGTTAACCGAGAATGTATATGGAGATCGTTGCTTGGTAGAGGAATTCCACCAAAAATTGTTGCCATTATTAAAGAGTCCTACAACAACGCGAGGTGTTTTGTTTTGCACAATGGGCAGCTATCCGACTCCTTCGTAGTGCAACAGGGTGTGAGACAAGGGGATGTTCTATCACCAATTCTCTTCCTGCTGGCGATGGACGACGTATTGACGGCCAGTGTTGGTACAGCTGAGCGACAGGGCATTCAATGGAGACCGTTCGAAAGGCTCAGTCATTTAGACTATGCCGATGACATACGTCTACTGGCAAATAACATCAGTGAGCTGAACGGGATGTGCCAAACACTGCAAGTGAAGGGAGAGTCGAGTGGTCTAAGAATTAACAGCAAAAAGACAAAAATAATGCTCACAGGCCGCTCCACACAGCAGCGTATTATTTTACAGGAGACGCCAGTTGAAGTAGTGGAACAATTTAACTACCTTGGCAGTATTGTTTCTGCAAACGGTGGTACGGATCTGGACGTTAAAAGTAGAATAAATAAAGCTCGTGCTGCCTTCGGTACTCTGTCCCCAATTTGGAAATCCAGTCAAATCTCCTTACGCACTAAGTTGAGATTCTTCGAATCCAATGTCAAATCCGTGCTGTTATATGCTTGTGAAACCTGGAAAGTCACGTCTACCATTTCGAAGAAATTGCAGGCTTTTGTGAATCGCTGTCTTCGCCACATCCTAAAGATTCGCTGGCCACAAATAATATCAAATGAGGAATTGTGGCGCAGGACAAGTCAAGAGCGGCTGGACGTCGACATAAGAAAGCGTAAATGGCGTTGGATTGGTCACACACTGAGGAAACCAAACGATGAAATTGCAAAGCAGTCCTTTGAATGGAATCCTCAGGGTGCACGGCGGGTTGGAAGACCAAGAACAACATGGAAATCAACTGTCTTAGCGGAAGCAGAATCCCAGAGAAAGACGTGGCCACAGCTTAAGTACCTTGCAGCAGACCGTGAAGGATGGAGACGTTTTGTTGACGCCCTATGCCCCAGCCGGGGTTACAGGACACGATGATGATGACTTTATAACGTAAAAAACAGTTTGAAATTCTTTAATTTTTTTTTCTTACAAATTTTGAGTTTGAAAATAAATATGTTAACGTTGTTTTTTAAGCGCTTTCCGCCATTTTTTCCGTAATTTGGCTGATTTTTCGGCTAAAATGACTGGGACTATTAGGGTTAACATTTTGTAAATAAATTTTCTATTGGTAGAGTGAAATGGGTACAAAAATATGGGCAGATTTTTCTTTTATGTTTAAAAGGGTTTACTTAGAGTATAAATTAAGGGCTAGATGTTTTTCGAGATTTAATTACATATCAATAGGGTGAAAGAGGGTAAAATAAGAAAGGACCCGCTTTCGATTTATTTTTGTATTGAAAAGGTTATTTTTATATGATGAGTTTACTTTCTTTTAAGGGTGAAATGAGGTTAACACAAAAAACGATCCAAATTTTATAAATTTTGTATTATGGGGTGAAATGCGGTTTATAATTTGTAGACAAACTTCTTGCGCATGAGTAACCATGGTTATATTTAGTATAGGTTTCTAAATTACTGGCTTGATATTTTTAAAAATTAAGCTTTTCCAATTTAAATAAATGTTTTTATGTTTAAGAAGTTATACTTAAAGGTTGGATTTAGGATCAGATATTTTTCAAAGTTTAGCTTCATACACTCCTCGTCAACTGAATACGCACAAACATTTTTTAATATACTTTATCCATTTTTTCCAAACAGTGATGGTTATTATGCCATCTGTTGATGCTAACTATTCCCTTAAGATGTTAAGCAGATAATTCCGAAAGAATTATCCAAAAACAACCGTGAGTTTTTCTTCAACCACTTGCAAAGTGTTTTATATGCAAAGTAGGAGTTTTTTTTTAGTCAACTGAATAGGTACAACGCCATTTTCTTCGTTGTTTATAAGTTTTTTGGAGTGCTTGACAGTTTAAATTAACGATTTTAGTGTTTTCAGTAAAATTTAATTCTTGATTTCAAATTTTAAGAAAAATGGGTAGATCTACGTGTCTTAACAGTGTTGAAAAAGCTAAAATCGATTTACTTAGAGACCAAGGCCTAACTGGACGTGCAATAGCTGATAAAGTTGGTCGAAGTTTTAATGTAGTTTATTCTTACTTGAAAAATAAAGATGCATACGGCAAAAACATGAAGGGAGTAAGAAAACAGCAACAACAGCAGCTGAAAGACGAAGAATTTTAAGATATGCATCAAATTCTTCTGATTCTGTGGCAAAAATAAAACAAAAAGTCGGCGTAAACGCAAGTTGCTCAACAGTATTAAGAGTAATCAACAACTCAAGCCATCTTAAACGAATGAAACTTAAGAAAAAACCACCACTTGACGAGAGACGGAAAATGTTGCGATTAGATTTTTCAAGACTTCACATGAGTTGGAAAAAAGAATGGTATCACGTGGTTTTTTCAGATGAAAAAAAGTTTAATTTCGATGGCCCTGATGGGTTCAACTTCTATTTTCACGACTAAAGAAAAGAAAAAAGATTTTTAAAGCGCCATCATAGTCGTGAAGGAGGTGTCATGATATGGGGAGCAGTCAGTTATTATGGAACAGTTGAGCTCGAGGTTGTAACATCAAGAATGACAGCAGCTGGGTATAAAGTAATTTTGGAAAGAAATTTTCCTAAATTTTCTAACATCTTTGGACCCATAAACTGGACCTACCAACATGATAATGCGCCTATTCACTCAGCGCGCATAATAAAAACATGGATAGAGGAGCAACAAGTGCAGTTGCTTCAATGGCCGCCGTACTCACCTGATCTAAACATCATAGAAAATGTCTGGGGATGGTTAGTACGCAAAGTTTATGAGGGTGGTCGTCAGTTCGAAGACAAAGAAACCTTAATTTCTGCAATCAAATTAGCGTGGAGCGAAATTTCGTTAAATTACTTAAAAAAGCTATACGATTCCATGCCGGATCGAATTTACGAAGTAATTAAAAATAAAGGTGGAAGTACCCACTACTAAACTTAAACAAAAACTTGTTTCATTCCATTCCAATACCAATTTTAATTTTTGTACCTATTCAGTTGACACAAAAAAAACTTCTACTTTGCATAAGTTACACTTTGGAAGTGGTTGAAGGAAAAACTCACGGTTGTTTTTGGATAAAACTTTGAAATTCTGTTATTTACATGTTACGAAAATTTTTACCATCAACAGATGGCATAATAACCATCACTGTTTGGAAAAAATGGATAAAATATATTCAAAAATGTTTGTGCGTATTCAGTTGACGAGGAGTGTATCTATAGGGTGGAAAGGGTGGAAAGGGTGAAAAGGGTACCTATGCGATTTGAAACTTTTTTTTTTATTATTAATTATTATTAAACAAAGCTATGCTGTAGCACTAGTCAAAGAACCAGCTAAAACTCTGTAATAATTTAGGCTAGGACCGCACTTGCGATTTTCAGTCGTTGCGATTAAAAAATCGGTGTCGCAACAAATAATTGCCATGCACGCACTTGCGGCTATCTATCGCGCGATTTCTTAGTCGCAAGAAATAGAACATAAGGCTTTTAATATGAATGCACGCACATGCGTCTATTTAATTTCGCGACAGAAAAAACACTCAAAAAATAGATCTGGTTCCATTTTTTTAATCGCTGCGATTTTAAAGTCGCATATGTGTGCATTCACATTTAAAACCATGTGTCTCATTTCTTGCGGCTAAATAATCGTACGTTTGAAAATCGCAAGTGCGTGTATAATTTTTTCTAGTTGCGACTAAGATTTTTTAGTCGCGCTTCTTTAAATCGCAAGTGCGAGCACAACCATCTAAGTCCGTTTGTTTCATTTTAACTTTTGACAATCGAATCGCCAGAAAAATGGAACAAATTTTCGACTTTTAATCATCGCGATTTCCAGGTCGCATGTGCGTTCATTCTTATTAAAATTCATGTGTTCTATTTCTAGCGACTAAACAGTCGCGCGATTGAAATCGCAAGTGCGGTCCTAGCCTTAAATGTTAATTTGTCTACTTTGAAAGTTTTCCTGTTTCTGTTTCTGTTTATTTATTTCATTTTATTTGTTAACTTATTTTCAACTTTGTATCAGTGCCGTCGTTGGGAAGATGCAATATTGGGAGGAAAATTAACTAATATAGTATGATTTAGTACGAAAA
This sequence comes from Dasysyrphus tricinctus, assembly GCA_963921185.1. Classification (NCBI taxonomy): domain Eukaryota; kingdom Metazoa; phylum Arthropoda; class Insecta; order Diptera; family Syrphidae; genus Dasysyrphus; species Dasysyrphus tricinctus. Next base: position 173,014,693 of record OY992531.1, on the reverse strand, counting down.
ATTAAATAAAAATAAAAGCCCCTGAAGAAGTAAGGAATTCTTACAAAACGTTGGGAGAAGAATGAAATAAGTTTTTATTTGCATTCAAAACAAAAATAGATCAAAAGAGCCTGAAAGAAATAACACAGGTTTACAAATATCGGTCAAATATCAAATCCATTATCCGTTTTTCGCTATCAGCTCTGGTTCTCGAGATATTACCGTTAGAAAGTGCCAAAAACCATTTTTTTCGACACTTTTGGGGTTATGTAACTATGCGAATTGTTTGTTATTTTTTTCTAATTATACAAATTTCTGAAAGTACTAATCTCAATCTTCAAAATTCTTTAATCAATATCTCTTTTACTTTTTGAAAGATATTAAATTAGTTATTAGTCCTCATCTCACTACAAATAATTTTAAAAATATTTTCTCTTTGGCTTACTTCGTTTTTTGACAGGAGCAGGTAAAATACGTTTTAAAAGAGTTTTTAGTGTAGATTTCAAATCTGAAATCCATTTTTCGCAATCGGATCAACTTTTGGAAATAAATTAAAAAATCACCCGTTTTTGATCACAGCTTTTTTTTAAAATTTGAAACAACTTAAAAATTAAAACAAAGTGTAATGGAACTGTGCGGTTTATATAAATTTTGGTCCGTTTGACGTACAAGAAACCAACAATAGTCACTTAACATACCATCATCCCAAAAACCTTTTAAAGTTTTTTCTATTCTTTCTGAATCTTTGGAAGTCGCTCTCCTTGCTCATCACAATACATATATTGAAAAATGCAACTGAGGATTTCTCAAAAAGTAAAAGAGATATTGGGACGATTAAAGCTGAATTTTGAAAATTAGTACTTTCAGAAATCTGTACAATTAAACAAAAAAAATAAAAATCAATTCGCATAGTTACATAACCCCAAAAGTGTCGAAAAAGCGGTTTTTTGGCACTTTCTAACGGTAATATCTCGAAAACCAGAGCTGATAGCGAAAAACGGATAACGGATTTGAGTTCAGCACGAAAAATTACCCTTACATCAACTCTTACTTATAGCCTATTGAATAGACCGGAAAATGAGAGGTATAAAGGAACAATTACGTGCAAGGGTTTTTATTATTGAATATGTTTGTTTGGCCCATAAGCATGCTAAAAACCAAAAATGCTACTAAATTCACCCATGCGTTTCTGAGAGAATGGTCACACTGGCCACTTTTCAGTATTTTTGGTATAACTCGAAAACTAAGCGGAATTTGACAGTTTTACATATAATACTTTTTGTTCAAAATTAAATTTTCTATTGGAATGGATAGTTCAAAAAATTTTACGAAAAAATTTAAGCAGGAAAAGTTAACAAAAACCAACTTAAAAAAATCAAAAAATCAAGGATATCTAAATTTTTTGATAAATTGTGCATAACTTTTTTTGAAGCAAAAATAGGGTCAAGACATGCATAGACAAAACAAAGTAGAGACTAAAGGCCTTAATATGGCATGTTCAAAAATTAATATTTGTTCAAAATTGACAGAGATATTCCCTTTCAAACCTTATCATTTCTTATAATTTTTCTCAGTTTTGTCCCGAAAGTCCTTTTTTCGGTACAATATGCCAAATTTCACTTTTGTAAAAATGTTCGAAATCAAAATTTTGATATAATATGACATAAAAACTATAGAGAATTTATAAAAAGGATGTAAGTTCGCAGTTTCGTTTTTCGGCCGTTTTTAAATACGTTCAGACCTACAGACCGAACGGCTGGTCCGATTAATATAAGATTTGGTATTAGGTGCTAGGAACGTTAAATTTGTCATAAAGTACCAAAAAATAGGCTTTCGGGCAAACACTGCGGAAAATGATAAGAAATGGTAAAGTTTTAATGGCTATATCTCTGTCAATTTTTAAATAATATGGCTTTTTTATCATGTCATATTAAAGCCGTAAGACTCCAATTTTCTTTGTTCATGAATGTCTTGAGCGTATCTTTGCTCCGAAAAAAGTTATGCGCAATTTAGAAAAAAATTTAAAAATATTTGATTTTTTGATTTTTTTATTTTGGTTTTTGTTTACTTTTCCTGCTTAAATTTTCTTAAGAAATTTTCCAAACTATCCATTTCGATAGAAAATTTAATTTTGAACAAAAAGTGTTATATGTAAAATTGTCAAATTCCGCTTAGTTTTCGAGTTATACCAAAAATACTGAAAAGTGGCCAATGTGACCATTCTCTCAGAAACGCATGGGTGAATTTAGTAGCATTTTCGGTTTTAAGCATGCTTATGGGCCAAACAAACATATTCAATAATAAAAACCCTTGCACGTAATTGTTCCTTTTTAAAAGGTCTATTCAATAGGCTATTAGTCGTGTCGCAAGCATTGTAAACCTGTGCAATCAAAAAACTTTTTTATATAAGAAGGTCTTATAATACAAATTCTATATACTAATGAAATAAATGAGCCAAGTAGAAGACTTAGCATTAAGGATTGGACTTGTTGAATTATTGATTCAAAATAGCTTTTTATGGCCTTTAGTCCTATAAATTGGCGTTTCGTTCGGCTTACTCACTTGAACTCATCAGTGACATAGTGAGGGCTTTGTCATACGCAATTTATATTAAGTTCAGTTCAACTTACATGAATTTTTCAACGAAAATCCACTGTAAACTATATCCAACGAGATTAGAATTCCTAATCATTAAGCTGGAAGCTTTTTTGCCCTGGGCCAGGCATAGTTTCTATATAAGAAGGTTTTATAATACAAATTCTATATACTACTGAAATAAATCAGCCAAGTAGAAGACTTAGCATTAAGGATTGGACTTGTTGAATTATTGATTCAAAATAGCTTTTTATGGCCTTTAGTAAAAAAAAAACAAAAAACTTCCAGCTTAATGATTAGGAATTCTAATCTTGTTGGATATAGTTTACAGTGGATTTTCATTGAAAAATTCATGTAAGTTGAACTGAACTTAATATAAATTGCGTATGACAAAGCCCTCACTATGTCACTGATGAGTTCAAGTGAGTAAGCCGAACGAAACGCCAATTTATAGGACTAAAGGCCATAAAAAGCTATTTTGAATCAAAAAACTTTTTGTTATTAAAGGTTTATGTACTAAGAAGATGGACTAGAGGTTGACTTTACTGTTATTTTCAAAATTGATCTTCATACATAGGGTGAAATGGGGAAGAAATACAAAATTAAACTACGACTTGAAATTCTTTTATGTTGGAAAAGTTATTCTTTAAAGACAGCTTAAGGCTTCGATTTTGAACAATTTTTTGTGTTTGAAATTAGATATACTTTGGGTACCTGTTGTGTATACAAAGAAATAAATTGATTTATTGATTGAAAACAAATCAATCAATTATGAAAATTGTCTGTCACAAAATAAAGTTAAAACAAATAATACAGTCGAGTCTCCATTATCCGGAATTCGATTAATTGGTGACACTTTTTTCAAATCTTGTTTTCTTAATTTGTTTGTAGGAAGATTTGTCTACCCCACAAGGGGGCTAGCTAGTTATTTATAAAATGAAGCAATTACCTTAGGAGTTTGGGATGAATGAAGTGGGGGTGGTGATGACGATGGTGAATCTCTTCTCATTGTCTGAGGACATAAGGCTCTGTACGAGTCCATATTCAATCGATTGAACGCTTCCTCTTCAGCATGAAACTCATCATCACTATTTTCCAGTGGAACAACATCAGGATTTTTGTCTTCAAAGCTGGAACGACTTCCAAGATTACGACCAAGCAATTCGACACTCCCTCCTTTGTCAATTGTTTCAATGGTGTTTCCATTCGATCGATAGATGTGCTTTTTACGAAATTTTATGAATATAACTATGCATATAACCACTAATATGAGGGTCACGATTAACCCGACCAGAGCTCCCAGAAGCGGTGTTAGCTGTACCAGAACAGCGGTGGATGAAGCTGTAAATTAATTTGAATGTTACAAAGCTTGTTAGGTTATTAAAAAAGAGAATTACCTATGGAAAAAGTTATAACATAAAATTATTATCCAAAATAATAATTAACGATTCAAAGAAAATATAAGTTCAATTCTTGATACAAATGTATCGCTCGGGTTTAAGCTTTGACTTTAACCAAAAAGATTTTTTGGGTAATATTCTTACAATCAAAAATTTTAGTTTATCAGAGAATCAGAATGAGTCCAGCTCCGATTCGCTAAGTTTCACCATTAGCCGTGCGCAAAAAAAATATGCAAATATTTTCGCATGTCAAAACTTATTGCTGTCATGGAATGTCACGCAAAACAATTGACCGGCTATTGTTTTGCGTGCGAGAAATAGTGTGGTGAATAAAAAACATTTTTTGTATGATGTATGGTGGCTGTTATAAAGATATTCCGTCGAATTGAATTCGTACGGATAGAAAACAGCCAACGCAAAGACACCGGAATTGAAAACGTCGAAAGATTGCGAGTTGTTGATCCATTCAATTTGCCGAACATCTATGATTCATTGACGTTCGGAAAAAGGAACAGGTGCACAATCCGCCATTTTTGTGCGTTTTAAACTGGGGTATATTTTTGTTTTCAATCCATACGGATTCAATTCAATCAAACACCAAAACACCAGGGTATTGCCGGTGTACACTTCAAAAAAAAAATATATATATTCACCTCACAGCATTATTTGCATGCATATGGTTTTTGCATCCAAAAATAATTGTTTTCAAATTTTATGCCTATAGTTTTTTATTAAGAGTAAATTAATGAATAATGACTCAATGTGTGGCTTTGGTCAAGGCAAACATTTATTGGGTTGAATATTATACAATATTATGCCCAGAATAGGTGGAAAATTGTTTTGAAAATTTTAATTTTTTTTTCGCATGAGAACTGTAAACTGTTCTATAAGTAAGAGTGCACACAATCGCTCTACACATAAGTGAATTTACAAATGGGGATAAATACAGATACCATTAAAATTGTGTAATTGAGGAGTGTTCCCACTAAGGCACTTCTCCTTCATCCAGGCAGCAGCGGAAGAATTCTCCAGATAGAATCAACAGTGGCGTCTACAGTTCCAGTTAGGTTGAACTACTTAGTGAACACCTTATACGGGCTACTACGACATATTCGGAGCTCAGGCCTATAAGGAGCGGTTAATCCGGCTCCCCGCCCTTGGAGTTATATTGTAAGGGTCTGGTCCTCCAGGTTGGGGGCCGTGCCGTCGGGGTGACTTCCCGGCCACGTAAAGCTTTTTTAGTTGCGAAGCAACAACAAGCCTCGGATACGGACGGATTTACTGTTGACGAACCTAGCAAACGAAATAAGGACAACGAACCTCGGATCTGCACGTGGAATGTTCTGTCTCTCTATAGACCACGTGCAGCCGAACATTTAGCCTGCTACAAATCAGACATCACCGCCATCCAAGAAGTGTGATGGGATGGGCCGGGCAAGAGAAAACTGAAAGACTGCGATATCTACTACGGTGACTGTTACCGACCACAAGGGCAGCGTCTCTTTGGATGTGGATTCGTCGTTAGAGGCAGACTTAGGCAAGAAGTCTTGAGTTTCAACTATGTGAACGAGCGCCTCACGACAATTCGCATCAAGGCTAAATTCGCCAACATTAGCCTCATATGCGCGCATGCCCCCAGAGAGGAGAAAGATGACGACACCAAGGATGAGTTCTACGAGCTCCTGGACAAGACATATGAGCAATGCCCTAGCTATGACATTAAAATTGTCTTGGGTGATTTTAATGCCAAGCTAGGAAAAGAAGACGTCCTTGGTGGCATAATCGGAAAATACAGCCTGCACGAAACCACCTCCGATAACGGACTCAGGCTAATCGACTTTGCTGCGGGGCGAAATGTTGTGGTAGCTAGTACACAGTTCCCGCATCCGATATACATAAGGGGACATGGCGAGTTCCTGGACAATCAACCGCCAAGACCACTACCTCGGTTAGACAAGGTAATGGCACGGATATCCAGACCAAAGCCAAAGCAGGGAAATACTGTAAGGAAGTTTAACGTCGGACGGCTACAGTCGCAAGAACAAGTACATGCAGCCAAACAACAGACATACAAAGCGGCGCTGCATAGAAGGACCAGAGCTGCTCGCGAGCTCTACGAGCAGAAGAGGAGAGAGGAACACAAGCTTCTAAGAAGGCAAAAGAAAGAGCATGAGAAGCGTGCGATCGAGGAAACAGAGGGATGCCATTGCAGGAATGAAGTTCGGAAGTTTTACCAAAAGGTAAAGAGAACCTCCCAGGGTTACAAGGCCCGGACCGAAGCCTGCAAGGACGATCAGGGGAACATCGTAGTAGAATCGCAGTCGGTGCTGAGGATATGGAAAAATCATTTCTGCAAATTGTATAACGGCGATGACGAACCGAATTCAGCTACCATGCAGATTGCACGATTCAACCTGGACGACGTAGGCCATTAATTCCGTCCACCCGATCTCGGCGAAGTAAAGATAGCTATATCTAAACTTAAGTCCAATAAAGCTGCTGGAGCTGATGGCCTTGCAGCTGGCGATGAATTGGTTAGGAGTATGCACCAGCTCATCTGTAAAATATGGTCGGAAGAAAGCATGCCCAATGAATGGAACCTCAGCATTGTTTGCCCGATCCTCAAGAAAGGCGATCATCTGGGCTGACCAACTACAGAGGCATCAGTCTTCTTAATATCGCCTACAAGATCTTCTCTGCCGTACTTTGTGAACGCCTGAAGCCATTCGTTCGGGAAGTCGACCATCAACCAAATATTCGCACTACGGCAGATCTTGGAGAAAACCCAGGAGTTTCAAATCGATACCCACCAAACTCGTCCGTTTGTGCAGGATGACGATGGAGAATGCACGCTGCTCCATCAAGGTCGGCAAAGACCTTACCGACACCTTTGATGTCAAAAAAGGTTTTAGGCAAGGCGACGCGCTGTCATGCGACTTCTTCAACATCGTTCTTGAAGGAATAGTGCACAACTCTCACGTCAACACTAGAGGCACAATCTTTCAAAAGTCCGTCCAATTACTCGCTTACGCTGACGACATTGACATAATCGGACGAACAAAGCGTGATGTCAGTGGTGCTTTCTTGAGTATTAAGAAGGAAGCCAAGAAGATGGGTTTAACGGTGAATGAAAGCAAAACGAAATATATGCTCTAAACAAGAAAGGACACCCAACACCGACGTCTCGGACACGTCACTATAGACAGCTATAATTTTGAGGTGGTCACAGACTTTGTCTACTTAGGAACTGCTAAAAACTCAGCGAACGATACCAGTGCTGAGATCAAACGAGGAATTACTGTTGCCAATCGCTGTTTCTTTGGGCTAAGAAGGCAATTGAGAAGCAAAGCCCTCTCTCGAGCAACTTAACTGCCCCTGTATAAGACGCTTATCATCCCAGTCCTGATGTATGGTGCAGAGGCATGGACACTGTTAACGGTGGATGAGAACGCGTAAGGCTGTTTTAAGAGGAAAATTCTCCGGGTGATTTTTGGTCCCATCTGCATAGATGGGGAATGGAGACGAAGATACAACCATGAACTGTATGGGCTGTACAGCGACACCGACCTAGCCACAAAAGTGAAAAGCCAACGACTAATATGACTGGGTCACTTAGAGCGAATGGACACCAATGCTCCGGCCCGGAAAGTCTTTGAATCCAACCCCGTGGGACAACGCAGCAGAGGTGGCGCACGCAAGTGGAAGAGGACCTCAACCAACTTAGCGTGCGAAACTGGAGACAGCTAGCTAGAAAACGAGCCGGCTGGAAGAAGGTTGTTGGTTGAGGCCCTAGTCCACCCCGGACTGTAGCGCCACCTTAAGTAAGTAAGTAAGTAAGTAAAGATTCGCTGGCCACAAATAATATCAAATGAGGAATTGTGACGCAGGACAAGTCAAGAGCAGCTGGACGTCAACATAAGAAAGCGTGAATGGCTTTGGATTGGTCACACACTGAGGAAACCAAACGATGAAATTGCAAAGCAGTCCTTTGAATGGAATCCTCAGGGTGCACGGCGGGTTGGAAGACCAAGAACAACATGGAAATCAACTGTCTTAGCGGGAGCAGAATCCGAGAGAAAGACGTGGCCACAGCTAAAGTACCTTGCAGCAGACTGTGAAGGATGGAGACGTTTTGATGACGCCCTATGCCCCAGCCAGGGTTACAGGACACGATGATGATGAATATGCACATTGATGTTATAAACAATTTTAATATGTTTTAATCAAAGATATGCCTTCTCGCCCTTTTATTTATGGCTTTTTTCAAGAAAGACAGGGTAGACAAAGAAAATATACTAGGTGTCTCCTAACTCGATTCACAGGTTTCTTTTTCTTAGAACGGCATTTATGTATAAATTCAGGAATGTATCGTTGCAGAAATGTTGTTGCACCATCTATTCAGTCAAACTTTTGTAGGTACATGTATCAAACCCGCACCACTTTTCGTGCAACGAGTAACTATTGCAAACTTGCATCATGTGATGCAAAAACTTCAAACAAACCAGAGTCAAAAAATTTTTGATGCGATGTTACATGTTGCATTCGGGATCAGGTCAACTGCGTTGCATAGGTATCAGCAGCATCGCAAAAAAGAAATAATGAACAAATATTTGAAGTTTTTGAATTCAAAGTTTGAAAGTCCAACGAGAGAGTATGAAACAATTGTTAAATATCAATCGTTCAATCGCAATCGTTTAAAAGATGCTATTTGACAGTTTCACAAGCTAAACGAAGCAATACAATCGTCGAAACAACGTCGTCAAACGATCATCGTCTTACATGATGAGAGTCCTGATTTATTATTATTTTTTTTTTTCAAGGATATACTTTTCATATGTTGGCGTATTTGCATGTGCCGAGTTTTATATTTATATAGTTTTGTGAAACTGCAATTTAGAAAATATACATATACATACTATCAAATATCTATAATTTTCCGTTTAGAAAACAGATCGCCAACTCGTAGAGTTTACCCTACTTGGATTTCGAATTTCGAAAAATCCAGCATCGGTAAATTTTTAGATACTATATTTGCTGTTTGTTGGTACAAAAATATCATCTTAATTATATGTAACAAGTGGAAAATTTGATGAATTCTAGTGTTCTGTACCACAAAAGATAATTGTTAAGAATGAACAAGGGGCCTGTATGCTGATCACAAAATATAAAATAATCTAAATAACTTTCTATGCTCTGCTCAACACAAATTGTCAGTACAGTCCTCCCGGGAGAGGTTTTACCTAAACAGTGAATTGTTTGTGTACATTCGGAGCATTCCATGAAAAAGAGGAATTCTCAATTGATTTACAAATTTTTGAATTTTTAATTTCAATGCAAAACCGGTGAACTAATTTGCTTCAAATTTGATAGAGAGCATTATTATGTAATACCATAAACAGACAATTTGAAATTTCGTTTTAGCTTCGTCCAGGACCCGAGTGATTTATCTTCTAGTCTCTAGAATGTCTCGCTTAAATATACTGTGTTTTCATGTGAAATCGCTAAATCGATATTTGGAATTTCAAATTCTCACTGCATTCAAACTGACAAAAAAAGGACACAGCACCGAAGTCATAGCCTGTCAAAACACAACCTGGTGCTTAGCTATTAAATAACTACTAAAAACTACTGCTTAATTGAACTCTATCGGACACGTGACATGATTTGTCTGTACGTGACAAGTCATTCAAAATGTGCGCCTCTCATCCCAATGCCACTCAACTTCTTTTTTGAAATATTTAGCCATCCCTAGAAACCCCTGCGGGTAAGGGGCAAGAATATACCCGAGGTAGGCATGCCTGTCGTAAGAGGCGACTAAAATCCAAACTCCGTATACTGAGATTGATGTATACATAACTATGCAATGAGCAAAACAATAAGATATAGTACCCCAGGTGGCAGTCCAGGTTCACTGGAAAATCCACCCTCTTCGGAGGTCGGCTCTATGGATTCTGGGGAGAGCCAATTAATAAATCCCTTCCTAAAAAGTGCAAGGGTATCTCGATCACCACCATCTAAATCGAGTATAAAGCCATCCAAATTCGGGCAAAAGAGTCCACCCGTCACGCCAGCGCGCGCCAAAAAAGACTCAGATAAAACAGAAAATCTTGAAAAAGATAATAACGAACTTCGACGAAGACTTGATGAAGTAATGGAACTTTATCAAGAGCTAAAGAAAGAAGTCGATCTTCTTCGAAAAGAAAATGAGATGTTGAAAGGCAAAAATTCTCAAATAAACTCCAAAGCTAGCTTGCCAGAAGTCAATAATTCTAGATATGAAACAGACGAAGAAGAGCTAGCACGTGAAACGGAAAAGTCCTCAATGAAAAGATTAAGTAAAAAGCGTAAAGCTGGCTCTTCACCTGAGGCAGCCTCGTCTTTTGAAATAATAGTTTCACCAAAACATGCGACAGTAAAAGAAAAACCTGTTAAGGAACGGCCCCCGCCACCGATAAATGTTATCGGTATTGAGGTGTATAACAAGTTGCAAACCATATTAAAGGCATTACTACCATCGGCTTTTAAAGTTATTTCGCTCAATAACAACAAATGGAAAGTATGTGTGAAAGACCCCGAAAGTTATCGCCTTCTGTCGCGAAAACTAAACGAAGAAAAAGTAGAGTGGTATACCTATGAAAATAAGTCGGAAAGACCCTTACGTGTTGTGGCGAGAGGCTTACACGCATCATGTTCAAAAGACGATATCACTAGTGATCTAAAAGAGCGCAACTTCAAAATCTTAGATGCAATTAACATCGTCAAAAGAGAGAAACAGACAAAAGAGGGTGAAACAAAAGTGGTACAGCGTGGTCTTCCACTATTTATACTTTCGTTCGATAAGACTGAAAAACTAGATGAAATTTATAAAATCAAAACAATTCTAAACATCGTAGTTAAGATCGAACCTCTAAGAAAGAGCACAAGGTTAGTCCCTCAGTGTAAACGCTGTCAAGAATTCAATCACACCCAAACTTATTGCAAAAAAGAGCCAAGGTGTGTAAAATGCGCCGGAAAGCATTTAACCGTTGACTGCATCGGAAAAAGTGAAAGTCCACCGACGTGCATTAATTGTAATGGAAATCACCCGGCAAACTATAGAGGCTGCGAAGTAGCTAAAGAATTACAAAAGCGGCGATCGAAATCTGCCAAAACACAAAGAAACCCACAAAGGCAAATAGAAACCGTAATTCCCAAGACTTCCAAATCTAGTAAAGCTCCAAAACCTAGTATCCGTAAGGAAAAGAAAACAGTGTCAATACCTTCGGAGAATATATCAAAGCAAGGAAATGCAGAAACATATGCCCAAATAGCGGCCAAAAATATACCCGCAAACAACGACACTGAAACAGACCCGGTTTCAAAAGTCTTTTCAATAATTCTGTCGAAACTTGAGGAACAATGTGACACAAATAAACTTATCTTTGATAGGTTAAGTAAGCTCGAAAATTGTTTTCGACCCAAATCTCTCTCAAAAAAATTATGATGGAAAAGTTTAAAATTCTTACGTGGAATGCCAACGGATTATGGCAAAAACTTGGAGAATTAGAGATGTATATGCAGGAAAATGATATCGACATATGCTTGATATCAGAAACGCATGCCAAAAATGAATCAAATCCACGGGTTTCTTGACTACCACGCTGTTCATCCTTCAAATAAAGCAAGGGGTGGATCATCGTTATATATAAAAGAATGCATTGAACACTCAATAGGCCTGAAAATAGAGGTAGAATCGATGCAATTGAGTAGTGTTCAAGTTAGAACTAAAAACATTCTTCTCAATGTCTCTTCGATATATTAGCTGTGTTTTTTTGCATGTCCAAATAAAATTGTGTGAAAAAAACGACAACAAAGCAAAACAATTTACATGTTAAATACAACAACAACTATGTCCATATAGAGTTAGCTATGTCCAGATAATTAACTGGAGTTAACTTTTGTCCCGATAAAACGGTACTGCCAGACTACCATTGTCGCTGTGTTATCGATAATTTGTATAGAAATGTCAAACGTTTGTTGGTAAGATAGTTCAGAACAAAATGGCAGACCAAGGCAAATGTTGAAATGTCCCGATGTCGTTTTTTTCGCCAAACTCCATATGGACATACAAAAAAACGCAGCTATTGCCCTTCGCGTTGCAAAATCGATAAGAGTGAATTTACGACATTGATAAAGTCGCTAAGCCCAAACTTAATTGTTGGTGGCGACTTTAATGCGAAGCACACCTTTTGGGCTTCAAGATGCATATCTCAAAAGGTTCGAATGCTCTATGAGGCAGGAATGGAAAATAATTGCGATTTTCATTCGACTGGAAAGCCAACTTACTGGCCAACTGATCCGTCAAAAATACCTGATTTAATCGATTTGTTTATGGTAAAAGGAATACCCTCTAACCGTATTGAAATTTCAGAAGGCCATGATCTGTTCTCTGATCATTCTGCAGTCATACTCACTATGAGCGAAAGCCTTGTCAAAATTGAAAAACCACCCAGGTTAACAAACGGTAAAACCAACTGGGAAGGATTTAAGAAAGATATCGAGGACAACGTTGAATTGAGGGTATCATTACAAACGCCTCTTGAGCTTGAAGACGCAGTAGATACCTTTGTTGATATAATACAAAAGGCAGCGTGGAATAACACACCTTATCAAAGGGTTACGCCGCGCTATAAAGATATAAAATATCCGCAGGAAATAAAAGACTTAATAAAAGATAAACGAAAAGCACGTAAGAAATGGCAGCGAACCCGTGCTCCTCAACACAAAGCTCATTTAAATCGCTTGTGTAATATGCTAAAAACAGCGATATCAGATTTCAAAAACCGTGAAGTTGAAAATTACCTTGAAACCTTGTCAGCTGGGAAAGAATCCAACTACTCACTTTGGAAAGCTATAAAAAACAACGAAAAAACCAAAGCTTCCAGTACCCCCGATTAAGAAAAGCCAAAACGAATGGGCTAAAAGTGACAAAGAGAAAGCGGCGGCATTCGCCGATTACCTGGAAGAAACATTTAAACCTTCCGATGGGCAAGCACTCAATGAAAATATTAATATGAGTTTTAGCTCAAGTGAAAATTACAGAACCAGAAATGCTACGCTTGCTGAATTGAACAGAGAAATAAAGAAGCTAAAGTCTAATAAAGCTCCGGGGTATGACTTAATAACAGCGGAAATATTAAAAATGCTTCCTAATAAAGGATTAATTAACCTCCTTTATATAATAAATACCGCTCTAAGGCTAGAATATGTTCCAAGCCAATGGAAAGTTGCGGAAGTCATAATGGTTTTAAACCTGGCAAACCATCTCATGAAAAGAATTCTTACAGACCGATTTCGCTTCTTCCAATAATATCGAAAGTTTTTGAAAGAATACTACTCCTGCGCCTGCAGCCTATAATAGAAGAGAAACGATTAATACCTGAACATCAGTTCGGATTTAGAACCAAGCATTCAACAATTGATCAAGTGCATAGAATAACTCACGTAATTGAGAGAGCTCTTGAAGAAAAGAAAATTTGTTCGACGGTCTTTTTGGATGTGTCGCAAGCGTTTGACAAGGTGTGGCACGAAGGCCTCAAATTCAAATTACGACAAGTTCTGCCTGTAGGACTTTATAAAATTCTTAACGAATATCTAGAAAACAGACTTTTTCGTGTAAGACACGGAAATGAATATTCTAATTTCAAAGAAATAGTGGCTGGGGTACCACAAGGTAGTGTTTTAGGTCCAGTTCTGTACCTTCTATTTACACGTGATATACCTCAAACAGAAGACACTATCGTAGCAACGTTTGCTGATGATACTGCAATACTAGCAGTAGGCAAAACGATTAACGAAGCTACGATTAAATTACAAAATGCTCTTAATAATGTTAATGAGTGGACAAAAACATGGCGAATAGCGCTCAATGAACAAAAGTCAGTCCACGTGGACTTTACGTATAAAAAAATAAATAGATTGCCTGTCTTTCTTAATACCGGTCGTGTACCATTTGCGAATGAAGCAAAATATCTGGGAATGACTCTAGACGCGAAATTAAAATGGAAGCCGCACGTAAAAAAGAAATGCGAAGAATTAAAAAGTAAATTAAGAGATATGAACTGGCTACTCGGTAAATATTCCAAGCTTAGTATTGATAATAAGATAATAAATCGCGGAATAAGCAGAAACTTTCACCACCTGCAACACGTTACTTAACTTCGTTAAAAATAAATTGCTAGATAAGTTTCAACTTAGTTGCAATCGGGAAGTGGAGGTGGTTTTAGTGTAGTAAGAATCTCACACTTCTATGAGCACGCGTTTTCCGGTCCTCATAGAGCCTGATGCAGGTTTTGCGCCTACCCACGGTCAAAAAAAAAAAAAATCCCTAGAAACCGTTGAAGGTCTTTGACGCATTTAGGACACCAAGTTCATTGAAAACATGGCCTATATATTTAAGCTCCTTCACTCCTATACAAAACTTTTCTTTATTGAATTTAAGACCGATTTCCTGAGCCTCTTCTTAAGCCATATTCAAATATTTATCGTGCTCTTCTTTTACCATAGATTAAAAATCGTCTATGTAAATTACATTTGGTATTTGATAAAATGCTTTACCATCTCGTCATGACATACCACAATTGAGTTCAACCACTTTGTAGGTTGGTTTTCATGCACTATCACCAACTTTTCCATACGTTTAAGCTCAGCCTTGCGATCTGTTTTTAAATCAAATGGTACCACTATCTACCACCACTTGTTTATAAAGGGTGTTTTTTTTTAATAGGTTCGAACTTTAGTTGGCAACACTATTTTAACTGACGGCCATTTTGTCAGCTGTCAAGTGATTTATTTTTACTTTTTAGTTTGGTTTGGCATTTCAACATGAATAGACTGACGGCTGAACAGCGCTTCCAAATTGTGCAAATTTATTTTGAAGATCATGATTCTGTTCGAAATACGTATCACGCAGTACGTCAATTTTACGTCAACATAATCGTCCATCAGAGCAATTAATTCGATTAACTATGGAACGTTTTCGCAGCACGTTTCCTGTAAATGATAATACGCATACACAGAGACGTCGTACAGTGCGTACAGAAGAAGTCATTTGCTGCTATAGAGCGTAGCGTAGAGGGAGACCCGAATCAGTCTATCCGCCATCGTGCACAGGAATTTGATATGTGTCCATCCACTTTATGGAAGATTTTGCGGAAAGATCTTGGTTTGCGTGCTTACAAAATCCAACTCGTGCCAGGATTGAAGCCACAGGATCACCTAGCAAGGCGTAGATTCGTAGATTTCCATAAGCCAATTTTGTTTAGCGATGAAGCTCACTTTTGGTTGAATGGATACGTCAATAAACAAAACTGCCATATTAGGAGTGATGATAATTTTCAAGTGGAAGTGTTGACACATCACTACATCCACAAAAACTGACTGTTTGGTGTGCTTTTTGGGTTAGTGGAATAATTGGTCTGTACTGTACTGTACAGCCGCGTTATTGCCGATGTGCGGCCACAAATGTTGGAAAAAGTCATCGAAAATTGGACCTCCAGATTAGACTACGTCTGAGCCAGCCGTGACGGTCATATGCCAGAAATCATATTTAAATTATAATGCCAGAAGACTATCTTTCGAATAAAGTAAATTTCATGTCAATTTAAAAAAATCATCTTTTGTATAATATTTCAAAGTTATATACCTCTTAAAAAAACACCCTTTAGTTATTTTACTATGTCTGTTCGTGTACTTCCCAAACCAATGAATTTATAGGAATTTTTTTTTTTTTTTATATTAGCTTTGACAGAACTTTGGGTTAAATTCGTAGAAATTCGTAGTCTTTGGAGGTACGCGAACAGACATATTTACATTCACTTAATTATCGTCTGTTATTTTAATTTAAAATAAAGTTAATTTTAAAATTGTATATATCAATTTATGTTTGAAATGCCTTAAAATATGTGCTTGAATGTATACTTGATGATTCCAATACAGATTTGTACCAAATTTAGAAAACCTGCCAAATATTGTATAGCGTTTTAGTTTGGTAATCCGGAAAGTGTCCGGAACTCTCCGATCCAGAATATCAAACTAACAAGTTGTTACACTTTGTTTTATTCTGAAGTTTGGGTTTCATTGTATTTGTGCATTTAGGTGATAAAAAGATCACATGGCTGTTTCCCTGAATCATATATATTATTTCTGTAGTATGTCTCCCTTTTTAAGCTCACACACTGAACCGATTTTAATGAATGAGGTGTCGCGAATTATATTTTATAAATATTTATAATCTTAACAAAACTCGATTCAAAAATTAAATATTATTCCAATGAAAATGAAAACAATTCGAAGTGTTCATTTTCATTGGAATAATATGAAAATGAATTTTTAAAACAAACACTTCCACTTTCCAATAGTATTGGGAAATTATGTCTGTTCAATATATGGTGTGCATGAAAATAAAGGTTAGAAAGTACTTGACGTTGACGTAACTACACTTTAGTATACAAATAAGAGATGCACAAAAAGTTTTTATTTATATATGTGCATATATACAATTTTAACATATACAGGGTGTCCCGTAAATACCTAATTACAACGACCACCCATAAAGGATTCTTATTATTTTTGTATTTTTATAATATTCTGGAATAACCGTTCTAAATGATGGGTAGTACATTTTAACACCAGCTGATGCATTTTATGTGTTATAATTTTCTTAAATTATTTTTTATTAAAAAATAATTCAATATTTTTTTTCACCAAAGTTTGAAAAATAATAAAGGGAAAAAATGTATGAAAACATAAGTGGCAAATTTGATAAAAATTGGCCTGTTTAATGTACTTTCCAAAATGGTATAACACATGTTTGTGTCTACAACCATAACCAATAAAATTGGCATTTAATCTACTAAAGTAGTTTTTTAACATTTTATCAGATGAAATTAAGTTACAAAGTTAAGTAAACACTACGACGACGAATGAATAACTCATATTGTTTTTTTTAAATTTTATTGCATTTAAAAATAACCGTTCTTAAATAAAGGCAGTAACATTTAACACTAGTTGCTGGATTTTTTTTTTTATATTTTTTTAATTGATTTTTTATTAAAAAAATGATTAAATATTTATTTTCATCAAAGTTTGTAAGTTAATAAAAAAGACAAAAAAACAGAAAACTTTCGTGGTAAATAATGTTTAAAAAATCTCCTATTAATGTACTTTCCCAATTGGTAAATCACAAGCTTCTCGTTTTATTGAGAGGTCCTTCATTAGAAGATGCAGAGCCTGTATCACAGTGAATGGGGACAGTTTGAACACTTGATATAAATTTATTTAAAAATACAAATAAATCATAATTTTTAATACTGTTGTTTTTATTTATCGCATTTCCCATACCTAAATCAAAACCTTTTTTAAAGTGCATACTATTATTTTAGTTAACGAATTTAGCAGACATAATAGTGACACTGACTTTTCCTTACAACTCAATTTTTGTTGTCATCAAACTTTGATGAAAATAAATATTTAATCATTTTTTTATTAAAAAATTAATTAAAAAAATTATTAAAAAAAAATCCAGCAACTAGTGTTAAATGTTACTGCCTTTATTTAAGAACGGTTATTTTTAAATGCAATACAAATTAAAAAAACAATATGAGTTATTTATTCGTCGTCGTAGTGTTTACTTAACTTTGTAACTTAATTTCATCTGATAAAATGTTCAAAAGTAGATTTAATGCCAATTTTATTGGTTATGGTTGTAGACACAAACATGTGTTATACCATTTTGGAAAGTACATTAAACAGGCCAATTTTTATCAAATTTGCCACTTATGTTTTCATACATTTTTTTCCCTTTATTATTTTTCAAACTTTGGTGAAAAAAAATATTGAATTATTTTTTAATAAAAAAATAATTTAAGAAAATTATAACACATAAAATGCATCAGCTGTGTTAAAATGTACTACCCATCATTTAGAACGGTTATTCCAGAATATTATTAAAATACAAAAATAATAAGAATCCTTTATGGGTGGTCGTTGTATGTAATTAGGTATTTTAGAAGACCCTGAATTTTTTAACATTTTTCGAAAATAAATTATACCATGGAGACCACAAGAAAAATATTTTTTTAATATTTTTTTTCTGAGCATTCATAAGGTCTGCTATCACCAGTTGCAGTTTTATCCACTTATTACGGGACACCCTGTATATATTTATATATCGTCATCGTTCAATGAAAAATCCCTATAAGTTCATTTTGATTTATTTTGAGATATCTGTACTTTGTATCGATTTTAAGTGACCAAAATTTGAAAATGTTTGAATTCGGGTAATTTTTCCTTTAGAAATAGACCAACATAAGATTTAGAGATCTTTTACAGAACTAAAAGCTCTATGTTTTACTTAATATATCGTATTTAAGGAGTTAAGGAGTGTTGATTGAACGGCGACATTTTAAAATTACAGAAAAAAAAAAAATTAATGGCATTTAGGTTTTAATTTCAGTGCAAAACAATTGAAATTGAATAAACACGAGTACCTTTTATGCGTATCTATTGAAACTACATATCACATTTATTCATAAACTTGCAAATAAACGGTTCAAAATGCATTATCTGTAAAACCAACACTTCGATCCTGGTTATGGGTCACAAATTTCGACGCAACTTCACTTCTCGATAGCAAATGAATCGAAACAAGCCCAATTTCAAATCGATTCAGGTTTACAAAGCGTCGAAGCGAGCTTCAATCTCACTCCAATACCCTATGTTAATGTAGTTAAAAATGCATGGTTGCTTTGTTTACATGCGGTAATTTGCAATTTAGAATTTCCCCCGAACGTCAGAATCAAAGAACAAACAAACTTTACAGCTGTTGACTAAGTTGGCATTTACATTGATTTATTTTTCCAAATACAATCTTTTTGTTGTTGTAATAAATTGCTTTCCCTCATTTTCAATTCGATCATATTCCCTCCACAGGAAATATCGTACAAAAATCGTACTGTTATATGTACCGACAAACTCTTTTTAAAACGGGAATTGTGAATGAAGTAGTTTTTATATCATGATTGTCATCCGACAGAAACTTTCCAAATTCTATTTAAATTATAATCACTTTTCAAATCCATGACTTTTATCAAAAACCAAGAACATGGTAAAAACCTTTTTTAAGCGTTTTGAAATGTTGAGAATTATACAGTCGGCTCCCTCTAAGTCGAACTCCCTCTAAGTCGAATTTCCCTCTAACTCGAACTTTTTCGCCCTAATTTTTATTCCCCTCAAATTTTAAACCATATAATATTTCTCTCTAACTCGAATTTTTGCAAAACTCTCTCTAACTCGAACTGATTTTGATATCCCGTGAAAATTCGACTTAGAGGGAGTCGACTGTATTAACATCATTACACTGCATTTGTGAAAACTTTTTCTGATATTTATCATCGTCAAGACTGTCAAGAAATATTATCGTTTGCATTGTATCTATCTCTTTCTTTATTAAAGCAATTTACAATGCATGTGAGTTTTGATATTTTGCATATATACATTTACGCTTAAAATATTTGCATTTAGCTTTTAGATCATACATTTATCATTTGCATTTTGTAGTTCATGCAATGTCAAGTGCGGTCCTAGCTTTATTTTCATCCACCTAACCTATTCAAGCCTGATTCACAATGCGACGAGGAAACGAGACGTGAGCGTGACGAGATCCCGTCGTTGCTGTCAAACGAATTTCAAACAATGAAAGTATATGGAGATATACACAATGAAGCGTTTCTCGTCGTCACGTCACGCCAAGAATTCGAAAAATTGAAAAAAAGACGCGACGAGACGACGATTTTATTTTTTGACAAGTTATTTTCATAATGGAAGTATTTTTTTAAAGAAAAAATACGATAACTTGAAATTAAAAGATCAAGTAATTCCTAATCTGTTGTCTTTAAAGCTTTTTTGGACAATTTTTATTATTTTTTATTTTTAACAAAAGAGTTTTCGTTGTAAAGAATCTCGCCGCATTGTGAATTGGGAAACGATTTTATAACTAGAAAAAGATGACAGCGAATCACGTCACGCTCTCGTCTCGTTTTCCCGTCGCATTGTGAATCAGGCTTCAGGTTAACAGTCCAAAACGATTGGAAAGTGGAAGTAATTATTTTGAGAATTTATTTTTCATTCCATACTTAGGTCTGTTCATATAAGGTGCTCTAAAACGAATTAGGCATGTTCAGAAAAATGAGATCTCGGAGAGCTTAGCAACCTCCCCTCAACAAAATCTTTCAATTTTGCTGTCAAATTACTGACGGAGCAAAACGAACGCAAAAGAATATGTTCATCTTCATAAGTGCCGCTATAAATGGTTGTTGTGTTGAAAGGCGCATCCGGTGAGAAACGTAGATGTTATGTGTGAAAGAAAGAGAACGAAGATTTCACCCAAAATCCACCGATAAACCACTTTCAACAATAAATCTTTGGCATGAGCGCCTGGCATGATGATAATTTTTGTATTGTGCAAGTGACAGGTATTGGTGTATGTATTGCGTGATATAGGGAAGGATATTCTGGAACTGAAAGCATTTTTTCGGCAAAGTGTTGGCACGGGACTTTCAGTAAAATGAAAATGTAGACACGCACTAATATACTTTTGATGGATTTATTTTTTAGCATTGTGGTTTGTCAAACTCCACTGTTCTTCAAGTCTGCAGATGCAGAAGCATGTAAATTCACCATATCTACGTAAATCAACCATCATCCACGTGAAAATAAAACGATGTGAGTTAGTGCGAAAACAGTGATATGTATCCATCTCTTTTTATCTTTTATTTACTTATTTTTCATGTACGGTCTGTCTCTTTTCCTTACACTGCTGACAAATCGGTGACATGATTAACAATGGTAAATAGCCTCCTGCTGGTCAGAGTGAAAACTTATACCTATGTTATTGAAATTAACTTCGATAGAAGCCTAGATCCCATGTTGTTTTTGTAATAAGTATTAAGAGATAGCCTCGACACAGGCCCGGAGATAATAAAACGCAGCTATTAAACAAATTATGGAAAAGAAAACAAACCAAATGCTTCTTGCAATTTAATTTTCAAAATTATAATTGAATGAATTCTATATAAATACAAAACTTTATTAGCACTTATAAAAGTACTGGAGACTCTCTTGATTCTTAGTTCCTATGACAAATGAAACATTTATTCCAAGTTTCATTAACGTACCGTTATTTTCAAAGGGTTTTCGGTAATATTTTACCTGTTGTACCTGAAAAAAAAGTCATCATTACATAAAAAGGACTATAACTTCCTTTTGGGTGGTTGTATCATTTTGAATTTGGTTTCATTAGATTCAGCGTTAAAAACTACCCTTGAAGCATGTATCATATGATCAGGTTTTACCCAAACAAATATTTTAGTTTGATAGACCTCCAAATTTTCCCCGACTGCACCTCTTCAAATGCATCTACACAAAAAGCCAATGCAGGGATTTTGGGGACTTTGGATATGTTATAGAGGTTGCAATTCTGCATCGATTCCAATTTTAATATTTCATGAATTAATTTTTTCAAGGTTCCCCATACGATTTGTGCTATTTTTCCTGGTCTATAGGCTCAATGAAAGGAAAATCCCTATGCACACCTCCGCGTGGTAGAGGGCGGGTAACGCTAACGTGCAGGGGGACCGAATGGATGCCGGGAGAAGCAGACAACCCAGCGATGCTGGTCAGGGCACAAACTTGTCCTTGGGATGGTTAAAAGCCCCCTTAAGGCGGATAAACTGCAGGTGGTGGTCAACGGCATGATAGTCTGGTGGCGGAGGAGCTTTTTTGTTAAAAGGCCAACGGCAGCAGCACGTAGCGTCTGTAACCCATATTGGGCGGCTACAAAAGGCGTCTGTTTTCCCATAGTGGGCGGCCTCGAGCAGTTATGTGTTTGACCATACAAAAGGCGGGTGTGCCTGTCAAATCTGAGCTTATGTATGTTATTAATCGTATCTCGGAAAACACCATGGTGGAAGGATATATGCTAATACATGAAATATGACAACAAATGGAAATGAGTCCCCAAGAGGTAACCATTTTATGGAGAATCCTTCTGCAGCTTCGGCTGCTGTAAGCCGCACATCGGATTTGGGGGTGCGGCATCTTTCGTGTACCAGCGTCAATCAAGACGCCATAACAATAAATGAAGTCTTTCTTTCAAGGAGAGCAAATGATACTTTTGGCTACCGCATACGTACGAAAATCGGAGCATGGAACGTTCGATCCTTGTACGGCGAAGGTAGATACGAGCAGGTTGAGCGTGAAATGCTTCACCTCAAGATCAGTATCCTGGGCATCAGCGAAACTAGGTGGAGAGGAAGAGCCGAATACAGAGCTGACTCTGGGCAAACGAGAATGCTGTATTCCGGGGAGGATGAAAGAGAGGGTGGCCAAAGGCTGCATGCTGTCGGAATTATGTTGAACGAAGAAGCGAGGCGTAGTCTTATATCCTGGGCGCCCATTTCTGCAAGAATAATGACAGCAAGGTGCCGTTCAAAAACTCGCAACGTCACAATAATTCAGTGCTACGCCCCCACAAATGAAGCGACCGAGGAAGACAAAACCGCGTTTTACACTCATCTTAACTCAGTTTACAGTGGTGTTCCAAGAGCCGACATCATAATTGTCATGGGAGATCTCAATGCCCAAGTCGGATCAGACAACTACGGTCTGGGACGCGTCATGGGGAAAAATGGCTTGGGGTCACGGAATGAAAATGGCTGTTCGATTTTTGTAACGCTAATCGTCTTGTACTCGGTGGGACTGTGTTTAAACATAAGACTTGCAACAAAATCACCTGGGTACATCCGGATGGTCAAACTGAAAACCAAATTTACCACATCATGATTCAGCAGCGATGGAGGAAGTCAATGTGCGATGTTCGGAGCATTAGAAATGACGACATGGGAAGCGACCACCATTTGGTTCTCATGAGTCTCAAGCTACGAACTGCAGCTGTACAACGTCAATCACAGGGTGCAGCAAGGAATTCGAAGTTCAATACAAATGCTTTAAGTGATCCAAACATATGTCGTAACTATGTCACCAACCTTAACGACAGAGCTTCGTCATTAAACGGAATGCAACATTCAACAATTGATGAGATGTGGGGTGATATAAAAAGTGTTTTTATGGAGGCTGGATCCGAAACTGTACCCAAGCAGACGAGAGTTAGAGACTCTTGGATATCCCAAGATACCTGGGATAAAATCGAGCTTCGCAAATCGTTGAAGATGCAAATAAATGCCGAAGCGGATGCTCACTGAAAGGCTGAATTGCGAAGAGAGTATCGCTTAGCACATAAGATGGTCTATCGCTGTGTGAGACGTGACAAGAGGGTGAGGTTAGACGGTCTCGCAGAAAATGCGGAAAACGCTGCAAGAAGAGGAGATATAAGGGAATTGTACCAAATATCCAAGGAAGTTGTCGGGAAGAAAAGCAACACTAATAATCCTGTAATGGATGTGGATGGTACACTTTTGGTATCAATCGAGGATCAGCTGCGCAGGTGGAAGGATCACTTTTGTGCCTTGCTTAGTGAGGATTCTGCGTAGATCATATAGGGGTATTGAAATCGAACCCCCTACAGTACTGGAAATTCAATCTTCGATAAATCTTCTCAAAAACAACAAAGCAGTTGGACTTGACGGTATACCAGCCGAGTTCCTGAAAGCTGACCTTGTCAGAACGGCTAGTCATCTGCACCCGTTGATACAAGCTGTGTGGGAAAACGAAATCTACCCCAGCGACTGGAAGGATGGTGTAATTGTTAAGTTGCCAAAGAAAGGTGATCTTAGGAATTGCAACAATTGGCGAGGTATTACAGTTTTGTCCGTTTTTCCAAAACTAATGGCAACACCATCATTCTGGAGCAGATAAAGATTAGAATCGAGTCTACACTCAAGAGGCATCAAGCTGGTTTCCGCAGTGGGTGGTCTTGTTTCGACCATATCAACACTCTGCGTATCGTTCTTGAGCAGTCTGCGGAGTTTCAATCACCGCTTTACCTCATGTTCGTGGATTTTGAGAAGGGCTTTGACCGAGTCAGCCGTGAATGCATATGGAGATCACTTCTTGGTAGAGGAATTTCTCCAAAAATTGTTGCCATTATAAGATGTTTTGTTTTACACAATGGGCAGCTATCCGACTCTTTCGAAGTGCGGCAGGGTGTGAGACAGGGAGATGTTCTATCGCCAATTCTCTTTCTACTGGCGATTGACGATGTTTTGACGACCAGCGTTGGAACAGCAGAGAGGCAGGGCATTCAATGGAGACCGTTTGAAAGGCTTAGTCACTTAGACTATACCGATGATATATGTCTCTTGGCAAATAACATCAGCGGACTGAACGTGATGTGTCAAGCTCTGAGGGTAAAAGGAGAGTCGAGTGGTCTTAAAATAAATAGCAAAAAGACAAAAATAATGCTCACAGGCCGCTCCACACATCAGCGTATTTTAATACAGGAGACGCCAGTTGAAGAGGTTGAACAATTTTACTACATTGGAAGTATCGTTCCAGCAAATGGTGGTACTGATCTGGACGTTCAAAGTAAAATAAATAAAGCTCGCGCGGTTCGGTTCTCTGTCCCAAATTTGTAGATCCAGTCAAATCTCCTTACGCACAAAGTTGAGATTCTTCGAATCCAATGTCAAATCCGTGCTGTTATATGCTTGTGAAACCTGGAAAGTCACGACTACCATCTCGAAAATATTGCAGGCTTTTGTGAACCGTTGTCTACGCCATATTCTAAAAATTCACTGGCCACAAATTATATCAAACGAGGAATTGTGGCGCAGGACAAGTCAAGAGTGGCTGGACGTTGACATAAGAAAGCGTAAATGGTAATGGATTGGTCACACACTGAGGAAACCAAACGATGAAATTGCAAAGCAGTCCTTTGAATGGAATCCTCAGGGTACACGGCGGGTTGGAAGACCAAGAAAAACATGGAAATCAACAGTTCTAGCGGAAGCAGACTCCCAGAGAAAGACGTGGCCAGAGTTAAAATATCTATCTGCAGACCGTGAAGGATGGAAACGATTTGTTGGCGCCCTATGCCCCAATCGGGGTTACAGGACTTAATGATGATGATTATGAGCACTTTTTATTTGTATTGGTGCGAGAGGTCTCGCACGGGTAGGCTTGTATTATATATTCTTCAATAACTACGAGGAATTTCTCCACCTTGGAATAAGCTCCTTGCTTTTTCAAAATTAAATATAAAAATCATATAACGATTTTGACGTTTAAAGCGTGCAAATAAGTGCGAGATTCTTTCTTTAAATCCAAAATCGATTTTCTCTACTTTTCAGAAGAAGAATTGTCAACTAGTGCCAAACGAACGTTTTCAGAAGCATTCGGACAATGACTTGACTTTGAAGGTTGTTGGCTCAGACTATAAACGGTACAGATAAATATTGAAACACGGATAATCTTAAGGGGGTTTTCATTGAAAAATTCAGATTTCAATCTAAAAATTGATTTTTTTGTTGCCAATTGAAAGCGATTTCAAATCGATTTTTTTTTTTGTCAATGTAATTGTGTAATTTCATGTGTATCTCATTATTCCTAACAATTGGCATCCCTTGGTAGAGTAATATTTAGCTTCATGAATTTACCGATTCATTTAAAATAGCTTCCTATTTTCTATTAAAAATTATTTTTTCATTTTTTGAGCACATTATTTGAAAACGAAATAAAATAAACAAATCTAAAACCACATTTGCAAACTGACAGCTCAAAATTGTTTTGGTATTAGTACAGTGGGGTAAATCTGCCGAAAAAAATTTAGATCTGTAAAATTGATTTTAATGTTGAATTCCTTACAACCATTTCAAATTGATTTTTTTTTTTTGTTGTAAGGAATACACAAAAAATCAATTTTTTCCCGTGGGATTGTGTGTGTGTCATTTGACACTAGCTTTGCGGCAAAAAAGTAAACAAACTAATGCGCAAACAAATTAATTACAAATATTCAAAAGTGCATTCAGTTTACTGCGTCCATTTGTTAAACTAAAAACATATATTTGCGAGAAAAGTTGGAAAAATAGGCAAAGTTGTTGTGTGGTCAATAAAGTGAAAAAAAACAACCCAAATTTATTCAAGAAACACATCAATCAAGGAACACATCGGCGAGGGCGCGCTTTATATCTTTAAATCGGCTTTGGCCACTATGCAACGAAGTTAATTGATTTTTTGATAACTTCTCATTAACTATTCACTTTTTTTTGATGAATTAAAATTTGTTTTAATAATATATTTGTTTCTAATTTATTTAAATGGACGACGAACACTTTAGAATATTTGTTTAACCCGCCGCAGAATACTTTCAACTCCAGAGAAATGTCAAATCTTGCTAGTGTGTGTGAAATCCATTTGAAATCTAGCTGAAAATGCAAGATTTGTTTTGACAGAATAAAATCGATTTTGTTTAGAAAAAAATCGATTTTGTTCTGAAAAAAATCGATTTTGGGGTTGTAAGGAATTCGACATAAATCAATTTTTCGCTCAATGGAACGCAAAAATTAATTTTGGATCTGTCAAAAAGCTGATTTTGGCAGATCCAAATAAAAAAAATGATTTACTATCAATGGAAAACGCCATAAACGAATTATGGCCTTTTCGATTGGCAATCCAGAAGCATTCGGAATGCATGTAAACCCTTCTGAAAGTGTTCTATTGGCATTCAGAATGACAGTTCTTCTCCTGAAAAGAACAGAAAACGATTCTGGATTTCATTTCAGAATCGAAACCAGAACTACTCACACATTCAAACACATAGTTGTCAAAGTGTTGTCAAATATTGCAAAAAGTAAATTTTAAGCTAAAAATAAGTGAATTTACTGTTTCTAAGAACAATTATTTTCCGTTTAGAATATTGGTTTCACATTTTCTTTGGTAAAAATTATCATACTCGTTCATATTTGTGTCCGCCAAGTCCGCTATTTCGGCATCCGCATTTGAAATTGCACAAATACAGGGATACGAAAACTTCAGAATCAAACTGCACGTGCCTGTTTGTTTTATTGGCGTTCCGGATCGGAGTTCTTCCGAATTGCCAGTCGAAAAGGCCATTAGTGTTTCGTTTAATTCAAATGGCAAGCAGCTAATGCTAAACTTATCTCAAAGATGTTTGTTCAAAGAAAATTTTTTGTGAAAAATTGTTAATTCCAAAAGAAAATGAAAAGATGCGTTTTCCCTTTCTCTGTAAGGGTACGTTTATGTTGGAGCTTCGATAAACGATTCGAGCAGCTATTTGATTAAAGCTTCGAAATGTTTATATTATTTTTCCTATAAGTGTTTATGTTAGAGCAGCGCTTCGATCAACAACAATCAATGTAAATCGTTCCAGCTCCAACATAAACGTACCTTAACCGGCCTTTAGGAGTGTGAAAACAACTTACCTGTTCTTAACAGCGGAACGGATAAAGTTCGTGCTCTCAATCGGTACACAAGCTTACTTGAGCCTTGTGAATTGATCGAAGTTATTCGCAGCACAAACACCGAATCACTAGGTAAACTTTTGACTTTAAAATTGGAATGCTTGAAGGTTACATTGTATAGAATTTGCCGATTAAGTTCATCGTAAACTTGTATATGAAAATGTTGTGCAATACCACCATCATAACCAGGAATACATTGTATTTGGATGGAACTGGACGTTGCATTATGGGCTGTGCAACTCTTGACGGGGTCTGGCAGATCTGTGAGGAAGAATTTAAGATTAAGTTAATTTCGAATTTATTTTATTTTTGTAACGAAAAACATTGAAACGTTTGACATATTTATGAATTTTATACAGGGTGATTCGCATAAGGTTCAGTGAAAACAAGAATGGTCTTATAAGGCGTTTTTCTTTTTTAATTCAGGAAAGAGCTCTGAACATAAGCCGAGCATGTCGAGCATGTCGAGCATGTTCTGAACATCATCAGCAAGTTTGTTCTGACCACCCTGAACCATTTTTGAAACACACCTGGACACTAGCTGTCAAATGCTATGTGTTCAGCATTGAACTCTGCCTGCTCAGTCATTTTATTCTGAGCACAAAACTTTTTATTTGACAGTTCAGGCTCTGCTCTGAATCAAAAAAGAAAAACCCTTATGGGCTCTGCCAAACCAACGCGAAATTAAAGCGAATCATTCGGAAAGACAGTTTTTTTGTTGTTGTTTAGCATTGTGTCTCTTTCATATTTTGTATTATTGTGAATGATTTCGCGTCGTTCGCCGTCGGCGAATGTTTCGCGTTGGTTTGGGAGAGCCTTATTTCTCCCGGGCAGGGATGATTAAAGAAAATTTATTTAAATGCCACACAAAAAATCTTTTAGATTGTTTTCTTTTTTTTTAAGGAACCTTCCGCGGAAAACGGGGGAAATAGAGCCCCAATACGAATTTTTTCTTATGCGGATCTCCCTGTATAATATTTACATACCTGCTGGTTGAATATGATACCAACAGGGTTGACTCTGTCCCATTTGATTGCTGGCCATACAAGATATTGCACCAAAACTTTCATATGATTCAATATGATACGGATACACATTGTACAATTTTGGTGGCTCTGTAGTCTTTAAACCACTTTTATGACCATAATGCGTTTCTGGGGTTTTTCTATTTTCATTTTCCTGCATTTGAGGTTTCGAATGTTCTCTATGTATTCGATATGTTTTATCTAGTTGGTTTGTATAAACCATATTTGAATAAAGCATTTGTGCAAGTGGAAATTCATAGGTTTTTTCTTGATTGTTGTCATTTTGTTCCTGAATCCCAGTTAAGCTATAGTCATTATGCTCTACATGATGATGATGATTATTGTCTATTTTGGACTTATTAGTTAAATGCAATAAATGTCTCTTAGGGTTTTCTAATGTATTCGATGTGTAGAGTGGTGCATGTAACGAAGATGCTGATATCGAAGAAAAATGAATTCTGCCATGGAAATCATTCAGATTATTCGAAGGCTGATGATGTTGTTTTTGAATAATAATTTTTTGAAGCAATCTTTTGTGGTGATGTAGATGCTTTGGATGTTCCTGGTAAAACTTATAATGATTGTTATGATGACCGGAGGGTGAGAGACTTTTAAGGGGCAGAGATGATGGTGCTAAGCTATGAAATTCTTGTGTTTGAATTGATGGTTCTTGCAATTCAATTATATTATCTAGCGAATTATTGAAAAACCATCTATAGTGTAAATTATACAATGGGTTAGAATCCACAAGACACGTAATATTTATAGTTTGTTTAATAGCGGCTCTTATCACTGTTGACTCAGTTTCACAAATAGGTGGATCTATAAAAAAAAAAGAAAGTAATCAATAAAACCATTAATTTTGTGTTATTTTATTAAAAATTGTGTATCGTTATTTTTGTAATCTACAAGGCAGTACCAATAAGATAAGATAAGGAGTGGCTCTTTTACATGTTGCTAGTATTTATAAGGAAGCGGAGGTTATACGGTGATGGCAAGACCAAAAATATTTTATCAAGAAAATGGCTATAACTTCGCCCAATGCTCCGCTTTCAACTCAGTTTTGAGAGAATATTTTTTTCGAGTAAATTCTGGTCTCGTCTTCATAGACTGGGAGTGGAGAAGAACAATGACGACTTGAACGAGCTGCATAGCGACACCGACGCAGTCAAAAAATTGAACAGGCCAACTGCTGAGGTTCCTGGGTGACTTAGAGAGCGAATGGATACTAATGCTGGCCCCGAAAATCTTTGATTCCATTCCCGAAGGACGGCGAGGTATAGGAAGACCGGGGCCTAGGTGGCAAAGACAAGTAAAAAGGAACTCAACAAACTTGTCGCTTTTTGGCATGCAGCGCCGTTTTAAGTAACTAACTAAGAAAGGGTGTCTTTGCAAAGCTGGCATCTCCTAGATTATTTTTGAGTATTTCATTTTATTTTTACGATTGCCAACTGTCAGGCGAGTCTAAAATGGTTGAGGTTGGGAGTGGAGAAGAACAATGACGACCTGAACGAGTTGTATAGCGACACCGACCCAGCCAAAAAATTGAACAGGCCAACTGCTGAGGTTCCTGGATGACTTAGAGAGCGAATGGACACTAATGCTGGCCCCGAAAATCTTTGATTCCATTCCCGAAGGACGGCGAAGTATAGGAAGACCGTGACCTAGGTGGCAAAGACAAGTAAAAAGGAACTCAACAAACTTGTCGCTTTTTGGCAAGCAACACCATTTTAAGTAACTAATTAAGAAAGGGTGTCTCTGCAAAGCTAGCATCTCCTAGATTATTTTTGAATATTTCATTTTATTTTTACGATTGCCAACTGACGCAACTTTGCATGCCTATATTCAAGTTGTCGGGCGAGTCTAAAATGGTTGAGACAATAACATCACTGTTACAACAATCCACATCATCGCTTCATGGCCATCGCGTTCAAAAGCATCATCAGGACTTTTCCATGGTCTCAACAAACTTTTTTCGCATATTCCTGAGAAATATTATTAGTGTGTGGTGCATGTGCTGGAAACGGATTATTTTGATGTGAATTTTTTTTAAATTATTATTTAAGATGACATCCGAGAAGTAAGGAACATCGCTTCACTCAATTTCAATGCAGCTTACTATTTTGGGCTTTATTGTTATTACTATATATACATTAGGGTGGTCCTTATATTGGGTTTTTTTGAAATTCCAACTTGGATAGGCATCAAATTACTCTAAATAGAGAAAACAAATTTTCCTAATTTTTTGAGATTTTTATTTCACCCCCCTGGTCTCCCTTTTTTCACTTCAAGGTGCAAACATTGGAGTTAGGGTTGTTCTTATATCACGTGAAAAAAAAATCAGAACTTATAGATTAGATTCAGACGAAAAAAAAATCGTACTGGAGGGGGGGCCTATTTCCCCCTTTTCAGGCGGGAGGGGAACTTTCTAAAAATTCGACCAAAAATAGAAAAAAAATTATTAAAAAATAACGGGACCACTTACAATGGCATGCTATAGGTTTTTTTAAAGCCATGAATCCAGTCTTTAATATGTTTTTAAAAACAAGTTTTTATTGTTAATAGTTTCTGAAAAAAATTATTTTCAAACGAAAAAAATTATTATTTTTATTTTTACTTTTGAGTTTGAAAATTATTTTTTTCAGAAACTATTAACAATAAAAGCTTGATTTAAAAAACATATTAGAGACTGGATTCATGGCTTTAAAAAAAGCTATAGCATGCCATTGTAAATGGTCCCGTTGTTTTTTAATAATTGTTTTCTATTTTGGGTCAATTTTTTAGAAAATTACCCCTCATACCTCAACGGGGGGAAATAGACCCCCCCTCCAGTACGATTTTTTTTTCGTCTGAATCTAATCTATAAGTTCTGATTTTTTTTCGCGTGATACAAGAATAACCCTAACTCCATTGTTTGCAATAAAAATTTGAAAAAATTAGGGAAATTGTTTTTCAATGTTTTGAATCGAATGAGCACTATCCAAGACAGTGTCCAATTTAAGGACCACCCTAATATACATATGTATATGAAATAGAGTGTGTGCCTCTATGTGTAATTTTTCATCTGCTTTTATCTTTAATTAAAAAAGAAGGAAAGACTGTAGAGTTGATTTTTATATTTTAAATTAAAAATAAATTTTACAAATAAATAATACTTACATTTAACATCTAAATAAACTTCGTTGCTAGATACACTCCCTTGAATATTTGTAGCAAGGCAAAAGTACTTTCCATGTGAAAATTTTGAAATACTTTGGAGGACAAGGGTCTGATTCGAAATGAGAATGCCACGAGCAGAATGTAACTTTTTATCCTGAAATAAATAAAGAGATTATTTTAGTACTTCCTATAAAATATTAAGGAACTAGACCTTCGAATGTTTTTCATGATAAAAGTAAAACTTACGTTGTGATACCATTCAATCCGATTTATTGCTGGATTTGCTACTATACTACATTCTAAATAAACATCAGAGCCGCTCATTAAATTGTTTGCATCCAATGGAGCCCCAAGATTTAAGGACACAATAGGTGCATCTGAAAATAATTTAAGATAGAGATTATGGGACAACAAATAAATCTTAGCTCAAACACACGTGTAACATTCAGAATTCGAGAATCCTTTAAAAATAATTCCATAACTCCATAGGAGTTTTCATAAGAAGGTGTAAGCCCCATATCATGATGGGTTGGTAATGTTTTAGCTACTAAACACGAAACCTCTTTTTCGTTATCTTCCGGAGCCGGAGCTAGAACCAACTCAGATATTGTTGAGTTACCGTCAGATGATGTCTACGAAAAATAAAATAGTTTGTGATTCAAATAACAATATGTATGTTTGTGTGACATATATTAGGGTGGTCGTAAAAAAAAAGGTCATCGTGGATGGGCATTTAACAGCTTTAAATGAAGAAATTAAAATTCCCTAACTTTTCAGATTTTTGTTTTCATCCCTTATAC
Source organism: Dasysyrphus tricinctus (assembly GCA_963921185.1). Lineage (NCBI taxonomy): Eukaryota > Metazoa > Arthropoda > Insecta > Diptera > Syrphidae > Dasysyrphus > Dasysyrphus tricinctus. The sequence goes on along the minus strand of OY992531.1, from coordinate 172,982,261 downwards.
AGGGTGTCCTGTAAATAATGGATAACCTTGCAACTGGTTATAGCAGGCCTCATGACCTTTCCAGAAAAAAATATAAAAAAAATATTTTCCCAGTGGTTACTATGTTATGATGTTTTTTCCAAAAGTTGTTAACAAGTACTACTTTCCTCAAATATGTGAACGCTACGTCCATGGATGAACAATTTTTGCTAATTTTTTATTTTTGTAATATTCTAGAGTGACTGTTGTAATAGATAGATGGTAAGATTTAATAGTAGTTATTGCATTTTTTTTTTATTATAATTTTTTAAAATATTTTTTTCAGTACACAAATTTATTTTCAAAAAATTTTGACCACCTCTAATAAAATAAAATTGTATGAGAACATGAATGGCCAATTACTTAAAAAAGTTGTCCATTTAATGCACTTTCCAAAATGGTATAACACATGCTTGTGTATCAACAAAATAACCAAGAAAATTTGTCAATCATCTAATAAAGCAGCTTTTAACATTTTCGCAAAATGTCTACTAAAATGTTAAAATAACCTCCCAATTTGGGTTGGACACAGATGATTGACAAATTTTCTTGGTTATTTTGTTGATACACAAGCATGTGTTATACCATTTTGGAAAGTGCATTAAATGGACAACTTTTTTAAGTAATTGGCCATTCATGTTCTCATACAATTTTATTTTATTAGAGGTCGTCAAAATTTTTTGAAAATAAATTTGTGTACTGAAAAAAATATTTTAAAAAATTATAATAAAAAAATGCAATAACTACTATTAAATCTTACCATCTATCTATTACAACAGTCATTCTAGAATATTACAAAAGTAAAAAATTAGCAAAAATTGTTCATCCATGGTCGTAGCGTTCACATATTTGAGGAAAGTAGTACTTGTTAACAACTTTTGGAAAAAACATCATAACATAGTAACCACTGGGAAAATATTTTTTTTATATTTTTTTCTGGAAAGGTCATAAGGCCTGCTATAACCAGTTGCAAGGTTATCCATTATTTACAGGACACCCTGTATAGTAGTCGCTGTAGGGGAAAATAAAATTGCCTAGTTTTTCTTGCATACTACGAAATTCGCGTAAAATCTGCCAAAAAATTGAGAGCATATAAAGTAGAATGGAAGTAGACAAGAAAAAGAGATCCTATTCATTAATAAACAACGGTAACACTTACAGTTTTGTTTTGTAGCTTTATGGAAAGCCAGAAGTTCATTCTTGTGGTAAAGTTTCTTTGATCAACAATTTTGGCAAAACATTAAAAAAATTAAATTTTTGTTCAAAATTTTAACTTTGAAACCAACCTTTGCTGAAATTGTTTATTGAAAGCACTTTATTTGAAATTGAGTTGAAAAATGGATGTATTGCTTTCCAAAAAGATACAAAAAAATAGTGTAAGTGTTGCCGTTGTTTTTCAATTATTTTTTTTCTATTTTATGATTTTTTTTTTTATAAAATTGACCCTCCCGCTTAAGCGCAGGGAAAGAATTTTTTTCTTGTCTACTTCCAACCTACATGCTCCGAATTTCTTGGCGGATTTGCAAAAAAAATACCCTTACAGCGACTATAAGGGATGAAAGTTTTAAAGAATTAAAGAATTTTTGTATCCATTTAGAGCTGATTAGGCCCATTCAAATATAAAAACTCGATCAAAACTCATATAACGATCACCCTAATGTATATATTTATGTGTTGGGTCAAATTAACGGATATTGCTTCGTTTTTCTTTAAACCATGAAAAATTGGCTGCATGAGACTCTTAGGCTAGGCACCCACATGAAATTCCAACCGAAACTAAATAGTTTAATCACTAGTTGACCCATGAGCGCTTGTATGGGAGAGTGGAAAAAATTCCCTAAAAACTTAACCACAAAACCGATTTTGATGAAATTTTCAGGCATGATACATAGCTATTAAGACCAAAGCCCAATACAATAAATTTCCACCCACTGCCACGCCTACTTAAAAAAAAAAGTAATTTTTCGTTAAAATTGTTACAAATTTGGATGTTAACTAAACCTTTAACAACTATTTTTTGGAAATTGGACTAGCAAAGTTCTTAAACGCCCATTTTGTGGGCGTTTTTCGACTTATTTGTATGGAACCAGTCTTTATTCGATAAAATCTGAACGACATTATTCATTTCCATTAAATTTTGAGACATGGCAAAGAACAGTATAAGGAATTATTACAGAAAATTTCTAGTCACTGACGTGCCCACACAAAAATTTATATAATGTAACCAAATCTAAGCTTATTAAATTAGCAATAAGAAAAAGTATTTAACCGAAATGCAACGAAATAAAAATATAATTAAAAAGATTTGGAAAAACATATCGAATCAAAACGTAAACAAAAAAAAAGATGAACTAATGTCAGATAAAAAGTATTTTGACAAATAACACAAAATGAATTTAGGATTTAGGATAAAATTAGGAATAGAGATGGTACAAATTAAAAAGTAATAGATTAGAAAAAAAGAATGGAGGCAGGATGTTAGAGAAATGTTGCCGAATTTACAATCGCAGAGCGGATGGCGTTAAGAGAAGTTAAATTTGAAAACTTTCTCTCCGTAAAAGGAAAAATAGTTTCATATGTAGACACAGACATAGTAAAATGTGTATAAAAACAAAAAAAGAAAGAAACCTGTGTAGATGAAATTTTTGAAACAAAGACTTGGTCTTAGTAGTGGTTAGGAACAAAGAACCTTCTATAAATTTCCGAGAATCGGACACTGGGAGTCAAGCCTGTACTTTCTTTCCATATTGGATTCCAAGCTGCATAGTTGTGGGTACAGCCTCAAATTATTTTCGCAATCAAACAAAGGCAATTTTTTTGAATTGATTTGCAAGTTAATTACGTTAAAAGTTAACTTAAAGTTAAAAAGTTCTAATTTAAATAAAAGAACCAAAAACAAACATTTAAAAATATATCATATTACGAAGATTTTAACGAACCGCCTAAGAGCGGTGCTTTTGTGGGCCACATCGATTTCCCTTTTTATTTGCCCAATTAGGCTTAATTTGACATTTGGAGTCATTCGAAAGTACGATAAAACACAAAAAAAAAGGTTATCTAAGTACCCGGCGCTCAGAAAAATTCCCAGCACTACTGCGCTTAAGACTATCTAGTTTACAGATAACCCTTTCGAATATCTACATATTCAGCCATCGAGCAACAGAAGTCTTAGCCGAGTTGGTTAACACGACAGGATTGGCTCTCGTTGCAATAAGGGTCCTGAGTTCGAATCCAGCCAGCTGAAATTCAATTTTTTTTATTTTTTTATTTCTAATCAAAGAGATATACTCATGAACAATTTTTTTTGCAAGTTAAAATTTTTTTTTATATATGTAATTTAAAAACAAAAATTTTAAGTTCGGTTAAATTATTATAATTTTAACGCGAGACGTTCATGACATAAAAAGTGATCAGTGCGTATTTTAAACTTTAATTAAGATATTATAAAACTTAAATACTCGGACTACGAATTGAATTGGAAATTCGCATGATCGACAAGCAGCAGTGGCCACTTCTTCTTCTTTCATGGTGATATATTGAAATTTGAAATTGATTAAAAATATATTAACTAAATTTTAACATACGCAGTGAAAGCTACTCTATTTTTGGGTAGAGTAAAAGTATTCGAGTTATCGATTATAATTGAAAAAGCAATTAAAAGTAAAATTATAATTCTTAAATCTGAACAGTAAATTTCAATTAATTTCAAAACTTACAATAGAATTGTAAATACAATTTCAAAATAAAATTTAAATTTAAAAATGTTCAAAAATGAAATTGAATAAATGTTTAAATTACAAATGATTTTTGAAAATCACTAGAACTATATAATGGGTTGTTAAAATTATTTTAAAGAGATGAGTGAGGTGAAGTAAGAGAGATGATTGAAGAGTAAGGGAAACACCGGCTTTCAGGGTCGTCTAGGCGAGTACGACGACATTGGAAGGGAGGGTGAAGATAGTATCTCGCGTATCTTTGACCACCTATAGATGCATTAAGCCTGGTATGATAGTTTTTTTTTTGTAAGGAGTTAAGGGAAAAGAATCACACCCCACCGACGAGCTACAGTGGTAACAAGCATACCAGCGATATCCCAAACCGACTCAAATAACCCGTTACAATAACTAACCTTGGGGAATTCTCGCTCTTTTTATCCTTTTGTGCATTGCTTTCTGAAGAGCCTTGATTGCTCTTTTCTATAGAGTTTTTTTTGAAACTCAAGTTAGAAAATTAATAAAAATAGAATAAGTATCTTGATGGGATCGCAGCATTCTTCCAAGTTATTAACTGGGCTTCCACTATGTCTAGTTCACGATACCTCAGGGTCAACATTATCATTACTTACGTTTTACTTGGAATGTACCATTCAACCAATTATGGAACTTATGACGAAAAATATTTTTTTTTGTAAGACACATCACGGTACCTATCATGAATTGAATCTCAATAAAAAAATGTTTGGTAATCACTAAAAATATATTGAAGCTTTTTTCGCTTAAATGTGAATATTGTAATTTAAAAAAAACATTCAAATGACTCTCCTTTTCAAAAATTAAATCCACTAAATTAATAAGCTATCGAAATAACATCTGATAGCGGGACTATGTGGAGTAACTAACAAACGCTGAATGAAACTGACAGTTAAGTTGACCTTTGAAATTGTTACTATCAAGTTATTAAGGGCTAACGGTAAAACAGTTGTGTTTACACAAGCGAATCAGACAGATGATCACTACATTAAATATTAGATTAAACTGCAAAATTATTGCAGTTTAAATTGCGATGCCTATAAACATGTGTATAGTAATTTTAACTACCAAATATTGCAAAATAAAATTTTGACAGTGAGTTTTAATGAAGAAATATAAGTGATTATCATATTACACATTATTATATTGTTGAATAAAAACTACAATGTAACATCGTAACTTTTCAAATTGTTCTTATATAAAACCCTTCTTATTATTATTTTGACGTTAAATCGTTAAAAATGGATTTTAAATATGTAGTAAAATATAAATCAAAATATTTCATATTTACCAACATTTTAGGGCCCCTAGCTTACGATATCAATATCGTAATTTTTACTTTAATTTTTTGATTTAGTGTATGACTTTACCGCACTTCAAATTGCCCTGAAAATTGAATCCGGACGGTTCCGGATGCGTTCTTTGCTAGAAATTGTTCCTTATACTCTACACTACCCTCCTAAAACAACGGGACCTTGGCGGCAAATGGCGCTAGTACTTAAAACTTTATGAGCCTAAAAATAATCGCTAATTTTGAGTGTTTTTCTCTTCAAATATTTCTTATATAATTTTTCCGCTCAATAAATATATTGGTATTACTTATTGGTATATCTTAATCCCGTAAATAGAAGAATCATTAATAAAATTTCAGAATTTAGTGTAAACTGATCGTTCGAAAACCACCCCTGATTTTATCTATTTCTCCTCATTTTCAACTTTAGATGATAAACTCCGGGCTTATATATGGGGCATTCCATGCCAAATCGGACAGTTTGAAAAAAAGTTATTTTTGATTTTCCCAATTTTTTGATAGTTTTTAGTATCCATCGATAGACACTTCCTGGTGAGGTTTGAGATTTTTTTGATGACCCGTTCAAAAGATATCGAGTTTTCAAAAAATCGCTCTTTTTTTGGTTAATTGCTCATAACTTTCTTAATAATGGTCCAAATTGAATCATTTTTTTTTTTAAATTAAACTTTTCTAAATGTAGTTTTCAAAAAAAAATATAAAAAAATTATTAAAAATATTTTAAAACGTGATTTTATAAATTTTAAGTTTTAAATCCTTTTTTAAAAGTGAGTGCATATTTTGATTTTTTTGAAAATTTGCTATTTTAAACTTTTATCAATTTCCCAACTTTTAAGCCCAGGTAGATCGTGGGCGCTCCATAACTACTATTTTTTTCGATTTTTGAAAATTTTGTTTTTTTTTTAATCATTATCTTTTCAGTACGTAGGTATATAATCATTTTTCAACTATTATCATACACTCTTTTACTGTTAACCAGGCATTTTTAACTAATTATAAGTCATAGAAAACATGTTTATAACGAAAGTTTTTTTTTTATTTACATTTTAGAAAATTCCCTTATAAGTTTATATTTTTAAAGTCATTTTTGTATAAATTGTTTTTCTTCTTCGAATAATAGTAGCAACCCTGAAATTTTTTTTAAATGGGCGCTCAACTTGAAAAATAATTTTTTCACGCGGTGTCTCTGCTGACTATTCTCCAATATTTACAGTTACATTGTTTATTGATGTTTAACCTCTGTACGTTATCTACCTACAATTGGAAGTGGATTCTGGTCAATTGTACGTTTTAACTCTTGTGGTGTACTATAAATATTTAAGAATGGAATCTAAGCTAAGATTTAATAGATGTTGTAATCCATTTAAATTAGAAAATCATTCATACAGTAAAGGATTAAGACGCGCTTCTATAAAATTGCAAAAGTCATGGAACTTGAACCGTTTTGATTATTTGTGCTCACAATGTAGAAAACAATTTGGATCTATAAAATCAGTTCCGTCTACATCACATATTTTAAGTAGTGAACGTAATGGTAGTGACATTGAGTGTGATGATGGAAATAACAATGTTTTTGTTGACAATTTTAATCATGATGATGTTGTTCTCGATGATAATGACGTATGTGATGATACCAATATTGAACAACAATCTGAGCCAGTATCTTCATTTTCTTCAGGTATTTTAATTTGTTTATTTAGTTTTGTAGTATATGACCCTTATAATAATTTGTATTATCATTATCAGATGAAGAAGAAACTCAAACCCTATCGCAATTAAGTCTTGGTACTCAACTACCTGTTATTAATGAAGTTTTGCCATTATTAAATATTTTACCGGTTGATAAATATGCGATGGATAATCCTTCTTATTTAAGTGAAAAATATGATGAAATTTGCTCTACATTTGCGACATTATTAGGGTTAGAAAATAGGTCTAACCTCTATACAAATTCAGTTAATTTCCAAGATATACTTAGTAATCTCAAAACTAAGTTTGATTCAGAAATTACTAAGGCTCAAAAATTACAAATTTTGACATTATTGCCTAGTGATTGGAGCATTAATAAGATTAGAGATGTCATGGGCACAACTAAACACATGGCATTATTGTCAAAGTCTTTAAAAAAATGCAAAGGAATTTTGTCAGTGCCGGAAGGGAAAAAAGGTACAAATTATTATTGTTTCAATCGTAAATTAAATTAATTTTTGTATACTTTTTCAACATCATAATTATTTAATTTATTAAATTGTTTTATTTTAAGGACGACCTTTATCGAATGAAATCAAATTCAAGGTCATGGAATTTTATAAAAATGATGATGTGAGTGTTAACTTGCCAGGCATGAAAGATTTTCTATCCGTGCGAAAAGATGATGGTAAAAGAGAACACATCCAAAAAAAACTTATTTTGTGCAACTTAAAGGAATTATATGAAGTTTATAAAGAAAAATATCCAGACGACCGGATAGGGTTTTCTAGGTTTGCATCATTGAGACCTGTGCATTGTGTACTTGCAGGGTCCAGTGGTACTCATACCATTTGTGTGTGTGCCATCCATCAAAATATAAAACTCATGATGATAGGTAAGTAGGTATCTAATACACTACTCAAAAAAAAAAAAAAAATTTTGTGCCTTGGTTTTATTTTTTCCTTCATGCTCCAAAATTATGGAAAAATACCCACATTCCCCCTAAAGTTTGTAGAGTTGGTAAAAAAATATAGTTAGCATAGTTTTCATAGAAACAATAAATATTTTTTTTACATGTATTTTCTTTCGAAGAGGAGAGGGGAGGGTAATTGGTACGTCCAGTAGAAGATAGACACCCCCTCTCATATACTTTTTTTGTTTTGAACCAGCCTACACGCTCTAGCGTTTTTGTAAATCTTAGTCTTATATCTAAATGAATGAAATGAATGAATGAATGCAAATGATTCTGTATACATTTTTATGAATTTTCCAATAATGTGCTCCTGACCACAAAAAAACTAACTTTTTCGAACGAACTAAATTTATATGTAATGAGTTATATGAAAGGAATAAGAAAATCATATGCAGAACCCAGGCACAAAATTTGTATTGATCAGTGTTATCAAGCCTTATATTTTTACTGTAAAAGTAAATACTTTTATTTTCTGGCAGGTTCTCATTTGGCAGCATTAACTCTAAATTTAACAGTTCCTTTGATGCATTATCGTGATTGCTTTAAGCTAATACTATGTTCAAATCCGTCACCTAACTGCTACTTATTAAAATGCGAAGAGTGCCCGGGGATCGACGTTCTTCAAAATGTATTAGAAACCTTATTAAATGAAAATGAAGTAGATGATATAACGTACAAATATTGGATTTCTAGTCCTCGTTGCACCCTCGAAACAATTACCAAAAGCTGTTCGGAGTTCATTGACACATTTTGTGATCATATTTTAAATTTATTACCACACGATTTTATTGCTAAGGAACAATCTAATTTCTTGAACCTCACAAAAGAATCGCTGCAAGATAACGAGTGTATAGTGGTCTGTGATTTTGCTGAAAACTACGCATTTGTAATACAGAATGCAGCTCCGGGATTCCATTGGAACAATAATCAAGCAACGATTTTTCCAGTGGTAATCTATTACAAGCTAAACAGTGAACTTTCTCATCGAAGTTTAGTCATTATTTCTGACGGCAATAATCATGACGCAATCGCTGTAAATGTTTATCTTAAATTTATAACTGATTTCATAAAAGAATTGTTTCCCAGTGCAACTAAAATTTACTATTTTTCTGACGGTGCTCCACAGCAATTTAAAAACTTCAAAAATTTCGTTAGCATCTACTATCACAAACAAGATTTTGACTTAGATGCTGAATGGCACTTCTTTGCTACAGCTCATGGCAAAGGTCCATGTGATGGCATTGGAGGTACTGTGAAGAGAATTGCTGCGAGAGCAAGTCTTCAACGCCCCATAGATAAACAGATAACAACAGCTCAGGAATTGTTTGAGTGGGCTTCAAAAGCAAGTAGTCTGCCGAATATTGCTGTGAAATTTTCACCTAAATCACAATATTTATGTGCAAAAGAAAAATTAGAATTACGATACAGCACTGCTAAGCCAATCACAGGGACACAAACAATCCACTCAATTATTCCGATGGATAATGGAAATATTCGAGTCAAAGATTATTCCAGGTCAATTAATGATCGTACATGTAAAATTTTCAAAAAAAAACCCAAATAAATGAACACTTTTGTTATAAATATATTTTCTATGACTTATAATTAGTTAAAAATGCCTGGTTAACAGTAAAACAGTGTATGATAATAATCGAAAAAAAGATTATATACCTAGTACGTAATGAAAAGATAATGATTAAAAAAAAACAAAATTTTCAAAAATCGAAAAAAATAGTAGTTATGGAGCGCCCACGATCTACCTGGGCTTAAAAGTTGGGAAATTGATAAAAGTTTAAAATAGCAAATTTTCAAAAAAATCAAAATATGCACTCACTTTTAAAAAAGGATTTAAAACTTAAAATTTATAAAATCACGTTTTAAAATATTTTTAATAATTTTTTTATATTTTTTTTTGAAAACTACATTTAGAAAAGTTTAATTTAAAAAAAAAAATGATTCAATTTGGACCATTATTAAGAAAGTTATGAGCAATTAACCAAAAAAAGAGCGATTTTTTGAAAACTCGATATCTTTTGAACGGGTCATCAAAAAAATCTCAAACCTCACCAGGAAGTGTCTATCGATGGATACTAAAAACTATCAAAAAATTGGGAAAATCAAAAATAACTTTTTTTCAAACTGTCCGATTTGGCATGGAATGCCCCATATATTTTATCTGCAAACATTTATCATTTCTTGATATTATATTGATTGATACTATTTTACTATAAGAAACGAATAATGAAACATAAAAATTGAAACTTTTGCAAATTGAATTTTTTCCACGTTTTCCCCACTGTGCGCCGCCGTCCTGTTGAAACCAAATGTTGCCAATATCCCCTGTTGTAAATGAAAAACTATCACTGAATACGTTCATAGAACTATGTAAACATTGTAACAAGTCAACTTATGAATTCTGTCAAAATAAACTCATTCTAATTTATAACCTACTCCGTTGCACTTTTCTTAACAGGTTATGGGCCTTTAAAGTCACGATTTAAATTAGATTCAATTAAAATTTTAAATAAATAAATGTACAATTAGAAAATTTAAAAGTTGTTTTTCAAAACAAAGTAATTTTTTGTAAAAAATTGTACACGATTCCATAGTTTTTTGCCGATTTATATCCTGTACCTACGTTCTGTAACTCTCGCATCGATAAAATCAGGCGAGAAACGTTGAAAAATGGAACAAAACTCATGCATTTTGCTTCAATTTTCATCGTTTCTCGACTAGTTTTTTCGATGCGAGAGTTACAGAACGTAGGCACTGATAGGTAAGAAATGGCTTCATCATCGATCACATTTACATTCGAGAAGCTGCGTGGTCGCGAGAACTTCGACGTATGGAAGCGACATGCGAAGTCATACCTTTGCCTACGTTCTGTAACTTAGACGAGAACTTCTCGCATCGAGAAAACATGGAACACAAAATCCCAACGTTTCTCGACTTGGAAAAATAAACTGTGTCTGTATCTCAATGTGAGAAACATCTCTTTTCATTTGTCTTTCCATTGGAATATCTACCGGAAACTATGTTATTGGCAGTTATAATTCAAATATTTAAAAATATTTGTATTTTTATCAAATGTCTTATGTTGGTCTGCCGCCTTAATGCAATAAGTAAATACGCATTTATATAAGCTAGTATCGCCAAGTAGTCGAAATTCGACCTGACTCTATTAATGTCTTAACGGCAACATATAAATATAAAAACTAGATTCTGCCCGAGCGATTGGCTATACCTACCTTTTAAATAAAAAAATATGAAAATAAATTGCCATTAAGTCAGTTTAAAAGGGAGATATAGAAAAGTGTTTACGGATTAATATATTAATTGTTTTTTTTTTTGTTTTTTTTTTGAGGATTATTAATGCATTTATTGAAAAAATATCAATCTAAACACATTGATAATATAGGTATATGGATATATCTATGCATGTATATGTGTATATGTATAACCACAAGATACTGAGCACAAAAAAAGAAAGATTATTAATTTCACTTAAGTGAATTTGTCCATAACAACGGTTTGTTACTTTTAGTCTAGTTGAATTTACTCTTGCTTCAGAAGTTATGAGGGCTTTCGAGTGCACCTCACTTAAGTGAACTTAAGTGAAAATGAAAAATCTTAGGTAAACCTCACTTAAGTGAAACTGACAATACTGAAGCACAAAATGGACAAAATTACTAATTTCACTTAAGTGAATTATAGGTATGATCACCCCTTTTAAGGGTCTGTTACGTATCTACTTTCATTCAATTTTGCTTCTGAAGTGAGGAGAGTTCTCAAGCGCACCTCACTTAAGTTGAACTAAAGAAGAAAATTATTGATAAGTAGGTATTTCTATATATGTTTTTAACGCTCACATTTACATTTCCAAACTACCCTCGTGTTCTTTTGTTTTTGTTTTGAAATAATACAAATTACAAATACAAAATATTTACCATTTCTCTTCTTTTAATCGCTTTAATTTTCTTCTCACATGCGTTTTACTTGTCGAGTAATTTTAGCAGGTAAATCGAGAAATTATCTCGACTTTTTTCTTACAGAAACAGTTTAACTCACATATTTCCAGGCTCTCACAGTTTTACTCATATTTTTCCAGGCTCTCACAGAAATTTTATTCCGAAAAGTTTCAAGTCGAGAAAATCTAGTTACAGGACCAGGCGAATGTGAGAAAACAATTTTAATGCCAATTCACGTCATATTTGTGGCAAAAGACGCATGGGAGGCTCTGGTTTCAGCGTATGATGACAGTGGGTTAACGAGAAAAGTTGAATTGCTAAAGCAATTGGTACAACTCAAGTTAAGCGACTGCGAATCCATGCAAGAGTATATCAATACGATGGTTCTAAAATCACTGAAAGTCTAAAACGCTGGCTTAAATATTGACGACGAATTAACAGCATCTCTGATGCTTGCCGGGCTGCCTGATGACTTTCGGGCACTGGATTTGGCAGTGGAAAATTCCAAAAAGGAGCTTACCGTGGACGTCGTGAAGAATTTGCTTCTTCAAGACGTAAAGTTTGATAATAAAAGTGCTGATAGTGCACTTTATACAAAAAAGAAAGCAAGTACAGCCAGATATCGTTGCCATACGTGTATGCAGGTCGGTCACTTTGCCAAAAGCTGGCCAAATAGAAACAAGAAATCAAACAGCAACAACGACAAGAATAGGAGAGATAAAGTATTATTTGCTTCTCTCTTCGTCAACAACAAAAGTTCTTCTGACTGGTTTGTCGATTCGGGAGCTACGACTCATATGACGAATGAGGAAAATTTGTTGTTCAATAAAAAGCAGCCGGTCATAAAGAAAGAAGTCATCGTTGCAAATAATCACAAAATGTCTGTGAAGTGTTCTGGTGACGTGAAATTATCTTTAAAAGATAAAAAGTTCAATGCAGTGTTAAAAAATGTCGAGTACCTACCTGAACTATGTGCTAACCTCCTTTCAGTTCGTCAGATGGCAAAAAATGGCAACGAAGTGGTGTTTGAGAATGACATTTGCAAAATCTATGATGATGAAAGCAATCTAATTGCCACAGCAAGTGCTATTAATGATTTGTATCGTCTAAACTGTGAATCTATGAAAGTGCCAGCACATAACGAACAAGCATTGTCAGTGGCGAATACATATGATTTGTGGCATCGTAGATTAGGTCATATTTGTGATCAGAACCTAACCAAAGTTATGAATTCTTCATAGGGTGTCAAATTCTCTGCGGGGAATGGTGAAAAATGCATTGTTTGCATTAAAGGTAAACAAACACGTGCACCTTTTAAAGACACTGGAACTCGTGCAAAAAGTCTTCTAGACCTAGTGCATTCTGATGTCATGGGCCCGCTGAAGTCAAGATCATTTTCTGGAGCCAGATTTTTGGTCACATTCGTCGACGACTTTAGTCGCAAAGTGTTTGTGGTGCCCATTAAGCACAAATCTGATGTGTTTGACGAGTTTGTGAGGTTCAAGAGCCTTGTTGAAAATCAATGCTCAAAGAAAATCAAAGTGCTTCGTACCGACAATGGCACTGAGTACGCTGGAAATGTGTTTCAAAGTTTTTTGGAAAAGAATGGTATCTTGCACCAAAAAACTGCTGTCTATACGCCCGAACAGAATGGCGCACAGTGGAACGAAAAGCTGAAAAAGTGGACATCGAGCTGTAACTTTTGAATAAATGGATGGAATTTGATGATTTTTTCGCCATTGTGTTTGTTAAATACTATAGATTAAAAAAACATTGAAAAATATTTCATAAAGCATACGATTCCACATCTAGTAAAAAGTGCATTTGAAAAAAAAAATAACCAACATAAAAAAATGGAATTTTAAAGCTTACCATATACTCATTTAAATTCTAAATACTTCTTTATTTAAAAAATTGTTCCTCAAATAATCAAGTAAAAATAAATGTATTTGTTTTGTTGAGATTCATACACCCATTACCGATAAATTTAAAAATCCTCAAAAATTGAATCCATAAAAGTAAATATTAAAACAATTTTTCTATCTGTTTTAACTATAGTTAAGGTAGGAAGATACTTATGATTGTATCCAATACTATGATTATATCGAATTTAAGAAATTTTGTTACCAAAATGATGCACAATTTTGAAAATGAACTTTTCTTCAACTGTCATATAAGAGAAAATGATATTTTTTCTCTTAAGAACATTTCAAATGCCCATCTCTAGAATATTTATAGAAAAGGCATGTATTACATAAATCTATGTTCATATGTACGTACAATATACATTATATCGCTATTAAAAATCAATCAATTTCAAATATTGTTCCCCGATACACACTGCTGAAAACTTACATAAATAATTTTAAATCCAAATAAAGAGCCTTAGAATATTATATAATAGCATTAATTTTATTTCACAAAATTTCTTTAAGAAAATTGTGGAAAATTAAGTCATGTAATAGATAAATGAAAAAAAAAACGCTCAAGTAAATTCAAAAACAAAAGAATAGTATTCAAAATCAAAAATAAGCTTTAAATGCTATTTTCACTCTCGATATCGTCATTCGGATCTGATGGATTTCTCGGAGAAGAAAAGAGATACCGGAAAGATTTGAAAGGAATTTAAAAGAAAAAAATTTATTCTTCTAGAAACCATTACACATTTTGTTCAAACAAAAAACCTCACGCTTTAACATAGGTTATGTTAAAGCACTGTTACGAAAACAGCGAAAAACGGGTATTTTCAATTTTCAAACGGTTATATCCCAGAAACATGACGTGATAGAATTTTTCTGACTTCGGATTCGAGTTCAGCACACCTAAAAATACTGTAAAAGTATATTTTGGTTTCTGTTACAAAAAAAAAGAAGACAGTTGAGCAATGACCAGTATAAGAGGTAGATATTTTTTAAAGCTCATAGGTTAGCGGGGTCGGATCCGGTCGGATCCAATTCTTGTTAAATATTACTCACAGATATCATAAAATTCCCTAAAGGTGAATTAGAAAGCAGGCATATGTAAGCATTTTTTTAAAAGCTTGTTGGAAGTTCTAGATATTATTTTTTAAAAGCAACTGTAAAAACAGGTGTTTTCGAATGGACAAATCTTTAATTTAATTTTTTTTTAATTTTATTTTCTTAAACTAATCTTCCTTAGTCGAACGAAATTTGTTTCATTGAGTTATCTCAAAAATCGAATGAAAGACTCGAAAAACCAAAAATATCTAATATCACATTTTTTTCGGCTTAGAAAAAAAGTGTTAACTTAAGCCATTATTTCATGAAAACCGTTATGTTTACAAACTAAAATTTTATAGCTTATGAAAGAGTGGACAATTTTCAAAACATCACATATAAGAACTATGTTCATATCACAAACAAAAAAATCACCTCATGACCAGAAATTTGTACTGATCGTTCCACTGTGTGGCGTTGCGGAACGTATCAACCGCACTATAATTGAAAGAGTGCGTTGTATGCTGTTGGATTCCGGTTTGGACAGCAAGTTCTGGGCAGAAGCGGCCACAACTGCAGCCTTCTTAGTGATTCGAGTACCTTGTAAGAGCAACGATTGTTCACCAGAAGAAATTTGGTCAGGGCGAAAGCCAGATTTGGGATACCTTCGTATCTTTGGCTGCACAGCTATGGCGCATGTTCCAAAAGAAAAGCGGACCAAATTAGAGGCAAAATCAGTGGAGTGTATCCTACTTGGGTACAGTACAGAGTCGAAAGCTTATCGATTGTTTAATCCTCTGACAAAGAAAATAGTAACGAGTCGTGATGTCATATTCATGGAGTCTGATAGAAAGGTAAATTCCAATGACAACAACAATATTAATACTTTTGTTTCGCCCTTAGTTGACTTCTCGGACGATGAAGAAAACACCGTTGTCAATTCAGGGGAAGAAGTTTTAATAGAATTGCCAACGTCTAGCTTGAAAGTTGAACCCCATGAAGCTTCATCCAATCATGAAACTATTGCGAGTGATTGTTCGGACTACGATGATGCTGATGACCAAACATTTGTTCCGGATGAGGATGTTACTATCTTAGAAGATGAAGACATGATGCGGCGTTCTGAGCGGATTAAGTCCTTGTCAAGGCCAAACTACAATCTTATTGCAACAGATCAAATTCTCAGTGATCCTGCAAGTCCCAAAGAAGCTCTTTCGAGTTGTGATGCTGAACTGTGGAGAAATGCGATGCAAGAAGAGTTTGACTCATTGATTTCAAATGAAACCTGGACCTTAACTGAGTTGCCACCTGGTAAGAAGGCGATTAGTTCCAAATGGGTGTTCAAAACTAAATTTGATACTGAGGGTAAACCCATTCGACGGAAGGCAAGGTTGGTCGTGAAAGGTTTTAGTCAGCAGAAAGGGATCGACTATACGGAGACCTTTGCACCTGTGGTGAGGTACACATCAATCCGTTATTTGTTGGCACTAGCGGCTAGACATGATCTTCTTGTACATTAGATGGATGCTGTTACGGCGTTTCTGAACGGTGAGTTAAAAGAAGATATTTATATGACTCAGCCAAGCTGTTTTGAAGATGGTTCCGGTCGAGTATGTAGGCTGCGCAAATCTCTTTATGGACTCAAGCAATCCAGTAGAGTGTGGAATGAGAAGCTCAATCATGTTCTGATAATGATGGGCTTAAGGCGCAGCGATGTCGATCAGTGCATATATTTTCGATATTCTGGAGAGCAAATGTTATTCATCGCCATTTATGTCGATGACGTGCTGATTTTTTCGAACTCACTTGATCTGGTGAATAATTTAAAAGATGAGCTGTCCAAAAACTTTAAAATGAAAGATATGGGCGAAGCCACGTCAGTTTTAGGCATAAGGATCAAGCGAAGTAGGTCGTTGGTCCGTTCTTTTTCTAACAATAGTTAACTATTGTTAACAATTGTTGACTTTTATCGTTCCTTTATTCTAAAATAGTTACGATTCGTAACAATATGACGTCATAACATCGTTCCTAAATGCATTTTGGAGTGTCAAATAGTTACGATTTGTAACTATTTCCAACTCATGTCCTGGACATGAGTTGAAAGTGTTGATCTGTCAAAGTGCACAAGTGAACCGATTTGTTTACAAAACAAACAAAATTTTTGTTGGTTTTGATAAAGTTCAGTGACAAAACTAAATTGAAATAGCATTTGTGCCGATTGTAAGCGATAAAGGAGAATGTATATTAGAAAATTATACGATTTTATGCTATAATAATGCAAATACATTTTTTTTCATTCGTTCATTTGACACATTAACAATATCTAACAACGAATCGTTCCTAAATGAAGTTGTAATAATCTTAACAAAGTCTAACAATGACACATCAACAACTTTTTTTGACATATCAACAATAGTTAACTATAGTTAGAAAAAGAACGGACCACGTTCTTAAAAATTGATCAATCACAGTATATTTCAGATATTTTGAGACGCTTTAACATGGATGACTGCAACCCTATCTCCACACCGGTTGACCTTAATCAAAAACTGTCTTCTGATATGCGCCATAAAGATGATGATGAAAAACAACGAATGAAAGATGTGCCATTTATGCAGGCAATAGGCTGTTTGCTCTTCGCTGCTGAAATCACACGCACCGACATCTGCTAGGCCGTGAATCTACTGAGCAGATTTGGTACAAATCCAGGGAAGGCGCACTGGTCAGCTGTCAAACGTGTGATGAGGTACCTGAAGGGTACGATTGACAAAGGCATTGTCTATCAGAAGGAGGCATGTGATATGGTTGGATACTGTGACGCAGACTGGGCTGGCGATATGGATGCCAGACGATCCACAACTGGCTATGTGGCTATATCATGGGCTACAAAACGTCAACGAACCGTTGCGCTTTCTTCAACTGAAGCTGAGGTTATGTCAGTTGTTGCTGCTATCCAAGAGGCTGTCTGGCTTAAACGCCTGGAAGGTGAACCATTCCCAGATGCACCGAAAACTATGGTACTTAACTGCGATAATAAGAGTGCTATCCACATTGCTTCAAACAACTCTTATTCGCCGAGAACAAAACATGTTGATATCAAGGCAAAATTTATTCGAGAGAAGTTAGAGCGTTCAGAAGTCAAGCTGCAATACCTTCCAACAGACCAGATGTTGGCAGATATTCTCACGAAAGGCGTACCTGCTGCAAAACAAATTTCTTTTGTACATGGTTTTGGTTTAAAATAATATGTTCAGTACTTCGTATATTTTAAATGAATTTATATATTTACATACATTGTAACTACTTTATAACATATTTTTCAATATTTAAAATATTACATTTAAATGAATTACAGTTAAATAAATTTCAGACAGTATTTACTTTGTTCAATTTAGACTTAATTGTTAACTTTTTTATAAAATATAAAATTGAATTTCTTAAAAATAGTGAATAGTTCTTCAGGGAAGGTGTTGTTAATGAAAAACTATCACTCAATACGTTCATAGAACTATGTAAACATTGTAACAAGTCAACTTATGAATTCTGTCAAAATAAACTCATTCTAATTTATAACCTACTCCGTTGCACTTTTCTTAACATCCCCCTCTTCAATTTTTGTGAACAAAAATTCGTTCAACATGGCCCGATAACGATCGCCATTGACTGTAACGGCCCCTCAAAGAAAAATAGCCCAATTATGCCTCTGGACCAAAATCCGCACCAAACAGTGACTCGTTTTGGGTGTATCGGCTTTTCAATGGCGTGCGGGTTTTCTGTGCCCCAAATGCGACAATTTTGCTTGTTTACATACCCGCCAAGATCAAAATGAGTTGAAAAGATGATTTTTTTGGCAAAATCGGCATCTTCTCTCGAGTTCGATCGCAGGTCCACTTAGCGAAGCAGCCATTTGAATCAAATTATTTTCCATTATTAACCGGAAGGATTGTACTTTCAAATAAAAAAAGAAATTTGAGAAAATATTCAGTAGTTTTTTTTTTATAGCATTTTCAAAAAAAAAAAAATGTTTTTGCCGGACCCTTTAGATACTTGTATGCCTTCCAGTTTTTGAAAAAAAAATTCACATAAGGAAAATTAGTGTTTGTAACATTCAAACGTATCAAAAACTAGAAAACAAAAAAGCATTTGGTTTTTAACGTTTGAATAAAAATTGGTAGAAGCTCTTAACCCAACCTTAACGCTCTAGCTTTTTTTACTAAGGCAGGAAAATATGTTTGAGTTATACTTGAGGACTGATTGGTCTGGTATTGAAGGTATAGTCACTGATGGCCTCAACATGTCGATGTTTACTGATGCAACGCAAACGTTAGGTCTACATCAATGTGCTAATTTTAAGTCTAATTGGTAACCACAGGGCACTGTTCTCGTTCATCCGAACTTGAATTGAGAAACTTATAAAAGCGAGTGTTGAACATAAGATAAAAATAGCATAATGCTCTGGCGGATGCCTGACAAAATAAGTAGGCTAAAGTGTTAGACCATCAGAAGGATAGTGTACGACATATTCATATGCTGTGTTGTAAACACACTTGAACACAGAGACTATACCTTAACCACTCTCAGACTGGAATTTAAGCACTACATTGTCTTCTAGATATGTAAAGCTGCTAAGTTCACTTTTGGCTAAATTGAGATTACATTGCCATTTTCTTAAGAATCAAATTCAGAAATTAATGAAATAACTTTTAGCAATGCACATAATTATGGCAAAATTTTTAGGAAAACATCAGTTTTTATAAGTATGTATGGAGCCGAATGTAGATTTACATTGATTTGTTGTTCTTCTGCAATTTGTGAAAGTAAACTTAGCAGTTTTACACATTTAGCCGTCGATTTTAGCCCGATTACGTTGCATATAAGGTCATATCTAACATACATTTGAGCATCTTAAGCCGTTCTGCAACACTTTAATCAGCAAGTATTAACAAAGAATTTAACCCGGTAATCAGCCGCTTCATACCGTCAAAAGGTTTTTTACGTTAATTGAAGAACATAATAGATGACAAGACCAAGTACATGTTGATCAACAAACAAACATATGTCCAGTGACTTGGAAAAAACGTTACTATTGATAGAAACTTTTAGGAAGCTAAAGAGTTTGAAGTAAACATTAACTCAACGAATAAACACCTTAGTGGCGATCCAGGAATTATCCAAGAAACCGCTGCTATTTCGGTTTGGTGAAATGGGTTCAAAACTACTTACGCGTAAGACAAAGTTGAAGCTCTACAAAAACTTTTTTACTGCTAGTCCTGCGTTACGAAACAAAAGCGCTTGGTCTGTAGGACTGGAAACAGCATGTCCAGGATCGAGGAGTAAGGACATCATCACGTAAAACGAAAACGATCCGACGATATCGTTTTGAAGATAGCTGTCTTTATTATTCTCTACAAATATGGTAGATATAGCAATGGTGGAAACGATATCGTGCGATCGTTTTCATTTTAAATGATTGGGGTCCAGGTTTTCTTCTTCTTCAATATTTTTTTTATGAATGGTTATGACCTTCTTCTTAGAACATTAAATTTTCTATACAATTAATTTTTTCCATGAATAGGAACAGTTAGATATTAGCGAATTTACAAAGTTTTTCTCACTTTTTCCCCATTCTTTTTGAAAATTTTTATTTTTTATTTTATTTGCAGCTAGTTTTTAATGTTTTCGAGAAATACGAAGCAATGTAGTTCATTTAATTTGGCTCACCCTTAAGTATATAAATAATTCGAATTTCGCATTTCAAAGTGTGCAACCCCCAGATAGGTTCCAAACAATTAAAAGAGATGTTTGCAATGTAGGGGCAGAATGTATTAAATTGAACTGAGATTTGTTTACAGACAATAGCTTATAATTAATGTATTTGAAACCTATCTGGCGTTGTACATTTTAAAATTCTGAAATGACTCTTATAAGAGCGAGTCTTAAGTAGGGAAAAATCATATACTTTGCTTGTTTTAATTTTTTGATTTGATTGATTTTTTCGAGTATTTTACATATTTAAAATATTGACTTACCGATTGGGTTGCACCTTTTATATCAACACCACCTTTCTTCCATATAATTTGGGGTGGAGGTCTGGCACCTACTGATGTACATGTTACGTGAGTGCTTACTCCTGCGACTATTGGATGATTTATGCCTTGAAGCAGTATATTCAAAGGGGGTACTAAAACAAAATCAAGAGTAAACTAATTTAAGTTTTTTATTCATAGAAATTAGTTACTATACTCAAGAAGCACATACATGATTGACAAATACTAAAATTAGTTAAAAAACAGGCGCCCATCCGATTACCAACCAATCTGCGATACTTTTGTTTTATTGTGCTTCATATTGGTTTTCCATGAATAAAGATATAGCCTAAATAATTTTTTAATAACATACTTATTGAAGTAATTGCCTTTTTTTGACAGCTACAAAAATAAACCCCTGAATCACACGTATTTGTTGCTGTTATAATTGAAGTTGTTTCTAAAGGCTTACTTTATGTACATACATAAGTATATAATAAAAATATCACGAATTAAAAGAGGCAATATTTCGAGATGATGGATTTTAAAGATTTTATGTTTTATGTGTTTCAAAAACATTTTATTTTGAATAAGAATAAGTGAATATTCGGGATTTTAATGATTAGTATCTTATGAAAGACAATTTTAAGAGAACAATTTTGTGGAGCGTTGGTTGCAAACATTTTGCATTGAACTATCAGTGACATGATCACTGTAAGCGAAGCTACTTTACAACTGTCATTGACACGATCGCTGTCAGTCCAAGCGACTGCGCAACCGTTAGTGATATGATTACTGTAAGTTTCCGGTTACTGACTCTCTCATGTAATTTCTGTACTTATTTTGTTCTTGTTTTTTGCTATCGCTATGCCAGCGGTGGAATCGCGTAAAATGATTTGTTATGTAACATTGATAAAATTTAACTATCGGTCTGCGTAAAATATTCACAAGTATTAGTTAAAATTTGGCATCACTATGAGAAACAACATTAACAAAATGTTTGCAGCTAATGTTACTCTCAGTTACATGTCAGTTAGTCTTTTTGCATTTTGTTGGCTTTTGTGTTGATTCAATTGTTTCATACATTTTTGTATTAATTATTTCTCTTGTTTAGGATATTTTATAAAAGGAGATCTCCAGTTGGTCAAACAATTTTTTGATCATGCGAAATCACACACTTAAATGCTAAGTATTTGTATACTTACACTTCATTTCAATCTTAACTTTTCCTGATAATACTGCCACAATATGACCATTGCTTGCCTGGCAAGTGTAAACCTATAAGCAATTTAATAAAAAACATTAAATATGATCAGTCTATTTAACGTAAGACATAAAATTCTGCTATTTTATATTCAAACAGCGCCTATCCCTGTCCCCCTCTCTACGCTTATGGACAAAATGTTCGTTGCAGTTAAGCGGGGAAGACGTATGTACATTAGGGTGGTCTTCATATGGTTTTTGATTTTGAGTTTTTATATTTGGATGGGACTAAATCAGAGCCAAATGAAGAAAAAAAATTCCTAATTTTTTTTCAGATTTTTATTTTCATCCCCTATAGTCGCTGTAGGGTTTAATTAAATTACATATGTATTTGTTTTTTTTTTTTTGCTTACTAAGTGATTCTCGTCATAATAAGCATACAATAAAAAAATCCCACCATCAGAGAAGGGTAATATTTCCCCTCACTTCGACGGCAGGCGCAATTTTTTAAAAAGTACATAAAATAGAAAAAAAAATAAAAAACAACAGCAACACTTACAGTTTTGTTTTGTAGCTTTTTGGAAAGCCAGAAGTCTATTCTCATGATTTATTTTCAAAAGAAGTTCTTTCAATAAAAAGGTTCCCAAAAAAAATGTATTTAAACTTAAAATTATGAAAAAAAAAATTATTTTTTTTTTTCAAAACGTTGAGTTTGAACCAATTTTTTGCCAAAACTGATTTGAAAATAAACCATAAGAATGGACTTCTGGATTTCCAAAAACAATACTGTAAGTGTTGTTGTTCTTTTTTATTTTTTTTATTTTATCTATTTTTTTATATAAAATTATTTTTTTTTTCAAAATGTTGAGTTTGAACCAATTTTTTGCCAAAACTGATTTGAAAATAAACCATAAGAATGGACTTCGGGATTTCCAAAAACAATACTGTAAGTGTTGTTGTTCTTCTTTATTTTTTTTTATTTTATCTATTTTTTAATATAAAATTGCCCCCTCCTGTGGGATTTTTCCATTGTCTACTTCAAACTTACATGGTCAAAATTTTTTGGCAGATTTCAGCCTAGTATGCAAAAAAAAGGGAATTTAATTAACCCCTACAGCGACTAAAGCAGATGAAAATAAAGATCTGAAAAAATTAGGGAATTCTTGTTTCTTCATTTAGAGCCGATTTAGACCTATCTAATATGACCTTTTTTAACGACCACCCTAATGTAAATTCAAATACGGAACAGTATGGCACTCATTATGAATAGCGAATCGAATGTTCGCTTAAAAGCGAATGATTTAGCGAATTCCCTTATCACGGTATTATCGATAGCGGGCTTCCACATTCGCTTCAAAAACCAATGCTATTGTTGGCAGCACTGATTTCTGAAGCGAATGTGAAAGCTTAATAGTTTTTTTTGTAAGTAACATGCCTGCCATAGGAAAAATGCAAATATTTTATTCTATAAAACCATGAGTGTTGTTTAAGAGATAAATATGCTTTTTAGCAACATTTTATGGGTATTACCACAATTTTAGAGCTAAACAAATTCATTTTGCTTCTAGAGAACAAAAAAACTTCAGCTAAGTACGCTGCTGATGTGAATCGAAAAACGGTATACAAAAAATTATTAACGAAAAATTTCGTTTGGACCTATGGCTTTACTGCGTATTTGACATTTTTTGGTCTAATTTTTCTCCATATCAAAATTAACTCTACTTACCAACAGTAAATCAGCTCTGGAAATGTTTGGCAAATGTAAAACGTTTCTTACAGTTCCATCAGGAAGTATTTGATATGAGTCATCCACCAAAGCATGCTCCTTCCACCATGATACTTTTGGAGGCGGTATTCCTCCGCTAGAAAGGCATGTTAAGTTTATGCTGTTTCCTTCCAGGTAAGGCCCAGCTATATTATTCCTAATAGCAGCTCCATATGAATCTAATATCGTTAATTTAGTTGGGGGTACTTAAAAACGGAAGAGAGGTACAAATAATTGGTACAAATAGTTTACAAATAATAAAGTTGGAAATATTTTACCTATAACAGTAACATTCACTCGCCAATTCCTTGTAGGTGACTTATGAAAGTCAACTCTACATTTGTATAATCCGGCGTCATTGGTTTGAACATTTTTAATCTTTAATGCTGGAGGGTTAGTGTCATAAATAAATTGAGCTTTATTCTTGAGAACGAGTTCATCCGCCCATGGGATTGCTTGTTGCAGTTGTCGTCCACGTGCATCAAATCTTGATTTGTATGAAAATCAAATAATATATAGATATGTATGTAAATATTCATGAAATCTCAATAAATACATTATTCTAACGATATAAAATAATGATATTATGACACAAAGTTTATTTAGGTCTCATATTCAATTGAAAATAGTCCTAAACAAAAATTATAGTTAATACTTTGAATAAAAATTGAAAACATTTTAATAAGAAGCACCTATAGGCTACTTCTTTTAATGAGGCGCAGGTGATATCTTTAATTTCTTTCGCTCCATGTTTAATCTTTTTTTATGGATATTTTGGATTTTTTAGCTGCACAGTTGATGACAATAAAGAGCTTACATCATCTGCGCTGGGTTCAAAGATATATAATGAATTACCCTGATTGTTTGCAGTACTTATTTATCTAGCGCTGGCTGTTGGTTGTAAAGGCAACTGTGAGGGTAGTGTTACTGATGGCTATTTGCTGAAAGAAGACACTGTCGAAGAAATCACTAAGAAATCACTTTAATTGTGGTAGTATTTATTTTTCATTTCTTCCTTGAATTTGTTTATTATTAATTTCACTTTTTATTATTATTATTTTTTCATTGTCATTCAATAAATGGAATGGAAAATACGATATACTTAAAATTGATTTTTCAACAGGTAGGTTGACACGCTTGTTGGAATTGTTGTTTATCTTCCACTTTATCTGCTCCTAACCCTTTTACCAAGATGTTTAGCCTTTAAGAGAACTTTTCAGCTTTTCACAATCTTTTTTCCATGGCATGATCATTTAATTTTCGTTTTTCAATTTCTTCCCGTAGTTGTTTATTTTCCTATTCTAGAGCGGCGACTTATATATTTAAATTTTTCATCTAATAGTTTATTCATTTCTCTAATAAAACTACTCATGATGGATGTTTCAGATATTTTACCGGGCGGTGCGGCGGAACAAGCTTTTTTCAAGAATGTACTGTCATGGGATATTTTTATTAATTTTCTTTTCAAATTTAAATTCAAATTTTCATTCTTGTGGTGAGTTACTAATTAAGCTTTTCGGCAAAAACAGATCGGGTTGTCGAATTAACTGAGCACACCAATTGGGTTGTTGTACGTACTAAGCAGTCACACGAGGTGAAAGCCCATCTTTAGAATCAAAAGCAAACTCAAGTGTTGAGTAGAAGAAGATACATAGGTAATGTAGGAATATGAGTGGAATATATTTAACCGTGCTGAGTTCAGTGCCGAGATTCAGCTATTTAAGCGAGTGAGATGAGATGACTCGCCTTACTCGCCGACTCATCTCACTTCACTTGCAAAAGTGATTCAGCTATTTAAGTGAAATGAGTAAGTTCGAATTTAGTTTCGAACATGAGACAAAGAATAAATATAAAAAAGCTTAATTCTTCCTCCTTGTCACACTCGTTACGCAAATGAAATGATATAACAAAAACAACAATGTAAACATTGGAATCTTTAATAATGGAGTATCTTTTATTTCAATTATTTTTGTTTGTCGTAATTAAAGTTTAATGTGAACTTTCACCCTTGAGAAATAAAAAGTTTAATAGTGTCGAAAGTGAATAGAATATAATTTAATTTGATATAAATTATGTGCATATGATAATAAAATACGATTTAAGAATCAGAAAAAGGGTAGTTGTTTGTATCTACGTTGTTGTTTTTATTTCGATTCCTATCCATGAATAGGCATTCTTGAGAAAAGCACACATACCTATCCAAAACTGGGAATTTACCAACACATGCACCGAGTCACTGCGGAAATATCTGGCGAGTAATCTGACATTTCATTTCACTCGCTCACTCACTCAGTTTTGCCAGCTGAATCGATTTTCGACGAAAAGTGACTCATCTCACTCACTACCTGCGGTTTCGAATTAGCTGAATTCGGCACAGGAGTTTTATATTTACATCATTGTATATCCAATCTATAGTATTCTCATGAAACACGATTTTGTAGGAAGACATTTGGTCGATAGGTTCGCTGTGATCGCCTTACCGAGGTCCCTTAACAAAAATTAGTATTACATTTGGACGCATAGATGGCCACGAGCTTTTTTTCTTCATGAGAATACTATAGAATTTATATACAATGTTTACATTCAAATTTATTTAATACAAACAAAGCTTATACAACACATACGTGTGATGAGAGAGCCTTAGTTAATTCAAACAAATTTAAATTTCTGTATATTTTATACAATTTTGCTAAAATCACCACAATTTACTTCAAAGCCGAATTTTGCCAGCACACATCTCTATATTATTTCAATATCAGTACTTTAAAATCTCCAACTTTTAATGTTTTTTTCTTTAATGCATCTAAGAGCAACTCTATGACACTTCCACTCGCTAGATTACCCTAGCGGCTTTTTTTTAATAATAGCCCTGTTTTTTAGTGCACTTTTATCTTCGCTTAGAAAAAAGTAGCATGTTATTTACAACAACAAACTGGTATAGTTCCGTATTGTTGTTGTATTTAACATGCTACTTTTTTCTAAGCGAAGGTAAAAATGCACTAAAAAACAGGACTAATGTTTGTAAGTAGATCTATATTCGGAGTATCATCGAGTGTATACAGAAGAAAAAGCTCAAAGTTTAAATTAATTTGGTAATCCATCCGTTGAGTAATAATTTTGGTAAGATATTAAGCACGTTTTTATAAAACAAGTTTCCTGTAATGGCCACTTCAAAATGAACCTCTAATGGCATATGATCTGAGAAAATCTGTTCATGCTAGCTTCCAGTTGCGAAGCAGTTGTCCATAACCGAACAGTGTGTTGCTTTAATGAGAGAGTGCTATTGGACTATTGAAATCACTCATAAGAATCCGATTTGTTTAATTCAGATTATATAAAAGATCACACAGTTTGTCAAAGTTTACTAGTGCGGCGAGTGATTTGGCGGTTAATGTATGTACCCAACTACTCGGTCGTGTAGCCTAAGGGTTAAATAAGTTTTGCTGTGTGCACTTTTCCTCTCTACCAACAGGAATTGAGTTAAATCTATGGCTCCTATTATGACTTGCGATTCGCCGATTCGAACGTTCGACTCAAAAATAAAAAACTGCGATTTTGTTCAAAGTCGTCAACAATTACAGTTCGACATCGACGTTAGCAGCGAACGTTTACTAAAGGTACCTATTGAGTGACATTCAAATTTTCCAAATTTTTACCATTCAAGGCGAACTTAATTCAGGCGATTCGCAAACGGTAATTCCACATATTCACAACGAACTTCGATTAAGCGAATCGCAAGTCATAATAGGTGCCTTTATTTTATAAAGGGGGCAAGAAAAGGGAAAAAGCTGGTAAGGAGAATTTTCGACAAAATAAAATCAAGTGACGCATGAAAAAATAAGTAGCAGTGTATTTCTTTCTTGGGAACCCTAAAAAGCGTCTCACCAAGTTTGAAAAGAATATCAAATGAGCTTGCATTTTGCATTTATGGATATTCCTGAGACTGCGAAGATAGCAAAATACCGAACGAAATTTCCGTTAGAAATCCTTATTTCATTTTAAATTTTTGTTCATATGTATATGTACATAAATGTTAAAAATTATCAAAATCAAAATTTAAAATATCACAAAATGTCAACTACATCAACTGTTAATTTTTTTAGGATCAAAAAAGCAGTACAATAAAATAAACTGTATCGTATTTATAAAACTCACGTGTATATTGGTTTAATACTGCCTTGTTTGTACCAAATTACAAGTTGTACTTTGTCCGTGGTCATGGTTCCTGGTGTAAGATCACATGGCAGGTTAACGTCAAGGTTAACTGCCGTTTGCACTGCGAGGAGTGGACCTGAAAAAAATATTTTCAAGAATAATAGGTAAATGATAAATCAATTATCATTTTAACTCATAAATTGAGGACGCATTTCCAGAGTCTATTTAAAAAGTCGTGGAAGCCGATTCCGATAGCAAATTTTCCCATGTTAGAAGTAAAAAATCCTAAATATTTAAGAATTATGCAATAGTAATTTAACTATGCATAGTATTTTCTTCGTTTCTTTTAATTGGGTGGATCGGAAAGTATGAAATGTTGACAGACAGACGAAAATTTTTTGTCTGGATATAAAAAACGGCAATATAAGAGCGTTTACAAATAAATGTGCTCATATGTCTTTATCATGATTTTTTTTTATTCCGCATCTCAATAAAACGGCAATTATTTGGATACCTCATTGCATTGAAATTGCCTTCTCTGTTCGTCCACGTTCCAGTCACACTTTTAGAATCTCAACAAATCTCGTATGTGATTTTGTCATCTTGAGTGTGTTAACAAATTTGCGAAGAGACGAGAAAATTGAAATGTTCGACTACAATTTACTGTTAACAATTTGTACAAGAATTTACATACCATCTTTAACCTGTAGAATTTATACCTACACAAACTGAACAAAATTGTGAACAATTTGTCGCTTTAAATTTACAATTTCAAAGTTTTATTTGTAAACCAAAAAATCAAATCCGTCTAAAAATTTTGTATTTGAAACAAAAATACAAAATATCGAAATTTAGCAAATTTGTGGATTACAATTTTGTAAGATGGTGCAATAGGCCACAGAACATTCTCTCTCAAAACCACCACCAAAACAATCTATGAAATTTATTAAAAAAAAGTTGTTCCTTTGGCAAAATTCTAGACCCGCCACAAAAAAAAAAAGAGTTATTTAAAAAAAAAAATGGTCCTTCGTCCCAGTTCCAAACACACCTCCTGCAGATCCTCCGTTAGACCCTGCTCCATTGGATGAATCATTGTAACCAATCGAATTTTATTAATGATTTTGGAAGATGTTTAACACGTTCAAAAGTATGTTTATTCTCGTATTTATATATCTGCCCGCAACTTAAAGTTCTATTAAGAGAATTATGCAGCTTGATATGAATGGTGCGAACAATTGGTTGTGCAAAATCAAATTAAATATAAATGTCAACAAAACTAGGTGCATGTTTATAAATAGTTTAGAATCAGATGTAACTCTTTCCTTAAATGGTGAAATAATTGAAATAGTCAAGTAAATGAGAAAAAGGATCTTGGTGTTATTTTTCATCCTAAACTGAACTTTGTTAAACACATCGAATTTACGTTATCAAAAGCCAATTCAATGTTAGGTTTTATTAAACGAAATTCAAAGGACTTCAAGGATCCATTTACGCTTAAATCGCTGTATAGTTCCTATGTTAGATTAATTTTAGAGTATTGTTGTGTAATATGGAACCCGTTTTATAACATTCATTCTAATAGACTTGAAATGGTCCAGAGGAAGTTTTCAAGGTATGCAATTCAGAAGTTGGGTTGGAACATCGAAACTCTAACCTATTCTACGAAATGCCAACTACTTGGAATTCAATCTCTTGAAAACAGACGAAAAATTTTCTCCACAATGTTCATTTGTGATATTTTGACTTATCATATCAAGTGTCCTTCTCTTCTATTTTTGATAGATTTGTATGCTCCGTCTCGTCAATTACGAATACGTCGCTTATTCCATGAAAGAGAACATAGGGTTAATTATGCGCTTAATGAACCAATAACTCGCTGTGTCAGAGAAACTAATTTCATTTCTAATTATATTAACTTCAATTTTCATTTAAGTAGATTTTCTTTAAAAAATCAATTGTTATTGCACTTTTTAAATTAGCTTATCTTATTATGTACACTAGTCAACAATATTAAAGGAACAAATTTTTTTTCAATTTTTGTTAGCGTTTTTTGAAGAGCTGTATCTTTGTGACGAGTGGTCGTATTGAGTTGAAATAAAAAGCATTTTACAGCTCTATGTTTTTTGTTTCGAGATTTGTTTGCAAACAAATTTTTTTGAAGTACCGTTATTGCGTTATTGCCAAAAATGAGACGAGACAACAAAATTATTTTGTTTTTATTTTTTTTGAAGGTCCTCATTTCTATGGATAAATTTTTTTGAGTAAATTAAATGTCATGATCAGATACCTTGTTTATTCAGCTTCAATTCAGTTTTTTTGTTGTTTTCGTACGATTTTTTTTGACATGGTTTATCTGACTTTGAATGAAAAAAGATACTTTTAGCCTTGATTACCAATATCTCAGCAAATAATTTCAATTTCAATTTCAATTTATTTAAAACAGGACTAGTCTTAACACTGTAAGATACAATATCTTATAAATTAGTGTAAGCTTCGGTATATGATACTGATTAAATAATAAGTGAATACTAAGTGACAAAATCAATTAATACATATGACTTCAAAAAGATATTGAAAAATATGAATATTTTTAATAATACAAACAAAAAAAATAGAAAGCAAAAATGTCTTGAAAAATAATAAAAAAAATAAAAAGCACAAAAAAAAAAAAAAATCCTCATCAAAGTGCCTCCAAATGCCGCCATAGTCTCTGCCTGAACTGATTCGTGTTAGCTATCAATCTGATACATCTAGGGAGGGAATTCCACAGCTGGATTACGTTCACAAGAAATTGTCTTTTGGACACAACGAAAAAGTAACGAACGGGTTCAAGGTCGAGTGTTCTAGTAGACCGAGAAGGGATTCGATTAAAAAGGTACAATGGCTGCCGAGTTTGCATTATATTATGCAGAAGAGTCAATGTCCTAAAATTCAATAAGTTCTGAAAAGTGATGCCATATATATATATAATGAGGTTATAAAAAATTTAAAGACAGTTTTGAAAATTTGAAAAGGCGTTTTACAAGATTTTATGATTTTGTAGAAATTATTTTTTTTTACCGTTCACCGTTAGTTTAAAAAAAGTACTAAAAACCGACGTTTTGTGGTCTTTTCATAAATCTTTTTTTTCTCAGCAAATATTGATTGCATGGCTTGCGTTGGTATGCAAATGTATAGACTTTTAAATCATCAATATTCTTGTAAATTTTCAAATTGATTCATCGAACCGTTTTTCCTCACCAAAACTTCAAAGTCTTACAAACCAGGTAAAGGAACAAATTGTGGTGTTCCTAAACAATGCGAAGTTGTCATCAAAATGACAAGAAAACCGCAATTCCAGTGGATTTTTTTCACAGTTTTGCATTAGTTAGATACTTTTTTGAATTGAAATGAAATAAAAAGTACATTAAACAAAAAAATAAAAAAAATTAATTTAAAAAATGTTCAAACAAAAAAACTTGATTTTTTTAATTTTTCTTTTTTTTGAAAAAAAACTCAATACGACCACTCGTCACAAAGATACAGCTCTTCAAAAAACGCTAACAAAAATTGAAAAAAAATTTGTTCCTTAAATATTGTTGACTAGTGTATTTTATTATTGTTAACGTTTTTTTTTTTTTTTTTAATTTCAATGGTATGATTGTCGGTAGTCTAATTGTAGATTAAAATGATCTCTTATTGATGTAAATATATAAATAAATAAATAAATCTATGGTTTGACCCAAGACAAATTGTAACAAAAGAAAGCTTTGTGCGAATAGACTCAGACCACTGGTACTTAAGACATATCCAAAACTAGCCAAAATTAGCCCATGGGAACATTAGTATTTAGCCGTTTTCAATATCGCATATGACAAAATGTATTCAGTTATAAAGCAGACTTGTGATACATCTATTTATAAAGATTTTTCACGCTGATTCGAACTTGATATCAGTTTTTACCAAAATGAATCTTCAAATAAATAAGGAAAAGAATCAGTAACTAATGGGGTTTTCTTTTGGTAAATTCAGATTTTGATCTAAAAATTGATTTTTTTCGTCGCGAATGGTATACGATTTCAGATTGATTTTTCTTTTTCATTGTATTGGTTAATAATTTGTGTCTATGAAGCTATAGCGATCCAGACATGTCAAACTGATGGCTTTCAATTGTTCTGGTGTGTAATGGTGTTAGTAAAAGAGGGGTAAATCTGCCGAAAAATCCAGATCTGCAAAATTGATTTTCGATAAAAAAAAAATTGATTTTTTTGCCCATTGGAAGGTTTTAATTGACAAAATCTGTGTTTTGACAGATCTGAAGGGGAAAAAAATCAATTTTTGTTACCAAAAGAAAACCCCATAAATAGAGTTTTTTTGTTATTTCATCAACTTAGTTTTTCCTTGTTTTTATGAGAAATCACTAGGTTGGTTTAGTTATTTGTTTAGGTATATCTTGAAAAATAAAAGTCCTAGGACCATTTGGTTTTTCTGCGTTTTACTAAAAATTGAAAAATGCATTGAATATTTAAGTCAAAAATAGTAGTTAATAACATGAAATTTGGAAAAAAATCAGTTTTAACGATTTATTTTGTATTATGTTTTCAAAATTTTGAATTTGAAAGTTAATTTTTCAAAAATTATTTACTTAAAAACTTAATTTAGAAAAAACATTGAAGAATGGATTTCTAGATTTGCAAAAAATTATAGCATAATATTGTACGTAATGCTATAGGCTTTTAATATGGTTTTTAAGATTTAGGTTAAATTTTTTATCACTAAGTTGGTTTAGGTCTTTGTTTATATCTTGAAAAATAAAAGTCCCAGAACCATTTGGTCTTAGACTAACTAGAGCATTGAATATTAAAGACAAAAATGGTACTTGATAACATTCAATTTTGAAAAAAAAAATCAGTTTGAACAATTTGTTTTTAATTATGTTTTCAAAATTCTCAGTTTGAAGGTTAATTTTTCAAAAACTATTCTCTTAAACAATTTAATTTAAAAATAAAATTAAGGAATGTATTTCTGGCTTAACAAAAACCTATAGCATGATATTATAAGTGTTGTCATTGTTTTTTAATATGTTTTTTTTTTATAATTTAAGTGATTTTTTTGTAAATTGCCCCTCCCGCTCAAACGGGGGGCAGTAAGACCCCCTTTAAAATGACTTTTTTCTTTTTTCGGTACAACCTACATTCTCTCATCATTAATTGTATCGTATGCAAAAGGCCCTGCACATGCATAAATGCATTCAAATTTAAGCATTTCCCGGTGGTGGACTGTGGCTAATTTTGGATATATGTTTTGGCATGTGTCATTGAACCTAACTGCAAATGAGTTTCTTTTGTTACATTTTGTACGGGGTTAGCAATATATTTTCCTTAGATTTACCTGACTAAAAGTGTAGGCATAATCAAATATTTAGGAGTGTTCATTGACAGTAAAATTAAATTTGATTTTCATTTAAATAAACTTTGTAACAAAATTTAAAAAAAATAGGTTTCTTGACCAGAATAAGAACAAAATATTTCTCAAAGTTGTGCTTTAACAGTTTACAATACTATGGTATTTCCTCATTTCAATTACTGTTCATCGATAATATAAGTAGTGTTGAAAATCAAAACAAACTTCAAATTTTGCAAAATAAAGCAATGAGAGTAATTTTAAAATATTATAGAATGACGCCAATTATACAAATGTTACTATCTCTAAAAAGGCTTAATGTTGATCAGCGTCTTAAATTTAATACGCGAATCATGATTTTTAAAATGAAATATAATCAGCCTTATGGCAATTTTCCCCCGGATTTTTCCCCCGTGTGATACTCTCCAATCGTAAACAATATTCGAAAAGAAGGAAAAAAGTAGACATCGCCAATTTTTTTCCGAAGGAAAATTAGTGATTTTTCCCTGGAAAAAATTCACTTAAGTTTAGCTAGAGGATTTTGAAAATATAACACGTAAGTTTTACTTTTGCCTTTTTTATTCCAGTGCTGTCTGTTTATTTTAACATTTTTTATCTTCCGTGATATCTTGTGATACATTTGGGGCAGATCTCTCTCTCAAAAATTAATTAAACTTCTGCCAAGACTTCCCTGAAGCTGGAATGAGCCACCTTTTTGGTAGTCACCTTCTGCAAAAAAACGCAAGCATGCATATAGTTTGACGATAGAAGGCATGCCAAATGTTTTTTTTTGGGTGGTCGCACTGAATTCATTTAAATATCCAGTAAATATATTAAAGCTGGCGGTCATTCCGTAATTTAAAAATGATAATCTTCAAAACGATTATCGTTAACGTAATCATCAATGATTTGCTTCACGTAACGTCTATCGTTTTTTTCTTCAGAATGCAGTCTCCTACAAACCTACAAGCATGAAAAAAGTATTAAGTGAGCTTGAAAATCAATGCAAACGATGTCTTTTTCTATCCCTTAAGTTTCTTCGAATTCTATTTAGGTTTCTCCGATCTCTTTCTTCGGTGGTTAATCTGAAGGCTATTGTATAGATTTTAAGAAATGCCGATCTGAATGCTTCAAAATTGTAGGTACATAATTGTATTTCATTAATTTATTCTATATTAAACTTTGACAGTTCAATAATTTAAATTAAATAATTCTCTCAAAATATTTCGAAACTAGTTCGAAGTTATTTCCGGGGGAAATTGTATTCGGGGAAGATTGGCGATGAGCACAGTACACAAATCTAAGGTATTATACTGCGCAGGTTGTCAGTCGAAAATAAAAAATGGCTGTGAGCGTGGGGAAGAAAACACACGTAAAAACAACAACAAATTAAAATAGAAATTGTCAGAAATAAAAATGGCTGGAAGTGTGATGACTTAAATACACGTAAAAACAAAAACAAATACTGACATTTGACACAAATTTTGATATATGCGCAGAAGATACAACAATCAAAACTCTAATGATATTACCTTTAATATGTGTACTGTGGGCGATGAGAGTATTCAACTCCAGGGAAAAATAAAATCCGAGGGAGAGCTACCTATCTCCCAGAAAAGAAAAATATGGAGTACATAACCAACAATAGATACTTGTAGCACAAACCCAAAACAACCTACTATATAAAGGTCTTCAACTTTTCAATATGCTTCCTAGTGATGTGAAAAAATATCTATATTGAATGTATTTAAATCAAAAATTACCTATCTTTTTTATAATAACTTAATTTAAAGACTGAATCGTAAATAAGAATTAAGAGTTTTTAAAAACTAATAAATAAATTCCAATTACAATCTATTTTCCTTTGTTTACATTAAATTATTTCTTTAAAAACTACAATTTATTCTTCTCACCTTGTGCGTTTTTTACATATTTGATTTGATTTTTTTTGACGAATCTCCAAAAAAAAATCGAGACTCGTAACAAACTAATCCGTAATAGTCCGGGAGCCAACCGTAAGATTACCTATCTCAACGCGGCCGGGCAAAAATTGGATGCCAACTAAGAGCTTTAGTCCAAACATTTACGAAACTACTGGTCGGACAAGCTTTATCCGTTTTGGTTTTAAATTGGTATTCGCTAAAACTTTTCAAATGCAAACAAAATAGTACTTAATACTTTTTCCACTTATAGTCTGGGAGCTGACCGTAAGATTACCTATGTATCTCATCGCAGCCTCGCAAAAATTGAATGCCAACCGATAGCTTTAGGCAAAACATTTACAAAGCTACTGATCGGACAATCTTTATCTGGCCGCAATGGTTAGAAAATGCACTTTTAGGTTGCATTTTCCGCTAAATATACAAATAATATAAGCAACTTCCATCAATGAGGTATCAAATGAAAGGTAAGATTGTCTTCTATCTATACCAATAGTTTTGTATCCTACGATGAGTCCAACCATTTTTATAAAAAATGGTCTTTTTTTAACACTGCGTTTTACATTAAAGAAAACTCAGTAAAATCAAATCAAATAGCTAAGAGAGTAGCCTTAACCACTTTTTTTTTCACTTTCATTCAAGGATGCACAAAATCCCTAATTTTAGAAAAGTGGTCGGACTCGTAGCAACAGCCAAAAAAGTAAGTCCGACCATTAGTATCGTGTAGAGGACATTCTTAGCTTTTATTTGATACCCCTTTTGTAGAAGTAGTTTATATTACATTATATTATAGTTATTATATAGGTAGAATCCCAGAGAAAGACGTGGCCACAGCCACAGTACCTTGCAGCAGACCGTGAAGGATGGAGACGTTTTGTTGACGCCCTATGCCCCAGCCGGGGTTACAGGACACGATGATGATGATGATATTATATAGGTATATTCTGAAAACTGCATTTTCTAACCATTGCGATTAAATAAAGTTTGTCCGATCATTAGTTTTGTAAATGTTTTGACTAAGCTATCGGTTGGCATCCAATTTTTGCAAGGCCGCGATGAGATAGGTAATCTTACGGTCGGCTTTTACTTTTTTTGTCAAGTACTATTTTTTTGCATTTGGCAAGTTTTAGCGAATACCAATTTTACACCGGAACGAAAACAACATTAGCATAAAACACTAGAAAAGGTACTTGCACTTGGTGTTTTTCTAGTATCAAGTATGTTGAACTTTATTTTCAAGAATAAGGTACTGGGTACTTCCACGGTACCGCAGTACAAATAAACTGCAGTACTTCACAACTCTTATTTTTCCCAGGCAAGAAATATATAGACAACGATAGAACAAACATTAGTTTGTGGTCCCACCATACGATAAAATTGGGTTTTGCTTTATTCCTTCACCGCGAAATCAATAATTGCTGTTTCATTTTGATTAAAATATGTAATTTCATGAAAAAAGCTGAACATTAGATGGTGTTTATACCCACAGTACACATATTAAAGGTAGCCACTAGCGTTTTCATTTTTGTTCAGTTCTGCGCATCCATCAAAATCAGTGGAAAATGCGAATCCCGTGACCCCCACTCGTTAAACGTCAACATTTTATTTAGGTAATTATTTTTATCATGCAAACAACATTTCTTCCTGGATTTTAGTGTCAGAAATGAGTACTGTCAGAAGAAATTCAAAATGGCAGCCTTACGTGACCCCGTCCGCTGTATTATAACAACAACGAAAAAAACAAATACAAAACGATAATTTAGATAACACTAAAAACCAGGAAGAAATGTTGTTTGCATAGTAAAATAATTAAATAAAATGTTGACGAGTGTATTAAAAAACAACAACGAAGAAAACAAACACAAAAGGATAATTTTAATGTTAGTAAACACTAAAAAGCTTAAGCAATAGTATCTAGTATATAAGTAACAAATGAACACATAACACACAACAAATTTTGATGTTTAACGAGTTGGGGTCACGGGATTCACCATTTTCCACTGATTTTGATGGATGCGCAGAACTGAACAAAAATGAAAACGCTTATGATATTACCTTGAATATGTGTACTGTGCCTTAGATACCTATGTGTACTGTGGTTTATACCAGCTTCACGTGAGGCGGCTCATTTTGACGTCTCTCTTTTTTATCCCATTCCTATTTATTGGAAAGAAAGAGATGACGAGGAGAAGCAGACATTTTTACAAAAAATTTAAAAACTTCTGCCTCACTTGGCCATCTCTTTCTTTCCAAGATATGAGAGTGAGATAAGAATAAGCGACGTCAAAATGAGTCGTCTCACATGAAGCTGGTATGGACACCGTCAAAGATTAAACAAAAATTATCAACCCGAATTTGTGATTATGTACATCGAATTTCGAAAAATATATTAAAAAAAAAAAAATCTTTTTTGAAAATTTCTATTATACAATATTATTTGATCATTTTAAAAAAGTTTACATAAAAAAAAGTAGTTTAAATTCGTTAAGCTGATAATGTGATATAAAATGATAAATCTATCGTTCTATGGAAGATAATGTTAGTATACACAGTTTAGTTGCCCAGTAAAAATTTTACTAACGTTATCCCTTATCAGTTTATCACAAATAATTTGTTATTAAAATTGTAAAAATTGTAGGAGCGGTTTTTGAGAAGAATGAGAAATTGCTTAACATTTTTAAAATAAAGAGTTAAAACAACGTTCGATCGTGTCGTTTTCGAAATATGTGTGTAGATACTGTTTTCAGTTTATTTTTTTGATTTTTTATAACTTATGTCGTTTTTCGTTGTTAAAAATATTTGCTATTTCTGCCAAAAGATTTGCATTTTTTCATGTTGTATTCAAAAAATGATGAGATCTTTCTAGCTTGCATTCACTCATACATGCGCTCATTCCCCGACAGATCGAAATAGGACAGTACTGTTTGTGTTGTATTATTTATGCCGACACTACACGACATTTTTGTAGTACCTCGTGGCTTGATGGCTAGTGCGTAGGACTGTCATGCCGAAGGTGAGGGTTCGATTTCCAGCCGTGCCACCTAAAAACAGAATGTTTTATTCGAGGTACTGCCTCTTGCGAGGAACTGACAAATCCTCCAAGAATATACTTGTCATGAAAAAGTGCTACTCATTTAGCCGTACGGACTCGGCAAAAAACTGTAGGTCCCCTCCATTCCAACAAACACGCACACAGGAATGGTTGTGAGTTGTTAGTCACTAGGCCCTGGTTCTCCACGAACTGTTGCGCCACCCAATTTATTTATTTATTTATTTACACGACATTTGTATGTGTATGAATGTTATGTGTGTAAACTGAATCTACTCAAAAATACTCCCAGATGATGATTTAGACTTAGAGGATAAATTCGTGAAAAACAATTTCAATTTTCCGTTACACATTCCTTTCGGTTAAAAGAAAAAATCGTTAATATTTGACAACTATGCAATGGTCCTTTGAATTTAATTAGTATTTGATTAAGGGATGAGACTAGAAGGCTGAAGTTTTTCCCAATGCACAGTGTGGCCAAATGCCATAAAAGTTGGCATCAATTCGGCTTGTAAAAATGGGACCTTAAATTTTGAACATTTGCTCTCATATTAATATTTAGGTATTATCAAACCCACATTTTTACACGCCTCCTATTAAAACGCCTACTTTTATATTCGTTGATTTATCTGTACCTACATTATTTTTCCAATATCAATACATTTGGAAAGTATTTTTGGATATTTTAAAGACAAAAAAAACTTTTAACGGAAAGGGGTCTATTTCCTCCCATTTTAGCGGGAGTGCCAATTTAAAAATAAAATGCACGACTTGATCGCACGTACTTGCTCTTATGTTCAAGTTGTGTGGAGCTTAA
The DNA here is from genome assembly GCA_963921185.1 of Dasysyrphus tricinctus. Taxonomy (NCBI): domain Eukaryota; kingdom Metazoa; phylum Arthropoda; class Insecta; order Diptera; family Syrphidae; genus Dasysyrphus; species Dasysyrphus tricinctus. The sequence goes on along the minus strand of OY992531.1, from coordinate 172,943,261 downwards.
GAACTTTTAAAATATTCAAGTAATTATGGAAAAAGTATAAAAAGCATTTAAATCGTTCTTTTAATTGCATAAACAGCCTGATAAATAACTTAGAGTTCAAAAAGAAGTATGCCATTTGATTACTTGAAAAAATTTTAATATATGCAAAATAAATAATTTTAAACGTGGAGCCGTTTTCTTAAAAATTAAATTTGTATATAGGTACCTATAAAATGTTTGTAATATTTTCAAAAAAATAATTTGGTATGCCAATTTTGTGTAGGTATATATTATATTAATAGACATTTAAAACTGAAATTTCAAAATAATTCATCAACCCGTTTTTGAAATACAAAACAACAAATTGTGTTGTTCCTAAACAATGCGTAGTCGTATTATAAAAAACAACAAATTGTGTTGTTCCTAAACAATGCGTATTCGTCATCAAAATGACAAGAAAACCGTAATTCCAGTGGATTTTTTTCAAAGTTTTGCATTAGTTAGATACTTTTTTGAATTGAAATGAAATAAAAAGTACATTAAAAAAAAAAAAAATAATTTCAAAAATTTTTCAAACAAAAAAACTTGATTTTTTTTTGATTTTTTTTTGGAAAAATGTATTTTATATTTCATTTTAATTCAAAAAAGTATCTAACTAATGCAAAACTGTGAAAAAAATTTACTGGAATTACGGTTTTCTTGTCATTTTGATGACGACTACGCATTGTTTAGGAACAACACAATTTGTTCCTTTACCTGGTTTGTAAGACTTTGAAGTTTTGGTGAGGAAAAACGGTTCGATAAATCAATTTGAAAATTAACAAGAATATTGATGATTTAAAAGTCTATAAATTTGCATACCAACGCAAGCCATGCAATCAATATTTACAAAGAAAAAAAAGATTTACGAAAAGACCACAAAACGTCGGTTTTTAGTACTTTTTTTAAACTAACGGTGAACGGTAAAAAAAAATAATTTCTACAAAATCTTAAAAAAATCTTGTAAAACGCTTTCTCAAATTTCCATAACTGCCTTTGAATTTTTTAATAACATCATTATTTGCTGAGATATTGGTAATCAAGGCTAAAAGTATCTTTTTTCATTCAAAGTTAGATAAACCATGTCAAAAAAAATCGTACGACAAAAAAAAATGGAATTGAAGCTGAATAAGCAAGGTATCTGATCATGACATTTACCTAATTGACTCAACAAAACTTATCCATAGAAATGAGGACCTTCAAGAAAAATAAAAAAAAATTTTTTTTGATGTCTCGTCTCATTTTTTGACATTACGCAATAACGGTACTTCAAAAAAATTTGTTTGCAAATAAATCTCGAAACAAAAAACATAAAGCTGTAAAATGCTTTTTATTTCAACTCAATACGACCACTCGTCACAAAGATACAGCTCTTCAAAAAACGCTAACAAAAATTGAAAAAATATTTGTTCCTTTAATTTTGTTGACTAGTGTTTTACCGAAAACCCTTTGAAAATAACGGTTTTTTAATGAAACTTGGAATGAATGTTTCATTTGTCATTGGAACTAAGAATCAAGAGAGTCCCTAAAAATATCCATGGTGAAAGGGTGTTTTTTTAAGGGGGAGAGGCAACAAGGAATGTTAACCATAACACCCACGTAAAAACTCTTACACTCATGAAACTCGCCAAAAATATTAAACTCTTCATGGCAACGAAGAATCAAAAAAGTCCATACAAATATCTCTGTTCTAATAGTGTTTTTGGTGACTGTTAACTTTTGACTTGTTCTACGGAAAATACTATTTCAAAAATTTATTTTTGCTTGAAAAGGCCCATAACTTTGTTAAGGGTGCTTGTATCATTTTAGTTTTGCTTTTATTAGATGCAGCGTTAAAAAATACCCTTAAATCATATACCATACATTGTGTATATATACTGCAATTACACCAAATCGGAATTTTGGCTCAAATCTTCCAACTTCTTCCCAGATTTTCCCTCTCTTTAATAAAAAAAACCCCAGAACAAATATATTTATGAGGACTATTTTGATTCTTGGTTGCCATGACAAATTATATATTTTTGGCGAATTTCATGAGTGTAAGAGTTTCTTCGTGGGTGTTATGGTAAACATTCTACACTTGCCCTCCCCCTTAAAAAAACACCCTTTCACCATGGATATTTTTAAGGACTCTCTTGATTCTTAGTTCCTATGACAAAAGAAACATACATTCCAAGTTTCATTAACATACCGTTATTTTCAAAGGGTTTTCGGTAATATTTTACCTGTTGTACCTGAAAAAAGTCATCATTACATAAAAAGGACTATAACTTCTTTTTGGGTGGTTGTATCATTTTGAATTTGGTTTCATTAGATTCAGCGTTAAAAACTACCCTTAAGGCATGTATCATATGATTAGGTTTTACCCAAACACATATTTTTGTTTGATAGACCTCCAAATTCTCCCCGTCTGCACCTCTTCAAATGCATTTACACAAAAAGCCAATGCGGAACCCATTTTTCCTGGCCTATTAACTCATTATTTTAAAAAGCAATGAAATTATTATAATTATTTATTTCATTTCTTAAAATATGCTGGTGAAAGTTCTAAGCATACGCAATTGTTATGGAACTCTTCTCAACATTATAATTAAGAGTATTAGTATGTAAGAGAACAACTTTGTATTTAGTTGTAAGTTAGTTTTAAGTCAGTCGAATAAACGATCTTGTCGGAAGCGGACCAAGTCTTTCTTTTTTATATAAATAAAGAATATAACATTTGGCGACGAGGTAAAGCCTGTTAAAATAAAAAAGTAAACAGTAAAAAGTAAAAACAAAAATTAAAAAAAAAAAACTAAAATGTCTATGGAAAATAAAAAATCGGGCACGGTTATTAATAATAATCAAACACCGTTTATTGGCTCAATAGAACAATTCATGTTCGGGGAAAATTTCGATGATTATATCGAGCGTATGAGGCAATTATTTTTTATAAATGATACACCCGAAGTGAAAAAAACGCCTTTGTTCTTAACATTGATTGGACCTGAAAGTTATAAAAAAATCAAAGACCTAGTGGCCCCTGATACCCCAACAAAGCAAAATTTTGACGAGCTCATCGTGTTAATAAAAGATGGGTTCACCACAAAGAAAAATATAATTGCAGAACGGTATAAGTTTAACTGTGCAAAGCAAAAAAATGGTCAGTCAATTTCAGAATTTATACTCGAAATCAAAATGCTCTCAGTTAACTGCGATTTCAATACCTTTTTGGAAGAAGCTCTTCGTGATAAACTAGTAGTTGGTATACGGGATGAGCGGCTGCAAGCAATCTTGCTTGGAATTACGTCTCTGGACTGGAAAACAGCGGTTAGCAAATCGAAAGAGTTCGAGTTAGTGCAGAATGATCAAAAAGATCTTGGAACTATGACGCAATCAAGTTCTCTTAACCGAATTCATGATGCTAAGCAGAAGAGAGGCTACATAGAAAACTGTACCAAATGTACATTATGTCACATGATTAACGATTGTCCAGCTAGAAACTGGCAGTGCTTTGGTTGCGGTAAAGTAGGTCATTCGTCGAAGGCGTGCAGAAATAAACCAATAGAAAGAGGAAGACAAAAGCCAAAACAACGAAATTGGAATAAAACAACGGTAAAAAAGAACGGAAACCTGACTCTGGGCAGCTTAAATTTCATAGACGTTCCTGGTGGCCCCGAGAGTGCAGATGTTATTGTTGACGACACAAAATTGAAGATGGAGATTGATTGCGGTGCAGTGGTATCGGTTATATCTAAAGTTATGTATGAAGAAATGTTTAAGCATATGGCATTAAGAAAAGTAGATAATCTTAAATTAGAAGTTTTGACAGGTAATAGAGTTGGGGTTGTTGGTGAAATTTTGGTTGCAGTGTCTGTCTTAAGTTGCTCGCGAAAATATAAATTAAAGTTGCATGTTATTGAGAGTTCAAGAAATTTTCAACCAATTATTGGTCGTGATTGGCTTGACATTTTATGTCCTACATGGCGAAGCTTTTTTAAAGCTCAATTTCACTGTGCCATTCCACAAGTTGGTAAGCATGACAATTATTTATTAGAATTACATGATGAAAAAAAAATTAATATGCATGATGAAAAATTAGTAAATGAAATAAAAAAGACGTTTCCCAATATCTTTGAGAATCCCATGGAACCGATTAGTGATTTTTTAGCTCAAATTACTTTGCGAGAAGATGTACAACCTCGATTTCATAAGCCATACACAGTTCCACTTAGTCTTCGTGAAAAGGTTGATGCGGAGTTAGAGCGTCTTGAAAAAGAAAATATTATCGAAAGAGTACAGAGCAGCTCGTGGGCGGCTCCACTGGTCATTGTCGAAAAAAAAGACGGATCGTTAAGGTTATGTGGCAATTTTAAAGTTACCATTAATCCACATTTGGACATGGTTGTCCATCCTCTTCCACTCATAGACGATCTTTTGATAAGTGCAGGTAAATATAAGTATTATTGTGCTGTAGATTTGACTGGTGCATATTTACAATTGGAGGTCGATCCCAAATGCAGACATTTATTGGTAATTAATACTAGTCGTGGTTTGTTTCAATATTGTAGGGTACCATTTGGGGTTGCATGTGCTCCAATGATTTTTCAAAAGAAAATGGATTCATTGCTGTCAGGAATAGAAGGGGCAGAATGGTACATTGACGATATTCTCTGTGGTGGGAATACGATAGAGCAATGTAAAGAAAGATTATTTCAAGTTCTAGAGAGATTAAATTCTCATAAAATTAAAATAAATCTCGATAAATGTAAATTTTTTGTCGAGAAAATTGAATGGTTAGGGCATGAGCTTTCTTATAATGGAATAAGTCCTTGTCAAGGAAAGCTTAAGGCCATAATGGATTCACCAAAACCTTCGAATGTTAAGACTTTGCAGTCGTACCTCGGTCTAATAAACTATTATTCGAAGTTTTTGCCTAATTTTTCTAATAAGCTATCACCACTGTATAAGCTGTTAAGAAAAGACTCAGTTTGGACTTGGACTGAAGAGTGTCAAAGTGCATTTAACGAAAGTAAAGAACTTATTCAAAAAAATAATATTTTGCGTCCGTACGATCCTAGACTTCCTATCATCGTAGCATGTGATGCAGGTCCCAATGGAGTCGGAGCAATTTTGAGTAATATTGATAATGATGGCATTGAGCGTCCATGTTTCATGGCAAGTTCAACCTTAAGTAAAGCGGAAGCAAATTATTCGCAACTCCATCGGGAAGCTTTGGCTGTGGTGTTTGCTATAAAACGTTTTCATAAATTTTTATATGGATACAGTTTTGTAATCTATACTGATCATAAGCCCTTAGAGGTTTTGTTTGGTGACAAAAAGGCTTTGTCAGTAGTAGCATCAGTAAGGTTACATAGATGGGTATTGTTTCTATCAAACTACCAGTGCAAAATTGTATACAGACCAGCATCTAAACAAAGAAATGTTGATGCACTATCTAGGCTTCCACTGAATGAACCTACAGGGGTAGAAGAACTAACATTTTCATTAAATTTTTTTAACTATGCTGATTCTACACCTTTGAACTATGATGTCATTCGTTCGGAAATAAAAGCTGACGTTTTATTAACAAAAATAATAGAATTCGTTGGTAAGGGTTGGCCTGAAAATGCAAAGAAAAATTCTGATTTTTGCAAATTTTATAGAGTAAGGTACTCTCTCGAATTGAATGATAGTTGTTTGTATTATGCCAACAGAATAGTAATCCCGGATAAACTCAAGTCAGATTGCCTTAAAATTTTGCATGAGGAGCATGTGGGCATGACTCGCATGAAAAGGTTGGCAAGGTCATATTTGTGGTGGCCTAAAATCGATAAAGATATCGAAAGCTGGGTTAGTAATTGCATGGAATGCAAGTTCAAACAGAAAGTAAGGAAAGATTGCCCAAATTTTACCTGGCCTGCTACAAATTTCCCATTTGAAAGAATACATATTGACCTGTTTATGTTCGAAAATAAGAATTTTTTACTAGTTGTGGATGATTTCAGCAAATGGATTGAGGTTTATATTTTACAAAAAACTACAGCTGAGCATGTAATTGAGAAGCTGAAGAGTTTTATGTCGATTTTTGGTTTTCCAAAGATGTTGGTGTCGGATAATGGGCCTCAATTTGCTTCTTTTGATTTTCAAAAATTTTGTAGAGTTAACGGAATTGAGTACAAAGCTTCACCAGTGTATCATCCAGAAAGTAATGGGATTGCCGAAAGAGGAGTTGGAACAGTGAAAGAGAGCCTTAAAAAATGCAATAGAAGTAATTTAACGATTCAGCAAAAGCTTATGAATATTTTGTTTAAGTATCGTAATACGCCACATTCCGCAACTGGGGTTTCACCTGCTAGGTTAGTATTTTCATATGAGCCAAGAACTTGTTTTACTTATTTTCAAAATAGTGCCAGAGATTGTAAACAGAACCCAAGTATGAAAACAGTAAGAAATAAATATAAAGAACGAAAACTTAAAGAATGTAAAGATGTTAAAAAGAAAGAATATTTTGATTTAGAGGTAGGTGAAAAAATATTATATTGCCAAGAAGGAAGTAACTATGCGAAATGGATACCAGGAATTATAAAGAAAAGAGAAAGTTGGTTAACATATTTTATAATTATAAATGGTTTAACAAAAAGGGTTCATAGAAATCAACTGAAAAAATATGTTAAGAAACCCTATATTTGTATTTATAATAAAAATAAAGATGAAAAGGTTGTAAATATTAAAAATGAAGAAAAAATAAAAAGAATTAATGAACAAAACTTAAACATGGGTGCTGAGGGAAATAGACAAGAAAAGAAGATTTTAAGACCGAAAAAATTTGTATCATATAAAGAGTAAATAAATAAAATATATATGCAAAGTAAATTTAATGATATAAAAACTTGTATGAAATAAATTTTGTATCTAAAAAAGGAGGTAGTGTTATGGAACTCTTCTCAACATTATAATTAAGAGTATTAGTATGTAAGAGAACAACTTTGTATTTAGTTGTAAGTTAGTTTTAAGTCAGTCGAATAAACGATCTTGTCGGAAGCGGACCAAGTCTTTCTTTTTTATATAAATAAAGAATATAACAGCAATTAAACATATCTCAAACTAAAAAAGATATATGAAGTCATAAACAAACCAAAAACTTGCAAATCTAACAGCAAATTTCGATATTTTTACTGATTAACGATTTTTTTTTGAGATAACAATCAAACAGCATTACGATGATAGAGAACACGAAGAAAGTGGGTGGCACAATTCTGTCTGTTTGTATCTGGATCTACTGCCTAAGCCAATGATGCTACTTCTTCATATTTTGAACTTTAAGTTTTTTGGTAACTCTCCATAGGGGTACATTGAAATTTGTGCTTAGCTCTAAAAATAACGGTACTTGTCATACAACCGTTACGAAAAAGCCTGTTTCTCAAAAACGGCTCCAACGATTTTGGATTTTTAAAAAAAGATTCAAATTTTCTTGAAAATTCAATATTTCAAAAACGGGTTGATGAACTATTTTGAAATTTCAGTTTTAAATGTATATTAATATAATATACAGGGTGTCCTGTAAATAATGGATAACCTTGCAACTGGTTGTAGCAGGCCTTATGACCTTTCCAGAAAAAAATATAAAAAAAATATTTTCCCTGTGGTTACTATGTTATAATGTTTTTTCCAAAAGTTGTTAACAAGTACTACTTTCCTCGAATACGTGAACGCTACGACCATGAATGAACAATTTTTACTATTTTTATATTTTTGTATTATTCTAGAATAACTGTTGTAATAGATGGGTGGTAAAATTTAACAGTAGTTATTGCATTTCTTTAATTATAATTTTTTAAAATATTTTTTTCAGTACAAAAATGTATTTTCGAAAAAGTTTGACCACCTTTAATAAATTAAAATTGTATGAGAACATGAGTGGCCAATTGCTTAAAAAAGTTGTCTATTTAATGCACTTTTCAAAATGGTATAACACATGCTTGTGTATTAACGAAATAACCAAGAAAATTTGTCAATCATCTAATGAAGCTGCTTTTAACATTTTGGCAAAATGTTTATCAAAATGTTACAATAACCTCCAAATTTGGGTTGGGCAAAGATTTTCTCTTTTGATGTGTAAGGGGGTTCAGTGCAAGTATAAAACTCGATTTTAGGTGTTGAAAGACCCACCATTTGACCAGCATATTGGAAAACGAGTTCTAAAATGTTTTCCATGGCAACTTATATTTTATTAGTCTTAGAAAAAAAAACTTTGGTACAAATTTGTAGCAAATTCAATTCTCTTCAATTTATGTTAACACACTTTTTACCCTAAAGTTATAAATAAAAAAGTTATAATCAAAATTTAAACATTGAAAAAATTCATATGTTCACAAAATTGGCATACCAAATTATTTTTTTGAAAATATTACAAACATTTTATAGGTACCTATATACAAATTTAATTTTTAAGAAAACGGCTCCCCGTTTAAAATTATTTATTTTGCATATATTAAAATTTTTTCAAGTAATCAAATGGCATACTTCTTTTTGAACTCTAAGTTATTTATCAGGCTGTTTATGCAATTAAAAGAACGATTTAAATGCTTTTTATACTTTTTCCATAATTACTTGAATATTTTAAAAGTTCTTAAGCTCCACACAACTTGAACATAAGAGCAAGTACGTGCGATCAAGTCGTGCATTTTATTTTTAAATTGGCACTCCCGCTAAAATGGGAGGAAATAGACCCCTTTCCGTTAAAAGTTTTTTTTGTCTTTAAAATATCCAAAAATACTTTCCAAATGTATTGATATTGGAAAAATAATGTAGGTACAGATAAATCAACGAATATAAAAGTAGGCGTTTTAATAGGAGGCGTGTAAAAATGTGGGTTTGATAATACCTAAATATTAATATGAGAGCAAATGTTCAAAATTTAAGGTCCCATTTTTACAAGCCGAATTGATGCCAACTTTTATGGCATCTGGCCACACTGTGCATTGGGAAAAACTTCAGCCTTCTAGTCTCATCCCTTAATCAAATACTAATTAAATTCAAAGGACCATTGCATAGTTGTCAAATATTAACGATTTTTTCTTTTAACCGAAAGGAATGTGTAACGGAAAATTGAAATTGTTTTTCACGAATTTATCCTCTAAGTCTAAATCATCATCTGGGAGTATTTTTGAGTAGATTCAGTTTACACACATAACATTCATACACATACAAATGTCGTGTAAATAAATAAATAAATAAATTGGGTGGCGCAACAGTTCGTGGAGAACCAGGGCCTAGTGACTAACAACTCACAACCATTCCTGTGTGCGTGTTTGTTGGAATGGAGGGGACCTACAGTTTTTTGCCGAGTCCGAACGGCTAAATGAGTTGCACTTTTTCATGACAAGTATATTCTTGGAGGATTTGTCAGTTCCTCGCAAGAGGCAGTACCTCGAATAAAACATTCTGTTTTTAGGTGGCACGGCTGGAAATCGAACCCTCACCTTCGGCATGACAGTCCTACGCACTAGCCATCAAGCCACGAGGTACTACAAAAATGTCGTGTAGTGTCGGCATAAATAATACAACACAAACAGTACTGTCCTATTTCGATTTGTCGGGGAATTAGCGCATGTATGAGTGAATGCAAACTAGAAAGATCTCATCATTTTTTGAATACAACATGAAAAAATGCAAATCTTTTGGCAGAAATAGCAAATATTTTTAACAACGAAAAACGACATAAGTTATAAAAAATCAAAAAAATAAACTGAAAACAGTATCTACACACATATTTCGAAAACGACACGATCCAACGTTGTTTTAAAAACTCTTTATTTTAAAAATGTTAAGCAATTTCTCATTCTTCTCAAAAACCGCTCCTACAATTTTTACAATTTTAATAACAAATTATTTGTGATAAACTGATAAGTGATAACGTTAGTAAAATTTTTACTGGGCAACTAAACTGTGTATACTAACCATTGTATATCCAATCTATAGTATTCTCATGAAACACGATTTTGTAGGTAGACATTTGGTCGATAGGTTCGCTGTGATTGCCTTACCGAGATCCCTTAACAAAAATTAGTATTACATTTGGACGCATAGATGGCCACGAGCTTTTTTTCTTCATGAGAATACTATAGAATTTAAATACAATGTACTAACATTATCTTCCATAGAACGATAGATTTATCATTTTATATCACATTATCAGCTTAACGGATTTAAATTACTTTTTTTTTATATAAACTTTTTTAAAATAATCAAATAATATTGTATAATAGAAATTTTCAAAAAAGATTTTTTTTTTTAAATATATTTTTCGAAATTCGATGTACATAATCACAAATTCGGGTTGATAATTTTTGTTTAATCTTTGACGGTGTCCATACCAGCTTCATGTGAGACGACTCATTTTGACGTCGCTTATTCTTATCTCACTCTCATATCTTGGAAAGAAAGAGATGGCCAAGTGAGGCAGAAGTTTTTAAATTTTTTGTAAAAATGTCTGCTTCTCCTCGTCATCTCTTTCTTTCCAATAAATAGGAATGGGATAAAAAAGAGAGACGTCAAAATGAGCCGCCTCACGTGAAGCTGGTATAAACCACAGTACACATAGGTATCTAAGGCACAGTACACATATTCAAGGTAATATCATAAGCGTTTTCATTTTTGTTCAGTTCTGCGCATCCATCAAAATCAGTGGAAAATGGTGAATCCCGTGACCCCAACTCGTTAAACATCAAAATTTGTTGTGTGTTATGTGTTCATTTGTTACTTATATACTAGATACTATTGCTTAAGCTTTTTAGTGTTTACTAACATTAAAATTATCCTTTTGTGTTTGTTTTCTTCGTTGTTGTTTTTTAATACACTCGGTAAACGTCAACATTTTATTTAATTATTTTACTAAACAACATTTCTTCCTGGTTTTTAGTGTTATCTAAATTATCGTTTTGTATTTGTTTTTTCGTTGTTGTTATAATACAGCGGACGGGGTCACGTAAGGCTGCCATTTTGAATTTCTTCTGACAGTACTCATTTCTGACACTAAAATCCAGGAAGAAATGTTGTTTGCATGATAAAAATAATTACCTAAATAAAATGTTGACGTTTAACGAGTGGGGGTCACGGGATTCGCATTTTCCACTGATTTTGATGGATGCGCAGAACTGAACAAAAATGAAAACGCTAGTGGCTACCTTTAATATGTGTACTGTGGGTATAAACACCATCTAATGTTCAGCTTTTTTCATGAAATTACATATTTTAATCAAAATAAAGTTCAATATACTTGATACTAGAAAAACACCAAGTACAAGTACCTTTTCAAGTGTTTTATGCTAATGTTGTTTTCGTTCCGGTGTAAAATTGGTATTCGCTAAAACTTGCCAAATGCAAAAAAATAGTACTTGATAAAAAAAGTAAAAGCCGACCGTAAGATTACCTATCTCATCGCGGCCTTGCAAAAATTGGATGCCAACCGATAGCTTAGTCAAAACATTTACAAAACTAATGATCGGACAAACTTTATTTAATCGCAATGGTTAGAAAATGCAGTTTTCAGAATATACCTATATAATATAATATAATGTAATATAAACTACTTTACAAAAGGGGTATCAAATAAAAGCTAAGAATGTCCTCTACACGATACTAATGGTCGGACTTACTTTTTTGGCTGTTGCTACGAGTCCGACCACTTTTCTAAAATTAGGAATAAAAAACATAAAGCTGTAAAATGCTTTTTATTTCAACTCAATACGACAACTCGTCACAAAGATACAGCTCTTCAAAAAACGCTAACAAAAATTGAAAAAATATTTGTTCCTTTAATTTTGTTGACTAGTGTATTTTACCTGTTGTACCTGAAAAAAAGTCATCATTACATAAAAAGGACTATAACTTCTTTTTGGGTGGTTGTATCATTTTGAATTTAGTTTCATTAGATTCAGCGTTAAAAACTACCTTTAAAGCATGTATCATATGATCAGATTTCACCCAAACAAATATTTAAGTTTGATAGACCTCCAAATTCTCCCCGTCTGCACCTCTTCAAATGCATTTACACAAAAAGCCAATGCAGGGATTTTGGGGGACTTTGGATATGTTATAGAGGTTGCAATTCTGCGTCGATTCCAATTTTAATATTTCATGAATTAATTTTTTCAAGGTTCCCCATACGATTTGTGCTATTTTTCCTGGTCTATAACTATCACGACAGATTGAGGACAGTATTGTAGTCATGACAAAGAGTGGCTTCTCGACGCAAATGATAGCTAAGAAGCAAAAAATAGGCCAATTGGAGGTCATAAAAGTCCAGAAAAGGCGAGCTATTGTTCCTGAGGCACAAGTCAGAGGCCGCAAATAATGCTCTGATTAGGTCTTTTAGTATTTGAAAAAATTTTAAATTACGAAAACTAATTTTTTTTCTAGGAATAATTTTTAGTGTTCCTGTTGTTGTTTTCATTAATTTTATAATTTTTGCTAATTTTTCGTACCAGACTGTTCAATGATATGAATTTTTGATCTGAATATGATTGCAAAAACTGAAAATTCTAGAATATCGTTGAACAGAGAAAACGGCTAAATTTGAGCCCTTTCAAATTTGAACCCATAAATCTTGAGTGCATGCATGGACTACTTTACTTTTTCTTACTATCGCATGTCCCTATCAATAAAATTACGGTTAATTTGTGCTCGATGTTTTAAGGTTGATTTCTAAAACCAAAAAAAAGCCCGAAAAAACCATAATTATATTAGGTAATTTGTTTGCGTCATAAACATAACAAATACCTACCCTACATACATATGTATATACCTACATAAACTACCGTTCATTCGAGTGCGGTTAACCGTTATAGCTCCGAACTAAGGTGAGCAAATAATTGTTTGCAAATGACATTAAAGAAAGCATACAATTTAGGAGAGAATAAGAAAATGCACAATCTTGAACTTCTGAACTTGAAAAGGGCTTAAATTTCCACATGAATTTAAAGAAATGATAATAAAGCGTGTAATGACGATAAGATTAAGATTTTGTGTTTTCTTATTCTCTCCTAAATTGGATGCTTTCTATAATGCCATTTACAAATATTCATTTGGTTACCTAACTACGGAGTTATAACAGTTAATCGCACTCGAAAGTTGTGTAGCTATTCAAATGAACGGGAGTGTATGTACTTATGTTAGCATTGGGAAAAAGTACCTACCTACTTGTTTATTTCAAAACTTTGAAAAAATCGCTAAGGCTTAGGATATGTTCAGTCGCCAGGCCAGGCACGCCCAGGCATATATGACAGTTGACAACAGTTTTCTTGGACAAACTTACATTTTGTATGAAAGATAAAAACTAAAAATTTATTAAAAGATAAATAAAAGTTCCCTCACATAAAATTATGATATTTATTACTTTGAACCATAAATCTACTGAGTTAAAGCATCCGCGTGTGAAAGTTCGAGCTACCGAAATCGAGTTGAGCCCTTTTTTTTTAGTTAATTCTTTAGCCCAAAAGAAAGGTCGTGGTGACTTTCTATTACAGTAGCACGCCTACATTGTTAATTTTTTTTATAGTGAGAGAGGGGTCTAAATAGAATAACAACTATAAAATATTATAGTAAATAAACACATTTAAATGTGATTAAGAAAAAAATTTGTGATTTTTTAGTAGGAACATTTTTGCGAATAACATTTTTTTTTGTTCAAGGCTAAGGATTAATAGTATGTAATTACGTTGCCTGGCACGCTTCGCGGTTTCTCAGAATTTGAGCTCCCTGTTGGGTTCTTCTGTCCCGCTCACGCGACTCCATCGCTCCTTACAGTTACAGGTTATGTTTGTAGGTACGTTGCCTGGCACGCTTCGCGGGTTCTCAGAATTTGAGCTCCCTGTTGGGGTCTTCTGTCACGCGACTCTCTATCGCTCCTTACAGGTTATGTTCAGTCGCCTGGCGACTATGTTAACAGTTTTTTGGACAAACATACATTTTGTATGAAAAATGAAAACTTAAAAAATTAATTAAAAATATGAATAAAAGAGCGAAAAGGTCTGTAGAAATTTTAAACTTTATCGGAATTTTGGCTATCTTATGTTTTTTGATTGGAGTGAGTCAGTTGTGTTTACATTACTTTGTTTCTGAACAATAGAAGTCGGATACCGGACTCAAATACAAATGAACCGGAGGAACTAGTCCAACGTGAACACCGTCACACAATTTGTCAGTCTTTTTTTTTTAAGTGAAGAAATAAAATCCTTTTCCAGTTGAAAAAATAATATTAAAAAAATTTAGACTAAAATTAAAGGAGTATAAGTGATATAGGTCATGGGTGCCATATTTAACGGATAAAAATCAAACTTCGATACCTACCTACAACAGGTAAAATTTTCGACGGTAAACCAACATGCTCAAACCCTACATACCTACCTGTCCAGGTTTTCATACATAACGACAAAATCAGTAATTTGATATGAACCAATACTAATTATATCTAGATGATCTATTTGAGTGTTTTAACAACGACTTAAGCCCTCAATGTACCTATGAAAATACATTTGTAATTATTTCTTGACCTCAAAATTAAAGAAACAAACATACTAGGTAGGTACCTTTTGGATGAAACAAATATTTAAAACTTACCATCTTCTTCAGCAGGGTGCTGCTCAGCTCCAATGCAACTTATTACCACAAACACATAATATATTGTCCATTGTAGGAATTTTGCATTCCAAAATGTTTCAATTTTTTTAAATTTCCTTTCATTTAACCAACTCATTTTACTCGTTATAACAGAAGAATTCACTTCACTTTTAACTGGTAATATTTAGTGCTTGTTTTATTAATTTTGCATAAAACAACCGAGTTTTAAATCGTCAAATGCATTTTTGTTTCTTTTTTATTGATATATACAACACATTCCCCCTACTCCCGAAAACGATATAAGGGAATTAAAAGAACATGTATGTAGGAAAGGTATACTGGGTATGTATATTATGTACTTCTAAAACTTGTAGGGAGTTCTAAAGCATTTCTTTTTACAAACAAATTGCATTTGCTGGTTTTTACAGATCAACATTTTGTTGGTAAGCTAATTCCCACGGCAATTGGAAATAATAAAACCAAAAAAAAATTAAACACTATCCAGTAATTTTTTATATTATTTTGAGCACGACCTATATACAACGCAGCATTGCAGAGAAACAACAAATTCAAACAGACAGCGAATAATTCATTCATTTATCAATTACTCATTCAACTAGCCTCTCCATATTTAATTTTACGAAAAAAAGATACTCCAATTAGAAATAACAATTTATTCCCAAGTCTGTTTAAATTGGATTTTTTTATTATTTAAATCAAATCCACCTCGAACTCGAATACTTTCCCTTATATACTTTTTATTTGTATACTATTCAAATAGTACAGTGAGAAATATGAAAGGGATAGAAAATGTAGTACCTATATAAAAAAAAAGAACCTTCAGTAAAGGTATGATAGTTTGAATGATTTCATTACACCGTGTCTCCACGAGCAATATTTCATCGGTTACCAGCTGCCACTTTTCATCGAAGGAAAGATCACAGTAGTAGGTGTGTTTGGTAACTTGTAATTTCTTGCAAATTTTCACAAAAGATCCGACCCAGTTAATTCACAAATGAAATTGTTATCAAACTCAAATGAAAGGTTATATTGAGCGCGTTATGTGAGTATAATAAATATTTCCAAAATCGTAAGAGGCTATAGGAAATTTGAGAGAATTTCGCTTATTTTGTTGAAAAAACGGCCTTACTTACACCCCGACTCCACAGGAGATAATTTCTCTCCAACTATATCTGATATTTATATCTTGACTTGTCTTCTATCTACGCTGGGCAAATCATGTTTTGATATTTCATTATTCCATATCATGACAGCACGAGAGTTTGATGGCTGTTTTTTTGCGCACAAATAATTGAAAATATAAATCGTTTTTGTTATTATAAGTTTTAAGAGCCCTACAATGATCTATGTTTATTGTTATAGTGAAGAAGTCATTTTTCACTGAGTATTGATCATTCGTATGCTCTTCAATGTCATTGTCAATGAACATTGACGACATTGATGAGAAACAAAAGTGATTTGGTTTTCTTCAATGTAAATGTCATTTGCTGGCCATTATAAAAAGAAAAGTTGGATTTTCGGTTTAATTCTCGCGCATTTCAAGAGACCAACACTTTTTTACTACTCAATTTTGCTATGCCTTCATTTTTATATGCAGATACACTCAATGCAGCACACTCGCAGCCAATGTATACAATTTTTAGTAAAATTACTGTCAATTTTCATTGATACGTGTGGTGGCATTATTGCATCAATGTTTTTTGACAGATAATGTTTTCAATAATTATTGTCAATGAATATTGATCGTATGATGGGCCCTTTAGTGTGGTAATAATTAGAGCCTTTGTTAATAAAACGATTAAAAATAAATTACAATCCAGGCAGTTACACACCAGTTTTATCTCTAGCAAAAAGTTGCTTTTGTCAGCACTGTAATTACCTACTTAACTTTTATTTGGCTGCTTTCCTGATTGTGAATTTATAACAACACGCAATTTTCAAAAATTTGTCCAACGAAAGCGAAACCGAATGAAAGAAAATGCACAAAAAATAAATTTCCATTTGCAGAAGAAAAAACTGTTATGCTACATTTCCACCTAGCGCTAATCTGAGATTTAATGAGATTTACCTTAAATCTCCTTTAAATCTCGTAGATTTACCATACAAATTTATTTCGTAAATCTTGAAGATTAGAAATTAATCTTGTTAAATCTTCTTAGGACAAATAGTTTTACAAATCGAACTAACCTATTTTTACATGGTGCTGAATGATTCATTCGAGACTCGCATTCAGTTCTTCATTGTTTCACACGAATCAAACATTCTGTCTCATTCGCACTTCATAAGAAAAATTGGAACGCCATTTGCATTTTTGAAGGTGCTGTCAAATTTAATCTTTTTTAAATCTTTTTGGGGGGTGCAAACATCAAAAAGATTTATTAAATCTAATCTGAGATAAACCTTTGGTGGAAACATAGCATTAACAAATGGATATGGATAGATATAAAAAATAATGAGAGCAAATCAGACAACAAGCAAAAAAATCTTCATCTGTCAAAATTAATGTCAGCGATACCTGTCAAGATATAATCGCAGATAGATATCTCTGACATCCCAACAAGAGATGATACGGAGTGACTATCCATTGGATATCTACTGTCAAAATCTATTGGGTGTTTCCACCGCACAAAAATATTTTAAGAAGATTTATTTTGACAGCACCTTTAAAAATACAAATAGTGCTTCGTTTTTTCTTAAGAAGTGAAACTGAGAAAGAATGTTTCATTTGTGAAAAACTGAATTCAGTTACAAATGGATCATATCAAATCTAAGATAAGTGTTACTACGTTTCCACCGAATACTAAACAGAGATTCAATAAGATTTACCTCAAATCTTCCTTAAATCAAGATCTACCATAGTCCCTGATCACACTTGAAGAAAATCAAGCATTTTCTGCGTTTTGTGAAGGTGAGCGGGGTAACTTGCAGAAGAGGAAGGGGGATGAAATATTTTAAAATATTTGAAAATATTCGGTGTAGAAAATTGACGTTCTCTTTTGTGTTGCTTCTCCTATCCAATCCAACCAATCAAATCGTGTCTTTCATTATGAAAATACGAAAAACACAGAGAGGAGAACAAAATCTGTAGAATAATTTTCTTCACATCTGAACACTTTCGTTCTTCACGTGTAAGCAAGCACATACGAATTGTGTTCGTTAATTTACACGATTAGGCCTGGTTCACACGTTTTTTTATCGTATTCGGTTTTTTCCGCACAAATATCAGGTCTGTTCGCGTACTACCCAAAACTGCCAATTTCTACCCATTTTAGCCCAAAGTTCTGTCAAAGTTCATATAAAAAAAATGATATTGACAGAACTTTGGACTAAAATGGGCTGTTTTGGGTAGTACACGAACAGAGGTAATGGGTGTTCACATGATATTTATATTTATGGCCAGTTGCACCGACCTCTTTTAAATATTTATTGCTTCGTTTAATTTTAAAATGACATTTATCGGTTGCACCAACCACTTCTAAATCCAACAGGCCAATAAACGAACCAATAAACTAAAATTCCATTTTCCTCCAGATAAATTTTAAAAGCGAGTTTAAACGAAGATGTCTAGGTACATTTGTAGGTACAAACAAAATAATTCAATTTTCTTTGACGGAATATTGTTAATTCCAAATTAAAATAACGAAAATAACAGGTGCAGGCATTTTGTTTCCTATTTATAATTCACTACTTAAATAAATAAATTATTCCAGAAAAATTATAGACTGGCCATCATGTGTTCATCTGATAACGAACTTAACCAAAAAATGGCGAGACGTCGCGTCGGAGTTGTTCAGGTTCACAGAGAAATCCATTTTCTGAATTCGATGACGTCGCTTTAAAATATTTTTTCATAATTTCCAAGAGTGTGTCGAAAAAAATATTAGTGTTGTTTAGTTGGTATCTATTTCAATAGTTTCATAATTTCTCTAAAAAAAAAAGAAATAATAAATAATAATAAAAAAACACCAAGATGGCGCATTCGCATTGTCTGTATCTAATGAGAATAGGTACCTTGTTTCTGTTTGTTGTGTATTCACATTTTCTTTATTTCTATCTCACTTGCACTGGTTATATTTTTTGTTCAGTTTAATAAACATATGATAAAATCCAGGGGTGGTTCATGAACTGCATTTTAGCTAAAAAATGCGCAAAATAGATTGGTGCAACCCAAATAAATTTATTATGTCCAGTTGCACCAAAATTCACTAAAAGCGGTTTTTGCTAAAATGGAGTTAAAATTTATCGGACTAATAAATTTATTTGGGTTGCACCAATCTATTTTGCGCATTTTTTAGCTAAAATGCAGTTCATGAACCACCCCTGGATTTTATCGTATGTTTATTAAACTGAACGAAAAAATGTAACCAGTGCAAGTGAGATAGAAATAAAGAAAATGTGAATACACAATAAACAGAAACAAGGTATTCTCATTAGATACAGACAATGCGCCATCTTGGTGTTTTTTTATTATTATTTATTATTTTCTTTTTTTTTAGAGAAATTATGAAACTATTGAAATAGATACCAACTAAACAACACTAATATTTTTTTTTCGACACACTCTTGGAAATTATGAAAAAATATTTTAAAGCGACGTCATCGAATTCAGAAAATGGATTTCTCTGTGAACCAGAACAACACCGACGCGACGTCTCGCCATATTTTTTGGTTAAGTTCGTTATCAGATGAACACATGATGGCCAGTCTATAATTTTTCTGGAATAATTTATTTATTTAAGTAGTGAATTATAAATAGGAAACATAATGCGTTCACCTGTTATTTTCGTTATTTTAATTTGGAATTAACAATATTCCGTCAAAGAAAATTGAATTATTTTGTTTGTACCTACAAATGTACCTAGACATGTTCGTTTAAACTCGCTTTTAAAATTTATCTGGAGGAAAATGGAATTTTAGTTTATTGGTTCGTTTATTGGCCTGTTAGATTTAGAAGTGGTTGGTGCAACCGATAAATGTCATTTTAAAATTAAACGAAGCAATAAATATTTAAAAGAGGTCGGTGCAACTGGCCATTAGTCCGATAAATTTTAACTCCATTTTAGCAAAAACCGCTTTTCGTGAATTTTGGTGCAACTGGACATTATTCGTTTAAAAATCGAATAGCTGCAGTATAATGAAAATGTATGGAAAAGTTTGATTTTGTGAAGTATTTTATTTTTATCTTTTTAAAGAAAAGGGCCACTGGACGACGATACGCAGAAATTTGGATGGATGATAGAAATTATTGATTTAGGCCGTGTGCCAATTGCGTTAAAATTCTGGTTAAATTTGATCCCAGTTAAATGTTATCCCTTTTTATAGGGGTGAGTAAAATTTAAGGTTTTTGCTGTGTCAATTGGATTAAATGGGATTTTTTTTTTTAACATTCACTTCCCATTAGTTTTGTTGTTGCATTTTTCTCAGTAATGATAGTTCGCAAACAATTCAGTTTGCAAAATGAATGAATCATCTGAAAAAGTTTTTTCAATAAATATTATTCTTTTGCATTATCAAGGATTTATTCAAACTTCTTCTTGAGTGCATACTTAAATTTATTATAAGGTTTTTGTCTATATTTCTTAATGCTTTCATTTAATTTTAGTTTTTTTTTCCATTTTTCATCTTTCCCGATAGGATTCATGACTTCATGATAGCAAAATAAAATATTTATCTACATTCATCTCCCTCACTTGTTGATGAGCATACCTCGCGTTCGGCAGGCTAAACGATAGGCTATCCATAACCCAAAAAATTTTCAGATACCTTGAGTTGTTTTTGCATTAGCTGACATCAGCTGTTTTTTACAAGGGATTACAACAACACAAACAAATCCGGATCGCTTAAGATACGCAGCCGAACGCACCCATAGACATGTCAAAAATTAACCACCGGCTAAAATTTTAACGAGCTCCTGAGCAGGTTAAATTTTGACGTCTATATTCACCTCAGCAATGTCAAAATTTAGCCATGGGATCAAATTTAACCAGGATTTTAACGCAATTGGCACACGGCCTTAAATATGAATTAAAAAATAAGAGTTCTAGAATACCGTTGGATGGAGATAACGGCAATATCTAAGCGCTTTCACATATGAACTCATATCTCTTACCCAGCGGCTCCATTAGCAATATTTGAGGCAATAAATTGCCTCACTCATTGCTATTGCCTTAAATAATGCAAATGGAGACGCTTTGTCAATGGCAATGGCAATATTGCCTAGAAGATGAGAGGCAATTATTGATTTCCATCTTAAAGGCAATAAATTGAGGAAAAATGGGATTCCCGGTAATTGTGAATGGCTTCTTTATTGATTTTTTTCAATTAAATCGTAGAATATGAGAACGCACATGACAAAATATAGTGAATTAAAATTTAATTTTATTAAAAACAGGGGATTTGAACAGCATTTGCAGTCAAATATTTCTATACACACACAGCCTTATTCATAAACGCATCATAGCTTGTGCATAGTGCTATGTACTTGTTATAATGCATCTGAACGCAAAAACCTTATTCATAAAACTTATGCAACGTTACATAGACTCATTATAAGCTAAACGAGTTTGGAGGTTGAATAGTGGCAACATAAGGATATTTTAGTATCAAAATGTCACTAACACACACAAAAGTGAAATATTTTGATATGCGCACATATACATATCTATACCTATTCTTCCCAATAAAAATGTGAGCAAAGAAATAATGAAATAAAACAACAAAACAGATTATTTTCTCAAAAAAACTAATTTTCTTTTATTTATGCACATATGTAAATGCGTATCTACAATAGATAACACAATGAAAATAGCATAGAAAAACAAAAATAGAGAAACTAAAAACAATCCAACCGGTGGCGGCAGCGCAGCAGGAAAACTGGGGGTTGTTTTGTTTTTTTTTATAAAAATTCACTGAGAGTAAATGGAATGGAATTGCTATGAGTTTTTATCGAAACTTTTATTTATTTTTGCTAAAAATGAGTAATGACACAAGAAAACTACAAAATTATAATATTATAGACACAGAAATTGAAAAGACCGAACTGGAAGCATTTTTCTTTTATTGATTTTTCACAAACAGCTGATGTTTGTTTATGTGAAGTTGAAGTAAAACGTAATAGATTTCCTCTTTGTGGTACTTTATTTGACACAAGCGTTGCATAACTAAAATGGATGGGGAAATTTTTTATGAATAAGGATTTATGTAACGTTACATAGTGGCTACATAAATCCTTATGCAGTGCATAACTATTCATCTGTTTAGCGCATTCTAATGAATAAGGCTGACATTTTATAATTGAAATTGCCTGGCAATGAAAATGCCCACCCAAGCAATAAATTGCCATTCCTATTGCAATTGCAATTGCCTCAAAAATTGCCAATGGAGCCACAGCGTTATAGTGCATTGATGAATTTTCTTGTTGTTTTTGAATGTCACATACAAATATAATTACGGTTATTTTGATACCTCATTCATTATCCTACGTGCTATACAAGCGCCACAATTTTGATTTTAAATTGATCGAAAAATCAAAACAATTGCATTGAAATTACCTGCTTGGACCATTTTCCACGACCATCCACCAGCGGGAAGATCCCGTTATCTACATGGAATTTTTTTTAATAAAATTTAATATGGATGGCTTTAAAAAATTATAGCTCCCGTTCTACTGATTGGATCTTCAAGGTTAAGGTCTTTAAAGAAAGCTGACATAAGCGGCTATGTTGTGTCAAGAAATCATTGAGGAGGGGCAAAAATGTTCATACTAAAGGGGTGAATAAAGCCCAATTCAATTCCTTTTATTTTATTCTAATTTCAAATGTTGTACCTCGTATGAAAGGTACAAGAGATTTTTAAGGAGATTAAAAGAAAACGTCAAAAAAATCTCCAGCAACTTGTTTCTTCGTGTGAAAGGGGACTAACCATATCAGTCGATTAATTTTTTTTTGTGTGCATCGGCTTTTCTCTCCACTGAAGCTCATTCGATGCCAACGAACAAAAACCCAACGTGGATTTAATCCGTGTGAACGAGACTATATAAAACTATACGCCACTGGACGACGATACGTCGCAGTTCTTTCGTTTGTGATGTGTAAACCAGAGAATATGAAATAAAGAAGTCAATCCTCAGCTGTCAATTTGATTTGCCTACAAGCTGGAAGCGAACAGCTGATGTATTAGATTTGCAAAGTATTAGTGAAAAGCAGTGCAAAACGCACACATAGAATCAACTAGTCATTCAGCACATCATTCAGCACAGGTCTTGTTGTTGTTGCAATTCACATCTATTTCTTCGACACGAAATGAAAATACAAATACAACAATGTAAACAAATGGGTTTTGGGGGGTGAAACGTACGAAGGATTGGCTTCTTTATTTGATATTCTCTGGTGTAAACATCTTAGCGCTCGCCGCGCTCGGTATGGGTAAAATTGAAAATCGGTTGTAATGGATATGGGCTCACGGTTCCGTTTGGAACCATTTTGTTTGTTGTAGGTAAGTAGAACCATTGAATAATTACATATAGAAGTGGACACCGAACATTTCTCAATTGACTATACGCCCCATCAATTCGGTGGTGGAAATAAGAAGCTCAAATTTCCTTTTCATCATTGAATTTCCAAACCCATTAGTGGATGCAAAATGTCTTATTAGATTTTTTTAACATGGAGATTCGGAGGGATATTTGAGTCTGGCATAGAATGAAGACAACAACAATAATAGTGGGGTCGCTTAGCGACAAATTTCGAGATGATGTGTTTTTGCCGGACAAAAGCACCAAATTTTTTTTAGGTACTACTTAGGTCCATAGCTTGAGATTTAGGGTAGGACCCATCTCGGCGGTCAGCCATCTTGGATTTTAGAGCCGCCATTTTGAAATTCAGGTATACCTATTATTAATATCTCGGCTTCTAAATCACTTAGGATCCCAAACTTGGTGTCTAGGTATACATTTTTGGGGTCAGGGAATACAACCACATATTTTTCAAATGTTAAAGTTTGCAAATATACGTAGGGGGCATGGGGGTCATGACCCCCTTGCTCCAAGACAATCAAATATTATATTTAGGGTCGGATAATGTGTATACACAAGTTGAAAATGTATCTGACTAAACTTATCCAAGGAGGGAAATGAGGGGTCATGACACCCCCCCCCCCTCAGCGCCCAGGAAAAAGTATAAATACAAAACAAACTTCATTTAAACACACAGAAGTGCAAAAACTGACGCGACGTATGGCTAGCCCAAATTATTTCATAACCGTAATGTTACCTTTTATGAGACCATGGTAATATTATTCGCGAAGGCTGTATGTTTTGTCGTATCGAGTTTTTCTGAAAGGAAAATGAATAAGTTAAATGCAAATACAAAATGCAGATTTTCATCATCTTGGACTCCGTTCAACAAGAAAACAGAAATAGAAAAAATCTTAAAATATCATGTAGATGATCATAAATCAAATTTAAAATTTAATTTCTTTGTCAGCTGTTTTAAGCAATATCTATGTTTTGGTTAGTTGTCTTAATGCGACCATTTACGCAAGATTTTTCTAAGTCCCCTATTACACGATGAGTCTTTGCCTCTGACTCTTTTCGAACATAATGAAGAATGGGTGTAGTAGGTGTATGATTCGTACTGTTGACACGGACGTGGTGGTAGTCCTCATTAGCAAGTTCCATCACCTGATGAACTTCTGCACAAATTTGAAGATTTCTGTTGTCTTTGGTACGGGCAGATCATTAAATTATATATACATCAATGCTATTAACGAGAAACTGAGCGTAAAAAAATCATTGGCCTCCCCGTATTTCACAGTTTTACGGGTTGCGATACAACAGCTTCATTTTTCGGACGAGGCAAGAAATCTGCGTGGGACGCATGGAATTGTTATCATGAGGTGACACATACCTTAACATGCATAGCATTACATCCCTACACAGAGCTTGATGGTGAACATTTAAAACGCTAGAACGCTTCACGGTTATATAATATGATAAATACAGTAATTCGAACAGTGTGAATGATGCCAGCAAGGAGCTGTTTTGTCAGAAGACTAAGACAGTGGAGAAACTTCCACCAACAAAAGATGCACTACTTCAACACTCAAAGCGGGCTGTATATATCAGGCAGGAGTATGGTGTACCAGTGAACACATTCAACAGTGTGCTCCTAGTCCGGAAGGCTGGGGCTGGACTCAGAAAGAAGAAGGTGGATCATGGGTTCCTGTATGGAACACATTACCTATAGCTTCAAAGGCAAGTACTGAATTGGTGAAATGTAATTGTAAGAGTCAAGAAGGATACACTGGTAGATATGCTTCCAAAGCTGCTCGTTGGAATTGAACTGATCTTTGTAAATGTCTATGCTTGAAGACGACATAAGCAATCCATATAGGTAGATCAATGCAATTCAACATCTTTCATATGTGATTTCTCTTGTATTTAAATTTTATATACTAATATGTATGTGCATGTAATAAATAAATAAATAAATTGGGTGGCGCAACAGCTCGTGGAGAACCAGGGCCTAGTGACTTACAACTCACAACCATTCCTGTGTGCGTGTAGTTGGCAGGAATAGAGGGGACCTACAGTTTTTGCCGAGTCCGAGTGGCTAAATGAGAAGCACTTTTTCATGACAAGTATACTTTTGGAGGATTTGTCAGTTCTTCGCAAGCGGCAGAACCTCGGATAAAACATTTCTGTTTTTAGGTGGCATCGAATCCACACCTTCGGCATGAGAGTCCTACGTACTAACCATCATGCCACGAGGTACTACATGTTCATGTATGTATGTACATGTACATATATCTTATTTCATTTTCAACCTTATGTCTTAGAATTACATATTTTTGTCACTCGATTTAATAATTGGATAGTTTGTTATTAATATATACTTATACAGCCTAACTTAAATGTATTTGCATTTAACTTATTCATTTTTCTTGCAGAAAAACTTGATACCACAAAACATACAGTCTTCGCGAATAATATTACCATGGTCTCATAAAAGGTAACATTACGGTTATGAAATAATTTGGGCTAGCCATACGTCGCGTCAGTTTTTGCACTTCTGTGTGTTTAAATGAAGTTTGTTTTGTATTTATACTTTTTCCTGGGCGCTGAGGGGGGGGGGTGTCATGACCCCTCATTTCCCTCCTTGGATAAGTTTAGTCAGATACATTTTCAACTTGTGTATACACATTATCCGACCCTAAATATAATATTTGATTGTCTTGGAGCAAGGGGGTCATGACCCCCATGCCCCCTACGTATATTTGCAAACTTTAACATTTGAAAAATATGTGGTTGTATTCCCTGACCCCAAAAATGTATACCTAGACACCAAGTTTTGGATCCTAAGTGATTTAGAAGCCGAGATATAAATAGTATACCTGAATTTCAAAATGGCGGCTCTAAAATCCAAGATGGCTGACCGCCCAGAAGGGTCCTACCCTAAATCTCAAGCTATGGACCTAAGTAGTACCTAAAAAAAATTTGGTGCTTTTGTCCGGCAAAAACAGATTTTCTTGCTAAGCGACCCTACTATAACAACCACTTTGGTTTGGAATACCAGATAGTAAAACTTGTCTGGTATGCCATCAGGCAAGGTCAAAGCACTTTCGGTAGACATAATGTTTTTCCAAGTGTTGTTTTTTATTTTGCTTGTTTTGGTTCTCATTCAGAGAATGAAAATATGGTGCCTCATTGGAATCACATGTATTCTCACATAGATAAGAAAAATAGATGGCATTAATAGGCGTTTTCCTTTGGAGGTGGCGAAGTACTTGCAAGTACTTTGCCAGCTTTTTTCAATGGAACACATCAAACTGCTTTCACATGTAAAATGTATCTACTCGCGCATGAGAGCATGTGCAGTTGGTAGTACTAGATTAGGGTTTTCATCTACTCGTAAGTACTTCGCCACCTCCAAAGGAAAACGGCTAATAAGAAACTCAATGGCTTAAACACACGTGCAGCCTTTTTCATGCAGCGAAATAAAATAACACAGATTCTTATGGGAGCAGAAAAACTCAAGAGCTGCATTCAGCTCAGAGCTGCACGATGTCTCTATTTCTAAATTTGCTGCGCAGCTCCGCAGCAATAAGTGGTTGTTCGTCGACCGCTGACCAGGTTCAGTGGAGAAAAGTTCCGTTGTGCACAAATAGCCTTCAAGTTGATCGATTAGAAAGCTTATAACTTCGGTTTTGATTGTCTGATCTTCAAAGATAAGGCTTTTAGAGAAAGGATAAATGTCAGGCTACATTTTTGTATAGGTAATTTGTTTTTAGAATATTTAATTTATTTCATACTAGAAAGCAGATTGAGTCCTACATCGGTTTGATTTTCACTTTTCAAAATGCAAATGTGAATGAAAAATTACACAATTTTGAAAAATTATGTTTAAAAAGTTATTGCCTCAATCCTCCTCTACAAATATGTAAATAGTTTTTTTATAGTTAAATCCAACGTGAGAGGCGGCAGGGCCACTTATCTAAATGTTCAACCTTAAAATTGGTTGTAATCCAAAAAAATAACAAAATCTTAAAAAAACTTCGATTTCCGTAGCTTAAAAAAAATTATAACTTTACTTCTAATGCTTGGATCTATCAGATTAAGATATTTTAATAAAGTGAAAATACAAAACTACATTTGTGTATAAAAATTATTTAGAAATACCGAAAAATTTCATACTAAAAGGCTGATGGAGTCTTTTGTATGATAAATATTTAAGTGTATGCACATGTGTCTTGAGTGCAGCTCTACTCGCAGCGATGCGTGCAGACCTGCTGCACATCTGTGTAAGGCATAAGGAAGGAAAAAGAAAGAATAGGCATGTGCTTTTATTTAAAAGCATATTTACGCAAAGCATGCTCGCACAACTGATAAGAACGAAGTCCGCACACTTTTAAGATTATATTACAATTTAATTTATTACAATTACAATTTAAACGGTAAATCCGTTTGGCTTAAAGTTTGATACAGAGCATTTTAATGTGATTTCCTATATCAAAAATTCTGAATTTTTGTTAAGGTTAACATAGAGCCAGACGCTGAGATAAATCAATTTAAATTATTTAATTTTTACGTGCGACTATATGTACATATTGTAATAACTTTCCATATTTGAACTATAACGACTCCGAAATGCAAGCAAACGGACACAATAAAGCTTACGGTCGCAGTGCAAACATACCCTTATTATCAATAATTATAGCAACTCTCAAACGAAGGAAGCGCCATCTGCCGGATTATAGCAGATTTGCCAGCTGTCAAATGAAAGCTTTTGAAAGGGAAATTATTGGGAAATTTCCCCTATGGAAAGCTCTGGAAGCAGAGACTAGAACGTTCTCCTTATTTCCAGAGTTTGGAAAACAAGTATAAAAGGCACATGTTTGAACGGCAGCGATACAGTTTGTTTTTAATCGTGAATGAATAAAGTTGGTTGTAATAAAAGTGAAAAGTAAAGTTTGTGAACTAATTCAGTGGTGAATAATAAATCGTTTTGTTTATAGTAAGAAAAGTAAAGTGTTTTATTTTGCGAAATAAATAAGTGGACGTTTTGAATAAAGTAAATAAGTTTTATTAACGAACCTGAGAAAATATTACATTGGTGTTAGAAGTGGAATAAAACTTATTTTATCTGTGCACTCAGTAAATTTATTGTGTGAAAAGTAAAAAACAAAAAAAAAAAAAAAGACAATGGGTAAATCTTTGAATGATTTAAATGTAGTGGAACTCAAGGCAGAACTGAATAAGCGAGATCTTCCTACTGCTGGAACAAAGAATGATCTTATAATTCGTCTGCAAGAAGATTTAAGAAGATGTGGAAAAAACCCGGACACGTTTATATTCGATATTGAAATGGAAGAACAGCAAGAACAAGTAAGTACATCGGGCATGACCAATATGCTGTCTCAGCTGCTCGCAAAATTTGAAGAACAAAAGAATCTTCTAGAACAGCAAAGCCAAGAACAACGCAATGAACAAAAGAATCTTCTCGAACGTTTCGAACAACAAAGTCAAGAGCAGAAGAATCTTCTAGAACAACAAAGCCAAGAACAAAAGTGTCTACTGGAAAAACAGACAAATATGCTAGAATGTAAGTTAGATGCCTTTGACAATAGAATTATTGCCCTTGACGAGCGTGTCGATAAACAATTTTCTTCTATCGATAAACAATTGTTAACTGTCGATCAACAATTGTCTAATGTCGATAAGCAATTGTCGACAGTAGAATCAAAGTTCGAAAAAGTGGAAGATAAAATCGAATCCATTACTAAGGAATTGGACAAAGTAAGAAAAATGATGGTTCGAGAAAGTTCTGGTGACTGTCCTAGGAGAAAGGAGATGCATCCCCCAACCTTCGATGGACAAACTTCTTGGTCAATCTACAAGAAGCAGTTTGAAGCAGCCGCAGCAACAAATGGCTGGGATGAGGAGGACAAATACATAGCTCTGACGCTTGCCCTCAGAGGAACTGCTGCTGAACTGCTGCAAACCATACCAGCAGATAAGAGTGGCAACTTCAGTGCTCTTGTTCAGGCCATTGACAAACGCTTTGGAGATGGCCATATGCAAGAAGTCTTCCGTGTTCAACTCAATACTAGAATCCAAAAGAGGGGAGAAACTCTGCAACAGCTTCAAGCAGACATCGAACGATTGGCACATCTGGCATATCCAGCTGCAGGAGATGAAATCATCAACCAATTCGCAACAGAAGCCTTTGTCCGTGCTGTATCTGACATCAACCTTCAGCGAGCAATTCGAACGGCTGGAAAACGCACACTCCCTGAAGCATTGGCGTTCGCCCTGACTATGGAAGCAGCAGAACAGGCTTCTCAAGGAGTTCATCGGGTAAGAGAACTAGAAATTGAGGAGTGTTCTTGCCAGAGAACTGCATTCCAAAGGAACCAGCGAGATGGACCTGCTCGATGCTGGAATTGTAACAAGACCGGACATCTTCAACGCCAGTGCAGATTGCCACCTAGAAGACCTACATGTCAACATTGTGGAAGCAGAAACTTTAACAACAACAATGTCAATACTCCTACTCGCCCCGTTTCTCAACCGGGAAACGAGTAAGAACCAACTTCGAGGGGCAGAAGCTGGTTTCTGGTATCGATGGCCCCAGAACCACCATCCAGGTCTCACAGACGAAACGAAACAACAAAAGTCTGACTGTGGAGGCAACACTAAACGGCAAGAAGCAAGTGGCTACGATCGACACCGGTGCCACTGCCTCCATTGTTCGAAAGGACTTGGTGAAGATGACGTGGCTGCATAACACCAACGCCTACCGTCTGAAAACAGCAACAGGAGAGGCAGCCAGAGTGTACGGGGAGGTTCGTCTAACGATTCGTTTGGCAGAACTAGAGTTTTCACATCTGTTTCTGGTAGCAGATATATGTGACGAGTGCATCGTTGGAATCGACTTCATGAAAGAGCATGGAGTAATTCTTGATATCGGGAAGCAAGTTCTTAAGTACCAAAATGTGGAAATTCCTATGGTTTATGGCAACGAAAACTCATCAACACTTCAGAAGTGTTCGTTTGGACGAAAATAAAGGGTGATTTGGGTAGCCATCGATATCTAATGGTGGAACCAGACTCTGAGCAGTCTTCCCAAAACATCATCCTTGGGAAGACACTTGTGGAACCAAAGAACAACATGGTGCCTGTACGCATACTCAACATCAAACCGTACGAAGTCAAGCTTAGAAAAGGAGAAGTTGTTGGAAGGTGTGAATCCGTATCCGCAATAACTAAAATTATAGAAGCTGACACACACAAATCTGTGGACCCTGGGAAAGTGAACTCTATGAAGGCAAAAATTCTGAAGTCATCCAAATTAAATGAACGTCAGCTAAGTGTTGCTGGAAGCCTCCTTCACGAGTACGCTGATATACTATCGTCACCCAGTGGGCAGTATGGTCGAACAAAACTGGTGCAGCATCGAATCGACACAGGAGACGCGAGACCTATTCGACAACCAGCAAGACGTCTCCCATTAGCCAAACAAACCGAAGTTGCAGAGATGATATCGACAATGAAGAGAGATGGGCTAATCGAAAACTCTAAAAGTCCTTGGGCATCCCCAGTTGTTCTTGTCAAAAAGAAGGACGGAAGTACTCGATTTTGTGTGGACTATCGGAGGCTGAACGATGTGACAAAGAAAGACAGCTACCCTCTGCCAAGAATTAGCGATACTCTGGATGCGATGGAAGGAGCTGAATGGTTCTCAACATTGGACTTAAAGAGTGGCTACTGGCAGGTAGAAATCCATCCAGAAGATCGAGAAAAGACGGCTTTCTCCACAGGAAATGGTCTGTGGCAATTTAAAGTGATGCCTTTCGGACTATGCAACGCTCCGGCAACATTTGAGCGTTTGATGGAGTGCGTTTTACAAGGACTTACTTGGAAATCTTGCCTAGTCTATTTGGACGATGTCATCGTTTATGGTAAGACATTTGATGAGCATTGTGGAAACCTTAAGGCCGTCTTCCAGAGGCTTCGAGAAGCAAACTTGAAATTGAATCCAGACAAGTGCGAATTTTTTAAGTCTGAGGTAAAATACTTGGGACATATCATCTCTTCCCAAGGAGTGAAGACTGATCCTGAAAAAGTTGACACTGTAAAGAATTGGCCAACACCACAGGATAAACATCAACTCCGAAGCTTTCTTGGTCTAGCCACGTACTATCGACGATTTGTGAAGGATTTTGCTGGAATCGCGAAAAGTTTGCACCAGCTAACAGAGAAAGGCAAACTATTCAAATGGTCAAGCGAGTGCGAGAAAAGCTTCCAGGAACTTAAGCAGCGCCTATGCAATACGCCAGTTTTGGCCTATCCGACACCAGGGAAACCTTTCATCATTGACGCTGACGCGAGTAACGTGGGAATTGGAGCCGTACTCTCACAAGTTCACGAAGGAGAAGAGAAGGTTGTCGCCTACTACAGCAAGGTACTCTCAAAGCCAGAAAGAAACTACTGTGTGACCAGAAGAGAACTTCTAGCTCTAATATCGGCTACAAAACACTTCCATAAGTACATCTATGGACAGATGTTCCTTCTTCGAACAGACCATGGCGCACTCAATTGGCTTTTGAACTTCAAAAATCCAGAAGGTCAAGTAGCGAGGTGGATCGAGAGATTGCAGACATACGACTACCAGATCCAACATCGAAGAGGAAGGTTGCACTCAAATGCAGATGCCTTATCTCGGAGACCATGCAAACCGGACTGCAAGCACTGCACACGTCAGGAAGAAAAGGAAGCTGCTGCTATCCAGCGATTAAGAGCTGATCCCATTTACGGTTGGAGTAACGAAGAACTGAGGACTGCCCAACAAGAAGACTCGGATATCGAGCCTATTCTTGCGTGGAAGGAACACCTAGAGAAACCAGAATGGGGTGACATCTCCGATAGAAGTCCAACTCTTAAAGCGTATTGGGCACAATGGGACTCACTTCATGTACAAGAAGGAGTACTAAGACGAAAGTGGGAATCCACAGACGGCAAATCTTATGTGATGCAGCTAGTCGTACCTCGTTCCAAGGTTAATGATGTTCTTCAAGAGATGCATGAAGGAGCTTCCGGAGGACATTTGGGGGTGAATAAGACACTGGAAAAGGTAAGGCAGCGATTCTACTGGCTACATGCAAGGGAAGACGTCGAAAAATGGTGCCGAAAATGTGATACTTGTGCTGCAAGTAGGGGACCAGGCAGAAAAGTCCAGAGTGGAATGCAGCAGTATAATGTGGGAACGCCTTTTGAGAGGATTGCAATAGACGTTGCAGGCCCTTTTCCAGAAACCGAAAACGGAAACCGATACATCCTGGTAGTAATGGACTACTTCAGCAAGTGGCCTGAGGCATTTGCCATCCCAAACCAGGAAACCAAAACAGTTGCGGATCAGATTGTTTTCAACTGGGTAAGCAGGTTTGGTGTACCTATGGAACTCCATTCAGATCAAGGGAGGAACTTCGAGTCCAAGATCTTTCAGGAGGTTTGTACACTCCTTGGCATTAAGAAGACGAGGACAACACCGCTTCACCCACAATCTGATGGGATGGTTGAACGATTCAACCGAACCCTTAAAGAACACCTTTCCAAAGTTGTAAGCGACAACCAACGAGACTGGGATCGGCATATTCCATTATTCTTGATGGTCTATCGAAGTGCGGTACATAGCTCAACAGGACATACACCATCAGAAATCCTGCTCGGGAGCTCAATACGACTACCAAGTGAAATCAAATTTGGATGTTCTACAAGTGAGGCACAAGGAATAGACGACTACGTGGACAACCTCAAAGAAAAGCTAGTTGACATTCACGAAAGGACGAGGGCAAATATAAAGCTGTCGAGTGATCGGATGAAAACAAGATACGACGCAAAAGCCACAACGACAGGATTCCAAGTGGGAGACCTTGTGTGGTTTTATAATCCCCACCGTCGGAAGGGACTCTCACCGAAGCTTCAACAAAATTGGGAAGGCCCTTATACTGTCGTAACACGAATAAACGATGTCGTCTACCACATTCAGAGAGGATTAAGAGGCAAACTAAAAGTAGTTCACAGCGACCGTTTGCATCATTATAATGGTGATGGAAATGATGGATTTGCTCGGGACGATCAATCCTAAGAGGGGGGCAGTGTAATAACTTTCCATATTTGAACTATAACGACTCCGAAATGCAAGCAAACGGACACAATAAAGCTTACGGTCGCAGTGCAAACATACCCTTATTATCAATAATTATAGCAACTCTCAAACGAAGGAAGCGCCATCTGCCGGATTATAGCAGATTTGCCAGCTGTCAAATGAAAGCTTTTGAAAGGGAAATTATTGGGAAATTTCCCCTATGGAAAGCTCTGGAAGCAGAGACTAGAACGTTCTCCTTATTTCCAGAGTTTGGAAAACAAGTATAAAAGGCACATGTTTGAACGGCAGCGATACAGTTTGTTTTTAATCGTGAATGAATAAAGTTGGTTGTAATAAAAGTGAAAAGTAAAGTTTGTGAACTAATTCAGTGGTGAATAATAAATCGTTTTGTTTATAGTAAGAAAAGTAAAGTGTTTTATTTTGCGAAATAAATAAGTGGACGTTTTGAATAAAGTAAATAAGTTTTATTAACGAACCTGAGAAAATATTACAATATGTACATAGGTACTATAGGGCAAGTCTTGCATTCGTTAAAATAATCGAACTCGAGATTTTGTCAATCAATTATTGACAGTACCTCTCATAGAACACTTTGTTTTAGTTTCTCATTATCGGTTGAACCAAATTTGATTATTTTTTAATACAGAAGCCTTGAAAAGTTTTTTTTTTTATTTTTTCAAAAAAACTTCAAAAACGTTTTTTTACGATGCAGCCTTGAACCCTAGGAGCAAGTTTGTTCGATCCAGTCATGCATTTTTTTTTTTTTGAAAGTAGATCGTTCTATTAAACCTTTTCTGCCCTATTAAGAAAAAACTCTGTTATTTTAATACTTATTTACAAGTTAACTAATTCCAGGATTAAGAATGTTTTGGACTCAACTGAAACAGTAAACAATATTGCCTGTACGGTGGGTTTGGAAAATTCGTAATCCATGGACTAGTTAACTTGAAAATAAGACTGAAAATTAATTTTTTTTTATTAATAAGGCCACAGTTAACTATCATAGAAACGAAAATTTAAATGATTGATTTTGAAACGGTTGGAAATCAAAATCAGTGGTTATTTTGATGCCAAAATAAAGGGCAGTTCTTAATTATTATATCTGGCATAAGAAAAAATTTATTTTATTATTTCAGGGATTGAACTACCTTACCAATGATCATTGAAATGTTCAAAGTCTTTTTATGTGGAAGGTTGGCCCACATGAATTTTTTTATTTTTTTTTTACTAGAAATACTAATTTAGTCTTGAGCTTTATATATTTCTTCATCAAAATAATGAATTATTTTGCTTTCTAAATACCTAAAAATGGAAGGAAAAAATTTTCAATGAAAGTGATCCGATAACTGGCCGCCTAAGGCAACTTATTTGTAGGTCATGGGTATACTTAAAAATTATTGTAATAAAACTATGAACCATTTTTCTGGAAATTATTTAAGGGAAAATAAAATGAATCCTGCTACGTTGTATTTATTTTCTTAAATTATTTATAGGTATTTATTGCTAGGTACCTACATATATACCTACGCAAATATATGGTAGGTCTATTAGGCTATTGATTATGTCATATAATAAGGAACTAAAACGTTCATGGGATTTTATCGTAAAAATCATCAAAGGTGTCATTGAAAATGAGAAAACCGCTGAGTGATATTAAATTGGAGGGTGCATTTTTTAGAGGGGGGTGCAAATGGACCCTTTTTGGTTTTTTGCATATAACTCGAAAACAAAAATGAAAAATCATATTTTTTGTTTTTTTACGTATTTGCTTATAACTTTCTTTCCAGCAGATATAGGTATAGGCATTGTGCCATATAAAAGAAAGATAATTAAATTTCTTTTAAAATAAATAAAAAAAAAAGGTTTGGATAAAAATTGACCGAGAAATAGTCATTCAAACTAGGCTAATTTTAGGTTTTTAAGGATTTATGAATAGCATTTTGGCTATTTTGATGGACTTGTTAGATTATGCGCTCAAACTGGGTGTATAGTGAGCCATGACCAATTAAATTAAAAATAAAAATAAAATTTTTCAGTTTAAGGTTGACATCTATTTTTTTTTTTTTTATTTAGAATAATAGCCAAAATCAACACACTTAGCTTATACCTTCTCGAACATGGTAAAAATTAGATGTCAACCTTAAAACTGCGAAAAATTTGAAACTTTACAATTATTTTTGACTTAACTGGTCATGACTCCCTAATACACCCAGTTTGAGTGTATAATCTAACAAGTTCATCAAAATAACCAAAAATGCCATTTATTAAGCTTTAAAAACTTAACATCAGCCTAGTTTGAACGACTATTTCTTGGTCGATTTTAATCCAAACCATTTTTTGAATAATTCATTTTACAGGAAGTCTAATTACGTATATTTCTTTTATATGAAGCAATGCCTATACCTATCTCTGCTGGTAAAAAAGTTATAAGCAAATGAGTAAAAAAAAAACAAAAAATGCAATTTTTCACATTTTTTTGCAATGATTTTTCTGAAAATTTGCTAACTAAAAAATTTTAAATTTTTTTTCTAGATCCATTTTATTAGTTAATTTTATTCTCCACAAAAGAGGTTTTGAGAATTATCTATTAGCTATAAAAGGGTGCTTTTGCACCCCTCTCTCCAAAATGCACCCTCTAATTTAATAGCACTCCGCGGTTTTCTGATCTTCAATGACCCCTTTGAAGATTGTTACAATAAAATTCCATGAACGTCTTACTTCCTTACTGCCCCTTTTTTTAGGACATAATCAATAGCCTTTTATACAGGGTGTCCCGGACCTGAGTGGAAGAGTTTAAGGGTGTGGTTCTTGGGGTTATTCTAAAAAATAATGTATAGGGGGAAAGTTGTATCTCCCCTCCCTGAGGCAGGGAGGGGGGGGCGCAGTTTCTGAAACATTGACTTTAAATGCAAAAAAAAAATCATTAAAAATCAACGAAAATACATCTAATAATTTGCTATAGTTTTTTTAAAAGCTAATACTCTATTCTTGCATTTGGTTTTTAAATCAAGTTGTTTAAGCGAATAGTTTTTGAGTAATTAAATTTCAAAGTCCACACAAGTGCAGTATGCTGCAAGTTATACATCAATTTATACAGGGTGTCCCGTACCTGAGTGGAAGTATTTTAGGGTGTGGTTCTTGAGGTTATTCTAAGAAAAAAATTGTATGGGGGAAACTTGTATCTCCCCTCCCTGAGGCAGGGGGCAGTTTTGTAAAAAATTAACTTTAAATGCAAAAACAAACATTAAAAATCAACGAAAATACATATAATAATATGCTATAATTTTTTAGAAGCTAATACTACATTCTTACATTTGGTTTTTAAATCAAGTTGCTTAGGCAGATAGTTTTTGAGAAATCAATTTTCAATATCAAATTTAAAAAAAAATTGTGATTTTTTATCTTAAGTCGATATTTTTCAAAATTTTGCGTAATTAAGTGCTTTTTTTGTGTTCAATATTCAATGCCCTCATTATTTTTTAGTCCATTACCGAAAACCAAATGTAAAAATCTTTCTTAGTTCTTGAGAAATTAAGAAAAAACAAAAAGTACTTTTACCAAAAAAGCCCGAAAAAATGAATTTATTCATGAATTAACCATACTTTAACTCTTATTCACATCTCACTTCAATGAAGGAGTGGGAGCGAGATATGAATACTGAAAAGTCATTAAAAATCCACTTTTTCATACCCAATGTGGACACCGTCAATGTTTTTTTTTTTTACTCTGCCGAAGAAGAAATTTCCCAAAAGAAGTCAATTCTTTGTATATATATTTCTATAGTACCTACTATCATGAAGAGGAACGAACGCAGCGCTTTAAAGTGAGCACTTGCAGAACTAATGATTTTGTATACAAATGTAGGCAAAGTAATTGAGAGAAGATAGAGAACAATCCATAAAAAATCCAAACCAAATAAACTTTTTTAGGATTTTCCTTGCACTACTTTTCTATACAAATAAGAATGTGGCAAGGAAGAACACAAATATTTGTCATAGTAATTACAATAATAACAATACCTTAATTCAAAAAAATCTAATTATGTTTATTATACCTACTTTCTGTTTTAATATTTTAATTCACTATTTACAGAAAAAAAAATAGTTTTTTGTTTGTTTCAGTCGTAAAGATGCTTTAATGTGGGAAAGTTCTCTTCTTTTCCCAATAATTTTTTTCAGCGATGTTTTTTTTAAATATACATATGTAAAAAGGATAATGATGAATATTAATGTATGCATGTATAGTTTTGTTTAGTTCTTAGGCTAGTTGAATATACATATTTGTTGGTTTTGTTTTTTTTTTGTTTCTTTTACATTCGTGTTTGTTATTTGTTTGTTATTGTTTTATTTCAGTCGTAGAGAAAAGAAAAATATACCTATCCATTGATACGGTGAGAGTTCTTTCCGTTTTTGTTTTTTTTTTTTAAATAAAATAAAATACACACGGTCGCACGTATTTGCCCTTATGTTCAAGAGGCTGAGGGCTTAAACAAAATTGTAGGTATATACTTACATAGGTAGGTATAAGGACATGAACAATATGAGACGAATGTTTAAGGGCATAGAATACGATATTTAAATTAGCTATACAAACTCCTTCAATATTTTGATGCAAAAAAAGAGAATACCATCTGAATTCTTGATCAAATATAATTGTGTGGAAAATAAAAATAAGAAAAAAGAATGCCATCGGATTTGAAAAACCAAGTTAAAATAGTTTGAGCAGTTTTTAAAAAATAAATTTTTATATAGATATTATATGAAATTCTTAAAAAATTTTTAAGTACGATTTTGGTATACAAATTGTAAGTATGTATTATTAAATAATTTTTAATGGACAACAACTTGTGTGTGTTACCACCAAGTATACAGGCTGGAGTTATAGCTATTTCACGAGAGCCACCTCGATCATCAGACTCCTTTAGTGGTGCTAAGTCTGGTTATGCTCGTATTAATTGAAAACACTCTTTGCCGTCTTTCAATTATTAATATGAGCATAACCAGACTAAGCACCACTAAAGGATTCTGATGATCGAGGTGGCTCTCGTGAAATAGCTATAACTCTAGCGTATATACTTGGTGGTAACACACACAAGTTGTTGTTGTTCATTCAAAATTATTCAATATAAATTGATGTATAATTCGCAGCATGCACTGCACTTGTGTGGGAATCCATTTACATACAAAACTCTACTTAACTTGTAAGTATTATTGTTAATACATATAGCCAAACAAAAATCGCACACAAAATTAAGCCCATCGATTAGAGAAATTTTAATAAATTTTTTGACAAAGTTTGCTCCACCATGAAGTTCTTGCACAATTTTCACTGAATCTATTGATTCTCTTTTGTGTAGCCACAATGATACACTAGTCAACGAAATTAAAGGAACAATTTTTTTTTCAATTTTTGTTAGCGTTTTTTGAAGAGCTGTATCTATGTGACGAGTGGTCGTATTGAGTTGAAATGAAAAGCATTTTACAGCTTTATGTTTTTTGTTTTGAAATTTGTTTTCAAAAATTTTTTTTTGAAGTACCGTTATTGCGTTATTGCAAAAAATGAGACGAGACAACTAAATTATTTTTTTTTATTTTTTTTGAAGGTCCTCATTTCTATGGATAAATTTTTTTGAGTCAATTGAATGTCGTGATCAAATACCTTGTTTATTCAGCTTCAATTCAGTTTCTTTGTTGTTGTCGTACGAGTTTTTTGTACATGGTTTATCTGACTTTGAATGAAAAAAGATACTTTTAGCCTTGATTACCAATATCTCAGCAAATAATGATGTTATACAAAGATAGTTTTGGAAATTTGAGAAAGCGTTTTACAAGATTTTTTTAAGATTTTGTAGAAATTATTTTTTTTTACCGTTCACCGTTAGTTTAAAAAAAGTACTAAAAACCGACGTTTTGTGGTCTTTTCGTAAATCTTTTTTTTTTCTTTGCAAATATTGATTGCATAGCTTGCGTTGGTATGCAAATTTATAGATTTTTAAATCATCAATATTCTTGTAAATTTTCAAATTTATTCATCGAACCCTTTTTCCTCACCAAAACTTCAAAGTCTTACAAACCAGGTAAAGGAACAAATTGTGTTGTTCCTAAACAATGCGTAGTCGTCATCAAAATGACAAGAAAACTGTAATTCCAGTGGATTTTTTTCACAGTTTTGCATTAGTTAGATACTTTTTTGAATTGAAATGAAATAAAAAGTAAATTTTCAAAAAAAAAAAAAAAAAAAAAAAAAACAGGTTTTTTTGTTTGAAAAATTTTTGAAATTATTTTTTTTTTTTTGTTTAATGTTCTTTTTATTTCATTTCAATTCAAAAAAGTATCTAACTAATGCAAAACTGTGAAAAAAATCCACTGGAATTACAGTTTTCTTGTCATTTTGATGACGACTACGCATTGTTTAGGAACAACACAATTTGTTCCTTTACCTGGTTTATAAGACTTTGAAGTTTTGGTGAGGAAAAAGGGTTCGATGAATAAATTTGAAAATTTACAAGAATATTGATGATTTAAAAATCTATAAATTTGCATACCAACGCAAGCTATGCAATCAATATTTGCAAAGAAAAAAAAAGATTTACGAAAAGACCACAAAACGTCGGTTTTTAGTACTTTTTTTAAACTAACGGTGAACGGTAAAAAAAAATAATTTCTACAAAATCTTAAAAAAATCTTGTAAAACGCTTTCTCAAATTTCCAAAACTATCTTTGTATAACATCATTATTTGCTGAGATATTGGTAATCAAGGCTAAAAGTATCTTTTTTCATTCAAAGTCAGATAAACCATGTCAAAAAAAAATCGTACGACAACAACAAAAAAATTGAATTGAAGCTGAATAAACAAGGTATCTGATCATGACATTAATTGACTCAAAAAAATTTATCCATAGAAATGAGGACGTTCAAAAAATTAAAAAAAAATAATTTAGTTGTCTCGTCTCATTTTTTGCAATAACGCAATAACGGTACTTCAAAAAAAATTTTTTGCAAACAAATCTCGAAACAAAAAACTTAAAGCTGTAAAATGCTTTTTATTTCAACTCAATAGGACTACTCGTCACAAAGAAACAGCTCTTCAAAAAACGCCAACAAAAATTGAAAAAAAATTTGTTCCTTTAATTTCGTTGACTAGTGTAGTTTTCGAGAAACTAGGAGAAAACTGAATTTTACCACCTTTTACACACCTACAAAATTTTGCCCTGGCCCAAATATACAGAAGTTTTTAGGAGATGCTTACAACGTCAATACAAAGCTCTTCACGATAATTCAGCTTTATCGGAACTTTTTCGAAACGAAAATCTAATTTTCCTTGGCTATTAGATTAGCAAGTCAAAAAATTTTCAGTTAATAAAATGACAACAAAGGAGAATGGGCAAATTGGTCCAAATATCCACCACGAACGAGACTTATGTACATAGGTACAGGGGGGAGCAGACACCAAACCTTCAATTTTGAGATTACAATTTTCGAAAAATATATTTTAAGAAGTACTTTTTAGAAAATGTTAGTAGGTATGCAATATTGTTTCAACTAATATGATATTTGTTTGTAAAAAATTAGAGTAAGAAAATTGAAGACAAAACAAAACATGCTATTATTAGTTTCCTCTTTCCGTTTTTTCAAGTCCGATTTTTGCGTAAATGCCAGTAATTGTTAAAGAAACCATAATTAACCATTTAATGTTCGGACTTCTGGTTTAAACAATAATTTTACCTATAGGTACATCTCCTCATTATAAAACCAAGTTTTTGGGGTGTCTGGGGTAAGGGAAAATTCTACACAAAAAAGGTTATGATTATGACACTAGCGCTCATTACCTATTTTATCCTAGGAAGATGATGAAAAAATTTCATTACAGTAAAAAGCTCTTATTATCACGTTTCTGCACGTTTTTCTCAAAATCTGTTGGTCATGCAAAAAAAAAAGAGTTTTTATTTTTTTTATAGAATTTTATGAGCAATTTTAGAAAATAAATTCATATTTGTTGAGATACTTACAAAAACTGTTATATGTCCCTTTAACAGCACAGTACACAAATCTAAGGTATTATACTGCGCAGGTTGTCAGTCGAAAATAAAAAATGGCTGTGAGCGTGATGAAGAAAACACACGTAAAAACAACAACAAATTAAAATTGAAATTGTCAGAAATAAAAATAGCTGGGAGCGTGATGACTTAAATACACGTAAAAACAACAACAAATACTGACATTTGACACAAATTTGCATAGGTATATGCGCAGAAGAAACAAAAATCAAAACTCTAATGATTTTTTAGGACATAATCAATAGCCTTTTATACAGGGTGTCCCGGACCTGAGTGGAAGAGTTTAAGGGTGTGGTTCTTGGGGTTATTCTAAAAAATAATGTATAGGGGGAAAGTTGTATCTCCCCTCCCTGAGGCAGGGAGGGGGGGCGCAGTTTCTGAAACATTGACTTTAAATGCAAAAAAAAAATCATTAAAAATCAACGAAAATACATCTAATAATTTGCTATAGTTTTTTTAAAAGCTAATACTCTATTCTTGCATTTGGTTTTTAAATCAAGTTGTTTAAGCGAATAGTTTTTGAGTAATTAAATTTCAAAGTCCACACAAGTGCAGTATGCTGCAAGTTATACATCAATTTATACAGGGTGTCCCGTACCTGAGTGGAAGTATTTTAGGGTGTGGTTCTTGAGGTTATTCTAAGAAAAAAATTGTATGGGGGAAACTTGTATCTCCCCTCCCTGAGGCAGGGGGCAGTTTTGTAAAAAATTAACTTTAAATGCAAAAACAAACATTAAAAATCAACGAAAATACATATAATAATATGCTATAATTTTTTAGAAGCTAATACTACATTCTTACATTTGGTTTTTAAATCAAGTTGCTTAGGCAGATAGTTTTTGAGAAATCAATTTTCAATATCAAATTTAAAAAAAAAATTGTGATTTTTTATCTTAAGTCGATATTTTTCAAAATTTTGCGTAATTAAGTGCTTTTTTTGTGTTCAATATTCAATGCCCTCATTATTTTTTAGTCCATTACCGAAAACCAAATGTAAAAATCTTTCTTAGTTCTTGAGAAATTAAGAAAAAACAAAAAGTACTTTTACCAAAAAAGCCCGAAAAAATGAATTTATTCATGAATTAACCATACTTTAACTCTTATTCACATCTCACTTCAATGAAGGAGTGGGAGCGAGATATGAATACTGAAAAGTCATTAAAAATCCACTTTTTCATACCCAATGTGGACACCGTCAATGTTTTTTTTTTTTACTCTGCCGAAGAAGAAATTTCCCAAAAGAAGTCAATTCTTTGTATATATATTTCTATAGTACCTACTATCATGAAGAGGAACGAACGCAGCGCTTTAAAGTGAGCACTTGCAGAACTAATGATTTTGTATACAAATGTAGGCAAAGTAATTGAGAGAAGATAGAGAACAATCCATAAAAAATCCAAACCAAATAAACTTTTTTAGGATTTTCCTTGCACTACTTTTCTATACAAATAAGAATGTGGCAAGGAAGAACACAAATATTTGTCATAGTAATTACAATAATAACAATACCTTAATTCAAAAAAATCTAATTATGTTTATTATACCTACTTTCTGTTTTAATATTTTAATTCACTATTTACAGAAAAAAAAATAGTTTTTTGTTTGTTTCAGTCGTAAAGATGCTTTAATGTGGGAAAGTTCTCTTCTTTTCCCAATAATTTTTTTCAGCGATGTTTTTTTTAAATATACATATGTAAAAAGGATAATGATGAATATTAATGTATGCATGTATAGTTTTGTTTAGTTCTTAGGCTAGTTGAATATACATATTTGTTGGTTTTGTTTTTTTTTTGTTTCTTTTACATTCGTGTTTGTTATTTGTTTGTTATTGTTTTATTTCAGTCGTAGAGAAAAGAAAAATATACCTATCCATTGATACGGTGAGAGTTCTTTCCGTTTTTGTTTTTTTTTTTTAAATAAAATAAAATACACACGGTCGCACGTATTTGCCCTTATGTTCAAGAGGCTGAGGGCTTAAACAAAATTGTAGGTATATACTTACATAGGTAGGTATAAGGACATGAACAATATGAGACGAATGTTTAAGGGCATAGAATACGATATTTAAATTAGCTATACAAACTCCTTCAATATTTTGATGCAAAAAAAGAGAATACCATCTGAATTCTTGATCAAATATAATTGTGTGGAAAATAAAAATAAGAAAAAAGAATGCCATCGGATTTGAAAAACCAAGTTAAAATAGTTTGAGCAGTTTTTAAAAAATAAATTTTTATATAGATATTATATGAAATTCTTAAAAAATTTTTAAGTACGATTTTGGTATACAAATTGTAAGTATGTATTATTAAATAATTTTTAATGGACAACAACTTGTGTGTGTTACCACCAAGTATACAGGCTGGAGTTATAGCTATTTCACGAGAGCCACCTCGATCATCAGACTCCTTTAGTGGTGCTAAGTCTGGTTATGCTCGTATTAATTGAAAACACTCTTTGCCGTCTT
Source organism: Dasysyrphus tricinctus (assembly GCA_963921185.1). Taxonomy (NCBI): domain Eukaryota; kingdom Metazoa; phylum Arthropoda; class Insecta; order Diptera; family Syrphidae; genus Dasysyrphus; species Dasysyrphus tricinctus. The sequence continues at coordinate 172,899,432 of OY992531.1, read as the reverse complement.
TCAATTATTAATATGAGCATAACCAGACTAAGCACCACTAAAGGATTCTGATGATCGAGGTGGCTCTCGTGAAATAGCTATAACTCTAGCGTATATACTTGGTGGTAACACACACAAGTTGTTGTTGTTCATTCAAAATTATTCAATATAAATTGATGTATAATTCGCAGCATGCACTGCACTTGTGTGGGAATCCATTTACATACAAAACTCTACTTAACTTGTAAGTATTATTGTTAATACATATAGCCAAACAAAAATCGCACACAAAATTAAGCCCATCGATTAGAGAAATTTTAATAAATTTTTTGACAAAGTTTGCTCCACCATGAAGTTCTTGCACAATTTTCACTGAATCTATTGATTCTCTTTTGTGTAGCCACAATGATACACTAGTCAACGAAATTAAAGGAACAATTTTTTTTTCAATTTTTGTTAGCGTTTTTTGAAGAGCTGTATCTATGTGACGAGTGGTCGTATTGAGTTGAAATGAAAAGCATTTTACAGCTTTATGTTTTTTGTTTTGAAATTTGTTTTCAAAAATTTTTTTTGAAGTACCGTTATTGCGTTATTGCAAAAAATGAGACGAGACAACTAAATTATTTTTTTTTATTTTTTTTGAAGGTCCTCATTTCTATGGATAAATTTTTTTGAGTCAATTGAATGTCGTGATCAAATACCTTGTTTATTCAGCTTCAATTCAGTTTCTTTGTTGTTGTCGTACGAGTTTTTTGTACATGGTTTATCTGACTTTGAATGAAAAAAGATACTTTTAGCCTTGATTACCAATATCTCAGCAAATAATGATGTTATACAAAGATAGTTTTGGAAATTTGAGAAAGCGTTTTACAAGATTTTTTTAAGATTTTGTAGAAATTATTTTTTTTTACCGTTCACCGTTAGTTTAAAAAAAGTACTAAAAACCGACGTTTTGTGGTCTTTTCGTAAATCTTTTTTTTTTTCTTTGCAAATATTGATTGCATAGCTTGCGTTGGTATGCAAATTTATAGATTTTTAAATCATCAATATTCTTGTAAATTTTCAAATTTATTCATCGAACCCTTTTTCCTCACCAAAACTTCAAAGTCTTACAAACCAGGTAAAGGAACAAATTGTGTTGTTCCTAAACAATGCGTAGTCGTCATCAAAATGACAAGAAAACTGTAATTCCAGTGGATTTTTTTCACAGTTTTGCATTAGTTAGATACTTTTTTGAATTGAAATGAAATAAAAAGTAAATTTTCAAAAAAAAAAAAAAAAAAAAACAGGTTTTTTTGTTTGAAAAATTTTTGAAATTATTTTTTTTTTTTTGTTTAATGTTCTTTTTATTTCATTTCAATTCAAAAAAGTATCTAACTAATGCAAAACTGTGAAAAAAATCCACTGGAATTACAGTTTTCTTGTCATTTTGATGACGACTACGCATTGTTTAGGAACAACACAATTTGTTCCTTTACCTGGTTTATAAGACTTTGAAGTTTTGGTGAGGAAAAAGGGTTCGATGAATAAATTTGAAAATTTACAAGAATATTGATGATTTAAAAATCTATAAATTTGCATACCTTGTTTATTCAGCTTCAATTCAGTTTCTTTGTTGTTGTCGTACGAGTTTTTTGTACATGGTTTATCTGACTTTGAATGAAAAAAGATACTTTTAGCCTTGATTACCAATATCTCAGCAAATAATGATGTTATACAAAGATAGTTTTGGAAATTTGAGAAAGCGTTTTACAAGATTTTTTTAAGATTTTGTAGAAATTATTTTTTTTTACCGTTCACCGTTAGTTTAAAAAAAGTACTAAAAACCGACGTTTTGTGGTCTTTTCGTAAATCTTTTTTTTTTTCTTTGCAAATATTGATTGCATAGCTTGCGTTGGTATGCAAATTTATAGATTTTTAAATCATCAATATTCTTGTAAATTTTCAAATTTATTCATCGAACCCTTTTTCCTCACCAAAACTTCAAAGTCTTACAAACCAGGTAAAGGAACAAATTGTGTTGTTCCTAAACAATGCGTAGTCGTCATCAAAATGACAAGAAAACTGTAATTCCAGTGGATTTTTTTCACAGTTTTGCATTAGTTAGATACTTTTTTGAATTGAAATGAAATAAAAAGTAAATTTTCAAAAAAAAAAAAAAAAAAAAACAGGTTTTTTTGTTTGAAAAATTTTTGAAATTATTTTTTTTTTTTTGTTTAATGTTCTTTTTATTTCATTTCAATTCAAAAAAGTATCTAACTAATGCAAAACTGTGAAAAAAATCCACTGGAATTACAGTTTTCTTGTCATTTTGATGACGACTACGCATTGTTTAGGAACAACACAATTTGTTCCTTTACCTGGTTTATAAGACTTTGAAGTTTTGGTGAGGAAAAAGGGTTCGATGAATAAATTTGAAAATTTACAAGAATATTGATGATTTAAAAATCTATAAATTTGCATACCAACGCAAGCTATGCAATCAATATTTGCAAAGAAAAAAAAAGATTTACGAAAAGACCACAAAACGTCGGTTTTTAGTACTTTTTTTAAACTAACGGTGAACGGTAAAAAAAAATAATTTCTACAAAATCTTAAAAAAATCTTGTAAAACGCTTTCTCAAATTTCCAAAACTATCTTTGTATAACATCATTATTTGCTGAGATATTGGTAATCAAGGCTAAAAGTATCTTTTTTCATTCAAAGTCAGATAAACCATGTCAAAAAAAAATCGTACGACAACAACAAAAAAATTGAATTGAAGCTGAATAAACAAGGTATCTGATCATGACATTAATTGACTCAAAAAAATTTATCCATAGAAATGAGGACGTTCAAAAAATTAAAAAAAAATAATTTAGTTGTCTCGTCTCATTTTTTGCAATAACGCAATAACGGTACTTCAAAAAAAATTTTTTGCAAACAAATCTCGAAACAAAAAACTTAAAGCTGTAAAATGCTTTTTATTTCAACTCAATAGGACTACTCGTCACAAAGAAACAGCTCTTCAAAAAACGCTAACAAAAATTGAAAAAAAATTTGTTCCTTTAATTTCGTTGACTAGTGTAGTTTTCGAGAAACTAGGAGAAAACTGAATTTTACCACCTTTTACACACCTACAAAATTTTGCCCTGGCCCAAATATACAGAAGTTTTTAGGAGATGCTTACAACGTCAATACAAAGCTCTTCACGATAATTCAGCTTTATCGGAACTTTTTCGAAACGAAAATCTAATTTTCCTTGGCTATTAGATTAGCAAGTCAAAAAATTTTCAGTTAATAAAATGACAACAAAGGAGAATGGGCAAATTGGTCCAAATATCCACCACGAACGAGACTTATGTACATAGGTACAGGGGGGAGCAGACACCAAACCTTCAATTTTGAGATTACAATTTTCGAAAAATATATTTTAAGAAGTACTTTTTAGAAAATGTTAGTAGGTATGCAATATTGTTTCAACTAATATGATATTTGTTTGTAAAAAATTAGAGTAAGAAAATTGAAGACAAAACAAAACATGCTATTATTAGTTTCCTCTTTCCGTTTTTTCAAGTCCGATTTTTGCGTAAATGCCAGTAATTGTTAAAGAAACCATAATTAACCATTTAATGTTCGGACTTCTGGTTTAAACAATAATTTTACCTATAGGTACATCTCCTCATTATAAACCAAGTTTTTGGGGTGTCTGGGGTAAGGGAAAATTCTACACAAAAAAGGTTATGATTATGACACTAGCGCTCATTACCTATTTTATCCTAGGAAGATGATGAAAAAATTTCATTACAGTAAAAAGCTCTTATTATCACGTTTCTGCACGTTTTTCTCAAAATCTGTTGGTCATGCAAAAAAAAAAGAGTTTTATTTTTTTTATAGAATTTTATGAGCAATTTTAGAAAATAAATTCATATTTGTTGAGATACTTACAAAAACTGTTATATGTCCCTTTAACAGCACAGTACACAAATCTAAGGTATTATACTGCGCAGGTTGTCAGTCGAAAATAAAAAATGGCTGTGAGCGTGATGAAGAAAACACACGTAAAAACAACAACAAATTAAAATTGAAATTGTCAGAAATAAAAATAGCTGGGAGCGTGATGACTTAAATACACGTAAAAACAACAACAAATACTGACATTTGACACAAATTTGCATAGGTATATGCGCAGAAGAAACAAAAATCAAAACTCTAATGATTTTTTAGGACATAATCAATAGCCTTTTATACAGGGTGTCCCGGACCTGAGTGGAAGAGTTTAAGGGTGTGGTTCTTGGGGTTATTCTAAAAAATAATGTATAGGGGGAAAGTTGTATCTCCCCTCCCTGAGGCAGGGAGGGGGGGCGCAGTTTCTGAAACATTGACTTTAAATGCAAAAAAAAAAATCATTAAAAATCAACGAAAATACATCTAATAATTTGCTATAGTTTTTTTAAAAGCTAATACTCTATTCTTGCATTTGGTTTTTAAATCAAGTTGTTTAAGCGAATAGTTTTTGAGTAATTAAATTTCAAAGTCCACACAAGTGCAGTATGCTGCAAGTTATACATCAATTTATACAGGGTGTCCCGTACCTGAGTGGAAGTATTTTAGGGTGTGGTTCTTGAGGTTATTCTAAGAAAAAAATTGTATGGGGGAAACTTGTATCTCCCCTCCCTGAGGCAGGGGGCAGTTTTGTAAAAAATTAACTTTAAATGCAAAAACAAACATTAAAAATCAACGAAAATACATATAATAATATGCTATAATTTTTTAGAAGCTAATACTACATTCTTACATTTGGTTTTTAAATCAAGTTGCTTAGGCAGATAGTTTTTGAGAAATCAATTTTCAATATCAAATTTAAAAAAAAAATTGTGATTTTTTATCTTAAGTCGATATTTTTCAAAATTTTGCGTAATTAAGTGCTTTTTTTGTGTTCAATATTCAATGCCCTCATTATTTTTTAGTCCATTACCGAAAACCAAATGTAAAAATCTTTCTTAGTTCTTGAGAAATTAAGAAAAAACAAAAAGTACTTTTACCAAAAAAGCCCGAAAAAATGAATTTATTCATGAATTAACCATACTTTAACTCTTATTCACATCTCACTTCAATGAAGGAGTGGGAGCGAGATATGAATACTGAAAAGTCATTAAAAATCCACTTTTTCATACCCAATGTGGACACCGTCATGTTTTTTTTTTTTACTCTGCCGAAGAAGAAATTTCCCAAAAGAAGTCAATTCTTTGTATATATATTTCTATAGTACCTACTATCATGAAGAGGAACGAACGCAGCGCTTTAAAGTGAGCACTTGCAGAACTAATGATTTTGTATACAAATGTAGGCAAAGTAATTGAGAGAAGATAGAGAACAATCCATAAAAAATCCAAACCAAATAAACTTTTTTAGGATTTTCCTTGCACTACTTTTCTATACAATAAGAATGTGGCAAGGAAGAACACAAATATTTGTCATAGTAATTACAATAATAACAATACCTTAATTCAAAAAAATCTAATTATGTTTATTATACCTACTTTCTGTTTTAATATTTAATTCACTATTTACAGAAAAAAAAATAGTTTTTTGTTTGTTTCAGTCGTAAAGATGCTTTAATGTGGGAAAGTTCTCTTCTTTTCCCAATAATTTTTTTCAGCGATGTTTTTTTTAAATATACATATGTAAAAAGGATAATGATGAATATTAATGTATGCATGTATAGTTTTGTTTAGTTCTTAGGCTAGTTGAATATACATATTTGTTGGTTTTGTTTTTTTTTTTGTTTCTTTTACATTCGTGTTTGTTATTTGTTTGTTATTGTTTTATTTCAGTCGTAGAGAAAAGAAAAATATACCTATCCATTGATACGGTGAGAGTTCTTTCCGTTTTGTTTTTTTTTTTTTAAATAAAATAAAATACACACGGTCGCACGTATTTGCCCTTATGTTCAAGAGGCTGAGGGCTTAAACAAAATTGTAGGTATATACTTACATAGGTAGGTATAAGGACATGAACAATATGAGACGAATGTTTAAGGGCATAGAATACGATATTTAAATTAGCTATACAAACTCCTTCAATATTTTGATGCAAAAAAAGAGAATACCATCTGAATTCTTGATCAAATATAATTGTGTGGAAATAAAAATAAGAAAAAAGAATGCCATCGGATTTGAAAAACCAAGTTAAAATAGTTTGAGCAGTTTTTAAAAAATAAATTTTTATATAGATATTATATGAAATTCTTAAAAAATTTTTAAGTACGATTTTGGTATACAAATTGTAAGTATGTATTATTAAATAATTTTTAATGGACAACAACTTGTGTGTGTTACCACCAAGTATACAGGCTGGAGTTATAGCTATTTCACGAGAGCCACCTCGATCATCAGACTCCTTTAGTGGTGCTAAGTCTGGTTATGCTCGTATTAATTGAAAACACTCTTTGCCGTCTTTCAATTATTAATATGAGCATAACCAGACTAAGCACCACTAAAGGATTCTGATGATCGAGGTGGCTCTCGTGAAATAGCTATAACTCTAGCGTATATACTTGGTGGTAACACACACAAGTTGTTGTTGTTCATTCAAAATTATTCAATATAAATTGATGTATAATTCGCAGCATGCACTGCACTTGTGTGGGAATCCATTTACATACAAAACTCTACTTAACTTGTAAGTATTATTGTTAATACATATAGCCAAACAAAAATCGCACACAAAATTAAGCCCATCGATTAGAGAAATTTTAATAAATTTTTTGACAAAGTTTGCTCCACCATGAAGTTCTTGCACAATTTTCACTGAATCTATTGATTCTCTTTTGTGTAGCCACAATGATACACTAGTCAACGAAATTAAAGGAACAATTTTTTTTTCAATTTTTGTTAGCGTTTTTTGAAGAGCTGTATCTATGTGACGAGTGGTCGTATTGAGTTGAAATGAAAAGCATTTTACAGCTTTATGTTTTTTGTTTTGAAATTTGTTTTCAAAAAATTTTTTTTGAAGTACCGTTATTGCGTTATTGCAAAAAATGAGACGAGACAACTAAATTATTTTTTTTTATTTTTTTTGAAGGTCCTCATTTCTATGGATAAATTTTTTTGAGTCAATTGAATGTCGTGATCAAATACCTTGTTTATTCAGCTTCAATTCAGTTTCTTTGTTGTTGTCGTACGAGTTTTTTGTACATGGTTTATCTGACTTTGAATGAAAAAAGATACTTTTAGCCTTGATTACCAATATCTCAGCAAATAATGATGTTATACAAAGATAGTTTTGGAAATTTGAGAAAGCGTTTTACAAGATTTTTTTAAGATTTTGTAGAAATTATTTTTTTTTACCGTTCACCGTTAGTTTAAAAAAAGTACTAAAAACCGACGTTTTGTGGTCTTTTCGTAAATCTTTTTTTTTTCTTTGCAAATATTGATTGCATAGCTTGCGTTGGTATGCAAATTTATAGATTTTTAAATCATCAATATTCTTGTAAATTTTCAAATTTATTCATCGAACCCTTTTTCCTCACCAAAACTTCAAAGTCTTACAAACCAGGTAAAGGAACAAATTGTGTTGTTCCTAAACAATGCGTAGTCGTCATCAAAATGACAAGAAAACTGTAATTCCAGTGGATTTTTTTCACAGTTTTGCATTAGTTAGATACTTTTTTGAATTGAAATGAAATAAAAAGTAAATTTTCAAAAAAAAAAAAAAAAAAAAAAAAACAGGTTTTTTTGTTTGAAAAATTTTTGAAATTATTTTTTTTTTTTTGTTTAATGTTCTTTTTATTTCATTTCAATTCAAAAAAGTATCTAACTAATGCAAAACTGTGAAAAAAATCCACTGGAATTACAGTTTTCTTGTCATTTTGATGACGACTACGCATTGTTTAGGAACAACACAATTTGTTCCTTTACCTGGTTTATAAGACTTTGAAGTTTTGGTGAGGAAAAAGGGTTCGATGAATAAATTTGAAAATTTACAAGAATATTGATGATTTAAAAATCTATAAATTTGCATACCAACGCAAGCTATGCAATCAATATTTGCAAAGAAAAAAAAAGATTTACGAAAAGACCACAAAACGTCGGTTTTTAGTACTTTTTTTAAACTAACGGTGAACGGTAAAAAAAAATAATTTCTACAAAATCTTAAAAAAATCTTGTAAAACGCTTTCTCAAATTTCCAAAACTATCTTTGTATAACATCATTATTTGCTGAGATATTGGTAATCAAGGCTAAAAGTATCTTTTTTCATTCAAAGTCAGATAAACCATGTCAAAAAAAAATCGTACGACAACAACAAAAAAATTGAATTGAAGCTGAATAAACAAGGTATCTGATCATGACATTAATTGACTCAAAAAATTTATCCATAGAAATGAGGACGTTCAAAAAATTAAAAAAAAATAATTTAGTTGTCTCGTCTCATTTTTTGCAATAACGCAATAACGGTACTTCAAAAAAAATTTTTTGCAAACAAATCTCGAACAAAAAACTTAAAGCTGTAAAATGCTTTTTATTTCAACTCAATAGGACTACTCGTCACAAAGAAACAGCTCTTCAAAAAACGCTAACAAAAATTGAAAAAAAATTTGTTCCTTTAATTTCGTTGACTAGTGTAGTTTTCGAGAAACTAGGAGAAAACTGAATTTTACCACCTTTTACACACCTACAAAATTTTGCCCTGGCCCAAATATACAGAAGTTTTTAGGAGATGCTTACAACGTCAATACAAAGCTCTTCACGATAATTCAGCTTTATCGGAACTTTTTCGAAACGAAAATCTAATTTTCCTTGGCTATTAGATTAGCAAGTCAAAAAATTTTCAGTTAATAAAATGACAACAAAGGAGAATGGGCAAATTGGTCCAAATATCCACCACGAACGAGACTTATGTACATAGGTACAGGGGGGAGCAGACACCAAACCTTCAATTTTGAGATTACAATTTTCGAAAAATATATTTTAAGAAGTACTTTTAGAAAATGTTAGTAGGTATGCAATATTGTTTCAACTAATATGATATTTGTTTGTAAAAAATTAGAGTAAGAAAATTGAAGACAAAACAAAACATGCTATTATTAGTTTCCTCTTTCCGTTTTTTCAAGTCCGATTTTTGCGTAAATGCCAGTAATTGTTAAAGAAACCATAATTAACCATTTAATGTTCGGACTTCTGGTTTAAACAATAATTTTACCTATAGGTACATCTCCTCATTATAAAACCAAGTTTTTGGGGTGTCTGGGGTAAGGGAAAATTCTACACAAAAAAGGTTATGATTATGACACTAGCGCTCATTACCTATTTTATCCTAGGAAGATGATGAAAAAATTTCATTACAGTAAAAAGCTCTTATTATCACGTTTCTGCACGTTTTTCTCAAAATCTGTTGGTCATGCAAAAAAAAAAGAGTTTTTATTTTTTTTATAGAATTTTATGAGCAATTTTAGAAAATAAATTCATATTTGTTGAGATACTTACAAAAACTGTTATATGTCCCTTTAACAGCACAGTACACAAATCTAAGGTATTATACTGCGCAGGTTGTCAGTCGAAAATAAAAAATGGCTGTGAGCGTGATGAAGAAAACACACGTAAAAACAACAACAAATTAAAATTGAAATTGTCAGAAATAAAAATAGCTGGGAGCGTGATGACTTAAATACACGTAAAAACAACAACAAATACTGACATTTGACACAAATTTGCATAGGTATATGCGCAGAAGAAACAAAAATCAAAACTCTAATGATTTTTTAGGACATAATCAATAGCCTTTTATACAGGGTGTCCCGGACCTGAGTGGAAGATTTTAAGGGTGTGGTTCTTGGGGTTATTCTAAAAAATAATGTATAGGGGGAAAGTTGTATCTCCCCTCCCTGAGGCAGGGAGGGGGGGCGCAGTTTCTGAAACATTGACTTTAAATGCAAAAAAAAAATCATTAAAAATCAACGAAAATACATCTAATAATTTGCTATAGTTTTTTTAAAAGCTAATACTCTATTCTTGCATTGGTTTTTAAATCAAGTTGTTTAAGCGAATAGTTTTTGAGTAATTAAATTTCAAAGTCCACACAAGTGCAGTATGCTGCAAGTTATACATCAATTTATACAGGGTGTCCCGTACCTGAGTGGAAGTATTTTAGGGTGTGGTTCTTGAGGTTATTCTAAGAAAAAAATTGTATGGGGGAAACTTGTATCTCCCCTCCCTGAGGCAGGGGGCAGTTTTGTAAAAAATTAACTTTAAATGCAAAAACAAACATTAAAAATCAACGAAAATACATATAATAATATGCTATAATTTTTTAGAAGCTAATACTACATTCTTACATTTGGTTTTTAAATCAAGTTGCTTAGGCAGATAGTTTTTGAGAAATCAATTTTCAATATCAAATTTAAAAAAAAAATTGTGATTTTTTATCTTAAGTCGATATTTTTCAAAATTTTTGCGTAATTAAGTGCTTTTTTTGTGTTCAATATTCAATGCCCTCATTATTTTTTAGTCCATTACCGAAAACCAAATGTAAAAATCTTTCTTAGTTCTTGAGAAATTAAGAAAAAACAAAAAGTACTTTTACCAAAAAAGCCCGAAAAAATGAATTTATTCATGAATTAACCATACTTTAACTCTTATTCACATCTCACTTCAATGAAGGAGTGGGA